>JAWNNM010000227.1:0-4800000 GCA_035044965.1 Lordiphosa andalusiaca
TTCAAAGTTAAGCTACTTTCCTTATAAACCTGCTAGTCGGTAGTGGCCTCTGCTCAATGGATGGTAATACACTGTAAAAACTTAGCTAAGACACTTTGAGAGCACTTCATGGTAGAGAAGAACTATCGAAAAAGATCTTCCTTTTTGAAGTTTCTGTAAAGGAACTGATTTAGTTGAAGAATCACTAGAAAGCATTTATATATCGAACGACTATCTGTCAAACCCGTAGGTAAAGTGCTTTCTTCCGACAACAAAACACTTCTATATCTCTTAACATTAATGATAATATGAGACTTGGTATTCTCTATTTCTTTCTGAAAATCGACCAAAATTGCTCGGAAAACGGTTCGGTTTCAGAACTGACAGAAGAAAGTTTTGTAAAATCATACATTAGTAGTAATGCCATTCAAAATTCCTCTCCAAATTTGGTAGACAAATAAGAAATAAGTCTCTAAGCTGAGTAAACATGAAGCGTACTTATAAAAACAGCCAAAATATAAAAAAAAAACATATCCTTAACCACTTAAGTTTATTGAAAATAGAGTATAATTTTGAAAGCTACCCAGCAAGCTATAAATCAAGGCTTGAATCAAAACCTCAGGCTTTACAAGCTGAGGAAACTTTCCTTAAACAGAACTCTGGTGTTTTCTAAAGAGTTTAACTTCCGAACCGAAACCTTGTGCAGATTTTAAGAGGCCTTCAGCCTTTACTTTTACAAATAAAAGCCCTTACTAAAGACCCACAAAGTATGCTATGATTATTTATATAGTTAAACAAACTATTTTCAATTTGCCTTGATAGATTGTTGATTGTACCCCCAATTTCAGTGGATGTAAAGTGTGAACTACGTACATCTCTGCTTGAAATGACTAAGTTATCTCGCTTAAACACCAAATAATTTAGTTAGCACACTTTCAAGCGCATTTATCATGATATGCTTGTGTATAAGCAAAGTAAATATCACTGGATGAAATACAATGATTTGTTAGTGAATTAATTAGAAGCAGAATTGATTCTTTGTATGGATTTTTGTTTTCGTATTATGCAGTTTGATTGTGTCCCGTCCCTGTAACATAGTAGTTATGTACCTTTGTTCTATTATTGCTAACTGAAGTGTCCCCTTTTAAGGGTTTGGCTTGAACTGTTTTGAACTGGTCCATGCAGCCGATTCAGGTACCTGGATTCAAAAGCACTTGTTCAATATCTTTGTACTTCCTGTTCTAACAAAGAATTCAGTTCTTAAAGCAATATTTCTATCAATTTTGACATATGTGGGGAAGATGTATGTATCAATATTCCATTTAGCATTCCAACAAAAAGCAAATTCTTATTAGGGCTAAAAAGCTCAGTAAGAAGGGCTTCTCTGTGGCTACTTCTTTAAAAACTTTAAACCGGATTCGCAATATTCATATTTTTAGTATTCAATTAGGTAAAACATTGCCATGAGGTTCGATGTAACGTTAAAAAACAGCCAGTTTCAAAACTCAATCTATGAGATAACTTCCCGACCAGCTTAGAATGATGTTACGGCTGCCCACATAAGTAAAATCATATAGCACGATTCCATTTGTTAAATTGAAAACAAATGTACACTTAATCAACCTAATTCCCAATTAGTTTATGTGGTGCTGCTATATCATAAAGTGCTTGGTTTTAATAACACCTAATTAGAACAATTCGATGAGGTCATCTCTAAGTACTCGAAGATTTAATTATATATTTATTGTGCTGCCATGTCGATCAAATTACTAGCTTACTGTTTAATATTTGATATTTGAATATTTGAGTAGTAATTTGTCTAGGCATCGTATATTAGAATAGGCTAAGATGTGGAAGACTTGGTACCCCTAATAAATTCTTGGAAACTTAGGACCTCCGAGATTTGTATGACACCCTTAATTAGTTCCTTTCAATTAGAAGAAGACAGAGGAAAGCATACTCCTTCCCATTAAGCTTACACTTACTCTTCAACAGCATGAATTCCCACTTTGTTTTGACCCTGTGCATAAATCTTATAGAATACATACATAAATAAGCTGAACTCCAGAGAAGTTCGAGTTTGTTTGTTCCCCATTAAGAGTGTTAGGTTACTCTATAAATGGCAGATATGTGGGTTAAAAAGCAAGGGATTAACTATATACCAGCATTTCTGTTGTTATAAGTTGTGTCTTAGTTTTTTATAATTTTTATAAGTACTCTAGTTTGTTTGTGGATCCTGTCTGTTCCAATAGATCAAGATTGTTATCATTTTTTCCCCTGCAACCTTCCGGCCCCCCAATTTTTAAAAATGGTCATAGTTTTATAGATAGAAGGTTAGGTCCAACTGGATATTTTGTACTCAGGACTATTTTTCGATCCAAAAAGGATTGCTACATATCGTAGTTTCCAAATTCCTTATTTGAGTTGACACTACACCTATTAAACAGAACTATTTGTTAACCTGTAGATCGCATATTGGATACAAGACGATAGTCAAAACGAATTGAATCAATTTATCTAAGAAATATTGGTCTTTCACCTTCTAAAAAGCCAACCCCAGGTTATCTTCATCTCTTGTCTCTTTTGAAACTAGTTTTCACAAAGAATAAAGGGATTAAAAGCTGTATGCCGAAAGTTTGAGAGGCTTTTTCATGGCTTGTTACTCTACAGCTGGCGCCAATAGCTTGTGAAGTAATGATAATTTTGCACATTCTTTAAAAAAATATTCAAGACATCCAGTCCAAAATATATAAAATTTATTAATATCTCTATTTGAATCAAAATGGCCATATTTGGTTCCGTTGTTTGTTGTGTAGTCGGAAACGAGCCAACTATAATGATTTTACAGATTATAGCATATATTTGGGCACTGTAAAATTGAATAATTTTGAACATAAGATTTCAAAAAGGTATATCTTCGCTTAAAAAAATCGCAGAATTGTTTGGTACAGATTATTTTAAAGATAATGACTAATTCTTCCCGATAATATCAAAGAGATTTAAGACAAAAGCATTGGTTCCCCATAAGATGTGCTTAGAAAGGTTCAAAAGTGGCATTTTAAGCAACTTAATGCTCTAAATATCATAAATCATTTCCAAACAGATTCGTGTTAAGCACACTAAAATCATCTAGTAACATAATCAACCCTTCAATATACTGGAAAAAGTCTTACTTTGTAGCCTTGTGTAATTTTCAAAAATTTTATAATGCATATTTATGTGTTTACACAATCAAACTTACTTTTAGGATTCGTTTTAGTATGTTCGAAAATTCTGTAGAATAGCTTAAAGATCAGCCTACGCAGCCACAGCAAAAATTACGGAAAATGTAATAAAAATTTGCTTTTCTAAAGATTCAAAGGCGATTCTTAAACCTATGAAGCTGCAACTTGAGCTTCAACTCGATGATCCGTAAACCTTAAAAACCAACTTCATATCTAATTCAAAGAATACCTCCACAGTATTTAGCAGCCTTGGCAGCTGAGCATTTCCATTTTCTCATAGTATTCAAAGCTGTAATTGACAATTTGCTGGCTATAAAACTGAATGGTCGAGTGGACAAACTGGTTATCAAATATTTGTCTAACTGATATGAGTAGGGGCATGAGCATTGATAGTTATTACAACTATTTATGGCCAAGTCAACCAACTGACAATTGAGTAGATCCATAAACATACTCCGCCGCTGTTAGGGAATACACAATCAATCAATGTCCGCATGTACCTCATGGATGTACATACTATCCGTTCCATGTGTACGGCCGGGCGAGTGATTTGATTGCTTTGAGTTGGTAAATAAATGACTTCCAATTAAAATCATTTGATGTACTCAGCCGAGAGCTGTCAACGCCAGTGACGACAGTCACATTGCCTCCTGCTTATGAAATTGTTTCAAAATATAAATATAGTTAGGGGTGGCTGCGCCCTTGTTCTGGCCCAAAATATTGAACCACTATTTCTTGTTCTTGTTGTTGTTTCTTGCAGGGAACTTTATGCAATAATAGAAAATCATAAATTTACAAAAGCTTCGTACGGCAAGCTGCAGGCCATGTGGCTGGAGGCCCACTACATTGAAGCTGAGAAGTTGCGCGGTCGCTCACTGGGTAAGTACTGGCCAACCGTGAGATAATGCCACTGGAGTAACCTTCGTTCCTTGCGGTTTCAGGTCCCGTCGACAAGTATCGAGTGCGCAAAAAGTTTCCGCTTCCACCCACCATCTGGGATGGTGAGCAAAAGACGCACTGCTTCAAGGAGCGTACACGAAGTTTACTGCGCGAATGGTACCTACAGGATCCCTATCCGAATCCCACAAAGAAACGTGAACTGGCCAAGGCCACGGGTCTGAATCCCACGCAAGTGGGCAATTGGTTTAAGAATCGGAGGCAGCGGGATCGTGCGGCTGCAGCCAAGAATCGGTAAGTTCTGCAAACCCCCTTCACGTGTAATACGAGATTCTCTCTGTGTGTGTGTGTGTGTGTACGTTCTACTCCAAGCACAAACCAAAGGGTAAACTGATATCCAAAGTGGGAGTTGGGCGGGAGCGGGAGCGGGAGTCGGGGGGGGATCGATCATACAGGAGCATGTGGCATTTCCATTTCATTGATCCGTGCCGAATGGCGGTGGCGGCGGCGGCGGCGGCATCCAGTGAAGCGTTCTCGATTTCTGCTGTTTGTTGCGGTCGACGTTGCTTTTTGGCCACATTAAACTGACCGCCGACGACGACGATGACGTGAGTTACAGCGCAAAATTGAAAGCTGCTGCAGCCAGCTTGCGGAGGCAACCAACTCGACCAATTCGCGCGAAGCTGAAATGAAGAAGATCCCCGCACAAAGTGAAAGAAGGCAAGTTAAGTGGAATGACACTGCAGAAAGCCAAGTCGGCGTCGTAGTCCACTCAAGTGCTCGCTGCTCCTGCAGATGCGCAAATATTTCAACTCGACTCAACTTCTACCTGCTAGCCAAAAAAACAAAAAAAGACGAAAAAGACAAGTAAGAGGGCGGCCGAAGAGTGGCACGACCACGGAGTACCCTGTAGCCAAACGCAGCTCAATGGTTTCAATAGGATCTCAGTGAGATTTGTGGTAACAAAAGGAAACTATAAGAGATAGAGCTGACGGGGAAGGGAAACATTGCATAAGTCAAGAACTCTCCGATCGACTGCAGCTACCCTTTCTTAAAGAGTACCAAAAATATATGAAAACCCAGAGAAAGATCCGAGACAACATTTGGCATTCTTTGGAACTCTTTTGGCCCCGGCCCAAACAGAGATCCCGTGTTTATTAAGTTAGGAGCAGGCGGCTGAAATTGAATGAATCTGCACAAAGCGCCAACCCGGCCTCTGCCGCCGCCGCCGCCTTGGGAACGGGTCATTAGTTAAAATGATGGCGATTATTTCGCCTTGTAAAGCAGCGGCTGCCGTTGCCGCTGCCGCAACGGATACGCGGCCATTACAGCTCCATCCAGCTCCCAATCCCACACCCCCCCTCCCGGTTCGAGTTTCGGTTTCGTGTAGTCATCGTGTTATTAAGCCAAAGCGCGGCGAACGCGCTGATACAAAAAAAAAAAAAGAAGAAATATGAACAAAAAATATGAAATTAAAAGCCGTTCAACATCAACTTCGACAGCGCCAGACAGACGATTCTAACCAGACCCAGACCCAGAGCCAGAGCCAGACCCAAGACCAGACCGAATAACAGGCGCTGACTGTTCAAGCATTGTGCGCTGAAAAATTGTTAACATTTTTGCTACTGCACTTGTGCCAAGGGGAGCGAGCGACAGACAGACTGTCAGAGCTCCAGCTGCCTGTGCCTGTGCCGCTGGAGCAGTCGCAGCCGAAACAAGATCGCGACGGGGCCAGAGACGGAGGTGCGGACCGATGTCAAGCGACGATGTGCACTTCTGATGAGCAGCGCTTGCGCAAGTTGGTAAATCAATCAAAGCGCATTAGAAAGGCCCACCGCTGGAATTGGAGAAAGGCAAAGCCACCGAATTGAGTAATTAAGACATCAGAGATTAGTGCGACTGGCGGAAACACTACTCGTGTCACGCTCTGATGCGCCTGGCCCAAAAACTGGAAGAGAAAAACAAGCTAAAACCAACACAAAACAAAAGAGTTGCAATTTCAAATGGGTTTTAAAGAAGGGGGGGGGTACTCGATGCAGTTTCAGTGCCTGCCACAGGGGAGTTGCATATGCAACATCAAGATAAGGGAAAGTATTACAACAATGTAAATTGGAAGGAAGACGATTCAGACTCACTGACAGAGATCTGATAAAGAGATGCATACTTTTGTTCCCATTTAAGTTCGCATTTGGTTTTAATAGGGGTAGTCACGGCTTCACAATTGACCATACCACATTGACCATCATCGCTTCAAGCCTGCTCCGCAATTACCCTGTTTTTATTCCCGATTCTGATTTTTTCTGTGTAACTCATATAAGAATGCATCTACGACCACATAAAGCATACATATTCCTGATCAGCACTACGAGCTCAGCTGAGTCCATCTGTTTCTTAGCCAACTCCTCCTTCACTTTGAAAGCTATCTTCACCAAACTTTGCACGAAGTCTTCTAGTACAAATACACTGCACATTTGTTCGAACTGGCCGGATCGGATGACCATAGCATATAGCTGTCATAGCAACGATCGTTCGAAAAACGAGTTTTAGTGAGAAAAACTTTTTTCATTTCAATGCAAATGCCTCCAAACTTGGTATTTCTTAGTTTGCCATACTTTCCCATAATTCCACTAACTTTTGTCATAATCAGACATCTATTTAGTATAGCTGTCATATAAAAGTTAAGTCTGCAAAGTAGTCTTAGTGAGAAAAACTTTTTTTTTTACAATGGAAATCTTCTGAAAATTTGCATTTATTTATTTAATATGATTTTACACAATTCTGCAAAGTTTTGTCAAAATCGGTTGACTATAGCATATAGCTGCAGTACGAATGATCGGTCGAAAAAAAGTTATATTGAGAAAAACTTTTTTTTTAACAATGAAATCGACTCCAAATTTCTTATTTGTTCGTTGGTTAGCCTTTTGCATAATTCTAACAAGTTTGGTAGAAATCGGACATCTATATAGTATAGCTGTCATACAAAAGTTGGGTTCGAAAAGTAGTCTTAATTAGAAAAAAGTGCTGCAAGGGTAAAAAAAACTTTGGCAGAGCAGAAGTTAACTTTCCTCTGTTTTTTTAATATTAAAATATCTATTTAATGTCAAAAGGATCTTAAATTTTCTTCCAACGGAGCTGAAAATCATCCAAAAGATATGAAAAATGTATATTTTAATAGTAAAAGAAGGATATTAAAAAATATCCATTTCAAAATAAATAAAATAGTTGTATGTTATTTCCAATCTACTCTCAAGACATCTTCATAAAGAAAAGTTCAAAATACTTATTCTTAAAGTTGAAAGGCTCAAGCAGGAACAGTAAGTAGTCTGGCACAGGAAGTCCCATTTGTTGTTAAATCAATTCCATTAAATTCAGAAAAACTTAGGGCCGTTCTTTTATCTTCTAAATAGAGCTATCTGTAGCATAAACCCATCCACACAACAACAGAGCAAAATCTAAGTTTATCTGACACATAGCAGCTATTTAGAAGATGAGAAATCGACTTTTTTCGGAATCATTCAATAAACTTCAAGGATCTAAGAACTTAGGCCATTATGGAGATTTTAACAAATTATCTATACCTTTATCTGGAATTTCAAGTCTTTGGGGTCATTTTGGAATACCCTAAGCCTTTAAATCAAAGGTCTGAGACTTCTAGATATATTTCCTTCTAGAACAGCCCTTCACAAAACTGGCTGCTTAGTTAACCATTTAGTCAATAATTCATCTTGTGTTTCTTCTTTGGAGCTTACGACTTGATTTTGATCAATTACCACTTGAGGCGGCACGACAACGATACCAAAAACCACTTTGGTTAAATCCAAATGCGTTGATTATTTTATTGCGTGAATTACACATGAAATTGAAATGCCTGAGATTCGCCCACATGGAGGATGGAGTGGCTGGAGAGTGGCGAGAGAGCGGCAGCAGCCAAATTAGGTGCACAGTGGGCGGGTGTCAGGGCACGAACGATATGCGGGCCAAGCAATTTGTCCAGAACGGACAACAACACGAGATGAGGCAGCAGAAATCAAATCAATTCAAGAAACAAATGAGAAGTGTAATAAAATTGGACAAATATGTTGTAAATGTCAATGATCAATCAAACCGGGGGGTGGGGGGAGTGGGGGTGGGAAAGGAGCAGAAGGCAACAGCAAATGAGAAGCAAGAGAGCTTGTCCACGAACTTGGAATTCTAATGAAGAACCGCGGAGGGGCAGAAGCCATCGCCATTGTCAATATCCGAGTCCGAGTGCCCACTTGGCTGCGCGTACGGACAGAGCACTTGAGCCACATAAGTACCCATACCCATACCCATGCCCATGCCCAGGCTGATGATGATGATGGCGATGGGAGCCGGTGGAGCACTCGACGGTGTTTGCACAACACAACTACCGTTTTCGGTGGCTTGTGAGAAAAATATACAAAAGGGGAGCAGCAGCAGCAGCAGCAGCAGCAGCCGCCGTGTCGGACACTTGAAGGCCCTAAAGAAAGTGTATTAAAGAAATTAATCAGAACTCGATGAGCACCGGATGTGGATGTCGATGTCGATGTCGATGTCGATGTCGATGTCGATGTTGGAGTCGAGATGCTGTTGTTCATTGACAAGTCCAAGGGGTTGTTGCCGGGACAATATTCAAATGCGCACAAATTGAAATCCTGTTTGTCAACGTTGATTGCACTTAAACGCTAAACCCTCCCCCGGGGAAGTGGATTGCTCTTACGCCTGCTGCTGTTCCGGCCGTTGTCTAAATATTTACACAATTTATAAAATTCCATTTGAATGTCACAATTATGGATCAGAGCCCGGGCTACTTTCTGCCTGATTTTGTTCTCCGTTTTCGGGGCAGGTTCATTGAATAGGAATTCCTTGGCCGGCTTTAAGCCATATTTTTAAAAATGGAAAAGAGTTATATACCCGACCGGGGGATCATATTACCTATGTTCTTGCAGCCTGAATGAGTTTCATTTCAATTCGTTTCCAAAATCCCAGTCGGAATCTTCATCTTCTGACATGAGCCGATTAAAATCATTTCAATGGGTCTCGGGTTTCAGCCTGGGGCCGCCTGGGGTTGCTCCTTTTGGATTTTTTTTCTTTTTTTTTTTGGTTTTGGTATGTCCAAGCGGGTAATTACATTCGTGTCATTTTGGTTAGGTGCCACACAGTATCCAATTTCCTTGCCCCTTTGCTTAGTCAATTGTGTGGAAAATGTGTATCTGTGTGTAGGACACATTTTGGGCTCAAGCCGAGCGTGCCGGCTGACTTAATGAGGTGTACACATGGCCTTGAGTCGCCCGTGCCAAAGTTGGCTACCAGAAGGAAGGATGCTTCGGCTACCGCTTAAATTTCGATTGAATCGACCCACCGCAAACTGAATTTCAATACTTTCCCATAGTTGAGCAGACAGGCCTTTCCAATCTCCAATCCCAAGATCCCAGCAGCAGGTAGTCTCCCCCTCCCCGCCCCTCCCGCAAACAATTCATCAGCCCGGCCCAGTTTGAGTGATCCATCAAGTTGGCACATTAGGCAACTAAACGATTTCAGGCCTCGTGGAACAACAAAAAAGGTAGCCGCAGATACATTTCTTGACTGTTGCTCCAACTGAGCTGAAGTTGGCACTGTGAGTGCACCATTAATCACACAACACGAGCTGCACGCTTTAAGGACTAGCGAACCCTGGCCGCGACTCCGACGTGGCATTATTAATGCTGATGGGTCAACAAATTGCGCGAATCCTAACCGATAATTATGACATTGCAGGAGTCATGGCGTGATGCAGATGATGATGCCGATGTCCGATGGCGGCGGCGGCTAATCAAGTCATCTTCTGGTCAAGTCATGTGGCGCGCCTTTTGTTTTTCGGAGACCAGAGACAATTTGTCTTAAGCATGTGTGAAAGTTGTTGTCAGATTTATGGACAGTCGCTGTTGGAGTTAACCCCTGGCTGGCCAACGACAAATGAGCCGACTAATGGGCGTTTAGCCGCAGCTCAGCCACTGCAACTGTCCGGAATGTCCAACTGTCCAGTTGCGATGAACTAATTAACCCAGACAGCCGGCAGCCTAGGCAACTAGATGATGATGATGATGATGATGGACGATTGAAAGGCGTGAAAATGCAATTGAGGCAAGAGGTGGGAGAGGGCGAGAGAGGGGACCAGATTAGGAAAGGCTTTCCTCACATTCAAATTCAACGAGAATGAGAAGCTTAAGCACAATTTGTACCATATCTGCAAAAATATACTGCAAGATACCATTTCCACTTCATCAAATGACAAAACCAACCTAATAAGCGAATTTTCCAACACTGAATGTCCTCAGCAGTGTTATACAACCTCTTTGTGCGAGTCCTACGGTTCAGACAAACAGATTTCAAATTTTTGTGGGTCAGCTGAAGCTCGGAATGCGCTTGGCTTGTAGAGCAGAGGGTAAAAAAGTACCAGGAAGTGTACCAATTGGATATTACTGATTCCGTGGTGCCGCTTTGCGTGTGGAGGACTAACCCCGGACTACAGCACTGGTTTAGAAAACTTATTTAGGATACTACGGTTGACAGTGATGGGTTGAATTTAGAATCCTTGCCTAAGCATAAGCAGAAGAATGAAATCTCTGAAGCAATCGCTGCCTAGGGTATAGTAAAATGCCGGAAATTTTCCAGGGGAAGAAAGGTCTCTGGGTTGCACGTTCAAGAAGGCCACCTTAAAACCGTCCTTCAAGCTCGACTGTAATATCTCTACCAGCAAAAGTGTATGCACAGTATGAATTTTAAGGCTGTAGCAGCAGCTGGAGCAAGCAGACAGACAGAAGGACATGGCTATATACTTTTTAGGGTGAGAGAAGACTCCTTTCTTCTTCTCAAACTCAATACTTTGGTACAGAGTATAATTATCTTAGAGAGCAAAACTCCAGCTTCTCTCACTGTGCTGGCTTATGGGAAAGATCCCAAAGTTTTACGCCGAATTTGAACGGCAAATCTCCTTCTCATGTCTACTCGCTTCAAAGCTCAGGCCAGTACATGGAGAAGGTAACGTTTGTTGCCTTACAAAGTTATTCGCTGTCCCTGGCTCTACCCAAATACTAATCCCTTCCCCTAATCTTCTTCCACTTGCAGCATTCAGCACAACCAGAACAATTCCGGACTGGGTTGTCGTAGTCGTCGTGCCGACGGTGGCGCCTCACCCACACCCTCCGATAGCTCCGATTCGGACATTTCGCTGGGCACTCACTCGCCGGTGCCGAGTAGCCTACAACTGCAGCACAGTCCGGGCAGCACCTCGAACGGTGCCAATGATCGGGAGGAGAGTCTCAGTGTGGACGATGATAAGCCGCGGGATTTGAGCAGTTCCCTGCCCTCGCCCACGCCGCCTCAACTGCCGTCGGCCTATGGCGTTGGAGGTGGAGCGGGCTCGCTGCCGCCGGGTTGTCTGCCTCCCTTCAAGCTGGATGCCGCCAGTAGCCTCTTCAATGCCGGCTGTTACTTGCAAAGTTTTAGCAGCCTTAAGGAGATGTCCCAGCAGTTTCCCATTCAACCCATTGTCATCAGGCCGCATCCACAATTGCCGCAATCCCTAACACTGAACGGCGGTGGAGCCGGCGGAGCACCCTCACATCTGCATCATCCGGCCTATGCGGCTGCCTATAGTGTGGAGTGTGTGCCACCGCCACCGGCTCCCAAGTTGCGCATCAATTCCCCCGAGAAACTCAACTCTACGGCCGTGTCGGCGGTGGCGGCGGCTGTGGGTGCTGCTGCTGCATCGGTTGGACATGAGGCGACCACCACCACCAACTATCATCACAGTGCCCATCAGCTGTTGCACAGACCCTTCTCCACATCGCCCGAGCTGAAGCATACTGCGCCCGAGATCACATGATATCAGCGGGTCTGAGGTGGCCACCCGCCCCCCACATCCCCCCTCAAGCCACACACTAAGGCCCAGCTATTCAAATTGTTTCAATTCTAATTTTAAGTCATCTGTAGTTAAGAGCAGCATTCTTGAAACAAGTTCGAGCTACTTAGAAGGAACCTAATTTGGCAAGACTTTGGCATGTTTCCTATACCCCAATCTAGCTCCTAACCCCCTAACCCCTACCCCCTAACCCATACCCACTAAGAAGCACCGAACTTCGACGCACACTTTTCAAAGATAGCCATTTAAGTGACGCAGAGAGGGAGAGAGAGGTACGCATATGAATCCCATCCGGGGAGCTGAAATTCGAAACGTTTTCATTCTAATTTGTGTGTGTACGTAATTTGTAAATAGAGTTTAAGTAATGCAAATCATAGAGCTTACGTATTACATTTAGAATGCAATAAAATGAACGAATGAACGAGTTAAGAATTTGAATCCGAAGATGCACGAATTGTACATTTTATATTGGCTGGGATGGCGGATGGAGATTAACCCACATGACTTACGAGCTGTGAGTGGATGGGGATGGCAAATGGATTTGGAGAAGTCATCGTATCGCTAAAGAGCGATAACTAGATTTCATGGAGTCTATTGTAAGCAATCCAGGATAACTTTATTCTATCGAGTCCTTCTTTGTCCTTAAATATACAACAAAATTGAGTGTACGAACACGTTCCAGCTCCTTAAACTTTTCAAACTTAAAGCAAACTATCCAATGAATTCGTATTTAACCAGGGATGCAAGCCGGTTCTCAATCGAATTGCTGATTTTAGCTGATAAGCCGAACTGTCCTTGATCTCGCCTTCTCCAGCAGGTAGCTTGCCCTTCTTTATGAAGAACTGGCAGGTCTTCTCAAAGGAATCTATGTCGGACCATAGAAATGATCCAATTTAAAAAGTATTCCTAACATTTACCTCCTCAAAGCGAGGGGAGATTTCCAATTCTGGTTAGTAGTCAAATTTCATAGGATTCGGAAACCAAAACAACCCCTAGAAATCCAAATTGGTCTAGACGAAATAAAAAACAGCATAACCGATGCGTATAAAGAGAATTGGTGGAATCCTTTCTTGAAGACACTCAAAAAGAATATCCAAGCTCTTTTAAATGAAGGCATAAAGGATGGAGACTGTCATAAGTACAAGCTGACCCTGACACTATACAATAGTGAGACTTGGAAAGCTAAGAGGAAGAATAATGGGAAAATCTGCGATTCTGATTAGGACACAAATGAAGAAGCAAGCTTGTATTCCTGGTCAACAAAAGCCTAGACCCACAAGGCCCACAAGGCACACACAAGGCCCGCATGGCATACACAGAGAGCAAAAAGAAAAGAGTACTTCCCTTGTTAGACACTTACTTCCCGGGAAGCATTCTCGTGGAGGAAGGTGACGACCGAGAGAGGTACCATTTCACAGTCGTAGCTCTGACTGGGCAGAAAGCTAGCAAATTGTTGCACTAGTAAGACTTAAGTGGGTAGTTGGAACTTTTCAGCCCTTGAAGACACCCCGGCTGCATTATATTTATCCAGCATTCCTGCAGAAAGGAAAAGGACCATTCCTACCAAGCCTCAACTCAAGAAAATGATGATAAGCAGTCTAGCAGCTTGGCGCAGAGCAAGGATTGTCTTCATCCACAAGGCAGGAAAAAAACACCTAACTAACCCGAAGTCCTCTAAATTCATCAGTCTTACATTGATTTTACTTAAAAAGATAGTAAGCCAAGTGGTCAAAAGCATAAGAATCAAGCTGCTAAAGTAGGCACCCCTCCAGCCACCGGCACACACAAATATCACAGGAAGTCAGCATCAGCATCCTACTGAGGCATAGGCCAACAAATCTTTAAAAAGGAAGAGAATATGCCTAAGACAGAGGGACAAGCAAAAGCATTAATGGTAGGTCACCACCACCAAAGGTATCAGAAATTGATCCAACAAGGAAAACATGCCCCAGGATCTGGACAGGGCTCTACACGGCCCAACTGCAGGTTGTGAGTTCACCTGTACAAATTGGGCATAACAAACATCTAACTATGTAGATACTGTGAAGAGATGGAGGAGTCCTTTGAACATATATTAACACACTGCGGCGCAGATTCAACAGAGTAACCTAGAATCCATCCAAATCCTGGCATATGCACAGAAAGTAGGGCTGTTGAGAGAGTTGTAACTCAGTGGGGGAGCATCGTAGAGCAAGATTGGTCAGGGTTGGTTTGGGAATAACTGCAAGGAAATCTTCCTTTATCAAAGCTTGCAGCTGAATGAGCTAAAAAAACAAACTACCAACTGTAACAAGATAGGCTTGGAATACAAGTAAGCATGAGAGTTGGTAGGAGTTAAGGCCACGATCCTAACGTATGTATCTTATGCATTTTATAAATTATGCATAATTCAGTGAAAAACCTTAGTTTTCGTTCAAGAACTTCAGCAAGTTGCCAGTGTTTCCGCCCATCGCTTCCATCTTTGTGGCAACAAAGGCAAGGAAACAAATTTCGATTTCTCTTGACTTGTTGTTATAATACTCACTACTTATCCGTCTGCTGCACCGATATGCCTTTTCCGCATTATTGTTGTTATTTTATTTTGAAATAAAATATCAATTTCTGTGTAAACACCCCAGCCACAACAGCGGCGAACCAAGTCCAAGGGAAAGAATAACAACAGTCAAAGCAGCAGCAGCAGCAGCAGCCTTTCTTCTCCCACTGATGGTGCCTGGCGCCAACGATGACATGTCCGGCCTTGCCATGTCCTACTTGAGTGGTTTACTTAGCTGCCTTATGAAAATAAAATATCCCATGCAGTAGGCAAACATACGACGACTACGTCGACGATGGCGATGCAGCCAGTCAGCCAGCGACCCTCTCACCACAACGAAAATCCAAATCCCAAAAAAAAAAAAAGTGACGCGTCACTGTCACTCACACAAATGCACCACATCATCGTCATTATGGGCTCAGAGCTGGCTGCTCCCTGGGAACATTTGGCTTATATATTCTATTTATATACAAGCTTTTATATATATACATATATATGTACACTTGGGGAAAATGCATTGATCAAGTACAAACTGTATCAATGGGTAGATAAGTGAGAAAATAACACTCTAACCATGCTATTTCAAGAACTTTTGGCAATTCCGATCTATTTTTCAAACTAATGTAAGCAGTACTCGTTTTCTATAGCATCAAGTCTTCTTTTAAGTACAGAAAGCACTTGATTAAAGAATTTCCATACTTATTTTGCATAGTTTTTAAGCTCTTATATGTTAAGAAGTGTGTGAGAAGACCTAAACCCTCACCAACTTTCTGTTTTGCTCAGTGTATTTACACCATATGCCAAGTCGATCTAATCTGTTAGAGATGCAAGCGCCACAGAGTCACTTGCTCAGATTGATGGGCCGCCTGACTAGTTGGATAAGTGCTTCCTTTTCCACAAAAACAACAAAAAAAATAAGAAAACTCATCTCAAATTACAAGGTGAGAGACCTGGCCCAGAGCAGGCCATGTGCATGTTGTCAGTCAGCGAGTCGGCGGCTGAGTCGTGAGTCTTCTTCTTCTGGGCAAAACTCTTGAAGGCGCAATTATCAGTAGCTGGCACATTAAGTATACGCCGCGTTGTCAGTTAATTTTCGCTGCAAGCATTTTCGATCACTTGAGGCATTTATTTTTGGACTCTCGCCATGGCGTCGCGTCGTCATCGTCATCGTCATCGTCATCATTACGCATGATGTGACACTTTTGACCTTATTTCCCTTTTTTGGCAGAGACGCAGACGCGCCCAGAACGTACAGAGGAAACGATAGATAGATAGATAGATGGTGGATAGCCAAGACGACGGCCATATGTTTCAATTAGCCACAAAATGGCGCCTTACCTGGGCCACAAATGGAGGCAGCGCGTAATTGATTTTACACTCGGCCAGGGGAATGTGTCATTCGGCGGCAACGGAGGCCATTTACCAATTACAGAAGCGTTCAACCAAAAACTCGAAAGCTGCAGCTAAAACAACAAACACAGCGCAGACTGTTGCTCCTGTTGTTTTATCAAATTAATGCCTCGTCGCCGCGTCGCGTCGCAGGGAACACGCAGGGTTGACGCTGACATTTATTAACGCCGGGCGGCATTACTTGTAGGCGGTTGTCGTCGCCGGCTGAATTCGGCGTCAGCCACTGTCCGCATTTACATAATTTACAAGACGACTCAATTAGTTTAACCACAAAATAAAAAGCTTCAATGCAAAGGTTTACATATTCCAAATTCAATTTATGCACCCCTCCAGGCAGGGCAAAATGGTTTTGTCAATTTGTTCCTCCAGAGTTCCTCTCATCGCATCCCATCTCGTCTCATCTCGTCTCGTTTGGCAATTGTTGTTTTACAACTCCCCCCCCCCTCCCCCTGCGGACTCCACAGCACAGACGCTGATAATGCACCGTGGAGTGCAGCAGCATGGAAAGTGTGCACAATATTTGGACTTTAGTTGTCAAGTCAAGTTGAAAGCAATTAGAATATGTTTGAGGGGTGGGTGATATTACTTTTATTATATGATCGCTGAAATGTTGACCGTGACTGAAATGCTCTCGATGTTTTAATTTGACTGCTATTATCTTTTCTTTCTGAAGAATGGACAGTTGAAGTGTATTAGTTGTTGTTTGCTTGCTGTCTCCTCCTTACATACCCATACCCATATTTCAGGGCCCCTTTAAGACTTCCATCAAAGTCCTAATCCTATTATAATCCATCTAATGTGTGGGAGTGGTATATGGGTTATTATCTTGTTCAAAGAGCTTTTACATGTAAACTCTAGAAGAGATATCCCATTTGTTCTAATAGTGACTTTCCATAGACACTAGTTCTATAGTTCTAATGTTCTAACTTAGCCATGATTAAAACCATGATAAATAGTACTTACGTCGAAATTTATCACTCTTAAAGCAGCAACAGTTTCTTTAGGTGTCTTCAAAGAAAAATGCATCTTCCACATCGAAACATAAAACTACAAACGAGGTCATCCGATTTCTATAAAGCTTTGTAGAATTGTGTGAAATTACATAAAGTCACAAAATGCACATATTAAAGACGTTACCATTAAAGACAAACATGTTTTCCCTACTAAGACTGTTTTTACAACCCATCTTTTCTATGGCAGCTATACTACATAGCTGTCCGATTTTCATCAAACTTTGTGAAGTCATGAGAAAAGCATAGCAAACTAAAAAATACAAAGTTTGGAGGCGTTTTGATTGAAAACAAAAAAGTTTTTCTCATTAAAACAAGTTTTTTGACCTTTATTTTCTATGGCAGCCATAGGCTATGGTCAACCGATTTTGACAAAAATTTGTAGAACTGTGTAAAACTTTATAAAATTGATAAATGCAAAAATTTAGGACGCTAACATTGAAAATTTAAAATATTTTCCAACTAAGACCATTTTTTTAACCTTACTTTTCTATGGCAGCTACACTATGTAGATGTCCGACTTCGACCAAACTTATTGGAATCGTGGGAAAGCATAGGAAACTAAGTTTTATAAAGTTTGGAGGGGTTTTCTTAAAAAATAAAAAAAGTTTTTCTCACTGGAACTAGTTTTTCAACCGATCTTTTCCATGGTAGCTAAATGCTATGGTCAACCGATTTAAACAAAACTTTTTAGAATTGTGTAAAACTACAAAAAATAAATAAATGTAAAAATTTAAGACTCTACCATTGAAAACACAAAAGTTCTCCTTAATAAGACTTTTTTTCAAACCTCAGTTCTCTATGGCAGCTATACTATATAGTTGTGCGATTTTGACCAAAATTTGTGAAATCATTAAAAATCATAGCAAACTAATAAATGTGGAGCTTGGAGGGGCTTCCATTGAAAACAACAAAGTTTTTCGTATTAGAACAAGTTTTACGACCGATCATTTCCATGACAGCCATAAGATATAGTCAACCGATCAGGCCGGTTTCGACAAATGTGCAGCGTATTTGTATTTAAGGAATTCGTGCGAAGTTTGATGAAGATATCTTTAAAACAGACTGACTTACATGGCTTAATCCTTTCAGCAATGGGCTTCTATTTCCTTCTTTTGGGTGGATAATGGAAATCGCTAGTTCTGCAGCAGGAAGTTAAACGTCCTTGTTACTGATAAGCCCGGAGGTAACCTTTTACTTTCCATATTGCTGTTTTCCACCTCACCATTTTTGTCAATTTGCTCCACTGTGCTCCAGTTTATTGGCTTCATGTAAATTGACAAAGGGAGCCACAAGCACATGCATACACACAGACACACACACACACAAAAATATATGTAAACATTTGCCATTTAGCCTGCACATCTTTAAATCTTTTGACAGACATTTGCTCACTTTTTCCGCCTGTCAAAAGTGAATGGACAGGGATGGGGCAGGGGAACCCCATCATTAAATGCGTAAATGTACTGTAAATAGACAAACGCGTTTTGAATAAAATTTTAGCAAAACGAAAAGAGTTGGCTGGGTGCGTGGGATGGGGGGGCAATGTAAATTCCCTGGGCAAACAACCACAGCCACCACCACCAACACCATCATCGTCAGGCAACACCACCAGCCAGATCCAGCAGGGCATCTGTTCTGACAATTGTGGAAAAGGCCAGTGGCAGTCAACAAGGCGAATCAATAAACTCGTCTATATTATGATAATTTAGCGTGACAAATTTGGAGAGGAGGTTAGGCTTTTCTGGAGCAAAGCAAACACACTTCACACATGCCACCTCAACACCTTGAACCCTTTTTCTCAAGGGGGGGAACCAGGGAGTTGGAGTCCCCCCCAAAACACTTGAGCATCCCCTGCAGCTGAAGGGGAGGGGCGTGGCTCTAAGGCTTATGGTTACAAATAATTTGACACTTGTCTTAATTGTCCTCGTTGAGCAGCCAAATGAAAGATGAATCTCTGTGTCTAATGAGATTTACAACGACGACGACGACGACGTCGACTACGACGACGGTTGCTGAAGAGAATATCGATGAGACCAGGAGTCAGATTCAGGCGAAAGGTGCAACAGACAAAAGACTGCTAGAGCAGACAGAATGGAGTAGGCGTCGATGCGTAATTCATAAGAGCATTCAAAAGGCAGCTCCGGACGTTCTATCAAGATGCCAGGTCCTGAGCCAAACAAAAGGCGTTTTGCAGGCCCAAGGCGTGGCTGTTGTGGCTGCTGCGGCTGTCTCTTGCCTCCGATCCTGGGATTAACAAAAGCACTCAACGGCCATGGATTCTCCGATTGAAACATTTCCGCTCGGCTTTTATGGTTTTTGTTATTGTTTCCCTCACAGACCGCATGGATTTTGGAGATTTTGGAAACGGATTAGAAAAACACACACACAAAATGCGCTGTGCATAAATTTTAGAAGAAATGCCAAAAGGGAGAGATTTAGTGAACGCATCTCGGAGTGAGGGGACTAAGTTTTTGGCAATGCTGGGCGAAACAAACTTTGCACACAAACAGCACACAAATGTTAAGTCGAAGGTCCATGTGGCAAATTTGCCTTTCAATTTCCCTGACACTCACTTTTTCACTCAACCACTTAGTTTAGTTCAAGTTGCTAGCATTTTCACAGTTTTTTTAAGTTCTAGAAAATCACAAATATGTGTACCATAGTGCAGTTTGGCCAATTTTGCTTTAATTTAACTAATTAAACTAAATTGCTAAACCAATTTTCCAATTGCCATACAATTTTGCTGGCCATCATCATCAACCCAAATGGCACAGCCTCCACAGCTCATCATGTCTGCCATTGTCTGCTGTTGCATTTGGAAAAATTGAAAAATCGTATTAAATTACTGAAAAACAAAAAAAAAACCAGAGGAAAATTGAAGTCAAATCAAAATCATCATCCAGGAACAGACAACGGCAGAGGCAAAGCCCAAGCCCGGGCATTGTTCGAGCGCCCCGATTGAATTATGAATTAATAAAGATGTTTGCCCGCAGGCTAGATTTGGGTTACGCCAAAGCGATCCAAGTTCCCAGCAACCCCCTCAAAAAATGTGTCTGCTTATTCCATATAGGTACACTGAGAAAAACTAGAATATGTACTATTGTGGACAGGAAGATAGTTTGTGTAAGTTTGTTTTGGTATTTCTTATAAAGTAAAGATTATTCAGATCTTTCTTTTTGGGAGAAGTAGTCACATGAACTTTTTAAAAATATTCCTTCATACCAGAACCAGAAGTTCTTTCCGTTCTGATCCTCTCTAAAGTCCATAAATTTCTTTAAATAAACCTAGTTGGTCTTAGAAGTTAGTTAAACACTCTTTATAGATTTTCATAACGCTGAAGTCAACATATAAAAAATATTATCTATCTATATAACTGTAGGAGATATAACGTATTTTCCAATTTCCCATGTTGAACCTCTATCTCTTGTCATTTCTTAGATCTGTTTGTTAATACGCATAAAAATACCAAAGCACGGACATGGCTAAATCAAATGGATTATTGAAATGAGCACAATTTTACTCAACTCAGCCACCGCACAGTAAAGCATACCTAACCATTTAGATGTACTTCTACAAAAACTTCTTTCTTCATAAAATAAACCAAGGCAGATCGCTGAAGATGTTGTACTTACAAGAAATGATTCTAAGTGATTCTAGAGAATATGATGCAGGATGCAGCAGTATAACTTCAAAGGTTGCAATAATAATGACATTCGATCCGGTTAAATGAGATTTTCCCATAAAGTGAGATTCATATATAAAACCTTGCACCGAACTGCATCAAATGTTGTTCTTAAACAACGTACAATTTCAACTTAAAACCAGCTAAAAATTAGTTCTTAAAGTGATAACCTTATAATACTCATCTTGAACCTTTTTAAGCTCATGTAGTCTCGACTTTCAGATGAATCAGGCCAAACAAGTTATAATCAGTAAAATATACAGGAAAATTCGGAAGGTGTACCCTCGATTTTACATATGTGAGCTGTTTGTGTGCAACGTTTTTTCGAAAGGCTTCGATTTCCACCATCCCTTTCACTTTTATAGCAGTTCTATGTCCTTGGTACAACCAATACCAAAGCTTACCTAAAACTGGATATACAAAACATGACTGGAGATTTCTCTGAGTGTAGTTATGCTGTTGCCGTTTTGGCTTTTGGGATTTGCCAAATACAAATCCGTTACAGCAACATTTTCTTCCCGCGTGAGTGTGTGTGTGTGTGTAACTTGAGGATGCACTTTTCGTTGCCCTTGCCCCCTGTTTTATTGAAAGATAATTGGGTTCGCCAGTCAGCCTGGCCAGACAAGCGTAAAGCGCCTGCCCCTGCTTTAGTAACCCAACAAAAAATTCACTCAAACTCGCAATTCAATTGAGATTCAAATTCACTTAGGCCAACTTATTGTATTTCACCACCACCATTCTCATCCACATCCACATCCTCATCATCACCCGCAACAACAGTCACGCCCCGCCCCTGCACACAACCCCCCCGCTTTCCGGGCATTAACGCTTTGACGTGTAAATGTTATCTCTTTTACAAATTAAGCCCAGAACATGGATTTGGCAGATTTTTACCACCCTCGGCTTTGGCCTTGGACTCAAATCGAAAGCAAAATGTTCAGCAATTAAATGTAATTTGAACTTACTGACATGAACGTTTTGTAGAGATGGTGAAAGATTGCTGATGTCGATGTTAAACTGGTGGCAAGATACATAAACTGAGTGATATGCATACGAGACTGGATTTCTATTAGATCACAGATTGGATTTGCTGGGGAAAATACAAGATTTCGAGTATAAAATCTCGTTTGAATGGCTAGCAACCGGGCCAGAACCAAGTGTGGTAAAAGGAAATCGAAGCTTATAAACTAATGGTTACCTGAACCTGATCCTAAAAACAACATTGTAGCTAAGCTGGTATGGACATTTTACACATAAGATTGTTGTTGGAATTCCAGGTAAATTCGATCTCATTCTGGCTTGTATACTTGGGGCAGAGTGAGGATTACTAACTGAACGAAGTGAGAAAGCGAAGTTCTAAATCAAAAAGTTCTAAAAACTCTGAAAATTAAATGAAATACTACATAAAAAAGTCATTCTTGGATCCATAAATTTAATTTTAGGGCAAGAATTTTCATTCTTTAACAACTTTTAAGTTCAGAAATGGATCCAAGTTTTATATTCGCTTGGTTTCCCTTGTGTTAAGTTAAAGATTAGAAAGGTTCGACTTTGAGTTAGTCCTAAAACTGAAACAGATTAGACCAGCCACAGCCAGTTTAGCATTGAAAGCCATTTGCCAATTTTCCTAATACCTTCTATCTCCGGTTTGGTTTCCGATCCCTACCCCTGGCATATGTTTTGGCCTGCATTTGCACTGGTCTGTTTGTTTTTGTTGCCGTTTTGTTTGCGATTTAGGGGATAATGTGCCATAAAGCCAATACACGATTGACTGAGCTCGGCCAAGGCTGCAACTAATAGACTCGAGGCACAGGGGCTGCAACTGCGACTGATCGCTCGTTGCGGATAATGCCTGGAAAGTCCATTGTCACTGCATCAATAGCCATAATCGCTGGCATCAATATTTACCCAGAGAACCCACGGAACAATGGCCGCAAATCCGCTGCCAACGTTCCAATGAGGCGATTAACACCTAAATTTCCTGGAGTGCGTTGAAAAAAGCCTTGTTGAGTGAGTTTGAATCGAGAGTAAGCAGTAAACAAATACATACGCAGCTTGGCGAAAGTAAACGAAAAAGTGCTGAGAACGTGCATGAATATTTTTATCGCATGAAAGATATTGCCTCCCGTGGACACGTAGAAGACGAAGCTCTCATGCAATATGTGATCGATGGTATCGATGAACAATTGACAAGTAAAACGGTGTTATATGGAGCGCGAAATTTGAGTGAATTCAAATTAAAATTAAAAGACTATCAAACAATGAGTGCTAAATCAAAAAACCATGACGGTCGTGCGAAGGAAAAGTTTAATCAAAGTACACACAGTGGGTCAAAGAGTGGCAAAAAAGAAATTGTTTGTTACAATTGCGGCGAAAAGGGACATTTGTCCAGTGGCTGTAAGAGCAAAGATAAAGGCAGAAAATGCTTTAAGTGTAACAATTTCGGCCACATTTCGAAAAACTGTACACAAAGTGAGAAACAAAGCCCAGAAGAAAAATCAAACACGAGAGTTTTGAAGCCAAAAAACGAAATGACAAGCAAAGAAGTTAAAATTCAAAACGATAGGTGTGTGGCATTGTTTGATACAGGCAGCAAATTTAATATTTTGCGTGAAGATATGTTCAAGGAACTAAAAGTACAAAAATTGGACAAGTGTAGTATTTACTTGATTGGTTTCGGACAAGACCGGAACGCGAACAAAATTAAGCCGGTGGGTCAGTGTAAACAAACCGTTTGGATTGATAATAGTTCCTATGACTTGGATTTTTACGTGGTACCAGTGAATTGTATGGACATAAAAGTGATCATTGGTGAAGAACTTTGTCTGTATGCAGAAATTTTCTTTGGCCGAAACGGCTTACACGTACGTAAAGTATCCGATGAAAACTGTGAACGTGAAGAGTTCAACTTGTTAAAAATAGATGCGGTGATGAACAATGATGAAATCGATATAAACGAAGCAATGAGCGATTCGGTAAAAAATGAGGTGTGTGACTTAATATCGAACTATAGCCCTGAAAAATCTAAAACGACGGGTATTGAAATGAACATTATTTTAACTGATGAATCACCCATACATACGCGTCCACGACGGTTAGCTTTTGTGGAGGCGAACGCTGTAGAAGATCAAGTTGAAGAGTGGTTAAAAAATGGTATTATCGAAGAGTCAAATTCCGAATATTGTAGTCAAGTAGTACCGGTGAAGAAGAATGATGGTACACCACGAACGTGCATTGATTTCAGACGTATGAACAAGGTAATTGTAAGAGATCATTTTCCGTTGCCGCTTATCGAAGACCTGCTGGATCGACTACAAAATGCAACAATATTCAGCACCATCGATCTGAAGAATGGTTTCTTCCACGTACCTGTTGCCGAGTCCAGTAAAAAGTATACCTCATTTGTCACGCAGACCGGTCAATATCAATTTCTTAAGGTTCCTTTTGGTCTGGCGAATTCACCTGGTGTGTTCCAGCGACACATTAATGCAATTTTCCGAACTCTGACGCGCAAAGGTATTGCATTACCCTATGTAGACGACATAATAATTCCTGCCAAAGATGAAAACGAAGCGTTGGCGAACCTCAGAGAAGTGATCAACACCTGCATGGAATATGGCCTTGAGCTAAATTTGAAAAAATGTCATTTTTTGCAAACTCGCATTCAGTTCCTAGGCCACGTCATCGAGAATAAGAAGATATATCCTACACCACATAAAATCGAAGCTGTTTCAAAATTTAAGACGCCGCAGACACTCAAGCAGCTCGAAAGTTTCTTAGGTCTCACAGGATACTTCAGAAAATTTATCCAAGACTATGCGCTGATCTCAAAACCATTAACTGACCTGACGAAGAGCAACACAGAATTCATAATTGGCCCGACGGAAGAAAATGCCATTCTTGTTTTGAAGAAATGTTTGACTTCAAACCCTGTGTTAGCCATTTATAACCAAAAGTTTGAGACTGAGGTCCACACAGATGATGTATGTCATTAGAGGCGACAAATGGAAAATGCATTGACAGACCGACGGCTTTGACATCCTCCTCATCCTTCTCCTCCGCCTCCAGTGGCTGTGGTTATCAGCGCATGTCTGTTCGTTGGTGTCGATAATGCGCATGTTTTTATTTTCCAAATTGTTGATAACTTGGCCTTAAGCCGATTTACTCATACCCAAAATATCGTCTCGTATTTGATATTTTGAAATGAGGTTTGAGCATGCGCGGCAAGCAAAATGCAGAGCAGCTGAATGAGAAGAGAACAAAATGGGAAGGGGAGACCTTTAAAAATGAAGGCAAAAGCTTGGCATGTGCATCGATTTGAGTGCGTGTGAGGGCTCCTAAATCTAAACCGATTAAATGTTGTTTTGGCCACGCCGATAGAGGTTAAGTTGCAAAGCAGTTTATACATATTTTACTCTATCAAACTGTTATACTCTTTATACTCTGTGAATATATATATAAATATATATTTATAAATCTGATTTGAAAATGGGAACAGGCAGGTAAATTACAAATACTCAAACTGGGCTAGTATGAGAGATAGGGGTGTGGTGGGTAGTCTTAGACAAATCCGCCTTAAATTATATCCTAAACTTGGACTTAGTCTTAGCCTTATCTGTGCCAAATTTTAAGTCAATATCTCAATCCGTTTTCAAACTAAGTGACCAATGTGCAATGCACTCTTCTCACTTTATAATATGACCAAAGAATCGTTTGAAGGTATTAAGTGGCGAGTGGACATTTTTGAATATATTTTAAGGAAATGGAAAGGTTTTTACTACTTCACAAAAGTCAATATAGAAAAAGGCAAAATCTGAGAGACTTTATTGGCTACTCTATAATTCTAAATGACTAATTTGTTCGAATAGATCAGTTTTTCAAAGTTTTATTCCTTTTTATACATGACTAATTGAATATCCGGCATTGCCTAGATCCTTTGCTTTAGAAGAATATGACTCTTATGAGAGCGATTATAATCGAGTTTGAACTGGAACAACTGAAATTAACAGTTTAATAACTTTGTAACAGGTTTAAGCCGTGCTATCAACTGGTAAAAAATCCAACTGTACCCATATGTTACTAAGCTACAGAGACATGGCTCTGAACCCTTTTCGAACCGGTTTGGATCATGTTCTCAGCCGGTAATATCATATACTACCAATCTATGGACAAAATTTCAAGTTCATAGCTTAAATTACCTCAGAGATATATATTTTTGAACCGGTTTGCAACCGGCTATATCAACTTAGACGCTTCGGGGATAAGCCTCCAACCATGTCCTTATATTTTCATTGCAATCGGATGTATGGTTTAGACAGGCAGAAGAGACAGACAGTCAAAAACTGTTTTTTTATATAAATAAATAGATTATTGACCGACAAAACCCAGCTAGAAATATCATTAAATCAGCTAATACTTGTGCTGGACACAAAACTCTTGACCTGTTGGTATGAACAATATGTTGTAAATATATAATGATTGAATGACCCATCAGCATTTTATGATGTGCATAAACAATCAGCTGTTTAGTTTATTAGAAAGCAGAGAAATGCTGAAGTTTATCTGCGATTTTAAATTAATCTAATTTATCTGGTTATGTCAATCATCTATCTGGTTATGTCAACTGGCTACTTAATTTTAATTCACACTCAAAGTCGTTTTTCTCTTCCTACACCCTTCCATATGCTGAGGTTTTGCGGTCCTCAACATTTATGTACATACGTATTTATTTCCACATAATTATTTTGAGAATTTTGTCAAGCTCCTCTTTTAATTAGAGTGCACATCAGTTATGCAAAAGCAGCCCTATGTGTATCTACGTTCTAAAGGAATGAGTATCATGTGACCTTTTTGTTATTTCGAGCTCTCAGGAGTGCTTAGCATATTGTTTTTTTACATTTTCGGTACTCGAGTGAACTGCTGCTCCCTCTCCGACATGTATATATATACATATACCCATATATGTGTGTACGTATATAAATTTGTAGCAATTGTAAGTGCGCCTGCGCTTAGCTAAGAAGTTAATACAAGTAAATAATTCAATTACTTTTTGTACAGGCTTGGCCCACTGTGCCGGTAGCAGACATTCGATTGGCTTAGGGGTTTTGGACCAATCAGATTGTTGAGAAGTTAACAGAACCATTATTCTGTTATGGCTATGTTAAACACTGCTTAGTGAGCACTGCTTTGTGTGAACTGTTTGCTGGGTGGCTGATTAACGGTTGCGATTTGAACTTAATCAGTTTGGAAACATTAAAATTATACGAAAGGGGTGCGAATCGGCTTATCAAACTAATCCAATCCCTAAGTACAGGTATACTGGTACATGGCCTTGCCGAAGCAGCTCCGATTTTTGCCCACGTTTGGCTGATCTTACTTAAAACTCAGAAAGTAGTGCCCCTGAAGCGAAGGTTTTCAAGCCTTCAACAGAATCTTCTAGCATTGAAAATTAACCATATTTAAGATATATTTTGGCTAAGTTTGTTTATACATTTATTAATGGCTTAAGGTTTTCTGAGTGCAAGTTTGGGTTCGTAAGCTGGTTCAGCTCTCGTTTGACCGTCTAGACTTGAGTCGAAGTGTTAAAGTAGCCTTCCCTTAACAGGGCATTATGTTACCACATTAACATTATGTAAGCAGACAGCAAATGCAGCTCCAAAGGGTAGGCAACGGTTTTTTATTAACCCCAAATTAATGACAGAAGATAATATTTGTTAGTTATTCAAGATCTCCATGAAAATTTTAGAGATTATAGAAAAGAGAGTATATAATTTGTGCGATACTTGATTTGAGTGCAAACTCTGGTTTCTAAATCTCTTCTAGACTCTGAGATCTAGGTATTTATACATACAGAAGGAAGGGCAGACGATCAAGACTATATCGACTCGGCTGTTGATGTCAGGGTATGATTCACGCTGATCAGGTTCCATTTAAAATGTAATATAGATGCACTCTCCGGGTATTGAACCTCACATGAATATCCATAAAAAAGTTGTTGTTTTGTTTTAAACCATTTTTATTTCTAAAAAAAATTAACATGCCTTTTGTTGTTGTTGTTTTTGTTGCTATAATTATAATCACTAATTAAGTAAATGTTCGGTTTCGGTTCTGCCTGAATCCATTTTTGCTGGTTTTTATTTTTATTTGTTTTGCTTGTCTATTTTAAAATTCAACATGAAAAGTTCAGCTAAAAATTGCTCAATTTGTTTGCAATAAACGTTAAACGTTCGTTTTGGTTTTCATTTGATTTTGAAATGGATCGTATAACAATTTGTCTTGCATATGCATATATGTACGTATGTATGTGTGTGTGTATGTGGTGTATGTAGGTATGTATAAAAACAATAAACTAAACTATGTTAAAATTACAAATAGAAGATAAAATTAAATGAACACAACAAACCATTTACATGAAAATTGGCTAGAGAAGAGCAGAGTAGAAAAAAAATGTACAAAATGAACAACAAAAATATTCAACGAATACACAGAAGAAATAAACCGGAAAAGGGAACTAAAACTAAAACTGCGAAGGAAAACTTGTACAATTCTCTTTCTACGTTTAAGTATAAGTATGTACTAGTTTTATGTTTATATATATATATATATATATGTATATATAATAAATGTATCGTTTTGTTTTTTTTTCTTTTTGCTATCAGCTCTAGAAATTTGTGAACCTCATGGACGGATGTTAATCTGAAGTAAAATTTTGGCGCACAGGCGCTGTTTTTTGTATGTTTTCTTTTTTGTTTTCTTGTTTTTGTTTTGTGTTTCTTGGAGGCTGCATACAACCCGAGTGACGTCAGGGATGGGAGGGGGGAATCAAAATTTTGATTTACACTAAAGTTAACTAGACTAATTAACAGTTTTGTACAGTGTATACACGCACACGTGCTCGCGTCCTCTCGCTTTCTATAAGTAAATAGACTTATGTAATGCTATATCATAGGCATCTAAGGCATAGTTTTTTTTTTATATGTTTAAACAATAAAAGTTCATGTTACTTTTGTTTTCGGTTACCAATTATTTACAACAATTTCGTATCACATTTGTTTAGCTTTTTTTTATACAAAAATGTTTTTTGTTTTTCTTGTTTCTGTTTCGTTTTTAACTATGCTTTGCTTTCTTCTCTATTTTGACACACAATTTGGGCGTTGTATGCAAACTTTTGAGCAGCACTGTGCGAATTTTCAAATGTTTGGTTTTGTTTAATTCTTTTTGTTGCTGTTGTGGTAAGTTGTAAGTTTAAGTAAAAGGTACGAGTATAATAATTGAATTCTTAAATCGTGGCTAAAACTCTGTCTGTGTGTGGGTGTATATATATGTGTGTGGTTGGATATATATTTTTAAATATATTGTATATATATATATATATATATATATATATATATTGTATATATTTGTATTTGTATAATCAAACTTGTTTGCTGTTCTATTAAACTCTGAAAACATAACAAATTTAAAGCCCTTTTGTTTTTTAATATTCTTTTTGCTGAAACGGTCTATGCCAAGTTTAAAACTCACGCCCGACTTACGTAGGCCAGTTGAACCGGCTGGAAATTATTGCCAAGTACTTAGACGACTAAAGATCTACAACCTAACGCATCGTTAATAACACTACATAACAGGATTAGGGGGTCTAATGGGGAAGGTATCAACTTTTTGTATCAGGTTCACTTAATGCGTTCCCTTTCATGGGAAGGGGGGGATTAGGTAACTACGTAGCTCTCTTTTCATTTGAAAAATATGTGTATGAGAAATCCTTTAACTATATATAAGTATTATATATATGTGTGTAAATGTACGTGTGTGTGTGTGAGAGTGTGTGTGTGTGTGCCTGGTTCTGGTTCGACTTGAGCTAAGTTAATATAAGGGAATCGTCGTCGCCTTCTTCTCCTTCCACTTCTTCTCCCTGCCGGTCAGTTTTACTTGCCGGCGTACTGTGGCTGCTATTGATGACTCTTGCTCAACAGATGCGAGTTGAACTCGTACACATTGTTCAGCTGCTCGCCACAGATATTGCACTTCCAGGGATTGCTCTCGCAATGGCAGCCCTTGTGCAGAAAGTACAGCGTCTCATCGGGGAATTCAATGCCGCAGAAATGGCAGGTAAGGATTTGTTTGCGATTCAGCAAGAGATCACCATCCTGTCCCGTCGAGGTGATGGTACCATTGCAAATGGGTGTGGAGCTGCTACCGTTATTGTTCAGAGCATTGGATGGTGAGGTGGCGCCTCCGCCACTGCCATTTACACTGGTCGATCCCGTCGTGCCCGAACCATTGCTCACATTCTGCGGCAACACATTGTTATTCTCCAGTGGTGTGGCATTTCGGGTGATACGATTGTTGGCCTTGGCGCAGATGCGACGTTTAAGATCCTCGCGAAGTAGAGATTTCAGTGGAGAGACCTGCAGTAGAAATAGTATCAGTTAATTTGAAGGGGGTTTTGGAGGGGATTTTCTAAGATTAGAGATGATTCGAAGTACTAAGTTGGGGTGTGGGTTGCTTAGCAGCCTTGGTAAGAAGAGCAGAGTTTTGATTTACCAAAAATTTCGTTCATAGAAAGTAGATTAACCACGAGGTCAAGTAAATTAGCGTGATCTTGATGTATTCGACCTTTGACTAGATGCGAGCTCCCAGACAAAAGAAATCTCATAGCTAAGGTACAGTTAAGCATCCTCAACTAAGGGATACGCTATCGTTACGGTCGCCACTACCAATAATGGAGTTAACTGTTAGACTAATCAGAAAAGAATCTCAACATTAGGGTCTTCAGGGGTGTAAGGACGTCATTGCTCAAGGGAATGCAACATAGATCAGCTCGTACCAAGCACTACTAGTTGAAAGATTTAACAATAAGCCTAGCAGGGAGTATATATACGGAGTATATATAAAGCTCAAACATATAACCAGAAAGTCGTTGTGAAAGTTTTACAAATACGAATCACTGAAACATTATGTCTTAGTTCAGAGAGTGGAAGGATTACCTTCTTTATATTTTGAATATTTGCCGAAATTTCTGTATTTCTATGTACTCCAAGTTGAAAAACTGAGAGTGCTGTATTAAAGAAAGAAGATAAGTTGACGTTCATCAATGTAGGTTGAGATTTCGAGAAGCTGCGTGGCGTGAAATATAACTCTCTTTGGTTGTGGCGACCGTGAAGCTATACTTTTCTATAGTTGTGAATGCTTAACTGTACCTAAGAAGTTATTTTTGGTATTTTAACTGTCCTAATTGCTCATAAATGTAGAAGGTTCGTTTTAAGATCCACTTTATCAACTGGTTCCGTCTTGCTTCTCTTGAATGAAGTACTCTTCTTCAAGGCGTAAGTCTGTCCCAATTCTAGAATTCCCAACTAGTAATGTCACTTCGTTTACCTTGATTAGTGAGGTGATTCTGTTGTTGTTGTTATTATTGTGGGAAGCCTGCTCTGAATCGCTGCTGGGATCACTGCCATTAATATTGATTAGCTCCTTTTTGTCCAGCTCATCCGGCAGTGGTTCCTGCAAGAATTGAAGACTTAGATCAGCAAACACAACAAGGGATATCCACCTACCTGCTTAATGGGTATCAGACTGATCGAGGGCGTTATGTGATTCTCATGATGGTGGTGGTGATGTGGGTGATGGTGACTCTTCAGGCTGGTACTGGACGTTATGGGTGTGGCCTTGGTATTGCAATCCAGCGGCAAGTCCACGGGTGATTGTAGGATCAAAGCTCGATCCTTGACCTTCTCGGAAATGGAATCCACTGCAGTGCCATTGGAAATGCTGCTACTGCTGCCATTGTTGTTGTTGTTGTTGTTGTTGCCCTGTAATGCAGATTCACGCCAAACGCAAATCAGCTGGATTGGATTGAAGGGGTTTTGCGTGTGGGGAAAGTTGAATGAACCTTTGAAACTTACATTGAACAGCTCCGTGTTGCCGCTGTCATTGAGCGTTGAGATCTCCACGTGCGGCGTCAGGAAGTGCATCGGTGGCGTGGCATTCTCCAGGGAGCGCATGGACTCACCACTGTCGCTTGCTGGCGGAGCCACCGTCACTGCTGGCTGCTGCTGTTGTTGTTGTTGCGCCGCTGTGGACACCGCTGGAGGCACATAACTGGCTGCCGCCGCCGCTGCCGCTGCCGAGGCCTGCGATTCGAGGGCTAGTAAAAGCGAAGAGGTGCCTCCCGGACCGGGATTATCCAGATCAATGCCATGCCGATTGAAGAAATGTATGCGCAGTGATTTCATGGAGCCAGCACGATAACTGCAAAGCGGACACGTCTTGACCAGATCATGCTGACCCACATGCTCGTTCTGGAAGTGGGCGCGCATCGCAATCTGGCGCTGGAAACCGCGATTGCAGATGGGGCAATGGTAGGGCAGCGTTTTCGTGTGCGTGGTAAAATGCTCGGCCAGGTGATCCTTGCGAAAGAATCGCTTCTGGCACACGCGACACTCGTACGGCTTGACGCCCGTGTGGCGCATCTTGTGCCGGCGCATATTGGCGCCATTGGAGAACTTCATGTTGCACACGTCGCACTCGAACACCTTGCGCGAGCTGTTGCTGTTGTTGTTGTTGTTGCTGGCCGGCGAGGAGCTGGCGGACGAACTGGAGCCATGCCCTGTCTGTGTATCCGAGGCGGGCTTGTTGCAATTGCTACCAGTGTCCATATGACTGAGACTCATATTCTCCGGCTCCTCGCTCTTTAGCCGCACCGAGGACGCCGCCGCCGCCGCTGCCGCTGCCACAGCCGCCTGCCCGGCCAGACACTGGACCACATGGAGCAGCAGCGAGGCACGGGAACTGGTCTCGAAATTCTCGCAACGCTCGCAACGGAATGTCATGGGCGGCGAATGCGGCCCCGTGCTGAGATTCGTGGGTGTGGGCGTGGGCGAACGCGGTTCCGGCTGCTCGGATTCCGAGGCTGCCGCTGCCGCTTCCTTTAAACTGCGGAGGGCCAAGGCATTGTGATGCAGCAGGGCTGCTGTCGTTGGCGTCATATCCACCATGGTGTCCTTGAGCGTCAACTCCATGTTGTTGTTGTTGTTGTTGGCTGCTGTGCTGATCGTTTCGGCCATCTGCAGAATCCAAGAAGAAGAAACAAATCAGTTAAACAGTGTCCAAGATTAGTGCAGGCCACGCCCAAAAATCGATGACAAGTTGCAGGTTTTTTTGTATATTTTTTATTTAGTTTTTTGGTTTTTGGCATTTCAAGTGCTTCGCCTGCAGTTACAGAGCCCAGAGACTCAGTCAGACACAGACTCTAATAAGCCAAATTGGTGTCAGCTTCGCATCGTGGCAGAGCAAGCGAGCGACTGGTGCAGAGGGAGGGGAGGGGAGGCGCGGCGAGGCGGGCGGGGGGGGCTAAGAACCAACGACAACCACCGACAGACCATTTTGGGCGGCCTCCATGCCATGTTGTTGTTCGTGTTTGGGGCCTGCTCTATGAAAATACCAAAGTTATTGGGGCCAATTACTGGTTGGTCTTGCAGGTGGGCAATCATTTGGACAACACACACACACACAGACACTTGGACATACAGACATTAACTCAAATCACTCAAAAAAGTGGAGGGCAATGGGGAAACAATATGGGAGAGACTTTATAACGAATTTTAGACTCAAGTTTTTCAATTTTAATGATCAAACAGTCAACAATCTTGGCCAATTATCTAGCAAAAGGTTGGCTAAGGGCGGCTGCTGACTCAACTTAACCACCTTGCGAGGCTGCAAGCCGTTTCAGAACCGAACCCCTTGAGATTTTGTCAGACCATGAAGCAAACATTTGGAACCGAACCGGTTACAAAATTTACTTAGGGCCCCCTGTTTTTGAAAATCACATCCAAATGCTACAAAACTCGACTTCTTGAAGGAAAATACAACCAACTCAAGGTAGCTTTTGCCTTCTAAATTGAAAGACTCTGCACTTTTCAGGCTCCCACAGTTATTCTTAATAAACCAAAACAATCGTCGAGTTTTCCCATAAACCAATCTTCGAACTCTCATAAGGAAAGTTCATGCTTAATGGGTGATGTGTCAAAGAAATGTACCCAAAAGACCGAAAAACTCAGCCAAAATTTGGTAATAGGTCAAATGTAGATGGTTCACAGTCAACAAACAGCATAAGCCACCAACAACATCATTCAAAGTTAATTAGATTCAATAACCTTGAAAACTTGTGCATTAGCATTAGGCCAGATCACACAAAGAGCCACAAGTTACTGGGGCGACCTCAGCCTCATGCATACCTCCTCTGCATACTTCGTAGCAGCTTCCCCATATAACCATATAGTGCCTCGAAAGAGGCAATCGCTGCCCAGGTCAAGCATATATTGAGGGCGCTCGCTTTTCATCATCTCGTCTCAATGAAATGTGTGTCGTCGCGGTCGCGTCTAGGCCTATATACTTGTGTACAACACATAATTACAAATTCACTTTTGGTTAACAGGTTTCTTTTTCATTTCAAGCTTCTTTTTTGGGAGCACCAGGCCACTTAAATTTGTAAACTTGTAAAAAAAAAACAAAAAACGAAGAAGAAACAAAATAAAGCTTTTGGTTTGGGTTTTGCATTTTCAGTAATTATGAGGCGCTTTGGCTTTGGCATTATAAATGCCATAGTTAGTCGTTGGCAACCCAATGGAGTCATTGGGTCAAGTTTTAAAGTGCAACTGGGTCACACTTCATCATGATCATCATCATCATCAGCAGCAGCAGCAGCAACCTCTGCTGTGACGTTGACGCCCGCTGCTTGGGCTTGGGGTGTCCCGCATTTTCACTTTGTGTGTGTGTGCGCGAGGCGAGGTGTTCCCAATTTGAAATACCCAAAACCAAATAGCGAAAAAGAAAAATAAAAAAAATAAAATTGTAAAGCGCCTTTGCTCTAGCCTGGTCTAAAAAAAATGAGCGCACAAAACGAGCGACATAATTGGAGCACTTTGAGAGAGAGCCCTTAATAACGTCCACAGTGGGGCAACTGAGGGAGAGCAAGAGAGAGACCGAGGCAGGGGCGGTTCGGGTGCACACTGGTTCGGGGATGAACTTAAATTGGCAACATAATTCAATAAATAAAGAGGTTGGATCAAGAAGTATTATATTTAAAGAACTTTAAAGAAATTTTGCCTAATTTTAGTTTGAAACTAGAGTTGGAACAGAACCCAAAGTGAAGTTCTTGATCCCACAGATCAGGCGGATTTTTTTGAAAACCCATGGGATCCCAAAACCACTGTCGATTTGGGATGCAGGAAATTATTTTGACAATATATCATTATCGAATATTTTTCCGAGGCAATATATCGAATATTTTCTGGAGATATTCTTTGGTGATACTTTGCAACATATGTTACCATTAATATGATGATTTTGGAAGGTTCATCTATATAGGAGGTGTTCCAAAATCATTAAAATTTTCAAAGCTGCATTTAAAATGTTGGTTTGCAGGTCTTTGATCCACAGATTTTGAGCTCAGGTATAACGTATTTTTTAATTTGCATCAAATATCATCATAATTTCCTTAATCGACCTATTTATTCTAAATAAAAAAACCGTTTTTATTTAAAATCGATAATATGAAGGCCCCTTTTCGGTAGGATTATTTAGTTTTCCCTACAAGTTCAGTAGGAAATACTTGTAGAGCGCCTGGGAAGGGCTTTTGTCTCAGGTAAAATACAAAAACCAGATCTGGAAAGTTCTTTGATAGAAACAGTGCTTGATAGAGACCATATGTGGTACCGTGGGTACTTAGAGTCTTAATTTATAATTTTTATAGGTATATTGAGGGAAAATTTTGAAACTAATAAGCTTTTAGCGTGATCCACACACTTCCAAATTCTGTTAGTCTTAGCCCTTCCAGCAAAAAATATAGCTTTTGTTCTCTTTACAACATAAATTACTAAAAATATGTTAGTTTATTGCTTTATCTTGGATTCCAGAATAATTTCCACGGGCCCCCAAAAGCAGGCAATGACATTTTCAAATTTATTAGCTAAGGCTAATGTACTACCTGGCGATTAAACTACTTCCAATAATCCCCAAACAATTCAACCATCTAGTTTCGTGCATCCCAGTCCCAGTGTGCGTTTGTTTTTCTTTTTTTGTAGGCCAAATGAATCTTTGGTCTGGCCTTAAAGCTCACGATTCAATCCACATTCAAATTCAAATTTGGAGCTTATAAATCATTGCATTGGCCATTGGAAGGGGAATTGGTATTGGATGGGGCGCATCTTTTGTGCGTTGTTGTTTTTATTATTATTATTAACATATGCCAAAATGACCATAAAAATATAATAGATTTGACCTTAGCAGCATTTGGGGGCCTACCGGTTTTCTAGTGCCTGACAGATGAGAAATGAGTCAGGCAAATCAATGGAACCATTCCCCAAAGTGTCCCTGCTACCCCCCTGCCCCCCTTCCACTACCGGCCCCATCCCAATCGAGTGACATGTGCGTTGAAACGCGAAGCAGAACAAGCAGACAACAACAACAACAACTAAGAAGAGACTTATGGTCGGATGAGGAGAAACAAACCACTTTCCACGGTGACATACTTTATGCTACGTGCTCTTTTGCTACTTTTGCCCGCTGCTTTTATTACAACAACGTTAACAGCGACTCCCATAATAGAAAGTGGAACAGGAATTTCCCCCAACCCCTTCCCGCGCACAGCGACGATCCACAAACCATATCAATGCCAAAGAAGCGGCGGTGGGCATACGATGATTTCATTTTGGCTCTTGCAGCTCGGCCCGTCGCTCGCTCATTGCGAAACACTTGCCACGGCCAACAAGCAAATGGCAGCAGAAGCAACAACAGCAACAACAACAACCACAAATCTCGAGAAAAGCAGCAAAAAATAGTTCAGTGGGAGCCGAGCGCCAAACACACACACACACACACACACAGGGAAAGAGAGAGAGTAAGAGAGTGAGAGCGCATGCCGCCTTTTTGTTTATGCCGCTGCTTGTTGTTGTTTTTATCAGGGCTGCAAACCGGTTCGAACCCAGAATTCCGAATTGTATTTTACTGTGAACCGAACCTTGAACCGAACCTCTTAAGAAAAATTAAATATCGCTTCGGTTCAAAAAACTGATAGACATCAGAAACTTGACCTTCTGCCAAGCGACTTCATCTGTGTGTTTATATGGTTGGTTTAGTGGGAATGACTCCTAAAATGGGCAGGAAAGTTATATTACAAATCCAGAAAATCGTTTAGAATTACTTATAAAGTTCCCACAAATAACAGCCTCTGTTCTCAAGCTTTTTAAATATTACTAATCTAACATTACATTGGCTATATTTATTTAACGAGAACTCCAAAAAGAATATTACTTAACAGTAAATTATATATTGAATATTCCCATGTGTCGTACTAACCGATTCAGACCCAAAAAACACGCAATTCCCAAACAATTTTTAGATCGAATGTAATTTTAACATAAAATTATAAAAATTGTATAACGCATGGACTGTACCAAGGTTTGAACAAAAAACCTTCTCCCAAAAACCACGAACCTTAACCTTTGGTTAATTTCGGTTCGAACCAGTAAGCAGGAAATCCGAATATTTTGTTTGGTTTGCAGCCCTGGTTTTTTATTTGCAGGTGCATGCGCTCTGCACCGCTCTTGTGTCTGTTGTTGTAAATGCAATTGCAATTTATTAACATTAGACGCGTGAATTAATTTCTAATAGACCACCACCCCATCCCACCCGCGCTTCCCCCTATGCTCTGATTCTGCCGCCGCCGCCACCGCCGCCGCCGCCGCCGCCTCCGCCTCTCTGCGCTCTCTTTGGTAAGTGGCACTGGCGTATAATTTTTGTTGTGTTGACCTAATTATACGCTCATTTTGATTCACTTGATTTTCTCTGCTCACACACACACACACACACACTTCAACGTTTCGTCACTGCGACAAGTGGAGCAGCAGCAGCAGCAGCAGCGACGGCAGCGGCGACGGTAGCGCATTGGGGCGACCGCAATTTCTTGTGGTTACTGGGACGCACATTATTATTGGGCTCTCAATCTTAACTTGGACTCGCTGTACTCACACGGTTTTCCACACACTTTTTTTACATGCACTCGAATATGTCGTCGCACTTTTCACTGAAACTTGAGTTTAGCTCATTGGTTCTTGCACCTGCAACGAAAGCGTTCCGAATTTTCACTGAGAGAGCTCCTTGACTTGGGCTCCTCTAATTCTTTCCGATCGCCGGGAATGGTAATATTTATTTTGGGGGAAGGGGGGCTCGTGACGTAGCTGTCGCTCCGACGATTCCGCTGATTCAACGACCACGACGATGACGACGCGCACGAATCAACGAACTGACTGACAAACCCCACAAACTTAAACTGCAATAGCCGCGCGCTGGTGGAAGTACAAAAAAAAACTGTGTATGACATGAATGGGGACTGGGGAGACTGCCGACTGCCGACTGCTGATGGCTGGCTGGCTGGCTGGCTGGCTGTATCTGTATCTGTTTTGTTTTGGGACGGAAATGCCAGGGGTGGAGGCCGCAAAAGGGTGCAAATTTTAACTAGGCAGTTTGCATATCGTTTGGCGAATCTAATGTGACATTTTCTGGACTTTGATTGGACACTCTGCGGCACTGTCATAGTTCTGCAGGAGGAGAAGAGAGCTGACTGACTGAGCTGATCTAACAAACGATCTACTAGAGCAACTGGACGCTGCACAGCTACCTAGAGAAACAGCCAACAACTCGAAAGAGTGGTCAAATTTATCAATTTAGGAACCATCTGCCAGAATCACAGCGATCAGCCTGTAAGGAACTGCACATTGTAAGTGACAACAATCAATGTACTCTGCCTCGTGACCGCTCAAGCCAGATTGTGATCGAAGCCCTGATTACCCCGAGGCTTAATTACCTTGACTGTGCTTTCACCTTTTAAAGATGCCTCGATAGATTAGATTAAGAACTCAATGAACTCCAAGGACATCTATCCCAGGCTGCAAGCCGTTCTGGGACTGAACCCCAGATAATCGGTTCGGTTCGGTTCGGTATTTTATGAACCATCGAACCGAACCTCGAAGCAAACCTTTAACTTCATAAGGGGTTCAAACCTTCGCACCGAAACTATTGCAGAATGTTAGAGGTTTACAAGGCTAGCTTCTAAGTACCACATCTTAGTGGGTTCAGACACAACTAAAGAATATCCCAGGTAAAGTTCATTTGAAGTCTGTAAAGTGGACCCCGTAGACACTTAAACCAGATCATATACCTTACCCACTAAATTGCGGGGCAAAAGAAAAAGAGGTAAAAGAATCTTTACTCATAACCTGACTATCTTCTTTCATCCAAGCTAGACCTTCCACTAGCGGATCGAAAATACTGATTACTAAATATGTCTAAAAAGCAAGGATGCAAACCGGTTCTGAACCGAACCGAACCGCTATGTGGCCAAATTGAAATATCTGGACAAGAGTAAACCAAATAAGAAATCTGTTCAAGTTCAGCTGGTTCAAATCCATCGGATGCAGTCAACTTGTCTGTTAACTTTTTAATATGAACAAAAAAATGAGCTGGCAAATGGCCAAAGGGTGAGACATTTTCCATCAGATAAGCATACGCACTTCCTCACTTCCCCTTCTTTAGATTTCATATCCGTTCCCCCTCATATCTAGCACCTAACGCCACTGTTAAAGATTTGCCAATCGTTGGCGCTCTCACACACAAGCACACACACACACACACACACACACACAAGGAGAAGCACAGATCAGCCGCAGCCGCTGCTGCTGCGCAACGCAAGCAGCAGAATTTGAAATTAGGTCAACAGGTTTAGTTTGGTAGTGTGGGGGGCGAGAGGGGAGCCGGAGGGGGGGCCTTAAGAGACCTGAGAGATGTTGGTTGGCGACTGCCTACGCCAGTTATTCGAGCGTGTTGCTGCTGCTGCTGCTGCTGTCTTTGCCTACGACCTCGGCTGTCGGTTTGACGTTGCCGTCATCATCAACACCAGCAACATCCACACAGAAGCAGCAGCAGCAGCAGCAGCAGCAGTAGAAGGCAACAGCCAAGCCAGAGCCAGCACCGCCAACGCCAACGCAATATGTGCGTTCCGTTCATCGTTTTATTGCACCACACAACAGTGCAGGGAGATGCACTCACAGCACACACGCACACACACACACACAATGCCAAATTGAGCACACAGAACTGGGTGGTGGCGGGGGAGGATAAACATAGATACCACTAACTGCACATCTAACCAGGGATGAGTAATTTGAGAACTAAATACCCTCAAATGAGCAGATGTTCTGACCTGGCTTTACCACTTTGGAGTTTTCAGTGATTGCCACATACTTCTTAAGTTGGTTTCTGTGTCACAATCCACACACACACACACAGAGAGACGAACACACCTGACTATACACTGAGAAAAAGCAGGCATTATTTAATATGAGAAAATCACAAAAAATTATATATCTGCTCATTAGGGTGGACGCCGATAAGGTCCTTCACACAAAGCATCATAAATGATTCCTTGACGGGTGTACATAACAAATTTAAAAATCAACAAATTTTAATTCAAAGTTTCCAAAAATATTTCGTATACGACACGTTTGCCTCATCGAAATTTCTTCTTTATAAAAAGTAATTTTTTTCAACGGTCATGATACCTTTTTGCCAAATGTTTTGACTTCAAACCAAGTCTACGCCAACTACTTTAAACTTAAAACGGTAAGCAAGGGCAACAGTACGTATGAGTGATAAACTTTAAATCCATTGCGCAGATACTAGCACCCATTTGTATCTTTTTTAAACCAAAACGCATCGTATAAGAAGCGGAGATTATTATGACCTTTGATTTTTCCGTACATCAAATGTCCGACCTACTGCTCGTCGGTGTAACCCCCCGAAGTATATAAATGCGTGATAATGAAATGGATATTACGAAGTATCCAAAGTATCAATATCCTTTAATTTTCTCTGTATAACCTTTTGAACTTCGTGAGCTGAACCTTCCACTGTTGATAAGACCAAAATAGTTTTAAAATATTAAGAAAAGGCGACTCAAAGAACAATTTTTTTATAACCTAATTCAAAATTGGTCAGTGTTAGAGGCAGCTAACATCTAAGGAAAGAAAAATTTACTTTACATTGTAGGTGTGGAAATCACGAGGCCCATTTTCATTAATCTAGTTCGGAATTTGTTTGAGTTATATGCAGATTAGGGTCATTAACTTGTTTAACGGACTTTAGGGTAGATAGAGTAGGAAGGTTAATGCTCTTAAATGTACTTTATATATCGAATTTATAAAAAGGCAGCTAGCAAAAGTATGGTACAGGCTTTATGGAATCGAGTCACGAACCTAACTTTTTTATATCGACACTATATATAACAAAATCAGGTCAGACTCTTAAAAAAGGGCTCCATAGTGTTCTTTCGGAATAAGGAAGTTCAATCTTAAGAGCCCGAAAAATTAACTTTATGTTGGAATATTGTGAAATGACAATGACATTTTGTAAGTTTATATCCAACCTAACTATTGGATATTCCTACATCTTTTCCAGTGTCTAGAGGTCACAGGTACTCAGGTGAGAGAGGGAAACTTAAGTTCCCATAAGCTTAGTCTCTACCTTAAAATGAGGCACTACTTATTTTTCCTTCCTAAGAAGTTTTTAAAACTATACTGTGATTTTTGTTCAGTGTATGCCCATAATGAGCCTCTCAGAGAGGTGAGCTGCAGCAGCCAAGCCACCTGCAAGCAGATTAATCCCAGTAGAAATTGAAACTGGCTGCGGCAAGTTTAGAAACTGGTATAGAAAAACTAACACACACAGGCGCACACACTCAAACACACACGCACACATACATACATGGGCAATCGACCTTGTAGGAGTATAGTTTTGTCTTGGAGCATGCCCGTAAACTGGGCCAACGCGATTGCAACTGAAATCAGGTGGGCGTGACGTAGGTAAATATGTTGGCCAACTCTAGCTGTGTGTGTGAGTGTGTGTGTGTGTGTGTGTGTGTGGGAATATTGTGATACCCTTGGCGCCCATAATCCATAACATAGAAATAAAAATCCAGCCAAACATTTTCTGATGTCGCAATGCCGCATCCAAAATAGTCAGCCAAATTTCGTAATACATGGAATGGAAATGGATTTCAAAAAACTGTTAGCCTTGTGTTTGGTTCTTTTCTGCCTTTTGGTTTTGCCTTCAGCGCAGCTGGAATATTTCGCAATGCTCTCAAAAAAGCGTTTCGATTTGGCAATTTTTAAGATTTCCAAATACCACAAGGTGCAATTCTAACACACCGATACAGTCCACCACCAAATAGACCCCCCCGCCACCTAAACCCCTTCCCAAGTTACCGCTCTCTCTCTCTCTCTATGTCCGTCTCTCTCGTTGCAATTCTTTTGGGTCTTGTTTTTCGGTTTCGGTTTCTGGGGCGGAGTGGGGGGGGTTTTTACCGAAAGCCAGGTGCACTTAGCAGGCCTACAAGAACTCCGAGCCTCGACTCTCGAGTTATCCAACTAACCTCCTCTGGGGTAACGTTGTGGTAACTGGAACACACACCAAAACACAAACAACAACAACTTAAACGAAAGGGCAAGCGCCACGAGCAAAAGCTAAAGCTTAAATTATAACAACAATAATAATACAATAATAATAATAAGAAGAAGTAACGGGCTACGCGCACGCGGCCACATCCGAATGGGCCAAAAGACGAATCAACACTGAAGCCACCTCGGGAGCGAGCGAGCAAGCGCTCCGCTCACCTACCTACAGTGGTGCAGTGGTTTCCCTCCTCTGCTCCGCGCTGGCGCGCTCAGCAGAAACAGAAAAGAAAAAAAAAGCAACAAAAACAACTCAAGCGATTCCGATTCCTCAAGGCCTACTATTTAGGCCAACAAATAATGTACCACAGCAGCAGCAACAACAACAGCAACAACAACCACAGCAACAACAGCAGCAGCAACAACAACAACGACTAGTTTGCAGTAACAATTGGCCGCTCTCGTTGCTGGTCGTCTGTTTGGTTTTTGGTTCTAATTGAGTTCTCTGCACCGACATTTGTGCAACTTAATTTGCATAATTTGAAACGCCCGCCCATACACCACATCGGTCGTTATCGAACCTATCGGGTTCTTTGTTGCTTCAATCATTTTTTTGAAAATCATTTGATGTAAAGTTTTGAAATCGGTATACATTTGGTTCCGTTACCGGTTTGAGAAGTGGAAACTAAAGTATTTATATAATAATGGAAGTTTAATGTAATTTAGGGAACTTTTATCATCAGAAGCGTATCCTTCCCCAAGAAGTATAGGGCGATTTTGTTGATGCCGTCTTCTTTTCAGTTTTCAAACTAAATATCTGTTTGCATCCGAATTGGGTCAGCCGAAACTACCTTAATTAACCTAAATATGAACATAGAAATAATTGTCTTTGATGTGATTGTTAGGAAAAGATCCAAAAGGCAGAAACTTCTGTTAGCTCCCTGTCTGTTTTTGGCATATTTAATGATATGGTTTCTCATTTTGCAATGTCAATGCTCAATGTCAATTATTTTGAAGAAGGGATTGCGGAAAGACTATACTCTGTATCAACAAAGGTGTATGCTCAGTATCAATGCTACTGTTCTGAGGCAACAAACATTCTGTTGCTCAAAGCTCGACCATCTTTCACCATTACCAATCCTATAGTTGATGGATCAATTATTCTGACTTCTATTTATGTCCAGAAGGTTCGAAACTTCTTGTATTAAACTATAAAAGATTTTCCAAATTGGAAGGGCTGGATAGGTCGTGTAAAAAATTTAAAATAAAATAGATCTGTCTTCAAGTATAAGATTTGGTTCCCATACGACCCTCTATCTCTTAACAACTCTTAGATCTGCGCTATCATTCGGATAGACGGACTTGTCAAGAATCAAGAATCTAGTTTATAGGGTCCGAGATGCTTTCTTCTGGCTGTTACATACTTTTGAATCATCTTAATATACTTAAGATCCCTTTTGAAGACCACTCACTTTTGTAAGCTTTAGCAGAGGTCTTAAGAATGATACCCATAATATGTTATGTCCATTCAGGTATTAATTAATGTTTTAAATAGCTTTCTGAGCTCATTAAATGTATGATATGGCAGGCTAGAGCCTTTTTCCGTTCATATGTCAACGAAATCAGCTAATTTTTAAATGAATGTCAGCATCACAAGGCCAGTTCTTATAAAAATTTGTAGGAATGTCACTTTCTCTGTGGTTTTCATAAGCAGGTGGTAAACAACCTTTTTAAACCCAGATTTTGTAGTCAAACTGAGTTGATATAGCCATAGCCGTTCGTCCGTCTCTCTGTTGCCATGCTTGTTCTTAAAGTTTAAACCGAGGAGGAGCCCAAAAAATATTCGTTTGTTTAGGATAGCAAAGTCGTATGATCCTAAGGTCCTGGGTTGCTAAGCCGCCACTCATCTTTACAATATATAAGCACAGATCACGCAACATACCAAGCTGGGATCATGGTGGCCACGTATGAAGTGTGAAGGTTAAACAGTTTCATTATTTAATATTTACATACTTAAGCTTGCCTTACTTCCTGATGATTGGGTCCCCCAGCATTCATTCAACCAAAAGTGGTGGTCCGCCTTCGTCTTATTCTTCGTATCCCGCCTTGTTGTGAGGTTCCTTTGGGCCAGGGTTTGAACCAAACGCCTTGTAAAACCGACACTAGATTGACGAGGACCACGTCTTATGGCTATACATGTTTCCCTTGTAAATGGGAACAGCTTTTTATTCTTGGTCCTGCTCAAAGCAGCTCCATGTCTTTTGTGAAACATTTTTCTTTTTCTCATTGCATCTATTTCTATGATAGCGACCTTTGAAGAGACGAAAAGCTTCTCGAATGTCCTTGATATACTCGAACTCGGTGTAGCCATTTCGCTTGTGAAACTCTGCAAAACCCCACATTAACACATTAACAATGCAACTCTTGTTGTTGCCCCCTTGCTTATACACACATACCAAAAATGGTTCTATTAATGTTTTCGAACTCCTTAAAGGGCTGCTTGCCGCCCATGCCCTCGTAGTTGAACTGCAGCAGGAGGTCCTCTTCGAACAGTCGATGAAAACGCTTCCTGAGTGGATGTAGAGTGCCATCGGGCAGTAGCACTCGCTTCATCATGGGAACCTTAAGAAAATCCCATTAATTGAAGAACTTTTAGACGTATGTGCTCACTTACATATTTATTGATGGGATTGGCCAGGGCAGCATCCAGCTCGTGCATCTCCTCTATTTTCTTTAGGGGAAAGTAGTCCACTTGTAGGTCCACCGACTTACACGTAAATGTGTTGAAGGAGACTTGTCCCAGCAAACTCAGGATTTCGCCTTGATTGACCAAAATCTCATCTAGTTTGCTTTCCAATTTCTGGAGTTTCTTGGGCACTAGGCAATCGAGATCGGGTGCCTCTGCCGGCTTCCTCTTTACAAATGCATCAAACTGGCTGTTGAACATTGCAACATCAACATTAATTAAACAATTTGATAGCCAATTCTAGCCCTATCGATAGGCGCTCGCATTTTGCAACACTAATCTTTTCGATAACAGTCGCCCAGTCAAAGTTTTCTGCGCCACACAGAGAAAAGAGGTAGTTGGCCATTCCGGTTTTGAAAATTTGTTTACACCTTTAAAAGTCGTGTTAAATATCTGGATTTATGTTAAAAGTGTTGCTCAAGTGTGTTTGCTTATGGGTGTAGTGATTTTTCTCTGGTGCTTGTTGTTTTTATAGCTGAAAATTGCATTTGAAAAATCGGAAAATTCGCTGTCTAGTGTCTGGAGAGCGGCAGTAATTGCTGTGCCCTGTTCGTTTACATAAGAGTGAAAGAGACGACTAGTGTTATATTAATGGCGTCGTGCACATGGCCAAATTCTGAGACATCTCAAACCGTATAAATAATTAAAGAATTTCGTCCAGTTCAAACGCTGAAAATTCCAGTCGTTTCCAGCTGGCCAAACATACATTCACATGTCATTTATGATGAGTACATATAGCTTGTGCTCTCAATATTGTCCGGTTTTTCAATTCCCTTTTGTGCGCTTCATTCGGTTTCAATGCCCTCAGAGTTCAGTGTTGCCAAATGTCCAAAGCGTGCCCAGTGTTCACCACTGACCAAACCACAAGAAACAAATACACATTTTTTGTGTATTTATTAAAATTTATTTATAAATTTGTCAGAATCAACTGTGACCCATTTAGCAAATTATAATTTGCATAAATTATTTAATCGCACTACTTTTCTTGTACCTGGCCCTACTTACGAAGACCGCTGCGACTGTGCAAGCGAGACGTCGCTAGGCACACAAGAAACGAGCACAAAGCAAAGCAGAAAACCGAAGCGAGTAGGAGTTTATAAATCAATTTTTTGTGTATTGCAAGAGCCAGTAATTCATATTAATAAGGTATATTATTTAGTCGATTTGCTCAAGGCGAATCATTTTATATATTCCAAGTGCCGCCAAGTGAGCCAAGAGTGGCACAAGGGACAACTAAAACGTGGTGGTGCTTGGCGGACGTGCGGCAAATGGGAAGAGTCTCATGTGAAAAAAAAGTGACGATGAGTGTGCGGCGGCGAACAAAGCATTGTGATGTGATGAAGTGTCGACAAATAAGTTATACTCAGAATTTGAATGGTTAAATTAATATTTAGCTGTGTTTAGAGAGGGGGCGGGGGTGCAGACTTTGGCTTTGTGGTCTACGACCCACCCCGGTGTCATGATTAGAAAACTGCTATGATGCGCCTGGTTCATTTCCCGCAGCACCCTCCCCTCTTGCTGTTGTTACCTGTTTTGCCAATGGCGTTGCGCTGCTATTATTTTTCTACCTCCGCGCCCCCCTTGACCACATATCGTTTTGTTATTTCAGAATTCTCGCTTTGTTTGTGCGTGTGCCTCCTCTCTCAAACTCACGCCGTCTCTCTCTTTTAATGCGTGTGTTTAACGTTCTTTCACTCTCTTTGATTAAATGTACATTGAACTCCCAGCTGGCAGTTATTTTTGGCCAGACTTGATTCAAGTTTTTAGACCATAATCTAAATATTACTGCGTTAAGCATTTCAACGGTTTATAGACCAATTATTTCGTTTATGCCGTGGCTGTGCATCACAATAATCCAAACAGAGTTGCCACCTAGCACTCAGAAATTCGTGAATCGTATCCAGACTTGGTTGTCAGACCTGGGAATATTTCGGGATTGACTTAAGGTGGTGTAGTTTGCCAATTTCGTTTGTATTTTGTGTGTTTATGCCCCTTAAATTGATGATGTGCACAACACATAAACGCTTGGAACAAGTATACACAAGTTTGAATCACGCATAAACTAAGCAGCAGATGTTTTTGTTGCTTTTGATATTTTTTATTATCGGGAAAACTTCAGTGTGCTTCGTATTTGTTGTAGATAACTTCTGTTTTTGCCATCTAATAATCCGGTTGCATTTGCTCTCCATCCTCATATTGCAGCTAATTTGTATATACAGTGTACATAGATATGAGCACACAAACTCGTTCAGGCGGAGGCGGTGGAGGAGGAGGCGGCGGTGGTCGTACTCAGAAAAAATCAAATTCCACCAATATTGGCGGTGGTCACGATGCAGCCGGCTCACATTCTTCAGCAGCGGGAACGGTCAACAACAAGAAATCCGATGCCGCCAACAAGACAGAGAAACCAGAGAAGGCCCAACCGAAGGCCACCACGGAACAGTTGCGTATTGCCCAGATCACCAATAGCACAACAGAGGATCCCCAGATTAATGAGAAGGTTACCCTCTTGTTGACCATGACTCAACGTTCCGAGGAGGAGGTGTGTTGCGCCCTCAACGAGTGTGACTATGATCTGGACGCGGCTGCCAATTTCTTGATAGAGATCCTGCCACAGGTGAGTTGGGTGAAATGGAAGTGGTGTTATGGTGTAATGATCTCTAATCAATTCTTGCTGCAGGGGGCCTTTGCCAAGTACGAGAAGAGGCGCAAGAACAAGGCGGCAAATGCAGCGGCTGATGGTGCCGCCGGTGATGGCGAGTGGGCAGATGGGAATGCCAATGCGGATAAGCGTGAAAAGTCCCGGAATCGCAGTGCCAACCGCGGAGGACGCGGCGGCACTGACAGTCGTGGGTGTAAGTGGGGGGAAATTATTGAAGCCGGGACGAACTAATCCTCTTGTTGTTGCAGGGCGCGGCAGAGAGGCTCGTGAGAATGAGCGCAATACGCGCGAATCTCGCGGAGCAATGGGCGAACGCGGTGACGATCGCACCAACGACAATTATCGCGGACAGCGCAATGGCGGCGGACGCAGTGGACCCGGCGGAGGTGGTAGTGGTCGCGGTGGCGGCTTCGTCTCACGTTCGGGACGTGGTGGCGGTCGCATGGGTGGCCGCACGGGCGGTCCGCGTGGAGACCGCAGCGGTGGTGGCGGCTTTGGCGGCGGAGCTGGACGCAACAGCAATGCCAACGAGGACCATCACGAGGTCGAGCTGTGGGACAACACCATAGCTCAAAATGCAGAGAAGCAGCAGCAGTCGCACGATGATGCCTGGGGCGATTGGAACAACGAGGAGTATGAGGGCTCGCTGAAGGACAGTAAAGTGTTTACCACCAGCAATCTGTCCACACAGACGGCGGCTAGTGTGGTCAGCGGTGGCGGTTCAGCGGGAGGTGGCGAATTATCGGCGCCACCAGGTCTGGAGCAACCGTCTCATCATCTGGGTGCAGTAGGAGCGACAGCGAGCGATGACATGGGCGCTGGCAATGGCCCGTTGGCAGCTACTCCGCCGGCTGCTTTAAGTGGATCGGCTACCACGCCGCTTCTTCAGTATAGCGCAGCGGTCAGCAATCCACCGCCTCAGTTACAATCGGTGAGTACGCAGAGCACCAGCAGCGCTGCCTTTGTCTCCGCCGCCGCCTCAGACACATTCTCAAGCGCCGCTTCGGCAGCCGCCACGCTGGTGCAGCAGGCTCAGCTCCAGCAGCAGCAGCAGCAGACGACGCCCATAAAGCCTTCGGCCACGCTGTCGGTGGAACAATCTCAGTATTTTAATTCCCTGTCATCACAGGGCGCCAGTCCTGGATCAGTGGCAGGGCCAGGGTCAGCTGCTGCCGCCTATGGGGCAGGAGCGGTTAGCCAGAGCAGCAGCGGCGGCAGCCAGTACCAGCCCAGCACGTATGCCAATGTGTTTGCCTCGGCTCCTGGCTCGACGCCCAGCTCGGTGCAGGATCAGTCGCAGCAGCAGCCGCAGGTGCGGAGGGCGCGGGTGAAGCTTCCACCCCCCTCCAAGATCCCCGCGAGCGCTGTGGAAATGCCCGGTGACAATGCTCTAAACAACATTGGTTACCTGGATGTGCAATTCGGAGCCTTGGACTTTGGTACGGATGACTCGTTTGATGCTATGCCGGAGAAGTTCAATGCTGGCGGAGTGGGTGTGCAGGATGTGCAGGTTCCTGATGACTATCAGAGCAAATCCCAGCAGCAGTCGGCTTTGGCAGCGGGACTGCAAAACTCGCAAATCGTAAGTGGCTGATTAACCCTTCCCTCGAGCCTCACTTAATCCTCTTTCAGTTACAGGGTGATGCCTTAAGTGCTGGTGGCTATACAACGCGTTCCACAGCCCAGCAGCAGAGCTCGGCCAGCTCAGCTGTGGTCAATCCCGGCTCCAATCCATTGGATCAGCTGACCAAAAACGATCCCTATGGCCAGGCGGGTGGCAACACAAACGTAGGCGCTGCCGCCTACCAGAATGCGTATCAGAGTAGTGCAGCTGTGGCGGCGGCCAACAAGGCCAGCAATGCCTACCAGACATCCGCCCAGGGTGGCGGCTACAACAGCTCGAGCTATGGCAATGTTCAGTCGTCGGTGGCTAATAGCTACCAGCAGCAGGGTTATGGCTCCTATCAGCCCAATGCGGTAAACTCCTATCAACAGCAGCAACAGACTGGCGCTGGTGTAGCGCAAGGTGCCGCGGGTAACGTGGCCGGCAGTGGAGGAGCTGCCTCGCAGAACATTCCGGTCGGTGGCAGTGGCAACCAAAACAGCGCAAGGTATGTGTCCAGCTCTATATAATAATATACTTTTTAACTGTTGGTTACGCACCACCCTGTTGCTGGTTCTTCAATTTATTGCCTAACCATTGAAAACTCTTCTCCTCTAACCCCGCCCCACTCCATCCATTGCTCAATAACCAGCGCCAATGCCAGCTCCGCGTATCTCACATCAGGCTATTCGACACCACAAAGTGCTTACCAATCCAGCCAGAGCGTCTATGGCAGCACTGGCCTCTCCAACAGCAGCGGGTAAGTGCTTTTAAATGCTCCTTTTCCACCCACCAATCCTAACCAGGCATGTCTGTTGTTGAATTTGTTGTTTTTAATCGTATAAATTAAGGAAGAAATGTGTAGGAAACAAGTTGAGGATTTAGGGTGAGAGATTAGGGGGTGAATGTAACAGTAACCTGGGAAAAGAAAAAATCGGTGGGGTCCTTTTTATTGGTGTTTCCATTCCATTTCCCCTTGGTACACATCATTCAAAGTCCATAGACTATCCTAGCAGTGATTCTTGAGGCTATCTTAGTGTCCAAAGCAATTGTGGTAGCTTCCTTTGCTCCTTTAATGGCTAGCTCTTCTTTTACACCTTCAAATTCTCTAGGCTTAACATTCAGTCTATGGAGTAGACCAGGATAACTGGCTTAATGTAGGTCCCGGCAGCCTTTACCCTTCCGTTTAGAGCATTTGGGGTTATAATAACACCACCCTGCTTATTACTTCCTTAGGGATAAATCCAAAGAAATGTTCCAAAAACCAGGTCGTTTCTCAGCTTATCCATTTCCCACGTGCAATCGCCATTTCTTAGTGTTTAAACAGCAACAACTTGAACGCTTCAACTCTTGTGGATGCAATTGATACTAAATCTCTGCTCTGCCCTGTGTTTTCTTTTATATAACCTTTTTTGCTCCGCTTTCCCTGATGATGCTCAGGTTTGCTGGCAGTGCAAGCAATGCCTCGTCGCAGTATGGCAATTTTAGTGCCAGCGCCAAGCTTAAGGATGCCACGTCAGCCGGCGGTGCCACGCATTATGACAGGTGAGAGGGATTCATTGCTGTTTGCATGCCAACTAACCCAGATTGAATGCTGAATTCAATTGTTGAACCTAAATACTAATACCTTCCAGTGTCTCGACAAGCAGCGGCGTAAGCAGCAGCAGTGGCAGCACCGGCAATGGAGCAGCGGGAGCGGTCAGCGGTCCGGCAGGTGCCAACCAGGCTGTGGTGTCCAATAGTGAGTAGTCTAAGGGAATTGTAAGTTGAAGACCTGAACTCATCTTTCCTTTCTTTGGGGTTCCATCCTTCAGCCAACAACAATGTCAGCGGCAGCAGCTCGGCCAGCAGCGTTACGGCGGTTGGCAATAACAGCCAGGTGGTCGGAGTTAGCCAGAGTGGCGGTAGCTCCATGGCTGGAGTAAGTAGTGGCGTCGTGGGTGTGGCCGGCGGCGGCGGCAGTGCGTCCAGCGTTGGTGTTGGCAACAACAATGCCGGCTCGGCTGTGACCCAGACGGCAGCGGGCACCGCAGCAGTGCTGGCCTCGCTGACCAACAAGAACAGCAGCAGCAGCAATAGCAGCGGCAGTGGCGGCGTGAGCGCCGCGGCGGCGGGCGGCGGCAGCGCTGGCGGCGGTGCTGGAACTGGTGCTGGTGGTGCTGGTAGTGGTGCTGGTGGCAGCGGCAGCGGCTTGGTGCCCACCAACATCCAAATGGTTAGTCAATATATTCAGACTGGATTGCCATACTATCAGCAACCAGTTTATTCCTACGAGGAATTACAAATGATGCAACAGAGAGTGCCACATGTGGTGAGTTCATGGAGAAAAGCAAAACCAAACCAAACCAACCAACCAACCAAAAAACAACAACATCAAAATGCGTATCGAACTGTATATCCATAATAAGTCCAAATTCCATTTACTCATTCAAAAAATAACAAAACTGTCGAATTGCTCAGCGCGCCTCGCAGCCAGCAGCCAGCAGCTGGCCTCCTCGCAGACTCCTCCTAACTGTTTCTCAGTGTGCATAAAAACTCGTAATAATATTATTAACAACATAATGTCTGCGTCTGCTGCTGCGTCTCTTATGTCTGTGTGTGTGTTCCTAAATGTTCTTGAAATATGTAAATAATATTCACCGTTCTCTTCTCACCTTCCATCACTTTGCACCTTTTAATTATTGTTATCTGTATGACCAACCTCCAACTTCCAACTTCCAACATCATCACCATCATCACCATCACCATCATCATCATCTCACTCATTCTTATTCACCATTCTGTTTACGGTTCCAGCTCCAGCTCTCATCCATGCTTCCTCCTCTTGTTTGCTTTACAAAAATTTGACTAAAAATTGGCGAACTCACAAAACCCCCCCACTTTAGATTTAACCACTTCCTCAGCATCCCCCCTCACTCCTCCCCCCTTCCAATGCCTCCTGTTTGCGGATTTGTTGCTCATTTCTTTCATTTAACCAACCATTTATCATTTCGTTTGAGTTTCTGCACACAGCTTGGCCCGACCGCTGGGTGATTGTGGAGCGGGTCCTCCCTCCAGTTGCTTCTCCCCCCAGTCTGGCCAAGCTGCGCGTCGTCTGCCATATTTTCACAGCCATCTTGACCAGGCAGCTCCGCTCAATGATAATGTATGACTTATATGTGTAAACCAATTGTACCATTCCAGCAAGGATACTACGATCTGAACTACACACCAACCAGTTTGAATGCTGGACGTGATAATCTGGGATCTGTGGCCTACTCAACCATGACTGATGGACGCTTTGCGCGCACCGACAATAACTCCAGTCCTGTTAGCAATGTGAGTGTGCCCGGGCGGGGGGCAAGCAACACAATGGGGCAACCGATTATCCATGCCTTCCTCTTTCCTCAGGTGTCAAGCACAATGTCGCAACAAGCGGGCTCCAGTGCGCCCATGCTGAATGTTCCTTATGCGTATTTCTATGGTGGCAATGTAATGCCTGGTGGTTTCCAATATGGCACACCCGCCATCTATCCCGTAAGCTTGAACTTGGCAGCATCAGCTTATCATTTTAATTTCCAACACCAAATGTCTTCCTCACAGCAACAAATACCAGCGGCCAACACCGCCTCCGGTGGACAGTTCCCAAAGCCCTCGTATAACGCCGGCTATGGATCGACTAGCTATGACACACTCTCGCAGACCACACAGGATTATAGCAAGGGCGGTTACTCGTCCAGCGTGAATCAGCAAAGCAAAACGCAAACGGTATCGAATCAGCCGCAGGCGGGCACAGGCTCCGATCTGACCTCATCCATGTATGGCAAGGGTCATGTGGCGCTGAACAAGGTTAATGTGAGTAATCATGGGCACAGAGTTGCCTACACACCTGCTAACCTCCTCCTCCATTGCAGTCATACGAGAAGCAGAGTTTCCATTCGGGCACACCGCCACCATTCAACATGGCCAACACACAAACAGCTGGCGGCACCTCAGCCCAACCGTACGGCATGTATCTGCCGATGCCAGCCGCCGGACATCATAATATGATACATCAGCCCATACATCAGGTAGAGTGCGATATACGACAGCGGAATATTTTAGAGCGAGATGAAGATCAAAGTCACCCATCAGTCCATGTCCAAGTCCATATCCATGACACACAGACCGCACAATCGCAAGTTGTCTATGACCAAATGTGGCATAATATTAATAATAATAATTGCACTAACAATCAGAATAATAATAATGGTGGTTATATCAATGCCCCGCCGGAGGTGAGCGGATGCACGATGGGCGATGATTGTGTGCCCGATGAGGATGTCCGTGGAATAACGTTTTTTGCCGACTGACCACCCATGCACCCGAGCCATCCACCCAACCACCCACTCACTCACTCACCACAAATCACACAATTTGCATGTTGCGCAGCTGGCTGGCCATTTGTTACACATTTTCGTTTGGTTTTGGGCACAACCCTATGCACCCCTCCCTCCTCCTCCCCCCAACAACACACACAGTGTTAATCTTTATTTTGGTTTTTATTTGCAGCTTTCATTAGTTAAAAACTTTGTACAAAACTATCTGTAACATGCCATTAAATCGTTCATATAAGCTTACCTAACCACCCCCACTCTACTCTAACCCATTGACGATTTGTGTAAAACCCCCCCATTCGCTGACTAACCCGACAACAAAGCTACATTTCATGCATTGAAATATCCTTTGATCGAAACTCACATAGCCAAAAAAAAAAACAAAAAAAAATAGAGTGAAAATGCATGGAATTGTTCTCTTGTTTGACCTCTTTTTTCTTTATAATTTCTTTTGATTTATTTTATGGGACAACATTAGATGGACGGCAGGATTCATAGCTCATCCCGCCGGGTAAGTTCCTTTGTTGTTGTTGTTCTTGTTGCTGTTGTGCAAAATGTATTGTCTGTTTATTATTTGTTATTAAACTGTTGGTACCCACTCACTCACAGTCCCCAAAAAGCATGCTTAACCCCGCATCCTGCTGCACTCTCTCTCTCTCTCATACTAAAAAAAAAAGAACAACCAAACATTCGTTTCATTTTATTTAGTTTATTTTGCATGGGCGCCAACTACAACAATTGATGATGAGTGTGTGTGACTCGCCGGGGTTTTATTTTGATTAATTTATATGGAAAGAAAAACATATAAGAGAGACATGTTTACAACGGGCAGAGGGACGTGTGAATAGCTCGAATGACGCATTTGTGTGCTACTCGCATGTCCCCCTTGCTTTGTGTGTGTGTGTGTGTGTTGGTTGACAACCACATAACCAAAACCAATCAAAGAACCAATACTCACACCCGTTTGCCTTTCTTTTCCACATTCACAGGACTCGAACAGCGCTGGTCAGCGTCAACAGTCCAGTAGCCAGTCCAAGTCGGCTGGCAAACAAGGTTACTCGCCCTCGTACTGGACCGGACAGAACTAGCTTCCGGAGAATACAATTTGGCGGCCCCTGCAAATAACATTGCAGCCTGGAGCGGCCGGAAGAGCGAGCGAATTTTATAGCCTTCGCACCACCAACAACACCACAACCACGCCCATACACATTTATAACAAGAACAACAGTCTAAAAACGTTGCCGATAACAACACCACACACCACCACCACCACCACAACAACAACAACACCAACAACAACAGCAGCAGCAATTACCACAGCAAATGCAACCAAAACAAACGCAGGAGCAGCCGTTACAACAGTAACCACTACAGCCACTAGCACCACGACTACTTCCCCCAATCAGTTATTAATGCTTGTCAAGGAGCAAACACACACACAGGTCGTTGTCCAGGACGATGAGGAGCCGGCCACGTCGGACAGCGGCTATCTAATGTACGAGGATAAGAGATCATCATATTTTACTTAATAAGAGAAACCATGTTTTTACTACAAAAACTCCTCCTTCTGTTCCCACTCCCACTCCTACTCCGAGGTGCAACCCACTCTTCAACTAAAAGTATACCAATCTCTCACACATGCATGCACTTACACACACCCACACCCCCCCACACACACACACACACACAAACATACAGCAACATCCGCATAAATATACCAAGTACCATTTTCACATTGCATACAAATAAATTTACAAAGATAAAAGGTAACAATTATTAATTATTAAAGGCGTAAAACGATTTAAACAAAACACACAACACACACAGATTTAAGAGCATAAGAAGAGAGAGAGAGAGAAACCCGAGCAGAAGTAAAAAGTAAATTAAAAATTATATATATATATATTAAAGAATACAAACCACAACAACAAAAACCAACAACAACAAATGCAAAAACAAACGTAACGTGAATGAGAAAAAACAAAAACACAAACAAAAAATTAATTATTGTAATCGGTTTAAACTTATATGTATAATTATAACCTTAATATTTAAACTAAATACAAGAAAAGAAGATACGATTAAATCCAAACAAAATGCAAAAAAACAAAAACGAGTAAGTTTATTTTGTTTGCCAAACTCACTCCCTCCCCAACTGGAAGACATCTTATTTCCTTGATATTCGGAAGTCTCTTCTCCTTGCCGAGCTACATTTAGTGTTAAGGTCCTTCCTGCCAGTTTAGAGGCCAGCAATCAAGCATAAATCCTTCTGCTGCGAGTGTACCTCAGGAGAGTGTGCTCGGACCTTGTATCCAGTCGCTAGCTGCCACCTACGCAGGTGAAATCGTTAGCCGCAGAAGGGCAACTGCAACCCAGAATGGCTCTAGACGAGTGGCGAACCCTTAGAACATGGTCGTAAAGAACAAATCCCTATTTTTCCCATTAAAACCCGTTCGTTTACACACTAAATATTTAATTATAATCATAGATTTATACATAAAACAGCAATCCATCAACTACTGGCTGTGCAAAAGCTTATTGAAATCAGCATAGGCCGCCTCCAGATCAAAGAGAAACTGTCGCACCTGACCCTCGCTGAGCTCATCGGAGGCCTGCATTTCATTGAGACTGCCCAGCCATTTCTCCACCTTCTGTTTGGCATCAAAATCCTCGGGTATCAGTGACAAGCGATTCATATTATCAGCCAAATCTTTTACATCCGGTTGCAAGGCATCCATTGTGTTGATCTGCAGGCGCAGTTTATCCATTATGGTAATGAATAAGGAAACGATTTCTGCTATACACTTGCTGGTGTTGCCCTTGTCATCGCGTATGGTGATGGGGCGATCTTCGCGTATGCGTTCCAGGGCGGCCGGGCAGTCCAGGCGGAATTTTTTCACAAAAGTGTCCACCGATGGAAACTCATCGCATTGCACCTGCTTGAAGGCAATCTTGTATTGCACCAAATGCTTGGAACAGGCCGCAGTGTACTCCTGCGGAGTGATGCAGTCCCTGATGTAGGCCTTCTCCAGCTGCTGGATGGTATTGATGATGGCATACAAATCGGCCATGTTATCGTACTTCTCACGTTCGCGGGCATTGCGGAACAATTTGACCTCCTCGTATAGCTCGGGACTGGGCTCCTGCATGTTTAATTAACTGAAAATTTCAGACAATGAATGAACTATGACGAATCAGTGTTGCCCATTTAGCTCTAGCTGTTTCGGTATCGATAGTGAATGTGGCGATATACACACACACACAGTGTTGGCTAACGCCCACTGTTGACAGTTTGTATTTTGAATTAATCTTATCGAGCTAAACTTGGCTCCGACAAGAGTTTAGGCGATAAAGATATAATAAAGTGGCAGATAAGGGAGTGATTATGATTTAGTAAATTAGGCAGGAAAAATCAATATGAGACAATGCACGCTAATTTAATCTGACTAATTTATGGCCCCCCCAAACGTAACCTGAATGACAGCTTATCGTATGCACAGAATCAATAACCAAATTCCAATATTGCTTTCACACACAGTTGGCCAGACGATCGCCGGCAGTTCAGTTGGCTAATGAAATTGGTAATTCGTGTGTGTAAAAATAAAAATGGGAGCCGCAGAATTTCAAAGCAAGGTAAGTACATACAAACATATATTTCTTATAGCTTGTTCTGGGACATTTACTTGTTTAATAAATACTTTAAATTGTATATACTATTACGCATATCTAGTAATAAATAGTAACTAAGCAGGGGCCACCTAGAACGGCACAGCCTGCTCGACTAACTTGTACCCCTGGCCCGTATAACTACGCGGCGGGTACAACACAAATAGTCCCAACTGCAACAGCGACAGCATACAGCCCAGGAAATTGGGAATCTGAAGAATATATATATATATAGAGAGAGTGAGTGGACGAAACATCATGTGAAAAATGTCACCTGTATAAATGAGTCCGATATTAGAATGCCATAGATTAGCCACTGTAGGCTAACAAAAAATGAAGTGGCTATTAATGGCAGGGGCAGGCTCTCCGAGTTCTTGACCCTTATCACATGCACCAGACTGGTAAACGGGGCAGCAAAGAAGCACACAGTGACTATGCAGCAGACAATGCCTGGAAGATGTGGTGCAATAAAGGGATATAGTTGAATCAGGTTTCAGGCCCCTTCCCACCTTATACTTTCCCCCCGATTTAGTCCCACTCACCTGTTATACGTATCATTCTACTGGGGTCGTCTTGCAGCTGATTTGTATACCAAATCACCCCAATCAAAATGGCCAGAACGCAAGCAAACTGCTTGATGTAGGCACGTTTGTTAACGGTGAACACATAGTAGACCAGCGTGTAAGCCAAGAACAGAGTCGAGCCAATTACATTTACCAAGACGACGCTATTCTCATTGGTGAGGACTCCATAGCGTAACCAAAAGCAGCAGCTGTACAAACAGGCGAGACCGAAACAAATTATATCTCATATCTTGAGATGTCGACGTCGACAGTTCGACTTACGATAAGAAACCACAGATGAAGGGCAAGCCAGAGGAGTCACCGGTGCTCTTCTTTTGTATGTACTTCCGGCAAACTAGGGCCCCGGATAGAAACTGGAATACGGTGCTAATAACAGCCGTGGTGGATAGTAGCGCGGAGTAACCGTCATTGCTAGGCGCCGTCATGGCGCTTGATATTGTTTATAAATAATACTATAGGTCTCGGCAGTCGATAAACGTCAGCACCCGGAGCAAGTAGCGCATCTCTAGCAATGTTGCGCGTGCAGTGGTCACACTGGCACTGGTGGCCATGGTCTAAACAGCTGATGACTATTGGGACTATCGATATGTGGTACCCATCGATTGGCGGAAAGCTTTTTGAAAAGCTTTTTCTCCGCCAACAAATATTGAAATGAGCCAAAGTCGTTTTCAGTCGCTTATCGCGCTCCAACGGTTCCGCTTGTAACATATTTTTACTTCTAAGGCGGTCGGCCACTTTTGGCGTCCGCGTCCAGTGCAATATAAACAAATTGAATAGTTTTAGTCGTTACACATACTTACATACATGTACGTGTGAGCCATATGTTAGTGTGTGCGTGTTATACAACACTAACATATACCAACCAAAAACGCCGGCTAAATTGTTAACTCGAGTGCCTTATTATCAAAGTTAATGTGTTGGCCATTTAAATATGGCCTCCAAGAATCATCATCATCATCCGTCCGAAGCCCAGCAATTGTATCTACAAACCACGCGAGTTGAATTGCTGGCACCGCAAACGGAATTACACCAGGTGAGAGAGCAACCTACTGCTACCAGTTTCTACCTACTCTGCTAACCTATTTCTACTACACACACCATCTTCAGATCTTGTTTGTACACTTTTTTGAATCTAACTGTTGCACCTGCACTTTTCTTTATGTGGTTTTCTATGATACGAGTGACGTAGCTGGCTTATCTCTCGAGCAAATGAAAACTCTTGGATCTCAACACATATACAGTTTTACTTGTGCTACAGCGCCAGAACCAAAACAGAGACAGAACTTTGTTCGACCCCCATCATTAACAATGTGCTTTCGTTGCTGACATTGAGTCACGCGTCATATATAGGCGATATTATCGTTTAAATTTATGTATATACCAGGGCTGTGTGTAGCGCCAAAAATGTACAGGGGCCACAAATTATATATCATATTATTAGGACTATTTCTAGGTAAAATTTAAAGCTTATCCATTGAAAAAACGTATCGAGGATCAGTTATTCATTTAACATTTGTACTCCTGTATTGAAAATGTATAAATTTTTAAATATTTGAATCCCTATGTTCCCATATTTCAGGCATAAACGAAACTCTTCACAATTGACCAAAGTTCTTAAGTCTAGTTTGTTGGTAAACCATCTAAATGTCTTTAGAAAATGTTTTTTTATATTCTTTTTATATAATTGGGACTAGTACCTTTTTCCAGCAGGTATGCAAACCGCTTGGTTCAGTGGAAAAGTCGGTTCGTGATTGTGGACACCCTTTCAAGAGTAAAGGACTTTGAATTATGTAATCCTTTGTTATATGAAATCAAAAATTGCCAAATTCTAGGATTGCGTTTCGAAAACAATGCACCTTAGGCAAGAAAAGAACACATTTCATATTTCTAACAATCTCTATATATCCAAATACCTCGTGACTGAAGTAGAGTAAAAATTAATGATATTAAAAGTCATAGGAAAATTGCAGAAGACTAAAAGGATCACAATTTTTTATGGGTGAAAAAATGTGTAAATGTCCTCTAATTCCAAAATGTACAGATTTTGGGGTTTTTAAATCTTGAAACATTCTTATGATCCTGTTGTAGTTCTTGGCTTGTAAAGCCCCTGCATTATGCTTGCTTTTCGAAGGTTTTCCCTTAAAACAAGGGAATTAAACCCAATGACAACATATTTTTTAAACCTTTCTAAAGGGTTTCTATGTTTTCATAACAAAAAAAAACAACAACTTCTCTACGTATCAGAACCGGAACCGTGACCCACAAACGATTCATTTTAATACCCAGCTGTACAGTCATTGTCTGGTGGATCCGCCTATAAATATTTATTTTTGACTTGCCAAGCTTAAACATTTACTATCAGTTGAGGTTTCGTTAATTTCTTATCTTAATGCACCAAAAGGCGCCGCTGGGCAATCTAATTCTTATTTTAATTATACATTCAATGGAAATCCTAATCTTTTTTGCAAAAATGAAAAATATGGAAACACAACAAAGTTAGGGTCAAGATTCACTATAATTAGGCATTAATTGCTTGAAAAGTAAATAAATCACAAAATGTTGTTGATAAATATTATTGATAATGTTATTGACCTCCACAAATGACGCACTCTATCCCTAAAAACATAATCCCATTTGTATTGTCAACTATTTATAAATTTTTGTTTATCCAACAGAAACCACAATGGAGTAAACTTCTTCTACTTGTGGCTTTTGCCACGACATTTGGGGGCGCTGTACCCACTGGCTATTGCATAGGCGTTATCAATGCCCCTGCGAGGGTAAGGCTAATCCAAATTCGCTGATAACACAAACATTTCATTTGGTTTTTCACTTTTACAGCTCATGAAAAATTGGTGTAATCAAACACTGTATGAGAATTATGGCAGCAGCTTGAGCGAAAGTCAACTGAATTTACTGTGGTCATCGATTGTGTCCATATTCCTGGTTGGTGGTGCCATTGGTTCATTGGGTGGGGCTGGAGCAGCCAATAAATTAGGCAGGTTGGTATTAAACGCAGATAAGAATAGCAGCTGCTGATAGGCTAATCTGTAATTAATCCATGAATAGCGTTCCGTTTAAACTGAAACATAAAACTTTGCAAATTAATGAATTTCCTATCCAAAAACCTAACCGGAACGTTAATTATTTGAATGAGTTGAAATTTGATTAAAATTTTGAGAATAACTTAAGCAAGGATTAAGATTTATTTGACAATTTGTGGCCTCATACGAAAGCTTGAAAACGTCCTCTTCAATAAGATTAAATCCGGAAATCTATTTTTCACCGAATTTTGAGTTCGGAACGGATCGCCAACCAAACCTTAGTTTCAACTTTAGATTCAAACCTATTGCATTACTTTAGAGGTTTTGTTGTCATTCCAAACCACACCATTAATCCGTACGGGATCTATTTTGCCTGCTTGGCTGTATTTCGTCAACGTCCAGACAAGGTTCCAGGCATCAAATGAATGGCCTGACTGAGAAATTTCCAATGCGAATGCAAATTGTGATATTAGCATAATTCCGCACTTGAAAAATAGCAACTAATTATTTGCAAGGCCTGCCTTTATCCATTATCTCATTGTCATACCCCCTTTTCTACCCTCTTTCCGCCCCTACAGAAAAGGCTGTTTCCTCATTTGCGGCGCTCTGTTCACCATTGGAGCTGTGCTCTTCTTCTTCTGCCGTGCGGCCAGCTCGGTAGAAATGCTTGTGATTGGACGATTTATTGTAGGCTTAGCTTCTGGTCTCGTCACAGCCACCTTGCCCATGTACCTGGCCGAAGTCGCTCCGCTGGCCTTGCGTGGCACACTGGGAGTGTTCTGTGCCGTGGGTGTCACTGGCGGTGTGGTGGTCGGCCAAGTGTTTAGTCTGTCTGATGTTTTTGGCACTGAGGAGCTATGGCAATATGCTCTAGTTGCTTATATGGCTCTGATTATTGTATGCTATCTGCCCTCCTACACATTTCCCGAGAGTCCCAAGTACCTGTACATCGTAAAGGGTAATCATGCGGCTGCCCGACGTGAGCTGAGTCGTTTACGTACTCCGGAAGCCGAGGAATTGATAGCACAAGAGATAGCCGAAATGGAGGCGGAGGCCAATGCTAAAGTGCAGGCCAGTAGCTACTGTCAGGTGCTGAGGGATTCGCGTCTAATGCTGCCACTGGTCATTGTCTGCTGTTTCCATGGCGGTCAGCAGCTGTCGGGCATCAATGCGGTGAGTAGTTGGGAGTTAAAGCTATGTTTTTATTGTGCTTTAATCAAGGACTTTCTTCTTCTTTCTTGCAGATCTTCTACTATTCGGTTTCCATCTTTGAGAAGGCTGGCCTGTCCACGGTGAATGCGCAGTGGGCCAATTTAGGTGCTGGCTGTCTAAATTTGATGATCTCACTGCTGGGTCCCTGGCTGATGGCCTATTGCAATCGTCGTACTCTCATGATGTTCTCCTGTGCCCTCTGTTCGGTCTTTCTGTTTACAATTGCCTTTGTGCTCTATTACATTGTGGGTATCCAAGGGGATAGCAGAGAGTTTAAGAGGATTTGTGTTAATTTTTGTTACTTCCCTTACAGGATTTTGTCAGCTGGTTTGCCATCGCCTGCATCTGCTGCATAATGGGTTACATATTTTTCTATCAGTTTGGTTTGGGTCCCATTCCTTACTTCATTGGTTCAGGTAATTGGAATTCGCCTAGGGTCGTTGGCATCCACAATTTGTTTACAGCCCAGACTTATTGACGTTTTCGTCGATCATTTGTATTTATTTGTTTAGTCACGTCAACTGATTCGTTTATTTTAATTTGCAGAACTGTTCGAAGTGGCCCCCCGCTCTGTGGCCATGTCAATGGGTAGTCTCGCTTCCTGGACTTGCAATTTCATAATTGGTATCTCATTTCCTAGCCTGCAGACTGCCTGGGGTGCCTTTGTCTTTTTGCCCTTCTCCATAACTTGTGTTCTGCTCTGTTTGCTGACGAAATTCTATCTGCCGGAAACCCGTGGCCGAGATCCGTCTGAGGTGGCACCACTCGTATCAAAAGGTTTTCGCTCCAAGGTCAAGGGCAACTAACTACTAGCTGTAACTGGTGATAATTGTAGATATAAAACGGGTATACAAACATATGCAAGTGCATGTGTATGTGGTCAACAAGGTAGGGTACCATTTCCGAGTGCCTGCTTATTTATATATATCCATGTTGTACATGGCCCAAAAAAGCACACACATGTTCAATGCTCAAAATCAATTATTTTATAAGATTTTTGTATAAACGAAATAAAACTGAATGTGCAAACTTAGTCGTAAGCGTGTAAGTTTACTACAATGGGGTAAAAAGGGAGATCCATGCCATATTTCATGTCTTATCTCTGTACAAGTTCAAGTAATTGCCTTGAGGCTTACTAATTGAATTTAATGATAGCAAAGTAAATAGAATGATTTAGTGCAAGACCAAACAGATGTGTCCAATTTGTTAGCCTGCTACGATGCTGCATAACTTGACTATTGCCTATGATTCAGATTACTGCAAATGTCTGGCAGGTATGAACCATCTAACTTTAAGCCAGGGCTATAATGTAATTATTACTTCCAGTATTTAATTACTTTTCATTACAAAAATTGTGTTTATTCAGTTAATGAAAAAGAATTACTTACGATGATTGGTTGAGAAACTAGCAATTAGGATTATTCATTAATTACTTCAAATTGTAATTACTTTTACAATTATTTGAATTATTGAACCTCTAAAGGGTTATCATTGAGTAATTGTGCTTGAAAAGTTGAATTATTAATGTAATTGTAGGTAAAAACTATGATTTTGCGAATCATTACATCCAGAATATCTGGCTCGAAGGATCGTTTGAGATCCCTAGACCCTAAAAATTGATTGTTTCTGGCTTAAAGGTCCCTTACGGATTCCCTATCAGCAGAGCTGAGTGTAGTTACTCTTGCTATCCATTTAAGTCTTTGTTAAATGAATAGATTTGTTTGGTTTTTGCATATTTCTCGGCTAATAATAATACTGGTTTTAAAAACCGAAGCTATTGTAATGTTTTTGGAAGTGAAATATTAAATTTAGAAAATTTAGGAAAGTTAAATGTGCCCTTGCAGCACATTTTTCTAACTAAAACTACCTTTCGGACCTTACTTTTCTATGGGAGCTATACCATACAGATGTCAGATTTCGGCCATACTTAGTGAAATCATGCAAAAGCACAACAAACGAACAAGTAAGAAATTTGGAGTCGATTCTATTTAAAAGAAAAATGTTTTTCTCAATAGAACTTCATTTTTGACCGATCATTCGTACTGCAGCCATATGCTATAGTCAATCGATTTTGATAAAACTTTATAGAATTGTGTGAAAGTATAGCAGATAAATTAATGCTAATTTTAAGCACATTTGCATTGTAAACAAAAAAGTTTTTCTCACTAAGTCTACTTTTTAGACTCTACTTTTCTATGACAGCTATACTATATAGATGTCCGATTTCGACCAATCTTAGTGATATTATGGGAAAGCAAAGCAAACTAAGAAATACAAAGTTTGGAGACGTTTTCTTTGAAAACAAAAAAGTTTTTCTCACTAAAACTATTTTTTTTACCGATCTTTCCTATGACTGCTATATGCTATAGTCATCCGATCCGGCCGGTTCAGACAAATGTGCTGCGTATAAGTATTTAAAGACTTCGTGCAAAGTTTGGTTGAAATAGCTTTAGAACTGATGGAGGAGAAAGCATAGAAACAGAAGGGCATGGCTAAATCAACTCATCTCTTCATGCTGTTCAAGAATATATATACCTTAAGAAGCTTCCTTCTTTGCGTAACAAACATCTGGACAATTTTAATGCTAATGCTTCAGAATGCTACTTAAAATGTATCAAACATAAGTTGAAACTTCGGAGTTTTTCGTACATATCAATTTGGTGTTTCAGTTTCCCATTTTTATGTTAGATTAGGGTTAAAGCGGTTCCCATGTCAGCGATAAGACAACACAATTGATACAGAGCCAACAAGAAAAGTTGCTCACAAATATCTAGAAAACGTTGCTGTAACTTGTTCAAAGATATATGGCCAATTAAAGATAATGGATACAAGTAAAATTTAGGGGTGACGCATTGTTGGGTATTTGGTTCGGTTCATTTCTATTTTGTGTTTGGTGGGAATCACATTGCCGGAGCGACATCCTTCGTAATGGCCTTTATGGTGATGATTGGAGAAGTTTGTTGTTTAAGTCTTTCGTTATTGTTAACATCTTGTTGCCCTCTCTTGCAGCCGTCTAGGGGTTGGACACCGCTGTTGTTATTCATATGTGTGACCATTACCATGGGCACCACGCTGCCAGTTGGTTACTTTTTTGGGGTAATGAATGCGCCCGCGGAGCTAATCAGGAGCTGGTGTGAGGATGTATTGACGAATGAATATGACTCCACGGTCAGTGAGAGTCAGTTGAATGTCATAACGAATGCTATAGTAACCATCTATTTGATTGGTGGCATATGTGGCTCCTTGTTTAGCGCCTGGTGCAGTGACAAATATGGAAGGTAAGTTTTATAAGAGATTCTTGGTCTGATAATAAGTAATCCCTTGTTCACCTTTCAGGAAGGGTAGCTTGATTATCAGTTGTGTACTGCTCATTGTCTCGGGCATACTGTTCACCTGGTGCCGGGCAGCCAAATCGCTGGAAATGCTGATGACTGGACGTTTCTTGGGTGGCGTTGCCTCTGCGCTGATTTTTACCGCACAGCCCATGTATCTGATGGAATTGGCTCCATCGGAGCTAAGCGGTAGTGTGGGTGTCTTCACTTGTATGGGTGTGACTGGAGGAATTCTGCTGGCCCAGGTGATTAGTCTGCCTCAGGTGCTGGGCACTGAGGATTTCTGGCAATTTGCCTTAAGTTCCTATGTGGTGCTGGTTATGTTGGCTCTGTTGCAAATGTGGTGGTTTCCGGAAAGTCCTCGTTGGCTGTATCTTAACAAGCAAGATTTCGCTGGCAGTGAGAAGGCTCTGCATCTTTTGCATGGCAAGAAAAATCAAGAGGAAGTGCAGCGAATTCTGTGTGAAATGGAAGCCACGCTGCAGTCCGGGAAAAAGGCCAGTACACTGTGGAAAGTGCTGAGCGACAAGGAGCTATTTTTGCCTCTGCTATTGGTGTGCTCCTTCCAGGCTACACAACAGCTGAGCGGCATCAATGCGGTGGGTGGTCACAGATTATTCTCCTCCCAATTCCATATTTAATTGTATAAATCTTGCAGATCTTTTTCTATTCCCTGTCCATACTAACCAAAGCAGGCTTCTCTGCCGATATAGCCGTTTGGCTTAATCTGGGTCTGGGTGGTTTCAATTTGTTGACCTCGCTGCTGGGACCGCTGTTTATTAAACAATATCCACGTCGTCCGCTGATGATGTTGTCCTGCGCCATGTGCGCCCTTTCGTTGCTGGGCATGTCGTTTGGTCTGTTCTACTTGGAGTCCAGCGAGGCAACAGTGCTGGCCTATGCCTGTTTTGGTTTCATACTGTTATTTATTTTGGGCTTCCAACTTGGATTGGGTCCCATAGCCTATTTCATAGGTTCAGGTGGGTCACAGAGTGTCACATGTTTTTGGAGGTGTTTGAATTATTGCCATTTTTACAGAGCTGCTGGAAGATGCACCACGTCCCGTGGCCATGTCCATGGGTAGCCTGTTCTCCTGGTTGGGCAACTTTATGGTGGGCATGTGCTTTCCCCCGCTCCAGAGTGTTTGGAATTCATTTGCCTTTATGCCCTGCATGTGTGTTTGCATTTATTGTCTAGTCTTGACCTGGCGTTATCTGCCGGAGACACGTGGACAGCAGGCTAAGGATGTTAGGCCATTGATGAGTCAAGGACTACACTCGAAAATATCATAGAAAATATATCAGCCGGATAAGTAGTAATTAGCTTTTGCACTTCTCTAAATATTTTTAACCAAGTAAAATATGTCGGAAAAGTTGGCTATGCAATTTTCTTTCTAATTTGGGTGAAAGAAGCGGGCAAGTCCAATTTTTGAGTAGTCAGTTGAGTATAAATGAAAAAAGTTCTGAATCAACAACAACCATAAGAAAACAATAGCGAAAACCGTTTCATTCCTTTCGCTGTGTAAGTGTGAGTGTCTGTGGCTGTCTGATGCAAAGGCAATCATTCGACGCACAACAGCAAAAGTTACTTACACAAAAAACATAACAATTTGCACTCAAAGGCATGGGAGAGAAAGAAAACAGCGACACTTACGAAGTTGTTCTTGCAATTTCACTATGCGTAAACAAATGTATATAAAATTTGCATTATTGTGTGATCTACGACTTGGACGGGTTTTACGAAGGTTGATTCATCGTGTAAAACCTTTCCAAGTCGGAGATACACGATGAAGTCAACCCTCATTTACTTAAAAGGTAATTTTAATGAATTTCCATGCCAACAAATGACATTTCTCTAATTAGCTTTCTATCTAGCCTCTCTCTTTTCCCGGAAATTTATATGTACTTAAGTCAATTTTATTTCAAAAGGTTCAAAATGAAGAGTTCTTGGGCGATTCCCAAAACACCGAAACTCTATTCACTTCACTTCACTTAGATCCCAGTGAGGCAACAATATTTCTAGAGTTTATCTTTCAGTTTTGTTTTGTTGTTGAATTCGTTACAAAAAAATTTCCCATGGCTGAGGAAAAATCGGGCTGGTCTGTACTTTTGCTGCTCAACTGCATCTGCATCACCATTGGTTCCGTCTTACCCGTCGGCTACTCATTAAGTGTGGTCAATGCTCCAGCCAAAGTGGGTACTTGACTCATTAAGGCAACACTAACTCTTGCTTCCTTCCAATTTCCAGTTTGTACGGGATTGGATTGATGCCACAACCAAGAGCCGCTACTCAGCCAATCTCAGTCAATCCAATGTGACCCTATTGTTTACCAGTATGGTGTCTATATTCGTCATAGGAGGCATTGTGGGCTCCTTGTTTGCCTCCGCCTGTAATGCCAAACTGGGTCCACGATTCAGTTTACTGCTCAGTGGCATTCTCTTTGTGGTCGGTGGTCTGTTTCAGTTCTTTTGTCGAGCGGGAAACTCCTTGGAGTTGTTGATACTGGGACGCTTGCTGGCTGGGCTGGGAGCCGCCATCGTGATTAGCACCCAGCCCATGTATTTTATGGAATTGGCGCCGGCGGAGCTGAGCGGTAGTGTGGGCGGCTTCACTTGTATTGGCATCACGGGCGGAGTGGTGGTGGGTCAGATATTTAGCTTCGATTTTATTTGGGGCACTCACGATCGTTGGCATTGGGCCTTGAGTGGCTTTGTTATCTTCGTTATATTAGGTTTGTCCCCAATTTTACTATTTCCCGAAAGTCCACGTTATTTAATGTTCAGAGGCAAAACGGAGCAGGCTAGGACAGCTTTGAAGCGTCTGCGCAGAAATGAAGAGCTGGTGAACAAGGAGATGGCTGAGCTGGAAGCCGCCGCCAAGGCCCAGGAGAAGAGTTACAGCATGACCGCAGTGTTGTGCAACAAAAAGCTGACCATGCCGCTGATCATAGTCTGCTCCTTTCACTTTACTTGCCAAATGAGCGGCATAAATGCGGTGAGTTGGCTGAGTGCCATTATGTTCCCTATAATAGTGTGTCCATCCTACTTCCAGATCTGGTACTACTCTGTGGGCATCTTTACCAAAGCTGGCTTCAGCTTGTCTGTGGCCGCGTGGCTAACCTTTGCCGAAGGCATACTAAATTTTGGGGCTGCGCTGTGTGCACCTCTCTTGATGGCCAAGTTCAACAGACGCATCATGATGATGCTTTCCTGCCTACTATCGGCCCTTTGGCTGACTCTGCTGAGCATTGCCCTCAGCTTAATGGTAAGATTTTGAATGCAAGTCTAAACGCATTTACTCAAATCTCTGTTTCTAGAGCCATCATCAGGCTGTGGCTTATGCCAGCATTCTGTTTCTTTCCCTGTATATCTTATCCTTCAATCTTGGTTTGGCATGCATCACATTTTTCATTGGCTCAGGTTGGCGTTGGGTTGAATGTTCATTGGTTGCCTCAATTATTACTCCCTTTCTTTTGCTTAACAGAGATATGTGAGCTGGGTCCACGTGGCTCTGTCATGGCCTGGGGTGGCTTAACCAATTGGTCATCCAATTTATTGATAAGCATGTGCTTTCCCATACTGCAGTCGGCCATCAGTTCGTGGGCCTTTATGGTGTGCGCCTTGGTATGCGTTTATGGATTTCTTTTGACTTGCCGCTATTTGCCCGAGACCAGAAATCATGAGTCCCACGAGGTGGCACCGTTATTGGAGCATGGTCTTAAGTCTAAGATTAAATCACAGCCAAAGGGATGATGTGAGATGTATTGAAGGAAATCGAAAGATGACTTAGATATTTATTGCTGAAAGTCCTTTGCTTAGGGACAGAGTCAGAGGGAATCAGGAAAGTTCAATATTAGTGATTTTTTAAAGACTGCTGAGAAATTCTCGCAGATAATTATACAAATATTTTGATAATTCGCAAAGACATTTAGTAACGCCCACAAAAGTGTATGTCAGGGAACTTTGCAATATGAGCCTTCGATTTTACATATGTACGCCGTCTGTGTGCAAAGTTTGTTCTGCAGAATTCACTCACGCACAGCACACTCATATAAATTCGGAGGTCCACAATAGATATTTAAATATCAAAAGAACAGAGGAAAGTTTGTATATGTTTTTCTAACTAAAACTACTTTTGGAACCCTTCTTTTCTATGGGAGCTATACCATATAGATGTTCGATTTCGACCAAACTATGTGGAATCATGCAAAAGAATATCAAACTAACATGTTAGAAATTTGGAGTTGATTCCATTTAAAAGAAAAAAGTTTTTCTTTATATAACTTCTTTATCAACCGTTTATTCGTACTGCAGCTATATGCTATAGTCATCCGATTTTGACAAAACTTTGTAGATTAGTGTGAAAGCATTTTAAACAAACAAATGCCAAATTTGAGGACATTTACGTTGAAAACAAACAATTTTTTCTCACTAAGACTACATTTCAGACCCTACTTTTGTATGACAGCTATACTATATAGATGTCCGATTTCAACCAAACATGGTAAAGTTATGGAAAAGTATATCAAACATAGAACTGCAAAGTTCGGATGCGTTTCCATTGAAAACAAAAAAGTTTTTCTTACTAAAACTAGTTTTTCGACCGATCGTTTCTATGACAGCTATATGCCATAGTCATCCGATCCGGACAGTTCCGACAAATGTGCTGCGTATATGTATTTAAAGACTTCATGCAAAGTTTGGTTGAGATAGCTTTCAAACTGACGGAGGAGATGGCATAGGAACAGACATACACGACTAAATCAACTCAGTTCATCGTGCTGATCGAGAATATATAAACTTTATGTGGTCGGAGATGCTTCTATGATTTGCTTAATGGTTTTGTCCATGAATTTCAAATAGAGCATTTCTTAGTCGCTGTCAAACTATTTGGACTCCCCAAAAAGAGAATCCAAGAATTCGTTTGCTCTCGCACAATCTCAAGTTGATCCATTTGAAGGCGCAGAGATTACAACAATGGAGGAGCGCCAGCATAGGAGGCGCACGCGACGTCACAGGTGAGGCGTCAAGATTAGCTCTTTTGACTGTGGTCTCTGAATATGTGCACATCTATAGCATCCAGTGGGCAGGCGAACGTTGAGGCGAACGCACACGACCGGCGGAATGAAAAATCTCAAAAAATCGCGGCATCGAAGTGAAGTGAAATGAAGTGAATTTTTGTGCGTTTAAAAATAAAAATCCATGTTGATGCTGCTCTGGTTATACAGGTGCACAACTGCCATTGGCACAAACAACAACAATTTGACAAGTCTGTGGCATTAAATAACAATGATAAAATAATATACAACAAATGTCCAAATAGTATTCTTCGGCTACAACTCGGGCGCATAGTTCAAAAATACATCAGCTGCTAAAATAAACGAAAACGAAACGAACCGAAAACGTAACAAAAGTAAGAGATAGCGAGGCTTTCTCACCGATGACGTAGTGCAGCGGCAGCGGCATCTGGCAAGGAGTAGTTCATCAATAAAATAGCGGCTATAACGAAGGCGTCAGCAGCAGTTATCGATTGGCCAAAATAAACAAGTTGTTGGTGCATTTGTGTAAGTTTCAGAAAACTTAACAACAAAACATATGTTTTCTTGGCCCTTTGCTTTGCAACATACCAAATTTTTGATATGCGCCAGGCAGGTAAATGGATTCCTCCGAGCATACCTGGGCTAAGTAAGCTATTTATATCCTAGATACATACGTATGTAGGCAAAGTGTGCAAAATCTCATTAACTATGAGTGGAAGCATTCAATTTGGAAATATATAAACTATTTAGATTTTCTTCCAAATTTCAATGTTTAGAACATGTGGTTTGGTTGAAGTAGGTCTAGGGGCAGCATTCCTCATCTTTACTTTCCTTTCATACAGTGCCTACTCTAAGTAATCGGAACTTTTCCAATTTTATAGCTAATTCCGGGGATTGGGTATAATCTGACAACAACTGTTTAGGTCAGAGTTACCTTTTCGAAATATGAACACTGCGTATGAGTAACAAAGGATGATTTTCTTTAGCAGCTTTCGGACTTGATTAACAAAAAAAATACATAAAATTCAGAAAATTGTAGGAAATCTTTGAGTATAGAACAATGTATATAATTTGATGTTGAAAGATGATTTTATTTAAATGTTAATCGCGGCTGCACCTCAATAGGTGCATACCGTGGGTCCAATTTTGGCACTCTCTCTCCGAATAAATCCATCAATATTGGCTGTCAGTGCGTCAACTGTTGGAGGCTTGTCGCTATAGACATCAGCCTTAACATAGCCCCACAAAAAAAGATCTAAAGGGTTTATCTCGCACGATCTAGGCGGCCAATTGACCGGCCCCAAACGAACTCACCTCTCAATGGACCATTGTTTCGCGTGCTGTGTTGTATGTGGAACCATCTTGTTAAAACCACAAATCAGCCAAGTCCAGCTCTTCCATCGAGCATATATTTTGATAATAATATTTAATAACCTGCAAGCGCTGTTCGTTTGTAAGTCGATTCATGGTAAAATAATAGACCAAACTGAACATGTTTGACAGTGACATGTGAAACAAAAACAGCAGAGCTTCCAAAAACAGTGTGGCCAAAAAGAAAGCTGCTATTCCTCATCCTCAACAATTAGCTGCCAAGTTCGCTGAATTGCCTGGACTTGTCCATCCAATATCACCGCCTGTGATTATGCGGGACAGATGCTGAGCGTTTAAGTTTTGATCGAAATTGATTTTGAGGCTTGCCGATTTGGCAGCCTATTGGCAAGGAGATCTGTGAGGTCTGCCTAGTTTGAATGAAGACAACCCTGCGCCATTGACCAACTAATACCTCTACCTCCATTACAACTATTTTCAAAATATTATCCATCCCACTTTTGATTCAAAATGCCAGCCGCACCTAAAGTAAAATGTAAGAGTTCTGAATGAGTTGAAATTGAGAATTGGCTAAACGAGAGCAAGGTGAGACATTCAATACGCGGTCAATGTTCGAAAATTAGTTTTCAGACCCCCCAACATTTGGATTTTTCTCTTAGTTTTTCTTGGTTTACCATGTGGTTTTTTGCTTCTGTCTGTCACAGTTTGGTTGGCATCAATTGATGTCGTCGCCGTAATTTCTTATTTTCCACACAAAAAGTTTTTATTGTAAAAGCGTTTCGAGATTTTCGTGTATAATTAAATTTTGAAAATCTCGTCTCGTGTAGCCGTTGACACTTAACATTCTGTGCCTGTCTGTCATATTTAGGCAACATTTGTTTGTCGTATAATTTTCTTGTTATTTCTTAAGTAGTTGCTGGCATGGCAAATTAAAATACTAAAATTTAATTGAAGGATATGCACCGAAATACGATGTTAATGAGTCACTTAGCCGCGGGAATCCGTGCCACAACTCAAACAGTTCTAGGTGATAAACAATTCCCACATTTATGACGCAACGAGCAGAGTAAGCAAAACAAAAGGTAGCTCAATTAGCCGCCAAGCAGAAAGTTGAAAGAAATACAAACAGACACACACACAAAACACTTCTGCGAACCCAACGCAACAAACAAAAACAGCAGCTTTTGATCTTTCTGGAACTGCGGGGCAGAGGCACATGCCCCGCACATAAATTTCGATATTTTTGTTGAACCCATTAACAATTTTAAATATTTTAAAAAATTTTAAAGAGCAACGAAATGGAGCATTCTTTTGTAGTTTCGTGCTGGATAAGGCGCACACATGCCGAGGCCAAAAATAACCCTAGAGAATTGCAATTGGCAGTGCAATTGGCCTATCCAACATGTGTCCCCTCATTAACTTGTTTCATGTGTCTGCTTTGAGATTCGCTTCAGTCTGGCGATCGCTTAATTACATCAAAAGCATAAACATTCGAAGGGAAATTGGCTGGGGCAGGTCCGTTCGTTTCTTCAAATGACGTTTAGAATAATGCGATTAGTCAGATTCAACTTAGGAACTAAACTACTTCTAGGGATTCGACTAAGCCCTCTTTAAACATTGAGACAAACTTGCTTAAGTAAACTCGTATAGAAATTATTTACAGGATGCTGGGCTGAGGCATCTTTTTAATCTCCTAGTACATCTCCTCCCGCGCTGCTCAACTCTCACCTTCGTTTCGCTTGTTTGCTTTTTTTTGTTTTGTGTATTTTGATTTGTGCTTGTAAATATCTAGTTTTCGCGCCTCACCTCGCCACGCGGTTAGTTTGTTTTTGTTGTACTAAATGTTTGGTTTTTTAATTATTATGTGTATTACTTACAAACACACACACGCACACAGTGCAGACATCAATTGCAAATTGAATTTAATTTATGGATTTTTCCCACCCGCCTCCAAGGCTGTCTACCTGATCATACCCAAACCACACACACAAATTAGACCAAATGACTGGGCCAACAGCCTGTCCATTGCAGAAGTTTATAAAAATAATCTCGACTATATTTCACACCCACTAAATAAAAACCTACGATCAGCAGGAAAAAACTAAAAAAAAAAAAAACATTTGGCAACCTCCACCACAGACAACAACGCATCGTTAGGAACTCTCCAATTTGACGCCATGCCTGCTATGCCATTAATTCTTGATTCTAGACACGATGGATGTCAGCTAGCCACCACGCGATAAAACTGAAATGCCACACAGAAGAGCACACAGCCGGCACAGTTCCATTCAACGCTTCCAAACTATGATGACCCAGCCACCAGCTGCCAGAACTGTTGTCCAATAATTCATGCTCGTATATGTTTCTATATAAAATATTAAAACTCAAGAAATCCATTGAGGCGGCAAAGTGAATATTTAAGAAATTATTTCCCAAATAACATAAAAATGTCAAAACTAATTAATTAGTTGGGAGTCTCAAACACGCAGCAAGAAGAGAATGACGATCCAGTTGGGAAGTGGGTTAAATCTTTGTGGTAACCACATCATTATTCATATCTTATTCATTCATAATTGAATTGAACTTTTGTTTAGCTTAAGTTTCATTGTCTGTAAACAATTTGGTTGCGGAGCTAAACAAGCAATGGTCAAAGCCATTTACCTTTACTTTTCTACGGTGAGAAGAGTGGCATACAAAATATTAATTAGTCACGTACCTAGGTTAGGTTTAGATAGGTTGCAATGGTAGAAATAGAAAGATCCCTTTTCTCCACTTAGGGCAATGAAGCCCATTGTGTTACCACATTTGCCCTTATATTTTTCCTTTCTATGCGTTAAACCACTTAGATAGTAACACAAATTTGAAATGAGTTCAATCTAACGTATAGTTTAGGAAAGGACTACCCAAACTGCGAGTCGCCTTCTGCTGACAGCTGGACAGTAACAAAAGAGGGGTTTTACACTCTTCTCCTCGTTAACTGAATTGCAGCTTGCACAGAAGTAGAGGTCACTGCTTTGAAAATATAAATTCAGCCCACATGCCCAAATATAAGCCTATTATTACACAGCAAGCATTCGTTGCTACGATGTTCACAAATTTACCACAGGGGTCAAACAAGCAAAGTAACATTAGGCGAACAAAATAATACACTTACCCAAAGAAAACGATGTTAAAGCGGGAGGAGCAGACAGCAAGCAAGTCCCCACGCCCCCGCGTTTCGAAACGGGAAAACAAAAACACTGCAAACATGGCACACAAAAAAAAATGAAATGAGAGCAAGAGCAGCAGAGAGTATGCAATGCCCAAGCATACATTATTTATGCACTTATTTCACTTGAATTAACGTTCTTTTATATAACCACTATCCAAAACACAACAAAAACAACAAAAAATAAGTATAGACGAGGCCGCGAGAGCCAGAGAGAGAACATAACGGGAACACAAACGCAGTTTGCAAATGCGCCAACGAGTTTAACCATTGCGTAAAGTTATTAAAATGCCGCAAAACAGCTTAAACTCAACATAGAAACACACCAAGATCCAACCGAAAACATTATATTAGATCAAAACGCGTTAAAAATGCAAATAAATAATAAAACTTGAGAGCGCGATCACCTACAGCCGGCTTTAACGATATAAAATATATCGAACTAGTCAACTATCGAATTTACTTATCGATGCGTCAGCCCGCTAAGTCCGTTTTTATTTTGAATTTGAAAGAAATTAAAACGATATCTAGAAATCGGTTTTAACTCCACCAATCTCCAAAAAGAACTTAATAAGAAGTTAGATGTCCGGAGTGAAATCTTTTAAGGTTTTGCTGATTTAGCTCTTACTGTAAAAATAATCACACTAAATATCTGTCGAAACAGTTCCTTAACTTTTAAGTGCATTGCCCCAATTCTTTTTATTTGCAAAGCTGAACGGTGTATAATAAATTCATCAAGATCAGCCCCCAACTAACAGTCTATTGTATATAGTATGTTGATGATCGTATATTCCCCAATAATCCCAGGCTATAAAAATAAACCACCTACACACGCACACTGACTAAGTATGTGGTTTATCCGGTGCGAGAGCAAAGATTTATTGCATCCCAGACACTTTCGGGTTTTTGTTTATATGCTTAACCACTTACCACTTTGTGTATCATCATCATCATCATCTGGCAGGAAATCCTTTAATGTGTACACACATATCCACAGCTGCCTCCAATGTGCAGAGGCGTGAGGACACTCAAATCGAAGCATGTCCAGGCGTAAAAAGCTGAAATCGAAACGGAAACGAACCGCTAAGTGGCGAGGAGTGGGCGGAGCAGCAGCAAAGCCATGTCCTCGCGGCGTAGCTCTTTCCGCCGCCAGCGGAAGGAGAAGCCCACATTCGAGCGTTTCAAGGATCACTGCCGTCACTTCACGGCATTTATGTTTAGCAATGTGGGCATCATTTTGCTAGTCACCTTCTATATTATAGGCGGAGCCTTCATATTCCGGGCCATTGAAATATTCGAATACGAAAGACTCAAGCTGGACAAACCACAGCGAAATTTTAGCGGGGAATGCCTCACACGCATCTGGGAACTGACGGCGGAGAATATTAGTTTTTACGATTATAAGATCTATAGAAAACGGTAAGCGGATGAAGATTACAAGGTGGTCAAACTTACCCTTACCAACCTCTTGCTGCTGTTCCAAGGGTAAACGATGTCTTGCTGGAGTATCAGCGGGCCATTGTCAAGAAACAGCTGAAGGGACCCGATGTGGAGCAATGGAGCTTCTCGGGTGCATTCCTCTACTCGCTGACTGTCATCACTACGATTGGCTATGGCAACATAACGCCACATTCGGAGTGGGGTAAATTGGTCACGATCTTGTATGCCATCATTGGCATGCCACTGTTCCTGCTGTATTTGTCCAATATTGGCGATGTTTTGGCCAAATCCTTTAAGTGGATCTACTCCAAGGTGTGCCTGTGTCGCATTTGTCCGGGTGTGGCCAAGCGACGAATCATACGGGAGCGACGCAAAATGAGGCAGCTGGCCAGGGCGGTAAGATGGCTACATTGACTCACATCTCACTTCTCTCTCAATCGGTTTACACTTTTCCAGATGCAAATGCATGACATGGAGAATGCTCGAGGTGGCAGCAGCAGCAGCAACACCACCAGCAACAGCAGCAGCTGCACCACCAGCAACAGCAGCAGTGACTATACCAAGAGCTCCTTGCAGAGCTCCGGTGTGCCGGAAGTGCCGTTCAGTGAATCGGACTCGGATATTGAACGTGAAATACGTGGCAGTACGGATGAGATAACTGTTCCAGTTACAGTCTGTATATTTGTAATGGTCAGGTGAGTCAGGTCTACAGTTTCCCGGAGGTCAAAGACTAAGCAAATGGTAAAAGTGGAGACTTATAAATGAAATGAGAACCGAAACGACGGCCCTATCCTTTGGCAGAATTTTAGAGATTTGTTTTACTTATTTTACATTCCTCTAAAATTGCCATACAATTTCTTTCCTTGATCCCAAAATCAAAAAACTCGATGTGCTTTAGTTATCTTCCTTAATTGCCTAATAAAACATGCATAAATTTGGTTTAATTTGAATTAAAAACTAAAAACATAACTCACCTCGTTGTCATTTATAGCTATATTCTGTGGGGTGCCTTGCTGTTTGGTCGCTGGGAGGATTGGAACTATCTGGATGGCAGCTATTTTTGTTTCATTTCTTTAAGCAGCATTGGATTTGGCGATTTGGTGCCCGGTGATCGTGTAGTAAGTCGCAGCTGGAAATGTATAAGGCTTGTCCACCTGTATTCCTCTCCCTCTCTCTCTCGTCCTAGATAACCGCCGATGTAGATAAAGTGGAGGTGAGCTTCATACTGTGTGCGGTTTATTTATTGCTTGGCATGGCCCTGATTGCCATGTGTTTCAATTTGATGCAGGTGAGTGTGTCTCATTTTCAGTCCAGTTTTCCTAAGTTCATTTGTGTCTTATTTTGACCTCCAGGAAGAAGTGGTGCACAACATACGTGCCATTAAGCGTGGATTCAAGGCCTGTTTCCGTTGCCGCAGCTGATAGCTTGCTTCTTTGTCGTACAAAATCGTATAATTACAGAACTATAACATGTTTAAACTAAGCATCCTAGGCTAGACTTAAGTCTTAAAGTTGTACATATCATTTTTTTTTAGCAAGAATGTGTTCCTTTTCGTTAGATAAACAGTGTAAATTGTAGTTGTAGCACATAATTTGATTTCCGTTTTGAAATTGCTTGACATTTAATTGGTAGTTACCGATAGGATAGCATTGGCATTTTTGATTACAATTTAATTAGATTAGAGAGAAACTAGTTTAACATTAAAATGGCAATTGCTGTAGAGATTTTTGGTTCTAGATTCGTTTGCCTTGCCCTGCCCTGCCCCCTTCACGAGCGCGTACGTGAGGGAACAAATCTGGGTTTCGCATTAATTCGTTCCATACGCTTCTGCTTAGCTATCAGAGTCTTGACCTCGCGATCAATATCCAACGGCGCTGTCCTCGCCACCTCGGCATAGTTGGGCAACGTGGTGGATTTCTTGTTCAAGCAGGCCGATTGAAAGTGAGCTGTCAATGCCTTGGACATATTTTTATGACACGGTGTCGTTAACAGATCATAGGCTGTCCTCTGGAGAGCCTCAAACTGTTTCTTGGTCTTGCCCGTCACCTGTTTGCGTGTGATCTTCTTTTTGGTGATCAGGGGGGGCGCCAATTTATTGGGATCGTGAGCGCCCAGTGACTTTTTGTTATCCACAATCAGCTTGCGATTGCGTATCTCCAACTTCATTGTGGGATTAGGTGGCTTGGTGGTGGATACGACTGTCGAGGTTCTCTTCTTCTTCTGCAACGGTGACCAGCTCACTGCTGTCTTAGATTTGGGCAGCGCGTTGCTCTTGCGGCGGGAGTAGGTGCGTACTGGCGCAGCTTTGTGCATGAAGTTGGAAACAACCGCCTCCCTGGTCCTGATGCTGGCCATATTATAGGTGGCTGTGGGTGGCGTGGTAGTTGGCAAGTTAGGCTGGCTGCGACTGTCCATCGTGAGATGCGGTTCTAGCGATTGAATATGTGAACTAGATTTGGCAGCCTCTAGATTTGGAGACGAGCAGGGTATGTACGCTTCGTTCACCATTGGTTTGCAACGAGGTTGCTCTGGTGTCAGCAGCTGATAATTGGGTGGAATATTCTCCTTGCCCATTCTGCACCTGGAGCGTTTGGGCGCCGTGCCGCTGTTCGAGGAGGAGGGTGTACTCCTCGCCAAAGGTGAATGCTCTTCGATGTTCTTCATGGGACTGAAAGGGCTGCCTGCAGCCAGCCTAGGCTCGGTCAAAGTCACTCCCTTAAAAACCAGCGGGCCAACCGAGACATTGGTCTCATCGCAGCAGCGTCGATTCGGTATGATATTCTGGAAGCTAATCCGTCCCTTCACAATCTGTGGCATAAAAAGCTCGCTTTCATAGCCGGGACAATCGACCAGCACCACAGTCTTGCCTGACAGCAGTTGAATCTTGAAATTCAGGACTCCTGGAGCGCTCTTCATGGGCATGGCGCTGGACTTCTGTTGTAGGGCAGCCATTGGTGGGCAATAGAGTTGGGTGATTTAGAGCCAAAAGTGTTATCAACAGACTGGAAAATATACAAAATTATACATGTGGTTGTGTTTACAGATAAATAAGTAATAACTAAAAATCTATAGAGCTAAGAGTTCTATTGAGCTAATTTTGACATACCAAAAGTGGGTAAATAGAAGTACACACAGATGTACTTCGAACAAGCGGAGTGGCTTTGAGATCACCTTGGGCAGAAAAGCAGGAAAATGTATAAATACATTTCACTTTTAAAACAACTGAAGCAGCAATAATTAATAACAATAAAAATCCGCTTGGTTTTGCAGCCGATGAGTTTTCGATACTTGTATCGGAATTCGATAAAATTCCTCACTGCGGTGCATCTAGGGATGGGCGCGAGGGCAACTGCCTGACGATATTCTGACATCATTTGGGGAAAATGGTACTAACAAATAAAGAAATATTTCGCTGTCAGGGATTTTAAGACGCCAACTCCTTCTCTCGCACTTTTCTTGTTTTTACAAATACAAAATGAATACAAATACCTGATACGCATTCTACGACCGGAACATCAAGACCGCTGTTAAGGCAAACATTGCCAGTCCTAATGTATATCACTCGATAGTTCCGCCTCTAAGATGACGTATCTATCGATAAGTATTAAGCAAGCAGTTAACTTTTACGTCGCATAGCAAAATTGCAAATCTGTAATGTTTATTTGATAAACGAGCGAAATATTATTCTACCTGGCCTAGGTATGCCTAATTGTGATAATGATATGTGCGTGACAGCTAAAAATGACACTACACAAATATATTTTAAAGTGAAAGCCCTGAAGCCAAAGAAAGTAGCCCACTCACACTCACACACACACAAGCGGCTGTTAAACTATGAAAATATAATTAAATAAGTAAAAAAGGCAGCAAGATTGTTACTTTTTATGGCCAGCTGTGTCAGTTGTAAGACAATCATTCCAAGTCAAGGCTAAAAATTCAACACTGTCGGATGATTCATGCTTAAAAAAAGGAAAAGGAGGAAGAGGGGTAGGAGGAGGCGCAAGGTAGGCCAATTTCCACCCCCTTGTGGCCTTTGCAAACAGCGTACAAAAAACATGTTATAATTAATTATCTTATTTTGCAAATCCATTTTGTTGTTGATAATGCCCAAACAGGGTCTTTGTTGTTGTGACTTGTGACTCTTCAATTCCAATTACGATAATGTGCTCGCGCCCAGACGACCCACTTTTTAGAGTCTTTGAGCTGACCGATCGACCCATTAATCTAAAATCTTTATTCTATCTTTGTTCCACCGAAGTGAGCAAGTAAAACTGGTTTCCTATCATCACTGGAAGTGTGGTTTCTGGCTGTGATAAAAAGCCATTTGCCTTAAACTTTTGAGTAATTGTTAGTAATTTTTACTGTTTCTTACAGAGCGACTGCTGACACACTCACCACCTGTAATCACACAAACTTCAACATGTCGGACCCTACCAACTTCTGTATGGCGACGCCCAATCGCACCTCGTTCTTCACCAATGCCTACAATGGCATACCGGAAACTCTCATCCTAAATACTATCTTCTGGATATTGTTTATACTATTGTTTACCACTCTGCGACATCAGGCTGGGGACTTTGGGCGCCTGGCTCTGGTGAATAGCAATGGCAATAAGAAACGCTGGACTGAGATCTTCTATTCGAGGGCAACCAGTGTGGTGGATCCACAACCGGGCACTTCCACGGGCCCGGCCACACCAAGACCAAGTGTTTCTTCACCGGACTCAACCCCGCTGTCACCTGTTCTGCCCGAACAGGGCATCTTTGGTTGGATTAGGATCGTCTTTAAGCTGCGCAAAGAGACCATTTTGCTGCACACAGGTCCGGATGCTGTGCACTACCTGTCGTTCCAGCAACATTTGATGGCTGTAATGGCTCTGGTGACCGTCATCTCGTTGGCCATTATATTGCCGGTTAATTTTTTGAATGGACCCACAAATACGCCGTTTGATGTGAACGCGTTTGGACGCACCACCATGGCAAATCTATCGCCGGACTCACCCTGGCTGTGGGTGCACACCATTATCACAATTTTGTACATTCCGCTGGTGGTGCTTATCATGCGCCGGTCGTCGGGACGCAATGCCTTCAAAAAGGCGGCCACCCGCACCATCATGATATCCAACATCTCGTCCAGTGATCGCAATAAGACGGTGGTACGCAACTATATGCAAGAGTTGTTCCCAGATGTGACCATAGAGAGTGTAACCATAGCCTACAACATCTCGCGTCTGTATGTAAAGAATGCTGATTATGAACGAGTGCACGAGGCGCGATTGTACTGTGAACATCATCGAGATCGGGACACGTTAATGGTAAGTGGACAGCGTACAATTAAAATTATCTTTCCCCAACTTTAAACTGAATCTCTTTAGGCCAAGCCGGAGATGTGCTCTTGCAAAAAGGAGAACGCTTTCGAGTATTATCAACGCGAGGAGCGAAAGTTGTCTGGCGATGTGGCCCGTCTACGAGCCTCCACCATGAACGAGCCCCTAGATATTGCCTTCCTTACCGTCTCTACCGTACAGGAGGCCCAGAACATTGTGACACACTTTACGCCCGGCACCTATCGGCAGTGGCAAATGATGTTTGCTCCCTCGCCGGATGATATTTTCTGGGAGAACTTGAATGTGAACAAGAGCCACTGGTATCTGAAATTCATTTGTGTCAATGTGGTACTCTTCATTGTTCTCTTTTTCCTCACCACGCCGGCCATGGTGGTCAATTTGCTAAATAGTCGACCCTGGCTAAAAGATACGGAGGGCAAAATCTCACCACTGGTGTCAGAATTCTTGCCCACACTCATGCTGTGGACTCTGTCGGCCCTGATGCCCGTGATTGTGGCCATTTCGGACAAGTGGATGGGTCATTATACGCGCTCCAAGCAGAACTACTCCATAATGACCAAATGTTTTGGCTATTTGCTTTTGATGATTTTTATTTTGCCATCGCTGGGACTGACTTCGGCTCAGGCCCTGCTGGAATGGGGCTTCACCAATGAGACGGGACGCTGGCAGTGCATCTTCTTGCCGGATCGTGGCTCCTTCTATGTCAACTACATTATAACGGCTGCGTTTATTGGTACCTCACTGGAGCTGTTGCGCTTTCCCGAACTGATTGTGTACATTTGGGCCCTGCTGACGGCCAATTCGAAGGCAGAGACGCCTTATATAAGGAAATCGATATTGATTGAGTTCCCCTTTGGCATCCACTACGCCTGGACCACGCTTGTCTTCACCATAGCCATTGTTTACAGCATCTTCTGCCCACTGATTATGCCCTTTGCCATGATTTACATCTGTCTCAAGCATTTCGTGGATCGCCACAATCTCTACTTTGCCTACGGACCCTCGAATATGATCTCACGTAAGGGTGGAAAGATTCACTCCACGGCAGTGACCATGACCAAATTCTCTGTGGTAATCCTTGTGCTGGTGATGGCCATGATATGTTACTTCCGTGGCGATGATGGCATGGCCCGCTTTTTGCTGCTAATCATCACGTTGGCCATTACCATGACGCTGTTCACTTTCATGTCACCCATCAAGAGATGTGCGGCCACGCGTCGTCCCAGTATTGTAGAAATTGCCGGGCCGGCTCCAGCCTATGTGCCAGAAGTGCTTAAGGATCACACGATACGCACAAGTAATACCCGGCCCTCGGCCGCCGGATTTGGTGACTATGGCTCGGACAGTGTGTCCGATTATGACAGCTCGCAGTACAGTGTCAACAGCGTGGAGGCGTAAATGGAAGCGGAGCTGAAAAGTATTTAATCTCCTTGTGCAATAAGCAATTTATTTTTATATATTAGAATTTTTGTAAGCCGCTGAGAACTTCTTCTTTTTTTTATTATTGAAAAGACAAGATAGCGAAATTGTGATACCAAAACCAGCCTCGGCCTTCGACCTGTTGCCGCCTGCTATTAAGCGCTATCCAACCCCCCACTTCCCGACCCTCTACCTGTCCGATGTTTTAGTATTAATTTCCGATTTGTAAATACATTAATCTATAATCATAATTGTATATAATATATTTCTTACATTAATAACAATGATCTACAACCGAAATGCTCCAAAATTTAAGCGCCTTGACATTGGGACTTACAAGGGGCAAAAAGACAAAAATAAATCATCTTTAGTAGCCCCACCAAATCTGCAGTCTTCGCTGATCATTTATGTGGCTATATATATTGCGTCAAATTACTTGGGCTTATGATTTGATTATGATTCCTAGTTTTTATAACTGCCACTCGATGAGTATAAGTTGTGTGTAAGTGTACATAGGCCAAGGGAAAGAAGGAATCACTGTTTTGCACCCACAAAAGATTATTATGCCAGTGGAATAGGGCTAAAAATTGAAAGCAAAAGAAATGTTACTACATTTCAGTTATTGAAAGACCTAGATCTAAACTGTGGTCCTAACCTCATATGGTTTTAGTTCTAGAAAATCATTGTAAGGACATCACAGCAGAAAGCTCTAAATAGGAGATGTAAAATCAGCATTTATTTGATCTTTTTGGGAAGTATTATGTTAAAAATTTGAACACCTCAAGGCTTACATTCAAAGCATATGGCTGAACCCAAGAGGAATTCGTTTTACAGAAATTAGTTTCGGTGTTGCGTGTAATTTTAAGTGAGTTAGAAAATTACAAATTACATGTGCCCACAATGCCCGGGGATAACAAAAGAGATCCACCAATTTATTAACAACAATGATGAGACATGCTAGTACCACTTGATTACCAGACTCGTCGCCGCAAATCACGAACTTACCAACTAATACAAGTCGTTGCAGCTTTAAATGTAAAACACATACATAAGTTTTGTTTTTTATTTATTGTATAATAAATAAAAAAACGATTTAGTTTATGCATAATCCGGTTTTACATACAGAATTATGCTTACGAGTTTATGATTTATTTTGAAATAGTTTTTATTTGTTTTTAGTTTATTCTGCAAATGTTGTCGCTTTAAAGTTACTTGAAGGGTGTAGCAGAAGAAGATTGGGCCACACTTGAAATCAATCAAAAAAATACAATCTAAACAAATAGTCGAACCAATCTGTGTGTGTGTGTGTGTGTGTTTATTGAACGAGCGCTGCTTCTCTTCGTGGTCTGGAGGTCACTTTTAATATTGCTCTGTGGGTTTGTTTTTGTTTAATTTATTGGCTGATGTTTTAAAGGTAACTTACAAAAAACTGAACTGAACGGTAGCAACTAGAGCACTACACACCAATCTTTCGTTGCTTATGCATTTTGAGGTTGGATACAGGGGAGAACGAAGTAAACATGTGTGCCTAGGCCACATAGTTGTATTGATTTTGATTATCCTTGTCCCGTTCCATGTAGTCCCGATCGATCAGCGATTCAATGCGTTTCTTCAGATCAGCGGGCTGTATAAGGAAAGGAAAGGGAAAGTAAATCATACGAATTTGTGGTGTTAAACCCCACAACCCACCTTGACGGGGAAGGTGAGCTGATTAAACAGCTCGGTGATGAGCAAATTGTGGCTAAGAGTCTTGCGCATTTTCATGATGCGTACGATGGCGGCATCGATTTGATATTGACGATCCTGGAACACACGTTCCTCCGTGGCCTTTTGCTCCTCGTTCTGAAAAGTAAGCCACGATGAGGAGAATTCGGGAGTTATTAATGGATTATGGCTTACCGTTTCCTTCATTTGTATTTGATTAATTTTAATCCGGAACAATTTGTTGGTAAACTCGTTATTGAAATCAAACTGATCTCCATCCACAATGTCACGACCCTTGGGCGTTTTGGTGATTACCCGCGCCCGTCCACAGGCCAGCGATTGCAGTGTCCGCCGCAATTCGCCATCCTCAATGAGGGTAGCCGCCAATATCTCCTCGTAGCTAAGCACTGGCTTGTCATTGAACAAGAGCAGAACTAAAGCTTGAAACAGGGACACCAACAGTTCCTTGGGACCCGCATCAAACTGGGCCCTAAGCATACAATTGCCCAGAGTGGGTTGCCACTGTAGTTTGCGCCCGCTGTGCTTTTCCAAATAGAACTTATTGAATATCTGCTGCGGGTTGATGAACTGCGGCGGCATGGTAACCTCTGTGGGTGCATAGGTGGGCCAATAGCCCATGGTTAATATACTGACACACAAATCCAGATTGTGTACATCCCGATTGTTGCTCAATGCATGACCACGGAAGGCTATGTTAATATCCCGACTCAATTCCATGTCCTTGAACATGCCTTCCAGCTTGGAGGTGAAGCCACCACCACACTCTTGTTTAAGCTTGGACAGCATACTCTTCTCCGAGTCCACGGAGGCAGATTTGCCCACCAGCAATCGCTTAGCCAAGTCCTAGAATACGAAGGGCAATTAATAATGCTGTTTAGTGGAAGCATAAATGGATATAACCTTTTTGTAGAAAGCCTCAAAGACATCTTTGCCATGAATAAACCGAAACAAAACCATAATTTTATCCAAGGTCTTCTCCAGCTCCTCATCGGTGGTGCCCTTGTTGCCCGAACGCAGTTTCATGTCCACATATTTAGCTGGCAGGCAAAGAAAAGTAAGTAAAAGGTTAAAGAACCTTTACGAGGCACTCACCTATCAGTTCGGCTGGTTTGTTGGCTCTCTGATTGATAAAGAACTCAAAAGCCTCGCGTAATGAATTCGTAAATTTCTCATTGTGCTCAAAGCAATTGCGTACTATAACATCCATTTTGTCCTTGAAATCCAATAGATCCTGCACCATGCTCTTATCCTTCTCAGGATCAATGACAATAGTGCGTCCCTTTTTCTGTAGACATCAAATTACAGTTAGGGAACAGCACTATGATGCGTCAGTGCTGAAATACTTGCCTTGATGTAACCATTAAAGTTCCCGCATAGCTCTGAAGTACCATTTTTAACCCGACTGAGCAGGCCGTACAACAGGGTTAGATCGTTCAGTCTGTTGTCCTCTAGCAATAAGTCCAGGCCCTTTTGCAATATTGTGGTCAAGTGCTCGGCAAGCAGTTCCTTCTCCACATTGTATATCAAGGGATGTCTAGGGAAAGAGAGCAACGAATCGATAAAAAAGTTGAATGTACTTGTCCGATCTCTTCACCCACTTGGTGCTCGAGTCCAAATAATGCAGCAGCCGTTCATTTTCCTCAGCCAATCGTTTGTTAACATGCTGCAAATACTCGGGCACCTCCAGCTCCTGCATTTTGCGTTGACTCTCCGCCTTGTATAATTGATTGGTAGCATCCAGGAACTTTTCCTCAAACGAACTGGTATAGATCTGTAGATCGCACAGCATGCGCACCAAACTCTTGAGCAGTCCACGGTCCACAGTCGAACCCTGGCGCTCCTTCTCGATCAGCGTCAGCAGGCCATCAACGGTGCGCTTCTGGACAACGCTATTCTGGGCGAAGTGTATGCGAAAGAGGTCCAGCCCCATGTCCCAAATCGAGTGAATGGACGAGTTTTGCAATACATAGGTGCGGTCCATGTACAGGAATATGCTGCGTATCATGATCATTTGCTGGCAGAACGAAAGCCACCAGTTGTTGATTTTCTCCAGCAGCACCTGCAGTGGAAAGGAGATGTTATAGACATCTGTTTGACCCTCTGCCACACTCACCAGTTTGTCCATGCTGCCGCCGGTCAACTCTTTGAGTTTTATATTGCGCTTGACATGCTGCTCCGTCAGCTCCTTCAGCTTGGCATACAACTGGGCGTCCATTTTGTGACTGCACATGTTCACCACCGCCTGGTAGAGTTCCTCCAGTGAATATTTAATGGGCTTCGACAGTTGGATGGCGATAACAGCTTCCTCGAGCTTCACATAAGTGTCCTCGGAATAGTTATCGGGCAGTGTGGGTTTAGCTAAGGCAGGCAATCACTGTATAACCAGGCGAGAGAGCTGCGACAGTGGAGTACTCACCCTTGAAGTTCTTGATCACTATCTTCTTGACATCGCCCGGCTTGCTGTTGTGTATGGCCCCCATGCGATTGAGAAGATTTGAGGTAGTTGAGGCCGCACGCATCTCGTTGCCATGCAGCTGGTTGGCTCCCAGCTTGGAGAAGTTGGGCAAACGTTCGCCGTTTGTTGTGGACGCAGAGTTCATGTTTTGGGCAGCAAATGCACTGCGACCCAGGCTCAGGGCAGCGTTCTCGGCCTTCTTCAGGCAGGCGGCTATGTTCTCAGTGTTCTCGTGCAGCTCGTTGGTGTCCATAGGCTTGTACTTCTTGGCCGCACTCATAGTTTTGGACGCCGGGCGCTGCTGCGACGGGGTTGGCTTTGCGTTTGCCCTCTACCCGTTCCTAATCCCGTCAGCTGCCGGGGTGCCTTTGTCCTGTGACAGAATGTTGTGTTATATTTTAAATATTTGTCAGGTTTGTTTATGTTCTCACTGGGTGACTTGGGATAAGCTGGGGGCCGAGCCAAACGCCGTTTTCTGGCCAAAATGCAAATATATAGATTTCGTTTCTCACCAACTCTCGCCTTCGACTTAAAATTGGGCAGCCCTGGGAATTGAGGAATTGAATTTTCATTCGTGTTGCAGTAGCGCAGCGAAATTTAATGTCGACTCCGGGGCCAGTTGGCTATACAAATCTAGGTGGCTACCCAAGTTGTATAAACCTTGAAATATTGCAATTATTCGGTGTGTTTGCGGAATTGCTTGCAATTGGTAGGTAGTAGGTATGCCGATAACAAACACATCTATACAGATCTATCGATGGGTAAATGGTGGTCGCGTCTGGGCATACTAATTATCGATGGCCTGTTGGGGGCAACTCTGCTTTCGCCGCAGTTATTTGAAATGCCAACCAAGTAAGCAACGAAAATTATATAGATTGAAAAATATGTATTTTTGCTTACGGTTTGTAAAGCCATCAAAGCAAAGACTACAATGTTTAGTTCATAAAACATTCGAGTAGATAGCGCTGCCGATATTCCAGTTAACTACCACCCATATTAAACCACCAAACACCAACTCAACAAATTTTGATTTTGTTTTTGGTAAAAACACAACCCTAAATATATTTATGTGTATATTAAATAAGCGTTGAGTTCTTCCTTTTATTTGACTTAAGTATAATATCAAATATGTTTATTTTTGTTTGTTTAAAATGTATTTTAAGGTTTTTTTTTGCTTTTATGTGTGTTTTTTCTGCTTTTGCTAAATAAATACTGAAACGTGTTTACAAAATGTATAAAAAAAATCAACTGTGAAGAAGTGTTGGAAAAAAAACGGTTATATACAGTTTACATATTTGAAATGATGATGTGTGTGTGTGGTGCTACAACAAAGTCAAACAAGTCCCTAGAATTTTTAGTTGGCTCTGTTTTCGACATTTTTAAATTGATATATTTATAAATATATGTATAAGTATGTATGTATATATAGAGGGGTGTATATATATATATTGTATACTTAAAGGGTAACAACTTCTTCTAGGTACAAGGGAGAATTTCTAAGTATTCCTTGGTTTTCTTTTGGGAGAGGAGCTATTGGTTAGATTTACGTTTACAATGAGGATTAAGCTTCATAAATTTGAGTAGTGTTTTGTTTAACGTTGTTTTATAAACTTTCTTTTAAATCCATCAACAGTATTACATAAGTTTTGTTTTGTTTTTAATGTATTTTTTTGTGTACGCAAAGCCCGACCCGGTCGGGGCTTGGTGTCTTTTGTTGGTTAGTTATTTAATATTGTGTATATGGCAGCGTATAGTTTTAAGCATTTTATATATCAATACATTTCCGTTGGAGTTCATCATGGTAGGAATTACAGCTGAGATAACACAATTAGCAGGACACATTCAAGTGGCGTGAAAGCAAATTCATAGCGCAGATGAAGCAATTATAATTGTCTACTAAAAAAAGGACTTGCAAATGAGTTTTCCCATCGGTGATATTTTATCAACTATGTTTTTGAGACAAAACAAAGAGTGTTATAAATAATAAAATCCAGATCTTACGATTTAAAAACACGCGCACTCATCAACACATTCATAAAACACACTCATACACACATAAACACACGCACGCACGCAAGATTATAATCTCAATCTTTAGTCGGGCAACATGTGCACAAAGCTAACGGGGAACATGCCACGCCGCCCTGGCTGACCCTCAATGATGCCCTCCATCCAATTCTCATCATCGGTACGCTCATTTAGCACTATTAAAATCTCGCCCTCCTTGAATTCCAGCTCGTCATCATTGTCGGCCACACAATCGTATAAAGCTCGACACCGGCGCTGGCCATTCTGAAGGAGAAATATTAAGAAATGTTAGGCTGCATTATAAAAACAGTTGAAAAACTTACATAATGAAACTTTCCGCTTTTGGTTTGATTGTCAGGCGATGAGTTAAGGCGATCATTATCGCTGGAGGAGACATTCGATTCGGCCGAGTGATCCAGGCCACCGCCAGAGCTGTCCATGTCTGTATGCCAGGACTCGTAGTCAGCGAAATTGGCCGATTGATTCATTAGCTGCAGCAAGAAACAAGCAGTTATAATATTTTTAGTAGTCATTGGAGTTAAGAATTCCAAATCTGTTCATTTGGTTAGTGCAACAAAATTCAACACAGAGAAACAGTAAGAGAGTGGTAAGTACCCAGCGGCGAGCAGCAGATTGAGGTAGTTTAAAGATTCTCCCTATAGAGATTAAATAAGAGCAAGAAGCGGTAAAATGATAGAAGAAACTTACACAATACACAAATAAATGAGCTTGACTTATGGTCCAAGTTAACAAAATGTACCTTGGTGAGTCTTTTTCGAGTGCTTTTGATGATTAAAAAGATATTACTATCATGTGCGATTTAAAAATTTAAAAATAATCGAAAATTACACATGCATATGCTTAAAACGTGATTTGTTGATGAAATACGACTCGAAAAAGACTCGCTTCAGCGAAAAACAGAGAGCTTTTCTTCTCGAGGGACACTGATATAAGGTCATACTTTTATTTCTCTTTGCGGGCATCTCTCAATTTAACGTACAGAATACATCGCTATGCTAAGCTGTTGATATGAGCGCTCTCTTTTCAAAGCTCTCTTGCGCTCTGTGTGCGCGGGGAAGAACTAACGGATTCTACAACTGTAAACCTAATTTGCACTCTTTTCGCTTACACAGGGTTAGGTTTTCGATGCTGCCTACAATCTTAAAAGCAATCTGCGTCTGTGCCGCTGGGTGTGGGCGCAAGTAGTTAGGAGCAAGAGTGGATGCACATTTAGTAGAGAAGGAACAGCAACATCAACAACATCAACAACAACAAGAACAGCAGCAACAACAACAAGAACTTTGGTCGGTGGCGAAAATATAAATAATCAAATGAATATGCAAAATGACCAAAAATGTCTATCGATTTGCCATTTACCGTCTCCTCGCTGGACTGGACTAATCTCAATAAGTTTTGTTGCTTGCGCTGAAATTTGTGTTGGTCAAATGAGTCAGAGATAGAAACAACATTGAGATTCAGTGGTTGTGGGTGAGGTGGTGCCCTGGCTTTGGCTTAGAGGTTTCCATTCATATTAATTACTTACCTTGCGCGGAGGCGCTATGGGACCCTCATCCATGGAACTAATGCTTTCATTGGACTGGCCATTGGAAATTTCACGCTCTGTTAAAAGTGAAAGAAAATCTTAATTTTTGTCAAGAGTTCCCCATGTTTGGTTGCTCACCTGCTGGCGGACCAGGTGGTGGTATTTTGGGCCGCATTAACGCCGATTTGTCCACATGCTTTAGCGTGGGCAGCTCCCCGGTGGGCGGCAACACCAGCTTGGCCCCCGCCAGGTGTATATTCCGATTTAGCGACTCGCCGCTGGGCGATCGTTTGTGCCCAAAGGTGGTCATTGCTGGCATCAGCCCACCATTTCCTGCTCCTCCCGGATCCTGAGAGTAGCCATAGGCCTGACCGCCGCCACCACCACCACCTCCAGCTGTTCGCGGACTGTTCTCCACGCTGCGCAGATGTGGCAGTGTGCCATAGGCCACATCTAGCGATTGATTCTTGTGATTTGCTTCAAAATTCTGCGAATGCCTGGGCGGATGAGGCAGTGTGCCGTAAAAAGAGCTGGACGAGGCACTGCCCAGAGTTCCAGGTGGCGGGGCCGGTGCTGTGCGTTTCTTCAGCGAATTCATATTGGCCGTGGAAGTGGATTTCCTGGCTCCCGTCACATGGCCCAGCTCGCTTGGCATATTGAGGCTATTTCTGGCTGCTCGCACACTTTGGCTTGAGGCGGAACTGGGACTGGAGCCACCTCCGTTCCCAGTGCCGGCACCCACATTGCCGCCACTGCCTAGATATTGGCCCACATTGATGTGCTGTTTGGGCGAAGTGCCTGCCGAATGCGTATAGCTGGGCAGACCGGAGGGCAGCGTGAACTGGCGGCTCGGACAATTGGCAATTGGACTAGAACTAGACTGGATGGAGTCACAGGTGGAGGATCGTGAGCGCAAAACAGGCGAGTCCCCGCCAGCAAAGCTGGGAGGACGCGAACGGGATTTCTGCAAAGACAATGATTAGAGGGGGGATTCTCCAAAAAGAAGCTAATGAAAGAACGTACGCGCTCATCAATGACCGTCTCATCGTCACTGAAATCTGTCGAGCCATCCTCGTTGGGTAGATTCCAATCCGTATTGATGTGATCAAAGGCGCTCTTCTCCCGCTTTATGGCACATTCAATCTGCGAAGCACAAAGAATATGAACCATTTTCTTGTTTACAACTGAGTCTTAGTGTGTCTTACCAGCTCCTTGCAGCCATTGTGTCCCATCTCTTTGGCAATGTCCAGCGCTGTTTTGTTCTGGGAATTCCTCAGCTCAAAGTCAGCACCGGAGCGCAGCAATAGCTTCATGCATTCCCGCCGATCGTGAAGCGCGCACAAATGCAGCGCCGTATTCTTCCCGGTTACATCTAACAGGCCGGGCGGATTGGTAGCCTTATTCAGACCCTTGGGCGGCATATTCTGGATGAGAAAATCAACAATGTGCAGTGTGGAGCCCATTTCACGTAGAACCGCCAAATGCAGGGCGGTTTCACCCGCATCCGAGCTGGGCAAACAGCAGGTGAGATCAGCTCCCTCGGCCCACACCTGCAGCAGTTGGCTCATATCCGCATTGACAATGGCCTGTTCCAGATCACAGCGCAGATCAGTGTCATCGGAACAGGTGCGCATCACATAACGCTTGGCCACATATTTGGCGCGTATGAAGTCATAGCGCTCCTCCATGCTGCTCTCATGCTGCAACTTGCCTCGCCCCAGTTTGGCCTCCATGATGTCGTTTAGCGTGCTGTTGCCCATAGCCCGAGCTATCAGCAGATTGGCCGTGGTTAGATTGTCTAGCGTGAGACTCTGAATACGCGAATGATGCACCCCAAGATCACGATGCACTCCCGAACACTGAATGCAGACCAGAATGCCAAAGTTAAGGCTGATCCAGGTGACATCGTTGCGGGAGCCACAATCGCAGCACCGATCATTCCCAGGCAACAGCTGCACATAACGGATCACAGTCTTTTGCAGCTCGACCAGGCTAGGGCTCATCTGGGGATTGGCATGCTGGAAGGCCTTGGTGAGAGCTTTCTCCTTGCAGTTGACCAATACGGCCATCCAGGCCTTTTGATCAGCCTCATCCTCGGCCTGAAAGTGATATGGCCGATTGTCTGTGTGTGTGGGAGAAGGAAATACAATTTTAAGTGGATGCAGACTAGCGATTTCTCTTCAACTTACAGCTGATCAGATCAAAACCCCGCTTATCATCCGGCACTGGCTTGATCTGACAGGTCAGCAGATTGACTCTCGTGGGCGGCTTGGACTCGTCGGCATGGAAAATATCTAAAAACCCATCGCTGGTCACCCGGCAGCGTCGCTTCTGCCATACCCGACGCACCTTGCCCTCACTCTTCTTAAGCAGATGTCCTTGCCGTGTCACTCCATGATGTTTGTCACCCTGCAGCTGATGCAGAGAGTACCCAGCTCCCCCGCTGCGACTTTCCGTTGTTGGGACATTGTCCACCCGCTCAAAGTCTGGCGTGCTGCGCAGCAGCGTTCGCAAATCCAACAGACTGCGCCTATCCTCGTCCTGCTTCTGCTTGATCACGTGCAGCTTGTCGCTCAGGTCGCCGATGTACGTGCCAAAGTGGTCAATGGTCTGGAGTCCATCTTTGAAGTAGCTGCAATTGGGGGGACGGTTACATAAATGGGCAAGCCATCAATTAGCATGCAACTCACTTGTTCAGCGCGTGATAATACTCGATGAGGTGTTGCAGCAGCTCAATGCCCGTTTTAGTTTTAATCTCCTTGTATTTGAGCAGATACTCGCACGTCTGCAGCTGATAGAGACGGCGTTCCTTTTCCATTTCATCGGCCACCACGGCTGCATCGATTTCCGTGCGCACCATGCCCGCCTCCTTGGCCTGGGCCTTCTTCTCCTTCTCGATCTTAATGAATTTGGCTTCGTAATCCTTGGCCGCCTTATCGAAGGGCCGCTTCATATCACCCTTGACGCCACGCAATTCACTTTTAAGCATGGAATCCACCGGAAACATGACAATGTTGTTGATGTTTTGCATCTGGGTTCAAGGGGAAAACAATTGAAATTCAAATTGATAAAGATGAGAAAGTTTGTGGCATATTTACCAGCGTCTTCATGAGGGCACTGAGCTCCTTGGTAACCACACTAAATTTAAGAAAAGCAGCCCCAATATCCGGCTCATCCTGATCAATCACCTTACCGCCCAGTCGCTCCAGGGCTCGCACCATAAACATCTCATTGTCCACATGGGCTGCAAGAGAGGAGAGAGATTGAATTGAAATTGAATGGAAGTTGAAAGGAAATTGAATCGCATTTGTGTGGAAAACGAATTGAATGTTAAATTAAAATTGAATTGTATGGAATCGTTTTTGAAGTTGAGTGGAAATCTAACTCTGGGAAGTTAGAAAAAGGTAGACCTTATAATCCTCCAACCCAAAAACGATATGGTGGAGTAATGAGAAAATGGATCTTACTTAGAATGAACATTTTAAATGCAACCTAACACTATTCAGTGGTACACAGACGGGTCTCTGACATCCCAAGAAGCTGGACTTTTACGTTGAGTCAATGGGAAATTCTACAAGCATATTTCAAGACGGAGTATGTGCCGTCTCCCGAAGCGCAGTCCTTTATATAAGGAAATACTACCATATTAAAGAAACAGATGGACTTCTTCGCTCTTTTAAGAGACTAAGAACAAATTGAACCAACTAGGCAGCAGAAACTATCTGTCCCTCAGCTGAATACCAGGTCACAACAATATCCCCGTAAGGGATATGTCATATATTTCTCTGGTCAGACCTATTCTTAAGTATGAAACATGTGTCTGGGCTCCTCACAACCAGAACCAACTCGAATCTGTTCAGAAACAGTTGCCAATTTTCGAACTCCGTAGACTAAATTGGGATTCTAATAGGCTACATGATGACTACGATAACCCTAAGGCCAAAAAATTAACATAGTGTACTATGAGTAGCTACAACCGGTTGAGACCATCACAGGCCAACACTACCGAACCCAATTGAAGCAAAAATGTCCATAATATGAGCAAAGGCACTACAAGGTAATGTTTTTTAACATGTCAAACACACCTTCAAAGGCCAAAATGGGAAGTCCAACCCCAACCGGCGTCTAGACAATGACTTTTCCCACTCATATTTGTTTTGTTGTTTGGAGAAACCCAAAAATTATACTGATTCCTGTATCGCAGCAAAGTATACTTTGTTTTTTCGAGAAGATATTCGAAATATTTAATAAAAAAAACTCTAATTTGCTTTTACGTTTTACTAAAAGACCCTATTTCCTATAAATGTAGCTGTGGATCATTATTATTTATCGATTCGCCAAAGGTTTGGTAGTAATTGGATAAACGATAGTCACGTTATGAGCAATCGAAAGTTTGCAGCAGTAAAATACATACATGAGCAGACACTTTCGCAGGGATGGACCAGCTTTACTGGTGAAACTCAATTTTTAGTAAAGTTTGAAAAGAGTCTGTACTTTTTCAAAGGGTTTAATCTTATTTGTTACTAATAAAACCAAAAAATATAAATTTTCTAAATTTTTGAAAGGGTTTATAAACTTTAATAACCTTTTCCATATTGAAGTGAGGTCTCTTTGCCTGTGCAAAGGAATCAATTTATACCTAAATCAGTTGAATTTAAATCAAAATCTTTAAAGTAATGAAAAATATTGGAGAAGATCTTTACATTAAAAAAAATTTTGAAACTAAACAAAAATTGAATTAAATGCAAATGAATACGATTTCAACTTACTGTTTCCTGAGTTGTGTATGGCCTTGACCGCTTTCTTCAACTTGGTTAGACCCTCTCGATCAAACTCCAAGCGCTGCAAGAAAAACCACAAAATTAATCAACAACAAAAAAAAATCCATTTTAATAATCCAGTCATGTAGTGAAGATTTTTGTAGGCCACCTGATTTGCTGTGGAGGCACAACCACATTTCATCAGCATTTTTGTCGTCTATATCGGCGACACGTTTCAAATCAAAGCGTCCCAGCTGCACCACTGCAACACGACTGGACAATCGAAAGAAAAAAACGGGCACGAGCAGTAGACAATCATCAATTTCAGATGTTCTAAGCTCGCTGAGAATATATATCCCATCATCCCATCAATATCGTTGGCAATTCCTCCATCCGTTGCTGCCCATCCCACTCTCGTGTTTGCCGGCGTCGCAATTGAAAACGAAACAACAAGGTCGTTTCACTTATTCAACTTAATAACCAACCCCATTTATCATGTGCAGTCTCGTCCCCCCTCCCACTTTATAAAAAGTGGCGTGCAACAATTAAAATGGAAAACTGATTTTCCCTTAAACAGCATTTAATGCATTTTCAAGTGTGTAGAATGGGGGAACATAAGCTCCCCTCCACTCTGGTGGTGACCTATTGACTTTCCAATTTGTATCAATTCATTTCTGTGTAAAGAATTGATGCCGGGTGAAGGAACCAAAACTGAAAGATTAGATTTAACTAAACACTCAACAAAAAAAACAAGCTTAACTATTTACGATTGCAATTTGATATTCGCTTTTTGTTTCTAGTTAGAAACAACAATCAACAATAGTCGTCGATAAGAACGCTCCCCACCTTCGTTTCTCATAAAGATTAGTCATGATACGAAGTTCAGGCTAAAATATTTGCCAACAATAATAACAATCAAGTATTCTCTTTCATTTCTTAACTGGTTTCATTCTGTTTTATGATAATACAAAAGATGAGGTCTATGAATAAGCCAAAGGCCCCCGAGCGCTTGAAATAACGTTGTGTTCTATATTAAGTCTCGATTTGGGCCACGCAATGGCCAGGTCTGTCTGGCCAGACACACCTTTCGCAGGTCCATCAGCCAAATTAAATATGAAATGTTTTTGGGTGACGTGACCAATAACTTAGCTAATTTTAGAGCTGCATTTCGGAACGAATGGGAGCGCACAGATTTCACATGGCATGGTGGGTGTGGGTGTGGCTGATAAGCTGATCGCGTGCATCCCAGAGGCCTTGGTGGGCTCCCTAAATGGACAAGTTGGCGTCTGTTGCTTTATCGCTCAGCGCCTTTCCGGCGGCCCCAACAAAAATAACGATATATTCTCTATGTACTTAGCCAGCTTTATCACCCAGCCCAGCCAGCGAGAGAGAGAGCAGCTGCTGCTGCTGCAATGACTAAAAATAAAAATTGCGCCACGTTCGTGTGGCAAGCCAGAGAACTCCCCAGCCCCAAACTCAGGCCAGCTGCATTGATTTAAGAATATGCATTTTGTATTTATATACATTCTTTTTTTTTTTAATGGAGGAAACCACCTTGCAAGCGCATTTATAATTGCGGGGCGGTCTACGTCATCCCAAAGTAGAGAGTGAGAGTCACACAGGCAGGCGGTGGCTCTTGTTTTTTTTGGCGCCGAGCCAAGTGAAAATAATAACACCAAGCTGCTCGGTAAATGTTTATTTTGGATAGATATTCGAAAGATGTTTGTAATCTTTTCAAATCCAGCAATAAGTGCACTTTGTAGGGAGAAGGTAAGTAGATAAGCCGGATAGTTGCATGACTAGCTACTAGGAAATCCAGGAAAAGGAGCTGTACTCAACACTAAATTCAATCTTGAAATATCCCATGCGTTCTACTAATCTCTTTCAATTTAATTTCTATAAGATATGTGACGTTTTTAGTCCGATTACTATATTAACTTGTATACAAATGGGCTAAATCAAGGTTCGAACCGAAACCTTCGCCCAAATACCTCGAACCTCAAATATTCGTACCTTAACGATTGGTAAATTATGATACGAACCAGCGAACCGAAGCTCCAATCAAATTCATTGGGTATACAGACTTGGTTTTAACTGCTGCTGCTTTTCAATATCCATAATTGGCATTGGGGATATTGAAATTACCTCATCTCATTTAAAACTAAACAGAAAAAATCGATAAAATGAACTAAAAATGGATAAAAAAATACACTTTTGTGCCTAAGCCCCTATCAATCGTTATAATCTTCTTATAAAAATGCAAACCTTGGAAGTTTAGCTAGAAAATAGATGTTTCAGTACGATTTTTGGCAAACCCTAAGAAGGAAGGACGGGATTAAAAACAGTACCCATAGAGAGAGTGTAGAGCCTGCTCCAAATTGCGGGTACGAACTTTGGTTAGGGTTATAAAATATTTGTTAAGTGCATTCAATTGCTTTAAGAATAGTTTCATTTCTGGATAAGGTATACTTTTCTCCTTCCATAAATAAACCCACTGATTGTGCAATTCGGTACCTCTCCATACCCTATTTGTTAGCTAATAGCCCATCATAAATAAATAAACACGTCACAACCTTCCTACTCATGTTGCACAGTGTAATAAACAAAACACATATAAATGTGGGTATGTGTGTTCATTTTGTGTGGGGGCGTCTCCCCAGGCTGAAGTAAATAAATTTTGGAATATTTTCCCCCTGCCAAGCCAGTGGAAGCACCTTGAACTTTACCCAGGATCCGATTAAAGGATATATGTAGATAAATATTGAAAATAACAGCTCACCTCTTCTAATATGCTGATTGTTTGTCGGCAATCCGGCATGCGGGAGGCAAATGTGGAGGTGGTTGGTGAATTGTAGTCCGAGCGGGTCTCCTCCACAAATTCTGAGATGGCAATCAACGCTGGCGGCATTTTTGCTACTTTTTTTTTGGTTTACTTTCTTGTGCACAGCAACAACAACCACAACCACTCACGCCCAAGGACACGCGTAGACGGCACAGCTGCCGCTGCTGGCAACAAAGGAACACACGAAACTAGAATAAGGATAACGCCTTCGCGTGCGTGTTTGTGCGCGCTTGTTACTTTGTGTGTGTGTGTGTGTGTGTTTTACACCCGAAATTGTTTGCGATTTGTTTGTAATCTGCCTTTTTTTTTGCACTTTCCCTTGTGTGTTGTTTTTGTTATTTACGCACTGGCATACCCATCTCCCTCTCTCTCAGCTCTTCATCCTCTTCTCCACCGCTTTTTTGTTGTAATTTGCAATTAACATGGAATAGAGAAATGCGCAGTGCATTTTCACAGCCAACTCCTTACTAATGGCCACATTGCACACTTCACTTGCACGTTTATCACTAGCACTTGACACTGGAGCATAGTTATGGCTGCTCTTGGATATTAATTTGTTTAGTTAATAATTAAATGGCAATTTTTGCGCTGCTGGCGTCTCGTCGCGTACAGTGTGTGTTAGTGTGACCGTAGGTGGTAAGCATAAAAATGTCTAGTAAGGTGAACTATCGATTAGCCTATCGATAGCAACAGACATGGTCACCCTGGCATAATGGCGTCCGCGCCGTTTGGCAACCCTGGCATTTCATGGCAATCACCTGCGCACTGAAAATATAGATAGCGCTTGTCTTGAGATACTCCGTTCTTTAGCCAACTGTATTATTAAATCAATCAAATGGCGGGCAAGCGGCAGGCGACATCGAATCTGAACCATGACAACTGGGATCAGGAGGAAGAGCCGGAGGAGCGGGGCACATTTAGAACGGCCTCCCAAAATGAGCTAAAAACACGCGTTATAAAGAAAGCCCGTCGCAAGATTACAGAAGTAGCCGGCGAGGGGGGCGACGCAGAGGAAAGTCCAGCCGAGCCAAAAAGTGTATTCAGTGGATTCTCTGGTAAGTTTTCAAGGAACTTGTTCTAAAATCAAGAGAAATGTGACGGATTTTCTTTAGGCTTTGGCAAGCCGGCCGCCGCCGCCACCTCCTCGCCATTTGCATTTCTAACCAAAATGCAGACAACCACAACAACTACGGCTGATGCCAGCACCAAGTCCAGCACATTTTCATTTCTGTCCGGTGCCACAACCAAGGCCGAGACCAAGACCACCACCTCAGCCACAACGCCCGCTTTCTCATTTGGTGGCAAGTCTGGCAGCCCAAAGGAGCCCGCCAACACCAACGAATCAGCTTCAATTTTCGGCAAGAAAGACATGTTTAAGAGTTCAGTAGTAGCCGAGAAGCCCGCAAATGTGTCCTCATCCAATGAACCCTCCTCCGAGTATCGCGAGAGTGTGGCCGAGCTGAATCATGCCATTATGAAATTCCTCAAAGAGCACATGGACAAAAGCCCCTACTGCATCTTGAGTCCTGTCTTTAAGAACTATGAAAAACACTTGAAGGAGCTGCAGGACGAAGAAGATGCGCGTACGCTACCCGGCGCTGAAGCAGCCACAACCTCAACCAGTCCAGCTGCAGCCAAACCAGTAGCCACTTTTTCGTTTGGCAAGCCCTCTACACCCATAGCTGTGGCTGGTGCATCCTCATCTCCTGGCAAGAAGCCCAACTGCACCATAACCAGCGGTACAACCACCACCACAGCATCCACTCCTCTATTTTCTTTTGGCAAGATACAGCCAGCAGCTAGCAGCACCCCAGCCGCCTCATCCTTGACCACAACCACCACCACCACTACTGCTCCTACCAACAGCATATTCAGTTTCTCGACAAAGCCAGCCGCTAGTGAAGATGCCCCTAAGCCGGGCTTCTTCAGTTTTGGTGGCAACAAGGACAAGAATGAGTCACCTGCCAAGACTAATGGCTTTAGTTTTGGACTGAAGAGTCCTGCCGGTGATGATGACAAGCCAAGTACCTCGGGATTTGCGGGCTTTGGCAAGGCTTCTGAGAGAAAACCTGGGTTCAGCTTCGCTTTTGGCAACGTGAAACCCCCAGCCGCAACCGAGGCCCCAAAAGAAGATGCCGAGGAGGAAGACAACACACCACCCAAGGTGGAGTTCAAGCAGGTAAGTGTTGAACGCTTCATTTTATTAATTGATGTTCACTTTACTCAACCTCTCTCCAGGTGGTTGAGGACGATGCCATCTTCTCCAAGCGCTGCAAGGTGTTTGTCAAGAAGGACAAGGACTTTGCCGATCGCGGCGTTGGTACTCTTTATTTAAAGCCCGTCAAGGGCTCCGATAAGACGCAGCTGTTAGTGCGCGCCGATACCAATCTGGGCAACATACTGGTTAATCTAATACTAAGCGAGGGACTGCCCGTCCAGCGAATGGGCAAGAACAATGTGATGATGATGTGTTTGCCCACGCCGGAGGAGAGCAAGGCCAACTCCATCCTGTTGCGTGTGAAAACCGGCGAAGAGGCCGACGAGCTGTTGGAGCTGATAAAGAAACACATCAAGTGAAGTGAAGGCGCTGTTTACATCAGTTTTTGTATTCTTTATTTTATTACATGAAAGATTTGTAGCATTTAGTCGACCGTTGGAACGATAACCTTGGCTTCAATAAGATCTTTGAAACTAACACATAAAACCATATCCATGGACTCGTCCGAATCCACGTTGCTGGCATATTGAGTTAGCAAACGTCGCAGGTGCGTGGGATAAGCTGTGGGTGGAAGATGCGTTAGGTGTGTCCAGTGGCTTAGTACTTCACTTACAGATTAGGCTGACGGTGATGTATTTGGTGCGACGATTGATGTAGGTGCAGCTACCGGCCATGTATTCGGTGTGGCCTGCAGCGGCGTTGCCTTTAATCTTGGGCAACTTGAAGACAATGGTGTCTAGGGCATTGGGTAGTACCTTCAGGCTACTGGCGTTCTGCAAGAGCTCAGAAATGATCTCCAGAGATTCATCTTTCTTGTCTTTCGAAAAAAGGCGAATTAGTTTAGGTATTTACATTAATTGGAATGGAAACTACCTGGCACCACTGTCTCAACATCCGAATCCGAGTCCACCACATTAGTGTCATCCAGCACCATAATATCGTCCTCAGAGTCGGAATCTAAGATCTCGGCCACGGCTTTAGCTGGTGGTGGAGTAGCTGGCTGCGGCTGCGGCTGCTCATTGCCTTCAACTTGGCTGCTATCTGGCTCTGGGGTGGGTATAGCCGCTTCTACAGCCTCACGTATGGGTTCAATTTCTGGCTCATCCACGGTTGAAGTAGGAGCTGGTATAACAATGTTTTCCAAAATCTTAACTGGCGACTGCTGCAGGGGTAATTCAAATTTGCGTGTGATCAAGGAGCTCAGTTCCACGAGTGGACAACAAAATACAACTTCTGGTGCTACAGAGGGTGTTTCCACAGTAGTGGTTTCCCCCTCCTCATTCTGAAGAGAGTTTTGAAGAGATTCCCTTGTCTTGGAGGCATTTCTTTTGTCCGACACTGAAGCTTCCAGTGTTTTCTCTTGAATGCTTTCCTCCTGGCCCGCTTCTTCCTGTTTGCTTTGACGCTGTGAGCGTTTCTTTTTGTCTTTGATTGCCTCTACTTGACTGGTCCCAATCGATACTGGAATGTCTGTAACTGAATCCTCGCTAGCGCTTACTAGAGCCTGTCTAGAGCGGTTAGGGGTATCTGATGATGCTAATGTAGTGCTGGTGGCATCTCTAATACTCCTGTCTGGTGTATTTTTGCATTTCGAACGCTTTGACTTGGGCTTTGGATTGGGTGTAGAGGCGTCGAAGTCCTTATCTGCATCTGCCGATCGATTTTTACGCTTTTTGGTGGATTTTTTTAACTCCACAGATGGTGGTTCAGAGGGAGCCTTAAATTTAAAAGCCCTAAGGAGGGGGGAGATACAGATTAACATATAAACTGATGAACTGCGTCACTTACTTCAAGGAGTCGGCGTTTCTGAGCACCTTGATGGATTCCCTGGGCGGCAAGTAGCAGTCATCACCAGTCAGCAGGCTAATGTCCTTCTGCAAAAGAGTTTTCCAAGTTGAATAAAGACTGGGGCTTAACAATGGAGCAGTTGTATACCATACCAGCTGGAAAAGGTTTTGTATATGATCTTGTAGATCTTTGATATTTAGCCAAGCGCCATCGATTAGGATTAAAGAGCAGCGCCGCTCATCGTTAAAGAAATTGGACAGATCCAATTTCATGGGTTTATTGAACATTGTGAATAAACAATTGACATCAACAAATTCGTAGCGAACAACAATAATGAAATACGAAATACCAATACGAACAGTAGGGTCACACTGATAGAAATGCCCAAAATGATGGATAGCGCTGTCACTCTAAGAAATAACAGTTACTTATTCTATTCAAAAAGTCGTGGAGCAGTTACAGGAAGGAATTTTAATTGGAACTTGGAAATTTGAGATTTTACATTAAAAATATGTCTTTGGATATACGTTATTCCTTTTAAAACATACGAATGGGGAAAGAAGTTGCTACAAAATAGTTATTGGACCATAATATTATTAGGGAGATTCTCTGTTCTTCTTTATTGTGGGAATTTTTTTGTCAACATATATTGATTCTTTTTATAAACAAATGTATTAAAGGATATGCTGACATGTCACTTTTTCAATTTAACTTTGCGACCATTTAACTCGTTACTTCTTAGATACTCATGTCAAACTATCGATATGAATATATATCGATGACAGCCTGCAACAGAGGTTACAGAGAGTTTTCATTCGATCCGAGAATCACCTGAAAATATGTCTGCTGTACTCAATCACGCAATTCGTCGCCAATTTGTGGCCACTGGAGCCAGAAATATGTCCGGCACAGCTGCCGTGGCTGGTGAACACTCTGGTAAGTTGGCCATAACTGTGCCAAAAATCGCCAAATCCTAGCTGTTCGCAGTGGGGTGCGAAGTTATGTAATGTGGTTGGTTGGGCAAGAGCCTGCTGATTATGATTAATCACATTAAACACCTGCTCTTTTTAGGTGGCTACAAGGTGTGGAAGCGTCTATCCTTCTTCGTGGCTGTCCCGGCCGTTGGTCTGTGCATGTTGAATGCTTACCTTAAGCATCAGGAGGAGCACGACCATCCCCGCCAGGAGTTTATCAAGTACGACTACTTGCGCCGCCGTGAGAAGCGTTTCCCCTGGGGTGAGGGCCAGAAGAGCTTGTTCCACAACCCCCATGTCAACCCTCTGCCCGATGGTTATGAGCATTAAGTGTGGATGAAGGATGACGAGTGAAGCAGTTGTTGGGCCTGGCGTAAACACATTCTGATGCTGTGGGCGACATTGTATTTAAATGTTATTGTAAGCGGAAATACACACACACACACACACGTAAACACGCAAGCGGCGGCCGTTGTCAGTTGGAAATAAAGAATTAAATGTACAATGGAATGATGTGGGCTTAGAAGCCACCTCGAAGGATTTAACAAGTGGGTATCATAGTTTTTAGACTGCACAATTGAGAACGATCCTTGAAACGCAATTTCAGAAACTTTTCAGACTGCTTTACCTTCGAAAGTCCAAAGACAGTAGCTTTCCGACAGGGGTATACCCTTTAAGGGTTGAGATTCGGCGGCATTAAGGACTATCCTCGAACAGAATTGGGGTTCCATCATGTTGCACTCCAAAAATAGCTCAAAAATGCCAAAGAATAGAGTTTGTGGGAATTTATTCTGGATTTCTGTGATTTATTTCAAAAGTTCATGTTCTCTACTAACATCAATTGTCCATTCAGCTTAAATCCTCGTAAACCTTCAAAATTCCTTAAATTACTCTTCATTTATGGGCTCGATTCTTAGCTGCCTTGACATTCCTGGTCGATGTGCGTCCCTGGTGTTTCACTGCTTCTGTAATCTTCTTTGTATCCTTGACTTTTGTTAACTTTTTCTCCATGCTGGCACGTGGCTCATCTCGATTCCTTGTCTGTCGTTTGGCTTCCATCGTTGTTCTAGACTCGGTTAAACTTAATTTCCTTTTTTTCACTGCCGGTGCAGAGGTGGTCGTTTTCTCTGGCAAATTCTCCTCGCCCAGCAGCTTTTGCAATAAAGCAGTTTCCACCACTTCGTCAACATCCTCCTCGTTTTCCTCCTCCTCCGCCTCATCATCATCATCATCGACTAGATTAATCTCGCCCTCATTCTGGTAGGGCACCATATCAACCACATGATCGTCCTCAATATGCTTTTGCAATTGATTTTGCTGCAGGAATATAAAATCGCAAAATTCACAGGCAAATCGTTCGTTATCCTTGTGGGCCTGCATGTGTTTATCTACGGCCTCCAAATCAGACATGGTCTCCTTGCACAGGGGACAAGTCAGTGATTCGACTGCATGGCGGCTCGAGTGATCAATCAGGCTGTCGTAGGTTTGTAGACATTCCCGACAAATGCTGCACACAAATGAGGCACCCAATCCTTGCTTGTGTACGCGTAGATGACGAGACAAATGATGGGAGAGCATATAGGATTTGCTGCAATATTTGCAGGGATAGGCACGCTTGCCGGCATGGGCCACCAGATGACGAGCCAGTTTGCAGGCGGTGACAAAGCTACGATTGCAGTGCTGGCAGGAAAAAGGCAGATTTGTCCTGTGTATCACCTATGGGAGAGGGGAAAATGACTAACTGGAAATGCAATGGTCCACTGATCAACTTACCTCGTGCCGTTCCAAGCCCTGCTTGAAGGCAAACGACTTGTTGCACACCATACACTGAAACGGACGTCGCTTGGTGTGCCTCTCTGCATGCTTCTCCATCTCCTCGCGTGAAATGAATGGCTTTTCGCAGTACACGCATATAAATTTGGGTATATCCGTGTGACAGCGCTCATGGCGATGCAGTAGAGCTCTTCGGGTGAAGGCCTTCACGCAGACGCTACACTTGAACGGCTTCTCACCGGTGTGTATGAAATTGTGCTTCTGCAGATCGTATTTGGAAAAGAAGCTCTTGTCGCACTCCGGACACTGGAAACTGCGTTTCCTGGTATGATTTAGGCGATGTATATCCAGCAGCTGCTCCAACGGAAAAGACCGTTCACAGTCGGGACAAGGGAATACATTGGTGGCCACGGGAGCAGCATTCTTGACGGGATCTTCGGAGTTTTCTAGTGTTTGGCGATCCAAAACTTCTGTAACAATGGACACATTACCAACCCCATCACGTTTAATTTGGGGCGTGGCCAAGCGAGGCTCCGGATCAGTGAAGGCGCCCTTGTTCAATATTCTTATGGAAGATTTGTTGAGAACTTTGGGCGCTTTAATGGGCGAGCTCTCAGCAGGCGCTGGCGGGGAATCAGGAGTGGGCGTTGGTGGTCTATTGGTGTCCCTCCCTTCCTCGAGTTCCGCTATCAGATTGTGCACATCATCCATGGACAATTCCTGGTTATTCTCCACCTTAACCTGATAAGCGGCCCTTACGGATAGCTGACTCGGCGAAGGATTGGGCTTTGGTGGTGGCTTGGCCTTAGCCTTAGGCTTTGCCAACGAACAGGTCTCCATCACCTCGACATTCTCTACGGTTACGTTGCTGGAACCAACCAAAGAATTCAAGAGTTTCATAGGCCTTGCCGTCGAATCCTTCTTCGTTTGGCTGGCCATTAGAGGGGCGCGTGGCTTCTCCAGACGCGTTGGCCAAACGCCAGTCAGGGGATATTGTCGCAGCAAAGTCTCGGCCCGCTTGCACATCTGCTTGAAGCGGTAACAGTGCTCAAAGAGCAGACGACAGTCCAAGCAAATCCAACCAGGTATGCCATCGTCGTCGCTTACCTGAAAATGTAACGGAAAATTTAGTTTTTAGCGGTGTGGCAGCGCTGGCTATCCCCGAGCTGGACAACCCTGGTCGTTAACTGTCTGGCAACTACCGCAATTGGCGGCAAGTGGCCGAACACAGACGCACAACTACAAATGCAATCTCAGTTTGTTTTCGTGAGCGGCGGCGGAGCACGCTTAACCTCCGTTAATTAATTGTTTAAACACGGCTAAACCATAAAAGGACATTATAACTAATTTGATATCCATTGCAAATGCAATTTGCAACAATAACAAATCGGAAGAACAGCTGTTTGATTATTGCTAATGGCATTTGGTTAGAGTTTTGATAATACAAAATAACAAAAACAACAATAGAAGAGTTTCCCCTGTGTGTGTGTGGGAAGAAGGGCGCAACAGAAGTCGCAAAGAACAAAAGGCAGGGCCAGGCAGCAGCAACAAGGAGAGAAGCATAAACGGGAGAGAATGACAGACGAATGCATAACGAGAAACTTTGCCTTGCACCAAAACCAAAGCAGCAATGGACAGACCAAAAGCAATCGGAACAGCACCAGCAGCATGGGTGATAACACCGACGCCAAAGGAGAGAGTAGTACTGGTGGTGCAACTGCAGCAGCGAGGTAAGTGCAAGTTCTAGCTAGCTCGCTCGCTCGCGCTCTCTCTCATTTCTCGTAGTTTGTTTGTATTGTGCCCTTGGATAACATCAGTGTTGTCAGCTGGTAGGTTTCTTTTGGCTATAAAACGGCTGAATTGGAGTACTTATTGATTTGGGGTTTCCCCCAAACACAAATACTATTATGATTCATTACCTGATTTTTATCAAATTAAAAGATAACAAAAATATGCATTTTAAGCCACTTTAAGCTCAATTTACTAATTACTTGGTCGACCATTCCCGAAAACAGATACAATATACTTGACCTAGTTGCACTTACTCGAACGGTGTCTTATCTTCTTTAAAAGTAAACCGACTTCAAAATGTTATATGGACATTTCCTAAGATTATTTGACTCTTTCTGACACTCACGAATTCAGTTCTTTGGCAAGCATTTGGCGAGTGTGTTCCGTCTCCAGGGGCTATGGTTCTTGGAGAGTACTTTCAAATCATGAAAAAACAGTTTGGCTTCTCAAATAGAGCCTCGGATTGTTTTTTCTGTTATTTTTGTAGGCTTGCACCCAAGCTCACATCGGCTGCCCACCACTGCTTTAGATAGTTATGCTGTGTAAACAAAAGAGGCTCGACAATCGTGCAATTCAATCATTCATCTAGTTCTCAGCTCTGTTGTTCATTTACTTTAAGTGATCTAAAGGTGAAATAGTTAAGGAATTTCTTATACCTGCATGGTCTATAGAGAAGCACTTACAACACAACTTGAATTAACAAAGCGTCACAAAGAATTCTCTCACCACACAATTTCAATAGAATTCCAACTAAAACAACAACTATTGGACATATAAAAGAGAATTAATCACCTTCATAAAACTCTCTAGCTAATTGTGTGTGTGCGCGCTTATCTTTTGATTCAAAAACAACCTGTTGATAACAAACTTTGTTCCCAAATTTATGTATTTCCATGCAGCGTTCCTGCCAGCGGGATCAATAAATTTGTGGCTCGTATGCCCGTGGAGCGCTATGCCAGCCACTATAATATGAACCACAAGAACCGTGGACTGGCCATAATTTTTAATCATGAATTCTTTGAAATACCCTCGCTGAAATCTCGAGCCGGCACCAATGTGGATGCCGAGGAGTTGCACAAATCGCTCAAGTCTCTGGGCTTTGATGTTTCGGTGCACAAGGATTGCAAGCTGCGTGACATATTGAAGTACATTGATAAGGCTGCCTCACAGGATCATACGGATAATGATTGTATAGCCATTGCCATACTGTCGCATGGTGAACATGGCTACATCTATGCCAAGGATGTGCAATATAAATTGGATGCCATTTGGCATTATTTTACTGCCCACATTTGCCCCACGCTGGCTGGCAAGCCCAAGTTGTTCTTCATACAGGCCTGCCAGGGCGATCGTCTGGATGCGGGCGTAATGCTGGAGAAGAGCAATATAACCGAAACGGATGGCGAATCTTCGATGAGCTATAAGATACCCATACATGCAGATTTTCTATTCGCCTACTCCACAATACCAGGTGAAGTTTTAAACAAATAAGCTAAATGTTTGTATTTATTCAAGGTGTTTTTCTCCAAACAGGCTACTTCTCCTGGCGAAATACCAACAACGGGTCCTGGTACATGCAGTCGCTTATACGGGAATTGAATACAAATGGCAAGAAATATGACATGTTGACGCTGCTGACCTTTGTCAGTCAACGTGTGGCTGTGGATTTCGAGTCGAACGTGCCCGGCACTCCGTTAATGGATCGCCAGAAGCAGATACCCTGCGTCACATCCATGCTGACGCGCATATTGCGCTTCAGCGACAAACCCAATGGGAATAAGGCGGGCTAAGAACCAGAAAATACCTCAATTCGCTCACACACATCCAAACAAACCACCCACCCATCTTCCATTCATCGATACATTTGGATTCCATTTGCTTTAATTTTAGTTATTTAGTTAAACATGTGTGACTAATCATGAATGATTAGAATGATTCATATATGTATAAATATCATTTACAAAAACCCTATTACTTGCCGCTCTACACAACAAATAGTTGATAAGATTCATTCATGAAGATAAACATATATACAAGCTTATATATATATTTGATATGCAGACAAAATAAAAGTGAATTACATTTTGAATATATTTAAAGCGCAGCCCTTTGCTTGTGCTCCGGCATTTGCCGATAAGATTCATTAGACAAACTATTTTATTTGAATGGGTGAAGCCAAGATACTTAGCCCTTCTGTATAAGTTTTGTGAAATTCAATTGAAATGCTATGTTTTGTTGAAAAGACGACCTGTGTTATTTTTCTGCCAAATAGGGGTGGGTCTCACTCCCTGCCTAAAAAGTCCTTCGCACACACCCCAATAATCTTATTTTATGATTTTGCAATCAATTTCATTGGCCTGTTTAAATTTCAGGCAGACCGCGCCATTTACCACTTTGTCCAGGTGGCAGCCCTTGCACAGCTGACTGACATTTGCTTGGCCTTTGTATGTACGTATGTATGTGTGCGTCTGAGTGTCATGTACAGTTGTGGTCACTGTTTTTGTGAACATTTTACTTTCGCTTGGCAATTTGCACAATTAAACTTGATAGTTTTTAGTTAATAACTAATCCCTAGATGGCCCCGTGCATCCTTGGAGGCTGGGCTGCTTTCTTAGCCAAGACTCTAACGTGCAGTCAATGCAGAAACCCCACATTCTTAGCCAAGTTCTGGAACCACATCCCAAACTCCTCCACATTGAATTACCTCGATCGAAGTTATGGCCATTATCTGTAGCGGCAACGTAGCTGTTGATTTGATGCGTGCATTTTCCAAATAAATCGAGGACAGTTTGCTTTGCTGCGTCAGACAGAAGCGGCAGATTTCCTTTTGACTTAATTCCAACTCGCGCGCACTAGCCAGCTCATCCATTTTGTAGAGCAATCTGAGTACACAACACCAAAAAAAACACTAAGTAATGTTAAAATCGCGTGGGAAAATAAAACAATTATAAGCAGCGGCCGCGTCTTGCCTTCATCAATACACAAACCATGTGATAGTTGCCAGACTGGTCAGGTAGAAACGGCCAGAGTTGCCACCCCCAAACAATGCTCATGTAGGCGGTAAATTTAAAAAATATATTTCTACTCATCGGCATCCCTTAGCCGCGCCTGGGTTTGTTCCCCTATATCATAAATAACGTTTTGCTGCAGCAGCTCGTAGGCCTCATATTTCAGGGATTCGTCGTAGGCATATTGTATGCTGGTGTCGTACAGCATGAGCTTACACTTGGCCAGGGCCAGAATGCAGTTGCGTAGGCGGGCAATGACTTCACGTTCGGGTCGCGGCACCACTTCGCTTAGATTCTGGGCAAAGCCACCCTCGCCACCCTCCTGCTCCTCACTCTTGGTCGGTGAGATCCAGATATAGCCATTGTTGCCCAGAATGACCGAAGCGCCGCAGGGCAGATTATGGAAATGCATTTTGCGCCGCTTCACCAGTGCTGGGAATACCTTGACCAGAATGCCCTGCGAAAGTTTGCCATACTTCAAACTGCGCGTGTAGAGCGACAAGGTGCCCTCCTCAAAGATGTTCTGCAAGCGATTTGAATGAGTCAAGGTAGTTTCTTTCATGGGAGCGTTCTCCACTCACCTGCACTTCAGCTGAAATGAGATCTCCCTCATCCAAATAGCGTCGCATCATTTGCTCATCCTCGGCCGAACGTCGACGCAACTCTCCACCTGGCAGATTCACCGATGACAGCAACAGGCAAGCGTCCAGGCGTGAATTTGTGTCCACCCGCCAACGTTTCTGTTGTACCTCCACCACTCGGGCCACCACCACATCTCCTATTTCGCCCACATAGCGACTCTTCAGGGGACGCACCGAGATCAGTTTGTTTACCTTCTCAATGACGCCGGCCACCGAAGCTTTAATGTTCTCCTCCTCCACGAAAGTGCCATGGCCTCTCATGAAGCCCGCCTCGGGCATCAGGACTTCGCCGGGTGTATAAATGCGTGGCAAGCGATCCTGATGCTCGGCTAAGGCATGCCAGTCCACACGATCTAGGGCCAACTCTATGGTGGCATTAGTGGTCATTTTAACAGAGAAAATGGAAAATAACTTTTGAAATGAATAAACAATGTGGCGACGAGCAACAGCTGAGAGCAGACACGAGGGCTAGGGAACTAACGGAACTGGTTCACAGTGAGAGAGAGCGGGCTTAAGGAGCCTGCAATGGGAGAGAAGCTGTTGTTGTATATGTTTGCAGGTGAAGTACGAACTAGGGAATGCCAGCCGCTTGAAAAGATTCTTCGGGTAACTAACTGGGCCTTGTTTAATTTTTGAGACTCCGCTTGGAGACTCGTAAATGAGCAGAGCTCATTTGAACGAACTAGTTCCGCCAGTTTTACCACTTCTGGTCACACTCGCTCAGCTAAGCAGCTGTTCACTGTTATGGGAATTCGTTGGCTTTGTTGTTCTCTTTAATTTTATTTAATTATTTCGCAACATGGACCAGCCCGATGACCATTTTCGTTACATACACAGCTCCTCGTTGCATGAACGTGTGCAAATAAAAGTGTAAGTACTGCTTCGGTGTGGTTCTACTCTCAATCTAATATTCCTCCCCCACTTTGTAGGGGCACCTTGGAGGGCAAGAAACGTCAGCCAGACTACGAGAAGCTGCTGGAAGATCCCATTTTGCGCTTCTCTGGCCTCTACTCCGAGGAGTATCCTTCGTTTCAAGTGCGCCTGCAGGTATACAACAATGGACGACCCTACTGCCTGCCCGTGCACAGCTCGTACAAGGCGTTTGGCAAACGCTGGAGCTGGAATGAGTGGGTGACTTTGCCATTGCAATTCTCCGACTTGCCACGCTCTGCGCTAATGGTGCTGACCATTCTGGACTGCTCGGGAGCGGGACAGACGACGGTCATAGGTGGCACCACCATATCCATGTTTGGCAAGGACGGCATGTTCCGTCAGGGCATGTACGATTTAAGAGTGTGGTTGGGTGTGGAAGGCGATGGCAGTACTCCCAGTCGAACGCCCGGCAAGGGCAAGGAATCCTCCAAATCACAAATGCAGCGGCTGGGCAAGCTGGCCAAAAAGCATCGCAATGGCCAGGTGCAGAAGGTGGACTGGCTGGATCGTTTGACATTCCGAGAGATTGAGGTGATCAATGAGAGGGAGAAACGCATGTCGGACTATATGTTTCTAATGATTGAGTTTCCGGCTGTCATGGTGGATGATTTGTATCAGGTAAGTGAAGGAGGAGGAATCATATTTAAATTGTTGTTAAACTCCCAGTTGCTTGTTCTCAGTATTCGGTGGTCTACTTTGAGCCGGAGGGCGATGCCAAATACAAATTGCCTGCCAAGCCGCGTTTGGTCTCAGTTCCTGATTCGGAAATCCAACTGGTAAGCTTTGTATTGCTCTCAGCTGCCGTGTCCCCCCTAATTCGGGTTTAAATTTGTGCCAGGAAAACCTAGTGGAGCGCAAACATCATCGTTTGGCGCGTTCCGAGCGTTCTGGCATCTCGGATCGTGACGCCAAGCCCACGGCTCTTATACGCGACCAACTGCACACGATTGTCTACCGACAGCCGCCCACCTATGTGCTAAGCAGTGAGGAGCAGGATTTGGTGTGGAAGTTCCGTTTCTATTTGTCCTCGCACAAAAAAGCTCTAACCAAGTTCCTCAAGTGCATCAACTGGAAACTGGAGGATGAGGTAATGCAGGCTCTGTGGATGTTGGCCAAATGGGCACCCATGGATGTGGAGGACGCCCTGGAGTTGCTGAGTCCTCAGTTCACACACCCAAGTGTGCGCAAATATGCCATAAGTCGTCTGGCTCAGGCGCCTGACGAGGATTTGCTTTTGTATCTACTCCAATTGGTGCAGGCTCTGAAGTATGAGGATCCACGGAACATACTCAATCTGTATAATTGCATTTTTCCCGAAAAGGATGTGGTGCGTTCCATACTGGACGACAATGGCTCACTGCTGGATCAGAGCAGCCTCTCGGAGCTGAGCGGAGCCAGCAGCGTTTTACATTCATCCGTCATACCAGCCAACCAAAGGGCAGTCAGTCCAAGCACCGCTGGCGTTGGCGGAGCCGAAGAAGCCGCCTCCATGACTTCCGATATAAGTTCCCAGGCTCTGTTTCTACCCGAGGGCATTAGCCTGGGCACGGTGCCAGCCAATCTCTGCACATTCCTTATACAGCGCGCCTGCACCAATGCCACTTTGGCCAACTATTTCTATTGGTATCTATCCATTGAGGTGGAAGATATGGAATCGGTGCGCAAGCAGGATGAACGTGCTCATGACATGTACGAGAAGGTGCTGAAGATGTTTATGAAGGTCCTGGAGAATGGCAATTTCCATTTGCGTGGCATCTTCTATAATCTGCGCAAGCAGCGACGCTTTATCGATGAGCTGGTCAAGCTGGTTAAACTGGTCGCCAAAGAGCCAGGCAATCGTAACAAGAAGACGGAAAAATTCCAGAAATTGCTGGGCGAACAGGATATGTTCAAGTTGAACTTTACCAGCTTTGAGCCCATCCCTTTTCCCCTGGATCCGGAGATTTATATAACCAAAATTGTACCCATGCGTACATCGCTCTTTAAGAGTGCTCTGATGCCGGCCAAGTAAGTGGCAAATTAGTGTCAAGTCCGAAAAACTTGTAATCCCATCTCTTTCTTGACAGGCTCACCTTTGTCACCTCCATAGCCCAGCATGAATATGTGGCCATTTTTAAGCATGGCGATGATCTGCGTCAGGATCAGCTGATCTTGCAAATGATTACTTTGATGGACAAACTGCTGCGACGAGAGAATCTTGATCTCAAATTGACACCCTACAAGGTGCTGGCCACCAGTTCTAAACATGGTTTTCTGCAGTACATTGAATCCTGCACCGTGGCAGAGGTTTTGGCCCGAGAGGGTAATATACACAATTTCTTTAGGCGGCACCATCCCTGTGACAGCGGACCCTATGGCATATCGGCCGAGGTGATGGATACCTATATCAAAAGTTGTGCGGGCTACTGTGTGATTACCTATCTGTTGGGTAAGTAAGCCATGCAAGAATCAAAACTATGTCCCATGGTGTGCATTATTTTCCAGGTGTGGGCGATCGTCATTTGGATAACCTGCTGCTGACCACCAATGGCAAGCTGTTTCACATTGACTTCGGTTATATACTGGGCCGTGATCCCAAACCCATGCCGCCACCCATGAAACTTAGCAAGGAAATGGTCGAGGCCATGGGCGGCGTTAGTTCCGAACATCATCATGAGTTCCGCAAGCAATGCTACACCGCCTATTTGCATCTGCGACGGCATGCCCATGTTATGCTCAATTTGTTCTCTTTGATGGTGGATGCCACGGTGCCGGACATCGCCCTGGAGCCGGATAAGGCGGTCAAAAAGGTGGAGGAGAATCTACAGTTGGGCCTCACCGATGAGGAGGCTGTACAGCATTTGCAGAGTCTGCTGGATGTTTCGATAACGGCTGTTATGCCCGCCCTGGTGGAACAGATACATAGATTTACGCAGTACTGGCGCAAGTAGGCTCTAAGTTAAATGTTTTAGTCAATCCTGTGAAATATAAAGTATAATTATTACCTAGTAGATAACATGCAGGTGCGCTCCAAGAAGCCGGTATGGCTGCTCTTCAAAGTCGTGGAGCTGATCTTAAGCTGTGTGGCCTGCTATTTGCACATACAGTGCTTCAGAAACGAACAAATACCACACATATTTATATTGTGCGCCACCTATGGAGGATCGGCCATCATAATGGCGCTTTGCATTGTGGGAATGTTCTATGCGGAGAAGCCCACCATGAAACTGGAGGCTTCCATTAGCGGTTCACTGGGCACGCTGCACATGATGACCGTTTATGCCAATATGTACCTGGCCGAGCATGATGAGCATTTGATATTCCTGAAGAATCGTGAGGAGAACTGGCATGCTTTCTTTGTGTGCTGTCGTCAGAATGCCACCTTGGCCCTGTATACGGCTGCGATTTTCTATCTACACTGCACTTTTGCACTGGACCTGTTGTGGACACATCGTCCGAATTTTGTGGTGGGTCCGGACGGAGTGCGTCGAAAGCTGCGCAAGCATCCGCAGAGAAGTAAGCGTCCATTGAAATTGTATTTCATCAGCATTGGCGTAGAGAACTTTTTGAGTAAATTTCGTTGGTTCCATTTGCTGTCGGCCACCATATTGAGTCAGCGTACCTCCTCTAATGTCAATGATGAAGCCACCGACTCGGAGGGGGACAAGTCTGACGAAGGTGACAAATAGTTATTAAATGTGCGAGTGGCTTAATGGAAACATAACTGGGCTTTTTCTTAATGAGGAAAAGGGAGAGATGTAGATCCGGCTGGGCATTTGAAGAGCGCTGAGTATTTGAACTTAACTGTTTTGCAAAGAACTAGTTCCGACAGTGAATCCGGGCTCAAATGAACCAACACAATTTTTATAATAGTTCGTTTTATTTTGAGGGATAAATAATTATAAAATTTTGCTTATTTGAACAAGCAGTTGGTTTTTCTTATAAGTGTTACGAATTGCTCGACTAATGTTATTTCTTGCAGACTATTTGGCCAAGACCTTTGAAAAATATTGATTACTAGAAATATTTTTATATAAATTATTCTTCTACAAGAAGAACCCTCTTCATCTTTTAAGTTCTCCAAGCCCAACAACTAAACAATATCACCTTAAGTAGATTTCTTTCAGGAACTAGTACACAATTTTGATTTGCCCAGCCCTGCTCCAAATACAGCGACAACCCTGCTTCCTTTTGCGCTCTTGCGGTATTTCAAACTATAGCTGTAAATTTTGTGTGCGGCTGCCTCCTGGAATTCGACTTCATCCGAGATTTCGATGGTAATGGCGAGCAGTGCGGTAAGTTGTGGACGTTTGTGTTTTTTGTTCAACTGCATTGCATTGCTGGAAATTTCTGTCTGCAAAGTTTTCTTCTACTGTGATTTCATATACAGTTCAATGCGTGGTAACGAACTTTGTGTGCGTGTGTGCTTGTGTGTGTGTGTGTGTGTGTGTGCCGGCTCTGCTTAGTTAGTGGCAGGTACTCAAATCAAAAGTTTTTGCTAAAAGTTAGCTGGGGCCACTAAAGTTTTGAAGCAGACGCACCGCAAAATTTTACATTTGCCTTGTCCCTTGAGGGGGAGCCTTTCCCCCCGGTCCCCCGCCTCTTAACTAAGTTAGACATGGGCCAAACCGCCGCCTCATACTAAGTCGGGCGCGTAGTTAAATGCTCTTATCGCTTATTCCCACTCGCTCTCGCTTCCTAGTGCTCTTCTGCAGTGTAAGAGTATGAGAGAGACAGAAAGAGAGAGAGAGTGAGTCACCTACGAAACTGCGCTCAACTTTTGTTTTGGTCCGCAGCAGCAAGACTTGGCCCAAGCTCTTGTTACCCCCGCCCCCTCCTGCTATCGTCCTGACAGGCCAGCAGCACGTGTTCATTTTCGTGCAAAGTCACTTGGAATGCCAAGTTGAGTGGCAGCGGTGGCCGAGTATGTTTATGTGTGTGTGTGTGTGTGTGTGTGGATGTGTGCGCGTTTGCATCTCAAAGATACATTTTCTAGATCGCAACATGTTTGGTTTAGTTGGCAGCTAAATTTCACTACGTGCAGTTTTAACGGTGGGTGTTGAATTCGAGTGTGAGTTATTGCCGGTTTCTGTTTGCTTGTTTCGATTGATAAGAACTGACTTGGTTGATGACTTATGCCAACTGAGATGTTAGTGTTAGTTGTCAATCAAGGCAACTATTTCAGTCATTAATCATGGATTTTTGATTGCCAATTTGTGAATTACTACTTCCTTCTGTCCTCTTACCGTACGCATCCCTTATATACCTTTCGTTTAATTAGTGATTGGATTAAGATCTTCAGACTAAATTTCGATAGAAAACCGGTTTCAAATCACAAGATTCTTGTGAAAGTGGAGCAAGGATAATGGTCACTTCTTAACCAAATTTCGAAAATCTTTTAATCTTATTCTTAAAAACGTTTCATGGGAACCTTTTAAAGCAGCCGCTGAGATACTTTTAAATCTCTATATTCTCCTGTGAACTTCCACGGTTTCTATCTTGTAAAAGATTTAAGGGTTCTATTGGCTTTCTATTGAAATCTAGATGGGTCAAGAAGTCTTCGCGTAGCACCTAACTAACCTACATAGTTCCATTCTTGGAAATAGACCCCTGAGACTATCAGCTTTGGGATGATAAATTCATGTAATAGAAGTAAATAGTAAAAATCTTGTTTCTTTCAGTGCTGTATACAGTCAATATTCGCTGAGGGATTAATCTGGCGAAAAGGGATCTTAGAAAGCAATCCAATATGCAATGCTTGCATGGTTTCCATGGATTCTTAGTTAGTTCTTTTGGCTTTTGTGACTTAATTTTCGCGGTTTAAGTCATTAATCGCTTCAATACCCCTATATAATGCTCGGTTTTAATCGTTTAAGCCATTTTTTTTAGGTAGTCGACGAATATTTCTTGAGTATATCACTATTACCTCGCTATTCGATGTCTTAGATGTCTTCCAGCAAAAGCAAACCATTTGGCTGAAGTTTGATTTGATTCTAAAGAGAAGTGGTGTATTTCGGTGTCATCCATGGAGTCAATGTTTTCTTGCTTTTGCTCTAAGCGCTTCCCATCGCTCCAAAACTTGTTTCATGCCCAACTTCATGTGTAAATTTGTGTAAGCAGACTTTACTGATATCGTTGCGGCTTCGGGTATCTCAAAAACTTATGTTTTACTATCGGACAAAAGTATGTTTGAACTTTTTGAATGTTTTCTGGTGATAACTGCTTCTGTGACAATTCTTTTGAATGCTTGTTCCTTACATGTATGAAAAATGAACATTCACTCTTCAAAAAATAAGTCTGTACAGTGCCTCACTTAGATGTTTTGCATAATTGCTTCAGTTTTGACCGTTGCAGATGAGTTTATGCTGTGATATTGAGGGGTTTCCCCAAGTTCCTCTACAATTGGACCATATCTACTCTTTCCCCCAGTGCTCCCCTCTTTCTCCTGAGTATAAACAGTATAAACAAAGTTAAATGGAGCTGAAAATCAGCCAAAGTATACTAAAAACCATCCATTCCAATGGGATCCTTTTAGTTTTTCTTCTTTCCTCGATCATACCGACATTTCTGTCATCATTCTACTAGTGTTTCCATATCGGTTCTTCCCTTCAACCAACTGTCAACTGTATTTAAATTCTAGTTTTACTTTAATCATCAATTTCATACGATGCCCCGTGTAACTCTAGTCATAACTTTGACTTCCTAGATATACTTTGGATGTGCATGTCATCAGAATTAGAACTTGGACATACCCGAGAAATGATTTGTCACCGGTTGAGAAACAAACTCCCAAAACGAAGGTTTCCCATAGCTTCTACTACCAAAAAAAAACAAAAAAAAAAAATGGAAGAAAAGAAAGAAAGAAAAAATCGTCGTGTACGTGCCGCTTGTGCAGCTCCATAGATCGCCGGGGTAATCAGTTTACGCTGACGTCGTTTGGCTGCCATTTCCCCCCTCTCCTTCATTCATCCATATACGAGTATGCATATTCAAATCCAAGTGCAAGTCGTGTAGCTACATGCGAAACTCTATGTAAACCCAAATGGTTGCTGTTGTTGTTGTGCTTTTCATGAACCCATACTAACACGGGTGCTACTATTTCAGTTGGTTACTAAAACCATTTAGTGCCCAGAAAGCGGGCTGACTAAGCGAACAGCAAAACGACGACGACGACGACGACGACGCCAGCGAACTGTCGCGCCATATTAACCATATTGTTACCCCCTAGAGCCGCCGGAGAGCTTGAGAGCTCCCAGTGTGAGAAAGGGGCTTTTGCATGCCCCCAGTTTGAGTTGCATTTATTTGTGCTCCATATTTGTTTGTTTGTATTGCCCAGTGAGTGTGAGAGTGTAAGCGAGTCGTCGGCGTCCACAACGTGATAAAAACTTTAAACATTGAATTGTGATACTTCGTCACTTGGTTGTAAATTGAAATAAGACCCACTTGCCTTCGCCACCACCAACCACCTCCTCCTCGACCACGGGCTGCTGCCACAGTTAAGCAAAACAAAAAAACAAAAAAGCAAAAAAAAAACGGCAGAAGAGGGAAAACAAAATAAAAACACAAATTCTATTGCAATTGTCAGCAAATTTTCTTCAAATGCGCAAGAGAACACAAAATGGAAAAGAAGCACAGGCAGCAGCAGCAGCAGCAGTTCCCCCCCGAGACTTTTGTTTAGTTTTATGATTTAGATATTATTTATTATTTATGTGAAGCGCGACGCTCGCGATTTTAATTCTTCAATTCCGGCTCCGTCTGGCGATTTTCAGTGCATTGTTTTACCGCCATCCGTAAGGGTGTCCTCGTAGTGCGCGATTTTGCGCGAAAATAAGAACAAGTGCCGTGTCTTATGAACCAAAAGTATGGAAAGTATATAGAACGAATCACATTTTAATGGACTCCTGCTGCTGTTTATCAACCTAGCAAACATTTTGCAGCTATTTTAATTTATGGTGAGTAGGAACGAGCTTTCATATATATTATGTTACGAACCCTTAACCCTAAACCTGTTCCGAACCTACATTTTCGATTCGGTTCAAATACGTACAGCTGTCTGTCACATAAACTAATCAATAACCGAGTTAGGGCCGCTTTCTAATCTTCTACTTAGAGCTATCTGTTAAATAAATCTACAAAAAGTAGAGCAAAATCGAAGTTTATCTGACACATGGCAGCTATTTAGAAGATGAGAAATCGGCACTAAATTGTTAGTCAGGTATCTAAAAGACGAGGCTTTTAGAATGGATCATTTAATACTCTTTAATTACCAAAATTTCTAGAACAAGTTATAAAATTAGTCATAAGATGGGCAACAATAGGTGATTTGTTGTTCTAAACCTCGCTTACCAAGATTCACAAACGATTCGCTTTTTAATTGGATGAAATATGAAGCTAAACATCTGTTAAACAAATCAATGAACTGGAGCAATCCCCTTTTTATGGCTGTTTTCAATTTCAATTACCCTTTTTTTTGAATGGTCACAAGTTCGGCAGCAAAATCTTCTTATCTTTTGATAAAATTTAGTACTTATAAAGAGGAAAAGAAGAATATTATAAAGTTATTTTTATACCCTTGCAGAGGGTGTTATAAAGTTGTCCCTAGAACAAGGAAGCAATTCTGACCACATAAGGTATATACATATATTCATGATCAGTGGACTTAGCCATTTCTGTCTGTCCGACTGTCTGTTTCTTTGCTATCTCATCCGTCGGTTTGAAAGCTATCTTCACCAAACTTTGCACGAAGTCTTTAAATACATATACGCTGCACATTTGTCGGTGCCGGCCGGATCGTTTGATTATAGCATATAGCTGTCATAGGAACGATCACTCAAAAAACAAGTTTTAGTAAGAAAAACTTTTTTGTTTTCTATGGCAAAGCCTCCAAACTTTGTATTTCGTAGTTCGCTATGATTTTCCATGATTTCAATAAGTTTGGTCAAAATCGGACATCTATATAGTATAGCTGTCATAGAAAAGTGGAGTCTGAAAACTAGTCTTAGTGAGAAAAACTTTTTTGTTTTCAATGGAATTGTTCTTAAAATTGGCATTTGTTTATTTAAAATGCTTTCATATAATTCTACAAAGTTTTGTGAAAATCGGCTGACTATAGCATATAGCTGCAGTACGAATGATCAGTCTAAAAAGACGTTCTATTGAGAAAAACTTTTTTGTTTTTAATGGAATCGACTTCAAATTTGTTACCTGTTCGGTTGTTAGGCTTTTGCATGATTTTACTAAGTTTGGTCAAAATCGGGACAATTATATTGGATAGCTTCCATAGAAAAGTAAGGTTCGAAAAGTAGTCTTAGAGCTGCAAGGGTATACAAACTTCGGCCTAGTCTAAGTTAACTTTTCTCCACTCTTTTTTTTTTAATGAATTTTAACCCCTTCCCCCTCGATAAGCCAGCTCTTTCCCCCTTTATTGGTAAAATATGGCTAGAAATGAAAGTGAAGCACTTAAAATCCTATTAAAAACGATGCCCCTTTGGATTTTTTTGATTAAATTTCCCCTTATACTCCTTGACAAGTCAGACCGACCCGCCCGATCCGAAAAATATGGCCAGCAACAAAATTAGAGCACCCAAAAACCCCCAAGTACTGATTTTAAGACGTCTGAGCCCAACGAATGGACGTTATTCATTTTTGCCGGTTAGTTGTTCATTTTTTCCCAGTGTGCACTGTCCGATTCCCCTAAGCATATACAAGAAAATTATATATATACAGATTATAAAACTATATCCAAAATATAGCTAAAGACAGAGAAAAACCGCCCGACAGGTACAGAAAATCCTTAAAGGCTAATCAATCCGTCTTAACTTCTTAAACCTCATCAGTAAGCCGAACCGAAACGAGCCGTTTTGCCTTGTGGTTTTCGGTTCGGTTCGTTTCAGAACCGGTTAGCATACCTAATTCTAACTGATAGCCATACTTTGCATACCCACACTAAAAAACGAAACTGCTTAACCAATTGCCCTGATAATAACTCAAAAATGTGAGCTTATAAAAATCAAAGCATTGAATGACTTTATAATGGCGAAATAACCGTTAACTCAGTGCTAAGTTTATGACGCTTGAGTCACACACTACACAAGCCCAGGGCCATGCAACGTACAACGTAAAGTTAAGCGATTTGCTTGTCTTCTCCTACATTATCTGATAATGAAACGCACACACACACACACACACACAGTCCGAGCTGAGCAGCTTGGTTTGTTGACCCCTATAGAGCTGATAACGATTTGTGATTTTTGTTATTGCAAAAATAGAGGCAACAACTTTTACACGACGATCATACCAATCTAAAAAGGTTTATGCTTCGGACGCACACTCTCTTTTTGTTGGTACTAACTACGGTCGTATGGTAATTAGGAGGAGCCAGAGCTCATATGTAAAGCGCACACGTAGTCAAAATAAAAATAATGGTAACACATCAAGTTAACCGAAAATATATGCTAAACTGGTGACAAGAAATTCTGGAGTCTATTCCAAGGCCAATGTATCTATCGGGTTAATTACCTGGCCATTGTTAATCCTAGCCAAGCTGGCGAATCAAGTCAGGCAATAAGCACGAGTTGTTGTTGGTATTTTTCAGCTAATACTCGTAATGAATTCAATTATTGTCACTCGAGTGCGTTAAGTATGCGGCAAAGGTATGTGTATTGTCTAGCTGTATCTGTAGGATACATATGTGTACGACAGTTTGTATCTACAATACCATACAGACAGACGTAGGCAAATGCTTGTGCGTCACTTGAAATTAAAATGTTTGCCTTTTTATGCAAAAAAAAAAAGACAACAACAACAACAGCAACGAAAAAAAAAGAAGTACAACCGCAACTACAAAAAGTTAAAGCCCAAAACTAGTTTGTGGCGCACATTTGGAGCAACCGAAGCAGACGAAATTAGCCATACAGCAGAGCGAGGGTGGATTCAGGGAACGTGTATTTTTTGAGGAACTGATAACAGAAATATTTGTATAATAAAAAGGCACTTAAGGAAGTTAGATTACGGCTATTAAATGGGAAAAGAAACATAGGTTGCTATTCACTGCCTAATTGGAAATTTAATCATTTATTTTTTAGACCAAAACCAAGGAATTTTCGGAAGAAATACTTTCCTTAAACTGCTCCTTAAAAACCATGTACTTCTTAACATCCATTTAATCTTTAAATCGAACCTTTGCTTGTCACAAGACATGTGAATTCATAAAGCAGGCAGTTATGCAAAAATGAAATGAGATTTCCAGGACACTTCTTAACTTAAAAAACTCGCATTATTTTATATTAGAAAGAACCAATTTACCATCTGCACTTTCTGACACATAATAGCTATTTAGAAGTCGAGAAATCGGTGTTTAGAGAAATTTTATAGGATTGGAGAGCTACTGGTATTCGTCACACAATACATAGACAAAATCTCCAGAGATTTCCATTATTTCGCTTTAAAAAAATAAAATATACTAGGTATTACACAGCTCAAAGACCCAAGCCAATCTCTTGGCTAGTGTGCCTCTAATTTTTGAACATGAAAAAGGGTCAAATGTGAGCTAAAGAAGCCTTTTCAGGCCCTGGTACTTTAAAGCTGGCGTCAATAGCGAGTGACGGTGACCGGGTGTGTAAGTTTCTTTTACGAAAGAAAGTCTTAAAGACGTTTTTTTGATACAGCAGGCACACACACTACCCGCTGCACCACACCCGGCCACGTTTCTCCTTATGTATCGTTGAAAAGGTACTTTAAAAGTACTTATTTTTCGAAAAAGTGGTCCGGTTTGGTTTCATATTTGAGGAGTGTAAAGTGTAAGGGGCTCGTAATGGCCGTAAGGGGCCTAAAAATCGCAATCCGAACTTATTCTTAGGGGCTTGCCTTGGTGTATACCTTATTTTCACTGTTCAAAATTTTTGTGAAATTTTTTCCATCGGTTCCTGGAAATCTTCTTTATTTTATACACGTTCAGCTAAACTAAAGATATAAAATGAAGTACAGAGTTGGTCATGGACTTATGTTTGACTATAAGAAGATCAAACATGAACAAACATTTCTGTTCGTTATAAAAGTCATTTATTTAAGTAGATTTGATAGCATCACTTTTTGAATATGATATCTCGTAAATGGTAGCCTTAAACGGCTGCGGCGGATTGAGCTGGGTTGTAGCCAACATGTCGTTAAAAATACGGCTTTTTCTGAACGAATGTTGACTTTCAGTTCTTTCAGGGTCCTTGCCTTTGATTTCAAATATACCCTCAAATAGAAGTTTGCAGGCGTCAAATCTACTTTAAAAAACGCTTCCATAGCGCCATGAATGTTATTGAGTTGCCAGATGGGCTATCCTAAAAGGTGAACACGAAAAGTAAGGATATTCGTTGAAGCTTTCTTAAGGTACTTCACATGGTTATCGGATATACTGAAACTGTGAGAAATAGACAATCGCAATGGGACTTGAAGTCTATATAAGAAACGGATATAGCTTGCTTGTTTATTTTAAGCAGTTGGCTTTAACATTTTGTCTCTGAAGAAAAGTATGACAGTTTTTAAGGTGCAGTCCTTATGTTCCAATGGTTGTGAGAGGAGTTGGTTTTCAGTTAAATAGAATCAATATAAAATTCTTTACAGATTTTTGTTCGGAGAACAAGTGTCAGTCATCTTAAAAGTAATATATATTCAACTAGTGTTTCATTTTTGTGAAATGGACCTTATTTATATAGTAAATAACTCCCCTCCCCACCCCCCCACCTTTAGCCGCACACATACGTGATTATATTGCTATTCAACAATCAAAAATTTACAATAAATTAATTATTATAAAACATTTTTTTTTGCGGTTGTCGCTTGGCAATTCTCTCGGCTTGCCCGACAAAAAAAAAAAACAAATAAACAATTCTCTCACTCGCCAAATTCTAATTTATTAATTTCATTTTAAGATAAAGTGGCCACAACTTTGCGTTTATCGACTTTTGGTTCGCTGTTCTTTTTGGCTCTGTGGTCGTGCCCCGCCTTAAGCTTTAGACACACAAACGTACAAGTATAATATATATATATATATATATGTATTTTTTTTTGTTACTTAAAAACAAATTGATGAGCCCCTTCTCTTTCGCACTAAAGCAAAGAATACGGTTCTGGGTGTGTGTGTGTGTGTGTGTGAGAGAGCTGTTATAAACATGTTTTCGCATTAATAATACATTTTTATTCGTTAATTTAAATAAACCAGTTAGTGGTTGGCCACTTAAGCGTTATATATGTACTTATATACAGATGTATATAGGTAAGTACAAGCAAACGCTTGGGTGGAGCCAAAGATTTTGAACGTTTTGCTTTGAATTGTGGAGTGAGTGGGGGGAATTTTAGTGATTATACCAACAAGTTGAAGTAGAAATGGTGTTGGGGTGGGCGATCTTTCTTATCGCACATATCCATTCGTTTACTTTAAGGATCTCCTTAAAAAAGTTCCTACTCTTTAAGCCACAACAAAAATTTACATCATGTGCAGAATGCTAAAAAATTTGTTGTACTTAAATTTTATATTGTATTTTCAAATCGTGATGTGAATTTGGAATATTTTCCACAAAATTCCACTCGAAATATAACTTAAGCAATTACATTTTGGAGAACTTATAAAGTTTCGTCAAAACACTGAAATGGAAGACGTTGCCCCACATAGCTATATGGTTCGTTCCCTCTCCACCATCGACAACTCGAAATTGAGCACCATTGAAATGCGACAATTCTGTGGCCCTCAAGTGCGCCGCTAGCAAAGCAGCACAGTTTGAGCAATCACAGCACCATATAACACCAATCAATCCGATCCATTGCAGCCAGCTGCCCTTTCGTCAAATTCAAATAAACAAAAGCCATTAGCAAATGTATCCGAAAGATGCTACTGCGCGACACTTGAGAGTGCGCGACGACGACGACGACGACGACGACGCTCTTGTAATCAAATCATAAATTTATATTTTCTATATGCCATTCGATTAATTTCCATTAGGGTCGGTCGGTCCGTCGGTTGGTCGGTTGGTCGGTCGTCGTGTAGCAAAGCGACGCTTTCAATTTGGTTCAAGTATCTTTCTTTTATATGTTTTCGGTGTCTTTTGCGGTGCCAACATAAACTGTACTTTCAGTACATACAAACCAGCTGGAGAACAATTTGATAAAACTCCTTTTTCATTCTATCTTTATCTGTGATTTATCAAACTATGTATGTATTTTGCATCCCTTTTGCGCATCCCTCAAAAGAGGCAACGGCAACGACGACGACGACGGCGACGGCGACGACTGAGTCGGAATCGCTTTGTAGATGTCGTGGTGGTTTTTCTTATTGTTTATACACTGTCTGGGCAGGATATTATGAATATGCTTAGGCCGTTGGCCGAAGGAGCAAGTGGTGTACTCTATATGAAACTGATTTTTGGTTTTCTTCTTGTTAACTTGTGACTTAATCCGTCAAATAAATTATATGTAGCATACTTTTGGCCTAAAAAGGACATTACTTTATGTTTATTTTAATACAAAATCAAAGAAATTGTTTCTAAAAATTATTTAGAACTTTTTTGTGGTATAGTGTGGCTCTTTTTGAAGAACACATGGGAATTGAAGGTAGATCTTTGTATGATTATACCAAGAATTCGCTTCTTCTTATTATTATTATGTTCAAAAACCAAAGTAAAAGCAGTTCTAAATAGTTTTCATATGCTAAACACCATATCCTTGTAGAATCATGCCTTATCACGTTAGTATTTAAGGTAGGTTTGGGGTTACAGAAGCTTAAAAGTGTCATTCGTACCATTTTACGACTTGTTTTGTGGAAATCCTACGTATTTTTATCAAACCTTCCCTGGAATTTTAACATACTAATATTTTTCAGCTTTAAAATTAACTTTTCCATACAATTTGCCCATTTTTTTGAACGAAGATATGATCTGGTACTTGGTGGTGATAATTTCAGAAGTATCAACTGCCTAAATGTATGCAAAGGTATCAGCTGCACCCATTGCATACTTATGGGCTAGGCAAAACTTTGTCTTTTCCAACACATGTACTATACTTAAGTGCGTATATCTTTGCTTTAAAATATTGGATAATTACTTGGAATACTTAATTTGAAAGCTAGGAAAAATATTTATATACATATCACCCACTCAACTCTAGTACGGACCCTGATCTAGTGAAATTGCTCTCGTATGAGACTCCGGAAAGGAGAAAAGTATACCAAAATATTTTATCTGCTGTATATGATCAATGTATATGAAAAATCGGTACCCAAAGAACTCCTTAATGTTTTTCGGTAGGTAATGCCTTCCAAAAAATTCAAAATTCGTCATTTATGTTCTTCGATCCGGCCAATTCTTAAAGCCCGTTGGTCCATTTTTTGGTAAATCTGCACGAAAAGTAAATTTTCGAACTTTTGAAGCTACGGCTTAGGTCTCATTTCTGTTCTAGTATCAGCTGAAAACCCTTCCTAAGTAAAATGTACCGATTTGCACTTAAATCTGCCTGGAAAGTTATTTCTTTCATGCTTTTAAAGGTAAGGCAGTCCCCTTTCTCATTTCTGTTATTGGAACGGCGTTAATTCTACCCTATCCCTACCCTTAAAGACCTTCCTTGAGTATATCGTTGCGACTGACCCTTAAATGCGATCGGAAAATCTTATCTATGGACTTTTGAGGTTGATGCAACTTCGAAATAATGTCAAAAACTTATATCTGTTTTACGATAGTCCTTAATTAGATCAAATCTTAACCCTTTATGCCCGTTCTTAAGTCTAACACTCAGAAATGTCCCTAAACTTGGACTTTTGAAGGGGAGGAGTATTAACCTCCAGATTTTGTATGAACTAACTCAATTTAGATTAGCTCATCAGGGTATCACAGGATTTAAAAACGCTCCCAGCTACATAAATCCGGCATCTCTAAGGACTAATGTATGGTATCTGATAATACATCCAAACATTTATACGTTTTAAGGATTGTGTGCGAACTGAACCGAACCAGAAAGTTTTGATTTGCGGTGCGGTTCAGCATTGCCATAAAGAGACCGCTTCGGTTTGCGGTACGGTTTAACAGCTGGAACTAGCGGTTCGGTTAAGAACCGGCTTGCATACCTGCTCTTATATAACTCTTAACGGAAAGTTAGCTCTTGTAGTTCAGTTTAAGAGGTATTTTTGGTTCCCTTCTCCATGTGGTTCACTTTAAAGGGGAAACCTGTATAGTAATTATCTAACTATATATTTCCATTTTCAGGGTATTCAACAGTTCGCTGTGACTGAATCAGTTTTTCTTATACTTATTGTAATAATCCAAATTCAAAAAGTCGACGCATATTTTAAGAAATCATTTCTTGATTACGACGTTTGAAAACAATTTGTCTTTTACTCTTTCGCTTCAGTTCTCAGTTCGTTTTAGGTACTTACTTTAGATAGATATATATATATATATATATATTTATATACGAAGTAATCGAGTATGTACAAATGTAAATATGTATGTGTATTGTGTGTGTGTGTGTGTACATGGCTCAAAGTTGTCTGACTTGTTGAGACTTGAGAGACAGAGGCTGAGTAACTTTTTCCATTATTCTTGCGCCCATTTTGATTTGTGTTTGTTGTTGTTGTTGTTGGTGCTTTGCCATTGGCTTTTGAAATTCAAGTTTGAATTGCTGTCATCGTTTTTATTATTTCGTATTTCTTGTGTTTGACATGAATGCATTTACATTTTGTTTTGGGCAGTTTCTTTTGCCTTAATGGCTCATCTGTTCCCCGTTCGTTGTTTTTATTTTTTTCTTCTTCCCAATGAATTGGGAGCATGGGCAAGGACACACACACAGCAGGTCAACAGTCAAAACATACGACTACAACACCTGTTGAGGCTTACACGCAGCTCTTTCTCTCTCTTTTTCGCTCTCACGCAACACACACAGAGACAGACGTACACGGACACGCGCCGTTGCCTTTTTGAAATGGGAAAAAAAGGACAACAGACGACGCAGTTGCTCACGTGCTTTGCCAGTGGAAGCGATAGCAGCCGAGTCTCAACACATGCTGAGAGTCCTTCCTCAGCCCCTCAACCCCGGCCAAGGTGAGAGCTGAAACACACAAACACACAAACACACACACAGGATAACAGGACAGGAACAGTTGTTTTGCTGCTGTTGTTTTTGTTTTGGCTTTTCGGGTTTCACATTTGGCAACATGTGCCGGGGGCAACAGCAGCGGTATAGGTCAGGAATGGGTCTCGGGATGGTTAGCTAAATGCCACTAAATATGCAATATAATGAAGTGGCCCTACCTCTGTGCATGTGTGTGTGTGTGTGTGTGTTGCCGGATGGCATGTGTCTGCCCTATCTCTAGGTGTTGTGGCATGTCACAACAGCATTGCCTCAACTTTGCCGATGCTGATAACAACCACAACAATAACAACAACAACAGCAGCAACAAAAAGGCCACAATGTCAACAGTTGGCGTCAGCAAACACATGTTGAGCCTTCTACTTGGAAGGAGCAGAAAACCGCCAGTAGACAAACAGGTCCTGCATATTTGTGCTTGTACAATGTATAAACTTGCCAAGGAAACGGGGTACATTCTTGAATCAGTCTTTTTTTTGCTAACTTTAGGTTGAAACTGGATGGGCTTTTATCTATTCTAAACTTCTGCTCTAGCATACAGGATTTTAATTTTTAAGACCCCTTCCTCATTAGAGTCCCTTAATCTTACCTGGATTAATATGACTTACTCAAAATGTCAACCAATTTTGATGCTTAAGAGGCGTTCTACAGTCAATCGTTTATATTTTTAAGTTCGGTCTTCAAGAAATTCTACTTGGGCTACCTTGATGCCTCTAGGCTCATATGTGTGCGATCTACAGCAGATCCGGCCAGCCCGTAACCAACGATGGCCAAAACCATGCGTCTTTTTCACACAGACTAGAGACGTACTGGTGACCTTTTGAAGGTGTGAGCCTTGAACTGCAATCTTTCGTGCTCACCAACACAAGCATATTTTTCAGTCCTCTCCATTTGGAGAGTCTGAACTACGGGCCATTAAAAACCTTGAAATTTCACAAGGCAAGGCAAGTATATTTTGTATACTCAAGGAACATTGGTGATTCTACAACAAATCCGAATCTGTTTTCGGTCGGTGATACATCGCTTCTAAATCTTAAGTAATTTGAGCTTAAGGTTGCTTAAAAGTTCATATTATGTCCCTTTTTCGGCACTTTATTAAGGAAACTTTTGCCGAAGATTCATTTCTCTTACATTTTATCTTAAAGTTTTACTTCTTAGCTTTAAAACAAACTATGGGGAATATTTCTGCGAATTTCTTAAAGCTTACATATACCTTTCTGAATATATATGTTTAAAATCATAAAAATGTCTACTATATTCTTATGATAATGTTCAACAACATTCGGGCGGTACATAATATGATCAATTTAAGCACATGTCTTCAAAATGGCTTATCTGCTCTCAAAAAAATCTCAGAAATATTTGTGAATTGTTTATTATAAAGCCAGAAAACACTTCTACTCAATTAACCATTTGAGGAAATATTATCGAAGAAGTATGCATTGATTTCACAAGACGACATACCATTTGGAAATCTGTGTATGGATTTGCCTGGTGTCTGGAGTTGTATTAAGCTAGCACTATACGCTTCAGGCGCTTATGGTTTTTTATTTCACGCAATGCTTTATACTCAGCGAATAGGGCTCAGGCATAATGAAATTGCAGCAACAACTTCGTAAATGTGTCTCTTCTCTTTTTCTCCCATGCCTCTTTACGCGTTGTCTGCAGCGTGGATTTGGTTATTGTAGTGGGCAACAACACACTTTCTTATTTGTGTTAGTGAATGCGCGAGCATTAGTTAACGTTAATCACTCCTGCAATACAAACTTGGATACTGTTTAGGACTAGCACCAGCTTCATTCAGCTCTGCGCCACTGAAACTATGATCAATTATATCAAATTTACTTCTGAGAATCCACTAGAATTGTATTTTTTCCTAGTTGCTAACGATATCTGTTGAATATCAGCTCTTTTAGATATTCTAATAGATATTAAAGTTACATTTAGTTTGGAAAAACATTTCTTATCAGAAATAGAATGCTTAAAAACTGAGAGTAACCCAAGTAACAGAACCCATAAAAATAATAACCGAACCGATATAAATGTAGGTGTTTAGGTTAGATTTTTCGCGAAACAAAAGTTCCACTCAAAAACAGTTCAAATGCTAAAAGCGATTCTATTGAAAGCAAGGAACTCTACAATATTAGACTACATTATTTGCATGACATGTGCAACACTTACACACCTCCAACTTGGCCACTTGACAACTCAATTTGGCAATCTGTTCCATTCTGGCACTCAACCCACCCTCAATTCCCTTTCGGGTGCAACTAATTCGCACATCTTTCAGCACTTTTGAGCAACAATTTTAATATGATGTAAAATTCAAATTAAACAACCCCCTGGAACACCCCCCGGGAACCGGGAAAGGGGGGGAAAAAAGGAGACAAAAAAAAAAAATACGAAAATTTGTACAGGGTGTGCGTTAAATCAAGACTCTGCTCTAATTTTCAAACACTCGGCCCCGGTCCACAAAATGTGCCACCGAAATGCGCAAAAGGAGCAACAAAAGTAGACAATAAAACCCAAATTGTATCTATGAAACAATACGCAATGGCAGGAGTCGGCTGGGGTAGGAGACGGAGGGCGGGCGGAGTCGGTACGAAATTCAAACTCTCGGCTAATGGCTGCGTAATCAAAAAACTTGCTCATTAATATTATTTCTGCAGCAAATACAGACGGACAGATGAATGTACAAATGGGTGTGTGTGTGTGGATGTGTATTATGATTATGGCCTGGGCTGAAAAGTTCCCCCTTTTTCAGATGTTTCGTATTCATATCTCAGGGTAAACATCTAGCACAGCTCGTCGAGCTAAAGGCCCCGCTCTATCTGTGTCTATGTGCAACCCTGCACTAAAAGTATCTTTGTGCGCGTTTTTTTCCTCTCATTCTAAAATGTAAATTCATTTGCCTAACTTTAGAGCTGTGAGTGTGTGTGTGTGTGTGATGAAATCGCTCAATCAGCTCTGACAAAGGGAAATTCAAATACGCTTTTAACAGTTAGATTTGAATTTCAAATATGTACAGTTTGCTGTTAAATCTAGATACGGATACGAATGACAAACGTAGATACTTTTGAGAGCTATTCATAATTCGCCCACCATCCCGCACCCCCTGCCCTGCCCCCTGCCTGTGGCAAAACAATGCCAAACTCTTGCAGACATTTTAATTTGTTTAATAATAGTTTAGCCCTTTGAGAGTTTTGCAGTTTCCACTTTGATTGCATTTATTAGCAGAGGGAAAAGTTTTCAACAGTTTCTGTCCACCTGCCTGCCCCACTGATGGAAATTCGATCTATTTCCGTGACAGATTTTTGGAAACTAAAACATAATCTGCCAAACAAAAGGCAAATGCAGGAAAAGCAGCTGCGCAAAATAAGAAAGAGGAAACACACACAAAGACGCATTTAGTTTTTCCACAAATTCCTTTTGGCACGCAGTCTTAGCTTAAGCATCAGCAGCGGCAGCATCAGCCGGATTCGGATTCGGATTCGGATACAGAGTTCAGCATTGGCATAGATTTCAGCATTAGGCGCTGTTATTATTATATGCCTCGGTGTGTGCGCCCCTGTTCTCGTTCCACTAGGGAAACCAAAACCATTAAAAAAAAGGATAACGTGTTCTTCTCAGCCATTGTCGGGGATGTGTGTGAGTGTGTGTGTGTGTGTGTGTGAGCTAGTGTTTGCACAAGACGCAAAAATTTTACCAGGAACTTGATGACGTACCAAAAATTCACATCTCAGGTAGTCAACGATTTGTGTACGGCGAGGGGGTTCAGTTTTAGTTTGGGATTTGTTTTTTTTTTTTTGTTTTATAGTTTTATAAATGCCTTTTGGGCATTCGCTCTTAATTTTTGCTGCCAGGGCATTTTTATTTATATATTTTGCTATTGTAGATTTATGACGTTGTAGAGTTTTCTTGAATTAAAAATTTGTGCCAAATGTTATTCGAGATGATGACCTTTTGTCTCATCGCAACCTCTATGGAGGAGGGGGGGATCTTTCTAGCCCTGAAAAGAGATCATCCTGCATCACATCTGCATCTTTGCTGGGAGAGATACTAAGCCAACAAAAGGCAGATTTTGTTTTTCTTAGTTTCTAGTGGAAAAATGATTATTTTGATGGATGAGTTCTACCCATTTGGGTCAAAAACAGTTTTGGAAAGCTTAATTAGCAACTGAATATAAAAATTTGTAGGGTCATACCCTCTAGACCTGTGTTGTAAACAGAATGAAATGGTAAGGATCGTATAAACGTTAGCCAATCTATGAACTAATCAAAGTTCGTTGGTACAGACTTTTCTTATTGTTAAACCCATAACCCTTAAAGTGATCAATGAACTTTTAGCAAAGTGTAATTTCAAATTTAACCTACTTTTTGTATACCCTTGCAAAGGGTATTAAAATTTTGCACAGAAGTTTGCAACGCATAGAAATATTAATTTCCGACCCCATAAACTATGTATATTCTTGATCAGGGTGACGAGCTGAGTCGATTGAGCTTTGTCCGTCCGTCTGTCCGTCTTTCTGTATGTTTCTACGCGAACTAGTCTCTCAGTTTTGAAGCTATCGAGCTGAAATTTTGCACAGAGTCTTCTTTTTGCTGCACAGTGCTAATATGTCGGAACCGACTGGATCGGATGACTATATCTCATAGCTCCCATAGGAACAATCGGTCGGAAAACTAGTTTTAGTATGAAAATTTTTTTTCTTTTCTATGGAAACATCTCCAAACTTTGTATTTGTAAGTTTTCTATGTTTTTTGTATAATTCTACCAAGTTTTATCAAAATCGGACAACTAAATGGTATAGCTGCCATACAAAAGATAGGTCTGAAAATCAGTCTTAGTTAGAAAAACTTTTTTATTTTTAATGGTAGCATCCTGAAATTTTGTATTTGTTTGTTTCACATGCTTTCACATAGTTTTACTAATTTTTGGCCAATTCGGATGACTATATCATATAGCTCCCATACGAACAATCGGTCGGAAAATGGGAAAAAGAGTATTTTTTGAAACTATTTAAGCGAGCACTTGCAAGTGGTATTAAAACTTCGGCACAGACGAAGTTAGCTTAGCTTTCTCCCTTTTTCTGTGTGTAGGTGTCCAATATGTAAAGTCTCTGATTTTTTTAATAAAGATCGGATAAAAAATGGCTGAGATATAAAGGCTATTAAAAACCTTGCCTACTTTTCTGAGCCGCATGAACTGTTTTCTAACAAATGTTCACTTTAAACCATAATTCTCCTGAGTAACGAAGTCGAAGTCAGTGTCTATTCTGCTTTGGGATTCCCAAACGGTTATGCCTCCGCTGGCATGGAGAGACTTTTTAGAAACGTTCAGTTGGTGGGCATTGATCGCTGATGATAGAGGGTGGTTCCCTCTAGCCTCCTTTGTGGTGATCTGTCTCTGTTTAAAGTGGTGCGAAAGCATAATATGACCACGAGCCGGCTAAAAACTGCAGAAGAAAGGTCACAGAAAAACCAGTCACATGTAACCTTTTACCCAATAATATTATATAACTGTTTGAAAAATATAGCTGTTTTCCGAGATAGACGGCTCGACCGATACTGGAAATCGTTTCGTTTGGATTCCCTGATCGAAAGTGCTACGTATCGTTTGACAGCTCTACCATGCATTATTGAGTTTATTATAAATATGATATATGTATATATGAATTTTATACCAATTCTGGACTGGGAAATACATTCGAAATGATTCAGAAACTCCAAAGGGCGACATGCTAGAACAACAGCAACATGTTTAAGCCTTTGTATACTGTTATTTGAGCAAGCATTAACCCCATAGAGCACAACCAGTAGAACAGTCTTACTGTACAGTCAGTTCAGTGTTTAGTTAGCTCGGCTCTTTGAGTTAAGGACTTTTTCATGTTCCCCTCAGTCTCACATTTATAAAAGTCCATCAACTAAATGACATCTATCCCTCAGCCACATGACTTTTCTGCCATTGTGTGTGTATCTCGCTCTCTCTCTCTCTCTCTGTGTTCTTTACAACAATAATTAATTTTCCCAAATCCTGATATCAGTTTATCTGTGGAAGAAAAAATGTTAAGCTGCACCCCTAAAAAAAAAAAAAAGAGCAAACGATTGCCAGCGAACAATGAAAGATTTCTAGTTTTTTTTTTTAAATGGAATTTCGTAGTTAATCCTCACCATATATCTATCTATCCATGTATGCATGTATGTACCTTTCTCATGTGTCGGTGTGCTCTTAACTAACCCAAAAACCTTAGAATGCGCTGGCTGCGGTTGTTGTTGTAATTCATCACCTACAAATCAATCATTTTGACGAACCTTAGTCTCGGAAAGCAGGAGGAAAAAGATGAAAAAACACAAGAACCAAGCGTATAAAATGTAAAAAGCAATGCACACACACACACAATGGATCAATGGCTATCAAAAGAACCAACGGACCAGGCCTAGACCAGTCGGCTGACCTTTTAACACAAGACCCCAGAGCTCAGCCATAGAGAGAGAGAGATGGAAGCCTGTCTGAACTAATTGTCCGCCTGTCCAAATGTCTCTTGCTTCTCGTCAGCCTTTGCGCTTGCGCATGAAAAATGTTTTCATTTCAAAGATATATAGATATACCCTTGTGTGTGTGTGCGAGTGTGTGTGTGTTGGCACTTAATTTGTTGTTTTTGTCTACAGCATTTTGGTGTGAGATTACGCATTTTACCATATGCGCAGACCTTTGCCTGATCTTTGCTGCTGTTATTGTTGTTGTTATTATTATTTTCTCGATCCTTTAGAATTCTCCAGCTTGTCTTGTCTTGGCTTAGTTTACAATGCTCTTTTGATTAGGCTTTCAAGGTGGGCCCCCACCCCCCGCCGTACCTCGCTCTCGCTCTACGTGATTGGTATTATTCATCACTTGTCCTCAGTCGAGGAGCATTTGTATGGGTATCTGGAATCTCTCTGGAATATTGCTTATCAGCACTAGATTTGTTTAGGCACACACATTTTCTACATCTACCTTTTTGGTTGTTGTTTTTGGTTCCTTGTTTGGCATGTTTAATTTAAATTTTAAGTATGTGCCGTTGTCTATCTCAGGTAGACAGGATTGATTTGGTTAGGTACACGGAGATTTATTTAATGGAAATTCAAGTATTTAGTTGCTACAGGAAGTCGTAAAAACATGGCATTTCCTAGATATTTTACAAGTGGAATGTTTTGTTGTGGTTAATGTCATAAAGACAGGTGCTCTGTGACAAAAGTTCTTAGATAAATGTGTAATTAATCTGTTTAGCACTCTTTTCTAACCTTTCTAAAACAATTTTAAGTTAACATTGCTTCAAATCAATGACACATTTCGGTTCCCAAGCCGATTATAACGGTGCGTTCATACATACTGGCAGCTTGCCATATTTTTAGGTGCCAGTTGCTGCAATACATATGTAAGCACCTGTCAGTGTAATATTACATATTCTCTTGTAGTTCACTTGTCTGAACAGACTGTCAAATAACTGGCAAACAAAAATATGGCAACCTGTCAGTGTTGATTCTTTGTTTTTTCGAAAGAAGGTAAATATAGGTCTGAACTAAAGAAGAATATATATAATTCCGTCTCCTTTTAAGTAATAGAATACCTTAACCCGTTCGTCTGTCTGATTCTATGCAAACTAGTCTCCCAGTTTTAAAGCTATGGAGCTGAAGTTTTGCATAGAGTCTCAATTTTGCTGCACGCTACTAATATGTTGGAGCCGACTGGATTGGAAGACTAAATCTCATAGCTCCCATAGGAACAATCGATCGGAAAACTAGTTTCAGTGAGAAAAACTTTTTTCTTTTTCATGGAAACGTCTCCAAACCTTGTATATGTAGGTTTTCTATGCTTTTTTATAATTCCGCCAAGTTTGATGAAAATCGGACAACTATATGCTATAGCTGCCATACAAAAGATAGGTCTGAAAAACAGTTTTAGATAGAAAAACTTTTTTGTTTTCAATGGTAGTGTCCTGAAATTTTGTATTTGTTTGTTTCACATGCTTTTATCTAATTCTACTAAGTTTGGTCCAAGTCGGATGACTATATCTCATAGCTCCCATTGGAACAATCGGTCGGAAAACGGGTCGTTGTGGGAAAAATATTTTTTTTGAAAATATTTAAGCGAGCACTTGCTTAGCTTAGCATTCTCTCTGATTACTTTGTTAGATTAAGCGTTTTAAGCACCATTTTTTAAGTATTAAAAGAGTGTACGGTCACATTTAAGCAAGATTGAGACCCAAAAATAATATAGGTTTTGAGAGAATTTGTTGCTCTGTATAATTTTATCTACTAGTCATTCGTATCACTAGCAAAAGAACAAAATACATTGTTGCACTTTATTATTTGATGCCTCAAATCAACATTATTTTGTTCCCAAGGCTCGATAAAACGTTTTATTTAAATGCCACAAACTCTGTCCAGTTTTAGTATTAACTTGTAAATTGAATTTGATGCATCGTTTTCATGGCTGCTGCACTTGGAAATTATGAAAAGATTTGCAGGACTTCCAGTAATGGAAATTGCTCAAATGCCAACACCCAAAAAAGCAAAAAAGAGAAAAAAAAAAACGACGACGACCAAATAACTAAAAATGAAAACCAAAAACTTTTTCAGAGTTCTAACAATGCAGTCGATAAGTATGGCATAAGTACAATTCATTCGACAAACATACAGACGAAAAATGAAATGCTTCGCCTTGCCATTCAACAGACCCGAATCCAGTCCGAACCCAAACCAATCCTACCAACCCAACCCACCGGCCACAGCTGTGCCCTGCCGAAAGAGAAAGACAGAGAGAGCGAGCGAGCGAGCGAAGCAAAGTCTCAAAATAGTCATTGTAATAAGAAAATTTTGATTTCATTTTTAGTATTTGTATAAAATTTAATAACGCCGCACAAGATGGCTGACTCGGGCTGAGCTGACTGACTCAACAATGGCAGCGCTGCCAGCGTCCTTTCCGGCGGGGTGGTGGCTGGGCGGCAGGGCGAGCAAAGGGGGCAAACTAAAACGCTTAAAACACACAATCTCGTTTCGGGTTCGGTTTGGGATTGGGATTTCGGGGTTACGCTTAAACTCTAAGTACATTTTAACTTAACTGCCTTTTTTTTTGCCGCTGCCGCTGCTGCCGCCGCTGCTGTTGTTTGTTAGTAGTCCTCGTCGTCGTCGTCGTCGGCATGGCGAATGGTATAAGGCGAGAAGGCAAACCAGAGCCACAGCCAGATGATGACGATAATGATGAGGATGAGGATGATGGTGTGGCAATAAGCTAGGCAATGGTGGCTGGGTGGGGCAGGGTGGTGGCTCGGTTGGGTGGTGGGTTGAGGTTGAGATTTTCGAACTGTGCGTGTGTTTGTGTGCGCTTCAGCACAATTATAAATTTTTGGAATTGTTGTAATTTAGTTTGTTTTGTTTGCCTGTTTGTTGGCTAGTATTTCTCCTCCTTATGTATGAGTGTTTGTATGTATGTATGTATGTACTGACTTCTGCTTGAATTTGTATATGTGTGCATTTGTGTGCGAGTCCTTCGTTAGTTCTGGCAGCTGAAGAACAAGTGAGCTGATTTTCAAGGACATGGAGCGACTATTTTATACCCTAGACCAAGCTATCTAATAGGCTATATATTCGAATTGAGTAACAGACATACAATATATTCTTCTCGTCCTTTTTATACCCTCATACCCTGATACATTCTTCGGATGGAAGGAACCATCACCGACCACATAAAGTATATATATTATTGATCTGCTTGACGAGCTGAGAAGATTTAGACATGTCAGTCCGTCTGTTTCTATGCTATTTCCTCGGTCAATTTGAAAGCTTTCTTCACCAAACTTTGCACGAAGTCTTTTAGTACAAATACCCTACAAATTTGAAGGAACAGGCCGGATCGGTTGACTATAGCATATAGCTGTCAAGGAACGATCGTTCGAAAAACTAGTTTTAGTGAGAAAAACTTTTTTGTTTTCAAAGAAAACGCCTCCAAACTTTGTATTTCATAGTTTGCTATGCCTTTCCATGATTTTACGAAGTTTGGTAGAAATCGGACAGCTATATGGTATAGCTGTCATAGAAAAGTAGATTCAGTAAAGTAGTCTTAGTGAGAAAAACTTTTTTGTTTTCCCTGGAAATGTTCTTAAAATTGGCAATCGTTTATTTAAAATACTTCTACACAATGTTACAAAGTTTTGTTAAAATCGGATGACTATAGCATATAGCTGCAGTACGAATGATCGGTCAAAAAAGAAGTTTCATAGAGAAAAACTTTTTTGTTTTAAATGGAATCGACTTCAATTTTGTTTCATGTTCGTTTGTTAGGCTTTTGCATGATTCCACCAAGTTTGGTCGAAATCGGACATCTATATAGTATAGCTACCATAGAAAAGTAAGTTACCAAAAGTAGTATTTTTTGTTTTCCATGAAAATGTCCTTAAAATGCCATTTAATCATTTGATATGATAACTTAGTCCAACGACTAAAGAGTAAAGTATAATATAGTTCCACCAAAAACGGGTAAAACTTTTATGAACCACAGATCGAGTAATACCCTTTGGTTCGACAAGCTTAGAACACGAACCTTATACTTTATGATGGGTTCGAAGCTCTAGAACGAAAATTTTGTAGTTTTCTAGAGGTTTACAGTGCGGGTTGAAATATTGTGACTGCAAACTTAAGCCTTTCAGGGTTGCCAATAGCAAGAAACCAAAGTCAGATATAAGTTTTAATAGAATACTTGACCCAGTAAGAGCAGCAACTGTGCTTCCTCTCCTTATAGTCCATATACCCCTACGTATTGATGCCATTTATCCTTACAGGGTATTTAAAACTTTTGCTGCTTTACTGTGGCTGCTGATTATTACGATAAAGCATAATGATTACATTTTTAGTAGCTTTCTGTGTGGAAGCAGGAGGGCAATATGCAATATTTTTACAAGCAAGTGTGTGTGTGTGTGTGTGTGTGTGAGTGAGAGCTGAACCATTTGCCTTGTAATTGTTGAACTTGTTGTTGGGAAATGAAATGAGAAGGGGTGGTCGTCGGTCCTTGGCTATGTCGATTCACAGGGTTAGAAATGTGTAGAGGAGAGTTAGAAGAGTTTTTAGTGGCATTGGCTTGCACTTGATTAATTGCGATTTATGCGCTGTGCTCCGCGGCTTAAAGGGAAGTTTTTTTTTTTTCGTGTGTAATTACGATGGGAGGGCAATTGATGAAAGAAGAAATAACGGTCGTTGACATGAGGGTAAAAAGGACACAGTTCTTGGGCAAGTAGAAGGGGTAGGTAGGCAGCGCAACGCCCATAATTAGGCTATGATGCAGCTGCAATCTCTAAATTGGAAACTGTAATAAAAAGTAGCGAAGAAATTCAATAAAAATGCATAAAATTGCAGGCATTTTGATGTGTTTGTTGTTCTTGTTGTTGTTGTTGCTGTAGCCATGTATATTTTTGCCTTTTTGTTTTGCTTGGCTCATTTGGCACACACCGAAACGAATGCGAATGTGCTCGCTCTCTCTCGCCCACTCAGTCGGCAAGAGAGTAAGCCAGGGAGAGCGAGAGTTAACAAAACAATTGCCGCTATTGTCATTACTTTTGGCCCACATATTCCAGAGAGACAGCTAGAGAGCGAGAGAGCGGGAGAGCGGCAGCGAGAGCTGGCCAAAGAGTAAAGACCAGGCTGGCTTCGCTCTTTGCGGCTCATAATTCATACCCCCACCAAAGGCACCATATTCCATGTTCCGTTTCCTTTGGCCAGAGTAGAACTTCGTGAACGTGCTCGTGCGCTACTCTCAGGGCTCTTCGGGCTGTCGTCTGTGGTGCGGTGTCTGCGTCTGTGTGTGTGTGCGTTTGTAATTGATTTTATTAGTTTTTGGTTTTTGTTGTGTGTTTGCTGCTGCCGGCGCTGGCGTTGGCTGAGCTGCTGCCGCAGTCGTTGATGAATTTAAAAAAATTTTGAATTGCCCGCCCTTAGTCATTGACTAAACGTGCAGCAGTGCGAACGCGCGCAGCGGCATATTTCCAGTCTTCCCGTTTCGATACAACTTAAAATTCTGTCGGCACGCGCGCGCAACCAAACACAGTGCATAAATCCCAAACAGCAACAACAACAACAGCAAATAACAAAATATGTGCCACCATAAAAACATATAAAATACTAAAAACTTTACCCCAGGATTAAATCAAAGTGAAACAACATTTCCAAAAAGGATAAACCCCTCATCCCCAACTCCCACACCAACAAACACAAAATGGTAAATATCAAGAAACCCCAATGAATCAGCCGCCAAATGAAACATGGCTAATTTCTATTTTATTAGCTAAATACATTATTTTTTTTTTTGTGCTCGACCGCTCCTTAGTCTTAGTCATTAGGCGGAAAGTGCAAATGTGGAAAGAGAAACAAACTACAAATGTTTATAACGATTGCATATTATAAAGATTTGTTTTGTTTTTATGGCACGCATTCAACGCCGCGACGTACATAACAAATTTAAATCTCTTTGCTTGCATATTAATTAAATGTGATTTCATTTTAGATTTATTTATATTGGCATCAATAGTTTCCGGTTGTTTTTTCTACCAGATGTGATTAACAAAGTGCTTAGAACCCCTTAGAAGGGAGCCATAAAAAATATTGAAACTATTTCCGCTTTAGCCGAGCATCATCATCCGCCTGATCGTAGGAGCTTAAGGCAACTATGTCTTAGCCCTCTGTAGAGATTTTCTTATTAATTGCCATAAAACGCCATTACACATACTGCTCAGAAAAACTCACACATTCAACGAGGGTGGAAAGGAAACTTGCCTTTGGAATGGGATGGGGACACTTGGCAGTTCTGATTGCGCTGGATTTGTTCCATCTTTGAATTGATTAGTGTAGCCAAACAATGTTTCAACTTAATAATATGCAGTCATAATCTTTACTTCTGCGTGCATCCTAGACTGCAGCATATTTCTGAGTCCTTTTCTAGCACTGTCTGTTCTAATGTGAAATCTTGCGTGATGTTTTTCAGCAGAATATGACTTCTTTGCGACTTATTTCGAAATTTTATACTTTAGGATGAACAACTTTGCGTAAAAATAAACTATAGAACACTGAAAACTTGCTAAATGTGTTAAGTCATCAGCAGAATAGAACTGTAATTTCGATTCATTACTCAAAAGTATCCGTTGCTTTAGTTTTATTACTACCTTTTGTCTTAAATAAAGATTTTTTCACTGCAATCCTGGAAAAGACAGTGTGAGAGGAGGGTTTTAAAAACTGCTGTACAGACAACTTGCTTTCTTTATGGGTTTTTAGTACCTTACTATAAAGGACCTCAAGCCATCTAGAACTCTTTTGAGATCAATAGGAACCATTAACGATGTTATATTTGCTTGAAAAAGGATTAAGAACATATTTGAACCACTTGGCGAAGCTGTTTTTCTGCTGCTTAATGCAACAGCTCAACTTTTTAAAAGTCCATTAAATTCTAATATAAAAAAATCTTCTGTGGGCAACACCTCTTACTTGGTTTTTCAATTAAAGCAAAGGTTCACCTGCCCTCACATTAACAGACGTTAGGGCTAGCGAAAGGACATACCACAAAGGGTTATTTACTTCTCTAGTAGATAATATGCGAAAATAGTTTGGCTGGAACACATATTATTTATACTTAGTTGCGGAGGCTAAGCTCTGATGTTAATTTGGTAGTCATTCACCCGTTTTTGGCTTGTAGAGTTTGCCTGAAAGACCTTACGAGGCGACTGGCATTTTGGCCAAATACACACTTAAAGTAGTTTTTATAGAAACAAGGGATTTCAATTAATAGATTTGCAATTTGTTTATACAAAAAATACTACTAAATTGTTTGATTCTTAACCTTCCAAATTTGCTGTGATCACTTTATGAATGTGATATAGCATAAAGTTTAGACGTCTCATCCCAATTTGTCACTTTCTTAAGAATCTCTTGGAAGTGCGGGCAAGTTGCAACTGATTCTTCCCTTCATTTGTTCTCAATCCGAAGGGTTTTGTTTGATTTAAACTGTGGCAACTCGAGTTTCTTTTGATAAACCATTTAGAGAAAAATGTCCTTGAAAACTATAAAATTATCTGCAAAATCTGCAGAAAACTTTCCACAAAAGGCTCAAAGACAGCCCAGGGGGGGACCTCAACTCCTGAACCCACCCTCTTTAAATTATGAAATTCCTTGCCATATGTGCCATATTCGTTCGTTATATGGCTTCTATATCTGCTTTCCTCTTATATGTATCTAGATACAAATAAATTTTGGCACATTAAGCACACACCACACCAGCTGAAAACGAAGAGGCGCAGCAGCAGCAGCAGCAGCGGCAGCCAAATATGAAATTATGATTATGATGTTGTTATAATTAGAGAACAACGAAAGCGAAAAACGATTCATAATTATTCAAAAATTGACTTAAAGCAGCCGCCGCCGCCGTTCTTCTTGCCAGTCGCCAGATCTGGCGTACCAACAAGATCTTTTGGCCATAAAGATTTTAGTTATGGTTTAGCATGTGCTCGACGAATGCGTCTATTTTTAAGTGCAATCCACCCATACGAATGCAAACAGAAATTACACTTAAAGTGCTTAATCACAGCTGAATACCAAGGAGAACGCGTTGAAACTTACGTTACACCACAAATCATATTTCGCTGCTCGCCTGCCTGCCCCCCAGCCCCCCCCACCATTGGCAGGGAGCAGCGCGCGCGCGCGCTTCTTTCAACTTTGTTTTCCCCATTTTTTTTTTTTTTCGTTTGAAAATTTCTGTGTTTTCATTGAAAAACGAAAATGTGGCCGTTGTTGTTGTTGTGTTGGTGTACCATAATTAAAGGCAATGTATGTTTTAACTCAATATTCAAGATGAAAATAGCCGCATTCACATTTGTTTCCATTAATTGCCACATTTAATAACGAATTTGAGCTCAATAAACGTGGAATACATTATCGCAATATCTGAATAATCATAAGCATAATGGCGCAAAACAACTCGGATTACCATTTAATGGTTAAGAGTGGGAGGAGGGAATAGTCATCAATTTTAAAAATCTCTAAATATTTGATTTACGTTTTGGGAATCATTTGAAAATTTATCTGAAAAAGCTAAGGACATGCTATACAAGCTGTAGTGGAGTTCTCTGATTTGAGTTCGCTTGTTTTCATTCATTTTCTAGCCGATTTCGGATATACAATAAGTCAAACTCCTTGAAGCAAAGTATATTTGTGTATAACTTCGATAATCCATAGCGGATCTTATTGTGTTTTATAGAAAAGATTGATATTAGGACTACAAAGTCAAAGCTGTAAGCAATGCTGCTACTGTGCTGTAGCAGCAAACATTCTTTTGCTCATAACTCGACTAGCAATCAGCCAATCTGTACTAACTCTTTGGCAAATCGATCAATATTCTTCTTTTCTGAATATGTACAGAAAGTACGAACCTTGAATCTATAAAACTATACCTTATCTGCCTGCAAGTATAAGAAGTTTATATTTTATTTTATGTATAATGTTGAACTTCTATCTCTTACCATCTCTGAGATCTGTTGGTTCATAAGTACAAACGGACTTAGCCCAATCTATTCTACTATTGAAGAATATATGTATAGGTACTTTACAGGGTAGGTACCTTTGGTACAGAGTATAAAAATTACATTTATTACTCTGCCTACTTTTAGGGGTCGTTTTTCAAATGATCCTTTGAAAAGTTACTGCAAAAATTCATTAAAAAACAAAAGGAAAACCCTAGAAATTACCAAAAATATAAAACTGAACAGTTTCTCAAATAAACATACGTGTCCTTAGATAAGGTAATTCGAAGAGCAATAATTTATCCTTTTGACTTCAACTTAAGATCTAAAGCAGTGTTCCCCAAGAAGAGAGGCTCTCTGTCGCTCTTTGTCTCTCTCTTTCTGACACTCACTGAAGCATTACTTCGGCAAGCAGTCGTCGTGAATTGCCGAAAGTGTTCGGGCATGGCTTTAAAATACTGACATAAACAATAAAAAAAGGTTAGAAGAAACTTAAATTAAATTTAACTAAGGTTGAAATACCCTAAATAAGTGGTTTCTACAGCAAAAAAAAGTATCTTTGCAGGGGTAAGGTTACGTTTCAGTCAAATAGAACTATTGAGAATACAATTAGAAGAATTGCTTTTGCACAGATTCATGCCTATGCGAATGGGGTCAACTATTGGCATTTCATTAAGCAAAATTCCAATTTTCATTAATGTTTCTTTAGCCAATTGTCAATCAGTGGGCCTTCGTTTGTGCCTCAACCTAGCCCCCCCAATATCATCTATATTCAAATGGCAATTATATGAATTTATTTTTATGGCTTTTCGCTCCTTGATCTTCACTCGTAATTCTCATTTCACCATCTGGATGTGTTTGACTACTTAATTTCCATGTGCCATAAAAATGGGATGGTGATGATGATGATGATGCAGCTGATCACTTTTGGCTAGCGTTGAAATAAGTTGGCTTATTTATTGTGGCCATGCTTATAAATATTTAAAAGGCTTTAAATGAAATAAACAATTGGTTTATTTATCGACACTCGACACCCAAGACAGCGAGCGGGAGAGAGAGAGAGCGAGGGAGAGAGAGAAAGGGAGAAAGCCTTTAAGTAGTTGATGCTGAAAGGCAATTGTGTGCCTTGTTTATGGACAGCGACTGTTTTTTACAATATATATATATACACACATATATACATCCAGATGTACATATTAATGTGGAAATGTCGAATGCAAATTCGTTCCATCACTCACATAGTTTTCCTTCAAATAGAGGGGGGAAATGGTAGAAGAGAGACAATGCATGTCCATCACCGAGTCAGTCCGTCATCCTTTTATGAACAACACACACACACACACACACACATTCAGACAACGCCATTTGAATTTGAGTTGGTGTATCTTAAGCCCCCGTCCCGGGCCCCATCAATCAATTTCTTTCTTTCTCGTGCCTTTGCCTTTTTTTTTTGTTTTTTGATTATGCCGCCAACTTCTTGGACAAATCAGTCAGTCTAAGGCTTAGTTGGGCCAATAACAACAAACAAATGGAATGTAATTAAATATTAATTAAAAACATTGCGCAAAATGGTCGCCGATTGTTGGCGTCACCCAAAAACGAGTTGCCTCAATTAAAGACGATTTAAATTTATAGATACGCGATTGCGGCCCAATGCATCCATCAGAGGGAGACAACAAAAATGGCTTAATTAATTTTAATTATTTTCAATGAGCGACTATGAAATGAAATTTCTTTTCAAGGCGCACAAACTAAGACTGGGAGCTACGATAAGAGAAGCAATTAAGTAACGAATTAATAGCATTTAAACGGATGGCATGTGCATGGCATGGCATGATGGGGGTACCCTCAGGGTGTTCTCATGTGACAATTTGTGTGGAACCTTAACCCGCTCCTGAATATAATTAGGGTAAAGTTTTTCACGCCACCGAAAAATTCTAATGTTTATTTTACCGCCAGTTGGCTGCAGATGCGGGCCATTCCCTCCCCAAAGAAAAGAACACACAAAAACCGAACGAAAAAAGCCGGCCCATTAATTTATTTGTCTGCAACATGCAAACCAATTGACAACCAATCGCAATTAGTCACAATAAACGCTGAAACTGAGTCTCCTTCTCTCAATTAATAAGAAATAGTTTTGGTTAAACATATTTATATGTTATATTTCTATGTCGGTTGCTCCATCCGACACCAAATTCACCTCAATCCCAGGTAGCTTTGGGCACCGCGGTAACGCCCCAACTTGTCGACAAGCAAACATTTAAAGAGAAACAGAGATGGATGATGCGATGGTTGGGGTGGGGGGGGTTAATGTGGTTGAAGAAGAATTCTTCTTGACAAATCAGAAGGTGCCGTCAACCAGCCGCCAGCCGCCAGTGCATAATTAATCATCACATCATAAAAGAGTTTAAAACTCAATAACTCATCTTGGCAGGGATTAGAAGTCAAAAGGATTCCACTAAGATCAGTGAGGGAATTGGGAAATGAATTATACAAAAGGTACCATATTTTTACCAGATTTGATGTATTTTTATAGTATTTTGAGCCGAACCGGTTCGATCCCGGTATTCAATCTTTCTTTAATTTTGAACCGAACTTTGAACCAAGCCAAGTGTTCCAAAATAGGTAATTTTGGTTTAACCTAAAATTTGAAAGATGCTGAGATCTGACACACTGCCTAGAAATGTTGGTTATATCTGGTCTACATTACCCTACAAAGTCTCAGAATCTGCTGGAAATGATCAGTAGAGCCCTTGACGGCATTGATAGAGGAACATTGAAAGCAATCACCATTAGGATTTGGACACAACTTTTCCTGCAGAGAGAAAAAAAGCATATTAAAAATCATCCATTGGATGATTTCCATATCCAATTGAAAGGAAATCTTAAATATCCTGTTAACCGAGCTGAAAACCATTCAATTGATATGATAACTGATAATCCTTTGCATGATTTTCAGCATTTTTGGATGATTAAATGGATATTAAAAACATATGCAGTCCAAATGGATCGGGTTTTTATCTTTTTTCCATTCTGTGTGGCTTTTCCATCTCAAAATTTACTCCCACTGACTCGTCATAGAAATTTCCTTAACTATTTATTGTATCAATCTACTCAGAGTATATAAAGTTTGTGCAAAAGTATGAAACAGCTAAAAAAAAGCATCTTCGACCCTATAAAGTATATATATTCTTGATCAGCATTAATAGCCGAGGCAATATAGTTCATGTTCATCTATCCGGATAAACAAACAGATCTCAGAGATGGTAAGGGATAGAGATTCGACATGTATGGGACCAATTTACTTAAGTATTTTGTCCATTTTTTGCCAAAAACGCTATATCTCCCATAGGTTTTAACATAGCAAGTTGGTACACTCCACACATATTTAGTAATCAACATTATTTAGCGATCTGTCAAAGAAATGGTAGAGATCAGATGAACTTTAGTCAATTTATAAGGAAATCAAACCGTTTTGCTGGGCAGCACCGGTCGCTTCGGTGATGGGTAGCACTGCACACTTCTTAAATTAAATATAGGAAGTTACAGAGTATGTTATAGTCGAGCTTGACCCACTTTCTTAAGTGTAAATTATATGTTTTGAAGTTTTCAAAAACGAAACCTTATAAATTAATGATTTAGATATAAATCACAACCCAAAATGGTATGTTCTCTGCTGGATACTTCGAAAATCTCTTCGAAATGTTCAATATTCCAGTGTTCCAATGAGTAACGAATCAAAACTAGAACCAAATTCTTAAGTTAGATGCTTTCAAATCGGGAAACTGAACCAAAGTTTCTTCAAATCGGGAACCTAAAACCCAACGAACCCCTGAATCGAACCTTCTTTCAACTTTTTGTTAGTTTCAAATGCAAAGTTATCTGAATTTCACAAAGTGTTATCAGCAACAGTTCGTTTAGATTTGCCTGATATATAACTAGCATGTTCGGTTCAACTTGGACTTGTATTCAACAGAATAAGCTTAAAAATATAAAATCCCATTAAGATTAGTCAGACAAATGGCAGGAAATTTGATTGGGTCTTCTGCCTTTTGCAAGGTCAATTAATAAGAAATTCTCTTTTCATAGATTAACACATTTGAATACATCTGCAAGGGGTGGGGCGCATCCAGTTAGTCAGCTGGCGGCGAACCCTAAGATAAAAATGCGCAATACTAGGCAAATGAGCTAAAAAAAAGGGGTTGTCAGCAGTTTCGTTGCTCAACTTTTCTACGGTTTGGGCGTGCACTTAATGAAATAGGATTAACATTTTATAGTAGCCCCCTCTCTCTCTGTCTCTCTGTCTCTGTGTGTGTGTAACCAGTTATTGGAATAATGACAGCTGTGTGATATGACAAAGAAGACCATTTGTCCTTAAGAGCTTGATACTAAGCATTGCAATTGCATTTGTGTATCTGTAAGATACTTATTGCCGTCCGTGGGGGCATCATAACTTATGCATCAACGCGTACAATTTAAGCATAAATCGCGCCGTCACCCCGATCTGCCTTTTGTCATCATCATCATCGCCACCATCCTCAACGTCGTCGGTTGACTTGCCTCTGGTGTCTCTCTTCTCTTTTGATTGTTTTTGTTGTCGTTAAAATATTTTTGGGTGTGTTCTGTATTTTAATAGCTCTATAGAGCCCGAAACGCTTGCGCATTGCTGCCACTTCCTTTCGTATCGCTCACACACACACACACCCTTTTACCCCTCCCGATATTTTGGCTTGTTTAATTTCTTTCGAATTTGTCAAAAAAACGTAACATGATTTCAGTTTTTTATTTGAAGTACGCACTCACACACACACACACACTAATCCCAGAGAGAGAGAGACAGAGGACTGAGTTGGAGAGAGAAAAAAGAGCAAGCGACTCACTTTGAATTATTAAAACCTAATCTTGATTGTACAATTTTTCAGTTACACTTTTTTGTCTCTTTTCTTTTTTGCCTCTCTGCTTTGTGTATATATGTATATATATTTCTTTTTTAATATGTCTTACTGATGCGATCGCACGAACTCCCCAAAAACAGACGACTCAGGTATGCCATCGCAGTCAACTCCCCCACCTTGACTGCTCGCTCGCTCATCATGCTCTTTGATTTCCTGCCTGATTTTAGTCTCAATTTTAGGATTAAAAATGTCGTCAGCATTTTTTATGCTGAAAAACGACCAAAAAAAAAAAAACTGTTCTCCATTTGGCATTGATTTTGATTTCTTTCAAATCGAAACACACACACACACACACACACCCAGAAACACTGCAGCTGCAGTATTGATCACTAATTTGTTTTTGTGGGAATCATGGTTGACAGTTGAGTTGGGTTAACCGATTAGGCAATGCGATTTATATTGTTACCAGAAATCAAGTATTAGGTGTTCAAATTAAGCACTAGGTTTAGAAACGGGTGGGTTAAGTAAGTGTAAATGGGGAAGTAGAAACTTTATGCAGAGGAACTCATTCGTTTTTTATATAACTCTTTAAGCCATTTTGGGGACAGAAATCTCTAAAGATTTTTGGCTTGTATCATTAGTATACTTAAGTATTTATCAAAGATCACAAAATATACAAAATGTGTAGCTAAAATTAAGGAAGAAGTATTTTATCTACATCTTCCGACTAAAATTTTAAGAGCTAATCTTACATGCTTGAAGTTAAAACAATTACGAAAGAACTGGATTAGCCTTTGAATAAGTATTTTGGTCTGAAAAAGGTCAAAAAACCAATTTATTAAGATCCATTTCGAATAGATATTGTTATATCCTTGTCCAACCCTTGCAAAGGGCAATATAATTTTTACTAAAAGTTAGCAACACACACAAAATTTATTAAATATATATTTTTTTGATCAGGGCGACGAGCTGAGTTGATTGAGGATGGAAATCTAAGCTTACTTTACCATTAAATGAATATATTAAAATCCAGTAAAGTATATTTATACATATGAATACTAAAATTATTCAATTTATCAGCAAAAACATCACTTGATTCTCTTTCTACTTGAAAATAATATCTTCAATCCTTCATCAAGATGAAAACAAAAAGCAAAAGAGCTCAGGGAAACCGACAGCAAAACTAAAAACGTACCCACTCTATCACATAAAGTATCGCTCCCAGCTAAGCATTGATTTTGCTGCCTTGAAATTCCTTACCAGTTATAGCAATCCAAAAAAGAGAGGGCAGCTGCTAATATGCAGTCAATAGGCACAGTCTATTGAAGATAGAACCTTTTAAAAATAGTAACTATGCAAGATAGTACCCCAATTCTGCTGTTTTGTTTATGTTGTGTGCTAGCTAGTTTGTAAATCTAGCAGGTCCTCACAACAGAGTATAATATGATATAATTTTGATATCAAAATGAGCTTTAATACAGAGCTAATTTTCCGAATGGATGATACCCATGTGTTCTACAATTCGCTCTCAAATCAAAAACGACAAAAAATCGTATTGGAATTGATTTGTAGAACACTTGGAATAGCTAAAATATCGAGCTAAAACTGGGGATCTCTTGTAAATAAACTGGTAATATTGAGCTTAATTTTATATAGAAGATCCTTCCTAATGCAATCCGAAGCTGGGATCAAGTAGAGCTACGATAAAAAGCTCAAGTTAATGATGAATATTTCTGAAATATGCCAATTTCGAGCTTAAATTTATATGAAAGTTGCTTCTTAATAGAATATTATTTTGGGAAAAAGTCGAAGTCAAATAAAAAGCTATACACAAGCCTGAATATGTTAAAAATATGCTAATTTCGAGCTTAAATCAAGCTAGCCAGAACTTAAGACGTATTGAAGACGGGAAATCTAAATATTTCGTACTCAAATCAATGATTTCGTGTTTGGCCAGAAAAATTTCGATATCTTACGAGATTTAAGCAGCAGATACCTTACCTAATATCTTACTCAAACTTAACAAAAAGACGAAGCCGCCTTAATTTGTGTTAGATATCATAACTCCTGAACTCCTTGTCACTTTAAAGGGCAACCAAACCTGGTTGTTTAAGCATATTGCCTCATGAATTGGTCAGTAAAGTTTAAAGTTAAACAATTTCAAGTGAAGCGGTTCCCTCATTTCCCACATACATTAATCCACAACTTAGCACTTAAATTTTTATCAAAAACCATAATTTTAAGCATATTTAAAAACCTCAAAAATGCACTCAATCTATTTCCTCATAAAACTATTAAATTTATGGGAACAATTCCCCAAACTTGATTAGCAAAATATAAATACGATACTTGTGCAGAATGTGCTGACATTCAAATTTGCTTATCCAGTTGTTTTTGGAGTCACAACTATAGTAATAGTCACCCACTCAGTCAACCAAAAAAAAAAAAAACTAAAACCAAAAATTAATTTATGAAAACTTAAAGCGCATGACTTTTTGAGCAAAAACTTGGCATATGGCTTCCATATATGATTCATGCGTCACACTTGCGCCTAATAACTGGAAGAGAAGGAGAGAACCAGGCGCAGGCGCAGACGCAGACTCCAAGTCCCACAGTTGGCCCCCACAGTTGTGCGGCGCTGGCGCTATTGTTGCCGGGCTAGATTCTAGATACCCACCGCGTCCAGGTGTGCACGGCACACACAAAAATGTGCAAGCTGTGTCCAAAAAAATAAGCAACAAATAAAAAAAAAAACTTCTACAATTTGTTGTAAATATTTGCGGTTATGCCATTGAGTGCTTGGGGGGGCATTTGTCACCTCCCTCCAGCCGTTCGTTCCATTGGAAATCGAAGACAACTTAATTAGGGTTATCTGTCACACGCTTTCCTAGTTCTAGACCAAAAACTAAGCCCCTAAACGATGCAATTAGCAATTAGAATTCACTTGGCCTAATGCAAAGAAAAGTCATTTGACTTATTTATCAATTATAGGGACAAACCACAAGGTGTAGGCGAGGGTAGATAAACAAAAGAGCTCAGCGAACCGCACCAAAATTATGTGGCACCTACCTACCCCATAGCTTAAGCATTTGTTAACAAATACCAGCGCACACACACACACACACGCACACACACACACACACACGTTCGTACGTACATTGAAACGAAAATCACTCCCATGACTTTAATTACAATTTAATATTTATTTAGTTCGATAAGCAAACGCCAAGGTAATTATTGTATAATGTGATATACATATACATATACATATATTTGTATGTATGTATGTGCGAGTACACCAATAAATGCGCACTTATGTACATATGTATGTCATCAATTGGGACTTATTCAGCTTTCTTGTGTAAATTTACTTAACAAGTCACTGATACCAATTTTTTCCATTTATTTTTGTGCCTAATTAAAATTTAAACCTTGTTTGCATGTAAATTGCCATTCAAACACTTAAATAGAGATGGAAGCGTGTTAACTTGAAGTTTTTGGTGAAGTTTTTTTGCTACTTGTTGCTGCGCCCACCGCTGATTGACTCGACTGTACGCTCACTTTAGCTGTTATTTCACTTCGGAGTTGTTATATGAAGCTTTTCAAATGAGAAATGCTTTGAGGATCAGCTTGATAACCTTTTTGAGATCTTATTTGTTTCTCTTCTTTATGTATGGGCCATAAAGTCGAAAATTCATACTAATACCTCTGAGAATGTTATTAATCTTACATACCAAATGGAAGAAAATCATTGTCAATAACAAAATTAGGCTTGCCGAAGTCAAACCTGAAAGATAAAAAGTTTTCTGTAACATTCCGCGCATCAGAACCAGCAGGTCTACGTAGGTTTGCCAAGAAAACAAGGAATAGTTCAATAAAAACTAGCAAAAGTTATAAAAACTTACCTTAAACAATATCAGAAATGGAAAAAAATTGTACAAAAATGTGTATCACATTTATTTTTACTTGTTTTCACTGGATCAAAACCAGAATTGGCTACTTGGGGTACTGCCAATTTGCCTACTCTTTCCTTTTCGATAACTCCCGTTCTTTTGCCAAATCTCACATTGCCATCTCTATGTCAGGCACACCCGCTCTTTTATTTTTAACGTAAATAATAAAAAATAGAAAAAGAGTTATAAACAATGCCATGGGCGCGTTGCTCGTTACGTTTTATCAGCTTTGTTTGGTTATTTTTTTCTTGTTTTGGGCTCAATTGCCTAGAATTAGTTAACACTTTTGTCTTTGCTGCCCAGAATAATTAAACAATTTGTACTTTATGCGCATTTAATTTAATTTCTCTTTGGCCAAAGCCGACGCCAGGCACAAAAGTTGCCCTGATAAGCCATAAACACGCCTAAACAAACATTTAAATTGCGATTGCAATGCAAAGTACAGGGCCAGACTTACGGACAGACAATAGATACTTGCAATATTTATGTCTCCTGCAGATAAGAAGATTACAAGGCAACACGAATAAGCATAAGAAAACAGCTGCATTTATTTAGTACATTTTTGTTTTTTATATTTTTTGTTTTGTTTTGTGTTGTTATAAACCAAATTCGATTCCCACAATGTGGCCAGGCATGGGGTTAGGGGATTATGTCTACTACGTGCAAACCCATAAGAACTGACAACATGAGCCGCAAATATGCAATATGCTGCTGAGTTTAATGAGAACACAAAGACGAATGCACAGATACATAGATACACACAGACAGACAGACAAACAGACAGACAGACAGACATACAAAACATAAGTTGTCTTTTGCTGACAAGCTCGAGCAATGTGCGTGGCTACTTTTCCATTTTGATTTCAAACAAACATTCATGTTAATTAATGCCATTGCATAACTGAAATGCCAAAAGCCCATAAAAAGTGGTGTCAAACGAATTGTGCAGATGGTAAAAGGACCTTCCATCAAAGTTGATGCGAAAGGATTTGATTAATTTTAGATATTGCATTGAAGTTGTTAAAGTAGAAGTGTCTGGTAATGCATGCCTTGAAAGGTTGCACCGACACTGCATTTTCACTTGCCATAAGTAAGAAGGTTGTCTGTACAGCTATTTCAGCTATAGTTTTTTCTATGTTTCACCATTACAGTAGCATTTTGTATCTCAATAAGCTTACTTAACACCTAAAAGATATACTTTTAGCAGCTTATTCTAACTAAAGCTAAAAGTTCTTTAACCAAAATCTAGAAAATCTTAAAAACTTCATCAGAATCAATTACTTTTTTATGTTTTAAGATGATTTGGTTCAACATTTTTCTGTACCCTCTTCCTACCCCCTTCTCATAATTTTGACTGGGTTATGCTTTAGTGTGGTAAAGCTGGGCTTATTGCCTTTTGAGCTCTTAAGCCTTTTAACAAACTTTTCCTAGATCAAATAATGAAAATTTTTAAAAGTTCTAAGCAGTTTCTCTTTAATGAAAAGCCTTTTCTTTTAATTAGATTTATAAGATAAGATTTTCTATAGGTTTATGATATAAGAGACACTTTAAACCTCTGTTTAAATATGAGAGAAAAAGTATGTCATATAAATAAGTGAAAAATGGATGCATTCGCCAAAAATTAATAGTTTTACTGCCTTCAAAATCTCTATTTTCAATGTGCCAAGAAGTAGAGGAAATAAACACAGAACACTGGACTCAATATGAGCACAATCGTTACCCAAAATGGTCCATGAACGGTTCTTCTCACTTGTAGTACAATGTTCTCATTTCAAGAACGATATAATTAAGAACGCAATAATTTGAGCTGAAATGTTGGGGAAAAGAAATTTGATAAAGTTTGGCGTAAGATTATAAATGGATTTTATATTTTGGCGAACTTTGATTTAGTCGAGTTATTAATAGTATTTACATGCAATGAAGATGCGCTGCTGCAGCACCCACCTCTATCTCCTTCATTTCTCTTTCACTTCTCCTTACGGCCTGAAAATGTCAATTTGGACAGAATATGTCTTTAAAAACCTTTCAATCAACCAAAGGTGCTAAAAATCAACCAAAGTATGATCATATTTCAAATCCTTTGGATGATTTGCAGCATCATTGAATGGTTTAAAGAATATTTAGGAAATATTCAGTTCAAATGGATTATCTAAGGGATATTTATCAACATCCTCTATCCACTCTTAAAACTATAAATTGGGTACTGAAAGGGGTAGCTTGCTTAAAATCAACCCCAACTTCAAGGCATATCTGACCCAAACTGGTTGATTGAATTAGTCAGTGTTTTTGATACACCATTTGATATAATGATCACAGATTAGTGATCAGTACTTAAACCAGTATGCTTGTGTGTGTTTCCGTGTGTGTGTGTGTTTTGTGGCGTTCTTTGAGCATTAAGATCAGATACAAAGATACATTATCGTCAAGTTGGAGCATTGTAGGCGGCAGCTGGGGCGCAATTAAAACGCTTAAGGCTTTTGGGCGAGTGAGTTTGCCACTGCGTCAATCCGTCAGATTCGACTCGTTCGCCTGCTACTTAAAGATACTTGCCACACACACACACACACACACAGCCACACACTCTTACACAGCCAGCGAGCTTCGATCAGTGCTTGTGTGTGATGTATATAGATATAAATAAGCGATACGTGTAATTCGGGTCACTAACCGTTAACAATAAATTTCATTTGTTTAAAAAGTTCGCCTCAATTGCCCGGGAGCCATGGCAGGGAGATGGCGACGGTGGTGGCGACGGTGGCGGCGGCGCACAGCCTGTAATATAATATCGCCACAAAAATTGACATCTGATCATTTGTAATTATTATTGCGCATTGCGACATGACATGGCGACTACTGCTACTTGCTGGTGGTTCGCTCTGGGCGTGGCTTGGGCATACGAGATATTCGCCATTGGCTGGGGAGCTTTGCACAAATCATTCTAAACGGTGCGAAGCTCCCCCCCCCCCCCGCCCCCTCGCGCTCGCGTTTAACGATAATCACTGGGCCATAATTTACATTTGCTCAGATTCGGTTCGAACCAAGTTCGTTCAACTCTCAATCCATTCATCTTAGATTCGGCTCATGGAACAATTAATGCCAAATGGCTTTCTTTTTACTTCTTGTCTGACCGTGTGTGTGTGTGTGTGTGTGTGTAAGTGTAAGTAGTTGAGAAGTTGAAGAGTTTCAGTTTTCGTTTCGTTTTTAAGACCAAGTTAAATGGAACCAGAAATTATTTTGAACGCCTTCAAGTGCCTCAAAAGTAAAAAATCTACGACAGAGAGGGAGAGGGAGAGAAGTCGAAGTCAAAGTCGAAGTTTGTAGCGCAATCATGACTTGATGCGATTATAAAACGTTCCCCCAAAAAAAAAGAAGCATTGAATGCTCAATAGAAATAGAAATAGAAATTAGATACACACACACACACACTCGCACACTCAGCTACAGACATTCCAATATTCAAATGAATTTTTTGGAAAATGACTAAACCAAAATGTGGCGAGTGCTTAGAATTGGGTGGTGGTGGGAGGGGGGGGTTGGAGCTGGGGTTTGGGTAAGAGTAATAATAATAATAACAATCGAGTTTGGAAACCAAGTGAAATGCTTAAGCGAGGCCAAACAGACAGCCTGATGGCTCTGATGTTAACCCACATCAAAAAATATCTCAACTCGCACACACACACACACACACACACAGCCACACACATCTAAAAGTTATAAACAATTAAAGAAACTTTTTGAATAGAAATTCGATAAAAGCAACAAAAAATGGTTTGTTGGCTTTTAACTTGAAATTGTCTGGAGACCAAAAGGGAAAACCAACAAATGTCATTTAGACAGGAGCAGAGTAGAACATAGGAGATTGGCTTTAAGCAAAGTTAAACCAAAGTTAGAGCAAAGGTTTAATGTTTTGAGCATGTTTAGTAGACCCATTTGAAAAAGATGGAATTTCAAGTCGATAACTCAACTCTTCCGTTGATGCAATGCAGAAGAAGCTCCAGAATCTAGAAGTGCTGCTCATCTCTGCCAGCACGAAGTCTTTTATGCAAGCAGGATGTGGGTGCAACACATCTCAGTCCTTGTGTAAAGCGGGCTCATTGCCAGTATTCACAATTTGCAATGCCAAAACTGACTTCTCTTACCAAAAGTTTTCCCTAAATGAATACAACAATCAAAACTTTCCGCAATTAGCAATTTTTTCTTGGCTTATCAGTTGTTATCTTTAAAATAGTTAGTATTTGCTAGTGATATTGCCTGCTTTTGTGTACCTCCTTTGTTTTGAGGCTTTAAATCCATTTGTAAGCTTTAAGTTCGTTTCGGTGTTGATTAACCAATAAACAGTTTATATGAACATTGACATATTCATAGTATAATTGGAAATTGGAGCTCATTGTTTTAATCAAGTTACCCTTAATACTTGTGATAAAACCATTTCTTAAGTTGCATGGTGATCTCTCTGAGCACTCGAAATGAGATGAGATGGCATACTACAGCATATGGTTATGTTTGTTGCAAGATTCCTCTATGGAATTCGTCTGTTCGCGCACTGGCGAAGCAATGTACGTCGAAAGGCACTTACTTTGATGCTCAGCATGCTCTCCTTGCTGGTATTCATCTCACAAGACAAGATTTGCTGATTGCGCAGTGGATTTCGACGAATTCGAAACCAAAACAATTTCAACTACTTTGGTGTAGCGTACAAAAATACTTATAAAAACGTTCGAAAATATTCTTAAAACTTTTTTAGAACCTAAATGAAAACATGCTGTACAGTTTTTGTGTCATAACCAGAGATTTAACTGGAAACCTACAAAATATAACCAATATTTCCTAATCCTAATCCAACGCCACAATAACAACTAGTGTAATTATATTTACATGCTTGAATTGTAAAAAATGGAGCTGAGAGACCCATTGAAGTCAGAGAGTATAGGGTTCGAAGCTGATGTATCATGCACTTTTGATCAATAATTTTTGAAAACTTAAATTTAATTCTCTTTTTTTTGTCAAAGTCGGAGCTTACACGTTGAAGTCAACTTCATAAAGCTATCTCAGTAGGCTAGAACAGCAGCTGATGTGCCATACTCTTTGAATAACTTTCCCCTGGAACTTCCCATCTTATAAGAAATCTTTATGAAGTTTGCTTCAACGTGTAAATCACGACTAGGCCGAGATTTACACGGTGAAACAAACTTCATAAAGATTTCTTAATAGATGGGAAGTTTCAGGGGAAAGGAGTGGCAAGGGGCGAAAGCTTTTGGAAAAACTTCACCATGTAAAACGGGCTTAAAAGTATGCCCTTTGGGTTTGATTCCCGATCTTAACTACTTTATAAAACACAAAAGTCAGCTGGTGGTCCATACAGCCGCTTCAAGAACTATCCAGCTCTATCAACAGTAGACTTTTGCAGTCAATTAAAGGTTAGCTGAAAACCACTCCTAGTCAGTCAATAATATTTTCAAAAGAATGATGCAACACTGAAATATTTATACTAAATTGCATTTTTACGATCTAAATAAGCAATCTGACAAATTAGTTTATATGGATGACAAACTCTTCAAATCATCATAAAACAATAACAATCAATAAGACCATATAAGGTGATGGCTTGGCAGCCCATTCGATGCTTAGGCAGAGCGAGAGTCATGAATAGTTAAATGGTTCAGCTGGCGGGCGGTTGGAGGAGGCCGAGGGCGGTCGGGCGGTCGGACGATCGGGCGGGCGGTCGATGTGTAGTGTAATGAACTTGTCAGCCATGTTTTTAGGGTGTGCTCTCAAGAAAGTCACAAACAAATAAACATAAGTACAACATATTCCTACAGCGAGCTCTCGGTGCTCCATTTGTTTCCCCTTAACACAGATTGAGCCAAAAGGTAATCCATTTGACTTGCCGATATCTGGTAACTGTCACAGACAACGGCAGACAACGCAAAACGCGCAGAGCTGGAAACTATGCGCACAGCTGCGCAATTTAAGCAGCCAACAATTGGGAATGTGTGTATGGGTTTTGGGTACGGATTCGTTTTCGGGCTTGGGTTTGTGGGCTGACTAATGAAATACAACAATAATTTAGTAAGTTGTACCTACGCATGCGCCGTTAAGATAGAGAGAGAGAGAGAGAGAGAGAGACTTCCAATTGTCACACAGCAAACGCAATTTGTCGACGTTGCCAGGCGAAATGGAAGAGTCACTGAACCCTATTTTTTTTTGTATAAACATTTTTGTTTTTTGGGTGTAGGCCAGACCCGGTAGACAAAGGCACGTTTGACAAACTCGACAACAACAACAACAACAAAATCTTACAGTTTTTTAGCTAGTTACAATTGTAAGTAGCACAGTCCGCCGAGAGTTTTGTGCTGACAACTGCGCAGGCGCGCGCGTGTGCGTCATGAAATTAGTTTATTTGTTTGCATAAATGTGCGAGTGTGTATGTATGTGTCTTGGTGTGTGTGTCTGTGCAATTTCTAATAAATTTGTTGTTTCTGCGCCCGTGTCATGCACACCTGGAGCATAATTCGCTGCCATGAGTCAATTTCCGTCAGCCGGCTGCGATTGCCACCAAAATTTTTATTTGAACAAAAGAAATACCAAATAACAAATATAGTTGCAAGCCTCGAAGCTGGTATGCTCTTTTTAGTTATGTTTGCCATTTTCTATATTTTGTTTGATTTATTTTAATATGCAGAATTATTTCTTATGATCAAAAGTTGCACTTGAAAACTAACCAACCCAACCAAGTCCCTTAAAAGGTCATAAACGAGCACTTTGTTACCGAAAACTCAATCGTTAGACTCGGAATTTGTCACTAACATTAGATAATTTGCCAATATTTTGTTTAAAATTTCATTAAATAGACATTAATGCAGTTTTCTTATAATTTCAACACAAAGCTATGGTTCCTTAGCCAAATAGTTTTCTTAAATATTCCACATTTAGGTTTTTTTTACAGAAATTTTCCTTTCAATTTGTCCAAATTATTTGCCTGCAAACTTTGCACACATACAGCATAATTATGTGAAATTGAAGGCCCACATTGTTCAATTTTCCCCGCATTTTACCTTAATCTGTTCTATATCTATTGATACAGACTGAGGCGTCGAATTTGAAGAACCAAAGAATAAATCAGCACACAGACAGCACACATATCTAAAATCGTGGGTCCACATCTAAATTATTTCCTTCAAATTCGCTGACATTCTTATTAATGTTTGACACACAGACAGCATACATATCTAAAATTGAGGGTCCACAGCTAAATTATTCCCTTCGAATTTCGCTGACTTTTATATTAAGTGGTTCCATATTATTTGATACAGACTGAGGCGTTGAATTTGAAAAACCAAAGAATAAATGAGCACACATACAGCTCACATATCTAAAACTGCAGGTCCACAGCTAAATTATATCCTTCAAATTTCGCCTACACTCACATTAATTAGTTCTATATCTTTTGATACAGACTAAGTCGTCGATTTTGCCACACAGACAGCACACACATCCAAATCTGTGGGTCCACAGCTAAATTACCGCTACGAATTCTATTAATTTGCATACCAACCCATAACCGGCCAGGTTAAGAAGTGTTAGGTTGCTTAAAATCCTACTCGGTTCGGTTCAGAATAACCGAAATACTACGAAAAAACGAAAACTCAACCCTAAACTGTTCCCCCTGTCAGTTATTAATTAGAGTTTTAATAATTTTTGATAGCAAACACTTCAATTTATTGACTTTCCTCAATTCCCAACTTTCAACTGCTTATCTAAGTAGTTGAAATTGAAGGAAAGCGGCCTTCAATTCATCGCATGTAAGAGCCATGCAGCCGCCTGGGGTTAATTTCTCGGTTTCGGCTTGGATTTTTTACACTCCGACTGTTCCACTTAAGCGCAACTACTTACTTCAAACGTTAGAACAATAAACAGCGCACAAAAAAAAAAAAAAAATGAAAAATAATAATAAAATTGTTGTTGTTTAAGCATCGAAAAACACATTCAAATCAATGCTTCTTGCCTTGGCAGGCCACTCGAATCTCCGGTCCCTGCCTGCCTGCCGCCTGCCCCTGTGCCCGCCTTGCCTGCTAACTGTAGCATTCGTCGGGGGTTTCGAGCTCTTTTCGTCCACTTGAACGTTCGATGACATTTCGTTTTTAGTTTTCTCCACTCTCCCTCCTTTATATATGTAATTATTATAATACATAAATTTATGCTGCAGAACGTACGCAGTTCAACAACAACCACAACAACAAAAACCAAAAAAAATTGTAAAATCATTTCAAGTGCTCCAAAGTTTTACGAGTTTAAGGCATAGGCCAGGCTGTACTCTTAACATTTACATTTTGGGAATGTAACGCGACTTTAACATTTGACAAATTGTGTATAAAAAAAATTAAAAAAATAGTTCAGTGTACTAATATACAATGTTTTTGCTGTTAATTTGTGGTAATTACTCCATTGGCTTATTTCGAGCACGGCGTGGTCTCGTGGTGGGCAACAATGCTTGGCTTTATTTTAAGGCACAAGGTTGACTTTTGTGTGTTGATGTTGTGTAGGTTCAGCAATTGTAAAGTAAAGCAAGTAGATAGATAGATACAGTAATTATTTAGTTTTTGTTGTGTATGTGTGTGTGTGTATAAAAAAAAAGAGCCTAAACCAGTTTACTTGTTTAATTTCAATGCCTAAAAGTCATATCGATGGGAGTGATGAATGCGCTTGTGTGCTGGTCCGAGGACAGGTTAATAAACATGGGCGTTTCTTTTTTTGAAACAAATTTAGGAAGAATATACAGAAATTGGTTTATTTTTTTTGGCAGGAAATGCCAAATTTGGGATATAGGGACTAGCTTGGTTCAGTGGTTCAGACGGAGACGGAGAAGGGCAGATTTCACATCTTCTACATAGCTGCTCTATGTATCAGATAATCATAGATTTTGCTCTGTTATTTGTAGGTTTATGTGACAGAGCCACATAGAGCTAGAAGATGAGAAATTGGCCCTTAGTGTTTCAAATTCTACTCTCCTCTTGAAGGTTCCTTACTGAGGGGCTCTGCTTTGGCTTGGATTGGTTCGTAGGTTTAGAGTTTTAATGTTATAATTTAAATCACACCCAAAACTCTTTAAAATTTCCTTAAAATGCATTCCCTTATCCCCTTTTCTACTTTAATAAACTGTGCTCAACTTCATTTGCTCCTTTTTTTCCCCTCCTAACAGATAAAAATGAATAATAACTCAGCCACTAAAAAAAAAACACCACACCCTGTGAAGCCACTTGACCAGAATTTAAATGATTCTCGTTGTGTCTTCTTATTGATTTAAAGCCCAAGACCAAGTCGCATAGCCAGCCAGCTCAGAACTTAGGTTTAAGCTTTGCCTTAATAATAATAATTATTATTAATTGTTAATAAATACATATATACGTATAAATAATAGCAATAATAAGCGCACGCGCCGCTGCCCATGAGTCAAAGTTTCCTTTTCAAATACTTGCACATACATAGACATAGCGCTCTCTGATAAATTCTCCGACTGCCCCCTGTATGCCTGTCTGTGTGTGTGTGTGTGTGTGCGAGAATCATTGTACTTATATAAATTGTAAATCAGATACGGCATAAATATTGAACACATGGCGCAAAAGACTTGTGGGAGTAAAACTGGGGGGGAGGGGTGAAAGACGGCTGGAAATTGAAATAAAATAAAGCACAAATAAAACCTACTTAACATTGACGATTGTTCGAGAGCTGTGCAGATGGTGGGGGGGGGGGGGGGGGGGGGGGGGGAAGTAGGGCCAATCAAATAATTTTAAGAGAGCCAGACGTACAGTTGAACTTGTCTATACGGGGAATTAGTACATTTTTTGTGAATATAATTTGTGTAGCTAGGAAAGTATAGAATACTTATTGTATTCTTAAAAATATGCCTTTGCAACTAATTAAGGAATGCAGGTTTTAGTAGGTATTAAGCTAGAGTTACTAGCGCTTTAATAGGATGATTAAACAATAAAGAAAGAAGGATTTGCGATATTCCCACTGTACCTATATACTTCGCGCAAAGGGCATGACGGGTGCAGCACTACCAAACCACGCCTGGCGGGGCTAAGAAGGGAGCTCTGGCTAAAAAGACAGAGCTCAAAGGTAACATGGCATGAACTGCTGTTCAGGCTGTTCACATTGCGGTTGACCCCTCATAGAATCGGTATAAAGTTCCTCTCGGTGCTGTAATCGAAAGTTTAGCAGAGTGACTTCGCCCCTCACCAGTGTACTTTTCAAATTGGTACCAGGGGACTTTGGTCACTCTGCTGGGGCTACATTTTCGAGTAATCAACCAGACTCATTGTATCTTTGTGCATTAAAAAGTGCGTACAGGATACCGTTGAAGAGCATATTATACTGTATGCTTCAAAGGACTCTTGCTAGATATCTGCGCTTATGTTCTATTCTTGACACGCCCCGCAACACAGAAAAAACGTCAAATCTCCCAAAGATTTATAGATATAAGCCTTGTAACTTCTGAACATATTTAGTAATCAAAATTATGCATTGATTCGCCAAAAGATTGGTAATATTTGCATGAACGATAGTCAAGTTATGAGCATAAGAATGTTCGCTGTTGCAGCGCAGCTACATCGCTGTTACTGTAGCATCAATATGTAGGCTAAGCATACACTTTTGTTGGTATAGACTTCATATCAGTCAGACTTGACCGATTTTCTTACTTGTTTTTCGATGTAAGCGTTCTTTAAATCCGCTTTTTGGCCTGGAACTTCTCATCCCTAAGTTTTAAAGGCCATAGTTCTTACTTTTGCCTTGTTCTTTGTAATTTTTTCTGAGGTTTAAGTACTAAATACTTGTTTTAAGGTTTATTTTAGTAAATCGGCGCCCGTCAGTTTGTTTAGTCATGTCTTTGGGAAGTAAACTTAAGGGTGAGATACGAGGGTAGTACTGAAAAAGGTACTGAAATCTGTCAGTGAAATCTGTAGTAATTCATAAGGGTCAGACCTGGATTCAGCACTGTTAAATTTAGGTGGAAAACTGTTGGAGTTGCTAGATTCTTAAAAGAATCGTTTCTGTGTTCTTAGAATTGGATTTGTAATCGCATTTTTCGAAAGGCTTTAGGATATAGCATAATGTTTTATTGCCATTCCATAAAGTCGCCTGTTTGTACCTTGACTGATATAGGTTGTGATTTGCGGCCTATGTAAAGAGTAAAGGGAAGATAAAGGCAAACAACTATGTCAACAGTATAATGAATACTCTTAAAAGAATTCACACAAAGACTGTCTTGAATAAATCCTTTGATAAATCCTGCTTTATTCATTGGGCTAAAACGCAGTAAAAGTATCCACTTTGGTTAGGCCATTAAGTTGACTAATGATTATGACCCCTAAGAGTCTTGTTAGAGGCAGAATCTTTGTAGGTCTTGTTGAACCTTGCGAATTGTTTTGGGGATTCTTTCTCATCTGTGCAGCTTCTGCAGAAGTCGCTGTGGGTAGCCATTGGGTAGTTAACCCCCTCAAGCACTATTTCAGTTGGTAGTGTGGCCTGTTGAACAAGTAATACTGCTAAGAATAAGGTAACTCTTGGTAGATTGGTATCGATTACTCCATCTACATATAGTAAGATTCCTCATAGTCAGCTTTTACTGTAGTACATGTGAGTCGTGTATCGACAACAGGCTTGAGATGAATTTGTAGAAGTTTGTGAGTGTATTTGATCTTGGTATAATCCCAGTGGCGCTGGGCTGAATGTGGTCGGTCGAAATAATGCATTACGTACGAGCCACAATGTAATGCATTACCTATGAGATTTTTTTTCAGCGCATTTGTAATGGCTCGAGAATTTCTGCATTACAATATGGTAAAAGAAAACGCTTGTGTAATGGGGACCCGAAAGAAACTTCGGCACGTCATTACTTTCTGCATTACAAAATTCAATAAACTCATGTACCGTGCGGAAAATTTGGCCATTTCTTAAGAAAGTAAGGCAGGTTGTATTGGGTTTTTGAATGCATACAGGCGAGAGGTAATGCATTAATAATGGACGTAATAATGAGCATTTGCGCCACTGGGATTGGCTGTCAGTGCGACGTTTTGATCGTCTCACTCTCTCTCTCTCGCACACAACAAACAAACGAACAAAATGTCGGCAGCTGCTTGTGTGTGTGTGTGTGTTTGTGTGTGTGTGAGTCTGTTAATTTATAAATTAAAACGCGTTTCATGGCGTGCAATTTATTTGATTGTTATTCATATTTTTCTTAGCCATTTTCGATGCGGCCTGGAAACATTTGCTTTTGTTGCCCCCTTCGTCTCTAGACATTTGCTAATTGATAATCAATTAATATGACGACTGCACTCTCCCCCTCCTTCCCCTCCTGCTGTATACGTGTGCAGATCCCCCAACCATATCGGCCATGTCAGCATCAGAAATCATTCAACACAAAAATCCTTTTGTTTCTTTGAATCTTCTGTACAGAAACAACAACAGAAAAGAAATCCCAAATTAATTGATGCGAATTTTCGTACATTGGGTTCGGTTCATTGTATCTTTAAGCTGAGAATGTGGCACAAGTTGTGCATGCTCAAGTAGCTTAACGCCATCCATCCCGGAGTTACTTTTGCAAATTGTTTCCAAGACTAATCAATGAACTTCTTTTTTTTTTGCTTGTCTTGCAGGTCAACAAACAGTATACAGCCAACGATCTGGAGGCTTTTATGAAGATCGCCGCCAACTGGCAAAATTCCAATCACAATTTGCTGGAGGGCGTCGACTTGAAGACGGGTAAGATGAGCGTTTAATTCAAATTTCCCTCCCCGAGAATGGATTCTAACCCCGTCATCTAATCCCCAGAAATGACACAGTACATGAACAGTCCATCCATGAACATGTACAAGAAACGGGAACGCACACAAAACTGGAATCATCAGGAGAAGAAATACTTGTTGGACTTGTGTCGCAAGGATATGCGGATTATAGAGAATAAACGTTTGGATGCGGGCCTGACGGCGGTTAAGAACAAGGCCTGGAAGATAATACACCAAAAGTTCTCCAACCAATTTGGCACAGATCGCACCTGCAATCGCCTGAAGGAGCAGTGGCGTCGCATGAAGGGTGAGTGTGCTGCAAGCTGGAGAGGGGGGGAAAGGCTGTATCTAATCTTCTGTATTTTCATAGCCTGCACACGTAATGAGATTTTGGACTACAACAATCGTCTGGGTCGATTTGGAGCCGAGGTGGCCGATCGGAAGAAGCCCTCACCGTTTACCTTCGAGGTGTGGGACTTTATGCAAGAGGCCAAGAAAGCCTGCAAGTCGGAGGCTTTGGATGGCATAGATTATTCAAAAATTCCACTGGCATTGGAGGAAGATTTCGAATATCGCGGAGATTACACAGCCGATGATCATGACATGGATGAGTAAGTGAAAAAGTTGACCCTCTTCCCCGCAGCCATACTCAGCTGATGTTCTTCTCCCCAAGCAGCAGTCGTACTCCACCCCAGGAGCTGTGCGATGTGGACATCAAGGAGGAGGAGACCAACGAGACCTTCAATGAGACCTACAACAATCATCATCACAGCCAAACCGATGTACATGCCAATGCGGATCGCTTGAGTGTCTCACCCAATCACAGTCGCAATGGCATCCATGAGGCTGAGAGTCCTGCCACCGTGTCCACAGCCTCGGCTCTTGATGCCAGTGCGAGCGCTGCCTTTTTGGGTGGCGCCGGTGCCGGCGACATGTCCGGATTTCAGGCCAATTTCAATATGAACAACATATCCGCCACGCTGGAGGCCTTGAATGCCCTAAGATCAGGCCAATTTCCTAGTGCAGCTGCAGCCGCAGCTGCGGCCATACAACAGCATCAGGCACAGGCGGTGGCGCTGCAGCATCAGCACAACAACAATAACAACAACAATGAGGAGGAGGATGATCTGCCCAAGCCATTGGCCAAACGCCAGTGTTCCAACAGCAGCGGCCTGGTCACCGAAGAACAGCAGACGCCTCTGTCAGCCGGCGTTTCCCTGCCTCCAGCCACGGATAGCCAGGCGCTGGAGCGTTCTGGCAGTGCCAGCAGTGGCACCAACACCGCCAGCAATAACTTTGAGCTGCGTCTGTTTATGGAGATGCAGAGCAAGGAGCATCTGATGCGCATGAAGATACTCGAGGTGCAATTGCAGGCGGCCAAGCACAGTCGCGATCTGGTGGAGATTAACAAGACGCTGGCGCTGCAAAAGCTACAGGAGTTGGCCAGCAAGCGGTTGCCCAGTTAGAAGCGATGGTGGTTTCATGTTTGTTTTAGTTTTAGTTCGATATTTTGCGTTGCTAGAGTTAACTAGGTTAAGCCAAAAGAAGAAGATTCAGTTTAATTCACACAGACACAAAAACAGGCACACACACACACACACACACACACACACACACACACACAGAGAAACAGAGAGTTACATGCTACACAACAACATTCCTGGCATTGTTGATCAGTATTTTTGTTATTTTTGAAACAAGAAAATAAAGCTAGAAGCAAATCATCCCAAACAATTGCATGAAAGAGTGTACCAGGAGGCGCTCAAAAGTATGCCATATTATTTTAACAGACTCCCGCTACCTCACACCGCCACACAAACAAACACACACACACACAAGAGAGAGAGACCCAGAGAGAGCGATACTTGACCAAGTCAAGCCAGTCCAGCATTCAAATGTAGTTTCTAGTTGTTAGTTTATAGAAAGACTCTCCAAGTTGCTCAAACACACGCACACTCACACACTCACACACTCAAGCAGACGACCCACGTACTTATGCTCTTTTGACTAACCACTTTCTGCACACCCGCACTTACACCTTTGTAGCCCTAAGTTATGTATGCTTCTTGAACAAAAAATGTATAACCATCTGTCGCATATGAAAGGCAGTATTTATTTTTATCTTTGTATAGGTTCTAGTTTTATGTTTATGTTTGTTTAAATGCCATACAACAACCACACACAACACAACCACACAAATTATATTTATGTATGTATATACACACACATATATATATATACATATATATCTATATATTTTTGTCCCATTCAAAACAAAAAAAAAAAACTGTTACCCTATATACTATATAGAAATATATACATGTAGGAAGGCCACAACTTCGGAAAGCTTCATGGTAAAGCATGTAAATGAAAGATACAAATTATTTTAAATAAAAAAAAAACAGAAAATTTAAGTCTGAAAGATTTAACTAAAATGGGAGCTGATGAAATCAGTTGAAGGGGATTTTCAATGTTATAAATTAGAGTTAATGTTTTTAGAGTAAGGGTTGCAAGTCGGCTTTACACGGTGCAGCCAACTTCATGGAGTTCTCTTAGTAGGCGATAGAATCAGTTGTGATTCTAAAACTTTCCTTTATAAAACGTATTCATTTTGCCTTGAATATTTCGCCTACTAAGAGAACTTCATATAGTTTGCTTCACCGAGAAAAAGCTTTTTCAAAGCTGATTTACACTAAGAGAGCGTTATGCGTTAATAGCCAACAATCAGCTTGTTTTGTATGGCAAAAAAGCTGATTGTTAGCTATTAATATTAATAGCTATTAGTTAAATGCTAACAATCAGCTTTTTTCCCATACAAAACAAGCTGATTGTTGGCTATTAACGCATAACGCACTCCTGGTGTAAATAGCTTATAACTCTTGTCCTAAAAGTGAGAAACTTTGTTGTTTTATATGGAAATGACTACAAATTTGGTACATGTTCATTTGCTTAGGACTTTGCATGATTCCACTAAGTTTGGTCGAAATCGTACAACTATATAGTATAGCTCCCATAGAAAATCAAGATCCAAAAGGTCTGGCTTTAAACTAAATCCCCTGTAGACCATTTCTTTGAACATCTTAAAATTCTCCTACTTTTGTAAGATTAATGAAATTGCTTTACAGACAACCTAATCTTTTGACTTTAGACTTATAAAACCCTGGCCAAGTAATAATACTTCTTAAATTTCCTTCCCTCTGGCTGGACTCACTTCTGACACGTCCAGGCTTTACTTTTTAATAAACTTTAGATGTCAAAATGTTTAAAGAGTTTGGAGTACATTGTACTTAAATCAGAGAGAATCGTTTATGCTCGAAGAGATAAAGCTGACTCTTAATATATGCTGTGTGTTCCGTCATTTCGTCAGGTTGCTAATTTGTTTATCCACATGATCGATTTTGATATTGATATGCTTCTTCTCATTCAGAATTTTAAGGCGCAAATTCTTCAGCTGTTGTCGTTGCTAATTGAAATGGCAGAATTATAGAAAAGAAAGTACCAATCAAGGGGTAATACATACAATTTTCAAGAAGTGTACATTCTCCTCGGCTTTACCCTTGTCGTACAGACCCTTGGCATAGTCACTAAAAGAGACGCGAGGTAGGAAAAACAAAAAATGAAGAATCAATGCACTAACAACTTACTTGAACCCTTGGACCGGGCAAACCCTTAAAGAACTTAACGCCAGGAAAGGTTTCATCAGATTGCGCTGCATATTGATCCTCTCAGGCAAAGAATTTTGTAAAAGATAAAAGAAAATCCAAATTTTGGATATAGTTGTTTTCACTTTCAATTTGGAATTTATTTTTGACTCCCGACATTTTAAAAGGCATACACACAGCCTCCTTCACTTCCTTTCGCCATACGATTTCCCACACTTTTTAATTGTCATTTCCAGTTCTTCCAGCTCTTCTGTCAATTCGGAAATCTTCTGCACCAGCTGTATTTTCTGACGTTGCTTTTCGTTTCGCACCTGCAGCAGTTGTTCACAACGCTAAAGGAATAGAATATATACATATATGTATATATATTAAAAATGGCTGATCTGAGCCATACTCACCATTCGCTGAAAGGCGCTATTACTTTCTCCCAGATTGCAAAGCTGTCCTTCTTGCTGCAGTGGTAAGGAAATGTTATCTAATGCAGGAATTAGTCTTATGTTGGGGATACTAACAACTTTTCGAAAATACACATTCTCCTCGGCTCTGCCCTTATCGGCAAATTGCTTCATTTGGCGCCTGGTTGAAAAATTTCAAAGTTGCAAAAGTTGGCTCATGCTATGTAAAATACCCACCGCATTCCATTGAAACCGAAAATATGTTGCGGCAGGCTCTTGAGGCGAAAGGAACTTTTGGGAAGAAAATTAGACATTTTTACAAATTGTTTAGAAAAGTTAACTCGATAGATTACTATAAAAGAATGACATACAAAGTTTACTTGGATCGATTACTATTTATTCTGATTGGCCTTTCGAAGCGCATCCACTTCTTTCTTCAGTTTTTCATACACACCCTCCAGCTCTTGCTTCTTACGCTGCCAATCACTCAACTGGGAATTGGCCAAATTGGTGATTTCCTCTTTTAGGGCCTCCATTTGCTCGGTCAAAATCTCAATCTGTTTATCTCGAAGCCTTTTCAATTGCTCCTGCTGCTGGAAACAGTAAGCGTAGGGTATGAGGAAAGGGAAAATTTGGATTAAAAGAATGCAATATTATTTAGATAATTATTCTGGATGGATGGAAACAATAAAGCAGTATGGAAATAGTTAATATTTAGGACCAACTAAGCAGCGGAAACAAACTGTTCCTAAAGAAAGAAGACCACATTATTGGAAAAGCTCTTTAAAAGGAAAGAGAATACGCTTAGCAGGTTGTTCTGCTGGGTTACCACAACTTCAAAAGGTATTGGAAATTGATACAGCAAGAAAAGAATGCCTGCAGGATACTGACTGGAAATAACAAACAAATGGAATAAGGACGGTTATGTATAATATCTCGATAAAACTAGGCAACATCTCATATTGATTTGCACCGTAGGTACATATAGTATTATAAGTTTGTGCAAAAGTATGTAACAGCCAGAAGGTAGCATCTCCGACCCCATAAAGTTTATATATATTCTTGATCAGCATCAACAACCGAGTCATGTCCGCCTGTCTGTCCGTATGAACGCGCAGATCTCAGAGATGGTAAGAGATACTGGTTTGACATATATGTGACATATGCTTCCTTTGTCTGTAGGCAGATCAAGTTTATTTTCAATTTTGGCCATGTCCCCTGCCGCCCAGGCAATTTGGAAAAAACGTCATATCTTCCACAGTATAAGAGATAGATGGTTTGTTCTTTCTAAACATATTTAGTAATCAGAATAACTTATCGATCCACCAAAGGAGTGCTAAAAATCGGACGAACGGTTGTCGAGTTATGATCAAAAGACTGTTCGCTGCTGCGGCTGAGTAGCAGCGCTGCTTTCAGCTGCTACTGCAGCATCAAATTTTATGCTGAGCGTATAATTTCGTTGGTACAGACTATGTTATAGTCGGGCTTGACCGACTTTCTTACTTGCTTAACACGTTTTAATCCAAATACTTACAATTTTTGAAAAGAAATTCCTTTCCTCTCCCTGGCCCTTCTCATATAGATCCTTAATATGTCGCCTGATAATAATTCAAATGACAAGTCATCGAATCTACTTAAAACTGGTCCATAAAACTTACCTGTAGATGCGCTGAGTCCCAGCATTTTTGTGTGTAAGCAGTGGAAGGGCTCTGAAAGCCAAAAACAAACACCTTTGCATGTTGAGCGGACACCAAAAATTTGGAATATTGCAAACACAACGAAAAAAATATGTGAAAATAATGACAACAGTTGGAAAGCCTAGTCGGATTTATCTTTTGCCTCAATTGCTTGCCTCTCTAGGCTTTTTTCAATTTTTTCATCCAACTGTTGGATTTTTTCCAGGATCTGTTCTTTCTGCTCGATAATTTTGGCACGTAGAATACGCAGCTGTTCACGTTGCTAAGGAGGCAAGGAAGCTATCAGTAGGTGAACATTTGAAAGGACTGCGACTTAAGCCCACCATTTTCAGAAAGTTCGCATTCTCCTGACCTCTGCCATGGTTGTCAGAGAGGTGACTAAGTAATGCACAAATTAGGTAAATTTTGAATACTTATATATGAATCCTTACATAAGAATCTGTGGAGGCGTCTTCTTCCTGCACATCAATTGGCTTACAAGCTGCTTGATTTGAATCATTTAAAATTTGTTACTATATTTCTCACTACTGATAACTAAAGAAAAGCCAACACATTTGTTATGTTTTGTTCAATATTTATTGTAGTCTAAGCGTACATGGTTTTTGGTACTCCAGGTCTGTGCACTGGCGCATCGTAGTAGAAGGGCCTTTTGGGTGGTGGCGGAGGTCTAAACGGATTTCCTCCAGCTCCTCCAGGCATGGGTCCACTGTGACGTGAAGCTGAGGCCAAGCTAAAGCCTAGAATGGCCAACAGCAGACTGCAGAGTGCGAGTATATTCATGATGAAGCGTTTAGTAATCAACTGATACCAAATCTCTGTCCGCTGGGGGGTTTATATAGCAGATTCAGACTGAGGCCGGGTGCTTTACATTTCTGATAAGGTGGCGCAAACAAAAAGAACAAAAAAATCACCTTAAACTGATGCTGATTATTTATTGTCTGGCGAGGCATTCGAAACTGTTGCTCGGGGTCTTCCCTTCTGTTTTTGCGGTTTCTTTTCCAGTTCCATGTTTGCATCAAATTCTATGCGTCTGATGCAGCGCGTCAATTCGGACAGCATAACTTCGAGATTCTTTTGCTGTTTGGCCAAAGCCTTGGAACGCATTTCCAATTCATGTCGCTCCTGCAGCATTATGGAAATTGTTTGATTTTAACTTGATATTGATCTCTAGTCAGAAGCTTACCGTCAGCAGCTCTTCCAACTGCAGTTGAGTATCCAATGTCTTGCCATTGGACCTGATTTGGGTCAAGCCAATGTTGGTCCTTATCAAATATTTCCTGTGGGTAAAGGTGGGCGTTTTTGAGAACACGATGTATGTCGAAGGTATTCTGTGTGCTAACCAGAGGGTAAGACCTTGCACTTGTCCTAACAAGCGGCGTACTAGTTCCGTCATTTCTATGGATTGGTGGGGGAGGAATGTTTCTATTAAAATACAGGAAAAACAAAAATTTTGAGACTGAAAGTGTTTTCGAATGTGTTTAATTTTAGAGTAGGTTTGATGGCTATTCAGACGCCTGTTTAAACGGGCTTACCGCAACACAGACGAAAACTCAGCTGAGAGATCATGTCACGTATAGGCTTTACACTTAACTGTTGTAAATTTCGATTCACAATATTCAGGCGGGGTAAGGTGGTACTGCTTCTTCCTCTTGATGGTAAAGTGTCTTACGTGAAGCTTAATTGTTGCCATAGGCATCCCTATAGTGCTAAAAAGTGAGTCTCGTATAAAAAGACGTTTCCTTCTCTGACCCATAGTAAGCGCAGCTAGGTGACAGCTTCTTGGATGGACAACACATCCACTTGAAATGCGGCAGAATAAATTCAAATTGAGGTTGGCGGTAAAACCGACTAAGAAAATAAGCAACAAAAGCTCTGCCATCCGTCGCTGCGCAGTTGCCCAACTCTACCGTTGCTTTACAAGTAGGTGTGTGGGACAGAGTATTCGTTTTACTGTTGCCAGTTGCTCTGCAGGGCTGGTAGTCAAAAAGCATTGCATACTTTCTGGCCGGCATTTTAGGCGATGTCATGCAATTCGAATTGCATACTTTCAAGCGGCATATTGTATGCATTCACAAAACAAAGACTCAAGTAGGAATACTACATACATCCAGACACTAGTAACAGCGACCTGCCTATCTCGCTTAACATCTCCATTGATGATGATCCACAGGAACCACACAACGGCTCAGTGTCGAACAATAAATAATCAGCATCAACAGCTTGCGGGGTTTTTTTTTTTTGGTTTTCTGTTTTTGCCACCTTATCGAAATGTAAAGCACCGTCTCAGTTTGAATCTGCTATATAAGCCCCCCACCAGACAGCGATGTGGTATCAGTTGATTACTAAACGTTTCATCATGAATATACTCACAATCTGCAGTCTGCTGTTGGCCATACTGGGATTTAGCTTGGCCTCAGCTTCACGTCACAGTGTGCCTTTACCTGGATTACCGGGAGGATCCACCGGTCCGTTTCTACCAAGACCACCAGGAAGACCGTTCAACTACGATTCGCCTCTGTACAGACCCGGTGAAAGGAAGAGCATGTACGCTTAGGACTTAATAAATTATTAACGAAAGAAAACAAGACTTGGCTTCATTTGCAACGTATTTTTTTAAAAATTGTTTGATTTATACCTTTATATGTAGAAGGTATGGGGATGCAATTATAATCATGAACAGATACAGTCGATTCTCTGAAAAAAAGTTTGGCAGGGACCAGGAGACAAAGCTTTTTCTGTAAATGTTGGTCTTAAGGTCTTAAACACGTTCACTTACTACATCCTCAGCTTTCTGGTCACTTGAACAGCTACTGTTAGTTTAGGAACAGGTGTGATTACTTAATAGAGAATGTTCTACGAATGTTAAATTGTTTTGCAAATTTCGCAAGCCGCTAGACCCTCAGAAGCATACACTTTGGTTTAAAACCCGCATTGAAATGTGTCTTCATGGAGAGGCCCCTCACCACTTAAAGTACGTATTACGTATTACCCAAGTACTTGCCAGGTTTCGATGTATAGCCATAGACCAACATGAGGTGTGGCTAAGAAACAAAATTCTCATGTCTAAAACTATATTGCCCACCCTTTTTGAAGATGCCTACCGAATCAGAAGAGGGGTTTTTAAGCAACAAGATTGAGAAACAAAGTGGAGTATCTATAATGCGGGCCAGTTGGCCGAATCGGGTAGCCTATCATCCATACATCGTGGCTAGAAAACTGTTGAGAACAATGCAAATAAACAAGTCCGGAGTTAAAATGAAGAATGACAAACATTCTGCAGAAAATAAGATCAAACAAACGTGGAAAATGTTAAGCAAATTATCTCATCCCATTAATTGACCACAATTTGCCTACATCTGTGTAAGTTTTGAGTAAATGGTTGGAGAAGGGTACATGTAGGTACAATAAGGCATAAACATCTGAGCAAACATATATTTTCTGTCCAACTATCTTAATCATCAGCAGATCCACGTTGGCAATGGTGTTTCCAAGTAGTCAAGGCCTCTAAAAATAAGATTTTCAAATCAATAAGCTATATAAGAAGGTCCCAGCGGGTAAAGTTCAGTACACGCCACTAAAATGAGGCAAGGTTATGTCTAAGAACCTCATAAAACTGTACGTAGCATATGCTCTTACAGAGTATTTCCAAAGTAGACCTTATGGTGGAATTCGTAGGGAATTGAAATCGAATTAACAAATTCAAGCGAAGCTGAAAGTATCCTAAACCACTAACACAAAGCTACAGCCAATTATTGTATCAAACTGCAATTACATTTCTTCCATTTCTCCCACACCAAGTTACTTGATATGTATCCACTTTTTGCCAGTCCGGTTTTTGTCTCAATTCTAAATCACTTTGATATATGTACTAAAATTTGCGTAAACCCTCTTAATAACACCCATCAATTGCTGGTCTTATCACAGACATTGAAAACCAGTTCTCGCACGTGAAGCAGACAAATTATAGAATTATAGCTAATCCAAGTCTATAAATATTTGTTGTAAATGTTTATTAATTCATGTTTTGGTAGTTAAGTAAGCAAAATAACAGTTGCGTGTGTGTGTGGAGGAGTGTGCACATACGGGAGGAGACACAACAAAATTGTATAGAAAAGCTTTTCAATTCAAGCAAATGCAGCTAAGGTAGCGGATCGTGTTGTACACGCGGTTGCTTTTGAGGTTTACTTGTGCAAATTCTCAAGGAAATCCTTGTGACGCTGTATGGCCTCCTCGTGCTCCTTGATCTGTTGATGATGGAACTCGGCCTGATGGATCTGGTCGTTCTTCAAACGATCCAGTTGTTCCTTTTGCTGTAATTGAAAGATAAGTCGTTAGATTACATACAAATGGAAAGAGCTGCGGGCAGCGTGCGAGCGTGAGTTAAAAGTTAATTAGAAGCCCTCCCGCCGTCCAATAATTGGCAACAAAGCTATTTGTCATTATTATTGGCTTGCGATTGCCGCTGCCAACCGTTGACGAGTGTATAAAAGGGGACGCGCTTGAATTCCCAAAGTCGAGAACAAATAAGTAAGTAATGTTTTTTTTTTTCGGTTGTTGTAGACTTTTTAGCACGCACTTGACAATCTCTCGTGGAGCAAACAAAATGCAAATTGGCCAAGCATAAATATTAAAAGTTGTGAAGTGAAAAGGCGACTTGGGGGAAAAACGTCGCCACAGCCGCACATCTCTGCCAAGCAGCATCAGGAACCAGTCTCTGGTCAGTTTCAGTTGATAGTTGGACTCGAAAAGAAGTTAAGCCAGACAAAAGAGTGGCAAAAGAAAGTGTGATTCATATTAATATCGTTGTTTTGTTTCCAATTGAGGTCAAGCTACCTCCCTGCGCATTTCATCGGTCGTTCCATCTGGCCAAATATTAATAGTGCATAGGCGTAAATACTGCTAATTAAGTGTCAACAAGCCCCTCCTCCTCTAGCCCCTGGAATAGTTTATCAGCTCCGAAAAAAATTCAAAGTCAGGCCTCGACTTTTTACTTGGGTGGTTGATAAGCAGCGGCCACCAGTCCGTTTAGAACATTAACCAACCAACCGAGCTGAGAGATGGAGTCGCTGCTTGGTATTGTGGTGTTCACTTTGCTGTTGACCCTGGGAAGCGCTTCCTATATGAGCGCCGCTCTGCAGGCACGTCCGCCATTGAGGCCGGTGCGTGTGGTGGAAACGGTGAACCAATGGCAACAATTGGAATATGGATTTGCCAATGCACAGGATCGTGAGAATGCAGAGGCAGCGGGGAATTTGGTGCCCGAGAATGGCACTCCCATTGATGTGCAGGCTCACTACAGTACGAATGGCCAAGTGAGAGTGTTTACTACCATACCCAGATTTGTGACAGGCATACCCTATACCCTGGCCACCGTTAGCGAGGAGCGTGGCCGGAATGGTCCACTGTTGCAGCCATATCCCAACTATGGCTGGCATAATGCCAATGGCGAGAATTGTGACCTGATCACCTCTGCCTTCCGTGTGGCCGTGAGTTGATTCTCGAATTATGCATCTTCCCTCGGGTCGGCTCCATTCAATTTGTCTTTCAGATCACCGAGTGTAATCAAATGTGGGTCATCGATTCGGGTCTGATTGCTGGTGTACAGCATTGTCCTCCCCAGCTGTTACAGTTCGACCTTAATGACGATAGTTTGCTGCATCGCTTCCGGCTGCCCAATAACACTTACACTCCACGTGCCTCGCTCTTCATTGCGCCCAGTGTGCTGGTCCAAGATCCTCCGCCGCGTGGCAACTGTGCCCGTACTATGATCTACATAGCAGACGTTAGCTATCATGGCCTGGTCATTTACGATCATCAGGCTCAGACCGCCTGGCGTGCTGAGAATCGTTTCATGTATCCCGATCCAGATTATGGCCAGCACACAATTGCCGGTGAGAGTTTCGTACTGATGGATGGCATTTTTGCCGTTAACCATGATCGTCGCCGTCTGTACTTCCATCCGTTGGCCAGTGTCAGTGAATATGCTGTACCGCTGAGCGTTCTCAATCGCCGGGAAAACTGGGCGAACGGTGTCGAGGCTCAGGCCGATCAGTTTGTGCTGCTGGGCAGACGGAGAAGCGAATGTGCCGCCTCGGCCATGGACAGCAGAAACAATCTGTACTGTGTCACCTTCAATCCGATTAAGCTGTTTGTTTGGAACACGAATACGCCGTACAGCACACGCAATTTTGGCAACTTGCCCGCCAATGCCAATGAGCTGCAGTTTGTTAGCGGAATGAAAGTGGTGCGAAATAATGCGGGACGGGAGGAACTCTGGCTGCTATCCAATCGGTTTCAGGTGAGATTGGTAGAGGATATAGGTGAATCATGTCATTCATATATATATATATAAATATATTCCAGAAAATTGCTGCTGGCACCATAAATTCGAATGAGGTGAACTTTCGCATTTTGCGTCGCCCTTTGGATGATGTACAGGGTGGTGTATTTTTTGCCAGTGATGATGAGCTGACCAACCGGCTGGTATTTAGCTAGAGTTAACTTTCTTTTAAGAATATCTCTGAATATATAAGCATGGGAATTTACTTTGTTTTGAGGTCAAGAATGGCGGGCGTACTCGTAGAAAGCTAAGGGCACAGCTGGTTGCTATGTGTATGCCTATGTCCTTGATTTGAGGGTTTAGATGATTACGATTGGGACCCCAGGAAAATCGTGAGTATAATGAACTTTCGTAGGTAACAAAGATGCTGTTGATATACAGAACGAGAATGCTAAGCAAACTTCGTCTGTGCCGAAGTTTTTATACTCTTGCTTAAGAGCTCGTTCGTATGGGAGCTATTTGATATAGTCATCCAATTTGGCCAAAAATTAGTAACACTATGTGAAAGCATGTGAAACAAACAAATACAAACATTGCAGGATGCTACCATTAAAAACAAAAAAGTTTGTCTAACTAAGACTGTTTTTCAGACCTATGTTTTGTATGGCAGCTATACCATATAGTTGTCCGATCTTAATAAAACTTGGTAGAGTTATGAAAAAGCATAGAAAACTTATGAATACAAAGTTTGGAGACATTTCCATTGAAAAGAAAAAAGTTTTTCTTACTAAAACTAGTTTTCCGACCGATTGTTCCTATGGTACCTATGAGATATATTCATCCGATCCGGTCGGTTTCAACATATTAGTAGTGTGCATCAAAAAGAAGAACTCTGTGCTAAATTTCAGCTCGATAGCTTTAAAACTGAGAGACTAGTTAGCGCAGAAACAGACCGACAGATGGACGGACAAAGCTCAATCGACTCAACTCGTCACCCTGATCAAGAATATATATAGTTTATGTGGTCGGAAATGAATATTTCTATGCGTTGCAAACTTCTGGGCAATATTATAGTACCCTTTGCAAGGGTATACCAAAGCCAGATAAATATGGGTTATATTTTCACAAGTCACCAACAAGGCCACTTGATCGTTTATACAGCTGTTTCAAGAACCTCCCGGTTCTATATGCAGTAGTATATGCCAGTGGCATTTGGAAAGGAAAAGAGCAGGTTGAAAATCCCGTAAAGGAACGATAGATTAAAGCCCACTCAACTTGGCAGAGCTTCTCTCAATCTCATGGTCGTGGTTTGGTCCCATTCATGGCAATCTAAATGCTGACAAGCTGGTAAAGACTATATATAGTAGCATATATCATTCCTCATATACATCCCATTTGTTGTACACAGTCTCCACTGTATATATTCAATATTTCTACGTGTTCGAAACAATTCGTAATTGTGGATTATTTTTGGCCACAAAGTTCAATCTCGGTGTTATCGCTCCAAAACGATTATGCATAGATGACTACCAGAAACTGGATGTAAGGCGTCGTATGCGTGAGTGATCGATCACACTTAATAGGCCAATGAACCACTTGGACGCAGGCCCCTCTCTCTCTCTCTGGATGTCGGGCGGAGTGTGCATAATTAGTCAACACTAGCAACTCGTTTTCCAGTTAATAACAAGAATTTCAATGCACAATGTTTAACGATGGTTGTTTATGTGTGCAATTAAACCAGTTACACAAGCTGACCCGATTAGCCAGATTTAAGCAGAAAAGACATGGGCCAGTTGCTGGCCATGCAGGCGCAGTCTCCGCTTGGACTTTATGTGGAGCACACGGTCAACGGAAAGTGAAAGGATAACCGGAATGCAGTATTTGATGAAACTAAGCTGTTGCTGTCTATGGCTGACTCTGTCCGTCGGCCAGTATGCGGAGCAGAACAAGGCCCTGGAGAGCGTTTTCGAGGCACGCAATTTGGAGCTGGCCTTTCCCTCGCTGAAGGAAAGGGACCGAGTTGTGGCCGAAGGGCTCTTCGATCCAGACAATGTCATACCCATCGATGTGGATGTGTACTATAAACGTGAGTGCTCTTGAGGCTACTCCACTGCTTCTCTGCTTATGTTTCGAGTTTCCCAGACGGCGATCCCACTCCTTCCATCTTTGTGACCATTCCACGTTTTGTCAAGGGTGTGCCGTATTCGCTGGCCTATGTAACCAATGAGGCGCGACCCAATGGCACCCTCCTGCAGGCGTATCCCAGTTATGAGTGGCACAAGACACATGGAGCTGACTGCAATGGCCTCACTTCGGTCTTTCGCATTCAGATAGATGAATGCGGACGCATGTGGATTCTGGATAGCGGGGAAATTGACTTTATACAGCACTGTCCACCGCAGTTGTACGCCATAGATTTGGAGAGCGGACAGATTGTCCACCACTACCGCATGCCGAAGCGCTTATTCAAAGAGGGAGTAAGTCGCTTCGTCATGCCCACCATTGAGCTGGATGCCCAGAACTGTAATGTGGGCTTTGTGTACATGGCTGATTCCATAGGCGCTGGCTTTGTGGTCTATGATGTGGCTGGCCAACAATCGTGGCGCATTGAGAACAAGTACACCTATCCACATCCAGACTTCGGAACTTTTACCGTTGCCGGCGAAAGTTTTGAGCTTTGGGATGGCACTGTGTCCATTTCCTTGACTCCTCATACGCTGGGCATAAAGCGCATGATGTACTTCCATTCACTGTCCAGTGACTGGCAGATGGCTATCCCCCTGGATGTGGTCAACAATGCCAGCATCTGGAAGCTCAATGATGTCACTGCGGCCCTCGATCAGTTCGTGGTGCTGGGCAAGCGTGGAAGTCAGTGTGTGGCTGCTGCCATGAGTGAGACGGGTATGCTTCTATGTGGCCTGATGCAGCCAGCAAGCATTCTGGCCTGGAATATCCGGACACCGTACAAACACCCGAATCTGGTGATGCTGATAGAAGACGAGCAGAATTTGCAGTTTACGAGCGGAGTGAAGATCGTACGCAATCATGAGGGCAAGGAGGAACTGTGGACCTTGTCGAACCGCCTGCAGAAAGCCTTTGGCTCTGGGGGACTCAACTTTAAGGAGATCAATTATCGCATACAGAAGTGTGGAATGCAAGAACTGCTTGGCGGCAGACCCTGCTTTTAATGTGTGGCTAGTTAATCCTACAAGTTTAGTTCAAATAAATAAAGGCAGAGATGGGACACGACTTACCTTTTTGTAGAAGAATTCCTCCTCGCGGGCAGCCTCCATTTTGCCAAAAGCGCCGCCAGCCGCACGGATGGAGCCACCACCGCCACCTCCCTTTCCGGCACCACTGCCCAGGTCACCCAACTGGCTGTTGCTCATCTTGGCCAGCCTGAAAGAGAAGCAATTTTCTTTTCAACGATTACGCAACAAAGCCGCCCCCCTGGGCCATGGTGTCAGGTGAAAATTAGGAAACGAGTTTGATTATCTTATCGGACAAGGCTCATACATAACACTTTGAAAGCGAAACCACTTACTGAACTCCACTTGGATACAGGCGATTGATGCTACGACGGACCACGAACATTCTGTTGCTGATATTGAGTTAAACTGGTTGATCTGCAAATATATATTGATGAATAATCAAAGCATGAGTTGCCAGAAATGCGGGGAAGGGCGCAGCCATTAAAAATGAAATGAATTTGCCAGTGTGTTGAACTGAGTGAGCAAATCCATTCCTCTTAAATATATGTTCGTGTATATCTATATCATATTTGTTTATTGCTTAAAAGAAAAGTATATATGTGCAAACACATATATATATATGGAAACGCCGGGAAAGCCGTCTTACTTACTTGAAGATTTATTTTTTTGTGGCGCAGTAATCGCTTGATGAGCGATAAGTGATTAATGATAGGCGATTCGGCTGCGCACTTATCGATATCAATAAGTCGATAGTAAGTGGTTAGCCGTGGTCGCGACGCTTACTAAACAGTATCGATAGCTAGGCGCGAAGCATAAATAATTATGCTGGGAGTAAGAAGTTGCCAAATTAATATTATAAATTAAGAATAACTGAAATCTATGAAACCTTGCTTTAGAAATTGTTAAGAAATCAAGTAGAAAAATCGCCATCACTCTGCCAGGCAGGCATATTTCCTATGTGAATCATTGAAAAAGCTTTGCAGTCAAGGATCTTAAAAAACTACTATAGATGGAAATAGTGTGCGTAGCTTTCAATGCTTTTCCAGGTTTTTTAATTCACTTTACAGCACATTTTAAGACTCAGTTGCTCAAAACCAATAACAGATGGAATCTCTAGACAGAATGCCCATTTTTCTGATGTCCACCATTTTTGTTGAACCGTACCGATATTTTAGGTTCGGAACATGTTCAGGTTCAGCTTTTAATTCTAAAGAGGTCCGGTTCAAGGTTTGGTTCTCAGTAAAACAAAATTCGGAATTCCGGGTTCGAGCCGGTTCGGCTTAAAACCGGTTTGCAGCCCTGATAATAAGACAAATAAATGCAAATGATGCATTTTGTGGTCAAATATTGTGATATTAAGAGCGCCCTTGATTTTTTTTGCAAAAAAACTGATTCATTCCTATAAATATAAAATATTTGGTTGATTTTATTGACCGCAAATAATTGCATGATTCTTATAAATATAATATAATTCGACAAATACTTATGCTAGAAATTAAATTAGATGAAATGAGATTTCGTAATCTTATACAACTATTCTTCCTCTAGATACCTGAATATTTCATTGAGTGGCTCCACCCTCGGTTGGATAAGACTCGCTCGCAATAGGTTCAGCTGCTCCTTCTTTGTGCGCCTAAAGAATCCACGCTGTGGAATAAACATATTATTAGACAATTAAATTCTTCTTTTTTTTTTTAAACAAACTTTTACCTTCTTCATGACATAGCCAATGGTCGTTAGTAGCAGCGCGCCACCAAGCACGGACACAAGCAGCTTCCACCAAGAAAACTCTTCCATGGCTATAAAATACAACGATATTTTATTTGGCCTTATTTTGCGTTGAAGGGAAACGGTGTTGGCTGACGAATCGCCCCTCCGGCGCAACTCTAGTCCCAGTTCAACAAAGATTTCCAAGGGATCCTTTGGATGGGCAGTGAAACTTGAGAGATTGACGATAAAGCGCATTTGCAGATTCATCGTTGTGTCGTTCTTAAAGTTGTGTACAATTCCCACGACTCGCTGGCAGACGGTCACTTGCGGGTCACTACAGTTGAACATAATCGTACGGTTTACAGGTGGATTGTCTTTCGAGGCTTCGTTGGCATCGTGAGTTAAAGTGTTCCTCTGGTATATGGTATTGTTCTGTTCGAGCAATTCGAATCGCACCACGTTGTTGTCATAGCTGGCTTCTATGGTGAGATTGCTCGCTTTAATGAGGGGCAGGGTTTCGGTGGAGTTGGCAATCTTATATGCCACGGGTATGTAAAAGATAATTTCCATATCAATGGGGCTGGGACCAAGGCTCTTGATGTCATAGTTATTAATTATTTCGGCGGAATTTTGATAGTGTTCCAGTTGAATTTGGCCCATCTGACGACTGATTGAAAAAAAGGGTTAAATATTGGTTGTCCTTTGCCGCAATTTCTTCTTACCCCAATGCCTCTAGCTTGGTGTCATTGGTCAGTCTGATCACACTTTCCAGCACATTGTCCCTTCTATTTAGGTCCAAGTCATCGCTATTAACTTCAGCTGTAATGCTTAAAGTGCTGCCAACCAGGTTGCTTGGATCATACTTTATGGTCAGGTTTGTCTTGTCGCCTGGATTCAGTGAAAGGCCATCGACTAACATACAACTCAATGTGGCATTTATAACCTCGCAGCATCTAGGTATTTGGAAGAGTCTCAAGCCTCTGGAGCTAGTTACATTAAACATGGGCGAATACGCCGTTTCCCCCCGGTTGATGATCTCGTAGTGCACACTCAGAAACTCAGAGCTGCCCAGGATAAACGAGGAGCTATAAAACAGACAGAGACACAGATTACCAGTAGCCGTAATTTTCCACAAGTTGCACCCACCTTATATTCTTGGTAGAAACCTGCAAGTCGGGCCTACATATCTCGCTGTTGCAATTCTTGAAAAACTTGAACTCCTGCATGTGGAGCGTAGGATCCGCAGGATCAACGGCAGCGCAGGTCTGACAGAAGACTGTTTCTCGGGTTGAAAACACTTATTTTTCAGAGATCAAAACAAGCATTGAGCGTTCTTACCTTCTGACTTTTGTATCTTCTGGGTAAGCTCATAGTGTATCTCCACTTTGATGGGCTTTAAGATCGCCTGTTTGATGAAGAAGACATCCACATCAAAAGTATTGCAGTTTGGCTTTAGTCCGGCAACTCCCCTAAATGTATGTTCCTTGCTCTGAGTCTGGTTGAAAGAAAGTCGCTTATATTCCGGATCGAGTACCAGGGTCATGTTTATCTCCTGTTGTTGGACTAATGGAATTGTGGCCGTAGTGGTTAGACCATAGCAGGCATTTATTTGAATCTTTTTCTGTTCCGGCTTAAGTTTGTGCGGCTCCAATTTCAAACTGGTTTCTATTTTGACCACGGGATAGGCACGGTACAGGTACACGGATTCAGCATTGGGAGCACCAATCGCAAAATCGTTAAAACCATTTTGATCAATATCGGAGCCCTTGGAGAGGCCATGACCGAACATGTGTGAGCCATATTTGGAGGGTTGCTGTGGGGGAGCATCCAGGCGCTGACTGGGCTGATCCCTCAAACCCTGCTCGCTGCCCAGATAAATGAACACCGAGCCATTGCCCGCAAAGGGTGCGCCCACGGCAATATCTGGAAGAGAACGAATTTAGCAGGTGGTCAAGCTAATCCCTGACTAACTACCCACCATTGAAGCCATCATGATTAATGTCTCCCAGTCGGGTCAGGGTGGTGCCGAAACGTGCCGGACTGCTGACGGGTGAGCGAAGCTGCTTTGCCTCGAAATTGAACTAGAATTGATAAGAAATGGAAACCTTAGTCACTCGATCCCACTTGACCTCTTTGTCTGACTCACCCGTCCCTTGTTGAGGAACACATAAATTGCCCCATTCTCATAGGAATCTTCCAAGGCATACTGTGGGGCCGAAATGATCACATCCGTCAGTCCATCTCCATTCAAATCCTCGGCCAACACTGCATATCCAAAATACTCTCCAAATTGTTCGCCCCGTAATGTACAATATATGGTGATGTTTTGGTCCAACATATCATAGATGTAGCCCTCGCCGGACTGCTCGTTGGCCTGTGGAGCAGTGGCCACATACAAGAGACGCTCCAGGTTCGAGCTATCAAAGTAACCCGAGCTCACCGAGTACCCGAAATACGAGTCGCTCTGCTGACCCCAACTCTGGGGTCTAGGTACAGTTGTTACATGGGACTCACTCGGCTTATACTCAGAGGTATCACTGCGAGCTATGCGACGATGCTGGCTACCCCCCGATGTCAGCCGGTAGCGTATCACCGATCCCATCCAGCTGTATATACCGGGAGCGCCCATAAGGAACTGGGTATTGTCATCCGATATATGAGCACTCACACCCAGCTCGCCCATCATATGATTGTATATCTTATCCACGTCTGTCCCCAACACTTGATTACTTCTCAAATTCAATGGCGAAATTTTTTTCACCTTCTCCGGGTGATCGCCCAGGGTGTCGGCCACCCAATAGCACTTGCCATGCATATGATAATAATTCGAAGTGGGCGCCACAAAACGGGGAGCACACACCAACAGTTTGTCGGTGTCCTTGGTACCACCGTCCATGGAGGCACCCAGCCATTGGTGGTCCTTGCGCTCCGAATCGAGGGTATAGTCGCTCTCCTCCGCCTCAACATTCCCCGTAGAAACAAAAACATAGGGACTGCAGGTTCCGTTTAACGGCGAGCACTTGTAAATGGCGCCCGTCTCATTGACTCTGCGTTGGCTGTCCAAGGTGGATTGGGCACGCGGTGATCCAATAATTAAACTGCCACAATGCGAAATCAACTTTAAGTTAAGGCCAACATCTCTTCCACTTACCCTTTGGGACGCAGGCTGATGGTGTAGCCAAAATATGAGGCACGCACTTTTGGAATAAAGGAGTCAAGTTGGGGGTCCCTAATCTGAACATTCGGAAGAGGTGATAAGTTGAAGGCATTGGCTAGGCATCCCACCCAACAGAGCACTAACACAAGACGCGAGAGTTGATTTAGTCTAAACATATTTCTGATTTTCTGCAAACCATTTACTGTTTTGAGCCAAAACTTAAGCGAGCCACTAACAACCGTCTGTACTCCACGACTCGATGCAACTGAATAGCCAACTCAACCAATATAGGACATCGGTTCAGTTTCAATTCCCTTACAAGTCATCATTTTATGACGCGGTTTTTGAAATTACTCAGAAAAGAAAACCAAAATATATGGTAATCTATTTAAACAAATCTTACAGTTCGGTTGACCGACTGAATGATTCGTCATTGTCAAATAGATCGTGGAGGTTGAACTAAGATCCACTTTCAGTCAATAAGGATGCGCAGTATTGGCTCGATATTATATCTTCCGAATGGACCAACCAATAAAGATTCCTCTATATTGAGATTAAAAAAATACAAACAAAAACTAGAGGAAAGTTAACTTCGGCTTGTATACCCTTGCAGCACGTTTTCTGACTGATTTGAACCAGTTTTTCTCAGTAAGACTACTTTTCTGACCCCACTTTGTATGACAGCTATACCATATAGATGTCCGATTTCGACCAAACTTAGTGAAATCATGGAAAAGCATAGCCAACTAAGAAATACAAAGTTTGGAGGCGTTTGATTTGAAAACAAAAAACTATTTCTCACTAAAACTAATTTCTCGACCGATCATTCCTATGGCAGCTATAACCAACAGTCCTCCGATTTTGACAAAACTTTAAGGAGCTGTGTGAAAGCTTATAAAATAAATATATGCCAATTTTAAAAAGGTTCACATTGAAAACAAAGAAGTTTTTCTCACGAAGACTATTTTTCTAACCCAACTTTCTATGGCAGCTATACTATATGGATGTCCGATTTCGACCAAATTTGGCAGAATCATGGAGAAGCATTAAAAACTGGGAAATACAGAGTTTGGAGACGTTTGCATTAAAAACAAAAAAGTTTTTCTCACTGGAACTAGTTTTTCGACCGATCGTTTCTATGGCATCTATATGTTATAGTCATCCGATCCGGCCGGTTGCGACATATGTGCAGCGTATTTGAATTGAGTTGATCTCAAGTGAACATGTTCTATTTGAAATGCATACTTTTAGGGATGGAACTGAAAATTGAAAGTATCTGTGAGGCTACAAGATGAATAACGTAACCTTTTGGTTTAGCTAAGAGTCAATATCTCGGTCCTAGGTTGGCAGCTTACCCCAGCGTCACATAAAAAGCCACACCTTTTGTTTCACAGTCCAGTTCTTAGTGGAAGGATATCTGTAGGCTATAACTAAATCAATTCCATTCAGATTAGAAATAAAGCAGGCGATTCTGTATGAAAGTTTGGTGCTCTCTCGCGGCCTTACAGTAGGCCAACTGAGAGCAGTTCAAATAATTCTGCAAATAAAACGCACTCCCTTTTCGGTAATTGGAAATGCCTAATTAATATGTATAAAATGGAACAATTGCGTTTCTCTTTATTAAATACTAACTACTAACATAATACTAGAATCGTTTCGTATATCAATTAGATTGCGCTCATTTATAATCTAGCTCTCGGTTTCACAATTTACACAACTTTAAAGTCTTTTCCGTTGCCATCGGTACTATAGCTTACACCTAGAAAAACTCGTTAAAAACAAACGAAAATGATCAAATTAAACAATTAAACAATTTCTGTCAATAAATATTTACACATAATGGCAATATGGCCTGACTGCTTCCCGGTCTCATCTTCACTTATGGCTAACTTAATTGTGGTTAAACTACAAATTACAAGGCACTCGTCGTTGACCAACAAAGAATATTGAATGACTCCGGAAATGCATGCCTTAATATTCTATATAGGATTTGGTATCATTCCATATTGGCAGCCAGTAGACCATTTAGAATGTGTGATGTATACGGCTAAGATCACATGGGTGGTTGTTTCATTAGTTGTTGCCGCTGTTCAGATTCTCCGCCTCGGGTTCGACGGGGTTCTGTTGCACCAGCCGGTCCAGCTCTTCCTTTTTCGCCCGATTGAAGAATCCCAACTGAAAGAGAAGGCAGTTAGAACATGGCCAGGGAAGCAGCTTCTTCGCCATCTTCTTACCTTATACATGCCATAGCTCATGGCCGCCAGCAGCAGCAATCCACCCAGCACGGACACAATGATAATCCAGATGGGCAGGCTGGACACCAAGTGTTTGGATATAACATTTGGCTCGATTTTACGCTTGATGGACAAGGTGTTGGCCTTGGGGTCGCCCTCTTTGCGCACATTCAGATCAATGAGTATGACAAAGAACTCCCAGGGATCCACCAGCAGAGCGTTGACTTCGTTGAGGTCGACGCTAAAGCGCATGTTCAGGTTCACCGACTTGTCCGGCTTGAAGTTATATACCCGTGTCACGGCACGCACGCAGATGGTCATCTCGGGATCCCTGCAATTGAACACTATCGTACGGTTCACCGGCAGCTTGCCCTTGAAATCCTCGCTGAGCAGATCATGGGCCTTGACATTGGAAATGCGAGCATATTGCTCACGATTCGCATTGAGAGCCTTCAGGTCACGTCGCTTGCGCGTCATGGATGCCGTGGCCACCGAGTCGCCATCCAGCACTTGCCAAGATTCGTGCACATGGCCACTGGTACTGATGTCATAACCCTGACCATTCTGGCTAACCACAGTTCTCTGCTGGTTCTGACCAATGCTCATGGTGGATATCTCAATGGGATTCATTATCAGCTGGGTATTGTTCTGATCCAGTAGTTCAATGCCCAGCAACTGGGCATCATAGGTGGCCTGCAGGGTGAGATTGCTCACACTGATGATGGGTATGGTGGCCGTTGAGCCGGCAATCTTGTATGCCACAGGTATGTGGAAGACCAGTTCCATGGCATCCACTGTACTGGGACCATTGCTCTTGATCTCATAGTTATTGATAATGACGGCGGAGTTCTGGTAGTGTTCCAAATCGATTTGGGCATTCGTCTGGCCACTGCAACATCAAAACGTTGGTTAAACACTTGCACAGCAGTTTCTTCTCCCCCCCCCCCCAAATTACTTACCCCGTGGCATCTATATCGGTGTACTCGATCAGACTGATCACATTGGTTTGAACATTGTCCATGGGATTCTTTTCATGGCCCGTGCTGAAAACCTCGGCTTTGATGATCAAGGCGCTGCCACCAAGATTGCTAACATCAAAGCTGATGCTGACGCTATCCTTGTCACCCTTGGCCAGTGGACGCCCACCATTGAGATCACAGACCATGATGGCATCGCTAACCTTACAGTTCCAGGGTATTTGGGCGAAACTCAGGCGACTTGAGCTGGAGACATTGAACTGCGGCAGATATGCCGTTTCCCCGTTGTTGGTTATCTCGTAGTTAAGACGCAAAATGTTGGCACTGCCCAGGGTAAACGTGGGGCTGAATGGATGGAGAGAGAAGAACATTTAAGATTAGCATTTGGGTAAGCCATTCTTTGAAGACCTGGTCAGAGATTTCACAAAACATGATCTTTAATATCCTTTACTTAACCCCGCTCACCTACCGGAAACTAAGTTACGCCAGTAGCTGTCGAAGGTGCCGGCAGCATTATAATCACATAAATAAACGCTAATAAACTTCGGTTCGTTTATTTATATACCCTTGCAGCACGCTTTTCTAACCAAGACTACTTTTCGAACCCTACTTTTCCATGGCAGCTATATTATATAGATGTCCGATTTCGACCAGAAAAGTTTTTCTCACTAAAACTAGTTTTTCGAACTATCTTTCCTATGAAAGCTGTATGCTATAGTCATCCGATCCGGCCGGTTCCAACAAATGTGCAGCATATTTATACTAAAAGACTTGGTGCAAAGTTTGGTGAACATAGCTTTCAAACTGACGGAGGACTTGGCATAGAAACATACGGAAATGTCTAAGTCAACTCAGCTTATCTTGCTGATCAAGAATGTATACTCTTTATGTGGTCGGAGATGCTTCTTTCAATGCGTTACGATTTTGGGAGAGCGTCTACTCGGCCTTACCTCACATCCTTGCTGGTCAGCTGCAAGTCGGCAATACAAATTTCGGTAGAACAGCCCGTGCTAAATATGATCTTCTCGCTGTAGACCTTGGCATCTGCAGGATCAACCGCCACGCACGTCTGACAGAATTCTGTGGATTAATTAACAAATGAATAAGCCATCCCTTGTAAACATTAAACCTATCCTTACCCTCCGAGTTGGGAATCTTCTTGGTTAGCTCATAGTGCATCTCCAGTTCAATCGGCTGGAATATATCCTTCTCGCTGTACCGCACATCGCACTCAAAAACGCGACACTGTTGCCTTAATCCGGCATCGGCTTTGAAGCTCACCTCATTGGTTTGCGTTTGGGCGAATTTGACCCGCTTCAATTGTGGATCAATGACAATGCGCATGCCCATCTCCTGTTGCTGCGCCGATGCCATTGTGGCCGTAGTGGTTAGTCCATAGCAGGCGGTGATCTGCACCTTATTCTGTTCGGGTTTTATTTCACGCGCCTGGGAACGCACACTGGCCTGCAGCTTGACCACGGGATAGGCACGGTACAGGTACACAGATTCCGCATTGGGAGCACCAATCGCAAAGTCATTGAAACCATTTTGATCAATATCGGAGCCCTTGGAGAGGCCATGACCGAACATGTGTGAGCCATACTTGGAGGGTTGCTGTGAGGGAGCATCCAGGCGCTGACTGGGCTGATCCCTCAAACCCTGCTCGCTGCCCAGATAAATGAACACCGAGCCATTGCCCGCAAAGGGTGCGCCCACGGCAATATCTGGAAGAGAACGAATTTAGCAGGTGGTCAAGCTAATCCCTGACTAACTACCCACCATTGAAGCCATCGTGATTAATGTCTCCCAGGCGGGTCAGGGTGGTGCCGAATCGTGCCGGACTGCTGACGGGTGAGCGAAGCTGTTTCGCCTCGAAATTGAACTAGAATTGATAAGAAATGGAAACCTTAGTCACTCGATCCCACTTGACCTCTTTGTCTGACTCACCCGTCCCTTGTTGAGGAACACATAAATTGCCCCATTCTCATAGGAATCTTCCAAGGCATACTGTGGGGCCGAAATGATTACATCCGTCAGTCCATCTCCATTCAAATCCTCAGCCAACACTGCATAGCCAAAATACTCTCCAAACTGCTCACCACGGAACACATGATACTTCTCTATGGTCTTGCCCCGCACATCAAAGATGTAGCCCTCGCCGGACTGCTCGTTGGCCTGCGGCGCCGTGGCCACATACAAGAGTCGCTTCAGATTGGAGCTATCAAAGTAACCCGAGCTCACTGCGTAGCCAAAATACGAATCATCCGGCTGGCCCCAGCGCTGAGGATTGGGTACATCTGTCTCGTAGGACACATACTGCGTATTGTCGATGGTATCACTGCGAGTCTTACGACGCCGCTGACTACTTGTGTCCCGCCGACTGGCCGTTGGTTCGTCCACCAAAGAGACCTGCCGGTAGCGGATCACCGATCCCTTCCAGGTGTGTATACCGGGAGCACCAATCAGGAACTGGGTATTGTCATCCGAGACATGAGCACTCAAACCCTGCTCGCCCAGTATGTAAAAGTAGTATCGATGCCCGTCTTCCTCCTCCACTTGCTGCGTCTTCAAACGCAACGGTGAGATTTTGGTCACATTCTCGGGATGGTCGCCCAGGGTGTCGGCCACCCAATAGCACTTGCCATGCAAATGATAATCCTTCGGAGTTGGTGCTATAAAACGGGGAGCACACACCAACAGTTTGTCGGTATCCTTGGTGCCACCGTCCATGGAGGCACCCAGCCACTGGTAATCCTTGCGTTCCGAATCGAGGGTATATTCGCTTCGCTCCACATCAATATTCCCCGTAGAATCAAAGACATAGGGACTGCAGGTTCCATTGAGGAGCGAACACTTGTAAATGGCGCCCGTCTCATTGACCCGGCGTTGCGACTCCAATGTGGACTGGGCCCGAGGTGCACCCACAATTATGCTGCAATGAAACGAAACAAAGAGCGTTAGACAAGCGTTCAACTTGAAACAATTAGTCAATCAGCGGATGGGTCACTCAATTTGGAGAAATGTCTCATGCATTGCTCGTCGGATTTTCCAGCTAAATTCTCAGTTAGAACGGTTCGTAATCTTATCTCTGTTATAAATACACTGTTCAAAAAAAAATGATGATATTATCTCAATCTGAACCTTAGTCAAATGCTAACTTCACGGTAGTCCACTGTATTCGCATGCAATCTTATCACATATCAAACTGAACGAAACTGGCTACGTTGGCTGATAACAAATTGGCATTGACTACTCCCCTTTATGTTTAGCAAGAAATCGGGTGGGAAGTATATGCATTACGGTGGACAATTGCCATTAAGCGTCTTCAATGCATGACTTCATCGTTTGTCCAACTTATTAAGTTTGTTTTTACTTATTTCTTCAATTTTCATTCAATGTTATTATTTCTGTTCGATACCCGCAGCCAGCTTGATGATTCATCCGAAACTTTAACCTGTTTACTCTAACGGCAACAGCTTCGGAGTCCCACTCCCTCAACCTCGCCCTCACCCTCACCCTCACCCACTTACCCAAGCGGTCGCAGACTGATGGTATAACCGAAATATGACGCACGCATTTTAGGCAGATCGGTGGCAAATTGTGGATCATTTATCTGTTTATTTGGCCGGGGTGATAAGTTGTAGGCCCAAGCCCCACACGCCAGGCCACATAGCACCAGCACTAGGCTCCGCCTGAAGCCTTGCCTGACCATATTTGACTCTACTTTTCACTTATTCGCTATGATTAATAAACGGGTTTATGCTGGCGACTAAATAACTTCGAACTTCGATAATATTATCACTTGGCTGGCCCGCGAACTGCAGCGATTTTGAAATGTTTTTTTATAGAAATTAAGGTGAGCGGTTGGCAACCGTCTCCAATGAGTGTCTTCGAGCGACTGAGTTGCTGAGGCGAATTGCTCCGCGGTGCAAAGGCAACGCTCTCTCTGATACAGCCAGCCAGCCAGCCAGCCAGCCACTCACCACTCGTCAGGTAGCTTTGGAGAGCTTGGGAGCTCTCAGCGGATTGGACGCTTACTCACTTTACCGTTGTTGAATTGGTAATGGTAGAATAATTGTGGGGGCGCGTAGTAAACGGGTTGGAGCATCTTTTGTCAAGAGCGACCTTCGATTAGACAGACAAATTGATTACTTTTCTTTGGGCAAAGTGGCAACTAAGATGTTTAGTTATTACCTATTCACCTATCACCTATTTGTATACCATTTGAAATGCTTTCTTAGGAAGAATCGTAGAAAATTGGTAAACTCTTGATTTTCTGTACACAAAGCCAAGGTTTTTCCATGTTACATACCATTCGTACGTAAACACAAGTAAGAAAGTCGGTCAAGACCGACTATAATATACTTTGTTACACCCAAAGTTTGTTTTAAAGTGTGTAAAGTGCTGCCCATCACCGTTGCGACGTGCGGTGCAGACCAGCAAAATTGTTTGTTTTAAGTTATAACTCGACTATCGTTCATCCGATCTTTAGCATTTCTCCAGCGGTTCAAAATATAATTTTGATTACTAAATATGTGTAGAAGAAACTAGCTATATATCTTTAAAACTATGGGAGGTATGACGTTTTTTCCTAATTGCGGGGGCGTGGAGAAAATTGAAAGTATACTTGATCTGCTTGAAGGTATAAGAAGTTTTTTCCCATGCACTTTGAACTTCTATATTTGACAATCTCTGAGATCTGTGCGTTTATAAGGACAGACAAAAGGACTTTCAAGAATTGGCATACCTTATATACTTTATGGGATCGGAGTTGCTTCCTTCTTCAACATAACAGAACAGAAGTGCTTTTCTTGTCGATAAGGAAAGTGTTTTAGATTATATCCCAAGTACCATAGAAGCTTCGTGCCTTCATTCTCATCTTTAGTAATGAGAACTACTTAACGATCTGTCGAGGATTGGAAAGATTGATAAGGTCAAACTTATCAAACTTAAATTTGATCAGAAATATACAAACTTTCGGGCAATTCGGCTAAATCAAACTTATGAAAAACCCCTAGATTCTGTTAGAAGGGACTTTTGTAAGCATTACCTCATATCCAGCTCATACTATTGTACTAGCAACTCGCAGCGACAACAACTTTAACTTAATATAAGAATCTACAAGATTAAGGGAATAAGAAACGGAATGTCCGCACCCCATTGAACCATTTCAAAAGAGGTTCACTTTCTTAACTCAAATTTACACTATTATTTTGTAGCTTGGCCTGAAGTTTGGCTGTGTCAAACATTTACAAGTAACTCAAGTAACTCCTTGCCTTAAAGCTATTCTATCGATAAAGCTAAGCCGACAAGTTTAATAGCATAAAGACCAAGCTATAGCACCTTTGAATTTAGAAATCCTCTGGAAGGTACATGAAGTGATTCACCATTAATCCAATATTTATGAGCAGTTAAGCGTTCGTCTCGCAGGCAGGATAGTTCTCTATAGTTAGGCTAATCGACTTAGCTTTTAGCTTATTATGATCAACACAAATCAACATAGTTAAGTTACCTTAGTCAGATGCAAAAGTATAGCAAACAAGAGACTAAAGAAATTCATTTCAATTCGGGCTTTTCAACACAAACCAAGGTTAATCACAATGAGTCAACATTTGACAATCATTTGGCAATCGTTTGCCAGCTTCACTCCCGTAATTAAAAAGTCAACATTTGGCACAAGTAACAGGCACTTACCAAAGCGACTACCTGTTTAGACGTTTTGGATTTATGTCAAGCAAGCAAACCAACCAGACATAAACATTGGCCCAAAGTTCGACATGGTATTCAGCAATGTCGTCACAGCAACAACAACAACAACAACAACAGTTCGGTGTTCCAATATTTCCCCCCCAACAAAAAAATGTGACTCATAGCCATGTAAACTGTCGCACACTCACCAACACAAAGGCCGGACTTGGTCTTGGCCTTTGTAAGTGCAGCGGCGGCAAAAGATGATGAGGATGGAAGAAGGGACAGGGGGCAGGGGGCTGGGGGCCGGTGGCGGGGGCGGGGGCGGTAAGGTGAGGCGGTGGGCCACGCTTTGTTTGCATGTTGTACATGCTTTTGTTTATGTAAACGTACAATAAGCCAAGTTGAGGACCACACAAATCTGGCGGCCCTCTCCATCAACAGCAACAGTCGGTCGGTCGCTTGCGGTCAACAAATGTTTAAGAACAAAAGCGGCCGCAGTGCAGCGTTCTGTTTTTTTTTTTTTTTTTTGGAATTGGGTTTAATGACCAAGAGAAAAGCAGCTAAAAATATTTGTGTGCTGCTATCAGGTTGGCATTGTTGGGGTGGGAGGATTGGAAGTGGTAGTGGGAGTTGGCGCCGCTGCAGACAGCGCCGCTTGCATTATAATATGCAGCTGTTGTTGCAGACGGAACACCACGCTGCCTGGGCGACGCGTCGCCTGACTTTGGATTGCGATTGGAAAAATGTTGGGTGACTCATTTTCGCCTGAATAATGTATCAGAGGAGAGGTCGCTGCTAGCAGGAAACAATAAGAAGCAGCCTCAGTGATAGCGTTATTTTTTTTTGTATGTTTTAATATTTATGTTGACCAACTTTAATTGATGTGAATTAAATTACAGCTTGTCGTGATTTTACGCGCAATTTCCGTAAATAATTAGGCTCGCCGTGGCGGAGTTTAATGGCCAACAAAAAGTATGAGCGCATCTAGCATTTTGAATTTTTAAACATTAGTCGAGTCATAACAACAACCGAAAGCAGGGGGCAGGGGACAGAGGGGGAAATGGGTGGGGCGCAGAGGAAGTAGAGCGCAATTACTTGGACAAGTGTCTAAGCCAACACATTCAGCTCGTTATTAACACGTACCACATTCTTCAAAAGATTGTCCCACAAACCAAAAAAGATACAAATAAAAATTATTACTCGACGTGTCAAAATAAGAAAAGGAAATTTTATATATTGCCCCCTTAAGCTTAAGTTTTTAGTTAATTTCAAAAATACTTAACCGTCGATTGCTTCGAGTGTTCAAGTTGGCCAGCTGAGTAGACGACACTTGAGCAATCCCGGGGGCATAACAAATACAACATTTAAACCTGACAACAATGCATAAAAACTTAATTTATTTAAGCATTGAACATAAAATCTCCCATCAACTCCTCGCCAATTAAATTATAAAGCTTGTTTTACAAAAGTCATGAAATGGCACTCAAATTCACTCAACTAAACAACGTTTTAGGATTGAAGATGACTCATAAAATAGCAATTTGTCTTAACCAGCTGTAAAGCTGGGTTTCTGAGCAGGCGGTAATGGAATTCGCAATCCATGGTGTGACCAGTGCGGAGTTGGGCTTAAAGAAGCGGACTCCCAGATGGAGCAAGGCTTAAACCAAGGCCGGCAGGCTTGGTGGCCCCTAATTATCTACCACCTAGCAGTCGCTTGGTATAATTTGAACACTACACTGACATCGTTTGGTCTATGCTCCAACATATTTGCTATCTAGATTTTATTTATAAACAATTTTATGCTTTTTTTTGGGTTGGGTTATTGAACCCTCGAAATTCCCCTCCCATCATTCTTTTATATGAGTCTCAGCCATGCATTTAACACCGACAGGTCCTGCTACTTCATTATCTTAGCTGATTTTAGACATGATTTGTGAACTCATGTGAGAGTTTCTGGAGAAGTACTTAAAAGGGTACGGAAATCTGTTATGAATTCCGTCTGTTATTTCTGCAGCTCTGTGCTGAATTCACTCCTGAAAGAAAGGGTTAGTTTCTGTTAGTTTAGGGTTCGGGTTTTGGGAGCTTTTTAATTTTGTTTCCTTTTGAAAAGAGCCTGAACCCAAGCCGTTTTCTAGGAACTGAGAAGGTTGGAATTAGGGTTGCAGAATATTAAAAAAATGTATATATCTTAACCGATTCTATCGACACTTAAATATAAGAGCCATTGCTTTAAAATAAACAGGTATATTTTGGTATTTTAGATGACATTTCTCTCGTTTTAAAATCTACATTTTGACTGAAATTTGGATTAAATGTATTCTGAACTATGAATGATAACAATTTGGAATCAGTTCCCCCTGACAACAAATTGGAAAATTATGTGGATTACTCAACAAGCTCTTTGGAACTTGATACTAACCAAAACCTTCAGTTCAATAAGCATACAAACCGGTTCACGAACCCAATCTTACACTTTATAGGGGGTTAGCTTAAAAATCTTTTATTCATCTAACATTTGAGCTCCTGTGATGATATTAAATCCCTATTGATATCTTTTCTTAATTCTTATGCCATTCCTTAGGACATTTTTATGTATACCACTGCAGATGGTATGATTAAAATATCCGGACGGTTTTGTACGACTGAGTGTTACAATCGCCATTAAGTTTAATGATTATATCCCTAAAAATGTTGAGAATTACCTCTAAAATCACCCCATTTTAGCCTCTGTCCTTGCAAATGATCACAAGGAGCTGAAAGTCTTCGAAAGGATGAAAGGATCAGCTCCGTTGAATGATTAAAAGGATATTTAAGACATACCCAGTGCAAAACTATACGGGAAATCATCTACTAGATGTTTTTCAGTTCCGTTGGATGATTGAAAGGCTATGGATACGAGAGAACCACCAATGGCTATTTTTTAATATGCTTCAATTTCTATGTGTGGGCAGAACTAAGTTTCGTATCAAAACCTCAGCCCCAAAAATGTTGAACTTTACATTTCCGAACCTTTAAACCGGCGAACCGAAACTCTAAAAAGTTTTTTGGGTTTGCAACTTTGAACTTTTTCATATCACTTCGGTATAAAGTCATCGAAGTTAAGGTTTCTAGTCATCGTTTATATGAAAATCTCTAGAGATCTCTGCTGTTTACAATATTTTTATAACTATTGAATGGAAAAGTACTAGGTTGGACTACCAGATCGAAGTGTTGTCTATGGATGATGCGACTTAAGTATCAAATCGAAGAGATATATATAACAGAAATCGTGCTGTAAAATGGTGGTGTATCCATAGTGTTTGTCTCTCAAGTGCCAGAACTTTTCTAAAAAGGTATATTCGTATATTCCCAAATTCAGAATGTTGACATTTCAAGTTGACCACAGAAATTTATATATAAATGAGTGCCAATATCTCACATCTTAGAAACCGCAAGACTGCCAAACCTTTTGTTGAATTAATCAATACGTTCTACTTATGAATGAGAAATAATCTTTACAGAAATTCTCAAAATAACCAACAACAAAGAAAGAAAAGCATTGCTTGGTCGCCGGAAGCTGTTAAAAAGAAAAGAGCATAAAACTTTCGTTTTGGCAAATAACTGTCTATGTACTTTCCCTGCTTCCATTTGATTCACTTGGCTTCAGATTCGCAGTGTCAGTTTAAGTAGGTGTGTGGTGTGATGTCATTGCCGTATTCGGGACCCGTATTCTAAAGTAAGTGGGTCTGTACGTACACACACATGTATTGGGCTATGTAGGTCGACCCCAAAAATTCGAGTTTTGTCAATTGTGTTGGGTTTTGTTGCCGACGCTGGGAGTCGCGATCTACGATCTGTGGCAATTGAAATTGAAGGCAATTGAAGTTGCCCCTTGGGATGGTATTTTTTTTAGAAATTGCTGTGTTTGTCTGAAGTGGAAGTGTTTTCGAGTGGTTTTGAAGCTGAGATAATTTTAACTACAATTTTAGTGATTTTCTGGTTTGTTTATGCAGCTGCCAAGCCGTTTCCGACCATTATGAAAACACTGGCAATAAATTATGGGGCAAATAAAAGTGGCAAAGTGTTAAATGCCAATAACTGCCGCTAATTGAGTCACTGGAAACTTGGGGTTTGATTGGGGCTTGTGAAATACACCACAAAGGTGGCACTGTCTTTGCTTCGCTTCGCACATTCTACACATATTGCAAATATTTGCACATGACACCCCCCCCTTTGAGCTGGAGCTTACCTGGTGGGGCGAATGACGAGCGCAAATCCAAAATAGGAGCTGCGCGTCTGATTCAAATGAAACTTCAAATGTTGCGGGGAATGGAGGACAAAATTGGCCCGTGGAGAATAATTGAAGGCTTCGGTTAGCCACAATTGCGCGGGCAACAGCAAAAGCCACAGCATCATCAATTGCCGGCACATTTTGTGTTTGCTTTTTGTATATATTTTTTTGTTGCTTGTTAAGGGTAATTCAATTTTAATTTAAACTCATCAAAATTTAATTTGCGTATGCGTAATTTCACTTTTTTTTTTAACTTTTTTATGCCTTTTTTTTGTTTGCTTTGGCGAATTAATAAATCACAATTATGCAAAACAGGATGCGTTCCACAAATAGAATTTATTGAATTTAATTGACGCCTGTTTCACACACACACACACAGCAGCCTGCTTGAGTTATACTTTTGAATTGAATTAAACCGGCGAAATCTGGTGTCGGCGGCCGAGCCCGGCTTTAGCTTGAGCTACTGTTCCACTACACAACTCTTGGCACTTGCATAAATTCGTATTTTCCTCATCGTTGCGACAACAACTTAAATTTCAACTTCAACTGGAAACAGATACCAGATCATGCGTGCGACCGAATATTCTGATATTTTCACTCCACGACGACTCGAAACGGAATGAACGGAGGCACGGCCAGAGTCGGGTTGTTGTCGTCGATGGGCTGCTTGAGTTGCTCAGTGCTTGCGTGTGTCCACCCGACAAATGTTTCGCAAGCCAATTCGCACCTTAGTAATGAATGGGAATGATCAAGGTTTTATATATCAAGGTATAATCGATTATACCGTCATAGAACATGGTTGGAAAAAAGGACAAAAATGGAAAAAAAAAAATTTTCAACAAGAAACCATGGAACTAAAATAGAATCTAAGCCCGCACAAATCGACTTGAAGGTAAAAATTTTGAAAATAAACTAAAAAAGTCGCCCGAAATTAGGAAAAATATTGGCTTTCTTAATGTAAATCAAGGACGGGAACCGGTTCTGACCCGATCCGGCTATGAATCGAACCGAACCGCTTATTCCAGCTGGTGAACCGAACCGCACGACGAACCGACTTCCTTTCTGAATTGCTACACCGAACCGAAAACCACAAAGAAAAGCGGTTCGGTTCGGTTCAGTTCTCTAAAGTTTTCTTAGACAAGAATCGCTTACCTCTAGCCAATGATAGTTATTTATTTCGGAATTTGAATCGTTTCCCTTATATAATATAATATACTGTAATCCAGCAAGTCTTTTGCAATTGCCCACCGATCTCTTAATATAACTCTCATCTAACGGCAATATTTTCTTGAAAGTTAATCATTTATTTGTCGTCCGCTAGTGGGAGAATGTTTTACATTTTCTGTAGTACTTTTTACTTAAATTTAACCTTAGCCAGGAGATTTCTTTTCATATAATACGAAAAACAGGTTGTGTAAGATGATTGTTGTGTATTCTTTGCTAGCCAACATTCTCTGTTAACGAAGGGCATTCCTCTTGGAACTTATGGACGAGTCCTGCAAGTGCGACATCAAAAATTTTGTACAATCTTCCGAAGGTGATAGGGTGAGTAAGTTTTTAAACAAAAACTGTTACATTAGATGTCCCTAGGCGGTGTACCTTTAAATGCTTCCATATATTTGATATGGATTATGATTCTGTCATAGCTGACTAGGAAATATCTAGGTCATATAGAAATAGATCACATATATACAAAGGGCAAGAGTCTCAAAGATGAAGGCTCCTCCAATTTGTCATCTATAATTCCAACTACCAACTGTTTGATCTTAAGAATCAAATAATGCGCTTATCTAAAGTTGATGGTGAAACATGGGTCGGGTGACTCCTCCAAGTAAACACACATACATGTGTGTGTGTGTGTGTGGAAATCCAACAGCGTCGCCTTTTTATTGTCACCATGGAGATGGATCAGCGCAGCAATTGCAGTTTCTTGTTGTAAGAGAACACCCTCAAGGCAGGCATTTTATTTGCTCGTTCGTTCAAATTTAAATGTGTACACAAAAACAAAAACCAAAAAAAAAAAAATGTTTTATAATTAAAATTTATGCACATAAAGCCTGGCACATGCCCGCACCAAACTGGCCAGAGTCCCTCGAACGCAAAGCATATGTGTGGCGTATATAAAGGATGCCGCTGATGCGGATCATTATTCAGATGGCGAGTCCCAAATGTGTACTTAATGCGGCGTGGCTGTCATTGAACTTTAATTTTGATGTGTGGTTAAAGCTACAATCCACATCCACACCGGATTGCTTATCATCAGCTGCGGTTCAAAATAGCCACCGCCACCCAACATTGGGGTAGGTTTTGTGGGCCTGTGAATAGTGACGTGACATGAAATTGAACCAAATAACAAATATGCCACACAAGGGTCAGTGGCTCAATTAGAGCAAACACACACACACGCACGATAAGCTGGACCCAGGGCACTCACTTTGGTTCTCTCTGTAATTGAATTAGTAGGCAGTTTATCAGGCTCAATTGTAAAACAATAAAAACTAAGACCAAGGGAAAGTCCACTTGTGATAACAGCACACCAACAACAACAACAGCAACAACAGATTACAGATTGCCCCTCCACAAATGTCAATTCACAGCTGGGGAAAAATTGTTCGATGCATAAATAAAATTCTTGTTAAAAGCCATAAATTTGTAATTGTTGTAAGTCGAAAAGAAATGGTGTTTATCCCCCCACAAATGTAAACATTGAAGGGGGGGGGGGGGGGCGGAGGGGAGCAGCAGCTAAAAGCAATTTGGAAATTGAAGTTTTGGCTGCAAATGCACAATTAGGCGCTTGCCAGTTGATTTGACACGAATTGCAGACGGCGGCAACAGCAGCAGCAACCACTGCACCTGCTGTTGGGTGGCGGCCACCAATCGTTCTGGCGGCGGGGGGGAGCAATATTGTGGCTCATAATTGAAGTTCATGACCCAAGCGTAGCCCTCACCCTCGCACGCGTCGTCGTCGTCGTCGTCGTCGTCGTCTTGTGTTCTTGGCTGCAGTTGCTCTTGCACTTGAGCAATCAAACTGGGCGCAAATTGAACTGTTGAAACTGAGTTTCCAGTTTCCAAATGGGGTGCCAGAGCATGGCCGCTGGTGGCGGCTGCCCTTGAGATCAGAAGACCATTTTATTTTGTATTTTTTATCTGCCCGGCGTAATTATCTGCCCTCGTCACAGTTGACGGAAGTTTCAGAGCTCCGACACATGCTTCAGCGGCAGCAACAGCAACAGCAACAGCAGCAGCAGCAACATTTCCCAGTGTCTTGTTCTGCTTGTAGAAATGCATTTATATTTATCAATTTTCCATACGTACGCAGTGCACTTGCATATACACACATACATACTTGTAGTTGGGAGTCATGCTCCATTCAAATCAACAATACAAAGTAGCTGCCGGTCTACGTGAGCTTTCAAATGCAAAAGTCGTCGTCTCCGTTTTGCTGCAGCTGTGACAATATGTTGGAAGCGGCACCTTATTTGGGCAACGACAAAAAGGAAGTGTCACAAACCGTATGAAGTGGAAAGTAAAATCAATGCAGGTGTGCAGGATGGCTGAGGTCACATTTATTGGTGTTTAACCCCCACCCAAAATAAGAGCTATTAAGTTACAGTATTTTCTTACATCTTTCAAGGAAGAAAGTCGTTTGGATTAGCAACCAATTCTGTTACAGATTTTCAACTTTTGCCAAAATTGTTTGTTAAATGTTGTCTGCCGTTTGTTGTGGACGTTTACAAGTTGAGTTCGAGGATATTCTGACTCACCCATGAATTTGAGGACATATGCGTCATGCCCTTAAGCAGAATTAGGCACTGCACATTAAATGCTGATTGTGCAGAAATTCTTCAGCCATGACTAAGAAATTCTGCATAAAATAAAAATAAAATAAATTCTGTATTTTTAAAAAATTTGACTAAATCCGTCACAGCTGTGCTGATTGTATTTTGGGGAAATTTTTTTTTTACTTTTATTATTCAACATTAGAATAGATTTGGTTATACTTTTTTAAGTATTCACTGCCAAATTAACTTGAGTGTAATCCAGATCTTGTGACAGCTACCTTCATTTCATAGTTTATTAAATTTAAGTTCAATATTCGAGAATATTTTGCTGCTATGTATCAGATAAACTAATAATTTTGCACTGACAGATAGCTCTATGTAATAGAAGCCCTTAGAGGTCTAACATTTAACTTTTTCACTTGGGGTATTCACGACCATCCAGTTGAGCTGTGGGGTCGATTAATTGAGCAAATTTAGAAGAAGTAAATATGGATCTCCCAGCTGATCTGTTAAGTTAAGCAATTTTACCTATTTTTGTATACCCTTGCAGAGGGTATATTGAAATTATCCAGATGTTTGTAACGCATAGAAGGAAGCATTTCCGACCACATAAAGTATATATATCCTTGATCAGCATGACGAGCTGAGTCGATCGATATCCTATCCGTCTGTCCGTCTGTTTCTATGCTATCTCCTCCGTCAGTTTTAAAGCTATCGCCAACAAATTTTGCACGAAGTCTTCTGGTCCAAATACGCTGCACATTTGTCGGAACCAGCCGGATCGGATGACTATAACATATAGCTGCCATAGGAACGATCGGTCGAAAAACTAGTTCTAGAGAGAAAAACTTTTTTGTTTTTAATGCAAAAGTCTGCAAACTCTGGATTTACTAGTTTTTAATGCTTCTCCACCATTCTGCAAAATTTGGTTGAAATCGGACATCTATATAGCATAGCTGCCATAGAAAAGTAAGATTAGAAAAATAGTCTTAGTAAGAAAAACTTTTTTGTTGTCAATGTAAACCTCTTTAAAAATTGCATTTATTTATTTTATAAGCTTTCACACAATTTTTTAAAGTTTTATCAGAATCGGTTGACTATAGGGTATAGCTGTCATAGGAACGATCGGTCGAGAAACTAGTTTTACTGAGAAAAACTTTTTTGTTTTCAAAGAAAACGCCTCCAAAATTTGTGTTTCTTAGTTTGCTATGCTTTTCCATGATTTCACTAAGTTTGGTCAAAAGAAAAGAGTCAGAAAAGTTGTCTTATTGAAAAAAATTGGTTTGTTTTAAGTGAATATGTCCTTCAAATTAGTTAAAAAATGTGCTGCAAGGGATAACTTTTCTTTTTTTTTTTGGTAATTTTGTTTTATTTTCCTTGTCTTTAAAAATATTAGCATTTTCCCAGTTCAACTACAACTCAAAACTCGAGAATCCTGATTAAATCAGCATTTGTTTTATATTTTACAAATCTGAGCTTGCTTAAGCAACAAAGGCAGCCCATAAAACCAAATGATCAACCCTTTGGCAGGTCAATGATGCTGATGGACGCAAAACAGGTTCATAAACATACCGGTCCGCCTACCCTAATTGCAAACCAAAAGTGTAGCAGACTAACGCACAGGCGCCGCCCTCTTAATGTCACCTTTCAGGCGAAAATATCAAAACAAAAAAATACATCTCGCCACACTTTCACTGCGAGTGCCATAAAAGAAAAAAGTTGGAATTGTACTGTTTTTGGTTTTGTGAAATAAACATTGTAAAGAGGAGCTCCAGTTCCACTTAACTTGCCATTCATATGAGCGCGCCTCACCATGCGCCTAAAATTAATCATTTCACACAACACTCGAGAAATCGCGTAATGAAGGAAGTAAATAAAATAAAGTGTGACTCATTTAACACAGATTTGAGCTCAAGGCCAGCTGTATCGGCGGGGGAGTTTTAAATTTCGATTTGGACAATGTCAAACTATTTACTTGAATTGGAGAAGTTGGGAAGCTATTCAACTTCATGGGCATGCAGTGTCACTCGTTCGTTGCGTTTGGCACGTTGTCGTCATAAAATAATCAAACTATCTGTTAAATGCTCCTTACACATCACATAAAAACTCAAATTGTCAGTGTTTCTCGTTTGCTTTGGCATTTTGTTGGTGCTGCTGCTTGATGCAATTAAAATTCAAATCATGTTCTTTGTAATAAGAAAAGACAAGAATCATGGATTGTGGATTGGTGGAATGGGAGAACTGTCGTTGGGATTTGAAAATCGAAAGTTCATAAAAACCATCAATATCAATGAACCGGCTGAATGGTTTTGAGCTGTTTACCTCTATGTAAGTTACTTGGTTCTATGGTTTTAAGAGTAGGAAGAGAGTGGTCACTTCTCTCTTTTCTTTTTGAAAATTTATAATCTTTGTGCAATGGTAAGTAAGGAATCATTTTTGACCCTATAAATTGTATATTTTCTTGTTCAGCATCAACTGAAGAGTCGGTATAGCCTTGTCCGTATGAACAAATAGAACTTAAAATGGTATGGGACACAAATTTCTTATACTTACCAGCAGAATACCTCCTAACTTCCTCAGTTTAATGGATAGAAGTTACATTGCTTCTGTACATTTATAGTAATTCGGATTATTTATCGATCCGAAAAAGGATTGCTGAAGATAGAATAAAAGCTAGTCGAGTTATGAGCTGCTGCAGCACAGTGGCAACAAAATACATCCTGAGCATGGGCTTTACTTGGTACAGAGAATATTACAAACCGACTTTCTTTATTGTTTAATATTTAGTAATCGAATGATAATAATTATGCTTGTTTTATGTCTTTTCTAGTGACTTTTGTGGACTTCAGGACAACTGTAAGTCATTTCCTAATCTCGCTTACATATTCTCGCCCTCTGATCATTTTCAGCTTACTGTTTCTTGAGCTCTGCTTAGTAAGACAGATTTTTTAAGCTTGTTCTTGTATGTAGAATAAGCCTTGTGCATCTGTTTTTATATTTGTCAAATTTGTAAGGCTCTTAGTTGCATTCAGCTACAAAGTATGCTATACTTGTCCATCTTTGTACATATTTTGTAGCATACTTTTAAGAACGCGACGCTATTTGTGTGTGTGTAACATACAAATCTCTTCTCTTCAGGTTTGACTAGAGCCAGCTCATATTAGTATTCATTTGTACAAGGATTCAAAATCTGCTTGAATCTAACTAGATAACTCTTATTAAGCGAGCTTTAAATATTAGCTTAAATAACATAAAATAAAACAATATTACTGCAAGGGCTTAATTTCTTAAACAAAAAAAATCCTTTTTACCACCATACAAAGCCCAATTGCCGGAATTTAAACTTGTAACGGAACAGCTAAAAGTTCTTGCTAAAAGTTTTAGCCACAGTTGAAGCTTTTACACTAATGGTTTAACGGATTAAAGTTTGATACCAGAAAGTTCAAGTGCAACCCTGTTAGCCAGCACTGTTATGTAAGCTTTATTCAAGTTGTCAAGGGCAATAAGCTTTCAAATGTTGTAATTTAGGCACTTCACTTAAATATTATTATGAATTCGTTTTTAGTTTTAATCATCTACAACAGTTTTGCACAATAATGGGTAACTATGGCCCATTCTGGGCGTAATTTAATAATTGGAAGGGAACCTCCTTCATTCTGCTTTTTAAAAGCGCAAAGCAGGTAAAAACCGTACCGAAACCGAGCTAAAAATCGCCAATTAATCGGCTGGTATTGTTCCATTTCTTAAAGAAGTTTGCTGATGCCATGCATTATTTGTCAAACAACAACCCCTCAAAAAACTCAATTATCCTTGAACCGAATTCGACAATCCTTTACCCTTATTCTTAAAATATAAATAACCAAATAATGGTAATGGTATAATGGTAAATGTTTAGAGGAAATTTAGCTAGATCTGCCTGCAAGAATTAATCTATCCCTTACCATCTCTCAGATGTGTGGATAGACAGGCGGACAGATTGACAGGCATGGTTCCATCGACTTGGCTGCTGATTTCTAGGAGGTCTAATTCAAAACCCGCAGACTAAACATAAACTTACATGCTCAGACAAAGAAAGAAGCGACCAAAGGAACTAATCTGGGTACTGGTTACAAACGAAGATGGCTTTGCTTCTTCTTTAGATAATACTATATATATATGGGAATCTTTTGTGCTCAAAAGAAAATTGATAATTTTATTGATTTCTTAAAAAATTTACTTTAGTTTTTAGACTTAATATCCAAAGAAGCTTTGTTCAATTGAACCCAAGTCCTTGTACTACGAGAGTGGCTCTAGGTTCAAATAGGGCTTGTACTGTGGTTCGGGGTCGTTTTGAAAAAGGTCGTTCCAGTCAATTTTCAACTGCATACAGTGAGACAGTGATCCAAATCCCAAACCCTTTTTACTGGAAGTAGTTTAAGAAGAGGTTTCACACCAGATTAGATTGCTTTACAATCTGAACTGCAAGCCAGCAACCAGCTGTGCAAGGAAATGCAGTTGAGTTGACAGCATTGAGATGGCAATTGATAATTTCTATAATTTATACAAATATTAGCTACCCCTGCCACAGCACCAACAAGTAGTAGCAACTACTTATGCTAAAACACACACACACACACACACACACACACATGGACCCACTTGCTACATGCAAAACCAACTAACCAGGATTATAAGGCGCTGTCTAGCCAATTGCAATGGCTTTTGCTTTGATGTAAAGTGCCGACAGCAGAACAAGCCTAAGCGGACTATTACTCACACACACTCACACAACACGCACACACGCTCACACTCGCACATACAAATCAGTCTAGACAAGACAACAGGCAGACAGCTTAACACAAAGCAATTTCTTTTTGTCATCGAATATCCTTGAGGCACCGCAAATTGCCGTCATTTAAGCTGCCCAGTTATCCTTTCCTTTCAACCAACTAATACTAATTATCGTGAGAAATGTCCAATTGAAACTAGCCACATTACGCATACGCTCCGTGTTGCAAAGTTTTCCGCGGAATTATGTGATTCATTTCCGGCACTGCCTGTACCAGTTCAAATGTCATCGATTCCCGAAAACCGGAATATTCCACTTTGATGTGATTTTTATACATTTGATTTGTTTTGGACGGGCGGAAATCAAAACAAACACAAGAATCTACATTTTCCCAATATGGCATTTGCATGGGAATTTCATTCATAGAATCAAAAATTTACTGCATCTACATGTATGTATCAAAAGTATGCACTGAGCGAAAACAGTTTGGTATTGCAAATATGAGTATATGGAATGGTTATGACCTGCAAGCCGGAAGACTGGTCAAAGCATTACAAGGCGGACACACAATGGGAGTAGTTTAAGCACCTAATTCTCTGATTCTTTGAGCAGAAAATAGTCATATTCTTCTCTGTAAAGCTCTAACCATATTTTTCTCATATTTTATACATTTCATTATCTAGAGCAAGGGTCGGCAATGTGAGCAGAGACGGCAGCAGAATATAGTTTTCAATACGTTGAGCAAAAGAGATTCGCAGTTCTGCCATTTCTGCTACTGTTTGTGGCGTCAGGAATCATAGCAGAAAAGAGTAGCAGCAGAATGTTCTCCAAACATTTGTTAAATATGTATACGAATATGTTTGCTGCAGCCAATGGCCACTTCTCTGCTCACACTGCTGACCACAAATTCTCATCAGGCATTTGTCGACTTCAACTTTCACAAAATTATACAAAAAAACAAAAACTAGAGTTTGTTACAAAATACTTTTCAGTGTATAAACTATGAGAAAATGCCAGTGGTCAGTTTGTGAAATGTGAATCAACGAATTTCATTGCAATTTCCATGAGATTGATGCATTTGAATTATTATTAAAAATACACCAAATGATTGATTGCCCAAGAAATGTAACATATCAATTCAGTTGCCCATATCCGTTGACCGTTCCCTCCCATTCATCATCACAGTTTTGTGTGTGTGCAGTGGCAAGTTTGTTGCCAACTTCTCATTAGATGATGCACTTTCAATAAATACTCCCCCGATGTGGCAGACACATGCAGCACCAGCACCAGCGCCAGCAACAGCAACAGCACCGTGCAGCATGGCCATCATTAGTTAGGGCAAAGAATGGGCAAAGCAAAGCTGGCTTAATTCGCACGCGGCACGCCATTAGCCAATAAAACGCTCCGCGCCGTAATTGATGCATCGGGCCCAGTGCAAGGGCCCCCACATCAAATTTCTTAATTTTCACTGAAGCTGAGCCGGTGTGTTCGCTTATTGTGTTCACATATTTGTGCGCGGTGGCAGCAGCAGCCGCAACGACTTGCAGTTTGTTTTTGCAAATATCTGGCAATTAGATCTAAATTATGACGCTGTTTGCACCATAAAGAAATCATTTCGGTTTTTTTCTTACGTTTCCACAGACAATAGACAGTTAAGACTGTAGATAAAGTTAGGTTTACTATATGGCTGTTGCATTTAATGAGCAACACGAACATGTTGCTGATGGCCCGGCCAAATGTTGCTGGCAACACACACACACACACACACAGGCAGCCGGAAATGCATTTCCGGCAACATGTTGCTGAAAGTTGTTGAGCGAGTTATTACCCAGCAAACATTTGGAGAAACATTTGGATAAAACATTTAAATTGATGAGTTTTTTTTTGTGAGCTTTTGTTGATTGAAAAGAGATGACTTTGTTAGCGCGATTAAAAGATAACTCGATAATGACTCATGCGTATGCTCAAAATGTGATTTATTGAAGTAAATGTAAAGCTTCTTATCTCTTATTTCTTAGCAAAACAAGATGCCAGCAAATTACACTAGTTAACTGGGTACAGTTTATTGAAGGATTGTTGGTGATTCTTTATCATTTTTGTGTGTGTCATTTCGGAAATGATCCAACCTGTCTGGATTTTTAATGTTTTAAGCTTAAAGTTGCTTGAAATGCATATTTGGACACTTTTTATGCCTGCTTTGTGGGGATCCTCTACTTTTGTTTTAACTCTCTTCAGTATTATTGTCAAGTTTTACTTTTCAGCTGTAAATTAAACTACCCCAAACAATTCTGAGATTTTTTTACATCAGAATTGTCTATTGCCCAAAAATATGCTATGCAAAATCACTGTAGTTGTATTGAGTCCTTATGGGAATTTCAATAAAATTCATTGCATATCTATGGGCGGTACAAAATTTGGTAATTTCGTATATCTTCGGTAAAAAATAACGCAAAAATATATGCAATAGTTCGTTTTAAAGCTAAGAAATGGAACTTTAGGATAAAAAACCAAAGCAATAGAATGTGTTTCCCTTTAAAGATTAATATGTTCCTTTTTATTAGCTTTAAGCTCAATTATGCATAGATATGGACGTGATGAACCATTTCTAAAAAACAGATTCGTGTTCAGCACACGAAAATCTCGACCAACCTTTGAATATACTGGGCCTGGTTGCCTAGTGTAATAGTGTTTCAATAACATTCCTAAATCAAACATTTAGACTCGTAAATGTATAGAAAGATGACTCGAAAAAGGTTCGAAGATGAATGGATATGTGAGTAGAAACCAAACGACGCGGCCGGAGTACCATTATCTCCCTACAAAAGTATCATTTATGATCAGGAATCGAGCTCATTTATAACTATTTGAATGAGACTCCAAAGAGACTCAAATATGATCAAAAAATTTCATAAAATGTTTGCTGGGTATTAACATGCCTCTCACGCAGCCATACACACACACACACACCAACACACACACACACACACACGGGGGATACGACGACGGCTGAGCAGCAGCCGCTGCCGGCGCGCCGGCTCGGCCAGCCTGCCTTCGCTTTGCATGTGTATGGGTGTAAAATTGTTGCCTCTTTTCTTACCTAAATGAGAACTTTGGTTTTCAAAATTCAGTCGGCATTCGACCATCAGTTGGGGCGCACGTTTCCCACTGCTCCCAAGCGCCTAGCGAGTCAGTGAAAAGTGTTGAAAATGTAAAGAAATGTACCAAAACACACAATTTCTCCAAAATGAAAACTCAGCACGAATTGATCTACCGCCGGAAAAGCTTTTGCACTTATTTACATAATTTTTTTTTATGTTTTGCTTTTTGGTTAATAAAACAACAAGAAACTTCCCCTTAATTTTGTAGTTCGGTGACCAAGTAAAAAGTGCAGCGACCAGCAAATCCAAGACAAATAAAAACTTATAGAACTTAAAACAGCTAAAATTATAATTAACAAGAAACTCCGTCGATCATTTTGTGGGCAAACATTTCCAGCAGAAAACAATCAACCAGAAAGTGACATTAATTGTAGCCACGCTCAGCTCGGCTCAGCTGAACAACAACAACAATTATTGTGTGGAAAAAAGGTGAGATAAATAGTTTGAGTAGATGAACAATTAGTTTCATTTGCCTTAGGTTTTTTTTTTAGTGATCTGCTAGCTTAATCTGCTGTTAAGATACAGTGCAATAGAACGGTCCCAAAGATATAAGCAAAATCACGCCTGCTTTACATTGCAATTAGCACCTCGACGCACAGTGGTTAAATGTTTGTTGTGATCATTTTTTTGCGAGGGGAGTTGCAAGAACTTGAATAAGTTAGGTACAAGTGAAGATATAATTAACCATATGAATTGAAGACTTACTTCAGGCTTATGAATCCTCCAAAGGTTCTATATAATTGCTCGAAAATGAAGTTGAAAAGGTTTTAAAGAGATATTTAAGTTGCCTTTTTGATTGGTAGTTTCGTAAGGCTTACAATTACCAGATCACAACTTCAGCTAAGCTTTATCTATCTAAGAAACTGTCCTTCTACATGAACATGGCTTTAATACTTGTCTTAAGTAGTTACCCGTAAGTCGTAGGCCAAAAAGGATTTATAGGAAAAAGGATTATAGTATATCGAGCACATACTTTGCCCTATATATATAAGCTCTTCAATTTTTATTATAAATAATGGCAAAACTATGAAGGCTATAAAACGTTGCATACTATTTAGGGCAGCATGCTCTGCTTGCTAACATAATGTTGTGATATGTGTACATTTATGTTAGTACTCTGTTAACTAACAAAAGGGAAGACTACTTTTAACCATAATTTCCCAGAGTAAGGGGAATATGGAATCAGGGCAGGGCTGAGTTATACCTGCAGTTTAACTTTGAATCTATACGGAAGTGTGGAAAAGTGACGTCTGTGCTAAAATTGTCGACATTTTCTATTAAAAGTACGCTTTTGGGATAATAATACACCTTTTACAAAAGATTAAAGTAATATGGACAGAACGATATACCGGGAGAACAATATATTTGTAAGGATATTTATATATATCCAGCTGAAGTGCAGGGTACGCCCCTTTCTCTTATGCGAAAATTAGAAGCACACAAGCCAAGAGTCGATTATTATTAAAGGTTTGGTAACCCTGAATGGCCATCTAGAGAGCATCTGATTTATCCATAGTGTTTGAAACCAACGCATCTCCTTAATAGAATTCACAGTAGCAGAGCAGTAGCACTTCACTCCGAGGTTTGCCTCGTACCACTCAAATAGATGCTTATAGCTCAGAAATTTGTAACTGCTCAGGCTTATATCTGTTTAAGTTCATGGTACAAAGGGCCTGCTGCCAATAACCTCTTAGCCATGGCTCCACTCTAGCCGAAATACAGCTGTCTCTATATTGTAGATCATCGCCTTAAAACCTCTATAACTCAACAAGATCCATCCATCCACCCATCCCAATGAATGGCGGAAGAAATTTGAATGTGGACCTTCGATTGAGCATCAGTGTGCTGTGCGTGTGCGTTGTCTATCAGATAGTTCACATATATAAGCCGGCATGTTCACATTTCGCATTTTAGTACGAGTTACAAACAGTTTCCTTTGCCCCGCCGATACCCTCCGGAAGGGTTCAGTCAGAGTATATACCCGTCATCCGCAGACGTCACGAGATATCGAATCGCTATACACATGCACCAAATCTTAAGAATCTTTTGTCCTGAGGTTCGAACCCATCGTAAAGCATTCAAGTTCGGTTAGTAGGTCGGTTTTCCAAAGCAACGCGCCCAAGATATTCGAGCCTTGGTTCATAACGTTCTAGATCTTTGATGGACTTCAGATATTATGGACTGTGGAAGGTAAAGAGACGTGGGTCGTGGTTCTGTGAAATATATTGCAGACAATTAAGGAGGAATCTATCGTTGATTGACCCACCCTCACAAATCTTTGACCGAATATTTAGTAATCAGTAAGCACTTACCCCATTTAACAGATTCCTACTCAAATTTCGACTATGTCAACCTAACTCTAGTTTTCCACTACAGTTTTGTAATAGACCATACCTTCTTCTGGCATTACCAACTTGATGATAAACTGATAAGATTATCTACCAATCCATCAAGTATACAAAACAATTTCCACGTATAATTGCCCATCCTCAGACAATAACAAAATTCTTTGCAACAAACAATTCAACAAAAAAATCCATAAAAAAAAAGTGAAAAAAATAGATGATGATCGAAAGACTCAATAATAGATCCGATTTCATGTGAGAGCCGATATTTGTTTTCATTTGCGAGACGAAGCTCTGCTTAGCCTTTGCTGTGTCTGCGAGTCTGAATCGGACGACAGAGTCTACTAGAAGTCGAGTACCACATCAACATCAACATCAACAGCAACAACAACAACAGCAGCAGCAGCAGCAGCAGCAGCGGCGGAATTGTAAATCGCCAGCGGCAACAACAACACCCACAATACCAGAATAAGCAAATAACAAAATTCAGGCGCGCGCGCGCGCTTTTTAAGCAAAAAAAATCCTGCAGATTTCCTGTTTACTCGCGGACGGCTGTTGATTGCTGTTAATGAGCCATCATCAACAACGGGCCGGCTATCGTGCATTAGATCAACCTACTCCCCCTCCTCCTCCAACTCTTGCAGCTACTCCGGTTCTCCGGCTCTCTCTCAAGTGTCAGTTTTCGGTGCGTCCAACGTGGCGTATGGGTAATGCAAACGAACGCGTGACGTTCCAAAGCAAGAAAAACAAACATTCCATGCCCAGGGATCTCAGCCAAGAAGCAGCATCACATGATTGCTCATGTGCGAGTGTGTGTGTGTGCGGGTGTGCGGGTGTGCGGGTGTGAGTGTGTGCGTTTGTATATCAGGCGAGCCTCCCCCTCAGTCAACATCATCAGCAGCCAGTCCAGCAGTCTGGCTACAGTCCACAGCGGCTTCTGCTTTTGCAGTTTGATTTGATTTGTTTGTTGGTTTATGTATATTTATTGAAAATTTACTGCTTGCATAACAAACGACGCGACGTCAACATCGACGCGGCCGCTGCCGCTGTGCTGCTGCCGCTGTGCTGCTGCCGCTGCTGTTGTCATATGCAAATGCGTAAGTGGGCGGAAGGGAGGCGGCGGGCCAGTGCGCTGCCCCCAAATGTCATTAATCTCGCGCCAAAAACTGAAACGCACAGTTTACTTTGGCCGGTGATGAGTTCGCTGAAAGGAATTTCCTGTTGTTCCTTGGCCAGGCGGCGGCGAATGACAAACTGTTTCCTTAGAACCGCCGCCCTCCATTGGTTTGGTTTGTTTGTTATTTATGAAACCAAATACGTTGACCCTTTTTTTGTGTTGTTTTTTTTTTTTTCTTTTTCGGGAAATATAGCCAGGTCTACTCACGCACACACGCAAGGAAACACAGTTAAAACAGCGCGCACCTTTACGCACGCTAAAAATAACTCTGGTCGGGTCTCCGGTCTCCGGTCTGTGTTCTTGCTCTGGTATTGCGCAATCGCCACAGAGGTGGGATGCCCCTTTAGAATATGGTTCACAGTCACGTTGACAGGCGGCTTAACGGCGGTGGGCCACAGAATCGAATAAGCAGGAAACACAAAGATTTAGCAGGAAAAAAAGGTGACTGTTTAATGATCGGCAGATCGTGTCAAAGAATTTGGCTTTAGCATGAACGTATTTGAGGTGGATCGTAGGCTGGTAGATCCAGAGGACATGTTAATGATTCAACTGTGGAATAGACTGTAATAAATAGTTGGCTTTCAAAGACCAAAGGGTCAAGCCAAGCTTGTGTGCTTATCGGCTAAGTTTGAAAAGCTCTGGCATGGCTTACTTCACAGCTGGCGCCAGTAGCTGGTGAAGGTAATCGGAAATGGCAAAGTTCTTAGGGAAACAAACATTTTTGCGGTATGATAAGTACCAGATTAAGGGCTGATAGAGCTATCTCTTACATAACTATGAAATAACAGAGCTAGGATCTATTTCACATCATCTAGATAGTTGCTAGATGTTGGTTTATGTGATAGATAGCGCTACGTAGAACATATGAAATCGTCCCCAGATGGTGAGTTTATCTGACAGCAGACAGGACCTTCACAACAGTCTTAGAAGCAGATGGTGGAAGTGTCCTCGGACTAACCCTCTACTCTCTCTACACTTTTAATATGCCTACAGTAAGAATAATATCCATTGTCAAGCCCGACTATAACATACTCTGTACCAACGAAATTATACGCTCAGCATAAATTTTGATGCAGCTAAAAGCAGCTCTGCTTCTGCGCTGCAGCAGCGAACAGTCTTTTGATCATAGCTCGAGAACCGCTAAGTTATCCTGATAACTAAATATGTCTAGAAGGAACAAGCCATCTATCTATAAAACTGTGGGAGATATGACGTTTATTTCAAATTGCGGGGGCGGAAGGGGGCATGCTCAAAATTGAAAATAAACTTGATCTGCCTGCAGACATAAGAAGCATATGTCCCATACATGTCACATCGCTATCTCCTATCATCTCTGAGATCAGTGCGTTCATACGTACAGACAGACGGACAGACTGACAAAACGGACATGACTCGGCTGTTGATGCTGATCAAGAATATATATACCTTTTGGGGTCGGAGATGATTCCTTCTGGCTGTTACATACTTTTGCTCAAACTTATAATTATGTTTTTCATCTAGAAATACTTGAATTATTCCACTGCTCAAGCACATTCACTTAGTAATTATCCTTTATAGGCGCAATTATTCAAGTAATTATAAAAATAATTACATTTTGTAATATTTAGTTATAAGTTACCATTACTATTATTATTATTATTATTTATTTTGTTATGGAAAGTGAAAAGTGGGACTCCATATGAATAGGAGCCTGCCTCATAAAAACCACCAGAAGAGCTAAAGTATATATTAACAAACATAACTACCAATAGAAGGAACTGAAGGAATGAAACTTGAAACTGAATGCTGTTGCCTTCATCTAAATTGAATACAAAATATTTACTGTACTTGAAGTTATGCGATTGAATACTTTGAATTCCTTAATGCCCACAAAAATTTCTGTTTTGTGTGCCTGAGCTCAGTAAACAATACTAACAGCAGCAGCAGCAGCAGCAACGGCAACGAAAAATGCAAGGAGTACAGCAGCAACAACAGCAACACCAGCAACAACAACAACAACAACAGCAGCAGCAGCAAGGCATAAAATGCATTCACCGCAGTAGCGGTGGCAAGCTTAACAACTGCATTGCCAAACTCAATAACAGCACACACACAATCACATTAACACACACACACACACACACACACACACACTCACACACTCTCACTCACACAAACACAGGCTTCTATATAGCGAATGCCTTTTTCAAGATGCAGTTTGACCGTTGCCCGCCGCTTTAAAAGACCTGTTTTTATGTTTTTGGGCATTTATTCTGGATTTTTCGCAAAATGTGTTTTTTTTCTACAGTTTTTGTTTGTATTGAATTGCATCCTCTGCTGCTGCTTCTGGATATTGTTGTTGTTGTTGTTGTTGCTGCTGCTGCTGCTGTTGTCGCTGCACTTCAGCAACAAGTGCATAATTTCAGCCTCAAAAAACAGAAACATCACACTGAAGCGGTGCTAAATTTCACAGCACTTCCCCTATTATTATCGAAAGATGTTTTTGTATATACGTAGAGTTAGGCCATAACAGTATTAGATTGACTTGATTTCAGTCGGTGGTTTTTGAGTTGAATGACGATCCAGGCTCGTTGGCACGTGCTAGCTGTTTTCATTAAGAACGAGAGAGAAGGGAGGAGGTCGGTAGGCTTACGAGAAAAGTGGTAAAGTATTCACTTAGAAATAGTAATTGTTCAATTCAAATTCTGGTAATTGTTTTCCAATCGGAAACTTATAAAGAATAAACAACAAACTCATTCTTTAAGCCCAGGAAGCATTGTGTGGCCGGTTGTGGTATAGCGGGTAGTGTGTGTGCCTTGGGGCATCAACTAAAAAAGCTTTTGGCTCAAAAACTTACACACCCTGTCCAATTCACCAGATATTGGCGCCAGCTTTGAAGTAAATACTCTGTTTTGGACCCTGTTTTCTTCTAGTTAATGTTTGCTTAAGGTCTCTAATTCTCTAATCCTTTTCATCTTCTTCTTTTCTCTCTTCCTTTTTTTTCTGAGCCTTCTGGCTGCTTTCCCCAATATCCAAATTGTTTCGTCATTCCTTCTTCTGTGCAATTTCATTTATCTAAGCTATCCTTCGCTTCCTTTAAACCGGGAAACTCGATTGATCATACCTCGCCCACCTTCCTTTCCAGCTCACCTTTCCCCTCTGCACCTTCTTTCTATTCCCCTAAAAAAAAACAACAACATAAGTAGTCTGCAATTTATTCTTCAAATTTATAGTTTAATTCAGCCATCCACCAACTACACATAATTTCTGCATCGAACCTTTTAATTTATGCCACCACAACGAGATTATCACCTCGTCTAGACGATTATTTTTTATAAGCTCAGACATCTATCCGTTACAATCAGCATAACAGAGCTATATACATGTAATACCCTTTGGTCAGGAGAGTGTGGGGATATACACAAACCCGCCGACAGTCACAAGGTCTAAAAATAGCCAAGCGTCTTGCACGCGGCCAATGCAGGAATGCAGCTCCAGCTCCTCCAGCTCCTCCAGTGCGTGCAAGTGCAGAGTCTGGCGAGTCAGCCAAGTTGGACGACCGTCATATAAAATGTCGCAACGCATGTTAACGCAATAATTTTTGCTGCTGACGCTGCCATGAACATGAACCATGACGCAGTAGGTCATTAATTGTTTACGAGGAAACGTGCAATGTGTGTATGGCACACAGGTAGAGGCAGACGACGGAGACCCACGGAGACCCACGGAGACCACGGAGACGGCGGAGACGGACCAGCACTTGGATTGGGCTAATTTGTTGGCCCAACCCCTGCAGACGACAGCCCTGACAATATTTTTTTTATTATTGCCTCAAGGACGTTTGTCGAGATGTCCAAATTAGGATACTTGACACAAGTCACACTCCAGTCACGTTCCGTTGGCCTCTCTAAGCGGCAATTGTTGCATGTCGCTCGTCTGCACATGCATTCGTACATATGTATGTACATACGTCGCCCGTATGTTGTCTTGAGCACGTCCTTAATATCATGACGATGACACTGACAACAACGGCAACAAAAGCAACAAAAAACCAGCCGAAAAAAATAAAACAAATGCCAAACTAGCGCGCCAAACAAACTGCAAGTCACAGACCAGACCCAGACAGACAGACACGGCGGCTGCATAATGCGCCAAACCTACCAAAGCTTGCGCACCTGCCCCTGCCGCGCCTTCGCACAGTGGTCCAAATAGGCAAAGTAACGGGACGAAAATAAATGTAAGAACATTTATGGATTTTTTAACACTTTGGTTGGATTTATCGCGGCGATGCTTTCAGAAACAGCCTGTGCACAGCAAAGTGCGGGCGTCGATTACTCTCCTGTCTTTCTTTTCATAGATTAAATAAGTTCTGAGATTTGTAAAACGTTCAACAGTCACATTATTAACCTTAGGACCAATTTTCCAATCGAGATGTGTGGGTATGAATCACGTTTTTAACCGCTTTCGAGCCGGTATAAGTTCAGTAAAAGCATAGAATATGATTCTCTTCTAATCGACATGAACATTAAGTCAAAATTTCGTAAGGATCGGTTCAGCAGCTTCAGATTTTGAACTATTCAATCTGCGTCTAAGAATTTAGCGATTTCATAGACAATCTTTATCGAAATCTACTCCGGAAAGCGTCCAACCACTCCCTAATGTTTCATCACCATCGCATAATCGGTCCAATTTTGCCAATTTCACGGTTTTTGAACCGTAATTTGGAAATGAAGCCATAACTCTCACTGTTTTATAGATAGAGCGTTCATAACTACTGGACATATTTAGTAATCTAAACCATTTACAAATTTGACAAAAGAATAGTTAAGATCGGATGAGCGGTAGCCGAGTTATAAGCAAAAGAAGGTGCACTGCGGCATATAAATTTCATAATGAGCATACACTTTCGTTGATATACGCATTCTTGTGATTTGTTTAGATTTAAAGAGGGCTTTAATCAACTTTTTTAAAGCTTAAAGCTAAGTTTTGTCTGGCTACTAATCTAAATCTAATAATTCATGAATCAAGCTTTCAATCGAAACATTAGGATCGATAGAGTATCTTTACTCTAAACCCAACTTAAGCCCATCAAATGTACAGCCTTGGCAAATGAAGTTTTGCAAATCGGTCAAGCCTTAGCTTAGCTAAGCGATTTCAAATGTAAATTTCATTCCATTAGATCGTTCATGTGGCCCAGTGTGCTCTGGGCTGCCTTTTTGCAGACAACGGCAGACAACAGCAACAGGTTCTTTATTTTTAGTAGTCGCATTTTGAAAACCGCCTGCTCAATGTCAACTCAACGTTTGAGACTTAATTGTTGCCTCTTGGCTGTCGTTTTTGTACAAAAACATTCTTTGTGCTTGACTGGTTGCATCATGTTGCTGGCGGTGGTGCTGCTGCTGCTGGTGCTGCTGCTGCCGTGCCACCACTCGAGGCATGTGCTTCACTCAAGTGGCCCCTCCTAGCCAAAGCTTCTTCTAAAATATTTTTCGTGTGCGTTATTTAATTGAACTTTTTTTGTTGTTGTTTTTGTATCATTTTGTTTTGCAGCGCTTGCCGTTCTCCATCGCCTTGTCATGCCTCATCATCATCAAACAAACAGTCAAAACAATTTAACATTTCTAAAATCAAATTACAAATTCAAACGCAGAAACATGCGGACAATGCGCGCACTTCCTGTGGCGACAGCGGAAGCGCGTAGACCAAACCAATTAGCGGCAACATTGTCAAAGACGTCAGCGGCAACGGCGGCAACGGCAGCAACAACTAGCCACAGCCACCAATGTAGCACAATTCTCAGTTTATTTATAGTGATCGCATGGAACATTGTGCAAGACTCGGCTGGCCGCATTATTGCCCATGACGAGGATGACGATCGTGCTACTGACCATGGCCATGACGTCAATGCGGCCCCAGTGAGACATCCACGCATAGCTGCTGCTGCTGCTGCTGCTGCTAATGACGAGGTGTCAACGGCACGTGAACAACAACAACAGCAGCAGCAGCAGCAGCAGTGGCGGCAGCAGCAACATGAACACTTATCTAGCTCTAGTCCAGGCACGAGAGCCACATCCATCCAGTTGCAGTCTGGACGGCCATTGATGACTCTGTTAATTGGATTGCTGTTGCTCAACATGCGCCCGTCGGCTGGTAAGTAGTTTGGTTGCCCGCAGACTGACCCAAAAAAAATACAAAACGTGGCGCCTGGGCGTTCTTCATTCGCTTCGAAATGTGACACATTTATCCCCAAAAATGACGCAATGTTTTCACAAGAAGGTTGTTGTTGCCATCCCCCTGGCTAAGTGGATTTTGGCATACCAAATCGATCACAAAACAAACAATTTTCAGTAATTTGCACCACAATGAGAGGAATTAATTAGCAGTTGGCTTTTTGTGGCGGTTTTGCTAACTCCAAAGACATATTCATCACATTTTTCATGGGAACAGCATCCTTTTTGATATTGGCAATTAGCACCTCTGGCGTCCTTTGATCTAATTTGTCTTCCCAAAATGTCCCCCCATTCGCTCATCTGTCTGTTCTCTTGCCAACCCGCATAGCTGGTACCTGCTGGCAGACGCATCTCGGTAATGGCAAATGCAATCAAATCTTTTCAACGAACATCACCAAATCGGAATGCTGTGGCGCCAGCCAGACCTTCTCCTACACCGATCGTGAGCTGAGCAGCGTGGAGTACTTCTTTGCACAGGCGATTGGAGGAGGCGTTGAGTGTGCGCCGTGCACTGGTGAGTGGAGAGCTGTCTGGAAATGAGACGCAGACGCAGACGGCGACTTGTCTCAAAGTGCTAATTTATGCCAGAATATGCGACAGCAGCAACAGCAGCAGCAGCAGCAACAACTGCCACTGCACGAGTGCAGCTAATAAATTATGCATTTTCAACTAAAAGAATAATGTTTACTTTTTGCCTTGTACATTTCGCAGAGAATTGCAAGAGCTTTAAATGTGGGCCAAACAAGAAGTGCGTCAAACGCAAGGGAAGGCCAAAGTGCGTCTGCGCTCCCGAGTGCGGAGCGGCGTTGCGCCGGAAGCAGCAACACCAGCAACAGCAGCAGCAGCAGCAACAGCAACACCAGCAGCAGCTGGCAACAATGCCACCGCGTGGCTCTCGTAGTCTAAGTAGCGAAATTACAAACATCCATTTAGGTTTAGATGGCGCCAAACGCCAACGTAACAGCGTTGATAACCAAAGAAAACAACTGCAACAACAACAACAACAGCAACCAAGCCAAGAGAAGCCCCAGCCACAGCGCCAGAGTCATAAAAAGGCGCAGGGTGAAACGAAACACAGAAGACTTTTGATTATAGACAGCAGCAATTTGCCCGAGCAGCAGCCCACAACAAGACGAACCGGCAGCAGCGGCAGCGGCAGCCGCAGCCGCAGCAGCAACACCAGTGGCAGAGTGGAGATGACGGGTTATGAGAGGCGCAGGCATAGGAATAACCATGGCAAACACTTAACAAGATCAATGACGACAGGAGCCAATGACTCGTCCATAGCCACGACGCCTGCGCAGACGACATTTCAGTCTAGACATAAGTTGGCAAATGCTAATGAACCCGCCAACGACACTAATAGACGGCAACAACAAGACAATGCCCGAGTCAGACACCACCAGCATGCTCCAAATCATGACAATGGCCAGCAGCAGCAGCAGCAGCAGCGCAGGCGCAAGCACAAGCACAACAAGGATCCGCGGCGCATTCGAGTATCAGAAGCCGAAGCTGATGTTGGGACAACAGCAGCAGCAACAACAACACCGGCAACAACGGCAACAACAGCGTCGCTGACAGCAAATACCACAATGTCTGGGGCACGTCGTCGTCTGTATCAGGCTGAACGCGGAAGTGAAATGGCTGCGTCATCGGACAGTCATGACCACTTGGCTAATGCCGATGACTCGGCGTTTTTGGGTGGAATTTATGAGCCTGTGGTGATGGTAAGTACCCACCCACTCCCCCTTTGGCCATTTTCCATTGCCTACTCCCAGGGGCGGCATTAAACGAAACTTACTTCCAACAGCAACAACAACAACACACGAATCCGGTTTGCGGCTCCGATGGACGCACCTACAACACCGAATGCCAGCTGCGCAAGCGCGCCTGCCGATCCAATAACGCCCAACTGGAGGTGGCATATCGTGGGCACTGCAAAAGTGAGTTGATTTTGATAAACCTTGAGGAGGGAAACTACCCAAGTTTCTGCTCCATAGATGTTTTAGGGATTCCGCGAGAGCCAACAACTGAATCGAGAACTGAAGATTTTCTGGGTGGAAGTGTAAGATACCACTTTGTGGCTTTGGTTTATGTGTGTTGTCAGCCCTGGGGTTCCATTAATCAGTATCATTTTGATTAGTTTGGATAGTTATAGGGGTTAATCATTTTTCATGGAGATGGATCTTCGTCAGTAAAACAAACGCTGGAACTTATTGATCCGCCCTTGGTTCACACTGACACTGAGCCTTCAAATATCTCAGTCAGAGAACCGAATATCATAAATTCTTACAAAACTTTCCACTCTAGAAGGTTCTTAATGATCCTAAACTGCAGATGAGGACTACTTCAACCCTTTCAAGCAGTTTCCCATCAATCGAATAGAGTAAGAACCATTGGGTTAACCAGAAGCAATGTTAGTTTGCTCGCGTGCCAAAACGTAACAGCGCCACAATTAGATTAGATGACAAATTATTGCACATTTCAATTACGGCCAACAACTTGTCGCCCCAGTGGTGAAATCAACTGATCCGACACTGGTCAGACACACCGACACAGCGCCACGGAACGGATCGTCCATAAAAGATTCGCGATCGAAATGTTGTGTAATAATTTAATGATACAGGAAGCACTCGCAAACATGCTCAAATGATCAATAAAAAAAAAAAGCGAGAGAAACAGAAAAAAGAAAAGAACTTGTTGGATTAGCCGCAGGAGGAGCAGTGGCAGCAGTGGCAGCAGCAGCCGCCGCACGCGCCAACCACCAATGGAATGCGCAATCGATGGCAATGCAGATCTCTGGCATCGCATTCAATAAAGCTCGTAAAAATGAATGCAATTATTTGTGAGTGTCACAGTTGGCGCCAAGGCGTTTCACGTTTGCGCCCCAAACGGGCGAACCAATGTGCAATGATAAATTTCGACAGTTTATGGCTGCCGGTGTGAGCATGCGGGGCTAATCTTAGAAATTGGCAACCAGATGGTATTGATGCCAATGACAAAGTCGATACAAATACTAAAGATAAATTGTACAAATTTTTTTGGTCTCATTAACAGCCAGCTGCCAGGGTGTACAATGCTTGAAGGGGCTCGCCTGTGTGGAGGATCAATATATGATGCCGCATTGCATTCCCTGTAAAATTGAGTGCCCGCGGCAACACGAACTGGATGTGGATAATGTGGGCGTGGCTGATGATCATGATGATGATGATGATGATGATGATGATGACGATGCCGGGGAGCGTGCTGTATGCGGTGTGGATGGTCAGACCTATAGGAGCACTTGTGATATAAATCGAATGATTTGCCAAATTGGACGCTCCATTGCGGTGGCATATCCGGGACGCTGTCGTGGTATGTAAACATAGACAAATATTTGGGTATACTTAAGGATTTAAAGTATGCTTCACTGAAAGTTGTTCAATCAATGTCTTAGATCAACGAGTTAGTACTCCCCAGTTCCCACTTGGATCTCCATTAATAAACAAGGGGCTTACCTGTAAATAGTTAGGTAGATGGTTACTTCAAGTGAGAAAAGCGAACTAGCTACCAGCAGCTAACTACTTAACTAGATACTAGTAGCTAGCTAAAAAAAACTATCTACTAGTATCTGACTACTTAACTAGCTAACGGTGGCTAGCTACACAACTAACTACCTACCATTAGCTAGCTGCATAACTATCTACTAGTAGCTGACTACTTAACTAGCTACTAGTAGATAAATTCCAATGCTTTTAACTGGTGCGAAGTTGCTAGTTGCGCAACTAGTTTCCTGGTAATCGGATTTGTACAAAAGCTCTTTGGCGGCACTTTTTGATACAAAAAAATACACAATTATAAAGAAAATTTTGAAAAACGATCCCATTTACATCCCTTACAACTTGATACCTTACCCAGCCATATTAAGAGCCATTTCCCCCTTACCTTACCTAGGTAAAAAAAAAAAAAGAAGGAATACCTTCCCCCTCGCCGACTCTACTTTAAGCAAGGAAAATTGTTGTGGCAAAAAGATTCCTGGTTAATTTTATGACTTGAAATCATATTAATTTCATGCTGAACGTCCTCAAGAGAGTTGGGTTTTGCCTGCATATTTGGGAGTTCAATCAAATTAATTGATATGGAAAGTCTGGTTGCAATTGGCAAATTGTTGGCTGCAATTGCTGTGGCTGTTGCTGTTGCTGTTGCTGTGGCTGTTGCTGTTGCATTGTTGCTGTTGTTATTTATCAACAATCAACACAGAACCGCAATTTTGCATTTGATTGACTTGGCTGAGGTTTCCACTCAAGTCAAGTCAAGTCGAGTCGAGTCACAGCCACAGCCACAAGCTGAGGCTGTGTTACTGTTGTTGTATCGTCTGCAGCCGCCCAGCCTGGCCATATCAGGTTGCTCCGTCTCGGTGTTTGACTGAAATTGCTACATTTGCTTATACGGCTCCATGATTGCCAGCAATTTGATTAGCCCCTCGCTGTCAGCTTTGCTTTTGCTCTACTTTAACTGCTGTCGCGCATCCACATCTTCACATCGCCACACACACGCACACATCCATCGGCATAATTCATGCTTATTAATTTTGTGGTTACAATGCAATTGATCGACTCCGATTTCCAATTAATTGCAAAAAAATTGCAAACTGCCCGCCCACAATCCGATGGCATCCCAGCCGGCAGCCAGCAGCATCATCCTAAACTGAATGCAAAGGCGTGGCGGGCGTACCATTGTCGCACCATATCCGTACAGACCGGCCACTGCCCAAACTAGTTTAGTTTTAAATGCCAGAGTCAAATTCAGATTCCGATTCAAAGGTAGCTGGCGGCTTGGCCCGACCAGCTGCAATTGCGTGCTAATTGCAGTGTTTTGTTGCAAATTACAGCGTGTAATTAAGCACAAGAATCGAACAGCAGCTCACCTGACAAAAATTCGCCTTCACTGCACTATTTTATGGCAAACCAAAACATAAAATGTCTGAACGAACTACAAGTATCCACCCACTTACTTACAGAGACTAGATACTTCCAGACCATTGGCCAAGTTTCGCAGATTAATGCGATTTAATCTGCTTAAGTATAACTAGCTCTTCGAAATTCGTCTGACATTCAAGAAAAGCAGTATATTTTCTCTGCTAGGATAAGGCGTCCTGGCGTTTGTGTTTAAGTTGTCTGTAGGTCAGACAAAGCTTTGACCAGTCCCTTTGCTTAAAACAAGTGAAAAAACTTGGCCCTACCAAAGGTTTCAACCTTTGGTTCAGAGCAATTATGCATCCGAACCGAACCTTTAGCTTGAAGATAGTTCGTTCTTACCTAAGCATCAATGTTTCTAAGGAATTTCATAAATTTCATCAATGGTCTTAGTAGTATATTAATTTGTTAGTTCTGTGTTTTTATTTTATAATTAGAAGTTTTTAAAAATTTATTGAACTTGGAAACATATAAAATTTCCGGGAAAAATTAGTGTTTTTTAAATTATCTATAGAAAAAAAAACGCATATCTTGGTTTTTCGATTCAGCTTTATTCAATTCAGCTTAAATGAAAACAAATTTTATTGAAATAGATTACTTAATAGAGACACCTGGACTTAAAAATGTAAACAAACCTTGCTGAAAACAAGTTCATGTAAATAACTCTTGAACCTGGCTGAACAATTTAAATACAACTATATGATATTTTCAGGAATAACCGCTACATTCTGTTTAAATCTGTCCTACCAACGCAAATCAAGGTATATACCTTCTTTTTAAAGTGATTTAAGTAGGCCGAATCCAAAACAGCCGAAGTCTGGTTGAGGAGGGACGCAACGAATTGCGAACCAGATCAGTTTCGGTTCGGTTTGCAGCCTTGTTTGTATTAATACCTTTACAACTAAAAAATACTCTACAGAATGGTCAAGGGTTAATACAAAATGGCCCATATAGGTATTCATTTCCGTATCCCATCTGAACTGATTCAATATTTAAATGTGAAAATATTTGAAGAAAATATTTAAGTTCTTCTGAAAGATTTCATTTTAATAGTTTATGAGGTTCAACTTAGAATATATCTAAAAAAAATCTATAAACATAAGCAAAATGTGCCTGCGAAATAATGAACCTTTATTTTATACTCCGAAACTTCTTTATTCGCCTCCTTTTGATATGATTTTGATACCTTTGCTTTTGATAACCAAACGTATAAGACTGAACTTAGACAAGAATTACACAACGAAGCAAATTTGATGAAGTTTTTGACTAAGCATTCGTTTATAGAAAAGAGATATAGTGGTGGTTCTTGCCCCTCTAAACTTCTTTCCTACAAACAAAAGCATGTACAAACATTTTAAGAAGAATTCTGGAGTTTTTTTTTGTTTGGTCTTAAAGCTACACCAATTCCGATGGATATAAAGTTCTTTCCAAAAATAAAGAGTGCCAGAATGCTTTCTAAAACTTTCGACTAACCCTGTCACTGGGTCAATTCTTATACAATCTAGTATTCCTGTGCATAATAGGAATGCAAAAATAAAGAATTTTTCTGGCAGGGTATCAAAAAACCTAATTTAGACTCTCTGTTCGCAAGTGTGTTAGATTGGCTGTAGAGTTGTAGGTGAATATGATGGTAATATACCCACTTTTGTGGAAGTTTGTACCCTGTTTTAAGTCCACAGCCGGTGGGCATGAATCACTCACTCATGGCTAATTTATTATCAAACATAGTCTTCGTCATTTTGCTCATAAATTTAGTAGGCAAGTCGTTTCCACTTCGCTCTCTCGGTTCTTTGCTGCACGGTAGCCGGATATTAAAATAAATTAAGATCATTAACAATTATTCACTTTTGCTTTTAGCACACACACACACACTTGCACACACACACACACACACACACACACACACACGCACACACACAAATGGACAAATGGACGTGCGTGCATCAAGCGTGTATGGAGTTAGTCTTAGCCATGCTTTCTTCTCCTGCTCCTGCTGCGAGGTGGAGGTTACTTTATGTGGATCGCCAGCCGATAACATAATGCAAGCGCACACATATGTACACACACACACTCACGTGTGCGTGTTGGTTCTTTTTTTTATATATATATATTTTTTTTAAGCTTTTTATCTTTATGGTTGGTTAGTAAGTTTATGGTTTTTCGTATTTTTGTTTGTTTGTAAATGCTTTCACATAAATATTTGTGGCGATGCTGCGATCGAGCTCTTCTTGGCCAGACTGCGGACACAGGCCATGGAAAGTTTGCTGTTGGCCTCAAGAAATATGACTACACGTACAGACCATTAAAACGACGACCACGACGACGACGACGACGAGGAGGGCCACGCAGGTTCTGTGATTGCCACGACTTGGCGACGTCACTTTTGTCTGGCTGAGCGTCTAGGGGGGCTCTTGCTTCCTCTTCCTTTCCTTGGGGCTGAAGTTTACGATCGTATTAAAATCACCTTAAAAAACACGCAATGCCAAAATGGTCTGGACCTGGACACACAATGTTGCAAAGTTGGCTGGCAGCAAGGCGAATCAAAATCAAAGTTACACACAAAGAAAAATCTTGAGGGTTGAGTGAATTATCGGGGGCAGTGAGTTGGTAATTGGTTCTTAGCCATGAGGGCGCATAGAAAGGATATTTAAATAACCATTTTTTTGCATATCCTTTGGATGATTTTCGGCTGCAAGGGATGATGCAAGGATACCCTTCGACATTTAATGGATATTTTAAGATCCTAAAATGGAATGATAAATCATCCAATGGATACTTTTTCATATCCTTTTTTCTCTGTGCGTTTGAGAATTGGAACTGGTTCGATTCTGTGGTTCATAGAGGCTTTAATCCATCTTTTCGGGTGATAGCTTGAGCCGGGCTTTCGGTTTTGTTCACGAACCTTTGGCCTGTACCATACATTATGGAACCCCAAAGCTGAAAAGTCACTGAAGATAAAATTATAGACTGATAAAACGGATTTACTTAATAGTAACTGTAGTCTTATGACTTGACCTCGCCACATCGGTTAGACTTACCCACACACAGTCTTTTTTCCAAGTGTACAGGTACAGCGACTGAGATACATAGTAGAAGCAGGAGCCGCTGGCGTTGATTAAACCATGTCGACATAACAAATTACAGCTGAGTTCCATTGTGACGGCATTATCAACCGCAGCCGGCATATCCATCATCAAGCAAGCGACAAGTGTGAGGCGAGCAAAGGATGCTTCCAGCCGGCGGCCAAATTGGCAGTTGAAATTAATAAACTTTAACTGTTACGAATTGCCAGACGGTCGACCTTTCACGCATCGTCGAGATGCAGATGACTGCCTCCTGGTGGTTATAAGCAATTGTGCACAACAGCAAAACAACAATGCTGCAGGCCGCATTTGCAACATTGTTGCCAAGTCCATGATCATGTTGGCGATAAATATATACATATATATGGAGTGGAGGTATGCGGTTGCCTGGCTCACTGGGCGGCTACTCGTCTTGCGCATGTGCTGGGCGGAGTCGAAGGATGGGGCAAGTGTGTGTGTGTGTTTGAGTGTGTGTGATTAATCAGGCAGCGTTAAAAATTGCTGTTCTGCATGCTCGATAAAACAAAAACACCATGCCAAAAACTGCTGTAAGGCTTACACTTACAGATGATATGAACATGATCTTTCATCTTGATAGCAAGGCTACATATAAAATACATAAAAAATGTTAATATTATAAAAGGTTAATTGGTCTTTGGTTGGTCCTGTTTTTAATATCTGGCTGAAAAAGATTTTGGTGGACTCTTCAGTCTCCAGACCTTGAGGAATTCTTTAAAATAGAAACACTTGGCTTCATATTTAGAGCCAATAGAAGACTTTTAGGCCTGTTACCGTTTTCGATTTCGATCACATCATGCGAAATCAAAATTGGTAGCTATTCTCGTTTCCGATAAACGATTATTCGGTTTCAAAAGTCCGTGGAATGAAAAGTAGATGATATTTCTCTTTGCTGCTTCTGATTCTTTTCATCTAATAAGTATTTTTATTTTAAAGAGTCAAATATTGTGGAGATTTTGAAGTATTTAAAGATATATGGAACGTAAATTTTGATTTAAATTGTTATTTTAAACTTGTAGCTCGAAAATTGCATTTAGACGAAAGCTAAAACGAACGAAATGAATCCGAAATTGTTAAAGCTACTTCTTTGCTAAGTCAAAAGTCGATAACGAATCGAACAATTATTCGAAAAGACTGTCAGGCTTTAATTGACAGGCCTAAGTCTACATAAATAGACTTTTTTATAGAGAAAATGAGTTTTATACAATTAATTGACGATTTCTCAATGTTCGGTTAGTCAACTTTGCCGAATCTGAGTGTCTCTACAATCATTATCGGTGAAATTATCGATATATTTATCGATTGATAAACAGCTGCCTATAGCAATTGCTTTGTTTCTTGTACTAATCCGATAAGTCTATTAATTAGCTTGATTTTGAATGGTATTTAAATGAAATCTTGTTAAGAATTTGAAAAATTTTAACAAAATTATTTGAAAAGTGAGCTAAACAGGGGGTGTCCCAGAAATCTCTAGAGATTTTCGTATAAACGCTTTTATTTCGAGCTAAAACTGGCTGTCTTTATGTGTGAAATGTCGCCAAATTGCTGGGCTGCTGGATTAGATGACAAAAGTTGAGAGATTTGAAACTGACAGGCCAAGTAGGATTGATGCGTACGGTTTACCTCCTCTATAATTTAGTAGCCTGCAACGTTCAACTCACTTTACATCTAAAGTTCTCCTAGTTTAGTACGAAATTCAAACGTTTATACGAAAATCTGTAAGAGATTTCTGGTACACCCCCCATAGAATAGAAGAGAGAGATATAAGCAAATGTTTAAAATGCAGTTTCGGTACTAAAAGTACCTACAAACATTCTAAAACTCCTCTTCGTTGTTGAACCTACAAACTGCTGACCTATAATATGGACAGAATATAAGATAAACCCTTGCGATAAGGCTTAATGAAAATATGAGCTACCTTTCTGTCGTAGTCATATTGTTTTCCATAAGATTTATGCGCCATAAACTGAAATTGCCCCACATAAAACTGAATCCCAGACTTAAACTTCAGTACAACTGGCAGAACATTAATTTCAGCAAATCGTAAACTTTATATTGCAGCGGACCGCGTCAGCTGTGCGGATATCAAATGCGGGCCAAAGGATAAGTGTTTGGTGGATTTGCAGACGCATATGCCGCGCTGTGTGTCCTGTAGCTACAAATGTCCGCGCAAGCAGCAACGAATGGTGAGGGACACTTCTCCCCTCCTGCCACACACACACAAACATATTCTAACCCCAAAACATTAGCCATTCCAGGTGGATAAAATCTGCGGTTTCAACAATCACACTTACAATTCATGGTGCGAAATGCGCAAGGATTCCTGCGCCACGGGCTACTTCATCGGCATCCGAAGCACGGGCAGCTGTTAAGAGCAACAGCATATCACACTTAGCATCATACTTAGCAAACAACCATCAATATATTTCGGTGTACTTCCATATAGTTCCCACATCCAAAGATTCTCGTTGTGCGTGGATTGGACTTTCCACTATCGTAAATGGAACATGCTTATATCTACCACATATTACAACAAATTCTTAACCCACACACATCTATGGCAAGAGAAACCACATATCTTAAGAGGCTTTTGTATTTAACCTAAATAATAATAATAATAATAATAGTACTTAGGCTATATAATTATTAATTTAAACAATTGGTACGCATTCAGTTGGGGGGCAACAGAAGCCGCATTATATTGTATTTATTTAGAGTTACAGCAGCATTCTTTCTGTTTCTGTTTCTGTTTTATGAGCGAAGCTAAATTAATTAATTGACTGATAGCTTAACCTTATAGCAAGATTTTCGGATTAATATACACAAGCACACACACACACACACACACACACACACATACATTTATATATACATGCATACATATATACGAGTATATACCTATGAATATGTTTTGAATAATTGTTAATTAAATGTGTTTCAAACTTAATGCAAGTTTTAGTCGCTGTCATCGGATGGCAGAAATATATCATTGGCACGCTGATACCGCGCCTGGGTTATCTTCAAATTGGCCAGCTTTCGCTTATCCATGGGACGCTTGGCAGTGCTGGGCTCACAGTTACCCAAACCGCTGGTACCCTCATTGGCCACCACATTGATCTAGGAGCAAGTTTTATTTGGATAAATCAAAGACAACTTTCACCGAGGGCAGTTACTTACCGGTGTCAAGAGACCAGCCTGAGTTTTACCCAGAGCATCGCCCTTCTGCCAGCCCAGCTTACTGAGCATCTTAAAGCCTTTGTTCGAGCTGGCAATCTCGCTGGAAAAGTCGTGAAATGGGATTACAAATCAGTGTCAGGTCAGTGGGCCAAAGGATGCTTACGTATTCACACACGCCACCTCGGTCTTCTCCTTGTCCGTGCTGCTGCCCACTTTGATGCGTCTGGTGGCCGCACGATCATTGTAATTCGATATGGGCTGGCCATTGCCGCTGGTCTCCACAAATTCTATGGTAAGTACAAAGCCATTAATAGCAACTGCTTTCTTTTCGGTTCTTAGCTGTTCCACTCACTCTCATTCTCCAGTCCATACTTCTTTTGTATCTTCTTAAGCTGCTCTTTGTGTGATAGAACTGTTACGGAGGCTGCCGCAGCGGTGCCTCCAGCCGACGTGGATGTTTCAATCAGTAAACCTGGCTCACATAAGCCGCACGTGCTGTTGCCCTCGTGCACATGACACAGCAGCTTGGTCTGACCTATGGTAATTGTGCTGCCATGTACCAGATCCATGGGTTCACTGCTCATGCTGTTGCCATTTAGGATGGTGCCATTGCGGGAGTCCAAGTCGCGACACTTATATATCCCCGACTTGGTGTCATAGTGGAATTTCATGTGTGATTTGCTTACATTCACATCGGGTATGATGACATCGTGGCCACCCTCGCGACCCAGGGAGCCACCTTTGTAGGTGATCAAATGTAAACTGCCCACCGTTAGCTCCTCCACATTGGTCTCCTGGACTATGATGCGCAACGAGGGTGGATACTTCTTGGCAATGTCTGGGGAGGGCGAAATGAGTTAAGCCATTAAGCGATATAAGCGATAAAAACGCGAATTTCTTGACTACCTTGAAAGCGTCCAACAGCTTTGAACACGGGCACCTGATTATTGCTGTCTTCGTTGCTGCTGTTGCTGTTGTTGCTGCTCTTTTCGCTGTCGCTGGACTCAGAGCTGGAACTACTGCTCGACTGCGACAGCTCACCATCTTCAGCTGCCTCGGTGTGACGTTTGCTGCGCTTCTTTGACTTGCGTCTGTGCTCCTTGTGCTTTCTCTTACCCTCCTTCTTGCGTTTCTTCTTGGCCTTGCGTTTGCTTCTCTCCGCTCGCTCCTTAAGCTTTTGCTTCTCGGCTTTGATCTGTTGCAGCGTTGTCTTGTCCGTGATGACGCCTCCAAACTCATCAAACTCCACCGTCTCATCCTCCGGTTCATCAGTTGGTTCAGCCTGAGCATTGTTTGCCTGCAACCAGTGAAGAAAAGAAATCCACGTTTTTATCGCACATTCTGGGCCTCAGTTCTTACCTAATGCATTGCTACGCATTCGGTCTATGCTTAGTTTGTCAAAACTCGCTAAAAGTCTACAATGGCGCTGTTGTGGGCGCATCGAGGAGAAGAAGAATTTGTGTTGTGGTTAATACGAGAGCAGTGAGGCGCCCAACACACCCACTTACCTGCACCTGAGCCTGTGAATGAAACTCGTACGAGTCCTTGGCCTGATCGTAGCTATAGTAGCAGCCCGTATTACCGTCATAGTACAGCCCATATTCCTGAAAGCGAGAAATGGGAAATAGTTTCGTCATTGGTGATAACCTCTCTGAATGTCACACAAATGCAACCGCGACACGGAACGTCATAAAGATTAAACGTTGTATTTACCGCATTATAGTAGTAGCCCGTCTTGGGATCGGGCCAGACTAGCGAGGTGCCCGAGTTGGGTTCATAGGCAAAATTGTTTAGATTCTCTGCATGCTTGGCCGCCTGACGCATTTCATCCACAAAACTGAAGGCATCCGTGGCCGAAACTGTAAATTGAAAATAAATGTGATAGAACGTAGTAAAATGCATTATCACTTAGCTTATCGCGCTAAGCTGCATGGCCATAAATCACACGGAAACTGAGAGAAAGAGGCAGAGAGAGAGCGATGCAAACTATGTGGAACAAGCCAACATTTGACCGCTAATGTTAGCCATAAAACAGGCTTGAATCTATCATTCCCCACCGCCCCCTCTGGAGTTCACTCTTGACAGTTTCTAGCTGGTGATATTAACAGTGCAGAACGAATGATATGAATCTTATCACAATTCACGCCCTGTAAACTGCTGATAGGGGAAGTCTTCAATTTAAATTTGGAATATTGCTTGCAAGTAAAAGACACTAGAGAAAGGGGCAGAGCACATTACTAAAGATAATCTTATCAAGTTAGTTAAGACCCCTTGTAAACCCATAATCCAGTAGAGGGCAGCCTTTTTTGATACTTCGATTAAGCGCTACGGAAAGCCAAGTATCTTCTCTTAAGTGAGCTCGGAATTTGCGACATTAACCGAAGGAATATACAAAAACTAACAACCACAAAGTCTCATCTGCCGTTCGAAAGTCACTTAAGGCTTATAGACAGAAAGAGTTGGTTCAAACAAACCCCTGGGGGTTTGATATCTCTAAAAACCAGAACTTCTAATCATCTAGATTTATGGTTTTTCAAACTTCAGCACCTTTAAAAGCTCAAAACTAATAACAGATTTAAGTAAATTTATGTATGGTTGACTTAAGAAAGGGCTTAAAGGGTTAAGATTCGATGGAATTGAAGGCAAACCTTGAACTGAATGAAGATTTTGACATCATTTAGGATTTGTTGCCACTTTGAAAGTCCAAAATAAAAAGACTTTTCGAGCCAATTTAGAAGTAAATCGCTAATATACTCAAGGAAGGGACTTTATTATTTAAAATAGGGTAGAATTGTGGATGATCCAGCACAGAAATGAGTTTAAAAACGTTTTGCGGTCTGTCTTAACTTTGAAAATATTAAAATCATTTGTTTCTTCTCAGATTTAAGGTTTCAAGGTTTGAGACTCATCGAAACTAGGGACGATTCTTTAACAGAAATTAGAATTTGAATACTTTTCGGACTGCTGCCTGTCTCTCGAATGTACGGAAAATAATAGCTTTTCAAACAGTTTCAAGCAAAATTCGGTAAGTTATTCTTAAGAACAGGTCTTAAGGGTTGAGACTCGGCGGATTTTGGTTGGATCCTAAGGCAGACATAAGTTTTTGCCATGCCGTTTAAGCTTGCCGTTACCAAAAACAATTTAGAGAATAGTTGCCTCTGCTACTTCACTGCCGCCATTGTCGACATACCCCTCGTGTTAATAGGATGCAGGAGCTATCAGCAGCAATTGACACACTGAAGCGCAGACCTGTTGACTAGTGATTAGCATACAACGCTTAGAATTAGTCGCTGCTTAGGTGTTTATTTTTGTTTTGTGTTTTTGCCTTTTAATTTGCTCGCAAAGATTGATTGCACAGTTGGTTCTCTACCTACGACATCTGTGCGAATTGCATTGCTAAACTCTTATCACGGAAGTGCAATCGTGCGCTAGGAAAGCGCCTAGTTAGTCGTTACTCATCGGTCGTGGCAAGCGGTCTGAACCATTTGGAATCGTCAAAATGCTGGACGTGGAGGTGCGAGAACTTATGCAAGCCTTTGTGCTCAGCGATTATCAGGTGCAAGAGGTCTACAGTCGCTTCGGTGCGGAAATAGCCAAGGGGCTGAAACGATCCACACAGGCACAGGCCAATACGAAATGTTTTCCCACATATGTGCAGGATTTGCCCACAGGCGATGAGATAGGCAAATATCTGGCCTTGGATCTGGGCGGTACCAATTTCCGTGTGCTGCTCGTCTCGCTCAAAGGTCACCACGATGCCACAGTTGAATCGCAGATTTATGCAGTGCCCAAGGATCTGATGGTGGGACCAGGAGTGGAACTGTTTGATCACATAGCCGAGTGTTTGGCCAAATTTGTGGAGAAGCATGATATGCGCAACTCTTATCTACCGCTGGGTTTCACCTTCTCGTTTCCTTGCGCACAGAAGGGTCTGAAGGAGGCTATTCTTTCGCGCTGGACCAAGGGTTTCGATTGTCCTGGTGTCGAGGGTGAGGATGTGGGTCGGCTGCTGCACGAGGCTATTCAACGACGCGGCGATGTGGAGATTGCCGTGGTGGCCATCCTCAATGACACAACAGGCACTCTGATGTCCTGCGCCCATCGCAATGCCGATTGTCGTGTGGGCGTCATCGTGGGCACTGGCTGCAATGCCTGCTATGTGGAGCATGTAGACAATGCGGAATTGCTGCAGCCCGAATTCAAGCGTGAAAAGCGTCAGGTCCTGATCAATGCCGAGTGGGGAGCCTTTGGCGAGAGCGGACAACTGGATTTTGTGCGCACCGATTACGATCGGGAGGTGGACGCCAAGTCGATCAACAAGTCGGAGCAGTTGTTTGAGAAAATGACCTCGGGCATGTACTTGGGCGAGCTGGTGCGCCTGGTTCTGATACGTGCCGTCCAACGCAAAGTAATCTTCAAGCTGAGTTCCAGACGCGAACAGTTCGTCAAAATCTTGCAAGATAATGAGGACATTTTCGAGACGCGACACATCTCAGAGATTGAGTCTGATTCGTTTCCCGAGTTTGCCAACACTAGATTGATTATCCGTCAGCTATTTGGAGTGGAAAAGGCTTCTATAGAGGACTGCCAGATAATGAAGTACATTTGTGAGAGTGTGGCGAAACGTGCAGCCACTTTAGTGGCCATTGGCATTAGTGTTCTGATAAACCGGACTACCGATCCAAGAGTTGTGGTGGGTGTGGATGGCTCTGTTTATCGCTACCATCCCAAATTTGATGCTTACATGCGTGAAACTATGCACAAACTGGTCAAATCAGATAAGGAATTTGACATCATGTTATCGGAGGATGGTTCGGGACGCGGAGCGGCCTTGGTTGCTGCTGTGGCCAGCAAATCAAAATGAGGACTATAGTTCTAGCTGTAATAAACTAATGACTTTGCCTAAGAGGTGTACTCATAAATACCATGCCTTCTCATTGAAGGTATTGGGGTATTCTGTGAGAGGTTTGCCTCTCAGAGAAGCGGGTTCGCTTACAAAACTTACGTTCTTTGGGGCTCTCCTGGTCTTTAGTCTTCCCCTCCTTATTCTCCTCAACATCGTGTTCCAGAGTTTCATCTTTGACCACTTGGGTGGCTTTGTCAGCAATATTCTTCGTCTCCTTGTTCAACTGCTTGGAAGAAAATGGGTTAACGTCTACAATTGCCATTTGATTTGATAAGCTCACAAAGTATTTTAGCTTTTGCTTGTACCCCGCCAATTTGATATCGTATTTTCGAATGATGCCATGCAGCTTCTCAACGTACAAATACAGTTGCCTTGGCTCCAGTTCCTCCACTTCCTTTGTGCTGCGTAGCTCTATGTAATCATGGACTGCGGCATCTCCACTTTCGCCGCCAGCAAGCTCACTTTCAGCTTCAGGCTCAGACATTTTTGGTTAAGTTGTAATGGCAGCCAGTTGTTTATCTGGATTGCCCTGGTTACTAGATAGGCAATACGTATGCCTTACAACCCAGATATGCAGGAGAAACTGGCATAAAAACTTATTAAAATAAATAAGAGTACGGTAATACTGATTCCTTAGAGATGGAAGTGCGGTGGAGATGACAAGTAACTGCTACTGATGAGTAAAGTTAAATTTCAAGCTGTCAGAGTTTATATACAGATTACCGAGTTTATTGACTTTTAAAATAACTGCCCCACCGAATCTTCCTGAGAGATAATGTTGCACAAAACTGAAATATCTCATAGCACTTAGAATATCTTTTGGTTCCCGCTCCCACTACTGCGAGTGACTGATCGAGTCACTGAGCGTGATTAGTTCGTGAGAGCTTCGCCAGCCCTGCACTGTTGTACTCATTAGTGCCATCACTAAGCGCAAAAATAATAACAATTCGGACGCCACTCGCCGTCATGACCATTCTATATAAAGTGGAAAGCAAAGAGTTTAGCAAGGACAGCGTCTTTCCGCACAAAGTAGTCCTATGCTCGGTGTCGACCAGAAATATTGTGGCATTCAGCGCGCTGCAGAGTATCTGTACAGAGTACAGAGCCGGTGGAGATGCCGCTGATGGCGCCACGGCTTTGGTAGGCTCCAGCAATAGCCACATTTATGTGTGCGACATAGTCACCCCCTGGGAGCACTATAAGGTGTGCTCCTCCCGCTCGCGCATCAGTGTCCTGGAATGGAGCCCAAATGGCGAGCTGCTGCTAATGGGGTTCATCGGTGGCCGTGTAGAGATTTGGCAGCCCCGCAATCAGAGTATTAACTTATGGTCAATGCAGTATCATGCCACCATTCCCAGCGAGGACATCATCGAGGCCAGATTCTTTCACAATGGCAAAGGAGCCGTGTTCAATCCTCAGAAGAAGGAACACTACTATGCTGAGAAGTTTGACCGCCTGGAGCAGCGTCCAACACTGAGTGGCTTTGGCGGTGTGGCCAGCGAGGGGTGTGTTTTGGTGACTTCATCGGGACTGGTGGGAGCCTTCACATTGCCCATGCTGCAAAAGTTGAGCCAGAGTGGAGAGGTGGCCGGCAATGAGGTGGTTGAACTAATACCCACTACGCACAGCATAGGCATTTCGAGGAGTTTCATAGAACACTGCAGCATGATGCCCAGTCCCAGCGGAGCTCTCATGGTGGCCTTTAGTTGTGGCTGGCAACAACAGCTGGTGCAGTGCTTCAAGATCTCGCTCACCCTGGAGGGTGAGTTGGGCATGGAACAACATTTGACGCTGAAGTCTGAGTCGCAGTCCAGCATATTTCTTAATCCCTTGGAGGGCAAACGTCTGACACGCTTGCACTGGACACGAGTGGCCAATGAGGATGTTATCTTTATAGCCTATGACGAGGGCGAGGGTAGCCTGCTGGAGCAGTGGTCACTGACCCGCAGACATCTCAATGTCCATGCTCTGCTGCAGCAGGGAGGTGGCTCAGCCAACAAGGCCAATGATTTTGTACAGTCCGAGAGTTGGGAGCTGGTTTCCAAGGTGCATTTAAATGCACCACTGGCTGATCTTTGTGTCACACGGCTGGTTACCTGTGCCCTGGACTGTTGTCAGGTCTATGCCATTCTGCAGGACCAAAGTGTTCACGTCCTGGAGCCAAATACATTGAAGCAGCTGAGTCACACGCAATTTGAGAAGCTTTCGGATGGCAACCGGGTGAGATTTGTATGCGGCGATCTGACGCCCACCAGCCAAATGCTGCTAATCTTCGATAGTCATGCCCAGCTCCATGCCCTACAAACGCCGCTGCTAAAACAAAGCTCCGGTTTGGGTCTACTGCTGCTGGAGTATTGCATAGTCAGCGGCTTGGATGCCAGCGATGTGTTGCTCCTGAATCTGGGCAATCTGGAGGTCTTGGTGGAGAAACTGACCGACAATTTCACACGGCAACCCTCCTACGTGCGGCACTACTACTATGCCAACTTTCTGGCCCTCAAGAGTAATCTGTGCCGAGTGCAGCAACAGGAATTCGATAATCTCATAATGCTACATGCCATTTCCACCACATTCAAGAGTCTGCTAAGACCCTCGGATCTCGGCTGCCAGGACAAGGGACCCGCCGACAATCTGGCTCTAAAACTGGCCGAATCTATGACAGATGTGGACACGGTGATGGTTAATCTGGATGCCAAGGACTTCACCGTGGAACCCATGCTATTGCAGAGTCTTCAGCAGTTAATACAATGGGTCACTGATTTGGCCCTCAACATGCTCAATCGCCTGCCCGAAGAGGTGATGAAGAGCAAGCTAGCCGGCAAGCGGCCCAGCTATGATATCAGTCGGGACATTGTGGCCATTGGCAGCCTGAGGGAGCTGTTGGTGATGATACGCATCTGGGGGCTGCTGAACACCCAATGCCTGCCGGTCTATACCAAAACCATGGACAATATCGATGTGCTGGTAATACTCTTCCGTCTGCTCACCCGCCTGGCCCAGAATACCAACGAGCCGGATGAAATGCTGCTGGATGAGTGCAGTCTGCTGTCCAAGCAACTGCTTATACCACAACTAACCAAATTCAATCCCACCACACTGCTCAGTGCTCAAGGATTTGCTGCTGTCAAGTCGGGTCAGCTGATATTCAGTTCGCTGGTTGAGCCAGCCAGTTTGCAGGACATTGAAATGGAGGAAGTTGTGTTTGCCAGGTCCATTAAGGATTGTGTCAGCAATCTACAGTTGGGCACCCATCCGAGCACCATACGACGATGTGCCCGCTGTGGATTTGTCTTTGTCAATAGCGCCAACAAAGTGGCCAAGACGTCGGCACTGAAGGCCTGGTTTAATAAGTGGTTACACTGCCACTGTGGCGGCTTCTGGAAGCAGATCACTTAGAAGAGGGCTAGCCGGATGAGAGTTTGTAAGTTTTGTTTTTAAGTTTATAATAAAAGTTCTACCAATCTATAGTTTTTGGTTCGATGGTTAGCTAACCGTAGCTTTTGAGAAAGCGGGCCTTATTCTTCAATCCACAAACTCCAGTTTTTCACATGTAAAAAAAAACAATAGTTCTTTTAATTCAAATATAACACATACCACCAAAAACAAGACATGCCATTACAACTTGGCAAAAGACCCGGCATCATCTAGAAATATATCAATATGCAACTTATCCATATTCTCCGGATAACAAGCGTATTTGCTGAAATCCTTCACACCCACATCCAATAGCACATCCTCATCAATAAAGAAGTTGCCAGTGTATGCCTTGGAATCGCGACACAAAATGGCATAGGCCGCGTCTGCCATTACCTCCGGTTTGCGTGAAAATTTTGACCCCTCCGAACCACTCAGCATTTCCACTGCCGCTGTATGTACCGTGGTACGTGGCCATAGAGCATTAACGGCCACTCCCTGATCACGAAACTCCTCCGCCATGCCTAAAACGCACATGGACATGCCATATTTGGCTATGGTGTAGGCTACATGATTGGCAAACCAATAAGGCTTTAGGTTCAAAGGTGGCGACAGATTGAGAATGTGTGGATTATCACTCTTCAGCAGATAGGGTAGACAAGTCTTTGATCTAGAAAAAAGAAGTAGTTGGATTATGTATCAGTTAGATAGGGCATTATCATAGTTGAATTTATTGAAACAGCTCTTCAAAAGATAACGCTATCTGTCACATAAACTTACCAATAACCACTGTAAGTTGCAGTTTTATCTGACAACTTGCTAATACCCTGCGGTCGGTTCAAAGTCTGGGATCCAAAACCAGGACTGCAAATTGGTTCAGAACCTAAGACCAGGGAACTGCCAAAGTTTCTAATCTTTTGACCCTACTAAACTGAACCCAGTCAATTATATTTAGGATCGTATTGGTACTTGAAAGATGATAAAAAAAAATAGAACACGCGACTTGTACGTCCGAAATCGCTGTATATATCATCTTTCAGAAAAGATCCTGTGCAAAGATTAAGTTTTAGAATGACAAAACCTACGGCTCGAACCCACGTAGCGCATCTTTTATGGACTTTCAGAGGCTAGCAGACTTGATCCCTAACAATTCCACTAGAAGGCCTAGTATAACAGACGTATAGGAGTGATAATCGGTATTACCAAATACTCAAACCGATCGGAGCTTACAGTATCAACCCCTGGGCTCGCTTAAACATTTTCAAAAGCGGGTACGGTTCGATTCAGAACCGTTTAGCCTTGCTGTTATATGCCACTTACTTCCCAGATATTATTTCAATAATACCATCTGTCGCTGTAACCAATTGTTATCCCATTGGCCACCCCAAATTTCTACTTACACCAAGAAAGTTCCTCTTGTATTAATATTTTGCATCAAATCGTAACGCTTCATTTCCGTGTCCAAAGTAGGGGTCAAGGCTATGGCACTGGCATTATTGATCAGAATATCAATGCCACCAAATTTGGCCACAGCCGCCTCCACAGCCTGTTGCACCTGCCGTTCATCGCGCACGTCCACAATACAGGGTAGCGCCCTGCCACCCGCCTGTTCGACTGGAAAAACAGTTATGTACAAAGGTCAAAAGTCCAGCCCTGGAATTTGTACTCACTTTCCTCGGCGGCCGTATAGATAGTACCCGGCAATTTGGGATGCGGCTCGGCAGTTTTAGCCGCAATTACAATATTAGCCCCATCTCGAGCCGCTTTCAGGGCAATTGCCTTTCCTATGCCACGGCTGGCGCCCGTTATGAATAGAGTTTTGCCCTTTAGCATGCTGAATTTGTTATAGAATATTCTGTTGATTAGCGAACTTTATGTTTGATTTGCAAAGTCCACTTACCCGTTGTTCTTCATATTTGATACTGAACTCAATCTATGATCTTTGGGTTGAGCGGCAATGAAATGGAAAGCTTTTTCTTATCTTAAGCAATGCCAAAACAAAACAACTAACAGGTGAGAGCAGAGCTGAGTAGTGTAGTTCAAATGAACTAGTTCATTACTTTTAGACGTTACGATATTAAGCAGCAGTGCTGACATTTTAGCTATTTAGTTGCTAGATTAGCAGTACAAGCTATTATACTCTGTTCTTCCACAGCCAGAAGGAACAATTAATTTGTATAGCCTTGCAAAGGGTATTATATTTTTGCCCAGAAAAATATTCTTGATCAGGGTGACGAGCTGAGTAGATTTTGCTTTGTCCGTCTCTCAGTTTTGAAGCTATCGAGCTGAAATTTTGCACAGAGTCTTCTTTTTGCTGCACACTTTTAATATGTCGAAACCGACCGGATCGGATGACTACATCTCATAGCTCCCATAGGAACAATCGGTCGCAAAACTAGTTTTAGTGAGAAAAACTTTTTTCTTTTCAATGGAAACGTCTCCAAACTTTGTAGTCGGATCTTTTTTATGTTTTTTTGATAATTCTACGAAGTTTTATTAAAATCGGACAACTATATGGTATAGCTGCCATACAAAAGATAGGTCTGAAAAACAGTCTTAGTTAGAAAAACTTTTTTGTTTTTAATGGTAGCATCCTGCAATTTTGTATTTGTTTGTTTCACATGCTTTCACATAATTTTACAAATTTTTGGCCAAATCGGATGACTATATCATATAGCTCCCATACGAACGATCAATCGAAAAATGGGAGAAAGAGTATTTTTTGAAAATATTAAAGCGAGCACTTGCAAGGGTATAAAAACTTCGGCACAGACGAAGTTAGCTTAGCTTTCTCGTTTGTATATCTTTCATAACCCTTTTTTTGGAGATATAGATATAGATATATACTCCTGGAAATGTCACTTTTTATTTCTAGTAAATATTTTTATGGCATTTTTTACAAGTAAGCTACTTTCTCAACCATTTTCAAAGTGGAACCCAGTTCCAAGCCCCTTCAAAACATGACTCTAAACTCTCTTATATAACTAAGGAAAAACTGTAGCATTTTTCAAAGGAATTAAACAGATAAATATAAGTTTTTTGTTAAAAATACCAAAAAATTTATATATTTGTACTCAAAACTATAATTTGGCAAGGGGTTTTGATTCAATAACATCCGAAAACAAGGACCTTAGCAACTTATTCTTATTCTCCGGATAACAGGCATATTCACTAAAGTCCTCAACACCCTCGTCTAGTAGAACATTCTCATCAATACAGAAATTACCGGTAAATTCGCTGGCTTTCCGACATATTATGGCATAGGCAGCGTCTGCCATTATCTCGGGTTTGCGAGAATATAATGCCGCCTGAGGGCCTCTCAGCATATCCACCGCCGCTGTATGCACCGTGGTAAGTGGCCAGAGAGCATTAACGGCCACTCCCTGATCCCGGAACTCCTGAGCCATGCCCAAAACACACATGGACATGCCATATTTGGCAATTGTGTAGGCTGTATGCTTAGCAAACATTTGAGGTTTAAGGTCCAATGGCGGCGACATGGTGAGAATGTGTGGATTCCTGCTCTTCAGCAGGTGGGGCAAACAGATCTTTGATCTGAAATTAGAGAAAAACAAATATTTGAGATGAAAGTGCCATTGTCAAGGATAGTTTTCGAAATCAGTTTACGGGAGAAGTTAAAGCTCAAAATATATAAAAATTAATATTTTCCTATGTAAACCACGAAATGAAATTTCACTAAACTGTAAACTATATTTTGAATATTTACATGTTTTCAAATTTCTACTTACACCAAGAAAGTTCCTCTTGCATTGATATTTTGCATCAAATCGTAACGCTTCATTTCCGTTTCCAAAGTAGAGGTCAAGGCTATGGCACTGGCATTATTGATCAGAATATCAATGCCTCCGAATTTGGCCACCGCCGCCTCCACAGCCTGTTGCACCTGCCGTTCATCGCGCACGTCCACAATACAGGGTAGCGCCTTGCCACCCGCTCGTTCAACTGATCAACCAGATAAAGATCAAGTCCAAGAGTTTAAAGCTCAAATGGAATTTGCACTTACTTTCTGCTGCAGCAGTATAGATGGTTCCCGGCAATTTGGGATGCGGTTCGGCCGTCTTGGCCGCTAAAACAATATTAGCTCCATCGCGAGCCGCCTTCAGGGCAATGGCCTTTCCGATGCCACGGCTGGCGCCCGTTATGAATAGAGTTTTGCCCTTTAGCTTGCTGAATTTGTTTTAGATCATAATAACTTGTTCAAAAAAGGGAACCTCAATAGGCCACTTACCCGTTGTTCTTCATCTTTGATACTGAACCAATAAAAAAAAATGATCTTTAGTTGCCCGCAAATGAAAAAGAAAGCTTTTTCTTATCACCAAAATCCCAACTCAAAATAATCACAGCTGTTGTCAGTGATGAGCATAACAGTTTAGTAAACTAGTTCTTTTTTTGCGGTACGTTGGATTTTAGATCGGCTTAGTTCGGAAGATATTTTATATATTCTACAAAGTTGATGCTTTTCAGAGCTTCGGTGTTGGAAACGCCCCTAATTCCGCCAAATCTCAGCCCCTTGAGCCCTGTACTTAAGATAACGTTTCGGAAAGCTTTTATTTTCCGTAAGTTTTAAGGAAAGGCAGTCCGAAAAGTGTTCAAAATCAAGGATCGTTGAGTCTCTGGCCCTAAAAACCACTCTTAAGCATAGATCCAAGATATGTGCTTTAATCTGATTGAATTTCTCAAACTATCGAAGGCTGGTCAGTCCACAAAAAGATTTAGAACTAAATTCTGTTCTAGGATCACCCTTAATTTCAACCTATCTTAGCTTTAAGAGTCAATCTCTAAGTATCTAATATCATAACTTAAAGCTATCTGTCACATAAACTTACGAATAACAGAGCAACTATTTAAAAAAAAAAAAGAGAAATCGGACCAGCTCCGAAATTTTTTTTTTTCAAATTTTTGAAATTGCGGTAATTCCGAAATGATATCAAAAAATTCTTTATGTTGAAGAACTTCCCCTAACTTCACCCAATCGTAACCCTTAAAGCCCATTCTTAAGTCTAACCATCAGAAATGTCCTTAAATATGTAATATTTTTTATATTTTTTGATTTTCATTATAATCGACAGAAAATATATTTTCCACATACTTCAAACCTAAGAGCTAGCTCTTAGATCCAGATCATTTAGAGTACACTGTATTTAGAGTTGATGACAACAGTTCAAAAATGTAACGGCCAATGATCTAGAGCAGCCAGCATTAACATTTTAAGAGCACCGCTCTGTTAACCCATATCGTAGACGGTTTGAGTGTTATTCTGCTCACGCAAGAAAATCCCACTCAAGCGGTTATTGACGATATTCGTTAACAGAGCCACTCCACTCACTTGCCTAGCTTTACTCTTACTGCGCGAATTGAGCACTCGACTTCTTACAAATATTGTTAAATGTTGCTTCAATCTTTGTTTTAAACCAAAAAAAAAGTATAATTCAAAAACTGCATGTGTGTGTTTGCAGGTGTGTGGTGAACGTGCGGTTTATACTGATTATCAGAAAGTAGATGTCTAACCAAATCGACGGAACAACAGCATTTTTTTTTTCCCAAAAATTATGTACATGATCGCGTCTGTCCCTGTGTGTGTGTGTGAGGCGAGTGAGAGTGTGTGTGTGTGCCTGAGTTAAATAAAGAACACATTTTTAATATTTAACTAACATAGCACGACATCAGCCAAAGAGTGTAACAAAAAATGGATTAATAAAAATGGGGCCAGGACTCCAAGTGAAATTCGACGCACAGTGTGATGGGCCAGGAGCCAGGATCGTGCAAAGGACTCCGTGTGCAACAACAGCAAGCAGAAATCAAATATTCGTAGCACAATTTCACAATTTCATTGTCGTTTCTCTCTTGTGTTGTTGTTATTGTTATTGTTGCTTTTCGCGTGTGCGATTAGAATTAATTGACAAATGGCGAAAAAATGTTGGGTTGGGGTTTTTGCTTTGCGCGGCGGGTGCGGGTGCGGGTGCAGAAGCAGCAAGAGCAACAACTACTGCCAAGCCAGAGCACTGCTTGCGGTAAAACTGTAACAGGATGCACGAAGAGACACAAGAAAGAGAGAGAGGGAGGGAGAGTGGGGAGTGCGCAATGATCGGTAGACCAAAACCAAAAAACTTATATTGAATATTAAACCTCAAAAACAGAGTTTAGGTTCAATGAACTCTACACCTGACTGTGTGTGCGTGTGTGTTTGTGTGTGTGTGTGAGAACATAGCATAGAATTTGGCCATACAGCATAGGCCTAAAATAAACACCTGTTGCTCTCGTCGCTCACTCAAATTTGGGTTAAATGATAAGAGAACTCTCTGCCTGTTCCAAAAGGACCGGACACGCCGCATGTTGTAAAGCCAAAAAATCAAAAGCCCTGACCTTGACCCTTTAACCCCTTAGTGTTCCATGTGCTCCGTTCGGCTAGACGTCTAAAATTCTCGTAAATGTGTCAAAAGTCATCAACGTAAACGTATTTATGTCACAATCACCCCAATTGAAGCGACAAAAAATGTCCCTGGCCACGAATTTTGGCGATGGGGATGCTCTCAACTACGAGGAACTCAACATCATAGGGACAGGTATGTACCAGTTTCAATTCACTTGAAATTTATCATTCAAATCAATTGAAGAATGTTGTGTTTTTTTTTGTCGTAGGTCAGGTATCGTTAGGTGGAAGTGTGTACAACTTGATTTACAGCACTCTTATACTAGGAAAGTGGGACTTACCCTCATTTAGAGCTAGATCCTGTTATTGGTTTGTTGTAATATTTTATTTGGTACAGTTGTGCATGCTTTTTGTTAGCACCCGCTATTCATGAACAACCGAAATGATACATTTAGGTAACTCTGATTGATACAATACCTCGAAAGATTAAGGATTGGGTTTCTAGAGTCCAAAATAGTAAAAGAACAGGGGAGTTATCGGTACAAACTAGAATCATTTTGACTTTAAAAAAATCTTAGAAATACCTTGGGATAGTGAATTTTAAAGCTTCGTTCCGAAATATGAAAAATTACATTAAATTTCTGAAATTCGCCTAGATTGTGGATGATAAAGGCTAAAATCACGTTGTTTTTGGTTTTCTATTATGACAAAGCCTTTATCTAAAGATCTGCATGTTTCGCTCTGGTATTCCTGCCGTAAAATTTATGTTAATGTACGTCAAATGATGGTAAACACATGGGTTAATTGTGAGGACCCCCAATGGGAAGCCAATACAGAAAATACTGCAATAGAATCAAAGCCATAACAATACCGAGAACTAGAGAAGAGAGGTAGAAACATATTTTTTAATCAAATTTTCGCTTAAATTAGACCAAATCCAGAGGTGAAGAACAATGTCTGATGATAAATTCGTCTTCGACAGACGAAAATCATCTTGGAGAACTTGCTTTCAGTGATCTTTCTGCTGAACTTCAGTGATTAAGGTATATCGGTATAAGACACTCCGTTCAAGTGCTACTGCCACCTACACCTTGAATTGAATATCGATAGATGTTTTCGATACCGATACGCTTGGTACCAAAAGACGTTGCTATAGCGTGCCGCTCCTCTCTTTTCACCAAGATAAATTGAAATTGGCAGCAAGGTTGATTATATTTCACAGACTTTAGACCAGAATTTAGCCACATACCTCTTTTAAACAACAAAATCAAATAAACTAACTAAAGCTAAGTTCCAACAGATATATCATTTGGTCCAGTTTCATTGAAAACTTAGGTAAATAGCCAAAATTGCAGATTTTGCAGAATTTGCACATGTAATTTGCTTAAATATGCTCAAAAGCTTCACTATTTAGGCCCATTTGGAGAAATTTGTAGCCCAATTTGCCCCAAATATTTGCCGGTGTGACCTTAGCTTAGCTTTCAGACGTTTTAGCCCATTTGCATATCAATCACAAAATCCTTGAAATTGTCCAAAATGTAGAGATCGTCGATGGTTTGCACAAAAATGCTGCCTACTTTGAGGGGAACATTTGTAGCCACGTGGTTTCACTTGAAGTTAATAACAAAAGCGAAGTAACGAATTATTGAGAAATTGCCTCACTGTTTGAAATGTGAATGGATGACTTATTATTAGCATTGTTGATGTGTGAGGAGGGGGGTAGCGAGGGGTTAAAGCTTGTAAGTATCTTTTATACTCCATATATGTGTGTATATAGGCACAAATGTATATCTCTGGGTTTTTTTTTTTTTTTTTGTGTTTCGTTTGCCTTCATTCAATTATTGCCTGTTGCTGCTATTCTGCTTTTGCTTTTTGCTTTGGCCTTTCGAATTTTTTTGGTGGTTTTTGATTATATTTCAGTTGCTGTTGTTGTTTTCTGTTTGACAAAACGAGTTGAAATAGTCGAAAAGTCGAGAAATTAACTCAAACTCGGCCTTGTACTTGACTCTTGAAGCAGCCGAGTTCACCTGGCAGGTGTTTCACGAGACGAATATAGACGCGGGCCACCCACTCACGCATCTGTCTGTCTGGCTGTCATAAATTTCCGGTGACAAAATTTGAATTTCGTATTCGATTTTGTTTTCCTTCTATTCAATTCACCGTTAGGAGGTATCTTCAATCAGCCGGTTTGTGCGCTTATCAACTCACACCACAGCTGACTTGCCTCTCCCACTCCCTCTCCCTCGCTCTCTCGCTCTCTCTCTATGGCCAAATTTCACTTGTTGGTTCTGTGTTTCCCTCTTATCTGGCCTTGCTCTCTAGTTGTTTGATTAGCATTTTTTTTTTGTTATTTGATTTTGCAATTTGTAAATATATATATATATATAACTTTTTTACGGTTCCGTCTCTTGCAGGGGCCTACGGGACGGTTTATAAGGGCCGCGACATGATCACGGGAAATATCGTGGCCCTGAAGAAAATTCGCATTGCCCTTAATGAGAACGGAGTGCCCATGTCCACGTTGCGAGAGATCTCGCTGCTGAAGCAACTAAATGCCAGTGATCATGCGAATATTGTCAAGTGAGTTCAATTTGTTGCCAACTAATATGAAAAATGACTACAAAGATTACAAACAATGGCAATGATTTGTTGTTGTGAGTTTGAAATGGGTTGCTGTTTATCTTGGATGGCGGGGGGTGGGAGCTAATTCGGAGGCAAGTGAGAGAGAGCGAGAGAGAGAGCCCACTGACATGTATAAGCTGAACGTCAACGTCAACCCCAGCGGCGCCGCTGGTTTCGTTTGGCGGCTGCTGATAACGTCGACGGCGACTGCTGGCAGTTTAGTTTAGAGAGAAACTACATAGTAAAACATTAATAAATCGAATTTTGGTCTTACACTAGAATAAATGGCGAATATTTTGGTAGATCAATTTTTCTTGCAGGGGGAAGCTCACATTTAAATCCCATAACTGTCAGTGGCATCGATAACACTTATCGATATGTCGCACTCTCGCTCTCTGACTCTCCCGATCAACAGTTTGAGTGAGAGAGCTACAGCTAAATATCGTAACATTGCCAGGTTCGTTTCGAGCAGCCACTGTTAAAGTTTTGGTAGGTTGCTTTCAAACCGACTCTGTTAAAGTTAATTGGTTGGACTTCCAACCACGCTGTTAAAATGAAATAGCTTGGCCACCTTTAAAAATTGTTCATAAATTTCAGCAATTTAAGCTGTCTAGGTAAAACTATGAATTTAAATGTCAATTTAAGCTATTTTTCTCAATAAATTTTTTGCCGGCCATTTGCCTTGCAAATAGCCACTCGTGGTTTACAGTCCCTTTTAACAGCTGTTAGTACCGATCTCTTAAAGTGGCTCTCTCGCCGCTCGCACCAGCTCTTCAATTGAATATCGTAAGCCAGCCGGCGTGTGTTTAAGTATTTGTTGAGTTGTTTAATCAGTACCCGAAATGCACGCAGTATGGCCACTGGCGCTGTACAAACTCTACACTCTCCCATGGAGAGTAAACAGCAGCCGATCAACCGTTGAAATTTGAAAACCAAACGTTGTTTCCCCCCCCCCAGACTCTTCGAAGTGTGCCAGTTCTTGGAGCGCGATGGACAACTCATGATATTGCTGGTGTTTGAGCATCTGGAGCAGGATCTATCCGATTTAATTGATCGTCTACCCAAATCCGGAATGGCGCCCGAAACCATCCAAGTGAGTTTAACCCTCAACCCGGTTGGTTCCATGTCATAACCCAACCCCCTCTTAACTCTCAGCGTCTGTCCCGGGAACTGCTCACTGGCGTGGACTTTCTGCACTCACATCGCATCATACACCGCGACCTGAAGCCACAGAATTTGCTGGTCTCCTCGCAGGGTCATTTGAAGATAGCCGATTTTGGTCTGGCCAAAACGTACGATTCGGAAATGAAGCTCACTTCGGTGGTGGTCACACTGTGGTATCGTGCCCCAGAAGTGCTCCTGGCCCAGCCCTACAACAGTTCGGTGGATATTTGGAGTGCGGCCTGCATCATGTTCGAGATGTTCAATCGCAAGGCTCTGTTTCCGGGCACCTCCGAGAAGAATCAACTGGATCGCATTTTTGAGTGGGTATTGGGGAAGCAATTTCTTTTTCATTTTGCTGATTGTTGTGTCCTTGCAGACTCACTGGACGTCCCAGCGCCCAGCAATGGCCCAAAACTATTTCAGTGGCCCGCGAACATTTTCCCCAGCGTCTGGCCAAACGTCCACGTGACTTCAATCCCCGACTCTGCGAGTATTCGGATGACCTGTTGAATGTACGTCTCTGCCTGCTTTAACCGTGCCATTTAATCTCACCTTTTGTTTCTCTGCCACAGCAAATGCTTGCCTATGATATCCGTTTGAGACCCTCGGCCTTGTCCTGTTTAGAACATGAATACTTCCAGCAGGAGCCGCTCTAACATTAGGCCACTGGGTATGAGGCATACTCATTGGGCTTTGTTCTGGTTACCCAAGTTCCTTTAAATGTTTACTTACTGCCCCAGCCCCCCTACAAACCCTCCCCCCCTGCTACTAACCTCTTCAACCGATTCTCGTGGATTTCCTGTTGGAGGAACATCCCGTTTCGAAATGTGATACACAAAGTTCAGGACTTGAGAGATGTAAACTAGTTTTCAAAATTGCGCTGCATGTTTGTTGTTTTTCTTCCAATTTGTTTCAAAGTTTATGTGTAAATTTCCACAAAAAAAAGAAGTGTCTCTAAGCGCAGAAATCATTTATATATTGCAGAATTATTTAGAAATAGATAAAAAAAAACTATACATACATTTATATATATATATACATACATTTATTTAAATTAAATATACAAACATTATTTCTTCAAGAAAAGTAAAAGAATAAGTAGGATTTTGCATTTCCATTCACATGTCAAGTGTCTCTTGCAAAATACGAGAGAGAAGGATTTCTTGTCGAAAATGGATTGTACTTTATTTTAGTTTAATTGCATTCAAAAATTTAAAACTGCCGCCGACTAAAAATATCGATAGTTCTCATACCTGAAAGTTCTATCAAAAACCGTTTAACAGCAGCCAAATAACTTAACATAACTATGTTATTCTCTCACCGCCGTGATTTAGTTATCGAAATCACGATTTGTCGAACAGGTGCCATCTCTTATAGCCATACCCCAGCAAACATTTTACTTAATTTGTGATCACATTCGAGTCTTTTTCGAATCCCCGATCTGATTAAAATAGTTATAGATGCGCTCGTTTTCTGATCTTAAAAGATACTTTTGTAGGGAGAAAATGGAAACACAGAAATTGAAACACTAAAAGGGCTCGAAAAAGACTCATTAAGCTGATTTTCTCAAAATGATCTTCCAAATGTTGGGCGGGTCTTTTCAAAACTCTTTTGTCTTTAGTCGGTAAGTTATGCATTCAAATTTAATGAAATATTTTATAAATATTTTTGCAGTACACAGACACAGAGGAATATTTTGTTATTGCATTTTGAAAATGTAATATGTTATGTTTTAGTGTTTTTCATACTCTGTACCAAAGGTACACAGAGTATAATTAGTTTGTGCAAAAGTATGTAACGGCCAGAAGGAAACTATATTTATATATATATTCTTGAGCATCATCTGGAGAGTCGGTATAGCCAGGTCCGTCTGACTGTCCGCAGGTCTCAGAGATGTTAAGAGATAGAGGCTTGACTTGTAGGGATCAAAAACGTCATATCTCCCACAGTTTTAAAGATAGATGGTTCTTGTCTTCCAGACATATTTAGTAATAAAGATTATTTATCGACACGCCAAGGGAATGGTAAGGATCGGATGAACGGTTGTCGAGTTATGTTAAAAAGGCTGCTTCTGCAGCATCAAAATGTATGCTGAGCGTATAATTTCGTTGGTACAGAGTATGCTATAGTCGGGCTCGACCGACTTTCTTTCTTGTTTTTTTTTATAGTGTTCCATCTTTCTTTCATTTCACTTTGTTTTTCTTAGCCTAATCATTTAAATTTAAATTGAAGGAATGAAATCACAACTCAGGCACACTCACACGCACTCCTACACATCCACTCGCCCTCAGACACAGTTATACATTTGAGTTAGGCTAGGCCAACGAGTATGTAAAAGACTAGGGGCAACACCAGGTTGTCCACCTGATCGGTGAATGCCTCAACCAAGGCCGAATTCAAGGCGGCAAAGACAGTGGCAAACCATTTGGCCTGACTCATGACAAGCAACCCGCTTAAATCCATGAGCCACACAGCCAACAGTATGGACACCACAAAGGCTATGGTGCCCTCCAGGGAGCGGGTGGAGCCTGCAAAGCAATTGGGTCAAAAAACGAAAAGTTGCAGCATAAAAGTCAACTCACCGCCCCATTTGTTGCGCCCCAGCTTGGAGCCCACCACACTGGCTGCTGTATCGCCCACGCCCACAGCCAAAACGCCCGAGAGCAGCGCCAGGGTCTCATCTCCTTGGCCCGAGCAGGGACATGGCGTTAGCCAGATGGGCAAAGAGCAACCAATTAGCAAACAGAACGGCGTCAAAGCCAATTTCCCAGCATCCTTCTCGTCCTTAAAGGACTCAAAGGCAGCACCCAGCTGGACGGCAAAGGGTGGCATCTCCAGCGCACGCAGCAGCTCCAAGACCACAAAAGCCGCCAACGCCACTCCTGTGGCTATGTACAACAGAGCGCACTGATACACGATGCCCGGCACAAAGACCAGGACAATCAGCAAGTGGAATATCTTGCGTACGCGTGTGTTCGCCTGTGCGGAATTCCTCAGCTGCCAGCAAACAGTGGCACAGGTCACACCCACCAGCAGGAAATAGAATACAATTATGTGAAGTCTCCGATGATCCCTGAAGAGAAAGTTGAGCAGAGCAACCAGGGGCAGGGGTTTGGTTACAGGAGTGCAGGTGACGGCCACCACCAGCAGAGAGAGCAGCAAGTAGAAGGGCCAGGGTTTTCGCAGGGCAGGCAGCTGCACCAACAGCAGACACAGCAACAGCAACCACATCAGGGCGTTCTAGAGAGCGGGAGATTAGGAACGAGGTATAAAGCTTTGACCGCATTCACTCACCAGCATGATCAGATTCAACTGCTCAAAGTCCGTCAAGGGCGTAGAGTCCTGTCCCACTAGCTGGCACAAGCGATAAATGCAACTAATAATGAACAGCGCCAGTCCCTGCACCAGCACAGCCGCCTCGCCAAAGCTAAATGTGCGCGGCAGCCCTCGCAGGACACTGATGTACACATGTTGATACAGCACCGTTATGAGGAACCCTGCGGCCACAGCAAACGTCCGCGAAGTGCTCAGGAACAGTGTGTAGCAGGTACTGGTGATGGCGCCGGGTAGCAAACTTATGGCGCACTTGGTCAAAATACCCGTGTCCACAAACATGTACACAAAGAAGCACAGTGTTTCCACACACATCCCGGTGGCGGCCACCGTCAGCATTTGGTGCAAATGGCCCAGGGATGAGGATTGGCAGGAGGGGGAGTGCAGCAGAAAGCGAGCTGCCAATGCCAGCGGCATCAAGAAGCAAAGCCAGCCACCGGTCGAGGCGCCAAGTCTGCGATAAGCGATAAGCAAAGTTACCTTTGTACCCGACTCTGTGAACTGTTGATACCAACTCACCTGGGCAGAATTGCTTGGGATCGTCGGGAAGCGCCTGCCCTGCTTCGGCTGCTGTGATCTCGAGTCTCCCTCTCCCCACCATCGTCTGAAGAAGTGTCCCCACCGCCACCTGCAGACGATTCGCTGTCGGAATGTTCAGTGTCGTTGCGACGCATTTTTCGCGAGATGGACAGCAATTAAAACATAATCAATCAATCAAACACAATCATAATCAATGGAAAACTGCAGTTGTCGGGATTAGCGATGGCACCGTGAATTGAGTGTTGGAAAACGAGGCACGCGAGACCCACAGGTCTCCAACACCAAAGTGTTGGAAAACGAGGCACTCGAGACCCGCAGTGTTGGAAAACACGCGTCTCGCGATCGATACCGATACGATAAATATCTATAGAGTTTTTGAATTGAGGAATTTTAAAATTAAACAAATCGAAAACAAGCAGAAGAAAACATAACAATTCTACTGAAATGTTTACAAAAAATTTAAAATTCCCAATCTTTCTTTCTTCTATTTAGTTTGATATATATGTTGGCAACAAATTTCTCAAAATCTTATTATATGTATCTATAAGACTATCTGATGGAAAAAGTAATCCATTTTTAGCAAATGGATAGCCATCAGATAGATGGCGAGACTCCACGACATTTTTGTTTTTTCTGATATGGAATAAGTCGTGAGAAATTTGATGTTACCAAGGTTGCTAAAAACATTCATAAATCTAATCAAAAATCAGGCCTGGCCAAAAATATTCGTGCCGAGGTACACTATCGAACAAAATCAGTCACATTAAAGGCATCTAGCATTTCTGAGATCTATGTGCAGAAGGACGGGCTGATAGGCATTCACAACGGCCGCCATTTGAATTTAAATTTAAATGTGAGTAGCTGTGGTCGCCAGTGCTGCAAGGCGTTAAATATATGTATGGCAGCACGAAAATGAGTACCCATACTATCGATGATTTGCTGCCGATTTGTACTAACGCGTTTCCTCCTCCACAGTGTGACCGTCGTGCCTTATTCGAGAAACCCAAGGAGCATTCAATTCAAGAAATAAAGTCGAAGCGAGCGGACGTAAGTCTTTCTGTCGGTGTGTGTGTGTGTGCGTCGATGCAGCTGTGCATGTAAAATAATTCAACGCCCAAAGCCGCCGGCCAGCCGACGCCGTCGCAATTCAATTTTCGCTGAATTTACAAAATGCACAAAATGCTAAGTTATTTGCCAAACTGCGCTCCTCCCGGCTCTGTGTGTGCGTCCGTGTGTGTGCGTGTGTTAGTGTGTGCAGAACAGCAGCACACAAAAAGAGAAGAGGAAGAGGTAGAAAGAATGGCCGCCTCTCTTGCCCTCACCTTTAGCTTACCTGCTTCGGCTTTGAAAATGAAGTACCAAAAATATAAAAAAAAACCCTAAATATATATTGCAATTTCCGAGAGCCAAATGTATAACTGGTTACTAAGTAAAGCTATTTCATTTTGGTGCCCCCCAGTCCCCGCCACTCCCTCTTGTGGCAGTCTCAGTCTGTCCGTTGGCTTAAGAAATTGTTGTAAGGCCATATTTTTTCTGGTCTCTCTCTCTCTCTCTTACCTCTCTCTCTCTCGCGCCCGCCTCGCTGCTGTTCTTGCCGTCTGCGTTTTGTGCCGCATTTTTAAGATAAAGAACCCGCGCGTCTTTTTCCCCGCAAAAGATAAATGCATGAAAAATCCACTAAAAAGATACATTTCTGATTTTTATTTCATACAGAAAAGTGTTAAACAAAAAGAAAATTGCATAAACAACGAAATTGTTAATTAATTAAGAGGAGAAGCGAAAAGTTGTTAAAAATGTCGGAAGAAGTCGATCGCAACGATCCCGAGCTGAAATACCTCTCGGTGGAGAGAAATCAATTCAATGATCCGGCCACACAGGCAGAATGGACACAGAAGCGTCTGGTTTGGGTGCCTCATGAGAATCAGGTGCGTACGAAAAACAATTAGAGTTACATTTCATTTAATAATAAAGGAACATATATTGGGAACTCCTTTCCCGAGCCCAAACACCAGCGACCTGAAAAACCTGTAGAGCTCTTCTCGCTGCGTTGCGCAGGCGTTGGCCGCCGTCGCCGGTTTCGTTTCGTTCTTCTACTTGCTGCTGCTGTTGTTGTTGTTGTTGTGGTTGTTGTTGGGCGCGTGTTTGACCAGTTTTTGGTTGATTGACTTTGCCCTGTCCCAGTCCCCAGTCCAGGCATTTCGATTGTACATACTTTTTGTTGTTGTTGTTGTCATATACAAATATTTTAAGCCGCTTAAGAAGCAGCTGTCCACAATTCGAGTGTTCACTGTATGGGGAAATGTATGAAAATGTCTTGATTGTGTGGGATCTCAGTTCTTCCAATTCATTTGGTTTAGAATTAAGTTGTGTTGGGGAATCTACGACGGGAAAACTTTGAAGTTATTCTGTGAAGGCTTAAACCACGCTTATAGGTGCTCAAATTGTATTAACTTGGCTTAGAGGACGCAGAAAAATTTGTATTAATTTGATATATACAACCCACCAAAATTCTTTGATTTTTGCCAAGTTTTCAAAGCCCGTTTCAAAATATATATTTTAGATAATGGAATCTCTCTAAATGCCTCAAAATATGTTCATTGGCTGTTGTCTCACCCACAAATTGAACCTTAAGGGTCGAATTCACATCTACATCTGAAAGATGTAAAATCGTCACTTATTGTTTGCTAATCAATTATTGTTAATACTTGTTGATACGTTACTGCCACACTCAAATCCATTTGGATCGTTATCGCTTCCGTCTTTCTTTCATTCAGGGCTTTTAGCTTGTTCCCGATTCCAGCATGAATCACTTACCATGCTGATTTTCACCGGCAACAACTTCGTTGGAATTTCGGTTCAATCATTTCGCAGTTTTTGGTGGCGATAAAACTGAATCAACATTCGTTGTTGAATCACAATGCAAACTCATTCATTGAACCGTTTCATTAATTTGCACATCCAAAAACCGTTAGCTTCTGTTTTTGTGGTCAAAGATTTTTGCACCACATTTCCAATTTGCATGCATCGACGAGGAGGCGTGTGACTCACTCTACAAACACAGAGAAAATGCCACAGCCAAGAGAGTGCGAAAGAAAGAGAGAGAGGGAGAGAGAGAGGAGAAACAAGTTTTTATTTAAACAAAAATTACATTTGTGTTTGTATGGCGATAACAGAGACGGCAACGGTTATGTTTTTTGGAATTGTTTAGCAAATTTAGAATTTTGCATAATTTTTGTTGTTGCTATTGTTATTGTTATTGTTGGTTTCTTTCAGGTGTCATTCAACTGCATAAACACAAATTAGCTGCTAGGCTTTTTATGACCTGAGATAATTTAGAAATGGTAGCACTTTAAGGTGACTTCGTAAACAAAACTGAAGAGAGAGAGAGAGATAGAGGGAAAAGAGACAATATAACTTTACATTTTTGTGTAATTACGTGTTTTTCTACAGTGGAATTTGAAAACGCCAAGATAAAGCCAAGACAATAACAAAAATAAAACGGCACAAGCAATTGCCATGAGTTGTCCAAGACAAGCAGACAGACAGACTGTCAAGATATGTAAAGAAATTTGCATATAGCACACAAACTGTTGCTCAGCTGGAATGTCTAACACACACACACACACACACACAGAGACAACAGCTTTGGCAACACTTAACGGGAATGGGGAACGAACCTAACGCCAGCCAGAGAGTCAGCCAAAAAAGGGTATAAGCCAATTGTGTCAACAAATGACTAACTGTGAGTGTGTGTGTGTGTGTGCTCTGCCTGTGTGTTCACTCCAGAGCAACTGTTTCAATATGCATACAGACTTACATACATTAAAGGTAGATATATAAATAAACAATGGTTCACTTTGTGTTAACTTTTTATCAAAGCTTATGCCTGATCATTTTCTATTTATTTAACTGATCAACGAGCTTTACCATTATTTGGGTTAAACCAATTATGTCCAAATTTAGGCACCTTAGAAACAATGGTGCTTCGGAGAGGAATATAACATTTTTGTAATGAATTGTTCCAAGATCCAGCCATACATATTTGACCCCAATGGGCGTCTTAACCGCTGAACCAGAATGTTTAAGTTGATCAGGAAAGTGTTAATAAATATAAACCGGGTTTGAGATTTATTTCATTAAAATCCGCTTAAGAAACGTTTTCGAACCATTTAAATGGCAAAGATAAACTTGGAAATCAGTCTCATAATGGGCTTGTCACCTCACTCTTGAAAAATCATCTGTTGAATCATTTCATTTAATCCCTCTGTGGAATTTCCCAAGATAAGCCAGCGAAACATTCCAATGACTCCACTTTTGAAAGACGCCCCACACCTTCGCTGCGATTGTTAGCCAAAAGCCAAAACACATTGCAGATCATTTAAGAGACCTGGCCAGAGGCACGCACACTTCCCGTACTCCCGCACTCAGTCAACACATTCCCCCTCAACCATTTGTTGTGTCTTACTTATATTTGTAACCACCAAAACCGCATTGAATATTCTGTCTCTCTTCTTCCCTGCTTGTGTGGAGAAGATGTCTTGGACTTTTTGTTTTTTTGGTTACGCCGACGACAAACGTAGCCAGCTTTCGGCTGTTTTTCGTTCGACTTACGGTCAACGAACCGCCGCCCCAGCTACGTATCTTCTTGTAAGCCTTATGAGTGTGTGTGTGTGTGAGTGTGTGTCTTGATCGATTATACGGAATGGAAATGAATATAATAAAAGAGTAACAAATTATTATTGTGTGAAGCAGAGAGCAGAGCAGGCTTTGGGTATTCTGTTCATTTCGCGAGATAAAGTAAACAAAAGAAGTTGGCACACACACACAAAAACACAAAAACCATAGAGTAAATAATGAGCTAAACATAAATTTAGCCATACATATGTATTGACTTAGTCAAGTTCAAGGCTGAGTAATACATTTGAATAGCCAAGTAAATTTTGTTCTCACACTGTATTTTCTTTGGTTTGGCTTCAATGATTCCCTGGAATTTTTCAGGCAAAAAAGATTGAGAGAGAGAGAGAGAGAGACTGCCAGAAGCGGGGGCTGATGACCTCATATGCCCCACTCTTTTGCCTTAGATTTGCTAATGACTCCATTCTTGTATTCGAATTTTTGAAAACATTTTCAACGACATTTGGCCAAATGTGTCCCAACTGTCAATTTGTATAATTGACAGCAGAAGAAGCTGCGCTGCAAAAACCAAAATATAAGTTGTTAAAATTTCAAACTTGAATGTTTTTCTTTACAAATAGATGGAATTTTAGGCCAATATTTGATAACCAGCAGCTTTCTGGTAATATCATCAGTAGACTTTGCTCAAAGCTCAAAGTCAAAGCTAGCATTTCTACGAAGAATGGTTCGGTTCTAGTTTAAGCTTGGGTATGTTTAGAAATGGGGTCAGGGTAGGACTTAACGGCCTTGATAAAGCTTTGAAAGAATACTGTGGCCATAGGCTCTATAAAGATATACACTCTTAAGTTCATATTAAGCGTCTTGAATGACCAATTGCCCCGTACAGTCCGAGCAGTACAGGTAGAGTCTTCAATCATCTATGACCCCTAAAAAGATGTCTCTGGCAGCAGGTGTTACCTGTCTGTGTCTTCTGTGCAGTCAAAATAGTGTGTTAGGGTATAGCTACCTTCAAAGCAAAACGATCGCCTGTTTTTTCTGTTCGAGAATTGAGGAAACGGAGCGTCTAAGACGAACTATCTTCCTCCAAGATCATTCGTAAAATCATTTAAAAACCACAATCTTAACCCATTTAGCACTTAGTTAACCTTTATTGATGTATTTTCTTTCACTTTTCTTCTCCTCGGATCGATGGGCGGGAGGTGGACTGCCGGTACCGCTTTCTTAGCGTTGAAAGTGCTTCGAAAACTAGTTTAAACCAGGGTTGGTTAAGAAGAGCGAGACCAAAAATCGAAAGAGTACTGGTATGCGAAAATATAGCGTAGCAAACTAGCTCTGACCATGCATTCAGCGACTGAAAAGTTGTTTGCTCTCCTTTTACAAGCCTCGGCATGCGTTCGGCTGTCGTATCTTTGAAAATATCGACATTGGTTTGGCTCCTGGGGGCCAGGCGTCAGGTTTTTTTTCTCGAAAAGAATATAATGAAAATGTGGCGGAGTAGAACAAATACTCTTCCACTTTGCATTTCCAAATAAAAATGAATAAAATGAACGTCATGTGCTGCACTAATATTTTTTTGAATGTGCTATTAAAAAGCAATATTTTGTTGTATTTTGCCAACAAATAAAATTCCATTTCCATTCATCAGAAATTAGTCAGTCATATCCGCGCGCGTTCGGATGCCGCCCAGGGGATAATGACTTTCTTATGTGTTTATCTGCTGGGCCGGAAAAGCGCAAAGATAACAAGAAGCGAAACAGGGAGAAGGAAAGATAAACACAAGACGTATTTTTCCGAAACTGATTGCAGGGGCGTGCTTGTGTTTAACCTAATGGAGTTGGTGCTGGAGCAGATGCTGCTGCTGCTGCTGGTGCTGCTGCTGTGGCTGCTGTTTTAATGCATTTCAGCATTGCGCGTCACTTCACTTCACCCTTTTAATGACTGAATTACGGTATTGTTGTGTTGCCAGCGAGTGCCAAGTGTTTGCCCCTGATTTTGATTAATGTCAATGCGCCACAGAAGCATGCTTCATGCCAGGTTCTTGCTGCCATTGTTGTTGTTATTGTTGCACTTGAGTTCTAATTGGAACTAGCTCTGTGGCCTGGCTTTGCTGTTTCTCTTGAAAGCAAGAAATTCCATTTAAAATGCAAAATACTTGCCGCAGAATCTTTACTTTCCACAGAGAAAGCCTCCCTTTCTTTAAATTGAATATTTTGATCCGATAATACAGTTAGAACTGGTTCAAAGATTAGAGGAGTTCTAAGAGAATTCTCATGCGTGCACTGGACGTGTTGGGCAGTAGTTTCTCTGGACGACCTCCACTCGTGGAAGTTCATCTTTCACGCTTTGAGCTTTGATCAATGACTGTTAGGTTGTGCATGTTGTTAGTTAGCTGGAAGAATGAAGAATCAAACATCTGGGAGGACCTGAAACGAGATGTGGTTAGGTGTCTGTTCCTCTGTTGATAGAGATGCTTGTCAAGTAAGCTGCAGTGGGTTTTTACTTTCAGTTTACTCATGAAGATGAGCATTGTGGGTGTCCTTTTGCATATGCCACAGGATTTCCCTTTAAGCAATTAAATATTTGGCTTTAATCATTCAAAAGGTCCAAGTCACTTGTCTGGAGCAGCATAGTCAGTGAGTGTTCTACCACTTGTCTTGCATGACATATAAACAGTTTCCTTTTGCTTACACCATGGGTAACCTAAGAAGCATGCGGGGAGAGTAGGTATTTGTTAATGTCCATATCGACTTACGTATACCCCTGTTCAGCAGGTCAGGTAAGATTTCTGCCTCAGGAGCAAGCTCGTCTAATTTACTTTAATATTCAGCTGGTTTTTTCATGTAAACCGGCTTTGAACGGTTATTCCTATGTTTTTTGAAGAGTTTTCAAAGGAAATGTGATTTCAATATGGCAACATATTACTCCTTTTGAATCAAAAACATGAGATTTAAACTTAGAATCGCTGTCAGACACTATTATTATAGAAATGTCGGCATAGGTGGCCACCATAACAAAAGCGAGCGATCTGGAAGGTAAACAGCATGTAAAGGATAGCTTTAATTTATCCAAAAACCGACAGAGCTCCCTTGCAGAATATGTAGACATTTCTAGTTATTAGACTGCCGGGATCATTCTTTTAAGTTCTTTGAAGCTTGAATAGCAGACACAGACGTCTATCAGAGAAGTCTATAACTGCGCTTGTTTTCAAATGGTCTGAAAAACTGTTGTATAAATTGGCCATTGAATCTCCAGAAAGTCAATATCAATATGCTTTACAATATATTACAGAGAATATTTTATCCAATGATCTCAGTGGATTTCCTAAGAATATGGTTTGTGGTTTTTGTTCTAGGTTTTTACAGAATCCGCCCCAATGGGAAAGCAATATGCCAGATTTATTAATAAAGTTGCTAAATTTTTTGAATCGCTCAAATTCATACCACAAATTTGGACCCCTTTTTTAAAAAAAAACCTGTAAGTTTTTACACTAAAATAATCTCTTAAATGCCATTGGATAAGGCAGGATAGGATTATTCACAGTGTGTTTGCCTCACCTCATACCAAATCTTCCTACGGCCACTTGACAAGAATCACTGCCTGAGTCACATTTGCTAAAACTAAATTAGTAACATGGAATGCTTAAAATAATCCTAACATTAGTCACTTAAAGAGTTTTAATTGTGGCAAAAATAAAAAACTTAAAATCTGGTACAGCTCAGAGAGCCTTGAACTTGCCAACCAACAACATGGGAGGAGCAGGAGGAGATGGTGGAGGAAGTGGAAAAGAATAGCCAGAGCATCTGCCTCCCGTTGGGTTTTTGTCTCGCTCTTCGTTTTTTTATATACATTTTTTTTTTTGTTTGTCTATCTTGGGGCACTTGAACGGGTGCAGTCTGAGTTTTTTTTTTCTGTTCTGTACTTTTCCTGCTGCTGCACTCTTATGTTGGCGCTTGACTCATGCAGCGCCGCTAAGATGTGTGTGATGCACTCACTCAACAACAACAGCAACAACAACGAGAACAAGAAGACTTACTCTTTATTGTTTTTATAGCGCCTTCCCGCTGAGATGCAAAGCAGCATCTCCACTGCGTGTTCCACCCTTCTTCCTGGAATGCCAGTTAAAAGTGTGACTAACTCAATTAACTTTCTTTTCCTTTTTTCTTTTGCAGGGCTTCGTGGCCGCCAGTATTAAGCGTGAACAGAGTGGCGATGAGGTCGAGGTGGAGCTGGCCGAGACCGGCAAGCGTGTCATGATCCTACGCGATGATATACAAAAGATGAATCCGCCAAAATTCGACAAAGTCGAGGATATGGCCGAGCTGACGTGCCTCAATGAGGCATCCGTATTGCACAACATCAAAGACAGATACTACTCTGGCTTGATCTATGTAAGTCCACATCACAGAAATAGAAGATATGTTGAAAGTTCCAGCTGTTGGCAATATGACGACGCTGACGATGATGATGATGATGATGATGATGATGACGAGGCTTTAAGTAAACATGGCTGGGTATCTGTGTCTGCGTGTGTGTGTGTGTGTAGTTTATTTGGAAATTTGGAAAAACGAAACTTTGTCATCGTCTTCGTCGTCGTCATTTCTCATATTTGTTTAAAAGCCAGGCAAATATTTGACACACAAATACACTCAATTATTCCCAACTCTTTCCATAACTCTCCGTTCTCTATCCAATCCGACACATCCGCTGTTAATTGATATGCCAAAAACGTTGCAAAAAGCAAATTACACGTTTGCCCAAATGCAACAAAAAGAGAAACAAAATTTAATTTAAAATCAGTAACCACATTTCATGCTGAGACCATTTGTATTTTGTATGCAGTGCCATAAATTCCCAAAAATAAGCTGACTGTTTGCTTATATAAATCAATGAATTAGCTTCCAGTATTGTTTGTGTGCTTGACGTCTGGCAGGCAGGCAGGCAGGCAGTCAATTGCATCTTCAATTAATATCGATCACATAAATTACTCGCCCAAAACAAAAAAAAAAAACCCACAAAAAAAAATGGAGGGGAGCAACGAAATGAAGTACAAGCGAAAGGGGGAGATCGAGTTCAGGTCTTTCCTCTATTTTCTGATCACAATTCGGTTCAGTATCTTCATTTTTGACTCAATTTCGTTTATAATCTAAGGGATCTTCCATTTCACAATTCAATCCCCAGCTTATGCTTTACTGAAACTAAAATGTAGCTGTTAAAATACGTTGCCTTTAAATACTTTTCCACAAAACACTTCAATGGAATTCGCAGAAACATTTGGGGTCCCTCAGGATAATTGTGATATATATTATGGATAGTAAATACTTCGACATTTGAACAAACTAATTTGCACAATCAGTTTGTGCCTAGTTTTATCGCCATTAAAGTTTTCCAGAATTGATCTTCGAAGAGTGCAAGGAACTGAAGTGCCAAGCAAGCAGAATTGAAAGGTTAAAATGAAATTAAACTTTGAAAAGAATTAAATTTCATTTTATGTTGTGAGTGAGGAAATGCATCACGAGTTCATGTCTCTAGGCCCAATGGATTCTAAAGCCAGGGAGAGATCTAATTGTATCATTCCAGCATTGAAATAATCAATCTGTATAGCTATTTCAGCGACCTTTAGCTAAAACTTCCAACATTTCTATCACCATATTGCTTCCAATTCAACTGCTGCCATTAACTCTTTTTCGGAGCTCTGAATCTCGGCCTCGAATCAATATTCATGTTGGAAATTTGATACTTAAGGTTTTTCACACCGAAAATCTTGCTTTTGTGGTATGTCCTTCCCAGTTTTTATACAAAATCAAACAATTACTCATAAGGCTGCAAGCTCAATAGCTTTAAGAGCAATTTATATGAACCGAACCGTTTTTTTTAGTTCGGTTCAGCATTTTCAAACTGATTCCGGTTTGATTTCCCATCGGAACTAACGGTTTGGTTCGGTTCGGGGTACAGAGCCTGCGTGGAACAAAGGTTTAACAACCAATTGCTATATTATTTCATTATAGTTGCTCTGATTTTCAATCAGATATTACAAAGTCGCTGAGTTTGAGAGGTTTTTATTGTTGGCTTTATTGGTGAAACTGAAAACGCTGTTCGGACTGGATTGTGAGCTTTATGAAGTGGTTCGTAGGTGAAGCTAAAAATGACTGTTCATCATTTCTTATTGAATTATGCCAAACTCAATTTCGGTTCCATTCAAAAGTCTACCGTGTGCATTTAAAGAGGTTCACGAGTTCAGACTCGATCCCTTCTATCGTTACCTTAACCAGCTGTACGATGAACCAATCTGTATATCTTGGACCGTTAACAAATAAATGTTGCCCATTTCGAACCCAAATTGCTGAACTTGAATGATTCTCTAACCCCCCCACCTTCACTTCTCTCTGTAACTTTGTAAACAAACTGAAATTACTTAACAAATTAAATAAAAAACGAATTAAGAATGGTTTCAACAGTTGGTCTCATCAAATGGCAGTCAGCTGCCTTGCCCGGCTGTTTGTTTTTGCCTCCCCTCCCCTCCCCCACACAATGATTGAAGCCCATTAACACAAACGCTTGGCAACATGTTGCCAAGCGCAGAGCAACCCACAAATATGTTGCCAAACTGCTTTTGCCATGTGGCAGCTTCGTTTGCTGCTTTTGGTGGCGGCTTCCTCTTTGCTAACAAATTATGTGGCGCATTTTAACATATTTTATGTGCTGGCTACTTACCACATTTTTTATTGTTGTTGTTGCCGTTGCTGCTGGAGTTTAATTAAATGCGCAAACGGTTTTTTCTTGTTTTTTTTTGTCGTTTTTTTTGTGGGTTTTTGATGTGGGCGCGAGCTGCTTTGAATTTGTTTATACTTATTGTTGTTGTTGTTGTTTGGCTGTGCCATGCTTCAGCGCACACGAAGCAAAATTGTGCGCCAGTTTATAGTTTACACAAGCATTGAATGCCACGCACTTTTTCTTTTCGATTGTCGTTGGCCCAATTTTTTTTTGGCAAAATACATTCAAAATCGAGTTGCTGACGTGCTGCATTTATTTCTATAATTTGTTGACATTTAATTTGATTTTTAAATAGCAGTTTAGATTAATTTACCGGGCAGCTGCTGCCGGTAGCCTGTAGCTTAATTAATATGCGTCTGAAAATTGTCAACACCTCGGCCGGCCCGGACACAACAAATATGGCCAATTTGTTAGACCTGAATGAATGTGTCCAAAAACGACGGAATATGGGCGTCGGCCCACCGCTTCCAAATCTCCCCTGGCAATTAGCTGCGCCCGCTTGCAAATGCAATTGGACATGCATGCCTGCATGTCTATTCCCACCAACTGAACATCATCTTCAGTTTCCAATTAATTGATTTGCTAAGCTAAAAATAATTGCACCTGACAACCGTGTGGCCCATTCATGGCTAACTATCTTTGAGATACGCTAATTGAAATCGCAAACCTGACATCGGGCCAAGCACACATCTGCGCGTACGTACAAGCCGTCTGAGAATCTGTATTTAATATGCGATTTTCGTTTTTGTCTCCCGACACTTAATTTCTTTGGCCCAAGATTTTTCACAAAAATTTGTTGCCACATTTTGAATTTGTTTTCATTTATGATGCATGCGAATGCTTGCATGCATTTTGTGGCAAATGAATTATTTATGCAAAATGTTTGAAACTATTGTCGCTAGGGTGGGCCGCGGCACGGCCAGACGGGTGAGGTGGGTGAAGAGGGGAAGTGAGAAGGCGGCTTTAAGCACACGTAATTTACTTAAAAGGCGCCGCCGTTTTTGCTTTTTTAAGCTTGCAACACGTTCCACATTTGGACTTGAAGAAATGACTAAATTAGATCATCTAAATGGTAGACAATGGGTAAATATTGTAATACATTTGAAATAAATGTTTATAATGGGGCAATTTGAGAGGGAGAGGAAGATTTATAACGGGGGGATGGTGGCAAGAGCTAGAGTTGCCTAATTTGTGGACAGTTTATAGAGACCCGCCAAATCTAGATTTAGAAAAATCCTTAAAATCTACTATAATTTGGAAGATATGCCCCTGTTCCACTGGCACGTTCTGTAGGTCATTCTCTTGATGATCTTAATGAACTCATTCTTTCCTTATAACAGATTAAAGTCCTTTCGGCGGATCACACATTTCGGAAGAGCGAGCTGAAGGCTAAACAATCTATCCTTTTTTCCGCAAAAAGCTAGATTTTCTATCGATATACCGTGGAATTCAAATAACTATACTAGCCTTATTCTGCAAAAAGCTGGATTTTCTATCGATATACTAGGGAATTCAAATAAATGTTTTATCCTTTTTCCGCTAAATGCTAGATTTTCTATCGATATACCATGGAATTCAAATAAGTCACCAATATTCAGAGGCTTTGCCAAGATTGGAGAGGGTTTTAGCTCAGTGGGAGAGGGCTTAGACTTATAGATTATAGTTTCAGCATGAGTTCAAAGATAATTGAGATCTTTAAGCATTTAAATCTCTCCTGAAAAGAGCTAGAGGGTTTAAAAGAAGGCTTTAAAAAATTCAATATTTTATGCCTGCTGTAAGATTCCATTCCAAATGTTTGCCCTTACATCTTTCATTCAATTATTTCAGTGAATAAATTTGAAATGTAATCTCGAGGATCCCCAAATAGCCCCCACCTCCCTGCCCTTCTATGGCACTTCCCAAATTAAAAACATCCCGATCGTGTCAATAGCTGAGCATTTCAATGACTTGCTTTTGCAACTTTGACGTGCGAAAAGCTTAATTGAAAAGCATTTCACGTTCATTTGAGCCCAACCACAACAACGATCCATCCACCACCCCTCCCCCTCCACCACACATAAATAACTCGCCGCTGGTTGTAATTTAAGTGACTGAGCGCCGGTCTCCCATTGGCGATTTACATATTTTTCATTAACTTTTAACACTTGGACAACCGTTGACCATAAAAGGTAAAGATCAGGTATGATGTTCAGTAGCGGGGCAGGACAATGACTCAAGCCTTATTCATCAGAGACGCGTAGCATAAATTAAATGCGAGCATCGTCACGAGTGACGGCCACTTCTAAACGATTGCCAAAAAAGCAGCGAAACGTACACAAAATTATTTGTCTTAAGCCATTTTTGGCTTTTGCCGCTCACAAGGTTGTTGATTGTCAAGATGTGATTTTAGGTGGATGACTCACCCTCATCAGCCCCGTGAAATCAAAATGGAGTCACGAAAGAGAGTTGGGTGAACATATATCCATTTGGATACTTTCCATTTCAATATCATGTGGCCCATGTGGGTTTCTTTCATTTTAATGTTTATTTAATATTTAAAAATGAAACAACAAAAAATAATGGCAAAAGCGGCGCATACTTAGTGCCCACGCCAGAGCCTAGTTATGTAGGTTGTTGGTTTGCCAGTTCGCCACTCGAATGTTGGATAGATACCAGATACCAGCCACAGATACACAGATACATGCGTTTGCTGTTTATGGTGCTGGCCAACTTTAAAGCACATGTCTCGCTCTGCGCCTGTATGTGTGTGTGTGTGTGTGTGTGTGTGTGTGTGTGTTTGGGCAACATTAACTAGGCCACTGAACATCAGTCGTCAAAAATTATGTGGTGGTCTTTGCCTTATTAAACTAATTCTGAATGACTTGAAAAAACTTCTTCCACTTATTTGGGCTTGAGATGGAAATGTGTCAAAAACAAGTCACCAGTTCTGTTTAAATTGTACCTATTTTCAAAAGGATGTTTAACCTTCTACAAAGAGTTAAGTGTCCCATAATCTAACATTTTGAGAAATCGGCTAGGAGTTACACTAAATATAGTTGTTATAATCTGTACCAAAGGTACACAGAGTATATTTAGTTTGTGCGAAAGTATGTTTCTGCCAGAAGAAAGCATTTTGGATCCCATAAAGTATTAATATTCTTGATTAGCATCAAAAGTCGAGCCGATATGGGAATGTTCGACCGTCTTAGTGATAATAAGAGTTAGAGGTTCAACCAAAACTTTTTATACTTGCAGGCAGATCAAGTTTATGGCCACTTTCTGAACGTAATTTGAGAAAAATATGAAATCTCCCATAGTTTGGAAGATAATTAGTAGGTATCTTCTATACAAATTTAGTAATCAGCAAAGGAACGTTAAGTTTCGGATGAACGATGGTCGATTTAAAAGGAAAACAAACCAATTTGCTTGGCAGCACCAGTCGCAACAGTGATGGGCAGCACTTCATCTAACTTAAAACCAGCTTTGGTAGGCCGAAAATCTATTTCTTTACAATTTTTTATTCAAGATTTTGTTTATATTGATCCATTTTTTTTTAAAGACCTTACTATATGAAATTTTCTTTAATTTTTTCAGACATATTCCGGTCTTTTCTGCGTTGTGGTTAATCCCTATAAGAAATTACCAATCTATACTGAAAAGATTATGGAACGGTATAAGGGTATAAAGCGACACGAAGTGCCTCCGCATGTATTTGCAATAACGGACAGTGCCTATAGAAACATGTTGGGTGGTAAGTAAACATGAAAAATATTTGAACATTTGTAACAATAAACCTAATTATTTTTTTAGTATATCTAGATATAAACATTCTCGTATGTTTTAAAGCATTTTCGGTAATCATTTATTACAGAAAATGAGCGTGGGAGCAGTTGACTTATATAGATATGAGGACTTGAACTATACTGATCTACTGAGTCTCAGCTCTGGTACTCTTAATTATAATCACATTGCACAGTAATCAAATGAACTTTTGTTAACATGCAATATGGTTAATAACCAACTAATACCATGTCTGACACGCCATCCAGGCATAAACATTTAGCTTTTGTTCTAATAATTCATCTGTTTGACACATTTACCTTTTTTTATACAAGTTGCTTGGCTTAGAATCGCCCGTTTAGATAAAGCTATCAATAAATAAGGCTCTTTTTCATTATCGTAACTTTTAGGCACAAGACTAAGCTTTTATATTGACTACTTAAGCCAACTAATGATCGATCCCCCACCCACTGTAGTCACACTAGGCTGAAAACCTACCCAGTAGAACAATTTGAAAAGTAACGGCCATACAAATGAATGGCAAAGAGAGTTTTTCATGTGGTCCTTTTGGTTTACATGAGTGTGCCAAGTCTGCCGTACAAATTTGACACACAAACAGCACACATATGCAAAATCGAAGGACCATCTGCCAAAATTTCACTGAATTAGCATTCACGCATCTAGTTGCTATAGGGTTTTTGTTAAAAGCTTTGTTGTGTCTGCTTTTAGTACTTCTTTATGTATCAAATCAGCGCTGAGCACCAAAATCTACAATAACTAATAGTTACCTGGCTTTCTTTACTAACTTGTCCTCTAAGGCGTTGCATTTTATTGTTCTTTTTTGCTTTTGATGGTGTTTTGAGACAAAAAAGTGCCTGGCGTTGAGGGCTCAAAGAGCCATTGGTTGCACATGGCTGTCTTATAAGATATCTGAACCAAGCCAACAATTGATCCCCATAATACCATAAACTAGGCAATGCAAAAACTTAAAAAATGAGGTCTCAGTAGTTCTTCTTCCACTCTTCTATGTATGAAAAGCACCCACAGATCATAAAAATTGTTAAGGCTAAGGCTCTGCTAGGTTAAATCTGAACAGATTTAGTCTTAAAGTAAACATTGTTAGACTTTACAACAGTAAGGACCAAAAGTTTCTGTAGAAAGACTTACTTTGAGATTAATACTAGATGAAATCGAAGCGAATTCAGTCGAAAAGTACAGATTGTTAGACTTTAAACAAACAAGGACATACTTTTCTTTAGAAAGACTTAATTTACCTTTAATACTAAGTTAAACCGAAACGGTCTTAGTCTTAAATAAAAAATTGTTTGTCTTTATAGTCAAAGATTCTTTTGAATCTTAAAGAGATATGAAGGACCCCAAGATTATGGTGACAGGAGCCGTGTGTCTGTGTGTTTTACAGAGCATACTTTGAAGCCTTTCTGTAGATCTTCTATATATACATATATATATATTCTTTTTCCACTTAATTTGCCATTTCTTTGGCATTTTTTTTTTTGTTGCCTTTATCGAAAATTCCATTCCATGAAAAAACAAATATATAAACAAGCAAACATATCGCAGAGAAAAAAAGTACCCTTGATAAGATAAAGACCTCCGGTCGGTCATGTCTCTGATGAATTTTCCGCGAATTGCGTGCGCAATGCAAAGTTGTGCTCTGTTTTTTTTTTTATCAACACTCACTGGGGAAAGGTAAGGTTTAGCCCATGTCTCATATGAAACATCAGAGCATAGCATAACGATTGCATTCCATTTTGGTTGAAAATTCAATGAATCATCTCTTCTAATCAGTTGGAGAGGTTCACAAACTGGTTTCCTTTTTGCCTGCAGTTTCATTTGGGTTTTTGGTTGTGTGTCTGGCCGGGCTTCAGTGAGTTTGTGTATTATTGTATGTGTCCGTTTCAAGCGTAACGTCTCTCGTCTGCGGGTGACTCACTTGGAGGTGGCTCCAAAAACATACACAGTGTGATATGCATATGCACAGATATCGCTATATGTATGGGTAACCCCATATATGGCTGTAAAATACAACTCGACAATTTTGTTTGCCTGTCGTTAAAACAAAGAAAGAAAAAACTTTAAACAAATCGTCACCATATTTGCCGCTTAATAAATTTCTGTTTATGCACATTCGCCTAATGGCCATTCAATTTTTTCGTTCGTTCATATTTGTTTGAAATTAACTTTTGCATTTGGACTCTTGGATTCCTTTGAAGGGGTGTGGTCGGTCGGTCATTCGTTGCCTGATTTGATTTATCTGTGGTGTTTGGGATGGGCCGCCATCGCTCTGAAACACGCAACGGCCAGTAGGTAAATGCAGTTTTTATGGCATTCCAGAGTCTTAGCCATTAATGGTGTCAATGTCATAAGTCTGTTGTTTATTGGAAAAAAAGAGAAGAAAAACAAACCTGACACGCCCTAACTTTGAATATTTTGTTAAGTTAACATAAAAGCATACAGCCAGAAGAAGTTAATGGGCGGGGGAGGTGCACTAAAACACTGAGGGAAAAGACGTTAAACGAAGCAGCAGTTATTGCCAACTCTAAATGTTGAATACCAATTTGTGTACTTGGAAGTTCCTCAATGTGATCTCAGTCAATTTTCGCTTAAATGAGTGTTTATGATCACATATAGCCATCAACTGTCACAGCTTACAGTACAGTACAGTATTGTGTGGGCGTGGAAGAGAGCGAGATAACAAAATTTAAGTTTTATAGCTCATAGAACTGTCAATCTGGCTGAAGTGTCGGCACTTTTTCTTAACGATTTAAAGTGGGTAGAAAGAGTAGAGCACATATATTGTTTTTATATTCTCTGCCAATTGATTTACATCAGTACCAAATCGACCAGGGCCCGAAATCGCTCGTGTTTTCACACAGACGCTAGCCGAATGAGTGCGAACTTATGATTGTATAGGTCGGTGAGCATAAGCAAGCAGGTAAATTGTCTCTCTTGCTTACCAACACATGCTCAATTTGGCAGGATCAGATTTGCATAAAGTTTCGTTATTTTTTCTCTCCGGGAGAAAAGGATAACTCACGCTCTTATAACAAAATCTTCTATTTGCGATTTGAAATCGACTTTTCAGACCCCTATGGAGGTTTATCAAAATCTGAAAAACACTTGTCTAATTATTTCGCACTCTAAGCTTACATAAGCTAAGATATTTTGCCCCAGGGATGCAAATCGCTGGAAAGTAAGACTACTAAACCTGTCTTCAGTGGTTCACACAGTTTTAAAACCTCTGGTTCGGTTTAATACGAGGTTTTTGTAGCTACTATTTGTATAGTACATATTCGATTGATATGGCGAGTTCCATTCGGAATTGGAGAAATTATGTTCCTAGAAAACTGGAGACTTCAGTAGACTCGAGGCTTGCTAGTTTGGTTTTCCAATATATTTCATAACCCTCCGGGATTCGTAATCAGGGAAGAAATCTTTTATAAAACTTTGGATGGTATGTTTTGGGGCATTATCGTAAGCGATATGTAGGATTGCTTTGTAATAGTAGGTACCAGGATATTCTCTGAAATAATAGAATACTTATACTTACTTACCATATTTCTTGCAAAGTCTACATATGGAAAGTATAGCTGAACTGAACCGATTAGTGTTCAGTTTATCATCGGAATTAGCGGTTTGGTTACGGTTCGGTTAGGTACATAAGCGGGTTGCATCCCTGAAAGATACTATCGAAAACATAGGTCAAAACAAGTAAGAATGTCGGTCACGATGCATTTTTGCCTTATAAGCAGCTAATCGCAGCGCTGTAACAATGAACATTATTTTGCTCACAACTTGACCATCGCTCATCCGTCTTTGATCAATTCTGGGGCGGAACGATACAAAAATCTTGATTACTAAATAGTTACGAACCTTCTTTCCATTAAAATATCGGATTTATGACCCTTTTTCGAAGTTGCGGGGGCGGCGAGTGGCACGATATTGGGAATATTGTCCCGTAGGGGAAGTCAAATCAGTAGGCAACTTTAAAGAATAGAATGCAGGAGATTTAAGGGATCACATGTTGTTACATTCAAGATCACCAATCCCTGTATAAATGAATATGTTCTTAGGGAAACGTTAAGAATAAGAAAATATACAAGCATCATTGACTAAAGGCCTATAAAACTCAGAGACATCGACCCGTACCCAAGTCGACGACTAAATCCCCCTGCATTCCCATAAACAAATTGTGGTATTTCCCTTTTACCACTTCAGTTTCATTTGATTCCGAGGATGGATGGATGGAGGGGTGCCTTATCCAAAGCCATCAATCGTCTTGTTCCAAATTTGAAATTAATTTTAATTGAGCGCAACACAAAAATGCCCATAATATACAGAAGAATAATAACAATAATAATATTGTAGAAACCCATTAAATTGCCTGCTGGCTGGCTGCTGTGCTCTGGCGCCAATATTTTTCGCTTTAATTTCGTTGTACATAGTTGTTGTTTTTTTTGTTCGATGTAGTTTTATTATTATAACTCTATTCATTGCTGGGGAGATCGCTTTGCTGCTTATGCAATGGTTATGCCGCCTTTTGGAGTCGTTAAAAACAGAAATCTCGAAAAAAATGCACATAAAATGAGGTTCGGTCCATCTATGGTTATGTGTGTTGTGCGTGTGTGTGTGTGAGTGTGTGTAATAAGTACGGGGTCGTTATGTGGAAGCTTTTTCATGTCAATTTTTTTGTATTTTGTGGTTTTTGCTAACAAAAAAAACCAAACAACTTAAATATATTATCGCAGATCATGTATCCGAGGCTGGAAACTGCCAGCCTAGTAGTTCTCAATTCTTGATTGGGGGGAGGTGGGGTGGGGTGTGGGGGATCAATGTTATTAAGAGGCGCCATATCAGTGGCAACGAGAATTCCAATTTACTTGACATTTTTTAAATTCAATTGATGTATGTCTCAATTTTTGCTTTTTTTTTTGTATTTTTTATTATTTTTTTGTGTTTTGTTTTTGCTCAGCCAAATTTGGGTCAACGAAAAGTTTCAAGCTGAGTTTTGCTTTAAATAAATATGTTTTGTTTATGTCAGCCATTATTGTTAATGAACTGTGTCACTCGCTCACCCTTCCCCCCCTCTTTCCTCTTTCTCCCACAGATCGCGAAGACCAATCGATTTTGTGTACTGGCGAATCGGGTGCTGGCAAAACGGAGAACACCAAGAAGGTTATACAGTTTCTGGCCTATGTGGCAGCCTCCAAGCCCAAGGGCTCGGGTGCGGTAAGTTCTTGAATGCCATCAAATTCAACCAGAGAAGAGATGAGCAAACATCCCCCAGAATGTTTACATATAAAGCAAATGCAAAGGCTTATTAAACTCACATTAATGACACGCTCAATTGTTATTGTAATTAATTACATTTCGAAGAGTCGTCGGCGTCGTCGGCGGCGGCACATGGACTTTAATACGCCCGCAACAACTACTGGAATCTCTTGCCTCCGTCTCCCTCTCTGCCTCGGAGTGTGGCGGAGGGGGGCGTTCAATTGAAATTCAATGAAATGTTTTCCCAGCTGATGCTTGTCTCAAATTTCAATGTAATGGTATTAAATCTGTGGAATTGCTGACAAATTTTCGATTGGCAAGTTGAGGAGGAGGAGGTGGAGCAGCTTCAATTGATAAAAATTGAAAATTGAATCACTTGTCGGTCCATAACTGGTTGGCGCAGTCCTTACCAGCACACAAAACACGCTGCTCTTGAGCTCCAAACATACTTTTGTTGTTTTGCCTGTGAATTTTACGGCCTTATATGAGCAGCGAACGTGATAAGCTGATGGCAAACAGAAAGCCCCCCCCCGCCCCTTCCCAAAATTGAAAAGCAAACAAATGCTGTGGCTGTTGTTGCTGTTATGATTATATTTGCCATAAATAGACGCTGATATCGTAAAGAAACTTTACACACAACTCAACTGAATCACCCTCGGTGGTGTCTTTGATTAGAAATTAGATCATGTTAGTGGAGGCGGCAATACATTTATGGAGCCCGCTTCGATAAGATAAGTGAACACCGTCTTCGGGTCTTGCATTTGCTTTAACTTGCAGATATTATTATTATATGTATTATTATCCCCCCCAAATGTAAATTTCTGGGCCAATTGACGATGATTTTGATTGTTTATCTTCTTTATTTTCATGTGCAAACGTTACCTTCTTCTACCCACACCACACACTACACTACACGCTACACCTTTAATGCCACCACCACCACCACCACCACCAATTACCGTCACTCCTCCCACGCCCGCCCACAACCACACTTGTTGTACATTGGACTGGTTGTTGTCTCGCTCTCTCTCCCTCTCTCTCTCTGTACACTTCCGCTTTACATGACTCCAAAATACTGTATACAAACTTGTACATTTTGTAAATTTATCATAATTTAATGTCCAATTTTGTTTGTAAACCAACAACCGAAACCTGTACCCTCAACAATGCTCCTCGAAAACTCCACAACAGGTGCCGAATCCTGCCGTGCTCATTGTAAGTATATCCAGGCGCTGTCTGCAAACTTTTATTAATTGTGTTTAACCCGAAAAACCACATTTCCTGTGTTTTTATTATCATTTTCCTTCACATTCATCTCACTTTTGCTTTACTAATTGAAATCTAATCAAAATTTGTACCAACTTGTACTTACCTTCTCCTACTTACTGCTCGCCTGCTCGCATTTTTAGAGTAGTCATCAAGAAACATTTGCGGTAAAGTATGCTCTCATAAAATATGGCCTCAAACCTGAAAACCATTCCCCCACCCCACCACCCAAGTCAGTTGCTCATATCGATCCGCCTTGCATTCAAAATTCACTGTAAATAGTTTTAATAAGTAGCCTGGAGTGTGTTTATATAAAGAGGTGGCGGCGGGTATTAAAGTTAACTAACCATATCGATAAGAAGGAACCCAATAAAGTTCACAAATCTATCACAAAAGCTAGCTATCAGGCATGCCCAACATTGAAATACGCTTTGGCATTAAGTTAAAATCAGTTAACAGAGCCTTAACAGTGTGTTAAGTTAACAGCACTGGCAGTAGCAGTCATTTAAGGTGCTGATCGGTCATCAAAACCATTTGAACTAAAGTAAACCATAGGTAATGATGATGGTAATGGAAGTATTGTAAATCCTTGATATGTTATACATTAATTGAAGAAGAAGAAACCATCAAAAGTCAGTTTAAATGTTAAATGAAAATTAAGTAAAGTTAAGTAAAGGGGGTAAATTCAGCAAATTTATTTAAAACGAGCTAACTTCGTGTGTGCTGCAGTTTGTATACCCTTCAAAAATAATCCGTTTCCCCTCAAGAAACCATTTTCCGACCGATCGTTCGTATGGCAGCTATATGATATAGTCATCCGATTTGAACTAAAAGTTGTAGAATTAGATGCAAGCAAGTAAAACCACCAATTACAAGATTTCAAGATGCTATCATTAAAAAAAAAAAAGTTTTTCCAACTAAAACTACATTTCCGACCTATCTTTTGTATGACAGCTATACCATATAGTTGTCCGATTTTCATCAAACTTGACAGAATGATGAAAAAGTATAGAAAACGTATGAATACAAAGTTTGGAGGCGATTCCATTGAAAAGAAACAAGTTTTTCTTACTAAAACTACTTTTCCGACCTTTCTTTTGTATGACAGCTATACCATATAGTTGTCCGATTTTCATCAAACTTGACAGAATGATGAAAAAGTATAGAAAACCTATGAATACAAAGTTTGGAGGCGATTCCATTGAAAAGAAAGCATGAGCTCCATGAACTGCTCCCAAAACTTCGGGGCAACAGGCTATGGCTTAGTCCTGTAAGAAGTACTCGTCTTAAGCTAGTGGATCTTTCGGAGATCCTTTGGTTTTGAAGTCTTACATTAAGTATGCAACGTTTTAAAATATCTATAGAGTATTTGTGGGCAGCTCAAACATAAGATGATGGATTGGAACACAGATAGAAGTTATGAGAATCCTGTAGGAATTTCCTGGTCTATCATCAGCAAGTAACCGGCTTGGTCCGGCCTGCCCACAGTCTGCTTATGGCAGTGCAGACGACACTACGAAAGCCTAGAGCCTGTGCTGTGGGCACATCCTATTCCAATTCCTATCCTTTTATATATACCTAACCCACCTCCCGCCCGCCTAATTCCAGAACTTTTCCGTCAACACAAATAAGTACATTAAGGTCAAATGTAATTTCCATAATATGATGGTGGGTCAATCCGTGACCACCACATGTCATAGAATTGAAGCGGCCCCCGGATCAAGGATAATACAGCTAACCAGCTGCCAGGATGAGAATTTGCAAGAAAATAACGCCAGCAATGTTGACTTTGCCGAGGTGGTACAGTCACAACAGCAGCTTTAGGAGATTGTCCCGCGTCCTGACTGTGTGTGTGTGTGTTTTAGTGTGTGTGTGTGTTGTCCCCTGCATGTGTAGGTAGCGACTAATCCCCTTAGTTTGTTTGTAGTTCGTAAGTGTGATTTGAAAACCTGCTTTCTATATATACATGTGATTTGTGGCTAACCCAATGAAGCACTCCCCTCCCACTGTTTATGACTAAATGCGATTCTTTCCACAGGGCGAACTGGAGCAACAACTGCTGCAGGCCAATCCCATACTCGAGGCCTTTGGCAATGCCAAGACCGTGAAGAATGACAACTCATCCCGATTTGTGAGTACCACACTGAGATTTAAGCATGGTTCCCACTTAACGAATTCCCTCCTCCGCAGGGCAAATTCATACGCATCAATTTCGACGCCTCGGGCTTCATCTCGGGGGCGAACATCGAGACCTATCTGCTGGAGAAGTCGCGTGCCATTCGTCAAGCCAAGGACGAACGAACATTCCATATATTCTATCAGCTGCTGGCGGGCGCTTCGCCCGAACAGCGCGAGAAATTCATTTTGGATGACATCAAATCGTATGCATTCCTGTCCAACGGCTCGTTGCCCGTGCCCGGTGTGGATGACTATGCCGAGTTCCAGGCCACCGTGAAGTCCATGAACATCATGGGCATGACCTCGGAGGACTTCAACTCCATCTTCCGGATTGTCAGCGCTGTGCTGCTCTTTGGCAGCATGAAATTCCGCCAGGAGCGCAACAACGACCAGGCCACGTTGCCGGACAACACTGTTGCCCAGAAGATTGCCCACTTGCTGGGCCTGAGTGTGACGGACATGACCAGGGCGTTCCTGACGCCACGCATCAAGGTCGGCCGCGACTTCGTGACCAAGGCCCAGACCAAGGAGCAGGTGGAGTTCGCTGTGGAGGCCATTGCCAAGGCCTGCTACGAGCGCATGTTCAAGTGGCTGGTGAATCGTATTAATCGCTCTCTGGATCGCACCAAGCGACAGGGCGCCTCTTTTATAGGTATCCTGGATATGGCCGGCTTTGAGATCTTCGAGCTGAACTCCTTCGAGCAGCTGTGCATCAACTATACGAACGAGAAGCTGCAGCAGCTGTTCAACCACACGATGTTCATTCTGGAGCAGGAGGAGTACCAGCGCGAGGGCATCGAGTGGAAATTCATTGACTTCGGCCTGGACTTGCAGCCCACCATTGATCTGATCGACAAGCCGGGTGGCATTATGGCCCTGCTGGATGAGGAGTGTTGGTTCCCCAAGGCCACCGACAAGACGTTCGTCGACAAGCTGGTCTCCGCCCACTCCATGCATCCGAAGTTCATGAAAACCGACTTCAGGGGTGTGGCCGACTTTGCCATTGTCCATTATGCCGGCCGTGTGGACTACTCCGCGGCCAAGTGGCTCATGAAGAACATGGATCCGCTCAACGAGAACATCGTGTCACTGCTGCAGGCCTCCCAGGATCCATTTGTGGTGAACATCTGGAAGGATGCGGAAATTGTGGGCATGGCACAGCAAGCTCTAACCGATACCCAGTTCGGAGCGCGCACCCGCAAGGGCATGTTCCGCACCGTGTCGCATCTGTACAAGGAGCAGCTGGCGAAGCTGATGGACACGCTGCGCAACACGAATCCGAACTTTGTGCGCTGTATCATACCCAATCACGAGAAGCGTGCTGGCAAGATTGATGCTCCCTTGGTGCTCGACCAGTTGCGATGCAACGGCGTGCTCGAGGGCATACGCATCTGTCGCCAGGGCTTCCCCAATCGCATACCCTTCCAGGAGTTCCGGCAGCGCTACGAGCTGCTCACACCGAATGTGATACCCAAGGGCTTCATGGACGGCAAGAAGGCCTGCGAGAAGATGATCCAGGCCCTCGAACTGGACTCGAATCTGTACCGTGTGGGCCAGTCGAAGATCTTCTTCCGGGCGGGCGTGCTGGCTCACCTGGAGGAGGAGCGTGACTTTAAGATCTCCGATCTGATCGTCAACTTCCAGGCCTTCTGCCGGGGATTCCTGGCCCGTCGCAACTACCAGAAGCGGCTGCAGCAGTTGAACGCCATCCGGATAATTCAGCGTAATTGCGCGGCCTACCTCAAGCTGCGCAACTGGCAGTGGTGGCGCCTGTACACCAAGGTAAAGCCTCTGCTGGAGGTCACCAAGCAGGAGGAGAAGCTGGTGCAGAAGGAGGACGAACTGAAGCAGGTGCGCGAGAAGCTGGACACGCTGGCCAAGAACACCCAGGAGTACGAGCGCAAGTATCAGCAAGCCTTAGTGGAGAAGACCACGCTGGCCGAGCAACTGCAGGCCGAGATCGAGCTGTGCGCCGAGGCCGAAGAGTCGCGCTCTCGCCTCATGGCCCGCAAACAGGAGCTGGAGGATATGATGCAAGAGCTGGAGACACGCATCGAGGAGGAGGAGGAGCGTGTGCTTGCCCTGGGTGGTGAGAAGAAGAAACTCGAGCTGCATATCCAAGATCTTGAAGAGCAGCTGGAGGAGGAGGAGGCAGCCAGGCAGAAACTGCAGCTGGAGAAGGTCCAACTGGATGGCAAGATCAAGAAGCATGAGGAAGATCTGGCTCTCACCGACGATCAGAACCAGAAGCTGCTGAAGGAGAAGAAACTGCTTGAGGAACGGGCCAATGATCTGTCCCAAACGCTAGCCGAGGAGGAGGAGAAGGCCAAACATTTGGCCAAGCTCAAGGCCAAGCATGAGGCCACCATAGCCGAGCTGGAGGAGCGCATGCACAAGGATCAGCAGGTGCGGCAGGAGTCGGATCGCACCAAGCGAAAGATTGAAACCGAGGTGGCCGATCTCAAGGAACAGCTCAACGAGCGACGCACCCAGGTGGAGGAGATGCAGGCACAGCTGTCCAAGCGCGAGGAGGAACTCACTCAGACTCTGATGCGCATTGACGAGGAGTCGGCCACCAAGGCCACGGCACAGAAGGCGCAACGTGAACTCGAGTCCCAGCTGGCCGAGATCCAGGAGGATCTCGAGGCAGAGAAGGCGGCCCGTGCCAAGGCGGAGAAGGTGCGTCGGGACCTCAGCGAGGAGCTCGAAGCCCTGAAGAACGAACTGCTCGACTCCCTGGACACCACAGCCGGTAAGTAGTAATCAATCATTCATATATATTTTCCCATCCAAATGAATCTCTTGAAAATGTTATATACTCGTCTTGCAGCTCAACAGGAGCTACGCTCCAAGCGCGAACAGGAACTGGCCACACTGAAGAAATCCCTGGAAGAGGAGACCGTCAATCATGAGGGCGTGCTGGCCGAGATGCGCCACAAGCACTCCCAGGAGGTAAACAACATCAATGACCAGCTGGAGAATCTGCGCAAAGCCCGAGCTGTCTTGGAGAAGGCCAAGGGCACCCTGGAGGCCGAGAATGCTGATCTGGCCACCGAGTTGCGTAGCGTAAACAGCTCCCGCCAGGAGAACGACCGCCGGCGCAAGCAGGCCGAGTCCCAGATAGCCGAGCTGCAGGTGAAACTGGCCGAGATTGAGCGTGCTCGCTCCGAGCTGCAAGAGAAGTGCACAAAACTGCAGCAGGAGGCGGAGAACATTACCAATCAGCTGGAGGAGGCTGAGCTCAAGGCCTCGGCGGCTGTCAAATCTGCCAGCAATATGGAATCCCAGCTCACGGAGGCCCAACAACTGCTGGAGGAGGAGACACGCCAGAAGCTGGGTCTCAGCTCCAAGCTGCGACAAATCGAATCCGAGAAGGATGCCCTGCAGGAACAGCTTGAGGAGGATGAGGAGGCCAAGCGCACCTACGAGAGGAAGCTGGCCGAGGTTACAGCCCTCATGCAGGAGATCAAGAAGAAGGCCGAAGAGGACGCCGACTTGGCCAAGGAACTGGAGGAGGGCAAGAAGCGTCTCAACAAAGACATTGAAGCTTTGGAGCGACAGGTGAAGGAGCTGATTGCCCAAAACGATCGTCTCGATAAGAGTAAAAAGAAGATTCAATCGGAGCTGGAGGATGCCACCATAGAGCTGGAGGCGCAACGCACGAAGGTAGGTCCCTTGAAGGGTGGGAGCCACAACTCGAGACTAACCCTCTCTCCATTTTTCCTTGCAGGTGCTCGAACTGGAAAAGAAGCAGAAGAACTTCGACAAGATTCTCGCAGAGGAGAAAGCCATATCAGAACAGATCGCCCAGGAGCGCGATACCGCGGAGCGTGAGGCTCGCGAGAAGGAGACCAAGGTGCTGTCCGTGTCCCGCGAGCTGGACGAGGCCTACGACAAGATCGAGGATCTGGAGAACAAGCGCAAGACACTGCAGAACGAACTCGACGATTTGGCCAACAGTCAGGGCACCGCGGACAAGAACGTCCACGAGCTGGAGAAGGCCAAGCGCGCCCTCGAGTCCCAGCTGGCCGAGCTGAAAGCACAAAACGAGGAGCTCGAGGATGACCTGCAGCTGACGGAGGATGCCAAGTTGCGTCTGGAAGTCAATATGCAGGCACTGCGCTCCCAATTCGAACGTGACCTGCTGGCCAAGGAGGAGGGCGCCGAGGAGAAGCGACGCGGTCTGGTCAAGCAGTTGCGGGATCTCGAGGCAGAGCTCGACGAGGAACGCAAGCAGCGCACCGCGGCAGTGGCGTCCAAGAAGAAACTTGAGGGTGACCTCAAGGAGATCGAGACCACCATGGAGATGCATAACAAGGTCAAGGAAGACGCCCTCAAGCATGCCAAGAAGCTGCAAGCACAAGTTAAGGACGCCCTGCGCGACGCCGAGGAGGCAAAGGCGGCCAAGGAAGAGCTGCAGGCGCTGAGCAAAGAAGCCGAACGCAAAGTCAAAGCCCTGGAGGCGGAAGTATTACAGCTGACCGAGGATCTGGCCAGTTCGGAACGCGCCAGGAGAGCAGCCGAGACGGAACGCGATGAGCTGGCCGAGGAGATAGCCAGCAATGCCAGCAAGGGTTCCCTGATGATCGACGAGAAACGGCGCCTGGAGGCGCGCATTGCCACACTCGAGGAGGAGCTGGAGGAGGAGCAGTCCAACTCTGAGGTGCTGCTCGACCGCAGTCGCAAGGCTCAGTTACAGATCGAGCAGCTGGGCACGGAGCTGGCCAACGAGAAGTCCACCTCGCAGAAGAACGAGAACACCCGGGCCCTGCTCGAGCGCCAAAACAAAGAGCTGAAGGCTAAACTGGCCGAGATCGAGACGGCGCAGCGCACCAAGGTGAAGGCCACCATTGCCACGCTCGAGGCCAAGATAGCCAATCTGGAGGAGCAGCTGGAGAACGAGGGCAAGGAGCGACTCCTGCAGCAGAAGGCCAACCGTAAGATGGACAAGAAGATCAAGGAGCTGACCATGAACATCGAGGATGAGCGAAGACATGTCGACCAACACAAGGAGCAAATGGATAAGGTAAGCTAGAGCCCAGGCCCGGCTGCAGAGGATTGCTTAACAAAATCTCCTTCCATTTGCAGCTGAATAGCCGCATCAAACTGCTCAAGCGCAATCTCGACGAGACCGAGGAGGAGCTGCAGAAGGAGAAGACGCAGAAGCGTAAATACCAGCGCGAATGCGAGGATATGATTGAATCGCAGGAGGCCATGAATCGTGAGATTAACTCACTGAAAACAAAATTGCGGTAAGTGCACCGCACCCGGGCAGGGTGTGTGGGCTGGCGGAGCTGTCTTCAAATTTAATTTCTGGTTTAGCTCCATTCAAGTGGCAGAGACCGAAAAGGCCAAGGCCTACTCGCCCAAAAAGGATGCTGCACTCATTATGAATTGTGAGGGTCTGCATTAGGTTTCGTTTTCGCTTCTTTTTCTAGGCTGTAAGTGTTAAGTGCTGGCCCAGAATCATAGACACCAAGCAACCAATTTCCGAGTACTCTGCATGTTAGGCTCACCTCCAAACGAAGTGCGAACTAATGCTGTTTGCCAATTCAATCCTTAGTTTTATGATCCCCGCCCCCGTCCCCTGTTATGTGTTTGCCCCTTTCGTTGCACGTTTCGAGACACCAATCAATGTACGATGTGTGTATGCTAATCCTTTGCTTTTTCTGTCCTGTCTCTCCCACATACAGACGCACCGGCGGCATGGGCCTCAGCTCCAGCCGGCTCACGGGCACACCATCTTCCAAGCGCGGAGGCGCCGGCGGCGGTGGCGGCGGCGGCGACGACAGCTCATCGGTGCAGGATGAATCATTAGATGGCGAGGATTCTGGCAATTGACGCGTTAATTATTAATTGAAAACAAAAGCAAAACAAAAAAAATAAACGATTATATTTAATGTTTCTTTTATATAATTTCTCTGTTATTTTTTATATAAACTATTATACATACTTAAATTAAAACAAAACGTAAAAAGTAAACAAAAACACACATTTTTATAACGAAAACCCATAAAACAAAACAAACCAATAAAAAACCCAAATGCCCGAGCTGCACCAGCGAAAGAACACGCAAGCGACAAATGAAAAACCAAACACAAGAACAACGTATTGAATTTTTCCACACAACACTCACACACACACACACACCAACACACAAACACACAAACACACACCTTGCAGTCGATATCACAATCAACAAGGATACATTTCCACAATTTTTATACCTTTAACATAGAAAACCCATAGACGTACTTTGACGATGCAATATGTAACAAATGCATTTAATAACTAAAAAAAACAAAAAAGGTTTACAAACAAAAAATCAAATGTTGAACAAGCAACTAATATACGAATTTCGTTTTTGTTTAGAACTAAACAATAAAAATATTTGCTTACAAATTTAGGATTAAAGAGTGTACAAAATGAAGCTGGGATCGGAATGGAGTGAGCACAGTTGAATCAGTTTGTGGAAACTGGTGAAGTGGTAAATCCCAGCAGAAAGAGATAAGGCTGGTTGATGGCCAACAAGATTATACATCAAGATGGCTAATACATGCTGAGTATAGGTAGGAAAAAACAGAGACAGAAAATCTAACCGACCAGGAGATTTTTATTAAATTAATAAGAATATGTTGACATAATGAAAGAGCTCCCCCTTTTTAAGCCAATTGCTCAAGCTTCAAAATCAGCATTAAATTTCTAACTTCGTAGCATGCTTTTAGGTGCCCGCTTAAAAATCATTATCAAAGCGGAAACCAGCTACGCGCAAACCAACTACCGCTTACCCTGAATTGACAAAGTATAGCATACTTTTGGGCACTCATATTTTGGCATGCCCTAATTTATTGCATTTACCGTTCCCAATGAAATGCTACAGCGTAAATTTTTCAGGGCTGCAATAGCACCCGCGAGGTAGACTTTAACACAGGCAAGCTGACTTCAAAGCAGCTAACTGCCGTTATAAAGAATAAGTTTGCTCTTGGACAATAATCTCTGTTCACAGTCCTGGTCATATTTATCAAATTGAATAGAAATTTAAGTTAACTGCTTTATTATATATTATACATTTATTGCTCTAACTCTTCCAATTCCATTTCCATTGCGTGCACGTGAAAATTCGAATTTTCATAAACATTTTATTGAAGCAGGCGCTGAAACCAGCTGTTTGTCCATGGATAAAAATGTCGATAGTTCCATCGGGACTGATCTAGCGGCTAAAAATTGATCAGAGCATGAGCTGCGGTTAAGTTTGTTTTTTCGGCTAACACAGCAAAAAACGGCTAAGCTATCCATCAGTTAGAATTACCAGGCATTGAGAAATTGGGCCTAAGTGATTTGTAGACGTCCCTTTAAAGGGACTGACTCTTTGAAGTATACGCGATCTCGTTCAACATACTTAATATTTTATTGCACATTTTGTTCTTTGCAAATATTTACATCTGTTTGTTTCGAGTACAAAACTAAAGGTAACTGGGCTGACTCTTAATGATTAACTTAAGGCTAAGCTAGTGACAAATTCGAAAATCTCTTTAGTGACCAGTCCATTCCCCCCAATAAGGACCTGGCGCTACCCGCCCCTTCTAACTATCTAACTAACTAACTAACTAATTAACTAATGGCACAGCTTAGAGTTACGTCGTTCGATGATTACCCTCTGCCAGTGGTACCGGCATATCAATATGTTGTACTACCACAATGCCACCATTTAGTGCTTCCAGTTCTACCGAGGATTTGCATTGCTTCAGCTGCTCCTCACGCTTGCTGTTCAGATAGTAAACTCCCGCCACTATCAAGCTGAATGTGGTCACAGAGACCAGTAGAGTGCCATATTTAAGGGCCAGCTGTATGGCATCCAGGCCAAAGGTGCTGACATAAAGCGTATGCAGCACCTCCTCGGAAAAGTCGCCCGAGGTGATCTCTATCCACATCAGTGGCAAAATGGTGGCATTCTCAAAGCGATACGCTTGATCTGGAAGGCAAGACACAGAGATTAGTTTCGATACAAACATTTTGAGTGCACCACCTACTCCTCAGCAGCGGCGTCTTGTCCACCATGATGTTGATCTGTATGCGTGAAGCTCCACTGATGGGAAAACCAAAACGCGGATGTATATCCGCATAGGTCTGATGCAGCTCTGCCTGTGGATTGATGCCCTCAAAGTCCTTGTACAGAACGGGGTTGCCCGAAAAGAAGTGCGGGAATGAGGGAAAGATGGGGGCATCATTGTAGCAGCGGGTGGCATTGATCACGCCACTGGGAAAGCAGCGATCCGTATTCTTGCAAAAGCAAGCGTTGGCCGGATTCTCCGAGGGATGGGCAAACACATCCAGCGGTGTGCGATAGCGCAGCACATCGATGTCATTATAGATGGTCTCCTCCTTCTCGAAATGCAGGGGAACCTTGCGACATAGAACCTGCAGAAAGACATGCACCGTGCCACGGTTCTGCAGCAGATTGGGCGAGAACATGGAGGGCTCCGAGCCGTCTATGCGGTTGCATTCATCGCCGTCCCAAAAGTCCAACTGGGGCATGCCATTGAATTGGGTGATGATGCTGTACTTGGTGATGTCATCTTCGCCCGTGTTGAGCTGCACCGAGTCCACGCTGGTGCCGTTCCGCTGCAAGAGAGTACGTGAGTTACGCATGGAAACGGAGCCAAGGAGTCAACTTACGCTCATTAGCAGCCCAAAACGTTTCTTGCCCATGCCCAGGGACTCCAGCTTGATGATCTTATCCTCATAGCCCCAAAGGATTTCAGCGGCAGTGAGTTTCTTGAACAGAGGCTCCTTGTACTGGTGGATGAGATGGGTGACAAAGATGCGCTTGAGGGCAGGCATCCGCTTGACATGCACAGCCGCTGTCAGGAGTGGCACATTGGGCACCATGACCACATCATCCTCCCTCACGCTGGACTTTTCGGGCAGGAATTTGTACGATTTGTGATCCTGCGAAAGAAGCATCATTCGAGTTGAGTAATCCGGGTGAGATATGCCAACTTACCCTAAAGCTGACGGTGTAGTTCTTGTTAAAGGAAACCTCATGCTTGACTGTATGCTCCTGGTAGGTCAGCGGGCCCACATCCTCCACTTGGATCTTATCCGCCCGTCCCGCCAGATAATCCTCAATGTTGGGATAGTGGAAAATGTGAGCCTTGAGCAATGTGTCATACTTGGGATCTGGATTGAGCCAACTCTTGGCTGTGTCCGAGTTCTCAGACAGTATTAGATTCTGGGGAAAAAATCAAACAAACAAAGAAATGAGTTACTGCTGCAGACATTTCCCGGCGGTGCTAACCTCCAGCATGGTATTGTTGTAGTACTCGGTGAACCACATGACAAAGAACCCGGTGACGCTTATCACAAACAGCAGAAACATCACGCCCAGCACTGTAACGGAAAGAAGGTCGATCAGCGGGGATTAGGTGAGTGCGCCCCCACCAAACTCACTTATCAGTGTGCCAATATCCTTGGACGTCGGCTCACGATTCTGTGCGGGATTGCGCAGGCCCAGGGCATCGAATATCAATTGCAGAACGGTCAACTTCTCGGTGCCACTTCCCGACTTGCTAAAGCCAAAGGCTGCCGCTCCATTTCGCTGTGAGTTGATGGTATTGGATTTGGATTTGGGCTGATGGTGTGGAAGGCTGAGATCATCTGTGTTGGCCATTTTGGTGTGCTGCTGCAAGATGGAAGGAGTTCAATGCCTCTTAATCTATTGCCAGTATTATCGGTACACGTGTTTCCAAGCAGAAATCAGTGCCATCTAACACGATCCCCAGCCGTGGTACACATTCTACCTTTCGATTCTATATATATACATATATGTATATTGATTCTCTTGGTTGTACGGAATCGGCACTTAACCATGCGAACGTTTACAGAAGTGTGTCCCAACTAATCGCGGATTATTAATTTCCATAAGCCTCGGCTTGGCATGCTGCCTCCCTGCCTGGAATCAAAGTACAAACACGGTCCACATACATACGCGTCCGTCCATATCAACGGTGTTATCAGCGCAGGCTCTATTTTTTCATATTGTACTCATATTATATGTACACGAGGCGGCAGCTACTAGTTATAGGAACGAATAAGTTGTTGTGTACCTAAATACAGTGTAACCATGTGGTGGGAAGGGGATGGGGGGGGGGGAAGGGCACATTCTGATTTGCCCATCGTTTAGCATTGAAGCAAAATAAACGGGTCAACGGCATCCGATAACGCCTCAATCTCTATAACGTACATGGAGCAAAAAAAAAAAAAACACACAAATTTTCCAATATTCGAAGCTGAACTTGAACTAAGCGCGATTGCGCGAATACACAGGAAAAAAAAAGCATACTCAAATGGGCTATGGCAGGCATTTCCTTGATTCTAAATGTATGTTCTTGCTTCATCAGCCGAAAACCTGGCAGAAAATTGGTAAGAAGATCTTGTGATATGCTCTAGATCAGCGATGTTCAAGAAGAGAGGCTCTCTGTAGCTCTGAAGCATTACTTCGGCAAGCATTCGGCATGAATTGCCTATAGTGTGTATGGGTGAACATCGCTGCTCTTTTTGAAGGTATACACATTACATAGAATAGCTTTGAACTCAATGGGTGTCGCGTTTGCTGACGCTCAACCAGAAACGGAACCCTGTGATCACTTCACAGAATCACCTGGTTACATTCAAAGGAATGCTGAAGCTCTTTCGTTATCATGGACTTATCATTAAGAGCTGTTGAACTGATTCGACATTGTTTTAAAGCACCAAAGAGGGATTTTGGCAATCAAAAAGTGGTAAAGTTTCATAAATTGTGCATAAAATTGCCTTCCCCTGCTGCATATTCTTCAGATTTGGTACTATGACACTGCATACTGTTTCCAAACCTAAGAAAATGTCCCCATGGTAAAAGATTTGGCAGAAGAGAGTGTGTATTTCCATTCTTAACTTATTGGATTGGTATTCTAAGATCCCTTAGAGGCCAGAGCCGAGGAGAGTAAGAGCACATACACATACAAAGTTTTAACTGCAATCTCTTTATGCGCGAACAATCACAAATGCGCCCGAAGCGTATGTACCGCGGGGCACCCGTGGGTTGTATGGTTTTCTGTATGATCCCTGCAGTTCTACGTTTTAGTACTGCATTTATCAGGGCTGATTCAGAACTGAACAGTAGGAATAACTGAATTTCAGGCCTGTTTTCGTACTTTCCATGAAACTCACCCATTACTCTGCCGTGCAACAGATCTTGGGTCCAAAGAACACAGCCAAAGATGGTAAATTATGTAGATTTTCAACCAAACATGCTCAAATATGGCCAAAATAGATGCCCAAATAACTAAAAATCCACGAACTCATTAAGTTTAAATCAAAACAGATCTGTATTAAGCACTCAAATATCCTCTGTGTAAATGGAATTGGTGAGATTTCGTAGAATTTTGCATCTTTCGTTCCGAAAGTTAACAGCGAACGTGTTAATGTTTATTAAATTTGTGAAAAACATTGGCTAGAAACCATATACGCTGAAATTTATATCTTAGGGCTGATTATGTTGATGCTAAAAGCCATTTCTAGATATTTTAAGATGCTATAAGTGACATATTTTGTGTGTCTCATCGTTCAGATAGACAAATCCATAGTATCATTTGGATTTTGTACGTTTATGTGACAACTAGGGCATACTAGAAGATGGTAAATCGGTAAAGGTCAGTTAGAAACCGTTTTGAAATATTGGAAATAGTGTCCCAGCGTATGCTTTCCTACTGCGAGCAAGGTGTGTTAATGACAGATACTCATTTTGATATCTTAACATGCTTTTAGAAAACGATTTAAAACCCGACAAGGCTTGACAATTGGTTCGAACCTCAGAACCGAGGTTTTCTAGAAAGCTGCATTGCTTTTCAGACCTAAGGTAGAGTAAATGAGGCTGAGCAAGAAATTCGTAGATTCGGACTTTAGAAAAACCCGAAGAAAACAAGCGACCCAAGTCAATGCCAAGTTATTAAAACATAGCAAAATAATCTAGTGTAAACAGATTGTTGATTTGACTTTAGGTAAATATTGTTTCAAATATGAACTAATTAACTTGTTTGTGTACTAAACGATCTACAGACGACTCAGTGGTGTCTATGGCAAGGACAATAAGTTGGTACTGTGGTGGTGTCTTTAATAGAATCAGCCAAAACTGTAAAAACTTCCCGCTGTTGGCAGGAAATGTTCTAAATAAAGGCAGATCTTTCAGCAGCATTATGTGATTTCCATGTATTTATGTGGTGGACACTTCATAATTTTGAAAAGATCATTCCAACTGGCGAACAGCCGCAACAACAACAACAACAGCAACAGTCTTGTTTTTGTCAATTCTGCGTCGCACAAACTGCGACTCAAGCTAAACGAATTATGTATGTACATACATACATATGTATGTTTGTCTGCATGTATGTTTTTGCACTAGGATATGTATGTTAAGGTTTTCTCAAAACGTATTTACCTGCGTTCTCAATTTTGAAATTTTAGTTGCAGCCAACTGCCAGCTGATGGAATTGATACGGCCAAGCCATTGACTGATAACGCCACAGAGAGCAAGAGATAGAGAGAAAGAGACACAGAGAGGGAGATTTTGGTGCACTTGAAAAAAGCTTATCGCGCTCAGCACACAGCTGTTTAGGTGAGCGCGAAACAGAATGGAATCGAAACTGGCACCCCCGCACACACACACACACACACGCAGCACCGCACGCGCTCTCTCTCTCCCCCCCAAAGTTGTTTACTTGGTCGCTTTCTGGGCACTGGCAAACATTTGGCGTCTTAATTAACAAATTTGGTCGTGTTTACGCTAAATGCACACAATTTGTATTGAGAGTTTTGTTATTTTGCCCGTTGTTGTTATTGTCGATTTTAATGCATCTTCTGTGCAGCGCGACACACTTGTTTCCTTTTATTTTTTGTATCTGACAGATACTTCTGTCGTTGTTGTCGTCTTGTGGACTGGCTGACTGACTGCCTGCCTGCTCCAGTCTTGTTTTGTTGCCTTGTGTTCTTTGTTCGCCTGCTTCTTTGTTTTGTCGCTATTCTCGATCGGTCGGAGCTGGTTTTCCGTATGGGGTTCGTTGTTGTTGCTGCTTATGTGCTCTCTTTCTTGCCACTCGCTGGGATGTGTGTTTGTGTGTGAGTGTGTGTGAGTGTGTGTGAGTGGAGTTCGGCCTACAAGGCTTAGTTTTTCCCGCAACTTCAAGTGAGTTTGAATCGATATTTTTCGGTTGATCCACTTGTCCGCTGGGCGATTAGCATTAGCCGGAGATTACGCAGAAGCTTTATCAATAAACGCCGGGCAACCGATTAGATTTCGCACGAGTCTTTTACTTCTGGATCCACTGGTGGCACCTCTGCACTCTCCACGAAACAAGTTATTACTACGACGCGAACAGCTGCCAAAGTTCCTCTGTTCCTCGTGCGGCGCGTTCTTTTACTGATAAGCGTCAGCGCGCGGCTGTGCCAGATCGAAACCCGGCGGTCAGTGCTGAGCACTGATAAGCGCCACCGCCACTTTTACGTATCGGGATCTCTTGTTGTCCATAGAGACAACGACAACACAAAGTGCAAATTTAATCAGTGGAGCACAAAACAAAAACAAAAAGAATGGAGCAACTCGCCGCGTTGGAGCTCTCAATAAGAATAGCATCCCAATCCCAATTGATTCCCAACCATTCCAGGCTGGCGCAGGCAGCGCTGAGGCAATCTACTTGTTTTATTATTATCGTATTAGTGTTATTGTTGTGATGAAACAACAACAACAACAAGAACAACAACTAAGCAAACTTGCTTCACCGTTTGTCGCAGTCGAAAGTCGAGTAGCGATATGTACACTGGAAGAAATTGGGTGGGAGAGTACTGGAGGATCTGAGATCAAGGTACTTAGCTGCTCTTAATCAGATTTCAATTGCTATCTTAAGTTTAAATTTAAAAGGCTAAGCCTAAAAAGATCAGTGGCTGAAGAGGCTACAGTCAATCTTTCTTATTTATGATCAATGAGAGCCCAAAGAGGGTCTTTTAAGTGAGGATCCTATATCTGGATGCGTGTGTAGGATCCTATGGTCTTTTGATAACGCTTTAAATCACAAATCTTTTGAAATAGTGGAATTTACAACAAGGCTGCTTACCTACACATGGAATACAAAATTATCTACATGTCGCATGTAGAAACGGCACGTAGTTAGCTCAGTTAAACTTTACACATGAAATATACAAAGCAGAAAGTGAAATTTGGTTTTCTCTGTGTACAACTATTCGTAAAAGGGGGGGTCATATATTATAAGAACCTGATATACAAAGTATTATACTTCTAAAGTATATGCAAGCATCACTTAGGACTTTTATATAGCTCAAGGTTGAAGCAACTGACTTAAAAGTAACTTGGACTACAGCACTCCACAGGCTGAGATAAGAAATTGGGATTGATTTAATGACTTTCTTTTACGACTACGACTGATATCAGGCTTTGTTTTATGCAATTTCGCATGTAGATAATGATTGATCGTTCAACCTACCCACTTGTTGTATAATATAAATAAAAACGAGAAAGCTACGCTAACTTCGTCTGTGTCTAAGTTTTTATACCCTTGCAAGTGTACAATACTCTTTTTTTCCCATTTTCCGACCGATCGTTCGTATGGGAGCTATATGATGTAGTCATCCGATTTGTAAATTTATGTAAAAGCATGTGAAACAAACAAATACAAAATTGTAGGATGCTACAATTAAAAACAAAAAAGTTTTTCAAACTAAGACTGTTTTTCACACCTATCTTTTGTATGGCAGATATACCATATAGTTGTCCGATTTTAATAAAACTTGGTAGAATTATAAACAAACATAGAATACCTACAATTACAAAGTTTGGAGACGTTTCCATTGGAAAGAAAAAAGTTTTTCATACTAAAACTAGTTTTCCGACCGATTGTTCCTATGGGAGCTATGTGATATAGTCATCCGATCCGGTCGGCGCCGACATATTAGTAGTGTGCAGCAAAAAGAAGACTCTGTGAAAAATTTCAGCTCGATAGCTTTAAAACTGAGAGACTAGCTCAGCTCGTCACCCTGATCAATAATATATATATAGTTTATGGGGTCGGAAATGAAGATTTCTATGCGTTGCAAACTTCTGGGCAAAATTATATTACCCTCACCAAGTTGTAGCATCAGAAATAGTCACTGGAAGCGGCCATATCTGTCTATTCGCTGTTTTCATTTCCGCCTTAGCAGCATTAACTGAAAACGAAAGACAGTTCGCAATCCGGAAAGGTGAATGAACGTAAATGGATAAAGAAAGGTTATTTTAATTTAATATTGCAACCAAAATTCCCGTCTCAACTTATAACAAAATAAATACCGCACCTTCTTTGAGACGTGACGTTCTCTGGCTGTACGAAGTGCCACTGTCGAGATGGTACAAAACCCCAAAGAATATTCAACAAAAGAACAGGTAGATGTGCCTGTCCCTTTAACTAGGAACTGGTAATCTAATTAAATCTTTAAGCTCAACTAAAATCAATTACGCCTTACTTTAAGTGCGGTTGACTCAATCACTTATGATGCACACTTTAAAGTTTACCGAATCAATTAACATGCCAGCAATTTCTTTGCGTGTACTTAAGGTGCACTACACTTGACAAAACTTACTGTGAGCACACGCCAAGTGTCCACTTGTAATTTGCAAAAAATTGTTGTGGTTTTTTATGTGGATATATATTTAGATGCATTATCTTTGGCAGAATGAACTCTTGCAATGCTGCTGCTGGATCTGGATTAACATGTGCACATGGCAGGGTGGACAGAAAAAAAAAACTGATTAAAATACGCGAGGGACTTATAAAGTCATGTTATTGAACCCATCTAGAGAGAGAGTGTGTGTGTGTGTGTGTGTGTGTTTGAGTGTGTGCTCAGGCATTTATCAGCTTAGTCAAGAGTTTACAATTAATCTCAGATGTTTAAAGCGTGTGCTATTTATTTTGTCAATCAGCAGTGTGCGTGTTGTTGATATTTTCTACCTACTTATATGCCCCCATGTACTGGCCGCTAGCTGCTGGATTGGCATCACCACAAATGATAGCCCCTGTGAACTCGTCGTCGTCCTCCCCATTCCCCCCCTTCACTCTGGTCGATTGACGCCGTTGAATATTTCATAGCTTCTCAATAATCATTTCCTCTGACAGTGGGACCAACCTGTCGATTGCTTTCTTTTATGAAGCATTCATAAAATGTGTCACCTGTCCAACAATGCATCAAATTTACATACATGAGTAAGCTTGAAGCCTTTGTGCATTTCATGACCGAGTATTTTCAGTCATTTTGACAGCTTAAGTGGCATTTAGTCGAGCTTAAAATAAGTTACTAGCCACACACACACAAGTTTTCACATTTTTACATTTTTTTTTAAGGCAATTGAATAACCCTCAGGTGAGTTTATGAAGTATTTGATATTGAACATTTTCTTATGTGAATTAACAGACTGTAATAAGATTTAAGCAAGTAGTAGGGGGTTGCTCAAATAGTTAAGCACACTGATTAACTCTAAAAACTTCCGAAATTTGTCATTTTTTTCAAGCTGGGAAACAGAAAAGGTCTGTGAAGAAGCTCGGAGCAGCTCAAGCAGCTCCTCATTCTCATGGTAAAACTTTTCTGTATTCACAGAAAACTAGAAAGATTCATACTTGAATCTAGACAAATTGATGATCTATATTTGAATTTTTAGTCCCGAATTTCTTGATTCAAGAGTTTTTTTTGGGAACTTTACTCATCAACTTGGCTTGCTCCTTCTATACAGTTAATTCTTTTTACTCCCCCAGCCAAAAATTACCAAATTGAGAACGATTTCAACTCTTTTTGAGTTTTAAAACAGCAATTTAAACAACTAAGCAACACGTCCAAGTGATAAAATTAGTAAAACCTTTGCAGAAGAACCTATGTTAAGGGACGAGGCGCATATTAATACCTGTACTTATTATAAATGGGTAAAGGAAGTTCATGATATTGTGCAAAAGAAGGTAACAGGGATAAGGAAACGTTTCCAAACCTTTTAGGTATAAATATGCACGATCAGCATCAACAACGGAGGCTGCCCGTGTGTACATTCGGCTTAACAATACGAAAAACCAAAGAAACTAAGGGTACAGGGTATTTTGGAGTGTGGGAACTCGACTACACCGCTTTTACTTGTTGGATGAATGGAATATTCTGCAGGATTCGGCCCACAAGAGGTTTACTAGGTGCCTAGCTTACCTAGTGGTGATTGAATTACTTAAATTCTCAGCACCACGAGAGAGAGGATCATTTAGAGAATTTGACTAACATATCTCACACACAGCCTGTTTAAATGCAGTTAAATATCGATGCGCCCTTCTGGAACAGCACCTAATGCTCACACATTCACTAACACAAGTAAAAAAGCGTGTCCTGCTGAAGAAGAAGTAAAACTTAATAGGAAAGGCTCTGGTAAGTAAGAAGCTTAATCCTTCCCATTGAGTTTAAAAAACAAAGTCATAGATGAACGGAGCAACTAATGTGGAAAACTGGAGTTTGAAATTCTAAAATTTAAACTTCCTCCCGCAAAATATAGAATTCTTCAAGACAGATTTTTAATGTCGGGCTTAGGATGCACTTTCTCCATCAATGTGGAGTGCTATTTGTGTGGACATTTATCATTTCGCCACCCCCTATTGAGGAGTGAAGTGGGTTTTTAGTTGTAATTGTCTTCTACGTAGTCAGTGACTCAGACAGAAGCTTCAACAAATATGATTTACCACTATTAAATTCAACTTTAATTCATTACAAATGCAGCTAATTCCCCATTCTTATGGTGTAGCCCAGCTCATGCGTCATACAATTCCCTTAGAAATGTAGTACAATGATTGCCTCATGAACCACCCTGCCATTTCCTCTGATTATGAGTTACAAGTGTCACACAGTAGAAGCTCTCCTATCAGCTAAAAGGCCTCAAGTTTAAGTGATTTTTGTTATAAGTCAACGTTGCCCGGTTGCCAAGTGACAATCCAAAAATCAGTTTCGAAAAAATAAAACCAAAAACGTATTTTTTATTTGCATCAAATTTAAATTAGTTTATAATGAATTGCCAGTTATTTCAAGACATTTTCTATCGTAAGTTGTATTGAAATTAAAAAGGGGAGAAGGGCGGGGGGGAGTGTGTACGGGTCAATTGATGGCACGCAACCGGTGACTACCTATTTAACTATCTATCTAGCTATGTGTACATCCATCATACATGCTGGCTGGCAGCTTGTACTTTTCATTTATTGATGGCATCATTAAAACAAATGCGCCATTTTGCGGGACAAAGTGTTTACATAAACAACAGAAAGGTCGCATGCAACCCGGTTAGCCTTATTGGCATGCAAAGTTGTTGTGATTTGTGTAGAAGTTAGAGCAAGAAGGGGAGGGGTACGAGGTGTGCGTGTGTGTGTGGTTGGACTTGGAGTGGAATGTCAAATAAATTAAGACAGCTTACAATAGCAGTGGATTACCCTTCAAATGGTTGAGGATTGGGTAATAGTTGGAACTGGATTGAAGTGTGGCAAGGTTCAAGTTTAACATTCTTAACACTTTCGACCCCGAAAGGAGGAGGGGGGGTTCCGTAGTTTACAAATATAGCTTTACTCACAGTAATGTGTATGTTTAGTGCCTCAAGTATAGAGTGGAAATAATTAATTGCCACCTATATTTAGTCTTTTAATTAGTATATATAACAAAAGTTTAACGTTTATCAGTTAATTACTATAAGTGAAAAGGCAAGGGACACTAACACATTTCCAGCATTTTGTCTGTTTTTTATGCTATTGTGTGTGTGTCCTGTTGGGAAATTTAGTTAAATCGTTTGAAAACTTATAAAAAATTAATTCTTAGTATTTTCCCAGAATTACCAAATGTTGATGAAGCTTAATTTCCACAAATTTATCTATACTTTTGCCTATTTGGTTCCCCTTAAGTGTGGGCAAACTTCGCAAAAGCATCTTTACTTGACTTAATGAATGGAAAGCATTCTCACGCTGTGGTAAAGTTGAAGTTGTTAGATACCAGTTAATCATAAAAGGAAGTTGGACGGTAAACTCCTCTATCAAGAACATTGCCATTTGATTCGAACACAAAACGCTGTAAAAAAAACAAGTAAGAAAGTTGCTCAAGCTTGGCTCTGTAACAATGAAATTTTGTGCTCAGTGGAAATTAGTATGCTGCAGTAGAAGTAGAAAGCAGCAGCGAACTTTCTGAAGCTTATAACTTGACAATCGTTCAGTCGATCATTACCAATCTTTTATCTTGATTAAGCTTTCTTAAGCTTATAACTTGAGCATCGCTCATTTGATCTTTACCAATCTTTTATCTTGATTGAATGGGAATTGGACTTTTTTTTTTTACCAATTACATGGCCATATCGACTTGACTGTTGCTGCTGAACCAGAATTAATATACTTTAAGCGGTCGGATATGCTTCCTTTTGACCTTAATATACTCCGTGTACCTTTGGTACGGAGTTACAAGTCATTTTGGTTAAGACGAACCAACATTTTGGGTACGAAATCGTTTCACATTCGCTTACATTTCGATTAACAGTGGAAATTATGTCGGAAATCCGGGTTCGAACCGGTTCGTTTAGTTCAACAAGTAGAATTGCATATACCATCCGAGTTGCGCAACAATTCAAAATTTTGAGTCGTCTGGGCTGTCAACTCTTGCCTACATTCTTCGACTCTGGCTGGGTGTGGGGTGTTTCGCAAATCAGCAGCAGCAACAACAACAACCACACAGACACACACACACACACACACACCGAAGTGAGTCATTTACAACTTTAGCATAATCATTTAAGTCGTGTGGCTGTGTGCGTGCGCACAACATAAACAGCAACCAAACGAAAGACTTCAATGCAAGGCAACAAACTTGTTTCCGAAAGCCGCCGCCACCGCCGCCACATTTACTTGATTCGATTCAATCAACAGACAAAAGCTTTTGATCGCAATGTAACTGCACAAAAGCTCACTACTCGAATGCACCACCCCAAATCGAAGGCGAAGCTTACTCTCGCTTTTGCCTCACACACACACACACAGACGCGAGCGCCGCTCACCTGATTACCTCCCGTCCGCCGTACCTGTTTATCTGGTTTTCGTTTGTCGCAATTTTTCAAACCGAGCTTCAGGTGAGGCCGGAGCTTTCGCTCGTCGTCGTCTAAACATCTTTCAAGTCTTTCGACTTGAGTTTTCAGTTTCTCAGCGGCTTTGCCAGCGTTAAAGTCGTTGACAGTCACCCGGTGGCGGCGTTGAAATACAAAAAAAAAAGAAGTAAAAAGATTCTTGAAGTTACATCCACTTACTACTAGGAGTCGTGCGTGTGTGTGTGTGTGTGTGTGTGTGTGTGTAAACTATTTTGAAATGGTTGCGGTGAAGCCTGTGTGGTGATGGCTAGCCATTTGTGGTTCATTCGTCTCTTACAAACCAAACCAAAAACCACAACCTGGCAACAAGTGTAGTCGCATTCCAGCTCCAGCTTTTGTTTGCAGTAAAAGTTGGGAGATTGGGTAGAGCCAACTAGTACTGATATGACCATTCCTGCCTGTCGCAAGACCTTAACTTGCTTAGTCAGCCAAATGAAACCGTTTTTTTTGTTTGTTTGTCGGATTTTCTGTTTTTAACTGCGCTCAAAAGCGGAAAATCATTGAATTATGCTTAAGGTTGGCTCTGGCTCCAAAAGCGCAGCTGATGGCTGCGGCTGTTCGCTGTGTTGGATACGTGCATACTTAGTTTCTGATGATTACTTATGTGGAAAAAGTGAAATTTTGCTGTGCAGTCGATGGTTGTTTTGCTGCCAACGAAGCAGCGGCTCAAAACGAAATCAAAGTTAAACATCCAAATCAAAAAAACGAAGCCCCGAAGCTCACCAAAGAGCAGCAGAAAAGTGACCACATAACGCATAACCAACCAACCAGCCAGGTGACAATTGGTGGGCTTTGTCTTTAGTCGCCTGGTTGACACATTTCACTTAATTACCACAAAAAACTGACCTACTGTCCCCCGTCCCCGTCCCCCTCCCTCCCTCGCTCGCTCCGGCAGCTCCAAGATGAGCCACATGTCTGTCACGCCATTGACTGCTTTTGGCTCGGTAGAAAACCTTCCAAAACGTTTTTAAATCATTTCATTTTCGTATTATCAAATGCAACAGCCACGAACAAAAGGCAAGGCAGTCGCGCCGCCGCCGACGCCGCCGCTTCGCTCACTTTTTGGCCCGGCCAGTGTCACATCAGCGTTGAAATTGGGTCAGGGTAATTGCTTACACTAAGTAGCAGCCGCTGCTGCTGCCGCTGCGGCTGCTGCTGGCTGTATTTATTTGTGCAACATTTAAACGCAGTGAAATTATGCTTCCACCATTCTCACACTTGGCCACCGTCTCACCGAAGACGCCGACGTGTGTTTAGAAAGTCAATTTCTATTGAAGTGGGGATTCTGTCTAAAGCGAAAACGTTTCAAGGCATGTTTTGTTGATGTTGTTGCTGTTGTTGTTGGCGATTTCACGAAATCAACAGCCACCAACAACTGCTGCTAATTGAACAACAGCGGCGGCAACAACAACAACCACGGCCAAAAACCGATTACATCAGTTTCAAATTTCGAAGGAATTCGAAAACTGCTGCTCATTTGTTATGGCATCAACCCAACACCACCGTCTGTTTTGGTTTCTTTTCATCAAGTGGTCTAGAATTTCGCGACAGAATGTTGTAGCCTACCCCAGGGCGTCCATGGGCAATTGGAGACGTTTCAAAGAGTGCAGAATGATGACTGACATAACAATATGGAATAATGGCCATAAACATTCCTCAGTTATGCGTAAATATTTAAACAAATTGGAGCTGGGTTGGTTGGTTTTTAATCACAGAAATGCTTGGGGGGGAAATGCCGAGAAAATCCAGAGAATTATAGAAATCATTGAGAAGTTCACAGCTTAGAAATTGATTGCCTTAAGTTACATTTCCTGTTTCAGATTTCAGATCAGGTGAAATGGAAACCTAATTTTGGTTCTTAAGCATCTTCATAAAGCATTTGCTTAACTCTAATGACAAAACGAGCTATTGATTGTTAAAAAATGACAATCAATCAACAATTTATCACTGCATTGAACTTAAAGGAATAAAGCGAGCTAGAATGTTTAATAAACTTTATGTTATAGCTAGGGCATGATAACGTAACTACAAGGTAGAAAGAATGTATCGAATCGCTTTAATAAGACACAAAAACGCAGGACCTTCCAGTCGTTGTCTACATTAATCGATGGAAGAATGATTCAACCAAGGCCAACGGAGAATATCCATGCTGCACAAAATGCTATCCTAGATTATTTGAGTCTTAAATAAGGACATTAAGCAGCAGAAGTTCATCCAGACCGGGTTGAGGTCCCGAAGGTTACTAATTGATAAGATTCGGTTGAGAGTCTGGCGGCGTAAGAGACCCAAAACAGCTGAAGTGGACCGGATTTTAGGTCTGAAGGGTTGGTGCCACTACAACTTGGTGGTGAATCTGTTTTCCGCCTTAGTTTCTGGTAATTTAAGCTTAAGGCTGTCTATTAGGCATATTTTGTGCTTTTTCAAGGCTCGTTCTATTAAGAACATTTTCATTTGTTTTGTCTTACTTGAATATTATTTGTTGGCTTTAAAACTAACTATACCAATTATTTCTGCGATTTTATTTAAGCGAAGATATGGCATTTTGAGTAAATGTGACCATTATTTGTAAAGTCCTTGGATATGCAATTGATGTGCTTGAAGATGTTCACAGAAATTCAAACAAAATACTAGCCAACTGTTTTGATTTCACATAGCATATTTTTGGGCTGTGGGTTATATGATAAATTGGAGCACATGGATTCAAAATGGTATATCTTCGCTGAAAAAAATCGTAAAATTGTTTTAGGTAGTTTGTTTTAAAGCTAAGAAGTAATACTTTAAGATAATCCCAAAGAGATATATAAAAAACAGCATGGGTTACCCATAAAACGTGTCTAAGAAGGGTCAAGATAAGCATTTTAAGCAACTTTAAGCTCAAATTACCATAAGTCCCAGAAGTGATGGACCATTTTCGTGTTCAGCAGACGAAAATCATCTAAAAACACGCACAACCCTTCAATATACTGAAAAAATCAAACTTTTTTGCAAGTTTTGGCTCGATCTAACTTTTTTCCATCTTGTTCCCATTTCCGCAGTCGTTAAGCTATTGAGCAAACATATTTTGACTCAAAAATTTCACTTAATATTCTTAAAAGGGAACTCAAATGGAGAGAGCATAATGAACCTACCCAGCCCATTACAAGATTGTAGGCTGGCATCCTTTCAATATCGTTTACAATCCTGTATACTTTTACATAAGTTTGGCCCTTTTTAGTGAGCTTCCTGAACTTAAAACAGAGTTCTTTTTAAATCAGAAAAGTGGGAGTATACCACACACTTTGGTTGTAGATTATAACGCTTAAGAAAATGCGTTCAGTTCACAAAACGACACACCATTTGAAAATTTGTGTGTGGCCTTGTGTACTAACTGTGCAGGCATCTACACACATGGTGCATGGAGTAGTTGTATAACAAATACACAAATACTTAACAACCTTGTGTACCCTGTTTAGTGTGTATGCAAAACCTAGTTGGGATTTCCCATTACATGTTATGCACGTTGTGGATACACCCACCTCATGCTGGGTAACTTTAAACTAAATAGAAGTTTAAGTTAGTTCATGCCACTCTTTTCCAGCTATTGTACGAGAATGTGAAAAACAATGATGTGTGAAAATATGTTACCTATTTCTAAGTAAATTCATATTTCCATAACGATCCGCTTCTCGGTGACTCCTCCAAGAAATCAGACAAGTGCAAATGCAAGATTTCCGAACTAACTTTCAGCCAGAACTCAAAACAGTAGTTGTTTCCGGCCACAAGTTACTTAACAACAACTAGGTAAAACAGCTGGCATTTTGATGTTTTGCCTGTCTTCTAAAGCGTCATTAAGTGAATAATAACAATTTGTGACTAAAAGCACTTAGTAAAGTCAAAACTTTGTGTACGAATCGCTGTAGAAGAATTCGTGCGATGTCTACAACATGCCAAAGTGTCAAATCGGAATCTCTTCGACTTGTTTGTAAGTTAGATTTTAGTACATTTTTAGCGGCATTTTTTTGGATTTGTAAACAGCTCATCTTTTTGTGTGTTATGTTTGCCAATTGATGGCAAAAGTCTGTTTATAATGTTAATTGAGAAAAGGAAAAAAAAATATCGGTTTATTACTCAACTTCTCCATTCATGCAGCAGGTTCTTGGCAATCAGGGCAGGTGTTTGCACAATATAAGTACTCGAAGCTTTATGGCAATCTTTCGACTTTGATCAAGCACTTTGTATGCTTCTTACTCCCAACAATGGGGGAAGGGATCTATGTCCATTTCCCCAAACAGGGGCCGACGATTCAATTGTGGCTGCCTTTAATGGACCATGAACCGTGTTGACGTCTTGTTTGTGTGTGTTTTGAAAATTTGCAGCAATTTGCTCATGTGTGTGTGTACTTAGCTGATTAATGGCCGGAGCAGCAGAATGTCATCCGTCGACCGAAACCCAAATAATTATTAGTTAATTAGTATTCAATAAGCATGGGCATCATCATCATCGGCCGCAGCGCACAATGGGCTGACAGGTGTTTTTTTTTTTTTAGTTGGCTTTGGTTTTGTTTTTCGATTTTCGATTGTGAATTTCGAATTCTGGCAAGCTGGGCTTTCAGTTAGCCGCGAGACGAGCAAGCCAAGTGACGACCTTCAGAGCGCACACTAAACTCCAAGCAAGTGGAAGCACAACCTAAAAGTGTGTGTGTGCAAAGTACAAAGTTTGATATTTAGAATTAAGGCAAGAGAGTGAATGAATGAATGAATGGAAAAATGTTTAAGCATTTTAACCGGAGAGAGCCCTGCATAGACATGCCCCATAAGGCAAACAAGCATATCGCACAACTCCACATCTTATCGCGGGTGTGTTGCGAAAATCGGTCGTTTATATGCAATCGATCGGTTGGTCTGTCTGTTTGTTTGGAGGCCATTAAAATCTAAGTTTTGCCATTGCTGCGTGCCGGGCCTGCGAATGGCCAAAATCACATTTGGCTTATTAATTATGGAGCCTGCCTGCAATTGTCAATCATAAAGCGGCCAAAAAACCAAAAATCGTATAACAACTCAAAGCCAGCAACCCTGGCCCCGGTCAAGGTTTAAAGCACAACAATTTTTATGAGATTTGTGCGCCGAGTATTGGTTGGCATTTCAGCCGGAGCCTGTCCACTAAACGAGCTTAATTGCCTGACGAGGCTACATACCCCCAACCAAGTGGATGCCCTTTGCAAGAAGCTGCTGACTTGACTAATTACAGCTTGCTTGGCTGCTGACATGAAGGTTGGGGTTCTGCCGGGAGACAGCCCTCCACCGCCACCACAACAAGATCAACCGAAGAGAGTCTGATAAATCAGCTAAGCGACACAACTCAACTGAAGTTGAAATTAAAAACGAAACCGAAAATATATAAAACAAAAACAAGAGCTCAAGGCCAACACGCCCAGAAATGCGGCCGCTGCTGCCTCAAGTTCATATAAAAACATAATTAAATGCTTCGGCAGAGAGTGAGAGAGAAAGAGAGAGACACCACCAGGAGGAGCCAGCCCAGTCAATGTCGTTTAGAACTTTCCACTCGAGTTATGATTCTTGTTGTTGCGGCTGTGTGAATATGCATTCCTGTTTTCGCTTATATTAACAATAGATTAACGATTTAACCGGTATAACCGCTCGTCGGAAGTGATCAACGCCATTTACTATATGATATTTACCTGGTTCTGTTTTGTTTCTTCATTTTTTTCTTTCTATCTCACCATTTCAGTTCACTAGCTCAGCATGAACGGACCTAAACACAAACTATGCTCTAAGCTATCCTCCACGTATCTGAGAAAATGGTGTAAGTATGGCTGAAGGAGAGAAGGTGTGGTGTGTGTTGAGTGTGCAAATTGCCAGGACTATGTGTGTTACTAACAATTGGGGTAGATCAACTATAAGTCAGGGATCTGAGTCTGTTCAAAACGTAACCCTTTTCCGAACCGTATACCAAAGAGTACCAATGCAATCCTAGAGCCTGCACCAATTCTTGATATACTCAAAGAACTTGGCTTATTGGATCCGAAAGGGCCCACAAGATAAGGAAAAACTTGTCACTTAAGTTTCAGTTCTAAGTTTTTATACTTTGCACCAAAGTTGGTGCAAATATAATAGATAGAAGAAATCCCCAAGATCATCAATAGCCGAGTCCATATAGATAAGTACGTCTGTCCGTTTAATAAAACAGATCTCTGAGATGGTAAAAAATAAAGATTCAGCATGTATGGAACATAAACTTATAATCATTTGGAAAAGAAAACCCCCCTATTTCCCACAGTTTTAAAGATTGATAGTTTGTACCTTCTACGTATACGTATACGCCTAAGGATTGGATTGATAGGAACGATGCTCAAGGAAATAAAAATATTTTACTGCCTTGCATTCCTAAACATTGTCAGTCTGTCAGATTTTCAAAGAAGAAACTGACACTTTGGAAACTATATTTCGTTTACTTACTCTTAGAACTAACTTGGTAGGATTTCGGACCAATTTCATATATTCTACATAGCCCTAAATGTAAAACTATAAATAAAGGAGTAACTTCTAATTTTCGATCGGAAATATAGAAGATGTGAAATCAGGCTGAGTTTATCTGAAATCGAAAGAAATATGCATTTGCTCAAAGAACCGAACCATGTACCATACCTTCTACGTATAATACCGTCTTAACCTAAACTGTACCTTATCTGTCTGGAAAAGGGTTCAGTTTAAAAAATTATTCAAGTGGATTTTTATAGTTTTTGCTTTTAAAAGATTGCGGCCTAAAAATCCTTGTTTTGTTTTGAATCTGAGGAATATCCCTTTGGTAAATGATTTAGAAAGTCGGGATATTATATGACTATGATAAGAAATATCAAGTTCCAACATCGAAATATCGATAATTTCATATCGATAACAATAATAATGGTGTTGCTTCCGATTAAAGAGTCAGTACACAGAAAAAAAGAACCAAAAAAAGGTCCAATTTGGTTTGGATATGTCTTTAATATCCGTTCAATCAACCAAAAGAGCTAAAAATCATCGAAAGTATGATCATTTTTCATATTCTTTGAATGATTTTCAGCTCCATTGGATGATTTAAAGGATATTTAAGACGAAGATTCGGGAAATCAACCAATAGATATTTTTTCATAACCTTTTTTTCGATGTGAAGATATTGATAGACATATCAAATCGTTTGGTAAACTATTGCTCAAATTCATAGATTAGAAGCAAAACCTTAGTGTCTTTTAGAAAAGATTAAAACCTTTTACTCTACTGCGGATTATCCGAATCTCCCAAACTAACTTTCTGTGAAATTTTCGAGGTTTGCAGCCTTGACAGAAATGTCAAAAAAAAAAACCCCCCATTTTCATTCTGGCATTCTCCATTTGGTTACTTTTTCAAAATGCACTTCAACTAAACTACAGTTTAGCTTTGAATTCAAGTTAAGTGCAATGGTTTTCCCCATATTGTTTATCAATTTCAAGAAATTGTTATCTAAACACACCACAGAACCGCATTCTTATGCAGCATTATTTCCATTTCCGTAATCTGAATGGCTTGTTCGCTTTGTTTCGTACCCATCGGAGGCATATTAACTAAACTCCCTAGTGACTGACTATTTTTCCTGTTTAATTGCCTGGTGACTGGTTAAACAGGAATTTCGAATTGGAAATTCTAATTGATTGCATTGCGAGTGCATCGAGAAACCTATGTGCGATTCGCTGTGAACCTAATTCCGACTGACATTGCGTTATTCGCCCAAGGTTGTTGCTTCAAAGTTTCAATCGAAATCGAAAGAGTCAGCAAAGTGGAGAGTTTTTGTGATGATTCAGTTATTAAATAATTACGTGCTTTACTTTTTTTAGACTTCAAGTTCAGCCGGTGCCAGCCAGATAGTTCAGGGTTCGGCTTATGTATCAAATTGTACATGATTTTCCAGTTCTCGATTGCCCGCACTTACACATTCAATTCATATGTTTATCCAATCAGATAATGAATGTGGTTACCTAACTACGGTATAATTATCGTTTCCCTTGGCTATCGATAGTTTAACCCCTTGGGGTTAAGGGTTTCCTTCCAACTCTTTCTATTTATACGCATTGATCTCATATCTCTGCGACGGAATTCTCATCCATTAGTGCCGTCTGATTGACCACTTTGCGGTCCAGTCGAACGTTAAGTCAAATATTTATTTTCGACACCTCAATTCCTCAACGTAGCCAAACGTGCTCGGCCTATGAATTGGGTATGGACGCGATGGATGACTCATCCCCCAGTGCACACAATGCGTCGGTGGGGGAGGGGGGGAGCCGTAATTTATGCACAGATTGAACAATCGCTCAAATGCATTTTCCACTTCGATATTTTCCAGGGATTACAATTGCCATTGCTGCCGTTTTGATAATTGGCGGCATTGTTGTGGCCTGTGAATTCACGGTGCTGGTCAATGCGGTAATTGATCGCATGGTGGCCCTGCGTCCCGGCGCCAAGACCTTCGGATGGTGGGCCAAGCCGCCGGTGGAGCCCCGGATCAGTCTCTATGTGTACAATGTCACAAATGCCGATGATTTCCTGAGTAATGGCTCCAAGGCCATTGTCGACGAAGTCGGTCCCTATGTGTACTCGTAAGTGTGCCCCGTTGAACTTGGCCCGGGAGTTTGTTGAGTTTGTCATCTTCCACTTTGCAGCGAGACGTGGGAAAAGGTGAACATTACGCTGAACGAGAATGGCACACTGAGCTACAATCTGCGCAAGATTTACTCATTCCGCGAAGATCTGTCGGTGGGACCTGAAGATGATGTGGTGATTGTTCCAAATATTCCCATGCTGAGCGCCACCTCGCAGAGCAAGCATGCAGCCAGGTATGCACACACACACACACACACACACACGCAGCGACCCTGAACCTCAACTTGAACCCAAACTCTTTCACGCCAGATTCCTACGCCTGGCCATGGCCAGCATCATGGACATCCTTAAGATTAAGCCATTTGTACAGGTCTCGGTGGGTCAATTGCTGTGGGGCTACGAGGATCCACTGCTCAAGCTGGCCAAGGATGTGGTGCCCAAGGAGCAGAAGCTGCCCTACGAGGAGTTCGGTCTGCTGTACGGCAAGAACGGCACCTCCACGGATCGCGTTACCGTGTTCACGGGCGTGGACGATATCAACATGTATGGCATAATCGACAAGTATAATGGACGCACTCACCTGCCGCACTGGACCACCGATGAGTGCAATCGCTTGAACGGCACCGATGGCTCCATCTTCCCGCCGCACATCACCCACGATCGTGTGTTGCATGTCTACGACAAGGATCTGTGCCGACTGCTGCCCTTGGTGTTTGAGAAGGAGGTGATGACCAGCAATGAGGTGCCCGGCTATCGATTCACTCCACCCGAGTGGGTGTTCGCCGATGTGGATCGTCATCCGGATAACATGTGCTTCTGTCCCGCCGGCCAGCCATCGTGCTCGCCCAACGGACTGTTCAACGTTTCGCTGTGTCAATATGGTGGGTGGAGAGCTGAAAAGTAACAAAGAATCTTTATTCAACCATCAATTTCCTTGCAGATTCCCCCGTTATGCTAAGTTTCCCGCATTTCTATCTGGCCGATGACAGTTTGAGGACCCAAGTGGAGGGCATCTCACCGCCGGAGAAGGAAAAACATCAGTTCTTCTTTGATGTGCAGCCCGTAAGTGCTTCCCCATCCATACCACCCAACCCGAAATCCCTGTTGATTCTGATTTGGTTTCTTGCAGAAAATGGGCACTACCCTGCGTGTGCGAGCCCGTGTGCAAATCAATCTGGCCGTTAGCCAGGTGTTTGACATCAAACAGGTGGCCAACTTCCCCGACATCATCTTCCCCATTCTGTGGTTCGAGGAGGGCATCGACATGCTGCCGGACGAGGTCACCGATCTGATGCGCTTCGGCGAGAACATTCCGCCCAAGATACGCGTGGGCCTCATTGTGGCTCTGTGCGCCTTGGGCGTGGCCCTGCTACTCCTCTCCACCTTCTGTCTCATTCGCAACTCGCACCGGCAGAGCACCCTGCATCTGGAGGGCTCCAACTATCTGGCCACCGCTCAGGTGGACATGAACAAGAAACAGAACAAGGACACTCAGCCGCCGGGCAGATACTGAGGAGGAGTTAGTAGTCGTTAAGGTTTAGCTAGGGAACGAGCGCACGCGTGTGCCGCTGGTAGTCTAGAACAAATGGAGCTGGGAAGACTTGTATGTATTTTGTATTTTATTTTGTATTTGTATGTAGGACACGTCGCTGTAAGTAATCGTTATTAAAATCTTGATGTGTAGTCCTTAGTCCTTGCGTAGGCAACGGTCGTGATCGCTTTAAGGCTCTCTCCCACTTGTGCACAAGCCCAACAAGTCACAAAACAATGGCCAATCTCTCAACCAACACTGTTCCGTCCTCCCGCCCACCCCCAAATATGAATGTGTGCTTCATTAGACCAAAAGTGCGGGACATCAACTTGCACATCAACCAATCAATCAACCAATCAATCAATCAATTATTAACTCTCCATGTATAAACAATGTACCATAAACGTGAATTAATAATGCTATTATTTTAATTAGGATTCGGAATTTGTTGCTCAGTTAACTATAAATGGCTGCTGCTGCTGCTGTGCCGGCTCCCTCCTCCCTCTAACCCCCTAGGGGGGGGAGGGGGGCACGCTGTTTGTTTTTGCTATCTGTAAATCGCTTTCTTTCAAGCCAATTCTTCTTAAGTTTAAGCTCTGATTGTTTTCGAACGGATAACTAGACATTAGTTCTAGTATTTAAATGGCAAAAGGCCGAACGAATTTTGTAAACAGCAAACGATTTTTGGAACCACAAAACTATATGATATATATATATATATATACGATATATGAATAATAAAGATAAAAACAAAACACTATGGAAATGTTAAGGATTAAGCATTTTAAATGATTTGCTGGAGGTGATAGGAAGTGGCTGAAATGGGGATGGGGATTCGATGGGGATCGAAAGTGCTCAAATGCTATGAAAAGCTGAGGAGGAATAGCGTAACTTCTTATGGCAACTGAATGCAAATTGCTAGGTTTGTTATACAATTAGATAAGACAAAACTGTTTAAGTCGTTCTTAAATGAGTTCAATCCAAGATGTCCATGACTCAGAAGCCAGAGATCTACAAGAGTGCGTGCTTGTTTTCTTTACTATGAGTACAATCTTCGTAGAAACGTATGCAGTGTTTCTCATACCTCATACATAATAGAGTTTCAACCAGCAGTACTCTTACGAAATTGTTTAATTGCTCTCTTTTCCTATTCTTTCCTACTACGAAACGGTTTCGCTATGGGTAACCGATTAAGTATACTAGACTTATAACAGACTAACGTCCGATTTCTCATCTTATACATAAAGCTATCTGTCACATAAACCTACAAATAACAGAGCAAAATATATGTTTATCTGACACATAGGAGCTATGTAGATGATGTGAAATCGGCCCTAACTGAATCAACTTACCAGTTATAAGTTTTAATCTCAGCTTGAGGTGCAAGTTACCATACAGCATCACATTCTGAAAAGATTAAAAAAATGGAATAGATTAAAAAATAGTTTTAGAAAAATAGAGGAAAGTTAAGTAAAGTTGTATACCCTTGCAGCACGCTTTTCTAATTAATTTAAAAGACATTTCCACTGAAAACATACAAAAAACTACTTTTCTGACACTACTTTTGTATGACAGCTATACTATATAAATGTGCGATTTCGACCAAACTTAGTGGAATCATGAGAAAGCATAACAAACTACGAAATACAAAGTTTGGAAGCTTTTTCTTTGAAAACAAAAAAGTTTTTCTCACTAAACCTAGTTTCTCGACCGATCATTCCTATGGCAGCTATAACCTATAGTCATCCGATTTTGACAAAATTTTATAGAATTGTGTGAAAGTTTATTAAATAATTATATGCCAATTTTAAAGAGGTTTCCATTGAAAACAAAAAAGTTTTTCTAACTAAGACTATTTTTCTAACCTTACTTTTCTATGGCAGCTGTACTATATAGATGTCCGATTTCGACCAAACTTGGCAGAATCATGAAGAGGCATAGAAAACTAGTAAATACGAAGTTTGGAGACGTTTGCAATAAAAACAAAAAAGTTTTTCTTACTAGAACTAGTTTTTCGACCGATCGTTCCTATGGCAGCTATATGTTATAGTCATCCAATCCGGCCGGTTCCGACAAATGAGCAGCGAATTTGTGCCAAAAGACTTTGTGCAAAGTTTGGTCACGATAGCATTAAAACTGACGGAGGAGATCGCATAGAAATAGACGGAGAAGGCTAAACCAACTCAGCTCGTTATGCTGATCAAGAATATATATATATACTTTAGGTGGTGGGATATGCTTCCTTCTATCTGGCATCTGGAACATTTCAATTGCCCGCAAACACACCTTAGAGATTCGACTTCCTCACTAGCGTGGATTGTCACCCAGGTTTTAAGTCTGGGTTTTTTTTTTTCAAACACCATTTCAATGACAATGACCTTAGATTAACATTTTATTTATAAACATTTAATTTCCAAATAAATTGCCCTATCTGATGGCTTCATCTCTGAGCATTATTTGTCTACAATTTAATTGCAAGATTTACCTGTAGCTCTAATGCAGTTATTACACAAGAAGCAAGTATTAACAATTACAAAATTAATAGACATTTAATTGTATTTCAATTATTGTTTTTAGCTTTTTGTTGCGATTGTAGCTTCTGTGTTGGCATACCCTTGTTTCAAGGGTATATTCATTCGTTCTTTTGCGTATATAAATTGTTGAGGCTATTCAAGCCTGTTGCCAAGCAAAAACTAATATCAGTTTCATGCTTTTGTTTATGTGGGAGCCAGTGGAATGATGGACTGACTATATCTTAAGACTGTCACAGGAATGATCTCTTATGAAAGCGGGCTTAGACTTGGAGTCGTTTTTTTTTTAATTTTGTTTTTTGTAAGTTTATTTGACACCTGCTAGATAGCTATCTGGCGAATGAGAAATCGGCCGTTGGTAACGTCCCCGAATTATTCTGCCAACTGCCATCGTAGCAGTTCTTTCGAAAAAATGGTTTTACAGTGCTTTGCATTTCTCTGATTCTCTCTCTTATTTTTAGGAATTATCTGTCACATAAACATATAAATAGCAGAGCAAAATCTTAGCTTATCTGACACATAGCAGCTATGTGGAAGATAAGAAATCGGCCCTTAATGTATTGTAAGTACTTGTATTGAACAAACACATAATATGGTATACAAATTTCGGAATAGCAAGTTTTCTTCGTCTTGAGATATTTGTAAGATTTTAAATATAAAACGAGAGCGTAAGTTCAGTCAGAAATACTCGTTTCTCAGGGCAATTAGTGTTTAATAACCTCATGCGACTCAGATAAGTATGCAACGTTATTTAACATTGCCATTTACTATCCGATCTTTATAAAAATTTGCTTGAAGGTAGATGTTTGCTGTACGCAGATCAAGTTTGTTTTAGATTTGGAAAACTTTCTGAGCTTTACGAGTGTAAAGAAGTTCAAAAAATGCACAAAACCAGCATTTATGTGCTTGGAGCGTTCGAAATGGTGACAATTCTCCACCCTTACAGCCCATGCTTAAGTAAACCGACGCCACATTTCGTAAATCTAAGCGGAAATTAAATTTAATGATTTTTTGAAGTTAAAGCAAGTTCACAAAAATGCCTAAAACCAATTAGTGTTCTAGAATAACCCAAAATTCAGCTGAATCTCAACATTTAAAGCCTGTACTTAAGGACAACATCCCGAATTTTGCTTAAATATATTTGAAAAGTTATTTTCCTTGGGATTTTTCAAGATAAGGCAGTCAGAAAAGTTAGGTAAATAGCATTTATGTTCAAGGATCGACGTGTTTTAAGCCTTAAAACCCCTGCTTAAGTATAAATACTCGGTATGACCTTAAATCTGCGCTGAAAGGTATTTTTAAGCAACTTCTAAAGTAAGTCACTTCGCTAAACGCTTAAAAACTCATATCTGTATTTGGATCGACCTTATGTTCACCCTATCTTAACTTTTTAAGAACTTTCTTGAGTATATCGTAGCGACTTAACTTCAAATCTGTACGGAAAGTCAATTTTTCAAACTTTTCAAGTTACAGAAAGTCTAGAAATGAAGTCAAAAACTTGTTTCTGTTCAAGGAACGCTCTAGGTTCTACCTATTCTTAACCCTTTAAGGCCATGCTTAAGTCTAACATTCAGAAATGGTCTAAGATTAGTCAAACGTTTGGCAAAAAAACAATTAACTAAAGATCTGTTCTTTTCGAACACATAATGAAGTAATGTTAGCTAAAGACAGCTAAATTGAGAGGTCTTTGGGCAATTGCAGGGGATGTAAGGCATACGTATTACATGTTTACTAATGCTTGGCAGAGACATGTTTAAAATTCCCAAAAATATAGCGACTTAAAATGTTTCAGTGAACTGAAATGTGGTTTATCAGTTGATCAACTGGAATTAGAGGAACGGTAAAGTTTCGGTTCAACACAGAACCGGTTTGCATCCCTATTGGTTTCAAAAACCTCCAGAGCGACGAGTTTTCAAACGCATTCTGTTCGAACTGTGTAGCCTCCATTGCAAGGGTATAACAAGCTTCGCCCCACACGAGGCTGGCGCCGACGCCTGGTTATGCTTTAGAATTTGTCAGGGTTTTTTGTGTTATTTTGCTGATGATTTTGATTGAGGCCCGTCAAAACAAGTATTTCGAAGTGCACCAAACGAAGCCAGACCGGATTTTGCTCAATACAACAGTTCACTGTGCCCAGACAGACAAGAAGTGACTTCTAATGCCGAGTCATTGGTTGCGTTGCACGTTGTGTCGCACTGTGGCCAGATAAGAGGACACCAGCGTATGTCTATGACAGATAAGGGAGGCGCATCTGCTGCTGCTGCTCCTACACTGACCCGACCCTGCCATCCTATAGCCGCATCAGGGCGCACACTGGCCGCCATGTGCGCAACGATCACCTGTTACGCGATGATCGAAGAAAGTTATTGCCCAGTTGATATGCTGAAAAGTGAAATGATTCAGTCGTCAGGTGCAGCCCCCAGACGCTCTGGCACATAGCCCCATCAAATTAGTCTCGAAACATAAAATTTGGGAGCGATTTGCGTAGATTCTATGCTCGCTGGGGTCAAGAGATCTGCCATTATCGCCCGGCGGAGGCAGCTGATAGCCCCTCTGCTATAATTTATTTTTGTTTTTACTTCGAGCCTAGAGGAGGAGGAAGAAACCTCGCGAGATAAGTAATTTGTTAAATGGAATTCTTAAAAACGCGATTAGTTTTCCAGCTTTCGAATCAAACACATCGCGTGTTCTCCCCGGCTCGGACGCAACCCACGGACTAGGAATTTGTGTTGGCAAAATGAAGGCGGTGCAGAGTGTCCAATTGGCGGCGTGTCTGGCCTTTTTCGTGCTGAATCTTTATTTGTTTGTGATCTCCAGTCGCGTTGACTTTCGCCTGGCGGTGGCCAGGGAGCATGTGCGTTTTCGCAAGGAGATGCCCACCATGGACAGTTGGATCAACTCACCGTTTGGCAAGCTGAAGAGTTATCTCTTCAATGTGACCAACTCGGAGGAGTTCCTGAAGGGCATTGACAAGAAACTGAAGCTGGAGCAGGTGGGGCCGATAGTGTACAAGATAGTGGGCCATATTGATATGCTGGAGCGGAACGAGAACAATATAACGTACAGCAAGGATCGCTATCGCAGTGTGGAGTTTGTGCCCGAGGATAGTGTGTCGCCGGATATATTGAATCGGACGATTATAATGCCCAATAGTATATTGTTGGGTTCGGCGGCTAAGTTTAGTCACGAGGCGCCCTTATCCGGCTTTGGCTTTGATGCGGTGACCATATCCGAGGATGTATTCATCAATGCGTCCGTGTATTACTTTCTGTGGGAGTTCACCAGGCCGGGCCTGGAGTTTATGGCCAAGATTATGCCCTTATCATCGAACTGCGGCACCCTGCACAATGTAAGTTTTGGCCACTGGCTGTTTGGGTACACTTTTTGGCATAACATTTCCTTTGCAGGCACTCAAGAAGAAGGAGGAGGTGTACACGGTGAACATAGGTCCGGAGAATGGCATAGAAAACTTCTTTCGCATCGAAACTCTGAACGAGGAGCACATCTTCAAGGAGCAGAGACAACGCTCCCACAGCTGGGACGATGAAAGTTGTCCCATTAATGTGCATGGAGAGTTCGATAACTCCCTCTTCCCACCCTTTATGCAGAAGGACACGCCCCTCAAAATTGTGGCCATGGAATCGTGTCGTCTGCTGCCCCTCAACTATCAGAGAGAAGTGATCTATCGGGGATTCGACACATATCGCTATAGTTTGATCAAAGCCGGAGGCGAGGCTCCGCCCTGCATGGACTCCACGTATGGGGTGAAGCTGCCAAATGGCATGTTTGATGGCTCCCAGTGTGTGATAAGTAGGTGCAGATTTGGAAGCCCAGACTAAGAACTATCCCCATTAATCTCATTCAATTTGCAGACAAAGCCCCCTCCGCCTTTTCGGCGCCCAATTTCTATGGCAGTGGCTACAACTGGAGTCAACACTTCGAGGGTCTCAATCCCAATGAGGACGAGCACGAGCCGTATTTGTTGCTGGAACCCATTACGGGCATACCAATTAGCGAGAAGTATCGCTTCCAGACCAACATACCCGTACCCAGTCTGTACTACTTCAGTCGTCGGCTGAGCAAGTTCAGTCACATGATTATACCCACCTTTTGGTATGAGTTTGTAAGTAGCAGCAAACGGATGAGATTGCCACATCCCGAGGCTTATTCTAATGCTTGCTTTATAGGAACTGGGTGACCTGCCGGACATAGTCATCTCCCTGATGTGGGTGAATGTCAATGTGGTGCCCCATTTGAAGCTCATACTCCTGCCCTTGTTTATGCTCTTGGCTCTGTGGAGCGGGCTGAAAGCCATCCGGCTGGCCTGGGGCAATCTCGGCTATGCTGGGCTCTATCGCAAGATCTGTGGTGGCGGCACATCAAACATTCTGCTGGAAACGACTTTTCCGCAAAACAGTCGACACCATCTGACGCCATGCAATGTGGATGATGTGGTGGTCAAATAGCTGGCCGGGGTTTTTAGTGTTATAAGTAGACCTAAGTTAGATTGTAAAATATAATACACAATACTTGTCCGACTGTTCTTCTAGAGGAAATCGAATGTACCTCACTTGACCTTAGCTGTCAGTCCTATGCCTGCTCAGCTCTGACGCATCCACATGGCAGGTTGAGGTTGCGGCGTTGCGGCTTGTTGTTGTTTTTTAGGCTTTATTTGTTATTATTATTATTGCCTTTTTGTGGCTGCGGCTGCGACAATGAAAAACTTAAGCACGTACCGTGTTAAAGATCTCTACTCTGATTTATTTCTCTTGTGTATTTAGTTTTGTCATTTCGGTGCCCCCTTCCGTACGTCCCTCCGTCCGTCCGTCCGTCCCTCCGTCCGTCCTGAACCTGAACTGTTGTGCACATGCTTGGCCCGTTTCAAGGTAAGCAACCCTTTGTCTCCATCGGCCGCATCATGATCACGTTTTTACACGTACTTTCGATTTGCATAAGTTCAAAAAAACCTCAAAAAAAAAAACGCTGCGGGGCAAAGGATGTCCCAGTTTGAATTAAACGCTGATGATTTTGTAAGCTGCCATCGATTTATAAATTGGCAAAAAAACAACAACTCAAACATTTGCATAATTACTTTTAAAAAAACAAAGAGAAGTTATATCACACACTGAGATATGAACTTAAAAATTTCGTTGACCATTTGAACTGCAGTTAACCAGAGAGGGAGAGAGGGAGGGAGAGATTGGTACTTGTATGCATATAGAACTGGAAGTGCGCATTCAAAACATTTTTACTTTTTTAATGGCCAATTACTTAATCATTTTTTTGGTTTTATGATGCCCCCTTTTCTAGGCAAAACAGTAGCAACAGGAATGCTCAGGTACAGCCGACCTTCGGTGCTGGTTTTAGAGGTTCAAAATTCAAATAGAGAAGTGGAAAAAAAGTTGTCAAGTTAAGTCAGCTATTTGCTGATCAAGTTTTAGGAAATTTTAATGCTGAATTTGGGAAGAATGATGCATCTTGATGCATCCATCATTGCACAACAGAAACAGAAAGCAAGAAACAATCGAATCAGTGCAATGATCCTATGGCATTAAGACACAAGCAGCTCGGGATAGATGTGATGGCAAACAAAGTTATGGTAAAGCTCCGTTTTTGGGCCGCATGAACTGCGATTAACTTGAAAATGGCAGAAAACTAAACGCAAACAAGAAAAAAAGTCGGTCAAGGTCGACTATAGCATACTCTGTACCAACGAAATTATATGCTCAGAATACATTTTGATGCTGCAGTAGCAGCTGAAAGCAGCGCTGCTACTGCGCTGCAGCAGCGAACAGTCTTTTGACCATAACTCGAAAACTGTTCATCCAATCTGCACCATTCCGTTGGCTGATCGATAAGTTATCCATATTAATAAAAATGTCCAGAAGGAACAACTCACCTATCTTTAAAACTGTGGGAAATATGACGTTTTTTCTAAATTGCGGGGGCGGCCACGCCCCATACATGTCAATCCTCTATCTCTTACCATCTCTGAGATCTGTACGTTCATACGGACAGACAGACGGACATAACGTACATTACGGACATGACGGACATGACGTACATGACGGACATGACGGACATGACGGACATGACGGACCTGACGGACATGACTCGGCTGTTGATGCTGATCAAGAATATATATGCCTTATAGGGTCTTCCTTCTCGATGTCACATACTTTTGCACAAACTTATAACACTCTGTGTACCTACGGTACAGAGTATAAAAACTATTCACAGCATTTAGGGGCCAGATCCTTGTGTTATAAGGTTATCAACTCTGCCTACTGATATTGATATAATTCAAGTAGACAATTTTAAAACATTTGTGGTCTTATATCAAGGATACGAGTTCGAAAAGCGAATTGAAATGCGGCAAGTGAATTGGTCTTATACAGCAACTAAAGCTAAGATACCGATGTGATCTTTTAAGACTTCCCTGAATTGCTTTTGCCAAACCAAAACAAATAATATGTGCTCATCAGCCAAACCGGCTCGGTTCTTCCTAGTAACTTTCTGTAAGCGATATTAATGGTATAAAAAGTAAAGTTTCCTGATGGAAAGTTCCTCCAGACGACCTGTTCTTCTTGTATTTGCTTGGTGAGTATGGAAAAGTAACCGAGCTGGGCTTTCAGTTAACAAACAAAATCACTTTGAAACATGTTTGTTATTCAATATAATATTCGTGTCATAAAAATCAACTAAACGCATCTCACACAGGCCACCCAAATTCCAAATTGATGTGTCTGCTCGTTATGGAAGCCTATTAATGGAATCGAAGGGGTGAGTTGTGTTTGTACGAATTACAAATTGCTCGGTTTGGCGTGTTTAACAGATTGTTCTGGTCAAGAGCCTGTATTCATAGCTGCTTGAACCACTCTCGTATACAAATATTTGGAACACCTTGGGAGGTGGGGTAAATCCCAAATCAATGTCTAGTCACCAGCAACATAAAGCTTTCGCAATCTCTGGTCAAGTCTAGAGCTCGAACCCAAAAGTGCGTGCATTTTATGAGCCATCGATAATTAAAAAGGGAAATGGAAATGCATAAAAGTGATTACCAAACACAACAACGCCAACAACAAAATGCAGCTGTGACTATGTCTAGTCTCTGTGTGAGACAGCAAAATCCACACTTCAGTTTTCACGTACGTCAGTCATTTCGATTTGTTTTCGTTTTGTTTTTCTCAGAAATATAAACAAAACTCCAGCTTAGATCAATCTGTTGATCTGTTGATGTTAAAGCTTCCTCCACCCTATCAACTGTTTAGCCGAAATTCACTCGAAAAACACACAGAAACCGTTCGTTGGCTTGTTGGAAATCCGGTTCAGCTTTGCGAAAGCTCGCCAGTTGGTAAGCCGAGCATGTGCGTCAAAGCTCCTTAGTATAAAAGACGGCCAAACAGGCTAACAGCTAGCAATCAAAACTGGGCTGCCGGACGCTGAACAACCGAAAATCTTGGGGGAAAAGTTTCAAAGAAAAGTGAGTAAAAAGTGCAAGTGCTGGCCGCAAACGAGTCGCCGAGTCGTCGGATTGCGTAAACCAACTGAAATTGGCATTAGCGCCAGGGCCCAGCGATGGCCAAAATATGGTGACATGGCTTTAATTTGAATAAGCCCCGTCGACGACGTGGTCGAGAGAATTGTGAAATCTTTGCAAGATACTAAAAACAGTTGACATAAACGCCAATTAGTATGCATGTGCGATTTAGGAGGGCCATTCCCATAAATAATGCATGAGAAATGTCCCATTGAGAATATCTACTTACTTTTGCAGTTGCCCGTCACAAATCATCCGAAATGAACGCTTCACTGGCCATTCTCGTGGTGGCGCTGTTTGCCGGCCTGGTGTCGGCTGCTCCGGACAGACAATACACCAGCAAGTTCGACAATGTCAATGTGGACGAAGTCCTGACCAACGACCGCATCTTGGGCAACTACCTCAAGTGCCTGATGGAGAAGGGACCCTGCACGGCGGAAGGTCGCGAACTGAAGCGTCTGCTGCCCGATGCCCTGGAGTCGGAGTGCTCCAAGTGCACCGAAGTCCAGCGACGCAACTCGAACAAGGTGATAAACTTTCTGCGGTCCAGAAAGCCGGGAGAGTGGAAGCTGCTGCTGGACAAGTACGACTCGAAGGGCATCTACAGGTCCAAGTATGAGACGGCGTCGAAGAAGGGTCATTAACCGAACATTTCACTTCACCTAATTTAAAACAAGTTCATAATACAAACTAAAAACCATTTTTATTTGGTATACCTAAAATTCCAACGAAACTTTTTATTGGGGGGCGATGGAGTTACGAATGCTGACGAGCCCTTTGGTTATTTCGACTCGTTGATCAAGTCAATGGCCCTAAAATGATTGGCAACATTGATGGTCCAGTCGGATTGCTGTCCAGCCGTAAATTCCTTAATGAATCGATAGTTGCATATGAAAACCTTGTCCTGGTATTCGGGCATGGTGCTGGAATGGCGGAAAATGGATCAATTTGAGAAACAACGATTCAGCTAGGCCAGTAAGCTCAATGAATCGTCCGATGCTGAGACGATTAAGGTCAGATCTCTATGCCAATCTCGGCATTGCTTCTAATAGGATAATTTGGACATGCTCTAACTGCATCAATCGAGAAGTAGATATTCCAAGGGGTGTTTACAAAAAGTCTTTGCCCCAAAACAATATTCGAGGATATAAAAAGCGTTCAAGAAGTGCCTCAAAGATGGGTTAGGTGTCGGACTATCATAAATCATAAAAAGAGACAACATCGGGCCGTGTTTACCTACCCCATATTCCAGGGAATCTCCTCGCCACGTTCCCGCATCTCCGTCAGGCCACGCATCACATGAAACACCATGGTGATCTCCACCCAACGTTTTTGTATCTTATCATTGGCCTCATCGAATATGATGCCCACCTGATAGGGAAATGTCAAATAGATATCGCTCTCATTGATCTCCAGTTGACGGCGTTGTGTCATTGATAGCTTCTGTATGACAGGCTTGAGCTCGGCTAAAGCTTCACTGGATACCAAATTATGCAATGAATCTAGATCACCGCCCATCAGTTTTGAGGAAACCACTTGCAAGGCCTGCTTTGCCCCAAAGATGAAGTCCTTCAGCTGAAACTCGCTGTCGAAGTACGGACGTATGATGAACTGTACTGAAATTAAAGAACCTTGTTGATTGGTTGCGCCAAGCGGCAAAGGCCCATCGCTTACCTGTGATCCAATTCTTGATCGTGTGCAGTGCCGATGGCCAGACTATTTCAGAAAATTTCATTAGTCGCGGCAGGCGGTTGCGTTCCTGCTTCTGTTCCTGATTTTGCGGCACTGTGGACAGGCATTTTGTTTTTGTGGCGGCGCAGCAATACGCAGGAGTATTAAGGCGCAGCAAAGGCGTCAGGCGGCGAAGTAGTGTGTGTTGCATTCTTAATAATGTAATTCTTTCAACAAATCAGCTGTTGAATTTAGCTGCGTAGTATCGATATACGATAGCCCCGCAATTTTCACTATACTAACATTTATCACTATTAAATTAATAATCACACAGAGATAAGAACTTAGATGCTATTACTAGTCTGGTGCTTACAATTTTGCGAAACAGATTCGATATCTTATCGCTATTCTCTGCTAACATTGCGCTAACAGCGCCCTTTGTGCTGTTATCGATACCGAAAAAATGGCAGTCGTTTCCGTCTGTCAAATTGCTCTTTCTTTCCCAGCCACGACGAGCAAGGGTCGACAGCATGAGGTATAATCAAAATTTGTGAATTTGTGTGGTTTGGTGGCATTTTATGCTGGAAAATACGCTAATGATGTTGATCAGTGAATGTGGTATCCATGTAAGCACTGAGCGTTGACGGTGCGGTTCATTTTTAAGCCCAGCAATTGTGAAATAAACCAAAGGCACACACATACACGCAGACACACACACTTGCAATAAGCACGCTGTTTTAACTTCCCCCTTCCCACTCTCTTCATTTTGCAGTTCTTTAAAGCTCCAGAAGAGGTTGGCTGCCTCCGTACTGCGGTGCGGCAAGAAAAAGGTTTGGTTGGATCCCAATGAAATCAATGAGATTGCCAACACAAACTCGCGTGAGTAGAAATTAGTGAATATCCAGGTTAAATGCGAAGCCTCTAACCACCCCCTTCTCTTCTTCCCGCAATGCAGGTCAAAACATACGCAAACTGATCAAGGATGGTCTTATCATCAAGAAGCCCGTCGTGGTCCATTCCCGCTACCGTGTTCGCAAGAACACCGAGGCTCGTCGCAAGGGTCGTCACTGCGGTTTCGGTAAGCGCAAGGGTACAGCGAATGCCCGTATGCCCACCAAACTGGTGTGGATGCAGCGTCAGCGTGTGCTCCGTCGTCTGCTGAAGAAGTACCGCGACAGCAAGAAGATTGATCGTCACCTGTACCACGATCTGTACATGAAGTGCAAGGGTAATGTGTTCAAGAACAAGCGCGTCCTCATGGAATACATTCACAAGAAGAAGGCCGAGAAGCAGCGCAGCAAGATGCTGGCTGACCAGGCCGAGGCCAGGCGTCAAAAGGTGCGTGAGGCGCGTAAGCGCCGCGAGGAGCGTATTGCCACCAAGAAACAGGAGCTGATTGCCCTGCACGCTAAGGAGGATGAGATTGCTGCCAAGGCTGCCGCTGCTGGTCATTAAAAAGTCGAGAGCTAGCTTTCTTCAACTATTGATAGTAATTGTTTACCAATTGAGTAATAAAACAGACCTTTTTAGTTTGGCCGAAATGATTTTTGTACCATTTGTGGAATTCATGTTGTTGTTTTGTATAAATGTTGGATACTCGCTTCTGTATAACCTCACAGGGAAAGGGTGCCACTGCCACCCCACCAGTCATATTGATCAGCCACAATTGTAATTCTCAGTTAAGTTGTGTCCGGTTGAAAGTAGTTTATTTCGATTTGAAACTAAGTCCAATTTGTTGCACTCGAAACCGAAAAAGAATCACTGTATTAGGTTCTTCTCAGTGTTTTGGTTCCACAACTATTAGTTCTCGGAGGCTAACGTCCATTGGGCATTTGCTGTCATTTTGTAAAATCTGGAATCAAAATTTGTAAAAAAAAAGTCTGTTGCGAACATGTTTTTTAAGTGTTTGAATACATTCTACATTTGGCACACAATCTAAATTTGAACCTGTTCCTTGTCCTGCATGCAATAGACCGGCTATCCGCCATAGCCCAAGAAGGGACTAACACTATGGTAGATTGGTAAATGAAACGACTTGGCTTGGGTGGCGATCGCAAAAATGGGACTCCTCAGCGAAGAGGATTGTACACAGAAGCTGATACGGTCTTATCGGGCCAACGAGTGCCTGTGGAATCCCAAGTCGCAGGGGTATTACAATGAGGCGTTAAAGCAGAGTGCCTGGCGTCGCATAGCCCGGCTGTTCAAGGATCAGTTTACGGTGGGTCAAATCAAGTTTCGAATGCTCTCGCTGAGAACCTACTACGACAAAGAACGGGCAGACATAGAGAGAAGTAGGAGGAAGGGATACAACTATGTGCCACGCTACTCGTACTACCAAAATCTAAGATTCTTGGGCGGTACCGAACTGGAGGAACCAGCTGAAGTCGCCCTGGGGTCCAACTCAAATGTGACACTAATGCCGCAGTCCAAGTTTTGCAGAGGCCAAATCAACTGCACCATTGAGGATGCCTTTCGGCTGAGAAGCAGTCAGTTAGGCATTCCCAACGCTCATGTTGATTTCGCCGAACCCACTGCAGAGGAAAGGTGCTGTCCACCAGAGCGTAAGTACGGGGGGGCGGGGTGCGGTGTTAAATGGGGTTTTTCACTGCCAACTTTACCGCCACAGCTTCGAATGACCCAGAGGTGGCCCAGAAGTGCACTGTTTATAAGATGACTCTCGAAGAGCAGCAGCACAGAGCCGCCACTCCCTTGCGTGCAACATCCGGCTCCGATCGTTGGTATCCCACCACACATTGCATCAATTGCTGCCCAAAAGAGGAGCAGGAACTGGATGAGGAAGAGTGCTGCAATGCCTGCGGCTCTCGCGGACGGGGACGGGGACAAGGACAGCAGAATTCCCAGCACAGCATGTACGGGGGCAATGGCTGTGAATGCACTGCGGATGCCAACAGCTTTGACACGAGAGCCAACCGCCTCTACAGCAACTGGCCCCAACCCCGGCTGTGCGGTCAGACCCGCAAAAAGGCCAAGCCAAAATACCGAAAACACGTCAACGACTGCATCCGCTGTGAGAGTCACTGGAAGAAAAACAACGCGGCCATGTGCCAACAGTTGAGGCAGGCCCAGAGCAATGATGAGTGTCCGGAATATGGCCAAGCTAGCCAAAGTTCGGCGGAATGCCAATGCGAATGCGAGTGTCCCAGTCCTATCGCCCAGCCTACTAGTTGGTGTCCAAACTATCCACCGCCTAGTTGGTGTCCAAACTATCCACCGCCCAATTTGTGTCCCAACGCACGCCGGGCATCGGGAGAGGACTACAATGTGGGCACGGCGAAGTCGAGTTCCCCCAAAGCGGCGGCACTCAAGAAGCCAGCACGTTGCACATGTAAGAGAAATCAGAATGGCCAGACGGCCACATTGAATTGTCTCTGTCCCAAACGGGCTGATCAGCAACCTTATGCTGAGCCACCGCAGGATCCAGCTTCTGCTGGCGCCAACCAGCAGCAGTACGACACCAGACAAGATCCACCCGAAGATTACCCTGAGGAATACCAGCCTAACTATGATCAGAATGATTATGACCAGCCCTATGTTGAGCAGGACTGTAAGGACGAAAATTGTCCAGCCTACGATCCGCCGGACTGCCAAGATGAAGATTGTCCCGCGGTTTCCCGGCCGCCACAACCGGATTACGCTACAAATGTGAAGCATTGTCCGCTGGGAAATCCGAACTGTGAACTTTATTGGGCGCAAAAGCAATACGGGGCAGTGGAACCAGCCAAAGAAGCGCCTTCTGACGCCTACGATTCGGGCGAAGAAGCCCGGATCACACCATCCGAATTCATTGAGTGCCCGGAGAATAAAGAGTGTCCTGCCTATCAGTCGAGAGCCCAACGGAAGCCTCAGCCCAGAAATGAACCCGAGTTCATAGAGTGTCCTGCTCAACGACGCTATGAATCCAGCCATCGGAACGAAGAGAAACGAAAAACACCACCAAGAACCGAACCCAACGAACCGGCCTACCAACCGAGAGCTCAACGAAGAAATGACACCAATGAACCGGAGTACCTGGAGTGTCCTGCCTTTAGGCCGAGAGGGAATGAGCCCAGTGAGCCGGAGTTTGTAGAGTGTCCTGCCTACCAGTCTAGAGCTCCGCAAAGACGCGAACCCATTGAACCGGAGTTTGTAGAATGCCCTGCCTACCACCAGTCGAGAGCTCAGCGCAGAAATGAACCCATGGAGCCGGTGTACAAAGAGTGTCCTGCATTTAAGTCGAGAGCTGTGCAAAGAAATTACAACAATGAACCGGAGTACATAGAGTGTCCGGTCTATAAGACAAGAGCTGAACCACGCTCAGGTCCCCCGGAACTGGATGAAGACAGCCGCAGACCACAACGAAGAACTCGACCTCGTGCGACTTCCAATGAGCCAGAGTTTGAAGATCCGCCTTCATATAGATCTGATCGCCGAAGGTATGATGACGCGAACTATGAGGAGCCGGCGCGATCCGATAGACGACACCATCGAAAAGAGAATGGCAGGGAGAGAACCAAACCCAATGTACTTACAGAAAGATCAGCTAGGCCGCCACCTCGACGCAGTGATGAGTACGAGGAGATAGAGTGTCCGGCCTACAGAAGTAGACGCAACAGCCGAAACGATCGTGAGGCGTCAGACCCGTTGGAGTGTCCAGCATACAGATCGCACAGACGGAGGGAACCACGCTTTGAAGAAGAGCTGCCCGCCTCCGATCAGCGGAGAAGACGAAGAAGTGAAGAGCCCGCCAGACATCAGAATGAGAGCTCAAGGCGTAGGAGATGTCGAAGCGCGGAGAGTGAGTATGAGGACTACGCGGACGGTGCCGAATATTCGGATAGAAGGCGCAGAGAGCGTTCAAGGAATCGTAGTGAGGCGAGATTGGAGGTTGAGAGAACTAACAGAAGACGTGCTCCACCACGTCACGAAGAGAGAGACGACTATGAGCAATCGCCGAGAAGATTTGAAGAGCGTCCCACAAACTCAAGACGTAGGCACTTTCGACCAGACGACACTCTGGAGCACTCTAGACGGCCCAGCACTCGATGTCCCACCGAAGATGGCTTGTGCATAGCCAACCAGGCAAAGTCCAGACGGCACAGCAAGGAAGACTATGACACATATGAGAAAACGGAGCGAGCTACTCCAAGGCGCAGCTCACAGAGACAGTACCCTGAGGAAACTGAAACAGAAGCACCTCCATCCAAGAACAGAGCCTGCAAACGGCGATTGATGGAAGCAGATAAAAAGAATGAACTGGATGACCTCTGCTTATGCATTTCTGGGGAGGATAATTTCCAAAAAGGAGGCAGGGAGAGCAGCGAAACTAGTTTTAAGGTTGCCACAAAGCTGTTAAAAAGGGACAAGAGAAGTGGAGATGAAGCACCGACTCCTGCTCGCACCGAAAGGCAATTGAAGACGAAACCGCTGGCTAATTCAGCCAGGACTCACAAAAGTAGTGCACCCAGAAGACGACTGCACAGGAGCAATCGAGCTAAGTTGTCCACGCCAAACACGGGGGAGACCAGCCACAGGAAACAACGCTCACATCGTTCGGAAGCTGGGAATAACATGCCCTGCCAGCCGCTCAACAGGCACTCCCTGAAACTGGAACTGATGGAAGAGCAAGACTTGGACACGTCTTCCTACTACTCGGTGGCCGCCAAGAATGAGTATTTATTTGTGCTGCCAAAAACTGATCCGCCGCGACAACTTTCCGGCTTCCAGTCAAATCCCTCGAAGGGCTTGGCTGTTCTCGGTTCGTTCCGAGTGCCGTGCGCCGTGGCTGAGACCACCCTAGGTGTGATCAAGGATCATATTTCCAACTGTAAGCAGCTGGAACGTAAATCCACCAACAGGGAGCTGAACAAATCTCTGCTTAGAGCCATGCGTCGAAATCTGTTGTGCAAACCGATGAGGCCCATGCCCAAACCTTCGAACCGAACTGAAACGGAAAATCCATTCGAAAAACTCAGTCTAAATGCCTCCAAGCGAGAGGTCATCACGCTGCATCCGCCGACCAAAGACTTTCGTCCCTCCAAGAACTCCTTCAACATGGACGATGTGGAACTGAAGCATGTAAAAGTGCGAAATAGCGCGACCCTTAAGGTGGCACCACCCCTGCCGCCAGCGAAGCCCAAGCGAAAGCCAATCCAACCATAGATGTAACTACCTCACACATAACCCTACGGATCATATTAAACTAAACCCAAGCACCCAAGCACCCAAAACTCCAGTGGCTTTTTATTGAATATAGGGGCGAGGGTTGTTCCGGTTGGTTGAGTCCGGCTTATTGTTTTCCCATCAATGAGCTCTTTGATAATTAATTTACGACCATTCTCCACGCCTCACTGGATCCTCCAACTTTATTTATTTTCTATCACAAACCTTAAATCTTAGTCACACTATGCGCCGATCTCTTCACTGTCCTCCACTTAGGTCAAAGCTGCTCTCACTGCCCCCAAACAGGGTATAGGCGGCCGCATCCACTTCCTCGCCATTCGACTTGAGCAGATCGAACAGGGCACAGATATAGGATTGGGCCATTTGCAGAGTCTCAAACTTGGACAGCTTCTGGTCAATGGATGGAGCGGGCACCACTTCGCGTAGACGATCAAATGCCTCGTTGAGACCATTCATGCGTTTGCGTTCCCGGGCATTGGCTGCCTGACGACGACGCTTCTGCACGGTGGGACTCAAGTTGGTCTGTTCGGCTGCCAATCCCTTGCGCTTCCTCTGCCCTGTGCCCACTTCTTTGCCGGCAACTCCAAGTGGGCTGCTATGGGGCTCCAGGAACTCCCAGTCTGGTGAGAGAAAGACACCTCCCGGTGGATAGTTTTGCATGGATGTCAAATTGAAATTGGGACTGCCCAAGTACTGTGAGCTGTTGTCCTCCTCGGATGAGTAACAGTAGCTGCTCATGGCTAAATAGTTCTGCACGGCTCGAAAGTTGCGGCGCAACTGCGGCACCAACCCTTGAGGAGGCCACTTGGCTGTGGAGTGGCTCTACAAATATTTTCACCGCCGACTGCTGACCAAGTTTGTGTAAATGTGCCGCAAATGACCCCTTGCCCCGTGGCAGGATCCTCACAATTACCATATCCCAGGATCGGCTGGCACAGTTAGGGGTTAGAAATGTGCCCGCTCTCGCTCTCGCTCGCACACGCCTACACCAACTGGCACGCGTCATAGCTTGCCAAATTGGCGCTATCATGGCGTGTGATCTTCCTCTTCTTCGTTTTTTTTTTTTTCTATAATTTGTGACTTTCACGCTCGAGCAAGCGAGGGGGGGAGGGGGATGAGCCGCCGCCGCTGCTACTGGCCGGGCACATCAATTAACTCCACTGACCATATGTTGCCGTGAGCCACACTTTCAAGCCAAGTACAGCATATGGTGGCAGGATCTTAGGGTAACTACCTACCCCTACCCCAAACACCACACACCACACACCACACACACACCGAGTGGAGAAATCCTGTGCGCAGGCTCGCTCTCTGTGTGTGTTTGGTAGAGAAATGCGAAACGAGTCCACTTCGTGCCGACAGCAACAGGACAGCCAAACACAAACACTCGGGCACACTCCACCACCACAGCCTTATCACGTAAACATTCCGCATTAATCTGTCCCCGCATTGAGAGTCATGTGTCTGTACTTGGGCGTTGTGGAGCACTTGGTGGACGTGGTGGCCTATTGCGTGTGCCGTGTCCTGGAGTTGTCCCTGCTAACGTTCATGATGATTTGCGGCTCCGCCAAGTCCAAATTGGCCAGCCAGCAGCCCAATCAACTGACTGACCACCATTGACCAACTCGTCATCGGGGAGCTGGACTTGGGATACACTGGACTGGAGTGTGTGTGTGTAAGGGATATTTTCTACAGTGTTTTCTGTGTTTCGTACAATAAATTATGGCCAATGTGCAAAGTTGTTGTTGTTGTTATTGTTCCAAATGGATGGGATGGGATGGGGGTTAACTCAACTCGGCAGTTGTTTACATTGCTTCTCTGGTTTGTTTGTGTTGTGGTAAGGTCGTTCATTGTACTTATTAGTCCTTGCCATTTGCATGATGATAAAGTATCGACTGGGGCGCCGCCACTCCCGCTCCCCCATCCAGCCACTGCAGCATCTGTATTTATGTAGTTGTTTACAGCCGGCAGGCTTTGCATAAATTTATTCAAATTGTACGTGCAAATGGGAGCAATAACGTTTATTGCGCCAACAAAGATACTTGAACGGGCGGTAGGTGAGCATAAGTACACTGGGAGAGAGAACCAGAAGAGGTAGTGGCATCCATTGGTGGGCGGATTGGTTTTTGGCCGAAAAAGGTTGTTTATCGTTTCGCATGTTTCCAAAAATTGGTTCACAAATGTATCTCCAAACTCCGTTTTAACTAGTTTTCAATGCTTCTCCATGATTCTGCCAAGTCTGGTCGAAATCGGACGTCTATATAGTATGGCTGTCTTAGAAAAGAAAAGTTAGAAAAATAGTCCTCTTTAAAATTGGCAAATATTTATTTTATAAACTTTCACACAATTCATCAAAGATTTGTCAACATCGGTTTACTATCAGTTATAGCTGTCATTTGAATGATCGGTCGAAAAACTAGTTTTAGTGAGAAAATCTTTATTGTTTTCAAAGAAAACGTCTCCATACTTTGTATTTCTTCGTTTGCTATGCTTTTCCCTAATTAGTCTAAGTTGTGTCGAAATCAGACATCTATACTTGTATGTTTTCAGTGGATATGTCCTTCAAATTAGTTAAAAAACGTGCTGCAAGGGTATACAAACTTCGACCGAGCCGAAGTTAACTTGCCTCTATTTTTATACCCTTTCAAAGGGTATTATAATTTTGCCCAGTAATTTGCAACGCATAGAAATATTAATTTCCGACCTCATAAACTATATATATTCTTGATGAGGGTGACGAGCTGAGCCGATTGAGCTTTGTCCGTTCGTCTGTTTCTACGCGAACTAGTCTCTCAGTTTAAAAGCTATCGAGCTGAAATTTTGCACAGAGTCTTCTTTTTGGAATATATGTCGGAACCGTCCGGTTCGGATGACTATATCTCATAGCTCCCATAGGAACAATCCGTCGGAAAACTAGTTTGAGTGAGAAAAACTTTTTTATTTTCAATGGAAACTTCTTCAAACTTTGTAATCGTTGGTTTTCTATGTTTTTTTTTTATAGTTCTACTAAGTTTTATTAAAATCGGACAACTATATGGTATAGCTGCCATACAAAAGATAGGTCTGAAAAACAGTCTGAGTTACAAAAACTTTTTTGTTTTTGGAATTTGTTTGTTTTACATGCTTTCACACATTTTTACAAATTTTAGGCCAAATCGGATGACTAATTCATATAAATGGGAAAAAGAGTATTTTTTGAAAATATTTAAGCGAGCACTTGCAAGGGTTTAAAAACTTCGGCACAGACGAAGTTAGCTTAGCTTTCTCGTTTAAGTATGATATTAAAAACCTACTTGATTAAGTATGGCGAACTTGGTGGGTAGTAAAATAAGACTCAGTAGACGTACGGAATACTTGATTTTTTCTCTCTGTGTAGGTTAGCCTAAAAATCAGTACACAGTCAGCAGCTGTCAGTCATAAATCTCCGTTTTAACATTAGTATTTTTCCACATAAACGAATATAAATTATAATTTTTTTTTTTTAAATTCTCATAATCATGGATAAGGAAGAAGCTCCTTCGGAACTGTGTGGCCAGACACCGGATGAGGCGTCCGTCGCCAGCGTGGCTGAAATGGAGACTGAAGAAAATGCTCCAATTGTCTACGACTACATGAACTATCCAAAGAACCAGAACAAGAAGGGTAAACTGAACAAAATGGCCTTGCCCAGGAAACATGTGTCCTTTAGGCGAGTGGTGGAATTGGTCACGTTTTCGGAGAACTGGAAAATGCAGATGATTGAGAGCGATTTGCTGACAGAAGAGGAGCAGGTAAAGTGACAAGCTAAGAGCATCGATGGACCCAACTAACCCTCTCCCAAACTCATCCTCAGCGCAAACGTTCGCTCGCCCGTCGCAATTTCTGACCAAACGATTCGATTTTTTGTGGTTTTATTGAGCAATAAATTTTGGGATTTCCCCCTATTTTACTGTATGTCTTCCTTATTCGTGTCATCCCCGAACCTGCTGCAGCTGAGGTGATTGTTGATATTACAGATCACGTATTCGCCGCTATCCTTGCCCTCGAACTCGACGGTCTTAATGCCCTCGCTCATGGTGCGCAGCATCTGGTACCACAGCGCCTTCGCACAGTCGCTGTGGCCGACATGTTCCAAGAGATCCACACAGGTGGACACAATGCCATAGGGACTGACCCCACTGTAGTTGGTCAACGACAGCTTCGTCTGCAAGGGCTTGAACACCGCATGATTGTCGCCCAACTCGATGGAGCTGAACAGATTGGCTCCGCCACAGGCGCCGCTGGCAATGGTGGCCAAGATGGTGCCGTAGTGGGCATTGGTAAATATCACATCGAAATAGCCCGGGTTGAGGATAAGTCGCCCCACCGCTCTGTCCAGCTCCAGGAACTCCAGTTCCAGCTCATCGAACTCCTCCCGATGCATCTTGGTGGCCAGCTGTACCAATGCACCATCAGTCACCGGCCACTCGCTCATCTTGTGAATAACAGCGACTCGCGTCCGGCCCGACCGACGCACCGCCTTGAAGGCGTACTTCAGGTACTTCTCTAGGGTCTTGTGGGTGATCACGCGCAGAGCTTCCACCAGTCCCTTGACCGGGGAGTACTCCATTTCCGAGTAGTTGCCCATGTTGTTCTCGACTATCAACTGGATGTCCACGTCCGGAAAGCGGCAGTTGAAGCCGGGAAAGGTGCGCAGCCGCGTCATGAACACATACAGATCCAGATCGTTGCAGATCCTGAGCGATTTCTGCTTCTCGACCGGACCGCACATAATGTCTATATGGACAGCGGCCCGGTTCCGCAGCACCGAATTCAAATACTCCTCGTCCTGATCGACGCCAATGCGCTCTACTTCGACGGGAACACGGGCACTGGACAGCAGCGCTGTTACATACTTGGAGCCCTGTTTGCCAATGATGGACTGGCCGGTGAGCAGGGAGATGGTGGTAACGCCGCCGTACTTGGAGCGTGGCAGCACGCTCACGGGTGAGGAAAGCATGGCGCCCTTGGACACTGCCGTGTCATAGCCGGTGGCGAAGATGTACGGATTGTGGGTGTCGGTTTTGGCATCCGCCAAGAGGCGCCGCACAAGTCCAAGATGTTGGGCCTGGGTCAGCATCCGGGTACCTTTACAGTTTCGCCACATGTTTGTGTAATCTGGGGGGGAAATTTTAAATTTTTGGAAATGTTCCTGAAAGTCTAGGCCCAAATGTGAAAGTGATCTACAGAACGAAGTAAGGCGAAAAGGTTACCCCCACCCACCCGAAACTGAAACACACACACACACACACTTTTCCTCTCCCCACTCCGTGCACTGTTTATTCTCTCATTTTCTATATATCCCAGCAGAGCGATTTCTCGGCACAAGGACAACCATCGATGCCCCAGTTGCCTATCTTGATCTCCGTTTGTGTACCCTGGCTTCTGGGTCCAGCGAACCTCATGGCCCTCCTACCCTGGTAATATCTATCCGGCAGGTAGTAGACGGGGTATTTCTGGCGCAACATCTCGTGATCCTTGAGCAAACGTGCCGCCATCTCCGGCGAGGTTCTTGTGGCTTCCAAGCGATATTGCTTCGGCTTGACCTGACGTATGCCCGGCTGCAGTGTCAGGTGATCGTGTGGGATGTACGAAAGGAGCACCGTATCCATCACCTTCTCCTGTTCGTTGCGAAACTTGATACAATTCTCGCAACGGCACTTGCCTCCATGATAGCAGTAGCGCTTCTTGCCATCCTCATCGACCATCAAAAGCGGCACACAGGCTGGATAGGGATCCGGCTGCGGTTCGGTCTGGGTTTTCACCGAGCATTGTCGCGGCTGCGAATACATTTTGAGCCAGTTGAGGAGCAGGAGAGAGAGGGAGAAATCCAAGTTGTGTGCCGGAAATTTGGAATGAAATGCCAAAGAGTGCTGGGTTGAGGAGAGACGAAGGCTTTCATTTGAGTCAACAGAACTCTTTCTTCCATCTGGCGATGGATGGATTAAAAAGCTCTGTTGGCCTCAAATGATTGGCTCATCCGAACGGGACCCTGGCAGTAGACATTCCTGCGGATGTCCTGGAACGCCACGCCACAATTGCAATTGACATCAATTTCTCTCCGCTTGGTCAACTTGTTTTTGTAGTATTCCCTGAGCTCGCGATTCCTGACCTCCGCAAAGAACTCTTTCATTTGAGGAATATCCTTTACCGCGGCCATAACCTTTCTGTTTGGGTCGATTTTCTCGATTTCTGGACATTCCTTGATCAATTCACGAGCCTTGTATCTCCTTCGTCTGAGACTGCTGTACACGCTCGATGCTATGCTACTGGGGGAGGGTATCTCGGACTTTGGCACAGTCGCCTTGGCATTCCCCAGCAGAACGCCACCCCGATGCGATTCATTCGTATACTTTCGCACATAAGTGTTGACCTTGGTTAGCGAACCGGTCATGGAGAGCAAATACCACTTGTGCTGCATTTCTGTTGTCCGTCTTAGCCCCTGTAACCCTGATCGAAAATATATATTGTTCGAATTTTGATTGTGTTTCAAATGACAGGCTGAGTGCTGGGTTTGGGCTAGCCATCGAGAGCTAAGTACCACCAAATTTGGTAGTTGAACCAGAGGAATTGTTTTGTATACAGAACAGAGGAGTTCACAAAGTTTGAAAGAATTGTAAGGCGAAAGGAGTCGGGAGCAAGCTGTGCTGTGTCCAGTTGGACTTGACACCGTGAAATAGGCACACATTTCATACTTCTTTTTAACCGAAGAAGAAGTTTCCAAGGAACAGAGACCAACTGGGCGGCCTGCATCGCACACCGCACAGCACACAAATGTAAGAACGAGCGACCACATTGAAATTTCCTCTTGTAAATCACTTGTATGCTCGTTTCTCCACTTGTTGTGTAGTAGACTTTATTTTAAGAAAGCTTTCGGCTCATAAAAATGCCTTATTAATGCCAGATATTCGCTTTGATTGAGAGTTTATCAAATGGTAAGGATTTACCTAAAGTTCTAACCCAAAACCTTTCGTTTTACCGGCAGTTCAAACCACTTTAGCAGTCTGAGCACTTGCATCCTTGCTGTTAGAGGCACTACAAACTAATTTGAACAAACTTAAAGACTAAATAAAAACTAAATAAATGAATCATTATCTTGAAATACACGTACCACCCCTCGCACCACATGCACCAACACACCTACCCATGAGTATAATTTTACTAGCTTGCAATTTATCAAGCTCATTGCTCTTGAGTGTAATCTACACCCGACTGAGGAGCATACAAAAATCGCTAGCCCAATAACTTGGAACGTTCAGTAACTAACTTGGAACTCGGTCTTCGGCTGGTTCTTTGCCCCTTTTGGTAACCATAGAGTTGGTGGCTTGTACCTTTCCAATCCCCCCCACCCTCCACCCAGCCAACCAACTTGTTTCGCCGCTGCCTGCCACATATTAAACCAGACAACTCAAGAAACAAACTCTTTTTGAACTTTTCTTTTCTTTTCAAATCTGGAAAATTGTTGGATTTCGCGCGTTGCCAGACCTGTTCGCTGGAGCGGCCCTCGCAGACTGACTCTGCCTTTGCATTGTCATTGTTGGTTTTTTTTCTTTGAAATTCAAGTCACAAATTCACTCAACACTCAACACTTGTCGCTCTCTCGGAGTCGCGTAGTCGCGAAAGCTCTCTCGGAGTCGCGAAAAGCTCTCTCGGAGTCGCGAAAAGCTCTCTCGGAGTCGCGAAAAGCTCTCTCGGAGTCGCGAAAAGCTCTCTCGGAGTCGCGAAAAGCTCTCTCGGTTTACTCTCTCTTTACTCTTTACACTCTCTTTACTACGTAAATGACTACGCGGCGTGGCGAATACAACCCAACCCAATTTGTAAAATGCATGTTTTTAATGTAATATAATTTTAATGTTTTTTTATGTAATAAAGTATAATTTTCTGAGTCGCGACTGCTGCTTTCTTCTCGGCCCTATTCTATAAACTAAACTAAACTTAAATTAACTTAACTTAAATTAACTTCAATTCTATCCGACCACGCCGGACGAACCCCTTTTTGTGTGTCTTCTGCATTCATTATCTTTTGTTCTAAGTCGTCTTTTCCACTTGTCGTTGGCTGGTTAAATTAATTTTTCACTTCCCTGCCCCTCAGCGAAGCTGAGCAGTTCCCAGTTGGCCAAAATGTCGCTAAACGAGAAAGAAGCCGATTGGCTGCGCTCCATCATACTGCCTGAGATTCTGAGAAATGGGAAACTGGTGGATAATTATAGTGAATCAAAGGCAGACACATTCAATGTGGAAAGCATTGATATTGATGTAATAGGCCCGGCGGAGGCTTACATGTTAACCCAGTGCTATCGAGCAACAGTGACCTTGACATACGCAGGTGAACAGCTGACGAGAAAGTTGGTCGTGAAGGTAGGATAAGATCGTAAGGCCAACGGAATACAGGTTGATAATTCCCACTACGATTAACGTGGGCACAGATAAGTTGGTTTATTTTTGGCAAATTTCACGCTATCATCATTTAATACATTTTTTGTTTCACCGATAACAATCGCCTGTTATCTTTATACCCTTGCAAAGGGTATTTTAATTTCTCTCAGAAGTTTGCAACGCATAGAAATATTAATTTCCAAAACCATTTACTATATATATTCTTGATCAGGGCTGAGTCGATTGAGCTTTGTCCATCCATCTGTTTCTTGGGTCGAGACGAAGTTAACTTTCCTCTATTTTCGTTTTCTTGTCTATAGAAAACCCCAGCAGTGCCTGCCGAAGTTTACGCAGCCATCCAATTCGCCGATCTGTTCAGCAACGAGATTAATTTCTATACCAAAATTCTGCCCGAAATACAAGAGTTGGCCAACGGCCAGTTTGGAGCTCCCAAGTATTATTACAGTGATCTGCAGCCTTCTTCGGCGGTACTCATTTTGGGTGATTTTGGTGAGGATGGCTGGAGAGTGACCAAGAATAGGGTGGGTCTATGTGTGGAGCATGCCCGCTTGGCCGTTAAGTATTTGGGTAGGTTTCATGGCCTGGGCTATGCCTTGAAGCACAATAACCCAGACCGCTTTGCTGAGCTAACCGGCAAACTTAAGGAGTCACGATATGCCAAAGATACAATTCATCCCGAATGGGAGCTAACCATGAAGATAAGCATGAAGCGGATGGTCAAGGCTGTGGCTAAACATCAACCTCGAGTGGATGAGCAGTTTGTTAACAAGTTTTACAGCTTGACTCATGATTATCTGCACTACGGAAGACAACTTGTGGCTCCGAAGCAACCACTGGCCACGCTTTGTCATGGAGACTTTCTGCGAAACAATGTAGCCTACAAGTACACTGATAATGAAGAGCCCACGGATATCATGATGTTTGACTACCAAACTCTACGTCTTTGCTCGCCTATGATAGACTTAGCCGTCTTCCTGGCCATCTCTGTCTACGCGGATGTACGCCACACGCACTTTGACAGCATATTCGATGACTATTGCACGGCTCTGTTTGATAGCTTTAGGAAACACTCGAAAGAAGAGCTGCCCGCGTACCTAAGGTGGGTAAACACTCCGACGAACTGGTGAAGATTCTTTTTTGATTGATTGATTCACATTTGCTTACCCACAGCCGCAAGGCATTGTTGAAGGAATACATACGCTTTCTACCCTATGCCGTAAATATCGCCTGCTTCTTTCTGATGAAGCTCATTGAGCCGGAGACGACTTCTGCTGAGGAAATGTTAAATGGCACCAGATCGGATGAAGAAATCATTGAGGAGGTGATGACACGAGGTGGTGAAATAAGCGACTGTGAGGTGGCACATCAAGTCAAGGAAATGTTTGAGCTAAGTCGCTTACATAATGTGGAAATAGACGAGGGATTTGTTCCCAAGGAGTAGTTGTGTAAACTTGTTCCCAAGTTTACTCAGCCAGCAACAGTAATCTTCGTCGTAGCTGTGCATTATCTAATCATCACTCAGATATCTGTATAATGCGTTTATTTCGCCGCACTTCGGTCAATCTTGTTATGGCAGGACTACAAAATTAAAACATAAACTAATATTTACATAAAAAGTTCTACACTGTGCGGCATACATATCATATGTTTGGACAGCTCTCCTGAAGAAGGTGGCAATCTACATTGACCTAAATCTGGATCTAGAGCCAACAGTATTTTGCCAATACATATTAATCATAACTAATACTAAGAAATCTTTGAAGTCTAAGAGATCGACATTGCAAAAGCTGCCTTAGCTGGCTTAGTCCTCGTCTTCCAGTGTCAGTACTTTGGTCTGAAAGCGCATACGTTTGGTGTTCTTTACAACGCCATTGGTGAGCAGATTGGTGCCCGGCTGTGGGCTTGGTGGTAATGCATTCCATAGTCGCTTAACGCGCACCACGGCTATCGAGTTGAAGTCATATTTCTTGGGCGCGGGCTTGGCCGGTTCGGTGGGAGTTGTAGCTGCTACATCAATAGGTAAAGTTATCTTACGTAGTTTGACCACAGCCTGCTTGAGGCGCGAGCTGCTGGAGCTGCTCACGCTGGCCTTGTCATCAGCATCTTCAACAGAATTCATTGGCAGGGAACAGCCGCGTTTTGCTGGGGAGCTGTAAGAATTTTTGTTTTATTTGGAGCTAACTATGGTTATGTCTGCCCTTACCTCTCCTGCTCCAGCTGTTGCTGCTCATACTCGTTCAGTGTAGGTGGCGCTGCAGCGCAGATTTTGCCCGGCTCCTCGGGATGGCAGCCAAAATCCTCACCTCTTAGCCAGTTTGCATAGCGTTCGGGCTGAAAGCGCCGCACAAATGTCTCCATCGATATCTTGACCATGTCGCTGCGACATTTACAAGTGCTGGCCCTTTTGCCGTACTCAATCCAACGCTTTGAAGCGAAATTTGTGGACTCTGCGCCATTAAAGCCATGATTGAAGCCCGCATGATAGCCAAAGGGAAAGGTGATCATGATCTCGCCCGCCTCTTGTGTAATTTTGTTAAAGGGGATGTTGTGCTGCCGCAACACCTTCGGACTAATCATGGTCATCTTGTGGCGCAGATAGGCATTGCAGTCGCGATAGTTTTCATTGAAGTTGGCGTTAGCCAACTTCTCCAATCGTCTTCCATAGCTAGGAGGTATGGCATACCAGGTCTTGGGTGCCCCAAAATGCAAATAGTTAATAGAATACAAGTCCATATCCTCGGTATGCCAGGCAAACGAGCTCTTCCACATGCCGAAATACAAATACGCCGTGTTTACACCATCTATGATGATATTATAGTCCGTATTGACTAGATTCAGGATGGTATCGAGTTTGCCAATGTTCCACACCTCCAGATCTTCATCACTCAGTGTGCCCTTGACATCAGCCGCATACAGAGGAGAGATGTAGGTGATGTTTTTCCAGTACTTGCGCTCCAGATCATCGTAATCAAAGTGTCTGGGCGTCTGGTGCAGCTCCGAGTTGGCCTTATCCATGAACTGGCGCAAAGTCATTTGGCGACGTTCTTGAATGTTGAACTGCTGATACAAGCCGTGGGCCCTGTCAAGGAGAAGAGTTCTTCAGTCAATAATAAGGATATATTTTTTGTTAGCTTACCCTCTGACCACTTGACAAATGGGAGCCGGTATAGTCATGTTGATGTTTTCAATGTCATAGCCCGACTGTCGGGGCACCCATTCCACAGGCGGCTAAAATTAACAAAAGTTAGACGGTCGCCAAAATCTCAGTTAATTCTTACCTGAATCTTTGCCAGTCCAGCCAAATGGGCTCCGCGCGACTCCATATACTCAATGTAGGAAGAGAAGTTCTTGAACTCGTCATAGCTGGGTCGGAAGGTCATAATCCGGGGCCGCTTGGGATCATTGTCATCAAATGAAGATCGAGAGGAAGACATGACTTTGTCTTTAATGATATGACCGTGCTATAAGATGTGACCGTACTATGATGCACGGGTATTATTTGTAGTGCGACCACACTAGACCTTTTTTCGGCTATCGACTTACCGGTCGCTTGGCCTATCGATATTTCTTGTACCGGTTCGCGTTCAAATGAAGCGCTGCAGCTAGTAACGGTTTTAAGTTGCGTACTTTCTCTTAAGATTACTCTGTCGAATCACTTCTAGGAATTAATGGTTGGTAAACTGATTAGCTGAAACTATACAACCAGCTTGCTTTATGAATGACACATTCTACGAATTTATCCATTAAACAATAGTCTGAGTTGATGCACTATTTAGAGTATGCGATAAGATTGCTCGAGATGCGTAAGCGTAGAGAATTTGATAAATGGGAAAACTGCAGGCAATAAATTAATATCTATTAAATTAAGCGAAAATCTCATGAATTTCAGGTTGTAGGTGTTAATGATTTTACGACTATTTGCCAAAGATAATGTTGAATGTCGGGGCCCCCTTCCACTTAACTCTTGTGTTATCACAACAAGTATAAAGGCAACAGATATACGCATTTCAATGCTCAGTCGTCCGTCAACTTTCGGCCGCGTCAGTATCAAGGCAAAGGAACTCAACTCCAAATCCAAATTGGTTTTCAATATGGGCTGCGATAGTTCTGCCGATATGGCAAAACGTAAGTACCTCTGAAAATGTTTCTTATCCTATGCACCGTAATCAGTACTAAGAGGTTATTGATACACTCCGCTACTCTCGACACTTGTTGGCGCTTGTATTGAATTGGTCTACTGATAATCCATATGGAAAATATCAATAAGTTCAGTTTTGTGTAGAGTTTTTACTTATACGCGGTTTGTCGATCATAAGATGTAAGCTGTCCAGACCTACCCAGAAGACAAAGACTATACGGCTATAGTTTAGAATTAATGCCAGTTGTGGAAATCGTCCGAAGAAACTGAACATATAATATTTCAGGCGTGGTTTTCGTGATTTCCGATTTAAAAATTGATAGTTCCGAAATTCCAGGAAAATTCTAACACACCTTTGTAACATTTTAAGAGATTTCTAAAACTATAGCAACTATTTAGTAAGAGGCAATTCCAAAATTGTGAGCAATCTTAGTTCTGATGAGGAGGAATATATGCATATACTTGGAGGAATCCGGAACTATGGCTAAAAAGAAACAATTTTTTAAAACAGTATCAGTATCAAATAAGCACCGAAATCAAAACCATGTTATCGTTTTGGAACCGGGATCTAAGAACAGTCCAGACCTACCCTACCTAACTGCCTGACTCAATCCATGAATCATCTCGATCACATCGTACCACAACAGTATATGCATATACCAAACAAATTTGTGAGTTCTGATTTGATATCTCCAGCTGGTTAAATATGTCCACACAATTAACAGACCTAGACCAAGATAATTTCAAATTTTACGTGATGGTGATGATACATATGTGTGGATAAGATTGTTGGGTTTATTTGGCAAGACAAGATGTCATTGAAAATCAAATATAAATGGTCCCGTCTCTGGGAAAGTCAACAGCTCCCCCAGCTTGGGTAAAACTTTTCCATTAAGCTTTTGTTTTGTTTTGTTTTTTGTCATAATTGGCATTGTGTTTAATGATAATGACTGAAGGCGGCGGCTATTAATTAATTGTCATTGCACCAGAGAGAGAGAGAGAGAGAGCACCAGGGAATACATGGGCACTATCATTATCAGGGCATAAAACGGCGATTGAGCGTGAAGATCCTAGAGAAATAATTTAACAATTTGCTTTGTCGAACTGATTATGATAAGTATATAAAATCACTGTTAGCTGCCTGATAACTTAAATCGCTTTCAATCTGTGCTTCAATATGGTTTATTTCTCGAGCAACGAGAGAACTCCTCTATTGTGGGATCAATCAAAGGCGAAGTTTTATCTAAAACATTTCACATTTGTCTTTCTAGCCAACGGGTTTGGAGCTCGCCATGTACAGGCTGTGCTCCTGTTTGTGGGCATGATGATCAACTATTTCCAGCGTGTAGACATCTCGGCGGCCATAGTACCCATGACTCAAGAAACGGCTGGATCTCCCTATTACAATTGGACTGTGTCGGATAAATCGTTAATATTGAGCAGCTTCTTTTGGGGCTATGTGGTCTCACAGGTGCCTTCGGGTGAGTGGTGTTTCCAACTGACATGGTCCATGACAAGGTATCCCACCGTAACGAAAATTGAGTTTATGCCAAGACATTTTTAATGAGCAAAAAGTTTTTCGAACGCTTTGTGAAACGAACAAGCAACTTATGTCCATTTTCCTTAATAAACCCGTATTTTTTCGGGATACCTCTTCTTCGATTGGATACCTCTCTTCTATCGATTACTATCATGGGTTTAAAAACGATAGTGTGCCTCCGATATTTGTGTGTTTTCAGCCCCGGGGGCCGATAAGCCATAAATAGCAATACTACGTTCTTGTATTTCGAATAATTCGTCATAGGGCCGATTTTCCATCTTCTACATAGCTGCTATGTGTAAGATAACCTCAGATTTTGCTCTGTTATTTGTAGGATTATATGACAGATACCTCTATGTAGCAGACTAGAAAACGGCCTTAAGATATATTAAAATATAGGACAGCTCGAGATATTTCCTTGGAATACCGCCGCTGTAACTGAATGTATCGAAAAGAAGCCTGACATATGGTCTTGGCCAGTTGTAACAAAACCAGCGACATATATGGGACATTTTGGTGAAAGATCTCTAGATGTTCCGACATAAACTGCAGAGATTTGTTTTAAGGTCAAGCCATCCTGTATGTTGACCATGAGAAGTTTTGTTGCTTCATAATCCCGAGGTTTCAAAAAAATAGTTAAAGATTTCAAGCACGAGAGCTCCCAGAGAAGCCAAAAAAAAAGTGTCCTTCTAGTCGGATATTCTGAAAACAATGCTGTGTTGAAGATGTTGAAGCTATATCAATTGGATTTCTAAGAGGAGAAGAAACCTAGGAAACCTAACTAATTTATATCCTTTCTCAAATAATCAAAATAATTACTTAATTTGTTTCCAGGTCTCTTGGCGAAACGTTATGGCGCCAAGGTGGTACTTGCCTTGGCCACTGCCGCCGGTGGCATCTTGTGTTTCTTTCATCCTTTGGCAGCGGAGAACGGTTGGATCTGTGTGTGTGTTCTACGCGTTCTGACGGGTCTCGTCCAGGGATCGGTTTATCCATGTGTTCACACCTTATTGGCGAAATGGGTACCGCGCACGGAGCGAGGTTTCCTTACCACTGGCATTTATTCGGGTGCCCAGTTTGGCACGGCCCTCATTCTGGTCACCAGCGGTTTCATATTTGAGTCCAGCCTAGGCTGGCCGGGACTATTTCACCTGTCGGGAGGACTCAGTGTGGCTTGGGCTGTGGTTTTTTTCTGGCAGGGAGCCAACGAGCCGGCCCAGGCCAGAAGCATTAGCAAGATGGAACAAGAGTACATTGAGAGCTTGACGGGCAGCCAGAGTGGCAGTCAGGTAGGGGGGTTATTCCACAGTTTGGCCATATCTTGACTTGGAATTTAACTAATCTTTTCTTTTTAGTCACTGCCCGTGCCCTGGCGTAGCATCTTCAGCTCACCTGCCTTCTATGGTCTGTTGGCTGCTCACTGTGGCTTCACCTGGGGCTTTTACACCCTGCTAACAGAGATACCCACCTATATGAGCCAAGTGCTGCAGCTGAATGTCAAATCGAATGCCTTGCTCTCCGCCCTGCCCTACTTTACCATGGCTGTACTCTGTCTGGTGGTCAGTCCCATTTCGGATTTGCTTATAAATCGAGGTACACTAACGACTACCGCCGCACGGAAGCTGTTCAACTCAGTGGGACAGTTTGGACCGATGGCATGTCTCATTGGATTGGGATACATGACGGCAGATGAGAAGACCTGGGCCATATTGCTCTTAACCCTGGCTGTGGGACTGAATGCGGGCTGCTTCTGTGGCTATCTCATCAATCACATCGATTTGTCGCCCAATTTTGCAGGTCCCATGATGGGACTGACCAATGGCATTGCTGGAATCACGTCTATTGTGGCTCCCTTGATGGTGGGCGCGATTGTCAGCAACGAACAGGATCCCAATGAATGGCGTGTGGTCTTCTTCATCACCGGTGCTGTTTATCTGCTGTGCAACTTATTGTTCCTGCTGCTGGGCAAGGCCACGGTACAACCGTGGAACGAGCCCACGACTAGTACGTGCAGTACCATGACCTTGCGCCACCATTTGGAAACGGATTCCAAGACCCCAGCACCAACCTCAGATAAGGAGAATCGCTATTGAATGTCATAGTAATAAATGTTAGATTTACGGAGCAAATGATATTTAATTAGGCTAATGCTTATGCTAAGACTAGCACTAAGGTGTGATAAGCTCCAGATATGTTTACGATCCAAGGAACGTGTCGGTTTTACGGTGTACCATAATAAAGATTAAGTTAAAATGCGTGAATCAACACAGACTTCCCCCGGGTAGAGGAATGAAAGGGAGAGGAGGGAGAAGTATTTGGACGTAGAGTAGCTTGCTGATGTGGACTTGGATTTTGGACCTAGCCTCTGTGCTTTCTCATTGTTCCAAAGACTTGGTAGATAGCCGAAAGAGAGCAAATGGAGCAACAGTAGACATTCTATAACACAGCAGAGAAAACACACCCAACTGAAGGTGCTGAAATGTTACCAGATACTTACTTGTACATTTAATACATTCATCCATTTCTTATAATATTAAAATAGCTCCTTTTTTATCCATTCAACATCTGTTCTCTCTTAACCGCTCTGCCTGCGGGCTGTTTATCAAGGTTTTTGTCCGCCAAATCACTTTCCTGCAAATCATTAAAAGATTTATTCTTAACCGTTAGCCGTCCAAAGCAGACGCCTTCCAGAGATGACGCTCCTTAGCCATGCCATCCTCATAGAGATCATCTTTCTGCATTAGTCTATGTTGGCTTTCGATTTTACTAAAGAATCTGCCATTCGCTTTGCCTGTAAAGCGTTGGCCAGTAAGCCTTCGGTATGAGCGGGCGACAAGTCCATTATGACAGCAATATAACCAATTAAATCCTCTAGATCAGTGGGTTCTCCAAAGTCACCCAGTGCGGTGAGTTAGATTTCCATCTCCAATTGAGTTATCCACACCCGTTTCCCACCAACACCACCAAATTTTGCCATTGTACCACGCTTCATTTTAAATAGAAATTAACTTACTTCTGGAATGATTTAGAAAATAGGAGAAAATTGTATTGGCACTACAAATGAAAAAGAAAACGATAACGATAAATGAGTTTAAATACGGCGCGCTCTCGCAATTACTGTAACCGATCGGCTCGAGCTGACAGCACCAACAACACAACTCTCAGAAAGTTGTCAGCCCTTTTAGCTGCTCACAATAGAGGTGAACATCTGTGCGTGATGCGCAAGTGAATCAATGTAAGACATCGCAGCCCTCAAGATACTTAACATAATAACAGTATGTTGTAAGTTAATCTGAGAAATATATCTGAAATATTGGAAATAAATGTACAGAGTTTTCTATGCAAGTACCAAATATATAAATTCACAATACATTTCTATCGATTGGCTGCCTGAAGCAAAAATGATGAGCGTGAGTCGTTCCTGACAGCAAGTTTGCTCACGCGCGCACCTCTAATTCACAATCCATAAATAAAGCTTCACAATTCAAAATGCTGGCCAAGTTACAGTGGAGGCATGTCATAATTCAGCTAATGCTGACTCAATTGGTTCATTCGGGACACGGAGATTTGCTGCAGCAGCCCATTGTGCGCATAGAAATGGAGGAAGCCGGCTTCCATAGGTAAGCTATTCCCACACACTTCGCTTCCCATTTTATCACTAAATTCTGGCCAAATAGAACCCTAAACTACACTGTGCAGTTTGATTATCCACTAGCTGGTCAGGATTGTGAGTACATGCTATTGCAGTCTCTACCAGCAGCGGTCTACATAAGCACAGATGAGCTGGACGATCTTCAGCGCCTAAACAGGGTGAGTGGCCAACTACTCTGTTATTTGTTTACTAAATCTCCTTCCTTGATTCCAGCTTAGAGCCATATATCCCAAGTTTGTGGACATTGAAGTGCCCACGGAGCTGGGGCAGCCTTTTAAGGTTTTGCTCAGTGGAGCACCCAAAATTAGGGAAACTCTGTTACTGCCCATACACTTTCGGTATCATGCACCCAGTGCCAAAAGGTAACTACGACATATTAAGTTAAAGGTATATTAATCAGATCCCCCCACCGGATAGATCCACTGTCTTGGTTCCTCTGGCCACACCTGAACTGTATCTTAATTGTCACCTGGTTGATAATGAGTTCATTGACAATGAACTGGTGGCTCGACCGGATAAGCTATATTGCCTGAATGAGCTGCAAAACAGTTTTGTGGTGAAAGAGGAGTCTTGCAACTGGAAACAGATCTATGTGGACTATCAACTAAAGGCCCCACTTCGAGCCGAAATACCCGTGGGCAATGCCTTGGCCTTTAAGCCGGTGCTATATGCTACCATGGCACTTAGCTGGCTGATGGTCATTTGGATTATAAAGCGTACTCGCTTCACAACCAGTCGCATCAATCAGCGTTTGGAGGAGCAGCGTCTATTGCAGCAAAAAGTCAAGTAACAGTCAATGAAATCTGTACGTTTCCATGTAAATATCAAGAGGGATCTCTAAATGTAAATATCTAATACATCCAAGTGAATTGACATATTGAACATTTGCCTAAGCTTTAAGTTAACTTAGCCTAATCAAATAACCACTTCCTTTTCAACTAACTTCTTTTAGACAATCTTGAAAAAATAAATAAGAATCTGCACTGTCCTAACCTGAAGCAGAGCAAAAATGTAACCAAGTGTTTGTCAGTTTTGCTTAAATTTATTTGATGTTGGTGACGACTGGTTTACAGCCAATTTATATGCGCGCGATATTGGAATTTCATTTTCGTTGCAGTTCTTTGTACATGGCAGAGCCCTGGCGTGCCAATCTATCGGCCATTTCGTTGCCCTTGATGCCTCTATGTGCCTCCACATAGTTCCATTTTACTTGAATTTGTCCGCCCTGCAGCAGTTCATCCAATTCCTTGAAGTCAACCACATTTTTTACCGGCTGATTGCTTTTCAGTAGCCAACCTCGTCTCTTCCAGCCCTTGACCCATAACGTGATCGAATTGATCAGAAATTGGGAGTCTGTACAAATGCAAAGCTTTTCAATGCCCAAGTCCAAGGCGGTCTTGATTGCAAAAATGGCCGCCTGAATCTCGCCCACATTGTTGGTGACACGTCCCAATACCGGTTTGGCTGCGTTCCTAATAGAGAGAAGTATCTGAATGGGTGTCCCAGAAGATTAAGTTGGACTCGCAACTTACAGTGTATGATTGTCGCCAAAGTAGACGCCGAAGCCGGCGCAGGCATTGGCCCTCCCATTGCCTATGCAAGAGCCATCTGTGTAGACTATGACAAAGCCTTCCTCATCTATTTCAAACTCAAGCTCGCCAATTCGCTTCAAGCCTACTGCCTCTGAGACCTGGGAAACGTGTCGAGGTACCTTCGATTGCTGGCCAGCCGCATAACTAGATTCCATCTTGCGTTTGCGTAGGGGAAACCCCTCCACTTCGTTCATAACCGCATTCTGTACAAAATAAATCAATATTTAACCCTTGAAGAAGGCAGTCTTACCCATACCCACCAAATCTTCGTCTGTGATAAGCTCCTCCTGGAATGCACTGCTAGCGGAAGGGTCCGCTTCATTTAGTACCGCCTGCTGTAAAAAGTATACACAGTTAAACACTTCAAACACTTTTCCTCTGTCTGGCCGGCCACCCACCAAGTCATCCTCGGTAATGAGATTCTCCTGCTCTGGTTCTGCTTCCACCTCGTTCATCAGCTTGTTCTGAAACAGAAATATATGAATAAGTCACTGGCAACTCTACGGCTTGGACAAACCAAGTCAGCCTCTATGTGTTCATCCTCCTCTTGTTCATCTGGCCAAACTGATCCGCCCTGATATTTTGACTTGGACTGTTTTCGGCCCAGTGGCACGGCCACTGCCTGTGGTTCATTGGCGATCACTTTCCAATACGGATTCTTATCGTTGCAGAACTCTTCGGCCAATTTACGAGCTTTGAATTTCTTATAAACGGCTCCCTTAAAGCCCGAGACCTGCTCCTCGCATTCTGTCCAGCTTGTAAAGATGCCCACTTTACGACCTCTTGCTACTGCATAGTAAGACATCGTGGAACGCTGCAAGCGAACTGCTCCTCGAAGTGCATTTCCAAATGGTCGAAACAATAACATTGTGTATGCGTGTGTGTGTGTTTGATTGTGTGTTTTAGTGTGACTGCGTTTCAGGGATGGAAAATATTGAGTGTGACAGTGACGGCAGCGGTGACTGCGCTCAACAATTCAGCATTTATTCGTTTGCCTGGTAGGGTCACACTGCAGATGCAGCTAATTTTTCTTGAATAAACCAACATGTATCAGCCGCCGCCACCTAGCCAGCCACCGCCGCCGCCACCACCACCGCCGCCTCCAGAAACTCTCTCGCCGCCCGGTGAGGACTCGAGTCACGAACCAGCCTACACCTACAACCAGACGTCTTCTCAGAGTTCCACTTCCTCAGATTACTACAAGTATTCCGGTGGCGCTGCACTGCCCAGTACTGCGTCCAGCTCCAGCTATGAATCCTATCAGGCGCCTGGAGCAGCTTATTCCTATGACGGCTACAACTACCAGGAAGCCTCCGCCTCCTATGGCCAAGAGCCGTATAGCCAGAGTGGCTATGGGGCCTATGACAGCTATAAGTACCAGGAGCGCTATGCCTCGTACACTCCGAACTATAGACCGCCTCATACCAGATACTCCTCGTCATCGACCTCCGCTTACAATTCCAACTATAACCACTACGGCGGCTACAATTATGGCCCCCGCTATGACTACTACCAGCCTAGGCCACCACGCTTCACTCAACAGCACTATCCGGCCAGAAGTACAACTGGCGCTGGAGCCGATCAGGCCTATGTGCCACGCAGCTATAGGGATAGAAGCGAGCCGGTAGAGAAACCCAAACCCAAGGTGGAGACTGAAAGAGATAGGCTGTTGCGTCAGTGGTGCTCCAACTATTGCGAAAAGCCAGAGGATTATGTGCGGAAAATGAATGCTCTGCATGAGGCGGAGACTCCAGCCGAATCCTGGGTACGTTCGTCACCTGCTGAACTGTACTATGAGCGCACCAAGCAGGAAAATGAGATGAAGGGTAAACTGCGTCTGGAAAAACTGTGTAGACTCTTTGATGAGGAGTTGCTGCACCGGGCCGATCGAGTGCGTCAGAGTTTACCTGCCTATGTACCGCCTCCCAGGCGGGCACGACGGCGTGTGTGCAAGCACAAACACAAATCTGAGGCTTGTTCTTCCTCCTCGTCCTCGTCGGATGATTCGGACGAGGATGCCTTTAAGATTGAGCAGGATTGCTGTATGGAGGAACTGTCACGCAAAGTGCAGCATCCACAGCGTGTGCATGCCGATCTCTGGCACAATGATGCCGGCGAAATGAATGATGGACCATTGTGTCGTTGCTCGGCCAAATCTCGTAGAATTGGGATACGGCATGGCATTTATCCGGGCGAAACGGGCTACAAGCTGTGCGACAAGAATACGAACAATGCGGGCCACTTATACCATTATCGTATAACCATCTCACCGCCCACAAACTTCCTAACCAAGACACCCACTATAATCAAGCATGATGAGCATGAGTTTCTCTTCGAGGGATTCTCCCTGCTGTCGCATGTGCGTCTTTCGGATTTGCCGGTGTGCAAGGTGATACGCTTTAATATTGAGTATACCATTGAGTATGATGAGGAAAAGATGCCGGAGAACTTTACCATACACGAGTTGGATTTGTTCTGTGAGTAGCCAAGTGAATCCAAAAAACGCCAATTTATTAGCCCCTCCTTCTCCTTTCAGTTAAGTATCTGTTCCACGAACTGTTGGAGCTGGTGGACTTTGATTTGATGCCCAGCAGCGTGACCACTCAGGGTGTGGAATCTTGTCCGGCTTTCCATTTCCTGCCGCGTTTTGTGCGCGATCTGCCCGACAATGGCAAGGAGGTGCTGGCCATGTGTGAGGTACTTAAATATCTGTTGGACAATTCGGCACAGCTGGTGGAGCGGCAACAGTTGCTGCATCTGAATCAGATCAGTCAGCACGAGTGGCAGAACTATGTGGACTTCATCAAGGGCATGCTGGTCACGAAGCCCGGCCACAAGCCTTGTTCGCTGCGTGTGGATCAGCTGGATCGTAATAACTCCGATCTACCAGAATGTGTGGACCAAGAGACGGGCATTTCCCATCCAGCGATTGTGCACTTTGGCATACGGCCACCCCAGCTAAGCTATGCCGGCAATCCCGAGTATCAGAAGGCCTGGCGAGAGTATGTCAAGTTTCGGCATCTGATGGCCAACATGTCCAAACCCTCGTTCAAGGATAAACGCAAACTGGAGGAAAAGGAGCAGAGATTGCAGGAAATGCGCACACAGGGACGGATGAAGCGTAACATAACGGTGGCCATAAGCTCGGAGGGCTTCTATCGGACGGGCATTATGTGTGATATAGTGCAACATGCCATGTTGATACCCGTACTGACGGGTCACCTGAGATTCCACAAATCGTTGGATCTGCTGGAGCAGAGCATTGGCTACCACTTCAAGAATCGCTATTTGTTGCAACTGGCCCTGACACACCCCTCGTACAAGGAGAACTACGGCACCAATCCGGATCATGCGCGCAATTCGCTCACCAACTGTGGCATACGCCAGCCGGAGTATGGAGACCGAAAGATACATTACATGAACACCCGGAAGCGTGGCATCAATACCTTGGTTAGCATCATGTCACGGTTTGGCAAGGATCACGAGACCGTGTCGAATATTACACACAACGAACGTCTGGAGTTCTTGGGCGACGCTGTGGTGGAGTTCCTCAGCTCGATTCATTTGTTTTTCATGTTTCCCGAACTGGAGGAGGGTGGCTTGGCCACTTATAGGGCAGCCATTGTACAGAATCAGCATTTGGCTTTGCTGGCCAAGAAGCTGCAGCTGGAGGAGTTTATGCTGTATGCCCATGGCTCGGATTTGTGCCATGAACTGGAGCTGCGGCACGCCATGGCCAATTGTTTTGAGGCTTTGATGGGAGCTCTGCTGCTGGATGGTGGCATCAAGGTAGCGGATGAAGTGTTCACGGATGCCCTGTTTAGACAGGATGAGAAACTGTTGCAGATATGGAAGAATCTGCCGGAGCATCCGCTGCAGGAGCAGGAACCTTTGGGCGACCGCAGCTGCATTGAGTCGTATCGTGTGCTGAAGGATCTGACCAAGTTTGAGGATGACATTGGCATCAAGTTCAAGCACATACGCCTGCTGGCCCGTGCGTTTACGGATCGTTCCATAGGCTTCACCCATCTCACTTTGGGCTCGAACCAGCGTCTGGAATTTCTGGGCGATACGGTTTTGCAGCTGATCTGTTCGGAGTATTTGTATCGCCATTTCCCGGAACATCACGAGGGTCACTTGTCGCTGCTGCGCTCTTCCCTGGTCAATAATCGCACCCAGGCTGTCGTATGCGATGATCTGGGCATGCCCAAATATGCGGTCTATGCCAATCCCAAGGCTGATCTGAAAACCAAGGATCGCGCCGATCTGTTGGAGGCATTCCTGGGTGCCCTGTATGTGGACAAGGGTCTGCTGTATTGCGAACAGTTCTGCCATGTGTGTCTGTTTCCACGCCTGCAGCTGTTCATCATGAACCAAGACTGGAACGATCCCAAATCCAAGCTACAGCAATGTTGCCTCACCCTACGCACCATGGATGGTGGTGAGCCGGATATACCCTACTACAAGGTGGTCGAAGCCAGTGGCCCCACCAATACACGCGTCTACAAGGTGGCCGTGTACTTTCGCTCCAAGCGACTGGCCACCTCCAATGGCTCGTCCATACAGCAAGCCGAGATGAATGCCGCCAAGCAGGCGTTGGAGAATTCCAGAGATCTGTTTCCTCAGCTGGATCATCAGAAGCGTGTCATAGCCAAGAGCATTAAGAAGCAAACGGGCAATGAGCTGGAGCAGAATGGAGCGACGAACAAGCAACAGGAAGATGCGGTACAGTCCAAGAGGCCCAAGTATGCGGATCCACTGGTAGATGAATCTCATTTGCCCAAACAATATCGCATGCATGAGAATATCTCAAGTGATGAGCTGCCCGAGGATGAGGAACCGGCTGCCCAGAGTCCCAAGGGTAAGTGGATGGCAGGGATTCGTTAAGCAAACAAAGATAACAAATCCATTGGTTTTTTTTTTTCTAGCTCCAGCCCGTATGTCACACACGAGCGACAGCAGCAGCTCCGACTCCAGCGTAGGCTCACCCCAGCGTAAAACTAGTCGTCGCCGCCGCCGCCGTCTGCGCACCACCTCATCCGTTTCATCCATGTCCTCAGCCACTTCAGCTGTACAAGACTAGGCAACAACAGCTCCCAAGTGTGTTCTCAAGCTCTTAGGATGTTGCCTAGTTTAGTCCTTCAACCGCTGAGCTGCATTTTGTGGTCAAATTTATTGAGCCGGCCGAGCATCGTGTGGTTTAAAAAAAAAATGGGTTCCATAATAAAAAATCAACAGCAAAAGTTTCAAAAATCAATTTGAATTTGGGTAAAGTTTTTAGCCAATTGGAAACAACTCATCGGTTCGATCTTAAGCCAGCACCAGCGGGCTACTTGAACAGCGACAGTCGACGGCCCAGAGTAGTGCGTCCGGCGCCGCTAAGGGCATTGCTTATGTGGCTCAGCTGAGGCAAGTTTTGAATATCGCCGCGGGCAGCCATGGAGGGTGGTGATCTCAGCAGACGCTGAGCCACGCGTTGAATGTCGGCCGCCTGAACTTTTTCTGCAATGGAGAATCGGGGAGGATTGGAATTTCTTTACCATCAAGTCACCACTCACCAATCTCGTTAATGAAATGCTCGGGTCTCTTGCGATGCCCCGTCACCAACACCTGCCGGCCCACATCCTCAAACACCACCGGTCTCGATTCCAGATTCATCAGCAGCATGGACTGCAGCTGAATTTTCGAGCGCATCAACTCCTCGCGGCCGGGCTCACTGGACATGCTCATCAGTTCGCGCGTCAGCACCTCTACCATGTCGTTCATGTGCTGTGGCGGTGCACTGCCATGAATGCAAAAGAGTCCCGTATCGCCATAGGCATGGTTATAGGCAGTGGCACTGTACATCCAATGATAGCGATTCAGCACCTTGGTATACAGGCGAGAGTACATGCCCTTTCCGGGACCTCCTGCTGAGAAGGAGCCACCGCCGCCCATCATAATGTTGAGCACACACAGCGGCACGAAATCCTTGTCCTGGTGCGAGCAACCCTCGAAGCCCAAGACCACATGAGCCAGCTCAGGAAGGCCAGCGGCCGCATAGATGGGAATCTCGCATTGCTCCTGAGGAAATGATAATGGTAGTACCAGTGAGGTAAACGCTTAGACCCCCTCACCTTGACACAGCCGCCCGTGTATTGGGCCAACGAGGTGTCCACTTGCTTGGGGCCCTCATCGCTTAAGCCCTCCATGTCCCAAATCGCCTGCTCCTCCACAAAATATCTCTTTACATGCTGCACCAGCTCCTCGTGATCCACGCCCACGCCTGCAATCACCATTCGCTCGGGCGCATGATGGTACTTCAGATAGTTCAGCAACACTTTGCGGTCTATGCTTTCCAGATTTTGGGGCGGACATAGTTTGGGCAGGCCCAAGGTATTGTCTCTATAGGCAGCCGCATGGATCATATCCATTAGAATGGGCTCCTGCTCGGGACGCATGCCCAGTGTTTCCAATTCGAAGCTGACGGCGCGACGGGCTAGATTCACTTCAATCTCGCTCAGTGTGGGTCGCAGCGTGACATCTGCAAGCAGGCGAGTGACCGAATCTATGGCACGACTATCGATGCTGGCGGCATATATCAGAGTGTCCCTAGAGCTCTGGCAGTCGCAGATGCCACCATTCTTCTCCAGCTCCTTGAGTATGGCATCTTTGTTGGGAAAGTTAACTGTGGACTTTGAAATGGACATGAAATGAGTGAGCTTGAGTTGATTAGTGATTTCAAGCTTACATTGAAAGCAAGCTTCTCCAGGAAATGCGACACTCCGCTGGGATAGGCCACTTCGTAGCGGGGCCCCGAGTCTATCACCAGTCCCACCGTGCAGAACTGTCCATAGCGCGGCTCCGAGGCTATACGTAGGCCATTCGTCAATGTGGTCACCTTTGTGATGGCACTTTCAGCCATCGGCTTAGCATAGACGGCCTCCGGCAGATTGGGCAGCGGTTCGGTTAAAGGCGGCAGGTTTGTGACTATTTCCTTGCTGGGCGTATTGACCTTGTGGGGACCCTCTTGGCTGCGTACGCCGCCGGTAATCTTACCTATGCCCGTGCCACTGCCAATCTCATTGCCACCCACTGTGGTCACCTTGGTGGCCAGTCGGCGTGGTAATCTGCGGAGTGGGAAAGAGTTTGGTCTGAGCACACATGGCTCACGGCACACACACACACACACACACACACATGCAACTACAGCCCCCGGCTAAGGCCATGGCTGCTGGGATTCTTACGTGCGCCAGGAGTGGTGGAGCTTCCTCAGCATGCCGATGCTTCGCGCGTTCATTTTGGTTGTTGCTGTTGCTGCTGGTGATTTGGCGTTGTAAACGTGAATTTACAAATTTGAAATGTTTGAATTTTGAATGTTGAATAATATGTGAAATACTAAGTGATGTTCATGTAAGCTCGTCCTGCCGAGCGTTTTTTCTGGTATTATTAAACATTTAACTACAACGCTGTTTTGCAATCACAGCGCTACGTTAAGCTATCAAATACGTTATATCAGGTTAATTCTGGATATCTGGCGAGATGTTCCCCATCTACGGCTATCGATACCGCCAGATTTAGCTGGAAAAAGGCCAAATCGTGATGGTCGAGCGTGCTAGCACTTATATCAAACAGCTGTTCTAGGGATGGGTGGCATGTGCCTAACTGTTACCGTAACGTGTTGAGTAACGACCCAAACGAGCACGCTGATTACACTCACGCGCCTACGAACAAATTTGGATGTCAATTTCCCCAAGAGCAGTTTTTATTGTGAAATAAGCGATTCATGCGTCGAATGGGTTATACAGATGTATATGTATATTATTAACACTTTGGGATTAAGAGGGCAAAAATAAAATAAACTTCGCTATAGACATAACATATGCTATATTTATTATTTAACGGTTCAATCAAATTCCATTTTCCACCAACTAATCAAAATTGAAACGTCTCTTCCCATCGAAACGATAACCATAGGCAGCTGCATTTTTGGTATCCACCAGAGCAGGATTGCGATGTTTGAAGAAACTGCCGTGACCATGAGCGGGACGTGATGCACTGTTTGGTATCCCCTCCACTTCCCGAGGATAGAAGGCCTCAAACATGCCCTCAGGCGGTAGGCAGCATTCGGATATTTTTGGATCATTGGGATCGTAGGCCTCATCTAGTTTACACAAACACAAAAGAATGGCCAACATTTGGCATAGTTTGATAATTGTTTGCATTTTTTCTTCAATTGTTGACCACACACTCTTGGACTTTTACTTTCAATTGCTTTGAAAACCCGTTTAACACTGAGTCGGTGGAGCTGCTTCTCCAGCTCCAAAAGCTTCCGTCTCAGTAGTTCGTCAGCTGTTGAACCATTTCAAATTGCGCGCGCCGCTGTGAAATTCCCACTCGTAGGGGCAACGCCAGCTTTCGTAGAGCTTTCACTCTCTCAAACGGATGCAAATATATGTAGGCAGCCAGCGAACAGCATTCAGGTTTAGTCTGAGTGGATTATCACAGCAAAATTCATACGCCGCAGATAACAATATCAATATTCAAATTCTAGGAACAATTTCCAAGTGTTAAATACTAGAAAAGTGGTTCAAATGTCGTATAATCGCATCAAGGCTGATACGGGGGACTTCTCAAAGATGGAAGGTAATTTTCTTCATGCCGGCTTTAAAAATATTAACTTTTAGCCCACGAAAACATAAAATGTTGTGTGTATATCCAGAAGGAGAGGGGAGAGAGTGCAAGGCAGATGTTAGGGAGTAGAGGAGGGATTTGGACTGGTGTTGAACAAATAAAAAAAAGCTGACCAGCGAAAACCTAAACAATAATTGTGTATACCCCCCTTAAGGCAATCTGTCTGGACAACAACAGGAGCGTTTTAGAACTGTGGAAGGCGCCACGAGGGGCCCACCAAATATGATTTTTAGAAAATGTATTTCCCCAAGATGTGAATGTAAAGTAAGTTTAGCAAGTGTGGTTTCATTATCTAGAGCAGTTAATTGTCGTTCAGTAACGGCTGAAAATAATCACTGCGCACACAACGTTACATTGCGCATATGACGTCAAAGGACACACATTATTCAGATAGGCGACAATTATTTTTTAATTAAAGGCGTGGGCTGTCGTCTATGCAATTTGATGCATTACCCGCAGCCAATTTTGAACCTCTGATTTCTAATTGAAATTGATGTCATTTAATCCACGCCCTTGGCTGATTCGTTGTGGAACAAAGTCCTACCAGAGTATTATACTCCTAAACACTTTTGTCCCATGGTAACGCAGCCTGTTGCTTGATAGATCTGGAAAGTTGCATTTTAGGTGTTCCTGGGTTTTAATAAGTCATGGTTCCTCATAGTTCCTGCAGTTGTTGTCTCTTACCATCTCTGAGATCTGTGCGGAAGACAGACAGACGGTCATGGCTATATCGACTCGGCTGTTGATGCTGATCAAGAATGTATATACTTTATATGGTCGGAGATGCTTCCTTCTGGCTGTTACATACTTTTTGCACAAACTTATAATACTCTGTGTACCTACGGAACAGAGTATAACAAGCCCTATGTACTTAGTTGTAATATCAGTTGTATTTTCCTCTTTTCAGTTCCACTAAACAATGGAGAACGCTTTCCACCAATTCCCCTTCCACCGCCCGAGGTTAGATCGGATGTTAATGCATCGCCATTATCCCACAACACGGGGCCTGACCCACTGAGGGCTCCTCCCATGCTGGAGACTGGTGTAATTATGATTCATCAAACTCCTGGCTTTGTGGTGGCCAGTGGCTCCAAGGATGGGGACTTGGATACCAAGAATTTAATTTTCAATGATCAATCCATACGCAAAGGTTTCATCCGCAAGGTCTACTACATTCTATTGGTAAGCTTACATGTACCCACCCACCAATCAGCCGCATCATCAACATCTGTTCCATTGCAGACGCAACTGCTGTTCACCTGTGGCATTATATCCATCTTTGTGTACCATGAGCCCACCAAATGGTTTGTGCAGGAGAATCCCATTGTGCTGGGCGTGTCCATGATCGTCAATATTGTGGTAATGTTCTCCATGGCCTGTTGTGAGACCGCTAGACGCGCATTTCCGGTGAATTTTGTATGTCTGGGGATTTTCACCGTGACGATGTCGCTGTTGCTGGGCGCCGTCTCCAGCACCCTAGACGCTGATGTGGTGCTGTTGGCCGTGGGAGTTACGGCCTTGTTAGTGGTGGGCCTAACCATTTTTGCCATACAAACTAAATACGACTTTACGGCTTGGGGCGGAGTACTGGTAACAGCGCTGTTGTGCCTCTGTGTTATTAGCATCATGGGAATTTTAAATCCAAGTCTGCTATCAAACACAGCCGTGTCATGTCTGGGTGCACTGCTGGCCAGTTTCCTGCTCATCTATGACACGCAATTGATTATTGGCGGCAAGCATAAGTATCAGTTCAATGCGGAGGATTATATATTTGCCGCCCTGACATTGTATGTGGATGTAGTCCGTATCTTTTTGTATGTCCTACGCTTTGCCAGAAGATAAATGCTGATTTGTAGTATGAAATATTGATAGCACAGATATTATATGTATGTATGTTTGTGTGTCTTTAAGCCAAGTTTATGTGCGGCCAAGCTTTATCATATATCAGGGATAAAGTCCCTTACTAAGTAAATGGAATGAGGATCGATAGGTCGGTGGTTACAGATACGACAGATATCACAAACGGGTGTTGGGTTCTTAATTTTCGGTTTTTAAATATTTTTTTTATATACTACAAGCAATTCCTGTGAATCATTTTCTTGTATGTCCCTATTGGATGAATTTTTCAAACTTTACGAGTTAAAATTGGTTTAGTACGTGTGGGCAGGGTCTTGCTTATTACCAGAATGCTTTATCGGCAGCTGCGTAAGGCTTCCGAAAATATTCTCTGTGCCTTATCAGAGCCACTGACTTAGTTAACCTACAGCATCTTAGCATTTTGGGCAATCAGAATTCAGTGCTAGGAAGTATTTTAATAAGGGGTGCCATGCCAATCTACTAAATTCCTCATTAGGTACAGTTTGAACTGTTTTTAGAAATCACTGATTCACCTGGTGCAAGCTGTGTGTTAAAGAAAAGAAAGGTAGATATAGATTGGTCGTTTCTAATTGAAATTACGACTATTCAATGATTATTTGTACAATTACTTGAATAATTGTACCTCTAAAGGGTTATTATTGAGTAATTATGCTTGAAAAGTTGAATTATTTATGCAATTGTAGGATTTGCACCATGATTTTCCCCAACCAGGTTTACAATCAACAAAATTAATGGTTTTTTTAAACATGGGAATTAAAATCAAAATAATAAGAACAATTGTAGAGTAAGTTCAATTAATCTAATCATTATTATATGATATTTCACACTTTCGGTCTCAAAATGTGGTCCTCAAACTGACAATATTAGGCATATAGCTATAGCCGAAACAGTTAAACATACCCAAATGTGATTTTTATGATTCTGATGAAATCGGTAGGGCAAATAATTCCAGTTAACTTATAGAAATACATGAATAATTCATAATTTTAAGCACCTAATACTCAATAATTGCTCTTAACAGTTACAATTACTCAAGTAATTGTAAAAGTAGTTACATGTTGTTGTTACAATTACTAGCCAAAGTTATGCAGAAGTTATGACTCTCTCTGCTATTCCAAGGCACAAGGCAAGCAGATCGACGTTCGTTTGGTAGCGATAAAAAACCAACAACTTCTTTCTTCATGAAGGCGAATCTATAAATCAAGACTGTGTAGTTAGAGAAGAGGTAAATCTAAGTTTTGGGCATCCAAGGCCCTTAAAAGTAGGCAGTTGTGTCTCTTATAGCCTTTTGACTAAGATAAAATCTTACAAAATTCCCTTTTTAACATTTGCTGGACCAATCGTATGATATTTTGTTTGTTCTTTTTTTTTGGGATCATGGCAAATGCTTATGATTAAGTAATACCACTCTCACCTATCGATCCTCATTCCCATATCGAAATATTTATATATATGTGCATTTTTTTTTTAAGAACCTAATTGTGTATGCCTAACAAATCGAATTCTACACAAGACTCTTCTAATTATCTAGCATTAAGCTCTCCCAAACCCCCAAGAAGAGGCCATCAAATGGCTGGCCAAAATCAAAAGAGAAATTACCAAAATGATCAAATCGAAATTGTCACTCAATTAGTTAGCCTAGACCCGGACACCGGTCTAGTTCCAAACGAAAGGCTGTTGCATCTGCTTTGTAATTCAATACATCTTTTATTAAGCTTACGTTCCGTTTTAACTTTTTGGCTCCTCTTTTCTATGGGTAGTTTCTATGGTACATGTTATGTTATGTGGTATATTGGTATAATCACAAAATGTATGCAATTTTTATTAGTTATATATATATATATATACTATATATACAAAAACGAACAAAACTCAGAGAGAAGTTGGGGGGGAGGGGGGCCCTAAGGATCTAGAGATTTTTAAAGCAAAAGCACATATACACAGTCACACCGATATCTCTCCATAGATATACAAATCTATATATATATTTATATGTATTGTATGTATGTATATTTAGTTAAGTAAGTAACTAAGGCTTCACGACTAAATAACACTATGCACTAAAGAGTGGGGTGTGGGGGCCTGGATAAGCTGGTCAGATGATGAGTGTGTGGGAACAGGAGTAGGAGGTAACTGCACGTACATATTTGTTCTACATGTCTACCCTGTAAATACAACGAATTTTGAACGTACTCTCTATCTCTCTATCTCTCTGTGTGTGTTTTGTTCTGTGTGTCTGTCTGGTGTGAGTGTGTTTGTCCACAAAAAATAAAGACTAATTTGCAAATCCGGATATCAGTTTCCATTTCCCTCAGTCCTCGGTGAATGGGTGATCCGACGTCTCGCTGCTGTTGCGCCGCCGACTCTCTAGAATTTTGGTGGCCTGCTCCAGGGTCTCCTTGTAGAACATATTCTCTGTGGCATCAATGGGCAGCGAATATTTCGAGTCATCCAAGTGCCAGGTAAGACCCAGCACTATATTGAATGCCGATGCATCGTAGCCGTGACAGCCGGAATAGCGATACAGCGGCTTTTTGTTGAATTTGCAGCCATTGGACTGGGCACCTGTGGAACAAGAGGATTGATAATCTGATTACTCTTATCTCTGGATGATAAAAATCACATTTAGAGTTAAACGAATTTATGGAGAATTTCGATTTCAGTTGATTGACAAGTTCACGCATGGATACAGCCAAAGTGCCGGGCCAGGATCTGGCCATACAGTGTGAGCTATTGCTGGAGACCAAAAAACGAGGGTACAAGCGTGAGTTTGATCTGAAGGATATGCAGAGTAGACGTCAGTTGGTGCGTGGTTTCTATGGTCTGCTGATTGTAGGTGTGGCATGGAGTGATAGCATGGAATTCGACGACTAATACCACATACATTTTTAGCTACAGGTTGCCTTTAGCATACCCTGTATGGAGTTGCTACTGTGGTACCCCTTACCCTATGTGGGTATCTGTCATGCGGTGGTTTTCTTTATTAATATTCTAGTGTACATCTGTCTCTATGTCTGGCGGGACTGGCGACGTCCGGCACCCTATAGCTATCTGATACTGCTGTTGACCACCGTTACCAGTGTGCTGGGAAGAAGTCTGTATGCCCTGAGTCTGGGACTGACGCATTGGGTGGGCAAACCCCTAACCAATTATACTTTTTATACCCTTGCTTATTCCCCCTAATATACAGATTCATGTCTATCCCCTGGCTTTGATACTGGAGCTACTGGCGCTCATGCTTTACTCCAAGCAGACCAAGTACAAATTTACCCAATGTCGTGGATTAATTATAATATTTTTGGCTTTCGGCTTTTTGTTCTTGTTGGCCTACAAACTGGACATGCTGGTGCAGCTGAGTACGGCCTTTTTTTGTCTACTGGAAGCTTGGTATGTGGTCTATGATACACATTGTATGCTGTGTGGACGACATGGTTATCAGTTGGAGGCAGGGGAATATGTGTTCGCAGCCTGTAACATTTATGCGGATCTACCCAAAGGCCTGTGGAATGTGGTGAAGGTTATATTTCTGAGTAAAATCTTTGGAGGCGTGAGATTCTGTCTGGATTGCTGTAGAACTGAGGTGTGCTAGGAGAGCGCACCTCCTCCTATGCATTGTACATGATTCACAACGATTAAACGGAACGGATATACCATCTTTTGTAAGCATCTAGTTCTTGGGGGGGGGGTATTACAGTACAGCTAGGCCACCTTCTCTTTAACCTTCAACTCGCCAGCCAAGTCATCGCTTAACCATAAATTCCCCTATCAACTAAAAGTATTCAATTCCATTCCCATCAAGTCAATGTCTCTGCAAATGATGGTCATTAGTCCCTGACTCACACCCTCCCCAGCCAGTGGCCAAGTGATTGATTTATATTGATTGGGCGGGGTGGCGCACCAAAACCACCTCGTGTTCACTTCTCTAATGAGACTCAACTCACCAATTGGATCGATGCACTCCAATGTCAGGGCACATTTTAGCCATGGCAGCATGATCTTCTCGGTGACAAACAGACTGTCCGCAAAGAAAACCACATCGAGATCAACCATGCGCAAAAATATGAAATCCTCGGCATCCGACTCAAAGTAGTCGAACATTTTGGGATGCGTCAGCGATGACACGGCCGTGGGTGTATTCCAGCCGAGTACGCCGGAGACCAGTACGCGATTCTGCAGCTCCAGCATTTCACGATGACCGCCCCGTAGCCGCATGTAGTTCTCAGCAAAGAGCACCGACTTGGCCCGCATGAGGGCGTCCTTTATCACAATGGGGCGATAGGCGTGTGTGCGCTGATCCTGCACAAAGGAGGGGAACTCCGTTAGGTCGTAGGTGATCACCGAGCAGCGGCTGCTGTTGCAGTAGGCATTCAGCGAGCGCAGCTGCTCCTCGGACACGCCCAGGTCATAGATGAGCAGATACTCAGTCGGCAGCCTGGCTGCTATATTCTGGGCCAGCAAAATGGCCGAGGGCGCCTGACCCTCCAGCACATAGGTGACTATGGTGAAGTTGGTTTTGGTGACATTGTACGGTGTGGTGATGCGTTTTCGCCTCTCCTCCCGCTGCGATTGACTGGCGGCTAACTCCAGGCCGCCAGTCTGCTGCTGTCGCAGCTCATTGAGCTCCAGTTCCGCCTTGGTGGCCGAGGCGGGCGCTTGGGTGTGTGACAGCTGCGGTGGCTGCAGCTGCTGCTGGTGCTGAGGGGCATCTTTGGTTGAGGTGAAACCGAGCAGCAGTAGATATTTGGGATCAAGTTCAAGCTTCTTGCGTTCCAATCCCACGCGCAGGTTTTCCTGAAACAAATCAAGCGGGGAGAGTTGTACATAATTATGTGGCGTGTCTGTGTCTCCTTTGCATTCCTAATGGCGACAACATTTGCACTTCCCACCACTGGGAATCCACTGGGAGGTTGCGTGTGGCCAGCAAAATTTTAATCAATATGTCGGCCAGCCGCCACCCGCCCCCCTTCGGCTGCAACAATCAAATTTAGTTCGTCATGGGAGCCATAACGGAAACATATGTGAGAAATCTATCTATTTGAATTTGCCGGCCCGGATCAGCGGCATATTTCCGTTTTGATGTCAAATTGCTGGCCATTTGGCGTGACAGAAGCCTGTAAAGAGTTTATGCCGTCGCAAGGAGGGAGTGCTGGCGGAGGCCACAACCAAATTAACCTGCGGCAGGCTCGGCTCAGGCTTGTCGTCGCCAACACACAAATCGCATGACAGTTTGGCCCCAAAAAAACACACACACACACACACACACTCACCAATGGCACCTGTGTGCCAAGGACCATGATTGCGCTTATATACATTAAATAGTTAATACTTGTGTAAAAGATTATCAAGGATCAACCGTAACAATCAGAGATGGATGCTCAGTGGAAGAGGAGAGACAATGAACAAAACGCATCATAAATGGAAAGTTAATTGGAGTGGAGAGCAGCTGAAAGATGACGCAACGTAGTTAAAGTTTTAAAAATCAGGAGAAAATCCATTTTATGCCAAGACATTCTAAAGCAGAGGTCGGCAATATGTGCAGAGAAGTTGCTACTGGCCATTTGGCTAAAATTTACACTACGGAGCAAGCTTTATGAAGATTGGTAGGATTTAAAATGTTCTACGATCATCTCACTTCTTCATAAACGATAAACTTTAATCAAAGTGTATACAATATAAGCCCTAATATCGGCACAGTCAACCATAGGACTAAAAAGTGGTGCATAAAGTACAAGTAGAACATACAATTACCTCTTCACACTCTAAAACCCGCTACTCAGTCTATAGGAAAACCGTCCTTAGGTTATCGAATTGAATAATCATGATTGATAATTGATCGATTTTCTTAAGATATGTTGTTTCTTTTTAAAGCATTCCAAGAATGCAGCTTACTTTCCTCTCAATGGGACTTACACAGAAAGTGTTGTCCAAGTTCAGGATTTTCAGATGCATTGGGGGGTTGAGGGAAATGTTCACCTAAATATAAGGTCACTTTTCCTAAAAGCTGAAAAAGACAGTGTCTTTTTAAGCTTTAATATCAAAGCTTAAGCTGACATTACGACCGTTAAGGAAAAGTGACCTTATATTTAGGTGACTATTTCCTCAAAAATTCAACTGTCTGAGCATTTGGCCAGTTAAAACGACTTGGTTCTTTAGATTAACTTGCCTCTAGATCGCGCGTGTCGACAAAGTTAACACGCCATGTCATTAGTGTTCAATTACCGGTGGTAAGGTACGGCTCAAAATAAGAAATAAGAACTATAACACAACTCCAACACCCACCCACACCCACACCCCACACCAGGGTATTTGCTTCCTTGGTTTATACTTCTACTCTGTGGGGATACAAGTAAAAACAATCTTAAGCAATATTTGACCTAACACTTAGTAACAGAATTTCCAACTTTAGGGCAGTTTTTTGCCTTATAGAAACCATAGAATTCTACAGAAGGTTCGGCGCAGAGCCTCGCTCCAGGCTTGATATATAAGCTTCGGTTCAAGGAACAGTTCCTAGAGTTATCGAACCTGAGGTATTTATCTGAGGCTTAATATATAAGATTCGGTTCAAGAAACGGTTCCTCAAATTATTGAACCTGAGGTTTAGTTTTAAACCTTGGTTCGTAACAACTCCACTCTTTGAATACAACATTTAGAAGGTGCAGCCTTCATCTGTGCCGAAGTTTTTATACCCTTGCAATAGCTCGCATAAATATTTTCAAAAAAACCTCTTTTTCCCCATTTTCCGACCGATCGTTCGTATTGGAGCTATATGATATAGTCATCCGAATTGGCCAACAATTTGTAAAATTATGTAAAAGCTTGTGAAACAAACAAATACAAATTTGCAGGATGCTACCTTTCAAAACAAAAAAGTTTTTCTAACTAGACTGTTTTTCAGAACTATCTTTTGTATGGCAGCTATAACATATAGTTGTCCGATTTTCATTAAACTTGGCAAAATTATAAAAAAGCATAGAAAACTTATAAACACAATGTTTGGAGACGTTTCCATTGAAAAGGAAAAAGTTTTTCTCACTCAAACTGGTTTTCCGACTAATTGTTCCTATGCGAGCTATGAGATATAGTCATCCGATCCGGTCGGTTTCGACATATTAGTAGTGTGCAGCAAAAAGAAGACTCTGTGCAAAATTTCAGCTTGATAGCTTTAAATCTGAGAGACTGGCTCGCGTAGAAACAGACGGACAAAGCTCAATCGACTCAGCTCGTCACCCTGATCAAGAATATATATGGTTTATGGGGTCGGAAATGAATATTTTAATGCGTTGCAAACTTCTGGGCAAAATTATAATACCTTTTTAATGTAATAACTAAACAAAAGCTCTTTTACTTTTAATCAAAATAATAGCCAAACCACTTGGAATGATAGCTTTTGGACCACCCTTATGCAAGCACTCCCCCTCTCCCTCTCAACGCCGCATGCCAAACTAAAATTGGTTCATTTGCTTCCCAGCTCGTTAAAAGGATGCCCAGTTGACTTTTAAGGTCAGTGCCAGATCTCATCATCAATTTTCGTTTGCCAAATATGTGCTGCTGCCAGCTGCAACTGTGTGTGTGTGTCTGTGTTGCCCTTGAACTGTACATGTGCATGGCCAACTCCCACGTCTGGGTCATCAAATTGGTAATATGTGTATGCACAGACTCTGTCGTACGGCTTTTAGTACCCTGTAAGCATTTAAGTGAAATATGTTCAAACATATAAAGTGGATAAATTCCTGATCTGATGGGTGGTAAAAGTTGGCAGTTTGTTTCTTAAATGAAAATACTCAACATTTTATGGTCCAAGTCTTAAAATCTACAAAATGTTTACTTAAGCTGTCCTTACACTTGTCTTATATCAAGGAGCTAAAGCAAATATGTTTCTCTCTAAATATTCAAGAGCATGTGGAGAATTTCTACTAGATAAGAGTTTCCTTGTAGAGAACTTTGAGGGATGTAAAATCAGCGTTCTTTATAAGATTGAATGAAAGCTCAGCAGGAATAGTATATTGACGCCCAGAGTACTCCCAGTCGGACTTTGCATCATGTGTTGAGAAAAATCAGTACATCTAGTGGCATGAAATTTCACTTAAATAGTCAGTACATGATTCTTTTTGCAAGAAATAAGAATGAAAAACTCACAGGATATTTTCTCATGTATTTGTCAAGCTAAAAGTCTGCAATTTCATACCAAAACATGAACAACTCAGGTGTTTGTCTACGATATACAAAGTAAGTACATCTGGAGTACTAAGAAAGTAAAGAGCCCGAAGGCTCCTGAGTTTTTCGGCGATTCCATTGCAAAACGAAGCGAAACGCTCAAGTCTTGGCATGCCTTATCACGTGAAAAGTAAGCATGAGAAAGTACCTTTTTCATGATGAAAAGTCCGCGTAATGCGTGAATCATTCTCCTTGTGTGAGTGTGTGTGTGTTCTTAGAGGGTATTTTGTAGTCGAGACACTGCAAAGTGCCACTTTAAGGCTTTTAGTAAAATGAAGGCCCTTTCTCTACAGATGAGCCTGCTTGTCTGGCACTTACTTTCTCAATGAATGGTCCCAATCTTCTGTCAAAGTTAATACACGGAATGTACAACGCCTATGCCACATTGTTTACACTTGCTCCCTGACATATGCATACATATGGTGAGTGTGAGTGTGAGTGTGTGTGTGTGTTTGCGGTAAACAACAATTCTTGACTGCTTCGATTTTTGCCTAAACTTCATTGTTGTTGTGGCTGCTTCGGGTTGATGTTGCTGTTTACTTTTACTTGTTGGCCCAAAACGTTCACTGTTTACATTAATTAGATTGCGGCAGTTTCCGGCCGCGATTACACATTTGTGCTGTACGGGCGGACACATATCGAGTTCCAAGGAAACCAAATTCATTTAAATTTTGTAGTCGTACGTAGAATCTAAGCCAAGTACACAAAGCTTACACACTTCGATGCTATCTAACAATCTAAACAAGCCAACCTAATGACAGCATAAATTATTGTTTTGTATGATAAACCTTATCGCACTTTGTGGATTCCACCCCGTGAGCCACAACTCATCTTGAAAAGGTTTAAAATTGTGTTTTGGTTATTCATGTGACTGACTGTCTGACTGAGCTGAGCTGTCGGAGGGGTCGTCGACGGGTTATAAACGTGTTCTAACCGCAACAGCTCATTGTATTTCATTTGTCGGCGCGATTCATTGCACAAAATATTGTATTAAACTGGTTTCCTTTTGTGTATTTAGCTATAGTTAAAAAGCTCTCGTTACAGTTATGCTCAATGCATTTGCAATTGCAATTAGATAGCCCCGATACTGGTGAATTGAAGTGCCCTACACAGACCACACAAAACATATGACGACAACGACGACGGCTTGGCTTCGATTTGTCATGCGACAATGAGCCCCCCCACCAGCCCCCAACCCCACTCTTAGCCAAAGTCCAAGCCTGAACCCTGGTGGAGGGGTGGGCAGGGGTGTCATCTCACCAAAGACGTCAAGTGTTTACTACTAACCGACTACCTTGAAGTATAACAAATTCTATTTAGATTCTTGTCATGTTGAAAATATAAACAAACTAAAGTATAGTAGGCCGCATATAAAGTGGCTTAATTATACGAAAGTTCTGACAAAAAAAAAAGAATAATTACAAGTTTTGGTGAGAATGAGGCATGTGCTCTAACGATTCAACTGAAATAGATATGCATGAACACACATTTGTGGAAAGTTTTTGTGGATGGAAATGTGAAAGAGAGAATATATTCAAATAGGAATGTGAAATGAGTAAGGGCGCTGCAGTCAAGTGCAAGGAAGGGCGATTGCATAGCTAGAACCAATTCTAATCAAACCCTTTCCCGATCTAGACCTTGATCGATTTTGGGAAGCGCAGTTTTTTGGCTCTAGACCCTATTTTAACAAGAAAGAAAGTCGCTCTAGCCCGACTATAACATACTCTGTACCAAGGAAATTTTATGCTCAGCATAAATTTTGATGCTGAAAGCAACGCTGCAGTAGCGAACAGTCTTTTGATCATAACTCGAAAATTGTTCATCCGATTTTCTTCATTCCTTTGGCGGATCGATAAGTTATTCTCATAACTAAATATGTCTAGAAGGAACAAGGCACCTATCTTCAAAACTGTGAGAGACAAGACGTTTTTACCAAATTGCGGGGGCGGGAGGGGGCATGGTCAAAATTGAAAATAAACTTGATCTGCCTGCAGACATAAGAAGCATATGTCCCATACGAGTGAAACCTCTATCTCTTACCATCTCTGAGATCTGTGCGTTCATATGGACATGACTCGAGTGTTGATGCTGATCAGGAATATATATACTTTATAGGGTCGGAGATGCTTCCTTCTCGATGTTATATACTTTTGCACAAACTTGTAATACTCTATGTACCTACGATCAAAGATCTAGAAACGAGGAACGCCACTTATATGTTAAGCTCTGACTATTTAGAGTGGGATCAATGATATCTATCCTCATATAGTTATCCATATTATTTCAGCCTTTCAAAACGCTTGCTTAATGCCAATGGGCATTAGTAGGCGGCATAATCAAAGCAAAGTGAATGCGTTTTATAAAGGAAAGGTTTCGAGTCTCTCCTGATTCTCTTCCCTACTAAGAGAACTCCATGAAGTTTGCTTCACCGTGTAAATCCTGCCTTACATATATGATAAAGCGCCGATTTCTTATCTTCAACATAGAGCGATCTTACAAGATACAGTGTAAAATCTGAGTTTATCTGAGACATCAGCTATGTAGAAGGCTGAGCAATCGGTCCTAAGTCGGTAGATTATTGGAAACATAGCAGCTATCGAGGTGAAGTCAAATCAGCGAAATGTATGTATCATGCCAGATGCCATAGCAAAAACAGTTGAAAACTTTGTTCACCCAACAAAATTAAGCCCAAATCATTCCCAGAAGTTTTCTCAACTTTGCATATTTATCGAGTTCATTTAGCTGACATTTAATTAGCGTGAAAATCGATTTGTTAATTGATGGAACTGTAGAATGGGCGTTAACATTAACAACTTTTACTTTCTGGCCTTTTGTTTTCTTTCAACATGAATATCCAAAATGTGTCATCATGTTGCGGTGTGATCATCTCTTTCAATTGTTAACGGCGGCCCACTCAACCGAATCCAACTGACCTCTGACTTTTGATTAACATGAATAAATTGTGGAGTCGCTGCAATTTGTCTAATTTACATGCACTTGTCCAGGCTGTCTGCTCATCTAGCCATCTAATCAACCATTCCAAAGGGGTTTCGAGTTGACAAATGTGTCGCGCGCCCTCAGCACGCTCGATACTCTTAAATAATTGAAAGAGAAACCAACGGAGGGGAGGGGAAAGTGGGTGACCTAGGAAGGCACAAGTCGTGCCAGGGCCAGGGTTTTGTCATAAAACTTTTAACTATGCCAAAAAAAAGAAGAAAAAGAAAACCGATACAGGCTTTGTGGCGACATTGTTACATCCTCAGTCCATTTATTATTCAGTTCTTCATGACATAAACAAAATCCTCATAGGAAATACGACCATCGCCATCCAAATCGACTTCATTGAACATGCCGTTGAACTCTTCGTCGGTAAATCGTAGCCCAAGACTCTGTATTACGCTCCTTAGTTCGGGTGGAGTTATGTAATCGTCATCATCCCGATCAAACACCTTGAATGCACCCTTCAGGGCCTCATCAGTGTTAATGTTTTGCATGTGTTTGGCCATCGCCTGTAGAAACTCTTCATAGGAAACTTCACCAGTACCTTCTATATCGACATCGTCGAACATTTCATACAGTTCCGCTTCAGTGGGATGTATGCCCATGGAACGTAAGACAAGTACAAGCTCAATGGGGCTAATGCTATTGTTGCCATCGATATCGAAAACGGCGAAGGCGTCGTGTATTTCTTTGATTTGTTCCTCGGTCAGGTCAGCCATTTTGAAGGGAATTGAATATACTTAGAAGTGGGGGGGGGAGTATGGATTGTCTGAGAACTGGAATGTGTACTGAACAGTAATTGCAGGGCCAACTACAACATCATAACCAGAAGCAATTGGATTGGCATAATTCCAGAGTTCCATAGTCATGGTCAATGGGGACCAAAGCACTTATGACCTTTACTCATCTTTGTGTTGCTTAAACATGGCTGTGACTCTGTACCACTGTATTGTTTGCAAATCCCCCAGAACCGAGCCATTTTTACGCTGGTTAGATATGGCACATATAATAGATGATGACTCAACTCTTTCCAGTTACTCAGCCGTCTTGTGGTTGCTCAATTGTTCAACTGATTGTTCAGAAGAAATTTTATGGAAAAACGTGCTAAGTAAGTTCAGGCTTAACACTACCAAACCTAAGATTGGAATTACTCATATATTCCTTCAATGGAAATTAAGAAAGTGTCATCAGATCTATACAAAATTCTTGCTCATTCACTAAAACTGCATCTGTTTGTTGGGTTAGGTAAGTTTAGGTTGCAATGGCTTCCACTTAGGCCTCTTTGGGCCCATTGTGATGCCATTTGTGTTCCCTGTCAACCCTATTTATCCTATCGTTACTAAACCATTGTGTGGACAGAATGTGTTTTACTAGAGCTGGGATATCTGGCTCGAATGTCTCCGAGAGGTTGAGTAGAAGAGGCAGACCCAGTGTTCTAAGTCTTCTTCTACTCTTCTACTCCCTTGACAATGGTAGAGAAGATGTTGTACAGTTTTCTCTTCCTTTTCATATCTGTAGCTTCTGCAGAAATTGCGTGTGCCGATAAGACAGTGACCCGTCATGGCCATATGTGTTCCCTTCTGTAATGTAAAAGATGTGGTAGCATGTTTTAGGTGCAATGTTGGCCGCGTTGGCCTGGCTACCACCCAGGAGGAAAGCTTTTTCCAAAGGTCCGCGGCGAGACAAAGTTCTTCTGTTTTTCACTATTGAGCTGTTCTCTGAAAGGAGCACGATGGAGGTGCCTATACTGGGGCCAGTTTGTCCGCAGACTCATTTCCCTCTATGTCAAGATGTACAGACACCCATTTGAGGTATATACTAAAGTGTCATTCAATCTCGTTCAGAGATGAGCCACATTTAGTAATCGTTTTTGTGTTGTTGGTTTAGGAGTCAAGCAATTTAAGGGTGGCTTGAAGTTTCCTTCTTTGATTGGGAGTATGCTAAGGTAGGTGGCTGGTTTCTAAATGGCCTGGGATCAGGAAGGCGGAACGATATAAGTTCAGACTCGAGCCTGGAGGAGAAAACGACCCTACTACTTTGAACCATCCGTGTAGAAATGGATGGCATGAGCTCTGCTGTGGGGTATGTGGTGGTGTCAGCTGGAATATAGACGTCGTATGATTTGTCAATCGTTTGTTAAAGCAAATAAACATTTTTGTTATATTAAAATCCATTATCTCTCGAAATAATGGTGCAGCTTTCGTGGGACAAACCTAAAACACTGTGTGGCATTAGATGTGCGTCTCAAGTGTCCAAGTGACCTCATTTGGACACAGAATCTTCCTCTCTCCTCTGTCACAAATTAGTATTGAACTATGCCCCCATTAATCTTCAAGGCAAAATGGCAAACGAAAAAAAAAACAAAGATAAAAAGAAAAACACAATACAAAAATTTTGTTGTGCCGCTGCTTGTTTAAATATTTAAATTGCCTTCGTAATCAGCATTGCCTGATGCCCTCCTCCTCCTTGTAGCGCCTGTTCCAGGACACTCCCCGAGCGCCATTAGGCACATGCAAGCTTTTTCGAGTCACGCGCTCCTAAAGTGGCCTGTGGCTGACCATTAAATACAAAAAGGAAGGATTACAATCCACATTTGTTGCTTTATAATTTAGAATTTTTGATGATTTCAATTTCTTAAGGAATAAACAAATGCCAAGAAAATTATGTTTTGATTCTTTGCTTTGCTAGTATTATTCTGCTGCTTGATCGGGGATTCCTTCGGATGCATAGCCATATATTTTGTAGGTTGAATCTCTGTTAAATGAATTCAAATTAAACGCCTCACTTGGGCCAGTTCCTTGGAGGTTCATGCTATACGTTTTCTGCTTCTGCCCAACTAAAATATGCAACTTCCTCCTAGTCCAACGGTAATGCAATAATTTTTCATATTTCTTCATCCAATTTTCAATTTGGAAACTTAGGGCTGGGTCATCATATAAACAAACTCCTCAAAACTTAATTTTCCATCCTGATCAAAGTCCACTTCGCGTAACAATTCGTCCACCTCTTCATCGCTCGCCTTCAGACCCAATATCGTCATGACTGCCTTTAGGTCGGCTGACGTGATGTAGCCGGACTTATCCTTGTCATACACCTGAAAAGCCTCACGCAATTCGTCCTCGTTGTTGGTTTCGCGCAATTTACGTATCATCATGGCAGCAAATTCAGACAGTTCGATTGAACCATTTCCATCAAAATCTACCTCACTGATCATATCCTGCAGCTCGGAATCAGTCGGCTGCCTGCCCAAGGCACGCAACACAGTGGCCAGTTCCCGGATGGTGACACTGCCATCACCCTCCTTGTCTAGCAGACTGAAGGCTTCTGTGATTAGAACCTCTTCATGTGGTGTTAGCTCTTCCATAGTGTTGTATGTAGTATGTACTGTATGTATGGACTGTTTGAATGGTGTGTGCTAAGTGAAGTTGTATACGTTTAAAACTGAAGATTACTCACTCACTGCCTACTAGGTGGCACAGGCACACAGAATGGAATTCAAAAAATCATGAAGAAGGGTCAACGGTTTTGGTGAGAGTTCAGAATTTTGCTTGTAGTTCAATTGATTCTCCTCTCAAGGTTCTACGGCAAGTTCCCGGCATAGTTTTGCTATGATTTCAGCGGTAAAACATGAAAGCATTTGCTATCTTGACTTTACACCTTTTTCTGTTTGGTTTTTTTTTTGTTTTTTGGGTGGGATTAGGCATGTTGACAAAGTGTGCGAGCGTGTGTGACTAATGCCCTTAGATGCCATGGAAAATCTGATAAAATTGTACAATTATTTTATGCTGCTCGTTGACTCGATTCATAAACAACCTTCATATAACACAAATGTCCTTAGTTAGGCTTCAAAATTTGAATGAAATGGAAATCAAATTGAAATCAAATGGTTTCATTTTAACTAGTGATCAACTGATAAGACAATAATTCATTAGTCGGCCCTCCCCCCCTGCCCTGATTGGAGGTGATTAGTTTGGAGTGCGATAAAAGTATTCCCCCTCCACAGTGAAGCCGCCATCAATCATTGGCTTAAGTAGGCTATCAAATTGTGCATATGTGCGTGTGTGTGTGACTCACCTGAAACTCCTTCAACTGCTGATGCGTTTGCACCACAATATTCTTAAACGAATCGTTCGGCTCGCCGGCTGGTCCAAAGACTATGAATACGATCGTAGCGATTATCACACCGATGAGTATCAGGATCAAGTGTTTTGTGCGCATGGCCGCTAAAATTGACTTGGATTTTGTTGTTTTGTAGCCAATTTTGCGGGCAAATATGCGCTTCAGTGTGAGTGAGGCCTCCAGTCTGATGGCTTTTGTTTGGTTAAGCGCGGGCGGAAACCATAGTTCATTTGTGGGTGTGTGCGTGTGTGTTTAATTGTTTGCCTTTCGAAATATCGAAATTTTCGATTATTGAGCATTTATTTATTTGGTTTTGGTTTTGGTACTCCTTCTCATGTTGTTTGCAGTGGCGCCGCTGTCAGCATCGTCATCATTATCATCATCATCACCATCGTGTTAGATTTGCTCTCTGATAATAAATATAAAAAAAAAGAGAGGGAAAATCAATTATTGAAATTATATTAAATAGCGTGGGTGCTGACCAATAAGATTTATTCTATGCTTGCAAAATTTTCCGATCAGAAACAGAAACAATTTGCTTATCAACAACTGTTTGTGGAACAATTTCTATAAACGTTTTTTATTATTTAATTGAACTCAAACGATTGAAATTTATTGTTTACTTTATGTAATGGCATTTCTCTAGCACAAAATTGCACACAGTTAGAAACGGTTCGGTTCGAACCAGACCAATGAACCTGCTGAGTCTTTAAATGGGTACAAAAGTTGTTTTATATAGACAAGTAAAGTAAAAAATTCGTTTTTAATATATCGTCATGCGTTGTATGACGAGTTCGGAAAGGAAAATGAATCAAAAGTTAGTCCAAAATGTTTGTACATTAAAGGTCAAGACTAGACCCTTACGAAGCTGTGAATGAGGTCTCTAGGAAGGATAAAAATAATGAGCATATCTCCATTTTAAGCAAGACTGCAAAACGGTTCGGAACCGAACCCCTAAGGGGCGGGGCGGGTATGGGGTTCGCGAACCGGACAATGAACCAGGGGCCTTAAATTTTTGACTCCTCGAACCTAAACCCGAACCGGACCACTTTTTCGAAAATGAGGTTAATAAGAGTTTTAAAAATTCGACAATATATGACTCAACGTCAGATTGCGAAGACGAGAAGTTTATGAATGCAATAAACAACTATAGAATATAAAATCAGTGAAAGATATTTAAGATTCATTTGAAAATTGTCTAAGATTATATCCTTATAATAGTTTCTTATAGTTTCTTATAGTTTTTCATATTATAAAAAGGTAACAAAAATAAAGTATTTAACGCCGGCAATCGACCTGACCAACCCTAAGGTCTTCCCTTTAAATTGTTCAGCTGATTTGCCACACTTATTTCCTATATATCACCCATTGGGCCTTATCCATACCTTCGGCTTTCAAGTAGTTCTCCTATCCGATCGTTTCCATTACCAAATACTATTTCCGTTGTTGGGTTAAATTGGTTTATCTTTGTACTTCTGATAAGTCAACAGTTTCTATCTTAGCCACAAAAGAAATGAATTCACTTTTATTTTGGTTTCCGCATACAATCTGTGGCAGTTAAACAAACAATTGTCTTTGTATTTGTGGGCAAGCGTTGATAGCTCTGCCTTTGTGGGGTTAAGAATTTATGGCGCATAGCCAGAGCTGCCGCAAAATGTACAAGGTGAGCGGCGTCGTCGCTTCTTAATGAAGCGATGGGCATAGAGAGATTATGGCGGTGGTGGTGGTGGATGAAATGTCTTATGCAAATGAACTCACCAATTTTAAGTGGCGCCCCGCAAGAGGTGTCGCTGCTGACGTTGTTTTTGTTGTTGCTTTAGCGGTGGGAGACGCATGACCGGCGCAGCCTCCCATTTAACTCTACATATGAATTTGGCTGGTGCAATTGCTCAACAAACTTTTACTCTCGTTTGGGCAAACACTCGGATTTGTATCCATTTACGAAGAAGAGAATGAGGAACAAAAGCAGACGCCGCCGCAGCGTTTATCAGCATTTACCCGTGTGTGTGTGTATTGGTATTGTATTACTATTACTGATTAAACACTTGATAATGCACTCGAAAACAGCGTAAGGGAAAAGAGAGTTTTAAGGGCGATCGCGTCTTTGATTTTTAAATCAAAAATAAAAAGGAACTAGATTCGCTTCCGCAAGCGTCGGACTGAAACTGAACAGCTGTACATCGACTAGCGCTGCAAGCGAATGGTAGCAAATCCATCGATAGCTCTATCGAAACGTACTGCCTCCACTATCGATATTTTTGCACTATCGACAGCTATTGGTTGAGCTGACACTCATCTCTAAGTCTGGCTCTGTTGTGGCGCGAATATTTCATAAGTTGAAAGAAAACCTATTGTATTAACAAACATATTTAAGAAACATGAAGTACAATAAAATACGGTATTGAACTATGAATGGATATCCAAGCTTTTGTCAACTGTAAGCTTTTACAACTGTACGCACCTTATTATTCAACTGCTTTAAAATGACGCTAAAAAAGAATCGGCAAGAAGCTAGATCTGGCTGGAATCTGGCTAAACAAGCAACACTAAAGCAGTCATGCTTAATCTTCAACAGAAACTGTTGATCTCCTTGAAATTGGTCCAGAAATATGAATGGCTGCTAAATGCCTATGTTTTGGTAAGTCTTACTGATGCTCTGCTCGACAGTTATCATTCTTATGATTGCCTAGGACTTTTATCTGGATGACCATTGGAGCAAGCTACCGCCCAGCTGGAGGAGTCATTTAGAACAGTTGGATCAGCTGGAACACTTGGCTGATTTACTGCAAAACCCTGGCCAGGAGCATCCTACCAATCAAATATGGCCTCTGGAGCTATTGGCCCTTAAGCAACTGCTTAAAATGCTTTGCATTACGCGCACACGTTCGCACACCCCGCCTCAAGTTGGTACATTCAGTTTCCTGCCCTCAGGGGATGTCTTCTTATTTATTTGCCATTTACAGTCTGTTCTCTGCTGGAGCATCCAAAGCTGAAATACCTGTTTCGCAAATGTGTCAAACCCAAGAAGCTGCATGAGATCACTCGCATGGCAGCCATTTGTGCTCAACATCAGCCTCCAGTTGATTTTGTGGTGGACTTTGGAGCGGGAGTGGGTCATTTGGCCCGCCTGCTTGGCTATGGCTATGGCATTCAGGTGTGCTGTGTGGAGATGCAAGCTACCTTAAATCAGCAAGCCATGGGCATAGATGCGCAAATGGAATCCATGGCACAGAAGCATTTGAAGCCCTCGGAAGTTGGACATTTTAAGCGTCCTGTACATCTTACCCAACGACTGACCAGTAATACTCAGCCAGCTGAATTCTTAGAGTGCCTACGACAGGCCTTGGGACTCACCACGGAAAACTTTCAATTTGGCCTCATAGGCTTGCATCCTTGCGGCGACTTGGGTCCTACTCTCATGCGCATGTTCCTAGCCTGCAAACAGGCAAAGTGGATTAATTTTGTAAGCTGTTGCTATCAAAAGATGACCACACCTCAGACAAACCCCCAAGCCAAGCATCCGGGTTACCCCTTAAGTGCCTTTCTCCAGAGTCAAAGCTTTAACCAGTTGAGCTATGAATCGCGTGAGATTTCCTGTCATGCTGGCGAAATGTATCAAGATCGTCTAAGACGTGGAGAATATGAATATCTCAAGATTCACTCGCTGCGAGCTGCAGCCGAACGACTGATTGTGCAAGAGTTTCCCCTACTCCGGCACTGTGCCCTGCGCAATGTGAAACATCAACCGGGTCTAAGTTTTGTAGAGTAAGTGGCTCCACAGGAAAGGGTTTTTATTAACTCATACTAAAGTTGTTGTTCTGCTTTTACAGATATTTCCAGAAGGCGGTCCAGGGCACCAGATTTGAGACGTTGCAGCTACAGTTGGATAATGAACAGACCGAAAGGGATTTGCTTAACTGGCCACGCATTGTCAGCTTCTATACTTTAAGGCTAATGCTGGCACCATTGGTGGAGAGCATTATGCTCTACGATCGTCAATTGTTTCTCATGGAGCAGGGTAAGCACAAACGACTTTCCTTAGCAATAATATTTACAACAAATCGAGTTTTGCCTTGATCAGCAAAGTGGGAGAGGGATCGTATGTCTTTCGGAGAATTGTTTACGCCACCCACCTAACATATGTATGTGCACGTGCCTATGCGTGTTCTTACCAACACAATGACTTAAAGCTGGCTAAACAGGAAAGGCTCAAATGTGGTTTATGCATAAATTTCTAAATTTCTTCTGACTAAACCAGTTCTCTTCGCTTTCAGATTGCCAAGTGCACATTGAGGCCATCTTTGAGGCGCGTCTGTCACCCAGAAATCACATTACCCAAGCCGCAAAGAGTTGATTTTCCTCTGTTATCTTTCCAAAGACGACGACTAATCGCCGCATGCGGTTACTGACTTTACGGGTTTTATAAAGATAAAATAATTTTATATACAAAAATGTTTACTCTACTTAAAGTCGGTCTACAAAATCGTTGAACGTATTATCAAAAAACGAAGGAGGATGGGGGGGCTGGGGGAGAATTCATTTATAGTAGCCCTTCTCTGCGGCTGCCTCCACTATGGTGCGGATGGCTGTGAAGGCTTCACTGGCCGTGGGCTGTATCTCGACGGCGGGCAGTATGAACAGATCCTGGCTATCGGGAGGACCACGCAGCTCGAATGTATATGCTATCGGTATGCCTGCCTCGGCATGCGCCCAATCCATGCTGCCTCCGCTTGAGGGGTAAATGGTCTCATACAGATTTCCGCTTACATAGTCGCGTCCGCTTTCCGCCTTGATGGCCTTAGCGGCCTTTTGGCCAAACTCCTGCAGGTCAGCATAGTTGGATACATGTTCCTTGGTATAGCCATAGGGGAACATCAACATCTGGGAATAGGAGTGCAAGGCTATGTACGTCTTGATCTGCTCCTTTTCCACATGACTGCGTATGAACTGGATAAGACGCTGGGTTTCCAGTTCACTGCCCGCACTGGGACCGGCATAGTCATAGCGTGTGGGATCACTACTCGACCCGGTGGAGTTCCAGTGATCCGGATAGTTGCGATTCAAGTCCACTCCGCGACAGGTGCCGAACAGCTGGCGATTCTTACGCCACATTCGATCATGCTCGAAGGTGTACTTGTAGCCGTCCGGATTGACGCAGGGAAAGATGATCCAGTTGTAGTTCTGGGCCAGCTGCTGCACAGCCAAATCCTGCGAGGTAAGCAACTGGTTGATAATATACGTGGCTGTAGCCGGAGCAATCCATTCACGGGCATGTATGCCGCTCTCAATGAAAATGGCCTTATTCTGAGGGTTCGAGGACAACTTAAGACCCTTGATGGGGTTACCCTGTGTGCTGGAACCCATGTCCAAGAGCGTTACACGATCGGCATAACGCTCGGCCAGCTGCTCCATCCAAGAGTAAATAGTTTTCAAATGGAAGAAATGCTGCCAATCATACTGAGAGGCATCCACATTCTCGGGTAACACCTCGCCTAGATTCCGATCAATCTTCTCCTGGAAGTTGTAGGTCTGCAGCAGGAAGAAGCACGCAATTGGCAAACGAAATTGAGAATCGGAGCTGTGGACTCACCAAAACACGATGCTCCAACTTGTAGGTCTTCAGTAGATCCGCAAAATCCGCCACGCGGTGGGCGGCCACCAGTATGGACAGCTTTTGACCTATCTCACGGGCGTGTCCTATAAATGTAAGACTGTCACTCTGATCCTCCAGCTGCTGGAACAACTTTATTTGCTGTTCGTTATCAAATTTCACATTATAGATGCGATAATGGTCATATCGCGCCTGATCGGGAGGCGCCACTTCACTTGTGTCTGTGCTCTCCGCTAGAGTCGAACCGCTGGCAGCCATGGTCAAAATATGAATGACTAACCAATTCGCCTTGCTAAGCGAGGTAAACATATTTAGAATTTCCATTTGTTGTTGCTCCGGAGAACTTGGGCAGCAGCTGAGAGCGAGCGCGAGGCGTTAGTAGTGGTGGGCGAACATGTGTGTGTGTGTGAGTCCAACAGCTGTTGTGCTAATCCCGCCACGACAAGAAATTCACTTTATGACTATCATAAACGGCTTCCAGGAAGAAAACTATTCCAGAGGGTACTCACTCAAGTAAGCTGAGAGCCTGAACGAGCTGGTACACTAAGTGAAATCTCCAGGAAAAGTCAATTTGTGGAAATTGGTACGGCACTGGCTAAAGTTATATTCAGAAAGGTACTTAGAATCTCTTGGTTTTTAAGTCATGATTCTTCGAGCCGGATATTCTGGAATATTCCGGGTACTCTTGTTGACCAATTGTCCAGAGATTGTGAAGGGTTCTTGGCAGGTTCGAGGGCACCTGTTTGTCTGTTGCAACTGTTGGTCAACGGATTGTGTCTGCCGCTTCCAAACAGGTAGTAGTTTCACGAAACGAAACGTCTGAGATAAGGTGGTTCATGTTATTGGGTTGTTGATTTGGATTTTTACCTGCCCTCCACTTTCAAATGGTTTCCGACTGTAACAAGCCTATCGAGTACTCGACCACGGCCAAGTATCGATAAATGCGACGCCGAATCGCTTATCGTTTATCAAAGCAGACGCAATTTGGCCCCACAGCGGCACTTTTCCACAGTGTGAGCCTTTCTCAGTTCTTCTGCCATCTGATTTTTTTTGAATAGATACCAACCAAATTGATTAATTTAAGTGCAATATATCCCAGAGACCCCGATTGAAGCAGTGGTAAGCATCAGCAGCAGCAGCCGGCATTAAGAATGCCGACTTCCCTCGATTTTCTCCTTGTCGTAGCTGCTTCTTCTTCTGCGCCCGCGGCCGCCATTTTGTTTTCGCCACTTACATATGTACATCTAAAATCTTTTCGCAGAAGTCACAGGCCCATGAGTATTCATCGAGAGGGATCCGGAGCTGAACTCGATCGCATCACTGTGAAAATCCACAACATGAAACGCAGCGCCTCGCGCTCTCCCGGAAGAAGTAACTTGTCCAGCAGAAACTCACGAAGCATGGGACGTGGCTATGACAATGGTGGCAGTGGCGTCCCCGGCGATTCGCCCGAACGCATCTCGCCGGAGCGTATGCGTCGTCGTTTGGAGCGTTCGCCTAGTCCGCGGGGTCGTTATGGCTCCCCGCATCGTGAAACGTATATGCGGGGTCCGCCGCAGACCGAACGTCCAACCGGCTACAAGGTGCTGTGTGTGAGTGCTCTACCACCCAAAGCACCCGACGAGTTCATCGAAGAGACCTTGTACCGCGAGTACAAGAAGTTCGGGGACTTTAGTGTGCGATTGTCGCACGATTTGGATGAAAGGGTGGCTTATGTGTGCTTTCGCACGCCAGAGGATGCGCGGGAGGCAAAGCATCACAAGCCGCGTCTCATCATCTACGACAAAATGGCTATAGTGGAGCCGGTGTACAAGAGCACTAGGCCAGAGTACAGGTAAGCAGAAAATATGGCTTAGAGGTGGGAGTGTCGACTGAACCATGTCTTAACTTCTGTAACAGACCCCGTGGCCACTCCATATCACCACCGGACTACGACCGATATTACTCTCGCTCGCCCATGGGACCGGGTGGAGTGCCCTTGGATCATCGACGTCCACCGCTTGATCCGTACGAACGCTACGGACCTCCGCATATGCATCCTCATGCTGTGCATCCACGTGACTACCGTCCCCTCCATCATGAGTATCCGCATCCACCACGCGGCCCACCTCTGCATCGTGGCCATCCCCACCACTTGCATGGCCATCCGCCACCACATCAGTATGCGGCTATGCGACCATTGGCTCCCAGGCCTCACGTGCCCTATGAAAAGCCAGAAAGCAAAAAGGATAAGTTTCCCAATTATCTACACCATGTTCAGCCCGAGGATGATCCCCTGTCCACGCGCACTCTGTTTGCTGGCAACCTGGAAGTGACCATTGCTGACGATGAACTGCGTCGCATCTTTGGCAAATATGGTGTGGTGGATGACATTGATATCAAACGGCCGCCGCCCGGCACAGGCAATGCCTTTGCCTTTGTGCGTTATCAGAATCTGGACATGGCTCATCGGGCTAAGATTGAACTGTCTGGCCAGTACATAGGCAAATTTCAGTGCAAGATTGGCTATGGCAAGGTTACACCAGCCACTCGCATGTGGATTGGCGGTCTAGGAGCCTGGACTTCGGTCACCCAGCTGGAAAGAGAATTCGATCGGTTTGGAGCCATCAAGAAGATTGAGTACCAGAAAGGTGAACCCTATGCATACATCCAGTACGAGACAGTGGAGGCAGCTACTGCGGCCGTGAAGGAGATGCGTGGCTTTCCTTTAGGCGGTCCAGAGCGTAGGCTGCGCACCGATTTTGCTGAGCTGCCGGGAGCCACACCAGTGGCTCCATTTAAATCATCCAAGCCGCCCTATGACGAAAACTCCCTAGAGTATCGAAGACCAGAGTATGATCCCTACTATGAGGAGTCGGCAGTGTATGCTCCTCGTGGTGGCTACTCGCCATATCCACCGCGTGGCGGTTATCGAGGACGCGGCGGCTATCGCGGACGTGGGCGTGGCATGTATCACTATCACAATGATGTTCATAGACCACCACATCCCGGTGCGTTGGGTGGTGGATTATCCTCTTCCTCCTCTGCATCAGCAGTACCACCACCCGGAGGATTGGATGACGAATGGCGGCGACCGCCCGGCGAGTCATATAATCGCTCTAGCTCACGCGAGCCAGGCGTGGAGCGTTCCCGCTCCCGTTCCCCCCTTAAACGAACACGTTCTCCTGGTTCGGATTCAGATACTTCGCCCAGGCGTCATGATGCCCTAGGCACGGCCACCACAGTACCCGAAGTGGCACGCAAATGTAGCACGCTCTGGACCGGAGCGCTCATACTTAAAAGTTCTCTCTTCCCGGCTAAGTTCCATTTGACCGATGGCGATACGGACATAGTGGAATCCCTGATGCGGGATGAGGAAGGCAAACATAATTTACGCATTACACAGAGATTGCGCCTGGATCCGCCCAAGCTGGATGATGTACAGAAACGCATTGCCTCGTCGTCGGCGCATGCGATCTTCATGGGTCTGGCTGGGTCCACGGTGGACACCAATTGCGATGATGCCAGTGTACAGACTCGTCCATTACGTAATCTGGTGTCTTATCTGAAGCAAAAGGAGGCAGCTGGTGTGATATCACTGCTCAACAAGGAGACAGAGGCCACTGGAGTGTTGTATGCGTTCCCACCCTGCGATTTCTCCACAGAACTATTGAAACGCACCTGTCATAGTCTGACCGAGGAGGGACTCAAGGAGGATCATTTGGTTATAGTGGTGGTGCGTGGCGGCACGGCTTGAAGTGGACAAACTGGAGGTAATGAATGATTAGTCACAGGGCTACGACGACGGTTAATTACAGCAACAAAACAGCAGCAGCAGCTTAAGCTATAATCTCTAACAAAATAACCACACACACACACATACGAAGACATCCATCCTAGACACACACGCACACACACACGCACGCACACACTTACACCAGCACCCTCACACTTACACATAAACATACATAGAGAGCATCTAACATTTAGGTGAGTGGGGTTCAGCTTGTACAAGTCAAGGATCTAGTTTGAAATGAAAAGGAAACCCCCCTTAGATGTGTGCGAGTGTCCAATTTGCAAGGCTGGAAAAGTGTACTTATAGTAGATTCTTTCTATCCCCAAGGACTTGTCCTTCTTGGAACTTGCTAATCGGCAAAGTAGTTGGTTTACCTTATTACCAATCTCTCCTCGTACTTGTTTCATTTCGGTTCTCTCTTATCATAGAAAAATGAACTAAGTTTTAAATTTGTATACTTATTTTTGACCATGGATTTTAACACAGATTAGCCACTGCTTGTATATTTTAAGACCCTACAAAAATATATTAGAAATCCTGCAAATTTCTGTAAAGAATTCGAATATAAGGCATAAAGTGAAGTCATTTTCATGAGCTTAGATTTTAGCTAAGATTTATTCAGAAGACTTTCATACCTTTCCTTAGCCAATTGATCTTGAGGGGGGTTGTTCTGTTTTAGATAATTTATGAAACCAGCTTTCACAGGAATTGCAATGTTTAACAGTTATCGTTTCGGCACGGTATTTAACTCAAGGGTTAATGCATTAACATATTCCTTGTATAAGTTGAACCTCCCATGATCCTATATTAATCCAAATATTATTATTGTTCTTTTTGCAGACAACAAAACAAAGAAAAATCAAGTTACTTTTGAAAAGTTTTGCCCAATGTGTGTTGTAGTGAGAAGTGAAGTTCCAAGTTCTCTGTGCCAAACAAAAACAAAAAAAAAAAAAAAAAAAAAAGTTTTATTTCGATTGTATTATTCCCATGATTTTGTTCCGTTTTTATTTTTTTTTTTACAAAAAATCATAAAAGGCAAAGTGTAAAATTCACCTTAAACAAAATTCTGTATAAAAAAAAAAAAAAACGAAATGTGTAACCCCAAATCAGTTTTGTGTTTCAAGTTAAGTTAAGTTTTGTTTTAAATTGAACAACTGAGAATCTGGATGATGGCCCAAGTTTTGGTTTCTGTGTGAAGTGCTAAACGAAAAGTGCAGTTGATAACGAAAGTCTGATTGAGTAGCAAGAAGTGCTTTCCCCCTGTCCCCCGCCCCCTCCCCACCAACAAAAAACCCAAGTTTCAGTGCAGTTTCCCTGTGCAACAAATAACCAAGTGGTAGTTCCCGCCCTCTCGATACTGACGATGAAGTGGCCCGGCTACAAATTGTATTTACATTCTTCTCCATCCGAAAAGAGAACATCGTGTGGCATTTGTTTCAAAAAATGTTTTCTCTGGGTTTGGCAAATGTTACATCAGTTTTCTTGTGGTTGTCCTCAACAGAGTAATAGTTTTATCGTATTGGTGGTGATTTTCCAATTATGTTTTCGTTTCGTTTGTGTTTTTCTCGAGAGAACGATGGCGAGTGCAGGAGTAGAACCAGAACGAACGAACAAGTGCATGATCAAACAGCCAGAGCCTGTGTGTTGTGTGTGTGTGTGTGGCCCAAAAATGAAAAAAATATCAAATTATTTATATACCATCATAAATATATATATATACACTCACGAGATATTTGTAATAAACCCTGAACAAAAGTTAATCGCATTAATATTATGAGACTAAAATACAAAACTTAATCTATGCTAGAGAAGACAACAGCCCCAAAGTGCGGCAACAAGTTAAAAAAAAATTGTGAATTTAATCGAGAATGATGATGATGCTTCAACCCCCTATTATATAAAACCAACTATGCATATTTGATTGATCTTGAATAAAAAAACAAACGTATTAAATCATTGGAATCCTCAGTTTTGTGTTTGTGTGCGCTACTATCAATCGAGTGTGACTACTGTTGTGCGACAAAGTGACGAAGAAGGGAAGGAGACGCGAAATTTGAAAGGTAACATTCATTTAAAGATTTTTATTAACACATCCATACTCTCGGTTCTCTCATCCCTCCGTTTCTGATATCATCAATCGTAGTATATATAAAATATGGTGCATATAGCAAAATAGGTTGGCGTCTCAACGGAATAGGTCACAAAGCCATCCTTTTCGGCATCCCACAGAAAATTGACCATGGAACAGAAACCTTGCATGAGATATTCACCCACCGATACCAGCACTATATAACGATATCTACAAGGGGGAGAAGATAACGAGAGACAGTCAATTTTTCATAAAACTAAATCACAAAAATATATTTTAGTTAGGTCTTAGGGAAACTGAAGTAATTTCGTAGCAAATCGTAAGCGATCTACTAATTTTAGCTGAGAAACCAATCAGGAGTACCTTTGAAAATGCTTGGTACGGTTAAACCAACCAAACTGATCCAACTTTGTGCCACAAATAGTTTCGAACACCTAGTTTTGGGGTTTTTCAAACTTCCTCACTCTAAGATGTTAAAAAAATCACTTTTCCAACAGATTTAAGGACATTTTTAGTATGTAAGACCTAAAATCGGGCGTAGAGGGTTGAGAATTAAGGATAAACCTTGAACAGAAATAGTCTTTGACATCATTTTGGATTTGCTGCCACCTCAAAATTCCGAAAATATGACTTTCCTAGCAGATATACTCAAGGAAGGGCTTTAAGTGTGGAGGTAGAAGAATAAAAAACGTTTGGGGGACTGCCTTTCCTTCGAAAAATTGCCAAAAATATATTTCCGCCCAGAAATCTACAGTATATATACTCAAAGCTTGAGACATGGTAGAATTAGTTATGATCCTTGAACAGGATTGCCATGTTGCTAACTTTTCGGCCTGGCTTACCTTCGACAGTTCCGAAGAAACTTACTTTCCAAACAGATCTTAACAAAATTCGGTACGTTTTACTTAACAACTTGCTTTTAGGTTTGAAATTGGGCGAAATTATGGTTGAGGCTAGAACAGAAAAGACTTTTTGGCTTAAAAAGTTGGGGAAAAATAACTTTTCATACAAAAACACAGGCCTTAAGTGTGGAAATTTCACAGAATTTCGGCAGATCCAAGATCTAAAATAGGATTTTAAGCATTTCTACTCTTTAAAGTTCGAAAAAATTCCCATTCGAGCAGATTTATGGTAATATCGGTAATAATATATTATAAACTGGGAAATGAAATAAATCCTCGGTTCAGTTGGCTTCAAAAACCTATGTAATAAACCGAAAAAGTGATTCAAAATCTCTGTAAACCACTGCACCGAACCGAAGTTCTTATTTCCGAACGGTTTGCATCCCTATTTCAAAGAGCAGACACTTTTAAAAGGTGTTGTACAGGTTGTAAGATGCAACTACATTCTACATTCGACTACAGATCGACGTTTTGAAGAACTTGATTCACTGGATCAGATCAAAGTTAACATTTTTCCCGAAGATTATGTTACAAATTTGTTAAACAAGGCTCAAGCCCCAAACTAAGGTTCGATAATTACTGGAACAGGACTGCAAACCGAACCCAGACCTTAAACTGGGCTTAGTTCCGCTGCTTAACCCTACAGGTATTAGGTCTCAAATCAAATCAAAAGATATATATATTATTTATCTTATAAACTGATTGGAGGACCTTGTAATACTACAAGGCTAAACCCTTCAACCGCTGGTCTTAAATCTCTGCAAGCCACTGAACTGAACCGCTTTAAGCAGACTACGAACCGAACCTTTTAAGCAATTCCATCACCGAATCTGACTGAACCTGCTGTCTTTGTGGAAAAAAACGACTAAAAGACAGCTGTAGCTTGAAAATGAGTAAGGCAAATTGAACTTCCTTCAAGATTTTCGACTCTATATCAAGACTCTATGCCTCTGATTCTGGGTGGATCTTTGGTTGGTACAACTCTGGCACAGGGCGAAGCTTAGATGCCACAATTACCTATCAAAATTCATTAGCTTGATGCGATTCTTAATCTCCTCGGTGACCTGGGAGGCCATGTGCAGCGAGTGTTTTGGATGGAACATATACTCTGCATTGTAATTCTTGTTCATCACCGCTTTCATGACAATCTCCAGGCGTTCCTTGTTCAATGGATTCTTGGGCTCCAAACGATAGGTGGGCATATACCGCATGGTGGGCTATAATTGAATCACACGAATTAAACCCCTTTTCACAATTTGCCCACACTCACCTTGGGTTGGGCCATGCCCAGGGGGCTGGTCACCCCCGTGTTGGATTTGGTCAATGAGGCGCGCTGACTGCCCGTCTGCTTCTGCATGGTGTGAAAACAAAACAAATCTGTTAGCTTCGAGCTTGGATTGGATGGGTTGTGTGCGTGCCATGTTCAAATGTTCCCATGCGCTCCCCTCCCCCCCCACCCCCGACCGAACCGTGTTACAACATATCAATTCATTAACTTCACATCAAATATCCGTGTTCTATCGTAAATGACAAAATCAATCGTGTACCTTCTCACGCTCCTGGCCCAGGCACAGCGTAACCAGACCCGACCAGTTCTTGGCGGCAGTAATGGCGGCCATTTTTGTTGTGCCAGTCTCGAGTGTGTCGCGGTTGGCCATAAAACCACAAATGGCTAATGATGATGATCAGGCCATGCCAAGCCGGTCGCCCCTAGCAATCCACCCAAGTGGCACCCGCCCCGCGCCCATTTGTTGGATCAATACTCTGTTGACCCAATCTTACCTCAGTCTTGGCTGACTTCTCCTTGCTGTCGGTCGGCTTCTCTTTGGCCTTGCCTGACTTTTCCTTTTCTTTGGCTGGGGCTGCAGCTGCAGAGCCGACAATGCTGGCCTTCTCCTCCTTCTCCTTGGGCGAAGCCTCGGCAGCTTCATTCGCTGGCACATTCTCATTACTGGGTCGCTCCTCGGGAGTGTCGGCCATGCTTGCGTGAGGGTGTGTGTGGGTGTGTGTGTTTGGTTTTTTTTTTTTAACTTTTTCTACTAAACGAGATTTCTCAGAGACAGGGAACAGATCAAAATTTTAAGTAATTTGACATTAGCATTTGGATTTGGAAAGGTAAATCCATTTTTACAATTTAGTTCCGGGAAAGGGGTCTTGATTATATCATTAATACTATGTTTGCTTCCAGTAAGCAGCCTCATGGCCAGCAATTTTAGTACTCGACCTTTCGAATGTTGAACTAGAAATTGGATAGCATGCCCCTAGCTGTTTGCTCTCCTAACTAGTCATAACCCATAATTGCTGCTTTCATTTTTAGAAAGGTCTTTAAAATCTGATCAGATTTCAATTTTTCAACTAATTTGATGGTTTTGGAATGCGGCGTTTTTGAAAGTCTTTAAGTACGAACCGATTTGTGACAATTTATTCATCATTCAATGAATTTACCTTCTTTTGGCAGTTCCTTTTAGCCAAGTTCTTTGATAGAACTTCCGAGAGAAGTTTGATTTTTGTATACCCCTGCAGAAGAAGAAGCATCTCCGATCACATAAAGCATATATATTTGGTTGATCTGCAGAATGAGCTGAGCTGATCCAGCCATGTCCACCTGTTTCCTTGCCATCTCCTACGTCAGTTTGAGAGCTATCTGACCCAAACTTCGCACAAAGTCTTTACATACGTATACGCTGCACATTTGTTGGACCCGGTCGGTTTGGATGACCATAGCATATAGCTGTCATAGGAACGATCGGTCATAAAACTAGTTCCAGTGAGAAAAACTTTCTTGTTTTTAATGGAAACGCCTTCAAACTTTGTACTTCTTAGTTTTATATGCTTTTACCTGATTCCACTAAACTTGGTCGATATGGGACAACTATATAGTAGAGCTGCCATAGAAAGATAGGTTTTTAAAATAGTCTTAGTAGGCAAAACTTTTTTGGTTTCAGTGGTAGCGTCTTGAATTTTTGCATTAACTTATTTCGTGTACTTTCACATAATTTTACAAAGTTTTGTCAAAATCGAATGACCATAGCATATAGCTTCCATAGGAAAGATGGGTCAAAAACCTATTTCTAGTAAGAAAAACTTTTTTATTTTCAATGAAAACGCCTTCAAACTTGGTATTTCTTAGTTGGCTATGCTTTCACATGTTTCCACTAAATTTGATCGAAATCGGACTGCTATATAGTATAGCTGTCATAGAAAAGTGGGGTCCAAAACGTAATCTTAGTGAGAAAAACTTTTTTGTTTTCAGCGGAAATGTTCTCAAATTTGGCAATTGCTTATTTGAAATGATTTCACACAATTCTGCAAAGTTTGGTGCAAATCGGATGGCTATAGCATATAGCTGCAGTACGAATAATCGGCCGAAAAGTGTTTCTATTTGGAAAAACTTTTTTGTTTTAAATGGAATCGACTCTAAATTTCTTACATGTTCTTTTTTCAAGCTTTTGCATGATTCCACCAAGTTTGTGGGAAATCGGACATCTATATAGTCTACCTAATATAGAAAAGTAAGTTCCCCAAAGTAGTTTAAGTTAGAAAAACGTGCTGCAAGCATATACAAACTTTAGCCGATTAAAACGGACAGATCCAATCAGCTGATGGAGTTAGGCTGGGTTGAAGCTGATAAAATAGTATACACATATTTCAAATACTTTTGTTAATTAGATAAAAACAAATGCAGTATGACCATTATTTTTGAGTGGTTTTTGGCGTTGAACAGTCATACTGTACCCTTAGCCGAGGCCTTTGCGCTAGATCTACACTTCATTTGTCTGAGTACTTAGCTTTAATTGGAAATGAAATAGAAGAAAATCTCTAGAGAATTGGCCACCTTCAGCAGAGGAACATGCTTTGCTGATCAACTGATACATTTGCAATGATCATTCTGTTGAGCGTCAGCGAGACGGTTAAAGTAGAGTAGTCTCGGTTAAGCCGAGAAAATGTCTATCTAACTTATCAAATATCAAGTTCTTAGCTTAATTAACTTCTGAGAAATGGCCTTGAATCTCTGCAAATCCTATCTATATGTATATTACTAACCTACAGACCAAATCTCAAATTTATAGCATACATTACTTTCGAAAAATGGCTCTGAACCACTTTTGAACCGGTTCGATACGGCTTCTGAGCCTGTGAAATAACCAATTCCAGTTCGTAGCTTAAATAACATGTGAGATATGGCTCTATACCTCCTTTGAACAGTTTTTGACACCGCTTTCTAACCGGTACACAGACTTGAGGCATAGCCTAAGACTCTTTCAGTAATTGTCATCAAGAACTTACAGTGAACAAACATACATTCATTCACTTCTATATGGATATATAAAAAAGCTAACGATTCTAGTATTTGCCGACTCAAGCCGGAACCAGTACACTTGGCCAACTTGGCGTATCTTCTGCCCAGGGCTGCACATTGCCAACACCAGCAACTTCGAGGGGCAAACGTTACTCTAAACCTGCCAACTCTCTGCTGAGTCGAGCGCGCTCTCTCTCTCCCTCCCTCTCCTCTCTCTCTCACTGTGTTCAGTTGTTGTTTGGGTACTGCTCCGGCTACTTGTTGTGCAAGTTTTTAAGCCAACTTCAGTTGCCAACATGCATTCAAAGCGGTCGCAAGTGCCCACACAGAGCTCTGTCCGTTGCTAAAAGAAAACTTTCAACTTGGTGAAAAGAAAAGTGTCAACTAAGCTGGTGGGAAATTGTGGCTGGAAGAAGAGACAAATGTAAAGTACGCTGCATGGTTGAGTGCCTCGATCGGACCACATTGGATTTGGATGGTTTAAATAATTTTGGGGCAACACGAAACCAGGCAGCAGCAGAGCGCAGAGTTGAGTGAACTTGTTGGCTAGGGCAGAGGTAGGTAAGCCCCAAATTCAGTTGCCATAGTAAGTGTCTTTTGTGTGTGTGTGTGTGTTGTGTGTGTGAACTTTTCTTTTTCAGTTAATGAAATTAAAACCAGCAGCAGTTACTTTGACTTGGCCTAAACCTGTTTTAAGGCCACTTCCTTTTGCTTAACAAAATATGCAATTCATTTAATCAATTCCCCACACCGCTCCCTCCCTCCCTCCCCCCGGCCCACACTCCTCTAGTTGTACATCATTTCGGCCGAGATGGACATACTTTTCGGTATGGTCAATATTGTTTCCATATAGCTGGCCAGCTCATCCACATTTACCTCATCGGCTTGCACCGGAACTTTGGCCACTTCGGCCATTTTCATCTCCTGTTGCAGCTGATCGCACTCTGCCCGCAACTCCTTAAAGTTGTAGGGATCTTTAGTCTTGGGGCACCTCTTGACCCAGCAGCCCACCAATTCCTGGCTTTCAACTTGATCTTTCAACCATTCACGCCCCTCCCTAGACTTTAGACCGGTTAAGACGGATTGCTTGAGCACCAATTTGCGTTCCATAGGAATCTTGCGCAAACGCGCCAAATCATTTTGAACCTGAGAGCTGGACTGTTTCGCCATCAACTTCTCCTGGTTGGTGCTTGGTTTAGGTAGCTCCATATTGAGATTGGGAAGAAGTTTTCACCGTAATCCTGTGTGTGTGTGATTGTGATTGTGAGATTGAGTATGTCGTTAGGGAGAAGTATAACCTTAGGCCTGTTGTTCCAACTATTTTCAGATGTATGGAAATCATTGGGAGCGATAAGAGAGCTTTGACAATGTCTTCAGACCGATTTCACAAGTGGGTAACTTTTTTAATTAATTTGGTTCTCCCTTATCGCCGAACAAGACTCATTAACTGTTTTCCGTGTGTTCGATTTTGTGGGTGTGTGTGCAGAGCGGCCAAGGATGGCCTGCTGGATGTCTTATCGGCGGCCACGCGCAAAGATGCCAATGCCAAGGATAATGACTCGATGACGCCGGTAATGTGGACAGCCTTTGAGGGTCGACTGGATGCCTTGCGCCTGCTCTGTGGCCGAGGGTGAGTTTTTTTTTGTAGAGACATTTTGTATTGAGTTTGGCTTGAAGTTTGTATGTGTTTTGTTGTTTTCCCAGTGGTGACCCCGACAAATGCGATCAGTTCGGCAATACGGCCCTGCATTTGGCCTCGGCGAAGGGACATTTGCATTGTGTGGACTTCTTGGTCAAATTTGGTGTTAACATCTATGCACTGGACATTGATAAGCACAGTGCTAAGGACTTGGCGGCCATAAATGGACGGGATGAGATCCTACGCTATCTGGATGTGGCCACAGCCAACTTTGAGGCCAACGAAAAGTGAGTTGGGAGGATTAGTGGGACTACAGCATAACTAGAGCAGTTTAATGCTCTTTTAAAGGATGTTTCGGATTCAAGTGCAGATCCATTTGTAATGGATATTCTTTGGTATCCTTTTTTTGATATTAAAATATCAAATTTTCCATATCTTTTGGATGATTTTCAGCTCCGTTATAGGAATATGTAAGATCCATTGGAGAGTTAAGTAAACTTCGGCTTTGTATACCCTTGCAGCACGTTTTTCTAACTGAGACTTCGTTTCGGACCTTACTTTTCTATGGCAGCTATACTATATAAATTTCCGATTTCGACCAAACTCAGTGGAATTATGTAAAAGCCTTAAAAATGAACTTGTAACAAATTTGGAGTCGATTCCATTTAAAACAAAAAAGTTTTTCTCATTAAAACTGCTTTTTCGACCGTTCATTCGTACTGCAGCTATATGCTATGGTCAACCGATTTTGACCAAACTTTGTAGAATTGTGTAAAAGCAAATCTAATAAAGAAATGCCAATTGGGAAGAGGTTTCCTTTAAAAACAAAAAAGTTTTTCTCACTAAGACTACTTTGTAGACTTGACTTTTCTAAGACAGCTATACTTTATTGATGTCCAAATTCAAACAACTAAGAAATACCAAGTTTCGAGACGTTTCCATTGAAATCAATCAAGTTTTTCTCCCTAGAACAAGTTTTTTGACCCATCTTTCCTATGACAGCTATATGCTATGGTCATTCGATTTTGTCAAAACTTTGTAGAATTGTGTGAGAGTACAAAAAATAGGTAAATGCAAAAATTCAAGACGCTACCATTGAAAACAAAAAAGTTTTCAATACTAAGACTGTTTTTAAAAACTATCTTTCTAAGGCAGCTCTACTATATGGTTGTCCCATTTCGACCAAACTTTGTGGTATCATAGAAGAGCATATTAAACTAAGAAACACAAAGTATGGAGGCGTTTCCATTGAAAATAATTAAGGTTTTCTTACCGAAACTAGTTTTTCGAAAGATTTTTCCTATGACAACTATATGATATGGTCATTCGATCCGGCCGGTTATGACATATGTTCAGTTTAAAGGTATTTCAAGGCTTCATGCAAAGTTTGGTTAACTTAAATCAACTCAGCTCATCGTGCTGATCAGGAATATATATGTACTTTAAGTGATCGAAGATGTTTCCTTCTAGGCGTGGCAAACGCAGTTACATTTTTCCTTATCACCCTCTCTCATGCTCAACCCCTCTCCTCTGTTGACAGAAAAAAATCCAAAGTACTCAAGGAGCTGGCCGAGAAGAGTTGCGAAAAACGTGTCCGCGAGTACTTGAAGCGACAGCAGCAGGACTATGTCGAGGCACCCAAGACCACCAACATGTTGTCCACTTTAAAACAAAAGATCTGGTCCAGTCAGGGCAATTTGAACAAGCCTTCGCGTGCGGAACAGACCAGCAACAGCACCAAGTTTAGTGATTTGGTGGGCAGCTGTCACAGCAGCAGTAACAGCAGCAATGGTGGTAGTGGTGGTTCCACCTTGGCCAGTCGTGCCGGAACCGTACAGAAGAAACCCCAACAGCAGCAGCAGCAACACTCCACCACTTGTCCCCACTCGAAGGTGACACACACCGCAGACGGTGGCTTTAAGGTACGCGAACTGGAGCCGGATGGTAAACGTACCATCACCTCACTGAAGGGTCTACAGCGCGATTCGGAGGTGTTGTATGTGGGCACCTTCAGTTCCAATGAGGAGAGCCTGGGCAAAAGGGGCAAAATCACTGATGTATTTGAAATGGAAAGCGCCAACGAGGAGTTGGCCGAGTCCACAGTGGCCCGAGTGGCTCTGTCACGTTCCTTCTCGCAGCCGGATATTTTGGGCGATGATGTGCTTAGCGAGGATTTGTTAATGCAGCAGCCTACGGTGGGTCTGTTCGATAGACCCACCATGCTGGGCAGCATAGCCTTTAGACGTTCGGTGACGGCTGCCCTGAGTCAACTGCAATTGAACACGGAGACGAGCAGCTCCTCCACCTCCACCATGCGACTGGGCAATAATCATCATAAGAAGGCTAAAAAGGGTCGCTTGTATTTGAATCTATCGGATGATACAGATTCAGAGGGTGGAACGCCAGGAGATCTGTACAGCGATGAGGATGAGGATGATGATGAGGCGGAGACAGCTGGCAGTGCCTTGCAACGTTTTCTGGCTGTGTGGGCGCTGGAGGAGTACTTGTCAGTGTGAGTAAATGCCGGACTATCTCATCCAGAACTCAAAATGCATTCTTCATTTTTCACAGATTTCAGAAACAAGAAATCGATTTGGAAACCCTAATGCTGCTCACCGAGGCGGACCTAAAGTCTCTGGGTCTACCCCTGGGTCCCTTTCGTAAGCTCACCTTTGCTATACAGGAGCGACGGAATGCCTTGGCCCATCCGGGTCCCCTGGTGGACAGTCGATTGTAAATAAATCAGGAGTTAAACTTTATTTTCTACCTAAAACTAAATCAATGTTTCACTTAATCTAACCGGACACTTGCTGCATCAAATACAGATTGGCATAGATGCCGTTCAGTGCCATCAGATGGTCATGCGTTCCATGCTCCACGATGACACCACGTTTCAGCACACAGATGAGGTCCGCATTTCGCACTGTGGTCAGCCGATGGGCTATTGTCAGACAGGTGCGTCCCGAGCGTGCCTCATCCAAGGCCTGCTGCACCACCTTTTCGCTCTCCAAATCCAAGGCCGAGGTGGCCTCATCCAATATCAATATCTTGGGATTCCTGACCAGGGCACGTGCTATGGCTATTCTTTGTTTCTGGCCACCAGACAGCTGGGACGTTTTGCCCAGACGCGTCTCATAGCCCTGCGGCAGGGAGCTAACAAAGTTGTGTATATTCGCCTTCTTGGCCGCCTCAATAATCTCCTGCATGGGCACATCGTCGCGGAAATTGTTGCCATAGGCTATATTCTCTGCTATGGTGCGATCAAAGAGCACCGGCTCCTGCGACACCAGGCCCATCTTGGAGCGCAACACATCCAGGGGAAAGTCTGTGCTGGGCACGCCGCTTAGATTCACCGAACCGGAGCTGGGATCATAGTAGCGCAGTAATAGCTGTACGCAGGTGGATTTACCCGAACCCGAGGGACCCACCAAAGCCACAGTGGTTGATTTCTTGATGGTGAGATTCAGATTCTGGAAGATGGGTGTGCCCTTGCGGTTGGGATACTCAAAGCCCACGTTCTCATACACAATGTCGCCCTCGGATTTCTGCAAAAACAAAGTTAATCCCTGTTAGCCAGATGATCTTTGGAGTGGTGGTCTACCAACTACTTACATCAACCGTATTGTAGGGATTCTGTGGTGGATTATGCTGGCTGGAGGTGCGCTTGAATAGCTCCATCAGACGGCTGGCCGATAAGATGGCATCGTTGACATTTGGTGCATAGGCCAGGGCCTGACCCAGCATCCAGGAACCAAAGATCAAGGCCTCAGCCACCTTGATTACATCCTCATAGTTCATGGACCCATCGGCCACCAGTATGCCGCCGTAGTACATTGAGATGCCATAGGCCAAAAAGGGAGCCGCCTGTCCCAAGGCAAAGACCACGCCACGGAAACGCACCTTACGCCGGCAGGCCACATTCACACGATCGATCTGTCCCGTATACTGCGTCAGGACCTGTCGCTCCAGTCCCAAACCATTCACCGTGCGTATGTGCGTGATGGCCTCTACGGCCACCTGTGAGGCATCCTCCACCGCCGCCTTGGCTGACTGTGCGCTCTTCATGATGAAGCGTCCCTCCAGATAAACCGACAGACACACCATGGGCAGCGTGACCATGGTCAGCAGCGTCTGCTGCCAGGAGAACACGAAACCCACCACCAAACCCACGACCAGAGTGGCCACTGCCTGCAGCATAATACCCACACGAGCTCCAGTGGCCTAGGAAAAAAAGTTACCAGTTAAATCTCTGATTTTTCCCCATTGCTCGTCCCACTACTTACACCTTGCACATTCGAACAGTCACTGGCCAGACGTGTACACAAAGCACCCACCGAGTTGCGCTCATCATCAAAGTAGGCCACCTCCTGGCCCACTATCGTTTTGAAGGCCATCTTACGCAGTCGTGTCGTCATCTTCACTCCGGCTGCGGTGAACATGTAGGTCTGCAGCATGGTGCCCAGTCCGGCGGCCAGGCCAATGCCAATGAATATATACGATATAATGTTGGCCTGAGAGCGTACATAGGCATCGTCACCGCTGGACAGGATGCCAAAGAAGTCACCAAAGAATAGACCCCACAGTGGGAAGGTGGCACCGTGTAGAACTGAAGCAATGCTGCCCACCAATATGTAACGCCATTCGGGTGCATTCAGTTTCATCAGTTGGGTGAAAGAGATCTTGGGCTGTTCCAACTTCTTCTTCTTCTTGTTGCGACCTGGACGAAGTTGAAGATGGACAGGAAATATATATATATATAGGTTGAGGTGGCATAAGATTAGGTTTTATTGGAAGTAGGCGGTATTGTAGAGAAATAAAGGTCGGTTTAGCTTCTTTAGTACAGCACAGCTTAAGGATTTCTCTGGGAATAGATTAGAATAACCTGAAATTTCTTGGGGTTAAGCCGGGTATCCAGCACAGCGGAAACTAAAAATTCCTGCCAAACTTCATATAAAAAAAACTGTGCCAGGAATTTTTAGTTTGCTTTTTCGTTTGTTGTGTATCCAGCAACACGAACGAAATCCACACTTTATAGATAGCGGCGTATCAGTAGCGGCGTTTCGGAAGCGTGTGTGGAACGAGAAACAGCTGTCATTCAGGCCAGGAATATATTGTTTACAATTATTTCGGAAGTGATTTGTCACAAGATGGAGGCAAAAACTGTGAGAAGAAGATTGATTTAATATAAGCGGTTGAAGCAAGACCATGTCTTTCACGAGCCACAGAGAAAAAGCATTTTGACAACATTTCTGTGAAAAGTGCTTGAGAAAGTGTTGCAGCACAAATTAATGAAGAAGGTGGAATACTTGTAATTGTGTTTAAAGTTCTTAAATTCATTAATGTTATATATGCTTGCCAGCGAATGACAGTAAGAACGCTTGGAGAGCGGGAGACAGAGAACGCTCTGAACGACAGTTTGTTTTGGTTGGGTTCCACACACTCAAAATAATTAGAAAATTCCTGGCAGGAATTTTCCGCAGTGCTGGATACAGGCCTTTACTCAGGAAAACTAAGAAACTGCAGTAATATCAGCTGTTTCCGGAGATTATAAGAGCGAGATTTTTCGAAAAGCGGAAAGCAATTGGTAAACTGAATCAAAAAATTAAGCCATTTGGGATCAACTCAAGCCAAAGCTGGGATCATTTTGGAGCTCAAATTGAAAGACTTGCAACAAGTTGTAGTTTCTATTTTTATACCCTTGTAGAGGCTATATTGAAATGTTCCACATGTTTGTAAAGCAACAAAGGAAAGCATATCCGACTAAATAAAGTATATACATATATTCTTTATCAGCATGACGAGCCGAGTTGGTTTAGCCATGTCAGAGTGTTTCTATGCCAACTCTTCCATCAATTTGAAAGCTATGTCAACCAAACTTTGCACAAACTCTTAAAACACATATACGCTGCACATTTGTCGGTACCAGCCGTATCAGCTGACTATATCATATAGCTGTCAAAGGAACGATCGCTCGATAAACTAGTTCTAGTGAGAAAAACTTTTTTGTTTTCAATGGAAACGTCTTCAAACTTGGTATTTCTTCGTTGACTATACTTTCCCATGATTCCACAAAGTTTGGTCGAAATCGGACAACTGATAGCATAGCTGCCCTAGAAAAGATGGGTTTAAAAATAGTCCCAGTAGGGAAAACTTATTTGTTTCCAATGGTAGCGTCTTCATTTTTTGCAACTATTCATTTAACTTACTTTCATTCATTTCTACAAAGTTTTATCAAAATCGGCTGACCATATCATATAGCTGTCTTAGGAAAATTAACTTAAAAAACAAGTTCTAGTGAGAAAAACTTTTTTGTTTTCAATGGAAACGTCTTCAAACTTGGTATTTCTTAGTTGACTATACTTTTCCATAGTTCTACAAAGATTGGTTGAAATCGGACATCTATATAGTACAGCAGTCATAGAAAAGTAGAGTCGAAAACGTAGTCTTAGTAAGAAAAACTTTTTTATTTTTCATGCAAATGTCCTCCAAATTGTCCCTTATATATTTGATATACTTTAACACCTTCCTACAAAGTTTTGTCAAAATCGGTTGACTATAGCATATAGCTGCAGTGCGAATGATCGGTCGAAATTGAAGTTCTAGTGAGAAAAACTTTTATGTTTTTAAGGTAACCGACTACAAATTTCGTACATGTACGTTTTTTAAGCATTTGCTTGATTTTACTTAGATTGGTCGGAATCGTACATCTATATAGTATAGCTCTCATACAAAAGTAAGGTCCCAAAAGGTACAAACTTCAGCCGAGCCGAAGTTAACTTTACTCTATTTGATAAGATTAAGATTTTCAAGCTTGGAATGTTGGGAAACGAAGAGCTTTGGGCATAACTTACGTTTCCTGCGTGTGCTGCCCCTGAAACCACTCTCCCGGCTGCTGTTCGCCTCCAGTCCTGGTGCCTCATCCTCTTCCTCGTCGTCTTCATCTTCCTCATCCTCGGACGATTCCTCTTTACTCTGTCGCACCGGGCGTTCTGTTATGGTTTCATCCGCCTCGGTGGCCTCTTTCCTTTTGGTTATATTAACCAGCTCACAGTACAGACCACGCTTCTCCATTAGCTCATCGTGTGTGCCCTGCTCGGCCACTCTGCCCTCCTTCACAAAAACTATCTTATCCGCATTCGTGATGGTCGACAACCGGTGAGCGACCACCAGGGTGCTGGGTCCCTGACTGGCCAACTCCAGGGCACTTTGAACTCGCTTCTCGGAAGTGGGATCCAAGGCGGAAGTGGCCTCATCCAGCAGCAATATTTTCGGATTTCTCACCAGGGCCCGGGCAATGGCTATGCGTTGCTTCTGGCCACCGGAAATTTGTGCTCCCTTCTCACCCACCTGCGTGTCGTAGCCTTTCGGCAGCTTGGAAATAAACTCATGACAGTTGGCGGCGCGCGCCGCCCGCTCAATATCCACCTGCGTGGCTTCCGGATAACCATAACGTATATTCTCGCCAATGGTGGTGGCGAACAGAACCGGTTCCTGGCCCACAATGCCAATCTGTGAGCGCAGCCAGCCCACATTCAGCGAACGTATATCTTGTCCATCCAGTTTGACGCTACCCTCGATGGGGTCATAGAACCGCTGCATCAGCTGTATGAGCGTGCTCTTGCCACAACCGGAGGCACCCACAAAGGCCACCGTCTGGCCGGGATTTATGTCCACGCTCAAGCCCTTGAGTATCTGTACATCCGGCCTGGCCGGGTAATGGAAGTGTATGTTCTCGAAACGAATGTGACCCGTAATGCTCGCCGGTTTGCTGCCCAGCTCACCCAAGGGATCAATCTGGGACTGGCGATCAATGATGCTGAATAGATTTCGACCCGCTGCCGTGGCCATGGCTATAGATTCCACATGTGGTGAGGCAAAGCCCAGATTCTGAGCTCCCATTATAACAGCAAAGAGCACAATGACCAATATGGCCGGTGTATACTGACGATCCTCCGAGTAACGGTCGTCCAGAATCAGTCCCACACCATACCAAGTGGCCAAGGCAATGCAGCAGTAGATAATCAACCAGGTAACACAATTACCCAAACCAGAGTACAGACCCTTCTTGCGGCCGGTGGCCTCGGCGGGGGCCAGCAATTTGGCGAAGCGTTCGTTCTCCTTGCGCTCCCCACTGAAGGCAAACACTGTGCGGATGCCACTGAACACCTCCTCGGCCACATTTCCGGCATCCGAATAGGCCTTCAGCTCTTTGGCGGCCAGTGTACCTTGGACCTTGGCCACCAAACTGGTGGAAATGATGATGAAGGGGCAACAGCTGAGCACCACCAGTGTCAGTTTCCAGCCATAGATGAACGAGGCCACAATGCCAATGATGAAGGTCATGAACAGGAACGTGACTATGGCCAATTTTTCGCCAATGCCCTCCTTTAGCTTGTCCAGATCTCTGAAATGGGGCAAATGGAAGTGGTTAGGGTGGGGTGGGGAAAGAGTTAAGGGGAAATAGTAACAGATGGTTTTCAAAAGATTTTTGAAAGCTTGGAACAACAGGAAGCTTCTAAATTGGCAGTCTACTAGCCTCACAAAGGATTGAAGGATCAAGAAATTTATTTTTTTAAGGTTCTTTTCTCAATTTTAGTTCCAAACTAATTCTCCTGCAACCTTAAATGAAATCCTATGACTGTTTTTATACCCTTGCAAAGGGTATTTTAGTTTTTCCGAGAAGTTTGCAACGCATACAAATATTCATTTCCGACCCCATAAACTATATATATATTCTTGATCAGGGTGACGAGCTGAGTCGATTGAGCTTTGTTCGTCCGTCTGTCTGTATCTACGCGAACTAGTCTCTCAGTTTTAAAGCTATCGAGCTGAAATTTTGCACAGAATCTTCTTTTTGCTGCACACGATTAATATGTGGGAACCTACCGGATCGGATGACTATATCTTATAGCTCCCATAGAAACAATCGGTCGGAAAACTAGTTCTAGTATCAAAAACTTTTTTCTTTTCTATGAAAACGTCTTCAAACTTTGTAATCTTAGGTTTTCTATGTTTTTTTATAATTTTATCAATTTTCATTAAAATCGGACAACTATATGGTATAGCTGCCATACAAAAGATAGGTCTGGAAAACAGTCTTAGTTAGAAAAACTTTTTTGTTTTTAATGGTAGCATCCTGCAATTTTGTATTTGTGTGTTTCACATGGTTTCACATAATTCTAATGATTTTTGGCCAAATCGGATGACTATATCATATAGCTCCACATACAAACGATCGGTCGGAAAATGGGAAAATATTTAAGCCATCACTTGCAAGTTAAACGAAGTTAGCTTAGCTTACTTACTCTGTCATTTTGCTGGCAAAATTGGTGCCCGAAGTGATGTCATACCAGGTGATATCCTGACGTAGTATGGCCTCCAGGAAAAATTTACGTATGCGATCGATTTGATTCAAAGCCACACGATTGGCTATATCAATGGCCAATGTGATGAGCAGCAGCATGATAACCGAACCCACCAAACTGCCCAGCCCAAAGGCCAAGGAATCATCAATTAGAGCCTGAGTGTTCTCCTCTTTGCTGGCATTGGTGCTGCATTGGAAGAAAAAGCACTCAAAGAGTTAACAAATGGTTTTACAGAGAGACAAAGTCAACTCACAGTCGCTGGCCACCACCAAACAGTGGCAGCATAAAGGTGGGCGAGGAACTGCCCACACCCACAGTGCGATCAATCATCAGCGATGTGAATTCTCCATAGATAATCATGAAGTAGGGTATGAACACTGAAGCCACCGATGCCACCAGCATGCTAAACACTATGAGCAGACGTTCCGAACAGGTGGAGTAACGAAACTGCAGCGAGGATAGGTAACCAAAATCAGAGAGGAGATCCTCATTTACATAACTCCTTCAAACTTACCAAATCCAAGTAGTTATACTTCTTGTCCGTTGCCTTTGGCTGCTCCTTCAATGCAGCCGGCGCTTGGAAATCGCCCAATTGGGGCAGAGAATTCTGCTTTTCAAATGCTTTACTGGCCATTTTATGCTTGATTGAGATCGTTTAATTGTACTTTCGTCGATTTGAATTGCTCTAGAAATTGTCAATAATTTATGAAAGTTAAGATTGTTGATTCATAAACAATTTTCTCGCCATCAATTTAAGTTGAAGTGGCATTTTTTGTGTGGCAATTGAAATGTGGTTTTTCCCATTCATAAATTAATAAATTACAAGGGTCGGTCGCTCGATGTAAGTAAGTAAGGCTCAAGGCCGTAAGACCGACAGAGAGGGAGAAAGGGAGAGATTGATGTTGGAAATTTCGAAACGCAATTTGAAACAAAATTTCACATCAATTTCGTAATCGATTCATATTGATGGAAGTTTTAAGGCTCTGATGCAAATGACATCAATTGGATGAGAGATTCGCAGTCAAATCAGAGATTTATTCTTATGGAATACTTAGAACTTGTATGGATTACTATACTACAATAAGTATTAGGCTGAAATAGAACTCTGTAAACTCTGTAACTTTGTAAGAAATTTGAAATCGATTTGGCATGCCTTTTACCAAACCAAACTGTATCGAATCACGTTACCCAAAACCTTCTAATTCGTTATTACAACTCAAATTGTTGAAAGTTAATAGTTTCATCTTAGAAAGTTAGCAATTTGGAACTCAAAAACCCCAAAAAAATCAGTACTTCAATCATGTTTCTGTTACAAACCGTTGCACAGTGACGCCAGTTGAGTTTTTTTGTAGCACAGATCACATTTTTTTAAAGAGATGATAGATAATTTGTACTTTATATGATACAAAATTATTCCTCCCTTAAAATAGGTTTTTGGAAAAGGTCCTATGCCCTCTAGATGCTTATTTTATGGTTTATCATAGTCAAGATTTGTGAAAAAATACATGTAATGATGGCTGAGAACATTTTTTTTTTAGCAACTTCGGATTTTTTATGTTTCCTTTGTAAGGTTCTAATATTTTGAAACTATTATTAAATAAAAAAATATTTTTTTTCATTTTTTTTTGAAAATAGTCTTACAGTTTTAGCCGGCTTGAGGTCCGTTTATGCAAACAGAGACACAACACCATAAAGGCTAATAGATCGTACAGCTGTTTGAAGAGGAAACACCGTCTCTCATCAGCGTTCAATGTAAACCTACTCTCTGTGCCTGCGAGGGCATAACTGTTTGGGAATTTCAAAGCAGCAAAAGCGCAAAAACATAGAGAGGCAGCGTAGATTAGACAGTCGCCATTGTGTGTGCTTTTATTTTACTTTTTCAAAATTTTTTTAACAATTCCTTAGAGGAAGGTATTTCTAAAAGACTAGTCATTGCTGAACTATTATTATTTTCTAACTCTTTTCGTGTCTTCGCACGCCAAAGAGCTGATATAAGTGCCTCACCTCAACTCATTTACAGGCAGACTCTTAAGCAGATACTGCTTATTGTCTTTCACAGAGACTTTTACTTGACTTGAGTTGATTTGTACACATTTCAAGAACATTTTCATAGTTCTAGTTATTTTCCTAAGCAGAGATGCCTAAGCAAATCTAATTACTATAAATATATCTATGAACTGACACTGAACAAGGCTTCGTACAATCAATCTAAAAGGAAGTCATTGGATATCAGCAAAATTTGCATATTTAATTATGAGAATTCTGAATAGATTAACATATACTTACTTGCCTTGTTAACAAACCAGCTCGAATCACAATTATTAGTTGTAGGGCCCACACTAAGCACCTGCGTAATCTCAATCCAAACCCACTGTTCTGCACTTAATTGTGTTACTTAACAGGGCACTAAGACAACCTGCTACATTCTTCTTTGATTCATAGAATGATTGCTGTAATAGTTGTCCCAGCGATTAGACTGCATAATTATATAAGAAAATCTCCTGCTATTGCTTTCAGTTCTCTAAAGAGAAACAGAGAAGGCTTTAGCCTGATGGGAAAGATCGCTCTCTGAAAGAAATACACAGTCCAACTTCTCTGGAGTTTTAAACGGGCTGAGCCAGTGTAAATTTAGATGTCTTAATGGAGAATTCGAACTCTGTGCAGAGTGAGCCCAGATAGGTTTTGAAAGTTGCAAAGGTAGCCTGCTGCGGCTTCTAGTTAGAATCACTCATATTCCTTTGTGAGAATCAAGATTCAAACTCATGGACTTGCAATGTAAACTGCATCCAGATTACTTCTTTGCGGAACACCATCCCGAATAGGTCGTAACAATGTAGCCATTAAGTCCCTACAGACACTTCAAAAGGATCATCATCAGTTTATCAAAGGCTTCTCAAAAGCATCGAGAATATAGTTAATTAAAGTCTGCTAAACCCAAACTGGTAAAACTGGAAGCTCAGACTCCAAAAGAGTCAATTTTCCAAAGCCTTGGCAGAAAAGTTAGACTTCTTTTAAAACTTCTTATAAGCTTAGTTCCCATGTGTCTATAGCTTTCCAATTATACACAATTTGTAATTGTGTATCAATTTGTATTCCCTTGCAGAGGGTATATTGAAATTGTCCAGATGTTTGTAACGCATAGAAGGAAGCATTTCCAACCACATAATGTGTACATACTCTTGATCAACATGACGAGCTGAGTCGATATAGCCATGTCCGTATGTTTCTATGCTATCTTCTCCGTCAGTTTGAAAACTATAGCGACCAAACTTTGCACAAAGTCTACTGGTACCAATACGCTGCACATTTTTCGGAATCGGTCGAATAGGATGAAAATAACATATGGCTGCCATGGGAACAACCGTTCGAAAAACTAGTTCTAGTGAGAAAAACTTTTTTGATTTTAGTCCAAACGTCTTCAAACTCTGTACTTACTAGTTTTCTATGCTTCTTCATAGTTCTAACAAGTTTGGTCGAAATCAGACATCTATTTGGTATAGCTGCCATAGAAAAGTAAGGTAGAAAAATAGTCTTAGTATGAAAAACTTTTTTGTTTTCAATGTAAACCTCTCCAAAATTGGCATATATTTATTTTATAAGCTTTCACACAATTCTTTAAAGTTTAGTCCAAGTCGGATGACTATAGGTTACAGCTGCCATATGAATGATCAATCGAGAAACTAGTTCTAGTGAGAAAAACTTTTTAGTTTTCAAAGAAAACGCCACCAAACTTTATATTTCTTAGTTTGCTTTGCTTTTCCATAATTGAATTAAGTTTGGTCGAAATCGGACATCTATGTAGTATAGCTGTCATAGAAACGTAGAGTCAGAAAAGAAGTCTTTGTTTTCAGTGGATATGTACTTCAATTAAGTTATATAAACGTGCAGATAAACGTGGTATACAATCCTTTTATATCCTTTTTTTATCTGTCTGTTAAACACACATTATCTGAATATTAACCCTTGATCAATTTGGAGCTAAACCTCTCTCTCTCTCTTCTCTTATTGGTAACTCCCTGGACAGCTGGGTGCAGCAGTGCCTGGTTGGGTAGGCAATTGCTTCATCCTGGGTGAACTATTGACAGGTCTTATCTGAACTTTAAGTGCAGGAATATCATTATTGAACTTCTCGTTAAAATCTGACCCTTAATGCACATTTTGTCAGTTCATTGCACCGACTTAATGGCTTGATTTGATCTCTAAACCAATTAAGTCTACTTATGATGCATCAACGTTCAGTAGTCGCAACTTATGAAAACCACAAAAGTTCTTTAAAAATCCATAAATATTTTCCATAATTACATTTGATTTCCTTTGGCGAGATGTCTGGCTTTTGTTTTTGGTTGGTTAACTTGATTAACTTTTTATTACACGTTTCGAGTGCGCAAAAATTTAACTGATTGGCGAGCGCGCGCGACCCTCCAATCTTTATCTTTGGCCTATGCAAACTGGCGAATTCGATAGTCATCCGTGACCAGAAGTGAGTGCGTCTGTAGCCCACGAGCACGCGAATTGAACTGGATGGTGTCCGTGGCAACTGGTTGCGACAACAGCTCGGTTTCTGTCCCGAGAGTCTCGCGCCTCCGTTGACCGATCCGTCGGCGGATCGGCCTGATGTTGATGACGATTATAAGAACGCTGGTCGACCTGCTCAATAATAAAACAACAAAAATTAAGAAAACAATGCTCGTATAATTTAATCGCAGTGCAATTAAGAAACCACAACAAAGCTAATGACTCGCCCAACCCCCTCCCCAAACGGCGTGCTTTTTGTGTCCAAAATGTGGAGATTAGATAGATAGAGAGGCTTATCACTATTATCATTACCAGACAACCGATGTTTGCCTGGCTGTAAAACCAGTTTGGCAGTTTGGCGCGCTGCACAAGATGTGAAAACCCTAACCAACTACTCCACTCAGGTATTCCACATATTCTGCGCGCGTCGCGGTATTTCCCCCCCATTGGAGAAAGGAGACGCTTACGCATCATTCTGTGGCTTGAAACGATATCTGTATCTGGGTAGTATTTCCCGGCTGAGTTCCTTGAATTGCACATGAGTGTGCGAAACTTCTCAGCTCATGGACAAATTCTCATTAGACATTCGCTTCGTTCATTATCGATGAGATTGTTAAGTAATTTCACCACGATTTTCACATTTTTCTCTCCAAATGGAAAGGTACTTATCAGTCGTGTAAGCACTTATATGAAGGCGCAATACTATAACTTATGGAGGCTATTAAAAAACAACCATCCACGATATTTCTCTTCAAACAGCAATCAGCTAATCACATAAAAAAATTGTAACCATATAGACAAGGCCTATCTGAAGATCTAGATTAGATCTCATAGCTGGGAAAGTTGGGCTTTTTGTGGTGAAATAGTAATTGATATTGGCCATATTTCTTCTTCTGGTAACTTCAGCATAAAAACGTGCAGGTTTTATTATTAGAATGGCAGCAGCTAGAGGAATGATAAGTGACCAGTCCAGGTAGAAACACGGGCGCCACTTAACAATGTGATAAGAGCAAACACCCATAAATCTTGTGAAAAGGCCAAGAGACGAGGGAGGAAAGCTGGTTTATTCCATTTGAAAATGATAGAAAATAGAAGTTTGATATTGAATTTAAAAGCATTCTACCAAAGACTCGGGGAAATTTGAAAGAAATCAGCAGAGTTTGGTTCAACTAAACTGATTTTGAGTGAAATCGATTCTGAGAATGCCAAAGTACTTGAGCTTAGGTTATCTCGAGATATAAAATTGTACGTAGTCTGAGCTGGTATTGACACGGTGATGCAAACTTTATATACATCTCATAGGGAAGAGTTATAGAGGGTCAAATATCACCACTACAGCCTGACAAAAGAAACCCTTATTAAAAACTTCACTTAGGGCCGATTTCATATCTTCTTAATAGCTCCTATGTGTCAGATAAACACAGATTTTGCTCTGTTATTTGTAGGTTTATGTGACAGATGGCTCTTGATGAAGTTCTCTTATTAGGCGAGAGAATCAGTTGAGATGCTAAATCTTTCCTTTATAAAACGTATTCAATTAAAAAAATGCATGAAGTTTGCTTCGCCGTGTAAATCCAGTCTTACTAACATAATGCTTTGGGATTTGGTCCCAACAGGTTTATTATAAGCTTTGTAGAATGAAAACAAATGGAGGAAAGCTAACTTCCGCATTTTTAAACTAATTTGAAGGACATATCCACTGACCACAAACAAGTTTTTTGAATAAAACTACTTTTCTGACTCCACTTTTGTATGACAGCTATACTATATAGATGTCCGATTTCGGCCAAACTTAGTGGAATCATGGAAAAACATAGCAAACTAAGAAATACCAAGTTTGGAGGCTTTTTCTTTGAAAACAAAAAAGTTTTTCTCACTAAAACTTGTTTCGCGACTGATTTATATGACAGCAATAGCCTATAGTCATCCGATTTTGACAAAACTTTAAAGAATTGTGTGAAAGCTTATAAAATAAATATGTGCAAATTTTAAAGAGGTTTACATTGGAAACAAAAATGTTTTTCTAACTAAGACTATTTTTCTCACCTTACTTTTCTATGGCAGCTATACTATATAGATGTCCGATTTCGACCAAATTTAGCAGAATCATGAAGAAGCATAGAAAACTAGTAAGTACAGAGTTTGGAGACGTTTGGACTAAAAACAAAAAAGTTTTTCTCACTAGAACTGGTTTTTTGACCGATTGTTCCTATGGCAGCTATATGTTATAGTCATCCTATCCGTCCGGTTCCGACAAATGTGCAGCTTATTGGTACCAGAAGACTTCGTGCAAAGTTTGGTGGCGATAGCTTTAAAACAGATGGAGGAGATAGCATAGAAACAGACGGACAGACGGGCATGGCTATATCGACTCAGCTCGTCATGCTGATCAAGAATATATATACTTTATGTGGTTGGAAATGCTTCCTTCTGCAAGGGTCTAAAAACAACCCTTATTGGTAAGGATTGATTCGAGAAAACACAACAATTATTGGTTTTTGCAGTCGTCTCTATCTGCGCAGTGGTTGTTCGATAGATTCGATGCTTTAACTCGCCTCAAAGTGAGGGCACTGCACTTGTTGTTCTGTCTCCTTGTGTGCAGCGGCGCCGTTAAGCGAGGTCAATCAATGCGCTCTGTATAAGATCTCTCGGAACAATTGCTCTTATCAAGACTTAGGATCTTCGAGAATGTTGGTTGAAACTTACTTTGTGTTAGTCATTCCAAATTCTTGACTTCTTTTCGAAAATCTTGGTCTTTCGCTCAAAATTTCAGTCTGAAATCTTTAAAAACTTAGATAGAGCCTGAGATTCTATAAAAATTTCCAATGACTTGATATTTCTATTTGTCTAACTCATCCCCATGTTGATTGATCTTTCCAGAAATGAAAGATTTGAATATATTGATATATGAACGTGTCAAGAAGTAACTCCCAGTCGAGTATGTCTTACCATTTATTTTGTTTATTGCTTTATTGTTGCTATCGTCACTAGCATAGATTGTGGTTGACTGAAAAATTTATTAATGGGCGACAGCAAAATGACTTGAAGTGGTCAAAGCACCCACTGGACTTGTGGGTTTGTATTGAATGCACTCAAACTGATGACTCATTCAGCAGTAGCTTTGAGTTGTTGCACGGCCCAGCCTAAAAGTAGGCTTCTATATATATTTTTAAAGAGAATTATGTTTGGGAAATTACCAGAAGATAAATCAGAGGCGTTTGTGGACAGTTTGTGGCAGGAAGAGCTGGAGTTATCGGTGCGACCCCGCGCATGAAAAATGTATCTATGAGTTAATCAAGCAAAGGCTTTAACTTCTTAAGCCTTGCTCTTAGCCGCTTTTTATGAACCTTTAGTGGGTTTTTATACTATTTTTATTAGGTTATGTGGGCGTATATATACAGAGTATCGGTTAGATTGAACGATTTGTTAGTATTTTTTTTGACTTCTTGAGGTAGTTAACTTGTTGAATGGTAAAACTTAGTAGACCAGGCCAATGGCTTGCTGCCTATGATACAGATCACTTCGCACTAGCACCTCATAGTTGCTAATCCGTATCTCTTGACCACCAAATGGTATTTGCAGACAACGATGCGATTGCTGTAGCTTTCCCGGTGTCAGGGATCCACAATAGTGTGCACGTCCTATATACAAGGGTTCGCCGCTCATCGAACGTCCCGCCTGTACGGCACCGGGTGGTATACTTCCATCATAGCCCGACACCCAATGATATTTGCCCTGACCCATGAGCACTTCATAGTTGGACTCTGCCAACTCGAGGCCAGCGTACGTGATGAAAGCATATCCTTGACTGGGACTCGCTTTGCCTGGCACATGATGGCCATGATGATAGGTACGGCACACCAGAAGTTGAGACATATTGCTGTCGTGACCACCAATTACGGCATCGGGAGAGTAGAAATAGCCGGGACCCATATTAACCCAGAGGTCGTAGTCGTAGTCATAGCAACTAGTGCCATAGGCCATAGCAGGTGCAGCATACTCGGCGGGCGTGTAGGTGGAGGAACAGCTGGGTGCATAGGGATTCAAGGGTGGCTGGTAGGTGGCGGCAGGTGTGAAAGAAGAACTGGCCACAACGGGAGCAATGGGAGCAATGGGAGCCACTGCAGCAGGCGTAAAGGAAGCCACCACAGCGGGCGTGGCTGGAACGGGAGCCAACATGACTGGCTGTAGAGTTGGCACAACCTGAGGCTCGGGTGGAGAGTACATGGGCGGTCTATCATATTGCGGAAACGGCATACCACCCACATCCAAGGGAGAGGGATACCGAAAAGGTTTCTCCGCCACAGGCGGTGCTGGTGCCGGCGGATATGGTGGTGGTGGTGGCGTTAGCGGACACTTTTCCAATTCCGGAGCCTCTGGCGATGGTGGCGGTAATTGCCAGCCAGGCACACCACGTCTCTCCTCTATCAGTATCTCATACGAATCCAAACGACGTTCAGCTCCACGATAGGCAATGAATAGAGCACGATGCACCGAGGATATTTTACCAACAATCAGATGACCTTCATAATGGCCACGTCCTATGTACACCGGTTGATCCAATGCAGTACGACCACATAGAATGGCATTCTCTGGTATCACATGATCATAGCACTTGACCCAGGCCACACTCTGACTGCACAGCACTTCGAAAATATCCTTGGGCAAGGCCTCGCCGCGCTGCGAGATGAAACCCAATTGCTTGGAGGGCACAACTTTGCAGACCAGCTGAACACCCTCGTGCTCGGCCCGGCCCACATAGATCATGGCACCATCTTCGTCATTTCCACCCACAACCGCATTGGCTGGTATTGAGGAATAGGCGGAGGACTGCACCCAACTGTAAGCTGAAAGAGAAGAGAGACAGGGAGAGAGAGAGGAGTGAAGGATTAGGTAAGGTGTTAATCAGGTTGATATCTTTAAAGGAGAGTGCTTTGAAGGTGAAATGGCGTTAGAGGGGTTTTCTCACTTAAACCAGTTTTTTTGACAGATTGTTCCTATGACAGCTATAAGCTATGTCCATCCGATTTTGATGGAACTTTGGGTAATTGGGTGTTGGACCTTAAACTAAATAAGTGCCAAGTTTAAGCACGTTTCATTTGAAAACAAAAAAGTTTTTCATATAATAACCTTTTTCCCGACCCAACTTTTCTATGACAGCCATACTATATAGTTGTCCGATTTCGTCCAAACTTGATGGAAACATAAATAAGCCTAGAAAACTTATAAATACAAAGTTTGAAGACGATTCCTTTGAAAACAAAAAAGTTTCTCCCACTAAAACTAGATTTTTGACCCATCGTTTCTATGGCAGCTATACGCTAAAGTCATTCGATATTGATGAAACTTTAGAGAGTTGTGTGATGGCAATTTAAATTAATAAATGCCAAGTTTAAGAAGGTTTCCTTTGACAACAAAAAAGTTGTTCATAGAAAGACTTCTTTTCCGATCAATCTGTTGTATGACAGCTATACTATATAGTTGTCCCATATTGATTAAACTTAGTAAAAACATGAAGAAGCATAGAAAACTGAAATATGCAAAGTTTGAAGACGTTTCCTTGGAAAATAAAAATGTTTTTCTCAGTAAGACTGGTTGTAGGACCCATCGTTTCTATGGCAGCTATATGCTGAAGTCAATTGATCTTGATGAAACTTTGTAGATTTGTGTGATGGCACTTAAAATAATTAAATGCAAAATTTGAGGAGGTTTCCTTTGAAAACAAAAAAGTTTTTCCAGCAAAAACTAATTTTTCCACCCAACTTTTACACGACAGCTATTATATATAGTGATCCTACTTCGATCAAACTTAGTGGAAACATGAATTAGCTTAGAAATCTTATAAAATTAAAGTTTGAAGACGTTTCCCTTAAAATCGAAAAAGTTTTTCCCATGATAGCTATATGCAATAGTTATCCGATCCAACATCAAGACTTCGTGCAAAGTTGCGTAAAGATAGCTTTCAAACTGAAGGAGAAGATAGCATTAAAGAAGACGGAAATAGTTTAACCATTCAGCGGATCAGGAATATATATACATCTAAGGTGTTTATAGATACTTTCTTCTATGCGAGCTTATAAGAAAAGTTGAAGTGTATGTTATGATCATTTACTTTATAGCTATGTTTGGACAAAGGTTTTCAAAGACATTTGCATTACGGGCTGTTTTTGCGACTTATTTTTTTAGACAGATAACGCCATTTTGCACAATTCTTTTATCGAAAAACGATAGACAACTCGAAGCTTAATTAATCAATCACTGATAAAAACAGCTTTTGAAATGTTATGAAATGAGTGTGGATGACTTTAACACTAAAATGAACCGGTTTACCGCACCCGAACCGAACCGTAAGCGAACCGCTAGCAGAAGTACCAATTACCCGATCGTACCGATATTTTGTTATCATTTGAATCTTCATTTATTGTGTTCGGTAATACATTTTGATCTCTAAGCTAAGTGAATACAGTGATAGAAATGCTCTCTCCTTTCTCTTCGCTCCTTTGTGGCCCGCTCACTGCCTGCAGAGCACCTCATAGGAGTCCAGGCGAATCTCCCGTCCTCCATAAGGTATATACAAACAGCGTTGACGCGACGATATCAAACCCGGCGTCAGGCTACCCTGATAGTGTCCTCTGCCATAATAGATGGGCTCTCCATTGCGAGCTCGTCCCGTGGTCACTGCATTTGGTGGCATGCCGTGGGAATGGGAGTGCACCCAGACATAGCCACAGCCGGTGAGTACTTCATAGCTGGGCTTTTGAAATTCGTAGCCGCCGAAGCACACATAGGCACATCCCTTGCTGGGTATCGCCTTTGCCGGCAGCATTTCTCCCTCGTGCATGGCCCGTCCGGCATAAATGGGCGTACGATCGGAATCATGACCGGCCACCACTGCTCCGGGAGGCGTATAACTGGGCGAGGCTGCCACCCAGACATCGTGCTGCTGGTGGATCAACACCTCGTAGGTGTTGATGCGCACCTCCTGGCCACCAAACGGTATATAGAGGCAACCGTGCGACGGATGCAGCTTTCCCACCGTCAAACTGTTGGCATGATGACCCCGACCCACGTACAGAGGTTCGCCGGAGCGAGTGGTGCCGCTGCGAACAGCATTGGGTGGCACACCTCCGCTAGATGCACCCACCCAAGCGAAACCCTGACCCACCAACACCTCGTAGTGCGTCTTCTGATGCTCCTGACCTCCGTAGGCCACATAGGCACAGCCCTTGCTCGGTATCACTTTGGCGGGCAGATTCTCACCCTCGTGAAAGGAGCGGCCCACGTAGATTGGCGTACCGTCGCTGTCATGACCGCCAATAACTGAGAGATTAGGCAGAGGAGCATATGGCGAAGAGTGAACCCAAGTATGTTCTGCAATGAGAGGAACGGACGGCGGGCCGATAAGTAAGACAGCGCGATAAGATACGGGCAGGTGGTGGCGAAATGGACAAGTGGGAAGCCTATGGCGGGGCACTCGTATTACCAATGCTCACAACTGCTCCCGACTGCACGGTGCCTAAAAGAGTGAATCGAAACACACAAATCAACACCACGACATGCCCACAGTTGATGGATGACAGGATGAGAGGGGGATGTGTTTTGCGCACTTCATCAAATAACTCCACAAATTTGCACCGAACCGGTCTCCGCACTTACCCATTGTTCAGCACAGATTGATAAAGTCTGGAGGTTTTTACTGGTTTATATATATGTATACGATCTTCTCTGGAGCACACACACAACTGCAGGGCTCGGGGTTCGATTTCACACTGAACTCGGCAATGCGATCCAACTGGCGTGGAAACTTTGCACGGTTCGTCATAGCCGGGGGTGGTATCAGTCGATAATGTTTATCATTTCCAGTACACAAATACCACACTCGTCGTATATCTATCATGGGAGAAGCTCGATTCCAGTGTCACTTGCTGCCACTTGGCTTATCTTATCTTTAGGTGGGAGGCACATGAGTCAGGGGACTTGCGGGAATTTTTTTCCTTAACTTATTGTGTTTATTTTTGCACCTGCCAGGCCAGGTATTTATGCTGAGAAACCCCCTTTTGGAGGGCCAACCAAGATACACCCAGTCGATGATTATATATTACACTGGGTTATCTTACCTATATGAATCTATCGATGGGAGCTTTATCTTAGACAACGCTGCTGAGCGTTGAAGCTCTTCGGAGTGAATTATCAGGGCTATTCTTGGAGAACTTCAACAGAATCAGTGGGTTCTGTTTTCTGTGTGGTTCGGAGTGAGAGTCGAAGGTTCAAGCTGCTCATGAATCGTTCATGCACAGAGATAAATAGGGATGATCAATTTGACATTCTGGCAAATATCATTCTGATACTCTTGCTTAAAGTATTCTTAAATTGGCCGGATGTTTGTAAAGCCCAGAAGGAAGCATCTCCAACCACATAAAGTATATATATATATATTCTTGAACAGTGTTTCTGTGCTATCTTCACCATCATTTCGAAAGCTATCTTTATCAGATTATGCACGAAGTCTTAAAATACATATAAGCTGCACATTTCTCGGAACCGGTCGGTTTAGATGACTATAGCATATAGCTGTCATAGGAACGATCGGTCATAAAACTAGTTCTAGTGAGAAAAATTTTTTTGTTTTTAATGGCAATGCTTGCAAACTTTGTATTACTTAGTTCGTTATACTTTCCCATGATTTAACCAAGTTTGGTCCAAGTCGGACATCTATATAATATAGCTGTCATAGAAAAATAGGGTCTGAAAAGTAGTCTTAGTGCGAAAAACTTTTTTGTAGGCAATGAAAACGCCTTCAAACTTTGTACTTCTTAATTTTCTATGCTTTTACATGATTTTATTAAGTTTGGTCCAAATCGGACATCTATACAGTATAGCTGCCATAGAAAAGTAGAGTCTCAAAAGTAGTCTTAGTGAGAAAAACTTTTTTGTTTTCCATGGAAATGTTCTTAAAATTGGCATTGATATAATTAATATAATTTTACACAATTCCACAAAGTTTTGTCCTATTCGGATGACCATAGCACATAGCTATAGTACATATAATAGCTCGAAGCAAAAGTTCTTATTAGAAAAACTTTTTTGTTTTAAAAGGAATCGACTCCAAACTTCTTACATCTTTGTTTGCTAGGCTTTTGCATGATTTCAGTGAGTTTGGTGGAAATCGAACATCTATATCGTATAGCTCCCATAGAAAAGTAAGGTTTCAAAAGTAGTCTTAGTTAGTTAAATGTGCTGCAAGGGTATACAAACTTCGTCCGAGCCGAAAATATCCATTTCTCATATCCATTGTATGATTTTCAGCCTCATTGGATGAACATTTCAGATCCATTTGACAATAAATTGATATTTTAATACACAAAAATGTATATTTTCCTTTCCAAATGGATACAGAAATCATTCAATGTATATTTTTTAATATCCTCACAACTTTATCTATTAAATGTAAGTATATCTGACGCATATCCTCCAAATGGAAAATGTTAAGTAGCTGCGTAGTTCTTAAAATTGAATCCTTAAGCTAAGCACACCCTCCGAAGGCGAGAATGCAACCGTCTTCCTAGCTGTGTAGTTCTAAGGGTTGTTCAAAGACTTTGCCGGAAAATAGCTAGTAGATTTTGAAAAACAAGTCGCCAGGGAGAAGGCAAATCAACTAGCCCTTAGTTGTCCCACAAGTAAACTCATGCTCCATTTTGGTCGAACTCCATGAAAGACATTGACAGTTGGATGAAAATACGTTCCGCCCATACTTTGACTAGCAAATCATTGAACAAAACCATCAAAAATATACATTTCATGTTCGGACTGACTCATCATCCTTATTCTCAATACATTCAACTTGGCAGGCCTTTTTCCGTATTCATTCCAAATTGACTGTTTCATGTACTAAATACATAACTGACTCACTTTTTGTATTGTTTTTTTCGGCAAGTTGCTACAAAACAGCTGTAGCCACATCATTATAGCACATATGGAGCCCTAACTTCCTGGATGGTCTAAATATATAGGCACCTCAACCGGATTCATTGGTGCAACTGAAGTCTGTGCGAAGCACAAGGATCGCATTTTGAATAGAGAAATGGAAGGTAAGTGGCCTGCCTGGTGAAGCCTGGCTGGCTGTGTGATGACGTGTTATGGGTTTGCCAAACAGGTGTACGTTTTCGTGTGTGTGTGTGTGTGTGTGGTTGCTGTTTATGAGGTTGTATATGAACTATTTGTTTTTTTACGAGGTTATTGATTAAGTTTATTTTTGACATTCGGCGATAAGATTTTTTGCAGATACCCTTGCCATTAGGGGAATTTGAGAATTTTGTTAAAAAATACCCAACGAAATTATACGCTCAGCATAAATTTTGATGCTGCAGCAGCAGCTGAAAGCAGCGCTGCTACTGCGCCGCAGCAGTGCACAGTCTTTTGATCATAACTCGACAACCGCTTATCCGATCTTCATCATTTCTTTGGCGGATCGATAAGTTATCCTGATCATTAAATATGTTTGGAAGATATAAACCATCTATCTTCAAAACTGTGGGAGATATGACGTTTTTTCTAAATTTCAAGGGCGGAAAGGGGCATGGTCAAAATTCAAAATAAACTTGATCTGCCTGCAGATATAAGAAGCATATGCCCCATACATGTCAAAGCCCTATCTCTTACCATCTCTGAGATGTGTGCGTTCATACGGACAGACAGACGGACGGACGCTGTTGATGCTGATCAAGAATATATATACTTTATAGAGTCGAAGATGCTTCCTTCTGGGTGTTATCTACGGTACAGAGTATAAAAACTGTTGTTGGACTTGTCTGGCGACGTGTCAGCTCACTGTGCCATTGCACACTTTTGTGGATGCGCATCTTAATAGCAGCTTATGTTGAATTTTGCTTATTTTAAGAACATTTGACACATTTGTTCACAAAAATTTGAGGGAATATCTGATTCCTTTAGTGAGTTGAAGAGGTAACTCATTTTCTGAACAGGTTTTTCCCCCTTAATAAAGTGAAGCTGTCTGCCTCGGAATTGAACTAAGAAGGCAAGGTAAGGTACGGTAAGCTTTGAATGGGTTAAGTCTTGTACCAAACCTAAAGAGTACCCCCGCTTCGGCTGTGTGCCTCTAACAGTCTGTCCTTCCCTCCATAATGTTGTAGTAGTATGCGTGGACAATCACTCATAGATAAAGCTGCTAAGTACAATTATATACCTTAATATATATATTGATTTTCGGACTACAAAACTGTGCCATGATGAATTCATACTTTTTACTGGAAAAATTCAAAGAACTTCAAGTTCTGTCTCAGCGACCTTTTACTCAGACCCGCAATATTACAAGAAGAGTTATCATGTTGTGGCTTGTAAGTGAGGATGACGAATCTGGCTGGTGTGAAAGACATATATATATATATATATACGCACACACACACACACTTCCAAGTGCAGTCATATGTTTACTTGTACACCGCTCTAGGCTCCCCGGACCAGACCCTGTGATATCTTATCACAGTTGCCGGCTGGCGCAGCACAGTCAATAATTTTTGTTGTACGATAAGGGGGAAACAGCTTTAAAACGCCATCAACGGGCCGACTAGTACTTCAGTCATAAAAGCCAGTTGGAGCTGTACGGAGAGCAGTTTTATTCACAAAAACACACACCCCACCGACACACACACACCCACACACACACACACACACAACATGGGTAAGAGGAGGAGAAGGTGTTAAGTAAAGTGCAAAGTGTGAACATTAAATAGTTCTGGGAATCCTTCAACTAGTTTACGCCGTACCACCCCGAAAATCCCCGTAAACTCTTGTGATAAGAAGTGATTAATACATTTACTTTTCGTGCCAACTGTACCTGACCGCTCACCTTATCTAACCGAGCGACTAACTAAAATTTTCCCATTCCCATTCCCCAGATCACACCTGGATTGCTCGCTGTGTGTACGACGAGTTGCCGCCGTTTGCCATCGCCGCTGGCCATGATTCGGACAACGATCCCATCTATGTGGGACGCGCGTTCCACAATGGTGATATGTTGCCCTGCAAGATTATTCCCAACAAGCAGCAGGCGTATGTTGCCTGGGGCGGTGAGGAGATCAATATACATGACTTTGAGGTCCTGACAGGACATCATTATTGCTGGATACCGGCCAATGGCGGATTTGTGCCACCACATGCTCTGCGTGTGGGTCAGACCTCTGACGGGGAGCCATTGTATGTGGGACGTGGCTATTTTTCGGGCAGTTTGACGCCCGGCAAGGTGCATCCTTCCCATCACTGTCTGTACATCCCTTACGGCGGCCGAGAGGTAGCTAGTGACTTACTCCCTGGGCAGACTGCAGACCAAACTTACCCATTTCCTTTCTCCATTTCAGCACAGCCTGGAAGCCTACGAGGTGCTGGTGCAACCAGAGACCTGGGTTTCCTCCTCGGGCAGCAATATTGTGCCTGGTACCATCTTGGCGGGTCATGACGCCGATGGTGATCCCATCTATGTGGGTCGCGCGTATCACGATGGTGATTTGGTACCCGCCAAGGTGATTCCCAACAAGGGCTGCGCCTATGTGCCGTACGGAGGACAGGAGCATGTGAAATATGACTTTGAATTGTTGGCCGGCTACGGCTACGGTTGGGTGCCAGACGCATTTGGCAATGTGCCACCAGGTGCCGTGGTGTGCGGTCGCACCTCCGACGGCGAACCCCTGTACATTGGACGCGGTCACTACAGCGGTAGCTTCACTCCCGGCAAGATTCATCCATCGCATCGTTGCCTGTACATACCGTTTGGTGGTCAGGAGGTGCGTCTGGATCAGTACGAGGTGCTGGTGAGGGCCTAAAAACGTGTTCAGTGGAACAAAATTAAACTAAATTCAATTATTTATAATTCATCAGTCACCAAATAAACAATAACTACACTCATCTGTGGATAAAGACTGAAAAATCGTAAGACAAGAACCTGAGTTTGGTATCTACTAGAAGCGTAGAACACATAATGCCCATAGTGCGGTTTCAGCAGAAAGTAGGTAACTTGACTACAGTTCTGTATCAATCTATTGGGGTATTGGAAAATACTGTTTACTATAACTATCTATAAAACTGTGGGATATAGAAGGCCTTTTTCGAATTCCGGAAGAGGTATTGGGACTCGGAAAACTTGTAAGAAAACTTGATCTGCCTGGATAAGGAGTCTTCTCAGAATAAGCAGAACTATCCACTTCTATTCTTTATCTATACGTTCTTAGATTTTCCAGAATTTCGCTCTCAAAATCGAGCTTAATTCGTTCTCAGTTTGTTGCTTCTAGTGAGGAGGGGAGTAAGTTAAAATAAATGAGAGAGCAGAGTAAGCACATTTGAGAGAATTGCACTGAGTCCGCTCTCTTAGTTTTTAATGGAAGACGAATGTGTGGGGAAACTATCGGAGCGGAGAGCGCCATCTATTTAAGCTCTCATGTTGCTTTGAAATTCCCAAGCAGTTATGTCATTGTTGTGGTGTGTTCCTCAACCTGGCTAAAACTTGCTACCTAGTTTGGCAATGAAATGAATTGACAAAACAAAGCAAACTTCGTCCTTCCAAACTTCTGGGAAAAAGAAGTAGAACTAGACAGCGGATTTTGCATATTTTTAAAACGATTTTAAGTGTTTTTTGATTGTAATATGGGCGACCACCCTACTTTTCAATCTTGATTCAAGGGTGAACTGTACCAGATGAGCTTAACATCTCATTTTATCAATATACAAGAAGGAACTTTCATGGTTTTGGACAATGATCTTGATTTAAGAATGTGAAATCTTAGATTTCAGTACGACTCGCACTTGATTCAAGAATTCTAGTTGATTTGAGAATGTTACCTACTTGGTTCGAGCATTCAACCCCTTGAATCACAGCAGAGGGCTTCAAAATTTCATAAATGCATCAAGAATTTCGCTCTTGGATTAAGAAACAGAACAATCTTGATCCAAGTATTAAAATCTCCATGTATTTCTCTGAGTGTGTTTGTTGCTTGTAGGGAAGAAGCGTACTGATGATGCTTGCCGCGCTACTTCTCTTTCCTACAAGCAGGAGCCTTTTCAAGAACTTTTTTTTGTTGACTTCTCCGTGTAAAACCCGGTTTGGACCATGCTGCTTTCATGGTAATACGACTAAGCCGCATTTCTCAAAGCGAAATGGACTCAGGACTGAATTTTGTTCCAGATTCTTAAGATTTGCATTCAAATTCATTCATTAGAGGTCGAGCTTGATCCAAGCTTGAACTTGAGGTAGATGTTGCAATCCCTGTACCGGGTTTGGGCCAATTTGGGCCGCATTTTACGGTTTGCTATCTTTTTCCCCATAAATTTTCGTAGCCATTCGAAATGAAGTAGCCAAAATCTATGCAAGTTAAGTCGAAGCTTTTGCTTGCAAGCTTTTTCACGCTTTTGTCTACACAACGTGTAGAGTTTTTTTTTTTTTTTTTTTCGTTTTCTCTGCCTCCATGTAGAATTTACACGCCCGACGACAACTTTTGCTCTCTGTATCTGTTCTTGTGTCTCGTTTTCATTCGCTCTCTATCGACCGATTCTCTTTCACTCCCTCAACAACATCGGCACACGCTGCTCGTTTCCGATTGCTCGCTGGTGTTGTTCGTCAATTGCAAACGGCTTGTGATTGGCCGCTTTGCCAGCAGGCCGTTCCCGAAGACGACGCCCGATTGGCGGCGCACCTAGACGTATACGTACTCTCCACCTTGATGCCAAATAATAGCAGACTGTACTTATAAAAATAACAACTAGGTATACAAACATTAATTAGCCAATTTCAATTGCTGGTAACATTTATTTATTGTTGTTGTGACTCTGAAATGTCGAAAATGTGTGGAGTTTAGGACAAGAAAACTGGTTTTGGAATGGGTGGCTAAGAGTAAATTTTTTTAGCAGCGAAAAAGCCGTCGCTTTGGCCAAGGTGAAAATGTAGCAATTATTGTTAATTTAGTCCAGGGGCTGCGGCTTGAGATATCCTTAAGAAATTCTTGCTTATTGAGGCATCCCCACATTTCCTTGAAAAGAAAACGCTTTAAGAACATCAAAGAAGCCCTTCAAAAGGTCATGACAGCCGACGGACAAAAGCTCTTGCTCAATTTTGCTTCTTGATTGTGAGTTGTATGGTTTTGTGAGTTCCATTGAGGCGAAAGGTGATTATTTTTAATAAAATAAACTCCTTTCTTGTTCTCATTTCTTAAATATTATGGGTTCTTAGTAAAAGCCATGATATAAGCCCGCGGGTGGTTCTTAGCACTTGAGAAAAGGAAGGTAGAAACCAGTTGCTGCTGTTTAGACTTTTATATTTAGGAAAACGACAACCTTATTGTGTGACCAGCTTCGATTGTGGCTACTTGGTGAAGTGTTAGAGAGTTGAAACTACTGTGAAGGATGACTTGGTTCAACCCCGCCTTCAGATTGTGTACTAAAAAGCTTATAATCGATTTCACAATCGGTCACCTTTACAAGCTTTAGCATCTCTGTTAAAGCTTTTAGCAAGAACAGGACCAGAACTATGAATAAACGGAAGGAACACTGCTCTGTAGACCAAAAGGTTATCATTTATCGTAGTTGTGGAAGTTTGGAGAGGACAGAAAGCATTTAGGACCTTCCTTGCGACTGCCCAGCGCTTCTTAGCGCTTCTTTAAAGACCTAGACAGTCTCAAACATCTCTCCCTAGGACTTGTCCCTCTGAGTAGAGAATTTGCCTAAAACTTGAACCTCAAAATCGACTTACCCTGCTTTCTTCACCCCATTTCCTTTTTATTTTCAGTACCAAAGGTAAGTTTGTAAGCTGTCCGTCCGTCCGTCTGCCAGTCCGTATGAATTCCTTTGTATATTCTGTACCAAAGGTAAGTTCGTAAGCTGTCCGTCCGTCTGTCCGTCTGTCCGTATGAACGCACACATCTCAGGGATGGTAAGAGATAGTGGCTCGACTTGAAGGGGGCGAAAACTTCTTATACTTGTAGGTAGATCAAGTTTAGGTTTATCCGTTTTTCCTGAATATAGAAATCATTAAATATTAATTAGTTTCGAAAGGTCCTTAGCCTCCTAATCCCTACTGGAGATCTGCACAACTTGAAGAGAAGTTGAAAAATATAGAATCCAAGACAAAGAGAAGAAAAGAGCTTGGCTGTGACCCTTTTCCGGTTTGGCCCGTAAATTCTTTAGCTTTAGCGCCTTTATTCTCAAACTCCTGGCTAATTTATGGCTTAAGATGAGCCCAAACGTTATCAAAAACATGTTAAGAAAGTGCTTTCTTATTTGTAGCACAAATTTAAAAGACATCACCATGATGTGCAATTAAAAGAAGACTCGAAAATGAAACATGCAAATGATGAAAATCTAATTTATTGAAATAAAACTCGAAAAAGTCTCGCATATAACTCGAAATGAGGCGAAGTTTATTTAAAAACGTGCCAAAAACAACCCTTCAAGAAGAGTCTCGGCTAGGGAACCACTTTCTACCGACAAAAGAGTATTTTAATCAGACAATGTGATCAAAAATGTCAGACAAAGTTTCTCTTTTAGGTCAAAATCTATCCGTTTAGGTAAAAACTTGCCTTGAATGTTGAATTAAAGGCAATTTTCCTTTTAAGGAACTGCTTAACCTCAATTCTAGGCTTCTCTTTTCTTTGAGTACTGCTGCTGCGAAGTTTCTTTTGCTTATAACTTGACCATCGTTCATCAAATCTTTACCAATCAAGAAAAAACGTTGATTACAAAATGTGTTAATCAGGTAAGAACCTTTTATCTAACAAACTGTGGGAGATATGTTCATTTTACTAACTGCGGGTGTAGGAGGGGGAGTGGCAAAAACTAAATTTGCTTAGCTCCCATATATGGCTAGCCTGTATCTCTGACCTTCTGTGAGATATGTGTGTTTAAATGGACGTACCGTCACTCGGACCAACCTACATTTGCAGCAGCCTAATATACTCTAGGTTACTTTGGTACTGAGTATTGTTTAAAGTAAGATGACAGTCAAAAATTTCATTCTTTTCAAAGGAAATGTCATATGTATACTTAAAAAAATGTACGAAAAAAGTGATAATCCGTTCTTGGATAGATTTTGAAATATTATTAGCTAAAAAGAGATAGAATAGTTTTCCACTGAGCAAAAGAGAGAACATTAGGATATTAGGAATTGGGAAAAAAGGATTAATTTGGAATGACTTTATTGCAATATCCAATTTTGGATATGAAAATAGTCATTTTATATCAAATGGAACTTAAATGTTCATCCAAAGGAGCTGAAAATCATTCAAAGGATATGAAAAATGTATATTTTGGCATCAAATGGAGGATATTACAAACTCTTCATTCCAATTGGATCTTTTTGGATGCCATTTGCTACATGACTTTGTTGTATACCGAGCTGAACCGAATCTCTGGGGTTCAACAGTCTGTGTTTGCTCCCTGCATGAAATGCTCAACCAATATAAATTCTTGTAATTGAATTTTGCCATAATAACACATACAAGTGAGAACCCCCCCTCGAACACACACACACACAGCATACATTCGCATCCATTCGATATATCCATTCCAACCATTTAGCTAAAAGATATTAAAAAGTAACTCAGATGCGAGCGATGCTATCGCCGAGACCGTCCCAACCCCTCAAAAATAACTGTGAAAATGCTTGAAATTCTTTGCCCAGAGCCAAAGGCAACAGCATGGAATACTCGTATCAGTTTCTTTAGCGGAATGACAATATTTCGCCTGTGGGTTGTATCTAACCGAGAGTATCTAACCAGAATGAAACGAGGGTCGTCCTTATGTACCACGGCTCGGTACGAAGTACATAGGGAAGCACAAATGCGATACAATTAGTTGGCAGGCGGCACGATTCGGTAGTCCGCTATATAACAAAGGGCATGAATGAGTGAACGAGTGAACGAGGAGTAAGTGGGTAACTCAGTGAGTGAGTGAGTAAGGGATGGTACATAAGGACTCCAGCTGTCGTCGTCGGCCAGCGGAGAGATGTGAATAAATGCGAAAGCAAAACAACAAACAAAACGCACAAATTGTACATAAAAATGGAAATGGAAATGTGACGCCGACAGCAAATGGGCGTTTCAGTACATAAAACGTAACCCAAACCCAAATCCCACTCGAAAACCTGAAAACCTTTCTCATGGTGAAACGTTGAAAGCTACTCTGCTCCGGCAGGATTAGTTTCAGGGCTGAAGCGAAAACTTAAACGGAATTTCGTATGTAATTAGAGTCTAAAAATATATTTTTGTTTTCATATTTTCTTGGGTAGTTCGCTTGGGCGTGATAATTCAATTAGGAATGTGTGAATCAGCTACAGCAACAACAACAACAGCGACAGCGGAAACGGAGAAAAATGTCCCAACAACAACAGCAACAACAGCAGCAGCCGCAACCTCTATAGAACCAGCGCCGAAACGTCAGACCAAAGGAAAACCCAAAAACCAAGAAGCAAAAAAAAAACACACACACACAAAATCCAACTTCCATGTCCCATGTTGTACTCACAGTTGCATGCAACCCTGTATTTCTGTTTGCTTGTGGCAGGAACAGAATCTGAAACGCCAGAGCCACAGCTCGCACAGCTCTCTCTGGCGGCATGAAACAATTTATGTGCATGTATTTGTGTTTGTACATAAAAATAGCGGTCGAGGCAGCGGCACCACCGCCAGAGAAGGTAGCACGGACGGACAGACGGGCAGGGGACAGGGGCTGGGGCAGGGGCATTATGTGCGCAGCTTGTGCGCCTCGAAAATACATATTTCAGCATGAAGCACAAGAGCATGGGACACTGAGTGCCACACTGGCTTAACACAGAGGGGTTCAATGAGACGGGGGCGCAATTGCCCCTTGCTCGGATTCCAAAATTTGTGAACGATTGGAGTAAACGGAGAGGGAGAAGAAAAAAAGGGAAACCACAGCGGAAATCAACCACTTAAACCCTTCAATTTCGCTTTAAAACTGTTTAAGTTTGTAACGAAATTCACTACTGTCGGAGATGAACCGGTTCGGAGTTGAACCGTTTCGGAGTAAAAGACCCCAGAACTATTGGATAGTGCGTAGCCTACCTAAAATGGAGCAGAAACATATTTTCAGTCTGAACCAAAGCCTGAACCGGAACCAAAAATGAGTAAAAACTGGTTCGGTTTAGGATTATCTATCTAAAAATCATACTGCTTCATATTATAATCGACAAAAAGAACTAAAGAATCGTGGCATCCATGATTCTTTAACATGTGCATCTTCTGTTGAAAATAAATAGGAATCTTAAGCAAAGAAGCTAGAAAATAGAGGAAAGGTGACTTTAATAACAGTGTTTTTTTCCTCTAGACTCTCATACTAAAAAGTTTCACTTCATAATCATCATCCTTAAGCATTGTAAAGAACTTCTAGAGGGCCTTTTAAGCTCTCTTGTTAAATATTTTAAAAAAATTCTCTTTTTCCCATTTTCTGACCGATTGTTCGTATGGGAGCTATATGATATAGTCATCCGATTTGGCCAAAAATTTGCAAATTTATGTGAAAGCATGTGTAACAAGCAAATACCAAATTGCAGGAAGCTACCATTAAAAACAAAAAAGTTTTTCTAACTAAGACTGTTTTTCAGAACTATCTTTTGTATGGCAACTATACCATATAGTTGTCCGATTTTCATCAAACTTGGTAGAATCATAAAAAAACATAGAAAACATACGATTACAAAGTTTGAAGACGTTTCCATTGAAAAGAAAAAAGTTTTTCATACTATAACTAGATTCCCGACCGATTGTTCCTATGGGAGCTATGAGATATAGTCATCCGATCCGGTCGGTTCCTACATATTAGTAGTGTGCATAAAATAGAAGACTATGTGCAAAATTTCAGCTCGATAGCTTTGAAACCGACAGACAGACGGACGGACAAAGCTCAATCGACTCAGCTCGTCACCCTGATCAAGAATATATATGTAGTTTATGGGGTCGGAAATGAATATTTCTATGCTTTGCAAACTTCTGGGCAAAATTATATTATATTGAGCTTTTTTTACTCATCCATTATACCAGAAATGAGCAGAACACAATTTTTCGATAAAAAAGTGGTTAAAAAAGTGAAATTTTGATGATAAAATGCGTGGTTCTTTTGTAAGTCGATTCAAGGTTAAGTTATAGACCAAATTGCACATGTTTGACAGTAATATGTGAAATGAAAACAGCTGAGCTGTTGAGTTTTAGTGAAATGAAACCAACCAAACCGTTTCTTTGATAGTTTTGGTAAATTGGTTCGGTGTGGAACAGAACCGTCTACCATTTCGTCAACAAAAAGCACTCACAATTCCCCCTTTTTGGGCAGCCACTGTTTTCTTGTATCTTGTATCTTGCAGTTTGCTGTGCATACACGAACGCACACACACACACAGCGGCTCTCTAGGCATGTACAATCGCAACCAAGTGCATGTACATACATCAGTATGTATGTAGGTATGTACTCAAGTGTGCAGCATTTGCGATAGCACCGAACGGCCCATTCCATTACCAATTTAAATGCCCATCCAAGAGCAAAAGTGTATACAATGGAGCGTTGCCAGCCCAACGTATACGTAACACAGTATTTTCACTACGCTGCCGCTCCACTCCACTCCGCTCCGGTCCGCTCCGCCGTGTTGTTGTATTTGTATGTACTATCAAATTAGGTTCATTTGCTGCCGTTGGCATTGCTTCCACACTTTCCACTTGGGTAAAAGCACCCTCGAGCTGGTGTGTGTGTGTGCGTGTGTGTGTGTGTGCGTGTGTGTGTGTGCGTGCTTATCGTCGTCGTCGTCGTCTATGTAAGCCACACGGCTCACTGGCTGTCGTTGCCTGGTTGCCGTCGTCATTGTGGTTACCTTTTTTGGTATATAAAAAGGCATCGCATCGCCTGAGTGGTTTACATAGACACCGCCAGCCACCGCCAGCCACCACCATCATAAGCTTGTGCCAAAATGCTGTGGCTTGCTGATAATTCAATAAAAAGAAGAAAACAAAAAGGAGAAAAGCAAAAAGTTGATGAGTTGCGCTGCTCCTGCAATTTGCCGTTGCCGATGGATGAGTGGATATAAGTGCGTGTGTTTGCCATGTCATGCAGCTGCTGCAGCCGCCCCACACAGCTTCCCAACCGCCCCCTCCACCATCGGGTTTACGCACACACAACTTCATTTGCAATGCAAACAGACCCACAGACAGTCAGCCAAACCGGCAATGCACGAGCGAGCGACAGGGACAGCGCGCAACCTGGCCGAGACTTGGGCTTGTGTAATCAACTAATTACCAGAGCCACCAATGCCTGGCACCATTAAACAACAACAACAACAACAACAACGCCGTTGTCACACTCATTCATCTTATTAAAGTGACTTTTAAGCCACCAGCCACCACCACCACCACCCTTCGCTCCTTCGCTCCTTCATCCTCCTCATTCAGAGACAATTGAGTAACTCTGCCACTCAAATCAATCAAGCGACTTCTACTGAATCTCTGGCCAGCCAAACAACTTTCCCGCTTCCTTTTGCTTCCTTCTACTTCTCTCTGCCGAAATTCGCGCACTTATTATTCTTATTTCCGGTTCAGGATTTCGTTGATTTCGTCTTGTCCTGGCTAAGGAAGCAACCATTCCCCCGAAAACAGCTTGTAAATTGATACTTTTTATATTCCGAGCAGCAGCTACAAAAAAGAAGAAAAAAAAAAATGGAAACAGAAACACAACTTGAGGTTCTCCTGCAGACCCATCCATATTCATAATGGTTCACTAATTGGATCTTAATGCGGGGATTTCATTTGATTACAAGACTGAATCAAGTCAGGGAAAGTGTCGCCAGCGGAAAACGTGACACGGACACTTTTTTTTAAATCAATTTCACTGAAGGGGGTTTGTAACTCAATTGGACGCCTCGGAGGGAAAGTTGCATTAGGGTTTTAATGGCGCCGGCTTCATTATAAATTTATCAACAACTCCAACGGGTGAAAGGAAATTTCTCCGAAACATATTTCATTGCCTGCCTTGTGAGATGCTATCGGGTTGGGGAAGGGGGTCGGTGAGAGGCTCTTGGTTCAGTTGGAGGCAACAGAAACCTGACTTCTTGGGTTTAAACCTTTACTTCACACAAAAAGTTCGGGAATGAATAAGGTTGGATTATTTGATTCATAGTACTGTGTGTTTATGTAGCAGAACTGGACGCAGCCCTTAGACCGGGTTGGGAGTCATATTCCCAGCTCCTTATGTATATAACATCTCACACACTTCGAAGAGATGGTAAGATGTGTGTAAGGAAGTGATACCCACCCAACATTTGGAAGATCATTTTTATAAAAATCGCCTTGATGAGTCTTTTTCGACTCCTTTTGATGATCAACAAGAAAGAAAGTCGGTCAAGCCCGACTATAGCATACTCTGTACCAACGAAATTCTACGCTCAGCATAAATTTTGATGCTGTAGTAGTAGCTGAAAGCAGCTCTGCTTCTGCGCTGCTGCAGCGAACAGTCTTTTGATCATAACTCGAAAACCGTTCATCCAATCTTCACCATTTCTTTGGCTGATCGATATGTTATCCTTATTAATAAATATATCTAGAAGGAACAACCCTCCTATCTTTAAAACTGTAGGAGATATGACGTTTTTTCTAAATTGCGGGGTCGTGGTCAAAATTGAAAATAAACTTGATCTGCCTGCAGACATTAGAAGCATATGTCCCATACATGTCAAGCCTCTATCTCTTACCATCTCTGAGATCTGTGCGTTCATACGGACAGACAGACGGACAGACGGACATGGCTATATCGACTCGGCTGTTGATGCTGATCAAGAATATATATACTTTATGGGGTCGGAGATGCTTCCTTCTGGATGTTACATACTTTTGCACAAACTTATAATACTCTATGTACCTACGGTACAGAGTATAAAAAGATATGCCTCTCATATGCTTTTAATTGAGACTCGAAAATGTCTCATGAATATGCTCAAAATGTGGTTCAGTGAAATACGTCTAAAAAAAGACTCTCAAATGACTCGAATATGAGTCTAAAGTGATTAGAAAAACGGGTTAAAAACGACTCTTCACGAAGTGTCGCTGCTAGGGTACCATTTTCTCCCGACAAAAGTATCATTTACGATCAGAAAACGAACTCATTTTTGATTACTTTTATTAGATTGAGGATTCAAAAAAGGCTCGAATGTGATCAAAAATATGATAATATGTTTGCTGGGTATACACAATATATATGTTTTCTATATTCCATTGGATGCTTAAAGGTATATTTAAGACATATCCTTCCCAAATGGAAACGGGAAATCATCCAATCGATATTTTTTCGTATCCCATTTGTTCTCTATGTAGTCAAGAAAGTAAAATAAACACAGCTTTGGCTATGGCTATCTCAAACAATCCACAATTACGATTGCTTAGACTGATATTTCATCAAATTAAAGATTCCTTATTCAATCTGTTGACACCATGTGGCTTATTAGCCCATTGAGAAACCATTAGAAAGCTGGAACTAAGGAATCAATGCAAAATATGTTAACTGTTGCAGAAGGCTCTCTCTTTATTGAGGCACTTAGTCCTAGACCCCTTTGATAAGCTTAGTTTCATACCCGGCCAGGTTGTTTAAAGCAGCGGAAGGCACCAAAATCCAACAGATTGCACCGCAGATTTTTGGGAGTCAGAAGCTGAATGACATGTCGAACCTCTATCTCTTATCAAACATGAAATGCTCCATAACATAACTTTAAACGGTAACACACACATATTTGTAGTAACTTCTGTGTGTTGGAAGCCTTTCCTGGACTCGCAGATAAACTATGTATCGGCGGGCTATGTAAAGAAGACTCACAGGAAGAAGACTAACATGCTGTAATGTTTGTATTTGTATGCTTAAAGGTTATATCAATCCGTCATCGCTAAGAATGTAGAGGGTTGAACGAAATTTCGTTGAAAATTATTTTGGGGAAACGATTCCAATTCCGAAATTAATAAGCAATATTGGCTAGAGGAAAACGATTCACGTGTTAAAGCTTGCAAGAGGAGGAGGATTTAGGTTCGGTTCTGCATTTCTGAAAAGAACACGGTTCAGATTGCGGTTCGGTTCACCAGCTGGAATAAGACCGGTTCGTTACAGAACCGGTTTTTATCCCTGGTAATGCTGAAATGATAGAAAATGAGAAAGCTAGGATAACTTCGTCTGTGCCCAAGTTTTAATATTCTTGCAAGTGCTCGCTTAAATATTTTCAAAAAATACTCTTTTTCCCATTTTCCGACTGATCGTTCGTATGGGAGCTATTTCATATAGTCATCTGATTTGGCCAAAAATTTGTTAATTTATGTGAAAGCATGTGAGACAAACATATACAAAATTGCAGGATGCTACCTTTAAAAACAAAAAAGTTATTCTAACTAAGACTGTTTTTCAGACCTATCTTTTGTATGGCAGCTATACCATATAGTTGTCCGATTTTCATCAAACTTGGTAGAATCATAAAAAAACATAGAAAACCCACGATTGCAAAAATTGGAGACATTTCCATTGAAAAGAACAAGTTTTTCATACTAAAACTAGTTTTCCGACCGATTGTTTCTAGGGGAGCTATGAGATATAGTCATCCGATCCGGTCGGTTCCTACATATTAGTAGTGTGCAGCATATTAGTAGTCGCTGTGCAAAATTTCAGCTAGATAGCTTTAAAACTGAGAGGGATTAGTTCGCGTAGAAACAGACAGACAGACGGACGGACAAAGCTCAATCGACTCAGCTCGTCAGCCTGATCAAGAATACGACCTGGAGCCGGCTAAAAACCAAAAACCTATTTGATCAAGAATATATATATAGTTTATGGGGTCGGAAATGAATATTTCTATGCGTTGCAAACTTCTGAGCAAAATTATAATACCCTTTGCAAGGGTATTAAAAGGGCTAGCTACTTTTAAAACAAGAGGCCAGTACTTGATTTAAGTTTTTTTTTATTTTCTGATCGATTTTTTGAAGATGCGTCGGGTATCCTTCAAGGCTAAAGAACTTATGCCTAAGATAGACTTAGATTTTGCTCTGTTATTTGAAGTTTTATGTGACAGGAGATGAGAATGCGGTTCTAAATTGAGCTTGAGTTTCCAATAACTACCCAAAGTCTAAGATCATTAGACACGATTAGTTATCCAAACGGCAACTCAATCATTCGATGCAACCACTTCCTACTCAGTTACTATATATTAGACATCCTTTTTTTTCAATAATAATAATCACGTGTTTGTGGCTCATATCTCAGTTGTTTGATCACAGCCGCCCGCTCTGGGCCATTCTTTTCGCTCCAAATGTCTAGTGATTAATGGAATTGTATTGAATTACCAGGGGCAGGCTATTGAAATAAACCTGTATACAGAGCAGCTTCTGCCAAGTTCCACCCCACCTCTCCAGCTCTCTCCCGCTCTCTCTCTCCCACTTTGTCGCAATGGCTGGGGCACACATGGAAACGTCAAAGTTGTTGCCACTTTAATTGAATTTGGGGAGCAAAAGATGTTGGCCAAAAAAAGTTTGCCCAGCTTCAGAGGAGGCGCCAAGTCCTTTAATTGCAATTTGTTGTGTCGCTCTAAACGCTCGATTTATGTGCTTAGCATTTGTCACATAATGGGCGATAAATTGGTTGTCCAACTTCCGCAGTTGCAACCAGGATGGAATTTAATTAGACAATCTCTCACGGTTGCCAGACGATTAGGTGGCGGGGATTCGGATGAATCGAATTGTATTACACCCTGGCTTACTAGATGAAACCTGTTCCTAAATGGTTTTTTAAAGTATCATCCCGTTCCCAATGAAAGCTCCCGAATGCTCCGGTTCTCGTACCTGAGACCTGAGACCTCTGCATTTATAATGATGTTCCTGTTCCTGCCCGTTCGGCAGCATCTTCTGTCTGCGCTTTTGTGAGTTGGCACTTACAAACATGATTTATACATACTTATTTAATGCGTTAAAAGCCGTGTGTACTAAACTGGTTTCCATATGGTGCCCCCTGGCCCTGGCAAGTGCGAGTGTGTGCGATGAAGGACACAGGTACACAGCCGTTTTGGAGGTAGTTCCGCTTGGTGGGTGGAAGGGGTACAAGCGGGTTAATTATTTTAATTGGAGTTTTGACTCCAACCACAGCAAGTTATACATTATGCAAAGCAGATGGGCCCAGACTTGGTTTGCCATTAATTCTAAATCCCTTTAAAGCAATTCGCACCTAATCCACCCTTAAGACACTACACCTATATCCATTCTCCTGGTATGTACATATGTGCGAGCATCTTTGACCATCTTATGGCATTTGTTGGTGAAAATTGCCAATATTTGAAATCGGAAACTTGCGCAAAAAAGAAAAATGAGGAAAAAGAAACGAAAATCAACAACAAAGCCTGCCTGCCTGCCCTTGAGGGAGAAATGGAAAGAAAAACCAAGCGCATCCCAATATAATCTTTTATTTTCTTTGTCCTTTCTTTCAAAAGACATTTGACATTTCGGCGAGACGAGGGGACGGACGGACGGACGAGCGGGCAAGCAGCATTTGGCAGATTAGGTCGCAAAACCCAACGGTGTTGGACAGCCCGGAATGGACGACGACGACCTTTGACCTTGAGCAGCATGTTGCAGTTGATTAGCATTAGCACGAGAGCAGCATTCATTGTGAGACACTTTTGATGTGCGTATAAAAATTAGCAGCAAAGATGTTAAAATTTGTTATTTTTTCTACTTTTCTGTTGCTATATTCGCTATACCCTGTAAAACGGTGTCAGAAAGGTATACCCAGCTGTTGTAGTGGTACACTGAAAATACTAGACAGAAATATACCTTCTCTGACATACTCGAAAGTGTATGCTCATTATGAATTTTGCTGCATTAAACATTCTTTTGCTCATAACTCGACTCCCGTTCTTCCGATCATTAACAACCCTTTGGGAGATCTCTAAATAATACTGTTTACTAAATATGTCTAGTAGATACGCAGCTTCTATATTAAAAACTGTGAAAGATGCCAAGAAAATAAACTGAATCTGCCTGAAAGCATAATAAGCTTATGTCCCATACATGTCAAAACTCTATATCTTACCATATCTGAGATCAGTGTATTCGGCTGACTATATCGACTGGTCTGTTGATGCTAATCAAGATTATTTATAAACCTTATAAGGTCGGTATAAAGTTTAAAAATCAAAAATCATTCAAACCAAATCGGTAACAACAAGGAGTGGAGCCTGGAATGGCTTTTTAGAAAGAAATATTGATCCGGGTTTTAGCCTTATGGAGCTAGAAACTAAACTAAACTATATGGTATATCAGCCATAGAAAAGATAGGTTTTAAAAATAGTCTTAGTTAGGAAAACTTTTTTGTTTTCAATGGCAGCGTCTTCAATTGTTGCATACATTTATTTTGTAAACTTTCACACAATTGTAAAAATTTTGGTCAAAGTCGGATGACCATAGCATATAGCTGTCATGGAAACGATAGGTCGCAAAACTAGTTTTAGTCAGAAAAAGATTTTTGTTTTCAATGGAAACGTCCCCAAACTTTGTATTCTCTAGTTTGCTATGCTTTTTCATGATTGTACTTAGTTAGGTCCAAATCAGACAACTGCATAGTATAGCTGTCATATAAAAGTTGACTCTGAGAAGTAGTCTTAGTGAGAAAAACTTTTTTGTTTTCAATGGAAACGCCTCCAAACTTTGTATTTCCTAGTTTGCCATGCTTTCTCATGATTGTACTTAGTTTGGTCCTAATCGGATAACTATATGGTATGGCTGTCATATAAAAGTTGAGTTTGGGAAGTAGTCTTAGTGAGAAAAACTTTTTTGTTTTCCATGGAAATGTTCTTAAAGTTGGCATTTATGTATTTTATATGTTTTCACACAGTTCTAAAAAGTTTTGTTAAAATCGGTTGACTATAGCATATAGCTGCAGTACGAATGAACGGTCAAAAATGAAGTTCTATTGAGAAAAACTTTTTTGTTTTGAATGAAATCGACGTCAAATTTCTTACATGTTCTTTTGTTAGGCTTTTGCATGAGTCCACCAAGTTTGGTAGAAATCGGACATCTATTTAGTATAGCTCTCATGGAAAAGTAAGGTCTGATAAGTAGTTTTAGTTAGAAAAACGTGCTGCAAGGGTATACAAACTACACGAATTTTGCAAAGTTTGTTCAACATAGTTTAAAAACAGACATATATGGCGGATATGGCTTAATCAACTCAGCTTTTCGTGCTGATCAAGAATATATATATACATAAGGTGGTCGCAGACGGTTTCTTCTGTGCGTTGCAAACATCTGGAGGGTATTCAAATCTGTCTCTGCAAGGGATTACAAATGCTATAATACTTAAGTTACAGCTGTGACGGTCTTTGTACATGTGTACTTTCGTCCTCTCGTCCTACTTTTGTTCTCAATCTTTTTGGATTTCCTACATTTTCTCTTATTTCTCTTTCACTCTCCAGCTCTTCGATCTTAGCAGTTCAATTTCCCCTTCTTTTCTTATTGATCAGATGTCTACTTCAACCTTGGTGGTAACGCCTATATTTAGCGCTGTTTTGGACCTTACCCAACACGGTTTAGGTATCTATTCTGCATTTAATGATTCACCAGTCACAGTAAAATGTTATGATACACTTTTAATGCATTATCCAAATGCTTCTTCAATGGTTTTTTATCATTATATCGATTTAATGATAAGCCAGTCACGGTAAAATGATTTAAAACAACCTCAATGCATTATCTAAGTTCTTCATCCATGGTATTTATCATAATCCAGGCGATGTAGACCTTATTTGAGGCCTTGAAAATAGATCGGTTGCATTTCACTTACCCACTTAACCTGAAAACTGTATCATGGCAGCTGAAACGCTGTGTGAGACGTTTTAACTCATTTTTCTGTATGATTTGACTTCCTTTTCTCCCAATTTTCCTTTGTTCCAAGTTCCAAACGCCTCTTTCGGGTTCATTTTAATAATTGTATATATTTATTTTGTAGCAAATATTAGACAAAATTCTTCTTAATGTTTAGCATGTTTATATACACTTAGCCTAAAATTGGAATACTTTATAAAAAATAGTTGATAGCTTATCCATAGAACTTAGTTTATCGATTCTGAATCGCTGTCTATCTCTTTGAATTATATACATGGAATAACTGTAGAACTCGAAATGGTTATATACAAAGGGAAACTTAGATGGTAATGGTATTATCAAGGGTTTTTTCTGCTAGTGTTGACACTGCCAAGAACCTGTTCAGACTGGTTGATGCAACAAAAATGCGGCTTGTGAAAAAAAACTCAATACTGTTAAGAGGATAAAAAGAAAAAGTAGATAGGGATCGATTTCTGATCTTAGGTAAACTTAAGTCTAACAGAGTTGGAGTTCAAATGAGTTGAGAAATCGACCCCCAGGAGACACAGAATGTCTGTAGAGTAGTCGGAAAAAGTGACCCCAAATCAAAGTCACCTTTTCAGGGTCACTTTTACCGAGATTACTTTCGAGTTGGATCAGTATTTTAACTCCTTCTACTTGTTTTGTACAAACAAAAAACCGTAAAAACAACAACAATAATTAGGGCCACTAATGCACTCCTCACTCCCTCCCAACCTATCCACCTTGGGTTGGCCAACTAAAAACAAAGTCTTTAAATATTAATTAGAGCTGTCCAGGACCGCCGCGCGCTCACTCTACCTCTCCCTCTCCCTCTCTCTCTCTCTCTCACACCTTTTCGCTTTAACTTCCGCTTGACTTTAACTTTTTTTTGGGGGGGGCGGAGGTTGGCTCACTTGCCGGTGCTGCTCTTGTTGCCATTGCCACTGCCATTGCTGGCTGTGGCCGTCTGCAGCAATGGACTGCTACCCTTACTGGCGGCCGCCTTCATCTGACTGTGTACGGGTGTGGCTGACGGCTTGCCGCCGCTTGCTGCCGGCGATGTTTTCGGACTGGCAGCCGTGGGCAACGTTACGGTGGGCAGCATGGGCATCACGGCCGGCTTGTGCTCACCACCCTCGGCCGCTCCGCCCGCCGCGGCGGCCGTCTTCAGCTTCTGCAGATAGTCATTGAACACCTCGTTGCCGGCTCTTTGCATGCGCGACAACTGCTCCATCAGATAGGCCTGCTGATAGTTGTACATGGCCGGTGAAATGTGTCCAATTTGGGCGAAATTGTACAGTAGATTTGATTGATTGGCTGCAGCCACTTGGGCGGCCTGGGCACGCAACAGATTCTCCTTGAGAAAGTTACTCAAGTCCAGCTGGGCTGCACTGGAGGCAATGCTGAGGGGCGCCAGACCAGGATGTGGTGGGGGCAAGTGCTTGTTAAGCGCTGTCTGTGTCGTTGGAGGCGGCGATGTGTTGTTCTTGACAGATTTCTTGGAGGTGGTGGGTGGCTGTGAGTTATTGGGTGACTTTTTGCTGGGCGGTACCTTGCCCTTGGTGTTGCTGGTGGTCGGCTCAGCCTGGGCATTCTGTCGCGGCAGTATGGGACGGAATTTCTTGGCTGCCGGATCCCCATTGTTCGGTTGGGCTGCACCACCAGCTCCACCGTTGGCAGCCTTGGGCGATTTATTCTCACTGGCCGTGGGCGAGTGATGGGCATTACGCTTCTCTGGACTGGGTGTCTTTTTGTCCAAAGCCTGGCTGAGAGTTAGAACCGGCTTCTTGTGGCAGGCGGTGGCGGCACTGGTGGTGGGAGAGGCGACCCTGGCGGGTGCAGCGGTGGGGGTGGGCAGCTGTCGCGACATCAAATGCTGCGGCGAGGGTATGGTCTTGGAAGGTGGCGCATTTAGCTGGGGTTTAAGGTTGCTCGGCGGTGCGGCTGTGGGCGACAGTCGCTTAGGATCGGGCGTCTGATCGGGCAGCTTGACAATCTCGATGTAATTGTTGACGGGACTCTTGTGCTTGGGATGCGAACTGTTGCTGGTGGAGGAGGGGTCACCATTGTCACGCGAGATGGTAATGGACAGCGAGGAGGGTATATTGATGTTGCAGGAGTTGAGCAAAGATTTGACCTTCACCTGCTGCTTCTCGGGCGCCTCCTCGGTGGCGGCGGGACTAGAGCCACGCTGGTAATTGGTGGCTGTGGTCGGTGGTGGTGGTGTTGGTGCTGTCCCCGCGGGATTGGTATTCTGATCGGTTTTGGTGGGCGGTGAGGGGAACAAGCCACCGCCGGCTGCCGCTGCTGCTGCTCCTCCTAGCATATTCTGCAGATAGTTGGACGCCTGATTGTGGCTGTTGGTGTTGTTGTTGTTGTTGTGGTTGGTGGGTTTCGGTGTGTACTTGTGCAGGGTGGGCATATTATAGTTGGGCACATACTGAGGTGAACTGGGTGAGTAGATGGGCGAGTTGGGCGTGTACATGGGTGTGCGACAGCCGGGTGGTGCCTCCTTGCCCTTGGATTTGCTGGCATTGAACAGTGCCAAGTTGAGATAGTTGTGCGACTTGTTGGCAGCGGAGGTGGAGGCGTTGCTGTTGCTGTTGCTGCCATTGCCCATTTTGTGTGGCGTCGTCTTGGGTCCATAGACGGGCGTGCTCTTGGAGTTTTGGCTCTGGCCTATGGACTTGATTTCGGTGCCGGCATCTTTGAGCAAGCGGTTAACCTCATTGGGTATATTGGCAAAGGGATTGGCCTTGGGCAGAATGGGCTGATAGCGTTTGGCTATGGGTGTACGATTGCCAGGAGCAGACATCTGCAGACCCTGCTGTGCCAGCGTTGAGGGGTACTGAGGCAGGGGGGACTGTTGTTGGTGTTGCTGGTGTTGGTGTTGCTGGTGTTGCTGCTGTTGGTGTAGCTGTTGCTTGCGGGGTGCCAACATGGGTGGCTTGGGTGGTGGAGGCATAAGTGGCTTGTCCAAACTGGGCAGATTGGGCGGCAGACGTATCTTGAAATCTTCACGCGGCAAGGGTGGAGACAGCTTAGGCTTCTTGGAGATGGCCTTGACCGGTTCCTTACTCTTCCGCTTGGACGAGGCTATGGATTTGGGTGCCATGGAACTGGGCGGTTTCATTAGTACACTATCATCCAAATGGTTCTTGCTGGCTGGTGAGCAGGACGACGACTCCACCACTTTCACCTTAATCGGCGTCAGGGCAAACGATTTCAAAAACTCCGACTTGGGGTCCTGCTCCATGGCTCCACTGGTCACACGGGGACTTAAAGTGCTTACCCCATTGGGACTCATGATGCGCTCGGTGCGTATGGTGAGAGGTGGCACTGTCAGGGGGCTGGGACTCTTGCGTTTGCGCTCACCATTGGAGGAACTGGGCGAGGATTTGGGACTGCCGCCGTCCTTATCCTTCTTGCTCTTGGAACGCGATTCTTTTTCGTGCTTCAGTGGCTTCACCACCTCCTTGCGCTCGGGTTCGGACATATTGAAGATGGTAACACTCTGCTGCTTGGACAGATCTATCTTTAGCTTGATATTGGGCTCTTCTTTGGGTGAACTCTTGGCAGGTGTGGACTTGGCCGAGGCCTGCGGTGGTGTCAGCTCTTCCTTGGTCAGACTCTTGTGGCTGGAAGACTTGTGGAAGCTCTGTGGGCTTGAGAACTCTTCCTTGGGTGAGCTCTTGGAGATGGTGGACTTGTTAGAGATTGATTTATGACTAAACTCTTCTTTGGGTGAACCCTTGGAGTTGTGGGTCTTGGCAGGGGGCTGCTGGGGTGTGAGCTCTGCCTTGGGTGAGCTCTTGGAGGCGGAGTATTTGACCGAGTGTGGCGATGTAAGGGTTTTGTCGTGCTTCTCCAGCATATTACGATTGATGACCAGTTTTAGAGGTTCTGTGGGCGAGGACAGAGGCTTGGGGGCAATGCGAAACTCCTCCTGTGGCTGTTCCTGCTTAATGGGTCGAGGCTGTGCCGCCAACTGTTCCTGGCTGTGGCTTACACTGACAGACTCCTGCTTTTCCTGCTTCACCGGCAACACGCGACGTGGTGCTGGCGCTGCTACTTGCGGCGACTCGTAAACCCGAAAATAGAAACGCATCGGCGCATCCCTCTTCCAGGTATATATATAGGCTATATCCATCAGTGTATAGTAATCCAGCAGCACAATGGTCTTCACCTTGTACATGATATCAATGCTGAAGCGTTGCACATCGATTTCGAACTTGTCATAGACAAACTTCTTCAAATGGCTAACCCGGCACATGGCCGGACACTGGAGATAACGCGGACGCAGTGTATCACCGAATTCCAGCTCAGACTCCGTATTCAGTTCACTGCAAATGGACAAGGGAACACAGGGAAGTACGGAGATTAGTAAGCTGCTGATGCTGCTGCTGCTGCTGCTAATGTCTTTGCTCTTTCAGCCTTTAACTTACCCCAGTTCAGCGTACTCCAAGGATAGTGACATATCATCCGAGGGACTAAATATCAAATGCTCGGTATCATCACCACGCTGCTCGGGAGTGGCCAGTGCTGCCTCCTGGGGTCGATCCTTGTAGAAGGCTCGTTTGCGCATCAACTCGCGCTCATACAGACCCGGCACGAGCTTGTAAACAATTGCCTGGAGCGTGGTGTCCGATCTGGCAGGAAGGAAGATTAAGAAAAGACATGCTCAGTGAAATGGAAAGCAAATAACAAAGGGCAGAAGGGAACGCGGGAAAAGTCTTGGCACGCACACAGAGGGAGAGAGAGAGAAGCGGATATATACACACACACACACACACACACCAAATTGAGGGAAGAAGCAACAACGGCAGATGCAATTTCTATTGCCTCAATGGAACGCCGCGTCCAAGGAAACTATTGCGTGGCATGCGCTACTAACTGCTGGTGACGTCGGTGGTGGTGGTTGGCGCACAGGAACTCGGCATTAAGACGCCTTTCATACAGCCAGGCGTTCACTTCAATCATTCCTTTTTCTTTTTTTTTTGGTATGTCTATAGAAAGATGAAGTGTAGAGGAAGGGAAGGGGGGGCAGGCAAAGCGGCACAGTACTTTATCATTCACAGAGCCCCAGGGCAAGGCAATTTATTGATATGCTTCACATGTGAACCCTAGATCGTGGGATAGCACTATCTGTCGTGTGAAAGCCACCGATCGGGAAATCACTAAGCCACTATGCGATTAGATCTGAGCAAGATTCTTTCCTTTTTCTACAACTATTCTTAACTCAAGAACTCAGAAATGTAATCTCCCGAGGCCGCAGATCGGAGGGTATTAACCTATTACACAGAAACGATATTGTACAAAGGTTCGGTTCTTTGGTTCGGTCAAAGGTTCAGTGCGCAAAACGGTTATTGAGCTTGTCAAACGTTAGGTTTTGGCCCGAAACTTGGTTCTTAAATGGAGCAGAAAGCTTCTGGGTTATCAAGCTATGTTATACTTTAATCAATAGAATAATTCTCTTAGTTTTATAACAAACACCTAAGAAAAATAGATGCGTAACGAACATTCAAGTGAATTTCAGTCAAATTCACAATGTGGACCTTCAATTTTACATTTGTGTGCTGTTTGTGTGCAAAGTTTGTTCGCAAGACTTGGCACACAAACAGCATACTCTTGTAAAATCGAGGGTCCACCTTAAAATTTCCTCTTGCCTTTCACTTTTATGGCCCATTACGCAGCCTATTGCTCTAGGTCTTTGATTATACTTCACTTGGCTTCCATATCTTTGAAAATAAACTTTTAATTCTTAAAATATTAAATTTACTTATAAATTTAAGCCCACATCTTGACTAAATAATGCATGGAAAATTACTTAAGCACTTATAAACATGACATAAGTCGATTTCTTGTACTAAACCCTTTTTCAAAGGGAACTTTTGATTTGGGATGACATAAGTTGGGTTCAGTGACTGTTTCTGGGGATCCAAGGAACCCGCATCTAACCGGTCCTCAGAGATTCGGCTCAGAACTGATTGATTTAAGATGAAATACCCAATCATACGAAGAAATCAGCAATAATTCTAAAGAAATCTGTCCAAAAAATCAAGAAAATTGTCTAGAAAAGGTTAAGATAGAACTTAAAAGTACCAATACAAGTTTTACAACAAAACAAAGGCTCAACGGCTCAAGAGTATTCGGGATTACCCTGTTTTCAATCCCGTTTAGGATTGATTTCTTTTTTCAGTGTAAGAGGGAACTTTTGGGTACAGAAAAACTCATGGGACATACCTTTGTTACAAAAGGTTTCGACTTAGGCCACAAGCTGTGGATTTTAAGTACCATAAATCAGCGGTGGGCACAAAATTTGAGCTTAACTGCAATCCAACAGTCACCAAAGTATTAACAACACCCTTGAGGGAGTCTAGTGTTGAGCAGTGTAACTCGTATATTCCAGATCTTACAAAATGAGTGCAGTTTGTAATAGAGCCTTCTGCTTGTACTCCTCTAATAAGCTTGGAACTCATTTTGAACCAAACCAAAAGAAGCTCTCGAAGCAAAGCATCACTGGACCAATAAGCTTCGTTGCCAGACCGCTTTACTGCCTGTTTTACCATTCCGTTTGATCCATTAACCATATCAGCGGTACGTGGTCCAATTTACTTGGCTGGTACTCTTTGGTTGCACTCCTAACTATTTGTTCCAGCTTTTTCTTTGTCAATTTTAAGTTTCTTTCGAGGGAAATCAACGACCGTAGCACGTACCAACACTACAACTCCTGACTCTGTCTCCCTCTTGCCCTGCATGCCCTTCTTCACCTCAGCCATCTCTGTTGCTCCTTTGTCCGTACACCTTTGGACCAAGGTATGCATATATATATATATATATATATATTTGGTGCATTGTGTGGCAGTTTTTTTCAGCTGGTCGTCGTTTGCCGTCGGCAAAACTGAGCAACGACGACGAGCAGAAGACCCGCCCGTTAATTATCTCCCCGTTTCTCGATTTGTTTTCTTGGAAATGCGTGAAAGAAGTCTGTCGGTTTGTTGTGTATATTTTGCCTTCTTTTTTTTCTGCAGTTTATCAGTTGATTTTGCTTTTGTCCGGGCCCATAAAAACATGGCCGTCACTTAAACCAACTTTATTTTTGCTTTTGTGGGTTAAACAATAAACTTTTGCAATAAATTTAATTGGAGAACCGAGACTGGTTGGAGGGTCTACTACTAAAAATTCATGGCTCCAGGTACAAAAGACACTTGTTTGTAGTTTAGCCGTCGCCGTCGCCGCCAGGGCCATAGCCAGAGAGCCATAGCCACTTCACACCATTTGGCCAGAGCCAAAGGTTTCAGCCATTCATGTATTCACCTGCCTGGCTGCCTGTGCTACCCGCTCCCCCCCCCCTCACTTCCCGCGCTCCCTTTGAATTTGTATTCATTATCCAAGCTGGCATCATCATCATCAACGGCGGATTTGCCTTCCGATTTGTCTATCTGGGGTTGGAGAAGGCTAGCTCCAACCAGCAGCCAGCGGGTGGTTTTCTATACGGATTTCTATTAAAGTTGCTCATGGCTTAAATACATAGAATCATTCGCTGGGCACACGAAACGTGTTTTTCATTACGCCGCAGCGGCAGCAGCAGCGGCGCCCTAAACCGAAATACGAAACGTGCCCAATTCTCACAGACATTTCCCCGGGTATAAAGTTAACCGCATCAGTGCAAGTTTTTGTGTTAGCTAAAAGTTAGCTGTGTGTGGTGTGTGTGTGTGTGTGTGTGGGAAGGAAACACCTCAAGAAGTAGGCAAAAAGAAAAGTCTCCCGGAGGAGACGGACAAATCATTTGAAAGTTTTCGGTTAGAACCGCAAGTAAAGCGCCGAAAAGTTGTGCGGTTATGCCAGGTTAAGTCCCCCCTGGGAAACAAGTCTCCAAGTTATTTTATATGTTACATACGAACGATGTGAAGATAAGAGAAGGTAGCTATAAACATTGATAACACTGTTCACAGGTATCGATATCTTATCGAATCTTATACTAAAGCAACCAAACATGTGACATTTTTTGCTTTTCTAGTTTTTAGTTCTTCAAAAAACCCGATCAGGGTAAAGCCGCACTATTTTTATACGTTAAACACCACAAGCTACAGGCTTAAAATAGCAGCCCACCTCCCGCCCAATCTACGGTAGCACTCAGCCGACTACTTACTTTCATATAAGGGTTTTTTAAAGCACATAGAGAACATAAAGGATATTAAAAAGTATCCAATGGATATTTCTGGTATCCATTTGGAGTGGATATTTTTTTTAATTTACATTTTTGAATATAAAAATATTCATTTAATGTTAAAAGGAGTTAAATTTGCATCCAACGAAGCTGAAAATCATCCAAAGGATATGGAAAAAGGATTTTTTAATATCAAAAACAGGATATTATAAACTTTTCATTCCAATTGAATCTCTTTGATCTTTTTTCTGTGCTGAAGAAGTATCTTCAGAACTAATTCTTGGTATGTTCTCTTGAATGTAGCAGTAGATTTACAGTTAAGTTATGAGATCGACTCTATTTCGTACCCTAGAACCAATTTTAGAAAAGACCCGAAAGACTAACAACTGTTTATAGCGTGAAACCCTGTTAATTGGGTTAATCCTTTAAGACTAGGTACGCTATAATAGGGATCGAAAACAAGGACTGGTTCGGTTTAGTAATTCATAAGGGTTTTAAATCACCAGTTCGATTCATTATAATGTTCATGGATCAATACATAGAGCTTTAGCATATAGCTGTCATGGGAATGATCGATCGAAATCAAGTTTTAGTAAGAAAAACTTTGTTTTCAATGGAAACTCCTCCAAATTTTGTATTTCTTAGTTTGCTATGCTTTCCCATGATTTTACTAAGTCTGGTCAAAATCGGACATCTATATAGTAGGGCTGTCAATGAAAAGTAGAGTCGAAAAATAGTTTTAGTCAGAAAAACCTTTTTGTTTTCCATGGAAACGCCTCCAAACTTGGCATTTCTTAGTTTGCTATGCTTTTTCATAAATTCACTAAGTTTGGTTGAAATCGGACATCTATATAGTAGGGCTGTCAGAGAAAAGTAGAGTCTAAAAAGTGGTTTTAGTGAGAAAAACTTTTTTGTTTTCAATGGAAACGCCTCCAATCTTTGTATTTCTTAGTTTGCTATGCTTTTTCATAAATTCACTAAGTTTGGTTGAAATCGGACATCTATATAGTAGGGCTGTCATAGAAAAGTAGTGTCTGAAAAGTGGTTTTAATGAGAAAAACTTTTTTGTTTTTAATGGAAACGTCTCCAAACTTTGTATTTCTTAGTTTACTGTGCTTTCCCATGATTCCACCAAGTTTGGTTGATATCAGACATCTATATAGTATGGCTGCCATAGAAAATATAAGGTTCGAAAAGTAGTCTTAGTTAGAAAAATGTGCTGCAAGGGTATAATTTTGCTAATTTTATAATAAGAATCCTTTAAATAGCCATCTTTCCCCCTTACACAGCCAACCCCTCCCCTGAGTGGACTCCATTTCAAGGCCTTTTCTATCACATCTTCAAAAGTAGAAAATATTTACATATATCAACTGATCCACATTCATTCATTCCGATATCTGTTTGCTGAATCTGAAGCACACACACTTGAACGGTCGATGGTAGGACGTTACACTTACTTGATATTCGGTTTGGCATTGTTGATAACCATCTCACAGCGTGGACAATAGCGCTCCTTGCGCAGGTGATTAATGAGGCAACTGTGGCAGACTAAAAGAAAGAGAGAGAGAGAGAAAGAGATGAGGGAACAATTCAGAAAACGACTTTAAAAATCCCATCCCATCCCCCCCACGTTGATAGGCAAATTACTCAACTCAACTTCGACACAAAATAAATTGTACCGTGATTTGCCCCAATTGAAATGATTCAAATTTATGTAAAAGCTTCTACAGGCATTCCCAGGAGCACTCACAGCCAGGCAGCCAGCCAGCCACCGCCCCCTCTCCCTGCCGTCAGCCACCCACGTAACAGGAAAAAGGAGAGCAAAAAAGAAAACCTTCATCGAAAAGTGGTTTTGACTTTAATGTCAATGCCAGTGTCTGGCTGTGTCCTGTCACCCAAAGAGACAGCAGCGGCAAACGGAGAAGGAAGGCAGAGGCCAAGAGAGCCTGTTACGCTTGTCCGTCAGTTGTTGTTGTTTTTTTTGGTGGAAAAAAAAAAGGAAAGAAAATAAAAACGGTGTTGTTTCTGCCCGCCAAATGGCCTCGAGTGTGGCACACAAAGTTACACACACTCACTCTATCTCTCTCTCTCTTTCCACACCATGGCAGCTGCTGCCGCTTTTGCTCCAAGCAAGAGAGAGTTCAGAGTCCGGAGTCCGCAGTCTGTGTTTCAGGTTCGTTTGACAGTTAGATGGCACTCCCGGGTGTTGTCTGGCAACAGATTTAAATGAGCCTCACCAAATTGTATCCACTGCCCATTATCAACACATTGGTTTCCGTTTGGAACCACATGTACGAGATTTACTGACCCATCCCTCCACCCTGGGGGTAGAAGGGAATGCAATGCACATAAATAAGTAGCAAGTTGGACCGTGGAGGACTTGGAGATCATCTCTCAAGCAGTAGTTTCTTCAATCATTGGCTAAGTACTGTGTGTCCCCCCCTTCTCAATCACCCACTTTTTCGCATATTAATGAAAATGCACATTAATGTGCCCACAAACTTATCGTCAGGCAACATCTGCGTGTCGTCTGTGGCTCTCACACCCTGACTGACTGCCAGCCAGCCAGCCAGCCAGCCTGCCTGCCTGCCTACTCTCTCTACCCCGACCCTGTTCCCCTGATGCAGCCAAAAGCGAACATAACTCATCGACCCGACGCAATTTCACAGAGCAGCAAAACACCAACCAGGCTAGACAGGCCTCCAGTAGATAAACAGGCACAACACAGCCAGAAGTTGCCAAGTTGGCATTCTAATTAGTTCAAGCAATTGGAAATGGAACTCGGGTAAAAAGAGTGAGACGATCTTGTGAAAGCACCACAAAAGAGTTATAATCAGAAATGTAAACCTCTTCGAATTTAGCAGAGGTTCGCCAAGGCGTTGGTATGTGCTAGTTTTTACTTTATCCGGGTTTACGGTACAGGGTCGGGAGATCAGGTTCGTACCGCGGTAAAAACTTGCATAAGTTAGGAAGGTGATAAAGATTAGGGTGTATTCTACAGAAAAAGAAATGAATTTGCAACGAAAACATGGCAAATCAAACTTTTGAAAAAAAAACCCGGGAGGAGACTCTTAAATTCTGATAGAAGGGACTTCTGCAAGCATCACCTCATACTCAGTTTCTCAACTGTACCCTAGGTTCATTCAAAAATTAATACAAATTTTCATCAAAGACAGGTACACAATAAAGCAAAAGTCGCTCTCCTTGTGTATATATACAGCTTTCCTACAGGTTCGCTGGTGTTTGATTTGGGTTCAGGGCAGCAAAACCGAAACCCCTAGGAACGATTCGGTATGGGTTATCTGGTTATATGGGTTATATATATTATGTAAGATCTCCCGAACCAGAATTCAAAGTTTCAGTTCAAAATAAGTGAAGAAGCGCTATTAAAATCATACCAACAAAGCAAAAATCAAGTGGTAGAGTGACAAAACTAACTAGGTATGGAAATGTAATATAAGCTAGAGTCAAATGGCACATTTTGCTTCATTTTTATTGTCTTTGATGTGTGCAGAGCTGAGTGAAAACATATAAAGCCGTTTTTTTTAAGAGTTCTGTTCATTTTTGGACTATTTGCTCTATTTCACCGATAATAAAGGGTACATTTTTGAATAATCTAAGAAGCTATGAACTTAGGTTCAATAAGCTGGTCGAACCAAACCTTTTTTAATCCTAGAAGTTTGTCATTTTCAACAGGAGCATTGTTTTATATCAAATTATATCAAAAGCTGACTTTAAAAGTGTATTTATGCACTTTTATAAACAATTTTCCAACAAAAAAGTACTTTTAAATAACATTTTTGGCTTTAAAAAGTCAGAGAACCTGTTTATGGATGGAGGATGAAGCAGTGGCAATAAATCTGGTTCGGTTCAGGTAAAAATACATGCCTTTTAGACCTTCATTAAGTCGTATTACTATTTTGAGAATAAAAAGATTTGGAAAAGATCAGATTAAGGTTTCTATTTGGAGCATAATACAAGAAGCAGCCTCTAGCTGGCATCTACATACCACTAGATGTTTACTGAGATTAGACTAGAGCAGTAAACCCATTCTATTTTAACCCTTGTTATGAATCAAAAGCAGTGGTGGGCACTCAGAGAGAGTAGTTTTTGGGCAGCTGGTGCCACTCAGAAGCCTCTCTTCTGGGCAACACCAGAATTTTCTCGCTTCAAAGTGTGTGAAAACTGTTACTGGACTACTAAAAGTTCTATATTTCTTTATACAAATTCATAAATTAAGAATATTTAAAGTTTCCTTGTCCTATTTCTAGTCCACTCTCCTATTTCTGTATTCTAATTGCTATCAAACTTTACATCTTAGATTTCTATCTGTGTATGGTAAATACTTACATGAGTGTAAACATTCCACAATTGTTGTGGCATCGATCAGATAGCCCTGACACAAGTGACAGATTATGTGGGGATTAACGGCAGTTAGCAGTACGGGGCGTGGCGTTGTTGTTGTTGCTATTGCTGATGATGCTGCTGCCGCCTCTTCCGTCTGTGCCTTCATTGCTGTTGTATTGGTTAATGGAGTCTCCTCATCAGCCGAAGCGCCACCATTACTGCTGGCATCTTCAGAGGTTGTCGACGTGGTGGTGGACCAGGCTGAGAATGATGATGTGGAAGATGCTGATGAGGATGCAAATGTGGTGGCGGGTTCTTCGAGAGCAGCAGTGGCAATTGTTGTTATTGTTGCTGGGGGCGTTGATTCCTGCTTGATGCCATTTTCAGTGGGCACAAATGCATAGGTTGTTGTTGTTGTTGCTGTTGCTGCTGTGTTTTCACTTTTCACAGCAAAGTGTTGTTGCTGCTGCTGCTGTTGCTGTTGCATTTGCATTTTATCAGCTTTCTGAGACAAAGCCAGCTTTTTGCTAGCACTGTTATTGTTATTGTTGTTGCTATTTGCATTGCTGACAATGCTTTTGGCCGCCTTTGAGTTAACATTTGTTGTTGCCGTGGCTTTCGCCAACGTTGACAACTGCGCCACTGCTGGCTTTTGTGTATGCGCCATTGTTGTTGCCGGAGTTGTTGTTGCCGCCGCTGCTGTTGTTGCTTTCGACTCTGGCGTCATCATAATAATATAACACTCGCTGCTGAAATTCGCTTTTGTTCGCTCTGCAAAATAGATAAACAAGCACAAGTTGAAATTAAATACGAATACAAATAATGGGAATTTGTAAACAATTTGCAAGCAAAAGCATCGCCGGGTGAATTGCAATTGAGGGGATTAAAACACAACGACTCCGAAGCTGATAAGTTTTCGAAACGGAAGCGCGAAAGAAAAGAATGGCAAGCAAAGATTTGCCGTTGTATTAGCGCACTTCAAGTGTAAGAGGCGTTGCGAGAGCACAAACTTACTCTCTGAGAGTCCGACTCTGTGTGTGTGTGAGAGAACAAATAACTGTAAATTGCAAACAGGCAGCGAGCTAGACACTTAACTGCAGGGGAAACAGAGATTTTAGCATCGATATTAAAAGTTTAGTCTCTAGACTAGTACCGATAGAATTATCGATATTTTCTTTCTTTCTTGTTGAACAAAAGTAAAAACACTCAAGCAAGAAAAATGGAGCCTTAAGAGACAAAGCAACCGAAGCAACGAATACAAAATGAAAGAGAGTACAAGTAGAGGACTATATATTTTACCCATCTGTATAATTCTAAATTAAATTGCCATTCGAAGGACGTTTTCCACAAAGGATGTGGACAGAAAACAGCGAACAGTTAACAGTTTCTTTCAGATATGGTCCATTTCTTCTTTCACTTTGGTTAATTTTATATATTATTATTAATTTTTACCTATTGTCTAGCCTTTTTATCTGTTTTTGGTTAATAAGAAAATCTAAAAAATAAAAACCTTTTAGAATCTCTCAGAAAATCGACAGAGTAAGGCACAATTTCTGACTTCTAGATAGAAGCTATGTGTCACATGAGCATATATTAAGAGCCCGATTTCTAAACTGCCAGATAAAGCTATCTGTTACATAAACCTAAAAATAACAGAACAACATCTGAGATTGTCGGACACATGGCATAACAGAGATTGTCTGTTATGCAGAAAATATGAAATCTGGCTTAAGTTGATAGTTTATCTGACCAATCTGTGACTCCATTTAACCTTTTTTGCAGCGAAACAAGATTTTTCAAGCCACAAAATCCCAATTCCAAAGCTTTTAAGCTGTTGCCTGGCATTATTTTATGAACTGTTTCGGCCCTTCCCGAAACATTCTCTAATTGTACTGTAGATAAGCCGAGCCTCGAATTATTCAAGAGTCTAGAGATCCCCTGGGATCTCAAATCTTTTTCAAACATAAATTTATGTACATTTTAAGGGTAAGACTTTACTGTAGAGAACTGCGGGTGAAGATCCTTTATTCGTTTAAGAAGGTTTATTATAAGATCTTCTGCGAAATAACTAAGATTAATGCTACTATGTATAATAGTAGTTGTAAGCATAATCGGAATAGCGAACAAGCATGCTTAAAATCAAGGACAAACCGTTTTTAAGCCGAACCCGGTTCGAGCCCGGCTTTCCGATTATTTATTTTTGCATATGTGGACTACGAAGTGGTGTTTTACTTAAGTTCTACTTATATTGACTACTTCCAAGTGCTCTACAAATCGTTTTCGACCCGATTCCCATACAACTTTTGTCGTTTTAGGTGGATAACTGCTAAAATTTGCATAAAGAATGAGCTGAACCAAGATTCGTATCATAAACTTGGCCCAAAAACCTCGAACCTCACATTTCTGAACCATAATCATTGGTAAATTTTGGTTCAAAGTTGTTTGTTTTTTGGGTTTCTAGAGGTCTTTTAGATTAATCTTAGTTTCCGGCAGGATCAAAACATCAATATCATTTTCCGGGTAAGCAAGCCTCCTGCAAACAAGTAAAAAAAAAAGTTGGAAACTCCTTGCGACAGACAGACAGCAGCAGCTCAAAAACATATGTGTAGTACGATGTGTCTCGTACTCATGTTTGCAATCAGTCAATGGATGCGGGGGCGATCGGGTGGGGTGTCAATAATGGAAATGTTGGCCCTGCATAGTTGTCAGGGGAATGCTTACCCAGTGTGTGTCTCTCATATTGAAATGCACAGCACTCGGGGGAGCATTGAAAGCATTTTGAAAGGATTGGGGTTGGCGAGGGGTGCGAGAAAGGGAGGGGATAAATTACGAATATATTTCCAACAATTTCAAGTTGTTTTTGCATCAACGCGTCGGAAAAAAGTTTGTGCCTCCAAAAAGTTTGCAGCCAACAACACTCACTCACTCTCTCACTCACTCACACACACACACACATACAGAAATTCCCTTGTACACGAAGGAGGAGAAATATGAATGAATATGAGCCAGGCAGGCTTTAAATCCTTTTTACATAAAATTTAAGAACCAAGTTTTACCCTTTCCCCTGCTCGCATAAAAAAAACCCAACCAAGTGAGGGACAGGAATAAGGGAACAGAAACAGGAACTCGCGCGCGCAAAAAAAAAAGTGAGTCTGTGTGTGAGTAACCAACATGAAAAGGATAATAAAAAGCAGCGGAATTTTTGGTCTGTGTGGGAAGGGAAAAAAGGACCGGGCTGGGAAGGGAATGAGGGACTGTGACAAAGCCGAGCGTAATTCGGGGAATGCGACTCAATCTCCTGTTTCACACACACACGCACAGAGACGACGACAGCGACGCACGAAGCAGGCCACAAGATAACAGACAAAAGAATAAAATCAACGCCAGGCTCCGGAGGGAAGGGGGAGACGCTGTGCCCAATCGTAAAGTGAAGCGCGTGGCATGGCAAGAGGGGGGAGTGGGGGCGTGGGGAGGGGGAGCGCAACAGCTGTGAATGACACAGCCAACCGGCATTGCCAGTGTTGGAGAACGTTTGTCAATGGGCCTTACCTGCAGGTCTTGGTATTCTGTTGTTGTTGTTGTTGTTGTTGTTGCTGTTACAGTTGTTGTTCTAATCCAGCCAATTAATGGGCTTTGCTTGTTGGGGGTAATCCATAAGTGGGGGGTCGAATGTTAAGTTACCGTTAATTGGCATTATTTCACAACTCTAAGCTTTAATTCAATTTTCAACCATTTCTCAAGCTGGCTTTGGCTCTGCTTTCTTCAGCTGTTTCTCTTCACTCCACCACACTACACTATTTCCAAACTCTCTTGCACACAACTGCACACTAGTACACAAACTCACACACACACACACACACTAGCGTGGTCGTCCGTTTTTTTTTTCTTTTTAGTTGCTTTGCGCGCACCTTTATTGTGTATTATGCTTTGCTCGCTCGCTGCGCCGCTGGTATATAAGGCTCCCACGAACTCGAGACACAAAGGAAATTTCTATGTAGCAGCTTATGCTGTGCTACGTCTTTTATTCCAATTTGCTTTCACGTTTTCTTCTCTGTTATATACGGCTTATGTGAGTATATAAATCCAGTGTATATGTGTGCATATACACTTTATCTGTGGTTGATAAAGCTAGCTTGAAATTCTTGCCATCACCCGCGCACGTCCGTTCGTTTTCACGTTTCGAATTCAACTAACGAAGACCACGCTCTGCTGAGGCGGCTCTGTTATATACTTCCACTGCCGCCGCCGACAGCGCAGTTACTATCTATGTACTCTGTCGCACTCGCAGGCCTGCCCCCTGCTGCCGGTTTTCGTTTTCCTTTTTCACCCGCCACGGGCAGCTGTCTCGCTCGCTCTGGCCTCTCACTGGGCGCACACAATTTCGTTCGTCTCTCGCGTTCGCGGGGGCGTTTCGTTTGCACTTTGCTTTTGTTTCTCCGTATCTGGCCGCGTCCGCTGCTAACGAACCGTTCTCGTGCGCTGTGTATTTCGTACTGAAGTTGCTTTTGGTCTTGGCGTTGGCGTTGCGCCTTTTGGCTCTTTTGGGCCTTGCTTTTGCCTGCTGATTCTTTGTTCGTTTCGGGAGAAAGGGCTGTGGCGTGCATGTGTATATGTGGCGTTATGTGTACATACGTGTGTGTGCGTGTATTTATATGGTGCGGTTTCAATGTACATAATTGAGTTGGCGAGGGTGAGTCGCTGCCTCGGCTGCTGCTTTTAAGACTCTTTCATTAAATAGAAGAAGGTACATAAGGCCATATGTAAGCGTGTACAAAAATGGCTTATATACCCATTTACCTGCTTGATTCCGTCTCTTCTTAATATTGGTGACTCTGTTTTGCAATCTGCCCCATGCTGCTTGCCCGTTTCGTGCACAGACATTGCATTTTTGCACGTAGGCGGCTTACAAACAAACAAACACACACATATACATATATATTTGTACGTATGACTGTATGTACATCTGCAATCGCTACAATCAGCCATAGAATTGTTGATCTTTCTTTTCCATAAATAAACACCAACAAAAGCTCTTCAATCAGCCACACATTTCCAAGGCTCTTCTCTTCTTTGATTCATTCGGTTACTTGCATTTTTACCGTTAAGAGTTTGCTGATTACGTAACTGTTTAGTTTTGGAGCACCCTTAACTAAATATTAACTTAACTCTTTGGAACAGGGCTGCAGAAAGTCTTTGCCCTGGACTGGACGATTGTTTGTGGAAACATCTACCCATGCGAAATTTGCCCACCGAACGGAAATGTGAAGGCTTTCTCGGAATTGCGTTATTTTGTGTTGGTTCTGGAAGTCCCAAGGTTCCATTCCTTGAAATCATACAACTACAATCACATTCAAAAGATAGAGAAAACGCAGTTATCTGCTTTACAAAAGCAATTGTGCTACTAAAGCCATCATAGGCTGCCCTCAGAAAAAAGTTGTAAGTTGTAAAATATTAAAATGGAAGCCTTAAACGGTTTACATTGATGAGATGTGCAAAATGGTATGTTTTTTGGTTCCGAAGGTCCTGTTTCGGTGCCATCGAAGGCTTTCATATAAGGATTGTCAAAAAGAACAAGGCCTACGAATTAGAGAGAGAACAAAACGACGCAAACTAGCACTGACTCACTTCAACGATCGCTGGCCAGAGACATGCCGCTCGTATCGGTGTGAATAGCTGAATTTGTACGGCGCCTGCGGGCCAGGCGGGACCATCGCTGCTTTTGAGATACTTTCTAGAAGATTCGGAGTCTCTGTAACATAATATTAATGTAATATCTGTCACATGTTAGAACGTTTATCATTTTAAACCAAACTGATTCTCTCGGAACAGACGCGGCGTTGTTCAAGGTTTGGTTCAAAGTTTAAAAAAGTCGGATCTCCGGGCCATTTCGGTTCAAGGCCGCAAAACTCATGAACCAAGTATGCAATCTTTTCCGAGTTTCGTTTATCTGACACTCTAAGCTCCTAACAGCTTAGCGCCCTAATATCGATATTAGTTCTCTAGTATCTGCATGGCTATTTATGCTTATTGAACCGCCGACAACCCTACCCAAAACTTATGGTCCCGTGTCCTGTTCAACGGCCTCAACCAGTTTAAGAGAAAAAACATGTTTTTTAGTTCTAAAAATTCCACGCGGGTTGGAAATCCAGAGGAACTCGAAACTGTTCGAACGGAAAGGGATTGGCATGAAGATTTTGGCTAAGGATCGGGATGAAATAGACTTAGTAGACGTTTCTTTACAGCGCCCCTCTCTCACTCTCTCTCTCTGGATTGGATGTTCGCTATCATTTACAAGCTATGAGACAGAATGTTTGAGCCCATTTTGATGATTTTGTAACTGAGAGAGACACCCAGTTGGGACCATCTATATTGACTTCCACTCAAGCTCTACCCACATACAGGATATTCTCACAGTGTTGTTCAATCATGTAGGTAAGCTTACTCTTACCATTTCCATGTGCGTCTTTCCGATGGCTTCTAATTTCAATCCAAAAAGCATATAACTACTGCTTTCTTGCTGAATTCTATTACAGCTCGTCACTTGAAAGGCGATATTAAGTCATATATCAAAGGTTACCCCCAGTTATTTAACCTGATCACAGCCCTCTGACAGACTCCCTGCTAGGTTTGTTTGGAATATTCTGATAAGGGTACAATTACTGGTATTGAAGGGATGAGGTTGATTCCCAACTCACTGCACCAGTCATATGTAGAGCGAACTCCTCCCTGTGGCAACCCCTGGTTGTAGTTATTTCCCTCACCAGAGAATGCTTCCTAGCAGAATAGTTAATACACCATGTTTTGAACATGATTCACTGAGAAACGCAGCTTAGATGATTTTAGGTAGAACTAGGCGAAGATATTTAGCAATGCGTGGAGTAATCTTAAAGGACAAAGATCCTAGCAGACTAGGAAACTTCTAGAGAAGTCCATGGAGAAGGTTTAAGCGGACTTATTGCTAATTAAGTTACACCACTTTTACCATAGCTTCTAAAAGAAATGCCAACAGAATTGAGCCCTGCTTGAGTTTGTTCCTGATAAGAACCTCTTGAAAACCATAGCTTTTTATTGATTTACAACACATCAAATAGAACTTAATGCTATAAATAGAATAGATGAAAATCTTTTCATCTAATTAAACACTGAGAAAGCAAAAACTTAGCTGCAATCTGTAAAAAAGGATTGAAATACCTTAAAATGCGATTGAAAAACAAGAAAGAAAGTCGGTCAAACCCGACTATAGCATACTCTGTACCGAAATTATACGCTCAGCATAAATTTTGATGCTGCAGTAGCTGCTGAAAGCAGCGAGGCTACTGCGCTGCAGTAGCGAACATTCTTTTGACCATAACTCGACAACGGTTCATCCGATCTTCTCCATTCCTTTGGCGAATCGATAAGTAATCCTGATTACTAAATATATCTAGAAAGTACAAACCATCTATCTTTAAAACTGTAGGAGATTTCCAAATTGCGGAGGCGGGAGAGGGCGTAGCCAAAATTGAAAATTAACTTGATGTGCCTGCAGACATGAGAAGCATATGTCCCATACATGTCAAACCTCTATCTCTTACCATGTCTGAGATCTGTGCGTTCATATTGATATTATAAGAAAGTTTATCTCTGTTTCTACTGATTACCTATTTGTGTAGAGCCAATTAGTCTGAAATAAAACCATGTTTTAGATGTTGTCATAAGATAGCGCCGGTAATTCTGTATCATTTTGCGCTTATTTCTTTAAAATCGGTGCATAAAAAACTTGATTTATCGACTGAACATGTATGAAAATCGTGATTTTGAGAGAAAAACGAGCTTAAAGTTAGTAGAGTCTAGAAAATTCGGTTCACCTTGGGTCACTAAAGGGGCTACATCTCCTAAACTATTTCGAACTTTAATAAAATCCTTCCGGGAAAATATTTTTGAAAGAATAACCATAATTTTCCAAAACAGAAACAATGTGGTTGAAATCTGAATAGAATGCTTGTGAGGTTTACCATTTGAGCATAGTTGCTTTCTGCTTTCGAAACTGTTTTTAAACAGAATATTAAAATATAAGCCCAAATTCAGAAAATGTTGTCCATTTCTGTGAACTTTTCTTAGAGAGAGGTTGGTCAATGTCTTTTGGCCAATGTATTTGTGGTCAAGCTTGTGATCTCTCCTAAATTCAATAGAATTAACTTGGAAAGCTGCATATGTGCATACTGCTGGCAGTTTCAGTAGCTTTCAGTGTATCTTTGGAACGAAAAGAGTTCATAACAAGAAAATAATCTAATTAAAGTGGGGTTATGGTGAAGGAACATGACAAATTATTGTGATTATCTTCTGTAAATGGAAAAATACTTTAGCAATTTGCAAGAAAGAAGTATAGAATTGAAAGATAAGTAGAGGATTACGAATTGAAGGTCCATTTAACATCCAATGCACATTTTAATACCCAAAAATGAATTTGAAAAAGTAACCATACCATTTGAATACCGAAATCATCCAAAGGATATTTCTGCATATATATATTTTTTTTCTCTGTGGTAAACTCTCCGCATGGAGCTGAGAAAAGCTCATTATTTATTATGCTTAACGGAAAGATAAAACTTATCAGAGCTGATCAAATTATGTCACAAAAAACCTTCAGTATACTGAACCGAACCGAAGGTTCAGCTTTTTCGAAAGCAAGCCGTTCGGTTCGGTTCGGATCGGATTCGGGTTTGCTACTGTTGTTGGAGTTGGAAATGTGATAGATAGCTGACTTGCCCATTGAAAAGCCCATTCACATTCGCATTTAGCGTTCGCCATTTTGCTTTGGTCCGCTGATTGAGCTTATCCTGTCCAGCTCAGGCTCTTGGTGCATTTCCAAAGCTGGCGACTTGTCGTAAATTATTGATTGGCTTTAATGCGGCTGGCCGCTAGATTGCCCCAACTGGTTTTAACAGCTTAATTGAGACCCCATGAAGCAATAAATGCGATAAAGCGACCGGGCCAGCGTCCGGCAAAGAGAAAGAGAAACTAATAATGTGCAGTCTCGGCCTCCGTCCCCATCCCCCATCCCCCATCCACATCCCCGGCCCAGTCGCAGTCGCAGGCAACAGCATCTGCAACAGGCAACAGCTCAACTCCGGTAGCAGCGTCCCTGAATGTGAATGGGGCATTTAAGTTTAATTTGTGTGCCGCTGTCGACGTTGCGGCGCTTTTTTCGCTCTTTCGTTTGGCCCCCGTCTCGATCTCGATGTTGGTATACAACAAATCGCCACAAGCAACGACCAGCTCAGAGATTCAGATTCGTTCGTCGGGCGGTAAGCAGGGCGCATGCCGAGACACACTTACGCACACACACCCACACAGGCATAGAATCTGAGTCTATGTGTTTGCCAGTAGATTTTCCAATACGCATTGCTGTGACGTCACTTACACAGAGAGAAACAAGTCGGACTAAAATTAAGTTTGAACGGACTTGACTACTAAAATACTAAACTTAAGAAAAACGTACTTGAACTAAGTACCTTTTTGCTCAAATTGAGTAAGGACAGTCTGAAAACAAATCGAAAAGAAACTTGAAACGAGAAAGCTATGCTAAGTTCGTATGTGCTGAAGTTTTTATACTCTCGTTTAAATATTTTCCCAGAACAACCCATTTTCCGACCAATCTTTCGTATGGGAGCTATATGATATAGTCATCCGATATGAACAAAAATTTGTAGGACTGGGTAAAAGCATGTAAAACAAGCAAATACAAAATTCCAGAATGCTACCATTAAAAACAAAAAAGTTTTTCTAACAAAGACTATTCATCAGACCCATCTTTTGTATGGCAGCTATACCATATTGTGGTCCCATTTCCTTTAAACTTGACGAAATTATAGAAAAGCACAGAAAACCTACGATTACGTTTCCATTGATAAGAAAAAAGTTTTTCATACTAAAACTAGTCTTCCGACCGATTGTTCCTATGGGAGCTATGAGATATAGTCATCCGATCCGGTCGGTTCCGACATATTAGTAGTGTGCAGCAAACAGAAGACTCTGTGTAAAATTTTAGCTCGATAGCTTCAAAACTGAGAGACTACTTTGCGTAGTACGGCGAATTCTTAACCTTTTTCTCTCTGTGTAGCGGCAGCAGCAGCAGCATCAACATCATCATCGAAACGCCAGCAGCAGATGTTTATATGCTGTGTGCCTCTCTCTCGCTCTCTCTCTGTCTCTCTCCCACTCTCTGTGTGTGTGTGAAAATGTGCATCTGTGTGTGGTATTGTGTGCAGCAAATAGTACAATATTTATTGCCCAGGGTTGCCAGCTCAATGAACTCTAAGCGCTAGAAAACTGTATCGCAGGGTCTAATAACACAGTCTAATGGCCAGAGTTTTCGCGTCAGCTGCACTCGACTCGACAACCCTGTCCGAAGTTTGTTATCTACGCCGCCGTCGCCGGCAGAGCATAATAATGAGTTTTTCTCACTTCCAGGCCGAGAGTTTCCCAATGCCTAGTTATGGGGATTCATAAGTTAGGCAAAAAAAACGGGGCAAGATACGAAACGAAACGTGCATACATAGTTAGGCAAACTGGTTGGCGGCGGCAGCAGAAGCTGTGTGGAATGGAGGAGGCAGAAATAACTGACAGGCGAAGCCATATGCGAGCAGCAGCCCAAGCCAAGCATAAAACGTAAACGAGAAAGAAAACAAAACGAACACAGCATGAGGGTCGCTGAGAGCGCGAGAGCGAGAGCGAGAGCCAGTGGCGTGGCACATAAAAGAGAGCCGAGTGCCAGCTGAAAGGTGAGCGCGCGAGTACAGATACGTTAGCCGAGCGACTATGTGGAGCAAAGCGAACTGAGAAACCTTACACAAAACACAGCCGAGAGTACCTAAGCCCAAACACATACACACTATATACCCAGCTGAGTGTGTGTGTGTGTGTGTGTGCGTGTGTATCTGCTTGTACTTTTGACAAACGCTGGCGAGGCATTGGCACTGGGGGCCAAAAGGTTGGGCAACGTCACCAGCAGCAGCAGCAGCAGCAGCGCCAGCTCCAGCAGAACAAAAGGTCTGCCCCAGCCTCGGCTCAGTCTCTTATAATTAATCACAAATATTTTAGTTTCAATTAAACGGGCCAAGGATCATAAATTATTTGATTAAAGTCGCCCGCTCTGACAAGCAAACGGCTACCTAAAGGCGACGAAAAAAGTATCCGTAAACTTGAAATGGGTCGGGCCAAAGTTACCCGCCAAGTTCGCTCGAGTCGTGCAACTTTTTCTTTTCTTTTTTTTTTTCTTCTGTTTTCTTCTCATGTTCACGCCAATTTGATGCGTAGTTATCTCTGCGAAAAAAAGAGGAAGCAACACGTTAAGGAAATCCGGCAGAAGCAGCGACAGCAGCAGTCGAAAGCGGATTTGGGCGCATTTAAAGATGTAAAATCAATTGGATTTCAAGACGACAGGTTAGCTGGGTTGGAAAAAGGGCGAAAAGTTATTACATCAGAGTTGAAAATGCCAAAAAAAAATTGGCGATAAACCATTGAAAAAACCTTTCAAATGGATATTCCAATTTGGCAATGGAGGGAGAAGGATAAAAGGAAGTACGTTTCACGCAAACGGAGCTTTAGAGTTGAGACTTTAAGACATGAAACACGGAAAGGAGGTTCCATTCTTTCAAAAAGCGAATGAGAGCAGCTAGCCTTCGGGAGGCGAGATCTATCGTTCTATTCACACCGACGTGTGCCGAATGAATGCAAACTTATGGTTGTGTGAGTCTCTTCAACTAATCGTAGCTAAGGCTAGCCAGCACCGACCACAAATGTGATGGGCAGCACTTCACAAGCCTTCACATAAACTTTGAGAGGTTAAGCGTATGTTAAGGTGGCTCTCTACCGACTTTCTTACTTGTTTCTGGCTTAAATATGAAAATAACTATTATAAAAATCAAGCATTTTTTCAGAAGAAGTAATGGACTTAAAAGTTCCAGTTCGTTGGACCTAGAAAACGCGAACTGAACCGGTTTAAACACTTCAGAATGCATAAAAATCATAGGAAAACAAATTTTAATGCGGAACTCAAATATTTCGCCATCTATTGTATTGAAAAAAAAACGGTTTCCATTAATCATACAAATATTTCGCCATCTATTGTACTACAAAACGCCAATTATCATTAATCATTGCTAGTATCCAGCCTCCAATCGGCGATAAGCGAGTGTTGCAACTATAATCTAAAAAGCTTCGATTGCTGAGAGGGCGTTACGATGTGTCTTTCGGCGAATTAGACCAATAATCAAGCTTTAACTTAGAAAACAAACCCTGATTAAGCAGGGTTTAACGGTCTCTAAATGGAAGAAAAGAAGAGCAAAAGAAAAGAGAGGAGAAGACTCAAATCTTTTCATTTTAAAAAGGTAGACTCACTCGCCATCTTTTGTAAGAACAGAATGTTTATTATACTCCCAAATACAACTCCTTATTACACACCATCCAGCTTGAAATCGGCCATTGCTACACATATACTACCTCCAAACTCACTACAAATACATCCGATGATACATTGATGATATTAGCTCTAACAAGAGAGAAAGTCGGGCAAGAAACAATAAACATACTTTGTACCATCCAAAGTTTTCATTACGAACCTTGTATCTATAAAATTTTGAGAGATATGACGCTTTTCCTCAATTGCAGGGGCTTGAGTGGGGGAACTGCAATTATAGGAACTTTTTATCCCAGTAAATCCTTTAACTCTTACCGTCTCTGAGATCTGTGCGTTCATACGGACAGACAAACGGTTGTATCTGCTTGAAATATTAATATCAATCTTGATTGTTCTGTGTCTGGGAAAGCCTCGCATAAACTGATATTGGAAAACATTGAGGTTCGGAAAAGAGAAATCTTTCATTACCTCTCGTCTTTAAAAGATTCCAGAATCATATACAAATAACTGAACTACAACCTTGGAAACGATCTCTTTGATAAGCTCGATGTGGAATGCTGCAAAGCCTAGTGAGAATATTAGTCATCTGATGGTGATTCTTAGAAGAACCTTAATAAGAAATCTAAATTTATTCGTTGGCTGAATAATAATAACTGGGCGATACTGTTCATCACTCATCTCGTCTTGTCAATACGGTAAAAGCCGATCTACTCCTAGAATTTACCAATTCAACAAGTGGCGGCTTTCTTAATCAGACTGATGTCGTCTTCACTGACTTTAGAAAAGCTTTATCAAAGGCTCCCTATTCATAAATGATCTAACTTGAGCTTATCCAAAACTATAATATAAGGAAGATATCCTTTTTCTTTTACATAGAAAACAACGAGTAGAGTTACCATCTGATATTGTATGTTAAAAGACTACTAAATTCTATTATTAACAGAAAGTAATATACCTATATGCTATGATTAGCTCATATTCCTGCTGAACACGACCAGTTTCATTGTTTTGTTGTGACTATTAATGCCGTAGGTTCGTTCACATTCCGCCTGAAGTAAAATATACTCAAACAAAAGCCACCCAACTTGTCCAATATCAAAAAACAGACACGAATAGTGAAAAAAAGCCATCAAATATAAGAGGCTTATCTCAATTGTACAGCAGGGCGGTCAAAATGCCACTCGGTGTGCCCAAGTCCCTAAGTATGCCAATTGAATTTGGCAAACGAAATGGGGAGTTGGTAACTCTCATGAGTTGAAAGATGTGTACAAAGTTTTCTACAGGAAGAAACTGCATTTTTAAGCTGTGGAGTTTTGGTCTTTTGAAAGCTACAAAGGAACCAACTATTAATTTACACCAAAATCGGTTCAATTATATAAAGATTTCTAAAATAGGAAAAGAAATTGTAAGGCTACGAACTAGAGCTAGTCGCAGGCATAATTTGTGGGTCAAGCACAACATTTTAGAGTGAAACTTCGGCTCGGCCGAAGTTTGTATACCCTTGCAGCAATTTGCAGAACATATCCACTGAAAACAATCAAGTTTTTCTCAATAAGACTGCTTTTCTGACTCTACTTTTGTATGACAGCTATACTATATAGATGTCCGATTTCGACTAAATTTAGTGGAATTATGGAAAATCATAGCAAACTAAGAAATACAAAGTTTGGAGGCGCTTTCTTTGAATACAAAAAAGGTTTTTCTCACTAAAACTAGTTTCTCGACCGATCATTCATATGGCAGCTATAGCCTATAGTCATCCGATTTTGACAAAACTTTGAAGAATTGATTGAAAGCTTATAAAATAAATATATGCCTATTTTAAAGAGGTTAATATTGAAAAAAAAAAGTTTTTCTCACTAAGACTATTTTTCTAACCTTACTTTTCTATGGCAGCTATACTATACAGATGTTCGATTTCAACCAAATTTGGCAGAATTATGGAGAAGCATTAAAAACTAGTAAATACGGAGTTTGGAGACGTTTGCATTAAAAACCATAAAGTTTTTCTCACTAGAACTAGTTTTTCGACCGATTGTTCCTATGGCAGCCATATGTTATAGTCATCCGATCCGGCCAGTTTCGACAAATGTGCAGCGTATTTGTAGAAGAAGACTTCGTGCTAAGTTTGGTCGCGATAGCTTTAAAACTGACGGAGGAGATGGCATAGAAACAGACGGACATGGCTATATCGACTCAGCTTGTCATGCTGATCAAGAATAAATATACATTATGTGGTCGGAAATGCTTCCTTCTATGCGTTACAAACATCTGCACAATTTCAATATACCCTCTGCAAGGGTATAAAAAGTAACTGTAAAACAATGCTATTTTACAACACTTTGGGAAGGTGTACTGAAAAGAAAAGACAGTAAACACTGCAGATAAACTTCTCAAAAGATTTAAACTGCAATCCCTGAAGTTTTACTCTCAAAATGTGCATTATATATGGACTTCTAATGTCTTCCAATTGTGTTTAACTTTTGATGATACCAAAACCCCATTTTAATATTCACGTATGTTAATTTTAATCCTAACATACTCAATATTTTTTGTATTTATTGCCAGATTTTACGTATTTTTATGGGCGCCATTACTTCTCTCCCCACTCCTCTCTCTGCTTAACTGAACAAAAAAAAAACAAGATCCCAGGCCGCACCCATTTCGAACTAATCACATTGAATTCTGTTCCAACTTTTTGGGCCATAATTATGCAAATTTTTCGGATTGCTTGCGGCATTTTAAATCCACTTTAATTGGAATTTTAAAGTTAACACAGCGTCAAAGATTGAACAACAGGCAACAAATTTAATCTCTCTCCCAAAAATTTTGGCACAAAATTTCGCCATCGTATCCTAGGGGAAATGCGAAGCGTTTTCACCCTCACCCGCACCCACACCCCTCTGACCACTCTGCGAAAAGTGGCATTTGGCGTTTTTCCACCCCCTCCGCATAAGGGGGGTGTTGGCCGGTACGGGGCTGGGCTGAAATGTCGCAGCATAAACTAATTAGTGCCATAATTTCAAAGTCGCGACTGGTTTCAGGTTTGGTTTTGGGGTGGTGTGACAAGTCCCGCAGGTCGCGCCAACAAAATGTTACATCATAATTATGAAAAATTTGCCAGCGATTCGAACAAGACAAACTAAATGAGAAAGGATTGAAATTGGGTGGGGAAATGGGAACGGAATGGGTGACTTAGTTTATTGCAAGAACTAGGCCACAATTGGCTTTAGAAGAGATGAGCCCTGCCAGCAGCCGGTTTAACATGTGAAGGGCGGAGCAACAATAAAGTGCGTGTTAATGGGCTGGGCTGCGAGGGCGCAACGGGCCATTAAATGCAAATTTAGAACTAAAAGGGAACACTTGTCGGCAATGCAAGACTGGCTCAAGGCCTCCCAGAAGCAAGGTGGCTTTCCAGAGCAAATGAAAGTATAACAGGTGAACTTCTGTTCTTAGAAGTGTCATGTCCCGGGAGTTGAAAAGGCACCACATCGGACGTCGAAAGAAGCCACAAGTAGAAGAAGCTGTTTATTTTATGGTAGCATCTTTAGCTTTAGCCCGTCTTCCTGCTATGATCCATAGAACAGCTCTTGCATAAAGGGGGAATATCCACACCGGACACTGTACTTTTCAAGCCCAGCTGCTCTTCACACTGCTAACTTATCAGCAGCTTCTCTCCAATTTCTGTTTTAAGAGTATCAAAGTCAACTGTAGTGGGTAGACCACTCAAATAGAGCTATTCTAAGTGCTAATCCAGCCGCTGAAGCTCAAGAATACCTCATCAGGGGCATATATGTATGACGCTTTAAGTACAACTGTCGTCAGAAGCAGAGTTGAGGCACTTTAAGTACTTTTCCGTCGGTACCAAAGGTACGCAGAGTATATTTAGTTTGTGCAAATGTGTGAAACAGCCAGTAGAAGACATTTCCAAATCCATAAAGTATACATATTCTTGAGCATCATCAACAGCCGAGGCGATATAGCCATGTCCGTCTGAACAAACAGATTTCAGAAATGGTAAGAGATAGAGCTTTCACATGTAAGGAACTAAACCTTAGTATACCTTTCTTGCCACTCTTCTTTCCTCTTTGCAATTTGAAAAAAAATCGTCATATCATATCATATCATAACAGTTTTATATATATAGAAGGTTCGTACCTTCTGGACATATTTAGTAATCAGTATTATTTATCGCTCCGCCAAAATGAAAATGATGAAGATGGGATAAACCATAGTCGAGCTATAAGGAAAACAAACATTTATGCTGGGTAGCACCGGCTAAAAAAGCAATGGGCAGCACTTTACACACCTAAACACTTTGTGCGGCATATAACTCAACATTGTTCAGATATATACATATAAAAACTTAATATATTTTTGTCGGACTTGACCAACTTTCATACTTACTTACTGATTTTGCTCTGGTCGGGCAAGACAAGCGTGTAAGTTGTAGGCTGGCAAAGTTCTAGATTGAACGAGATAGAATTTCAAGTAAGTTTGGTTCTTGGAAGTTGCCGTATTGAGTACAAAACAACCAAAAATCGAAAATCAAACGTTAGTATTGTTGATATAAGAACTTACGTTCTCAAATCACAAGCTTTTCGTAACTAAAGTAAGCCAAACGAGAAAGCTAAGCTAACTTCGTCCGTGCCGAAGTTTTTATACCCTTGCAAGTGCTCGCTTAAATATTTTCAAAAAACACTCTTTTTTCCCATATTCCGACCGATCGTTCGTATGGGAGCTATATGATATAATCATCCGATTTGGCCAAAATTTTTTAAAATTATGTGAAAGCATGTAAAACAAGCAAATACAAAATTCCAGAATGCTACTATTAAAAACAAAAAAGTTTTTCTAACTAAGACTGTTTTTCAGACCTATCTTTTGTATGGCAGCTATACCATATTGTTGTCCGATTGTAATAAAACTTGGTAGAATTATAAAAAAAACATAGAAAACCTACGAATACAAAGTTTGGAGACGTTTCCATTGAAAAGAAAAAAGTTTTTCATACTGAAACTAGTTTTCCGACCGATTGTTTCTATGGGAGCTATGAGATATAGTTATCCGATCCGGTCGGTTCCGACATATTAGTAGTGTGCATAAAATAGAAGACTATGTGCAAAATTTCAGCTCGATAGCTTTGAAACCGACAGACAGACGTACGGACAAAGCTCAATCGACTCAGCTCGTCACCCTGATCAGAAATATATATATTTTAAGGGGTCGGAAATGAATATTTCTACTATTTGCAAGGATATAAATATGGCTGTAGGGGTTTCTACGAAACATAAGACTTTTTCTGCATTCTATGTAGTTGAATAAAGTTGGCTTATGTCGTGTCTTGTTCATAAAAACTGACACGCACATGCACGCACGAAATCTGATCTAGATCTGATCTAGTCTGAACACGAGCACGTCGTGTTGAGTCGTGCGTGCCTCTAGCTCTGACATTTTTCTTATGCAGTAATGCCAGATTTCTGAACTATATCAATGCCAGCTTGTCCTTAAGTTACTTCATGGCCCTTGCAACTTTTCAGCCTTCTTTAATTCGTCACAGAGATCGCCTTTCAATACAGGAGTGGGAGTTGCTTTTGAGACTTAAACCTACCTTTTAAGGCTTTTCAGGAGTGGGAGTTGCCTTAGAGTTTTAAACCTACCTTTAAAGGCTTTTATCAAGAACATTTAAGGCTTGCCTAATGAACTCCAATTTTGATACAGGCATGTTTAGGGGTTGTCCTTAGAAATTAGTAGACTTCAGGCATATTTTTTACTTAGTTTAAGAGTTAATCGGGCTTGGACTTAAGTCTAATACAAATTAAAAGTGTGATCAAAGAAACTTTTAAAACAGTAAGAAAAGTAGCTAAATAACCCGAACCAATCTTAGGTCCAGTGTAGCGGAATTGAAAAAATTGTACTTGAAATAAGAACAGTGTTCTTGAAATAAGAACATTGTACTTAAGTAAAGTATTTTCATACTTATATTCATACTTGCGCTACATTTGTTACCATTTGTACTTAATTTAAGTACAAACTTATTGTCTTACTTTCTTTCTTATGGTCTGAAGCTGATAGGAGTACTTTCTAGTAGTATTTTCATGCTAGTTTCATACATCTTTTGTGATTCCTTGTAAAATGAATCCAATTATAGACTGAAAAGTGCATCGCTTTATTATTAAAATCGTTTCAAATCATTTAAGAAGCAATTGAGTTCTTGGGATTGTCTGGAAAGGACATTACTTTCGGTACCGACTGCAGTTTTGTAATTTCTTACAGGGTCTGGAGTTCCAAAGAGGGTTTCTAAAGTGTAGCCTCATTAGAAAGCGAATCTTCTGCCACAATTTGGTAGTTTTAGAGGCTAAAAATTAGTCATAATTATACAAAACTATGAGGAACTGTCCACAGCTATAAACTTAAGTGTGCAAGTTCCTCATGAGGGGACCCCCCCCCTAATGGAAACCTTCAAAAGAAACACTTTTCGATATTTCAAAAACAATTTCCGCCCACTCTCTCTCTCCGTCTCCCTCTCGCTCTCTCTCTCTCTTTGGAAGTGGAACCTTCGAGTCCCCATCGAAAGCTCCAAGAAATATTTGAAATAACTCAATACATAATGTCGCGATTGTTTAGAGATTAGCGTGTGTTTTTGTTGTTGTTGTTTTTGCTGCGTCCGCTTAATTAATCATGTCACAGGTCTCGTTCCCCCAACATAATACAAATATCGTGTGATAAATCGAAACAAATTATAATTGGACAAAAGCGGTTAGCCAGCCAGCAGCAGCAACAACAACAACAACGAGCAATGACAGCGCCCCGAAACACAAATACAAACAAACACAACGACGACGACAAAAAAAAAGGAGAAAAAATCGTGGAAAAAACACATCCAATGTGTGTATGAACATATGATTTGTTATGTCTGCCTCGCCCGCCTCTCTGCCGCACCAAAATGAACCAAAAAAAAAAGAAGAAAAAACGAACGACTACAGAATGTTAAACTACACCCACGTACACACACAAAATGTAGCCGTAAAATGCGCCTCAACAGTTTCCCAATCAAAATGTAAATATTCCTCCGTCGAGGGGGGTGGCAGGGGCTGTGGCTGGGGTTGGCCGAAAGCCACACAGGCGAGAGCTGTCAGGCCAGCCTGCCTGCCTGCAATTTAAAAGTAAATATTGTATCTTTGTATCTGTAGAGTAGCAGTCGAGCCTGGTCAAATGCAAAAACAAAAAAAAAGAAGAAGGAAAAACAGCAACCAAACCAAAAAAAAAAAAAAGAGGCAACGCCATGTTTGCGCACGACATCCAACTGAAGTTGAAACGGACTGTGCAGCGTCGCTGCCAGCGTCGACAGCAAATATGCCAATACCAAGCTTCACTCCCTCACCCCTCGGCCCGGCTCAGCTCGACCACCCCCCCGCGCCAACAGTGCATAGAACACTACGTACAGCCAAAACAAATGACCCAGTAGGAAATTGGGCACATCCAATCATCAAGAGCAAACCGAAACCATGGAAAAGATACGCTTCTACTAATTTTAATATTATCATCGATATTTTGGTTTTAAACCGGTTTTGAACCGAACCGGTTCGATCGGCTTAGGTCGAATGCTGTTTGTAAAACACATAGAAGACAACAATTAGTAATGTTGTATAGCGCATAGACTGAACCAAGGATCGAACCAAAACCTTCTCCCAAAAACCTCGAACCTTAAATTTCCGAACCCTAACTATTCGTAAATTTGGGTTCGAACCAGTGTACTGGAGATCCGGATATTTATACCCTTGCAAAGGGTATTATAAGTTTGCCCAGAAGTTTGCAACGCATAGATACATTCATTTCTCGAGCTGAGTCGATTGAGATTTGTCCGTTCGTCTGTCTGTCTGTCTAGTCTCTCAGTTTTAAAGCTATCGAACTAAAATTTTGCACAGAGTCTTCTGTTTGCTTCACACTACTAAAATGTGGGAACCGACCGGATCGTATGACTATAACACATACCTCCCATAGGAACAATCGGTCGGAAAACTAGTTTTAGTAAGAAAAACTTCTTTCTTTTTAATGGAAACATCTCCAAACTTTGTAAACGTAGGATTTCTATGTTTTTTTATGATTCTTCCAAGTTTTATTAAGATCGGACAACTATATGGTATAGCCGCCATACAAAAGATAGGTCTGAAAAACAGTCTTAGTTAGAAAAACTTTTTTGTTTTTATGCCCTTGCAAGTGCTCGCTGAAATATTTTCAAAAAATACCCTTTTTCCCATTTTCCGACCGATCGTTCGTATGGGAGCTATATGATATAGTCATCCGATTTGGCCAAAAATTTGGAAATTTATGTGAAAGCATGTGAAACAAACAAATACAAAATTGCAGGATGCTACTATTAAAAACAAAAAAGTTTTTCTAACTAAGACTGCTTTTCAGACCTATCTTTTGTATGGCAGCTATACCCTATAGTCCGATTTTTATCAAACTTGGTAGAATTATAAAAAAACATAGAAAACCTACGATTACAAAGTTTGGAGACGTTTCCATTAAAAAGAAAAAAGTTTTTCTTACCATAGCTAGTTTTCCGACCGTTTTTTCCTATGGGAGCTATGAGATATAGTCATCCGATTCGGTCGTTTCCGACATAATAGTAGTGCGCAGCAAAAAGAAGACTCTGTGCAAAATTTCAGCTCGATAGCTTTAAAACTGAGAGGGATTAGTTCGCGTAGAAACAGACAGACAGACGGACCCACCCTGATCAAGAATATAAATATATAGTTTAAGGGGTCGAAATCGGACATCTATATAGTTTAGTCGTCAGTAGAGTCAGAAAAGTAGTCTTATGTTGGTTTTTAGTGGATATGTTCTTCAAATTAGTTAAAAAACGTGGTGCAAGGATATACAAACTTCAAGAAGTGTTTAACAACCTACCCTTATGTTAATTAAAAGGCCATAGACAGTCATGGTACCATATTAACATAACGAATGATGAATACCTTATCTCTATACTCTATGTGAATAAAAAATTGTTACATATTGTGTGCCTTAAGCTTACCAAATTGGCAACTGGGTAAGCTTGCATGGCCGTAAATGGAACGATGAACGTGAAGCAAAAGCAACAGCCACAGCAAACACAAGCAAGCCTCGTTCGAGTACGTTTGAGTGTGTGTGTGTGTGTGTGCATATCTATGTGCACAGTGGTGAATAGAGATGAAAGCGTGAGTAATGTGAGCTCACGCTTATTAAGAAACTTTCAGTTCAACTCTGCTCAACTTTGTTTGAAAAAGGTAAGAGGTGGGAAGAAGATCTAAGCTTAGAAATAGATACACTTGGAAATTGAGAGTACGAATTATTATTCTTAAGATTTTAAGTTTGTTTTATAAGAATAAATGACAAGAATAAAAAACAATTTCTTGTCTTCTACAATTAAAAGAGCCAATTGTAGAGTTATTTGAAGATGAGAAAGGACCTTAGTGGTATAAATCATATATCTGGGTTAATGAGTTATCAAAAAATCAAACTTAACATAAGAGCTTTATGAGCAGACATTGAACTTAAGATATAACTAACTTGATTTTCATTTTTTAAGAATTTCATAACCGATTCTATTCATTTTTGAGTCCAACTGTATATATTGCCATTTTATTTGAGACACGCTCTCATCTCTAGCGTGGTCGAGTGAGCGGCAATGTTGTTCGTTCGGTTGCTCGTTTGCTCATTCGTTCCTTCGTTCGGTCACAAAGTGTATCTTGCATTGAGATTGAGAGTTCAGAATCAGCGTTGTGTATACCCCGCATTATCGTGTACCGCAAGTGCTCATTACGAATTCGCACACACACACACACACAGACCGAGGGTTAATATGAAAAGATATTTCATTGCGCCTCACAGATTTTTTTCCTAATAAATTATGCTCCCTTTTGATAAATGTCACTTCACTTTGGAAATTCCCTTGTTTTTTTGTATGCCCTGCCCCCGCCTAATTGCCCTAAAGAAGTGTAATAAGTGCACCTGTCAAAATTATTTGCAAATTTAACGGTAAAGTTAACCCCATACTAATCCAGGGATATTAATGAATCACACACACACACACATGTCTCCACCCCAAATGCAATTAGTGGCCATGTTGCTCACCCGTTTAGTACTCCGCACAGACAAAACCACAGCCAGTTGCTACATTAATTATTCATTTTGCCAGAGGATTCATTTTCGACTAGGTCAAAGGGAGCCACACGGACTCACATACATACATATGTACATATGTGGTTACACATTCGCCAAGGCAAGTGCAGTCTAAGTACTTAGTCTAAGCTCCCCTCTCTCTCACTGTCTCTCTCTCTTTGTAGCTTGTAATTACTTTTAACGGAATTTCACACAGCTAACCAACTAAAGTACTAACTTTAAGAACCCACAAGCTGCAGTGTTACATCAGTGTTTGTTAATATCTTGAAATTTGGGCTAGGCTTTCGAATCTGCTGCTTGTAGAATTGCCAAATATTACATATTATGATTATAGAGTGTCCCATTCCTTGATTAGCCTTCTCAATTAACCTTTTAAATAGAGCGAGAAGAAGTTATAGATACTTTGAAATCAAAGATTAGGACTTCTGTAGCAGGAAAACTAACCAAGCTTCTCCCGTTTCAACTGTCTCTGTGTTTTCATATATTTTCCCAATACAATTCCTAAGTTTCAGACAGTTTTTATACTCCGTATCAAAGGTATGTCAAGTAACAGCCAGAAGGAAGAATCTCCGAAGCCACTTCAAGATCAAAGATACATACTATAGTCGAATTTATGGGAACGAGAAACGGGAACCATTCTTCTACCGTTTCTACTGTCTAAGGGAAATCTCTGTCTTTTTAGTTACTTTCCTAATACAATTCTTAAGTTTCCGACAGTTTTTATACTTTGTACCAAGTTGAAAGTATCTCCGACCCCATAAACCCCATATTCTTGACCAGCATCAACAGCCGATTATCTGTATTTATGTTCGTATGAACGCACAGATATTAGAGATGTGAAGGATAGGGGTATTCTAGCAGGCAGTTCAATACTATTTTCAATTTTTGACACGCCCCCATTTAAAAAAGTTAAAAAACAACCCATCTTCCACAATTCTATAGCTATAAGTTTCGTACCTTCTAGTAATCAGCTATATTTATCGATACGTCAAAGAATTGCTAAAGATAGGTTAAACGATAGACAAGTTATGAGCAAAAGAAAGTTCCCTGCAGAAGCGCAGTAGCAGCGCTGCCTTCAGTTGCTACCGCAACATCAAAACTTATGCCGAACCTAAGCTTTTGGTATTACTCTGTATTATAGTAGGGCTTAAATGACTTTCTTCCTTTTTTTTTTTGATAAGAGTTAGGAAATGCCTGGGACTTTATACCAAATGGTTCAATTACCTTTAAACCCACCTATAGGTATATTTTTTGACGTAAAATTGGCAATATTGGACTTAAACTCGCATGCAAGTTAAGTATGTGCTGCTCTGATAACACTTGGCATTTGCTATTCAGTTAATTAAGTCACACTAGTTTATAGTTTGATAGAATCAATTGTGAAATTAAAGCCACTACCTCAATATTGCTTTGCGGTGTAGACTGTAGTGTGGTTTTGCGGTGTCTGATGGCGTCATTCGCAGTAGAAATTGAATCAGCAACTTTACATATGTCAAATTTAAACAATAGAATTATCCTCACCTTTAGTGAATAAGAAACTCCATTGACATATATTGATATTTAAGTCATCTGGCTCACATCTAAATCCAATTCGCTTAGTGCATGTATAATTGACTTTACAGGCCCAAAGGGCCAAGCCTAGCTTCTCTGAATCTCTTGGATGGAGCGCTTCTAATTTTGGCGCAAGAGAAAGGGACCTGTTTGAGAAACTTTTTCATGGCTAGTAACTTCAAAGCTGATGCCAATAGCTAGTGAAGGTGATCGGGTATCTAAGTTTTTAAGGAACACCTTTTTATGAGATTTCCAGAGGTCCCCCGACCTTAGCTCATTGGATATTCCTGGTTAAATACTGTTAAATCAACCCTAAACGGTAATAATAACGGGTTGATTCCTGAATGGCTAAAACCATACCTGACAAGACCCACCCTTACCCCTTTATGATAAGTTGTTATTGATTTAGACATAATTACAACTTGATTTTTACTAAGGACCTCGAGAGGCTGCACACACAGATACCGACATCTCAGTCCACACGACCATCTATCATCTTGTCACGGGGGGCAATAAATTCATAGTATAATTTGTTAACAAAACTCGATATGTGGGTTTGATTAATACATCCATAAATGCTCCGTTAACGGATTTCCAGAAAAGGTGCTGTATCTTAAAAAAAAATGTGAATCTTATTGCTGCTACACTCATAGAAAATATAGAATTTTACACTAATATAGAATAATCAATGGCATAAGTACGATAAGAATGCAAATTCTTGATCCCAGGTTAAGATTACTTGACGCAGGTACGAATAAGTCTCAAATCTAGAAGAATTACTCTTGAGTCAAGTGGCAAACAACTCAAATCCATAATTTCTCATACTTGAATCAAAAGCTTTACAGGTTAAGAACTAAGATCGTGCACTTTTGAATCAAAATTTATTCAATACTCAAAACCATGCTTGAATTAAGAGCTTTACATACTCAAATCCCAGATTGTTAGTTCTTGAGTCAAGCAATCCCATTGTCAATTTCATTACATAAATTTTCCGCAGATGGGTTTTCATTAAGGGCAATGGTTGATTATGTTGTGATTGTTTTTGTATTGCGAGTACAACTATCCAGGAACATGATAATAATCCTAAAGAAAATAGATACCCCAACAGGCAATAGTAAAGCAAAGGTTAGTCTAGCTGTAAGAATCAACCCCTTATTCTATATCTCTTGTATTCTAACCGATTATGGGGCAGTGTTGTCGATTGAAATGTTTATTTTGAAAGGGAATATTGATACTGTTGTGTAACACTTAGACTTAGACTTAGGATTTACACGGTGGTGAAAACTTAATGCAGTTTTTCAAAAAGGCTTTCGGTTTTTAAGAGTTTTACTTGCCCCTTTACGCCTCTTTCCTACAAACGAAAGAGTTTTAAAAAGCTGCATAAAGTCTGCTTCACCGTGTAAGTCCAGTCTTACTCGTTTTTGATGTCAATCAAATCGTTCCGCTGCTCTGTAGTCATAATTTGTTGTTTCAATATGGATATCTTACTTTTGATTTCTTCTTCGAAAGAGTATCTGAGCTTTGTGTGGAAAGAAAATCTGTATGGGATGAATTCAGATACATTTTTGACCATTTAATAACTAAGTTCCAGGCGGGCAGTGGCTATTTGGATCTATTTTAGCTCAAAAATATTGTTAAAAAGGTAAACGCCACAGTTTTTGAGTAATACAGAAATTTCTATTAAGCCCCAATATTCGGGGTTGGCGGTTTCTCTAGATAAGTATTCCAGGGAGTACATAAAAACCAAGTGAGCTAGTGATTTGTAGCCCTAAGCCAGTGCAAACCAACCAAAACTAACCACCAGGTATTCATGGAGTGCAAAGTAGAACACCATTCGGGTTCGAATAGATTGTATTCCATAGTTTGAAACGAAAACCTCTTTGTCCTTAAGCAAATATCATCGAGTTTGCATGCAATTGCCGACTTAACATTTTGTTTGGCTCACTTCTCCACATCTGTTTCTATGGCAATCTTCTGTGACTATCATGAACTTCCATCAGTGCTTTTCCACTTTTTCCTCTCTGGTTTGACGAATCATTTATCTCTGTCACTTATCGACACAAAAACAATTCAATTTTCTGACATTTTCCTGTCAAAGCAGCCATGAAAATCCTAAGCGGAACGTGCGAATGTCGAGTCAAGGACCACTCCCCTCCCCCGCCAGTGGGCATAAGCCTTTGAAATGCAAATATGCCGCAGGTTGGAGTCTACAATTTTCCACAATTTTCCCCCGGCGGCTGCTGGCTGCCTGCTGTCAAAATGATGTCAGAGACAGATACACAGAAAAGGGCAGAGACACCGGGCGCTTGGGGGAGCGCTCCGAGGACAGGTGCGGCGGTCCGGCAACAAATGCGAGTATCGCACTCGCACATACATATGATAATTATAAACGTCAAGGCCAATACGTAGCGAACGCGTCGAAAAGCTGCGTTAATCTCTCATTTGACAGTTGAATTCAATTAAAAACGCCACCCGATCGGGCACACACACACACCCACAGCCAAAAATCAAGTTTTCGGGCTCAGAGCCTCGCCTCTGCCTCTCACTCACACGGACGAGAGCCGATTGCCGTTCGGCCCGGAGCCGAACCACGACGAGTTGGTTCGGGCAGCCAATCAAGCCGCACAACGGCCGCAGGGTGGGCGGTCAAAGGCAGCAATGGCGTGAAACGGCTATAGGCGGCGGCCTCTGCATCTCGCTCTGGCCAGCTCTCTCAGAGCGCAAGCGCAGAAACGAGCTGCCGACCAGCCGACGACCACGTCGATAGCCAAAATCGTTGGAAGCGCCAGTAGGTCTAATCAGTCTTTGAAAAGTTTTCGAGCCGTGCACTTTGTGGACGGAGGAATTTTCGTGAGTGAGTGAGCCAGCGAGAGAGCGCGAGCAACAGCGAGAGCGAGAGCGAGAGCTGAAAATCACAGTCTCGGCGTACGACGAGAAATCGATAAGAGCCAGCTGAAGTGCAAGAAGAAGCAGCAGCGGCAGCGGCAGCAGCAGCAGCAGCAGCTAACAAAAAGTAAGAAGCAGCGCCCCAACAAATCGATTAAAAGTCAAGCAGCAAAAATCGCGGAAAAGCGGGAAAATGGTGAATTGCGTGGTCGTCGCCGGGAAGGAAAGTCCAAATGCTGCATTTCACTTGGCGCGAGTGAAAATTTTGTAAACACACATGCACACGTGACAAGTGCCCAGAGTTCGTGGGTGTGTGTGTGTGTGTGTGTATTGTTGTCGTATTGGAATTTTCATAGTGCGGCGGCAAAGTTTCGAAAAGCGGCGAAAATGCGCGCGCGCAAAAGTAGAAAGTTTGTTTTTCGGCCGCCACAACTCCCACTGGCCCCCGCTCTCTCAGCGGCAGCGGCGGCGAATAGATACAAATCGCTCGTTTTCGCCGCAATTGCGCGGCGAGTGCGAGTACCCCAGCCATCCAGAGGCGACATTTGAATTGAAATTCAGTTGTATTCTCGGTGGCTGCTGTCGCGCACAAGACCCGCCGCCGTGGCAGACAGTATTTATTTTCCGCAATTTCGAAGTCGTCTTCGCTGTGACATTCGGGCCAGCCAGCTTGTTGCGTGCTGCCAAAGCAGCCAACCACCCTGCGGGTGGCTCGTGCCGGCGCCCCCAACTTTCGAGTGTATCTGTGTGAGTGTGTGTGAGAGTGTGTGAGTGCGCGCCTTTTACAGAATTGCGGCGTATAAACAGAACGTCACAACTAGCAGCGGCAGCGGCAGCGTCGTCAGAGTTGGGTGGTGGGCGTGTTTACTTAGGCATCTTTGTAATCAGCAAGTGAGGCGTTCGCTTACTTCCAACCCCACCCCACCCCCCACCCACCCACGCTTTTGACTTAGTTTCTGTTTTTGTTTTGCTAGCTTACCGCTTCCAGCTTTTTTTTTTTTTGTCGCTTTTGTTGTCATTTTGTCTGCCTATTTTGGTCTTCCCTTCACCGGAGAGCAGAGCAGAGCAGAGCAGAGCGCACTTAAAACGCTTTCGTGCCAGATTCGCGTGAGTTTTTGCAAACGAAGAAAGAAGCAAAATGGGCAGCAAAAAACACAAAGTGTGGGATAGTTGTGGATGGCTGGAACGACTTGTAGTTACGCTATGCTGGATTTGCCAATTGTTGGCAAGAATCTCGAATAGCTAGACGAGCTGTTTTCGCTGTCAGATGACACCATTTTGGCCGTTTTCCAAGCAACTTTATTTCACCATCGGGCGATATTGAGTTCTCCGAATCTAATTCGTTGGCGGTAGTTAGTATCTTTAAGGCCGGTAAACATAATATTTGTACTTGAATTCAGTGGCTAAGTACCTAATCCGTATCTAAAAGCATACTTTAGAGGAAATTCTGTAGATAAAGTAATCCCAGCTCATTTCAAGTTTGATTTCAGTCAAAAGAAATACTGAAAAAAGGGGTTTCTTTTACTTTTCTTGAAAATCTGCAAAGTCTATCAAGAAATACTTCGCCATTCCGTCAACCCAAAACGCTACTCCTTATAGGAGAAGGAAAATAGTTCCAAATTAGAGCAATATAGACATTTTCTAAAATTATACAATATTTTACTTAAGAGTCAAGCATTAAGTTCCAGGCTTGTTTTGGTATTTCCATACGTTTTTCTTCAAAGACGAGACCATGTCCTTAGTAACAACATCGCACTTGGGAATTTCAAGCCTAAATACGAGAAAATTGACCACTGAAAAGTATGCAATATTCGAAATTATTCCTGCACATGTATTTATGATTACAGGAAAGGATGTGGACTTAGCCTCACACTTCAAACGAAGCCTTAAGGCTTTGATTCGTCTTGCTCTGAACTGTGTTCACTACTAGAGACGCACTTGTGAGCGAATTTCCTCACACGTCACGAGCTTTCACGAGCTATTTGTCAGATAATCTTCGATTTTACACTGTTTTTTGTAAGTTTATGTGACACATAGCTCTATGTAGAACATGGGAAAACGGCCCTAAGTATATTTCTTGAAAGTTTGAAACCTTCTATTAAAAAAACCTGTGGGTGGTATGCTTTTTTGAAGCTGATTAAGTATATATACACTTTATAAATTCGGAGGTTCATTCCTCTAGCTGTTATATACATTTGTACAAACTTAATCTTGTTGTCTTTTGATACGGAGTAGAAAGAATCTCTGTATGCAAGTCATTTTTGCAGCTTTTTGCTTTTCGAATGATCAAGTATGAAATTTTTAAATGTTCCGGTTAATGGTAAACTCAGCAAATCGTGTATATGAATCATACTACTGACTATAAGAAACCTCACATAGCATTTACGTTAAACCTTTATGCTTTTGATAAGAAAGAAATCAAAGTTTTAAGCATTGGGGATTGAAAAACAATTCATCGTCAAGCAATAAATGTGGTTCTAACCCGTACTGCAACCCGTTTTTAAGTAGAACCGGTTCGAACCCTTAATTCCGAAGTATTTTCCACTATTTTAAAGATAGAAGATTCAAACCTTCGGGACATATTTCCATAGAAACCCTTTTCATGCGCGGATTTTGCAAAATTAAAGCACTGGTTCAACTGATCCGGAGCAAAAGTTAAGAAACCATTTATTTAAACAGTACATAAAAGATCCACTTGAACTGGATATGTCTTTAATATCCTTTCAATCATTCAACGGTACCGAAAACTATCCAAAGGATGATAATATTGTATACCCTTTCAATGATTTTTAGCTCCGTTGAATGATTAAAAGGATATTTAAGACATATCCAGTCAAAATGAATGCGGAAATCACCCAATGATTTCTTTTTAATATCCTTTTTTTCTGTGTATCCATACTTAGAAGCCATTTAACCAAGTAAGGTTCCTGCGAAATGCCCTCTTTATTAGCTATCTTTACTAGAAGATCATCCATAACTCTTTGGATTTGAATGATTTGACCTGCTTCTAAAGACTCTCCCAAAATCCTCCAATCCCACTTGTACCTTATGGGTTCTATTAATCACTAAAAAGTGCAGGTATCTTATTCAGAACTTGTCCAAGAACCTTTTGATGCCATGTTTAGTTGTTTTCCAAGCATTAAGAAATACTTAAGCTGTAGCTAAAGCACAAAAATATATGAGAAGGTGCATGTGAAGTAGGCTATCTTAGTTCTCTTAAGAGTTTCTTGATAGACAACTCATAGTTAACTAAGGTATTTTTCTACCATTTCATACGAGATCTCGACAGGTGGAAATACAGCTTAAGCCTTAAGGTATATTTCCGCATTCGATAAAATTGTGAATAATTGGAGGTTTTGAGTGTGGCCGTTTACGAAAACTGACTGAGGTATATGGATTTAGAAAATTTATCTCCATTCGAATGTTTTGAGGGCCAAAAGTTTCCATAGAATGCTTCAATTGTAGACTTTTTATCCAATTCTGATCAATCGATGTAGGAATTGGGAACAGGCCTGACTTACAACATCTTGGAAAAGTGTTTTCTGCCACTCAAATTTGAACAATATTGGTAAAACTGTACCAAAGGTGACACCGATGCAATACTCGAATATTTCCATTGAAGGTAATATTGTTGTGGAAATGCTAAACAAGGCCATGAGTTGATAGTACTGATTTAAAAACCGTATGATTCAATAATCAGTAGGCTTTTTTGTTCTTAAAGAAGTTGATAATAGATTAAACTAAACTTCCGTTTAGTACAGTTTTAAGAACCTCTTGTTCCTTTCATCAGTTGGCTTTTCATGTTTGATTCTTTCCAAAAAGAGTTCCGGTTGGAGTTCATTTTCGAAAGGCCCTTTATTTATATGGTTCGGTTCGCGGACCGGTTCAAGAGACCCCATGAAACCAATCTCTCTGGTTTTAAATCGCTGACAACAGCTTAATTCGAATAAGAATTCCTCAAGTCGGAAGTCTTTTGATGAATTTCGCAAAATCTTTGACATACTTAAGTAAAATTTAGACGTTTCTTCTTTGAGGTCACCGCAAATGAACGCTAAGCAACCTGCTGCTTCAACTTTACTGCCCCCTTGCCAGCACCTTCATCATCATCATCATCATCGTCATCATCGTCGTCATCATCATAATAATAATCATGAAAATCTGTTTTTGGCTTTGACTCGGCGACTGTTTGTGGTGTAGGGCACAAAAGCGTAAAACGTTGAATCTAAAACTAGCTTCAAGTACGCCGTCGAGTGCACATCGGGTTCGGCCTCTGGCTGTGTGTGTGCGAGAGTGTGAGTGTGTGTGAGTGTGTGTGTGTGCCTGTTTCGGTAGGTTCGTAGGTGCCCGTGCCCTCTGTGTGTGGACGAAGGGCGTCGCGTCGTCGCTCTCTGCCGTCGTTTGAGTTACTTTTTGTTGCTGTTCGTCAGCTCTTCATATTTTTGTTTTCGGCATTGTTCCGATTCATGGATATGGATGGCTGCTTTACTAGTCTAAAGTTTTGTGTGCTGACGTAGTCATATCTTTGAGATACAGTTGTGTGTGTGTGGCTTTTGTTGACGAGCGTCGACCACAATGATGTTGACGACAACTCTGTTGGGCGAATGGTGATGGGATTTTGCTTTATGTTATTTCTCACAGTTATGTTTTTCCCACTTTTTGTTGCTATTGTCTTGTCTTGTCTGACCGCTGAGATTGGCCTTTTCTTTTGCTAACCTCTCTCCCAACCTTGGTCTCTCTCTCTCTCTCTCCCCTCCCTGCAGGACATGCTGACTGCCTAACTAAATAGGAGGCTAAACCCTGTCTAAAACTAAGCACAAAACATGCATCCATCAGATTTAACGCACATAATGCTCAATTCGGAGCGGACGTCACTTGAAGTGCGTCAATTTCATGACCTGATCAGCTGTGGAGTTTGTAGGGGCTATATGATAGATCCCACCACAGTGGACTATTGCTATCATACATGTAAGTGCCTGGACTTGGCGTCGTGGAGAGATAAACAATTCGTGACCCATTTCGATTTGCAGATTGTCGCAGTTGTATACTGAAGCATCTGTTGCGGGATGCCTACTGTCCCGATTGCAAGGCCAGTGGCAATGGGAAACAGATCAGTGAGGATAATCTAAGGTGGGTTTGACATTTGGATGACTGTTGCTTCTATGTAGAACTAATTTGTGTGGAAATTTCTAGGCCTGATGACATTATGCGTGCCTTGGTCTTTAAACTGGTGCCGGGTCTGTATCAACGTGAATGCCATCAGTTTGCAGAGTTTAAAGAGGAGCATGAGGATCTGGATACGGAGGAGCCAGAACTTACCGAACAGGAGTTCTATGCACCGGAAGAGCCTGTTAGGTGAGTGTTTTCAAGTGAAATCTATAAAAGAAGGTTGGGGCTGGGAGAGTTTCAAAGCCTAAATGGGAGGAAATTCTGGCTTGCTATACTTTTGCCATGTTTTAAGTGCATATTAAAAGTGGAATATTGTTTTTCTAACCCAAAACTGCAAGTTTCGGGCTTGGGCCAGAGCAAATTATACCTAAGAAGAGCAGAAATTCTAGATAAGTTCAGTATAGTATACTTTATTGTTCAATATCCCAGTGCAAGGTTTCGGTAACACGATTACAGGTACTACAGCTTGAAAAATCAGCTCTAAATCAGCGATTGTCACGCCTGGTCATGCAGGGGGGGAGCACATATCGTTATAAACATCGACAAAGCCGAGCGCCTGACCAAAAAGAGAAAACGGTGCGCTGTTTTCTTTCAATCGCAGCACAGCGTTCTTGGTGGACAGGTCAGAGCTAGTTTACGTGGCTCGTTCTTCTTGTCAAATAATGTATTAGACTTCTGTCTTACACTGAAATAGCACTTCGGTCCAAAATGCAGCCCAAGCGGACTCCTTTTTATACCCAAAGGGTATCATATTCCTGCCCAGAAGTTTGCAACGCTTAGAAATATTCATTTCCGACCCCATAGACCATATATATATATTCTTGATCAGAGTGACGAGCTGAGTCGATTGAGCTTTGTCCGTCCGTCTGTTCGTCCGTATGTCTGTTTCTACGCGAACTAGTCTCTCAGTTTTAAAGTTATCGAGCTGAAATTTTGCATAGAGTCTTCTTTTTGCTGCACACTACTAATATGTTGGAACCGACCGGATCGGATGACTATTTCTCATAGCTCCCATAGAAACAATCGGTCGGAAAACTAGTTTTAGTATGAAAAACTTTTTTCTTTTCAATGGAAAAGTCTCCAAACTTTGTAATCGTAGGTTTTCTACACTTGTTTATAATTCTGTCAAGTTTGATGGAAATCGGACAACTACATGGTATAGCTGCCATACAAAAGTTAGGTCTAAAAAACAGTCTTAGTGAGGAAAACTTTTTTGTTTTTAATGGTAACATCTTGCAATTTTGTATTTATTTGTTTCACATGCTTTCACATAATTTTAAAAATTTTTGTCCAAATCGAATGACCATATCATATAGCTCCCATACGAACGATCGGGCGGAAAATGGGAAAAAGAGTATTTTTTGGCATTTAGTTCTGAATTTGAAAGATTTAGTGACTATTTCGCCCAAGTTTTTGACCTTATTCGTTGAATTGAATAGAAATTGCTTAGTTTTATAAGCAAATCGAGGTCATATACTCAAAGCGGAAGTCTACCGATGTTAGTATCTCGAAGTTGTGAAAGCTATGGAATCTTTAGTACCTGATATATACTTTGACTAGACTTCTTTGTCTATTCTTTCTTCTAAGATAGGGTATACTCTTCTCTATAGTTCCGGTAAATACTATTTACCTCTCGTTTTAAAGAGTTTATCAAGGATGGTAAAGCAGCTTAAGGGTACTTAACGTTTCGATATCATAAAAAGTTATTAGCTTAAAGCAGGAGTCTACTGATGACAAGACCTCCAAGTTGTGAAAGTTATGGGTTCTTTCTAACCAGAATTATGCTTCGACTCTAAGACTTTTACTTAAATGAAAAGGCTAAAGTGTTCTAGGATAGGGTATACTGCTCCCCAAAGGCCCGATATATATAATTTAATTCCCGATTTTACATCAAATCGGCTAGAAAAGTGTGTATCAATGATGGAAAACACTCCGAGTTCTGAAAAAAATTGTTATATAAAGGTAAAATAAAGGTTTTATCATCAGTAGACTTTGGTTTCTTGTAAACGCCCTTCCCCTGCATCGAAAAAAGTAGGGAAAGACCTTGAAAACAGCTGTACAGAGCTCTTTACTCATGAACTCTTTTATCTCTTCCTTCTCCCTCCTCTCGCTCAGCTTATCTCTATCCTACCATCCGGCCATGGTGCAGCAATGCCTACCAGGAGAGAGTCCACCAATCATCTATTTACAGTGTCCGGCCGGACTTAAAGTTCAGCTACTGCAACGTTTCCTCTCCTCCAAGTATAACATTGATCTGGAGCACAAGCAAATAGAGATTGAAATCACCTATGAGAATGAGGTGTTGCCGAGCAATTTCACGCTCATGGATGTGGGCTACTGTTATAAATGGAGTCGGGTAAGTGTCAGCTGACTGACTATTTGATTTGTTTTGTTTGGTTTTGGAATGGGGGCGAGGGCGGGAGGTTAAGTCAATTCGAATTGTGACGCCAGCTTAAAGCCAAATGTCCACTTTCCCACCCTGTTGACAGCTGGCACCCATGGAATTTTGCTATAGAATTCTCTGGCACGACGAAAGCGAGAATAGAAGCAGCCAGGAGAGAAAGAATATATCAAAGATTGAATTAGTTGAGGAACAACAGCGCTCCAAGAGTGGCAAATCGGTGACATTTGCCGAAGACTTAGACGCATCGCCGCGCAGCAAAGCACGTGGCAAGGTGTCGTCCAAATCGACGTTGGTCACGCGGCGCACCACCACCACCAGCAGCAACAGCAACACAACAACAGCAGCAACAGCAGCAACAGCAGCAACACGTGAAACGGAGGATGCTCCAGCGGTGAGCACCTTCAAGAGTTTGCGCAGCAATGATATGCGTTTCAGTGATTATCCCACGGTGACGCGGGTCAAGAGTGAACCGGAGCCGGAGGAGGTTAGTCTGCCCTCAAATGCCAGCATAGTGGTCAGCATACCCTCCTCCCAGTTGAGCAAATCCGCCGACGAGGGAGAGTTCGAGCTGAAGACGGCCAATAAGAAGGCAGCGGCCGCTGCCAGTCAACTGCCCAAGCTAAAGATTGAGCTGAATAGCCTGAAGAGCAAGTTAACAATGGTGCCCAAGTCGGCGGAGGCACGCCTGGAGGAGACCAACTCGGCCCAGCAACTGGATCTGGAGACCTATGCCAAGAACATCGGCCTCAAGCCCATCGAAACCAAACCCAGTCCCAATACCTCACCCAAATCCACTTGCTCCACCTCCACCAACGGTTCCAGTTCGAACGGCCTGAACGAGGCCAACTACAGCTCCAGCTCGACGCATCGCAAGCGCAAAAAGAAACACTCCAAGGAGCCCAAAGATGCCAATGGCAAGCGCAAGAAATTGCATGCGGAGATCTCCTCGCACAGCGATGGCAAAATGAAGATGAAGATCACCACGACACCAAATCACAACAAGCACAAAGTGGACTTGAAACGTTCCCATTCCCTGGCGGGTGGTGAGCTGCCATCGGTGGCTCTCACCCAATTGAAGCTGGACGAGAAGGAGAGCAGCGACGTGCTGAACCGAACTTTGGGTGAGGAGGCGCGCAGCATTAGTAGCCTGATGACGGCCAGTTCGGGCAGCGAGTCTAGCAAATCTTTGCCTGCCTCACCACCCCTGCCGCCCAGTTTGTTTAAGGCCTTCACCCCCAATCCCAGTCCCACTGCACTGCCGCCCACCCCGGCCACTGTTCTGCTACCCCACAAACCTGGCAAACCCACGGTGACTCCACAAAACAATCGTAGTAAGCCTCCAGCGCCGGCACCACATTTTGTGGTACCTCAGACACCGCCTCCAGCTGTGCGACAGGCACCACACAACATGCAACGCTACCTCTCCACACCCAGTTCCATCGCCAGTTCGGCCAATAAGCAGCCCAAACGGTCGCTCTCCCTGGATGAGTCACAGCATCCCGTTAACAAACACTCCCGAGTGGATTACCAGAAGCAGCCGCCGCCCTCCCAGGTGGGAGCCAGTTGGCAAAGGCAGAGCCTGAAGATGCCCCAGCAGATGCGTCTGTATGGTCCCGACATGCCCAAGCCCCAGATGCCGTTGCTCTGTCCGGCCAGTTTGAGTCTCTCCAGTCCAGCTGTTAGCATTACCCCTCGACCACGCAACCAGAACCCGCTGCTCAGCTATCCGCTGGACCAGATGCCCGCCTTGGAAATAGTGCGCCTGGCTTCGAGTAAGCCCAGCACACCAAAGCTGAGCATGCCACCCCTGAGTCCGCCCAGTACCCAGCAGCACCAGCAGCAACGTCTCATGGGTCCACCGGCCAGTTTGCCCAAACCGGGTCAGGTCAAGATGCCAGCCATACCGGCCATGGTTAAGTCGCCGCCGCTCTCAGTGGCTTTGAGTGGGCCCAGATCGGCGGCGGCGGCGGCTGCCGCGGCGGCGTCTGCCTCGGCGGCTTATCGCACATCTCCGCCTGCCTTAATAAATCTGCGCAACACCGTGCCACTCTCGTTTCCCGCCAAACCAGGCGCAGCCAAGAAATCCCCAGCCCCAGCAGCGGGCAACAGCAAAGCCAATGGCACGAGTGCTGCCGCCGCTCACTTGGACAAGTCGAAAACCAGTTTGCGGGAATTCCGACCGCCAACCACCACCACCAGCAGCAGCACCAGCAGCAGCACTAAGGATGCCGACATACTTGATTTATCGAAGCAGTCCAGTTCCAGTGCCAGTGCCAGCAAGGCGCCCACATCGCCGCCCGTGGGCAGCACCAGCCTCGAGGCCGCCTTGAACAAAATCAAACAGAACATTTCGGCCAACAGCAATGGATCAACTGGTAGCACCTCGGCCGCATCCACCGCTGCCGCCGCCGCTGGCGATGATCTGCAAAATCTGCATATGCTGTCGGAGTCGGCCACGGCCCGCGAGAAGATATCCATCAAGTTTGAGAACAAGCCAAAGAATGCCCATGCCAATGCGGTGGTGAGACCACAAAACGCTTCAGTCCGTAGCATACCCAATCCCTCGGCTCTGGCGTTTCGCAATCAACCGGTCGCCACCACCGTCGCCACCACCGCCACCGCCAGCATCACTACCACTAAGGCGCCCGAGGAGAAACCCCCCAAGCAACAGCTGAGTCCCAGTGCCTCGCCTGCCTCGGGTGCCAGCAGTGCGGCCGCCACCTCTCCCCGTGCTCTGACCAAAAAACCCACCACAATCGATCAAGTGGCGGCCAATTTGAATATACGAGCCGAGGCCAAGGCGGCCGCCTTGGCCGAGGAGGCACCGCCGGCCAAGTCACCAGAGTTGGCCAAGATTGTACCGCCTGTGGGTAAGGAGACTACCACGGTGACACTGACAGCAGCTAGTACGTTGCTGACCAGGCCGACTAGCCTGTTGAGCCAAAACAACAACAACAGCAGCAGCAACAACAATAACAACAACAGCAGCAGCAGTACCACCACCACCACCACCAACAACAACAACAACAACACTGCTACCAATAAAGGGAACCATGAGACATCCTCCCTGTCCAAGCCTCCGGTACAAATCGCCGCCACCGATACTTTGGCTCCGGTAGCCAGTTCCGCTTAGTCACAAGGTAAGTTCAATTCTAGTTAGTTCCATTCTTGCATTTTACTAGCAAAGGTATTCCAAAATGTGCTCTGGAAATCTCATTTCTTAAAAAATTGGATTTAAAAGGTCACAGATCTGTATCAACACTCAAATGTTTTCGACCTATCGACTATCGAGTGTTTTACATACGACTGCAGTCTTTACCATGGTTTCCCGCACCCTCGCGCTTGTGCTTGATAGTCGTCTGCGCTAGAATGCCGCCGTCCTTGGTTAGTCCCTGCAGCACAGAGTAGGAAGGTAATATTTTACAGCTTTAAAGTGAAGTCTAGGCTTGCTGTCTTGGGCAGATTTATGAGCGGATATCCATTGAAATCGCCTACTCTAACGAAAAATGTTCCAATGGTGTGTCATGAATCTCGTGTGGGTTCTCCATTTCGTCAATTTTGCTGGTAAACGGCGTTCATTCAAAATTACTCCCAAAAATCAGAAATATTCGTGTCGTATTTCAACTTTCCAAGTGCACTTTCAACGGAAAGAAATACAAATCATCCTCAAATTGTGCCTCGCTGTGTTTTCACCCTTCAAAGCGTTAGCCAAACTCTTTCTAAGTGTCCAATAAACCACGAAACTTCTTTTTCCGACGATATAAAAGTTGAGTTTTTAAAACTTGAAGACCAATTTCAATGAGCTTATGAGAGAACAGTTCATAAAATGCTCATTCTATGCCCAATTTGTACTTAAAACAAGATCTCAGTAGGGACCCAGAGAGGGCTGGAAATTGCCAAGGACCATGAGTTAACCAAAGATGAGAAATTTACCATCTCTCCAAAACAATAGGTTTAAAACCAGTTGGGAATTTCAAAAGCATACCAGCGTAAAAGTAATTTGAATTCTGCGTGGACTATTTTGTTGCGCATTCTGAGCACACGCATTGCTCGAATTTTTCGTTTATTTAGGGGGATATCCCAGTAATCTCTAGAGAATTTCTTAAAAACGATTTCATTTTGAAATAAAACTGCTGCCCTTTATATGTGAAGTGTCGCCAAAAAGTTGCGCTACTAGATTGGATGTCAAAAGTTTGCCAAGTACATTTGATGCGTACGGGCTTACATCTCTATAATCTCGTAGCCTGCATTGTTGTTGTCACTTTACATCTAAAGTTCTGCTAGTTTAGTTCAAAATTCAATTGTTTATACGAAAAACTCTATAGATTTCTGGGAAGCTGCCATTTCAACCACATTAAGAGTCGTTTTTTTCAATTTTTTTAAATAAAAGAAGAAAAGAAAGTATATTAAAAAATATCCATTGGAAATTATGATCACTTTTCCTATTCTTTGGATGAGCTTTAGCTAAGTTGGATTATTTAAAGGATATCTAGGCCAAAAGGATACGGAAAATCCTTTTAATCATCCTACTGAACCGAAACTTATCCAAACAATATGAAAAGTGATCATTATTTGAATGATTTTCAGTTCCGTTGGAAGATTAAAAGTATACTAGAGACATATCCAGTCCAAATGGTGTTTTTTTTTTGTGTACTTTGGGAAAAAAGGAAAATTTTATGGAAAATTTTAGATACAAGACGGTTTCAATTAGAAAACATCGATCTAGAACTCTGGCAGCCTGTTTTTATTTACCAAATTGTTTACACCTAACGGATTCCGAGAGTATTATAACCCGATTTCCCTGGTTTATTCTATTCTAAGTATGTGTTATAGCCCTTAACGAGTAACAAGATTAATAAAGACTAGCTCTGATCTAGTCACATCCACAAAATGCAACCCTTGTGAATCCTCGACGCCAGGGAAAATGGAAAGATGAATGCCAAATGCTGATGTAGCTCATTTTCGTTAGAATTTGGTTTCCAAAGCCAATACAGCTATTAAAATGAATATGAAGAGTTATTTGCAGAGTTGCTATAATCTGTTGTTCTACTAATTCCTCTCTTTCGTGCTTAAAGTACGCCTTACTTACCATCTACCCACCTATTTTCTGTACCAGAATCTTGCCACTCTTGCGTGGAGGTTTCATTTGTGTGCCCTGATGACTTCTAGCCTACCTTTACCTACTACATTCATACATACACAGTCATTCGTTGGGGCTGATTACTTTGTATATTTTTCTTTTTGGCGCATTTCCCACACTTAATGGAATAAAAAGAGACTCGAATTATACAAATTACATTTCGTGTTTACGGGTTTTTTCTTTTGCCTCCCCCAGCCCCTACTCCCTACCGCTGCTGCTGCTGCTGCTGCTCTTTGATTTGTTTTTTGTTTTTTTTTTTTGTTCCTCCCTCCTTCTTTCTTTTTCTCAAGTAGTCATTATACACAAATTTAGCGGCCCCGTCGCGTCGTCAAAGTGTCTTCGGTCTTCTACGTGGGGCCCTCTCTCTTTTGCTCGCTCGCTCTTGTCGCTCGTCATGCCGATGGTCGGTTGTGGTCGCTGGGTCATTCAAACATACATAGATACATAGATACGAGCGCTGCTGCTTTTGTGTTTACCGTTTTTTTTCTCTCTTTCTTTCTTCCTCCTCTTTTTTTTTTTGCGGGCCTTTTAATGAACATCAGTCCGAGTTGTAGTCATTACATCATTTGTATATTTTCACCCATAGACAAAGATGAATAACATTTTCATTTTCTGTTTCTGTTTCTTTGACAGCGTTTCTTTGGCTATGCGGGACGCAGATGTATCTTGTGGCGCCGCTGGAGAATCTTAACAACAACAACAATTAAAAGTGCAATTTTCCCCGGCTACTGCAACTGTAAGCCCCACACACACACACACACACACTCACACACCATTAACCATAAATACCTACAGAATAAGAAAGCAATATTTAAGCAGCACACTCTTTGAGGCAGGTAGGAAACAACAACTAAACCCTTTATTTTGTGGCATAGAAAAATTCGTAAAAATTTGAAATCAAAACTTATTTGATATTAACACATATATGGGCATATCGGAAGTGTGTATTTGTATGAACACCGCCCCCACCCCCCGCCACCACCGCTACCACACTTACACACCCACCGCGCACGGGGGCTTTGAAGTGTGAAACGATGGTGGGTCGTCAGTCGGGTGGTCGGTCGGTTGGTCGTTCAGTCGGTCGGGTGGTAGAACGCACGTTCGTTGAGGCGATAAAATTTTAACGATTTTGCGCCGCTTTGGGCGAGCGTGTCAAGCATAAAGATACAAACAAAATCCAATAACAAAAAAAAAAATAACAAACCGCATATATACTATAACCTGTAGATACTTTTTTCTGTATTTAGTTACGTTTAATTGCAGCACGAACTTTGTACATAAATTTCAATCGAAGCATAACACACAAAATGCACACACAATAAAAATATTTCAATTTTTAAAGCTTCGACCAAAAAAAACAAAAACAAACAACAACAAAAGCTAATTTGCATACATTTACATGCAATATATATATATATATATATATATATATATTACTATACACACTCACATACATACGTACGATATTCGTACTTGTGGAAAAAAAGCTTTAGGTTTATACGCTAATTTCTCTTGTCTCTTTCTGTGGTTGAGTCTACTGTTAGCCTATTTATTTTCCAACCATATGTTATATATCTCTATTTTTTTGTTGCTGTTATCTGTACATAATTTATAGAAAGTTGTAAGTAGAAATTGTGTTTCCAATGGGAATAGTTGGACGGGTTGAAGAAGAAATGCAGTGGAATTGCAGGCAAAGTGTGGTGGAATAGTTGTCTAGAGGTGGAATTGACATTAGTTGATGGTCCCAGGGGGTAGAATTCTACTTTATTCCTATTTAAATCATTCCTGATATGAGTAACATCAGGATACACCAGTAGCTTGAAGCCCTAGGTAGTCTGACTCTCGGTAAGAGCAGCTGATACCACTTCATGCATGTCTCTTGCATTTACTATGCTGCAAATCAGGATTACACAAAGGATTACATTTGTTCGGCAAGCATTCGGCGAGGCTGCTTCAAATACATAAGATTTCGCCTATTTACTTAGTAGACAACTCTTAAAACATGCTCAGAGCTCGTAAAATATGTTCTATGCTGTCTGCTCGGCAAAATGACAGATACATCTTGCATTTAGCTTTCTCGAAATCAGGATTACACAAAAAAATAAAGACTCTGTGTCTGTTTATGACACTCACTGATGCATTACTTGGGCAAGCATTCGAGACTCCGAAATATTTCTCTAAATCATCGATGTTCAAGAAGAGTGAGGACCAAAAGTGAGAGAGAGTGCCCTCATCGAAGAAAGAGAGCTCTGTTTACGCCTGTTGACAGTGAAAACTTAGTTCAAGCTGTATCCTAGCTGTATTTTAATTGTCTGATATCTCGTACAAGTTTCTCAAATGAGTTAATAGACAAGTGTAATAGTCAAAGCTAAGCTAACTTCGTCTGTGCCGAAGTTTTTATACTATCGTTCATATGGCAGCTATATGATATAGTTATCCGACTTGGACAAAAATTTGTAGAATCAGGTAAAAGCGTGTGGAACAAACAAATACAAAGTTTCGGGATGGTACTACTAAAAACAAAAAAGTTCTTCGAACTGAGACTGTTTTTCCGACCTATCTTTTGTATGGCAGCTATACCATATAGTTGTCCGATTTCCATCAAACTTGGCAGAATTATTAATAAGCATAGAAAACCTATAAATACAAAGTTTGGAGACGTTCCCATTGAAAAGAAAAAAGTTTTTCTCACTAAAACTAGTTTTTCGACCGATTGCCCCTATGGCAGCTATGAGATTTAGTCATCCCATCCCTTCGATTCCGATATATTAGTAGCGTGCTGCACAAAAGGATACTCTCTGCCAAATTTCAGCTTGATAGCTTCAAAATTGAGAGAATAGTTTGAGTAGAAAGAATAGTTTCGATCGGCTCGCAGCAGCTCAGCACAAGCAACTGAGCAAATTCAGCGATGTGTCAGCTTAAGGTGTATTTAAGGGGTGCACACACACACATTTGCAGTTAATTTTTGATAGAATTAGCCCTTCAAATTGCAAATAAATGAACAAAGTGAGCAGAAAATGTATCTCTAGTTGAGAAAAGAGTGTTTTGAGAAAAGTCAGAGCTGAAATGTGTTTACGGTTCCCTTTTTTATGATCCCCTAGCGAAAATCTTTGACTTTTTGTGAGCTCTTAACAAAGTTTGATTATCAGACTTAGTTGAATAGACTAAAAACAGTTCCAGAATCAAACCCCTTAGATACGCATCACTTCAGATAATCTTCTAGGTATCTTTAACCCCTCAACCAATGGCCATCCAATATTGAATCGGAACCCTTCTGATTAGAAAAACGCTTAGTGATGGGAATAGTACAGGTATTTGAGACTTGGCTGTATATAAATACATCGCAATGAAGTTCGGGACAAAACTTAAACTTGAATCAGAATTGAGAGAATGGTCTCCTCATGTTACAGCTTAACCCTGGTAGAATGAAATACCAGAAAGGTTTTTTGAACAGATTCAAATTGCTCTTTATTCCAAGTATTTCACAATTTTCATTGCTTTGCAGAACTTTTCGGGTTCCGCTTATTGTTTATTTTCTATTAGATTTCACCCAATTTAACAAATTACCCAAAAATCTCTGAAATTTTTGCCCCATTCACACTTTGGTTGATTTGACCAAAATGAATTGGTGAGTAAGTCCTTGGCCCTTAGGTAGTCACCCACCCTTAGTCAGTTTTTCCACCACCTTTTCGTGAGAAGTTTGTACTCGGGCTGCAAGCCCCTTTTTAAAATCTGGCAAAACTCAAAAAAATATATATATACTATATATAGATGGATCCAGCTATTCCCTTAGAAACCCCTAATTGTTGTCGATTCCTGTGTGAACTTGTATGTGTACTTTGACATATTTATTCCTAACTGTAGTAACTATATGGAAGGCTTAAAATCGTGCAAACAAAACTTAGTGACGTAGATTCTGTATATTATTTGTAAGCTAATGATATTATTGTTCGTTTTACCTTAACTAACCCTAAAACATATATTATATATATACTATATATCTCGATGTATGCACACAAACACTCACACAAACACACACCCACACACAGTAAGTTAGTACATAAATTAGCCGATTTTCCAAAACAATAATAAAATGAAAAAGGAATCCAAAATAGACAAATGTGGTTTTACTTTTATGGGGAAAAGGTGTCGGAGGAAGCTACCAACAAACGGGCAGATACAAGTGTATCGGGTTACATTTCCAACCCCCGCCGCTCTGGTGGAAGATCTACTTGTTGGCACTGCAGATTTCAACGCTTTGTCAGGCCTGACTCTAAAAGGGGGCGAGGTGGGCGAACACTTGCCGGAAACATATGGCAGCACGCTAAAACCAAAGCCGTTGTCGTCGTCGTCCCCCCTCTACACACACACACACACCAAAGCCGCAGCCACATAATGGCAAAAGGGGGGGCGGCGGCGGCGGCACGTGCCAGCAACCGTAACCTTCTGCAAGGGCGAGCGAGGACGAAAAAGTAACGAGTGAGGAGTGGGCCGATGCAAAGCCTGTGGCCTGTGGGTGTCTTTGTTGGCCATGTATGTATGCTCGTTCTCAGCTTAAGTGTTTTGGCTGCCTAGAGATGGCAAAAGAGAAAGAGCACGAGGAAAATTACAAGTACAATCTTAAAAGTCAGCCAATTAGGCAAAGATTCGATGTGGTAGCGCTTCAGAAGAGAGAAAACTGTTGCTGGATTCATAGCAACTTCTTAGAAACTGCTTTTTTGTTATGTACTGTCCAAATTCTCTCAAGGAATAAACTGCTCACTGGAAAAATATGTCGAAAACCGAATCGATTTTAAAGCTAATCCATTACCCTTGCTTCCATAAGCACTTGCTCTAAGCCTTTGAAATTTTGAACTGGTTTTTGAACCAGATTTGCCCTTTAAGTAGCCACAATATTAGAAAATTGACTAGGAGAGCTGGAAAATAAATGAAAAGCGTTAAGCTTATAGGAAAGCCGCAAAGTTTTGATATCCTCAAGGTATTTCTTTCTTTTAAAGGTTATTATGTGTATAATTTGATACGAAAAGAGAAAAAATCGTACCACAGCTATATGCTATAGCCATTCGATTTTGACAAAACTTTGTAGAAATATGTAAAAGCATATCAAACGAATAACTGCCAATTTTAAGGACATTCCCACTTAAAACTAAAAAGTTTTTCTCACTAAAACTACTTTTCAGACTCTACTTTTCTATGACAGCTATACTAAGTAGATGTCCGATTTCGACCAAACTTACTAAAATCATGTGAAAGCAGAGCAATCTCAGAAATACAAAGTTTGGAGGCGTTTCCATTGAAAACAAAAAAGATTTTCTCAGTAAAACTATTTTTTCGACTAATCACAGCTATATGCTATAGTAATCCGATGGCGGAACATCAAAGAGCTGCTTAGACTGAGCTGCGGGCCAGCTTGAGATCTTTAGAAACGCAGAAATAGGCGAGCAATCGACGCCAGCAATTCGCTGTGCGCATCCTAGAGATCTGCTGAGACTACGCAACAATCAATTGTGATGCAATGAACAAGAGACAGCTTACGATGAGCAGAAACGCCGAAGCAGGAGAGCAATCGACACCAACAATTTGCTAGGTACATGGCATCCTAGTGAAAAGCTTACGCTTCAAGAGTACGCGCAGCACTGAACGTGAAGGTACTTTGCAGAGAACTCACACTGACGCCGCCCTACCTTTATGGTTGTATCATGATCCAGACTAATTTTAATTTAATTATTGAACTCTAGACTTTATTTATCTATTATTTAAACCAAGAAAAAGTATTCTCAAATTGAGAATGGGTCATGCTTGAAGTCTACTTAGTGCAAAACCAAGTTCTTCAAACCTTAAATCCAATCAAAATTTCAGTACAATCTGCTTTTATTCAAAAAATTGTATATTTCTGATATCAGCAACTCAAAAATTCTTCAAACCAAGCACTGTAATATAGATTTTTATCTCGGAGTTTACTTGTTGTAAGTACGAAAGATGTTAAGATCAAATAGAAGCATTCTACAATCGAAAACACAGCAGAAACAGAGTTATATTTAAAGTTACCGACTACTTTGTCGCTCAATTGCAGCTGTGAGAGAAGTTTTTATAGCTCTCTCTCCGCTCAGTGCTCGCCATCTCTCTCTGGCACTTAGCGTTGCATATGCATCGCTTCGGCAAGCATTCGGGGTGAATTGACGACCCCCTGGGGCTATGACTGAATGTGCCTCAGACTTGTATTCAATCTCCTTGCCTATTAAGACCCAACTGGGCGCAAATTTAGTTAAGAACGAAATTTAAAAAAGTTAATTTTCACGTTTGATTTCTTTTTGAGTAAAAAAATGGCTGAAATGTGGCAAAACTAAACCAAATATCGATACACCCTTTCTGCTTTCTACTTTCTCAGGGTTGTCTATGGAAACGCCACACTGTCAGCTGCCATCTCTTTCCAGATATCAGCCAATTTCCAGCACGCTCTCATCTCTAGCCTTTTCAACTTGTTGTTTTATTTGTTTGTCGTACTTTTTATTAAAAACGAACGCTACTTAATCAGCAGCAAAATGTCGCACTTTACTGCGCACACCCACAGCAACTGTGGCGGCTGAGGGGCTGAGGGGGTGGGTGGGTGGCAGACGCCGTTTGACTTTTTGCTGGCATTGCGAAAACAGGCGACTTATCAGCTTTGCTGCCGCTGCCGCTGCCGCTGCCCAACCGAGAAAGAGAGCTTTGGCAAGTCGCGGCACGACACTCCATCCGGCCAACTGTTTGGCATGTGCTGCCCCCTGCTCCACCATCCCCACCCCTGCCCGCCCCAATGGGCCGGTTCTGCTGATAAATAGCATTTAAGCATTCGTCGTTGTCGCAGCAAGCAGAAGTTGTTGTTGTTTGGAACGTGCCCCGTTTTGCGATTTGCGATTGGTAAATTGGGTAATTGAAAACACTTAACTGTTATGATTTATTATCTGTTTATTTGCCGCTGCCGCTGCCGCTGCCGCTGATGTAACTGTCAAGCCCGGCGCTTTGTTTACACAAAATGATGGCGCAATCATTTGGCTAGCCCCGAACCGTATATCTGTATACCGCGTTATTATAAACAAATTAATCAAACTTGGAGCTGGAGAGGCCGATAAAGTGTGGTATTTGGGTGAGTAATTTGTTTAAATTTAACTAACCATTTGATTAGCATACACTCGCCAGCGGAAAGTTAAGTCCAAATTAGAAAACTCAATATGGACGACAGCTGGTAAATAGAGTTTCACTTATGCGCTCAGTAATTAGTTAAGAAAGTGCGAAGTGTTTTACATTCTGTAATCCCATCTGGGGTCAGCCGAAACTACCTAACCTAACCTATATATTCTGTAACTCCCAAAGTTTGTGTTGAAGTGAAGTGCTGCATTCTATTGCGTAAAGAGGCTTTGCGCTTAGCGAAATTGCAAGAACAACTTAATTTGTGTCTCTCTTCTTGATCTCTCCTGTGCCTCTTGCAGTATAGAATACAACTACAAACGCGTTTTTTATATAAAACATTTGTTGTTGTGCGTTGATTGATTGCGTTTGCTTCAGACAGCTTCAAGCCTGATTTCTCTTTTATTTTCTTGTGTTTGTTATGACTTCAGACAACCCATAAATTATATATATATTCTTATATATTATATATTATATATATATATATATTATATATTATATATATTCTTTTTACTTATTTAGTAATCAAAATTATTTAACTATATGCCAAAGGATTGGACAAGATCGAATGAAATGTAGTCGAGTTAAGAGCAATTAAATATAATAAAAATAGAGGAAAGCTAACTTCGGCTTGGCCGAAGTTTGTATACCCTTGCAGCACGTTTTGTATCTTATTTAAAGGACATATCCCCTGCAAACAAAAAAGTTTTTCTCAATAAGACTACTTTTCTGACTCTACTTTTGTATGACAGCTATACTATATAGATGTCCGATTTCGACCAAACTTGTCAGAATCGTGGTGAAGCATAGAAAAATAGTATAAGCGGAGTTTGGAGACGTTTGCCTTAAAAACCAAAAAGTATTTCTCACTAGAACTAGTTTTTCGAGCGATCGTTCATATGGCAGCTATATGTTACAGTCATCCGATGCGGCCGGTTCCGACAAATGTGCAGCGTATTTGTACCAGAAGACTTCGTGCAAAGTTTGGCGATAGCTTTAAAACTGACGGAGAAGATAGCATAGAAACAGACGGACGCACATGGTTAAAACGACTCAGCTCGTCATGCTGATCAAGAATATATATACTTTATGTGGCGATGGCCAAAATCAATGAAATAAAACGCTTGCTGCTCCCTCCCCCTACATATTCGCCGGACTTGACCCCCCGGGGACCACTTTCTGTTGGCCAACTCGGAAGGAAGCTTGGCGTGGTCATAATCCATTTGCCAAAATATGAAGAGGTTGATGCGCCGCAGGAGCGCATGTTTTAAAATGTTTGCTATATCATCCTTAAAAGCCATATCAGCCCAATATGGGTAAGAAGCAATTCGGTCTTAGAGTGTTTTCCCATTTAAACTAAGTTCGTATAGAACCAAACAATGGGAATCGATTACATGTGTCATAGTTTGGTTCGGTACCATTTACAACCGGTTATGCATCCAACAAGGTGCGAATCGAAAACCGCAAAATTCAAGCTGACATTTTGTTCAAAAGTGTATGCGCAAAATTTATATAATCTCTTACATTTTCTTAAAGATGGGATAGGAAATGACAGCGTTATGAATGTTCTAAAAAACGTAGCATACTTTTAAGTGCAGTATTCGCTGTTTGCTTACTTGATGGTGCTATTTTTATATCAACTGACATAAGGAAAGGCTGGTTTTACAACGGTTGCATCGAATTCGGGCAAAGCCAACTTTATACTCTGTACCGTAGGTACATAGAGTATTATAAGTTTGTGCAAAAGTATGTAACAGCCAGAAGGAAGCATCTCCGACCCCATAAAGTATATATATTCTTGATCAGCATAAACAACCGAGACGATATAGCCATGTCCGTCTGTCTGTCCGTATGCACGCACAGATCTCAGAGATGGTAAGAGCTAGAGGTTTGACATGTATGGAACATATGCTTCTTATGTCTGCAGGCAGATTAAATTAATTTTCAATTTTGGACACGCCCCCTCCCGCCTCTGCAATTTGTAAAAAACTTCATATCTCCCACAGTTTTGAAGATAGATAGTTTGTACCTTCTAGACATATTTAGTAATCAGGATTACTTATCAATCCGCCAAGGGAATGTTAAAGATCAGATGAACGGTTGTCGAGTTATGATCAAAAGACTGTTCACTGCTGTAGCGCAGTAGCAGGGCTGCTTTCAGCTGCTACTGCAGCATGAAAATGTATGCTGAGCTTATAAATTCGTTCGTACAGAGTGTGCTAAAGTCGTCTTGACCGAAACAAGATTCGAAACAGAACCTTATAATCGATAGATAAAGGAATCGGACTTTCCAATGGGTTCGAACCCCCGGAATTAGCTTCTGGAAAAGGTCTCTCATTATGTCACCTATTTGGGGAACATTAGGCTCTTACTCAATACTTCGAGTTGCATATAGTTCATGTTGTGATTTACCTGAGGTCCCGTCTTTCCAGGACCAAAACTGCCATATCTGAACATTGTTCTTAATCCTGCCAAAAACTACTCTTAGCAGATGTAAAAGATGATTGAGAACCAAACCAAAACCATTCAGAAATTCTTTAAAATTTAATTCAAACATTTCCAAGCGACATTCCATTTTTGCAATATATTTATAAAGCCATAAATCCCCCCCATCCCCGCCACAAGAGTCTTTTATGGCTGCAGCTTTTAGCAATTTAGCTGTGTATTTCGCACCTAATCCGTCATAAATCAATCTCCATTAACAACGCATTAGTTAAAAGGCAGCCGTAAATCGAAAAGGCTAGTACAAACAGCAGGTTCAGGTGAAATATCTCGCCGATACTCCAAGTACTCGAATCTTATCTACAAATTGCTGGCCAAGCAATTTCGGGACTTTCCGCAGATCTGTGCCAGCGATAACCGGGCGAACCGACTGGATCCAATGAATGGAATTGGAAAGCATTATTATTTTCTTACCATTAAAATTAATGAAGAGGCCAGCCACAGGCAGGCGAGGCAAAAGAGATGGAAACACACAAGCCGGCAATGGGGCACAGGGAGCGAGAGCGAGACGGAGTACACACATAACAACAAAATGAGCGTTAACCAAGCGAATCCTCGGCACGTTTTGGAATTTACACGAGGCCAGGAGTTGGCAAGGTGTGCCGCTGCCCCGCCGCCCCGCTGCTCCTCTACCGGTGGCCGTGCAGCTAGCCACGTTATGCGAAACACGCAAAACGAATTCGATTTCGTTGTACCGATGTTGGATTCTGCTGCTGCTGGTGCTGTACGACCCCTTTGGTTACTCCACCGCCACCGCCACCGCTTTAGCCCTCCTCCCACTCCGGGCCCAACTGAGTGCAGGCGGCGGCTAGCATGGCAATTTGCCATTTTGAACAAAACGCAGAGGAGACGAAGGCCACAATTCTGTGGCTTCAGTAGATGCCAAAGGCGGGCGGAAGGGCTGCTGTTTTGCTGATTTAGAGATGTGCTTTGGTAGTGCAGGGGGAAAGTATCGAAGCATTTTTGCAGTAACCAACCCAAAATGTTTAGTTCTTTTGAACAATTTTGATAAAGTTTACACATTTACTGCATATTTTTGGTATTTATCTAAAACCAGACTGAAAGCCGGAAGCAACTACCTTTGAACCGGTTCGGTTTAGAATTTTTAAACCTTTCGAAATAAGCCTCTTCATTGTGATTTGCTTTGAAACAATGGAGTATCTAAGGATTGTGATTAAAACTTTTTATAGAATGGCAACCGCCTTATCTCATTCATAGTTAATACTCCTGGAAAAGCCCACTTGCACTTGAATCAAGTTTAAACAGCATCAATAACCAGTTACAAGAATCTAATTCTATGTTCGATTTTTACGCATCCCAAAATGCTTGTTCGGTTTACATATTACCTACATTCCAAAACATTGTGAAATCTGGTTAGTCATACAGTTAGGCTATGGTCAGGGCTACGAACCGAACCGATTCGAACGCGAACATTGAACCGAACCTCTTTAGATATAAAAGCTAAACCTGAAGCTGTTCCAAACCCATTATATTGGTTTGGTTCAAGATAAGTTATGGATGTAAAAACAATCCAGGAGATGCCTCCTGTTATATGGCCGGTTTTGAGCTACTGAGTCTTACATTCGGCAGGAAGTTGATTGCAAAATCTATAAAAACTATCTTCAAAGTAAGGTTCTGTATTGGTTGCTGGATAATATAGAATAAATTGTTGCAATCCTCAAAAAGAGCAAGACGGATAAGTGTAATGAGAAGTCTAGCAACATCTTTGCAAGCGGAACTCAGGAGAAAGCAAGCCGTCAAGCGGATTGCACGTCAGAACAGGCGAGCAATCGATGGCAGCAAACTTACAAAACACATTGCATTCCAGCGTACAAGAATTCCACTAGCGGCGCGATGAGCGAATTGAGATCTGCAGATACGCCGAAGCAGGCGAGCAATCGATGCCAACACTGCGCAACTATTTCAATTGCGGCGCTATAAACAAATAAAGCGGCAGGCCTGTTCAAGATCTGCATAAACGCCAAAGCAGGAGAGCAAACGACGCCAACAGGTAGCGAAATATGCCAAGTTTTAAAATATTTTATGATGGTAAAGAATCTTTAATAGAATCTACATAAATAGGAGATGTACGACTTCAGATAATTGCCAAGACAGCTGGGTGGTACGGAAAGTACATATCAATCTTTATAGCGAGCACAGTTTATAAAGAAGATTTGTTGGATGGCAATTGTAATTTAAGTTTGGTCTCGGTCTTAAAATGTTAATGGGGTCAAGTAACTGCTGGTTTATTATACCCTTGCAAAGGGTATTATAATTTTGCCCAGAAGCTTGCAACGCATAGAAATATTAATTTCCGACCCCATAATATTATATATATTATATTCTTGATCAGAGTGACGAGCTGAGTCAATTGAGCTTTGTTCGTCCGTCTGTCCGTCTTTCTGTCAGTTTCTATGCGAACTAGTATCTCAGTTTTAAAGCTATCGAGCTGAAAATTTGCACAGAGTCTTCTTTTTGCTGCACACCACTAATATTTCCGTACCGACCGGATCGGATGGCTATATCTCATAGCTCCCATAGGAACAATTGGTCGGAAAACTACTTTTAGTATGAAAAACTTTTTTCTTTTCAATGAAAACTTCTTCAAACTTTGTAATCGTAGGTTTTCTATGTTTTTTTTATAATTCAACCAAGTTTTATTAAAATCGGACAACTATATGGTATAGCTGTCATACAAAAGATAGGTCTGAAAAACAGTCTTAGTTAGAAAAACTTTTTTGTTTTTAATGGTAGCATCCTGCAATTTTGTATTTGTTTGTTTTACATGCTTTCACATAATTTTACAAATTTTTGGCCAAATCGGATGACTATATCATATAGCTCCCATACGAACAATCGGTTGGAAAATGGGAAAAAGAGTATTTTTTGAAAATCTTTAAGCAAGGGTATAAAAACTTCGGCACTGACGAAGTTAGCTTTGCTTTCTCGTATTTTTTGATAAATTGTCTTCGTCTACACTTGGAAATACTTGAACATACAACTTCCAACTACTTTTGAAGCAATATCTATGCTGTTCAGAGCGTACCTATGTATCTAGGCTTGACTATTTTCAATGTGAGCAGGTTCGATTGAGTGTTTAGCCCAAGCTTACACAGAACTTTATGTGTACAGTCTGTCCGTCTATGGTTGTATTCATCTAAAAGTGAGGTTTCCAACCTCGATTCGAAAACCAAACAGACGAATCGGTACGGCTTGAGGGCAGTTTACAAGCCTCGGTTCAGGGTACGTTTCAAGGGGCCACCTCGATTCGAAAACCAAAAAGACGAATCGGTACAGATTGAGGGCAATTGATAAGGCTCGGTTCAGGGTACATTTCAAGGAAGCGGCTTCGGTTCGGTTCGGTTCGGTTCTGAACCGGTTTGTAGCAAATTGCTCCAATAGCTTTAATGCTTATAGACCGCATCTTCAGACGAAGTCGAGCGTATAAAATTGTACTTAATTTGGCTGTTGAACAGCCCCAAATTGTCAGTTTCATCTCTAATAGGCCAGATGGACTAAGTGTGGGTAAGTAGATGAACTACTGCGTCTGAATCAGAGTCGTTGGCTGATTGCCTCAGTGTGTGTGTGGTGTGTGTGTTTGTGCACCTGTTATGCCTCCTGTATGTGCCAACTCTGCCTCTGGTGAACTCTGAATTCTCCCCATGCATTTCGCTTTGTGGTTGTTGGTTTGCCTTGCGCTTCCTCATCGGGCCAAAACGGCGTCTGTAGGCGGAACTCAAATAAAAGTTATATTGCCGCTGCAGGGGGATTCGAGTTAATCGAATAATAAGCACACACACACACACACACACACTGGCACACACACACACACACACACATTGGCAAAGTGCAGCCCCGACGAGGTCGAGACATGACCAATTGGCGTGTTTTTCAAAATATTTCGTTTCGCTGGAATTGAAATTGGAATGGAAGATGATAGCCTCCGTCTGCAACTTTGGACTGCGACTTGTTTTGGTTCTTGTTATGTCTTGCGCCTCGTTTCAACTTGTGTTTTTTGTGTGATTTTTTCTTCTGCTTCTTGTTGTTGTTGTTTTTTTTTTTATTACCTCTTTGGGGCCACCTCGCCCTGCTCAGCAGAATTATGTGCACTCATTTGTGAAGTGCGCGGTGGCAGCGGCTGGGCAGGGCAGGGCAGGGCAGGGGGCGAAGGGAACGTGCGTGAGAAAAGCAACTTGCGACGACTTCCCTTCCTTTGTGTGTGTGTTTCACTTCTTCCGACATTGACCGACCCGTCTCGTCTCGAGCTGGAGCTGGAGCTGGTGCTGGATCTGGGCCGCTCTCAAGTGCCACGAGTGCGGTGCTACTTGAAAGAAGCTCTCCGAGTTCCTCAAATTCATTTCTAATTGATACCAAATTGTTTTCAATTGCAGACAGGTTCAACGCTCGATTTCCCCTCAATTTCACATTGAATAAATTATTCACTTATGCGTTTATTTATGAATCTATCGACCTTTGGCGGCTAAGTTATTCAAATCGAATGTTTTGCATTGAGAATTTGCCGGAGATTTCATTGAGAATATTTGAATAAAACAATTTATGCAAAAAAGTATTTTGCGTGAATTTGGTGGTGATTTGAGTGCGCTTTGTGGAAGCTATCATCATTATACTTCTTTTATCCTTATTTATTGAGCATAATAAGAGTCACAGATAAGTTGAGTAATAAGTAAGAGTCTCTGCAATTGGCAACCGAACAGAGAAACAGAATTCTGCACTTCTTGGTACAGTCAAAAAAGGCAGCAAATTGATTGGAAGAGCTATAAATGAAACAGCCCCATAACATTTTGATGTTTCAAAACTGACTGATTCATAAATTTGGCATATTCACATTACCGAAAAAGAATAAGAAGGGAAGATATTTCGAAACACAGGTAGTACTTATATCCTGGCTCCAAAAAGTAGGCAACGAAAGCTGCGAGTTCGGTTTTAAACAAGAAAGAAAGTCGGTCAAGCCCTGTACCAAAAAAATTTGTCTTTTGATCATAACTCGAAAACCGTTCATCCGATCTTCTTCATTTCTTTGGCGGATCGATAAGTTATCCTAATAACTAAATATGGCCAGAAGGAATAAGCCATCTATCTTCAAAACTGTGGGAGATATGACGTTTTTTCTAAATTGCGGGGGCCGGAGGGGGCCTGGCCAAAATTGAAAATAAACTTGATCTGCCTGCAGACATAAGAAGCATATGTCCCATACATGTCAAACCTCTATCTCTTACCATCTCTGAGATCTGTGCGTTCATACGGACAGACAGACGGACATGGCTATATCAACTCGGCTGTTGATGCTGATCAAGAATATATATACTTTATGGGGTCGGAGATGCTTCCTTCTGGATGTTACATACTTTTGCACAAACTTATAATACTCTATATACCTTCGGTACAGAGTATAAAAATGTCAACTGGTTCTAACACTTTTCATAGGGAGTGCCGATTTATTGCTGTTCTACAGTATTAACATCTCTGTCTTTGGTTAATAAGTGACCCTTGGTTCTTCTAAGCCTTATTTGATTCAATATAGATCCCTTCTTTCGAGTCCGATTCAAGTTTGTATAGCTTTAGAGAATTAAGAAAATCAGCTTGAAAGCTATCTTCACAAAACTTTCCAAAAAGTATTGCAGCAAAAACACACAGCACATTTGTTGGAACCGGACGGATCGGACTATGAAAGCTTAGATTTGTCTTAGGAACCATCGTTTGATATCATGTTTTAGTAAGGAAAAAACCAAAAAGTTGAATGAAAACGTCTCCAAACTTTGTATATATAAGCCTTCTATGCTCTTTCAAGATTATACCAAGTGTGGTCGAAATCGTACATATATATAATATAATATTTTAAAGCTGCCATAGAAAAGTTACTTCTGAAAATTAATTCTAATTGTCTTGAGTCTGGCAAACAATAGCTCATATTTTAGAAATTTGAATATTGCTCTGAGCCAACGAAGCAAAAAATTCATTTATTTTGATGTTAAGAAGTTAAGTTCCGGCTGAGCTTCAGAAAATCTTTACTTGCGCTAGCTAGCTTTCTAATTTTCTAAACCTATTTCCACTGGAACCGCCTGAAGTGTGTATTAGTGCGTACTTACAAGCTAAAATTCGTAAGGGTTTCATTTTTAAGCATCTTCAAGTATTTGTTCACATTTAGATGATAAAGATAGACAATTGAAACAATGAGAGTAATAAAAGAAGCTTCATGCCACAGTAACTCCATTTTTTTAAGCAATCTCAAACTTTGCCTTGACCTTTATGAAGGAAACTAGTGCGAAAAAAAACTTGAATTGAATCGAACTTCAATCCACAAATGCCAATATTTGGAGTGTGCTTTTATGATTATTACATTCAGCAATGGAAAGTCTTTAATATTTCAACTACAGTTGAACTTCTTTAAAGCGAATCTCAAGGGAACTAAAATAAACTTTGTTATATAGAAAATTCGTAATAAAAAAATGTTTTAGTATTGAAGGAAATTGCATTGATGTGGAAATTATATCGCCATAAAGAAAACTTCGAGGTACAGAATTTCGAAGGCCATGCTAAAGTTTAACAAATGGTAGATTGATTGATTGAAAGTCATTTTAATGCAAGATAATATACATTTTTTGTAAAAATAGGCCAATCTTATCTTGGCGTTTTGTGCTTTCTTATGTGGTTTTTATATGGGACTGTACTTTTACGCTTCACTTGCTCATATCAGTACACTTAGTTCCCCTCTCTCTCTCTCTCAATCTAATACAAAAACAAGGCCTTCAATATGAAAACCAGCTGCGGCCATTTTGAGTCATTTTTTATGGCCACACATAACTCTCGAGTTATGACAAATATAGAAACTGAAAGCATTAATTTTTATTCGTTTTTTTTTTGACGACAGCCAGAATATCCATAAAAATGAGACAGAATTGATATGTGCAGCATGACGAGAGAGATGGAGCGGTGGAGGAGGAGGAGGAGGGCCGTCAAATAAGTTTTTGTGGCCAAATAAGCACAGATGAATGAGTAAGGCGTAACAGAAGTGGGTTTACAGACGCAATTAATGACACACTTATATGGCTTGAAGTACCTAAATGTGATGCTAACAGTTTAGATTTCAAGATTGAAGATAACGATTCATAAAAGTGTTACGAGTTTCTACCAAAACAGCGAACAGGCAAATGATTTGGTTGAATTTGAAGCTCTCAGTGAGCAACTGAACCAAAAAGAGCAAATGAACCAACTAGTTAAAACGTTGATTGGCATATGAAAATGGTTCGAAAGCCCATAAAGACCATGTTTAATCGGAAGTGCTACCTTTTGAGGTAAACAAAAAACGCTAATCTGATGTTCCTGCTGTTGCGTGACTGGAAATGCCAATCAAATTGGCGCACCTCGCCACATGAGGTCCCAGAGTCGTCGCCGTCGTCCTCGTCCTCGTCATCAGTCTGTCAGAAATGGGCATTCATTGTTGCAGCGACGCCATTTTCAGGAGCCAACAGGAAATTAATTAAACAGCGGCTTGACACTAATTACATTAACACTTTATGAATTGCTCTTCAAATTCTTTGCATAATGAATGGCCAAATGCCGGGGGACTAACTTTTCTGAAATACGTGCGCAAAAAAATACAATAGAAACTTTACGAATATAATTAAAACGATTTTCCATGAAATTTAAAACGAAATTTCGCAGTGAGAAAAGTTGTGGTGCCCAGGCAGCGAACACAAAGAGAGGAGAAAGGAAAAAAAAACAACGCCAAATAAAGCGAAGCCCGTTGGCTGACTACACATACAAATGCAATGCAATCTCGAGTACCTCCCCCTCGGCTGCCGCCGCCCCCGCCAGCAAGCAGCACAAACAGCCAACGAACGAAAAAAGCTAGAAAATTGCTAAAAGCCCTGGCGAGTGGGTTGATGGGGTCGAGCGGGCGGGCGGGTGAAAAGGGGGAGAGAGTGAGTGTGTGAGTGAGAGAGAGGTTGAGAGAGAGAGTGGGCTATTTTGTTGTTGGTGTTTTTTTTTTTTGAGGGCGAGAGTATCAGTAGAGCATAAGAAAAAGTTTTGCTGTTGCTTCGCTGGGCAGCGTTTATGCAGGGGGCTTTTATCATAGAGAGTTTTTACAAGGTTCCGTTGGAATACAGGAGAGAGTAAAGTTAAGATTTCAAGGTGAGGCAATTGACATTACTCTTTTGGCAGTTGCTAATCGATTTGAGTCCTGCTCTTTCACCTCAGTGCCACACAAGCCAGATTTACGGCTTTATAAGTAAAATCTTTAAGATATTTTCATATATTCTCTAGGAATTCAATTTCAAAGTACAAATTTACATTCGATATCTTGATACATCATATATTGAAGTAATAGTTCGGGGAAATAACACTTTGGTGGGAGCTTTGACATTTTGAAATGCTATTTGACATAAAAAAGCTTTCAATGACAAAATTTTTAATAGTTCAAGAGCTCCTTCAAACCAATTCCTGGTGCTTAATACCTCTAAAATCCAGAATTGTAGCTCTTTAGTGCGTGATAAGCTGTGTTAAGTTACATCAAATAGTTTCAGACACATAGATCTATGGTTTCCGGAAAAAAGATACTTTTTGAACCGTTTTACACAAAAAATCGGGAGTATACGCTTCAAGAGTTGAGATACGGCGGAGTTGAGAGCAAACCCTTGCATAGAAATGAGTTTAAGGCAATCTGTTGAGCTCCATAAGTCTTAAAAATAAACTTTCCCAGCAGATTTATGAAAAGTTCGGCTGGTAGTACTAAACGATGGTTCTTAAATGTATAAATTTGACAGAATTTCGGAAGATTTAGGCACATGGTTTGTGTTTTTGGCAAATTTTTTATAGCAATTCATTCTATTCGCACAGATTTAAGGGTGTAACGGGATTTGCTGCAAAAATGGAAAGATTTCTTCAATGAATGTCTCATTAATTGAGAGTGAACCACTAATTTGAACCAAAATCTAGATTTCAGTCGGTATCAAAGTCCATGCAATAATAATAAACTGCAGCTTAAACCCTTTTTTAGGCCACTGAACCAAACCAGTTTTTATATACGATTGGTTTGTATTCCTGATTTGAAAAATGGAATGCTACTTCTTCTTTTGGGAGCAAAATAGATTTCAAAATACCCCACTTATTGTAATGGTAATTGTAATGGTAATTAAAAGCTGATCATTTGATTACTTAAACCTGCGGAATCTGCACCATAATGAATACTTGCAGTTCCAGCTATTTACTAGTCAATCTCAAGAGATTCACTTACACTCGGTATCAAAGTTCACAAAAAACTTCTCCGTATAAACCTGCTTTTGTCTCAGCTAAAGATGTCAGCTGCTGGGCTACAGGACGGAACAGCAATTGCTGAGAAAGGCAAAAGCGAGGCAAAAACTGCTGATGAATGTGTGTACCATAAAGCGAGAGAGGGTGGGGGGCGGGGGGCTGTATGGGTGGGTGGGAGGGTATTATCACCCAACAAACACACAAAAACTGGCAACTACCAGGGCGACACATGACAAATGGCGCAGCACTAGAGACGTCGACGTCGACGTCGACGTCAGCGTCAGAGAACAAAATAAAATGTCTGCGTGTGTGTGTGTGTATCTGTGTGAGAGTGTGTGTGCGGGTTGAATGTGTATAAGTGCAAACCTTGAGCTGTGAAAAACATGCTCAATTTTTGCTCCATTTTTGGCGGCGCCTCGCACTGCAATTTCAAATTGCTGTCAGCCAGTCAGTCATGAAATGAAATACGCGAACGCCAACAACAGCAGCAACAGCAACAGCAACAACCACAGCAACAGCAGCAACAACAGCAACAACAGCAGCAACACTAACACATCGCGAATTTATCGCTTGTCCGAGACGCTCTGGAATTTCGACCGACAACCAAAAAGCTGAAAACTGAAACGTTTTACTGTAAAAATTGCACAAATGGAATGTGGCTCGTGTGGAGAGATGTTCTTGGAAACAGAATAGCAGCAAAAAAAAAACACTTTGTTCTGGAATTGTTTAGAATAGTATTGAGAATCGTTCTCAATTTGTATCTTGCAGTCCAAAGGGAAGATGTAGAATGTAGATGTAAAGATGTAGAAAGACACTATTGTTTCAAGAGATTTCGTATCAAGAATTTGGATTCATTTCCAGGCAGTTGAAAAGTGGAGAGAAACGAAGAGAAATAGGCATAAAATAAGCCGAACCAAACCGAACTGTAACCGAACCGCTAGTTACGATAATAAACCAAATTACAAACCGAACCGACTTCGCTTCTGTAATGATGAACCGGTTCGGTTCAGTTGTCTGTATAGTTTAAAGTCGCAAACAGCTTACCTTCAGACAACAATGATTGTAAATTTGCGAATTTTTGACGTTTACCCACAAAATATTTCATTTCTACCCATTGCATTTTTCTGAGCTGACTCAGGCCTGAGCAGTAGGAATACCTGAATTTCATGCATGACTCAGGCATGCTTTAGTACTTCCCATAAAACTCACCCATGAGTTCAGCACTCAAAACTATGTCTAAAATCAGCTAATGTCATGAAGTAGTAAGACTTGTATGTATTTAATTCATGGCTAAAGCTCATATAGACCAAATTGAGCCTGGGCGATTCCGAGTTGATGCAGCTTCTAAGGATGAGCTTAAAGTCATCTGAGCTCGTACATCTCCTACAAATGTTCAATAACTTTCAGCAGACATTGCTGAGTATTCCATTTCCTTTATAGGACAATATTCTCAATTATCTATAATATTTTAAGTGATTGTAGAGCCATTCAAATGATTTCTAGGGGTTTAATCTCGAAAGTGTGCGAAAAGTCATGGTTTAGCTGTAGAAATCCGTTCAGTTAGCTCTAAAAACCAATTAATGAACCGAAACGGAGTTCAAAAACGCTGCTCAAACTACTGAACCGAAACAGTCCCTATTACTGAATGGTTTGTATTCCAGGCTTAGCATTTTCCTATGTTCAAGAAGCTTGGTGTGACCAACTGGTGGCAGCTGGCTCAAGACAGAGGAGAGTGGCGGAAGCGGATCGCTGAGGTCTTGACCGTAAATCTATATTGATGACTACATCAGGCCAAAGAAGAAGTAGAATAAGTTCTTTGAAAATATTCTTTGTGCGAATATGCAACTGTTGGCCATATTTCAGCAGAGCAATGATAAGCAAATTAGGCTTCACTAAAGTGATATAAAGATATATATTTTTAAGGTTAATAGAATGTTGTTGCATACTTTTCGGAACAGCATGCCCGGTCGGTTAATACTAATATATTTGTTAAAGTTTATGATTTGTGGATTAGGCAAGGATAGGACACACTTCTTGAGCAAAGTATATGGTATTTCGAAGTCGGGTGGGATTGACTTAAGCTCACACTCTCGTTTTTATTCTCGGAAAATGCAGTTGTGCTCTTCTGCTTCCAAATTCCATCTATTTTGATCTATTTTTCACTTACTAAAAGACTAAGTGCCAATTTCTCATCTCATACATAGCTGCTATTGGCCAGATAAACTAAGATTTTGCACTGTTATTTGTAGGTCTATGTAACAGATAGCTTTATGTAGTAGATTAGAAAACTGTCTTGAGTTCCGACAGTCTATCTTCTAGATAAACTTAGGATATACTCTCTGTGCTGTTTTCTAATCTGCTGCATAGGGCTATCTGTTACATAAATCAGAGCGAAATCGAAGTTTATCTGACTATTCGGAAGATAAGATATTGGCCCTCTTTGTTGTACGCTTACGTGACTGATAAGGCTATTTGGAAGATAACAAATTGGGCCTAAATGATCTACAAAAACAATAAGTAAATAAGTTACCTATGCTTTGGTTTTGCCATGAAATCCTTGATATTGAAAATATATGCATGTTTAGTAGTATTCAGGGCCGATTTTCAATCTACTAAATAGAGCTATCTGTCACATAAACCTACAAATAACAGAGCAAAATCATAGCTTACCAGACAGCTATTAAGAAGAGGAGAAATCAGCACTCAGAGTCTAAAGATACATGGCTAGAGCATTATAATGTCCTAATTATCAGAAGAATAATACTTTGGGGCACAGAATCTACCCCCCTTTCCCCAGCTAGCCAAATGGATAGACGTAACATCTAGTAGAGTCATAAAAATTCATTGAGATTGGCAATTGTGCATATGAATATGTCTCACTTGGCCACTTAAAGTCCCCTTTGTGCACATTCGGAGGTTTCTGTTTGACAATTGCCATAATTTGCTTAGATATGTGTATGGGGTTTTAGGGCCATTCGGCACGTTTCAACTCCCACACACACACACACACACACACTCCCGCACACACCAGCTTTTACAATTTCATACAAATTTGTACTATGTGGCATATAAAATGGCGGCGGCGGCGCGCGATGCTACCCAAGTCAAGCCGAGACCAGGGGCCAAGAGCTGTTAATGCCTTTTGCCTTACAGGCGAGAGAAGATAAAAGGCCATAAAAACGCCACCGCCTGCCGTTCGGACCCGCAGGTAAACACACACACACACACACACACGCACCGCCACCGACCAAGTCAACAGCAACAGCAACAACAACAACAACGTTAAGTAGAACGCCTGCACACAGCATTCGACGGCATCGACGGCATCGGCGGCGTCCCATTCATTCATTCAGCAGTCATTTATGTATTCATTTTCATTCCCAACGACGACGACAGGTCGCCACGTCCGCGTCCACGGACAGACACACTTGTGGGTGGGCTCTCATCGTGTTGATGAACACACAAAACAAAAGCAAAGCAAAACAACAACATTAAAAGGTGAGAGAAAAAAACCCAGAAAAAAAGAAGGAACCGCAACCGGTAGGACTCGGCTGCGGCTGCGGATGCGGATTCTCATTCTGATTCGAACCTACGCGCCCAGAGGGAAGCTGATTCCTAGACCACGACTGCCTAGTTCAGTGTTTCGTGTGTGACGAGTTAGCGGCTTAACGCGAGCACCAACCGATAAGATACTTTTACGGGCAAAGCCATAAAAAAAAAACACAAAACACAAAAAACTTATTTACACTTTTAGAAACTTTTAGTTTCGTTTTTAGTGTGGTTGTTGGTGGCATTTTGGCGCTGCTTTCGCACAAAATGCGTAGAAACCAAATTGTTTAGGCAGACGGCCGACTGAAAGCGTCTGCTGACCTCTTCAAGTCGTTTGAGCAGATTGCGGCATGTCCAAAAGTAGAAAATTTCTTTGTTCTGCCAGTGAGTTGGTGTATTAAATGGCATGAGTTGCACAAATGTTGTCTATCTGTTCGAACAGGTTCAAGTGGGAAGAGTGTACTTCAAGGTATTTCGCCAACTTTATGTTCTCATTTGTGAACTGGCAGATAAAGGGTATATGGGTAGGATTGTTGTATAATATGCCAGAAAGATGGTGGGGGTATAGGTTTATTTGTGATATTTGAAAAACCCACGAAACTCGGTTTCCGGCAGATCGTTCCTATGACAGCTATATGCTGCAGTCAACCTACTATTAATTGAAAGACATAACCTTTGAATACTACACTGTGTTCTACGACAACTGTTTTTCAGTCCTCTCGTTTCTGAGATAGCTATACTATATGGAAACCAAGAAAAATTATGGAAAAGTTAGGAATATAAATACTTGCTAAATTGAAAGACATAAACTTTGAATACTTAACTTTGTTTTATACCACAACTGTTTTTCAGTTCTCTCGTTTCTATGACAGCTTTACTATATAGTTGTCCAACTGCCGTACCAAGAAAAATAATGGAAAATCTTAGAAAACTGATAAATACAAAGATAGGAAACGTTTCTGTTGGAAACAATAAACTTTTTTAAACTAAAATTGGTTTTCCGAGGGATCCTTCCTATTAGAAGCTAGATTATATAGACATTGGATTATGTTTCAACTATATTAAATTGTGGTAAGCCTCATACAAAAATCCTTTGTTAATTTTCAGAACGTTTCCATTGAAAACAATCCGTTTTTGCTTACAGAGACAATTTTTCAGACCTTACCTTCCATGTTAGCAATACATTATCTATATAGTTGTTCGATTTCGTGCAGAGTTGGTGCAATCATGAAAAAATATACACTTAGAGACAAAATCGAGAATTGCATACTTGGATCCAGAATGATTAATGTCAGCAGCTCGATAAGAATGAAAATACTAGATCCAAGAGTGGATTCTTGATCCACTAGAATGAAAATTCTAGATCCAAATGCGAAATTCTTTAACCAAGTATGAACTTTTTGCTACCGTTTGCCTAGATCCAAGGGTCTTAAAGCTTGAACCAAGTGCGAAAGATTCGAAAAACAAGTCGAAAAATTCTAGAATCAAGTGCCATACCTACTCAAATTCAATATTACTGATTCTTAAACCAAAAGCTTGGTGCATTATTGAAAACCAAGAATGTTTGTTCTTATATCAACAGCTCATCAGGTTTAAAAGTAAGATTGTTTACTCTAGAATCGAAATTTATAAGTACTGGCTCCTAGAATCCAATCAAACAACACTTTATTCTGCGTTATTGGTAATTTTTTCTATTTTGTGAAAATTTATTTCATAGAAAACTAATTTTCAAAGCATATACCAAGTTTTAGTCAGCTCGAGGAACACCAGATGGCAGCATCACCCTCTGCCTGTCAACTGACAGTCCAATAGCCGTCTCTCCTTGCCAGCAATGCCATAACTGCTTGGGAATTTCAAAGCAACATTGATATTTTCTTTCATGCGCTGCACTAATTTCACATACCTACTGCAAGGGTATAAAACAAGTAAGAAAGTGACTGTGAGATACTCTGTACCAACAAAAGTGTTGAATCAGTTCGAGTTTTGATGATGCCTTAGCAGCATAGACACCGCTGCTGGAGCAAACATTCTTTTGCTTATAACTTGATCACCATTCATGGGAGCCTTAAAAATCGATAAATAGTTCTGATAACAATATATGTCGAGAAAGTACTAACATTCTACCCATAAAACTGAGTGAGATATGACTTCTTTCCCAAATTAAGGGGCCAATTTAAAGAGATTTGCATTCAAACTTCATAAACCGAGATCCGTTAATCCAAAATCACTTATAAATGTTTCTTAATTGAGCTTAAAACGTTCCTAAAATCAGAACCATATCAATTCAAATCAAGATTTGGCTTACTCAAAAACAAATAAGTTATTATTGATGCAAGAAAATCCTTTCTTAGGTTGTTTTTAATAACGATTGGGCTATCGACTTTCTTACTTTGGGTAGAACATAGTGGCTCTCCTACCTTCTTAAATATACAACACCGCGCTTATAAAGAGTACAACATCTTCGTCGTAACTTGAGTAAACCCATCTCTTTGGTTTAGTTTTCAGTTTTTTATTTTTGTGAAACGCTCATCTGCGTCCGCTTTTAACTAGGCAAATATGTACACAAATGCTTGCCACTTCCATTCGCCAAGCTGCATAGAGTGGGGGGACACTGCGGAGATGGGGGGAATGGGGACTGGGGAATTGGCATTTGACGAAAACACATTTGGACTCATTAAGGCGAGAATATTTTTAGCATGAACTCGAAATGTAGTTGACTTTTGGCTAAACAATTAACCATGTTTACGTGATTCGTTTGAGGTTGAAGTCGGAGGGAAATGCAAGCAAATTGTTTTGTTGAAGTGCTTTTCAAGTTCTAAGTATAAACATGTTGATGCTTATGTGTGTTAAAGTTTAAGAAGACCTTAAGATATCACACTTAGCTCTTCGTTTGCATCTAAAGTTTTCAATTGAATTGAAATTTGGCTTCTTTCTAGGAAACTTTTAGCAATAGCTCAGTGATTTCTTGTTGATAAAGGGGTAGTTTCATGTATTGGGGTTGGAACTGCCCTTTAACGATGTGCCAATCTTATCTATTGATAAACGTACCACATTGATTTGTTATGGTTGACCACCATTATATCAGAATATGGCAGATGACTTTTCTGTCTACAGTTTTATTAGGGGTGATAAATGATCCGTGCATAACAAATAGATGCAATCTTATTAAGCGGTTCTATCTCGTTCTGCTCATTTTCGTCACTGTTTTACACCATTTGGCGAAATTTAAGTGCAGAGGAGAAGGACAAAATAGAGGAACTGATTAAAATGTTTAGCTAAAGGTAAGGTGAGGTTGCAATGGCTGAGAACTTTACCTTTTAACCCTTTTCATACCCTTTAAAATTATTCAAAAGTTTTGTAACACATAGAAGAAGCATCTCCTAGCACATAAAGTATATATATTTCAGATCAGCATGCAGATTTAGCCCTTTCCGTCTGTTGCTATCTTATCTACTCCCTCATTCTTAAAGCTATCTTCACCAAACTTTGCACCGAGTCTTTAAATACATATACGCTGCACATTTGTTGGAACCGGCCGGATCGGATGACCATAGCATACAGCTGTCATAGGAACAATCGTTCGAAAAACTAGTTCTAATAAGAAAAACTTTTTTGTTTTCAATGGAAAAGCCTCCAAACTTTGTATTTCTTAGATTACTATGCCTTTTTATGATTCCACAAAGTTTGCTGGAAATCGGACAACTAAATAGTATAGCTGTCATAGAAAAGTAGAGTCTGAAAAGTAGTCTTAGTGAGAAAAACTTTTTTGTTTTCAATGGAAATGTCCTTAAAGTTGGCATTTATTTATTTGATATGCTTTCACACAATTCTCCAAATTTTTGTCAAAATCGGATGACTATAGCATATAGCTGCAGTACGAATGAACGGTCGAAAAAGAAGCCCTTATGAGACAAACTTTTTTCTTTTAAATGGAATCGACTCCAAACTTCTTATTTGTTCGATTTTTAGGCTTTTGCAGGATTTCACTAAGTTTGGTTTAAATCGGTCAACTATATAGTATGGCTGTCATAGAAAATTGAGGTCACAAAAGTAGTCTTTGTTAGAAAAACTTGCTGCAAGGGTAGACAAAGTTAACTTCCTTCAATTTTTAAGCTAAATGTCATATTTTATTATATCAATTTGTTATAAACAATGAAAAATATATTGGAAATGACAGCTTAGTCCTCCAATAGAAGTTGCACTTACATTTTTGGCTAATTCACATCTTTATAAGTGAAGCCATTTTCAAGATAGCTGCTTTTTTACAAATAAATCCATAATTTACTCTGCTATTTGTAAGTTTATGTGACAGATAGTAGGGCTATCTAGAAGATGTGAAATCGGCCCTAAGTATTATAAATAATTTAATGATCATCATGATCATCATTTTTCATATACTTTGGCTATTTTTTAGCTCCGTAGGATGATTAAAAGTATATTTAAGACATATCCCTTCCAAATGGATACCGGAATATTCTGGATCCTTAATATTCCTTTTCCATTTTACCTTTTGTTGACTGGGGATCAAGTTCAGCACCTCTTTCCCCCATTACGAATGGATTAATGTGATTTCGTACTACTAAAAGCCCATTTAAATGTTTCGTAACATTGCTTGAAGTCTCGAAATGTAACACTAGGTGTCTCTTTTCATCTTCACATTTTCCATATACGCCCCTTTCTTTTTCTTTATGTTCAAACTAAAATGTTATAGTTGCGAAATGATATGGAATATCAAAATATCAAACAGCCCATATCAAATTGATAAGGATCTTGTTTTATATTCTGTGCAGTTAACAAAACAAAGTCAATTGATTTCAGATTTGCTTTAACTAGCATATTAAGGTTCGGAACTTGTAACCGTTTTCATTTTCTTGGCTTTTAGTTTTAAGTAAGTCGCATTTAAGGCATCGGCTTGCAGCCCTGGTTGAAGGATTAATATGGAAGAGGTTCTTCAACCTCTAAACTTATTCGATTTGGAGATTTGTGCCCATTAGATAGAGTCAAAGGATTGGCTCCTCAATATATCTCGGAACGGGGATATTGGTTCGTAGCTTATTTCATAGTTTCTTAGATCTTTAAATAATTTTCATAATATTCCTGGTAAATTGGAGGGATTCGGTAAAACTGGATATCGTCCACCCCTTGAAAAAGGTGCTTGAATCTATAAAATTCGAAGTTATTCTCTACCTTCTATAAAAATCGATTTCCTGAGCCTGACTTTAGCCTTATTTGTCTAGTCATTCAACGAATCAAACTTAATTTGTTCAAATGTAGCCTGGAAGCTCTCTCTCTCTCTCTATCTCTCCTTTCTCTTGGCAGTTTTCCCCACTCAGATACTGAGCAAACCCTAAACCAAATCTCGTAAAATTGACGGGGGGGGGGGGGAAAGGGAAAGACATTGCCCACTGACCAAATATAGCACGATCCGTCGGCGCCGTTTCGTTTTTGTTGTTTTTTTTTTCTTATTTTTTTTGATTTTTCCTTTTTCAATTCTCAATTTCCGCAGACGAGGAATTTCAATGAGCTGCAGTTGCATTTTGTTTTTATCTCGTTCGGCGCTCGTCGGCCGAATCTACCCACCCGGATACCCCCTTGGGTGTTAAAAATCGAAAAGCGAATAAATTTTCGTAGTCTTGTGTGTGGGGGGGGCAGGGCGGGCGGGCAGCGCCCACTTAGCGCAGATACAGATACACTGGGCATAAGATACTCAGATACATGCCGCGATACGTGGGCCAGCGAGAGAGCCGCGGCTGGCAGTACGATACCGGAGAGGGAGAGCAATCATCATCATTAGCAATTGCCGAGCGCCGAGAAGTGGAAATCGTAGGCAGGCGAGGCGGCATGGCAAATGGGGGCAACCCGGCTGGTGGAGGCACGAAGTGTATGCCGCGTCGTCGCTAATTAAAAAATGCTCGCTACAAAATAAAACTTAATTGCGATTTCATTTGAGATACGAACAAGTCGCGACGCCGGGCATTGGCGCAGCCACGCCACATCCACAACCACATCCACATCGTTGACAACAGCAACAACACGAGCAAGGGCAGCGGCTTGGAGTTGGAGATGGGGCCAGAGCTGGCTGCCGCCAGGTTGCACTTTAAACAGGTTCGGGGGCACCCGGTAGTGCAATTTGGTGGCTTTTTTTATAGCCGCCACCGCCGCCGCCACCACCGCTGGAGACGCTTAATAATGATTGATTTACACACACTGCGCTGGCCCAAAGTGGCCAAGTAATGCCCAAAGTTATGGCAAATGATATGCACCAGGAGAGAGAGATAGGTTGAGAGCCAGGATGCGGATTCGGATGCGGATGCGGACCGCAATTCCAAATCACATTGCCATGTCGCGCTGCTCCCAATCAAACTGACGTCGATGACGGCCGACGGCGGCGGAGTTGCCATTTATGGCCTTGATTTATGTATCTCAGCTACTGGATCTCTAATGCCGCATATAAACAGACACACACACACACACAGGGACACACACATATTGAATTTATTTGCAATTTATTTCATTTCCTTGGCTTTTCGGCAGGCAATGTCCGAAGACACCGACCAAAACTGTAGCTGAAACTTAAGTGGAACTTGGAGTCCAACTTGGAGATGGAAGATGCCTGCTTTGCCATGACTCTTTTTTTTGTGTTGCTGTTGTTGCTGTTGCTGTTGTTGCTGTTGCTGCTGTGCTTTGTGCAGTTTTCTGCCGTGTTGCATTGTATCTCAGACGTTCGAGTTTTGCAGCCAGGCACGAGTATGTTTGTATGTATGTAGGTATGTAAGCATGTAATGGCCCAAACACACGAAAACTGCTGAGAAAGACAATTTTGCCATTTTAATGGCTAGTTGAAGGGTCGACGAGGCAGACAATGATACTTTCAATCGCAAACGAGAATCGCAACTGCAAAATCAAATCAGAAATTGTTACAATCCAATCGGGGCCAGCTGGGGCAGAAGTAGGAGGAGGGCAAACGACGTGCCAGTAGATTGGAGAAACCGCTGCTAACATTTATTTCAACCATATCCATATGAGTCAATAAATGTTCAATACTTTGTTAGAATGCCTCACTTGTGCATCCGCAGGATACGTGATCTGGCTTTATGTTTGTTTAAAACCAAGGAAAAGTATTTCACAGCAGTTCGTTTCGAAGGGTTCGCACCATTCTCGAACACTTTCTAACACCGCTTTTCAATATATCTTACACCGTCTTTCATCAGTGAAGCAAGTTGGGCGGATGGTGGTCAGCTTTTCAGCTTGCGTTCTGCGATTTTCAAACTATTTTCTGATTTCAAAACGAAGTTTACTTCTAAGAAACCTTTGATTATATGATGCCAAGGCTACGAGATTGCTGTTGACTCAGCGTTGACTCAGTTAAGCAAGAACTCATAAGCCCATAAGTTTTTAATCTCACAATACTTCCATATATATGCCACGAATGCAAACCTCTCGGACTTAAGCTATGGTTCGGTTCAGTGGTTCACAAAATTTCTGAACCGCCGGTTCGGTTCATGGCATGGCTTTTTGAGCTAACTAAACCGCGGTTTCGGTTCGTTTCAGTGGTTCATGAAGACGCCCAATGAAATATTATGAAATCTGCCGCAAGCATGTGACTTTTCGCTCACACTTTGCAAATTGAATTCCTATAAACCATTTGAAAAGTTATGAGTTTTGATTTGCTGGATTCGTCTATAAATTGCAAGACGGAAGTCCTTCGAAAGCCGAGAATATCGGCTAGAAGACAATTCAAAGCATGCATCTGACACACCTTATTTATCATATAATATGAGAAAAAACTCGCCTGGCTAAGATTGAATTAACTTAAAGAATGCAGATTGGATGCAGACAGGTTTATTAAGAGATCTGCGGGCAATCGCAAAAGACTTACTTGTAATCAAGTTGTAAAATTTGTATCAAGTCAACCAGGCTATATCGATCTGGCATAGCGAACAATGTAGAGGGTCGTAAGTCGTATACAATTGGTACACAAATTATCTTAGAGAAACGTTTTAGATTCCCAAATGACTTAAAACTTATTAGAGAACTGAACCGAACTAAACCGTTTTTCTTTGTGGTTTTCAATTCGGTTCTGAATTTCTAAAAGGAAGTTCGGTTCACCAGCTGGAATAAGCGGTTCGGTTCGGTTCAAAGTTGGTTCGAATCACAAGTTTTGTACCTTCTAGACCTAATTAGTAATCAGTATTATCTGGTGAAGATCTGAGATCTGAACGATTGTCGAGAAAACAAACATTTATGCTGGGCAGCACCGGCTGAAGTAGCAATGGGCGGCACTTACAAACTTTGGGAGGTACAGATCAAGTTATAGTCGGGCTTGACCGACCTACTTACTTAGTTTTATTGATTTAACAAAACGAATAAGCCCAAAATATGATGACCCAATCTAGTAAAAACTTAAAGAAACTGACATGTGGTCCTACAACTAAGTATTACTAAGGGCCGTTTTCTAATCTACTACATAGAGCCATCTGTCACATAAACCTACAAATAACAGAGCAAAATCTGTGTTTATCTAACACATAGCAGCTATGTAGAAGATGAGAAATCGGCCCTAAGTAAAGGAGCCATTTTTATACTCTGTACCAAAGGTACATAGAGTATAATAAGTTTGTGCAATAGTATGTAACATCCAGAAGAAAGCATCTCCGACCCCATAAAGTATATATATTCTTGATCAGCATCAACAGCCGAGTCGATATAGCCATGTCCGTCTGTCCGTCTGTCTGTCCGTATGAACGCACAGATCTCAGAGATGGTAAGAGATAGAGGTGTGACATGTATGGGACATATGCTTCTTATGTCTGCAGGCAGATCAAGTTTATTTTCAATTTTGGCCACGCCCCCTCCCGCCTCCGCAATTTAGAAAAAACGTCATATCTCCCACAGTTTTGAAGATAGATGGCTTATTCCTTCTGGACATATTTAGTTATTAGGATAACTTATCGATCCGCCAAAGGAATGAAGAAGATCGGATGAACGGTTTTCGAGTTATGATCAAAAGACAAATTTTCTTGGCACAGAGTTTGTTATAGTCGGGCTTGATCGACTTTCTTTTGTGTATATATGTTTCAGTCATGAGTTTAACACAGACATGTCCTACTGAGTCAGGACCTTAAGCGATTTAATGCATGAGAAACATGAATAACACTTTGGAGAATCGATTAAAATCGTTAAATTTTACACAGGACCAAATTATCAGTAAATGTTTGTGTGAACACAATTTGAACACTTTGTCTCAAAACTGCCATATCACTTATCGAAACTATGGCTAAATGGCGATACATGTCTGAGTAGTTCAAGTCATCATTCGTATAAAAATTAGTATAAAATTCCCGAAATTAACTTTAAATGAGAACAGCTTGGTGCTTAGATGGCCAACTCTTCTCTTGAAGTGTGTTTCGAAGAGCCTGCGGCAAGGTAAGCACCCAGTGGCCCCTTGTGGCCCGAGTTTATATTCAAAATGCACTTGAATAGGTCGGTTTATATTCAAGTTCTGTTCCAGTTCGACTAGAATAGTGCTCAAATCACAGCAAGAGAACTTTTTACTGGTATCATTAGCTCAGCTCTGTCAGAAGTACTGTTTCAGATATCTCCACACATTTATATGGCTGCCCTCGTCTATTTACATATACATATATGTACATATATAACTTGGCAAACATTGCCTAATCAAGATGTAAAAATAATCAGTGGGGACTGACTGATACTTACGGGGGGGGCGGGAGGGTAATGCGCAATAATCACATTCCCATTCCGATTCCCATTCCGAATCGCGGCTGTAACTTTATAGAGAGTGAAATGTGTGTGCGCTGCATTTTATGGGGCGCATTAAACTGAATGCAAAATTCAAGCCGTGAATGCGAAAGAAAGTCATAAATTAAATAATTAATGCAATAAAATTTTATAAATATTGCAAATGTCTTTTTGTTGCACGGCACAGCGTGAGGTGGCAGCCACAGCAGCAGCAGCGGCAGCAGCAACCAGTTTATGGCAGGGTGAACAAACATACCTACAATATACTTACATATATACATACATATATACACAATATGTACGTACACTCGCACACAAATCAGTGCGCAAGACCTTCAGTTTATTTGCAAGTACAACAACCACAACAAAAGCAACAACAACAACAACAACAACAGCAGCAGCGAAATTGAAATCGAAATGCAAATTAAAGCGATCAATAAAAATGCGAATATGTCAATAAAAGTCAAATGCAAATTTTGTTTCATTTGCTTAAAAATGCAGCCCAAAAATGATCAAAATATGTGACGAATGTGGGGGAGAGCAAGCGATCAGTATAAGACCGAAACTTGAGGTTTTATTTTCAGAAATATTATATGTAAAGGTAGTTTCAACCTTTTCCAATAAACATCGAATCATTTGGGCAATAGCAATCATCATCGGGCCAGGACAAAAGTTAATAACTATGTCATTATGATGGCCAAGTCCTGGGACCTATTATTATTTCATGACTTCAAGCTTGGTGCGCCGGGGGCGACTGCCAGTTGAGTGACAAAAGGAAACCTTTTGCGGTTAATTGCACCACCGAAATACCAAAATGCCAAGGAAAAAATTGGATACGAGTCACACGAGAGCACTCACACACATGCAGCTGGGGTCAAAGGCAATGGTTAAATGTCAATTGGCTCTGTCCGGGGGTGCTGGCTGGCTGACTGGCTGGCTGGCTGCCTGCCTGGTTGTCTCCATTGTCCCTGACAACCTCACAGCAACAACAACAGATAGCGTGGCATATTGGAAATTCTATTAGAAAAACCAATTAAAAAACTAACGAAGTATACACTCAGAGAAATTGTATACCAACTGCCAACCAAATGTATCCAATGCTTAACACTGACTGTGTTTGAGGCTTGGCTTGGAATTTAGAACCAAGATTGTTTAAGAATATGTTAGTTTTGTGTCAACCCAATGACTTCCAAAGTAAAGTACTCTAAGATACTTATACGAACAGCATAGAACTGGAGGAACTTGTACCTTAAGTTCGCTTATCAATGAAACATTCTTAAGTTCTAAAACTTATCTTAATTAGAAATCAAAATACTAAATCTTTTTATACCCTGTTCCCCATTGAAAATGGGAAAAGGGGGATCATGAAGTTGTGCGAATGTATATAACAGGGAGAAGGAAACATTTCCGACCCTATAAAGTATATATATTCTTGGTCAGCATGAACAGCCGAGCCGATATAGCCATGTCCGTCTGTCTGTCCGTCCCTTTGTCCTTCCATCCGTCTGTCTGTCTGTATGAACGCGTCGATCTTAGAGACTATGAGAGATAGAGCCACAAATTTTTGCATGAAGGTAGACTTATGCTCTACGCAGATCAAGTTTAAGATTCAGATTTGCAAAAATCCACCCCGTCCCCCCTTTTATCCCCAAAAAACCAAGACCTCCTCTAGCCATTCAGACCTAAAAAACCGTCAGATCCACAATTTTTAAGTTAGAGCCTCGTGATTTAGTATACATCAGGCTAGGCCCAATATCTAACTATTCTGAAAAATACAATCAGATCGGACAAAAAACACCGGTGTTGTAAGCGAAACAGTTGAGCTGAAAAGAGCAACGACACAAACTCTATGGGAATTGCATAAATTTTTGGGTCAAAAGTTATTTGTACATGAGATAATTCAAAATATAAATATCTAATAAGTAAAATTCTACATATCTCTTAGGTCTCAATTTGTAAATCATTTATGAAGCTTTGGAGTCGAGAATTTTAAAAAACAGAGGCTAATATATTAGAATGGAGAATAGATTAGAATAGATTAGAATATATAGATTTAGTCATTCAACTTTCCTGCCCATTGTATGACTCAGTCGTAGAAGATGTGAAACCGTCTGGATAAGAGAGGAAGTCAGTAGGCAGAAGGTCACATTTGTTTATGTTTATCATATTTTAGGTTTGGAACAGTATTAGGTTTAGCTTTTATACCTTAAAAGGTTCAGTTCACAGTAAAATGAAAGTAACTTTTCGAATACTTTCAAAATGAATTTCATGCCTCTTCAATCCCTTTTTGATCCTTAGATAATTGAGAATATCGTTGCATAAAGCAAATGGGATACTAAGGAATATACTCTGATGAAAGGTATATAAAGAGGTCTGTTAACAACAGCCGGTGATGTACAGAAAGAAATGTTTTAAAATGGTGACCAGTCATAGTCATCCTTAGAAGCTACATTAATTGGATGTTGCTAAGAATCAAATTTGTCTATAGAGTGGCCTCTTTAAAAGGGACCATCAGGGAATTTTAATATATGTTTTATTCAAATGACACTTTATTAGGGAATATATGAAGTTTCCGTATTTAAAAGTGCCATTTTTGTCCGTCAATCAACCGAACCGAACTGTTAAGTTTAGTGGATTTTGATTCGGTTCAGCAAAGAGGTTGGTTCGGTGTGTGATACGGGTTACCGGTTTGGTTCAGAATTGTATTGCATCTCTGCTATCTTTTATCATGAACGTTGCAATATCCACTCTGCTGTTGATACTGATCAAGAATATATATGCTTTATAGGGTCGGTGATGCTTCCCTCTGGCTCTTACATACATTCTAAAAATTTCTATAATATTTAGGCCTGATTTGTATCGGATAAACTGAGAACTCTGTTGTTTCTAAGTCTAATAGGGCAGTGTAGAAGACGTGAACTGGGTCCATAATGTTACGCAATCGGAATCAAGTGCTCAAACAACTTTGTGCTCTTTCAAAAGTGGCTCAAGGTTTGCCATGTCCGTAAGAAGTGCTTCTTATTCTTTTCATTCGATTCACTTAAAAAAAACATAGAGAACATAAACTAACTAGAGTAGGAAACATGGAAACATTTAATGGCGATCGATAGTTTTTGAACTGAATATCACCAGAGACCAGTACATTAACCGAACCAGACAAAATCAGATCCTTTTAGCGAAACACTGGATTCGCTATGTACCTGAGTCCCTAAAAATCACTCAGTTCAAAGAATGCCAAATGGAAGAGTGGTGTTAATTGGTGCTTTGGAGTAAAATTGACCGATTTATTGTATATAATCGATGTAAAACTATGAAATGTTTTCTTAAACAATTAAGGGTAGAAAGTAAATGGAGTTCTCGTGTTTTGACAGTAGCATTTAAAGAATGAATGGAGCTCCAAAGGCATCGATGGATACTTTGTAGGGGTTTCTAATATTGAAACTTACACATTCCCCCCCTAACCCAACCCCAATTAGTCAGTGAAATGCTAAGCTATTTCCATCTCTCTTCCTCTTCGTTTCACCCTGGCTCACAAGCTAATTAGCTGGCCAAATGCTTTTCATATTTCCCAGCGCGTTTCACTTGTTTGGCAATGGCATAATAAATGCTTTCATTTAAAGCGAGCAAACGGGCGAGATTTAAAATAAATTATATCCGCATATTCCCAGGGGCGCTTTACACGGAGCACTCTCTGACGTGTGTGGTGTGGAGGTGAGGTGAGTGGGTGAGTGGTGGGTGAGTGGGTGGGTGGGTGGGTGGGTGAGCGTGGGCTGCCGTGTTGAGTGTTTTATGTTCAGCCCGCTCAACGTTCCCCCCTTTTCGGTTGGGGCACAACGATGACGACGGCGACCTCGTCACTCTCGACACGCCAATTCCATATGTTGCACAGTTTTCCTACTGTTGTTGTCCTCGCTGCTGGCTGCTCGCTGCTGGCTGCTCGGTAAAAGGGGTGTAACACACAGCACACAACATCAGGACGACCGCATTGCATGAATTTTGGTGCTCTATGGGGTAAAATTGTGAGGCAACAACAACAACAACAGCAACAACAATAGCAACAAAACACTCTGCTGCTCTGTGATAATTGAACATGTTTCCGCTGTTCGTGGCAGGGTTCGAGCTGGGGCCTGGTCCTTTGGCATTTTTATGAAATTGCCTCTGCCGGGTTCTTGTTGTTGTTTTTGGCTGTTTTGGTTCACGCTGCTGTACAACGAATACGAATACCAAGCCCTGACACACACACACACACACACGCACACATGGACGCTACTCCATTTTGTAGGCTTCGCTTTAGGGTGACCAGATGCTAGAAATATGCAATTATTCTTGGAATATTCAAAGAGAAGTGGAATAAATTTGAAAACTACTTAGACTTAGACCAGTTCTACTCAAAATTTATATGCTAAAACCCTTGAATGATTACTTATAGCTAATTAAGAAGTAACAAGACACCCTGTAGAGGGAAATTAAAGTTTTAGATTGATGAAATCGCAAAAGAAAGTGAGTGATGTGTGGGACAAATTGTCAGATCTCCAAATTGTTGACAATACAATGCATGCAAAGAGGTGTGGCACAGCTGGGCTATTGTGACACCGGTGCATTTAACTATAATCAAGTGAAATTGGCCTTGTTAATGTATAAAACAAATATTCTACCAAGTTTAGTTAGCAAATTATTAGTTTAAGTAAGTTTAGTTGTAAGAACGTGCAGTTTTATCCTGAGTGAGCGTACCTGGGGGTCTTATTAGTCTACGAACCGGGAATGATGCCTTAAAGTCAAACGAGAAAGCTAAGCTAACTTCGTCTGTGCCAACATTTGTATACCCTTTCAAAAGCTCGCTTAAATATTTTCAAAAAATACTCTTTTTACCATTTTCCGACCGATTGTTCGTATGGGAGCTATATGATATAGTCAACCGATTTGGCCAAAAATTTTTAAAACTATGTGAAAGCATGTGAAACAAACATATACAAAATTGCAGGATGCTACCCATAAAAACAAAAAAGGATTTCTAACTAAAACTTGTTTTCAGACCTATCTTTTGTATGGCAGCTATACCATATAGTTGTCCGATTTTAATGAAACTTGGTAGAATTAGAAAAAAACATAGGTAGCCTACGATTACAAAGTTTGGAGACGTTTTCATTGAAAAGAAAAAAGTTTTTCATACTAAAACTAGTTTTCCGACCGATGGTTCCTATGGGAGCTATGAGATATAGTCGGTTCCCACATATAAGTAGTGTGCAGCAAAAAGAAGACTCTGTGCAAAATTTCAGCTCGATAGCTTTAAAACTGAGAGACTAGTTCGCGTAGAAACAGTCAGACAGACGGACATATAAAGATAAAGGTCTGTTTTGAAGTTCTGTTTTAAAGCCAAATATGATTCTAGCATGGCCAAGCTGATTGGCTCATCAATGCAGTAGTTTTACATCGTTTAGAACTTGAAATTGTTGACAATAATTTCTTACTTTTTAAATGAAATGTTTAAAGTTAGAGTTAAAGTTCCAGAGACGCATATAGTCCAACATTTTCAAGTCATAAAACCTTTCCCCTGATCTGGTCACCCTAAGCGACGCACTCTGCCTAATGAATGGGCCTGCCAGCGTCACGCACCGTAATGAAGAAACAGGACATACCAACTGAACTGTCACGCATGTGTCATCAGTTGGCCGCCCTATTTGTATATTACATTCTTTATTTATCTACTTGTCGCAGCTAAGAAATATCAGCTAGGAGCATCATCATCATCATCATCCCATGTACGTTTTATGGCCCGGCCAGTTTATCCTTTAATATTTTTTAAAGCCCACAACGTGGCGCCAGGCTTTATAAAAATTAAATATTTGCCCAGGAGAGGGCAAGCCAAGTCCGTCCCGGAGAGCGCAGAGCACAGAGCGCAGAGCGGAAAAGTTATAGCTGAAAACTTTTTCTTCCATTTGATGCGCTGTGTCCTCGCCGCTGTCCTTGTTCCTGTTATGCTGCTGCCGCCTTTTGTTGGGTGGGGGGTGGTTGGGTTAGGCGCAAAACTTTTCGACGCGTGCTTTGTGCCCGTTTGCTTAAGGCAACTCACCCACACACACACACACACACACTTACCCACCCACCCACACACACACAGACACAAGCTCGTAAAGAAAATTGTGTTTGCTTTTGACTTTTTGTGTTAAGGACATTATTGCACAGTTTGCCGCTGCATTTTGGGGGTGGTTGGTCTTGGTCCTGGTCCTGGGTCTTGGTTCCTTATTTCCGGCCCACCCTCAGTTGTTTTGTCAGCTTTCATTTCCATTTTATATTCGAGTTTTTATTATGTTATATTCTTGGATTTGAGCGTGTTAGCCAGCAATCCCCTGTGCCGCAATTATGCCAGTTAATGATTGGTTCCATCAGCGACAAATTCGAACGGGAGAAGTAGCTGTCATACCTAACCCTTGAGAGATAGCTTATCGTATGTATGAGACCTGAAGCTATATAGTTACAGATTTGATTATATAAAGATAAACAGAGTATAACAAGCAGAAGGCAGCATCTCCGACTCTTTAAAGTAGAAATATTCCAGATCAGCATTAACAGCCGAGTAGATATAGAAATACCCGTCTATCTATGTGTCCGAATGGAAGCACATAGCTCACAGATGTTAAAAAATAGTGGTTTGACATGTATGGGACAAATGCTTCTTACACTTTCAGGCCAATTTTGTATATTTTCAATTCTTGCCACAACTCTTCCTGACCCCGCAGTTTGAAAAATACATCATATCTCCCACAATTTGATAGAAAGAAGCTTAGTACTTCCTAGACATTTTAAGTAATCAGTGTTGTTTAACGATCCGCCAGATGAATGGTACAGATCGGATGAACGATACTCGAGTTATAGGCAAAAACAAACATTTATGCTGGGCAGCACCAGCTGAAGCAGCAATGGGCAGCACTTTACACTTTACACTTTACATAGGAGGTACACAGCTTGCTATAGCCGCTCTTGACCGACTTTCTGACTTCTTTTTTAGTTTTTTATACTATAATTTTTCCAATTAAGGCGGTAAATCATCTTAATTGGCGAGCGGTATGACCAATTCCATCACATTTGCTAGAACTTCAGGCCTTCATTTCAATTGCAGTCTTGTTGTATTTTCTCTTTGAGTGCTTTCAAAAGTCTCAGGCTTGTTGACAGAAGTCCGCGACTTCAAAATGAACAATGGAGCCATTTTTGAAATATTGGAAACATATATTCCCCATACGACCCATCACTAATTATACCAATAAAATGTCAAAATGATTGTTAAAGTAAGCGAAAAAAGGACTGTACCATGGATTGCTGCAATTGTTGGTCTCCCCTTTTAAAAATCGAAATCTAAAGCGAGTGAAGTGCTGCTTATCGCTGCAGCATAATTGGTTGTTGTGTTTGTAACTCAACTATCGTTCATCCGGACTGAACATTGCACTGTAGTATCGATAAGTTATCCTGATTACCAAATATATGTGTAAAAGTTAGGAGACGGCTATCTGTTTAACTGTGGGATTTATGACAACAGCAACAACAAAAGGTTATTTGAATAACCACAACAAAATCTCTCTAAAACTAGTTCCATTCACAGACAGAGAGACAGAATATTCTTACTTTGTATGTCAGTTATCTGGTAGCTATATTTTCACTTGTCTGATATCTCGTTAAAGTTTCGCAAATGAGTTATTAGACAAGTGTAACAGTCAATCTGAGAAACACAAGAATAGATGAGAGAAGGTGCAAGAGAAATAGGCTATCTGAGTTCTCTTAGAAGTTTTTAGACAGCCAACTTACAGTAAGCTAAGTTATTTTTCACATCATCTCAAATGAGATCTCGAGAAGTGAAAATACATGAGAATATTGACAGATTTTTCTGACCACCAGTAAGCTGGCAATACACTGGCAGGTGGGCACACATGTATGGCAGCAACTGGCATCTAAAAATACGGCAACCTGCCAGTGTCAGAATGCACCCCAAGTGATCAATGATCATATAATTATTTGTTATATTATTATAAGTTTTTAGTCCAATAAAATGGAGAAAAATGTTCGCCAGCCAATAGAATACCGTTGGAAGCGAAGGAGCAAAGTGTCCTCGAGCAGATTCCAGCTTCTCTTTGATATCTCACCTGAAGATGACCAATTAGTGACACTTTTTAACATTCTCTGGAACTGGCAGTTGTCTAGCTAAAAACCCTATCCTTTCAGCAGACTGTGCACTTTCCTTGGGTAAATGTTATAAATTATAAATAGCATATAAATTAAGTAATATCTTTCAGTGCATCATCGCCCCGGCATCTACTTGTATTAGACTCTCTACCCGGTCCACTTTCCGGCTGCTGTCTGGTACTTGGTACTTGATTTATTGTCATGTTCTAAACTCCGGACACCTTTCGTTTCGTGCGTGTTTTTTTGTTGTTTTTTTTTTTTGGTTGGTGCCTGCCGCCAAGTACCGTTCCCGTTTGCTGTCTGTGGCGACTTAACATATTAATCAAAGGCATGAAATCTTTATCAAGTTGTCAGGACGGGCGAAACCCGTTTGATCCTTAACACGCACCCAAGAGACTCGCAGTTCGCATTTCGCATTTGCAATTTGCCAAATGCAAAAAAAAAGAAAGAAAGAAAGAAGAAGGAACCAAACCTCCAATAGTTGTAGAGAGCCGCCAGTCAAGGCAGCAGCAGTGCAGCAGCAGCAGCAGCAGCTCTGAAATTGTCACCAGACTTTTTTGTTTCGCTTCTTTTTTTTGTTTTTGTTATGAACGAATCCGAAACTGAATCTGGCGGCAAACATTAATATTCACATGTCGTTCGTCGGCTTTGGGTTTCGTTTTGTGGCGACCAGTTTGAAGTTTGGAGCAGCTCTCCTCGAGTGGCTGTTGCGCTTTGGGCTCGACGGCCGCATAAATTGACTCGAACTAAAGTCGAGGCTTTTGCTTGGCTCTCGGCCTCAAAACTGGTTCCATTTATGCAAGCTAAACTCGTGGCTATTATTTGTTGTAGTTGCTGTTGTTGTTGTTTGCTACGCTTTTGGCTTTCGCATTGAATTTTGCGCCTCGCCTCACCTCGGCCACATTTTACTTATCGGCATCTAAACTCAGACGACGCTGTCGAGTCGAGTCGAGTCGGGGAGTGCAGAGACTTTGGCCCAAAAAATATGCATTGAAAAAAGTATCAAATTTCAGTGTTCCACAGAGAAAGAGAGGGAATCTAAACTGCACTAATCGTTCAGCGTCAAGTTCCATCCAAACACAGCAGTTGTTTTGTTTCATTTTCAATTTCATTTTCATTTGCATTACTTAATGAAATCTACTGATAAAATACTTTACTTTACACCCCCCCTCCCCGGCCCATCTTTTGGTGCGTAAACATCCGGCGTTGAAAATGAAATGAATTCATTGTTTACACAAACTGCCAATTCTTTACGAATATGAACATATATATATATATATATATACATATATATGAGCATAATAGATATGCCCTCCCCTGTCTCTCTCTCTCTCAGCTTATTTGTTTGTAAATAACGCAAATGAAGGCCTCTGTGTCGGATTTGGATGATGTTGTCCAAGTTGATGCACATTTGATTAACTTTCTATGATGAACATTCAAACGACGACGACTTAATGTGCTTTCGTCTCGCTGGCCATGTTTATGGTGTAAACGAAAGTTGGAACCGTGTATGGAGCAAAGCCTGGCAAGCGGCAACTGTTTACGTTTAAACGAATGGGGCAATATAAGATAATTGAATTGGCCAACGAACCAAACCCTTAACTGTGGATAATAGCACCTCGCATTTTATGTAGAAAGCTTAGAGGTTTCAAATCGCAGTATTAAACTGGAACTTAATGAACCACAGGTGTTGGTTCGAACCTTTATGCATCTATTCTAAAGCGGCAGCCAAGTTTTCAATGTTTATTATACAATTTATGGGAAGTTGAGTGAAAATGCTTATATTTCCGAGTCAAAAATTCATCAAGTGATGTTTCCAGGTTCAGTGTGGAACCCACAGCATCCATTTTCTTTCATCTCTTCCGGAAGTACCTGCTATGTACCCAAACATGCAATGATAATAAGGCCCTTTTTTAACTTTCCTCTTATTTTACAATCTCTCATGTACATTTAATGTTAGTTCTTGAAACAGTGGCTAAAGTTTTTTGAGTAGCGAACCTGTTTCGAAACAGAAGGTTGTGGGTTCTAGATTTTAAGAGATATTATATAGAAGGATCAGTTCTTATTTCGGGTAAAAAGGGGACTTAACATCTCTGACCAGTTTGCAGCTGTGTCTTGCTTTTTAGGAGCCCATTTCTAATCTTCCACATAGCTGCTATGTGTCAGATAAACTCATATTTAAAGACCGACTTGGTATTTACTCTGTTATTTGTAAGAATATGTGACAGATATTACTTTGTAGATGATGTGAAATCTGGCCTTATACACTCATGGAAAAATCGCATAGTAAAACCTAAAACAAACAATCAGATTGGACTTTAATATGCCCCTTTCGTAATGAAACTAGTAAGAAATCTCTTTGGACTAACTAAAAACATACTAAAACAGCGAATATCTGTTACCCCTTTAATATTCCCAATGCAGGGAATTCGAACTTGAGAATGCCAGAAATAAATACATTTATTGATGAATACTTTTAGGCAATTCAATACTATTCTCCTAGATATCATAAGATAAGTATCAGATATCCTTTCTTTATTTTAATCAATGTATACTGAATCCTACTTTATTGAGGTAACAATCGATTTCAAGACGTCTGTATAAGGTTTTAAGCAGAAAGAAAACCTTCTCGGTATGGTGTGAAATCTAGATATTAAACTACACCCGAAGGATTGTAAAAATATAGAAAATGGGAAAGACGTACAGTGAAAAGCAGAAAAACGATTCGATTTTAAGTGCCTTGGGCTCCGTGAAAATCTTTCAACTTAATGGAAACACACAAGATTGTATGCTAAAATGGGCTGCACTTGACTTCTAAAAACCTATTACCCAGGAAGAAAAGAATTTCTAAGGTAATATTTCTACAACGCGCGAGCGGTTATGGTGCAGCGGATTCGTCCTTAAACTGTTGGTCCCATTCTCTTGAGTGAAAATATGAAACACACAAGCCAATAGATTGAGAGACTCTCTGCCTTGGCACAAACAGCTCATTAACATTATGTTAAGTTAACATTGCCGGTAGTTAAACTAACATTTCTTCTTTGTAAACAGATGTCTCAATATTCTGTAGAGATTTTCGTTTAAGCGTTTGCATTTGGCACTAAAATGACACAAGTTAAGCGAATTAAAACCAAATGTCGTCTCACATGAGTTTGTAGTAAATAGAGCTTGATATTATATTTGGAAACTTAGGGATACCTTAAGGCGGTATGCTAAGATTTTAAATTGGGGAAAGGGGATTTGTTCGCACCAAGATTGTTTGTCTCATTGTGGGTCGATTTCTCATCTTCTAAATAGCTGCTATGTGTTAGATAAACTTATATTTTGCTCTGTTATATGTAGGTTTATGTGAGAGACAGTTCCATGTAGTAGATTAGAAAAGGGCCCTAAGTCTACTTTATGTAGGCAATCATACTGACAGTGGGAAAGACGAATAGACAGCCGGACTTGACTATTATTACTTCCTACTAACTGTTGCAAACATTTGTGTGAACTTAGCATAAAATTTACTCCATAAATAAAGGGGTCAATAGTTTGGGAACGAAAACTGCGCTACACAAGTCGCTTAACATCCCATGGACACTAACAGCAGCGAATGCGGCGCCAATTGGAGTGTTCGAGAGAAAAGTTCTTCGAAGGATTTATGGACCTACAAAAGTGGGCGATGACGACGAACTGTATGAGGTCTATGGGCACATTGATCTATTCAAGCGCATAAAACAACAGCGGATGCGCTGGATTGGGGCGAGTGGCGGGCATTAATTGCAACGGCCGACTGAAATTTCGGTCAAAAGAAGAAGAAGAAGTATGAGAATTGAGAATTTCTTACCACTTCCAACTCTGCTCTAGCCAAGAACTTGAAACAAATCAGGTTCTTTTGGTTAAGTTATTAACAAACAGCCGTTTCAGTTCCGGATGAACCTGAAGACTTCGAGCCAAGCAAACGAAACCGTGGCTTTTTGAAAGAGTTTCTTAAATGGGAGAGGAAATATATGAAAAAGAGCCATATCGATCTGTTATATTTTGACTCTCCATTTTTGGAAGGAACCCAGAATGAGTTCAGTCTTAAAATCCTTCCTTTCTTTTTTCCTTTCAATTGTTCTTGTCAATTGTAAGATTAAAACTGTTCTGGATACTTAAAAGTTCTGTATGTGGCCGTCTCCTGATAAACATCATCACCTGAACAGGTGCAATTGTACAAGCCAAATACCTGTCAGTTACAAAACTACAGTCAAAACAATAGAATTTTCTGCTAAAGTCCGCTTCTAAGAAGGTTATGAAACAATCAAACAAATGTGGATTTCGAATTACTAATCCCTCCCACCGACAACATGGGAAATCGCTGACTTGTATTTCCCTCATCTTAACATAAATGTCTCAAGGTAAATCAACTGGCCCACAAAACTGACAAATTGTATCAACCCAAAACATAATTTTGAGGAAAATTGAACCAAGAGTGTTTCGTTTCCATCTCTAAAAGAGTCCACCCGCAAAAAAAAAACCCACTCTCCTCCAACAACAAAATGAAAACTAGAAAAAAGAAAAAAAAAAAGTATAATCCTTCGAGCCGGATTTGAACCAGCGACCTATGGATTTCTACCGTTCACAAGTAACTCGACCTCTACAGTCCACCGCTCTACCAACTGAGCTATCGAAGGTATAAACTAATCGCCGCCGAGCGACTTGATAAGCTAAAAACAAACTCATGTGATTCTGCCCGTGATTTGCGGCGCCGCGTCGTAGCAACAAAATATGCACATAAAATAAATGCTTAAAAACAAAAAATTAAATAAATTTTAGTGCGCATTTTAGACATGTAAATGAATTTTGTTGTATTTCGTATTTCGCTTTGTGCTGGCTGTTCGGATGGCGCAAAACAACATGAAAATAAACAGAAGCAAAACGCTGATGTTCCAATTTAGCGCAACTTTCGCTAGTTGTCGCCGCTGGGGGGCGAGCAGGCGGCCAGCCGAGGGGGGGGGCGCGGTGAGATTGCTGCTGGGGCGCTGTCGATGTGTGTGTGTGTGTGTGTGCTGCGAACGTCATCAACATAATTTTCATCACTCAGAAATATGCTGATGAAAGACACCGAACAGTCGGAACGCCAACAGCCCCCAGCGAGCTCTCGATTGCACGGCCGAACCAAACGACGACGTTCGTCGCTCACGAACCACAAACGAACGAAGAGCCCCAACAGCGCCAAAGAGAGAGAGAGCGAGAATGAGTGGAGGGGGAGGAGGAGTGGGAAGGGGGGGGCCGCAGTACAACTGGGGCCACACAATGCAGGCGGAAGCAACTCATCGAGGCAACAACAATGGGCAGACTTTGTCTGGTCCTCCCCCCCAGCCCGTCCCCCTCCCCGCCACCCACCTGAACCACTTACTCGTGCACTCACTCCCCGTTGCGCCAGCCGTGACACTCCATTTTTATTTTTCCAGCTCGAGACCATTTGCTCCGTCGCCGTCGCCCAGGCCAAGTCTTACTAATTGGAGCACATGATTAAGTAACTTTTTGGAACCACAACGCCAACGTGGAGTCACCCCTCCCCTCCCGCCACCCCCCCCCACACATTTGTCACGAAAAGGTCTCGGGAGTTGCAACCTTTTGTGCACCGCTGCACCTTCTCTCGCTTGCAGTTTCCCCGAGTCTGCGGAAAATGTCAAAAATATAAATCAATTAACTTTTACGAAAAACTTTGCCATCAAAGTTTTTCCACAGGCACCATACGAAAGGGGGGGGCGGGAGGAAGGAGGCGGCAGCACACGGGTTTAATGTGCGGAGGAGTCTGTCTGCCTGCCTGCCCCTCTGTCTGGCGTTGTTTATGCGCTATGCGAGGTGTTTAGAAAGTCATTTGGGAGCGTTGGAAATGGATGTGTGTTGGCGCTGTTTAATAATCAACAGCTAGTTGGGGGGGGGGAGATACTCCATTTTGTGGAAAATTATAAAGGCAACAAACCAAAAGTTCTGTGGAAATTGGTTTCACTGGCGAAATCAAAGGATGAATCTAGTGAATGCATGTGTAGAAATGTTGGTATCCCTAGCTTTAAGCATACACAAGATCTGTTCTAACGGAAATATTCGGAAACATTAGGATTGGATTGAAGTAAGTGCATAGCTGCAGGGAATTAAACTTATCCGACGCTTGTAATTGAAGGGCTTGTAATAATACCAAGTGTATGGTTATATTTAATAACAGTCTAGAGGCTGGTCTAATTAATATGCCTTGAAATAGCAAGTTTATCTGCCAGGCAGATCAAGTTAAGTTTCTCATTATGCCACGCCCCTGCATCCTTACATTTCCCACAGTTTCAAAGATTGAAGGTTTCGTAAGTAGCTTTCTTATACCTCCTCCAAAGCATTGCTAAAGATGGTATGAACGTTAGTCAAGTTATGAGTAAAAGAAAAGTTCTCTGCAGCAGAGCAGAGCTACTGAGCATACACTTTCGCAGCCACAAAGTATTTTACAGTCGGGATAGACCTACTTTCCTACTTGTTTTGAATCAATTACATATAACTGTTCTGCTTAAGATGCGTATCTGCTTCCTGTTATTCTCTGTGATCAACATTCCCTATCCTCCACTTTTGAACCCCTCCTTCAGGCTCGATCTTCCTTATCTAATAGTTATTTATCCAACTTTTAATGTTAGGATTTGTTATTAGAAGCCTTGCTGACTTCCGTTTTCTATTGGTGTTCCGAAAGTCAATCCAACCCTCAACCCGCAGTCTTGAAAAAGATTTTCATTTGCAAATTGACCCGTTCGAAACTTGAAACTGGAGTTGTACAGCTCACAAACCATTGGAGTATCCCGCAAGGGGACACAGTACCTTTCTTCATAGATATTATAGACTTTGACAACTTCATCGCACCTTTTTCTTATAAAGAAAAACTTTTTCAAAACTTCAAAATTTCATTATTCGGTCATAAAATGAGTTAAGAGGCTTGACTAATTAAATAAGAGGTAAAGGTACAGCTGTGCAAGAAGCCGAAGAGGGCGTACTTCAAAGAATAACAATAATACAAGTGAATGATTGTTGAGTTACGAGTCGAATAGCTCAGGACGTGTTCTACTCCGACCCGTTCATTATTTTAAAGGCCCAAGGGCCTCTTTTTCGAGGCCTCCTAGCTAAATTTTAAAATATTTTTGATCACATTCAAGTCTTTTTCGACTCCACGGTCTGGCTTAAATAGTCATAGAATGGTAAATGCAGTCGATGTAAACCCGTATTCTGATTATCTTCAAGTAATTAGTCAAAGCACAGATTTGTAGATATTATAGTTGACTCAAGTGAAACAAACCACGATTATTCCTGGTAGCTAACATTGGCTGCAATTTTTCGTTGTGCTTCATATGCGTCCACTATAATTTCTACAAGTCTTCGGTCATAGGCATATGGCCATAAACGACATTTCAAGCAAGTGCTTGCCTCTTTTTTGGAGTCTTCTTTCAATCGCACACGATCTCTCTTTAATCTCTCTGTTTAATCAGCCAAAGAGCTCGAAACAGACTCATTAAGGTTATTTTTGAGGATGATCTTTTATAAAACAGGCGACATGTGTAAGTCTATCCTCGCAAACTCATATATTTGTTGTTCCCATGAATATTTACGAGTTTGTGCAATCATAAGCTTTATTTAGTATTATTTGTCATATTTTCCACACATTTAAGGCTTGAAAATTACATATTTCTTTGAAGTCTCAACAAATTTTGTATGAATAGAAGAAAAAACGACCCAAGTTTTCGTTCTAGATAGTCGTAAATAAGACCGGAGGCGCTTTAAAAAGCTGTGCAGACAAGCAGATATTCTAATGTATGGAGTTTTTACATAAGTCGTTGTGATACGAGTTTTAGATGAGTCTATGAAGCCTATTCTTATGCCTAGCAGTGGTTAGGCAAGTAGAAAACGAATCATGGAAGTGATAAACTTTAGACCCTACATGAATATTATTCGCTACCTATCCGAAGTGAGCACAAACCAATGGGTGCCTGGTTCTACTTAGCATATTCACAGCTAGATTTTCATTGTCTAAGTTCTCAAATGATATATGTACCACAAAAATTCCACCGTTTACCATGAAAATTGGCTGTCAAAAAACTCATTCAAGAACACGAATTGTCTTCTTATATATTTTTGGGAAATTATATGAGAAAAGTGATAATAAAGCTACTAAATATATGCCCAAAAGAGTCAAGGATCCTAGGAGATACTTTTTCGATATGAAGTTTTCAAAAATATTTTTAAATAGAGGGTTTATAAGGGTATAAGACACCACAACATCTCTTTCTAAAAACTAAACTAATTGTTTGAAGTTTGCTTCATTGTGCAAACACCGACTTGGGAGCTATAAACCAAGGCTCTAGGGCAGAACCTTTGTTTCAATAAGTTTAAGAAGCTTTTAAGACTAATTCCAACCTCCGGAACGAACTCTCCGTTGATTTTAAAGAATGTCTAGCAGTTATTATATAGCTTTATAAGGCCCAACTGGATGTGGGAGACATAGGAAACTAAGATTTATACACCTACAGTTTCCAAACCACACCAGACATTCCCGGATCAGCGCCGCATTTTGTTGTTAAATCGCTCTTCATCCATATTTTTTTGCACGATTCTTGCGGAAGCTAGACTTTTGTCCCCCCCCTCTGTGGGACCCTGCCTTAGCAAGTGAAGAAGCAAAGTTCTTCTCTGCGAGACTCGCTCTGGTCTGATAAAGAGTTTGGCAACTTTTCCAAACTTTTTTGGTGGCTTCCTCTGTAAAACAATGGAGAACGGAAAGCGGTAACAAAACCAAATTTGGCTGCCGGACACGTAAGCTCTGTGCCGTTGTTGCCGTTGCTGCTGCTGCCGTTGCCTGCCTGCCTGCCAGACAAATATAATTAGTAGAGTCGTGATAAAAAAAAAACCAAAATACATTTTAGAGGCCTGTTTTTGCGTCGTTTTTCGCTGTGCCAAGCAAAAAGCTAAAATACAAAAAAAAAAAAAAGACCAAACAAAAAGTTCAATTATCATCGGCAAACGACAGAGCGAGAGCTGGGCGGCGCTGTTGCCGATTTTCAGCACGAAGCAGAAGCAGCTTATGAAATTTTCCGCGCGCTCTCACACACACACGCAAACACACACTCTCTCTCGCTCTCGGCCAAAGTGCGGCGAATTGGGGCCCCGAGAGAGCCAGTGCCAAATGTTTAAATTCGAAATTCGAATCAAATATTGAGTTCGAAATAAACACAACTGAGAGAGCGGGAGCGAGAGCGAGTGAGAGAGAGTAGCAACAACAAAAAAGGTCATAACAACGACAAACAGACAGAAACAAACGCATTTTACTAGAATTAACGTTTGCCGAGTGCGCGGTTGCCAAATTTCAGACATTACGTAGCAGGGCGAAAACGAACAATTTGTGTTTTCAGCGAGGAGAGTGAGAGAGAGGGAGGGAGCGGGGAGGGAAGGTTGATTACGACGAGGCTGGCGCCATTTATGGCGACTATTTAAGTTAAGGCTGGCGATTTTTATGACCACACTTTACTGCCCACCACCATCCTTGCACTCGCACACACACACACGCACACACACACGCCCCTATTGGATGACCTTAGCGGATTTGAGTGCAATTTATTTATAAATATGTAAATAAGTAAATCAATTTTGCAACTGAATGTGCCGCTCGCCGAAGTGAACCAACATATTTAATTATAGAATTTTCGTTGCGTGCAACTTTGCCATAGTCAAATCCGATTAAATTCAATGTATTTTTTTGTTGTAATTTATCCGAATTTTGGTTGCCAGGCTGCAGGCAAAGCGAAGGTGTGGGGGGGTGGGGAGTGTGGGAGGGTGCGTGGCTCGGTATGACGTCAATCAACTTTGAAGCTGCCGCATGTCTGCGACGACCATTTTATGGTCGACACTTTCAGATTTTGATTGCCACAGAGTCAAAATCAGGCAAAGGAGCAGAATGCTAAGGGCAGCACATGCCAATTTGGGGGGTGTGTGAGCTGTGTGTGTGCTGTGGGTTCCGAATTGAACTTATAATTATAAAGTGAAAGCATTTTCAAGTGCAATTTGGAAGTCACTCCTAAATACGTCAGCTTTTTTGCTACAAGCGCTCAATATTTGTACTAGCAGCTGATGCTTTTTGGCTCACAAGCCATTTCTGGGGGAAAGGTATCCCATTATGAGGATTTTTGGAATTTTGTATTTCAATTTTAATTAACAAACTCTGTGCCATTTTTTGAAAAATTCTTCGATTCCTTGGTGATTCCCCTAGTTAAACTGGTTGAAACCTTTCCCAGGCGCTCTATCATAATATATATTTTCCAGCTTTTTCTGAAAGTTTTGATTGCTGAAACATTACTGTGCCTTGTCTATCTTAGGTTAATTATGATATTTTTGGGGTCTAGGAGAGCTTAAGCCCCCTTCAGCCCCCCTCCTAGTTCCGTCTCAGGTGGTGACCGTGCATAACTCAGCACCGTTAAGAGTACCGATAGTCGATAGATACCGAAAAAGAGAGGCAGCTCTCTGGAGTACAAAATTATAATCGAGTCCTTACAAACACTAGCTAAAAAAGAGTTAAGAGAACTCAATATATTTAGATTACAGAATCGATAATAATACTGATCATGTGATCATTTAATTCATTTGTCTCTAAGAAAAGCGAACTATTTGACTTCAAAACAATGGAATAAATGATCTTTTTATACCCTACATCCATTGAAAATGCAAAGGAAAATCTTGCAGTGGTGCAAAATGTGCGTAGCAGAAAAAGGAAAACATTTCAGACCCCATAAAGTTTATACAAACTTAAGCAGCATCAACTGCAGAGTTCATACAGTCATCGACCGGCTTCTTAACTTGTACTTAAAGCTATCTGTTACATTAACTATCAAATAACAAAGTAAAATCTATGTTTTTGTGACACATCATAGCTGTCTAGAAGATAAAAAATTGGAGCTAACTCTTCGATCTCAGAGATTAAACGAGATAGAGCCAAAAATGTTTGCTTAGAGATGCATGCTATATACATTTAAAGATTCTATACAGAACTGTCAGAATCAGAATATTGAAGTAAGAACCTTTTGACGTATTCTATACTAACTTAGGTTCCATATCTATCGTTAAGATACGATAAAAATCACTAAAGTTATTCAAGAAACCATTTTACTTGTAAGTGCGGTGCTTCCGCCTTTGCATGTATACATTCTAGCTAGAAAAGTTATGAGATCCCAAAATTAATTGTATTTTGAAGTCGAGGCCTGCTTACGCCACTGAAAATTGTACGACTTACAGAGCTTAAGTGAGAGTCGTCGCTGCTAGACAAGTCCTTTTTACCCGAAACTCAGCGTGGAGAATTCTTTAATAACAGTTCCATACCAATTAAATGATTTATAGGCCCATTTCTCTCAAAATGTGTCGAATTTAGTGGTTGTTTCTGTATAAAATTGCCAGAGTAAATCGGCTTAAGTCCCTTCCAAAATGAGTCCGTCTTATTAAGTGGAAGTACAAATTTAAAGGTTCAATACAGATTACCCTGATTGTTTACCGAAATCGAGTTCACTGAAGACAAATCCGAAAGATGTCAGTTGTATGTATTATTGTGTATGGGCAGCTCAGGAAGCAACCACTTTAGTCTTTGCAGACGAAGGGAACCTAGAAAGAGCAGTGGCTCATTAAAGGCTAGCTATCCAAAACATTTCTTAAATGCATTTTAAACTGTACCATAGTATGTTAGGTATGTGCCAAAGTAACAGCCAGAAAGAAGCTTCCAAGACCCCACTATACATACGGCCCTGTTTCGAACTTCGAGACGGACATGTCAACATTGGATTTTTTAGTTTAAAGTCCACAGTTTTCTATGAAAAGTTAGAAAAATATCTGAGGCTGCTAGATTAGGTGGTCTCTTTTGGACCAACTGAATCCACGTGAGCTATCGGTTTCAATAAGCAATTCCAAGTTTCCTCAAACCGTTGAAATGTTTGTCACCTTATGATATAGCTACGATTGAACTCTAGATGCCAAAGTTTCCACGAAACCTACTCGGAACCATTTCTCAGAGCGCTTGTCTGTAAGGGAAGGGAGCTCATCCCTTTTCTGCATCCAAAGTTTTCTCCAACTTTCAGAAAACTCTGCCAGTAAAGGACCAAAAGTTTCGATACCCATTTTCAATTCGCTGTTTCCAGCACGTTGGTTGTATAACATAACAAACTCTTTTCGGTATTCAGGTTTTTCAGTGCTTTTCACTTTAAGAACTTGTAGAAAGTAAAGTTAAGAAAAGAACTTACCCATATAATATGGTAAGGCATTCGTATTCCGACGATTTGCTGCTAATACATCGACGTTTTCTTGGACACCCATGTGAAAACTTAAGTTTGCCATAATGGAGCTGTTTCTGGTTTCGTTATTGAAGGATGATTCTAAGGCTGCTTTAGGGAAAAATGCTCATGCCAGCCTCATCTATCTACAAAATGGTAGTCAATTGCGTACTTCTATCTTATTTCAGTCAAAAAGTACAGGCTCTGCATATTTTTATTTCGAACACAAAGGAAAATGAAGGAAAACGAGAAAAAAAAAACCAAAAAAGAGAGACAGCGAGCGAGAGAGAGAGGAAGAGAGAAAAACACCACTATCAAAAAAAAAACATGCACGCTCTGAGCACAAACCGGTTTACCGAGGCACGAACCATCGTGCAGCGAATTGAGCGAACTGGTTCTCTGTGATTGGTCGGCATTTGGAGGGCGTCAAGGCAACTTTAAGTGGATTGGCCGGCATTTGGAGGGCGTCAAGACAACTTTAAGTGGATTGGCCGTGGCAGTTGCCAGCCGAAGGTAGCCGAAGTTGGCACTGTTGGCCATTGGCCCACGATTCGGGTGGGCGTAACTCCGGGTGGTGGGTGGTTGTTGTCGTTTCGGCAGCAGGCGAAAGGGGAGAGTTTGTGGCAGCACCCAAAAAAAAAAAGAAAAACGAAACAGAAACAGAAACAACAACAAAACGAAGGGAATATTGATTGATGGGCTGGGGTGGTGCCATAAAAAACACATCTGATCAGTTTAACGAGCCTAAATTAATGGCCGCTTAGCACTGGCAGTAGGTACAGTTGGCGCCTGGCAGTTCCACAAGCTCATTAGCCGATGTTATGCTTCCCATCTAAGCACTTTTCCCTCTTCCGCTCTCCCCTCCCCTCCCCCCCGCTGCCGCCACCACCCTGAGCACTCATTATCAGCATGACAGAAGAAGACGTTGAGAAAAACAAAAAGTATCTACACTTCCATTCAAAGTCAGCCATATGGAAAGATATCTTTTCAGGCGTTGCACAAAAACAAAATGCGCAAGGGAAACCCCGCCGCATAGGCAAAAAAACAGAAGCACGTTTGTATGTATGTTTGAATGTTTGTACGTGTGTACGTGTGTAGCTGTGTGTGCGTACAATATTTTTGGGGTTGCAGCTTGGCTGCGGCTTGAAGGTGGAGAGGAAGAAGCATTTGGTGTTTGGAGATTATGTGCTCCATACAAATTACTTGGTTTCGGTTTTATGTAAATGGAAATGTAAAACGTTTCGTGTGCAGGGGCAGAGGGAGGAACATTACTTGGGCAGGGGCAGGAAGTTGGCATCTGGGGGATGTTCTGGGATCGTCAGCCTTTGGTTGGCAGCCCAAAAAAAACCAAATAATATTTTATTACTCGTTAATAAATTTGTTTTTTTTAGGAAATTTTAAGCAAGTTTAATTTTTCTTACATTTTTGAATTAACTTTTATAATTTTATTATATTGTTTAAGAAAGTGGCGCCACTTTGAGCAGCCAGAATGCTTGCTTACAAGCTTTAAGCTAAGCGGAATTTGGCAGCAGAGCTTGTTGTATGTGCTTTTAAAGCTTTGAGTATACGCAAGCTGTAAGCAAGTTTAGGTTTGCTTGAAAGCTTTTAAAAGCTTAAATACGGGGACTTTTGTGGACAGTAGCTTTTAAATTTCCTCTAAAGCAGCGCTGGCAAGCTAACTTTCAAATAAAGCTAAACGGGAAGAGCTTTCACATTAAGCTACATTTTAACAGAGCTGTCCATGGCTGTGGAACACTGCTTTATATGGCTATCTCTCTGTCTCTCTATGACGCTCCGTAACGGTTGACTTCGGCAAGCAGTCGATGTGATTTGCCTACTGAAATTGCACTGCTTTAGAAGTGGAGAGCAAAACTGCTTAGTCTCACAACAATGTTGCGTGCAGATATGTTGCCAGCACTCACACATATACTACATATGTATGTATTGTTGTTCTTGTCTAACATTAACTGATTCTAATTTATTTCGCATCTGTACTTGTGTTGCGAAACTATCGAATCGATAGTAGCGATGCCATCTTACCTTATAGACCAAATTCCGGTCCCAAATCAGAACCAGGACCAAGATGCCTGGTCACGTTATTACAGCGATGCCCGAGTATTATGATTTTGGAATATAAATTCCAATTTATAACTTTTAAAAGCCCGAAAATGTTAATATGTAAGAAAACCAGCAACAATCTGCCCTCTCCCTCCACCCACCCGCCCAAGTAATCAAAATGCAAGCAGCTGGTTTCATTTTCCATTTGTAAATTCAGTTTATTTTCATTTTTGGTTTCTCTCATTTTGTTGTTTCGCATTTCGCATACGTTTTTGGTTTTTGGTTTTTGTCTTGTTTTTGTTTCGTCAGTTACAAATACTGAGATATACTACACAGGTGACACAATTTTATTTATTTATTTTAGTTTTTTGTTTTCTTTTCCACTTTTATTAATTCAACATTTTGTTGTTTGATGAATAAAACGCTGAATGCGTTCAAATGTTTGTTGTATTCTTAATTTGCTTAGTTTTGTTATATTTTTTTTTTTGATTTCGAGCAACAATTTAACAGTTAGGTTGAATTCTTGCAGTTGACATTTAGTTTTGGTTTTTGGTTTTGGTTTTGGTTTTGTCTTGATTCCTTGTTAATAATTGCTATTTTACTGCAACGGCCAGTGATAAACTTGGTTTACATAAGCATTTTCAGTATTATTTATTTATGTGTTTTTATTGTTGTTTACTCAAGTGTGTGCGTGTGTCTGTTGGCTATTTACATGGTGTGTGTGTGTGTGTGTGTGTGTGTGTGTGTGTGTGTGTGTGTAAATAATTGCTCAAACTGGAGATTGGGCACCAAAGTCTCACGTTCAAAGGCTAAATCTGATCTCTGTTTCTGATTCTCTGATGATTTCCGTTGAAGTTTTCCATTTCCTCTTGTATAATAATTCAGCTTACGGGTTAAACACTTATCTACAATTTTGTCTATATTTATTATATATTTATATAATATATATATTTAGGATTAAGCATGCATTCCAATTATTATTACGCTTAAGTTAAATGCCTTGAAAAAGTTCTGCTAAATTTCTCTCTTGAGCTGTTTGATTTGAATTCTATTTTATGCTGAAAATTTTACAAATGTGTTGTTGCGGGGGCGGGGGCGCCGTGGCCCGGGGGGTTGCCCCCGGGTTCATGGGATTGATGGTGATTAATCTTAGTAATCTTGCTTCTCGCCTAATTGATATTTCTGTATAGCATTTCACTGCAGCTGTTGTGGTTGTTGTTTTGGTTTTTATTATTAAAAATTTATTGAGCTACTTTAAAGCTTTCCATTTACTTGGGGTTTTTTCTTTTTTTTATTAATTCTGCCTTTAATTTGTTGTTATTTTTATTAGATTTATTAATAGCTGCTAGCATTGACATCGCACAGTACCTTCCCATTGGGGAAGGTGTCTCAAATAAAAGTTAGATTAATAAATGAAAAGTGGAAGATGTACATGCAGAGATTTCGAGGAAGGCGAAACGCACAACCCTCTGGCAACCTAAAGCAGCGGTGGGCTGGGACAAGCATATGCCATAATAAGGAACCACGGACCACTTAAGGTGAGGAATTGAGTGTGGGAAACACCCAGCTATGCAAATATTATGAAGAGGTGAAGCAGTTTTCGGTACACAAATCGGAACAAATCTAGGAACTTAGAAGAACCTATCAAATTGCTGGCATTTGCTTTAGAAATCGAGTAACTCGAAGCGTTATAAACTCAAATGGCCCTGCCTGCTGTCAAATCTTCAGTTCTGGTGCCTGGGTACTTATGCTTAGAGTCGAAAAATTAGCAAAAAGTAAAGAAAGAGCTTTCAGTACTGAATTTCCAGAGCTGCTTCACACCTTAGCAGTAGGTATTACTGAGATTTTAACTGAATTCAATCAGTTTTCAGTAGTTCCCTTGAAACTCAGCCGTGAGTTCACCCTTCAGTTCGGCTCAGACCTGAATCATAGCTAAATCAGCCCTAAAATAAAAGGGCTGGTACTGAATTCTTTGCATTTTTGTGAGTTTCAGCCATTTATTTAACACGCACAAGTCGCTCTACGTCAGAACACGGAACGTATAAACGGTACCGGAAACGATACTACATTTTATTTGTAGTACCGAAACCCGTTACCGTTTTGAAAGTCCCCCACCAACATTTGGAAAGGTATTTGACTAAAAATCACCTTGATGAAACTCTTTCGACTACTTTTGAGGATTACAAAGAGATAACTATCATGTGCAATGAAAACAAGGCTCGAAAAAAGCTTAAAGTTGTGGGTTATTTCAATGTATTTTAAGCCAAAATCTTCCTACCAAATCAATTCCGGAACTAAAATTCATTTAGGGATTGGTTATTTATGAAAATATTCCATTTGGAATTGAAGACTTTCATATAATTTGCATAAATGCAGCCTGAGTCTGTAATTTCTGGCTCACAAAATGAAAAACCTATTACTATAGCAAGTGGAAAACTATAAATTTATCAAATTTTAGTTCCCTACAACCCCATCCTATTATAGTTCCTGCCTCTACAGTTGACTTTTTGACAAGCCGTGAAGTTTCTTGAGGGAGGAAAAGTGATTTATTTGCTCCAAACTCCTTTTGCTTTCTAATCAAAAAAAAAAAAAAAACGAACCTCTCTCATCCCCTGCAAGGACATCTCATCTCTTCGGTGGAGCCGAAGTGTGTCTTAATAATAAAGCGTTTTTTTTACATGCCACAAAAAATCCGTCAAATATGCCCGATTTGAAAAGCATTTTTGTTTTTCTTGTGCATTTTTTGTTTGTTTGTTCTTTCTTTCGTTTTTCTTTTGTGTCTTGCTTGCTTGCTTGCTGAAACCGATAGAATTTTTTGCTTCAAGCTAATTTTCGTTAACTGAGTTAGCATAAGGAAATTATACATACAAACATATATATATCTATATATATACGTTACGTTACGATACGCGTCCGTTTTGCTGCTCCTCTCGGGTTGGGTTCCTCCTCTAGCTGGCCGCCTTCAAACTTTTGTTCTGAACACCTAAATAATGATTAGTTTACGCTTAGTTAGTAATGTTTAAAAATTAATTCGACAACAAGCTCGTTTTGCACTTAAGTAACAATTTCCGTTTGGTTTTTTGTTTTGGTTTTTGTTTTGGTAACTTTAGAGGCTATACAACAATTCGATCTATAACTATGTTGAATGTGTTTTGCATTAGCTAATTCATATTATTGTATTATTGGTTTGCTTTTTGGGGGAGTTGAGTTTCTCAAGACCTCAAGACTTACAATTTACCAAAAACATTCAGTTAACAACAAATGGGAGCAACTATACCCGCTCTTGCCCAGGACGCTACGCGGAGATGTGGCAACGAAACGAGTGAAACCCTGGCAAATTCAGTTAGAACAGGGGAGCGTGACGGGGGGCGTGGCAGGGGGTAGCGTCGCTGGGATTTACATACATACTTTTTTTTTTTTTGTTTTCAATATAAATAACACGTCTATTGACTATTGACTCCGGGGATCACTTCCTTTTGATTTAGGTTCCAGCCAATTTGCTCTACATTTTGTTAGCACTTCGGAGTGCGTTCACTTTGTCAGTTTGCTTCAGTTTTTTGTTTTGTGCGCATAACATTTGTGTGTGTGGGGGGGGTGAGGGGGTGTTGGGGGTGAGGGGCTGGTGTCACTGCAGCATCCTTTCCATTTGTAAACGCTGCAGATTCAACTCCGTGAGATTCTTCATCATTAACGTGCGCTCCAAGTTCTCACGTATGTTGCGCTCGTTTTCCTGCCGCACTGTGGCGCGATGGCGATGGCGGGGGGTGGGAGGGAGAGAAGAGAGAGAGAGAGAGAAAAAGAGTGAGTGCCAAATCAGGTTAGACAAATTACAGTTAACTAAAAGCTCTAACCCCACGGAATGGAACAAGTTCACTGGGACGCGGCGGCGGTATTTTGGTCATCATCCGGCGGTAACATCCCTCCGTTGCATTTCGTTTAAACTGCAGTTGAAGTAAATGCCTGTTGATGAATTCTTGAATATAACTTTCATCAATCCAGACTATTTACTTTAAGCACAGTCCAACATGGGAGTTATGAATGAATGTACAGATAGAGAGAGCGAGAGAGAGGGAGACACGATTCCCGCTTGTTTTCATTCTGTTTTTGTTTTTGTTTTTGTGTTTGCGTTTGCCTCTCCCGATTGACAATTGCCGTTGGGTTGCCGAGTTGCCGCTTTTGTGCATTTTACAACAGTTTTAATTAACGCTGAACAAATTGTGGGTCAGTGTGGGGATGGAGGGGAAAGGGTGGGCTCTGCCCTTATGGGTTTTGGGGAAGTCCTTACTCCCGTGTCGGTGTACCGTGTGTAAAGTGTCAACATTTTGTTTGCCAATCAATCACACAGCTGGCCCCCGTTGGGGAGTCACCGGGTAGCTGCAGCTGCTGCTGGGGGGCGGGGGCTTTCGTTATAATTTTGTGCCAAAGTTCTTGCAAGAAACCCATGAAAGACAAATAAAGGAAGCCAACGAATAAACGAAATAAACAAGTATAAAATCATCAAATTTTCAGTTTTTTTCTACGAGAGTTCAGTTTTGTTGCTATCGATAGGTTTTACACAACTCTAAGGGCCGATTTCTCATCTTCTACATAGCTGCTATGTGTCCGATAAACATAGATTTTGCTCTGTTTTATGTAACATATAGTTCTATGTAAAAGATTAGAAATCGGCCCTAAGTAAACTTTTGTGAGCAAAATGAGAAAGTGTGACCTATTATTAGCATGTATAAGCCTCGCTTTGCTTAAATTTTGAGTTAATCAACATCATTTTAATCTATACTCAAGTCCCTTTAGTACTACCGATAACAATTATCGATTGGCAAGCAGCTGATTTCAGCAATCGCTCTGTTTGAATTGTGCTTTTGATTGATTAACATAGTTTTAGGAATTTTTTTCTTACTTCTAAGCGATGAAAATGGAATGTAATGGTATACCAGAAAACAGCGATTGTAAGTTATCGATATATTTGAGTAAGCCCAAGCATTTACTTATACTATCATTAGGCATGATCAGTTGGCGGATTTCAGAGGGAGGCTACGAACATTTTATGATATTTTCTATCATATTCGAAACCCTTTCGAGTTCTCGAACTGATCAGAAATTATACTTTTGTTGGGAGAAAATAGTACCCTTAGCTTAAGTTGACAGAAGCCACAGATGCCTTGTGTATATGCATTAATCTTTCCAAGTAACAATTACTATCACTAACAAAATCTGTATCAGACATTGTTTTTTTCACCATCTTAACAACAATCGAGATTGTAGTAATGAAAAGTAATTAAATACTTAAAGTAATGATTATATTACAGCTCTGGTTAGTAACACACAGGTTCAACATCGTTTGATGTTCAAAACTAGATGAAAGTTACAATTCTAAACAATTCATCAAAGATGAAAGGATTCTCTGCAATTGCAATTATCCCAAATTCCTGCCGTCGTGGAACAAGTTTTCAGTACACCGCCGGTCGGCCACAGAGGTTAAACTTGGAAACTTGTTTGTATGGAAAACCACACGTTAAAACTTTCACGATTGGAGAGAACTCCAAGAGTGGGCCAACAACATGGAAGAGAGGAGTGGGGTTGATGTCTCCAAAGGGATGGGCACTACAAGAAGACTCTGGCCTATAGATTTCATAAGCAAACAAATGTGTTATCCTATTTATAAACTGCAAGAACATTTTTAGCTGTGGGTTGGACTGAACATATTAACCATACTCTTGCATCGTTACAAGAGACAATCAAAGTCCATTAATATCTTAAAGCCTTGTTGGTTTTCGTTAGTTAATGTACATAAAAACAGAAGTCATGGGGCACAACATTCGTTCAACTTGTCAATTTGTTTTGAAATATGCATAAATAAATAGGTCTTAATTCTTATTTACAAAAATACAATTTCCATTTAATTATGCTTGTTCATTAAGCTGGAACGACAGATTACAATTTGTTTGTAATTTTTTGTTGTTGTTGTTAATAGACAAAAGTAGTCGCTGGTGTTTGTTATCACAGGTTCATTGAAATAATTTGAGGGGTGGAGTGTTGAATTCAAGAATACTCTTACTGTTGGCACATCAACTATATCATAATATATATAGGTCAATTGAGAAAAACTGAACTGACTAGGTAATGAATCAGCATCAATAATACTATACTATAATATCAATAATCACCCTAATACCATTAATCGTTACCATCAGTTGCTCGCTGAATTCTTTGTTTATAGACTTGGCAGTCTTTGGTTCGACCCCTGCAGCTGATAAACTCTTTCTTTTTAAAACAGTGTTAAGCTAAAGTTTCATAGCTTTTGTAGGAAAAGAATTTGCTACAATTAAGCTGCTGACTTTGGATCAAAAGAGAATCAGGCAACATTTATTTTTAGCAAACAAATTTTTGAAAAACTCAACCACATCCTGGAGACTAAGGAGCAGCATACCTACTGCTCTGCTGTGCCAACTGAGCAGTTTGTTTTGCTCTGATACTTTCAGGAAGAACGCTGAGGGGCGAGCTGTGGAGTATTCGCTGCCCACACTTATGGCCAATTATGCGGATGAAACAACCTTCCTGGCCTACAGTCAAATCGGCACATTAGAGCATCAGCAACAGCTGCATCTTCTTTGTACGGAACACTGCTGTCAATCCTCACCAACTTTCATCAAGGCTCTCTGCCAGTTACCTGGACATAACACTGGATAGGCGACTTACTTGGTCTGACCACATTAAGCGAGCTTTAACTGTGGTCACTTAAGCCAAGGCTAACAAACTGGACTGGCTCTTTGGAGCGCAACAATAATCATCCCGTCTCTGGGGTACTGCCTACTGAGACAGCTGATTTTCGGGTCTGCTTAGAGATATGTGTAAGGCCAATTTCCGGATTGGAATGTTAAAAATGCCATACCACATATCGCTCATAAATATATCCCCTTAATAAGAACGAGAAAGCTAAGCTAACTTCGTCTGTGTCGAAGTTTTTATACCCTTGCAAGTGCTCGCTTAAATATTTTCAAAAAATACTCTTTTTTCCCATTTTCCGACCGATCGTACGTATTGGAGCTATATGATATAGTCATCCGATTTGGCCAAAAATTTGTAAAATTATGTGTAAGCATGTGAGACAAACATATACAAAATTGCAGGATGCTACCATTAAAAAGAAAAAAGTTTTTCCAACTAAGACTGTTTTCAGACCTCTCTTTTGTATGGCAGCTATACCATATAGTTGTCCGATTTGAATAAAACTTGGTAGAATTATAAAAAACATACAAAATCTACGATTACAAAGTTGGGAGACGTTTCCCTTAAAAAGAAAACCGTTTTTCATACTACAACTAGTTTTCCAACCGATTGTTCCTATGGAAGCTATGAGATATAGTCATCCGATCCGGTCGGTTCTGATATATTAGTAGTGTGCAGCAAAAAGAAGACTATGTGCAAAATTTCAGCTCGATAGCTTTAAAACTGAGAGAGTAGTTCGCGTAGAAACAGACAGACATACGGACAGACGGACGGACAAAGCTTAATCGACTCAGCTCGTCAGCCTGATCAAGAATATATATATAGTTTATATTTATAAATTATAATACCCTTTGCAAGGGTATAAAAATGCAAAACTTAGAAAACGCGATCAACAATTGCAAACTTGGATCAAGAATTTCACTTCTTCACTTCACTTCTGACTTCGTACATTCTTGATTCAAGTATGAAATTCTCCATGTTAAGACTAATAAGGCTGTGAATGCTTTTTTATTCAAAATTCGAACAAAAAATGCATAAAAAATCTCTAAATTTCTCAAAATTGTACTAGCAATCCAGGAAACGCAGCAAATTGGCTTAAAGCAAAGATGTGTTGGCCTAAGTTGAAACACAATTTTATGGTTACAAAATGTGTAATTTAATTTTGAATGCATTTCAAGGGGGCTTACACTTTGGACTTTTTGTGCATTTTGGCCATAGAGTGGTGGGGGTGGGGGAGGTAAAAACAGAGCTGCGAATATTTTTGCCATTGCACAAAAAGTGCGTGGCAAAAATTTAATTAAAAAATACTTGCCCTAAATGGCGGCACACAAATGCAGACACACACACACACACACACACACACACCCACACCTACACTCACTCACACACAGACACAGATAAGTATGCGGCAAGCATTTAAGTAATTAACAAATGCTTTTATTGCATTGCACAAAATTAGTAATGAAAAAGTTTAGCCCAAACAGAGGAAAGCAATCAAAGAGTGGGCCAATTTTAAGGGACTTCAAATGCATACAGACACACACAGACACACACAGACACACACACCACGTTCACGTGGCTCAAATGGGGAACCAGCAGCCAGGACCCGCACCCGGACCCGGTTCCTGGTCTGCACTTCGTGCCTGTGCATAGGCTTTCAGGCGTAAGCGTAACGTGTGAATGACAAGGGGCGACGGGGTGGTAGCTGGTGCCATTATTCACTTGGCTGTGGTAAATAACAGCTACTCAGCACAATGCTCTCCCTACCGCTCCCTCATCCAGTGCTGGCCACGTGGGCGAGCCATGTGCGCGTGTGTGCGTGTTGGGCTATTTGAGACCAATTAACATATAACTTTCCCACTGGTAAACAAGTTAAATTGTTAACAACCATTATGGGCGCTCATAAATGCTGCCGTGTAACTTTGTGTGCCGCTTTCGGCTGGCTGCCTTACGGGGTGAGGTAGGGGTGGGGGTGGCAGAAGCTTTTGTGTGTGTGTGTGTGCTTTGCTTTGTCTTTCATGTTGTTTAATTATAAATGTGGCGTTGAAAGCAACAGCCCATCCACCTGCTGCTGCTCCTGCTGCCGTCGTGCTGGAATGTGCAGCCCTGACGGATGAAGACCAAACACTAATTAGACAACTCTATCTGGGGAATTGTGCTCGCTTCCATTGTGCCTTTAAATTGAATTTATTGATGCACTTTTGTGGTTTCATTTAGTTTTTTGTATTCCCCCCCCCTTCGCTTGCTTTGTTTAGCTTAGTTTTTGTGTGAGAAGCGTGAAAAATTCAAAGGCCCTGAAAAGTGTGCTACACTTTTTGGGCTTGGCAGCGAAATTATTTTTTTTTGCTAGTTTTGCAACAGGCTTCGACCTTGGAAATGACTTTAGCAATTAATATACAAAAAAATCAAAGAATAGCTCACAGCGCGATTATTAAAAGCTTTGTATGTTCGCAGGCTACCGCACCGCAGGTCATAAATGAGAAAGTGTTGTCGTTGCCGAAGCCACCACAGCACAGTCATTACAGCCACAGGAGTTGGTCAGCTGAAACCACCGGAAGCAGTCGTACGGGCAGGAATTATTGACTCAGAACTGTGGCCCAAGGTTCATGTTTCACATTTAATCACAGCTGCGAAAGGGTTGTTTTGCTGGGCAGATCGTAATCCCTTGGCATGAGACAACTTATCAAGCTTTTGGTTATTCTGTGTCTCCAAATCGCCGCCCTAAGAAGCTTTTAGTCTATAGCAAAAGGAATAGTTGGTAAAAAATTCAATTAAGAGATATACGTTGAATAATTTTGTCATCCTTTTGAATTGAATATTTTTTCAAAGCCCATTTTTTGATATTAAAGTATCCATTTCAAGTTATAACTTATATTTTAATTCAACGTAGCTGAAAATCATTCCAAGGGATGTGAAAATAGAAATTTTAATATCTAAAAAGGGATATTAAAAACTATCCAATGCAATTGTAACTTTTTGCATCTGTTTTTGCGGTGCAGATATGAAGAACCAGCACTTTTCGCTCTATTTAAGCAGCTAAATATAATAAAAACCGATACCAATCGGTTTCTCCTGCCAATTACTTTGAAAAGTGGGAAATATCAGTATGCCAAGTGCTTTTAAGAGTAAGTGGATTGTCATATTTGCATATTCCATGCAATTCTTAGGGTAAAAACAAGAAGTCTAAGTTGTAAGGGGACGAAGATACTTTCATCTGGCTGTAACAAACTTATGCACAAACTTAATATACGCTTTGTTCCTTCGGTATAGAGTATAAAAAACGATCCCAAACCATTTTGCGATTTTTTTTAAGCAAAGACACATAGCTGTCATAGCAACGATAGGTCAAAAAACTCGTGCTAGTGAGAAAAACTTTTTTGTTTTTAATGGCAACGCCTCCAAAGTTTGTATTTCTTGGTTTGCTATGCATTTCCATGTTTCCACTAAGTTTGGTCGAAATCGGACATCTATATGGTATAGCTGTCATAGAAAAAAAGGGACAGAATACTAGCTTTAGTGAGAAAAACTTTTTTTTTATAAAAGTTAATCTCTTTAAAATTGACATATATTCATTTTATAAGCTTTCACACAATTCCACAAAGTTTTGTGCAAATCGGTTGACTATAGATTATAGCTGCCATAGAAATGATTGGTCGAGAAACTAGTTTTAGTGAGAAATACTTTTTTAATTTCAAAGAAAATGCCAACAAACTTTATATTTCTTAGTTAACTATAAAATTTTTCACGATTTTACTAAGTTTGGTCGAAATCGGACATCTGTACACATAAAAACGGAGTCTGAAAAGTAGTCTTAGAGAGAAAAACTTCTAAGTTTTCCATGGAAATGTCCTTAAAATTCGTAGTTATTTATTTAATATGCTTTCACACAATTCCACAAAGTTGTGGTCAAATCGGTTGACTATAGGTAATAGCTGCCATGGGAATGATTGGTCGAGAAACTAGTTTTAGTGAGAAAAACTTTTTTGTTTTTAATGGAAACGTCTGCTAACTTTGTATTCATAAGTTTTCTATGCTTTTTGATAATTTTGAGAAGTTTGCTAAAAATCGGACAGCTATATGGTATAGCTGCCATACAAAAGATAGGTCTGAAAAACAGTCTTAGTTGGAAAAACTTTTTTGTTTTCGATGGTAGCGTCGTGCAATTTTGTATTTGCTTGTTTTACATGCTTTCACCTAATTGTACAAATTTTTGTCGGAATCGAATGACTATATCATATAGCTCCCGTACTATACTTGCATACTATAATCTACTACTCTCATAATTTATATAATTTTATTTCTTATGCACTAATTTGTATAAATTCCTGCACATGAGCTCTTCAAAAGTGTTTCTATTTATATGAAATACAGCAGAAATTCTCGCTACAGCCTAACATTTCCACTCACTTCCCCCTTCCCCCCCACCCCAATATATTTAAACAACTCATTCAATTTGGGGCTGGTAGTTGGATTGCAAGCTGCCTGCTGTGGTTGTGGCTCAATGATCACAATATTTAGTCAACCACTTTATGTATTTGATGTACTTGTCTTAATTAAATCGGGAATCTGTTCTCAAACAATGGCCTAGCCTTGTCCATCTCGCTTCAGTGTTTAATGTTCTCTTATCACATTGCTGGCAATTTCCTTAATTGCAACGAAATTGAAACTAAATTAAAGCTAAATTCACTCAGATGTCAGATTAAGCCTGAAAGCGGGCGAGAAGTTTCTGGTTGCTTAAGAGTTTCAAAAAAAATCGAAAAAAAAAACGAAAAATTGGGAAACGAATTAAAGTTGGGCAAAACAAGATATGGCAAAAAGTTGTCGGATGATGTGTGTGTGTGTGTGTGTGTATGGGGGGTGCTGTCAATATGGTGAGTGTTTGATGTGATTTCAGTTGGCATTTCTTTTGAGGGGAGGGGTTTTTTTCCCCTCTTTTTTTTTGGCGTTAGCGGTCGCATGGGCATTGCCTCACAGAGTGGCATCAGGCAACTGGCAAGGCCATTGAAGCCAACTGAGCGGGCAATGTCACCAGCATGAGGCTGTGGCTGAGGCAGAGGCGGAGGCGGAGGCTGTGTTGTGCCAACAACAATAAACAATTGTTGCTGTTGCTGCTTTGGCAGCGGCGGCGGTGGCTGCTGCATTCACTCAGTGAGGCGCATATGAAAAAGTAACCTAGTTTCATGTCGTTAACGTAAAATTAAGGCTGTGTGTGGTGTGCGTGTGTGTGTGTGTGTGGGCACACACATAAAAAGGGGACTCACGGTGGCGTGTCGTAATGATGCTGCACACACACACACACACACGCACACGAAGGCAAACAAACAAAACTATTAAGCGAAGGCATAAAAAGTGAGCATGATAACGGAAGGACTGTTGTCAGCCCTCGGTTGGTTGGTTGGTCGGTCAGTTAGTCACACACACACACACACACACACGCACACAGCTGGAGGAGCTGCTGCTGCAGTCAAAGTCATTAAAGCCGAGGTAAGTACAATATCACTTTTTATGGTCCCGTGCGTGTGTGACAAAGGCAAGGGACGGCGAGGAGAGCGACTCCGCCCGGTTGGCCATTTAGTTGGCTTATATAATGCTTGAGATTTTGCTGAGCCGGGCACACATTCCTGCGTGTGCGTGTGTGTGTTTGTGTGTGCCATTCAATTCAAAGGCTTAGCCCTCAAAAGTATGCCACACTTTTTTTTGTTTCTTTTGCACACTGCTTGTCCCCTTAAAGCAGGCAACACTACTTACACTTGTCTGGGCCACTGTTACCCGCTCAAAGGAAACCATTTGTGGAAATTGCCGGTATCGAAGCGGATGCCAAAACCAAATTGCCCTCCGGCTGGCCAGTAACTGCAGCTGGAGCTCGCGGTGACCACCGTTCACAGTTCATGACGGACGCATGCCCGTATAGTGCACCGGCGTATCCCTGTTAAACGAGTGCGCCTTCTTCCCCGACTGGCTCTGGCCGGAGGTGAGGGTGACAATGACAACGAACACACTGGCACAGACAAGGCACAACAGTACGGTGGCCAGGACAATGCAAACGATGCGTTTGCGCTTACGATCCGCCTCCTCGTCCTCGTCCGTCTCATCGCTGAGCGACTTCTTTTTTAGCTTGTGCGAGCCACCGCTGACGGACGCCTTGCGTCCGGCCGCCAGCTTGTGATGGAATGGCCGCAGCACCTGGGCCGCAAAGGCCGCCTCGCTCAACTCGTGCTCGTAGGTGGTAATGGAGGACTTGCGCTCGAAACTGGGCCGCTTCTCCTCGATGAAGGCGGCCGCTGCCGCCGAGATGGGACGTGGACTGCGCTTGATCTCATCAATGTTAACCGTCGAACTGGGCACGGCCGTGGACAGGGGACGACTGTTGCGTCGGTGGGGTGAACTGAGCTCGTAGTCGTCGGGCGCCTGGCCCAGCACTCCGGCATCGCCGATGAAGCTCTTGGACTTTTTCGAGGCACTCAGAGTCTCGCGGTAGCTGCGCAACCGGACACTGGCGCTGTGCAGGGCCTTGGCCTGTTTGACACTGGCGCTGGCGTTCGTGCCCTGGAAGGCGGCGGCCGCGGCCAACACCCCCGGGCGGGAGTGCACGGCCAGCTCTTCGAGGTTGCTGGGCGACAGGTAGAGCGAGCGGCCGTGCTGGGCGCCCCGCTTGAAGTGGTAGGCCGCGGTGGCCGCCGCCGCGGCGCTGTGCAGCTGCATGGTGTGGGCACCCGACGTGGACGGCCTGCCGTCCAGCTCGAGGCTGTGGGTGCTCTGCTGGCGCGAGTGCGGATGCGTCTCACGCTTCTGCTTCACACTGTTCGAGGCGGCGGGTGGATGGGTGTTGCTGGAACCGGCTGCATCCTCAAAGGAGCCCGAACTCTTGCGCATGCGCTGCACGGCCAGCGCCGCCGCCGTCAGCTCGGCCAGGCCCAGCTCGTCCATTTTGGTGTGACTGTTGCTGCGCGAGCGCGACTCCACGAACAGCTCATTCTCCAGCGACAGATTCGTGGGTGGAAACAGGGAGGAGGACGATGGCTCCAGCAGGTCGTCGTTCAGCGACGGATGTCGTATCTGGGACTCCACCACGGACTCCGGCTTGCTGCTGGGCCTTCGCCCGGGGTCGTTGAACGAGCGATGCGAGCGACAACCCCGGCGACTGGGCGAGGGCGAGCGCGAGTGCTCCTTGCCGGCTCCCGCCGGTAGGCCCGGCATCAGGAAATTGCCACGCACCGAGCTCGTCCGCCGACTGGAGGCCGCCGAGCTGGCGTTCACCGCCAGCTGAATGTGCTCGAGGGCCACCGGATCCTGCTGCGCGTGGAAGGAGTGCGTCTTCTTCATCTGAAAATTGGTAGACGGATGCACATCAATAGTGTCTGACCGCCGGAACAGGTTCTTCTTCAGCGGATGCGTGTGTGCGGCTGCGGAGCGGGACTGTAGCGTGGCTGGGACCGGCTGCAGATCATCGACATCGATGAACTGAATCGGTGATGTGCTGCCGCCCAACGGCGAACGTCCCACTCCCACACTCATGCCGTCGCCCAGGCTGCTGCTGCTGACCAGATAAATGTCCGGCTGGCGGTGCACGGGGCTGACCGCGTGGGACGTGGGCGAGCTCGAGTGAGAGTGCTGGCGGTGCTGTTGGTGGTGGCGGGCAGCAGCTGCCTGTGCGGCCAAGTGTTGGAATGTGTGCAGATGCAGCTGGTGTTGTTGTTGCTGTTGTTGTTGTTGTTGTTGTTGCTGGTGGTGGTGGTGTTGCTGGCGGGCAGAGAGGGCGGGGGAGACGACACCACTACCACCGCCGCTACGTTGGGAATGGGGGAGATGTTGTGGTGCTGGGAGTGCTAGGGTCTGCGGTGGGGCCACCGATCTAGGCACGGGCAGCGGCGAGGCTGAGCGGTGGATGAGCGGCTGCTCGCTGATAATGATGCCCTCGTCTAGATCGAGATCCAGATCCAGTTCATCCACCGCCGTGGGCGCATAGTTGTCAATGGCCATCGACAGGGAGCGGTGGATGGGCTTCAGCTTGGGCGGCTTCTTCTTGGTGGCGGGATTGTCAAACGACGAAGTGCCCGAGGTGTGCTCCTCGTCCGCCGCGCCGGCCGTCAGATACGGATCGTAGCTATGTACGGCCACAACATGCTGATGGCGCGAGTGCTGTGGTGGTGGTGGTGGGTGGTGGTGGTGCGACTGCGACTGGTGCTGACCACCGCTGGTGCCGCGCTCCATGCGGTAGTAGTACTGCCGTGGGTATCTATGGTAGTAATGTGCAATTGTGGTGCTGGTATGTGGAGGAGCAGGAGGACTTTCGGTTTTGGTTTTGGTTTTTTTTTTGGTTTTGGTTTTTGGTTTGGGTTAACGCACGAAAAACTGACCTGGTCGGGGTCTGGAACTGGTTGTGGTTGGTTGGTTGATTGGTTGATTGGTTGGTGGAGTTGGTGGTTCGGTGGTAAAGCTTATTGCTGGGCCAGTTTTTGCGGTGGTGTCAGTTTGCGGTGGTTCAGTGTCTGGTGGCAGGTGAATTTGGTGCTACACACAATACACTATGCGGGTGGTGGGGTTGGGGAATGGACACGGTACACACACACACACACACAAACACCGAGAGAGTGTAAGGGTGCAAAAGGCATTCGGTTAACTAAGTAGATGAACGTGTGTGGTGGGTGGTGGGTCTTGTTCTTGATGTGGTTGTTGTTGTTGTTGTAGCTGTGGTTGTAGCTTCTCTCGGCTGGTGGTGCGTTTCACTCAGCTTCTCAGCTAGTTTCGTGCAAGTAAATTCCGTTTCTTTATGTTTTATTGTCACATTGTGTGGATGTTGTTGTTGCTGTGGTGGTTGTTGTTGTTGTTGTTGCAATTCAAATGAGTTGTTGATGAGTTTTGCTGTTTGTTGTAAAAAATGCTCTGTTGTTGTGTTTTGTCTGTTTGCTACACTCATTAAAATTGGCAAATACAAAAGCACAACTAGAAGTAGACAAGAGAAATACGTAAAATGTATTAGCAAGCTGGACGGGACGGGACGAGGGGTAGTGATGGGTGATGGGTGATGGGCGGGTGATGGGTGGGTGGTGGTGCCAGCTGGATGGTGTTTGAATCAAATAAAAAAGCATATAAAATGGAATTGTATTAGAGAGAAGCATGGAAAAGAAATCGCATCGAATTGCAAATTGAGTCAAGGCAAGCTTTGCATACTATAATGATGTCGATGATGCGGAAGCAATAGCTATAAGTTTCCTCCGCCATTCCCTTTCTTTCTTTCTGTTTTTTTTTTCCTGGATGCCAGCCAGAGGGAAATGAATTCAACTGAAAATGGCCAAAGTTGCTGCTTTTGTGGTGTATTGGATTGATAAGAATTTGGTTCCCAGTAAAAATTTGGCCATCAAACATGTTGTTGTTGTTGAAGTAAACTTCAAAGGATTTTTGGAATTACATGCAAGGATAATAAGATGTACAGAGATTTTGGATCACCATGTTTCTCCTATTTCTTTATTATTAACCAAGAGCCGATGGCTAATCTTCTGCTTAGAGTTATCTGTCACATAAAGTATCCAATCTTTTGAGTTTATCTTTTATTTGAGAAATCGGAACTTAATTAGTAAACATTTGTATATAGCATCATTCTTTGAATGGACCAGAAAGATAAGTCTGAATATATGTTGTTGAATTGGGCAGTAAAATGGGTATGCTTAGGTATGTAACAGACCCAAGAAAGCATCTATATAAACTCGTAGTAAAAGACCCGAACAGAACCGGTTGTCAGGGGTTCGGTTTCGGCCCTAGTTCCAGCCTTGCTTCTAAATGCTGCCTAACCAAAGGCATAGAATTCATATTTACATACTATAAAGTGAGAAGCAAGAAGAGATGCTTCCATTTCCAAATTGGCTTCAGTATTCTTAGACTCGAGACTTCAAACTTTGCTTATATTATATATTGCCTTTACTATACTAGCTGTTCCATCAAGACTGTTCTTTTTCATTTAAGAATTAGACTGGATTTACAAGATGAAGCCAACTTCAGTAAGTTCTCCTAGTAGGCGAGAGAATCAGTTGAGATGCTAAACCTTTCCTTCATAAAACGTATTCACTTTGCCTTCAATATTCCGCCTACTAGGAGAACTTCATGAAGTTTGCTTCATTTGGACTGGATTTACACGGTGAAGATAACTTCACTTGATAGTTCAAGCGAAGAAACACCTTGGGATGCGGTTGATCTAGCTGGAAATAAAGTTTATCGACAGTTTCCCTTAGCCATATGCCGATAGGTTAGAGACAGGGTTGCGTTTTTGGTTAATCGATAACACGAGACTGATCCTACAGATGTTGTAAATGAGAGTGAAGTTTAAAAGCGATATCAAAGAGAGCTCCAAGAGGCTAACTTCAGGATTGTCAAGAGATAAAATCAAATTGTTTAAGAATCCTGCCTTTAAAATTCTTGCTTAATTCAATCGTTGTTTCACAAGCATATAAAATTAATATAAAAATCAACCCTTTTCTTTGTTTCACAACAAACTTGAAGATATTTCCCAACCGCTGGCTTGCATATTTGATCAGTGATTAGTGCATTGGGCTGTGAGTAACCATTTTGTTCGACTTCCCCCATTTGATTAATGGGAAATTGTAGGCTAACACAATTGTCTTCAGATTACTCTGGGTCACGTAAAGGCTTATTTGCCATTCTTCCTGGTAATGTGGCATAATCAAATTTAATCTATGGAATTGTTTGCCCCCCCCCAAAAGCCACTGCAGCCGCAAAACTGCCCCCAAACTGGGGACAATTCATCATTTTGTCATACCTTTTCTGTGTCTGACGTGCAGGAATTGTTACATTTTGCATAATTTAAAGCGACAGGCGGCAGTCCTTTGCGACTGTCACTCGCAGTGTTAATTTTTCAAAGCTCATTGATGGATGAGCTGGCGCCAGTTGACATTTATGTATTCACGATACCGCCTAGAAGGCTCAGCAGGACTCCTCCTGCAGCGGCAGCAGCGGCAGCTGAAGGCTGGTTAAAAATTAACGCCTTGCGGGACGAGTTAAACATATTAAAATTGGGCTGTGCCAAAGGTACCGAACAGAACATTCGCCCCAAATGCACAGAAGACACCGAACATCACGTACTTTAAATATGTTTAAAAGAGCTTAAAACGGCAAATGGAAAATGGAAAATGAGTACAGCAAACAGCGTACATACATAAGTAGGCGGTATCCACTGGCAACATCTGGCGTTGGCAGTCCGCGCCCCATCCATTGTCTCACACAAAAGACAGCGCCAAGTTTGTGTTACGGTTTCGCCTGTCAAATGCGTCCGCATATCAAATGTGAGACGAATTACGTCGGATCCCCCCCCGTCCCCACTAGACTTGATTCCAAATCGTTTGAGCAAATTATACTTTGAATTCATCTAGATAACTTTGGATGCCAGTCCATGCGTCAGACACACAAAGCGATGTGTTAATTAGCATAAAACTAACATTTCTGAGGCCGGGCGACAGGACCCAATTTAAATATCCATACGTGCGTAATCAAGTCAAAGTCCTCACGCCACCGCCAATCTCGTAAATTGTCTCGCCGACACGCGAGTGTGAAAATCAAAGTGGCATTAAACGCACGCCCACGCACTTTGGTCAGGACTCTGCTTGGATAGCAATTAATTGTCGCCGCTGCCATCATTATGTTAAGTGGAGCAGAAGGAAGTCGGGCAGGAGGTGCACGGCAGACAACAATAGCCCGGCCAAGTACAAGCCGGCAGCAGCGAAGCTACACTTAATATTATTAAACCTGGTGAAGCGGTTTGTGTGCAGAATCTGCGCCCGCCTTTTAGCCATAAATGTGTTTGCGCAAGGACGCGGGCTTCAAGCCAAGCTCGCGTGTTGCTACACGGTTTGATTTCCAGGCGAAGGCTGCCATCTTCTGCTGCTGTGCAAAAGTAATCCGATTAAATGCCGAAAATTATGCAAGGAAATGCATTCTCATGTTTGTTGGCACTCATCAAAGCGACATCCTCGACGACAGCGCACACACACACACACACACACTCTTATCCAGATGCCAACCCATCTTGTGTTGTACGTGAGTGTGTGTGAGCATGTCGCACAATTAAAATTCCTGCACACATACCAAGGCATCTCAACTGTGCGTTCCATTCTCATTATGCCAGTATTTACTCAACTCGAGCGCGTTCCTCGGGTATGCGAGCTCACCTTAGCCAAGTCATGAACCGTCTGAGATTTATGCTCTAGCAGAGCACTTTAGCCAAGTCGCAAGCCAGAGGTGGGCGGAGGAGAATTTGTACACAGCCATTTTGGGGGGGGTTTGTTTATTCGAAATATGGCACCTTTTTTTTTAAGTTCAGAGGTTTTATACTCTGCAGAGTATTACTAGCTAACCTAAATATTCATTTTTAAGTAAAACATGTTTTTTTTCTAATGTTTAGGGTGAATTTGCTTTATGGCCTTTGATTTTAGAAAATAATCGTTGAAAATGTATGAAATTTTGTGTTATAATTATGAAAATAAGCTCTAATTTTAAGAAAACCATTCGAAATTGTCTTGTTTTTGTGCATTTCAACGTAAATTTTAGTAAAATTTTTCAAATTATTGTAAAAATTGGCATAAGACTTAGAAAAATCTTTCTATTTTTCAGGGCCTTTCACGCAAACTTAAGGACAAATTTGTTAAGGGACGAGTTCTTATCTTCTAAACAGATTTTAATAGATTTTAATTTTTTTTAAATCTTCTATTATTAAGACATAATAGACAGCTCTATGTAGCACGTTGGAAAACGGACCTTAATGTTTAAAAAAATACTCCAAGTTTTTAGAAAACTCTTTCAATTGTTCAGGGCGCTCCACCTCAAATGTGAGAAAGAATTTTGACTTTATTTATGGCAATTATTTACGAACGAGGGGAAAGGAGGTTAAATTGTTAGAGTACAATTTTTAACTATTTTTTTTTTAATGTTTTTGGGGAGCTTCGATGTCATTTCTCGCAATATTTTTTTCCCCGGAGGTGAGAGGGCTGTATTATTGGGGTAAACTCATATAAAAAGAATACAGAAAAGTAAACTTTAGCTCGGCCGCAGTTTGTATACCCTAGCAAGCACGTTTTTAAAACTAAGACCACTTTTGGGATTTTAATTTTCTATGGGAGCTATACTATATAGATGTCCGATTGCGCTCAATCTTGGTGGAATCATGGGAAAGTATAGTAAACTAAGAAATATTAAGTGTTGAGGCCTTGCCATTGAAAACAAAAAAGTTTTTCATACAAAAACTAGTTTTTCAACCGATCGTTTCTATGACAGCTATATGCTATAGTCATCCGATCTTAACAAAACTTTGTAGAATTCTGTAAAAGCATATCAAATAATTAAATGAAAATTTAAAGGACGTTTCCATAGAAAACAAAAAAGTTTTTCTCACTAAGACTACTTTTCAGACTATACTTTTCTATGACAGCTATACTATAAAGATGTCGAATTTCGACTAAACTTAGGTAAATCATGGAAAAGCATAATAAACTAACAAATACAAAGTTTGAAGGCCTTGCCATTGAAAACAAAAAAGTTTTTCATACAAAAACTAGTTTTTCAACCCATCGTTCCTATGACAGCTATTTGCTATAGTCATCCGATTCGGCCAATTGCAACAAATGTGCAGGTTAGTTGTTATATAAACCTTCTTGCATAGTTTGGTGCAGATAGCTTTAAGAATGACGAAGTACATAACATAGAAACCGACGAACAAAGCTAAATCAGTTCAGCCCGTCAGGCTGTTCAAGAATATATACTTTATGTGGTCGAAGAAGCTTCCTTCTAGGCGTTAAACACATCCTGAAAATTTTGTTTTACCCTCTGCAAGGTTTTCAAACAAAAAGAACTGTTTGTAACCCCGCAAAAGAAGAAAAAATTGCTATGAAACTCCATGAAACTTTAACTACCCATCTTATGTAAATTCAGTTAACTTAAGAAGCAATTTTGTACAAATACTCAAAAAATAGACTCCGTACCAGGTATTGCTCGGGTTCCATGACAGCAGCACACCGTTTGTGGAATCTTCAATATACAAGGCAGATGTTCGAGCCCATGGGTTTTGTCCCAGTGTGCATTGTTACTGCAACACTAGGGATCACTTAGTTCAAGGACACAGCCCTACAAGTGAATGTCAGGAAACAAGCTTTGCACACACACAGCACACAAATGTAAAAGCGAAGGTGCACATGGAATATTCCCCATTGACATTCACCTGTATGGCTGTTACTCATCCTGTTTTTCTATGTCTTTGCTTAGATTTAAGACTCGTCTGCCTTGACAAGAAAGGAGTTAGCCGAATAAAAGTTGATTTGACTATAAAATCATCTTTCGATACGCCCGAATTATGTTTTTTTTCTCCCGGCTGGAGCCCTGTCTACGTCCTTCGACATCCCATTTTAAAACATTGTCCTCCAGAAATTGCCCCTTAAAGGCAGATTCCCCCAACGCTTGCCAAAGTAATGCATCAGTTAGTGTCAGCGAGACCTCCGTTTGAAGAAAAAAAACAAGGCTAAGGAGAACTCATGTCGTCGTATAAACACGCACATTTCCGCTTCCTTAACTTTATTCATGGCGCACGCTTCTGAAGACGCCAACTTTCTCCATCTTGCCGCTGTCAACGGCTCTCCCTCTTTGCTCGCAGTTGTCCAATATTATTTTAAAACAAATTCCATGCTCATTTCATCAACTACTACTACTTCAGCTGCTATCTCGTGCCATTCGCAGAGCAGTGGCTATTTAATTTGAATTGTTTGCTCGCCGGGCGGATGGGTATGGGCCAGCAGTTTTACGGCCATTTCGCTGTGCCACGCCCTCTGCCATAAGCTTATTAAGTGCGCTTAGTTCTTTAATAAACAATCGTAAAAACTTTCAAATACTTGCCAGAAACTGCGGCCACATTATTTCAGCTTATCCCTGACCGAACTGGAAGTCCAGTCCGAGTGTGCGGGGGCCAAGTCTGAACGAGAATCTACGAAATGTACGAAATGTACAAGATGTGAACTTTTGTCCAGCGGCAGCAGCGGCAAAGGCAGCCACAACGCCTTCGGTGGCAAATTCAATTAAATAACTGCACAGAAACTTTCGCAAAAACACAATTCCAGGCATCTTGAATGGTTTTGCAACAGTTTTTGACAAAAATTTATACAGCACAAAGTTTGCTGTTGACCCAACTAGCTAGCTACCTAGCCGCAGCCGCAGAAGCAGCCGCCTGCATTTTGATGAATTGTCCAGCAGGACCAACAGGACGAACGAGTAAGTGGCCCAAATGTGGCTGTAAAACTTTTCTTAGTCCGCTGGGTTAATAGAATTTAGTTGACCGCAAAGCTGCTTAGTTGTTTTTGGCTGCTGGAAGAAAGTGATTTACGTCGTTGTATTTCACTTATCACAGAAGCCGCAGTCTCTGTCCGGGCCCGGGCATAAAGTTTAATTTCTGTCTGATATGGGGGGTGGAGGGGTAGGGGGAAAAACAAACAAAACGGAAAGCACAGCACAGCATTCCATTTCATGCGTGTATTGGATCCTGATTCTTGTTTATGTGTCGTGTGTGGGCGGGCGGGCGGGTGTGTGCGTATTTGTTGTGGCCATCTTCCTCGGTGCTTGGTTCATAAACTCAGTTGGAGACTGGGAGCCACAAATTGTTATTTAATATGTTGGGCCATTGTTGCGTAATTGTTTTTTTTTGCAAGACAACAATGCATAAAAACAATTTCAATTAGAGCAATTTGGCTTATCAAATTAGTTTGATAATCAACCAGGAAGGTCGACGAAAGTGCTTCGAGAGGCTCCTTGAAAGTTCTTCGGATCATCGATATGTAATTCTTTAGTCATTCCTATTTCACTCTGCCCAAGTTATTAGTTAAACCGAATTAAGCACCAAATTGACGCCAGTTGAATACTTATATAGATTACATTTTGAATTGCATGTTTTGGATGGCACTTGGTATGCGCCATAGACACCACACAGCAATTATGCTAGCCAAATTGGCTTTGAATTGGTTGGTTGGAGTTGAAGTTAAGTTGATTCGTCTAAATGAAATTGAAATCTAATATCAATTTAAACATTTTTTATTGGCCATTTGGTTAAAGTTTTCACTTTAAGAATCAATATCAATGTTATGATAAGGAATTTGGTTTAAAGACTTCGCTTTACATTTGTTGGATAACAATTAAAGTCAAGGAATACATATAATATAAAGTTTACAAAGAATGGATAAGTTTGCAAAGTATTTCTGTAGGCCATCGACTACAGTCAATTGCTTTTGTGTGGAAAATATACAAGCTGCAACGTCAATAACGACTGTAAATCAATCAAAAGCATTGATTTCTCACAGACACAGACAGTACATCAAAATAGAGTGGAATTAATACACTGCCCAAGTGTAATCAACTGCAACAGACAGCATTGAGTTTGACTTGCTGAACTGTAAAAGCTGGTACCAATATCAAGGCATCCCCTTCTTGAGATTGAGTCATGATTTGAACACAGAAATTTCATGAGGTTCACTATTTTTAAGCATGATTTCAGTACTGAAGCCAATGTTGAGTATTTGCTACGGCCATATAAGCAGAAGTTTCAATGTGAATCTTCGATTTTAAAAACTTGGCACACAATCAGCACACATGTACTAAATCGTAGGTACACTTTAAGTGAGGTTTTTCCAAAAAAAACCACAAGATCTTCCCTTTAAATCGACTGTTGCACAACTGAGTTATGTCATTTTTGTTGGAACATGAAAACGATGCTGTAAAATAATTAACTAACAAATTCTCAACTCACTTGGAGACTATAAAAGATAGAAATATGACAATTTTACTTAAAATAAAACACAATATGAGGAATGTTTCTGCATCATTTACTCGAGAATTGAGTTTATTTTGAGTTAAGACAGAGGTGAAGTTGCTAGCTAGTACTAAGACTAAGAAAGAGGCGATTTCTGTGTATAGGTATAGTACCAGATGTGGATGACATAAAAATCGGAGTCATCCGCTTCCAAATTCAACCAAGTCTCCATCTTTATATTGAAACCGCACCATAGAAGTTTAAAAAAATCCAGAATATGTAGCTCCTATTACTATTTCTCGAAGAACCTTCGCTGTATGGATAACCCCTTTTCTTAGAACTATTATTCATGTTCTAGAAATCATTCTCTGAATGTTGAAAGTAACCTCTTTGTTTCTGTGTATTTCCTTATGAGAGATAAATGTCCATTCGGCAGATCATTCGTGCCTAGCCAAAGGCTTAAGCATCTAGCCGTTTCCCGTCAAAAAGCTAGACTTTTTATCGATATGCTATCGATTACAAAAAAAAGTCAACAATAGGAACAGCGTGTTCAAGGGTGGAGAGAGGGCTTTGGCTCGGTGTAAAAGGGTGGTAGCAGAGTGGGGGAAGTTTTGGAGGGATTTTGGCCATAAATTAAGCTGCCTTTGCACTTGTCTTATATCTCTTAAGCGTTTCTCTGACAATAGTATAGCAAATATCTCTAAATATTTAGAAAATGTAGCTTTCTTTAATGAAATAGAACAGATTCTATTGAATAAGAGTTTCTTTTGAGAGAAATTTGACAACCCTCTTGCTAGAGATAAATGACAAGGGTAAAGACAGCTTTAGGGAATGCTCAAATGTCATGTCATGTTCTTAAGAGTGCAAAAGACTAAAGCAGAACTGGAGAAGAGCATGGTACTTGAAATGTGGTAGAGTAAACAAAGCTACCCAACCAGCTGTGCTTTGTTTAATCGGCAGTGGAGCTAGAAAACATCACGTTTCTTGGATGATTTCGAATGATTGCCTGTGGAACAAGATGATACACAACATGAGTCTATATATTAGCGCTGGTCCAATGAAAGTGGAGTTAAAAGAAGACTAGGTGCCAAATTCAAGCTCGTTTGAGTTAAATCTGAGGGACTAGTTTGCATAGAAACAGGATACAGCAATAAAGGCAGGGCGCTGGCAGTGTGCGCCCTCAGCAAAGTACTTAAAACGATTAGTGTTTCGTGTACTCTTAAAGTGTGAGAAATGCTCTGTACTTAAAAAACAAGAGCGCCTTACCTTCTTTCCTGTATCAAGTACGGACAGAAGGACGAACAGGAAGACAAACGGACGTTAAAAAACTCAGTTGACTTCTATAGTCATGCAGATCAAGAACTTATATGATGATATGTGGTCGTAGATGATTCCTTCTATGTGTTACAGGCTTCTGATACAGCATTTCTGGTGACTTTTCTTAGCTTCTCCTTCTATACCGTCTTTAGAGTCATATCATCTTCATTTCATGGTCTGTTATACTAAAGTTTTCGGGGGAATACGGTGTCAGCGAGCAATTATTTGTGAGCAGGGTTGTTATCATGCCAAACTTTTCGATCTTTTTCCCTGTGACTAGAACGCCAATCGAAGAAAACTGTCATGGCAAATACTGCTTGAACAAACCTCGTACGCTTCCCTTCAAGTCTGAGGTGTCTATGGGATTTTCTGTTTCCTGATTTCACTCATTTGATGCCTCTAATGCAAACCTTTCACAGATAAGCTCCATAGCCCTATTGAACAGACAGCAACAGGGTACACAGTCAATTATAAGTAAGTTATCCATCATCTAAGAAGGCGGGCAGAGTGCAAAAGTATGTGTCAGTTGTGAGGCGGCGTTGGCTCAAACACGGAGTCCCGAGGCCAAGAGGCAGAAAAATACAATCAATCCAATTCAATGGGACATCGCAACCACACAAATTGCTTGGATAGAAGAAAGAAAGAAAGAAGACACTTTTTTTTTGTAGCAGCTTTAAATACACATTTTTGGAGGGCATCGAATAAACTGAATAAGTCGAATTAAATACCCTGGTTAAAAGGATAAAGAGAAGAGAAGTTTGCCTGCAATTGAAATGTAAGCTGAGTCCTTGCAAAAGAAGTGTACCCGACACGTATTCCAAAACAGCACTGACCAAAAAGCAACATGAAAAGAGGCAAAAGACAAGGTGTGCAAGGACGCAGCAGACGAAAAACTCTGAAAAACCATTAAGTTTAGCTGCATGACAGGCTCTGGTCGGCTCGGCTCTAGTTCATTGAGTGGGCACCGGAAATTCGAGATTTGGTAGCCTTCTGTTAAAGTGAGGAAGTTTTTAGTTTAAATTCGATCGGAGCGTAATCAAGTGTGTGTGTGTGTACCTGCTCCTGCTCCTGCTTCAGCTACCCCCTAAACAGACATTTTCCATTGCCTACTTTTCGGCTTACTCAAAATTCAATTTCCCTTGTTTATTTTTTGTTTGCTTCCTTTTCTTTTTTCTGTTGTTTTTTTTTTGTGCCATGGAAATGATATTATAAATTCTTCAATTTTATGTTGCGGCTTTGCCAAGTAATCTCAGTGGCACCATTAATAAAATGGCCAAACTGCGGCAGAAGTGGAAAGCATGAGCAACATATGGAAAGTCGAAGACTTCATTAAATGACACAGCACAAACAAAAATGACTGTCATTGGGAAATTTATTTCCTTCGAAGGGGAAAACTTTTGCACACACACACACTTATTGTTGTGGCAGCGCCTCGGTCTTGTTGCTGGCTGGCTGGCTGGCTGCCTGGTGCCAACTGACAGATTTAATTAATTGATTTATGCCTTAACTTCAAAACCGGCTGTCAAATTGCTACCACAAAAACCAAATGCACAATTTTTCATTACGCGTCAACAGCAGCAGCTGCAGCTGGGTGGAACGTGACACGGACCCGGACCCGGACCACCCGGCACTGCGCTACTGTCGCATAATTTTTGGCCCACATAAATAAATTAGAACTGGCTCAAGGACGGGAAACGGTTAGCGGATATTGGCCAGGCAACAGGAAGCAGCAACAGCAGCAGCAGCAAAGAAACGGCACAAACAGCAAACGAAAGGCCAAAAGGCACGTTCTCCCAACGGAAGCGGAAATCTCAGGTGTTTGCTTTGCCTGCCCGGAACAGGGCAGCCAGCCAGGGCAGCTGCTACAACTGCTCAGCTAATTAATCTTATTTTTGAAGCCACCGAGGATGGATAACCGAGGGCACACTTGAAAAGTAAGCGCATTCTAAACGCTGTTGCTGGTTGACGTGAATGACGTGATGAATGTCCCCGGGTTGTGATGAATGCGTCCTGTGCACCACAGCCAGCTCCATTGTGCCGGCGGGGGCACGCCAAACAATTTTCAAGTGTCGTTGTCACGGCCATTCAAGTTGTGCTCCACCGTCGTCGTCATCATCGTCATCATCCCCATCATTCCCGGGTGCATGTTGTTCATTTGCTCCACTACCCGTGCACAGTTTGTCAAAGTTTGTTCCCACATTTCCATGCGGCCCATAAATCTCGCATGCAGGTACACAAATAATGTTGTTTTTCCTGCGTATTTTTGTTGCTCCTGATATGGGAATGTCCTCATATTTTTGTGCCATTGCATTGGTAAGCTGATTACGCGCTAGCGCCATAACATTTGTCCCCAGATAGAGATTAACGTGGAGCAGGCAGCTGGCGATGCTCAACGCGCGTGTGTGTGTGTGTGTGCGAGAGCTTTGAGTACTTAATATATATGTATATATATACAAAAAAGAGAGATGGCTACAATTTTGCTTGAAGAGCTTAGAAACCTAAGCTAGGATCAAATTACATACTTAGAATCTGTTGTGGGGGAAAATACCAAAATAATTATAATGCTTACACAATTAAAAGGGAGTTGAGGAGGGGGGGAAATGTGAAATTTAAGTCACATTTTACATAGCATACTTTTTTGGGAGCAACACGAAATTAGCTATTAATTAGTGCAAGGACTTAACTCAGTCAGAGTATCGAATTTCTAACTCTAAGCAGGGGTCGGCAAATTAGGCAGATACTCAGCCGCTGCTATAGGTTTTCTCAATGGAACACCTTCAATTTAAGAGGTTTTATAGCTCTAAATTCACCGCCTCCGCCTGCTGCGTCGGCAGTTGAAAATGAGAAAAAGTCATAGCAAACAGTCAAGAGATGCCTTTGGAAGCTCTCTGCCCGCTTCTTCATATTTATTTCTGAGGTCGGCATAAAACTAAATCACATATTAACATTGATAAGTTTGCCCTAGCGACCTAAAAGTAAAGAAACCACCCATAGAACACCCCTGAATCGATGGCAAACGATTCACACATGTGAAATATGTCATGGAAAAACACTAAACATCAAAGAATCTAGAATCTAGTGCGGTATTAATTCAAAAAATAGAGAGCATGTGCCTATTAGATAGACCCTTACCGGACACTGCCTTATAAAAAAGCCTCTTAGCATCATTTTGCATGTCTCCTAGTGACATCCATTCTCTTCAATTACTTGTGAAATTTCTGTACCAAATTGGAACTCTGCCACCAGTTCATCTCTGGGTTCCAGGTTTCTCGGAGACCCTTAGGCTTACTATGTAGTTCCTGTCTGCTCCTTCTGCTGTCAGTCTAATTAATGATGCTTTTTTCTGTAGGCAGCTGGTATGGTGGAGTGGATTTTGCTCCAGTAATACTTCCTCATTCTTTTGTACATTGACTCTCGTTTTTTTCGTTCTGGCGGAAGGGGGACATTTGCTCTGTTTCCTTACACGACAGCTCCATATGTTAGCTTGTAAAATGCTTTGGTCAAGCCCCTTTACCTCTTAAAATAAGTACACGATATTCTTGATTTAAGTCTAATGATATCTAAACTCAACCTCAATACATTCTTGAATCAAACAAAAAACAAATCAAACAAGAATCAACCTGTTCTTGCTTTAAGCTCATAAAACATTAAAGCTATACATAAGTTTTTCTTGATATGACAGAAAACTTAAATCAAAGAAGGCTGGAAAGATGCCAAACCAAAATGGTTTTACGAACAGTTCAGAAATCTAGCACTTTTCCATAACCAAAGTGTTAGAAACAGTTGGGAATTTCATGAACAACTTTGCTTTATAGAATAGCATTTAATATTGCATACCTTTCAGAGCTTGCAGTGTCAGTCTTTTTTACACAATTCAATATATTTTTGTGCTTAAATTAAGCATTAAATTTACATACTTTTATGTGGAAGGGTTTATGGAATGTCAAGTACTTCCAAGAACAGAAATGACTTGCAATTTTAAGTAAAACGCGGTACAAATTCATTTTCGACCCATCTAGAACTCATTCATTCGTTTTAATTATAATTATGATCCCTGCTTGCAATTTGTTAATGTAGCTTTCGAATGCAAGCTCATTACTTTCCGCACCAATTACTTTTGCTCAAAGTGTTGACCCCCTCACCCAAATTGATTTCCATATTTTCCCCCAGCAATCGCTTCTTCGTTCAATCCAACTCTTAGGTAAAGAACAAAATTACCATGAAAATAATTACAGCATTCGCCACGGATTAATAATCAAACCGAGATGCGAAAAATATAATAATATATACCAACCGGGTGAAAACAACTTCCTTTTGCATACATTTGGTATCATTTTCATTACAAGCGAAATATTTGCTCAAACTCTTTAATGGACTTTCAACTGAAAAACGCAACTCAACAAGAACCACTCAACGAATCCGCCATTACACACTTAAAGGAAATCCCATTCACAAATTGTGATCCATTTCAGTTGAAAAGTTTTCGGTCGCGGGGCCACTTAGGCCATTGAGTTAATAATGACTGTCAAATGCAGCAGAGGGCGCCAGGATAACATTCCTTACACTTCAGCAGAATTGGCAACTGTTGAGCGGCAAATAAATTAGAATTTCTAATACAATTTCCACACACACACACACAAACAGGCAGGCAGGCGCATGTAATCTCGGCGTCATGTTGGAAATGTAATTTCAGCACAAATTACATTTGAGTAGAAAATTAGCACAGTTGTCCATCTCCGCTCGCTGTGTGCCATTGTGAAGCCACAGAGGAGCAGCAACCAGTCAGTCAGGCAGTCAGGCAGGACCACAATGCCAATGCCTTAGTTAGTGACTGGTCCAATTTTAAAATTCATGAGTTTCCAGAGACCTGAGCACCATTTCAAATTTCAACTCGCACAGCAGACCAACTGTTTACATTCAATTTCTGTGGTAGATGATGGCCCCACCTGGCCACCTGGCCACCACCTGGCCGGCCTATCGCATTTTGGCCAAATTTAATTATCATATATAACCGAATTTCAAGTGCAAAAACATGATATTAATATCTACAATCCTTTTCCTATCAAAATGACGTCAATGGAAATGCAAATCGTTGGCCTCTTGTTTATGTGCAGGGCAATTTATGAAATGCTTTTTGCATTGTTAACTAATACAAAAGCCCCCGACCCGACCTTGTCTATGATTAACAGGCCATGTTTTATGCGGCAAAAATTTATGACCTTAAAGGGATTCAGTAACAGACACTCACACATATAGCATGTTATTTCACTCCAAACACTTGAATGCAAATCTGTCATAACCCAACTCCTTTTGCAATTGCCAGTGAGTGAGTGAGGAGTGAGGAGGGGGTGGACCAAGGATGGTGCACGCATCTGGCCCAGCAGGCAGGCGGGTACATCATCTATGAATACTCAGTCAAATAGATGCGCATTGCAATCAGATTGCGGCTGAGCGTTGACGACTCATGCATAAGCAACAGTTGGAGCCACACAGATGGGCTTAAAATTTGTCTTTATGTTGTGAGAATTGCATTTCGGTAAACCAAATATCCAAGGGAAAGGGAGCTTTGCCAGACACTTTCAGTCAACGCAATGTTGAGCAACGCTTAAATGCAAATTTGACTGTTAAGCCGTGTGGAAGGTATTTACATACATAGCAGAGAGAGAGAGAGAGAAAGAGACAATATTCGTTGCCTAATTCTTGGGCACATCCGATCATTCCAAGACATACAATCAATGTCATAAAGAGAATGTAATGGTGCTCTTTTTGTGCCACTTTTGCTCAGTTCGTGATAACTTCGATGGCAACATCTCAGTGGAATTACTGCTCAATGTGCTTCCCTTATGTTAAGTAACAGGGATTTAACATTAATGTAAGCATTTTAATGTTATGTTAGCAAATAGCGCATGCTGCCCTGGAAAGTATGCAACGTTTGGTATAACTCTTTCAACTCTGTCGTTTATTATCAGAATTTGTTGAAAAATCAACCAGAAGAAAGCTTCTTCGTGGATAAAATATATATATATATGTATATATAGAATGTTGTGTTTAGCTGGCTCGAGGTCAAGAAAGAGAACACAAGTGTGTGTCGGTCAGCTAAACACAACATTCTACAAATTAGAAAAGTTGCTAACTATCAACTTTTATATGTATATATATATTCTTGTTAATACCAAAATTTTGCACATTTTCAATCTAGATAAATCGTCATATCTCCGACAGTTTTAGGGCTAGAAGGTATGTACCTTCTTGAAATATTTAGTAATACGAATATTGGTCTATCCGCCAAAGGATACATTCAAATTTTAAGAACAATAGTCAAGTTATGAGCAAAATAAGCTGCATTCAGTTGCTACTGCAACATCAAAATTCATAATGGGCATACACTTTGGTTGTTACAGATTTCTTAGTACTATTTCTGATCTAAATTTGTACCTTCTCTGAAAATCTAGCTCAGTAACACAGTATAGAGTATCAAGCTCATACCTGACAGTGCGTTAACTTAAAGAGAATGAAGGTTGCACCTTAGGTTGAGCACTTAACAAGCAAGAAGCCCTGTGGTGCAGATGGCAATGCTGTGGTCTTAGTACAGCGAAGTGGAGACAATATTTTCAAGAATTTCTTCCTTTTTTTTACAGTTTCTTAACATTTTGTGCTCATTAAACTTATTTCATTCTCCTTTTCTTAATTCTACATCCTTTCTCAATATTAACGCATCAGCCAGGCAAAGATAAAGTTTGATTAAGATATGGAAAATGCTATTATGGGTCAAAAACATCTAAAAATTGTATTCTATTGTACAAATTTCCATAAGAGTCTGTCATACTACAAGTTTTAGCATGCTCTTTTAATAATTCTATATCGAAAATTGTAATAAGACAAAATACAGTAAAGTTGAAGAATGTATTTATGTGGCAGGCTCTTTCAGCTATATTGTATGGTAAATTTTAGGAAGATTGAACAGAACTAATGTATGAGACGTTTTAGGTTGGTGTAGCGGGAGCGTGCAGTGAGAGACACATAGTTGATGTACTCAAATGCAAAGCTTTTACTTGTTCTTATTGAGACTCTGCCATTTCAGTTAACTTACTTTTCGATAGTACAGAAATTCTTTCTCTTAGAAAGATAGCTCACTCTTCGACAATATAGTGATTCTTGGATCCTTTGGTAGTGGATTTCCTTCCTCTTTCAAAACAGCTTTTAACAGAGGCAAGCTCATTGAATCGCCTGAGACTGTTTGACAGGGTACAACTAGTAGAGAAACCTTTTATTTCTTAGACCTTTCCTTTAAAACTTTCTAAGGATCTCAAGGACTGAAGCTTAGGACCTTATCAATGCAAAAATAAGTGAGAACATCAAGGAAAGAGACACCAGCCATATTTGAAATCGATGGAACCTTAACTTTAATGTAGCGATAAGAGTGCTGGATGGATGAACAGCAGTTTTGCCATCTACCAAGTCACATGTTATGTTATTGCTCGTGATTGCGGCTCTATGAAAACTCGTAGTTTTTACCCACAAGTCACCTGAAGAGAGACCAAAGTTAAAAGACATTAGCACCCCAGGTAGACGCCTACAGTTGTACACTCTTCCTACATGATTATTACTTTCCCACAGTTCGATGCATTCCCTGTGGAAGGTCGACTATTTGTTGCCTGTAAAAAATTTATTTGTTTGCCAGAAAGTAGGCAACACTTTGAGACTTGAAGCCGATTGTTTAGTTTTGCTTTGTCTGTGTCGAAAAGTTTTTATAGAAAACATGTACAAGTTTTCAAGGTAGTTAAGCTGCTTAACAGTTTGACAGTCACTGACAGTTCACAGCATCATCACCCACCCCCCTGTATCTCTGGCTTTTTAATCTATGTTGTTGCTGTTGGTTTTCGTTGGACCATTGGTCAAGCTCAACATTGCTTATGCTCTTTGCGTAATTATAAGCTCCGCTCCGCTCCTCTCTGCTCCGCTCTGCTCTTAAATAAAAAGTGCATCTAGCCAAATGGCATGAATACGAAATTCATAAAAAAGTATTACATTACTCTGACTCCCCTCCGGCAGGTGGGGGGTGGGGGGTGGGGAGAGAGGTATGGGATATTACTTGTAATGAATAAATAAACATGCGAGTGTGTGTGTTTGTGTATCTGTGTGTGTGTGTGTCTGCTGCTGCTTCCCTCTGTTCATATTCGTTATGTTGCACGCGCAAATAGTTGACATTTTTCATTTGCATCAATTCCGTTGGCATATTTTACGTTTTATTTACCCAGTTTCAGTTACTGTTACGGTTGTTGGAGACCCACTCAGAGCGCTCCACCAGCTTGGTTATGGTTATTGATATTCCTTTCTGACTGTAAGGATAATTTAAAGACAAGACAGAGTCGAGGAGAGTAGAGTAGACAACGCAGTGCCATGCTGTCGCCTTTGTATTTGTATTGGAATTCCCTTGTTGCTCTTGTGACATATTGACAGGTTGCAGCAGCGTTTTGTTTTGTATCCTGGCCAAAGGAATGAGTTCTCTTACTTAATGAGACAGAAAAGTTGTTTGTTTTGTAATGAACGAGAAAGTGTATCCGAAGGCCATGGCTTAAGTTGTAGACAAACAAAAATTGTCGAAAAATGATTAATGGGAAGGAAAAAGGACAACGAATAACTTAAGTAGGGAAGCTTGAATTTTCAAGAATTTTGCACTAACAATCGAGCACAAATTTGTTCTTAGTTTAGTTTAAAGAAATTGTGAGAGGGAGAGCAAGCCCATATGAGCGAATAGCGTTGAGCCTGCTCTCACAGTTTTGTTTTTTATGGGAGATGGATTGGATTGGTACTTGATTTTTTCACTCAGGTGGCTTTGAAATTCCCAAGCAGTTATGGCAGTTGGACTGATGCTGCTTTGCTGAGCAGGCTAATACTTGCTGCATTTTTTGACAATAAATTTTGAATGATATAAATGAAAAAAAAAAAAACAACAAAGAACGAATATGAAATAGTTTTTTCTTATTGGGAAATTGAAATTTAAAATTTACATTTGTGACTGTGGAGCTTTTGAAATGGATGATCTTGAAACAAGTACAAACATTCTTCGTTTTTCACATTGAACTATGCTCTTGATTCAGAAATGAGAAAACTTGGATTTGACTACGTTTTGCACTTGATTCTAGAATTTGTATTCTTAAATTGAGAATATTTCGTACTTGGTTTAAGTTTAGAAGATCTTGGAGTACGTTTTCTTCTTGGCTCAAGTATTCATGCTCTTGGATGTGGGAAAATGGTATCCAAAATGCTTACTGGGCTCAAGAAGTTTCATTCTTTCTGACATTAAAACATCTTGAATCAAGTCTAAAATACTCTATATTTTTCTGAGTAAGTTTAGCAATGGATTCCAGAATTTGTAAACTTAAATTGAGAATGTTTCTTGCTTGGTTCAAGTATTAAAGCTCTTGGATGTAGAAAAATGGGATCCAAAATGAATACTTGTATTAAGAATATTCATTCTAATCGACATTCTGACATGAAACATGCTTGAACCAAGTCAAAAATTCTCTATAATTTTCTGAGAGGGTTAAGTAAGCGGTTTTAGAATTTGTTTACTTAAATTGAGAAGGTTTTGTACTTGATTCATGTATTGAAGCTCTTGGATGTGGGAAAATGGGATCCAAAATGCATGATTGGTTCAAGAAATGTCATTCTCATAGAACTTTTGACAACCAACAATGTTGACACTAGTTTAAAATGCTTTATTTTGGTCCAAAAGTCATAATATAAAGTGTGAAAAGTGACTTAAAACTGTGAAACACAACTGAAACTGTTTCTCTGCGCCTCTCAATGAATATAAAGAGGAGAAGTTCTCTTTGTCTAGTGTACAACAACTGGCAATCGGCATGAAATATTTGAGCTTTTCCCCCACCCCCTCTTTCTTTTGCTCTTTTTCTTCTTCTCATTTTCATTTGCTGGCGCTGCAGCAGCTGCCTGTCGCCTGTTTGTGCCTCGCCTTGGCACTCAAATTGACTTTTGCTGTTAATACTTAAAACATGCAACTGCTGCTGCAGCTCCTGCTTCTGCAGCTCCTGCTCCTGCCGCATCAGCAGCAGCAATATTTTATTTCTAGTGCATTACTCTAATCACCAAAGTACACTCAAAAGCAGCTTGAATGGCAATCTCTGAAGTGGATATAAGTATGTGCATTGTACATCTATATATATATATATATATATATGTATATAGATATTGGAGGCTCTTTGAGGCAGGCTCGGCTTGTGTCTATCAGCGTTTTTTTGTGATTGGATTAATCAATCAATTTGCAACAGCTTCCTCAAATAGATTCAATTCGGCCAAAGGCCAGTGGCAGCTTTAAGCGTCATTCACAACTGGGTAGCAGCAGTTGGCCAATCAGCGTTTGATTTATGGTCATGTTTTTTGAGCCATGGGCCGGGGTTCTCATTAACAATTTGTGAATAATTAATTTTCAATTATGCAACTGTGTGCAACAATAATAAAAACACAGAAGAATCCATTAACACGCACGTCTGCACTTGGTGGGGGCGGGGCGGAAGGGCGTAAGCGAAAAGGATGAGCAGCTGTACATATGTTTGTGTAACCATAATTATAAGGCACAAGTGCTGCAGGCCCCAATCCGTTGTCAGTTTTTCCTCTCGCTCTCTGTCTCTGTCTCTGTCTCTCCCTCCCACACACGACACACACACACACACACACACACACACACATTGTACTTAGGGCTCCGTACAGCAAAAGCAGGTCAATACTTTTTCTGTTTGTTTATTTGCTCGGTTTCTCTTGTTGATTCAATCCATTGCCTTTGGGAGCAGCAAATGGACATGGATGGCCTGCCAAAAAAAATTGAAGCATAACAAAGTTAAACATTTGGATATTTTGTCCCATATCGATTTTAATAGCGCACCATTTGCAAAAATTCACAAATCAAAAATGCGAAAAGCCCAAGGCCAAAGTCAACAGCGGCCGCGTAGCAGGAGCAGGAGCAGCAGTCAAGTGTATGTTCGTGGGCGTGGCACCTTTTTTTTTTGTACCCAGACGACGCTGACTCAAGGGCCCCCCCTTTTCCGAGCTGTTTACATTAAAAGCTTTTTAATTTGTATTCTAATTTCAATATTTGCCTGTGCACAACAATGAAATAAAACCCGGTAGCCCAGAAAAAGAAAAGGGCTAAAAACCCCGGCCGTAATACTGTTTAAGAATGTGTGAGCGACTCGCACATACATAAATATGCAAATGGTTTTCGTTTTTAGGACATGCAGCTTGACTTTTGGCACGTCGAATAACGGCAATGGAGCGTAAATATGTGGGAGAGTGAGAGGATAGACGAGTGGCCTTTATATGAGGGGGGTGGGGGGAACAGCACAAGTTTATGAGAATTTGGCGACAAAACGAGCCCATGCATTAGCCAGACATAAACGGAATGCTTTAAAAGTTATGTTCGAAATTCGTTGAAGAAAGATTGGGTATTGAAATGGCCAAGATGGAAATCAAAGTGGTTAACTTTCAATTCAGATGACAATATAAATACAACCAAAGATTTATACATATTATAGATAGCTAACAAGGGCTTCTAATTTCTGATTTGATCCTCATGCGTCATCTATAAGTCTCTATATATCTTTGATATAATTATGTAAGTGTTTTATCAATGATTTATGGATATTATAGATGACGCATGTGAAAGATAACGCGATTATTTCTGGTAGCTGACATTGGCTACCAATTTTCGATTGGTTCCACACATTTGGTACAACAGAACATCAGAAGAAATATACCCTTGCTGCACGATTTTCTAACTAAAGGCTGATTTCTCATGTTCTACACAGCTGCTATGTGTTAGATAAACTCAGAGTTTGCTCTCTTATTTGTAGGTTCATGTGACAGATAGCTCTTTGTAGTAGATTAGAAAACAGTCCTAAGACTACTTTTGGGACCTAAGTTTTATATGATAGCTACACTATATAGCTGACCGATTTCGAACAAACTTAGGAGAATCATACAAAAGCCTCACAAACGCACATCTATGAAGTTTGGAGTCGATTCCTTTTAAAACAAAAAAGTTTTTCTCAGTAGAACATCACTTTCGACCCATCATTCGTACTGCAGCTATATGCTATAGTCATCCGATTTTGACAAAACTTTGTAGAGTTGTGTAAAAGCATATTTAATAAATAAGTGCAAATTTTAAGAACATTTCCTTTGAAAACAAAAAAGTTTTTCTCACTAAGACTACTTTCCAGACTTCACTTTTCTATGACAGCTATACTATATACATGTTTGATATCGTCCAAACTTAGTGGAAACATGAGTAAGCATAGCAAACTGAGATATTCAAAATTTGGAGGCGTTTCCATTGAAAACAACAAAGTTTTTCTGACTAGAACTAGTTTTTCGACAACTACAAATGCACGGATCCTACAAATGTGCAGCAAAATGATATATTTTTGCATTATTGTGATTAAAGAGTGTTTAAATTGAATGACCACCTACTGCGCCACGTTTTGAACTGTAATTGAACTGAACTAAAAAGCGAACAAGCGCTAGACCGATTTAGTTTCGGATTCTACGTCTTTTCAGGCTTCAACCTTATAATCATATATACTTATATGCTTCGCGAACTTTAACCCGAATCTAACCAACTGTTAAATAAAAAGAGTATGGGGTTTATAAATTATCTTTAGTCATTTGTACATCGTCTCTCTTTCTTATAAAGTAAATCCAATTGGGAACACACACAAGGACTTCTTTCTGCCTTAACGTGGTCTTTCTAATGCCGGCTTTTGTGCTCAAGCTGCTTTGAAATTCCCAAGCAGTTATGGCGTCGCTGGCATGTAATAAAGGCTGCTGGAATGGAATCGACTGGCAATAAGATAGCAGATAAAAGACCTGTGGTGGGTCTTGAAACAGCTTCCTGAGAGCTTTAGAACTTTGTAAGTTTAACAACAATAGTTAAACAACGATACAAGCCTTAAACAGCAGTTTTAAACCGGCTCAGTAGTTAGTCTTACAAAGATTTGAGTCTAAAAACTTGAAGTTTTCTGTAAATGTGTCACTAAAAAGAAGTGAATTCTGGTTGCATATGTGTATCAAAGAATATAATCAAAATAATTTCTTAGTCCCAAGCCAAACCGCGTCTGCAGAGCTTGTCATAAATTAATTTGCTTTCCACTCAACTCAATTTCTTTCAGCTTGCCGAAAACCGTATTCGTTTCTGTGTTAATTTGTCGCCCCAAAATAAACCCATTTTCAGCTGTTTTCACTCTCCAGAGTTTGTTGCATGCGGCGTATGCGCAATTACGTGCACTTCATTGTGCGAATTTTCACAGCAGGAGGTGCAAAAATTTGATACCAGCTGCTGTTGCTGCACAGCTTGGAGTCCGTGTCGTTTCACTGCCTGCATATTCTATTTTTATCGCCTGCACTGGACGGGAGGGGGGCGACGGGCAAAGGGCGGCAGCAGATTAGATGACCTGTCATCCTCATGTTTGTGTGCACAAAGTTCCATCGGCGGAAATGTTGAGCTTGATGTGGCGATGTCAATGCCGTGGACGTGGACGATGACGATGATGCTGACCGCAAATTGATATCAGGCAGGAAAAAGTGGCCTGATAGACATTTGCTTTACAAACGGGGGGGGCCAAAAGGTACTGCCAACTGCCAACAGACTGTCCGTTCGGGGAGCGAGTGAGCCGGAAGTGGCGAGTGGGAGCTGCCTTTGATTTATGCATATTAAATTATTTCATATGCAAGAAGAACGCCCGCGCGGGTGCTTAAGCATGTTGTTTTCGCAGCTTCTGGGGAAAAGTTTTCGAAGCCAAGTTTCGGGGCTCCGATTACGAGAGACTAAAGAAAGAAAAGTTGGCTCTTTTGATGATGCTTTTGTACGTATTTGTACAACTCTTATTGAGTTAAACAGTTTGTGAAATGTGAACTTTCTTGCCAACTGACGTTGTCTTATTGTTTGACTTTTTCTCCTGGCTGTTGGCTCAACTAGTCAAGTTGCCCGCTTGAAATTAAAAAAACATTTTGAAAGATGAGTTCGCGTGCTGGTCAAAACAAAGAGACAATGGCTTAATTGCTTCTCACACACACACCCACGCACACACACACACACATTGTAGGCCCAACTAAACAGCTATTAAGAGCCACTGCAGCAGCAAATTGGGCGCTCGCCTTGAAGTAGGCCGCGAAACAAAACGAAAAGCATTCAACAAAAACTTGCCAAGACGGAAGACAACCAACCAAGGCAAGAGGGAGAACGATGTTGATGATGATGATGGGGATGATGGGGATGTGGATGATGAGCACAAAGTGGGCCATGGGCAACAGTTTTGATTTGCATAAACAAAAGAGGTTCAAGTGTAGCAAAAGTGCCTGATTGAAGATTCACTTCGTCCTCCTCTTTTGCATAGAACTGAAGGTCGAATCCACCTGGACCAGCGAGAAACAGTAAACGGGTTGAATGCAGGGGGGCGGGGGAAAGAGGTAAAAGAAGGCCAGGATGTTGCACACTCGATTTCCTGAGCGCATGTCGCGCTTTGCTTGTCAACAACTGAGGGTACAACACAACAACGGGCAGAGAACACACAATGGAAAAGGCAAAAAGTTGATTGTTTTCCAGATGAAACTGCAACTGTTGCACTGCTCTGCATTTGCTTGTTGAAAAGTTGCCCCCCCTTCCTCCCACACACAGTTGCCATATTTCTCTGAAATCTTTAGGCAAATGTATCATTCCCACTCACTTGTAATTGACTTTTGTACCAAGAACTTTGCCGCTCTGATAAAAGTGATGAAGTTTCTGCAGTTTCCAGCTGTTGGTTTGCTAAATAATCTTGCTTCGGTTTGTCTTGCATAATTACAACATTAATTTGATTGTGTTTCTAGAAAACATGGCAAAGTAATTGTGAACAACTTACTTGAAGTCTCTACAAAAACCAACATCCGACTTTTGCTTTATGCACGATAGTTTCTCTTGTGCACTCAGAGAGTTGATGATGTTGCACGATTTTAATAGTTTGTTTTAACTTATAATTGTAGAATAGGGCCAGATGTTTTCATTTCAGTAATTCTTTACCTTTTAATTTGATTTAGATGTGCATCAAAGCTGAATCAGATTTAACTTGGAAGGACTAGTACTGAAATCATGACTTCCTTTACATGCCTAGCCTATTCCTGCGATTCCTACTTCTTGTCCCTATCGCTATCCCTACTCTATGTCTACTGTTGATCGGGTATGCGGCCAGTATCTTTCCTATGCCAGCTGTATTGTTGTCTTTCAGGGAGAGACTCACTTAGCCCCTCACAAATCTATCCTAGTGTGGTCAAATCACATGATCTTGGCTGCCAATGAACTGGTCGAAGCAGTCAGATTAATTGCTTACCAAACTCGCCTCACCATTTCTGATTTAGCGTGATTTGTGGCACCGTCTGGTTGAAAACACATGTGAAACAAGCTAAAAATGGTTCAAATTTGGTTACAATAGCTAGCATTGCTTGTTCGGTGGGTCGATTATTCTAATCATACAAACTCATTACGAATTTTGATAATAGACTTTAATATTTAGCAGGCGCTGTTCGTTTGCTAGTGTATTTCTGCTGTATTGGCAAGCCTTACTGAGCATTTTTGGCGTTGATACTAGTGACGAATCATGCGTGAGGAATTAAAATCATGACACTATAGCATAAAAATCATATTTGACTACTTTAAACTCCCAAAAGACAAGTGGTTAGTACCCCGATTATGGACAAACTTGATTGTATGAAAAACCTCATAGCAGAATATTCCACGACTTCAAGTATAATGAGATACTGGCCAATATTAGCAATAATAAATAGTTTAAAGTTTTTAAAAATCAAAATTGATCATTTAAAAATAGAGTAAAGTTATTTTTCTCTTTTTCGACCGAATATTCGTACTGTAGCTATATGCTATAGTCAGCCGATTTTGACAAAACTTTGTAGAGTTGTGTGAGAGCATATCAAACAATTAAATGTCAATTTTAAAAGCATTTCCTTTGAAAACAAAAAAGTTTTTCTCACAAAGACTACATTTCAGTCACTACTTTTGTATGACAGCTATACTATATAGATGTCCGATATCGACCACATTTAGTGAAATCATGGAAAAGCATAGCAAACTAAGAAACAAACAGTTTGGAGGCGTTTTCATTGAAATCAAAAAAGTTTTTCTCACTAAAACTAGTTTTTCGACCGATTGTTCATATGACAGCTATATGCTATAGTCATACGATTTTGACAAAACTTTGTGGAATTGTGTGAAAGCATATCAAACAAATAAATGCCAATTTTAAGAGCATTTCCTTTGAAAACAAAAAAGTTTTTCTCACAAAGACTACTTTTCAGTCAATACTTTTGTATGACAGCTATACTATATAGATTTGCGATGTCGACTAAACTTAGTGGAATCATGGGAAAGTATAGCAAACTAAGTAATACAAAGTTTGAAGGCGTTTGCATTAAAAACAAAAATGTTTTTGTCACTAAAACTAGTTTTTCGACTTATGGTTTCTATGACAGCTATATGCTATAGTCATCCGATCCGGCCGGTTTTTGACAAATGTGCAGCGTATTTGTACTAAAAGACTTTGTGCAAAGTTTGGTGAAGATGGCTTTCAAACTGAAGGAGAAGATGGCATGGAAACAGACGGACAACCATAAGGGTTCAGGTTAAGGGTTAGCTCACCATTTCTCCGCTTAGCTCTAGCCATAAGAATAGATTGCAACGTCCTACCAATCATTTCTCAATAAGGAATTCCATTCCAAAATCCCATTTTGGACCAGCAGACTTCTAGATGGAAGTCGCTGAATAACGCTGTATTGTACATAGTTTAGCGAGAGGCACCCATTGGCCCTGTGCGCCCTCGACTGACGGCTCTTGATTCCAAACGAAAAATATACACAAGCAGTAAATATTCACGCAAAAAATAAGGTCCTCTTCTGCACAAGTTTCTACATCTCAAATGTTAAGGACATTTATACAAGAAACTGTATCCTGTTGTCTTTGACTTGAATTCCTTACCAAAAATTAAGGGATCGCTGTGAACTGTTGTTCTACTAACTGACTTACCAAACTGCTGGCTGGTTTTAATTTTGTTGTTGTCCCTGTAATGGCAGGTTTAATCGTTTGTCAAATACCTGACAGTGGCACATGCTTTCCCTTCCCCTCCATCCCGCTCTCTACAACGCACTGTCCGCTCTGTCAAACAGTTCTTTTTTTCATTATCATGCCTCGATTGCTGCTTGGCAAGCGCGTTATTTGATGCTTTATGGCACAAGGCCCTTTGATCTTTTATGCGCTTTATCTATGGAAAAAATTCTGCGTTAACAATGGATCCCAAAATGCTGCGACCGGCCTTGATGAGGATGATGCGGCCAGACAGCAAAAACAAACACAAAACAGGGGGGGGGGAAGGAAAAAAACCAAATGGAACTGCTGTCGACAGGCAGCCTTAATCCTTAATAATGGGACGCTAATCTGGTGGCACAGGAGAAAGTTGATTAAACTGATGGCAATGTCAACTGCACGTGGCCAAAAGTATGCGAAACTCAGCATTTTTGCTTCTTTTCTAATAGTTTAGCGCCGGGCAAGTGGAGGCTTAATTAACATAAGCGAGCCTGGCCCCAGCTCCTCCATGTGTGTGGTGCTTGAAAACGCTTTTTTATCACACACACACACACACAGAGAGAGAGATCAGTAGTTGGCCTGGCTTAAAAACTGACAAAATGTACTTGAGCTGGGCGTGGCCTCCACCCTCGTCTCCCCCCACCCTACTGTCAAGTGCTGAAAATGCAAATGTGGTTCGCTTTTCTTCACAGACATCAATATGCAGCAGGGGACAACAACAAAATGGACACAAAAAAAGAAAGGAAAAAAAAGGCAAACTGCTTTCTGCAGCAATGTGATTAAAACGGCGTCTGTGACAATGCAAACAAAAGTAGAAAAAACAAAAACAATAACAAAATATACAAAACTGGCACAATGTCCTCCAATGGTAGGAGCCAGCGGGAAAAGCGGGGGATACCATTGCATTTCCTTGACCGAATCGCAAAACCCAGAGCCACGTTATCCACATTCTGTATTATTTACGGCCGCCATTGTAACTGTGTGTGTGTGTGTGTGTGTGTGTGTATTTGCGAATATTTGTGTGTGTCCTCTTAAAATAGCTGGCCATGCTTAAGAGTGTGTGAGTGTGTTTACGCGTTAAAGGATAATCATGACGTCAGTTGATTTTTAAGTGCAAAAACTGAATTAATTGTTAGCTTTCGAGTGGAATTTTTGTTATAAAATGGAATTTTTGGTCTATTTTGAATTGTTTTTTAACATTTGAAAGCTGTCCAAGAGCTGTAAGTGTTGCCTTCTGAGGGAATAAGTACCCAAAAGTGAAGGGAAACTGAGTATGGTCTTCATTGGACTTATTTTCTTATTGGTATACCCTGAAACTGCAAAAACTGCTGGCTAACGTGAGCGTTTAATCCTAAATTAAGTACAAAATCAGGCTTAGTTAAATTATTTTCGAGTATAACCACACTTCTAGTATAGTTCAGTTGAAACTGCACCACCTTAAGTGCTTGGAGCAGTCAATAGAAATAAGCCTAAGATAGCTGTATCTTCACATCCACCTAGACCACTAAAAGATTAAACAAAGGTTAACAAATCATAAAGTAACTACTATTCACAGCTCAGAATAAGAATTTCAGCTTTAATTCTTTAAAAATAAGTCTAAACCCCTAAAAGGTAAAGAAGGAGGGCTACTTTCATTCAGTTAACCCTATTTTGCCATGGGCAACTGTCTAAGCAAAACTGATTAACACCTTCATGAAATTGAAACCAAAAAAAAAAAAAACTAATCAATACTTGTCGAATGTCCAGCTGACAGCCACAAATATGAAGCAAGCCAGTGCGCTATCCAAAAGCACTCAATCACACTTGTCTGAGTACTTGACGATTCTTTCAAACTAGGTTAAAAATGGGGTGGTGGCTGTGGCGAAGTGGTACTACCGCTTGGTTTCGATGCCCGTTTCTGAAACAGCTTCAAATATAATAAAAGAATCGAAAAATCTACCAAAAAATTCACAAAATGACTGCTGGAAGCAGAAAAAACTCATGCCTAAACAAACAGAGGGAAAAAAAACCAAGAGATAATAAGCTAAGGTACCAGGAATTTCTGCTCAACTTGTCTGAAGGCAATCTCCAGACTTTTTGCACTCAACAACGGCGACATCTTAGCTCACTGCGACTGGCGCACATTGCGATGTGGTCATTTTCCACTCAGCGTGGCACACGTAGTTCGCTGTGACACCGGTGCATTTAACAGAAACCAAGGGAAATACACAATCAAATTTACAAAAAATGTACAACCAAAATGTCACCCAAAAGATGGCAGCTAAAAGTTAGTAATGCAGTTGTGTGCATGTCTATAACTTCGTATTGTTGTTGTATTTTGTTAAATCTATTTTTATTATGCAAAAGTCTCGTGCAAGATTCGGGAGTGTCGCAAATCGCTTCAAAAACTACTTGTATGAATCGTGCGAGATTTGTATAACGTGAGTCCTTACGCTCACGAGAACAGTTCTTATTACTACTATTTAGACTTAAAGACTAAGAGCCGATTTCTCATCTTCTAAATATCTGCTTTGTGTCAAATAAACTCAGATTTTACTCTAGTATTTGTAGGTTTATGTGACAGATGGCTCTATGAAAAAGATTAGAAAACGGCCCTTAATGTGGAGAGTGAAGAGTTTTGCTGTGTGGTATTTTATTGTTATTAAATGATTCGTCAGACACGGTAAATTAAAATAGCTGACCTTCCACAGCGCTTTCTTAAACGCCACTACTATATAATCTGTACCTTGCTATATTTGATTTATATTTGATCAACTATAAGTTGAAGTTGACAAACAAAGTGTTAGGGTGAAGGGTAAAGTGCTGCCCATCGCTTTTGCAGCCGGTGCTGTCCTGCCTTAGTGTTTGTTTTCCTCATAACTTGACTAAGATACATCCTATCTTCAACAATGCTTTGGCGGATCGTTAGATAATGCTGATTATGATATAACAAGCTATCTATCTTCAAAACTAAGGAAGATTTTACGTTTTTACCTAATTTCCGTATGTTGTGGGCCCTTCAACTATTGAAAAAATTCCTTATTTTCCTGCAAACTTTGAAAAGCTTATGTCTCCACAGTGTTCGAGAGCTCTGAGATTTGAGCGGTTATACGGACAGACAGACAAGACTATTTCGTCTGGACTCTTCATGCAGATCAAACATACATCTACTCTATAGGGTCGAAAGTGCTTCCTTCTGCATGTTACACAAATTTACACAAACTAATTGTACTCTGCGTACCTTTGGCATAGAGTATACAAAATCCGAAGCTTTGCCAAGTATTCACCGCACTTGTCTGAGTCTACTAACTGCCTTTGATCAGTAGCGAAGTGTGAATGAGATAGAGGTGAATTCATCACCATCTTTCCACACATTTCTCTCGCAGTGTATTGCATCGGTCTGTCATATTTTCATTAATTGGCCTGATTGCACCCGAATTATAAGTATGTGGTCAATTAGTGCACACAAAACATTTATTATTAATGACCAGACTTGGCCCGCAAGTCGATTAGCTCAATTAGTTGGGTCAGGTGTGTGTGTGTGTGTGTGTGTGCGAGAGTGTGTTGACAACTGTGGCAACTTTAATTAATTAATGTAAATATCCAGCTACTGTCCAGAACAAATGCACATGAGTTGATTTCCATGTGGCCACTAATTGCTGATGGGATTCCAATCGACCAGCCTTGGAGTCGACCCTATTAAGTGGTAGCACTTGCAATTGAATGAAATCGGCCACCCGATTGACACACTTATTAAAAGCGACACACAGAATCGGCATTCAGGCATGCGGGAAACATGGACATCGACATACTTAGGCGCATAGTTTGACAGGAGGAGGCGAGAGGCGTGCAAAAGTGGCCACCAGCAGGGCGAAACCATGTCGAACACATGCCAGCAGCACTTAAACGGAAACGGAAACGTACGCAGAGATTTCCTTGAACAACACTGTGAAAAGGAGGTGCGAGGGTGGGGGAGGCCAAGGAATTCAATTAGGCAGATGAGTGGATGGGGGGAGGCCCACAAAGATGAGCAGATAAAAGTGTTGGCCAAGTCAAAGGCAAAGCCAAGCGACGACATCTGACACTTCACATATGGGGGCGCATTATTGGCATTCCAAAGTGACTTAGCTGATGTTGCTGATCCTTTCGCCCGATGTCGACAACGACGACGATGATGATGAGTAGCATGCTGACGGCTTAATGGCAAACTTCTCTCTGCACTTTGCACCCACACGCACACACACGCACACCGACTTGAACCCATTTGACTGGCATAACGACAGTAAAGTTGAATGCGGTTGCAGAAAGTTATCATAACCGAGACAGTTGGAGGATGAATGCTAGACATTGATGTGTTAAGTCAATAGGGGTATTCACTGCGGCAAGCGGAAGGATTGTTGTTTGAGTACAGGAACTGTCATTGTCTTTCTAAGACTGACAGTGGCAGCCACACCAAACCAAAAATCTAGATATTCACAATTCATTTATCATTCAAACTCTCAACTGAACTTTTGTGCATATATTTGAATCCTGGTGCAGGATATCAGCTGACGATGACGTCAGCGTCGCCGTCGTTGAACTCAGTTGAGCCATTTTAATTGCTGCATCAATATTTGCTTTAAATTAGCTCATTGTGCACAGGAATAGAGTTTGCTGAGTGTTGGTTTGGTTTGGTTTTCCTCCCCTCCCCCCCCACCACTCAATTATCACATATTTATGTATAATTAATCGGCTGCTTCCTTTGGCTTAGATTTGTGTGGCATTTCGGCCAATCAATTTGAAATTGCATTCAAGTTTTTCGTTTATTCAATTGTAACTTTTTGTGTATACATATATATATTTTCATGTATTGAATGGAAAAACTTTTGCATTGCGCTTCGCCTTTGTAGATACATTGAATTCCAGTGTGTCGAGCCAGTTCTGCTCCTTTTGGCCAATATTATGGCAATTTTACTTAGTTCTGCACACACACACACACACACACAGCTGTGAGGGTTCCTCCTACTTATGTATACAATATGTGTATATCAAATTGCTTAAGCGGAAAGAGGAGAAGCAGCTGCTGGAATGGGGGGGACAACAAAGCCGCAACTAGTTTAGCCTAGGACTCATATAAAATTTTGACTAGTTTTTTGTAAATCGTAGAGCCGTGCACACAAATGCACACTGGTCTGAACTAGACAATTCGTGTGGGCGAGTATAAATAAAATATTCATCTCATTTGGCTGATGGTTTATTCATTACGAAATGTCGCTGATGTATGCTCTTAGCGAATTTTTGTTTATTAATTTAATTAAATAACACCAGGCGGCCACCACTGGGGTACGGTGATTCTAGAGGATTGTCGATGAATCTGTTTAATGGAAAGGGTCCTTTGAGTCTCGATTTTGAACTTAAAATTAGATTAAAAGACTATTTTGTTCATTTTTAGATAAGTTTTGTGAGGAACCAAGACTTTTGTCGTTTCTCTCATTGATTTTATCGTATAGCCATATTACTTAGCTTTAAAATGTATTAACCAGATTATTTCTACGATTTTTTTGAACAAAGATATACCGCCCTTTATACATACAACGCTCATAAGTATGCTATAAATGCTGTAGAACAAATACATTAGACTTTAAAGTACTTCTTTTTGCATTGCATACCTTTGGGCAGCTTGGAGTTTTGTCCTTTCAAGCACATGATTACTTAGTGGTAAAGATAACCACTTGAAAATAAATCAAGTCAAGACTCAAGTCCAACTAAAACCTACTCTGCAGCTCCCAAGGTGTTAAGTGCTGCCCATCTCAATTTCAGTCAGCATTAAATATTTGTTTTTCCCATAACTCGACTATGGTTCAACAGTTCCTATCCATTTATTCAGCGAATCGTTAAATAATACTGCAAGCGGTGGAAACCTTTTATCCTTAAAACTGTGGCAGATTTGTCATGTAATTCAAATTTGGGAGCGTGTTGGTACCTACCGAAGAACATTTCCACTCGGCTGTTGATGCTGATCAAGAATTGATATACTTTATGAGGTCGGAGTTGCTTCCTTCAGGCTGTTACATACTTTTCCAAAAACTTAATAACTCTAAGATCTTTAGTACAGGGTATAAAAATCGTAGAATAGCTTGGAATACTTTAATTGATAGCTAAGATACTACTTCTTCTACTACTACTACTACTATTCGATAATATAATGAAAAAAAAACAACAAAAGCATGAAATTCGCTAATTCTTGATAGTCGCATGGGCTGAGATGTCGTCATTTGGGTTTAAATTCCAGAGACATCTCAGAGTAAGTTATGAGTTCGAAGCCCAGACAAGGTGAGTGAAAAAAAAATAAATCTTAGTTTTGGGCTTTTTTTTTAGTGGTATACCCTTTCGCCCTTTCCAACCCCCCTCCTTACCACATTTCCTAGGGTAAATAATGTAGAGCGATTAGTAGTAAATATTTACTCAGCCTAGGCATGTAGAAAAGCTACACAAACGTAATGGTTGGGAAATACCAGTCAAACGTGAGAATACCTACATTCTCATTAGTTCTTACATATTTTGGTATCTCTGCGTTCTTTTCCAGTACTACATTGAATAAGATATATAAGGAAGATCATGCTAAAATCGAATTTTTACTAAGAATAAGACTGATAAAAGGAATATATTGCAATGAAATGAGTAAGATGAAAGAAAGTAGACAAATTAAAGCGAGAAATTCATTGTAAAAGGAACTAAATTGAAAGAAAAGAGACATGCCCACGGGCGTTATTGCACTGGGCGTTATGGTATGCCCCAATTCAGTTTATTATAGCTATAAAATACTTAAACGTTGTAATTGAGAAGAATATTATTTATTTACTTAAAGCACATAAGAAAGCTGGTTTAGTTCGACTGTAATATACTCTGTGATAATGTTCAATGCTGCAGCGAACAAACTTTTGCTCATAACTTGACTATCGTTCATCTAATTCTGATCAATCCCTTGGCAGAAGGATAAATAACTCTGATTACTAAATATGTTTGGAAGGTACGAACCATCTAACTATAAAACTGAGCGAGTTATGATGTTTTTTCCGAATTGCGAGGGCGGCAGGGGTGTGGCAAAAATTGTAGTTATACTAGAACTCAATCTCTTATCATCTCTGCATGGAATGTCTTCCAAAAGAGCTGAAAATCATTCAAATGATGTTAAATTTTCATATTCTTTTGATGATTTTCAGCTCCGTTGGATATTCAAGGCATATCCAGTCCAAATGGATACAGGAAATCATTCAAAGAATAATTTGTGATGTGATTCTTTTCAAGAATATCATCAATCAAGCCTGCATATCCTTTATAGGGTTGCAGGTGGCTGTTTCAAAGCCCCAAAAACTAGGCAACGCCCACCCTTGCCGCTTGCAGCACTCTCTTAATATGCCAGTTTCTTTTGTTTCCCCAAAAAAACACAGAATGAGTAGGAGACCCGTGTACAATGTACACACTTATGTTAATTATTGCACAAATTCATCACACTGTGCCGCCGCATGCGACTGTTGGGTCGCCCACACACACACACACACACACACACACACACACACACTCAGACACACACACAGCTCGGTTCTGCCTGCACCCTCTCATCTGTTTAGACGGTGTTTGCTTTGCTCTTGCTCAGAGCGCGAGGATAAGTCGAAATTTACACGCAGGCAGTGTGGGTGGAGCGTTGAGTGGTTTGCAGGGTTATGCTGAAATTTGCACTTTTTTGCACACATACTCATGCATGCTGTTTATGCATAAGGCGGGTAGGGTATGTGTGTGTGTGTGTGTGTGAGCAGCATAAGTAAACAAGTTTAGTATAATCAACGGGCGGGCTGGCAGGGAAAAGTGTTGCACATCCGCTTACATAACACACACACACTCTCACACGGACACTCTTGCACAGAAAATATATTGACAGCACTTGGACATGATGTAGTAGATGTTTTTATTAACATGACCAAGTCGAGAGCTGCATTTAGGGTGGGAGAATGTGGTCTCAAAGTGGCCATAAAACCACATTACCTGTGATTTCCTTACTCAAGCACAGCCACTCATCGAGCTGGATGGCTGCCTCAGCTGGCGTTGCAGTCGGGACACACTCTACATACTTGCAAAATGGACTGATGGCACCTTTGCGACCGGCTCATTGAATGTGTTCATCTTAATTTTTTATAGAATAGCTCTCCTGCTCCAGCTCCTGCGCATGTCTGCCAGCATTTTCAGCTGGTTTAATTCAGTTGCCCCAAGACAAAGCTGGCTAAGCCACGCATACGCCCACGCCATTTGGTAGGTGTTTTTATGACACGGTCTCATAAAAAACCGGCACCAAAAAAAAAGGAAAGGAAAGGAATGGAAAGGGTGACACACGAACAAAGCCACAAAACGACTGTACATTGAGGAGGAGGATGGAGTATGCAGGATGCAGGATGGGGGAGAGCAAGGAGCAAATTGCTAAGCAGACCCTCAAATTATTGAGCACCAGCTGTGGCTTACACTTTAAATATTTTCTGCATAAAATTCCGATTTCATTTGAAAGGCGAGTTGTCCTCTGACTTTAAGCTTAATGAAATTGAAATTGTCTGGCACAACTTTATGAATTGTTTAATAAGTTTTCCTCGGTCTGTGTGTGTGTGTGTGTGTGTGTGTGTGTTTGCATTTCGTGTGTCTTATGTTGTTGTTTCTGCCCCCGGGCCGTTCTTTGCATTTCTTGAGCTGTATTTACGCAAAAGCCGCTGGCTACTAATTTTATATGCATAAATCAAAATTTTGTCAAACAAAATAAAGGTCGCTGGCTCAACTTGAAAGAGTAATTGAAAGCATTTAAGTTGACATTAAGACGCAAAACAAAAAGGTTCAGATTTACTTGTTGATTTTGTCCCCACAGATCGACAAAAACATACAAAAAAAAAAGGGGCAAATGAGCCGGTAATTCAATTACCAGCGAATGAACTGAGGGGGGTGGGTTGTCAATTAATGTGGCCTGGGAATTGTGTTTCATGTAATTTTGGTTAGTTGCCTTGGGTTCTCCGGTTTAACCCTCGTGCCTTGAATATGCCGCGCCTAATTGTAATTAAATAGGGGTTTTTGCGCGCTGTGAACTTGGAAATTGAAATTCAAGGGAAAATATGTGAAATCATTTGCTAAACTGCCAATGGCAACTGTACTCGGTGGGTTTACTGCGGCACAGCATAAAATTTGCATTATAATGAACAAAATCCGACCAGTTGTTGTAAGTCCTTTTCGTGGAATCCGCAGACAAGTTGTAAAACGGCAGGTTGCCTTCAATTTTGTGGTGTATGTCAATCAGGATGTGTTTTATGGACTGTAGGTTAGATACCTGGTAACCAAAACTGTTCGATTCGAACTGGTCGAAAAGCTATAGTTTCAGCTAATCATACATATCCAGCATAATTTAGGGGACTGCACCTATTAATACCCTAGCAAAGGGTATTCTAGTTTTGTCCAGAAGTTTGCAGTGCATAGAAATATTCATTTCCGACCCCATAAACTATATATATTCCTGATCAGGGTGACGAGCTGAGTCGATTGAGCTTTGTCCGTCCGTCTGTTCGTCTGTCTGTCTGTTTCTAAGCGAACTATTCTCTCAGTTTTAAAGCTATCGAGCTGAAATTTTGCACAGAGTCTTCTTTTTGCTGCACACCACTAATATGTCGGAACCGACCGGATCGGATAACTATATCTCATAGCTCCCATAGGAACAATTGGTCGGAAAACTAGGTTTAGTATGAAAAACTTTTTTCTATGCAATGGAAACTTCTTAAAACTTTGTAATCGCAGGTTTTCTATGTCGTTTTATAATTCTATCAAGTTTTATTAAAATCGGACAACTATATGGTATAGCTGCCATACAAAAGATAGGTCTGAAAAACAATCTTAGTTAGAAAAACATTTTTGTTTTCAATGGAAACGTCTCTAAACTTTGTAATCGTAGGTTTTCTATGTTGTTTTATAGTTCTATTAAGTTTTATTAAAATCGGACAACTATATGGTATAGCTGCCATACAAAAGATAGGTCTGAAAAACATTCTTGGTTAGAAAAACTTTTTTGTTTTTAATGGTAACATCCTGCAATTTTGTGTTTGTTTGTTTCACATGCTTTCACATAATTTTACAAATTTTTGGCCGAATCGGATGATTATATCATATAGCTCCCATACGAACGATCGAAGCGAGCACTTGCAAGGGTATAAAAACTTCGGCACAGACGAAGTTAGCTTAGCTTTCTCCTTTTTGACAAATTGAATAACCAAACGCTGGTCTCCGCTTATCACAGCAAACTACATTTAAGCCTTGCAGCTGTATAATATGATATAGACGTCCGATCTACTTGATGTTGAATTATACGCAGCTTGATTAATATAAGTTCTTTGAACAAGAAAGAAAGTTGGTCAAGAACGACTCTAACATACTCTGTACCAAGGAAATTATACGCTCAGCATTAATTTTGATGCTGCAGTAGCAACTGAGAGCAGCGCTGCTACTGCGTTGCAGCAGCGAACAGTCTTTTGATCATAACTCGAAAACCATTCATCCGATCTTATTCATTCCTTTGGCGGATCGATAAGTTATATTGATAACTAAATATGTCTAGAAGGAACGAACCATCTATCTTTTGAACTGTGGGAGATATGAAGTTTTTCCTAAATTGCGGGGGCGGCAGGGGGCGTGGCCAAAATTAAAAATATACTTAATCTGCCTACAGACATAAGAAGCATATATTCCATACACGTCAAACCTCTATCTCTTAACATCTCTGAGATCTGTGCGTTCATACGGACATGACTCGGCTGTTGATGCTGATCAAGAATATATATACTTTATAGGATAGGAGATGAATCCTTCTGGCTGGTACATACTTTTGCACAAACTTATTATACTCTCTGTACCTACGGTACAGAGTATAAAAATGGCTAGAAATTGTGTATATAAATGTGAGTATTAAAATAGAGATCGATCTCCTACAACAATTTTAATCTCCGAGATCTTGTTTTTCATACAAATAGCAGAATGGATGGAAGTGCATATCGACTCGCCTTCTGATGCTGATCAAGAATATAGCATACACTTTATCTAAGTAGCATCCTTCTGCCTTCTGGCTCAAGCCTTTACAAATCCTCTTTCAGAGAACCCTCGCCAACAAGCCTTAAGTCCCAATTCATTCATCCTTTGGGCGGTTACAAGTCAATTTAATCTTAATTTATGATCAATATTATTCAATCAAACATCAATGTCTTTGTCTTTGTACTCCGATTTCGCTCTCTCCCTTTGTGCCACCAGCGGCAACGTTTGTATACCGCAGAGTCAGTCAATCCAATGTATAAATATTAATTGAAATAAAAAGTTTTGCATATGAAAATGCGTACAAATAAATGGACCCTCGTCCCACGGCTCCTGCTTCTCGGTGTGTGTGTGTGTGTGTGTGTGTGTGTTGATTTTTCGGCTATTGTATTTATTTAAACGCTATTTTCGATTGGGCGCCGCCCTCTCAATTGTGGCTAAAACCAACTATTATTTGTGTGAAATTGGAAATTCCAATCAAAACATCATACGGCCAAAATGCGGCAGTAACCGTATCACGTTTCCCAGTTAACGGACCATAATAAATATTTCAGGCACAGAATTTCATGGGCGGCAAACGTCCACTTAACCTGCGGACAAACGACCCATTTCATTGGAGCAGCAGCTGAGGAGGAGGAGGAGGAGAAGTAACTGGAGATACTATATAAGCAGACGGTGTAACCTTTGGACAAGGCATTCGCTTAACCAAAATGGACGAGGATTATTTTTCCGTGCAGCGGAGCGCCTTGCAAATCATTGGTTTCCACTTGAAGGATGGCCATTTGAGATTACGACATCCGTTGTGGGCGGGACTGCTTATCCTGGGTCTGGTCACACATAATTGGCCCATGGTTGTGTACGGACTGCAGGATCTGAGTGATTTAATACGTTTGACAGACAATCTGGCGGTAACCTGGCAGGTGAGACCTTTGCGGTCAGCTTAGATTTTGTGTTCCATCTTGTGGCTTTGGCAGGGTTCACTGTGCACGGTTAAGTTCCTGATGTTTATACTCAAGCGGCGTCGTCTGGGTCAACTAATTGGTCGACTGCATAAGCTCAATGAGCAGGCGGCGGCTGCCTCGGCGGCTCAACTGGAGGAGGTGCGTCGGGAGCAACAACTGGATGGCTACGTTTCGCGATCCTTTCGCCAAGCGGCCTATGCCGTGCTCATTGCCTCCGTACTGATGCCCTGGTTCATTGGTATACTGGGCTATCTACAGAATGAGCCGTTTCTGTTGCGTCCACCCATGGAGTTCAACTTTTGGCTGGACGAGACGAAGCCCATTAACTACTTTCCCATCTATGTGTGGGGCATTGTGGGCATAGCAGCTGCTGCATTTGTGGCCGTCGCTGCGGATACGATGTTCTCCTGGCTGGTTCACAATGTGGTGGCTCAATTCCAGCTGCTCAAGCTACAGCTGAGGCAGGGCAACAGCGAGGAGAGTCATCTGGTGCATTGCGTACACTTGCATCGCGAGGCCTTGGATTTGGCCAAGAAATTGAGTGAAATGTATGCGGAAATAGTGTTTGTTCAATACATGCTGAGCTACCTCCAGCTGTGCACCCTGGCCTATCGCTTTAGTCGCGGTGGCTGGAACTCGCAGGTACCATTTCGCACCACCTTTCTGTTGACTGTGCTCATCCAATTGAGTTCCTACTGCTACGGTGGGGAGTATCTGAAGCAACAGAGCATGGGGGTGGCTGTAACCATCTATGATAGCTTTGAGTGGTCGATGGTGACACCAAACCAGCGTCGATTGCTGCTCATGATGATGAGACGTGCCCAGCAACCGTCGAGAATATTTGGATATATGTTTGATGTGGATTTGCCGCTGTTGCTGTGGGTGAGTGTGGGATTTGGAGCTGGGATTTGGGGAAGTGAATAAAGAGTGATTTCTTTGCTATTTGAATAGGTTTCCAAGACGGCGGGCTCATTTCTGGCCATGTTGAGAACGTTTGAGCGTTAGAATGCCTTTAAATTGTGTCTGATGCAATGAAATGAATTTGAAGAACTGTTTTTGACCATTGAAAATGGTTGGAAGGAAGCCTAGGATATATATTCTTGATATCAACATAAACTAGTCATAAAGTTCATTAAGATCCCCATTTTGATTGGCAAAGCTAGTCAACATTCGGCTAGAAAATAAATGAAAACGCCTCAAATCAAGGCTACAGGGTATTTTAGAGTCAGTGCAATCGCTTCCTTTATAAGTTTTTTGACAGCTAAGGTAAAGGCAACTACAGGGCGTTTAATATTCCAAAAAAATTACTCATACGCCACGTAGCACAAAACAGAAAATAAGTGCCACAAAACCTTTGGTACACTCAAAACATTGTCTTTTTGGATATTTAACTTATTTTGGAGAGTCTAATTGAGCCCACGTGTGGATGCGTTACATGCCAAAGAAGAGGAAGAAGGGAAGAGGAGTGGGTGATACTTAGTTTTGCTTGCCCAATGGATGCTGCATGCCCATGGAAGAGAGACAACATTCAGCCAACACGAATGCGTATAACTAACTTATGAAAAGAAAAGTTATTGTTTTGCTATTCCAAAGGAGCGTACAAATACTTGAAATTTAATTTTGTTTACAATTATAAATGGCGATTTTCAGACTAAAAAGATCCGAGCCGAATCTGAATCTACATATGTACAACTAAGTAAGAAAGTTGTGCAAGCCCGTCTATAACCTACTCTGTACCTCCCAGGGTGTTCAGATGTTTAAAGCGCTGCCCATTGGCTATTCCAGCCGGTGTTGCCCAGCATAAATGTTTGTTTTCCCTATATTCCCGACCAACGTTCATCCTATCTTCACCATTTCTTAGGCTAATTGATAAATTATACTCACTACTAATTATGTCCACAAAATACCAATCTTCTAGCTATAAAATTGTGCAAGATATGAGTGTTTTTTACAAGTTAAGGGGGCGTGGCAAAAATTTAAAATAATATAGAATTACCTGCAAGTATGGGAACATATATCTCTTACCATCTCTGAGTTCTGTATATTCATACCGAGGTGCATGGCTATATCGACTCGGCTTTTCATGCTGTTCAAGAATTTATATACTTTATAGGGTCGCAGATGCTTCCTTCTAACTTGTACATACTTTTCCTCAAACCTAAAATGTACCTGGACTACCAATAAGATGACTAGGATACGCAGACAAAAAACAAAATTTTAAAAAATATCCGTGGAAGGAGTTTCCGTAGCCCTTTTCTGCTGGAAATGTCTTAAATATCTATTTGAGCATCCAACGTAGCTAAAGGCCAACCAAAGTAATGATAAATGATCATTCTTTGAATGATTTAAGAGAGGAGCTGCGTAAAACAAGGTATAAAGAGAGTTTTTTTGATGTTTGCCATTGAAAAATTGTTCATTTAGACCCATTTTTCGACCCATAAATTGATGTGATGTTGATAAAATCATTAAAATTGATTTAAAAAAGAATATGAAATTAATAAAAGTGGATTTTAAAAGCGTTAATACTGAAAACAATGAATATTTTTTCATCTTTTGCATCTTAATTCGTTTCAGAATGCGATCAGATATATACTACGTTTATACACACAAAATATATCAAGCTATATGCCCTTTAAAGTATGCTATGTTATATGAAAATCATTATTTTGGTCATGTATATATATTAGATTTAGAGGTAAACATCGGTTGGCCCATAGCAAGCAATTATAAGGGGCAGCACTGAGCAAAAAATCTATGGGCAGCACTTTACACACCTTAACACTTTGTGTGGCCTCTAACTTTAAATTAACCGGTTAATTAAAAACTTTGGGAGGTTGTACTCGTGCTTGAGTGACTGAATTTGTGGTTGTTTGCCAATTTTCCCCGACTTTTGCTTATATTTAACACCAAAATGCTACTTTTAAGTTTGACTTACACTCTCAAAAAAAAAAAGGGTTCCCCAAGAAGAGCGGCTCTATGCATTATGCATTATTTCAGCCAGCATTATTGTTAATTGGCGAAAGAGTTCGTCCTCCAGGGAGGCTGGTGTTCACAACTAAACGAAAAAGTTGTAATTATGGAGCCAAAACACCTTGACGACGAGAAAAAGACTATTGTGGCTCTGGGCCCAGCTACCTGTTCTATGAGTTTGACAGAAGTGCAGCAGTCTTGCTTACAACTTGATTGATTGACAGTAAAATCAATCAAGATGGTCTTAATATTTGTATCCTTCCCTTACAGACTCCTTTCTTTCAGTTCAGTCCACCCTGGGGCTTAAGCCTTTCCTTTCCCTTTCTAATTAGCTGTCTTGAATGTAACTGAAATTGAGTAAGTGTCACCTGTGGGCACAACACAGGAGCAGCTGCAGCTCTTAAACTTCTTTTTATTAATTTCCCCCACATGCAACATTCTGCTAATTTCGAACAACTTCTGTGGTCGAATATGTCAAACACACACACACACACACAACAACCTAATTGTTGCTAACGGCTTACATTTTGCATTGGCTTAGGGCTGAACCTGGGATGATGCTCTAATTTGCTAGAAATTGCCAGGGCCAAGTATTTGCATTTGGCTTCCTTCTTCTTTTTTTGTTTTGTTTTTGGTGCTGTCTTGTTTGTACTAGTTACGGCTTAGTTCCTTTGGAACACATACCAAACTCACGCCGAAATTGAAATTCATGAGGTATTCCAGGAGAGCAAGGGAAACGTGCTCATGCATGTGCCCAGGTTTTGGGAATTTTGTTAAACTGAAAATATGCAGCAGCAGCAGCAGCAGCAGCAGCAGCAACAACTATGTGTGTGCAGATCAGAGGGCTGGCCTCAGCCAATAGCCTACGGCTGGTCTCAACTTTTCACATTCAGGTGGATGGAGTTGCTTGTCTCTGGAATTTGCTGATACTTCCGAGCTTGGCTCAACTACGGCGGAATGCTCTGTGTGTTATGGAATGCTCAGCTGAGATTCGAATACGATACAAGAATTTTATGATTAAATGTGCAAAATGTTTGGCCTAAGTACTGACAAATCTGTTCGTGGATTATGTAACAAATTACTCGACGAGGCGCCGGCAGCAGCAGCTCCTGTCAGCATAATTAATTCTGGTTGATGATTTATTTGCCTGGATAGTCCCCAGCTTATACAAATGTGTAATGCTTAATCATAGACAGGACACGGGCCATTACGCACCTGCAGCTTGATAACATTGAGCAAATTGTGAACTTTATCTCATTTGTTGTTTTGCTTTGTGGGTGAAGGGAGCGGGCGGGGGGCGGTTGAGAGATAAAAGTGCGCGCTCACAAGTTGAAAATAGTGACGGAAAAAGCATTTTATGTGTATTAAAAAACCCAGAAATAAAATGAGAGACAGCCACAACAGCAGCACAGATTTTTGTGCGGTTCGTTGGGCACATAATAATTCCATCAGCAGCCACGGGGTGAGCGGGGGCGGGCCGGGGCGGACAGCGTTTAGCTGTCCAGAGATAACAGTGACCAAAGTGGAAAACACCGCCGGCACTTTTACTGCAGTTCCAGCAATGAAAATTGATTGAAGTAGAATGCCACGCTCGAGATGTGTTCGCTGTCCACCTGAGCGGGGGGGGGGGTGGGCCCAGGAAAGTGTGCTACAGTAAATTTTCATATGTTTACATATTTTCGTTGGGGGTTTGCCACCCTCCCTCCTGTTGAGCCAGCCCCAAACTTTTCTAATTAAAATTTGTGAGGCCAGGCCAGGCAGGGCAAGGAGTGAAGTGAGCCCGTTTTAATAGAAATTATATTAATTTCATTCCCCAAATATTTCCATGCATAAATATACATATTAATGAAGGCGGCAATTGAAACTACAATTTGATGGGCCGCCCCCCCACCCCCTCCCCGCACGCACGCACTTAACTTGTTTACTCTGGCTTAAATGCCATTTTAATTGGCCAGCTCCGGCCTTAATTAAAAATTGACTTGATTCAAAGAGACCAGCGAGCAGCAAGCAGCATGAAAGCATTCGTTGGCTGCCAGCCAAATTGCTCTGTGTTTTTACGGTTCTTTACCCTGTCCGCTCAACTCTCTCCGCCGCTCGATTGGCAGCTGCGTGTGTGTACCCACATACTCTGATTTATGCTGCATTGACTCTCAAAAACTGTTTGCCTCGGTTTACTCTGAATCTGAAGTGGGCGGTTTTATGGCATTTGGTGACCCATTTGCTATGACTTTTGCCTGCACCAGCATAAATTAAAGAAATGCAAATTGACAAGGACATAAAAAATTATGCAAAATGTGCAAAACAACGGAAAAGAGCGAAGCATTTTGGGTATACTATATATACATATTGTGGGAGATGTTGTAAGAGAGTAGCGATTTGAAGTAAGTTTTTAGGGGGGGATTTTGTATGTAAATCCATGAGGACCAAGTGGAAGGGAACGTCTGAGTGTTGGTGAACGACGACCAGCTGCATGCTGGAAGCTGTATGAATCTCTAATTGGAAACTTGTCATCTACTTTTAAAAGTTTTTCATTGATTTTGATTTTGATTGAAGCGTGCATAAATTTTAGCAAATCTGTTTAATCTTTAACTATTTTTGGTTGCCCTCTGCACTTCTGTTGCACTGTTCAATTATCGGGGAACAATATTCAAAAGTTTAAGCCTGACTTGGGGCATACTTTCTCATTAATTTCATATATATAAGTGCTTTTAGAAAGGAAATCGACAGGACTGTTTTGTTTAAGTCCCTTACATACAAGCTTGGCGTCATTTTGAAGTCTCTCAAGAAGCATCCAACTCTAGTATTATGATTATATGCATTTTACTTAGGGGTAGGCAATGTAAGCAGAGTAGTTGCCACTGAGAACAGAGAATATACAATAGAAGTCGGGCCTAGAGCTTTTAAAATCAGAACTAATCTGCAATCAGGCCAAAACTTAAAACCCACAATTTACCCATAAATAAATTATACAAATAATTATTATAAATTATATGGCTAGGAATATAGTTTCCATGTTTAACCAAATATTAAGTAGAAACGGACACTTTACTGCAACTGAGAAACACTTGTTCAGAGTTGTAGCCCCCCAAATATGTTATGTGATTTTTTAATCATTTGCCAGTCCGTTTTTGAGTCATTGGTCATTAGTATGAAATAGCTTTTCCCAAACAAAATTTGAAAGATTATTTTAACAAAAATCGCCTTGATCAGTCTTTTTTGAGCCTTTTTATACCCTTGCAAAGGGTATTATAATTCAGAATATTCATTTCCGAACCCATAAACTATATAGATTCTTGATCAGGGTGAAGAGCTGTCTGACTGTCTGTTTCAACGCGAACAAGTCTCTCAGTTTTAAAGCTATCGAGCTGAAATTTTGCACAGAGTCTTCTTTTTGATGCACACTACTAATATGTCGGAACCGACCGGATCGGATAACTATATCTCATAGCTCCCAAAGGAACAATTGGTCGAAAAACTAGTTTTAGTATGGAAAACTTTTTTCTTTTCAATGGAAACGTCTCCAAGCTTTGTAATCGTAGGTTTTCTATGTTGTTTTATAGTTCTACCAAGTTTAATAAAAATCGTACAACTATATGGTATAGCTGCCATACAAAAGATAGGTCTGAAAAACAGTTTTAGTCAGGAAAACTTTTTTGTTTTTAATGGTAGCATCCTGCAATTTTGTATTTGTTTGTTTCACATGCTTTCACATAATTTTGCAGATTTTTGTCAAAATCGGATGACTATATCATATAGCTCCCATACGAACGATCGGTCGAAAAATGGGAAAACGAGTATTTTTTGAAAATATTTAATCGAGCACTTGCAAGGGTATAAAAACTTCGGCACACACGAAGTTAGCTTAGCTTTCTCGTTAATGTTTAAAAGAAAATATCTTTTAAATTAGAAATTAAGATTAAAAGAAGACTTTAAAATAACTCAAACACATGCTTAACCTGTGATTGATTGAAATATGCACTGAAATGGACTCGCAAATGACTTGAAAATGAGTCTACATTGATCAAAAGATCGAGTTAAAAACGACTCTTCAAGGAAGTGCCACTTTCTCCTGATAAGAGTTTATTTTGCGTTCAAAAAACGAACGCATTTATTACTATTTTAATCAGCTTCTCGAATGTGTTCAAAATTATATAAAATGTTTGATGGGTATTTCATGAAATTTTCAACCTTTTGCGAGTCTTTTTTGAATCATTGGTCTGCTTAAAATTAAATTTAAGACTCATTTCAGGAGAAAATGGTTATCTTAAACTAAAATAAATGGCCTAACTGTAAGTATTCCTAAAGGTTCGTTTTAGCACGTTTTTTCTAATCAGTCTCGATTCATTTTCGAGTCATTTGCGAGCCTTTTTCCTTGTATTTTTCGAGTCGTATTTTAATAGAACACACTTCGAACAACCAAGTGTCATGATAATCTCTTTGTAATTGTCACAAGAGTTTGAAAAAGTGATTTTTCTGTTCAAAAAGATCTATCAAATGTTTTGGGGGAAAAACTAACTCTTGGAGCCATGGTAGCAAGTTCTTGCCCACCGCTGCTTTAATGTGATATTATGATGGCTGATTTCTAAACTTCTTGATAATTTTAGCGGCTAAACTTATATAAATTCACCATTTAGAGCCGATTTCATGTCCTTGTACATAGCAAATAAACTAACAGAGTAAGTTCTAAGACTAGATTTACACGATGAAGCCAATTTCATGAAATTTTCTTAGTAGGCGGCATATTCAAGGCAAAACGAATACGTTTTTTAAAGGAAAGTTTTAGTATCTTGCCTACTAATTGAACTTCATAAAGTTTGCTTCACCCCTTGTAAGCCCAGTCTAAGTTTATCTGACAAGTAGCAACTATTTTTATAAAAAAATCCACCCTTACCCTTTAATTTGTAAGTTTCTCGAAATATACGGAATGTTATGCTCAACAATTGACAGAATTGGAACTAAATTCAGCGTAATTAGAGTGAAATATTGAAGCGAGAACAGCCCCCGCACAGTTACTAAGCTGCGTAGCATACTTTTAGGCGCGGCATTATGTTCTCTGTAGCATTTGCAGCATTCATTTGCCACATGTTATTTCACACACACACACACACAAAACAAAAGACTCAATTAATTATTTTATTGTGCATAATTACCAACAAACAATTTTCCAATTTAAATATGTTCCAGTGGCTTTTCCGGCCACGCCCTCATCACACCTCCTACCCCCCGCTCCTCCACCAAAAAAACTCCCATTAATCTCATGCATAATTAAATAATAGTTCATTAGGATTGGGGGAGGGGAGGAGGGGGCGAATCAATTCGTATAATGCCGCCTAAACCTTCTTAACTTGGCTGAAATAGTGGTGCAAGCTTGTCTTGACTCTGCATTGGATGGTGGCTGATGGATGATGCGTGGTGATGGGAAAATTTGTGTGGAAATCGTGTGTGTGTGAATCGTGAGAATGTGGAGTGGACATTCAACTAAAATTATCTGGTGAATGGGTGCATCTGCAGTGTGGTACCATAGAATGGGAGGGTTTTACTTTTTTGTACATTACAATTTTGGGTTCCATGGTGGTGCTGCTGGTGGTGGTGCTGCTGGTGGTGGTGTTGTTGTTGTTGTTGCTGCTGCTGCTGGTTGCTGTTGCGGCGTCGGCGGCTGTTGATTTGGGCGCCTTGCTGGATGATTTCATGGCCCCTCCTCGACGAGCTTCTTCTTCGTTTTGGTTTTGGGTTTATTTTTTTGATTTGCTGTTTCTGTTTGCACGGGCGATTTGATTGAATTTCGGCGGCACTGATGTATGTCTGTGTGTTTGTGTGTGTGTGTGTGTGTGCGTAATCGAGTTATAAAAATTGTTATTTTGGTGTTTTCCTTTTCTCGGATTCCTCTTTTCAATTGAATTGATTATGTGCTAATAAAATGCATGTAAGTCAGTCCGTCGTTTCACAAATTAAGAGATTGAGAAAGAGAGTGGAGGAGAAGGACAGCTGTAACAAGCAATTGAGAACCAATTAGTGGCAGGCGGCAGGTGGAGTCGCAGCTGGACGGCAGGAGCAAAAAAGAATGCACAACAAGTGCAGGAAGACCGCACCCTCTGCTGCTGCTACCGCCGCTGCTGCAACTGCCACGCCTACAACGCACAGCCTCATCCCCTCATCTTTCCCAAATCTCTCACACACTCGCCGCCGCGTTGTCTCTGCTCGACCATTTATTTGTTAAGAATATTTTTGTTTTTCTCTCTCTTTAGTTTGCTGGTTTTTTTTTTGATTTGGCTTCCGATTTCAAATACGTTCCAAGTCCCAGGGCATTCACTACTCAGCGCTGGGCGCTTCAGAGGAAAAGACAACTTGATCACAGCATGGAAAATGTTCAACTGACCGAAGCGTCCAGCCTGCCACGCATAGCATTGGCTTTATCAGCTCGTCCTGGCTCGGCTGGTGCCTCGTCTACGGCTCGTCTCGGCTCGTTGGTTCGGTGGTTCGCACTCGCTTTCCACTCAACAAAAAGGGCGAAGCAACATGTTGGGACTCAGCATCCTTGGGAGTGGGGCTGCTGCGTCACGTGTTGCTTGCCTTTTGAGTGAAAGCTCTGGGTTTCCCGCCCAGCGGAAATTATGCTTGATGATTTGTACAATATTACTTTTCCATCGACTCCATGACAAAGAATTTTCCGTGTTACTTTGCCTTAGCATTTCATAATTGAAGGGGTGCAGCGGAGGAGTGTGGGGGTGGGGCTTGGGCGGGCTGTTTGTCTTTCATTTAACAAAGCAATGGCAAACTTTTAGCATATTCTCACCGGTGCATTCACACCTCACTGCATCAGGATCAGCATCAGCATCCAGTTGTAGTTTTTCGGATAAACTAGTCAGACCTGTGCCGCCATAATGCAATTATGAGATGCCTGCTGGCAAAACTCACTTTTTTGGTCTAATAAGCACTTCCCATTTACGAAATGAAGTAAGTCGGGGCGCGGGCTGCCACGCCCCCCACTCCCCCACAGCCCTGCCTCTGTTTTGTGTGTGCTTTTACAGTCAAGTTGGCAAGCGTTAAAGTGGACCTACGGCTATAGTCATGTAATAGGGAGAGACTAAGTAGACCGAATCTGCTGCTCATACAATTTTTGTGCACTTTTGTGCAGTTTATTAATAAAGTTTTATTTTGGAGGCGGGGATGATAACAAAGCAGTTGGGGGGAACTCTGTCGAGTGCATTGAATAAATAATAAAATATTTAAGCTCAGCTCAAGCTCCCCTCTTTTTTTGGCCTGACATAAACGGAATATATAAGGCTAAATAAATTGAGTTTTAATTCATTTGAAAATTTGAGCAACTTGATTCTAAACTATCAAACTACAAAGGAATACAACTAAACTAAACTATCAAACTACAAAGGAACACGGCACATGGTATTCCATTTCGCGAACGTCACTCACAAGTGGAATATTGAAGATTGAGTGAACAAAGTGAAGGATAGGTCGGAAATGGGGAGAGATAGCCCGACTGTAACACACTCTGTACCTGTTCCGAGTGTATCACACAGAGTGTTAAGTTGTAAGTAGAACTTAACCTATACTTAGGCATAAAAAACATAGAACTTTGTACTTGAATTAAGCATACACGTTGTGGAATAGTAAGGTATATACGAAAATACTTGTTTCAAGTACAAAATTCTTATTTCAAGCACGATTTTTCACCATAGGAAATGCTTGATTTTACATACTTTAATGTTGGACATGTTTCGAATTAGTTTAAAGCCCATTTGATCTTATTTTTTGGTTATAATGGTCTTAGCTTAAGACCGATTAACTCTCAAAATAAGTACACAAGCATTCATTCTTTCTTAATGTATATGGAGAATTTCATACTTGGATCAAGACTGTAAGAATGAAAATTCTTGTTTGAAGTATGCATTTTTATACCCTTGCAAAGGGTATTATAATGTTTCCCAGAAGTTTGCAACGCATAGAAATATGCATTTCCGACCCCATAAACCATATATAATCTTGATCAGGGTGACGAGCTGTGTCGATTGAGCTTTGTCCGTCCGTCTGTCCGTCCGTCTGTCTGTTTCTACGCGAACAAGTCTCTCAGTTTTAAAGCTATCGAGCTGAAATTTTGCACAGAGTCTTCTTTTTGCTGCACACTGCTAATATGTCGGAGTCGACCGGATCGGATGACTATATCCCATAGCTCACATAGGAATAATCGGTCGGAAAACTAGTTTTAATGAGAAAAACTTTTTTCTTTTCAACGGAAACGTCTCCAAACTTTGTAATCGTAGGATGACTATGTTTTTTTATAATTCTACCAAGTTTTATTCAAATCGGACAACTATATGGTATAGCTGCCATACAAAAGATAGGTCTGAAAAACAGTTTTAGCTAGGAAAACTTTTTTGATTTTAATGGTAGCATCCTGCAATTTTGTATTTATTTTATTCACATGCTTTCACATAATTTTACAAATTTTTGTCTAAATCGGATGACAATATCTCATAGCTCCCTTAGGAACAATCGGTCGGAAAACTAGTTTTAGTATGAAAAACTTTTTTGTTTTTAATGCGAACGTCTCCAAACTCCGTAGTTACCAGTTTATATAGCTTCTCCACGATTCTGCCAAGTTTGGTCGAAATCGAACATCTATATGGTATAGCAGCCATAGCAAAGTATGGTTAGAAAATAGTCTTAGTATGAACAACTTTTTTATTTTCAAAGCAAACGCCTCCATACTTTGTATTTCTTAGTTTGCTATGCTTTCCCATGATTCCACTAAGTTTGTTCGGAATCGGACATCTATATAGTATAGCTGTCATACAAAAGTAGTCAGAATAGTCTAATCTTCTACATAGAACTATATGTCACATATACCTACAAATAACAGTGTAAAATCTGAGTTTATGTGACACATAGCAGCTATGTGGAAGATGAGAAATCGGCCCTAAGGGCATAGAACTATCTGTCTCATAAACTTACAAATAACAGAGCAAAATCTATGTTTATCTGACACATAGCAGCTATGTAGAAGATGAGAAATCGGATCTTAGTGAGAAAACTTGTTTGTTTTCAGTGAAACTGTCGCTCAAATTAATGAGAAAAGCGTGCTGCAAGGGTAATTCTTCTTTTAAAACTTGCTTTCTTTGTATTTTCCCTGCCTTCTCCTTTTATCCATCACCTTCCTTACTCGCTTTGACACGCAACAGACTGTAGACTGTACACAGACCGCCTAAAACATGAAATCTTATTTGCATTATTTTATTAATATGTTTTTAAACAATTTCCAAAGTTCCAGCTTAAATTTTGGGGGTTCCCCCCCCTCAATCAGCGAAATGGTCCACTTTAGTTCAGCCCACTTGGTGGTGGTCCATCTTGTGGTCCGCCGCCACTTTGTCCACCATCATTTGGTGGTGGTGCTGGTGGTTGATTTTGTGGCCGATGGCCGGCTGATTGTTTCAAAAATCCAGTGGAGCCCACCGACGAGCGTAGGCCGGCAAAGCGATTTAGCTGAGGCCTTTCATCGGCCTGGCATCAAAATTGAATTTGTGCTTGAAAACAACAATTAGGAAATATTCAATTTTTGGTGCTCACCAAGGCCAAAGCCAAAACCAGGAACAGGACGCCAAACAATGCAAAATACTTCATTCTCATAAAATTGCAACTGAAAACTGCTTGAAGTGCACAGCGCACTTGGGCTTTATATACAACGAGTTGGGGGAATTGGGAATTGGATTCATATCTTTGGGCAATTTGTCGGTAATTACGATGCGAGTTGAAAGATATTGCTAACAGCAAACAAATTGGATTTAATTATTTATAATTGCCTCATGGCATGTCGAGGCGGAACAAATTGAAAAGTTTTTAATCCATTTAATTTGATGGTGACATTCTCTGGCCATTGATACGTGATAGTTGTGGGCCTAATTCCCCAGAAAACCAACAAAATACAAATTAAGTCTAACGATTTACGACCCATAAATTATGGCACTGAGAACACTAAGTGGAAATTTCCCAGCAGAGAAATGAAAATGCAAAGGACTCGTACTTAAAGCTTCACTTTGTGGTGGCTGGCGCTTTTTGGTCATTTGCTGCTGCTGCACTGACAGCCAGCCAACTCCAACCCTTTTGCCAGCCGCTATGCAAATCACCTCCGGGCCATGCAAAAGCAATTTCGCTCGCTGAGCATTTTTCCGGCCGCCAACATGAGGCCACAAAATGTCTTCAGTTTCTCAGATGTTTGAGATTAAATTTTGGCCCACGGTTAGCCAAACAAACAGTTTCTAGTGTGTGTGTGCGGGGAGGAGTTCCTATTCAGGACCTGCCTGTGCACACACACACACACCGCCACGTGAGGTAATAAATATGCCCGTCGTCTGAATATTGAATATGCCTACAGCCGTAAACTTAAGCGTAACAGTAACCATAACCCATCCGTGAGCCTATAAAAAAACCATTTTATTCAAAAACGTTGGCGTGTTAGCCACCCGCATACATTCTGGATGAGCGCCACTAATGAAGTTTCGTCCTGTCCCTCACCATTGTTTGAGTTGAAACTCACGATTGTTTGCTCGGTCCTTGGCGCGCCCGCACCGCCTATTTATTTATGTTTATAATAGGATTTTTATCACACAAACTTTGAACCGAATTCGGTTTTGTAATGAGTATTTAAAAGGCAACCAAAAAAGGACCCGCAGCAGGAGCAGCAGCAGACCCGGTCTTGTCTTTTGGCCACGCGGCCCAGTGTCCGCCACCGGAGTGGTCTGACTAATTTACGGCCATGTTTCATTCATTATAATAATTTTGGGGGGCGGTGCGGGAGGGGGGAGGCAAGTGCCGAAACCAAAACTAAATAATTGCCAAATATTTGAGCAAGTTTTTTCTTTTTGGTGCCATAAAGCATTCATCTCATTATGGTTTTCACACTGAAAGCTTTTTATGAGCCATATTTAAGGTTTTGTGTGTTGGCTTTTTTTGGTCTGTGGCAGGTTGGAAAGGGTATATCAAGTCTTTGACTTCATATTGCTAGAAATAATGCAGTGGAATGACAGAATCTCAAGGATTTGGAACTGATTTTGTTCATTTTTGAGAATCAACTTATATCAATTCATTGTAGAATTTTGTAACAACAAATAACTTTCTCTTAGAACGAATCGTTGCTGTAGAAAAAGTATTATAAATAGATATACAATTCTTAAATCAAGAAAAAACGAGAAAGCTAAGCTAACTTCGTCTGTGACGAAGTTTCTATGCCCTCGCTTAAATAATTTCAAAAAATACCCTTTTTTCCCTTTTCCGACCGATCGTTCGTATGGGAGCTATATGATATAGTCATCCGATTTGGCCAAAAATTTGTAAAATTATGTGCAAGCATGTGAAACAGACAAATACAAAATTGCAGGATGCTACCATTAAAAACAAAAAAGTTTTCCTAACTAAAACTGTTTTTCAGACCTATCTTTTGTATGGCAGCTATACCATATAGTTGTCCGATCTTAATAAAACTTGGTAGAATTATAAAAACGCATAGAAACCCTACGATTACAAAGTTTGGAGACGTTTCCATTGAAAAGAAAAAAGTTTTTCTCATTAAAACTAGTTTTTCGACCAATTGTTCCTATGGGAGCTATGAGAAATAGTTATCCGATCCGGTCGGTTCCGACTTATTAGTAGTGTGCAGCAAAAAAGAAGACTCTGTGCAAAATTTCAGCTCAATAGCTTTAAAACTGAGAGACAAGTTCGCGTAGAAACAGACTGAGAGACAGACAGACGTACGGACAAAGCTCAATTGACTCAGCTCGCCACCCTGATCAAGAAAATATATGGTTTATGGGGTCGGAAATGAAGATTTCTATGCGTTGGAAACTTCTGGGCAAAAATATAATACGCTTTGCAAGGTTATAAAAACCACAAGACTGTTCATTCTTTGATAACGCAACTTTTAGATTCAGGGGAACAACTCGACATATACTACGTTTACACACACACAACATATATCATGCCTAATGCCCTTAAAAGCATGCTATGTTATTTGAAAATCATAATTTTGGTCAAGTATTTATGTTATATTTAGCTTAACTCTACATTTTGTAGAATACCCAACAGTCTGAGTGAATATGCAGTGTCAAATATCAATGACAGACATTTGAATACATAATAACTTAAAGAAATAAAGTTTGCATACTTTGTAGGGCATTAATCGCAAATAATTTGATGCATATAAATATAATTAAGTAATAGAATCAACAATTTATACATAAAACGAGACTGAAGTGAGATAACTACAAGACAAAAAGTACAAAAGGCAAAAGCTATTCCGAAAATAAGTTGCCTTCAACTCAATAAGTTGATCTCCCAAATTCTTGATAGCAAATGTTTTAAATGTTCTTAATATGAGCACCATTTAACTCAACCTAGCCACCGCACCGAAAAATATAGGTTGCAATTTATACAAACTTCTGCAAGAACCGTGCCTTAAAGCAAATGGTCTTGGATTATACTTGCTTTAGTATATTTAACCAACCACATCTTTAAAACTTGTTAATAGTATTAACTCCCTAACCAATTTAGTGAAATTTCCAGAAATTTCATTCAAAATCTGTCTAATTTTGTACACACACACAGAAACCAAAGACAAGTCATAAAAAAGCTCAAATAGATTGATTAAAACTTGCCCCTAGGATGAAAATTTCAAGTACGATTCCTACTAGAACGAGCTGGAATGCGTGAGTAAAACCTATAAGACTAATTTTAATCTCGGAACCGTACATAACAGTCAAATAAACCTGTCTAGAGATTGCATAGAGCACGAATATCCCAAGTCAAAGCGAAGTCATTACCAATACTATGAATCTAAGTAGGTACACACAATTAAGCTGCCTTGGAATTCCCAAATAGTTAAAGCAAAGCTGGCTTGAGGAGGAAGCTGACGTCTTTAAAAAAAAAAACAGCACCGGGATCTAAGAACAAAGGACCGCGAGACGGCAAGAACTTGGTGGTTTTGGAAATCATAGAAGTCAGCTAGGCTCTGGTGGGAAGCTATTTTTTTAGGTAACCTAAAGTTGGAACATCGAGATCATGTACAACGCGGTCATTTCTGAAGCAATTCTTTATCAGATTGAGAGATTAAACTCGTACAATTTGGCACCAAGTAGGATTCCACATCCAATCAAGCACGAATATCGAGCTTAAATCAATATCAAGCCTTCTTGAGTAAGGGATCAAGTCGAGTTCGGAAAACAAGCTAATCAAATTTGATCAAATTTAGCCTATTTCAAGCTAATCCAAAGCTCTTTCGAGCCTAATATCGGGATCAACACCAGAACTGCTGAATTCAAACACAAATCAATCTTACATACTCATACTTGGGAATGAGATTGGATGCTGGATTGGCCGACTGAAAAATTGGTACTGAAAGTGAAAACATTTTGAGCAAGTGTGTAAACCCGTTCATGGACTGTTTATGAAGTAAGTCTCCTTTGAGAGAACTCAAAGTTATCTCCTTGTTTCCCATTTTTTCTCTACCTCAAATGATGAAACTCTGTTCAGACTTATTTTTCGCCCCCATTTCATTTACCCCGCCCCCTCGAACAGGGTACCACCCAGTCGTTATCTCAACTACTTTATCTACGCCTCTGCAACAACATTGGTTTTTGTGGCTGTGGCTCATTAGAGATGCCCGTCCGAAATGTAAGCAAAATTCTTTGAGGTGTCTCCTCTCTGACCAGATTTAAGTATTTCACAGTTTTCCTTTTGTTGATTTTATCCCTCCCTCCCTCCCTCCCTGCCCGAAAAGCCTGTTTAATTTTCTTTGAAAGTCGCTGCTTAAACATGGCCAATTTAATTTAGTGTGGTAGTCGGCAGCCGTGGTGGTCGGCCCACTTAGTTTTGAGTTTTCCTTTTCACTTTCTCAGGCAATTAAGTCCAATTGAAAGTCAAGTGCATTGCTCCAAACTGCTTAAACTGATTAAATCAACTATGCACGGCCGGACATCATGACTCATCATCATTGGGGATTAGGGTGAGGCTGGGATGACTGACGACTGACGTCTGGGCTAATCGTGGAAAAGTTTGTGCTGGGTTTAAGCCTGTCGATAGGGAAAAATGACAAACTTTTTGCGGAATTATGTGGCATCATATTTGTTTGGAATGCTTTACATTTTGAGCCTTGTGGTTTTGCACGCACACGCACACGCACACACACACACACACACACAGACTCACATAGAGGACATTCCCTTTGTCTCTGGCTCGACCAAGTTGCTCATATTCTTTCACTTGGAAATACTGTAAATGTTTTTAATTCTTTGTCCGTGCCCTTAGGGGGGGCAGGGCAGGCCAGGGCAGGGCAGTGGCAGTGGCAAGCAAATGCGTTTCACAGCATTTCAGCTTTTAAGCTAAAGCTATGAAAATAATTTGGTCCCTGAAATATTTGCGGCCTGGCGGTGCTCAGCCCGAGCCCTAGCCCTAGCCCGAGCTGGAGCCGGGAGCCGGGAGCCGGAGACTGGGCAATCGGAATGCTTTTTGTGGTCGACAACGACAACGATGTCGTGTTGATTAAGCCCAAGAAACGCGGGCCACATTGTTCTTACACCGACTCCTTCCTGCTCCTCCCCGCTGCCTTGGCTGACAACGCGCAACCACAAAGTGACGCTTGCAAGTGGATAATAACTGGCGTAGGAACTATGTGCATTTGTTTTATGCAGCAGCATAATGAAACAACAACAAACAACAAAATAAGGGGCGGAAATTGCGTAAAAACTTTTTCAGTTTTCAGTTTTTCAGTTTGCAGAGAGTCAAGAGCGACGGCGACGTCATCAGCTAGCAGCAGCTGGGGGCTTCTTTACATTTTTGAGTACGCAGCAAGAGGGAGGAGAGTGGGAGCAGGTGGACACGTTGCTTTGTCATTGCCGCTGATTTAACTTAAGAAATGCATAACTGCATTTCACAACGTTCCATAGTGCACACATTGAATAAACCAGCAGCAGCAGCAGTCAGAGCAGGCGGAGCAGGAACAGGAAACCACGCCTGGCCGCCATTTTATCAAAATGTACGCTGTGTGAGTGAACAAATCCTTGCCACTTGACTAACTGTGGGCACTGTCGATCCCAAAAAGGGTTTTTGGGTTCATTGAAGTGAATGGTTTTTGTGGGTGTTTTGGAACCCATTTGGCCTGGTATGGCTAGAAGGGTAGAGGTACCACAAGCTAATGAATCAACTAAAATTAGGTCCCACAAATAGTTCATGCATCAGGAATCAAAATGTGGTGTTGATTTTACCCTTTATTTGAATTTCAACACCGAGAGAATGTCTGGAAGCAACTTTCCTCAAGATAACAGAGCTTTACATGCATCTTAGCCTTAAAAGTTGACTTTCCTTTTGACTAAAAAAGGAAAATAGTTTGATTGAAAAGGTTTCCAATTCGAAAACCCAAAAACCCAACATCAATTGACTGTGGAAATAGGTTTATTTACCTACAATATCGAATCCTTCTCAAATTAGAATCAAAACCTTGACACATCTTGAGAAAGAAGGAATGCTGTCAATAAAGCTAAACCTCCAGCATGTCATGTCCGACTCGAAGGACCAAAAAGATCTACCAGTTCGACCGCTGAGAGAGTGCGAAGAGAAATGCACACAGCACCTCAACTCAACCGAAAGAACTTGGAAGAATTTTAGCAGCATGTCTACTTTTCGCGATGCAGAGCGATTTTGTATACATATATCTACTATAAAGTGCCATCATCCGAACAGCTATGTATGTCCAAGATGCTCTTTACTTAGCTGGATATCCATTAAGAAACTGAACTTACTCATGTCATCAGTATCTTCCTAATCTTCTTGATCAGTGATCTACTTATACCACCTTCCAACTCAATATTGATATAATAATGCTTCATCGTCATCTGTCCTTGATGTGTGCAGAGCTTTTTTTTTAAATCTTATGTGAATCTTACAGGTAGATTAAAAAAGCAGCTCAAAAGACAACAAATTGAGAAAAATTATCTACTTTACATGCACCACGCAGGGACATGTAAGGCGACTTTCTAAATGGACGAGGCGAATGATACAATGACTACAAAGGAAGGAATTTGTGGCACCAAAGAACTAAAACCAGGTTCACGCAGTCGTTGTATGCATTTATTATCAGCTTTGGATAAAAGTTACTCCCGACACCAGTTCGATTTACCGAAATACACCTTAGAATCATCGAACGCTTCCCTATACGCGTATGCGCTACCTTATAGTGATAGTATCAAGTGCCTGCCTCGTTCTTTTATTGACTTAGCACTATATTTGTATGTATTCAAGGCAAAATAACCATAACAGAATAACACGTCCAAGTGATAAAATTGTTTAAATTTCGAATTTGTATCAAAAAATGTGTTTTGGCACGAATTCGTTTATAGAGCCCACCAGTTTGGTGTGGATTTTATGATTTTAGGCATGTTTTTTCAAGAACAACATTGGTAAGGCCAAATACTCTAAGACAGCAAGTTGGGGTAACGGTTTTACAAGTGAATTTCCAGGAAATTTGCCTTGTGGACCTTCAATTTTACATATGTGTGCTGTCTGCGCTCTCACACACAAGTCAAATCAAAGAACCACACGGAAATATACCCCTTGCCATACATTATTTTGGCTGTTTTTCCATTTAAAGTTCTAGGAAACTTTGTTAAGGGCATTTCCAGCCAGGACAATGATAAGCGATATCTGTTGTGTATAAAAAACGTAGGGTTCCTGCACAGTGGAAGCCAAAATAAACATGTTTATAGCCTGTAGACTTTTGCAGCAATTCAACCAAGTTCTTTATAATCATCCAACCACAGAACAGGGCTTATTTTGATGATCTCACAACCTTTTAACAGAGCTCGATGGAAAATCTTGAAAGTTAATGTCCCCTCATTTTATTTGCTTTCACTGCCAACTGTTCCACCGTACATTTGGGAACTCGGTGCAAAGTCAACACACAAATTAGTTTTAACCAAGGCATTGTCACGCTGTGGTGCACCCCCATTGTGTGGTGCATCCGCCATGGTTACCGATTAAGTGCGACGCCTTGAAAAAGGACTCTCGACCCGCAGCTGCAGCTGTAATATTTATTTGATGTTGACATTTGGCAGGCGGCTTTAAGAAAGTTTTTGTTCGACTATCGCAACGATTGCAGCTGGCGCCGGGGGGTACAACTTTCTAATCATCGCCTAATTAATCTCCCAAAATGATGTAGGTGGCCAAGGAGCATGCATGATGATGGATGATGGATAATTATGATGAGGAGGAGGAACAGCAAACGCAACCGAAATTATCGAACAGCAACGAATCACTTGCATGCAACCGAAATTGTAACAGTAAGTGAGGCAACAGCGAAGGCGGGGGCTAACTGTGTGTGTGTGTGTGTGTGTGTGTGTGTCAGATGCAACATGTGATACGTTGTCCTAGTTCCTCGCCCATTATTGTTCCGTTATGCAATACAATGGCACACATAAAACGCAAGCTTAAGCCACGCGGTGAGGGACATTCAAAACTGAGTGAGCTCCAAAAGCTCCACTCAACTGCGCTACCATCCCTTAAAACTCAAGCTCAAGCTTCAAGCACACACAAAAGCTTATCAACTAGAATTTATGGCAAATGTGTAAAGCTCTCGCTAAGCTTTCACAGGGGGGCACCATAAAACGCCATAATTCTTATTTCTTGTGCTTTCCGTACTTACATTTCGTTAGGTATTCTAAATTTGAAACGAATTACGAAACAAAATACAAGAGAGACACAACAGGACATTAGATTGATTTGGTATCAGAGTCAATCGGCGGGTTCAAGCGATATCGATGCAGAATATTTACAAATGTCAAAGCACAAATTGAAGGATATTTGTTATTTGGTTTTAAAATGCCCACAGACTTGTTCCATTCCGAGAATAGGGGCTTGGCTTAAGACTACAGGGATTGAACAAGCAGGCGAATCTCCACTTACCCATATCATCAATAATCGGAGCCATGCGCAGGGTCACGCCTATAAGCATGAGGCACATGAGCAACAACAGGCAGGCAGTTGCTATAATGGTCCAGCGTGCACGCTGGGAGAGATCATGGGGATCAATCACCTGAATGGATTGCATCATTTAATAAAAAGCTTGTCTCGTTCCATCGATTTCCATTTTTCTCACCTTGACAACTTCGGTATCCAAATCTTGCACCAATATCTTGGGTTTTTTATGACGATGTCGCTTTTTGTGACGATGCCTGGGGGGGAGAAGAACGACAGAGAGTTATAACAATTTCCACATGTGCTTTTGCACCCCACAAGCTTAAACATATTTGCTCTATTTCCGTTTTGGTTTTCGCCAAACTTCCGCATTACAAAGCTGTGCAATTTCCACCCGCCCCAAGCGTCCCGAGCGCAGCGGAAGTGCCTGCTGGTAGTACGGCAAAAAAAGAAAGAAACAGCAACAACAACATTGTGGACGGAGTACACAGGTAGCCCAGTTGGATTTGCCTTTGTTGTATGTACATTCCTTCACCCACCCCCACTACCCCATCCCCACCCCATTACCCAACAAAAGCTTGTCAATCAATTTGTGTCTGCTTAACGTGGACGCGGTCTCCGGGGACAGCGGGGCGGTTTTGGGGCCGGGGCCACGCATTAGGCCATATTGGGGCAACGCTTTCCAACTGGACATTTATTAGTGCAGCTCAAGGCCATCGCAGCGCCTTTGTTTGCCATTGTTGCAGCTGTCCAGCCATCAGATAAACCAAAATAAGCAATTATTTATATGCTTTCCGATCATTTCTCAATTCGGACGCGCACAGTGGAGCCCATTGGGAGGGAAATTCAAATAAATAAATTAAATGGCTTTCAATTAAGTTTTTGAGAGCAAAGATACATTTAAACAGCTCAATTGTTTGTTTAAGCTGTGGGCAGATTCGTATATTGGTCCACAAAGTAAGGCCCGAAATAGATACCTTAGGAAAAAACGACTTGGAGGTGAAGTAAGACATTCATTTTCTCTGACACTGAGAAAAAATCAATTAAAAACCAAGATTATAGAGAAGAAACTGTGTCCAAGTACACAGTGCTGGTTCGTTAAAACCGTCACGTATGTACCAAAACACAAGACACGTCGTTGTTGTTCGAAACTAAGCCATAAATAGTTTAATTTATAACAATTATGCATCTATGCAAGTAAACTAGTACAAACGGGTAGTTTATCCTTCACACTAATACGTTGAGACCAATTGGGGACTCACACGCACAAAGGCGACCGTCTATGCTACGCTGCCTTTCGTTATTTTGCGCGCTTGCTGCTTTGAAATTGCCAAACAGTTTTGCCATTGCAGGCATGGAGAGACTGTTGATGGACCGACAGTTGGTAGGTGGATAAGAGAGGGTGGTTCCTCTAAAAACAGCTTTACGTTGTACCTGCCTCATTTGTGCTGTTGTGAGTGTCTATATAATGCTGCGCGAAGTCATAAAACTGTAGGTTTTTTGAAACAAAGTGTGAAATAATGCTTTTAAAATGGGGTTGTAACCTTTTCAACCTTTGCTATGCAACGTCCCTTGAGTATAACGTCCCAAAAGTAAATTTGGGAGTGATGAATAAAGGTTTAACCTAGGTCAAGAAGACTTCACCATCGAATCCCTGCTGTTTGGACGAAGGAAATTAATGCTGCTGTAACACAGTTATGACAAGGAGCTTATCTACTTATCAGAAATACATTGCAGACAAATATGCACAAAGATATAGACTTCTTCTCCCTTAGAAAACTCAAATGGTGTACAAACTTAAGGCAGAATTTGTATTCTCAATAAACTCACGGGTTCGATTCGTTCTGCCTCTGACTTTCTTTACCCTCCCATTGAACCCACAAACCATTGTCTAACTCCCATTGTAAGCAGTTTTTGTTTGTTTTTGACTCACCGATGCTTTCGGCGATGCCGCTGATGACCACCATTTGGGACCATTTGTTCAAGGTCGTCGATTTTATCAGCATCCAAATCCAGCTCCATGTCCAGTGGCAGGTCATAGGGCGAATCGTCGCCATAGGGGCATTGTCTGTGTGGGTGGTTATAAATGACACGAACTGTCAGCATTGGCCAAATCAAAAACTAAACTCCGTTTACTCACATGGGCTGGGCCATTCCAAGCACTTGAACATAATGCTGCAGGCCACTGGGCGTGGGATAGACCAACGCGGGATCCGAGCAGCGATGATGACGCTCTGAAAAATGTGGGAAAAATGTTAATTAAATAGCCGTCAATCCGAGTGCCACAGCCAGATCCCCACTTACTGTACTTCCGCTTGCGGCGCCGGTACTCATCATCGCTGCCCGTGGTGCTTTGTGCTTGCGCTTGTATGGCGGCGGACGATGGCAGTGTGGGCTTCGATTTGGCTGCACTGCAACAGCCCGTGGGCACGGCCACACTCGAAGCCGTTGAGTTGGAGGCCATGCGTTTCAGTTTCTCTTGTCGTTGCTGCCTCAATTGGTCGTCCTGATCTATAGGAATTGTAACCGCTGCTGAGGCGATGTGGGGAGCGTTGGGTTGGGCCACGGCTAGTAGCCCGGTGCTGCGAGACTTGTGACGCCCCTGATCTCTGAGTGTGTGGGCAAAGCTGGGCAGAGCGTGCAGCGACTGGGAATCGCTCTGGGCCAGTACGGTGCTGACGGTCACATTGGCGCTATCCTCCGAGGTGTTCTGGCGGGAGAAGTAACGAAATTCGCTGGCAGTCTGACCCAGACTGGCATAGGTCTCGGTGCAGGAGAGTTGCTTGGGTAACAAACGCTGACGCGGGGCCAGGGGGGCGGCAGGTGGTTCAATGTCCACAGCCACATGGGGAGGAGGCGGTTGAGGCGGCACAGGTTGAGGCTTCGCCAGGCCAGAGGGCACCTGGACATGATGCAGACGCTGTGGAGAGCAGGCGTGGAGATAGGCTAATCATTGATTACAGTTCAGTTTCTCCAACTTACCGCTTGCTGGGGCACCGGCAGCGGAAACGAGCGCACCACGTGCCTAGGAAAAATGGGACTACACTGGGCACTGATGGATTTGGCCTCCAGTATGCGCAACCGCTTGGCCAGTCGCAGACGTTCCCGCATATCCGCTTCGGCTATTACCTCCGCGCCGCCAAAGCTGACCGTGCAACGGGAACTGGAATAGGATAGACTCTCCAGGCTGTCACGCAACGAGGGGGTGAGGCTGTCATCCGCCATGGTGGAGCTATGGACGCCGCCACGTGTGACCACCGTCGCCGTGGCCAGCGATGTCGAGGTATTGTCATAGGCGGCACTGGGAGGCACTAACTCCGATTCGCCGTTGGTCGTTGTGGAATGTTTTGCCGGCTGTCTGCACTCGTCCTCCGAGGAGCTGTGCACCAGTTCGGTCTGGGCTGGCGTATGCGTCTGGACCTGCACCAGCAGACTGTGACTGTGTCTCACCTGATGCCTGGTGGCCGTGCCCGAGGAGTTGCTTAATGTGCTGGCCACACTATCATCCAGTGGCTCCACCTGTATATGCTTTAAGGAGCCCGCAGCAGCCACTTCCAGCTGGTCGTCCCCAGCTTCCAGTGTGGCTGGTGGTGTCTCCTCTCTACTACCTCGACGTGGACCAAACAGCTTGCGGGGCAATAATAAACGACCTATGGACTTGCGCTTCTTGCGCTTCGCCTTCTTGTGCTCCTCATAGTCGCGCTTTAACGCCTGCATCTTGTGCTCCACCAGGGAACTGAACACCGCCTCATAGGTCAAGGCACGCTGCAGGTCCATTAGGATATCGTTGGTGGACACTGCCTTATCCAGCTTCTTCGTGTTGGTGGTCAGCAACTGTAGCGACTCTGGCCCGCCGCCCCCACTATTGCTATCGTCCGCATCCGCCATGGTGCTTGATGCGGCGGCGTTGATGATTTGTGTGCTCAAAGTGTCGTCCGTTTTTGTTTACGACTATTTGCATTATCCTCGCTGACACGTTGATCGGCTTGTCCTCGAGCTAGTTTGGTCCTTCCCACCTCGTCATGTAAATGATGCGGCGGTGGATGATGACGACGATGCTGGGTGGTACATTGTCATCGATGAATGCCGCATCGATTTTCGCATGTTCCAGTTGCCCCGTTTTCTTTGTCAATTGCCAGCCGAATGGATACCTTTTGTGTGTGTCAGGATGGCTTTTAGTGGCTTCAAGTGATGGTGCTTAAAGGCAATTGGTGCACCTGCAAAATGAGCAAAAAGAGGGTGAGGGGGGGATGACAAACACACAACAACAGCAACAACAACATGAGAAGGCGAATGCTAGTTCAATTGACAGACAGTTCCCCATAGCCAAGGACGCACAAAAGGCGCGCACATCCGTTTGGAAGGGTTGGTTGTTGGTGCGGGAAGGAGGCGATAGTTTTGCTCACTTTTCAGTTTCAGATTCGCGCCTCCACCCATCCATTATATATAAGAGCTGGGAGCTTCCTACTTGTTGCACACACACATACTTGGGTGTGTGTGTGAGTGTGCTTACAGGTGAGATACAGGCGGGCGTCAGTGTTGAGAAGCCAAAGGGCGGAAAATTGTTCTAAATGCTTTAAAGAGAACGCGCTGTCAACTCGAAAGAATCCTTTTAAACAGCTTCTTAACTTGTTCTAAATAAGCTTAAGGTTTTCTATGGAAGCAGTTTACAATAAAAGTTAACAGGAAGTTCAATTTGGAAGAATATTATACACGTTTTAGACTCTTCTACAGATTTTTTTCGTAGAGAGGTCGTCAAATTTCATCAACCAATGCGTTATAAACCCTAGAAAACTGTTAATCTTATTGACTTTGAAAGTTTCTGAACACTCAAGCATAGATTCACATCATTAGCGTACCTAAAAATACGGCACAGAGCCAGATTTGGCCTGACGGAGAAAGCTACTTGATAAAAAGAGTGCAAAAAAAGCAGACCAAGTAAAATATACAACGCAAACTAGCTCTGACCTGCCCTGAGAAAGATCTTTGATAACAGGAGTGAAAAACAAAGAATCCATATAATAACCTTGGCCTAAACTACAGATACTGAGTCGATTTCCAGTCTTCTACATCAGAATTTGACAAAAAAAAGAGCTAGAAGGCGAAAATAAAAAACGCAAACTAGCTCTGACCTGTCCTGAGAAAGATCCTGGATAAAAAGAGTGAACAAAGAACCCAAGTCATTACCTTGGCCTAAACTAGAGACCCTGAGTAGATTTCGTAGAGCTACATGGCGAATATAAATAACGCAAACTAGCTCTGACCTGCTATCATCGACCGCTGACCGGCAACTGAAAGCTAACTATTTAATCGCTTGGCCTGCACTTGGCACGAGTCTGTGTAAATAGCGAAATGTGCTAAGCCCCTGCGGGCCAGGCATGAACATTGCTTAAATTAACATGTAATAGACTAAAACCCAAGTATATCTAATACAAAGCGGATGTCTAGAAGATGTTAAGCCCGTCTTTCGATAACAGCTTCTTGGATCCTGCTACTTTTTGTGGATACCTCGGTGTATCTTCCTAGCAATCAGAACTATTTATCGATAAATCAAAGAGCTTGGAATATTCGTGCAATTTGAGAAGCTTTCTAGTGGCCAGCTGTACCAATTGCCTAAGGACGAGAGAATATCTTACTTGGGTAGTAACCACAGCAATTTCCCTTCACTTAGATTCAAAAAACAAGCTGCAACTTCAGATTTTCCAAAAAGGAAAACCAAATGATGGCTGTCACAGCCTCGGGGAAAAACACTAGACAATTCAGCGAACGAATCCAGTAAGGCTAAGCTGTCAGCACTGGCGTGGGAGTCGAAGCTGATGTTGGTGTTGCTGCTGCCGCTCAGCATTCTTTGTGCCCTGGGCCATTGGGCTGGATGAGTGCCAGCGACAGGTCTCCCACATGGCCGTAGCGCATTTTCCGTCTGCTGCTGCTGCTGCTGCCCCTCCATCAAATAAAACAACACACACACACACAATGGAAATGGATATTGTTTTCATTTCCGCAATCGCAGTTGGCTGTGGCATGTTCATGCATGTTGGCGACAGTCGAGATGCAAATGGTGCACACAAAAGGGTCACAACAATAGGCACAATGATTAAATGCAAAACTGTAGCCTGCCCAAGGCGGTCGGTCGGTCGGTCGTTGGGTCGGCCTAGATCCCAGGACCAGGCATATTTTAAATGCCATGTGGCTGGCTGTGGCTAATTAAACGATATGGCTGAGTAATACAACAAGTTACGCCTGTATGCATAAATTTCATTTAACCGCATTACCAACTGGTTACCTTTGCCTTTGGCTGCACTGAGCGACCGGCGAGCTGAGTGCCTGTCGCCCAAAAGTAGGCAAGCGATTTAGTGTTTCCCTTGTTTTTTGTAGTGCACCGCCGCCTAAGCATCTTATCGTGGCTCCCAAAACACACAATTTCCAACAAGCGAAGCGTGCAAACAATCTAGGCAATGAACAAGAGAGAGGGACACACACACACACACAGGCGCACACACACAGGCGCACGCATAAATCCAAACAAAAACCACATGCCTTAACTTGAAGCCCAACCAGGGCCGCTGCCGCTGCCGCCACCAGGCCAAAAATAAATCATTCGAGGACATAAAGAGAAGCCAGGCAAAAATTATAACTGTTGCTGCTGTAAATGTAAATAAAAGTTAACAGCTGCAACAGCTGTTGACTGCGGCAGCAGCCAGTGTGAGAGCTCAACAGTTGTGCAGAAGCGAAGCCCAGAGAGACTTTACAGTAACCGGGAGAGCGCAAGAGAAAGCTGCGCAGCAGCCGCTGCCGCTGTTAGTGGCCATGTTAAGCCGAATGCTAACTGCTTGTTGCTGTTCCCCTGCCTTCAGCTGTGTGGGTGGTGGCGGCGGCGGTGGTGGTGGTGGTGGTTGTTAGTTGCTCGGCTGGGTGACTGCTGCCACACGGTTGACAGTTTTCCCCATTAAATTTATGTGATTGTTTATTTGGGAATGCCTTGAAACTGCACCAAATTTCTGTCACGAGTGTCAATGGCAAGCATTAACAATGCTTAATTAGAAGCTCTACTTAGCCGTTGTTGGCCGGGCATATCTGCATTCCACAGACATTCAAAGAACACTTAAAGCAGAAAGCGTAAATATTTGAGTTTTAAATGAATATTAGCCTGGATTGTCAGACTCGGGGGAGGGTGAAAAGCTAAGTTCACACAGGCAAATAATTTGAACCAATTTGAAAGCAAATTTGGTGAACTTTTCGGACATATCTGAGTAAAATATTTGCGAAATGTACCATAGATTTAAACTTATGTGCTTCAAAATCTACCGGCTTGGCTATTTACCTATGCCTGACATTAGCTACATCAAACTACAGTTTAAGACCTCAACCCTCCCGGTATATCAGCGGTGGGCACCAAAATTCAAGAGAAAATGAGCTGCAATTACAAATTTTTTGCACGATCTTCGATTAAACCATTGGCAAAGGAAATGCACAAGTTTATACCCGGGCAGTATTCTGAAGGCAAGAACGGACATGAGACTACCCTTTTTAAAATGGAAACCGATTCAGATTCATTACACTTCGAACTATATATATACAATTAAGATATTTTCGTCCTTCTGTCAATTTCTTGAAGCAATCTGGCTCAAATTTTGACCACAGTGTTATTTTTTTTTTAAATACAATCGGGCTGAGAACTTTTCGGTTTTCTAAGGATTTGTCTTTAAACTTCGTAGCTATCACTTTTCTAAGCTTTTTCATGATTTCACGAGCATTGATGAAAATCGGACCACTCTATGGTATAGTTGCCATCCAAAATATTACTCTGAATAATAAAGCAAAGTTAACTTTGGCTCGGCAGAAGCTTTTATACCCTTACAGCACGTTTTTCTAACGAAGACTACTTTTCGCAGCTTACTTTTCTATGGGAGCTATACTATATAACGGTCCGATTTGGACCAAACTTAGTGGAATCATGAGAAAGCATAGAAAACTAAGAAATTCCAAGTTTGGAGGCGATTGCATTGAAAACATAAAAGTTTTTCTCACTAAAACTAGATTTTCTACCTATTGATGCTATGAGAGCTATATGCTATAGTCATCCGATTTTGACAAAACATTGTAGAATTATGTGAAAGCAGATCAAACAAATAAATGTCAATTTTAAGGACATTCCTAAGGAAATCAAAAAAGTTTTTCTCACTAAGACTACATTTCAGACTCTACTTTTCTATGACAGCTTTACTATATAGATGTCCGATTACAACCAAACTCAGTGGAATCATGGGAAAGCATAGAAAACTAAGAAATTTCGAGTTTGGAGGCGTTTCCATTGAAAACAAAAAAGATTTGTTCACTAAAACTAGATTTCGAACGATTGTTCCTATGGCAGCTATATGCTATGGTCAACCGAGTAACGGAAGTAAGTATAATCAAGCCAGCTCGTCATGCTGATCAAGAATATATATACTTTATAAGGTCGGAGATGCCTTTTTCATTGCTTTACAAACATCAGAACAGTGTTAATATGTCCTTTGCAAGGGTATGAATGGAACGTTTTCTGCCGTAATCAATGTAATAACCACCAATCCTAGTTTTTTTTTCCTTAGAAATTAACATTTTCCCATTTTGCATATAAATTACCGCCACCCGTGTCGTATACGTTATTATCGCACATACGCCGTGTGTGTGTGTGTGTGTGTGCCAAACTTCTTTACCCTCCTGCCCAAACAATTGTGAATAATTTCGCGAGGCAATTACCGGCTCAAAATCCCGACCCTGGCCAGGTAAATGCAAATTTCACCTGGCCCGCAGTTGAAGTTCGGAGTTGCGCTTAAATTTAATCAACTTTATGCCAACGCTCTCAGCGGGCTATTCAATTATTGACGCCTCTTTCGCAGTTGATGCCGTCCTTCACACGGCAACAAATGCAGCGCGAAAAGAAGAAAAAAAAATCAACAAAAGAGCAAGCGCCAAATAAAACATGGACATGGATGGCTTAAAACACATGACACCGAAACCGAACCAGAGGCCAGCCAGCACAACCAAAACAGTGAAAGCCAGAAGGAAACTGTGTGTGTGTGTGTGTGTGTGTGTCTGAGTGTGTGTGTTTTTTTTGTGCCCTGTGCACTGGAACGACCTTTGAAATTAGAGTTCTGAGATGCGCCGCATAAAGTGAGAGAGAGGGAGAGAGAGAGAGAGAGAAAGCCTGTAGTTTCCTCCACACAGCACACATTCAAATGAGTCCTTGGCCGCAACGAGCTGTGGAGCAAAAAGTTCTACACGACCCCGGCCAGCGTGTCAGATAATTAGTGAAAACTGTCTGTGAAGAAACGTCTGTCGCCTGGTGGTGCAAGGGTCCAGCAGCAGTTGGCCATGTCGTGCAATGTAAACCAAACCAAACCCAACCGGGGAGCGAGAGAGAGAGAGAAAGCGAAGGTAAACTTATTAAATAGAGCACAGTTCTGATACACTGGGCAAAAGTCAGGCCATTAAGTAAATAGAACAGTAAGTAATTCATCTCATTTGTGGAACGTTGTATTGTTTCTCATGTATTAATTCTCCCCTTGAAATCTCTTTAAATTCTTTAAGAATTTATTTAAGTGCAGCCCATGGTAAAGTTTTGCCTTTTGTCCCGATGAGCCGTGTGAAATGCAGGTTGACAGTTTTATGACACACAAAACACTCACACACACACACACACACACACACGCACCCACATACACAAGTATTTCACAGTTGTTACAGTTACAGCTGAGCGAGCTGGCTTTGTCTCTGCACTGGCTTTTGTTTCGGCTCATGTGCAGCTTGACAACATCTTTTGCATATCGATAAGTGGCACAACGACATCAACACGTGTCTTCCTCTGTCTCTGTCTCTGTCTGAGCCTTGAACTTCTTCATCTTCTAGGCTCAGGCATAACCCAATTGAGATCGTGGGGAATTACTGGGGCGCGGTCACCAGAGTTATTCTTGGAATGCAAAAACGTCGCCGCTATTGTTTGTTTACCCAGTTCCATGTTAGTATTTATAGACCATTCACAGTCACATCAAACCGCTGGCTGTGATTTACCTACCCCCATCTACTCTTTCTACTCCTCCTCCCCGCTTTTAGCGAGATCATGCGTTGATATAAACAGGAGATTTCAACTAAATATTTACACATCGCGGCGATGTTTTCATTTGGTATTTTCTTTCTTTTTATTCTCTCGACTCTTTGGGCTTTCATGAATGGGGCGGCGGCACCTGCAGCGGGGGAAGCAGCAGCAGCAACAACAAGAACAATAAAACGTGAAACAATTTAATGCCTTATCTTTTCCGGTTAATTTTTCCGTTTAATTTGCCAGCTGGCCATGTCTTACACCAAAAAGAAAAGTATACACAATTGATACAGCAACAAGAAAAAAAATAAATTAAATAAAATATTGCGTATACGCACCAAGCAAAGGTCAGCCGAGAGAAGGCAGAGACGATGTATTGTATTTCAATATATTCTTTGTTCGTGTCGTCTCCTTTATGGAAACTTTTCAGCGAGATAAGCCAAAATTGTATGGCAGTAGAACAGGGATGGGCAAATGGGGCAGAGAAGCCGGCAGAATTTCAAAATTAGAAAAAAAAAAACGAGAAAGCTAAGCTAACTTTGCGTCGTTTCGATATGTTGATGTCGACCAAATTGGGCGAATATTATTAACAATGGCCGAGTTAAAGAAAGCTAACACTGAAAAAAAAAACAAGTTTTGTTACTTAGACCCTTTTCCGACCGATTGGTCTTATGGCAGTCATTAGATATAGTCATTCGATTTTTACCTAAATTTGATACAGCTCCAGAGAGGAGACTGTAGACAGTTTATCGTCAAACTAAAGGGGTCACTGCCTAGCAGCCGCTCATGCAATAAAGCTAGGCCTTTAAAGGTCGATTTCTAATCTTCTACATAGATTTTTCTAGATTTCTGAGTCAAATGGTGAACAAACAAGACACTAACGACTTGAAGGTCTCCTTCCTACTGTGCGGTAGCGAGACAGTTGTACAGGTATACACTTTTATATTACAGAAAGGAACACATATCCATTCTAGTAGAGGCCCTGATAGGTCATCATCTTACAGGCAGACAAGCAGCATGCCTAAGCCTAGACAACCCTTTGATTTCTGTAGAAGTTGAGGAAGTACAGACCAGAAGTACAGCTCCTTCGGTGTCTTTGCCCCGCTTTAGGATAAGACGTAGGATTGAAGGTTAAACCCTTCTATTCAACCTATCGGAGATATCCGATCCCGAGAATGGGTTTATATGACCATTCCACAAAAAACTCCGGTTCGTGGATTTGCAACAACATTTAGCCATGGTTAAGCTTCGGAAATTTGAGGTTTAAGACTTTTGGCCAAAGGTTTTGGTTTGAACCTAGGTTCAGCCCCTGCTTTATACAAGTTAACATGGTAATCGTCCTAAAAAACGACACAAACTGTACAGGAATTGTGTCGATTTTGGATCGAAAGTAGTTTGTGAAACCATTCACATGAGACTATTCCAACTAGAATTATTCCAGAATTTGTATTTCATCTTGGTACTTTATATGAAAAGAAACACTTTGGCTTGTCTTAGATGCTCTTGAGCTGTTCGAAAGTCTTTCTATTTATTTAAAATATTGTGACACAATCAAAATTCCGGCGTGCTGGATACTCAACTTCTAAGAAAGAGGAACAAATATTTTGTGAACCATTTAATAGGTTTGGAAGTCGAGAATCCTAAAACTGGGAGGCTAATATGGGTAAGAATTTTAAAGGTAATTCTGACCATCTTTATGGATTTTTTCATTGAACTTTCTGCCGATTGTAAGACTCTGTCCTCCAAAACAGTCAGAATAACAGAATTTGAAAAAGAAATTATTTCTTGTCTATAATTTCTCTTGAACCGTACCGAAATTTTAGGTTTGGAATGGGCTTAGGTTCAGTTTTAATACCTTAAGAGGTTCGGTTCAAGGTTAGTTTGGGTTGCAATCAGTGCTGAAAACCGGAAACGGTTTGTGAACCAATCCTTGAACCGAACCTCTTTAGGTTTTAACACTGAACTTAAACAGGGGAACGGGTTACTAGTTATAAAACCTTAAGAGGTTCGGTTTAAGGTTTGGTTCGCAGCAAAATGAAAGTGGTGAATTTCCTGATAGCAACCTTACTTAACCCATACCCTTGTCTGGGTGTAGACTTTCTAATTGGTTTGTTTTCAAAAATGTGTCACAGTGTTTTTTTTTTTTAAATGATTTTCGTAAAACAGCTGAAATGAAATTCGAAACTAGTGCAAAACGCATTCGTTTCATGCCCTCATTTTATATTTTCTTCATTATGTATTTGGCCATTGTTGTTGTTGTTTAAAGTTTTGGTGTTGGTAATGGCGCCACATTTGTTCGCGCTTTCCGGTCCAACGAGTGAAAGGAGGGGGGGTGGGGTGGGGCGAGTGGGGGGAGTGGTAAGCACTCAAATGACAATCGATTTGCAAAAGCAAAAGAACATACAATAAATACAAATCAAATATGCATTACACAATTGGCCCGGCTGACTCCACAGCGGCAACGGACTGGCCAGCAGACCTTGGCCCAGGCAGCAGGCAGCGCAGAAACGGGCAAAAGTTGTGAATAATGCTCCGACACTTGTAATTTTAATGGTGCCTAAAAAAAGTTGATGCGGCAGAAAGAGCAGCCTCAGCTGTTGCCTTGATAAACTTTTCTCGCCTCGCACACGCATTTTTAGTGCAATTTAATTGCTACTATTTAGGGGCCTGCCTTCCGCTTGGGCTATTAATTAGAATTCTCACAGACACACACCCACCCACCCACACCCACACCCACACACTCGTGGGTAATTTATAGCTTTTTATTGTTGCAACAAGTTTATCTGGCTCATTACGACCCTGTGGCTGAGCAGCCAGCTAAATGTTTCCCCATCAAATAAGCAATCAAAAATTGCTTAGCCATGATTTTACATGCCACATTAAATGTTAATGTACCTTCTCACATCCAGATAATCCATATTTATGCCCCGAGAATGAACACTAATTGTATAAGCCGGGTGAAAAGCAACTGGGCAAAGATTTGCCAGTGAAATTAAATTTAATTTGAAAAAACTTCTTAAATTGCTCTGACAAAGTGTTAATATCCCTTCAGTTTGCATGCCGAAACACACACAAAAATGGAAAAGGAAATGCCAACAAACGCAGCGGACAAATACTTCATATCTGCCATGACAGACCCGGACACAGCCGGGCGGCGGACAAAAACCACAGAATGTACGCCTGTGTGTGTGTGTGTGTGTGTGTGTGTGTCGCACGTTAGTCAATGTCAACCATTCTGCTGCAGTGGAACTTAACACAAACAATTTCATTTCAATAAAAAAAACACGTGTCAGCGCGCCACCTAAATGCAATTTAATTTAATTGCTCCGCACTTTTTTTGTGCCCCGCCGCTTTGTTGTTTGTTGTTGATTTTCTCTAAGAGGGGGGGGTGGTGCTCCGCTAATCTGTGTAGCATAATTTTCACGGCGATTAAAAATGCAAATAAACTGCAATCTGAAATGAGGCTTCGTGTTTCTAGCCACACAATTCCCCTTCTAGTCAATGCAATTGACTGCAATGTGGTGGCTGGCTGGGGGGGAGGGGGGGGAGGACTGGGGTGAATTCTTTTTGGTGCTGTGCAAGGTTGCCTGTGTTTGTGTTAGCTTTTCTATGTGCATGTGTGTGAGTGTGCTATGCATACGCCTGAGTTGCTTAAATGTCAGTTTATATCTCAAGGATAAGCTGTTTTCCCATTGCTGCTGCTGCTGCCAGCCTGCTGGCTTTTCCACTTTTTTTTTCACCCATTCTTTACCCTGCACATATGACTTATGTCGGCTTCACACATCGCCTAAGATGGATATGCATAAAGCGCCACTCATCTCGCACTTTTGAGAGACGAAAATGAAACGCAGAAATTGCATTTTCATTCATTTGATTTGACAGGCAGATTGAGCAATGGCCACAAATTGTGGCCAAAATGTGTGTGTGCCGCCCTTCGAATCGATATTAGTTGGCATTACTCAGCAGAATGAGACCTGATTGTATTAAATAGAACACATATTGGTTATTAGGTGGAGCACTGCCTAAACATTTCAGTGCTTAACCAATCTGTCATTTATATCAAAAGTTCTATTAAAAGAAATGGATTTGTGGCACGCGAAACTACCCTTTTCAACGTAAGGTAGAAAGCGGCTAAGAAGTTAACTTAGTTTATATATCACTTAAGAGCTGTGGCAGAAACAGAAACAAGTTTTTAAATTCTCTTGAGAATATGAGGGAATTTCTTACAGGAAATGGTTGCAAACTAAACCATTAAATAGAGGAAAGTTAACTTCGGTTTGGCAGCACGTTTTTCTAACTAAGATTAATGTTCGTACCTTACTTTTCTATGACATATATACTATATAGATGTCCGATTTCGATTAAACTTGGTGGAATCATGAGAAAGCATAGTAAACTTAGAAATACAAAGTTTGTAAGCGTTTCCATTCAAAACAAAAAAGTTTTTCTCATTAAAACTAGATTTTAGAATGATTTTTTCTATAACAGCTATATGCTATAGTCATCCGACTTAGACAAATCTTTCCAGAATTGTGTGAAAGCACATTAAACATTATAAGGTCAATTTTAGGGACATTTCAATGGAAAACATAAAAGTTTTTCTCACTAGGACTTCTTTCAGACTCTACTTTTCTGGGACAGCCATACTATATAGATGTCAGATATCGACCAAACTTAGTTAAATCATTAAAAAAGCATAGCAAATTAAGAAATACAAAGTTTGGTGGCATTTCCATACAAAACAAAAAAATTTTTCTCATTAAAACTAGATTTTAGAACGATTTTCCTATAACAGCTAATGCTATAGTCATCCGACTTAGACAAAACTTTCCAGAATTGTGTGAAAGCTAATTTAAAAAATAAATGTCAATTTTAAGGACGTTTCCATTGAAAACAAAAAAGTTTTTCTCACTAAGACTACTTTTCAGACTCTTCTTTTCTGGGACAGCTATACTATATAGATGTTCAATTTCAACCAAACTTAGTAAAATCATGGGAAAGCATAGTTAAATAAGAAATATAAAATTTGGAGGCTTTTTCATTGGAAACATAAAAGTTTTTCACATTAAAACTAGGTTTTCGACCGATCGTTTCTATGACAGCTATATGGTATAGTCATCCGATCCGGTCGGTTATGACAAATGTGCAGCGTATTTGTACTAAAAGACATGGTGCAAAGTTTGATGAAGATAGCTTTCAAACTGATGGAGCATATAGCATAGAAACAGACGAACATGGCTAAATCAACTCAGCTCGTCGTGCTGATCAACAATGTATATACTTTATGGGATCGAGGATGCTTCCCTATGGCTGTTACATACTTTTGCCCAAACTTTAGCGAAATTTTTTCATTCCCGGAATCGGATCATCGGATATTCCCACTGACAGGATTCAATCATACTTTATAGGCTTTCAACTTGCCTGATCAATGCCAAGTTGGTGTGGAGAAGAGACCGCTCTCGTTTAACAATATAATTGACCCACATATTTTGTAAACAAGTTCTTAACTTGGCCCACCAAATAAGTCGAATGGTATGAAATGTATTGAATTTTAAGGGAGCTTCCTTCGCCAACTTTAAATAATTTCATAATGATTAAATTCTTTACAAATTGTATCGACTTTTATTTAAAGTTGGTTGTGTATGTTTTTCTTCTCCCAAACTTACTCTGTCACTTTGTCAATGGAATGATGAATGGTGAATCGTTAAACGCTGCTTGGTTTTGTTTAATTGGAATTTCCATGCTGAATTTGTTGTTGTGTTGTTGTTGTTGCTGTTATTGTGGTCTGTTGTGGCGGTTGTGGTTGATATGAAAATATTTATTTAAATAGTGGTTTCCCATTTATTATTTGTAATTTATGTGTCAATTTGTAATTTCTAAATTGGAATGCATCCCACACCCGTGTAAGTAGGCTTCGAATTTTTCACACAAAACATTTCACAGAGATCGAGGACACACACTTCCGTAGAGGTAATTTGTAGCACTTCGGGCAATTAAACCGAATGCGAGGCGGTGAAGGGCGGGAGGGAGGGAGGTGGGATGGCAATTATTTATGAGCGGCCTGACCTTAAAGCACATTTTGCATGGCAGAGGCATTTTCTATGATTTATTGACCGGTTGCCTCATCAATTAGGCAGCATAAATGTGCATAACAAAACATAAAATGAGTGCAAAAAAAAAAATTGGTTTTTAAAAAGGAAACAAAAATCAGATGCATTAGCTGGCGAAATTTGGGTAATACGGCCTCAGGTCAGGAGATTACGCTGGGTATTTATTTGGGTGACATTTGCCGCGGCATACATCAACGATTAAGCACAGAGATTTATATTATTTATATGGCTAAAACACAACAAGCTGTTCTATGTATCCACAGCAGACATATGCCGCACTGGCATACACAAAAACTGTTTTATATATATATATATATAAATATACATATGTATAAATTGGCGCAGTATTCGGTTGGGCGCACACAAAAGTTTTCGCCAAGCTGCCTATGCGGAGTTTCAAAATGAATTTCCATTGGAACGCCCATAATGCCAAATTAGGGAAGCAACAACAAAAAAGGGATTGCCAAATCCAGCATAAAGTTTAGATGGCAGAAAATGAGACGTCAGTCATGTCACAGGCAGCCGCATTTCCCTCAAAACATCATCAACAAAAGTTTGGCTTCAAGTTGGTTACTCATACGACACGTTGGCTTCAATCCAGCCAGACCGGAGACAACCATGTGTCATCTTCAGTTCTGGTAACTAACTTTTATTTTTTTGTGGAAAGTGGCTTTCGTTTATGATGTTGCACATATGTGAAATGATTTAGGGCTCTTTTCAGCAGAAATAAAAGAAACCAGAGAGAGAGAGAGAGAGGTGGGGAGGAAAACCCAAGCAGAGCCCGATGCCGAATATCAAAGGGCGAGTGCGAGGGTATATTGCGGTTGTCAGAACAATTCGACAGATAAGGGTTTAAATCTTCTTTGCACAAATAGTTTGTTCTTTGCATAAATACACTATGGCATTTCCTTACATATGTTGGCCTTTTAACGATTTCCATTTAGTTTGGAACGTAAACGATTGTCACTCAATCATGGCAAACTTTAACAACTTCATATGACTGCAAAAATATAAGGAGATGTTTGAGGAACTTCTTTATCTTTCCATCTCTGAGATCTCATCTAGACAGACAAAAACACAGACGGCCATAGTTCCATGATAAAATAATGCTGTAAAATGTAAATAAAAACCAAAACAATGACAAAATTAAGAATGTGTCACTTTGTAAGGCTTCTTATCTAAACTAATCAGATATATACTACTTTGGGGGGTATAGAGTCTATTATTGTCGAGCTTGACGGACTCTCCGACTTGATATATCTCCAAATGTAATATTTTAACGTGATATTTTAAGTTTAAAGCCTGGTTTCTTGTTAAAAGAAAATTGTCCATAGTTTATGACTTTTCTATACGTTTTTGGTGGTGTTCATTTTCACCCATTCAAACCGATCCCTTCTAATTATAGTACACTTTTTAAGGCGGTACCTTGAGAAGCTATTCATTTTGAATCCATTGAGTCTATGCCTTCTTTGAGTGGACTTGAAAAACTACTCCCAGTATCGATTTGGTTGGGAATTGCAAGCGGGTTCTGCAAGCTAAAAATACTAAACAGAACCGAAAACCATAAAAAGTAAAGACGTAAAGCACCTTCCTTTAGACCATAATATTGTTAATTTTGAGAATTTTATATATTTTATACTACTAAAATACTGCAGATGTTTATAAAGCAAAGAAGAAAGCATCTCGGACCAGCAAGCTGAGTTGATTTAGCAAGCTCCGACTTTTTCTATGCTATTATATGACAGCTATATTCACCAAATTTTGCACGAAGAGTTCTCTTACATATACCGTCGGATTGGATAACTGTAGCTTATAGCCGACATAGGAACAGTTTTTCAAAAAACTAGTTCTAGTGAGAAAACCCTTTTTTGTTTTCAATGGCAAAGTCTCAAAACTTTGTATTTATTAGTTTGCTAAGCTTTTACATAATTGGACCAAGCTTGGTAAAAATCTTATAACTATATGGTATAGCTGTCATAGAAAAGCTAGGTCTGATTTGAAGTCCTAGTGGGAAAAACTTTTTTGTTTTCGAAGGAAACGACCTAAAAATGGTCATTTATTTATTTTATATACTTTCTCACAATTCTACAAAGTTTTGTCTAAATCGGATGACTACAGCATATAGCTGCCATAGGAACGATGGGTCTAAAAAATAGTTTTAGTAGGAAAAACTTTTCTGTTTTCCTAGGAAACTCTTCCAAATTTGGTATCCATTAATTTCATATGCTATTTTATAATTCTATTAATTTTGATCGATATCGGTCAACTATATGTCATAGCTGCCATAGAGAAAAAAGGTCAAATAAATAGTCTTAGTGAGGAAAACTTTTTTGTTTTCAATGGTAGCCTCTTCAATTTTGGCATTTATTTATTCTATGAACTTTCACACAGTTCTGCAAAGTTTTGTCAAAATCGGATGACTATAGCATATAGTTGACATAGAAACGATTGGTCGAAAATCTAGTTTTAGTAAGAAATAGGTTTTTTTAAATACTTATTTTGTATGAAAACTTCGGGGATAGACAACTTGTTCGTCATTCGGTTATATTAACAGAGTCTTACCGATGTCGGAATGATAAAGTCATCAAAAATGCTTTGTCAACCATTTTGGAAGATGTAATCCCGCATTTCTCTTCAGCTTTAATAGCCCACTGACCCTTTATATACCTGTCATTAGACATTAAGAAGCACGTTTCGCATTCTACAGCAATCCATCAACATAAGCCCACTAAATAATGCACTGTTTTTGAAGTAACGTCTTGGAATTTGGAAGTTCGGAAACAGCTCTTCATAAAATATGTAAAATATAAAAAGTGAACCGCTGAACCGAGCCAAAACTGCTGAATATGAGTTAAAGTAGTAATAAAGTAGGTAAAGCCCCACTGAAATATACTCAGGACCAACGAAAGTATATCAGTATGTATTTTAGAGTTGCAGTAGCAGCTGAAAGCGGATCCTTCGACGGATCGATAAATAGTACTGATTACTTAATATGTCTACCCCGTCCAAGAACCATCTAACTACAAAACTGTTGTGGCATTTACAACATCAAATATTCTCTCTCCAACTGACTTGTTTTTGACATTCCCTGAAATAAGCAGCATATAAAAATGATTATATCACTCAAAATTTGGTTAGTGAAAGTCACTTAAATGTCAACTAATTTAAAATGATGCCACTATTTTGTTGGGCAGTTTTGTAAACCAAATATTTTAGCTAATTATATATCAAAATCTCACTTGGGTCGGACACATTTATGCTTAGCATGGCATAAAAACTGTTAACCAACTTTAAATAGGGTAAGTGAGGGCAGATATTTCAATTGTGGACAAAATTTGGGCATACTTCAGGGCAGCCACCGCAACAACTGCTTCAACTTGTTGACGTTGGCCACCCCCAAGAAAAAAGAGAATCAGCAGGCCTAAGGATTCAACAAATTGTTGGATATTGTACATACATACATACACACATAAAAGCTGGTGGGTGGGTGGTCCAGATGTGTGTGTGTGTGTGTGCGAAACAACCGAAAAAAGTAAGTAAGAAGGAAAGAAAGAAAAGCCAACCGGAACGAAACCTGAGGCAGCAGCACATCATGGACTCCAAAAACTCAACCGAGTGGCAGACATTTCCTTAGATTCATTTCACTTCACTTCACTTCACTTGACTATAATTTTTAGTGGTTACAAATTTATGTTTTATTAAGATTCTTAATTATTTTTGATATTTTTTTTTGTTAAAACTTTCACTGTTTTTCTTTTATTTTAAACTTTTGATTAGTTCCGACGATGCGCGCAGTGTGAAATCTCGCCTAGCACTGAAATGTGTGTGTGTGTTTTTTTGGCTCCCCGCTGCGCTCTGTTAAGCTTAACAGTTCGCTGTTAGCAATTGAAATGCGGCTAATAGGTCAGTGTTAACTGAGGATTTTTACAATCTGGCTAGCCTTTAGTACTGTTATTTATGGCTGTTGCATATTTGCCATGTGTTTTCCATCACCAGGTTGTTGTGGGTTCAAGTGTATACAAGTGTGGGAGGGAGAGAGGGGGGAGGGCGAACATTTAATGGCAAATTTGTCAAGCTGAAGTAAATACATAGTTTCCTGGCCAGGCCACATGTGTGGCAAAAGAAAAATATCAAAAAAAAAATTCAAGCCAAGTCAGCAACAGCCGAAAAAATGTGCTAAAAATGGCCGCCCACCCCTCCCTTCCTCCTTCGGCCATCACTTCATGCCGCAGACGTGCGCATTCAAGACGCGTCGCGGCGTGCGTAAACGCACACCAACACACACACAAGCACACACACACTCACACAGGCTGGCTGGGCTAATGGCGGTTGGGCGGGCTAGTCGGTGGCTGTGCTTCTGCTGCTAACACGACCATCCAGGGAATACATCTGTCTGTCCGTGTGTATTATATTGTATGTAAGTATGTACACATAATGTGTTTTCTTTCCCAAACACGCGCCTTTTCATTTACATTTTTCCCTACTTGCTTGCTGCACTCATTATCCTCTTTAACACTAATCAGCCGATCTTTCCCGTCCTCAACCTTACTTGTTGTGGTATTTCATTTGTTGCTCTTTCGCATATTTATTGTTGTTTATTATTTTACACTCAAATATATTATTAACCGAGGCAATTCACTTGAAATGGGAGTACACGACGCGTGGATGCTGCGTAGAGTTGGAGTGCACGGCGTTAACTAAATCTGAAACTGCTGACGCCGCCGACGCTGGCGCTACTGAACGGACAACAAAGAGAGACAGAGAGAGAGAGAGCAGTGAAGAGCCTTGAAATGAGTCCCAACAGTGGCTCAACATTGGGTTTAACAGAGCTCTTGTGCCGCAAAACTTGGCCAATAGGTCAGTTACACTGCAGAAGTGGCAACTGCCGCAGCGCTTTATAAATTTCACTGTTAAAAATTCATTTTCATTAACACAAACACTGAGCGAAAAGCAACCACAATCACGCTCTGTGGGTCACAAATTGCAGTTTTAGGCAAATTTTTCCTAAAAAAGCTATTGTTAATCAAAGTAATTAATAATTGGCAAGTTTGAGACGCCAAAAATAGAAAACAAAACCAACAAAATCTGTCAACTGGTGTTTTTCTAGTTTTGCGCCAGTGTGCAATGACCAGAGAGCAGAAAGCTAAAGAATGAGAAATAGAGAGAGAGAGAGAGCAACTAAGCAACGGGATCTTGTGGCTTGGCCCCAGCGCTGCCAGCTTAGCTATTTTCCCACCAAATTTAGCTATTACAGCTGTTCGTTCACAGCAACACGTGGTTTATACATACACACATCTCTTGCAGTTTCCTGGTTGCAGACTGAATTTCCTGAATTTTCAACATTCTCCAGCTAGTGGTGCTTGTATACATGTTCTTTTGGGCTTATTTAAAGGCGATGATTGCACTTACGACTTCGATTTCTGCTGTGTCCGACAGTCCTTAATCGGTGTCGGCTTGAATACTGCTAAATAAAAGACATAGCTAAATGCCAAAATTTCTAGTTGAGGTGTTGATGCTCGAATACTAAGCGTGAACCATTGAACCGCTCCAAAACGGCGGTTTGCTTTTTATGGAAAATCGTGTTCAGTGGTTCCAAACTTCCTAATTCTCGATCGGTTTGGATCCCTAGATTTTTTGTACAATATTTTGCGTTGATAAATGGTTTTCAAAAATACTATAGCCATATATCAACAAGCGATAGGTGGGTCTAAGGGTCTAAGGTGGCGAGAGCTTTTGGATGAACAAGCCCACATTTGGGGTTTTCTTTCACTAAGTCCTGGCGTAAGCTAGCACTTTAGCTTTGGCAGCCCTGGTTGAACGTAGCCGATATTATTTTAGGAAGAGAAGTAATCGGAATCGAAATCGAACGGTTGAAGCGAATTGATGGGTTGCTTGGGCTTTTAAAGCTTGACATAAATAAATTCCTGGCTAGTTCTGAAAAAATTTGATATATAATCGTTAACTAAGGACTTTTATAAATATTTTAATAGAATTGGAACTGTTCCAAGATTATAGTTTATTTTTTCCAGGAAACTTTAGACATCCACAAAGACTACTGATTATAAAATTTTCTGAGAAATCAGCATCAAGTTTCCTTTATTGCTCCAATGATTATTACAACTGCGGCTCCTCATTCACGACCACCGGTTCGCCATCCAGTTTACGTATGGTGGGCAAACGCTTAATGCACTCCGCCCGCCAAGTGGCCTCGTCCAGACCCTCGCCCAAGGGATTACCCACCACGACCAGATCCTCCAGGGATTCAATTTCGGCCAGACGATTGAATTCCGACCAATCTTTGATCAGATTGTTGCTTATGTACAGAACTTTCAGGCACTTGAGGGTGGTCAGTCCCTTAATTTTCTCAATGAGATTATAGCTAAGCCACAGCTCCTCCAGGGTTTCGGCTACAGCCTCCTAAGATCAAAAATACAGTCATTGGAAACTTAGCTATGGTCAACCACCTACCAATCCAGAGATTTGTTTAATATAATTCCTGGACAGGGACAACACTTTCAGGCACTTCATGCCGGAGAGGCCAAAGATCTTCTCAATCATGTTGGTGGACATGCTGATACTTCTGTCAAGGGAAATCTGTTGGTAATTGTAAGCTCTGGCTGGTGTGCGGCACACCACACTTACTCGCAGTTGACCAAAGTGCCCAGGGTGCTGTCCATTTTCTCGATGGGCGGCCATTGGAATTGCAAATCAATGTGAGTGGCGTTTAAGGAATTCTGCTGTTCCCGATCCTCCCAGCGTTTGAGGGCTTCCTTTATGGTGGTGGCTTTGGACATGATGATGCAATACTTTTAGCTGAAAATGCCAGAATAAACAAGGCGTAGCCAGTGGCGCAGCCATGGTAACCAAAGTGAAATGGGCTTACAAACACACAATTTGTATTTTTATCAATTTCAGGGATGTCAGGGGGATTACATGGCTATCTAGAGTAGGAAACTTAACGACGATCTGTTTTGCCCGTGCCTCGTTTGCCCGAGAACAAATGCTTGGGCATTTTGGTGCCTATGAAACGATCCGCCTCTCCCTTCAGACCCATGCGTGTCACCTTCTTGGCTATATCCCGCTTGGCCATATCGTGCGCCTTCTTGCGTATGGCCACATTCTTAATGCCCTGGGTATCGCGTGCGGGTGCCCGCTTCAAGGGCTGGCCAGTGCGTCGTACCACAGCAGATGATTCCTTGTCCTTGAGCGGTGTCTTGGGTGTCGTCTTGGAGCCGACGGCCACCACACCACGACGCAGATCCACCACAGATTTGTTAAAGTTGGCCTGCTTGCTGCCCGACATATCCACACCCAGACCCTCCATGGTCTCGACCAGTTTGTGCACAGAACGATCGCGCACCTTGGGCTGCTTGTTACGTGGTATGATGGGTTTGTTTTTGCGTGAGGACAGACGCTTCTCGTCGCGCAGCTCGAAGCGCTTGCCGCGTATTTGTTTGGCCATTTCGCGAATTTCGCGCAGCGTTTCGTCCAGTGTCATGTCGGGTACGGTGTAGGCACCGCTGTCCTGACGCAGACCCTCCTCACGCTCCAGCTCTTCCAGCTTGTCGAAGATATCCGGATCAATGTAGTCGGCTATGTTGTGTCCCTGCCAGAATTCGGGTATAACATCATAGCGCTCCTCCTCGGGTATTTCGGCATAGTTCTTCTTCAGATCCAGCGTGTAATCGTCGCCCTGCTCCTCTTCAATTTCCTTCTCCAGCTTACGCTTGCGCTCGGCCTTCGAGGCATTCTGTTCCAGGCGAGCCAACGCCTGTTCGGGTATGCAGGGAGCACGCACTTTGTCATCCCGGGGAGCTGGCATGGCCACATGCAAGCGATTTAGAATGTTGTCCACCTTCTTGGTTCTCATTTTCTGATCCACGCGATACGAGAGCAAACGCTCACAAGCCTCGGTCTTGACCTCCATAACACCCGTCTCCTGCATGGTGGACATAAACATGACCGGTATGGACTTATCCTCCTGCAGTTTTGTTATAACCGCCTGCCTCTCCACAGGCAAATCCTCTAGCTGCAGTATATCAATCTTGTTGATGGCCAGTATCAAAGGTTTGTTGGTGAACAAGGGCTTAATGCTCTCAAACAGCTTCACCTGATCCTCTAGCGAGTGTCCACATTGCTCTGAAATGTCCATGAAGTACAGAACACAGGCACGTAAATGAGCCAAGGCGGTGATGGCCTGCATTTCGATGACATTGCGTTCCTCCAGAGGATGATCCAGTATACCAGGCGTATCGATCACCTGCCAACGCAGATATTTGTAATCTGTGTGTCCCACATACAGGGATTTGGTGGTGAAGGCATAGGGTTGCACCTCCACATCGGCCCTTGTGATTTTATTGATGAACGAGGATTTGCCCACATTGGGAAAGCCGCAGATGATGATGGTACGCGAGTAGGGATCAATGGTGGGCAGACGAGACAAATGCTGGCGCACCTGCTCCAGATAGGTCAAGTTAGAGGCCTGGCGTTTCAATATGGTGGCCATGCGACCCAGGGCAGCCTTCTTCAGCTGCTTGCAGCGATACAGGGAGTCGCCATATTTCAGCAGACGCACATAGTCCTTGGCCACACTGTTGAGTTGACAACAAATGTTAGTTCAGTTAACCATTAAGGTGGGGGTGTCTACTACTCACTTGTCCACCAAATGACGTGCGGTATTCAGCTGTCCCAGCGCCAACTTGTAATGATCCTTGTCATACAGCACATTCATCAAATCTGCATAGAACGGATGCACATCATCCAGTTTCGGAAAGTCCTGTATGATCTGGGACAGACGATCGTGGAAATTCTGTTGTGTGTACTTCACCTTGCGGGTGTAAAAGGCACGAATCCGCGAGATCTTGTACCCCTTGTGGACCACGGTGGGTGTCTTGCGCTGCGTCTTGGACAACATGATGTCGATGAAGTCCTGCAAGGAAACATTTCAAAGTTATTTATTGTTTGTAAACACACCTGTTGTAAGGTTAAGTTGAAACGCTGGACGGGTGCTCCCGCAGTAGAACGTTTGGACTTTGCTTGGTCAAGACTTACCTTGGCCGGCGGCACCACCATAATCTTCTTGAAGTTGTACAAACTCATTTTGCCTGTTTATTTATTTTCCACTTGCACAAAAAAGGAAAATAAATTAAATTGAACAAAGCAAAAACACCACGCGGTGTTGGCTTTGGTTCCTAAAAGAGCTGATTCCGTGTCGGAACTAATCGCTGGTTCACATGTAACTGGGAATGTGCTAAAGCGTTTGTGGAAAATACCACTTAAAATACCATACTAGTGGCAAGCCAGCTGACACGGGCAGCTCAAACACGGTCACACCGCCAATTGTTTACCGGAATCTTTAGTTTGTTTTCAATTTTTATTTTAATAATTCCCGTCCCACAATGGCGGAAACCTACCTCAGCAAGGCTGGGCTGCTGAAACTACTACAAGACATTCCTGCTGGCTATATAAAACCCACAGTTCCTCCCAGCCCCCAGTTGCTGCCTCCCTACAAAAAACTGGGTGTTCTAGTGGAGTTGGAGGAGGTTAAAGAAGTCAAAACATTACCTAAACCACACAATACCATCAACACAACTCAGTCCTATAGCTGCTCCGAGTGTAGACGCACTCTGCCCACTGTGCACCTACTCGATTTGCATGTCAGCGAGCAGCACGATTCATACTTTGCTGCCTGCGTGGAGCGAGGCAATCAGCCCATGTTTGCCTGCTTTTTGGAAGAGTGCGCTGAAAAGTTCCACACACCCCCGGAGCGCAAGGATCATTGTATTAGCAGGCACAAGTTTCCCGGCAACTATAGATATCAGCATATAGCCAAGGGCAGCAGCAAACCCACAAACGCCATGGAAGTGGAAGTGGATGTGTTGCCCAAGGCGGCCGCTTGTCCCATCAAAGCCTTTACCTTTGGTCATCACTCTCGGCGCACCTTCGAATCAAGGCGTAAGCAAGAACAGCGCCAGGCAAGCCAAGCTCTGGAGAATGTGGAGGCCTTGAAGGAGGCTCTACAGGAAATCATGGATTAGTTTAGCGATTTATATACTAATTTTATTTATCGAATGTATTTTGTAAATTTCATTTTGCCTTGGGGCTGGTTCTGAAATTAGAGAAAAAGAATTGTTAAAGATGCCGAGGAAAAGCCGTGTTTGTTGTCTTTTTGCACTCACTTGCCCGTATTGGCATTGATATAATGATACGCCACCACCAAGAGGAACAGAAATACTCCCAGCACGTTGGAGAAGATGGCCAGCTGTACGTCTGTGATCATTTTGAAGCTGTAATACACAAATTGGAACAATTAAAAGGCAGTAAGATTAGGAGGGCGGGGCGGGGGCGGCAGTGACACGTCATGGCGGTCTTAAAGCAATTGCCAGTGGATTCTTGAAGGTTCTTCAGGCAGCCAACAGCGAAATTATGTGTGATTGGTAGGCTGACATCTTGAACTGTTAAATAAACACTTTATTTTGGGTTTAAAGCCCATAATTTTACCTATTTTAGAGCGTAGAAAAGCAGCGGCCGGTTCAGTTGTTTGTAAGGGATGGCAAAACTATCAATAACAATTCCCTAACGCGTGTTACAAATGCCTTGAAAAGTAGTCGCCTTACGTGGGCGTTTTCCAACACTGGCCAACTTTTGAATATTTAAACTGTTAACAGATATGGTTTTTGTTCTAAGACAAGGAAATTATTAATTCGAAGGGTAAATTTACGAAGAATATACAACTGATTTCCAATATATCTCGGGATAGAAGCCTACTCAAATGAGTTTACTTACGAAAACCTGACGTTCTGCTTGTTTTCTTTTTACTTACTTTTCGACAGCTAAAAAAAGTTTTTGACCATGTAAAATGTAAAGCAAAAATTTAGTTAACACCAGAATATACAGGACTAGTTCATCCAATAAGGGAACACAAGGCCCAAGTCAATGAAGCTATCAATGAAGCAATGAAATTGGTCAGCCTAAACAATATCGATTCGATTTTGAGTCTTACAAACAACAAAATACTTTAGATTTAAGCTTTTAGCATACTTAAACCAATCACAATTCGTTCTGGACTCTAGAGTCAAATCAATGTTTGTTTTCAGTCCTTAAATTACTTAAATCTGTTTTAATTCATTACTGAGGCAAGAACTTTTATGCTTAAAAATAGGACAATATATTATTGACATGACTTTGAGATAGGATTTATATGAATTTGTAGGAAGAAGGTGTGGAGGGGCAAGCGACACCACTTCACTTCACTTTCTAGAAGCAAGAGCCTTTTGAAAAACTTCCTGACGTTGGCATAGTTTTTACAATCAGATGTCCTGGTGTAAGGATTGGGCAAGATTGACTTACAACTGACGGAGGAAATGGCCAAGGAACAGACGGACAAACGGCCCTGGCTATATCACCTTTGCTCTCCATGCTGATCAAGAATGTATATGTGCTTAATATGCTTCCTTCTATGCATTGCAAACAGATTTGCAACTAATCCGGTACAATGTTTCGATTCTTCTTAAAAAAATTCTATATATGGCTTCCCGATTTGGTACTAGTTCGGAACTTTCAACAGTTTGGGGTTCCAGTTAGATATCTTTATGGCTTACTTACCTTTTTATGATAACCAAGTTGAAACTTTGAGCTGACAGTTGTTTCAAATTCAACTAGAAATATCTAGAAATTTTATTTTGAATGTTTTGTTGCTTACAACTAAATCAATTGTTTAGTTTGCTTTGTACAGTCATTATCTAAATGCTTAGTGACTAAAATAATACCCAATACTTGTGCAAAAGTATTAAATTAAGTTAAACTAATTTTAAGTTAGTTATAATTATTGTGCTGAAAGGTCACTTAAGTGAAAAGCAGCTTACAAATTTTAATACTCTCTCACATATCAGCATCGTGGAAGACATTAAGTGCACTTGCAGATAGACGACACACTCAGACACACTTCCTACACATATATATTTACATTCACATTTATCCACACACAGTTGACTAAACTAATTAAAACCCCCCCAAAGCTGAGCTTTCTACTTGCAGACAGGGATCTGTCCTCTCTATAAATTATGGAATTTGTGTACTAAATGAAAATCGTGAACTGTGGGTTAGTTTGTGGTAACAGTCATTGACTGATTTGTGCCATTGTTGACATCTTGGGTGGTCCGAGGCAGAAATGGCTTCGTTTGGGGTTTTTGAAACAAATCGGACACATAGTTGGCCTGCAATGGAGAAGGGAAATGGGAAATGGTTAATTAAATGTGGACACCTAAAAGTATGTGATGGTGATGGGGGTCGTAAAGTTATCCAAATGACTGCAACATCAGCTCAGTTCTACACCCCTCACCCAGCGTCGCATAAAGTCTAAAGTCTGTTTTTTCTTCTGTTGCTTGAATTTAATTCCTTTTTCCACTTAGATCTACAATTTTTTGATTCTCCTTTTACTCCGCCTTGCCCTTAACTTTCAACTGGGTCCAAACTGTGTGCAAATCGAAGCTTTTTTTAGGCAAACAGTGGCTCTAAAAAGATGATGTACGAGTGGTGTGATGTCTCAATGCTGTTTGCTTTTTCAACTTACCACAATTAGGGCGCAGAGAGCGCCTATCAGTGAGCCAGCCAGAACATCGGACCAATGGTGTTTGTAGTCCGACACACGACTCAAGGCGGTGTACCACGCAATCATAATGAACAGGAATTGCAGAAAGTGACGCAGCAACTTGGATCCATGCCAGGTCATGCGTGACTGTAGATAGAGCTGGAGGGAGATGGGAATGTAACAATATACTTTTGTGAGGGGTGGGGGGCAGGGGGACATAGCAACTACAAAGCCAACTTACCGCCACATAGACCATTGTGTAGAAGGTAAAGCTGGAGTGTCCACTGGGAAACGAGAGACGCATCTCTTTGAGCATGCGCGCCGATGAGCCTCTACCCTGACAAGTGAACTCCGTGATGTATTTGCCAGCATTCTCGGGACTGTCGCAGGTTAGATTATTCGGCATGACAGGCTGACATACCTGAAATGACAGTTTTGTGGGGAGAGAGGTGAGTCAATTGAAGGTTTTGGATACCCTAACATATAAGAGCTGGAAAGTCAGTTTCTAAAGTAAACTTTGGCAGAAAACCTCAAAAGCTTTGAAACTATCATGAAACTTCTTAAAATATGGTTTTTCAAGCTAAATTGTAGCTCCTGAAGTCAAAATTGAGCTACTTAAGATCTGGTTTTAAGATAAAGACCGCTTAATAAGTGTCTCAAGATACTCCGGATTTTTATACCCTGTTCCCAATGGGAAAAGGGGGATCATGAAGTTGTGCGAATGTATGTAACAGGGAGAAGGAAAATTTTCCGACCCCATCTTCTTCTATTCTAATCCCTAGGTGGGACATAGGGCATCATAAAGTATATATATTCTTGATCAGCATGAACAGCCGAGTCGATATAGCCAGGTCCGTCTGTCCGTCCGTCCGTCTTTCCGTCTGTCCGTCTGTCTGTCTGTATGAACGCGTCAATCTCAGAGACTATAAGAGATAGAGCCACAACTTTTTGCACGAAGGAAGATTTATGCTGTACGCAGATCAAGTTTGTTTCAGATTTGAAAAATTCCACCCCGTCCCCCTTTTATCCCCATAAAACCTAGACCTCCTCTAGAAATCCTAGACCTAAATAGCCGTCAGATCCACAATTTTCAAATTAGAGCCTCGTGGTATACAGTATACATCAAGCTAGGCCATATATCTATCTATTCTGAAAAGTACAATCAGATCGGACAAAAAACACCGGAGTTATAAGCCAGTTTATGGTCAGGACTAGAAAAAAGTGTTGCCTACATTTAGGTTGAAAATTGTGTTACAAAAACAAATAAATGAAAACAAATGAACAGGGTATTTTGTGGTCGGGAAACTCGACTGCAGCGCCCTTACTTGTTTACAACTGTGTCGTTTCTTTAAGCTGACCACCATTCTTCGGTGGAGACACATCTCATTGGCAAGTGTATAACAAAAGTGCAGCTTAAGCTGCTTATTTGCTGTCTTGATTGTGATTCTGTTTCTTGGATTTCACTCCACACTCCACACACAAACTCTGATCTCTGTCCACATGTGCTGCAAATTAGAGAATGTCTGGCGGCAGCTGCTTTAAATATTCTTTGGCCCTGTTTGCTGCAGTTCACTAAACAACAATAGGGTGGCTCTGTAACGGCCGTCCGTCTGCTCCCTTGCTGTGGCGGGCCCTTTCCCCCAAAATGATGCCGAAGATAAGTTAACAAGCCACTTGCCGCCCCGACGACACAAAACGAAGAAATGCCTGACAAGAAGTCAAAATATCATAAATAAACACAGCTAAAAGTGGATTTGTATCCCTTTCTATTTGCCCCATGTCTGCCACACATGTGGCACAGCATGATTAAAATTAATTGTCTCATGTCAATCCAGCTTAATTGCTTACCAATTAGCCATGTACTTACCGCTATAAAATGTGGACGCAAACGACCAATGGAGTACTTGGCTATATCCGTAGTGAGTTGACTGATGGCTGCACCAAATCCAAAGATGCCAACTTTCTTATAACACTCGATGAGCCAGTCGGGTATGTCGTAATTCATGAAGACATAGCGACGGTTAGGGCCAGCCTTTTTCTTTTGTGAGATGAGTATTTCAACGGTGAGGATCTGTAGAAGAAATGGGAGTGAGAATTTAGCACCTCATAAAATAAATTTACTATTTCTTGGGAAGGCTATGCAAATATTTATGGGTTTTAGGTGAGGGTCAGGGCCAGGCTAGTCTAGTTTAGAGGGAGGACATGTGGATTGGTTGAGGCTACCCTGCCAACATTTGGTCTTCTTAGTTATGTCTAACGTCAAAGACAGAGTTTGGCGATAGTTTGAGAATAGAGTTTGGCGATTTAGACTAACATAATACATTAGGTAACGCACTTTTATCCTAAAAGGAGTGTCGTATCGGTTTTTTCGACCATTTCGGACTATAATCAGATTATCTCTTGTAAAGATCTTCGCTTGTACCGGATTTTTTCACTGCTACCCATCATTTTTTTTGTATTCCAGAACTAAGACTTGTTCTTATCTTTAGAGAAAGGGCACAGTAGACCAGTTTTGGTAGCGTTGCACTACCTCCCCAGCTACAAACATATATCTCCAGGAATAATCGCTTTCTTAGCACTCGAAAGACACACATGTTTATTCCTAGAAAGAATCGCTTCGATAACTCTCAGCAGAGACTTTTTCCTCTCTTCCAAAAGTAGCACACTTCTTCTTCTAAGGGAAGATCAAAATGCAATAGCCCAACAATCATTTAATGAAATTTTTGATCCCTCTCTTCGATTCCTCAATCTGATTAAAACAGCCATAAATCCGCTCGTTCTCTGATCATAATAGATACGTTTGTCTGAAGCAAATGGTACCCTAGCCGTAACTCTTCTTAAAGTGTCGTTTTTAACACATTATTCTAATCACTTTAGTCGCATTTTCGAGTTATTTGAGAGTATTTTCCGAGTCGTATTTCGAGAGAGCCTATTTTGAGCATAGGCATGAGTCATTTTTGAGTCTTCTTTGAATCGTACATGACAGTAAACTCTAAGGTGAAACTTTAAGGTGATTTTTGTTAAAATTATCTTCCAAATGTTGGTTGGGATAACACTCTAACTATATAAGGTTAGTAAGAAATAAACCTTAAGCATTTCAAAATTGGAAAACGAAAGTCAAATTTGTTTGCTAACCTCAAAGAAAGTAAGCGGAACGGGAGTAATGCGAAGTCAAGAAACTTCTTTGATAGCGAAGCTCAGGGGAGCGCAACAGGTAAGCCCATCAAGAGGTTTGGAGAGCTCTCGAATCGTTAAGGAGCTGCAGCAATGCAGAAGCAGGCGAGCAATCGATAGCAGCTGTTCAGACTGCCTAAGAATCTCAATTATAACCAAGTTGAGCTGGAGAGCAATCGATGCCAGCTATTTGCTAGGCACACTGCATTTCAGAGAGCAATGCAGAATCAGCTGTGGAAGCAGAAGCTCGCCGTCAAGAAGCGTACAGTCCTATTCGTACTTGAAATGAGAAATTGCGGGATTGACTGACTTCTGACAACGTTTGGGATTGATTTAATCCCGGATATATCAATTTTTGTATTTTGTGTATGACCTTCTATTGACTTCATCATGTTATCTGCTTCGTTTAGTGTGACTGAAACTTAAAAAACATCTAGTAAAATGTTTAATAACCTGTAATAACCTGTACAAATACGAAACAGAAGTTAACTTAGGCTTGATTTCTCGATACCTAATTCTTTGACAGTGTGTGGTCACACTAAAGCAGCGAGTGGAATTTATCGATATCGAAACAAACTGCAGTTGAGAAAGCCAAATGTTTTAATCGCTGGTCATCTCGAGGGCTATCCGAAAGTTTTGAGAAATGGGGCCTTAACAGAACATTTTATATCCAACTTAAAATGAACTTAGATTATTAGCAAGATATATGGAAATCATAAAGTAAGCTTTTCCCTCTTCGTTATAAGTTTTCAAGGCTGAAAACAGCAACTGGGATGGTGTCTCTTGCCTCATCAAAATCACACATTTGTCTCTTCTAAACCGAACTTGACAGCTGCTTGACCCAGTTTTCAATTGAACTCATGTTCATCTCAACTGGGGCCCACTTCAATTCCATTTCAACTTACCACTCCCACTGGTATCACCAGACCAATAATATACAACATCCAATTTCGCACAGTGGACTCATGGAATGGATGTTTCAGCGACTCATCATCACAGAAGAAACCACGTTTATAGGGATCGCCCAGCAGAAAGAAGAGTAATATGGGAAAACCAACTGAAAATGGAAAACAAATGAAATTTATCAATTAAATAGTTTTACAGCAGGCTTTAGTAGGTCAGGGGGACTTGTTTGTTTGTTGTTGACTTATTATCAGCATACCCCACCCACCCAAAAAAAAAACTATGGATGAATGACAGCTCGGTTGACTTATGATTGGGTCTAAGCTATTGATAAGCAAGGGGCGGGGCGGGCATATAAAAAAAAAAAACGTGTGTGGGGTATGAACTATGTGTGTTTCCAGAGGGAAAACTTTTCATCAAGTCTAATTACGAATTCACAGCCATCAGAAAAGGCAAATGTATGTACAAATTCTGAAGCGTGCAGGCTGACAAATTTGATTGATGGATGAGGAGGTAGGGTAGGGTAGGATAGGCAGGCAGGCTCCCTCATCCATCTCCTAGTAAAATGCAAAGTACCAGGCTAATTAAAACTGCATTAACCAGTGTAGGACCCAGCCATGGTCACAGTTTGCTACAGTTTGCCTAATTGCTTCGGTGGGCAATGAGGCAAAGTACCTGACTCTGGCCCTAGCTCAGCGAGGCATTCAATTTGGAAGTGGAAGTGCACTTGAAGCAGACGCAACCATATTGATCCCTCAGACACAAAAAGGTGGATGACACAATGCCATCAACTCGGCAGCTGTCTGGGAGTAGAACAAAACACCAAAATCTAGATCCAAGGATCTTTGTACACAGTTTTAACGATGCGATGAGAAAGTTATGAGAATTCTTGCAGAGATTAGAGTCATATTACCCCACAGCAAGTGGCCAGCCGACATTCGGTAGCCTCATGAGAAGATTTTTATGACTTTGCGGCTGGAAAATGTGAAAGTGTTGTCCAATAATGCTTAATAAAAACTAGTTTAAGCCTAAACGAATTGTGTTTATGGATTTTTATGAGGGTGACACAAAAAATGTTCACCCAAAAAAAGAATCCGTTTAATATTCTTTTCATGGGGGCCTTAGCCGGAAGTGCTTAGTTTAGAGGGGTGAAGCATTCCACATTGAATTGTAACGCACCTATGGTCGCATTTTGATAACCCCCGCGTTGTCCATTTGGTGTCAAGTTCGTTTCAATCAAAAAAAAAAAGCCGCCGCCATGTAATTGAGGCAGCAACACAACAGTCAACAGTCACAAATTGTTTTGATAAACAAAGAGGTGGAGCGCACCGAGTCGAGTCGAGTGGAGGGAGTGGAAACGCCACCGTTCTACGCCACACTCTTCCCACTCCACACTCTTCCCACTTGTGCATCTTTAAGATGCTGTAATCCCGCTGTGTAATGTGCCGCCAGCGAGCACTTTTAAGTTGCTGTCCAAACAAATTGCCAAATGTTTACAAACACACTTTTTTGTGGACTGACGTCGGCATTACCTTTTAAAGAAAACTAACTCGTTATCGTTCAACCATTTAGAATATTTACATTGAAAGTCAGTCGAGTTGTATTGAGATTAGATATTCTACATTAAAGATCGTTTTACGATAAGTTTTTACTGGCATTTAGTTGCAAGATTCAGCGCATACTCAAAACAATAAGTTCAAAGAGTTAAAGCTTGAAAAGGACATATTGTTTGGATCAATAAGTCCCCATCCTAAACTTTGCCACCATACCAACTTCTCTCGTGCTTAAATTATCAGCAGACACTTATATATATATATATTTATAGCAGGTTTTGGTAAGGTGCAAAGGATTATTATTTTCACTAAACTCTGCCCACATAAAGGACTGAACAAATTGAAGCATAAACCCTCTCGCTCTGTGACCAGCATAATTATGTGGTTCAGATCGAGCAAATAGCACTTAACCATCTGACAGTGACCCAATGTGACCAAAAAGTATGCAAAAGGCATAATAGCGAACTCTACCCAGCGGCGCAAATTGGCATTACATAATGGATTACTCCTTTATTACTTTGCCTTCAGTATGACGGAAATATTTCCATACATTCTGGTTTACTTTTCCATATGCATGGGGTCCTCACATTCTGCATTACTAGTAATAAAAGATGTATGGTAGAGCCGAACTGCCTTCGTATTCCCATTACAAATGCGTATTACTTTTTTCAAATTGTAATGCGGATTGTTTGCAGTCTGCTTTCTATGCCTTTGTAGAAAAGCAGCAGTTATAGCTCATTACTTTTCCGTCAGGCTTAATGCATTCTTTCGACAGGACACGTTTAGCTGTGCGCCGCTGGGTATTTTGAGAGAAGAGAGAGTCGGTGTCAGAGAGAAAGAGAGGGCGCTTATGTATTTTACTATAAAATTGTTGGATATATAAGGTTTTTCCTCAATTGCGGGGGCTAGAATGGGCGTGGCGTTAATTAAAAATAAACTTGATCTACTTGAAGGTATAAGAAGTTTTTGGTCCCCCCATCTGTCTCTTACCATCTCTGAGATCTGTGCCATATCGACTCGGCTGTTGATGCTGATCAAGAATATGTATACTTAAAGGTGCCAGAGATGCTTCCACATACTTTTACACAAACTCAATATACTAAGTGTACCTCTGGTACAGCGTGTATGAAGGGAACATGTTCGGGTAAATAAATATCCCTTACCCAGCAATAGTAGAGACAGGTATTATATATTTGATACTTCCGATAGTTCCGCTAACTTCTACGCTCCCAAGACCAGTAGCTTAGTCAGGGAGGGGGGTTTTGTACATATTTTTACAGAACAAAGAAAGAATCGAGCATTGGAAATGTTTCAAAAACCCGCTCCCCCTTGAAAAAATCCCTCCTTCTGAACAACTTAAGACTAATTATGCTAAGATGAGATTCTAGGAACGGGTCTTAAAAGCATCGATTCCTAGATTCCTATGATAAGAGCTGAAGTTCCGTGGCATCTTTTGCGTTGCATTTAAGGGCGATTTTTAGATTGTGGTCGATAAGTGGATCTGCGAGGAATGTACTGACTTTTTCTTCAATATTTTTGAAAGCTACCAAGCTGAGTACCCAAAATGATAGAAAAATATCTAGAGATTTCCCAAAATTTAAATATATAAACAGTTTAATAACAGATTGTGCTCAAATCCACTTTTCTGATCTATTTTTACAGAAGTGGAACTGAAAACCAGACCGTATATATATATATATATACGATATTCATTAAGGAACACTTAAGTTGTCTTTACAAAAGTTTAATGCAGCAAAAATCTGACCTCATATACAACTGAAGTCTCTCTAATTAAACTCGTCTGTCTGGACGAAGCAACTAAATGTCTTGGGTTTTAATTAGAAATGACGGAAGTTAAATTAAAAACAATTAATGCCCAAGAATCCCAAACTCCAGACTGGGGAAGACGGGTTACTCCAAGAGTGAGGCAGTAGCGGTTGCTCTACTTAAAGTGATTGATCGTAAAGTGTATGAAAGAAACACCCCACCTACATCCATATTCATTGTCAAGGTCTAAGTGAAAAGAGACAGGTATGGGTATATGGAATCCATACAGGTCGATTTCGCGCTTGACTGCCGGCAAAGGAAAATCCGAGCTGTTCGAGACTCGTGTGATAAATTCCCTGGGATCGCCCGCATTTTTGTCACTCAGGTAGGGCTTGGCAATTACATTTCCATTATTTTCCACAAGAAAAACTGTAGCAAAAACAAAAACACACACGCACACAACTAGGTGTGCTCTTCTACTTTTCAATTTTCTTATTCTCTTTTTTTTTTTGGTTGGAAAATAAACAATAACAATGAACGGAACAATTGCCTCATGCCTCAAACTCAACAAACCAAATGCGCTGCATAAATATTGTTTTTTCTACTACTTGGATTTTGGTTGAATTGAAAAGTAGAATTTTTCCCCACACGAAAAACGCTCAATAAATTATTGAAGTGCCGTGAAAGAGGAAGGGCGGGTTGGAGGCCTCCAAATGCATTTTCTGTATATATTTTATGAGTTTAATGACTTCGGGTCGTCCCCGCCTCACACCCCCCCGCACTAGAAGAAGAAAAGTCTTTCCCCAAATATTCAGGCCACAGCTCGTTCGCATTCAATTAACGTCAAGCGTCGGTTTTTTTTTTTTTGTTAGGGACAGGTAAGTGTGTCTATTCATCTATTCATCTATCACTTTATCAGCGACCGAGAAGAGCGTTGAGAGATGCTAGATTGAGAGACTCGATTCTATTTCTACAAATTTTGTTAGATATTCAACTAATTGGAATTTATTTGTGTTTTTGCTGTGGCTTTGGTTGTCAAGGCTTTCCCAATCGATAGACTTACTGCTGAGTTTCAATTTGAATAAATAATGCCTATAGTTATCTATTGATAGCCCCATTAAATGCCAAAAATAAAATCCAAACTCTCTCCACCTTTTGAAGTATTAAATGCTTTGAAAGTGATTCACTCGATATGTATCCTCGCCGCACACTTCCTTAAGGTGACTCAATCATAAAAGCTGGCTACCTGCCTTAGGCTTGACATACATTAAGTTTGTGAATTGCCTTCGAGGTCTAAGCAAAAATATATAGCCTTAGCGTTAATCGTTAGCTGTCGTAGTGCCAATTGCAAAAAGTAATGTTTGTTAAGTGAATCACCAAAGGGGAGAGCTAATCAGTAGAGCTAGCGGGCTTTTTTCCATAGATTTTATCTGAGAGTTTGCTACCCAAAAAAGGTGAGCTCATTGAAAACTGGTTGGCAAATGTGCACTGTGGTCCAAATACATCTAGAAAAGTACCGTCTTTTATAAGTAATGTCAGGCAAAGAAAGTTAAAGGCTCAGTTAGAATTGAATATAACGGATCCATGAGTTGATGGTTTAGAAAATAGCAGAAATATAAATTTACAGGTTTTTAGTGATACTATATAGTAAGGGTCGACTTCTCATCTCTTAGTGATCCTATATAGTAAGCGACGATTCCTCATCTTCCTAAAAGCTGCCTTGTGTCAGATAAGCTTAGACTTTGCTCTGGTATTTGTAGGTATTTTATGTGACAGATGGCTCTATGTAGATGATTAGAAAGCGGACCAAGTCATATAGAGACTTCTCATACATAATTTCAAATAAGCTTTGATAAGTTGCTTTTGAAAGTACTTTTGTTCGAAAATTAGATATAGTGAAGCCTTTTCTAAATCCGTGGGGGGGTTTACTTACAAGTCAATGAAATTAACAATTCTGCTTTTTCTGCATTATCTTCTACTTTAAAACATATTGTATTATATAATATAACATTTATATGATATATATGATATTTATATGATATATATATGATATATATGATATATCATATATATTCACAATATATTGTGCTCATTTCAAGAACATTTCGATGGTATGTTCTGAATATTTGAGAAAACAGCTGTTTCCTCTTTTGAAATTAAAGGCAACCTGGTTTCTAAACAGGGTCCCTTCCTCAGTGTAGACTTCCTATCTGTTTATAAGAATCTATGCCACAATAAGAATAAATGTTGATACAGAACCTGTGTATGTTTTTCCGTCATTTGAGACATTTAAATAAACCGAAACTTCGACATCGATTCGATCCCTTAACACATCTGCTGAGTTTTATCAAGGTCAGGGACATATTATTGAGAAAGATACCGAGGGGTGAATGTGTTTTTGTGTAATTAATAGTATTAAAAGTACCAAAAAGTTCAAGGAAACAATTATACTACTTCCTATTAGTTAAATTGGGAGTATGTTTAGTATTGTCGACTACACAAAGAATTTAGCTAACAGAATAAGCAAGCTTTCAGAACTTTATTTAAACAGATAAAGACAGTTTGCAAAGTTTGATGAAACTTTTTCATGGTTAAATACTTTAAAAAGAAAAAAAGAAAACCTTTACCACAATGTCTTAAGATGAGAATAAAACATTAAAAACAGATTCTTTTAAAAGTGCTTTAAGTATTCTACGTCATGTACTTAAACAAAACCATCTGTGGCTGTGGAGACAGTTCTATAGAAAAGGTTTGGCAATTAAAACGAATTCGGCACCTGTAAAACTTCTCAAGAACAAGATTAACTCCCATTCCTAGAATTTTTATATCTTTCTCCCGCTCATCTTCAACTTATATATTATCTTAACTGTAATGACGAGCCAAAAGATATATTTGCCATAACTTCCGAAATAAATTCCGCTTAATTGCCACTGTTAGCCCACTGTGCAGAGGCGGTCATATAAAAGCCAGCTATATTGATTGTCTTACAAAAGAGTTGATAACAAAACAATAAATTGTTTCGCCAAAAAAAAACCTTATAAAACAACTTCCCCCCATCTTAAGAGGTGTGTGTGACGCTAGTCAGCAATTGCAGGGGTTTTATGGAAGAAAGAAATTATGAATAATTTCTATAATGAATAAGTTTTAAGATAAATTTGCGGGTTTGTACTATAAATACTAAATTTTAAGTGAAATTTGTGGTTTTAGTTTTTAACAAAAATATAATGAGTGGCCCAGAATTAGTCAACCCTTTGCATGTGTAAGCAAAGCTCAAATTTAAAAATAATTTCTATCAATTCTATGAAATGGAATAAATTCATTAATTTTTGGTTAAATCAGAAAGGGGAGTTAGTCAAGGAGTTGTATCAACTCAGCTGTTCAAAAAACAGAGAGCGCGGGCGAGCCAGAGACTGAGAGAGAGAGAGAGAGCCAATAAAAGCTTTAACGGAAAGCTTGCGCTATGTGGTGCCATGCCAAATTGAATGACATAAAAAACACACAAGAAAAATAAACATTGCACTGTATTTACTTTACTTAAAATATCTGAAGGTTTTTTGGGTTAAACAATTGCCCAGACTTACCGCATAAGCAAATCAAAATGTCGAGTCCCACACGGCATAAGATTCTTTTATTTGTGTCCATGTCTTTGGCTGGTGGTTGCTGTAGTTGTTGCTGTTGCTGTTGCGGCTGCTGCACTTGGTCGCCTACACTTGGTTCAATTTCAATGTTACTCCTACTTGTATTGTAGTTGTTATTATGATTAACAACTATTTCCCGGTTGTTGTTGTTGTTGGTATTATTATTGCTGGCCACGTTAGTGGCTCTTTCTGGCGGATCGGCACGCAGCGGTGTTGTCTCACTGGGTGTAGATTCGTTACTCATGACTTTTAGCTTTTCGTAAGAGTTTTAAAATGCTGACTCTCTCTCGCACTCTCGCTCAGTTGGCAAAAGCTTTGCCTTTGGCAGTGAACTTGAGCGCTTTTTACTGTTGTGGTTGTTGTTGTTGTTGTTGAGCAGCTGCCAACAGATTCTGATTCAGTTCAGGTAAGAATTTGGATTTTCGTATACGTCATGACTGGAGCGGTTCTGAAAAGATAATTCATTTAATAACCGTTGTAAAATGCTGAGACTGAGAGAGGAGTGTGAGTAATAGTCAGCGGATTCCCTAATGATAAACAAAGGCGCTGTGGTGATTCATGCAGCTTCTCAAAACTAGTTCTCAAACGGGTTGAAGTCCGTCGCTGGCCATCTTGAGGAATTTTCCATAAAAGGATTTACCTGGCGAATTTCTATAATTTTATGCCATCATTGGGGCGTTGTAATAAGCAAGCCCAGACAGAACAAGGCCCTAATTTGACGTACCAAACTGACGAAGTGGCAAACGTCAATCACGAACCCACGATCTCCACGATCCCCAGGAGTCAGAGTCAGTCAACTGAATTGCAGTTGTCAGCTCTGATTATGGTCTGGGCCATGGCAACACGAACACAGCTAGCTCGGCCCCATCCGACAAGGCCCACTATTTATAGATAGTCAACGGTGCAGCAGTTCGCTGCTCCTTCATGAAGTTAACTGATTCAATTCCTCTGATTAATGTTCCCCCCTCCCTCTTGTCCCTGTAATGACAAACAACGAGCTGCGTCTTAATTAAAAAATAAAAAAAAAATAGAAGCCCCCGCGATTGTATCTGATTTGAGAGTTGTTTGCTTGGATGGGGCGGCATACTTCAAAATCTTTTCCAGTTATATGATTTTCCACAACAATAAGAATAAATAATTTAAAATTTGGCCTGGAGAGAGCTGAGCTTCTCTCTCATAAATGAGAAGCTTTTACTGACTGTAGACAATGGATGGTAAAGGTGCCGGCTGTGTAAGAGCTTAAAGGTCTTCCGAAGGAATGCAAACTGTTCGGAATCAAAAACTGTTTCGGTTGAGAGGTTCAAAGAGTTTTAGAACCGCTGGCTTGACTTATTTCATTGATCGTGGAGCCATATAAGCCTCGTTTTCGGTTCGGTTCAGTGGTTTGCTCTCAATTTGTTACATAATATTAAAATTTTTGTTTGTGTTTTACCAGAAAACCCCGATTTTCCCTTAAATCTGAGGCGAAACGACATTTATCCGATATATTGAAAGTAAAGCACTTCGAAAACTGGCCAAAATAACCACATATAGACTGGGATAGTCCGAAAATCTATTAAATCTCAACAAATAAAGCAGATTTTTTCTAGAAAACTTTTTTTTTTAGATTTTTTTTAATTATGAGAAGTCTAAAAAAAGTCGAAAACTCGTTTATGTATCAGCATTTCTCTTAATTCCGGCGAATCTGAAGCCCTAAAACCATAAACTTTAAAATAACGTTCAGAACTTTGTGTAAATCAATTGGGAAAGTGTTTTTTTCTGGACTTTCAAAGGTAAGGCATCGAATTTCGAATTTCCTTTTAAGAAACTTTCCTAATTTCGCAGAGTATCCAGAATAACAACCCTTTTTAAGTACAAATCTGAGCGAAAATATATTTTTTCCAAACTTTCGTAAGGCGCTTAACGTTTTAAAACTTATCTCAGTTCTTGTAAGCCTCTTATAGTCTTCTGGTCATCTGCCACACTTCCACTTTATCACACAAACCTGTCATGTTTTACTGCTTGTTAAGTCAACGCAAACGCGGCATTTTAGTGACAGGTTCTTTAATCATTTAATCGATTAACTTATGACATGCAGCAAGCATAAGACCAGATGCTACGTCTTCCCCCCAAATCCCCCACATAAATGTCATTTAATTTCGGAAATTTGTTTCCAGCTGCGAAATAAGGTCAACACAATGCCCAGCCGGCGAGCAGGGTTAATATCGAAACGGGAAAACTTAAAATCATTCACATAAACAACAGGAATTTAAGGCGCCCAGCGAAATGATTATCAAAAAAAAAACATGGAAATAAGTACGCATATGTTTAATACTTAATTATTTATTCGTTCATTCAAAAAAAAAAAGAAAAGAGAAGCGAAGGCGCCAAGTTCATTGCAAAACGAAATTACTCTACAATTTCAACATCAGGGTCTGGCCAGGCCATGGGAGGGCATTTGCAGACAACTTGACGACGACGTTGACGACGGAAGGCAAACCGACACCCCAAAACGAGTGGAGTTCAAGTGTGGTCCGTTTAGTATGTAAAATTGCATGTTTTTCTTTAAGCTTTGAGGTATATCAATTCGGGCTGAAATCAGCAGAAATTGATGAACAATTACACGAGCTTGACATTGAAATCGAAGACACGGTAGAAGGTAGTGAATTGACTGAATTATTAAGTGAAATTCTAGAAGGTACTAACATGGGCTGTGTTATGAAAACCCATTTAAAATTAGCTTGTCTTGAGCAAAAACAAAGGCATTGTAAACTATAGACCCAGCGTTTATGAAACGAATTTAAGTATAAATAATAGTAGAAATTATTAGAGGGCATGGCAAAAATTGAACATTAACTTGATCTGCCTGCATATCTATGAAAAATCATAGGCAATATTCAATATCATAGCAAAATTCTCCTCGGTACGCACGAAATGGTGGATTACTGTTGTGAAATCGCGTTACAATATCTTGAATAGATTCATTTCAATGGCCAACCTTACTGAGCATTTTTGTTGTTGACACTGCAGGAAGAAAGCAACTGGCTTTAAAAGTGATTTCCTTGGATAACTAATCTAAATATATAAATAGCGTATAATGAAGATTCGCCCTAAACTTATATGTTCGAATTTAATCTTTTCGCACTCGTAGCCCCTGAAAATACTGGGTTTATGTTATAATCCATGCTGCAAACCTCTAAAAATAGGCATAGGGATAGCTATGAAGATTTCAACCACATCGTACCGATTTCTGAGCTTGTCAAACCTAAGGTGTCGGTTCAAACCTTTTTTCATAGCTTGTTAGATCGTTAAAATTGTAATATTCTACACAGAGAAAAATCAGAATATTAAGAAATATTCATTGGGTGATTTCCCGTATCCATTTGGACTGGACATGTCATAAATGTCCTTTTAATTATCCAACGGAGCTGAAAATCATCCAAAAGATATGAAAAATTTCCCTTCTTTGGCTGATTTTCAGCAACTTTGGATGATTAAAAGCATATTACAGACGTAACCTGTCAAAATGGATATTTTTTCTATCTTTATTTCCTGTGTAGGCTTTATTTTCATTTTCGATTTGCACGGAAAAAGGTGAAAATATGAACCGAATTCTTTCAATTTTGTATCTGGGAAGTCATTTAGTTAAAAGGTTGGCTTCAAGGTTTTGGGAAGTCCCCATAAACCCGAACCGAACCGGTTCGAAAAGGTTCGTTCCTAAGCCGACTTGATTATAATCATAATAACAAAAGTGTAGGCATGTGTGGAAAGTAACTTTGCTTTAAATTTAAAATAAATTAATATTTTTCTCAGTGTTGAACAATATTTATCAATTGGCTGATAGCGGGTTGAGGAATGAAGACAGATTTCAACAGTTTGTTTGCTGCTTTTGTTGTAAATGTTGCTAAATTGAAGGGAGGTAAATTCAATTGATTTGCATGAATCACTTTAATATTCGCCAAGTATCACCACTTTAAAAAGTTGAACCAAAAGCACACATTTTCATTTCACATTTTCATCATAGTCTTCCCTTTTTTTTGCCATACCCTTTATAAGCGTATGGCAAATAAGGCGCATTTCTTTTGGCATATGCCCGAACCGATGGACATTAAATACTTGTAATATTAAATGTTTTTGGAATTTTTGGCCAATTGCCCAGTTGTAAATGAAACGTGACGCATTAAATGGTTCAATTAAAAAGCCAAGGCACCATGAATATTCTACAAAAATCAGAGAACGCAATTCTAATCTGAGGGTAAAATTCACCCCCCCCAAGTGATAAGGTTTCTAAGTTGATAGGCATTCAAAGGTAAAAACAGACGAGTCCAACTCAATAGCACAAGTTCACTGGAAAAGGGAAGACAGTGAGTGCGTGACCTTGACCATTAAGACAAGAAATCGATTTTAGCACTAGCTTCCGTTTCCTTTTGCCGCTTTTGTTGTGTATTTTCGCCCACCAACTATTTGGCATTATTTTTGTTTATCCCGACCATCAATTTGTGAGCTTCCACAGACCCAAAGTGTTTGCCATCAATAAAAATCAGCCAAAAAGGTATTATCACCTTCACACTCACATATGTATAAATAAACAGTTTTTCTATATATAAATATATATATGCAATGTATGTATGTATATTTCGGGATTATAATTTACCTTTGCCCAAAATAAATGGCTTGATTAAACAGGCTTTGTTTATAACGTCATGGTAGACTTTTTTTTTTGCACAAAATGATATCTGTTTAATTATTGCGTACAAAAAAAACACGCTAAATTTACGTGGTCTCTGTGGCAGAGAGGGGGAAACGTCCGCAACCGAACCGAACCCGAACGCGACACTAAACAAAGTGAACGAGGCAAAAACGCACAACAATTCTCAGTCAGAGAGTGAGAGACGACTGGTGAAGGAACGTTCTGAAATGGAACCGAAAGTGAAACAGGTAATCTGAAAGGGCATTAGACGAGATTGATTGAGTGTGCGCTAGGTTCTGTTAGTCACTAGAAACTTTAAGTTTATATTAATTATTATGGAAGAAAGTAGAGTAATGAAAAATGATTAGTTACTAGATAAGATATACAAAAAAAGCGGGATGTAGAGTAAGGAGTATAAGGAAGGAAAAGGAAGAAGTCAGCTCTCAGCTCAGTCCATAAAACATTTAGTTTATAGCAGAAACTTTGTAGAAAAGCTCAGTCCGTAAAGAATCCTGACCTATGGTACAATATGTAAGACAGGATTTACACGGTTAAGAAAGCTTCATGAATGCTTTTTAAAAGCTCTTGCTGGTAGGAAGTAAGGCTCATATCTTTTTTTAAGTACTAAGCTTTTGCGCAACTGACCTCACGCTTCAAGAGTACGCGAATCACTGAACGTTTTAAGTACTTTGCTGAGGGCGCACACTGCGAGCTCCCTACCTTTATTTTTGTATTATGGCTCAGTCCGTCAATAAAACTGATTACCATACCTGTAATAATTGTATAATGGTCATACCTATATAAGTTGTATCATGGAACAGAGGCATCAAGAAAAAAAGGCATCATGATGCAACAATACAGGTGGGGCGGTGTCAGTGTTATGCGTACTTTTGCCAAAAGCTTACGCTACAAAAGTACGCGCAGCACTGAAGGTTAAGGTACTTTGCAAGAACTTACATTGATCCCACCTTACCTTTCTTGTTGTATCAAGATGGGCATTATACTTCCATATTCACCAATACAATCACATTCTGCTGTCTTTCATTTGGCCAGCTCTGTGGCAAATCCAATGGCAAGCGTATCGAAAACTAACCAGAACTCAGAAATTAGTTAATATAGCTCGGAGAAGCCCGGATGATCCGAAAATCATACTGGAATCCCGGTTTGGGTTAACAATATTTGTCTGCTGGCGGTAATATATTAATTTTGCTTTGCTTAATTCTAAAAAAAGAAAAAAAAAGAGCTCTTCGGTCCTTACCAATTTCTAATGCTGTTCCATTGCCACTCTGTGCTATGATCACAGAGCAGAGAGCCAGCGCGAGAGCGCGCGCGCCGGTAACTCTCTCAGCAGCAGCTGCTCTCTGTCTCTGCTCTGCTCCTATGCTTTAGTTTATGTTGCTTTGCTTTGCTGGGCTTGGGGTTAGTTGCATTTAGTTCTTCGGGCCTAACGGTTCGCGATCAACAACGATTTTCGGTCGCGTCGAGCTCGTTCATCCAATTTCCGCTGCGCGCATGCGAAACAGAGCTCGAAAATGCAAGTGCAAACAATTAATAATTGACCTGCCCATGGGCAGACGGAGGGCACTCTAAATGAAAGCAAGGCACACACGTTTTAACGTTTTAATTTCCATTTCAATTTGACTTTGTGCCCGGCCAGCAATATTTGATCACTTGCGCAATTTCCATTACCATTGGCATCCGTTGCTAACAAAACGCCGACTCTGTGTATTTTACATTATCGATTTTTTTGGGTGGGTTTATTTACTCACAATTAGGGCAAACTCAACCAACGCCGACGCTTATCTTCGTAATACCCGTAAAAGGCAAATAGAGAGAGTGAGAGAGAGAGAGAGAGAGGGAGTCCATTAGCACATTCACATTGGAGGCTCAGTCAAATATTTGTGCTGATAAGATGACCACCAACGTAGCGGTATCCATGACCAGGTGCAATAGAGCAGCCAACTACTGAGGATCATCACCATCACTCCCCTTTCTACATCTCCCGCGAGACGCCCACTCCCTTCCCAATTCAATATGAGCAGTCTGCGTCCTGGCAGTATTTGTGATACCACACCATTGCAACGATTCGAGAGTCAGAGCAGCAGTGGCGAGGAGCCATCTTCTCCCACAACAGCCTTGACTCCGGCATCACACGCTGCGACGCCGCATCATCCGCATCTGAATCACAACAACAATGTAAAAGTTGATTTACAACCACCCACATATGTGGGTGCCACTGGAGTGAACACTGGAGGAGCTGTTGTTAACAAGCCACCAATGCGTGGCACATCGCATATCTTTGGACGTATTTGTGTGGACTTGAGCCTGCTGAGTTGTGGTGAGTATTGGGATTTAAACAGTATGAAGCTGACATTATAATGGCAAGGAATTCCGGATTCGATTCTTAGGCCAATTTCGAAACACTTTGAAATCATTTGGATCACCGTATTCGTAAAATGTCACCGCTATTTAGTGAATTTTATAGACAAAAGGCTTATTTGATCGATTTGCCAAAGGAAGGTAAAGATCGGTTGAGGGGTAGTCTAGTTATGAGCAAAAGAGCTGCTTTCAGATTTCAATATTCTTATTGAGCATACACTTTCGTTGGTACAGAGTATTTTACAGTCGAACTTTACCAGCATACTTAATTATTTTGATGCAAGTTATGAAATTGCTTTCAAACGAGCCGCTCGCTGAGCTTTTTCGGCACTCGCTCAGAGGCGAGAGCCGCTGAACTAGAGCTGGGAGCACTAATCGGCTTACTCTAACTCAAGAACTGGGCCAAAGCCTAAAGCAAGTCTTCTTATTAGCGGAAATCGTCTAGAGAGCTGTTGCTCAGAGCCAATAGAAGTGAGTGAAGAGCTGCGAGCTGTTTGGTGCTCCCGGCTCTCGACCTATGGCTCTTAGCTTAAGACCCTCAGCAGATTTCTAAGGGCTGTGATCAAGAGCTGCCTGCAAAGAGCAATTCCAAGCATTTGCAAACTAAAAACAAATTCAAGTTCTTTGTTAAAGTCTAATAAGATCTAAAGTCAACCTCAATAGGAAACCAAACACAATGAGTACTGAAAACAAGTACAAAATATACTTAAGCCGTTTTCAAAACGAATTGTGTATATTTTAATTATGAATTGAAATGGTTTGTTGCCTTCCTCCTCCATCGCATCGCATCACATCTTAAGAAAAAGAAGCCGAGAATTTTTCCTCCCAAGTGTGGCCACCGGATGTGGTCCACACGACATAGCCAAACCGACGAAAGGGGAACCGATTGCTGATGATGACTTTGGAGCAGGGTCGGAGCAGAACCTTACGCTTGCCACGCTTCTCGGCATTATTAAGGCATTTGAAGGCATGCCTTGGTTTGATTTGATTGATGGTATGGGAATCAAAGAATAAATAGGAATCAGGCATTACACCTCAGGCCGACAGGTGCTAGAAACAGTTGGGAATTTCAGGTAATGATTTGTGTGAAAACAGTTTGCATTTGGCATGGCAAGGCCTACTTTCTTTTCTTTTACTGATTTTTACTGATCCACCCTCGTACCCCATAAAACAAACCATATCATTCTTTTATCTAGATGAAATGACCAGAAATAGTCCTTATCGCTGAACAAATTATTGCTCTAATTGCACATTCCTGTTTCATTTAATCAAGTGTCACACCATATGGATAAAATTATGATTGATATACATAAACTCCCATTGAAACGAGAACAAAACCAGATTCTTATCTACTAAATCAATCAATTATGATTGATACTCTGTGGGTTACTCATCCCTTTTGTCATGCCCAGTCATAACATTGACCAACTTATTCTAAAGCCCCAGTCGCACTTTCACACGTTTCGCTGCATTTCTTTTGTTTTATGTTCTGGTATCATGAGTTATACCAATTGATCTTGTGAACTTATTTTTATGAATACATCACGCAGCGTTTTCTTGTAGCTTTTCCAGCCTGTGGCACCTCCACTATCTACACTCATATAAAGCTGATTTGAGCAGAGGAAACTCTGTTGTTATTTTGGAATGAAAATGCTTCCAACTGTGTGTGTGTGTTGTGTGTTGTTTAACAATGTCTACATAATGATAAAGCAGATTCCACTTCCCTCCAATCAACGCCTCAAATATTCGCCCATCGAGTGTTTGTCTGTTAAATTTGATTCAATTTGTGTGCGCGTGTTTTTGTTTGGGGTGAATTTATGGTATTTTACTCTGCACATCAACATTCATCATTGCAACTGTTTACCCAAGTCCAATTTAGACTTGATCAGCACAGACCTTGCCACATTGGGGCCGTGCGTCAGCTAGAATTGGACACCAGTCGTTACCATCATGGTGGCTATGGCCACCCGGTATGCCGTTTGTAGCAGAAAATGCAATGTTATGAACCCAAAACCAAAAAAAAAAAACAAATTAACTTGATTACTTGGATAATTTTGGCCAGAGACATCTTAAGCTAACTTTAATGGAATGATGATCTTAACTTTTTAGTTCATTTTGAGGCAAAAAACGGCCTTAAAGTTAAGGCAACTACCTTGAAAAACTAATAACTTTTCTTTTGAACTTTATCTTACCCAACTGGGATTCGAAACTCTTACGATACCCGCAATCAAAAGAACCCAGTCAATTTAACTATCAAAACTTTCCGACAGCTTGTTTTTGATAGAAAATAGTTAACTAAATATAAGGTCACTTTTCCTCAACGCTCGTAATATCATAGTTTCAGCATAAGCTTTGAGTTATAAAGAAGCCGCACGGGTCAGGTGTTACAATCTTGGCGTAGAACCTGGAATAGATGACCATAGCATATAGCTGTCATAGGAAGGATCGGTCGAATATCTAGTTTTAGTGGGAAAAACTTTTTTGTTTTCAATGGGAACGCCTCCAAAATGTGTATTTCTACTTTTGCTATGCTTTCATATGATTGTATTAAGTTAGGTTGAAATCGGACATCTATATAGTATAGCTGTCATAGAAAAGTAGAGCCCAAAAAGTAATTTTAGTGAGAAAAACTTTTTTATTCTTAATGGAAATGTCCTGTAAATTGGCATTTATTGATATGTTATGCTTTCACACAACTCTACAAAGTTTTGCCAAAATTGGATCACTATAGCATATAGCTGTCATAGAAAGGATCTGTCGAAAAACTAGTTTTAGTGGGAAAAACTTGTTTGTTTTCAATGAAAACGCCTCCAAACTTGGTATATCTTAGTTTGCTATGCTTTCACATAATTCCTTTAATTTTGGTCGGAATCGGACATCTAAATAGTATGGCTGTCATAGAAAAGTGGAGTCTAAAAAGTAGTTTTAGAGACAAAAACTATTTTTTTTTTATGCAAATGTCTTTAAAATTGGCATATACTTATATGATATGCTTTCACACAATTCTACAAAGTTTTGCCAAAATTGGCTGACCATAACATATAGCTGTCATAGGAACGATCGGTCGAAAAACTAGTTTTAGTAAGAAAAACTATTTTGTTTTCAATGAAAACGTCTCCAAACTTTGTACTTCTTAGTTTCCTATGCTTTCACATGATTCCACTAAGTTTGGTCGAGATCGGACATCTATATGGTATAGCTCCCATAGAAAAATAAGTTCCGAAAAGTAGTCTTAGTTAGAAAAACGTGCTGCAAGCCGACATACCTAGAAGATTTCTACATTTTCATTAATCTCTCCTTCTTTCTCTCATTTCAGTGGGCCTACCCATGCTGGCATATTCCCTGTGGCATCAGCCCCCCATACTTGGTTTCTTTTGTAATGACTTGTCTCTCAAACATCCCTTTAAGGACTCCACCATACGCAGTTGGATGTTGTATTTGATGTGTGTCACACTGCCTGTTTGTCTGGTAAGCCTTTCCATTCTTCTACCCATTATTTTGATTAACAACCGGCGACTTTTCAGATCCTGCTGGTGGAGTTTTTCAGAGGTCAGGATAAGCCACGTATGTTTCTTCATAGTGGCTACCATCTTTGCCACTTGGAGCTGCCCATTTGGCTGGTTCAATGCTATCGGAAGATATTCCTCTTTTTGTTTGGCTTGGGTGTGGAGCAGCTAACCACGGATGTAGCCAAATATGCCATTGGACGTCTGAGGCCATACTTTTTTGAGGTAAGTTGAGTGGGTGAGTTGAGCAAAACAGGAGCTAAAGATTAACTTTTCGAGTGCAGCTCTGTCAGCCTCAGCTCTCAGATGGCAGCACTTGCAGCGATCCTCAGAACGCGGGACGTTACATCGAGGACTATAGATGTATGGGTCCAGGACTGAGTGACAAGGGACTTAAGGATATGCGCCTCTCGTTTCCCAGTGGGCATGCCAGTTTTGCCTGCTATGCCATGGTCTATATGGTGGTGAGTATATAACAGATATATTCCTTTAACTTTCCCCGACCTAATATGACTGGCTTATAGATTTATCTGCAACGACGTATGCATTGGACACGCACTCGAATGGTGCGTCATCTGATTCAGTTCCTGTTGCTCATGTTCGCCTGGTATACATCGCTGACGCGCATTTCGGATTACAAACATCATTGGTCAGATGTCTTGGCTGGAGCTGGCATAGGACTTACCTATGCGGTGATAGTGGTAGGTTCAAGTTATCGGTGATCCAAGTTATACATTCATTTCTCTGTTCCGTCTGTTTTACAGTCCTCGGCCATGTGTTAGGGCCAGTTCTTCGAGGGGTGACGCATCGCACCCTTTGACCCATCATCGCTTTTGAAATTGCTTTTGCTTGAATTTCAATCTCTTTTAAGTAATAACTACTTAGTATGAACAACTAGTTTGTGTAAGTGTGTATGTCTAAAGTAAGCCCCATTTTACTTAATAAAGTTGCGATTAGTTTGTTTTAAAGGTTAAATAGTTTAAGAGACTCGTTTTAAATCAAATGTTATTGGTTAATTTTAAAACTATGTGCAAATACAAAAACGTGAGAGCCTGAGAGGTTTGTGGGAATTGTACTTTTTTTTATGGACCTCAACCAACAGGGAAAGAACGAATGGAGGGAACTTTTTAACCATATGGACTGGAAGTATTGAGACTCATTAGTGTTAACTGGTTAAGTTTGATACGAAGTTTTGATAAGCTTCACTGAACTTGCATTTCAGTTGGGCCATTGTTTCGCTTGCTGTGTGGCGCCGTCTTGTTGAAACCACTTGCTAGCCAAGTCCAGCTCTTTCATTTTGGGCAAAAAAAAGTTTGTAATCAAAACAAGGTACCGCTCTCCATTCACCGTAACGTTCCTGTGCTCCTCATCTTTGAAAACAAGAAAGAAAGTCGGTCAAGAACGACTATAACATACTCTGTACCAACGAAATTATACGCTCAGCATAAAACAGCGCTGCTTTCAGCTGCTACTGCAGCAGCGAACAGTCTTTTCTTTATAACTCGACAACCGCTCAACCGATCTTTATAATTCCTTTGGCTGATCGATAAGTTATCCTGATTACTAAATATGTCTTGAAGGAACGAACCATCTATCTTTTAAACTGTGGGAGATATGACGCTTTTTCCAAATTGCGGGGTCGGGAGGGGGCGTGGCCAAAATTGAAAATATACTTAATCTGCCTGCAGACATAACCAGCATATGTCCCATACATGTTAAACCGCTATCTCTTACAATCTCTGAGATCTGTGCGTTCATACGGACAGACAGACGGACATGACTCGACTGTTGATGCTGATTAAGAATATATATACTTTATGGGCTCAGAGATGCTTCCTTCTGGCTGTTACATACTTTTGCACAAACTTATAATACTCTGTGTACCTACGGTAAAGACTATAAAAAGTAAGTAAGGTCCAAGTATCCACCAGCCCATAATCCAAACCAAACAGTGCAAATTTCGACATGCATTGACAGTTCTTTAAAAGCTTCTGTTCACGTGTTCACGTCTCCATTCCACCAGAAATGAGCTTCGTCGCTGAACACAATTTTCCAATAAAAAAGTGGCCTTAATTTTAATACTAAGATACAATAATCTACAAGCCTTGTTGTAAGTCGATTCTTGGTTAAATTATACTTCAAACTGAACATATTTGACAGTAATATGTGACACGTAAGCAGCTCAGCTGCCAGAAACAGTGTTGCCCATAAGAAAGTTGCTAAAAAATCACAATTTATTATAGATGCTGAGATGTAGACTTTGGGTAAGTGCACAGAGAAAAATAAGGATATAAAAATATATGCATTGAATGATTTTTCGTGTTTATTTGGTAAGGATATGTCTTAAATATACTCGAATATGAAAAATGATTATCCTTTGGATGATTTTTCAGCTCCGTTGGACGATTAAGATAATATTTAAGACATATTCTTCCCAAATGGTTTAATTTTTGTATCTTTTTTTACTGTGTGATTAAATGAAGTGCAGAAGTCTGCTAGCTTGAACCTAGAAAGTGACTTAACAAGTTCTTAGAAATGGAATTGTTATGATTCAACCTAGTCTTAAGATGAAATATCTAATTAAAAGTTAAGTACGGATGGAAACAGAAAGCGATATACTTTTAAGCCAACGATTAAACATGGCTAGCTATAATTGCTTGGTGAACAGCTAAATCTATCATATTACAACCAACATTTGCTAGTTGCCAATTAAAATGTCCAACAAATTGCCCAAAGAAATGTCCTTGACGTGTGGCTCGTATGTTGAATGTTTTGATTTGAGTTAAATTATCACACAAATCAACTAACATGTTGAACCGGCTGAGACTAGCAAATTGTTAGCGCCACATAACCAACCAACCAGATGACTTATGAACAACCAAATCCAGTCGAACGGTCTCTGGCTAATTGCCAGACCAGGCAATTTGTGATTTTTAATTACTCTGTCCCATTCCAGCTCCTCCTCCTCCTCCTCCTCCTCCTCCTACTGCACAGTTTGCATACAATTTGCATATTAAACGAATTTATTGCTTTGGCTACCACTCAACACTCGCTCTCGCGAAGAAGCTCCACAGGAGCATCACTCAATCAACAAAGTGCCACCACTCCACTTGGCGGGACAAGTGTGTTGTACGATTCGATGGACACGATTTATGTATTAACTCCAGCTATCAGCACTCAAGTTTCTAGACACAAGATTGATGCATCTACATTTTAGGGTAAGAGTTTTCCAAACAATTAACACAATTTTTTATTTCATTTTTATCGCAATAATTGCATTTTCACCCCAAATTTCCCCCAAATGCCATGCCCCATCTTCAATTGCCCGCATCTGGCGTCTTAATGCAAGATTCTGGTTCTTCATGTCTGTCAATAGTTTCAAGTTTATGTCGAAACTTGGCCCAATGGAGAGAGAGAAAGATAGAAAGAAAGAAATAACGATACAATTGATGACATTTGCCAGCGGTTTCGGTCGTTTCTGTTGCTCGAATGTAATTCCATAAAATTTTTCTAGCAAATCCAGGCGAAAAAATTAATTTTGATGCATGAAATTGACGCCCCTTTTTTGTACCTAGACGAAAAGTGTGTTAAATTGGGCGAACCCGAGGGGGAGCAGAGAAGGAGGGTTGGGATGGCTAGCGATTTTCAAGCTGGGCACAGGAAATGAAAAGAAGTGGGTATGTGGGGTATGCTGTTTGAGCAGCATCCCGAAGAAGTAGTTCCCAAGAGGTGATAAGTTCCATTCGCCATTGTTAAGGCGTGAAACCGTCAAAGAATACTTCCTTGAGAACGTTTTTCAGCATGTGTTTTTGTTGTTGCTTTCAACGCTATTCCTTGCTTGGTAACACTTGCCAAAAGTACAACCCATAGATGGGACGGTTTCAGGTTAAAGTGACTTTTAGCCTTCCAAGCTTACTCAAAAAGAATGTAGTGACGATTTCATATAAATATTTAAACTTCTGTCATACTTAAAACGAGAAAACTAAGCTAACTTCGTCAGTGCCGAAGTTGTTATACCCTTGCAAGTGCTCGCTTAAATATTTTCAATATTATTACTCTTTTTTCCCATATTCCAACCGATCGTTCGTATGGGAGCTATATGATATGGTCATACGATTTGGCCAAAATTTTGTAAAATTAGGTGAAAGCATGTGAAACTAACAAATACAAAATTGCAGGATGCTACCATTAAAAACAAAAAAGTTTTTCGAACTAAGACTGTTTTTCAGACCTATCTTTTGTATGGCAGATATACCATATAGTTGTCCGATTTTCATCAAACTTGGCAATTACAAAAAAAAGCATAGAAAACTTATGAATACAAAGTTTGGAGACGTTTCCATTGAAAAGAAAAAAGTTTTTCTCACTAAGACTAGTTTTTCGACCGTTCATTCATATGGCAGCTATAACCTATAGTCTTTCGATTTTGACAAAACTTTAAGGAATCGTGTGAAAGCTTTTAAAATAAATATGTGCCAATTTTAAAGAGGTTTACATTGAAAACAAAAAAGTTTTTCCTACTAAAACTATTTTTCGAACCTTACTTTTCTATGGCAGCTGTACTAAATAGATGTGCGATTTCGACCAAATTTGGCAGAATTGTGGAGAAGCATTAAAAACTAGTAAATGCGGAGTTTGGAGACGTTTGCATTAAAAACAAAAAAGTTTTACTGACTAGAACTAGTTTTTCGATCAATAGTTCCTATGGCAACTATATGTTATAGTCATCTGATCCGGCCGGTTCCGACAAATGTGCAGCGTTTTTGTACCAGAAGACGTGGTGCAAAGTTTGATCGCGATAGCTTTAAAACTTACGGAGAAGATAGCATAGAAACAGACGGACATGGCTATATCGACTCAGCTCGTCATGCTGATCAAGAATATATATACTTTATGCGGTCGGAAATGCTTCCTTCTATGCGTTACAAACGCATAATGCACTCCTAGTGCAAAACCAGCTTTAATATTTCCTTTCATGAACCAGTTTTCTTAGGGCTTGAACCGTTTTCCAATCTTGAAGTGGTTCAAAATTAAACGGAACCAGTCTTGACAAAGGAAAATATCCACCTATAACTCATTTGTACTTACTTTTACTTACAATCTCCTGTTCATAGCTTTTCAGCTGATTAAAACGATTTTAATATCCACTCCAAACAACTTTCAATGGGTATAAAACCCAGCATCACTCCCATTCGGATTTTCCACTCACTGTTCATAGTTGCCAGGTTTATTTGCCGCCAGCCAGAGGCCACAATTCACATTGTTACATGTCCAGGTACAGAGGAATAGAAAAAAAAAAGGCGTTAAATGTTCCTCAGCACTTCGTGTAGGTGGCTGGAACGTGGGTTTGCGATTTCCTTTCCCATTGCAGAGAGCTGACCGTAGCCTTGCTGGCCACAGTGTGCGTGTCTCGCTATAGGTGGGCCCCCGGCATAAAAATCCTTGTCCCAGGTCCTGGGCGTGGGCAATTAGTGGGCTTGCGCAATTTGCTTTGGCACTAAACGTTTATTAATGAGCTGCAGTCAATTCCCAGATAACTGAATTATTTATGATTGCCTGATGATCCATAAATCTTGGCCAAGCTTTAGAAGATAAGAAGCTGGAGGCTAAGAGTGCAAGATCAAGATCTGGCGACGGTGGTGGTGCTAGACAGCTTTGGGGCGTGGCCAAAAATGAAATTTATGCGCTTTATTTTCTACTTGGAAAGGAACTGAGTATGTAGTATTGTTCTGGTTCCTAGAGAATTTCCATTTGAATGAATTCCTCCTTTTCTTCTTTCTCATTTTATTATTATTGGGTAATCACGTTTAGTGCCAATTGTCACATAAATAAGCCAACCCTACCAACCCCTTGGGCCTTCAGTTACACAGCTGGATATCGACACCTCTCTTGGCAAAGCCCTGGGAACGTGAGAGATCAACTTGATGGGCCTAATCCTCATGTACAAATTGCCTAACATTTTGCCCATTACATGAAAATTGCTCTCCATTGGATTATAACAAGTTGGCAATTTTCGTTCCTCCGTAATCTTGGTGCAATTTTTAAAATAATTGAATAAACACAGCAGTTGCAGTGTTTACATTAAGAGAGTGCCTCGCCAGCGTGTCCAGAGATGCACCGATGCAACGTTAATTAGCGGCAAACAAGTTGGAAGAGCTGCAAGAGACAAGCGTAGCGAAATGAGCAAACGGAAGCCTTCAATTACTTGCATACAAAATTACAACAAAGAACCCCACCACAGGCCAGGCCAACACCCAGCTTCGAGTTGGCCAGAAGTGTCACCGACTACAACATTTTACCCTCAGGCGGCGGCTCCATTGACCGGTTTCCCTACAAATGATCGTTACGTTTTTTTTCCCCCGATTGCTTTATGGTTTTAATATCGACTCATTTGTTGTCATATGGTGGTTTCTGTTGTTGTGCTAGGACACACCCACTATCCAGGTAGTAGGCTTGCTTCCTTGGTAAATGACTCTGACGTTGGGCAGCACGTTCCATGTTGGTGTGGTGTGCGTCATGTGACCCGTCACAACTGCGAGCCTATAAAAATATTATATGTAAAAAATAAACATAAATATGAAAAAGAAGGATCATAAATCTGTAATAATAATTTGTTTGAGAAGGAACTTAAAACGGCAGAAATTCCGAAATCAAGTCAAAATTTGAATAGCCCTTAGATTTGATGTAAGAGTCAAACATAAAGAAATGACGGGATCAGCTTTGAGAATGATTTAGGGATTTTTTCTCATGTTCCTTTTTGGCCAAATACAGGTAGAAAATAAACAGTGTAAATTCGCCCCAATTTCAAAAATGAAATAACGGCAATTAGCTTAAATTTCGTTTTAGTGTGACCGCTGTTACGAGGCCCTCTCTTGTGCCCCATTTTCGACTATTTTTGGTATTAGTAGTACCATCATCGATTGTTTGCACGTCTATCGGTAGCCCGAATCTCTGCAGCCCTGAGACGACCAAAATTGTGCGAGTCATTCAGTTCAGCTCGAGTCAGTTGTTAAATTTTCAATCGAAATCTTACAAATTTCTCACATAATATATCCCGTAAGTGTGCCTATTGACAATCCACATAGAGATGTATCTAAATCGTCGCCCCCGCAGCTCTCGAGAAGCGCCCGAATCATGTTTGGTAGACAAAGTGGCCTGGGCAGTTCGAGTTCCAGTAACTTGGTGGAGTTCCGTGCTGGTCGCATGAATATGGTGGGCAAAATGGTGCATCCAGACTCGCGCAAGGGTCTGGTGTACATGACCCAGAGTGACGATGGGCTCATGCACTTTTGCTGGAAGGATCGCACCAGTGGAAAGCTGGAAGATGATCTAATCGTCTTTCCAGATGACTTTGAGTACAAGCGGGTGGATCAGTGCAAGACGGGCCGAGTTTATGTGCTTAAGTTCAAGTCGTCGACCCGCCGCATGTTCTTCTGGATGCAGGAGCCGAAGACGGACAAGGATGAGGAGCACTGCCGTCGCATTAATGAGTTGTTGAACAATCCCCCGTCGGCCCATCAGCGAGGTGGTGGGGGAGGCAGTGACAGCACTGACTTGCAGTACATGTTGAACAACATGTCCCAACAGCAGCTAATGCAGTTGTTCGGCGGAGTGGGCCAAATGGGTGGCCTCAGCTCGTTGCTCGGCCAGATGAAGTGAGTTTTAGGGCGAAAAATCCTAATGATGCTCCTCTAATCAGTATTTCATAATCTTCCGCAGCTCTCGCACCCCCTCCTCGCGGAACACATCCTCGTCGGGGGGAGGCGGAGGCAGTTCGGCTTTGCAGACGCCTGAGAATGTTTCAGTGCCACGCACGCCCTCTGCCCCCAAGGTCTCCAAATCTGGCAGCAGTCGTGTTCAACTCAACTCGCAGAGCGAAGCCAACAACTCCTCCATGGACACCGACGCCGATGCCTCCGCCGGTAAGACCTCCACCTCTGGAGCCACCACGACTGGAGCCTATGCCAATCCATTCCAAGCCTATTTATCCAATCTCTCCCCCGAACATGGCGCAGGACGCTCTCTCAATATCGATCTATCCACTGCCCTATCTGGAGCCGAGGCCATCAATCAGCTTATAGCCGACCCGGAGCGTGTCAAATCGTTGATTGTTCACCTGCCCGAGTCTGAGGATGCAGATGAAGATCGCAAGCAGCAGATCAAGGATCACATCACCTCACCGCAGTTCCAGCAGGCCTTGGCCCAGTTCTCGAATGCTTTGCAGTCGGCTCAACTGGGTCCGGTGGTTAAGCAATTTGAGCTATCCAATGATGCTGTGGCTGCTGCCTACTCGGGCAATCTGGAGGATTTTGTGCGTGCGCTAGAGAAAAGTTTGCCTGCTGGTGCCACCATGAGCGCCGGGGAAACAACCAAGACCAAGGCGGAAACCGAAGCTAGCGCTGTCAAGGAAGACAATGTGGAGACCGCCGCTGCCCCTACCCCTGAAAAGCAGGAAGAGAAGCAAAAATAGAACAGAACAGGCGGTACGACTACCATCCAAAACACACACACGCAGGAAACCTAATACCGAATGCGTTTTAAAATACAATAACTTAGCTTATTTTTGATGAATTCTTCAAGTTTTGGTTTGCAAATAAATTGGCCCAGCAGTTAACCAGAAGTAGCTTTATGTGACCAAAATGGAATGGGGAAACTACCATCATTTTTGCCATATGCGATGACAATTTAAATTCGGTAATTCCTGGAACAGTACCGGGTATTTATGTAGTTCAACGAATTATTGCTCAAAGCTAGTATAATTGCTGAAGAACCCGGTCCAAATATGCTAAATTCGATTAGAACCATTTATGTATTTCAGAGCTAATTTAAGCTACGAACTTAAAATGTGGTATGTAGTCTGGAATCCATATCATGTAGATATTTTCTCATTCAGAATCGTTTTCGAAATTGTACAAAGGTGGTTCAGAGGCATGTTTCAGAAGTCATTGTTACCAAGAACTTTAAATTTGGTAAATATGCCGGGACTTTTTAGGTCAGACATCCGTCTTTACCTAAAACCACTTTAAAAATGGTTCAAAACCAAATCTTTTGAACGTACGCAATTCATGTTTTGTGTAGTTGCTCCTGGTTCAGCGACTTCGGGTATTTAGCCACCATAACTGTAATGTAATTATTACTTTCAGTATTAAATTAATTTAAATTTCAAAAGTCACGAATTTTCAGGATATGCAAATGCAATTCCTAATGACGACTAATCGTAATTGCAACTTGGAACTGCGATTTTTCAACATATAGTTTAAGTTGTAATCACAATTACTTGAATATTTGTACATTTTAATTGGGTTAATAGAGTAATTGTGCTTGAACATCTGTTTGTAGCTAATAACTATGATTTTTGTACCTACAAAAACGTGATTTATTCAATCACCATTAATCAATATGTTGAAAATTTGAATTCAGGTAGCAGCGCAATGTGTCTCCCCTCTAAGAATCTCCCATCTTTAGTTATCGATAGTTAACTGTTCTTTGCCTGCTCTCATTTTAAGCCACCGAACTAAAACTAAACAAAAGAGAAAGACCTACAATTTAATACCACATCAAGTCAATATATCCGGAACTTTACTAGTAAGGAAAACCCCAATGTGCGGCAGTGCTATGCCGGCATAAGTGTGACCAATTTCATAACAATGACTCTTACCTAGTGTCACCAAAGCACAGCCGCTAAAGCTTAGTCTGCCTGCACTCACACATATACATGTGTATAGTTGTCCTTGTCTAACATTACCACTTGTCTGCATACATTTTTTTGCGATTTTCTCGTCCGTCTCTCTGTATTGGCAAACTGTCAGATACAAAAATGCGCTCTCCGCTGCTCTGCTCTCCACGCAGATACAATATTTATTCAATTCCAAAAGGCCAGCCTACAAGTTGTGTACGCGCGCGTTTGCAATTTTTCCTCGATCTCAAACTCAATTCTCAATCTGATTAACAAACGCATCAGCAAAAGCAATCCCCCAGGGAGAAGCGATAAAAACGAATCTAATTGTATCTATGTGAATACACTATATGTATTTGTGAATATTTGTGTGTGGATTTGCGTCGTAGCTGTTGTTGTTGTTGTTGCTGCTTTTTTTCCAACGCTTGACTGCTCACCGCATTATCACGTATGACGTGAACGTATCCGAATAACGTAACAACAACAACAGCCAAAGTAATTGCGTTGCGGCAAAAATTATGTTTTAGAAAATTATTAAAAGCCATTGCGGAGTGGATATAAACAGATGCAAAGTTTTCTTCATGTGTACCTCTGCAAGTTTAAACATCATAAACTGCCTGTCTACAACAAATAAAGAGTAAACCCCAACCAAGTCAGCTGCATTGTGCGATAAGGTAAGCAAACAGACGAGAGAGAGAGAGAGAGAGAATATGTGGGCGGGGGGGCTGGTGGGAGTGGGTGGTGGGAGTTGCCGGCAGGCAGAGAAATTGGCGCCCGAGCAGACTTTCGAGGCTTCCAGAACAGCTGCCAAGGCTTCTGAACGCCCACGCTAAATTTCACAGAAATCAAATCATAAAATAAAAACATTACCTGCAGCCGAGAGCCATATGCCAATGATAAATGAATAGAGCGGGACGGGCATACGTGCTTTAACGACATCTTGTTCGTGCTTGTTTATGTTTTGGCCAGGAGAAAGGTCAACGCAGGCACAAAAAAAATACCAATTGGCTGCACCTGTATGGGTATCTATACCCATAAGGGTTCAATTATCCTCCTACTTTCACTTAGAAAGTATTAGATAATAGCGACATTTTATGGCCGCCAGCAAAAGTCATATCAAAAATTTGCTCAAAGCTTTTATTTTGACATTGAACTTGAACAAACTATCGGCTTCAGCTTTATTATTAACTGCTAGGTAATACAGGGTGTCAGTGGCAAACACTCTCATTCTCATGGGCGCCCATTATGTATGTATGTAGCTTTCTAAAGCTTACTTTCACCCATCTTGCAAGCAGCAGCAGCAGCAGCTGCAATTTCAACAGTTTGTTCCTGCTGCAAATTTCGGCTGTTTGCAAATATGCAGAAATTTCATCGATTTCAAAGATACATACTTACACAAACACACACACACACACACACTCGTACCTATTCATGTGTGTGTATATTTACAAACATATCCACACGCACCTAACGAGACAGTTGGGGCCCGCCATTTTAAAACTTTAGCTCAAAGCTTTGACTGCATTCGGCCTCAGGGTGGTGGGGGGTGGGGGTGGCTGTCTGTGGGGAGAGAGAGCGGGAGGCGTTCGCCGAAGGTGTGCGTCTGTGGGAGTGAAGAAATATTAAAAGGCAATTCTGTGGGGAAAATGAAAGTGAAACTTTTTTTTTCGTTTTTCTTCGATGGCATCTTCTGCTTCCTCCAGTTGAGGTTGTTTTGTTTTTTTAGTTTCTCCGGAGTCAACCTGTCTTTAACCCCTAGGAGGGGGGTGGACAGAAAAAAGAATTTACATTTCGATGGAAGTGAAAATAGCTTTAAAACGCCAGAAATCAACATATTACTCATACGCATAGAGTTGTGGAAGGACGCACTTTCGGTTCCATTTTGTATATGTATTCTTGATCAATATAGCCAAGACGATCTAACTGAATTTTCGACAGTTACTCAACTTTAAACGTTTATTATCAGCCATGCTCCCATTTTTGCTCTTGCGAAAAGGTTTGAAGCCGGTTCTTCCAAATCGCAAAACCTTTTCCGAATCTGAAAATGGATGTTTCAATTAGTTTATTAAGATATTGAGGCAATATTCCTTCCATCTGCTCGAGTAGCAGCCCTCGTTAGCTACATTGATAGACACTAATTGCCAGCTATGGTTCAACTTAGTAGATTACCCACAGTAAAAACTAGATTAGCTAGAAAATTGTGAACTTTGTTTGTGTCCAACAAGGCTGCATATCGATCGGAACTAAGAACTGGTTCGGTTGAGTGGTTCACTGAGCTTATGAAACGCAGGTTTGATTTATTACATAGTTTTAGAAGCCAGCTGAACTGCGGCTTCGTTTCTCTAAGGTAGTTCACTCTCAATTTATTCTAGACTTATTGAATTCCTGTTTCTGTTTTAGCAGGACATTCAGATCTTTCCTTAAATCTAAGCGGAACCCACTTTATTTCGGATTTTTAATAGTGAGGTAGTCTCAAATATGTCAAAAACACAGCTTTTGTACTGGGATCGGATGAAACTCTCATAAATGTCAACACTTACGCTCTGTTCTTGACTTCAAAGAGGCGATTTTTTTCATGGATCTGAGATGGAAGTTACTTTAAGGAGTTTTGAAGGTATGGCATGTTTTAAACGAGAAAGCTAAGCTAACTTCGTCTGTGAGGAAGTTCTTCCCTTAAGATTAACTACAATCAGGCATTTATTGTGGATGTGGTGATTAGGAGGTTCAACTCATGCTTGATTTGCTGAGAAGCCATAAATAGCCGAAGTTTAACAGTCCCCTTTCGTATTTTTCGTATAATCTATGTGAGAGGCTATAGAGTATATATACGTGAGTCCCATAATCGGTCCCATAATTTCAAATGAAATCTATGAGATGAGAAAAGTTGAATGATTTGAAAAAGACTGTTTAAGCTTTAAAGGCCCAGTAGATTAAGGATTTCCTTCCCAAAATCCAGTAACCGACATTCTTCTCGTCCCTTTTATGCAAAACCGGAACTTTTAGAGATTTGTGCTTGACCGAAAATGATCTTCATTTCAAAGGCTTCCAATTTTCTCTTGCGAGTTTCCATGAATTCCTTATTTTGCATAATTACTTCCAATTTTTTGGTTTTTTGGCTGCACTTTCCGCTTGACCCGCTGCCAGAGTCCAATTATAAGCTCCGTTTCCTAGCAGCGCCTCTTTCTCATATGTACATACACTTTTCGGCAGCCAGGCTGCAGCAGGAGCAGAGCAGATGATTTTCCGGTTTGCCAAAGCCTAAAAAACTGGTTTCAGCTGAGACTGACTGGAGCACTCTGCCCTTTTCGCATTGGCGTGGCCCGAGAGAGGAAAAGACAATGGGAGGTTTTTGTTTTTAGTTTAACATGTTAAAGCTTAAATATTTCTTGTGATTTAATTCAGAAGTCAACCGGCTTGATGGTGATAAAGCGAGAGAGTATAAAGGCCACCAAAACGGTGGCACAAACAAAACAAAAGGCAAACGTATAGAAGCTCTCCTCCGTGAAGATATCGGTAAATGCGGGTATGTCCTGATAGATTTGTTCGATGACAGCCAGGGTGCCCTTGTGCTTCTTAACCATGATGAATGGATTTGGTGATTACTTCTTTTTATTTGTCCTCTTGCTGCCTCCTGCCAACTTCTGCTTCTCTGCCTTGGTCAGGACTTTGTTGGTGATCTCTTCGGGTGGGGCCAAAGTGGAGAGGTGTTTGTTAAACAGCTGCAGCAGCTCCAAGGTATTCAAGTTCTCGCTATTGAAGCGAATCTCCTTAACTTTGGCGAGCTCTGCAAGAGAACAAGATTTTGAAACGGAAACTTTTGATTTGTGGCCTGTGCAGATCCCACCTTGAGCCGATTCAATGAGGGAGAACTTTATGGAAGCAGGCTGACGATCACACACAATATCCGGTTTGACCACACACTTGGGATTCGTTTGGATCACCTTGGGTGTGGAGAGCAGGAATAGAAATTCCCTAAAAATTGGAGAGGAAAGTTGAAAGATTATTGATTGTTTATTCTGGTTCCCTCGTTGCAGCTGCTGCCCAGCACCGCCTCAAGCTGACTCCAACACCGACCAAAATGTCAACGGAGCGCGAGCTGGCTCCAGGGGGGCCAGCTCAGCTCCATACGCACACGCTGCCGTTGACATTTCCCGATCTCCAGCTGAGCTCGGCCGTGGGCATTATAGGCAAGGTGTACGGTAAGTGAGAGAATCTATCTGTCTGGCTGACGGGTTAGACTTCACTGCACTATTTAATTTTCTTCATTTCATTACCCGAGAAAATTTTCCCAAATTTATTGGACTGAACTGCGCATGTTTTGTAATCGATAAATCGCTGGGAAAGCGCTTTCCATGCCACCCACTGCTCCACCTCCCCCCCCTGTCCGTACGCACTCACACTTACCTTGTGGACTTGACGTTTTCCGCAAACGGATCGAATTGTACTGTAATACGCTTCACCCCCTTAAGATTGATGCTTTTCATCTGCTTGCCTATGGCGGAGACTATGCCACCGGAACGGCGCAAAGTGCCGCTGAACGGCACCGACATTTTATTTATGCAAAATATATATTTATGCAAGACTATTAACACCCTATCGATATATATATTAATCGATATGCGTTTAGCTTGAAAGTTTGGCATCGATGCCAGTTTACCATCGATATACCGAATCATGCGATACTTTCTATATCGATACTTGTATACTCTTTGTGTCGGATATCGATCTCTTGCATTTTCAAATTCAAATTTTGAACATGATTTAAAATTTCTGAAGCTATTTACAATAATTCGATACCCTTTGCTGGGAATTCCCTTTGGGGAATAGCCTTTAACATCATTATTATATGTCCCCAAGTAGAGAATTTACATCCACATTAATGTAAGCAATTAGGTTTGCAGAAACCAAAAAGTTATGTGACAGAAAGTCCAGCTGTTTAAGATATAGGTATTTATATTTACAGACTGTATTTACAGATGGATGAAGCAAGCTGTTCATCCAGATAGCCTTAAAACTGAGAGAGGACGGTTTTGGCCATATCAACGCTGGTACAACACTTTGGTCGGCCAAGATACTACAAATAATAATTTACGCCTAACAAATTAATATTTGACTCGAACATTTATCCAAAAAGAGATTTCTGTTGTTGTGCGCCGCAAAGCGCCGCTAGCTGACAATGGAAATACCAAATTCGATACAAATGCAATCGATTCGATAGCCAAACGCTTTGTACTCGATGACATTTATAAGAAGGCAACCCTGCTCACCCACACACACAGCCAAGCCAAAGCCAGCCACTGTCGCGCTATGGCCATTCCATTCCCACTCACGGGCCACACCATTCCAGAGTGCCTTGCCCTCATTTAAGTACAGTGAGGGCATCTCGCTTGCACCTCGAAAATTTGTGAAGTGAGCGTGTTGCCTGCTGCTGTGCTGCCTGTGTGTTGTGTGGAAAACTCTCAAAAGAAAATTGCATTTTTTGCATAATGCGCGGCGTGAAAAGCTAACAAAAGTTGTGTCTAAACCAAATTCAATAGTCTGGCCACAAGTTGTGCTCATTCAAATTGGGGAAACACACACAAATTCAGCAACAAAAACGAATCGAAAATTTTGTTCTCGCATACAAAAGCATTTTCTTTGCTGTATATTCATCGGTTGTCGTTTGTTCGCTGCCAGTTCGTACAGCGGAGCACCCCCGAGCAACACACACAACTCACAAATACAACAACAACAACAAAAAGAAGAATTTTTGTTCTTAACAAATGAAATACATATATTTAAATAACGAAAGCTGTGCCTACATTTGTGTTCTTTTCCAATAAACAGTAAAATAAATAAATATAATAAACTCTTCTCGTACGCCTACGCCACGCCCACAACAAATGCAAAAATCAACCAAACGAATAAAATTACTACTTTAAAGTGTGATAAGCAAAAGGCTGAAATCAAAAACAAAAATTAAATAAATAAATAATTATTAGAAACCAAAAACCAACAACAATCAATCAATTACATTTACACGTACATACAAATACATACACACCAATTTGTATACATTACTTATTTTCCCCCTAAATAAATAAATCAAAGAAAATGTATCCAGTTGGACAACGTAAGTGGAGAAGAAGCTAACTAAAACTCTGCTGCCACATGTTAGGCCACCCAACCCTCGCCCCGCGCCCCTCCCCCGTCCACTAATCAACTTTTTTTTTTTGTGTTCTACTCGTCGCTGCAATTGAAGAAACGAGTTTGTAGTTTGGGGGGAGGGGCAGCTGCAAATTTTGAAATAAGGGGAGATGTCTACGCACTCACGTGCGCGGAGAGCTTAGAAATGCGCAAAAACTAGGTCAACGACCGTCGCAACGCAATAGTTTAACGCGTATTTTTGGGGGTTGTTGTCAGACAGACGAGAGTGTCCCCAAGCCAAAATTCACATTTGGAATTCCTACCAAGCGATGCTATTGTGCGGAGCAACCTATGAGAATTGCGTCGCAAGTTATTCACTCAATAGATGACAAATACATAGCTATTACAAGGCTGTGGCGTATGTATCTAATTTCTGTAGAGATTGCCGTGGAAATCGCTTCTAAACCATTCTAAACCACTTCTAAATCTAACCAGACAGGCGATCCGCGAAATTGGGGATGCAATCCGTTTCTGAACCGAACGCTGGTCCAAAAGAAAGCTCCGGTTCGGTTCGGATCATTTTCACAAGAAAGCTTCGGTTCGGTTCGGATAATTTTCGTGTTTTGTAACTTAAATTACTATCGGATTTATATTTGAAAAAAGTAAATTTAATCGTTAATCAATAGTCGAACGGAGCATAATTGGTATTATTGTCCTTTATATTGATTACTGCCACGACTTTAAAAATGGCCTAGTCTTTGAAATGCTAACAAATATCGAATAGCAATTAAGTGTACACTATTTTTGATCACTCCGTCTTCAGCCAACATGAATTAACTCAAAGGTTTGTCTACACGAGAACATGCCACGTACAATTGTGAGTGTGAAAAACGAGGTGTGGCCAAAATTAAGCCTTGAACGGACATTGTTTGGCCCTGCGAATTAATAGGAAGTTCAAAACGGTCGAAACTTTTTCATTAATTTAAATGCACTTGAAAAGTGTAGCATAATTTTGATTAGAAGTTAAGACATCCTTCTATTAGGCGGAGACGGTGTTTGACACTTGATTTGCTACCAAAATGGCTCTTTCTTTATTTAATTTGTGTGTACATCATGAATATTCGAAACAACTATTGTGTGTTTTTATGGTCAGGAACTTTTCCAGTGCCCATATTTAACTATTGATTGGAGGATGAGTCACTTTTTCAACATTACGTCACTGGGGCGCTGATTTCAAGCAAGCGTTGATCTCATCAGCGTAAGTTAAACGTGGAATGACGGGTCTATGTATGTCTAAAATCATAAAATACCTCCGTGTTCTGTTCTACGCTTTAAGAGAATGTTTGTGTGTCTTGGTGCATTCATCCCAGATGATAATTTGGCATGGTTGTAGCACTGTGGGCATGTAAGTTGGTTGTTTTATATAAAATTAACATACAAAATTTCATAAAAATTGGTTCGGAGACCTTCAACGAAGAACCACCGTGCTAGGACATTTTTATATTTTATAATTAATATTTTTAAACGGAACCTTTTTCCTAACGGATGGAGTCCGGTTCAGGGGGTCTGTACCGGTTTGTACATATTAAAAACAAATCCTCCTTCCCTCTCCAAAGAAGCAAAAAGGGTAAATAACAATCCCTCCCACTCATTCGGTCATTCATATTCCAGGGGGGGAGGGGAACTTGTGGCAGCAACAAACTCACCCACACACATACATCAACATAAAACATGTTTATTGTAATGATAAGCAGATGCTGATAATAATGAGAGAAACAAAACAAACAAAAAAAAAACCAAACCTGTAACTAAAATATTATTAATCGCACTCTATTTTCTTTTACATTTTTATTTGGTTTTTTCCCATTATTTTACTCATCATTTCTCATTTGAATTACCAAAAAAATAAACATAATTGGCCATTTACATCATTTTTATTTTATTTTATATGATTTTGAAAATTTTCTTTTTATAGAGTCACAGTGGACCCCCTCGCCCACGCGGCCTCAGAGTCCCTCTCAGGCGCAGACTAGCTTCGACACGCTCACATGTAAATTTCTCTCCAAAAAAACAAAAAAAAAAAAAAAAATTACTAAATTCGATTACTGTTCTTTAGTTGTTTGAAATTCTGAATTAAACACACCAAATCCCAACTCTACACTACTAACCAAACCAAACCAAAACCAAAACCCCACTAACTTTTCATAGTATTGTGCAAAATTGATTACTAACCGAAAAAATGTTTATTGATTTGTTTCTTGTAATGTTTGTTTTGTATGCAAAGTGCACTTGAAGTATAGCTCTACACTAACAAAAAAAAAAAATTAACTCCGACACCTTTTGTGTTGTAGTCCTCATTGCATGATTTCTTGTTAACTGTAGCATATCTTTCGGGGCTTGTGGGGAGTGCAGTGCGTAGAAATTGATGTCCGGCCAGACATGCACAGGAGTATGAAGAAAATAGAAGAGAGAACTAACGATGAGAGCTTAGTGTACAGCTCAACAAAGGAACTGCCAAGACTAAAAAACTATCGACAAAAACTTACAAATCTCAAGTAGAGACAAATATACTAGATTGGTATTTTTTTGTGCATGGCTATCGATAGATATATCGCACCTTGCCATTATACACATGTTACACAATCGCTGCCATCACTAAAAGGGTGTACATAACAAACTTGTAGAACATGAATTCATGACTTCGACGAGCGGAAGCTAGAGATTATGGTGGAGCCTTGCGAATTAAGGCTACTTCAGCTTAGCCTTCCTCACCATTCAATTTTAATTAATTATTTGCCTGCTATGAAATATAAAAACAAATAACTTGGCAGTGTGACCATACTTTATACAAGCCTCCAAATCTGGCCACACTGCAGCCAACGAAAAGGAGCTGCCACTTTTGGTATTTTTGTTTTGGCAGATTCTTACTGAGCTTTACTCTGTTGAGTATTCGGTGATTAGCATTTGTTCTTAAGATGTAAAAATGCTCTGAAAAGGCTTCTCCTGATTCACAATCCTATGCCTTTTACCTGCTCTGGATCAGGTGTCTAATCAGCAATAGCATTTCCTTAATTATGAAGCTTTTTAGGAATTGGGAACAGTTGTTTATAGAGCAGACCTTTGATTGCCAACACCACGTCTTAATCCCAAGACGATAAGACTAGAAGAACCAGTTACTAAGGAAGCAAATGGCATTCAAAACTTAACGGATATGCCTCTTAGCCAGTGCTATCATCCCTTATCTGAATACTGAAGCTACAACATAACCAACAAAGCCAAGAGGGTAGCCATCCAGGATGCAACTTCAAAGATTGGAACACAGATAAAGCTCTTACGCTGAAAAAAAGCTTATTGAATGCCGTAGAGCTCCAAATGAAATATCCCCAACGAGTGCCTGGATTGAGGGATAATACTGTGCATAGTAACTGGTCGTGGCACCAACATCTGTACCCAGGGTACAGAACAAACTAGACGTAATGCATGACCGATAGAAGAACCTTCCAAACTAACTTTAACCTTCCTATTTGCTCAATCTGTCGAAGGTCCAAAGGACCTAAGTATGTTCTATCCCTAAATAAGCAGAGTGTCTATTTGTAAACTCTTCCCAAACCTGATTTCCGCCTACGCACTGTTCTCGCACGGCAGCCCTACGACACATTTTACCGTTAGTTAGTGTCTAGTTGTTGATTTCTTCACTCTACCCCTCTCTTTTTTTGCGATTGGATAGCAGACATCTAATCCTTACCTTAACTTACAGCACCACCAGCACCTGGCTCTTCGGTAAATCCCACCGCTGTAACCAGTCCAAGTGCCCAGAATGTGGCCGCCGGCGGAGCAACTGTGGGTGGTGCCGCTGCTGCGGCCGCCGCCCAAGTTGCCTCTGCCCTGGGCTCCACCGGGAGTGTATCGGCTGCTATTGCCGCCGCTTCTCCAACCACCCAACCGGATATGCCCGTCTTCACTTGCCCGCGGCGTCCAAATCTGGGACGTGAGGGACGACCCATTGTGCTGAGAGCCAATCACTTCCAGGTGACCATGCCGCGTGGCTATGTGCATCACTATGACATCAATATTCAGCCGGATAAATGTCCGCGCAAGGTGAATCGAGAGATTATTGAGACGATGGTGCATGCATACAGCAAGATTTTTGGTGTCCTCAAACCCGTGTTCGATGGACGCAACAATTTGTACACGCGCGACCCTCTACCCATTGGTAATGAGCGTTTGGAGTTGGAGGTGACCCTACCGGGTGAGGGCAAGGATCGTATATTCCGGGTGACCATCAAATGGCAGGCTCAGGTGTCGTTGTTTAATCTGGAGGAGGCCCTCGAGGGTCGCACACGTCAGATACCCTACGATGCTATATTGGCCTTGGATGTGGTCATGCGTCACTTGCCCAGTATGACATATACGCCAGTGGGACGGAGTTTCTTTAGCTCGCCCGATGGTTACTATCATCCCCTGGGTGGAGGACGAGAAGTGTGGTTTGGTTTCCATCAGAGTGTGAGGCCTTCACAATGGAAAATGATGCTCAACATAGATGGTAGGTAGCGCGCTTGGAATCCTTGGCCAATGTATGATCCATAAATTGCTTTTCTACAGTTTCGGCAACGGCTTTTTACAAGGCTCAACCGGTCATTGACTTTATGTGTGAGGTATTGGACATACGTGACATTAACGAGCAGCGCAAGCCGCTCACCGACTCTCAACGTGTCAAGTTTACCAAGGAGATCAAGGGTCTGAAGATTGAGATTACCCACTGTGGCCAGATGCGGCGCAAGTATCGAGTGTGCAATGTTACCCGACGTCCGGCACAAATGCAATCGTAAGTATTGACTTTACCGCGGCGCTGTGAGCGCGTGTCCCAGTCCCAGTCTAATTCACTTCTTCCCCACAGCTTCCCCTTGCAGCTGGAGAATGGTCAAACGGTCGAGTGCACTGTGGCAAAATATTTCCTGGATAAGTATCGCATGAAGCTGCGCTACCCTCATCTACCATGCCTCCAGGTGGGTCAAGAGCACAAGCATACTTATCTCCCACTGGAAGTGTGCAACATTGTGGCTGGGCAAAGATGTATCAAAAAGTTGACGGACATGCAGACCTCCACCATGATCAAGGCGACGGCCCGCTCCGCTCCGGACCGTGAGCGAGAGATTAACAATCTCGTGAAGCGTGCAGATTTCAACAACGATTCTTATGTACAAGAGTTTGGTCTAACCATCTCCAATTCCATGATGGAAGTAAGAGGTCGAGTGCTGCCGCCACCAAAGCTTCAGTATGGGGGACGTGTGTCAACGGGTCTAACAGGGCAGCAGCTCTTCCCGCCACAAAACAAGGTCAGCCTGGCGTCACCCAATCAGGGTGTGTGGGATATGCGCGGCAAGCAGTTCTTCACCGGCGTGGAGATACGCATCTGGGCCATTGCCTGCTTTGCTCCACAGCGTACAGTGCGCGAGGATGCGTTGAGAAATTTCACACAGCAGCTGCAGAAAATCTCCAATGATGCGGGCATGCCCATTATAGGCCAACCTTGCTTCTGCAAATACGCCACTGGACCGGATCAAGTGGAACCCATGTTCCGTTATCTGAAAATCACATTCCCTGGACTTCAACTGGTGGTGGTGGTCCTGCCCGGCAAGACTCCTGTGTATGCGGAGGTTAAGAGAGTCGGCGACACTGTACTGGGCATGGCCACGCAGTGTGTGCAGGCCAAGAATGTGAATAAGACCTCACCACAGACGCTGTCCAATCTCTGCCTGAAGATCAATGTTAAGCTCGGTGGCATTAACTCAATCCTGGTGCCATCCATTCGACCTAAGGTCTTTAATGAGCCGGTTATCTTCCTGGGCGCAGATGTTACCCATCCGCCGGCGGGTGATAATAAGAAACCCTCAATAGCCGCTGTGGTGGGCTCAATGGATGCTCATCCGTCGCGATATGCGGCCACCGTGCGCGTACAGCAACATCGCCAGGAGATTATCCAGGAGCTGAGCAGCATGGTGCGAGAGCTGCTCATTATGTTCTACAAGTCTACCGGAGGTTATAAGCCCCACCGCATCATACTCTATCGGGATGGCGTCTCTGAGGGTCAGTTCCCGCATGTGTTGCAGCACGAATTGACCGCCATACGTGAGGCTTGTATCAAATTGGAACCCGAATACCGTCCCGGCATCACATTCATTGTTGTTCAGAAGCGCCATCACACGCGTCTATTCTGTGCCGAGAAGAAGGAACAAAGCGGCAAATCGGGCAATATCCCGGCTGGCACCACAGTCGATGTGGGAATTACCCATCCCACGGAATTCGATTTCTATTTGTGCAGCCATCAGGGTATCCAGGGCACAAGTCGTCCATCACACTATCATGTACTCTGGGATGACAACCATTTCGATTCGGATGAGCTGCAGTGTCTCACCTATCAACTGTGCCACACTTATGTGCGTTGCACACGGTCGGTGAGCATACCAGCTCCCGCTTACTATGCCCATTTGGTGGCTTTCCGTGCCAGGTGAGTTGTAGTTTGTAATTTCCTAAGCCATTTACAATCAGTGTTGGTGTTTGGGAATGCAAAAGAAGCAGCAGGGGTCGATTGTAATGTACCTATTGGGCCAAAGAAGATAAAGAAGAACAATCAGTGTGGTTTAAGCAAAAGTTATGAGTTCAAAGTATAAGGAATGGTGTGAACACTTCCACATATGTCAAGGCATCTGCCGTTACAGATACTGGCGATCTATGAGTGAAAGACAGCTTCTGTTCAGTTAGCCTTAGCTAGTTGAGAGGATCTCATAGACGGCCTTAGGTGGGCCAGTATTATAAGATTTCTAGGTACAGAATAGAATAGAATCACCTTACTTCATTCACCACTCTAATTTTTCGTATCTTTCCCTTGCCACAGATATCATCTCGTAGAGAAGGAGCACGATTCGGGTGAGGGTTCTCACCAGAGTGGCTGCTCAGAGGATCGCACACCGGGAGCCATGGCTCGAGCCATAACCGTACACGCGGACACCAAGAAGGTCATGTACTTTGCCTAAAAAGTATCACAACACCAAAAAAAAAAAACAACAACAAACACACACACACACACACACATATTTCGAAATTCGATTCGAATAATCAACAATATGTAATCCTCTCCCCACCCTCCCAACCACAACAAGCGGATGAAAGCCAAGCAAAGTAATATTTAGACTTAAGCGGAAAAGTGTAGTACTAAGGAAAAAGAAGATCTTGCATGTATTAGTTCGTAAGGCCAACGACACAACAAAAACAACAACAACAACAACAAGACACCACACAAAGCAGATGGCAATTGCCACACAGAGTATAGGGGTAGGGAGTTAGGGAATCGAATGTTAAAGCACAAGCAGTTTGCGCAAACAAATGTGAAAATTCTCAAAGCGAAAACAAAAACCAACAAAAGTAATGAAACAAAAGCGTAGCAAACAAAAAAAAAAAGGGGAACAAAACACGAAAGCAACAACCAACCAGCAACAACAGCAACACATTTGAACTTTTGTAATAATAATACAAATATATTTTTACACAAAACAATACAAGACATGAAGAATATGAATATGAATGAATGGAGAATGCATCTAACCAAAGGTTTTTAGTATACAAACAAATGAATATGTTGCTGATCGACTCACACAACAACAACAACTCGGATTCTCTGTACTGTGAACGAAGACCACCAACACACACGACAAGCATTAAAGAGTGTTAAACAAAAACGTAGCTTAACAAACACTTCAATAACATAAACATTTAATAGTTCATAAGTTGGGCTCTACCAAAAAAAAAAACAAAAAAGCAAAACAAAAACTAAAAAAAAAAACAACTCCAATTTCAACAAGGGACAAGCAAATGTTTTGGTCAACAAAATTGCTATTTATATATTTACAACAATCTTGATTAGTTTATAAAATGTAATACTTAAACATATTTCGTTCAAAGTGCAAGCTGATATTTCAATTGAGTTTAGTTTTTAGTTACAAACAAAACACACACACACACACACAACACACAGAAGAACTCTGAACCCCCCCCCCTTAAGTCCAAGGCATATCACTCAATGTCCACACACACTTATTTATGTACCTCCAAACAAAAACAAACAAAAAAAACGTAGTTTTTAATTTCTCTTCTTGTTGTTTTCTTCGAATCAAAAAACCAAAATTGATTGTACTTGTATTAATTTTTAATTTTTTTTTTAAACAAGCAAAAGTGGTGTACGGGTATCTATATAGAAAAAGCAACAACATTTCAATATAAATATATTTTACAAGTAGTTTTTAGTTTGCCAATCTTAATAACAAAAAACAACAACAACAAAAAACAAAAGCAAAAGTAATATATGTACTATATCGAGGACACAGTTCAAGTTAACATTATAATGAGTTTTGTTCTGTTCGGGTGGAACTGAAGAGTTCACCAACTAATTTGATTAATTTATATATGAATCCTTGTAAGCCCACACACACACACACACACACACACACACACACACACACACACGCAAATAAGCTCTTTAATTTGAAGCCTAGTAACACAGCTTAAGCCAAGCGAATTCACATCGAAAGTCAGTAGTTGCTTAATTTTAATAATTTATACCTGATCTTTGAGTGCTTTTTGTATTTTGTATCACGTTTTTATTTAACACTGAAGTTTTCGAGGTGTCACTGCATTCTAGAGCTGGCAGGCAAAGTGTCGATAGTGTTATCGATTAAGGTATCGGGTAGGGCTGTTTAGCTTTATATCGGTTACGGCTTTATTATTAAAACCGGCTGCGGTTAAGACAGCTTTCGGGCAATATAAATGTCTTGATCTTTTCGGTTAGATGCATATATCGATAGTACCATGATACAACAATAAAGACGCGTAAGCTTTCGGCAAAAGTACTCATACCACTGACGCTGCCTTACCTCTATTGTTGTATTATGGATAGTACCATCGATAGCTGGCCAGCTCTAGTCTAAAGTTCGTACCAATTTGTACTGGCAAGATTTTGATTATCAAGTGATTAAAGCTAACTTAGATAGCCCACCTCTTAACTGTTTTAACGTACGTTTCAGTGTTGGTAAACACTTCTGAAAGTGCTACGCTTTTGGTGGCATATTTTAAATCACTTGTGGAACAAACGATTCTTATATATATACGACTTTGTTCCGAATTTCGAGTTGAATTGGGTGTAAACTTTGGTATTTTGCCTACTTCCTACGGACATATAACTCGTAATTGTTTGAACAGTTGAAATCGATTGCTCAATCCCAAGTGAATTCATTTTTATTGTTAAGCATAACCACAGTTATACTAAACACATCTAAATTTGAAATACTAAGGATTTTAGTGAATAGCAACTCAGCCGTACTAAAGACTCTAGAACTTAACCAGAAGAGTAACGGCCTTACAAGTGTATTTCAGGGAAATTTTGCAATATGGATCTACGATTTTACACATGTGTGCTGTCTGTGTGCAATGTTTGTTTGCCAGACACCAAGAAATCTTTACATAGAAGCACTATTTTGAGTGATGTTAACTATATTCTGACATTTTGATACTTTACTTTACAAACTGATATTTTACTTGTGACATAGGAAACCACGGTGGTTAGAGGGAGACGGACATTGTAAAAAAAAACTCAGAGAGCGCAAATGTCAGCGAACAGCTGATAAACTTTTGATTGAAAAGTTGTAAAATCGAAGCTTCACATTGCAATTTCCCCTTGCCATTCACTTGTATGGCCATTACTGTAAAACTTTCTTTATAACCAACATCGTAGATTCTGATAACTTTAACATCTGTGATATGATACAAAAAACTTAATTGAAATTCTTAAGCAATACCAAAACCAAATTAAATCTTTGAAAAATGAAAACATGCTTAGGTACGTTTAGCTTTCTTCTGTTTCAAGAAAGTAAGCAAGTAGTTAATGGGGTTTTAAGTGCTCTTGGGGCTTAGTTAAGGGAATACAGAAGCAGTCGTTTTTGAAAAAAAGCTAGATAAGCCTCAAATATGATCTAAGAAGTCAGAATTTGTGCTTTATTCGTGGATATATCAAATATTGGTAATATCAATGTAAGACCTGCTTTCAAGTCTCCTAACACTTAAAACAGTTTCGTTTCTGTTGAACTAAACAAAACCTTGAAAGTACTCCTTGATCATGTATGTAGTATTTGTGCTTTTAAGTGTCCATTGGCGATATTGTGTTCGCTGGATTTTTATCGATCCTGGATATGTAGTGAGACAACCAACAAATTAGTGTTACTTTTTCAATCTTGTTCGTATGTATATTTTTGTTTTTTTTTTTTCATAAAATTGTAAATTCGTTCCGCTTAAGCTGTGTACTGGGACTATTAGACTTAATTTTTTCATGTAAGTCAAGCCCAAACCACTCGGTTAGATGTATCCGCGGTAGACTGTAGACCGTTTAGTCCGATATCAAGTGTCTTCTGATACAGTCGACGACAGATCTGAAGATTCTTCCTTTTTAAGCGTCTCTTTGCGTTTACAAAGTTTCCACACCCCTGACCAGACTATCAACTTGAAAGAAAAACAGGTCAAGGCTGATGATCCGATTCCCAAGAGTATCCACATCACAGTTTTTGTCCGAGAGGTCATGGTGTGAATGTAGGATGTGATCCAATTCCCTCTTTGTCCTGAGTCAGTAGTTTGATAAGTAGACACCTCTCTCCCTGATTCTGATGGGAGGGATGGGAGGACTTTGGGCGTTAGATATAACCCTATTCAAACCTAAGCCGGACTTTGACAAATTAGTCGAGGGATTAATATGTACAAAAGTGGAATTGCGAACATCCAGTGAAGACTATGTGGAATCTATATATGTCATTGTATACGGATTAAATTTAACAGGATGAGATAAGTGTCGTGAATAACCAGAGCAATCAGGTTCTAGGTAATTGAGATCTAGGTCTTCACCTCTCTGGTATTGGGCAATGGCGAGGTCACATTCTGCTCTGTTGATAGGACGTTCTCGTCGGGTTCGGGTAATATGACAGGATCTAAACACATAGTCTTCACTGGATGTTCGCAATTCCACTTTTGTACATATTAATCCCTCGACTAATTTGTCAAAGTCCGGCTTAGGTTTGAATAGGGTTACATCTTGAGAGTTTCTAGGATCATAACTGAAGTTGGGTCTTTCAGGGATGAAGGCAGGACAGGATAAAGTATGACAAGGTAACAAGAAAGGCACATATTATTGAATATGAAGTAGAAGAATAATTAGGTCATATAGGATATGAGGTCTGTTGTCTGTTAATATTCACCTACTGCAAAGATTTGCCAATCGTACATAATGTGAGCATTATAAAATACATACACACATATATACTATATATATACCTACATAATATATACACATTACTTATAAATACTACAAATTAGTTGATAATCCTCCTCCCAGATCTACTACAAATGTGGCTCATCAATATTCGTTTCAACACAAGGGATTAAAATTTTAAATATTATTTCTTAATGTTTACTTAACTTGCGAACCAACAAACAAACAAAAATACCAATTCTATACATTAACTTTAAGCCATAACAATGCAAACCAGAAACCAAGCTAGGACTTGTAAGCTAATGTGCCGACAATTAAAAACGCATCTCGTAATTTCTAGACACAAGTTGGAAAGCTTTAATTTCACGCGAAAAACAAAAAAGAGAAGCCAGCGACTAGTAGTATCCCACGATTAGAACTGATGATTAAGACAACAAGGGGCCGCCATGTGTGTACGCTGAAGAGGGAGTACTCCTATTTCAAGGTTTCTGCAAAACAAAGTCGGATCGTGCGTCACTTCGAGACACAAACGTCAGCTTCTAACTGTCTAAATTTGAATTGAGCTTTAAACAATATTAACCCAGAGTTAGTTAAGGGGAAGTTACAATTACTTATAAATGTGCCGTTTATAGATGTCTACAATATACAAACATACATACAAACAAGCATATATATGAATAAAGTATATATATATATATATATATATATATATATTATATGATAATCCGAATTACCTATAGAGAGATCAAAATTTGCACAAAACTTCCCAATGGAAATAAAATTAATTAACTCCAAGCAATTATATACGTTAGTAACTGTAAATGTGTGTGTACTTCTACTATACTCTTCCAAGGCCCCCACACCCCAACCGACAAAGATTAACCCTTAGCTGAAATTCGTCTAGCAAAAATCGTATACATATTATCGTAAAATACTTGAGCAACCCTCTTCTTACTTTAAACTCTTAACAAACAACCAAAATGCCGGGTAATTAATCAATAAATTGAGAAACAAAAATACATAATATTAATTATTAAACTTATTTTAAGCGTTCGCCTCATGAAACGTGAGCAACAACGTAAAATATGGGAAATCTGTAACTTTGGTGATCTTTTTAAATGTTATTAGTGAAAACAACAAACAACAAACAAACGCAAAATCAAACCAATCAATCGAGTTCTAAATGTGACTTAAATTACGATGTAAAAACCAAAACGACATTCTCCACACACACAGAAATTGCAATTCTTCGATTTCGAAGCAGTAAAAGCTGTCTAATGTTTAGTTTTTTAAGTGCTTTTCAAATTCAAATTAAGTTTCCACAAAAAGGCAACACACACACACACACACACACACACACACAACTCTATTTTACATACATGCCCACATACATACATACATACATACAAGCATATAAGTTTTATATACAACAACAACAACAACAAATTACACAATTATTTAGCAAGATTTTGCGGTTTTAATTTCAAAAGCCACTTGACGACAGCAAATGAGTTTTGCTTTTTGGAAAATAAGTAAGCTAAAGTGTATACACTTGATTTTTGTTCAATAAAAATATATTTAACTAAAATGCCGCATGGGATCAGTTCTAGAATTCCTGGGAATTGTTCTGAATGGGGGAATGTGTTGTTTATCTAGTTTTGTCCACAAACTGAGGGACGCTCGTTGCTAAATCCTTCACACTTTTAAGAAAAATTGAAAACTATTTCAAGTTTGTAAACGGGGGTTTTTCGGTTTTTTCTGTTTATTTCACTATGTACAATTTGTCCGAGCTTCGCACGTCCGGCACCAACGGTCGTCGATCAATTAATGTGACCGTGCTCGGCTCGCTTAAAAATACCTTATAATTAGATATCATGCTTATCGATATACTTACACATATTTACATATTGGCGGTTATTTCAAACAATTTGTCCAAAGACTACATTCGGCCAATCTGACTACTAGATCGCCCTCGATCTCAACAGGATTCAATAGTTTTCGTACAGCAACGCATCCACGGTTTAAGCCTAGCGGGTTCTAATATCCCTTTGTACGGGATCTGCGTAAGCTGACATTCATCGACATCGGTGACCTCATAACGGTCGTTGGGCAACACGCGGCTGATTTTATAGGGGCCACGGTATTTCGGTGCAAGCTTCTTGCAAGAACCTGCGGTAGTGTCGACATTGCGAATAGCGACGAAATCGTTTACTTTGTATTGCAGAGGGGCATGATGTCTTAGTGCATACCTCCTTTCATTCTGCTCTTGGGCATGTCTCATTTTGAGGTCGGCTTCTTTCCTAACGGATTCGAAGTCACATCGACTTTCAGAATTCAACTTTTCTTCGAGATACTCGGTCAACTCATCAACGACTGGACCACGTTGATCACATCCAAACAGCAACACACACGGGGACTTACCCGTGCTTCTTTGAACCGAATTGTTCAATGCAAATTCTACTCGATTAACTAATTTGTACCAGTCAGATTGATTAAGGGGTTCCGACAATTTGCCTAACATCGGCGTCAATATTCTATTGACTCGTTCGATCTGCCCATTTGCTTGAGGTGCGGCGGTGGCGACTTTTATATGCGCGATACTACGATCGGTCAAGAATTCAGCGAATTCGAAAGATGTAAAGCAGGTACCACGATCGGATATTATTCTACGGGGCCGGCTGTAATACTCGAAATATTTCTTCAAGGAATCGATTGCTTCACGGGTACTTGTTCGAATTCACTGGGTACAACTTAACATGTTTTGTAAAAGCGTCAATAATGGCAAGCAGATGCTTTCTTTTCGAAGTAATGCTTGGTAACGGTCCTAAATGATCGATGTGTATCGTATCAAACGGAATTGCCGCTTTCGGTATACTATGCAAAGTACGATGATGTATACTTCTAGGGACGGAGTGCAAAATGCACGGCAAACAATTTCGAATGTAAAGGTCCACTTTGCTCCTCATGGACGGGAACCAATACTTGGCTCTAAGGTCGTCTACACACTTATCACCAGAGAGGTGGCCTAACTTTTCGTGGCACATTCGAATCAGTTGGTTCTGTAGAAATTCAGGGGCATACAAAAGGAATTTGTATCCATCGACCCGTCTATACACCATGCCATCTATTAGCTCGAAAACATCATCAGATGCACTCTCCAATTTGTCACGAAGCTTGCTTATCTCAGGATCTCTCATTTGCTCCGTATGCAGAAGCAAATCTATATCGTTCGGGGTCGCGCCAACAACTCCTACAAGGACTTTCGGCGGAATGGCTTAAGGGACAATCGTTTTCCGACGAGGATGAATTCGGAGAACTCACAGACTCATTCGAATTTATCGGCTCCGCGGATCTAATGCAAGGATCGACAAGACTATCCATCTCGGATTCTAATAGTTCGGTCTGCCTGCTTAAAGCATCTACATGGGGCATACTAGATCCGGGTCGGTGTGCTTTCGAATAGTTATAATTTTCTAGTTCTAACGACCACCGAGCGATGCGGGGATGTATGGATTTCTTATCCAAGGTTTGCACTAGAGAATTGCAATCGGTTACGATTAAGAACGGACGGTGCTGTAAATAAACACGGAATCGGCGTAGTGCATAGATAATGGCCAAGGTTTCCAGTTCGAAACTATGGTAACGGGACTCGGCAGCGGTGGTTTTCCGAGAATAAAAGAATACAGGGTGCATCTTTCCATCAGCCTGCCTTTGCATAAGTACGGCCCCAAATCCATGGGAACTAGCATCGGTATGCAATTCGGTTTCGTAAAGGGGATTATAACAAGGAGAGGACTGGCGGATTTGATAAGGCGGTTTTCAGAGTCATAAACGCTTCCTTTTCAAGCTTTCTCATGGGAAATGGACCACCATTTTTAAGAAGTTCTGTCATTGGCTTGGCAATGCGAGAAAACGACGGAACAAATTTACGGAAGTACGAGAATAAACCCAAACATGAGTGCAGGGCTTTACAATTGAGGGGTTCGGGGTATTCTAGTATTGCTTTTATGTGAGCACTATTAGGCAATATGCCCTTGGAGCTGACATCGTATCCCAAATAATCAATTCGCTTCTGGAGGAATATACTTTTCTTGTAACTGATCAGCAGGTAGTTCTCAGTAAGGCGGTTTAACAGTTTTGCCAAAAGCTCAAAATGTTCTTCTAGGGTTCGGGTAGCAAGGATGATATCGTCCATGTACACAACAACCTGACGGTTCCGGACCATGTCACAGAGAGTATTAGAAATGAATCGCTGGAATACAGCAGGTCCATTCTTCAAACCGAAGGGCATTCTTAGGTATTCGAAATGGTCCATCGGGTGTTACGAAAGCGGTATACTTGATTGAATCTTCATCCATTCCTATTTGATGGAATCCGTTCTTCAAATCAAGCACGGAAAATACAGTCTTTCCCTCCAAGTATTCCAAACAGTCTTCTATAAGCGGCAATGGGAAGTTGTCGCGCACGGTTACTTTATTTATCCCACGGTAGTCCTGGCACATTCTAATTTCTTTATTCTTCTTAGTTACCAGCACAATGGGTGAGGCATACGGTGATTCACTGGGTCGGATGACATTATTTGCCAACAATTCTTTAACTTTTTCATTCACAATACCTCGCTCATAATGAGATAACCTTCGGGGTGCGCAATGAAATGGCGTTGTATCCGTTAGGCGGATGCTCATCGAACACTTTGGTTTGCTGCTGCAAGCAGCTCGCTTATTAATATAGTTCTCGTACAGGACCTTCCTGCAGTTGCTAACCGCTTCGCTACCGAACTCTTCACCTATGCTCAAACCGTCGTCACTTGTCACAGCAGCGCAAACATTTTGCATTTTCCAATAACCAGTTCGTACACGCTTCGCTTGCAACCGGGGATACGTTACTGTTTACAGATTGATCAAAGCCATTATCGGATACATACTTAGCTAATTTAGCAAACAGGGATGCACAGAAAGATTCATAAACAAAGGCAATACTTTTATTTTCAATACTTAGGTCAGATTTGTATTCAAATTGTCTTAACCTTTTTGCAAGTTTCATGTCAAAAATCTTAAGAACATCTCTACCCAACAGAAGGGGCGTCGGCAAAATTAAATCGGGGATAACATAACAGGTAATTTCTTTCGTTTCATTGTCCATTTTAACTAAACATTGTACTTTTCCATATGTACTAATCGGGCTACCATTTAGACCACGGAATTCACTTCTTTTAAGGGCTCTCTCGTTAGGCGAATTCGGCAATAACGCTTTACTTATGAAGCTTACTGGGCTTCCGGTATCTAATAGTGCAAAAAGTTCATTAAAATCTGTGCATTCCTCTTTGCTTTTTACTTTTAAACTTACGAGTCTTACGAACGATTTTTCATCTGAGGCGCCTTCCTCGTCTCCAGCTCCAACCAAACCAACAACTCGCTTCGGGCACTGTCGGTACTGATGTCCTGTTTCAAAGCAATTGAAGCAACCATTAAGGGGCCTCTTCGGTTTTTTACATTCTCCAGCGATATGACCAAAACGGCGGCAATTGTAACAGCGGACTTCGGCTGCAGCTTCCTCACGAGACTGTTCGACACGCTTAGCGGCGGCTCTAGCGGTGACTATGCTGGCTGCGGACAGTTTGCGGTCACAATCAGGGCGCACGGATTGAAAACGCAAGAGCTTTTGTCGCAACTCGTACAATGTAGAGCAGAAGTACAACACTGATGCACAGCCAGAGCGGTCTCCCAACCCATCGACGATGTACTTAATGACGTCAGCGTCTTCGAAGTTGCCTTGCCTGGCAATGTTGCGCATGGTGATGAAATACTGGATCAGCGATTCGCCTTTGGCCAACGTACGTTCCTGTAGCAGTTTGGAAACCTCACGGTTGGACATCTTATAGCCAAAACGTCTCCACTAGGATACTTCTCAATTCTTGCCAAGTAGCCGCTTGTTCGTACATAATGCACTCCTTGGCCGATCCTCGCAGCAATCTTATTCCAAGTGACATGCATTGAGACTGACTTAGGTGATGGACTTCTGCAGCTCTGTCCATTTCGGAGACCCAAGCGAGGACGGATAAGGTGTCATCTCCGGAAAAGACGGGCATCATAGCGGCAATGTCACTTAGTTCGACGCGATGTTCACCAGCTTCTGCTTTAATTGTCTGCTTTAGTTCAGCGATCGACAATTCGAGTTTTTTCGCGTACTTGCGGGCGTTGTTCAGCTCAGTCGATAGTGCCGTCTCCCTCTCGCACTCATGAACAGATGTGCACGACTCAATTTCATCATAAGCGGTCGCCATGTTGCTTTTAATTTGTAACTGCGCATTTCCAGGTATTTCGCAATAGCTTTGTTCGGCGACGCTTGTCTTGGCATCGTCTGCACTTGGCGGAAAAATGGCGGCCATCGCGGCAACGGCTTGGCTGGACGGTACTTGGAATCACCTCTTCCACGCTATCTGCTAGGTCTCCAGCAGGATCGACTCCTCTTCTAGCGGCTGACATTATGGTTTTTGTCAAGGAACGGAGTTGATGTACGGATAGGTCTGCGGCCACGGGGACGTGTTTTTCAGCAAGGAGCTCCAACAATTCGGATTTAGTTAACTTTTGTATTTCGGCGTAACGCATTTAGTACACAATTTGGGCTTTACCCCACACCTGATTTGTAAACGGGGGTTTTTCGGTTTTTTCTGTTTATTTCACTATGTACAATTTGTCCGAGCTTCGCACGTCCGGCACCAACGGTCGTCGATCAATTAATGTGACCGTGCTCGGCTCGCTTAAAAATACCTTATAATTAGATATCATGCTTATCGATATACTTACACATATTTACATATTGGCGGTTATTTCAAACAATTTGTCCAAAGACTACAAGTTGGAGGCTATATAAAGCCGAGGCATTCTCGGAACGATCTGTCATAAAGGTTTAATCTTTCGAAGTGTACAACTGGATGGACTAGTGCAGCTTGGCACAGGTAAAAAATTCTATACAAATTCAACTGCAATATACTCTGGAGCTTATAACTCTTCGCCCAACAGACGGACATAACTATATCGACTCGGTTGTTGATGCTGATCAAGAATATATATACTTTTTAGGGGCGGAGAAGCGTCGTTCTGGCTGCTTCCTTCTTCTATATATTTGCAGAAACTTTGAAGTAGTTCAGCCATATGGTTAGAAGCTGGAAAAAAGGTCTAACCTCACAAAGTTTCGAGTTCTTAGCTTAAATAACTTCTGAGACATGGTTCCAACAACTCTCCTGAAACGTTTTTAACCGCTTTCGAAGCGGCTCAGAGACATGACATATAGCCTAGGACTCTTTTCTGATTATATACAGACTGCGATGTTGTGTTCCTATAAGGAACAAACATACATATGTTTATACATATAGAAGCGGTATAGATATAGATAAGTTAACATTTTTGTGACTTATGTGTCAAAAACTCAGGGTATGCCTTGATAAATGGGCTTCAGTAAGTGAAGCGAAGTGAAACTGAAAATTCAAACACAAGCGCCTAGTTTCAAAAGTCAGCTGTTTGCTCACTCCTACAAGCACATGTTATCGGTATGTTTGTGGCATTGCGAAGGTCATTCACAAATATTCAACTGCAAAAGCTCTGCCGGCTGCAGCATAATAATAACAATAATAATAATTGTAAAACAATGGCCAAAAGCGCTCTGATCATACTTGCTCCGGGTGCCGAAGAGATGGAGTTCACGGTAGCCGCGGATGTACTTCGTCGGGCCGGGGTAAGTTCATTCTGAAATGCAGTGGTTCCATTCATAGAGCGTGTCTTGATGTGCCAGGTACAAGTTACAGTCGCCGGATTGAATGGAACTGAGCCGGTGAAATGTTCACGCGATATAATAATTGTGCCAGACACCTCCCTGGACCAGGCGGTGGCTAATAAGTATGATGTTGTCGTTCTGCCGGGTGGCCTTGGCGGCTCCAATGCCATGGGAGAGTCTCAAGCCGTCGGAGATTTGCTTCGTGCCCAGGAATCCAATGGTGGACTAATTGCAGCAATCTGTGCTGCTCCTACTGCCTTGGCCAAACATGGAATAGCCACGGGCAAGTCCCTCACTTCGTATCCAGCCATGAAACCGCAGCTGGTGGATAAGTATTGGTGGGTTTTGTTTTGGAACTCGGAATAACATCTTGCTAATCGTAACTATCCTTGTCTTCGTAGCTATGTGGAAGGAAAAAATGTAGTCCAAGATGGGAATCTCATCACCAGCCGTGGACCTGGTACAGCTTTCGATTTTGCTTTGAAAATCGCTGAGCAGTTGGCTGGAGCTGAAAAAGCCCAGGAGGTGGCCAAGGGTATGCTCTTGTCGTTCAACTGAAGTTAATGGAGCTGGCCATGGGGAAGTGTAACGGTCTGAGAGAATAAAAGAGTGCTTTAAAAAAGAAACACCATAAGAAATATGTTCTATCTTCCATGGCTGGGCTAGAAAGCTTCAAGGATTTTCGTGGCTTTAGTGGTACCGTTTTTGACACTGCTATCGCTATCGAAAAGTGTGCGGCAGATTTGAAAACTATTTTGAGGGAGAAGTGTGGACTTTAATTTATAAAGGGTGTACATTAATCGGTTTTATAATTTAAAAAGGAAATATTCCGTGGTAAATTAAAATTACTATTTGAGCTTCACTCGAACTGCCAGGTTGGGCAAATTACAGCTGCAGTGTGACCGTTGTCTGGTGATGTGAAAAATACCACAATTGCCTTAGCTCAGCTGGCCGCGCTCCAACAAAATCTCAAAAACTGCTTCAAAATGCCGAAATGAGCAAAGTACTATCCCACACCGGGCGGCGCCACTGAGCCAGCCAACACAGAGTGCAGGCAGTCTTCTCAATTGTGAATCATTGGATTTCGATCAAGTTTTGGCACGGGACGGACTGGGAAAGGATTCTCTTTAGGAATGGCAACGGCCGAGCAGCTGCAACTGGTGGCGCAAACCCTGCAGGCGGCCACAAGTTCGAGCCACGAGATAGTGCAAAAAGCGGAATCGCAGCTGAGCGAATGGGAGCAGCAGCCGGGTTTCTTTCCGACCATAGCCAGACTGAGTATGAAGCTGCCCGCTGGTGGCAAGAGTGAGGGCGACGTGAAGGTACGTTGGATGGCAGCGGTGTATTTAAAGAACGGCATCGAACGCTACTGGAGACCCAATTCACGCCAGGAGATGCCGGCCGAGCAAAAGCAGCAGATCCGCGAGTTGCTTCTGCAGCACTACGATGCGGAGGAGGTTCCTCAGGTGGCACTGCAAGTGGCAGTATTGATGGGCCGCTTGGCCCGCACAGACTATCCACGCTTCTGGCCGGATTTGTTGCCCACGCTGATGAAGCAGTTGCAAGGATGCAACTCGGCTGACGCGGCCCTACAGCAGAGAATCCTGTTGGTGCTTCACTATGTGCTGAAGGCCTTGGCCTCGCGTCGTCTGATGGCAGAGCAACGGGCATTCGAGGAACTGGGCTCACAGATCTTTGGCTATTTGGCTTGGGACATTTGGGCTGCATTGACCAGTCGCTTCCTGCAACTGGTCAAGGCGGGTGGCGGGCAGGAGGCGGAGGCCCTGGGCAACCTGCAGAGAGCCTACATTGTGATGAGATCCCTGCGGAAACTGCTGGTCTTCGGCTGTGCGAAGCCCTACAAGTCCACGGATCACATGAATTTTGTTGAGCAACTGTTTGAGCGACTGCGTCAGTGCTTGGAGCTGCGCTACGAACTGCGCCTCAACACCGCTAGGCCCTCTCCTATCATCACGGAGCTGGAACGCTTTATACTAAAGATGATGAAGACTCTGAATGAGTTTATGGAGCGCCACTCGCTTTCCTTTGCCCGCTTTGTGCCTGTGGCTTTGGAATTCAGCTTCCACTATGTGTTCCACGAGGGCACCGCTTTGATATTTGATGCCGGTGAACGCATTAACTTCACCAACTTTGCCATCCAAGCCCTGAATATGCTCAAGGGAATCATGATGAGCGGCAATGACAGCATCACGGCAACCGCCGATGGCAACTCCCTGGAGGTTGAGCTGCTGGCCTCGGCGGCTGAGTCGCACAGCAAGTTCTTCACTGTCGAGAGGATAACCTACATCTGTGAGAAGATTATCACGCACTACTTCCTGCTTACCCAACAGGAGCTCGAGGAGTGGCAACAGGATCCGGAGGGCTATGACCAGGATGATGGTGGCGGTGATGCCTGGAAGTATGCATTGCGCCCCAGTGTGGAGACTTTGTATTTCACCTGCTTTACCCAGCACTCGGCGGTCATGATTGCCGAAGTTCTCAAGTTCGTGCGAAGAGCTCAGCAGCAGCAGCTCACTTCGGACTCGGACCTAAAGTCCATTCTTCTCAAAGATGCCATCTACAATGCTGTGGGCCAGGCCTCGTTTCACTTCTTCAATAAGTTGGACTTTGGCTCTTGGCTAACCTCCCAGCTGCTGTCGGAACTTCGCATAGAGGCTCCCAATTTCCGTATACTGCGGCGCCGCATTATTTGGCTGGTGGGTCATTGGGTGGGCGTTCAGTTGCCTAGAGAGCTGCGTGCTCTGGCCTATGAGGCCTGTCTGCATCTGCTGCGTCCACAAGAGGACATGCCCACGCGTTTGGCTGCCGCTCGTACACTCAATTTGCTAATTGATGACTTTGAATTTATGCCCGAGGCGTTCCATCCGTACTTCTCGTCTTTGTTCGAGGCGTTGTTCCTGCTGCTCCATGAGGCTGGCGAGTGCGACACCAAGATCGTCGTTTTGGGTACCATGACGCTGCTGGTGGAGAAGATGAGCGAGTTCATTGAACCCCAGGCCCTTCAATTCATTGCTTATCTTCCACTCTTGTGGCGTGAGAGCGAAGAGTATGATCTGTTGCGTTGCGCTATCATTGGAACACTGGAGCAGCTGGTTCGCACCATTCGTGATGTGCCGGAGCCCATGAAACCGTTTCTCTACAGCGTGATTGAGTTGAGCACGGATCTGCAGGTGAGCGCATGGTGTACCTTTAAATGTTAATCAAACTAACTCCACCACTCTCGCTTAATCCTCACCAGCAACACTCTCATGTGTACCTCATCGAGGATGGCATCATGCTCTGGCTAGCTGTGATTGGGAATTCGACTGCTTTAACACCCGAACTGTTGGCTCTGTGCGATCACCTATTGCCTATCATTGAGATGTCGTCGGAGAATCTACGTACTGTTCTGCAACTTATCCATGCCTACATACTGCTCGATGCCCAGGCATATCTGAGTCGGTATGGTGAGGGATTTGTGGGCTATTGCGTGCGTTCCTTTGAGGATATACGCACCGAGGGTATCATTGCCATGCTGCGCATCTTTGAGACATGCTTGAAGACGGATGCGACCATGGGATTGCGTCTAGTGCGACCCGCCTTGCCATTTGTGTTCCAGCAGGTATGCCTCAAGCAGGATTTCCCCATGACTATGGGTTGGTATCTAACCATAGTGGCCCGGACGCTGCTTATTGACCAGGCGGTGTTCATGTCTGTAGTGCAGGAACTGCCTCAGGCAGATGCACTGGCTCGAATATTGGATGTGTGGATTGAGTTCTTCCCCCTTGTGCCCGATACGCATGCCGAGAAGAGAAAACTCTTTTGCCTGGCATTTGCCTCGATTTTTGGAAACAACGAACTGCTGCTGGCCCGTCTGCCCCACATCCTGCAGCTGGTGGACGAGACTCTGGGCGAGGTGATGGACAAACAGTTTACGGCTGCAGAGGAGGGCGCTGCCAAGGCCACGCCCCGCTACTACGACTCGCTGGTCATTCATGATGAGCATGAACTGGACGAGTTGCAGCAGCTGCTGTGCAGCAGCGAAGATTTTCATGTGAAAAGCTATCATGGGAATACCTACCACGACGATCGCAACCGTCAATTGGTGCTCAAGGATCCGGTGTACAAGATACCCCTCACTGAGTACCTCAAATGGCAGCTCCAATCCCTCCAGTCCCAGTTAGGTGTGGCACGCTACGAACAGCTGCTGCGAGAGGCAGTGCCGGAGGTCTTGGAAAGGATCAACATGTACATAGAGCAGACAGTGCCCAAGGCGTGCGTTGTCTGCGCCGGTGGCGGCGGTGGTGGAGGGGCAGGATCCAGAGATGAGTCTGCCCACGTGGAATCCGGCTGATGCATCTCAAGACTCGTGGATTGCTGTGCTTGAAAAGCTTTTTATGCTAAGTTATTAATTGTATTTTGTATTGAAATTATATATTTTTAATTGTTATCCATCGATTTTTCTAGGAATTCCAGCCGCTAGTCCACAGCCGGACGCCGCTCCAGTTTGCTCCTCAGGAGATTGCGTATGGTCTCGTCTTTTTGTTGCAGTTTGTGTCGCAATTTGTCCAATTCTTCGAGATTGCGGGCATGAAGGCCACGCAGCTGCGATTCCTTGTGCTTCACCAACACCTCCAGGCGGCGCACGGCATCGTAGGTGTCTCGCATCTCGGCCTGACCCGCCTCCAGCTTCTGGGCCCACTGTAGGGCCATGCGTAGACGTGCTTTGAGGCGATCTCGCGCATGTTTCGCCTTCTCCGTGCTACGAACTAGGGCGGACGCTCTGGCAGAGCTGGCCTGGAGTTGCTCTTCCAGGGCCGATCGCTCCCGATTATGTTCCTGCTTAAGTTGCTCCAGTAAAGTCTTACATTGCTGCACCGCTTCCGACTCGTGGGCCGGCGCAGGAGCTGGTGCTGGTGGTGGTGGTGGTGGTGGAGCTAGTTGTGTGGGACTGGGAGTACTTTTGAGGGCGGCCAGCTCGGATTTGGTGCGGGCATAGGCAGCTTGTAGGTGATCCATGTCTAAGAGCAGCGTTTGGGTACGCTGTTCATAGCAATGCATCACCTCGACCAGTTTCTCCTTGGCCAGATCAGTTTTGCGCGTTTGGGCCTCTGCCTTTGAGCGACAGACACCCAGCTGGGCTTGGAGACAGACACGTTCCTCTCGCCAGCCGCCCACTTCTCGACGCAACTGCTCTTGGGATTGTAGCTAAGGGAGATCTCTAGGATAAATATCTACAAAACTGGACAGATTACTGGCACTCCACTCACCAGCCTGGTGTTTTCCTCCAAAGCACGTTTCAGCTCACCCGTGAAGTGCTCGAACTCTGATTTATACTGGGCCAGGAGAGCATCCTTGTCCCGTATAGACTCATCGTAAGCCTGGAGCAAGGGACCCAGAGTATGCGTGGGCAGGGAAATCCATTGGGGCAGTGCTGACGTCGTCGTTCCCTCCTCGCCAGTTCTACGCTGGTCCTGATAGTTCTCGATCTGCACATTCAAACGGAACACGAGAGTCTTCAACATGTCCACATCATTGTCCAGGGTTTTGTTCTGACTCAGAACCGCGCCCAGTTTCTGTGTGAGTTGCTGACAACGAGAACAATTGCTCAGCTGCTCCTCCGCCTCAGTAAGACGGCGTTCCAGCTGTGAACTATCCAGGCGCAGTTGCTCATTCTCCTTGGCAAATTGGTCATTGTACTTGTGCAGCGTGGAAAGACGTTGGAGAAGCTGCTCCAATTGTTGCTCCTTGGCCTGCAGCTAAGTGCGAGAGAGAGAGAGCAGTGGATGGGATTCGTGGCTAAGATGAGGCCTTTGGGATACTTACTAGTCCATTGATGGTACGCTCCTTCTTCTTCCCTGTAACTGTGGCTGTGTCCTGGCGATGCTCCACCTCTACACTGCGGGAGCGACGGCTAAAGTTCCCCGAAATGGTCTTGCGATGCTTCTTTGGCTGAGATCCGATCCGTTGGTCATTATCGGACTGATCCAAATCCGTTATCATAACATTGCGCGTACTCATTTCGCTCCTTTCATTCAAAATGTGTGATTTGCTGACACTTTTCTCTCTGGCCTCTGGGGTAGTAAACAAACCCAGCCCCCGCATAAAGCACCTGTCCTATGTGGCGGGAGTCAAGTTGCCATGACAGCCTGGCGTGTGATTGACCCTGTTTTCACTTTAGTCCCTTTGGGGTAGCAACCCCCTTTCAAAGGAGCCGCCACTGCCCAGTGGCGCTGGGCTGAATGTAGTCGGTCGAAATAATACATTACGTACGAGCCACAATGTAATGCATTACCTATGAGATTTTTTTCAGCGCATTTGTAATGGCCAAAATAAAAACGAATTCTCGCACAAAAGCACCGAGCTGTTGTTGACTTCGTTTTTGTACGCCCCTTCCCCTCTACTCATGAAACGATTTTGGTCATTCGTTTTTTGCATTTTTCGTTTTGTGCCTGGCACGCGTTCTTTTCGTTCGGTTTTTTTGTCTATGCCTATTCCTTTTGTGTGTACAGCGTTAATGTGTGTAAATACTAATGCATAATTGCATCTGTGTGATGATTTTCGTATTCGATACACACGCGGCGCGCGGCACTTTTGTGCAATTCTTGTGTTGTGAGGACGTAAATTGTGGCCTAAATGGGAAAGAACCATTTAAACAGTTCAAAGCGTTGAACGATGCTCTGTCTGGTATGTATAAATCATATTAATTTGATTTTCGATGACAACAAATTAATAATTTTTAATTAACAGATGCTATTAAGACCGAACGCTTGACCAACAAGAGCTACATCGCTACCATAAGGAACTTTCAAAAAGGGCGGCTGGCGAAACAACAAATATTGTTCCTTTTTTCGTTTATATTATTAAATTATAATTAAAAGTTAAAAAACAATGTTATTTTTTTGGTTTTATTTTGATTAATAAAATTTATAAATGAAAATTTAAACAAAAAATAACTACATTACTGGAGCGTTTATTTATTTAATTTTGTAATCCATTATTTATGTAATTACTCTACAAGGAAGTAATCCATATTATATAGCAGCAAAATGCGTTGCAGGTATATTAAGTTGTAATGTAAGCACATTACCAACCCATAAGCGATTTTGAAATTGTAATCTGCATTTTATTCAGGCTCGAGAATTTCTGCATTACAATATGGTAAAAGAATACGCTTGTGTAATGGAGATCCGAAAGAAACTTCGGCACGGCATTACTTTCTGCATTACAAAATTCAATAAACTCATGTACCGTGCGGAAAATTTGGCCATTTCTTAAGAAAGTAAGGCAGGTTGTATTGGGTTTTTGAATGCACACAGGCGAGAGGTAATGCATTAATAATGGACGTAATAATGAGCATTTGCGCCACTGGGTGTGCGCTTTTCATGCTTAAGCAAAGAGAGAGAAAGCTTTCGCAGGCCAAACTCTCTTAAAAGCTGTGGACTCTCCTGTCCCTGGAGTGGGCCTGCTGTTTCTTGAGGGTCCTTGAGCAGCACATAAAACTAATGTCCAAACGGACTCCGGCACTGCTCCTCGGAGGCCATTTTTCAATAAACATGGCAGGTGGCCAGGTGGGAACTGCTGGTCGGGGCTCATATTTTGAAATTTAATGTGCATCTCATGTTCATGGACTCATTTGGCTGATTGCCAGCATCCTGGTTTGCATCTCAGTTCAGGGAAAAAAGGGCAACAAGTTGCGGGGCGCCAGCTCCAACCGCAGCCATCCACATCAATCAAACCGCAGGAATCTGCGCCGTCAACAACCGTCGGCATTCAGAGCCAGCGCCTCATTATTTTCGCTTCAGTTGCTGCCAATGCCATCACTCGTATTATTATTATTATGATTGTGCGAAAACCGTGGTTAGTTGCTGGCAAGGAAATGTGGCATCCAGTACGAGTACGAGGGGGCGAGAAGTCATGGCGAACGCAAACAATGCCACATGTGTTGCGAGTGTCATTGATGGGGTTAACGTGGCTTAAAGAGCTCCAAAATTGGGTGAGAATATTCTAGGGTAGAATTGGTAATGACTTATGCTAAGGTAGACGACAGACGGATTGGAGCTGTACATTTCGGTGCTGAGATGAGCTGTGTGCTCATTTCAAGAACATTCGGAACATTTGCTGTTAAAAATTTGAGAGCACATTCTGTTCTTGTTTTGAGATGAAATAATCTTGTTTTCTGAACACGGTTTTTCCCTCTGTGTATAAAGTATTACTTCTTAAGCCGGGTATCCAGCACAGCGGAAACTAAAAATTCCTGCCAAACTTCATATAAAAAAAACTGTGCCAGGAATTTTTAGTTTGCTTTTTCGTTTGTTGTGTATCCAGCAACACGAACGAAATCCACACTCTATAGATAGCGGCGTATCAATAGCGGCGTTTCGAAAGCGTGTGTGGAACGAGAAACAGCTGTCATTCAGGCCAGGAATATATTGTTTATAATTATTTCGGAAGTGATTTGTCACAAGATGAAGGCAAAAACTGTGAGAAGAAGATTGATTTAATATAAGCAGTTGAAGCAAGACCATGTCTTTCACGAGCCACAGAGAAAAAGCATTTTGACAACATTTCTGTGAAAAGTGCCTGAGAAACTGTTTCAGCACAAATTAATGAAAAAGGTGGAATACTTGAAGTTGTGTTTAAAGTTCTTAAATTCATTAATGTTATATATGCTTGCCAGCGAATGACAGTAAGAACGCTTGGAGAGCGGGAGACAGAGACTAGAGAGAGAGACAGAGAACGCTCTTTGTTTTAGTTGGGTTCCACACACTCAAAATAATTAGCAAATTCCTGACAGGAATTTTCCGCAGTGGTGGATACAGGCCTTTAGGCTTAAAAAAAAACCATTCCCAACATTTTTGTGATTTTGATCAGCAAAGATATACCACATGAGTTTTTCAGCACACAAAAATCATCTAGAAACAACATCAATCCTGCTATATACTGGACCTTGAATTGATTTAGTGTACTGTCCTTTGGATTAGACGTGTCTTAAGAGCAATCTTCATGAAGTTTTTCAAGCCGCTCATGCTTGTAGCAGAGAGGTGTAGTGGTGAAGCTTGACCCTCTACACATTTTGCCTACAAACGAAAGCTTTTTCAAGAGCTTCGTGAAGTTTACTTCACTGTGTCTTAGTATGTAAGAGACAGTGACAAAGTGCGTCACGACGTGATCGTCAGCAAACATGGAGTTTCGTTCGTGAACATCCGTGGTTCGTGCGTTTTTTCGTGAGTGAATTAAGATCAAACATTGTGATTGCAGTATTTACGTAAGTTTGATTAACAAGCAAATGTGAGAATGATTTATGGTATTTGTCTGATAAAATGGTACGGTCGACGAGAACGACGGAAGAGAAGGCAAAATATAAAAGCACACGTGTGCCGTATGGAGAACATTTTCAAGTATTCTGCCAACACCAGGAGAATGGCCAAGGCAAACTTGCAAACATGAGCTCAAGGGATCGACTGCCAAGGGCAAGCGTTTGTTGTGGAATCTTGCTGATAAACTCCACGTCAATTAAGTCTTCTCAAACGGTAAGTGCATATATGATTTTTATTAATTAAATTGAGGCAATCAACCAATACATCTGCAGCTTTCTCAAATTTGGTCATACTGTGCCAATATCAATTTTGGTATTTTTATACCCTTGCATATAAATTGAAATTGTACAATTGTTTGTAAGAAGAAACCTTTTCCGACCACCTAAAGTATATACATTCTTGTTCACCATGACGAGCTGAGTCGGTGTAGTCCGTCTGTCCGTCTGTCCGTCCGTCTGTTTCTATGCTATCTCCTCCGTCAGATTTAAAGCTATCGCAACCAAACTTTGCACGAAAACTTCTGGTACCAATACGTTGCATATTTGTCTGCACCGACCGAATCGGATGACTATAACATATAGCTGCCATGGGAATGATCGTTCGAAAAACTAGTGCTAGTGAGGAAAACTTTTTTGTTTTCAATGCAAACGTCTCCAAACTCCTTACTTACTAGTTTTTAATGCTTTTTTATGATTCTGTTAAGTTTGGTTGAAGTCGCACTTTTATATAGTATAGCTGCCATAGAAAAGTAGGGCTAGAAAAATAGTCTTAGTGAGAAAAACATTTTTGTTTTCAATGTAAAACGCTTTAAAATTGGCACATATTAATTTTATAAGCTCTTACACAATTCTTCAAAGTTTTGTCAAAATCGGATGACTATAGGTTATAGCTGCCATAGGAATGATTGGTCGAGAAACTAGTTTTAGTGAGAAAAACTTTTTTGTTTTCAAAGAAAATGCCTTCAAACTTTGTATTTCCTAATTTGCTATGCTTCCCCATGATTCCACTAAGTTTGGTCGAAATCGGATATCTATATAGTATAGTTGTCATAGAAAATTTGCAAATTTTCTGATATTTTGTTGAACCGAACCGATAATTAAGGTTCGGAACAGGTTCGGGTTCAGCTTTTAATTCTTCGATTCACAGTAAAATAAAATTACGAATTCTGGGCTCGAACCGGTTTGCAGCCCTGAATGAAAAATATGTAGATCGGATTGCATTTGTTCATTAACTCGTTCAATGGCGTCGGCTGTTAAATCAAATTCCATGAGATTCGCACATTATCCATCCATTATCAATCCATTCGCCAGCAAAAGCCTGTCTGTCATTCATTTGTGCAAATAGCTGCTGACTCATTATGCAAAACGAACTGTTCAATGGTCGGTCGAATCCTCTCGCGTTTCAGTCATTAAACAATGGTGAAAAATCAACCGTCGGCGCAATCTGCTGGAAAATTAAATGCAAACACACTTACACGAGCTCGCCCATTATGTCAGTCATATCAGGCACTCCATGACCGGCACACTGACCGGGAACGCATATTGAAAAATTCACGTAAATTTTTGCATTTGCATAATTGGGAAAGCAAATGGACGGCCTCCGCCTGGCCCCGTTTGGGTCGGAGGGTAAACAGGCATTCAGCGTACCCCAGAACTCGGTCCTAAAGGACATAGTCCGTGCCGATTGCATGCATTTCATGATGCGGACCGAGCTGCCTAGGGAAAACAGTTCACAGCTCATTTCAGTTGTAGATAATTGGGCTAAGCTGTTCCCGGTTATCGTTGGAGCTGGCATTTCCCAAAGGTTTTGCTTCGGCGGCTCCTTGAGCATTTCGCCAGGCGTGCGCTGACTGCATTATGCTTGCCGACGAACCGAGTCCCAGCCACTTCCTGCATGTGGATGACAAAGTTTTTGCCACTCACCCCTCACCCTCCCCCTCCCCCACGCCTAAGCACTTTTCAAGGAGTCAACCGCGCAACGTTTTCTTTAGCTGCTGCCTTTCCCTCCCTTCCCTTCTACCGGCTTCCCTTCCGCATACGCACGGGCAGAATTTCAATTTCTTTGACACATTGCAAAATGCTCAACAAGTGAAACGACGTTGAAAGGCAACGAAGATAAAGCTGCAACAAAAATGTGTTGTTGGCCCTGTCAGGTGAAGCAAGTAAGAGACATCCTGTACTCCCAGTTCGTCCTTCCAGAGCCCTTCGATGTCTGTTTACTTTGGGGCAAACTTTTGCCAAATTGCCATTTCGGCATTTAGGCGTCCGCCTGCGCCCCTCCGCCCCCCGCCCGGCCTCCTTTCAGTTTGCTTACACTTAAGAGATTATTTTGTCGAGGTCCTTTCACATTTAATTCGGCCCGCTCGGCTCCTCGTAGGTCGCGGACGTCGTTGCTAGGCTACAATCGAAATTCCGCTTGTAATTTACATGCCCCAACCCCAAGCACCCGTCGTACGCTTCCCTTTGACTTTTTGCGGCCTCCTGTCTGCCTATAACGAATAAACAATGTCCCGACAACTTCCTGTTTCCCTTTTCCTTTTCCCGGTTCGACGCAGACGAAATTTGCAAGCAAACAAACAAAAACTGGAAGCCAAGCGCCAACCTTTTCTTATTTCCTTTCAGGCACATGGGCTCACTTGTTGCTCCGGCCTCTCACCTATCGCCAGAAAAAAAGCAATTTCATGCCACACGAAGAATCGAGATGTGAAAGACCTGTCCCCAGGTCTGATTGCCTGCACCACCCCACTGCCGCCCTTAGCTATCTCTCTCTCTTTCTCGGGTTTTCTCTGATCCTTTGGCCTTGTGTTTGATTTTGATAACAGTCACACGCACAAGCAAATCGGAGCAGGCAAAGTTTCCAAGTTTTCTGTGTGTTTTTTTTTCAGAATACGTAAAATATTTGTGTGTGTGTGGTTAGATCTTTATTAAACTTGTGGTCCTGTGGCAGGACATCACAGTTGATGTCGAAGAGTTTATTAGCAGGCCACATTTTTCAATCAAACTAAAGGTTGTGGGCAAAATGAGGACAGTTGGCAAAAAGAAATACTTGAAAAACTTATTAAAAAGTTTTAAAAATATAAAAAATCTTCCATTACGTTTCATTATAACCGGAACTCGGCCTTTGAAAGGTAGTTTCCTTTTTCTTGGCACACAAGTCAGTTCAATGTTGTCTCGCTTCGAGGCGCCGAGAAGCACAAGCAGATGCCTTCGCAAATGCAATTGGTTCGCTTTGAACAGAATTCCGGTCTGGACGACGCAACAAGTGCAAAAAGTTGTCCGTGCTCCATTGAACCTCGTTAATAACGGTTGTTCAATCAGTTAGAGTAAAAAGCTAAAGTCACCAGACACAGGAAAGCATTTCCGATATCAAAAAGCAGGTTAAGGTTCAGTTTTGATTTGAACCTCCGACTAACCTCGGACTCTCCGACTCGAATCACCTGTGATTTAGTTATGCAGAGAAGCCGGTGTATGGATGGGATTTCAGTGTGATAACGCCCATTTATACATTCAGTTAAAGCCAAAATCCCCTCCCATCACCGACGATTTACGCCCCTATCTTTCTCTCCACATATAATCATGCTTCAAAGGCAATAAATCGTTATTTAAATTTCATTTTCCACATTGCTTAAAGTTTCATTTCGTAAATTCCAGTCAGGGGTTGGGGTTTGTTTGCCAATTTTCACCGTTGGACGGCGCGCCGCGCGGCTGGGAAAATATGCTTCAAAAAATGCGGCTTATTTGGTTATGAGTCCCGAGAGTGTGTGCTTGGTTGGCTCCGAGCGCGAATATTTCTTTATATACGTCGGCGGGAATACCTGTGTGTCTGTGTGTGTGGGGGAGGGGGTTTTTTTTTGCTTTGCTTTTTTCGGGCAGTTAGGATGCCTCAAGGCAAGTGCTAGATACGTACACACACACACACACACAGACACACAGGCAAACAGCCTTTGCTCTATAAAATTGTGTGTGCTTAAGCATCCTTTAGTGTCCTTTTTTTATACACTTGCAGAGGGTATATTAAAGTTGTAATGCAAAGAGGGAAGCATTTTCCAACCACATAAAGCATATAAATGCTCTCTCCTCGGTCAGTTTTAGGGCTAACTTCATTAAACTTTGCACGAAGTCGTCTGGTACAATTCCACTGCACATTTATCGGAATCGGCCATATCGGATGACTATTGCATATAGCTGTCATAGGAACGATTGGTCGAAAAACTAGTTCTAGTAGGAAAAACTTTTTAGTTTTCAATGGAAACGCCTCCAAACTTTGTATTTCTTAGTTTGCTTTACTTTCCCACGATTCTACTAAGTTTGGTCAAAATCGGACAACTACATAGTGTAGCTGTCATAGAAAAGATACATGAGGAATATAGTCTTAGTAAGGAAAACTTTTTGTTTTCAATGGTAGCTTCTTCAAATTTTAACTTTATTTATTTGACATACTCTCACATAATTCTACAAAGTTTTGTCAAAATCGGATGACTATAGGTTAGAGCTGCCATAGGAATGATTGGTCGAAAAACAATTTTTTGAAAGAAAAAGTTAAAATTGTTCATTACTTAAATCTTGTCATTGAAAAATATAAATTTTTTTTTCCAATTTCATTAAAATCGAATGAACATATATATATATAATATATATATTTGTCATAAAAATTAGCACAGTAAAGCCGCCATCTATTGTTCAGCTTGGGAAGTCCCTTAACTAGCATTCTTTAAACCTTTCATATATGGAAACAAGGGTATACAAACTTCCACAGAGCCAAAGTTAACTTTCCTCTCTATTTTTTCTTTGAGATAACTCTTAAGACATTGCTTGCCATCAGGATGATGTGCAAGTAATCCGTTTGAAAAGGTAAAGGTAAAATAGCTGGCAGGATGAAATGCCGTTATCCCTATATGCTACAGAATCAAAGTGATTTTCGAGATGGAAATGTGTTTTTTAAACGGCATCGTGTAAAAGAAATGTTCTAAAGACGATGAGAAGGGGGCTTAGAGGGCTTTTTGTTTGGGAATTTGACCCAAACGAGGGTAAATTTTAATTCAATAAAATGTTTCGCTTTGAGACTCTTTTTTTATTTTTATTATTATTATTGTTGCCTTGCAATCAATGCTTAGACTAAAAGAAATCGGACTTCATTTTACATGAGGATAAAGAGAAAGCCACAATAGGGTTAACATTGAACCAGCCCTGTTGTTAGCCCAAAGTGTATGAAGAGATGGAATCGAACAAAAGCGGATCCGTCTTTACTGGGTGAGTAATTAATGCAGGACCGAACCGTTAATTCTAATGATGAAGCAAATTAAAAACCGAAAACCCACAAGGTAGCTCACTTGATAGCTTAGGTATGGTATTCTCAGTCGACCTTGGTTCGATGGTTCTTCGTTGTATATCGGTATATCGAACTGACGTGAACGCGTTCGATTGCCTTGTGTAGCGAGTAACTTCTATCGAAAGCTGTCAGAAACGTAAACAACTACTGTTTCGCCCTGGATTTTTTGTATTTTGTATAATTATATTATGATATCGGTGTTAGCCGAACTCCATAGATCTTTAAATTTGGGCAGAAGTGATATAGAACATAAAAATCCAACCTCTACCTCCTATACATATGTAAATATCCTTTCGTTAAGTCCAATTGGAGATCAATTTGGTGTCCCTTCCTTAAAGTTCTCACTCTGACACCCTCTAAAAAGCCTTAAAGCCACAGAACCACAGAAGACTCACTTCTCACTTGGGACGTTAAACCAACCACATTGCTCCCCCGGTCTGTCCGACTAAACTTTAATGCCTTTCCGTAAGCTTCACTCACTGCACTTGCTCAGTCTCATTAACGTTATTCATAATTCGCTCAGGGATTGCCGCCCCAGCCCCTTGCCGGGGCCTGCAGCTTACGCCCACCTTGGCCTTCTGACAGCTGAGTCTTTATTTTCCTCCTTTTGCCATTTCTGGTTCATATTAAGTTCGTTCAGTTATCCCTGCATAATCCTTGTTAAGCTCTTAATCGATTTGCGTCGTGTCTCGATTACGATTACGATGGCACGGAGGCCACCTGGAAAGCCCTCATCTGACGTGGCTCGGCACGAGTATTTTCATAAATTATTTAAAGTGTGTCAATATTTGTGTTGGTTGTCAGAGGGATGTTGATGTGGCTGGCGATGATGATGATGACGGTGACGGTGACGGTGACGGTGGGCAGGGGGAGCGTTGATTAAAGGACACCGCTCCAGGGTGGGATATTCATTTAGGTTTCTTTATTGAACTTAAAATTAGTTTGATTCTTGGCACTCACCAAGGCAAGGGAGAAGCTAAAGCAAGCTTCACTTTGAAAGGACACCACGGAAAAGCGAAAGCGCGCAGGAAAAAGGCCGTGCGATTCTCATAATAAGTCGTCTGGCAATAAGCGGGCAGAGCCGCCGCCGAGTGGCCCGGTGCGTTTCGTATAATAAAATAAGCTCATTAAAATTATGAGCCTCAGCAGGTGGCAGTAGCGGCGGGGTCAGGCGTTGCCAAGTGTTAGCCTGGCTGGAGAGGATTTGCTTGGCTGTCCATCAATCAGATGCCTAAGAATTCGTCAACTTTCCCAGAAACTCATCTCAAGTGATGTCGCTCCTCTGTAAGTTAATTACTGAAGTTTTGCGCTTGATTGATTCTCGCACGCATTTGGGCGACGAGAAAGTTGACATAGACAAAAAAAAAAAAAAAATAATAAGAAAACCTAAAATTGCCCCAAAAGACAGTTTGCAGAGTTGACAAATCATTGTAGAAGGCAGCCACAGCGGTGGGTGGGTTTCCTGGGATTCGTGAGAATTGTTATGATGACATGGCTTTGCTTTCTATGGAGACATTTCTTGAGAATGTGGCCTAGACAGTTATACAGTTACCCTTACGCACTTATTAAGGTTAACTGTATTTAGAACCCTTCGTAAAGTCTCAGTTATGGTTCGTAGATCGCCTTCTTTACTTAAAGAAACCAAGGTATTGGTTCAAACTTGGGTTTATGTCATCTTACAACTTTCAAGCCTCTATTTTTATACCCTTGCAAAGGGTATTATAATTTTGCTCAGAAGTTTGCGACGCATTGAAATATTCATTTCCGACATCATAAACTATATATATTCTTGATCAGGGTGACGAGCTGAGTCGATTGAGCTTTGTCCGTCTGTCTGTCTGTTTCCACGCGAATTAGTCTCTCAGTTTTAAAGCTATCAAACTGAAATTTTGCACAGAGTCTTCTTTTTGCTGCACACTACTAATATGTCGGAGCCGACCGGATCGGATGACTATATCCCATGGCTCCCATAGGAATAATCGGTCGGAAAACTAGTTTTAGTGAGAAAAACTTTTTTCTTTTCAACGGAAACGTCTCCATACTTTGTAATCGTAGGTTTACTAGGTTTTTGGATAATTCTATCAAGTTTAATTAAAATCGGACAACTATATGGTATAGCTGCCATACAAAAGATGGGTCTGAAAAACAGTCTTAGTTAGAAAACCTGTTTCGTTTTTAATGGTAGCATCCTGCAATTTTGTATTTGTTTGTTTCACGTGCTTTCACATAATTTTACAAATTTTTGGCCAAATCGGATAACTATATCATATAGAACGATCGGTCGGAAAATGGGAAAAAGAGTATTTTGTGAAAATATTCAAGCGAGCACTTGCAAGGGTATAAAAACTTCGGCACAGCCGAAGTTTGCTTAGCTTTCTCGTTGTACAATTCGCTTCAATCGGCTAAGATTATTAATCAATGTTCATGATCCAGTTGTTGATGCATTCGCTAACCAATTGTTAGATACTTCCCTGGAATATACATAAAAAGAGACATTTTGACAGTTAGATAAAGTTTGCATTGCCATCGAAGGTATATAGGATCCAACAGAGTATGGATCACACTGGATTTGTCAGGCATGTCACCTCAGCTTCTACGATTGAAAGCGCAATAGGGCTATTCGATTGAATGAATAACACACTCAAAGCCAGCAATTGAAAGGCAAATGCCAATAATTCTTAAAGATGTGCAAGTTCAATTCAAACCCTTTCAATTTCCTCTCAAATTTGCATTCGCAATGACAATCAATAAGTCGCTAGGCCATAGATTTGTGCACTCCAGCTGTGAGTGGCCTGTTCTTGTTCTTTCTCTGGCTACAAATGATTCAAGGATGCTTTTAACCAACAACAACAACAACAACAACATGACATTTGGAATCTTCGTGTCACGCCACCACTTCTAATCTTCAGCTGAGCTCTATTGCACTGAAGCGTAAAATCCAAGCGCTGTCGTTGATGGCCAACTCCCCACCATCCCCCGCCCCGTCTACACTCATCCACTCGACTGTGATTGACAACAAGCACTTAACGCATTTTTTCCGCTTTCCTTCATCCACGTGTTGTCCTTGCGGCCGCCTGGCCCCCGCCCCCCCCTTGGATCTTAATGAGCCGCAAGTGCGCAACAGCTGAACCGCATTTCGCATGAATTGCCGGAAAAGTCCAACACCAACTACAACTCCGAATGAAAGACGGTTACTTAGTTACAGCGTTGTCCTGTACGTTTATTCCGGGGAGTACAAGTGAGAGTGAGAGAGATAGAGAGAGAGAGATTTACACAACAAACAACAAATCGGATTTTAGCTCTATGTTATTATATATTATATGGTTGTAGGTTTTTCTGCCGCCTCATCTCTGAATGACGGGCAGAAGTTTACAAAAAAAAAAGAACAATTTATATATATATATATATAGGTATAATTTAACACATTTACTCTCTACGTTCTTTAGTTGGTTGTACACATTGGCTTGGCTCGAAGGAAGCTTCAGATAAAACTGCTCTAAGTTGCTTCTGGTTTTCTCTTCTTTTCTTTTTTTTTTACACAATAAATTCGGTGGGCATTTAGTTTGCTTTTGATTTGATTTTGCATTTTTATTAGATTTCCGTATATCAAATTAAAGCCTCGACCTTGTCATGCGCGATGCAAAAGTTGGTAAGTGTGCGGTTTTCCCTCCCCTCCGCTTTGGGGTGCACTTTTCGCGAGCGCCGCGAATTAAAAGTTGGGTCGAGCGAAATGTTGTGTGCGGTGTGCGGTGTGTGTTGTGCGGTGTGTGTTGTGCGGTGTGTAAGTTTGTGTGATTGTCTGCCGAATGTTGAAATGATAAAGTGCACTCGAAAATAGAGGGCAAATACAATCGGGGGAGTGACCCCGTCTCTCCTCCAAATGTGTAAGTTTGCGTATGAAAATAGTCAATGTTTTTTAGTATTAGGTTCAAGTCCTGGCCAACAGCTCTAGGTTGCCTCTCAAATATTTGTAAGCGTATGAGTTCAGGGAGTGTGGGTAGGACATGCATACATGTATATATATATATATATTTCTCCATATGTATATAACTTTGATTAATAATGTACTTAGAATTAACAACAGTCAACATTTAACAGTCAATGCGATATGAAAATTTCGTCAATTGGAAGAGATTTTTTTTGGTTTTAGCAGAAAATAAATATCATCTTCTAATCCTACAATAGCTCACATCTACGCATATCTGTGTGTGTGTGTGTGTGTATATATATATATGTATAGAGGGAGATATCTTTCAAACATCAAGCAGTTTGTTATTATTTCAATTGACAGCTCAACTGTTTTAGTTTACATTTGGTTTAATACTTTGGTATTGACTTTATCGCTGGGCCAGACACACGCCCCGGGTCCGGCCTTCATCCAAAATGTAGGTGTAACTGGTGGGGAGGGGCGGGGGGCGTTTCGGCGATAAGCTAATCAAAACATCCGCCATAAACAAACGAATTATTGCCGCAGACGGAGGCCCTGACCACTGCCAATGACTCGAATTTGTTCGTTTAATACACGACGAGCTCATCTTTGTGGACAACAAAAGATGAGATGACTCCTCCTCCTCCTCCGCCGCCTCCTCCTCATCCTCCTCGGCTCTGCGCTTTATGAGAATATATTATATATTTTTCTTGTTTTCACACACATTTATAATATTTCTAAAAAATGCTTTTAAAGAAGACATTGACTTGGGTTTCTGCAAGCATTGGAGCATTGGCTTTTGATGTAGATATATAATATATATAGCAAAATAGTTCATAGCTCTCTTTGTTTTGGTTAAGTTAACACCATAAGTCGGATTTGTAGATGCTTTTTGTTTTTGTTTGCTTAGAGCACGTGAAGATTTTCACAGCTTTTCGATTTGGAAATATCGCTGAGGCAAATTTTTTGTAGAATTTCCTTGGCCAGGTGCAAAGATATGTGAGTGCGTGAGGTTTTCATCTTGGATGAGGTAGCTTTCTTTTCACGTACTTCCTTGAGCCGCATCTGAAAAAAGAAGAGGTATTCGAACGAAAATAAAGGTTCCTGTTTGTATTAAAGCAGCAGTTAGTTTTGGAAAGAATTTGAAATCTTGAAGGAAACGTATGCTTAGATCGGTTAACATTTGAAGAACTCTTGATCTGGGTGTAGACAAAGGGAGTTATAGATCTCGGTAGGGATTACCTGTTTTCAAATCTGAAACTATGTTGATCTTGGATGCTGCTTAAGACCTCTACTAATCAGATTCCATTATAAGTGGAAGTCCAATAAGGTGTCAGCACCCACTCGAACCCACACCAGGATTAAGGACCCTTATGCTAGCGCTAGAATATCCCATTATACCAACTATTACCTCAGCAGTCAAGGAGCAGGAGGCATAAAAAGGACATTTCTTGAGGGCCCAATTCCTTAGCTGTACACCTTCCCAGCCAACTGAATAAACATAAACTCGTTTTAATACTAAGACCATTTCACCTTTAAATAACTCACAGCCCGCTTTTCATTAATTAGTAAGGCGATACGGCTGCAGACCAGAAACCAACACCGCAATCCCCCACCCCCACCCCCTCATAATCCATTTAACTTATTTCCTGAACAATTTTCGCATGCATCAATGAGTTGCGTGTGTTTCGCACCTAACCCAAATAACCCAAAGCCCCACTCACCTGCTTTAATATGCCGACCAGGAGCTCATCGACGTTGTGCTGTATCCCGCTGGACGTTTCAATAAATTTGGCATCGCGTGAGGCGGCCAGTGTTTTCCCCTCTGGAAGCGGAAGCAAACATGAAACGGGAAAGGGATGGGCGGGGTGGGGCGCAAATGAAATCAAGCCATCATAATTAAGACCCCGGGACGTTACCTTGTGATGTGATAAGCCGGGCACGGGCCAGATCTGCCTTGTTGCCCACCAGAATGACGGCCTTGTCCTTGGTATAGTTCTCCTGCCACAGATAATTGATGATTTCCTCGGCAATGCGAAACGAGCCCTTGTCCACCACAGAGAAGACCACAACACAGCCGTGCGGCTCGTAGGTCGACAGGGAGTTCTCCACGCTCATCTCCACGCTGGGATGGTCGATGAAGACCATTTCGGACTCCTCGTCATCGAGTAGCACACTCACAGTCTTCTCGCCAAACTCATCGTCTAAAACTCAGATCAGAATTAAACTCTAAAGAACCCAGTATGCAGCTGGGAAGCTAAGGGTGGTCAGGTTCCAGCTAGGGGTCGGACTACTCACTGCGTTCCCGGGGGGATGGAAGAGCAAAGGTAGATCTTCGTGATCTTCAACTTACCTAGGCTGGCGTCGTAGGTGTGCATGTACTCCGAGGTCATGAATTGATTGACCAGGGCGGTTTTGCCAACTCCCGCATCGCCGAGCATTACAACCCGATAGCGAGCCGGTGGTGGTGGTTCCAGGTTCTCCGATTCATCGGGCGAAGCAGGAAGAGAGTCCACATTGGCATAGCCAGCCCCACAGCAGCTGCCCTCAAACGGTGACCGTTCACTGGCCCGACTGTTGGTGGAGTTGACACTCGTGTTGCTGCGCGATCGTCGCGAAATAATCGAATCCCCACAATTGACGACATTTCCCTTGCTAATGGAGAAGTGGCGCAAGCGGTAGAGATCATCGCTTGCCCGGGGATTGTACGGACGTTCCGGCAGGGAGCAAACGCGCGGACGTATGTGATCGGGCACGGGCAGTTCCAGGAAATTCGAGGTCCTACGCTGCCGTCCTCGATTGGAGCTCTGGAAGGCCAAGGGGCCTATGTCATCGTTGGAGAAGATGGAAGTATTCGAGCAGGCGCTTTTCATGGACTCCCTTGAGCTGCGTCGACTGGCCAGATACGCCAGGCCACCTTTGGAGCTACCCCTCCGCCTTGGCTTGTACTCGACCTGTTCTCTTTTGGGCTTCTGTGGCTTGCAGCCGCTTAGCTCGTGCTCGGCATCTTGGGTCAAATCACTGGTGGACTTGCGATAGCGCAAGGAGACAACGCTATCCGAACAGGTACGATCCAGGGTGGAGTGTGAACTGTGTAGCACTTGGTATCCCGGATTGGAGGTGATATTGATGGCATGACGTCGCTGGCGGCTTACATTACAGCTAACGGGCTCGGGATCGGTATAGCTAAAGCTGGTCGTGGTGGTGGTCACCAGAGTGCTGTTCGTGTGCTGAGTCCCAGTCTCGCCCGATTCCATGGACAGTTGGGTGCACTCGGTTACGCAGGAGTCGCGTTTCAGGTTATAGTACGCTCCACCCGAGCAGGAAGCGGCTGCATTCAGGCACCGGGCATCGATCTTGGTGATCACCGGCAGCTCCCACTCATCACGTCGTCGCTTTCCCTGACCTCCCCCCACACCGGTGGTGGTCACATGGGGAAGTGACTCCAGTGGTGGCTTCGTTCTCATCATCGTTTTGCTCGATCCCTGACGGCGCGGTGAGCTGGGCGGCTCGTAGTACACAGCTCCATCATCCGGCGAGATGGGTTCGTAGTATTCAAATTTCTTACCCAAAGCTTGCTGATCCATGCCTGGACTGATGGCATCAAAGACAAACTTGCAGGGGGATTTCGGACTGCGTGCTGTGTTGTGGCCACTCAGCAGCGAGGAAGAGTCATCTATGGAGCCCGAAGTGGGTGTCTGGTAGTAGGAGCTCGGGGTGGAGCTGCTGGTGTCGTCGCAGCTGTCATTGGCGTAAGTGGTGGTGATCTTGGGACTTCTGGGAGGCTCGTAGCCGCCATAGCCATAGCCGGGACAGCGCGGATCAGCTTGGGTGGGTGTGCCATAGACGGACGGAGGAGCGGGATGGTAACTCCTGCGGGAGCGTGTGCTTTAAGTGTGCGATGCTAACACGGGACAGAACTTACCTGGGTGACTTGGGCGTAGCCCCCTTATAGGGCAATGGATTGCTGGCCGCCCTGGCTGGAGTCTTGTGATGTTGCGAATGTGTCGCATGGGAATGACTTCGACCCCCGCCTCCACCAACGGCTCCCTCATCCCAGCTGCGTTGTTGTTGGGCCATTTCAATGCTGCTGTTGCTGCTGCTGTTGCTGCTGATGGAAGATGCCCGAATCAACTCATGTGTAAATATCAAGGGCCATTACTCATCCCTCCCTCCTCCTCCTCCTCCCGACTACCCAAATGGCCACAAAGCAAACATTATTTATGGTTTTATCTCTATTTAATCAAAATAATGAAAAAAAACCAACAAATGAGACCAGCAAGACGGGCGGAGCGGTTGGCGTTGGCCACAAATACCCTGGAGCAATGGAGTGTAGGTGGTGGGGGGTGCGGAGTGGTGCGGAGTGGGCTATTTGCCCAGGAAATTATTATTAAATGTGCGTTCCTCTCTATAAGCTGGCGGCATAAGTGGCCACCTCTCCTGCACCGCCACCGCCATCTCCTCTTTTAACTTCCTGTCAACGCTTTTGTTTAGCCATAAGCACTTTGTTCCACACACTCCCCACACCGCCAATCCAACAGGCAACGAGCTTATGCAAAAGTTTTGATGTTTGCGGAAAAGTTAATATTAACACAAACAGGAGAAGCCACGCCTCCGCCCGTGCCAGCTGTGTGCCGAGATTTATCTGACTGGTATGGGACTGGGATGGAGTTGGAGGCAGGGAAATATAAACCATAACTGTGAAGGAATGGGATGGATGTGGCATAGATTCTTTTCGTCTCAAAAGTCAGTCGCACTGCTAGAAGCTTACGGAACCAAGTGATGTATAGAAAACTTTCTCATTTTCCCCAGCAAAAAGATCTCTTCTTCAAAAGTATTCAAATCCATGTTTGTATACCTTTGCCAAGCAGATACAATATCAAGGTTAGCCTGATTATTTCAGTAGAAAGTATCTCCTTGGTCACTTTCTCCTGTTTTGGAAGGCATTGCTATTCATTAATTATGTCCATTCATAGAGGAATCTATAAGCTTTCTTCCATACCTTTTCGAGCAACCAACTGCATCCCAATTAGAACACCTTAGCCTACCCATTCTTTGTCCATCCCAGCACAATCTCATTCTCCAGCGTTCTGTTTCCACCAAACTGCTTGAACTTTCGTCAATAGTAAATCAGGAAATCTCTCAGTCTACTTTTTTTTCTTCATTTACTTCCACTTAAATTACTCAAGGCAACAAAACTTATACTTTTACCAGCATATTAAAGAATTGGTGCTCATTCTAGCTGATTTTTGTGAGCTGAACATGAATCCGTCTGCATATCACGCCTAGATTTACACTAGTTTGAGCTAAAAGTAGCTTAGAAGCCAATTTTTACCCTTTTAGACACGTTTTATGGGGTAGCTGTACTATTGTTCCAACTGCCTTTGATATTATCTTACAGTATTATCTTTTAGCTTTACAAGAAACTTAACAAAACAATTTTGTGATTTTTTTAAGCGGAGTTATAACATGTCGAGTTCTTGTGCTCAAAATGATTGAATTGTCAAAATCACATTTACTTTCCATGGTCTAACTTGGCTTAAAAAAATCCCAAAAATATTTGGGATAGCTGATTTTAAAGCTAAGAAATAGGACTTTGAAATAAAATAAAAACAAAAAAGTTCCCCTGAAAACGAGCCTGAAACAAGTAAGAATTGTATTTTTAGCAGTTTTAAACACAAATTACCCAAAGGTGTGGACCAATTCTGGACACAGTTAAGTGTAGAGCACACTAAAGTCAGCTAGAATCTCTACAAGGACTTCAATATACTGTACCTTGTTGCCTAGTGTTATGCTTAATAGGTCTGCTAAACAACTTTATCTGCTGGGTCAGATCAAACCTTACGGATCGGTTCTGTTAATTCGAAACCTGCTATGTTCGAAACCGTTTGCTTAACTTCTGTGTTCTTTGCGGGGCAGTCATTGTTATATTCCCTCTATATTCCTCACCTCGCCATATCTAACTTGCCTGAATCTTATATTCAATCAGTTCCGAAAAAGTTGCTGATTTTCGCCCCCAATGACCTAAACTGGTACATCCAACAGGCAGCTACCTTCCCATGAAACGAGATCTTATTGATCGTCCTTGAGTCATTTCTCTGCACAACCGTTTGCCTAGGGAGATTGGCTGCATGGCTCTTTAGAGACTTTCAAGCCACCTTACTCCAATCATACTCCCACCTCTTTTAACAAACTATGCTCATAGAGACCCCCTCAGTTGCCTGTGCCTTAATTATAATGAAAGCCTTTTATAAATTACTTTATCTTAGATGTAAAACACACCCTGTCATTCGTTTATTAAAAGCGGGTATCTCCAGCTAAGGCTCATTTTGACCACTATTGCTGTGAGTTGAACTGGCTTTGGCCATTAAATAGGTTCCACCGGTTCAGAGATCGATATTGATTGTAACCTGTGTAAGTTGTCCATATTATGTTTAACGAAGCATGGTTAATACTCGTCTATAGTTTAATATTGGTTGCTCTAACTCTTCTAGTCTCTGAGATGATAGTAGGACACTTGATTTTCCAATATTTATAATCAATTTGCGCAGTTTTGCATTCTGGTCAGCCTTTCCAAGATTGTGAAAAATAGCATACAAATTTGATTTCCTCTTTTTTCTTATGTTATTCTCATTTTTTTTATCATCTCTTGGCCTCAGGTCGGGACATCTATGGCCGCAATTCTGTCATTTCACAAAAGTGTTGCCTACATTTCAGGGCTTTTATTGATTGACTTGGACAATGCCCACCCACTACCTACCTAATTGCTCTCAATCTTCATCGCATCATCACTGTGATTGACATTAAGTGCCTTCTTTCCGGCTGCAAAAAAAAAAAATGTTCGATTCTTCTTAAGCCCTTCACAACACTTTGGTTTTGTGAGAATTCTCGGTGGTGACTTTTCTGAATCGAATTGAATTGTCACCAGCATGCACAGTTTTTTGTTGTAGCTTTCATTGTACACCAAGGGACGTGAACTGCCAGGACACGTGTGTGTACCTTTCCGCTGTCTCTTTAGTTCGAAATGAGACAATCAACTGCTTGCCGCCTAGTTTACCAACCACCCCCCAGCCACAGCCCGCCCGTTCAGGTCAAACCTGTTGGCTATTATCTATATCGTATATGCATACAAATAGCCCCCCCCCCCACACACACACACACACACGCACACACGCATACGCACACAGAGATGTGTCCACAGTGTAATGCAAATAATTGTGAATGCCAGCAAAAAGAATACGTGCAACTCGTGCCTGTTGGTTGTGAACACCCCCCCTCCCCCCTAAGGCATAATGGATTACGGAGAATGGAACGCGGTGGATAAAGAAGTTCCAATTGCATAAGTTTTGCATAAGATCTTCTCTTGTCCTTAAATGTCAGGGTTCCAGAGAATTGAATGACGGTGGAGAAGTATATAAAATGGAGTATCGAAGCGGAAATATATCAGTTAAATGACCAACCCCATTCACAATTTATTCGTTGATTTTTATTTAACAACCAAAACATTCACCAAAATATGCGCTAGAAATAATTTATTTGCCAGAAAAGCGTTTTGCCGGGTCAGCTCTATAACAATTTTATGGTGTTTTGACTACACTGAGAAAAATGGATATTAAAAAAGGTACTTTGAATGATTGAGAAGGAATAATTTTGTTGTAAATATTAAAATATTTATTTAATGTTAAATGGTTCTTACATTTTCTTGCAAAGAAGCTGAAAATCATTCAGAGAATATGAAAAATTGAGAATTTAATCTACAAAAAGGATACTAAATACTTTTTTTTTGACTGTATAGGAATCAATATCATATCGATATGTTATAATAGATCAAAGAGGTGCCTTGCACTTTGAAAATCTAGTAGGATTGTGTGTAGATCGTTCAAAAACCAATTTGGTTCCTCCTAGCAGTTCCCAAGTACTTATTTCATGGACAGTGGCTAATAAACGAACATGCAAAGCGACTTGTAGTGTGTCAAAGAGCACGGGAAGATTCTGTATACAGTTTTGTACAGATAACCTGTGCTATCCATTAGTGATGTTAAACATATCTTTGCTGATTTGTATTGATTATTGAATTATAGTCAACATTCTATCTTGAGCCGATCAACAACTACTTTGACTTAACTCAAAACAAGGCGCTAAACCCATATTCCATGGAATCACACTAAGTAAGCAAAGGAATGAAGAGCATGTCATAGCAAAGTTTCAAATTAAATCTAATAATTGAGACATAAGTTACAAATTCATTAACTTCAAAATAAAAACAAGTAAAAAAGTCAGTCTAGTCCGGCAGTGCCAACAAAAGTGTATGCACAATATGAAGTTTGAGGCTGCAACTGAGAGCAGCTAAAGGAAAATATTTTCACAACTCGACAGCCGTCCATTCGAACTTAAGCAATCCTTTGTGGAGTAGCTAAGTAATCCTGTTTACTAAGTTTATACAAAAGTAACGAACCTTTTATGTAAAAAACTGTGGGAGATAAGACGGATAGAAGGACATGGCTATATCGAACTATCTGTTAATGCTGTTCAAGTGATTCCCTTTGGCTGTTATATACTTTTGCACCAACTTTGTATACTCGGTGTACCTTTGATAGAAAGTTTATTAAGTGAAGGCAGCTTAAACTTTGGTTTCCCTATCCAGCTATAGCCATGTTACTGCAGAGAGCACACAAAGATATGTGGAAATCTTAAATGGTGAAGGGTTCTTAGCAAGAAAGGATCTACTCTGACTGGTTGGATCGATATTAGCTCAAATGATAGATATCTCCAGCCCCCATTTCTCTGTGTGTAACTTGGTCGAACCTTTGAGCTATTTATTATTATTATTATTTTTTTATCTTACATTCTCTCTCTCTCTCTGTCTGCCTATGCAAAACATTGCTCCCAGCGTGGCAAATAACCTGCGCGGCCTGTTGCTACCGAAACCAATCATCAAAACAGACAAACTACCAAAAGGGGCCGGAAAATAATCGTAAAATGTTGTTGTATAAAAACTGTCAGTCAGTCCCCCTCCGAGTCCGGAGCTTACCTTTCGCTTTGCAGCCGTTTTGTGAATTGTGCGAAAATCTGCGGACAGGCAACAAATCAATAGAGAAGGCGGTCTCTTACACACCACCAAACCCCCCCGCTCGAATGTCGGATTCAACTGGTCGCTTTGGACCAGGAATTGGCTATATGCATGTGCAAAATGACAAATTGCTATTCAAGGAAGCTTTGTCTCAGCTTACGCGGGTAGGGGGAATTCCTAAAAAATTGAAATTCCACAAGGGTGGCGCGGAAATGGACGAGGGCTAATAATTGCAACAGCTTTGAGTCTATTGAAATCTGATATTGGATTCCGTTCGACGAATTGTCTGACAGATGTTGGGAATAATTTATGAAAACTGTCAAAGCAAAATCCTCAACTTTGTTCGGTTCGCCATCAGCCTGATTTGATTTGATTTGATTTGGAGATTTTTGCTGGGGAAGGGGAAGGGGGAGGGGGGTTTTCGTCGGGGGGTTAACTTTTTAATCAAGTTTATGGCTTCTGCAGAAAGTTCAAGTGTTTTGACCTGCACTTAAACCTCTTCCATCTTTCTATTTCCTGGCTTGTCTGCTTTGGCCATCATGAATAATGACCCGGTCTGCATTTACTCGGGGCCATTAACTCTTTGAGCAGACGGAGGGGGTGCGGGGGTGGGTGCAACCCTTTTTAGTAAAGTTTCACTTAATTACATGCCCGCACCCGTAAAACACACATTGACGCCCGAACGCACACAGACACAAACACACACACACACACACACACACTCGTGCGCAAATATTTACTCGGACTGCCCGGCTCCCGGTCAATCCCCCCGGTTACGGCCGTGGAAATAACACACAAACATGGAAAGTCCATAAAACACTTAAGATCAAACAATTTATTTAGGGGGAAGACCCGGAGACAGCAAGAAAACGTTGCCTAACTACGGGGGCCAGCACTACTTGGCACTCGGCCGCCAAATGGCGAACAGCAAATTACAAATCTTGGCCAAAGTCACGTCGCCAGTTGGTCATTAGCCTCCTCCTCTTCCACCTCCGCCAACCATCGATTTCGCTGCTGCACATAATTCCTGGCCAGGCGTTTGGCCATTTGTGCAAATCTCATGTTGATGGCATATTAAGTGACCCGCTGGCCAAGTTTTTCAGCTCCCTCCGGCCAATTTGGAATTTAAATGCTGGCCAGCGTGCGTCAGAGCCCAACTTACGTGTAATTAGAGGCGTCTGGGTGCGAGGATTAGCAATTAAGCTAGTGTCCTGCGAAGCAACAAGTGCCAGCACGCGTAATCCCGTCCAAACAAAGCGGAGTACAATGGGGGGGGTGGGAGAGAGCATAAATCAACATGTCAAATCGCAGCTTAGACTCGGCCACACACGCACACACACTCGCACACACACACTCACAACAGCTTAAATGTATAATGTTTACCATTTTCCTGTAGTTTTCGGGCAAATCTGTTCAATTTGTTGCCGTGCTGCGTAACTGCAAAACTTCACTAATTGTCCTAATTGCGTTTGCTGCATCCACATCCACTAACACCCCAGCACCTGCACCAGGACCCTCAGCCTCAACCAGCACTTTATTGAGCAACAGTTTGTACAGTTATTTTGGTTGCACTTCCGTTTCCGATTTGATGCCGCCGCCGCCGCCGCCGCTCGCAATCAAACAACAACAATTTGGCCCCACCGAACCGTAGCTGCCGCCTTGTCTGCTGCTCAAGCTAAACTGTGGGCCCGATGGCCAACACGGCTGAGTTTTGGCAAACAAAAAGCTTCGCACCGAGAAAGCTTTTCTCTGAACTGGAAAAACTGGAAGGCCATGCAGAAAGCTAAAGGCATGCAACAATGCGCTTTTCGAGCTAAGAAGATCCCAAATGGAACAATACTTGGATTAGGCTTAAGAGGTGGGCTGAATATGTGACATGTGATTGGCTGGAGTGGGTGGTCTTCAGGAGAGTATCGAACCGAATGGATGCCTTTTTCTTGAGTTTAATTAGTTTTTTTATACTCTGTAAAGGGGGAAACAGTCTGTGCAGATGTATGTAATGGCCAGCAGGAAGCATCTCCGACCCTATATAGTATATATATTCTTTAACAGGTATTAGAGTTGGTAAGAGCTAGAGGTTTGACATGTACTTGCAGGCAACTCTTGTTTATTTTCAACATTTGACATGCCCACTGGCATTTCGGAAAAACCTCATGTGTCCCATATTTTTGTATAAAGATGGTTCATACCTTCAATAGTCAGCATTATGAGTCAATCAGCCAAGAGATTGGCGAGGATTGGATGAACGTAGTCGAGCTTCACTTCACTTACACCTTCTAACACTTTGTGTGGCTTCCAACTTAAAATTGAGCCGAAATATAGAACTTTTGTGTGGCACAGAGTATATTACAGCTGTCTGGCACAAAAACAAACCAAAAACTGTTTTAATTTTAAGTTTATCTGACACTTATCATCTATGTAAAAGATCAGAAATCAGCCCTTTATCCAATTTTTTGATTTTAGTCTGTCGTAACTATTTAAAATCTCTTTGTAAAGTTGACATGACGAAAGATGGTTTAACCATAAATAGTTCTTATCTTAGGTCAAGAATCCAAACAGGTATAACTCTTGCCTTAAACGGCCGAAAGATAAACTTTAAAAGTATTTTAGTCTTAGAACTTCTAAAAAGTGTTTATTCCTGTAGAATTTGGGGAAAACTAGGTACACAGAACTGTCTTACTTATTCCCGAGAAACTTCTGATTCCATTTTCTAATTCATTGACATCACGAGAATCATTTTTACCTGAAAACATGACTTAGTAAGCTTATTCCAAAAGTGTGTACTTACCATTAGCTTTACCTGTGTGTTGTGGAAATTCCGTATACCTTTTACCTTACCTCAAAAGAGAAATATTTGATGTTCTGTTTTTTTGTTTATTCAAATTGAAAAAGACTTCATGGGAAAATAAAATATTGTAGTATTTGATTGGTTATAGTCTTCTAAGAGATTTCAATTTGCGTTAAAGTAAAGAGAACTAAGCTACAGTTTGCGATAACTTAATGAATTAGTACATTGACTACTTACTAGTGGAATCGTCACCTCTTCGATTTATATGTAAGTAGTGCAGTAAGTTCCTATTGCTGGGTACATTTTGAAAAAGAAGCGTCTGCAACAGATTGAACGGAGCTAGGTATAGTTTACAGTTTTAGGGCTACACACTTAGGCTGGCCTTACACTGCTCGAATCATGAGACATGATAATCTCATCGGACTGCATTTCATCATGTTTCGCCTAAGAATTTTGATAGATTTTTACATTAAAAACAACTAACAACTAGGCCTACTAGACTGTCATGACTCATGTGTCGAACTATGCAAAGGCAGCCTTACAGTTACAGTTTTGCGGTTACCGTTTTAGAGTAACAGTTTTGCAGTTGCAGTTTGACAGTTACCCTGTACAGTTTTCGATACTTAACTCCACCACTTGCAAATGGGTTGGGATGCGAGTACTTCTGGTTACTAGTAAGTACCGAATTCACTTCCCATTTACTAGTGCAGTGTAGCGAAAGGAGAACAAAAAGGGATAATATTAATGAATGGCCATTCTATATAGAGCCAAAGGTCTTGTCGGTCTGATGGTTCAAGTTCGAAGTGCTTTTTCTTTCACATGCGAAGGGATGCTAGTCGTGAGCGTTAAGATGTCGCCATTTGTGTAGATTTTCCTGTAAACGCTTTCATTTCGAGCTAAAACATCGAGCTAAGCTTGACTTTATTTGTGAAATTATTTGTAGATTAGATGACAAAAGTAGAGAGAGATTTGAAACAGACTAATCAAGGCTAAGTAAATTTATTGTGTACGGACTTCCTTCTCTATAATCTAGTAGCCTAACAACGTTCCCATCACTTTACATCTAAAGTTCTCCTAGTTTAGTTTAAAAAATTCAATCGTTTATGCAAAAATCTCTAGAGATTTCGGCAATGTGAACAAATTTGAATGATTTTAGCTTAACTATCTTCAAGACAAGTTCCTGATTTCATCTCTGTGTAAAGTTTCCCATTGATCTAGCTATATTTGATCGAAAGAGCTGCTTAAAGTGGCTCAAAAGTTTCAAAAATGAAATACCTCTGATAATTGTTGTTGTATATAAAATAGTGTAGTTTTTTTTTATTTTACTTTCTTAGTTTTTTCTTCTATTTTCACTTATATCGCCTTAGGGCTAAACTTAAAGCTCGCTTACATAATAAATAGTTGTGTGGAAGTCTTTTACTTATGAGCTACAGAAACGACTAAGGGATTATCATACAGGATGGGATTATATAGTATACGATGATTATGTGTGGGTATGGTATATCATTCATTTGGGGTGAACGGGGATGGATAGTTATGGAGCGGGTTTTTTTTGAAGGTGGGTAAAGACGTCTTATTAAATTCATAGAATCGCATCCTTCCCTGCTGGCTTATTGGTCGGCAATGCGAGCGGTGAGCTGTTCCAATTCCTTATAGATGCTGGCTGGCAGATCCTTGCCCACCTGCGACTCGAAGTAGGTGCGAATCTCCTTCACCTCCTGCGACCAGAACTCCTTGGGTAGCGAAAACAACTCCTTCTCGTCGATCTGCTCTTTCATGCCCTCCAGATTGAGGGCACCCTCTGAGGGAATGTGGCCAATGGCCGAATCCACATAGCAGTCTTCTCCATTGACACGACGCAAGATCCATTCGAGGACACGAGAGTTCTCGCCATATCCGGGCCACATGAACTTGCCCTCTGTGCTCTTGCGGAACCAGTTGACATGGAAGATTTTTGGTACCTGTCCGCGCTTCTCCATGCTCAGCCAATGGGCCACATAGTCGCCAAAGTTGTAGCCAAAGAAGGGGCGCATGGCGAAGGGGTCGTGCATGATGACCTTGCCCTTGTGCTCCGCCGCGGCGGTGGACTCGCTCCTCATGGCTGCGCCAATGAAGACGCCGTGGGTCCAGTCGCGCGCCTCATAGATCAGAGGCACACCAGCTGGGCGACGACCTCCGAAGAGCATTGCTGAAATGGGCACACCAGCTGGATCCTCCCAGGCTCCATCAATGATGGGACACTGTCCCGCAGGAGTGCAGAAGCGGGAGTTGGGGTGAGCAGCAGGTTTTCCTGAGTCCTTCGACCAGGGCTTGCCCAGCCAATCGGTGATCTGAACATTGGGAGCCAGGCTGCTCTCCATGCCCTCCCAGAACACACCGCCGTCCGAGGTGGACGCCACATTGGTGAAGATGGTGTTCTTGAAGACGGTGCTCATGGCAATGGGGTTGGTCTCCATGGAGGTGCCCGGCGCCACACCGAAGAAGCCATTCTCGGGGTTGATGGCTCTCAGCACGCCCTGCCTGTCGAACTTCATCCAGGCGATGTCGTCACCCACACACTCCACCTTGTAGTCGGACAGCGAGGGGTTCAGCATGGCCAGATTGGTCTTGCCGCAGGCGGAGGGGAAGGCGGCAGTGATGTATTTCTTCACACCCTTGGGATCTGTGATGCCCAGGATCAGCATGTGCTCGGCCAGCCAGCCCTCTCGCTTGGCAATGGTGCTGCCAATTCGCAGAGCAAAGCACTTCTTCCCCAGCAGCGAGTTGCCACCATAGCCGGAGCCATAGGAGACGATCAGGTTCTCCGCCGGCTTGTGCAGTATAATGACGCGTTCGGGATCACAGGGCCAGGAGGAGCGCTCCACCTGACCATTAGCAGGCGTACCCACCGAGTGCAGGCAGCGCACGAACTCCTCCTTCTTGGCCAGCTGCTGCAGCACAGCGGCTCCCATGCGGGTCATGATGCGCATAGAGGCCACCACATAGGCGGAGTCGGTCAGCTCGATGCCAATTTTCGAGAGTGGACTGCCCACCGGACCCATGCTGAAGGGCACCACAAACATGGTGCGTCCCTTCATGCAGCCGGGGAAGCGCTGCTGTATGGCCTCCTCCATGTCCAGTGGCGAAATCCAATTGCCCAGGGCTCCCTTCACTCCCTCCTGGGGTGTGGGTATGGTCTCCTCGAGCTCTTCCGTGCAGATGAAGGTCTTCGACTCGACGCGAGCCACATCCGCGGGATTGGTGCGAGCTAGCCAACAATTCTCATACTTGGGCAGGGCGACAATGGTGCCCGACTGCAGCATGGACTTGATCAGCATCTTGTTCTCCTGTTCGCTGCCATCGCAGATGTGCACCTGGTCGGGTTGGCACAGGGCAATGCCTTCCTCCACAAAATTGCGGACTCCGGCGGTCAAGGAGTTGACCGATCCATAGGAGATGGGTATGCCACGGATATGGCTGTACAGGCCGCAGTTGTCCTGGCGCAGCTTGTGCAACTGAGGCAGGCCGCAGGCATTGGCGGAGCTGGAAAGGGGCAAGGGATTGGAAAATGAGTCAAGGCTCAGGTTGGGGTTGAAGGGGCCCAGGAGACACTCACCTTATTTTGCTTTGTTCGATCAGCTCAGGCATTTTGTATGTATTTTATGTGGGTTTTCCTTTCAAAACTTTGGAATCAAAGACACGGTTTATTCCCGGTTATTTCTAACTTTTGTTATCACAAATGAATTATCACAATTATTTTCTTATTTTGGTTGGACTTTAGTTTTTTTGTTTCTGGATCTCTTTCATATGTTCTTCCAAAGTTTCTTGTCAAACATCAACTTGATTTTCAGACCACTGAAATGTAATTTTTCACTTGATCTTTCCATTAACTCTGGCCACGAGTAACTGATGCCCAAGAGCTCGGCGGGCTCTTTTTATACGCCTCGTTGTTATCGGCCCGATTGGAAGCATGCATACACATGTATGATGTATGTGGGTAAGCCAGCGAGCGGACTCGGCCAGTGGTGCGATCGCTCCCGATCGTGCTCGTTTTTTGTTTTGTTTGCTATTTATGAGCGAGAGGGTCAAACTTCAGGCAAGCTGATTGGCCATCGGGTGGAGGCTCGCCGATGCTTGTTTTGGTTTTTCGCTGGGCAGCGGAGCGGGCCGAGGAGGCACCGCCACTTGGCAACAGTCGCAGGTTGCTGCCTGCTGCTTTTCGTTTCGTATCTTCTAGTGTGTCTTGGAGTGGATTTTGGAGGCAAGCGCATTGATAAGCACTGGTGGCCGTTGTTGCTAATGATTCGCTTGTTATTGTTTATTGTTTATTCGTATTATTATTTATTCTTGTTTTGCTGGGTAAGCACGTTTGCGCAGAAATAAGTAGCTCACACGCCGGGAGTGCGGAGTTGTGGTGGGTGAAACCACCAACCGGTTTGTCCACACTCAAAGCAACTGGGTGCGGTGTGGCGTCAGCTGTGCCAAGCGAGCCCTCCTACGCCTCGTCAGGGCGGAGGAGGCGGATTCTATATTTTTGTTGTCAAGATGCCAAATTGGAAAGATATTCGCTTATTTGCAAAAAACGGTGACGGAAAATTGGCCATGGCCGCTGTTTTTTGGAGGCCAACGGCATTCAAGTGACATTCGGCTGTGCCATTTCGTATCCCGCCGTCCCCAGAATAGCCCACACAATGCTGGTCATGTGTTGCGGCAGAAGGAGAAATGAAGGTTTCCGTTACAGGACAGCCCCACCACAACCTTGAGAGGGGAAGCCCTGTGGTTGTCCAGTTTTTTGTTTTTTGTTTTTTCTTCTTTCAAATCGATCTCCCTGCCTCGTGTGATTGTGCGTTTATTTTTAAACTATAGACTTGTTTTTCTAGTTGGGCCTGATTATCTTCATCATCGTTGTTAACTGTTGCCGTGCTGCTCCGACCCAGCTCCTGGACCGCACCACTCCCCTGCACCCTAATTAGCACAACATCACAAAAATTTCGCGCGTTTTGATGGGTGTTTTGAAACTACGTCAGTAGACAACGACGAACAGTTCCAGTGGTAGGAAATCAAAACATTATCACAATAGCATCTATATATATTCCAAATCGGTATTAATTTAGGTTAACCGGGGGCTATCAGCTGAGACGAGCCCTTTGGGCTGTGATCTAATTATAGAGCTGAAACGCGGTTGTAACCCGGATCTGGACTATGGGTGCGGAGGCTTTGGAGTCTAAAAATAAGTATTGTTTATGTAGGAATCTTACCTTTAGTACCAAGAATGCGAAAAGTATTTATAAATATTCGAACCTAAGATGCATGTCTATATTTACTAGATTAGGTCGTCTCTTTTTGAATAATTGGAACCACTTTGAGCTATCAATCTCAATTGATTTCCGATTTAGAACTTGGAACAGAACTGATTATACAGAAGTCCAAGCATTACCCGCTAAATTTAAAGCCTAAGTTTATACTTCAACATTTCATTTCAGCGATGGAAGCCGGTAATAAACCAAACTATACCCAAAAAGGGATAGTTTTGGATGATCCTCGAGATGATTTCGCTGTATCCATTTGGACCGGATAGTGCAATATCCTTTGTAAGATCCATTGAACATTCGAAACATATGATCTTTTTAATATCCATTCGAACTTTAACAAATATCCTTTAGATCTTTTCCCTTTAAATCATTTCAAATATCTTAATGTGAAATCCCATGAATATATTCTATTAATATCTCTTTAATATCCTTTTGATCTTACTGTCATAACCCATGGATGTGTCATGAATATCCTTTCGAATATCCAATTGATCTAAATGACTTATTCCTTGGATATTTCAATAATATCCTTACAATTATCCAATTTATCTAAAGTACACATCCCATTTGTTTGTATTAGACGTGCTGAGAGTGAATTACAACCTGGAATGGTAGTTCGGATCCTTAATCGGTTCCTTTCAAATTGAGGTTACTGTTAGGCAGAGAACTGAATACGTGGAACAGCTAAATGGTAGGGGCAATCCTTTTCAGTGAATTGCTTGGATATGTTTCCAAATACCTAAGAGCATTTGTATGATGATATATTGAATATCCTTGTAAAGTGAAACATTCAAAAATTACTTTATGTTCTAACGTTCTCTTCCTTCCATCCTCCGTATTGTTTAGAAGAACTGAAGATAACTTCTGATGGCTGTGAAATTTAGATGCTATGGAATTAGAATTATACATATCAGGAAAATTTGGCATATGGAAACATGAAGTAAATGTAATATTACATATTGTATTAGGGTTTTGAAACAATATATACTGGGATCTAAGACTATAATACTATAATGGACCCTGAATTGGCAGTGTCTGCTAGTGTTTCGAAATAAAAACGTATATTAGTTGACAATGTTTATGCATATTTATAAGTAAGTAAGTGAATTGACCTCCTGAAACAATTTTTGGGGCGAATTTTTGCTAATGAAAGACAAATTGGGTTCCCTGCACAGTTCAGGCCTCTCATTAAACTGTACAAAGCCAGATTCTGAAGCAGCCACAGCAGGCTTGATCTGTGGCTTAAAATATTTCCCCTACACTTGTTAATTTTAATCTTTTGGTATATTTTTTCCTAGCCCTGTTCAGATTCCACTTGCTTCTTCTTGTCCCCAGTCACACCACAATTGGCCTACAATCAGGCCTTGACAACTCATTAGGGGCTCGCTCGGTCGATCGATCTGCGTACCCAATGTTCGTTCTTTTCATAAACTTTTTGCTGGTATTTTTGGGCATTTTATTTGCTTGTTTTTGTTCGCTATTGATAATTTTCTTAGAGAGGTTAATGGTGCTTAATGGCGGATTTATACGCTTGTTTACGGGACAGGCCTCTGCGTCCATGATAAGGCTCTTTATGCCACGCTCCGCCCCATTTCCCCCCCTTAAGAAAAGATCACATTGTTCGACATATTCGTTTTATTTCACTCAATAAAGTCTAAGATTAGCCAAAAACCTGTCAACATGAACATCAACATCACATGGTGGCCACACGCTCCGACAGTTTGTCAAGATCACGGGCCATGCGGGTAGGATCAGATGGGTCGCCCATTTACCCCAAGAAGTTGCATTTAAATCTGGCGAATGAGGCGGGATGACTTCTTAAAGCATTTCTTCTTGGCCTGTCATCTTTCAGAGATACGAGAGATTTTCTAAAAACAAATCCTAGCAATCGACTTGGAAGATTTGTAGTTATTTGATCGAATTCGAAATTCCAACATATTCTTGCTACTGCAAATATATTTGTGAAATACGCTTTCGATTTCACAGTGGATGCCAATCTAAAAAGGTATCAAAGGGAAGGTGGCACTCACCAATGTAATATTATCTGGGTATTCTCAAGCATTATCGAATCAAGTCTAAGTAGAGCTGACTTTACAAATATGAAGAATATAATACAATTTTGTATGGTTAACAAATTAACTGGTTCTCTATTCAAATAAGGAAAATCACATGTTTTTGCTTTGATTTGGTACCTTGTATACCTGCCAGGAAATCTGACGACTTGCCTGAGGTCAATAAATAATCTTCTTACCTGCAGGAGAACCTTAATTTCAAACCCTACCTATAGCAAGTATAGTTGGTTGGTAGCAAATAAGCAGGTACTTGACATTTTGGTATAAGTAAAGTGCGCAATTTATGACATTTCTGAACTATTTTTGCCAGCATGCTGCTTTGGAATTCCCAAACAGTTAAGGCAACGCAGGCATGGTTGTTGGACTGTCAGTCCACAGACCCAAATCGCTAATGATAGAGGAAGGTTTTTCTTGCCACAGCTGTACGATCACCCTAAAAAAACCCATTTCTTCTACAGTTTTATACATAGATGGTTCGTACCTCCGACTTCTTTATTTAATCAGCATTACTTATAGATATTTCAAATTGGGAATTGTTGATAAATGTATAAACGATGGTTAAGTTAAAATATAAGCAGATTATTTAGCTGGGCAGCACCGATGGCAACGTTGATGGGCAGCACTTTACACTTACTTAACACTTTCTATGACATTCAACTTAAATTTGATCATTTATCTACTAACTTTGGTAGGATATATTATAGTAAAACTTGACCAATTTTCTTGCCTGTAATGCATATAAATAACATTCCGTGTATCAGAAAGAAGAAGAAGAAGAGATTCTTGAAACATGATCTGATGATTACCATTAATTTGTGCAAAACCAACACACACACATCCTCTACCTGTGTTATCATACCCAATAAAAAGAAAATAAACATCTGCCTTCCCCATTGTTTCAAACGCCAAACCACCCAAGCTACAAGTGTCAAGCACAACTGTACCACAAACTTGGCATTCTGGGTGTGGACTGAACAGCTACTGTAAAAATCGAAAAACTGGCTAATCAGCTGTTCGGCTGGTCGTGCAGGTTTCGAAGCTTTGGATATGTTGAGAAACTTGCTTGGCACTCAGACGCTAGCTCGCTCCACATGGGGGGGGGGGATTCCTAAGCGGAGACTGGGAGGCAACGTTCGTAATTTACGTCACTTTCATTAGAAGATGAGGGGCCAGACCACGGTCCCATCCTCTCTCTCGCCCCACAGCGCTGTATGATGAAATGTTTCATCAGCCATTAACTCAGAGACTCAGACGACGACATCAGCGATCTTTGTGTTCTCTGTTTTGGTCTGGGTCTGGTATTTGTTTACTCAGCTCAATGCCGGCGATCCGTAATTGCCCGAGTGCCATGTGTAGTATGTATGTAGGTAAACATTACTTCCGTTGTCCAATCTTTTATCTAGTGTAAATACTTTGTGACCGTTCATTCAATTGAGAGGTACAAAGTCCGCTAGTTCCCCCCCCCCATCCGATCCAAGTCTGGTATTGGGTTTCTGTAACACTTGCCTAGATTGTGACGTCACAAAACGTCTGGGCACAATCAAGATTAGTCTTACATATGTACAAACTGCGCAGTTCTTTGCTCCAAAATGATACAAACTCGTATATGTCTCTGGCTTTTATTTGCATACAGTTTTATGCCAAGCGATCTGAGCGATAAGCTCGTCAATGGTACCAAGTCTGTTGCCCTTCAAAAAGACGCTAAGTAATTAATTACTCCTGCTAATTGAATGAAAATGAGTTTATAATTCTTTTGCTTTCTTTTTTTCGAAACTCAAAAGAAACTTATCTTTGATTTTGTATCTCGTCGGTGCGTTTAATGTGTTGCCTTTTAAATAGACCTGTTTATTTATTTATTGGACTATTGATATGAGTTTGGCCGTGTACTACTTCTTTTTTTTTTGGGAGACCAGACTGTATGTGGACTTTGTTTTGGAATCTGTGCAGCCGCCGCCTAATTCCAAGTTCAAGCAGAGGGACCCGAACCTAGCAGTACGTATTATCTGTTCACGCAAGTGTCGCAGCAGCTAATTATGTATATGGAAGTAACAGTCGCTATTTGTGCCCCTCCTCTCCTCCTGCTATATTTGATTGTTGCCACGCGCCTCGGTTTGGGAACTACTGCAAATGCTGCGCAGATTGGCCGTGTGTCCATGTCTATTTTGGGTGATAACACCGAACAAAGAGTGGGCCTGTGGGGAGGAATGAGTATCGAAATTGTCTTGTTTCTCTCTGGTCTGGAACAAATGTGTTGGCCTTTCTTTTTTTTGGTTTTTTGAACCGGCAACTGAATTTTCTTTGGCATATTGTCTGTTGTGTAGCACGAAAATGGAAGGCATGGACAAAGGGATACCCTGTTGAGTAAATAAGTGATGCTAACTGTTTGAGTTTTAAACATTCCACAATTATGTGGCTAAGAAACTAAACATAAACAGTCAGCTTAAAATGAGCTTAAACTAATGGTCAAAAAGGGCCAAGACGAGCTTAACTCTCACTCTTGGCTGATCTGCTGTTTACTTTATGTCTACTACCACAAAAAAGGCAGTCGGAATAATTTAAGTAAAAACGATCAGGATTTTCGAATTTTCAATACTTTTGCTCTTAAAATCAGGCTTATTTCGTTCTAAAGATGGTGCTTTTATGCGATGACAGTATGGTAAAGAAACTGTGGTAGGAGAGCAATCAGATTTGAGAGAATAGCTTTGCATGGTAGAGGGTTGTGTGGGAATACCATTGACTTTTGCACTCTTGTAGCTTTGAAATTCCCAAGCAGTCTAGGCATAGAGAAATGGTTGTTCGATTGACAGTTCACAGGCAAAGACTGAAGCTGCTTTGTGGTGTTGTGTGTTTCTCGAGCAAAACATGGAGCAAACTTTATGAAGATTTTTAAGAATCTCATGCTTGTAGGAGAGAGGTGTAGAGGGGCAAGCGACTACACTACACCTCTTTCCCACAAGCATGAGCTTTTTACGCGGTCTCTGCTTTGGGATTCCCAAACGGTTATGCCACCGCTGGCATGGAGAGACTGTTGGGAAACGTTCAGTTGGTATCGCTGATGATAGAGGGTGGTTCCTCTTGAAACAGCTGTACAATCTACCAGCCTCCTTTGTGGTGTTGTGTCTCTGTTTAAAGTTTTGCGAAAGCATAACATGACCTCGAGCCGGCTAAAAACTGCAGGTTTACTTTTTGAAAAACTTCATGAGGCAAACTTCACAGTGTAAAACCCGTCTAAGTCTCACGCGAGTGTTTTTCGAATGCGTCAAGATGGCTTACACGTTGAAATCTTCCCGAGCTCCAATCGTATTTCGCTCCTATTTTAAGGCAAACTTCTTAATTCTAGTGCGGTTTCGAGTGGTTATAAGGTTATTTTAAGTGTTCACATTTAATTCGAACTTAACATTTAGCCCAAGCTACCCCATTTGTGCTCACTACAAGCCTAGGTATACAAACATTCGCCTCATATTTTGTGGGCATGACGCCATGAATATTGACCACCTTCACCACTCCACTCCATCTCTCTCTTGCCCACAAACCTATTTTTTCAGTGCTTTTGTATTTATTTTTATTAAAAAATATTCTTGCATTGCAAAAATAAAGAAAATACGTAGAACTTTAGCCAGCGCGTGGTTTTTATATGGAAAATGAATGGCTCAGCTTACTATATTTATCCGCCCCCCTTCGTGTGTCACATGGCAACAATGGGATTTTCAGCTGATGCAACAGTTTTCGTTCGAAAATAAATTTCATAACATTTTACTGGACCAAAAAACAAATGCTAAGGGCAACGACGCCTTATCACTCAATAAGGCGCTGGTCCAGTGCCATTCCTCTGGTTCCAACCAGTTACAGCCCTTCCCAGCGATCGAAAAACTACATGTAGATTGATTTATGACCAGCGCGTGGCCCAAAATCGAAATCTGAAGCAAGCGATAAAAACAAACACTTCGGCGTCTTTTGTTGTTATAATTATTGTTTTTAATGCGGCTCTAGTTTTAGTATTTAAAGTGCCAATTTGTTGTTTACGACAACCGTGACGTCTGGATGAACGGGAATTTGCCGTTGGCTCAGCTATTTGTTAGTCATTCAGTGTAATGTACATAAGTAGGTGTAACTCTCGAACGCTCGACGATGGAAAATTTTATACACTAGACTAGGGGGACTATCTGTAGCTGCGGTTCAGCGTATTTAGTAGGTACATATATGTTGTAGGCATGAGGGGTATATTTGTTAAGTTAAAGCTTTGAGATTATTGTTATTAACTTTTTAAGCTCTTATGTTAATGCAAGCTGTAATTTGTTGGCTTAATGGCGTCCTTAAACTTAGCATTATGTACACATGTCATAAGAATTGAAACAGTTCTGCCAATATCGATCCAAAATCATTAATCCTTAGAGTGTAGATATTTTTATACTCTGTACCGAAGGTACATAGAGTATTATAAGTTTGTGCAAAAGTATGTAACATCCAGAAGGAAGCATCTCCGACCCCATAAAGTATTCTTGATCAGCATCAACAGCCGAGTCGATATAGCCATGTCCGTCTGTCAGTCCGTCTGTCTGTCCGTATGAACGCACAGATCTCAGAGATGGTAAGAGATAGAGGTTTGACATGTATGGGACATATGCTTCTTATGTCTGCAGGCAGATCAAGTTTTTTTTCAATTTTGGCCACGCCCCCTCCCGCCCCCGCAATTTAGAAAAAACGTCATATCTCCCACAGTTTTGAAGATAGATGGCTTGTTCCTTCCTGAAGAAGATCGGATGAACGGTTTTCGAGTTATGATCAAAAGACAAATTTTCTTGGTACAGAGTATGTTATAGTCGGGCTTGACCGACTTTCTTTCTTGTTCAAAATACCAAAGCCCCAATACCCCATACATAGGAGGTGCCCAAGTGAATCTAATGCTCGCGTAGTCACCAATACAATTAAAAAAAATATCTGCAGCAACAAAAAACTCGCGAATTCGTAAGAAAAAGTCTTAGCAATTGCCTTTTGGTGTGTGTGTGCTTATGGCTATCTGTTCCGTTGTGAGATGAGAGACATATACAAAGTTGTTGTTGCAATTTCCCTAAGCTATGCGTAATGCAACAGCAAATGCTGCCGGTGCGTATAGCTTTTCAAATGGTATACTGACACATACTCATCTCACTCGGAGACTTTAAAAGATAGCATTATGAATATTTTACAGAATTAGGAATACTATATGGGGAATATTTCTGGATTATTGACTTAAAATCGTGTTTTTTTTTTTTGAGTTTTGACTGTGTGGTAGTTTGTGGGCGCTATGGTAATCTTAGCTAAACATTTGATAAAGAGAAGAGTGCTTAGTACTCAAAATTATAAGTCTAACTTAACAAATTAAAGTATGTGGCTGATTTGAGAACTATAAAAATCGTTTTAAGGTCGATGTTAAGTCATTATCATGTGCAGTTATCATATAAAACAGCTTCTTTATACTCTTAATATGATTAGATAATCCCATATTAAAGGGAACAAAATACGAATGGTATTCGGTAAAGAAGTCAATGGGGTGCATTCGGTAAAACAGATTGATCAGTGAACGATGTCACATGTTTAGGTAATTTGCTTGGATTTTAATTACTTTTCCCATTAATTGGCATAAAAATCGGTACAGTTTCTCTTTTCTAATAATCAATTTAATTATCTTAGTTTTCTAGTTACTTTTAACTCGACAGACATAACATCAAGAGCTATTATTGAACTAAATCAATCCGTTTTAAATATCTTCAGGTACATGTTCCTCCCAAACGTTCACAAATCTAGACAAATGTGAAAGCAGGAACAGGCCTGAGAGTAAAGTTTTCCACTTATACATTATGTCTCTTCAAAGTGTATACAAATAATATTTGTATATATTTTAAAGAATTTACCTCAGTCTTCATATCTATGCCTTAATTGTGCAGCTACCTCTTGGTCTTCCCTATTTAATTTAACGTTCTTTGTTTTCCTCTTTTGTTCTGCCGCCTTTAAATATTCTCCTAGATACAACAATCTTTGTACTTTCAACTGCGTAGAAGGTACATTTAGTGCTTGTGCACATCTCCACCCACCACCCAGTCCATACCCAGTCGAAACTGGAAATTATTGCTTTCAGATCTAAGAGGACGGCTCTCGTAATGGAACAATTACGTGTATAACTAGCTCGTTACCGCATATCAAAGTCCAAAATGTCAGCTAGTAGTTTATTGTGTTGTTTGCCAACACTTTTGGGTTCCATTGAAATATTCATGTTTTGCCTGTATGACTAAAAAGTTCCCGTTGTGCCTACAAATTGAAATTTGAGCCTATTATGTACTACATCAAATCCCCAATATTCCCCAACAAATTGTATGATTCATTTCCCTTTTCAGAAACATTTTACACAGCAAAACGTCATGGAATTCGCATATCGAATTATATGTTCTCTTGCAGAAACTTCCAAGAATCGAAAACGTAGTAAACAAACAATTAACTGATAAGCTCTAAACAATTTGGATCGTTAGCAGGTCGCAAAAATTTTGTTGGGCCTTTCGTTGTTAAAATATTTCTATTGTTGATCGATGTGGAATTAAAATGTCATTAGGGGAAAGGCGCGTGCCTGGCCCCCGCGCCCTCCCCCCAGCCTCGCGCAACGGCGATAACACAGCTCACAGAAAATGTCATTGGCTGTGTTTTTATTTTTGTTATTCATAAATAAAACACATTTTTATTATTGTGAATTTCTGCTTTTGCCACATGGGGGGCTCGGCCTGCAAATTAGACAAAAGTAGATTCAACTTTTAGCGTCAACAACAACTTGTTGTTGATTTTATTATAATTATGCGCTGTTGTCAACTTTGCTGGTGGGAAAAAGGTTATCATGGTCAAATCGTTGATTAAATAAACAAAAGTATCTCATCGATATTTTAGAATAAAACATGGTGAAATTTTCTTCATTTGAGTAGATCTGCCAAATTGGGGAGATATAGCAGAAAAAAGTCTCTTGAAGATATCAGTGATCCGGTTTTACATGATCAAGTCCAGTTGGCCCCCTCTCTAATGTCTTTTTAATGGAATTCAGAAAACTCGCTTCAAAAAGTGGTAAACTGAATTTTACATATTAATATAAAAAACTTTATAAAGTTAGACAAACTAACTGAAAAACACATATATATATAGGTTTAAATCTTAATTTATCTTTTTTAAAAACGCAGGTTTTGGGTTTGGTGAATATACTTGAAACTGTTTACTTAAAGTATGGATAGGTTTTGAGGCAGAACTCTACACTTTTCCACCTTAAATATTTATCGGAGAAAGATGATTGTAAGTAATATTATCTCCCGATCCCATTAATTGAGATTCCCTAGAATGTAAGATCCATTTAAAACTTTGCAGCAAACTTTATGAATCCAATTTATACAGATCAGCTAAAAATATTCTCAAAAATCGTAACTTTTAAACTAAAATCAAGTTTATACGTTATAAAAAATTTGTTCTTGAAGTAAGAACATTAACCTACCAGAGAGAAAACCCGTTCTTGGGCGGTTTTTGGTAACGGTTGTGCTCAACTTAAGTCCAATATTCTTGAGGGCTTTCCCTCTGTGTAATCTACCTTGCTCTTTAGCTCACCCCAACCCTTCCTTCCATCCGATTAACGGTGTCAAGGAGAGCAAAAAACTATCTACAGTCTTCAAAATATACCTAAGTACTTGAAGTCTCCAGGAGAACCTTTCCAGCCTTATCCGAAACAACCTCACCTACTCTCAGAGGTTGGATCTTTTTTGCCTAACAACTGCCCTGGTTCGATTCACTTGTTGTTAAATATATGGAGGTATGTACATACATATCGAAAACACGCCACCATCCAGCAGTGACTATCAAAACAGAAAACAACCAAAAAATTTGTCAGCCAGCCAGCTAAAACAAGTAAGTTAGAGAAAAAGATTTCAAAAGCGCGTGTTGCTAGGCGGCCTCAAAACAACAAAAACAAAAGGCAACACCTCCGCAACACCAATACACTTAAAAGCTTTGCCTTTACGTCACTCACACACAAAGAACGAAGCAGTCGGACAACTGCGATCGAGACGACGACGGAATACGGGTCAAAACAAAATCACAAAAATAATAAAAAAGTGTGGGTGTTCGAGGATGGGTGAAGGGAGAGAGCGGAGCAGCTGATACAAAAACAAACAAAGAAAAAAGCTTTAGGGAAACGTGTAGCATACTTACAGTTGAAGCAACTGTTTTCGGGCTAATCCAAAGATTATTAAATAAATAGATGCAACGGCTGCCGCCTGCAAGCTAATAATCACAACTTGTATGAGAAAATGGGTAATTTTGCGATTTTCCTAACGAATTATATTATAACTATAATCTCTCAAGTTTTAATAAATATCGTATAATTATTGACTGAGTTGTTGAAAAGGTTTTTAAAATCATTCAGGAAATATGAAAAGATTTCTGTATCTTGTCTGATTATACTCAATTCCCTGACCGACTGCAAGTACGGCTATGAGATATAGTCACCCAATTTTTGATTAAGCTATTATGCTAACTGCTACTGAATTATGGCAAACAAAAAAGGTTTACTCATGAGTTAACCCAACAATGTTCCTTTATAAATATTGTTAATGGCATATAATAATTGAAAAACGTATGCTTTAAAGATTCATGAAATTCATATTGTGATGTATATTATAGAAAATAAATGTTTAAACACAAAGAAGGCAAAGCTAACTTCGTCTGTGCCGAAGTTAAAGTACACCTGCAAATGTTATAGTTTTAACTAAATTACATGCTTTGACTAATTCTCTTAATATCAAGACAAATTCTTATGGGATAGGGAAAATGACTAAACAAACCAACAAACAAAACTAGTTCACCCGGAAACCAACAGACAGACGACATGACTAACACTAACTAGAACTTAAGAGGACAAAAATAAGTCAATTTGTGCTCTCCAACCTTCTGTTCACAATTAATATTCACTTTGCAGGTGTTTGACAACATGTTGACACACTGGTAAAGATCCTTAAAACTAGCCAAGGGTTTTATATAAAATAAATTTTCTGTTTTTATCAAAGTAAATAGTTGTTCGAATTGTTTTGCTAATTAACATGAATTCCATTTAGGAGTATATAGTGCGCTCGATCCATTCCTCCAAAGTAAAGGTAGCTGTGTCGTTCTTCTCCCTCTCTTTGAATAGTTCTGAAAGAAAACAAGGGAAAATATAGGCAAAATGATGCACCGTCGTGTATCCACGTGCTTACCTATATATGTCTTGATTTTGACCGCACACATAATGAAATCATCAAATGCGATTTTGCCATCCCGGGAACCATAACGATGACCCAAAGCGTTTAGAACACGATTATTCAAATGGTAGCCAGCAGAATTAAGTGCTTCGCGAAGCTGGAAGCCCGACACTCGGCCAGTGTTTTCAACATCGTATATCTTAAAGATTGCCTTCCACTTGGCAATGTCGGCCAGCAAGGTCTCGAACTCCTCAAAACCAAGTTTGCCAGACTTATCAGCGTCCAGCATGGCCACCATGGAGCGGCAAATGTCTTTGGAAAAGCCATTGGTCTCATCAACGATTGCTAGATAGGGGGGGATGGAGTTAATTGCATTTTCAACAGCTTATAAATTTCGCGTTGCTTACCACCTGTTGTAATGGGCCCAGCTCCACCATCAGCGGGATTATCTCCTATTAGCCGCTTGTTGGACTGGTCATTCATTCCCAGCTGCTCCTCGAACGGGGTACCCTTTAAGAATGGACCACAGATAAGGGACAAAAGTCCACAAGCGTTGCCACCATCTTCACCAGGCCCAGCTGCCTGGGTTTCAAAGGCATTGTTTGCCGAGAACCGATTGTAAACGATTGGCTTTGGTAAATCTAAAATGAAACAACAAACATATAGGAGATTTTTATCATTGTTTCATCTGTTATAAGTTAGATAAGAGCTATTGCATTGAAAGAGTAGCCAAAAGACCATGATGTTGAAGTTAAGTTTTTGATTTCCTTCTTTCTAGATGAGATTAGATCTGTGATATAATCACGTTGGCCTTGCGAACCTCGTTTTAGCTGTAAATAGCGAGACGCAGGTCTTTTTATGGAATCCTCAGTAACTCGGATCTAAATTTTCAGGAATCTCGCTTGGGTAGTAGTTCCCACGGGCTTTCGCTGAACCCGTGATCCTTTAAGAAAGCTGCCCACCATAAAGCAGTTTGGAGCTCAGTACGGCTCGCTTTAGCTAGTGAATTGTAGAGGTGGAGCCAATCACACAATTTCTTTCCTCTACTCGTTTGGCAGGAAACAGCGCTCTGTTTGCTTTCAGTCACAGGTCAGCGATCGCACTCACTTTTTGGCACATTCTCCTCTATCTACAATCTGCTTACACATATCTCTAATCAATCCTCTTACCATCTCGCATAGAATGATCCAATATCCGTTTTAATTCCATCCAGTCAACTTCCATATCCTTTCCGGCAATGCTGTCGAACAGTCGCCGCAAACTGTCTTTTTGTGGATCTACTGGTTTTGGTGTGGGGTATCCCGGTGTTATCTTCAAGACACAAAAACGTTAACCAAAATCTATCATTGATGTGCCTCAACTTACCGTATCCGCTTTATCACCGTAGCCCACATGATCGTCGTTTTCCCTATACAGAAGTGGGAAAATGAATTGATATTGATTGATGAGAATGCGTAAATGGTATTTCAAGTGTATGGGAGTTGGCTCTACATTCTAATTTAGAGTTTTGGGTCTGCGAAATGAAAACATGTGGGGCTGTTTCAAAGCATTCAATAAGAAGATTTGTTGTGGATTTCTCTGGCTTTAAGTTTATTAATTGGATCGTACATGTAAACAATACATTATCTTCAAAAGTTAACATTTAATTGCCCCCACTCAGACGCCACGAAACTAAAGAACTAAATACAACTGAGAATACGAGATTTATGAAATACTTTCGAGTAATGGCAAAATGATGCCGAGTGTTCTGTTGTTAATACCAAAGTTTCAAAACGCAACGGGAGAAGCATTTGGGAGAGTATAGATAACTAAAGAGCAGTTGGAGCAGAGATTAAAGAGCCAAGTCTACATAGTCGTGCTTAAAGGTAGGGGGAATGTTTGATTGATAACAATAAAAATGCAATCGCATTCAACGGCTATTTATATAGAGTAAAGGTACATAAAACAAACATCTAATTTGCAGAGTACCTACGGTTGGTAGGTAGCTTGCAGTCACATACCCACACACTGGACGACCCTAATATGCAGCACACCCGAATTACGACTAATATACAAACTCTTCTTCGTTATCTTTGTATACGCACTCCATGTTATTTTGGGTTTCGGAAAATACGCGTATGATAAACTCGCCCTCCTCGTTCGGATCGAAAGTTGAGGGCACGATGAGATAGTGGCCCGGGGGCAACTTGAAGCGAGCACACACCTAGAACGAAGACAGCATTAGTTAATGGTTAATCCCAGACACAAGGCACTTACCTCTCTGGTGTTGATGAAGTGAGGCGAACGCCCAACCGACGACTTGTACCTAAAGAAGTTAAGGCCCTGAGGACGATTCGCTAGTTCGCTGTCGCTGAGATTGTATATAGCGAAACCAATTGTAAGGCACTCCATTCCCATGTTACGCTTGGAACGACGGTTCTTCTGCATAAGGGCCACAATGACAGTGCACTGCCCCTCCTCGTCCTCCTCATCGGGATCCACCAAGCTGATTATATATTGCGGATTGTGCCAGAAGGTATCCAAGAAATTGCGACAGCCACCAGCTGTTACACCAGGAGTCCACTCTCCCTCGTACATGGACATCTCCCACTTGCGTTTGCCGCTATTCTGTTGATCTTCTGTAAGCGAGTCCGGCGACAAGTTGCAAATCTACAAAAGAATCCTATTAAAATATGCACACTTCACCGATTGGGGTACTCTCCCTTACCTCAACTCGATCGAAATGATTGAGAAAATCTTGGAAAGACATCCAGAACTCGCCATCCCTATCGAAGGTGAGACCAATTTCCTGCTTCTGCTCTTCTGGGATATAGCGCCACTCTGGCGAACTATCCGACCAGGGTCCATTCCACTCGGCTTCATTTCCCCACGGATTGCGCATACGAATCATGGGAATCTTTCCTTGGCGATTTGGAGTCACTATGTCTATAAAGCAAACCTGTAAATGAGAGAATGATACATTAGCATTTCTTTGGTAAACTGAAGGGGACCATTTACCTTGGTAATAGAGTAAGCATGACCACGAATCAATCCCTGAGGTGTTTCAGCCTCTAGCACATTGGGATCCGCCTCAATTGAGCAACCCATCATAGAGTTCCTATCGGCCGCCTTTTGCAGAATGGTAAACAGATTGCCTGGCGCTTCCTTAAGATCATACCACTCACTGACGCCACCGGTGAAATCCTCCATGGCCTCACATGTGCTGCCACCCTTGAGGGCCTCGTACGAGCCGTGCAGTCTGGCAAAGGACAATTCATGAGCAGATACAAAAGATGCAACATTGGCAGAACATACTTGGCATACGCCTTCTCCAAAAGAGCACTCCAGAATTCATTTTTCTCCGTCGAGTGCATGTACATCAGCTCACCGCGATACGTTGGCAAACGGTCATCCACAATAACATCCACCCATTTACCTAAGTCAAATGGTTCACTTAATATACGTTCCTCACATCAGTTTAGTTAATACTACCGTATTGCCAAAAGCGAAAGTGGAATATGCCCGCATAGTTCTCCTCGAAGCTCTGTTCGGGAGGAATGACACGGAAAAACAAATTCTGCTCCTGAGTAAGATTAGCAGTAGCAGCCAGTAGCCAGCAATCACCAAGTTCACCTTGCTGAACATCGAATCTAGAATAACCCTCCACAAAGAATTGCGGATTGTCGATGATTTCCTAGAGAAGAATAGAAAAACATTAAAAAGTGCTCAGTAAGGTTTGCCATTTCACCCTGAATGAACTAACAAACGAACAGCGTTTGCAGATAGCTGAATTTCATTGTGTGAAGTGCGTTGTTTTATGACTAAAAAACTTACATGAGGTCGTAGCCATTCAACATGACGATCTGGTCGACGGGAAAACATAAGAGATTCGTTGCCAGCAGGGAACATGGGATCCTCGAAAAGGGATCCATTTGTCAGGCAGCTGTTCAATAGTGTTTCATAGTCCTGCACTTCGGAGTAAGGTCCCAAACTCGAGCTTTTCTCACCCAACTGAAAATGTTCCAAAGTATTATCATCTGGTATGGCCCAATCTCTTCATTATGCGACTATTTCATGCGTGTAATTAAAAAATGACACAATAAATAAATGTATGTACAGTGTGTTTGGTGTAATGACTGGAGTGTGTGGTGAACTCTCGAAAATACAGTGAAAATATATCACACGAACATCAATATATACGGTTGCAACAAGAACACAAGGACACATCAAACGCAGTGGTGGCAACTTGTACTTACATTCCCATAGAATAGAGGAGCTGCACCTTGTAAGGGTTGCTAATGATTATAATGAACGCAAATGTTAACAGTATGTGTGTGTGTGCATGCATGACAATATCTAAATGTTGTTCTAGTCCTACTTCCCTACACCCATGCAAATCCAAATTGTGCATTTGTAATCACTTACCACTCGCATGTTCTTGATGCTGGGCAGAATGCGCTTGGTGTCGGCTTCCTTTTTGATAAAGATTTCATTTATCACCGAACCCACAACATCTTTGGCCGCTCCCATTGCAGCTTGACCGGCTGCATTCAGGAACTCCTGTCCAGCCTGCCTAAAGAAACCCTTAAGATCATCCATGATGGCCGCTTAGGAATCTGCAATTGGAATTCTAGTAGAAGTAAATTAAAAAGTTGATGTTAAATAACACATTTTGGAAGGATTGCTGGATTCTGGATATCAAAGTGTAAGTTATCTTCTTTGTACATCCTGCAGTTCAGGAATAGGGGTCTTATTTTTAGACAGGGGACTATGTGGACCGTAATGTAAGGTTTGAAATACCCTTAATGTAATCCCACCCAATATTTGTAAGATCATTTTAACAAAAACCACCTTGTAAAGTTAGAAACAAGTGAGAAAGTCGGTCCAGTCCGAATATAATATACACTTTACCAACGAAAACTTATGCTAAGCAAGAATGTAGATGCAACAGCGAACATTCTTTTGCTCATAACTTAACAAACGTTCATCCGATCTTTACCAATCCTTTGGCGAGTCAATATAGCCCTGATTACTAAATATGTACCAGAGATCTGCAACAAGTTTCTAATTTTCGATCACCCTTATGCATTTATTAGGCTAGCTTCTACTCGTCGCCTTGATTGAACAATCGCAAGCACTATGATTCAGACACTCGCTTCCAAAGCCACGAGTCAAAGCGATTAACCGAGAATATTTGTACTGGGAAAATAGACAAGCCACGAGCACTGAGCTTACTTCCTACTCATTTGAAGCAAGGGTGAGCGAGAATACTCGTAACGGTTCTCAGGTAAGAACCTTCCATCTAAAAAAAACTGTTGGGAGATTTGAGTTTTCTTCTAAATTTCGGGGGCTTGATAGTCCATAATGTTCGAAACTCTATCTCTTACCATCTCAGAGATCTGTTCGACTATTGAGCTATGCTATTGATGCTGATCCACAACATTTATACTTTATATGATCGGAGATACATCCTACTGGCTGTTGCATACTTTTGCTCAAACTTAATCTACTCTGTGTACCTATAAAAATCCTCAGACTGAACCAGTTTGAATTGATTCCCGAACATAAACACCTTCAATGCGAATCAATGTGTATTATCCAATTTTTGGCTAGAACCGGTTTCAAAATCTAAGCTTAGTATCTTCCAAAAAGTTTTTCTAGCTGTCTCTTTATATCTATCGAACATTCCTGCATTCCTCTAATAGATGGAGAGAAATGAGTAAGGGCTTATCTTGTTTCGTCGATAGAATGACACCATCTTTAGTAGCGTTCCCCTATAATTTTCTCACTTACATACCTACAATTCGCTGTCTTCGCCAATTCTGTCAATTAAATACTATATTTAATCAATCAATTGACACAGCTGCCAACGCTTAGATTGTGGTTAATAAACTAGACAGACTGTGGATTAAAAATCGATCTATATAGTCGAACGTTTTGCTAATGCTTGGCTTAACTCTACTGGCAATTTCTGTGTAAACAATAGAAATATTTGAAATTTGTTTGCAAAATCCACCTTCCCCAGTGTGATTAGTAGATTTCCCAGTGCACCCACACAGTCGAAAATTGGGTCATTGGGTTCTGGAACTGCTGCCTGCTAACGAGTCCCACTTTTAATTACATTACTCAAATTCACGCAATGGCCTGACCGTAGATACTTCTCATACACAAATATTATATTATACGTTGGAGAACAGATGGAATTCCGCTGTGCGGCACTTTGGTGGCCGAATATAATTTATGTAGAAAGATATATAATATAATAAGGCTGATGGTGATTATACATACAAACATACATACATCTCTTTGTGGATGTATCATATATGTTTCCCTGTGTAATGTGTTTTGGCAATGTGACGTGACATCATGCCAAGGCATGCGACTCGGTCGCAGTGAGTCAAAAGGGTGTGCGACATTCGTCGTGCCCAAGACCCCATCCTTTGATTGCACTGACACTGAAGTACACCAGAGAGCCTGTGCCTGCCAGCTGTGCGTTGCACGAGTCTTTAGCAACAATAGAATAACAATTTAATGGTTGATCAAACTATGCTCAGATTGTAAGAATTAAAAATTCTACTGCGAATTCGAAACTGGTTTGGTATAATTAATGCTTCGCGTTCTTTTCAGATGGCTCATTTATATGAACATCTAGTATACCAACTAGTACATTATGCACTGAGCCAACAACATACTCTAATGTTTTGCATTCGTGTGACACATCTATGCATTGTATATTTGTATTATTAAATATAGACCTTGATTTATTGGAAGAACGGTTTGAATTGATTCCGACACTTTCTCTCCCAAATTAGTTCAGACGCACAGAACTAGACAAACGGCACCTCCGGCGCAGCGACGACGTATTTGCTCACTAAAACAATTTCTTTATAAACACACGCGTTTGTGTGGGTATTTGTATCTTTCTAAACCGACTCGTGCTAAACAAACCTGAACGGTGTGGGGGGAACACAGCTGATGAGAGCCGCTCGTTACGTCTCTTGGCGAGTGGCAGGTCCACGGTTTCGATATACAGCTACAGTGGGAGGTCAAAGTATATTGACAGGCACATTTATATAAATTTTGAATTTACTGTCGTGTCTAGTTTTGCAATTTTTGTCTATTCAGCTGCTACAATGAGAAATTTGTAGAAGAGAAATGCCAGAAATGCTTAGCTGTTTCGGTTTTTGAAGAGGCCTTATAAATTATGAGATTTATAAGCCAGGGTTGGTTAAGCAGAGCCTAGCTCTGACCTGCCCTCATCGACAGCTGAACCAACGTTTTGGCTCGGCTCTGTGACTTACTCTAATTACATTTCATAATTGTTCCTGTTTTCGAATTTTCTTATATTTTCAAATTGAATTAGCTCAAGTATTCAGTTCAGGGTTGCGCACCGGTTCTGAACCGAACCGCAAACCACAAAGTAAAATGGTTCGGTTCTATTCTTAATATAGATAATATATCCAAATATTTTGGTATATTTTATCGAATCCCTAAGCTACGATAAAAACCTAATTGCGGTTAAATTAAGGGTCAAACTGATCCTCAGCGATCTAACTGGTTGAAATTGTGCGATACTGCACATCTGCTGCAACGTCCTTTTTATACACCTGTCATCAGACTGCATTTTTCCTTGGAATTTGTTAATTGATTTGCATGAGTCTCCTTTCCTCCATGGGCCGGGCTTCTTTAGCTAGAATCGGGAAAGGTAATTCGATATAAGGCTAACTCTTTTGTTAGATATTGAAATAAGTCCAAGCACTTACCCATTCGAAATAGGAGTTTCCTCTTCTCGGACTTTTCGCGCCACTCTACTTTTTAGTTCAAATGAACTATGCGATAGTTCCGGCTTGCTTAGCCCTGTAGATCGCTCTGCCAACTTGTCGAAAACTACAAAAAAAAGATAGAAAAATGCATCTGAGAGATTAAGATACATACAACAATCTGTATACAAGTGCGTCAAAGATTTTCAGCACTTTTTTCCCAGAAACGAAAATCTGTTTGAATGTTCTACATGTATATGCGCAATTAGATGCGTGGACTCACATTTGCTTTGGAAGAGACTGCTAAACCGTCCATTCACACAGCATCACCATGTTTGCCTCGGCGGCTTCCTGTTCCCTTGGCCTCGGTCTGCTGCTGATCCTGCTTGTCGTCGCTATCAATGCCACACAGTCGGGCATTTACATAGACAATGGCAGGGATCAGACGATCATGCACCGCATGCTCAGCGACGATGACAAGCTGGATGCTTCCTACGAGATACTTGAGTTCTTGGGCATCGCCGAGCGTCCCGTACACCACAGCAGCCATCAGCTTTCCCTGAGGAAGTCGGCACCAAAGTTCCTGCTAGACGTCTACCATCGCATCACGGCCGAAGAGGGACTGAGCCATGTGAATGAAGAAGAAGAATTTACTGCCGAGCACAGCCATCGGTCCAAGCGAGACGCTGACTACGATGCCGATCTTCTGGATGAGTTGGGGGGAGAGCGGAATTTCATCACAGATCTAGACAAGCGTGCCATAGATGAGAGCGACATTATCATGACATTCCTCAATAAACGCAACCACAATGTGGACGAGATGCGGCATGAACACGGCCGCCGGCTGTGGTTCGACGTGTCCAACGTGCCCAGCGACAACTTTCTGATGATGGCCGAGCTGCGAATCTACCAGAACTCAAACGAGGGCAAATGGCTTACCACAAACAAGGCATTTACAATCACGGTGTATTCCATAGAGCCGGGAGCTGGGGGCCAGAACACCATGGAGCCCCTGTCCTCAGTGAACACAACTGGCGACTATGTCGGCTGGCTGGAGCTTAACGTCACCGAGGGCCTGCACGAGTGGTTGGTCAATGCCAAGGAGAATCACGGCATCTATATAGGGGCACACGCGGTCAATCGGCCAGACCGTGAGGTCAAGCTGGACGATATTGGCCTGATACATCGCAAAGTCAAGCTGGATGATGAATTCCAGCCGTTCATGATCGGGTTCTTCAGGGGACCCGAACTTATTAAGGCCACGGCCCATGGCAGTCATCACCGGACCAAACGTAGCCCCATGCATCAGCGCAAGCAAAAAAAGAAGTCGGTGGCAATGAATCCGTTCATGGACAGCCCCATGGAGAATACGCGCAGCTGTCAGATGCAGACACTCTATATAGACTTCAAAGATTTGGGCTGGCACGACTGGATCATTGCACCGGAGGGCTATGGTGCCTTCTATTGCAGCGGGGAATGCAATTTCCCACTGAATGCACACATGAACGCCACCAATCACGCCATTGTCCAAACTCTGGTCCATCTGCTGGAGCCCAAAAAGGTGCCCAAGCCGTGCTGTGCCCCCACCCGACTGGGCGCCCTCCCTGTTCTGTATCATCTCAATGACGAGAATGTCAACCTTAAGAAGTATAAAAATATGATTGTAAAGTCCTGCGGGTGCCATTGAGAATTCATATTTGTAACCTAATCTAAGAATTGAAAAGCATTTCTGTGTACATGTCCCTTTCTGTACTAACTCGAATATTTTTGTATTTAGAAATATACAAATATACAAAACGAAGAGCAAGGGGGAAATGGGTGCGGGAAGGAGATCTACATATGTTGTGCGAAAAGCAAAAACAAATCTCACAGCGATGTCGGCCCGGTGTTCCACTCACAGCGTAGCTAAATGCAAGCAAAAAGCATTGGCACAGTCCGCAGTTCCCTCACCTTATTATTGCATCACACTAGTAAAAAGAAAAAAAGCTAGATTCGGGAGAGCAACTGCGCAGCGGCAAAGCTTTTTAAGCTTATGTTCTTGTTTACCGTTGAAGTTTCAATTTGACTGAGTGCGGACAAAATTGGAAGTGAAAATTAATACAAAGTGTATAAAAATACAAGGATTAAGTCAACATTAAGGCGAAGTCAAAGTGAATAGAATACATTATGTGTTATGCGACTGCGAATGAAATTAATTGCAACACCGCGTACTTAATTGTGGTTTTGTAACGATTTGTGAAATATAACATGAATAACTATGTATGTAAGTATTTAAACACCATATTATGAGCTGAAGGCCCTGGCAGCCATGCTTTAAGCTAGCAATACTAAATAAATAAATGTAACAAATATGTACATATGTATGTAAGGTGTCTAGTAAATCACGCACCGTTTTTTCACTCAACACACAACGCAATTCGTTTACCGTTGCTTGTCTCTACTCGACCGCAGTTTACAACAACAGCGCGATCGAATCGTAATAACGATATTTGGGAACTACTATTTCTGATTCACTGAGAATGAAACATAATCTCGAATTCCCGTTAGCGAACCAACTTTATTCATTATAATCAGTTGTATGCAAAACATATCAATTTACGAAAAATCTTGAAAAACCAAAAAGTTGTAGGAAACATTGCAAAGTTTATGCTAATTTACCTGTTCATCTTCAAACTCGCCTGAATCGTCACTTCACTCAACATAACTATCTTATCTATCTCGCTTATGTATCCAGTGGTGTCGGAATGCAAACAAATCCATAATTAAATTTCCGACTCTCTTGTCGATTAGACAAGACATTAAGCGGCCGTCAAAAGTTGGTACATTCACATTTAACAATGCGCAAGCCTCCCTGGAATAGAAAAAAACAGCTGAGTCATTGTAAACATCCTTCGGCTCGACTGCATACTTACAAGATTTCGCGCACAGGAACCGTATTGCGGAAATACTCTTTCAATGTGAACTCCCCCTTTATAGTTTTCGCCCTGCTAATGCTGTGCATGACATCTGGATTTTTGTCATATAAAATGACAAAAATATGCCTGCTTGGTGACTCTATGGGCCTGGCAAACTTTCCCAGCACCCTCTCTATGTAGGCGCTATTACTGTTAATGTTGTTGAAGAAATCCTCGGGGCTTTGCTCGGTGAACAGCAAAAAGAACTGCCTTTCCACAAAATGGGAGTTGATATCAAAATGCGTTTGCCTCTGGGGCAGAGTGGCATTGTCGACCATTTCCTGATTCCAGCTAAAATGCGCGTTTACTGTCAGTAAATACAAATTCGGCAGTTTTAAAGTCGGTCGGTGGCCCACATTTGGGCACTGGGGAAACCCAGCGGCTGTCTCTTCCTTTTCAAAAACTTGAGTCAGTGTCTCGCTTAGCAATGGATAGTTTGACACCGCTGAGGAATCCCGCCGCCACCTCTCATGATCGGTACAATATCTGAGCAGTTCATGGTAAACTTTGAAGAAATATTGACGTGTCTTCATGACCAGTTCAACTGCAGACTTGGGCAAAACCATCCAGATCCATTCGTCAATGAAGATGTTAACGTTGTGATCATTTAAAGGCGACTGATACTCAATGACCTGCGTGTACCGTAGTTTGCTAGAGCCTAAAACAAGGATTAGAATGGAGCTCAGTAAATAGATGTGTCTGCAGGTGACCAAGTTAATCGACTTACCCGCAAACATAGCCACAGCTAGGGGAACAACCACAGTAGCATATAAAATGTGATTCTTCCGCTTGGTGCAGACAATCCAGGGCGTACGGAAGTTTTGGGCGGAGGTGCTAAAGGGCTCCAGAAAGTCACGCAACACGGTGTTGGGATGCAGATGGACGTTCATCGAATGTGCTGACTTGAGGCAATTCCTCTCGACATCCACAGCGCATAAATCGGGATATAGACCGCCGGTCAGCGCAGCCTTCACAAGGGGCCAGCTATCCGATCGAAAGTTGACGTTTTGCATGCTCAGCACACCCTGGCTGTGCACCAATTGGGCTGCCCGCAGTGCACTCACAATTTTGGAGCGAGTGACATTCAGCTGCTCCATCAGACCATTCAGCACGAAGTCGTACTCATCGGTAAGATACATTGGCGGAATGTTGTTCTTCAGGCGGCCCTGCCATTCCTGAAACAGACGCAAAAACACAAAGTGATCTGAGAACTGATTCTCTCCAAGGCGACACCTTTCGTTCTTGATGCGATTTTGTATATAAATTGTGAATCTGTCCCACAGGCGATCAATGTCCTCGTTGAATGGAATGCCAAGCGGATCCGTTGTGCACAGCGAGCTTACAATGGTCAGTATGGGGTCCAGGCACTGCAGCAAAATACCAAAAATTAAGGTGCGCCCTAGCTGGCACGGAACGGGCAGATCTAGCAGGCGGCAGCCCAACCATGTGACGTCTTCTGCATCGTCCAGAACGTTGATTTTCTTTAGGATCTGCACGTTGTGGTGTATATTGATCAGTGGTGGCGGTGCAATTGTGAAACTTAAGTACTCGCTGATGATCTTGTTCGGCGATAGCAGTTTCACCATCAAGCAGATCTTGTCCAGATGCATGGTCTGCAGACGTGGTCGTCTCGACGAGTTCAGCGTCTCGTAAGCATCTTTTGAGAGTAAGCGGAAACATTGAGTGTCAGCGGCTGGGGAAAACATTTAGAAATCATTGTTATTTGTGCACGGTAGCAGGTGTGAGGCGAAGCAGATACCTTTACCGTCCAGTAGCAACTCCCTTCTAAGAAGACAGTCCTTGGACACCCACTCGTATCTGTCCTCCACACAGTAGGTGCTACTGTCGTATATTGTACTCATCTGGCAGGCCGTGTCTATTTCGTACTTAAACGAAATCCGCAGTGGCAGTGACTCGATTATATCGGTGGACAGTACAACCTTCACAGTATCGGTGCGAGATTTAACTAAAGCCTCCACATACTCCTTGTTCATGTCGGCATGCAGCAGAAATATGGAGAACTCTTGCAAGTTCCCAGTTAAATAGTGACTCAAGAGCATATAGTTCAGCTTAACCATGTGGTAATAGGTGGGCAATATTATCAATATGTTGCCTGGAAGAGAATGAGGTGCATTATTTTGGGAATTGTCGATTTTTAAATGGTGCAGACTGGCTTTTTCGAGCTGTCTTGGTTTGACATGATTGCATCGCATAATCCTAACATCTGCAACTATCACTCTTCTTCTCTTTTGTTAAATATTTCAAAAGTTTGCTGCAGCAGCGCAGGGGCATACACTTTGGGAGGTTTAGAGTGTATTAGAGTCAGTCTTAATCGGGTTTCTTTCTGGTTCTATGAGGAATCTTCGCTTAAGATAACTAAATTTATGAATGGACCTACTAAATGTGGGACTAGGTCCTTTCTAAAAATAGTTTCCATTAGTCACTTGGCGGAGAATGACCTGATTTTTATTTTCTGAACAGATCATGCTGATTCGAAACTAGATGTTTCTTGATTCTATCAACAATTGTGAAGGAAACAGACTCCAAGAAAGAAAAGCAATCATTCTTTCATTCGGAAACGGGTTCACCTTATAGAACAAGATTTAGGACGGCAATTGCACTAACTGATTAACTTTGTGTGCGGTTTGGTAACTGTAGACGAATCTTAAATATACCAAAAAGCAAGGATCAATAGGTCGTTCTATCAGTATGGAATCGAGGCCCAAAAATAGACGAAATTTATCATCGGCTCAGCGGCTCATCGTTACTTTTTTAATATTTTGTGTTGTGCTTATCTATCTGGAAACTTTAGAAAAGTATTCCGTTTTCATTCTGCATACCTTAAGTGCAATAACTAAAATCAAATCCATTATATCGAAATTTAAAGATAAATAACTCCAAGACTATTTAACAAAAACAATCTTGGTCTGGTATATTTAGCCAAAATTGGTAACTCTACCACTTATAGTCTCTGAGATCGTTAATTTTGGCGCTGATAATGATTTTCTACATTTTATAGGATCGGAAATGGATTATTCTGCCTGTTACATAATTTGGGCCAACCTTTTTACCTATTTACAATGGATGCAAGGCCACAAAACTGGTAAGTCCACAAGTCTCGTCTTAATGTCAAAGAATATGCATAATTGTATTAAATCGCCTACAAGTCAAATATGCGTATATGGTGGGTTATAGGTCATATCAAATTAACAGTGTGTAGTCAAGATTGGACTGCAAGTTTGTCGCATCAACTGGGTTTTTATATATATCTTTATTCTTCTGAATTAGTTACCTACATACATACATAAAAGCGGCAATTGCTTTCATCTCTAAGCTTTTAAGAATCGATAGAGCGGGCACAACTCAATTACACACATAGGACAAAGACTCTTTTATAAAAATGTACGATATTTCTAAAATGGCGGTGATATCATCTTAAGCTAGAACTAATAGAACTATTTAACAGACATATGAATGTATTCCCGTGTAGAGGCTGCGGTTTGTGTGTCCACCTAATCTAAAATATGTTAAGCATGGCAAGTGTTCCAGTGGCACGCGGCTATGACTGGGACATTGTCGGGTCATCCTCCAGTGTCCTAATCTGTCTGAGAATCTCTGGCTTCTTTTTCACCTTATCCAGCTGATCTTTGTCCAGCTTCTTTTGCTCGCCTGCCTGAATTCTCCCTTCGATTTGTTCAATTTCCCGTATTTTTTTGCGAAGTTTCTTGAGTTGCTTAGCCGCGTCCACTTCTGGTGCATCGTCCAGCTTGAGGGTCTCTTCCAGAGTATTGGTTAATATATCGACATTTTTCCTGACAGCACTCGGATTAGCTTTGGGTGGACTGGACGCATTTGTAGGCACAGACGGGGCCCCCGAAGTTGAGAGCTTAGCGTTTTTCGCCAAGTCCTTGTCCATTTTCTTGGCCTTGCTTTTCTCCTGTTTCTCCCGCTCCTTTTTCGACTCGGCCGCTTTGAGCGGACACATGCCAGGCGGCACACCCGTCTGTCGCTGGGCAACAAATTGCTTGCCCTTGCTCTCGTACAGCGGAACCTCCTCCTGCGGCACGTAGCCGTCTTTAACGCGTCGCGCCTTGCGCCAGGTGCCGTCCGGTCGCTTTGTGGCAGGAATGAATTTTCCCTCGCTGTTTTCTAAATAAGTGCTCATTGTTGTTCAATAAATGCAAGACACTTTCCGATCCGATTACAAAACAATATGCCGGAGTTAATACCGATACATATCGATTAATTTGAGGTAGGACCATTTACACTGGGCCACATTTAACAGTAACGAGTTAAATCGTTTACATCGAATGCTGCATATATTCGAACGGTTGAAATCGAGCTTTTGAGAGAGTTTAAAACCTTGCTCATGTGTGTAGCGAATAGAAAGAAGCACCGAATTTGTTCAAAATCGAATAATTATATATATTATAATATATATAATAAACATGAGGCTTTGTCTATTGGCAGATTGTTCTTGTAAACGTATTTTGTTGTTGGCACGATAAGGCAGCATTGATTTTTAGGCAGAATATCGATGCGGGAAAGTCGGGCCATCGGTTGCCTACCGCTGATTTACACATAAATATTATACGATCTACTGGGGCGCATTTATAATCACCTATCTTGTGTTTCCCCTATTTTTCATACAATTTACCCGTAGAGTAAAGAGAGCATACCAATTTCGTGCAAGTTGATGTAACAGACAGGTTTAAAAATATCCGACCCATTAAAACTTAGAAATTATTCAGTATAGACATAATATATATGGAATGTTACTGTATTTACCTGGTGGAAACTCCGGCTTGGTGCGCAGCAAGTACATGATATCAATCACCAGATCGTAGTCCACAAACTCCGGCTTGGCATTCTTAACCACATAGCCCTGCAGGCTGTAGTTGTTGAGCACGTCGATGCACTCGTTGTATCCTTTTATGGCCGCCTGGGAAACGGCATGTTGATGCTGATCGTCGACAATGTAGGGATCGGCGCCCATGAACAACAAGAGACGCAGGTGATTGGCATTGTTTAGCTGGCAAGCAATCAGTACGGCAGTCTTGCCACTTAACGAGTGCCGATAGTTAATGGGCACCAGCTCGAAATTGATGGCATACAGGAATGGCCGAAGGGCTGCATCCGTGCCCAGCTCCTCGTATGCCTGCAGACACTTGTCCATCTGTTCGTTTCGTTGGCTTTTGTTTCGCGACACCTTTGGCAAATCCTTGTAAATATCCGGGCCTTTGTGAATGCCCGCAAGTGAAATGCAGCTGTGAATGTCCTCCAAATAGGAGATGCGTGGTCCCGATGGGCGCAGCCGCTCCATGGTCACCTCCGTGCCCTCACCGAAGAACTCGGTAAACTGCTGCGAATCTGTGCTTTGGGAGAGCAGAATAACTCGTAGATTCTGATTATCGTTTAGAGCCTGTCGCAATTCGCTCAATAGTATGTCGATGTAGGGATCGTGCTGATGCACATCATTGACCACCACGTGGCTGATATTCTGAAATTTTTGTTCCTCCTTGTCACTAATCAGCGAGCGCAAAAAGTGACTCGCCGTGGTGTACACAATATGGGAGATTGAGCTGATGCTACTGCAATGTGGCACCTGTACGCCCGCAGTCTCACCCACATTCTCGCCAAAGAATTCGGCCGCCCGTTCACTGAGGTGTAAAGCCACAATGCTCTCCCTCTCCACACACAAAATCTTCGTATTCGCCTTCTTGTGCTCGCAGTCCTCCAGTAGGAGCAGAGGCACAAAAATGGATTTATCCCACGAAAGATCCGCGACGAACACAATCACACGATGCGAATATATGGCAATCAGAAGCTCTCCAAAGTCCTTCAAGCCAGGAAAGCCATCGAGATAGGCGCGCTGACTCTCAGTCTTAAACCGGGGCGTGGGCGCTCTTAGCGCCGGCAACGGTAGGTGGAGAGGAGGCACTTCCACCCGACCTGTGCGTAGGCTTCCAAACTCTGAACACAACTCCAGATCTTCCTTTCCGTCGTAGGCTGTGCGGTTCAGCAACGAAAACAAGCTCATTAGGGTGGCCGATGACAATGTCAAAGTCTTCGGCTCCTCCAGGTAGTGCCGGCAAGCCTGCTTGTACACCTTGATGTATCCTTGTCCAGAACTGAAGACGCACTGCGACCGCAAGCCCAAAGTGCGGGCACACGCCATAAATTTTTCCTGCTCCGAATTCCGAAAAATGCATGCAAACTGTTGGCAACATCGCCGACCAGCTATAAAATACAGCAGTTGCTGTGGTATAAATCTATCTTGGATAATTTGGTTCATGATCAGTTAAAACTAAAAGCTACAATCGAAATGCAAAGTACTATGCGACTAGAAAATTCTTGTCGCCGTCATTCAGTTTCCGTTAAAGTCAAACTAATGCGGAATACTGAAAGTGGAACAACACGCAGGGTTGTATTGGCCTGGCAGTTCAAAAAGTGATTCAACAGTTAATTACTGCCAGCAGTAGACAACAGGTCTGGAATTGAGCAGAAACAATTTTTTAATTAAATATACTCTCTTAATGAGAATAAAAGGGAAGGTTCTAAAAGAGAATCGCTATTATTTTTAGTCAATCTCGTCCAAATGGTGATGATGCTGAATGTATTTATAGTTGAACAGCTTAAACAAATTGTTTTACAAACTGTAACCTATTTTTACTTAACAACAGCTTGGGCAGTAATTTTGATATGGTCTCCCAATCTGTAAATTTATTAATGGCAAGTTTTTAGACGTTACCACTGAATCTAAAAAAGTTGTTTAATAGAACTTGTCTAGTCATTCGTTCCGTTTCCAACTAGCTGATGTTAATATGCAATACTCTTAGTAATCTACCGCATTTATCAGCAACTGTGAGCCAGGTATATAAAACTAGCGGGTAGTGTCGGTGGTTTAATGCCACCTCGGGACATCTAAGGCATAAGTCTTTTCTAACGTGCAACACAGCTGAGATATGTTGCTTTTGCTGGAACATTAAAATGAACCTGTACATCAAAACAACGACACTTGAATAGCATAAAAGATAGCAATATGAAAATAGAACACTATATAGCGTATAGTCTGCCTCATTATCTCAAAAAACACGTTTTTCAGTTATGTTTTAGGCGTTTTTGTTGCTTGCTGCCTTAGACTAGCTAAACTTTGCAGTATAGGTTGATTTTTATGCTTTTTAGAGTTTTAGTTCACCTTTTTTGGACACCTTACACGTAATTCGTAGCAGGTGACAACGAAAAAAATGCTCAGTAAGGTTTGCCCTTTAACTATGAATATATTAACAAACAAACAGCGCTTGCAAATCAAATTACACACTCTGTGAGAAATGTATTTCACCATTTGATGCTTTTTAGCTTTAAGCCAGCCACAATTGCCGCCCTGGAAGCCAGCATTACAGCTGCCTTTGATGAAATATTGGCAGTAAAAAGTATGCCAAAAATGGACCAGCTAACCGCGGGTCACATTTACTTGAAATAATCTTTGAAAAGTAAATGTCAAGCATTGATGTTTGGCTCCAATTAAATGTTTCATTCGCTATTGCCATTTTCCTGGTTGTTAAGCTTTGTTCAATAGGCGAAAAGTATGCTGGTAAGCGGTCTAGTTGCCCGAATCTGTAAAAATCGCATTTAAAAATCGACAAAAACATCAGAATTGCTGCAAGTCGGTTAAGCCGGCTAAAACTGCAGGTTTAAAAATAGTTAAGTTGCTTAAAAATCAAGACAGTTATATGACAGCTTTATATGGTAGCGACGCAAATCGCGCCATATAATGTGGACCAGGGGTGCCCACGGACACCTTAAGACCGCGTAATCAGCAATAGATATGAAGAAAACCAATTCAGAAGCTTAAACAACCACAAGGATACGCATGGTGGTGTGTGCGTGCCATTTGGCTGTCTGAAGCACACAACAGATTACAGATTTTACGCTTTAAAACGCTTTAAGCGTGTTTGCAGCTTCGATTGATTTGGCAAGAGGCTTAGCGGAGATAAAGACACACATTTGTGGTTGCTGTTGCAATTTCGTTTTGCGCATTCAGCTATACACATTGCCAATGGCTTTGTAAATTTCTAGAAATGCTGATTGCGTATCCACAAGTGTATTATGCAAGTCTTCATAGCGCCATGCTTTAAACAGCAGAGTTAACTGAGTCGTATGGTCATAATTCTTCATCCCTGATGAACCACATTTTGTTTACCTTAGGCCACATTTGTATGTTGGCAATTCTTCTCTCTGCTTTTTTGCTGCCACTTGGGTGGCAGGAATCTGGAACACAGTGTCACGTAACATTCTGGTAAATCAAAATTATCTATTTATTCATACAGATTATCAAAAATCCTAGTATAAACTTCCAAATACATACGTTTTCTTAAACAAAATGCTTGAGATGGTATCGTACATACATGTACATATTAAGGTAAGCATAACTACAATTGTTTTGGTTAAATCAAGAATTATTATACCTAAATAGACTTTAGTACCAGTAACAAAATTGGTATTCGAACCGAGTTCTTTATAGAAAATTAGATTTATCCACAGAATTCTGGGAGCCGCTGCTTTGATTCGACCAACCAGTGTTGCCGGGCGTACAGCCATTCTGGAATAGAGATGAGATTATAGTCGGCTGGGGCGCATTCCTCTCCCGCAAGGAGACACTCACCTGCTGGTCATTACACGCTGTGTTGTCGGCTTTGACCATTCCGCTGGAGCCGGAATTGTTTGGGTTATTTGAACCTTTGCGGCCGCCGCCGCCGCAGTTCAAGTTATTCGCGTTCGAGTGGCCGCCGTTTTGGGCCATCCATGATAAAAAGTTGCCTCCCTGAAAAGTAACTGAAAGAGTTTTTTGTTTGAAACAATGATAGAGGGTTTGAACGCTTGCCTGCTGGTCCTGGTTTTGATTTTGCAGCTGATTGCCAAGCAGGCTCCACTGATTCAACGCAGCAGCAACCAAAGCAGGGTTCATCGGCAATGAGTTTAAATTTAGGCCGACCCCCAAAGGGTTGTTCATATTCTGGCCTTGGTTCGAAGAGCTCGATCCTTGCGAATTAATGCCTAAGGCCTGCAAATTGGGCATGTCCAAGTGTCCCCGGTTCATCCAGCCGCCACTGCCAACGTTGCCGTTGTGCGGCTGCTGGCTCATGCCATGGAAATTGTTCTGTCTGTTATAGGGAATGCCGCCGCCGCCGACATCCTGGCGGTTCACGCTCCCGCCACTATTGTGATTACTACCATTATTGTAGCCCCCGCCCGAGTTGGTACCGAAATTATTGCCACCCATTCCGTAGCCACCACTGCCAATGTTGCTGTGACTATTGGCGATTGTCGAGTTATCACCTCCGTGCGCATTGTGTTGGTTATTACCTCTATGGTGTCCACTGCGGCCGGAATTCATATGGTTTCCCTGCGGATGGTGATACGAGTGCATTCCGAAGCTGTTGCCCGAATTGTAGTTGTAGCTTTGTCCCTGATGGTTTCTGTTCTGTTCCGCCTTTGGAGCGGCGTTGGACACATGCACCGACACGCCTATCAAAAGCCACGAAAGAGTTTGTGTTAAGACATTGTGATTCAGTGCGAAAAGTGCTAGGTTGGTCGTACCTTTGATTATGTGATCCTCCCCGCACAGAGATTGGGCCACGTCGGGATCGAGGAACGTGACAAAGCTGAAGGCCCGGAATGGTCGGGGAATGAAAACATCTGTGACTTCGCCAAACTTTGAGAAATATTCCCGCAAGTCATCGGAGTTGATGTCCTCTGTGCAACGACCAACGAACACTTTGCATGGCACTTGATGACCCATTCCCTGTGGGATACACATTAAATTGTGATTGACGGAACGGAGAAAGAGGCTCATGACCATTTATGACCATCGTTTTGGGCTGGCTATTCTCTTACCTTCGAATTGGGAACCTTTACTTCGCACCAGCGACCATCTATAAGATGACGATTGGAGAGTACTCGCATTTGCGCCTCGTACGAACCGAATCGCACGAATCCAAACCCCTTCGACTGGCCCGACTTGACATCTTTCTTAATCTGCGCCATCAGCACTTCGCCGAAGCTCTCAAAATATTCCCGCAGACTCTCCTCAGTTGTTTTCCAGGGCAATCCCAGAACAATCAGATCAGTGCAACGCAATCGCGTTTCTATACGCTTTGTTTTCGCCGTCGAGTTCTCCAAGTTATCGTCGCTCTTGCGCTTGTTCTCTATGGGAGTGGGAGGTAATATGGGGCGATAAGGAGGACTGTCGATTTGTGCGGCAGAACTTCGGAAATTCGATATACCTTTTGGAAACACACAAAAGTAGATATATTCGCCCCAACCCGAATCGATGCTCGGCGGAAACAGTCTGCCCTCGTTTGAACGGACGCCGCGAACGGCTTTCGTGTCCATGTTGCGATACTTTAGACCGCACGAGCCCGGAAATTGCGCCTGCAGGGTGGACAGCAGCAAGGTGCCATCTTCCTCAGCCGGCAACTCGATGGGCTCGTCACCCTCCTCCTCGGCGACTTGCACAAAGTCCATGGTATTTTAAGTTAGCAACTCTAGAAACGATACGAAAGTTAAATAGTAACAAGTGATAAAAGCAAGAGTCACACGTCCACTCTAAATGTGATCCATCATTCAATCAACTGAAGCATTGCACTGATTTTCTCGTACTCATGTCCTACGGTTTTACAGACAAATAGCTCACTCACTCGCCTATCGTATCCCCCACCACACGGAGTGTTTGAAAACCACAACAAAAAAAAAACAAGCAACAAATTCAACACACATGGTCAAAACTAATAGAGTTTGGGGAGTTGGTAGTGAACAGGTTACAAGTGTCGAGTTAGAAAAGAACAATTAGACCAATTTCTGTTCCTTGAACAGCGAAAAGAAGGATGCTAAACTATCCGGATCATGAGTCGGCTTAAAGATTGCAAAAGGAGTTATCTAAAACAAAAACAATACTGGTCTATTTCAGTTTGATAATGTGATGTGTTAGACAGCTTAGTTGCCGGTCCAACTACGGCCGAGCCGTAGAGTTCGGGTAATGCTTTAACTAGCAGCATTCCCTTATTGATTTTAGCCCTAATTTTGGAATTTAGAGACCAAATCTGATCGAAAAATTGACTTGAAAGCGCAAACGTTTTGCGAATGTGAAAAGACGGTTTTTATATCAAAGTTTAAATGCAAAATGAAGCAGCCTCTTGGTTCATACATCTAAGCAGTGAGCACATTTTGAGATGCGCAGTTTCCACCCTCGCAAGGGGGTTGCAAAAGAACTAAACGGACCTGCTCCCAAATTTTGCTGGTAGTTGTTTTCGTGTGCAGAGTAAGTACCAAAATAATGTAGAAAAATACTTAATATGCAGGAAGCGGAGTAAACATATGTTTATACTCACGGACAGACATTTGAATGGAATACTAGTGCTGCCTCTCCACTTGTCATATATACATCAAAAGAGTTTCTCTGACGATAGATTTGATAAGTGTAAATGCAGCTTAAGAGTAGCTTCTTTATATTTGGCATAGAATTCGCAATATACTTTTTACAAACATCTAAATCAAGTTATTAAACTCTGCTAGGCCAAACAAGATACAGCTTAGAGAAAATAGAGTAGCGAATTCATTCTAAAGGAGCGACTGGTTCGCTGGCCAACGAATGTGTTAGGAGGCCAAACTCTAACTAAATTACCAAATAAAGAATAATAATTGATAGTCTTATCTCAATATGTATTTATATGTACGCATGTATGTAGGATTAAAAGATACAAAACTATGAAAAAGAAAAGACAATAATTGACACACACATGGGTCCTCAACTTTAGCAATAAACTAAAAATATGTTAAATGCAATTTGATGTCTTCAAAACATACATATGCAATTATGTAGGCACATAGATACACACACATGTGTATGTATCTACATGAACATGTAAAAGAGGGACTGGCGGGTCCTCCTAAAATGGTTACACAACAATTCTTACACTATTGTTAAGGGTTTAGATGCAACACTACAGACGCAGTGTACTTTTATATTGAATTCTTGTAGAGCTCACACACGTAATATGTCTGTTCAAGTTGTATGTATTTCCATTTAAGCTCGCTCTCTCACACGAAACGACGGATTCACACACACAGCACGCAGCAGGCAGAACCAGAGAAAAACACTTTTTCTTCGCACGCTCGTTTCTCGACACAACACACTAGTAAATAGGCACATCCACTTTCAATTAGTGCGTAAAGGAAAACAAAGAATATTTACAATTTCATTGTTAATAAATTTGCTATTGAAAAGTACACCATATTTTCCAGACAAAGTCAACTTGTATTAGTATTTGTATGTATATCAAATGTATCGCGTAGTGAGACCATGTTCGATTGTTTTTAAGATTAGTGCGACCAGTTTGATTATCTATGTGCGTCGAAATACAGTTGGGACGTTAGCGTCGAGTTGGTACAGTGGAAAATGGAACTAATTGGCTGGTGTTTTGATATAAAAGTTTTTAACAAATATATGGAGCCTGCTTGATCGTTCTATGATTAATTTCAAAAACTACCATTGAAGGTAAACAAAGTAAAAATATGAATTCAAAAATGTATTATCAAAGAAATTCGCTACTTCTTACATTGAACATTATTGACCAAATAATAAACACAATCAACATTAAAATAATTTTTTCTATGAACCCATAGCCTCCCCAAAGTTGATTCCAAGATCCACGCCTGAGGTCCAGCAGCTAAGTGCTTGCGACTGTTAAGGCAGACCGTACATACAGTTAATACTACATAAATCATGTAGGTAGTTTAGCCAACAACAAAGAATTGGGAACGATCGTTACTTTATTATAAAACATGATCCCTCTCAAAGAATACAGACTGAATTATTTCGATTTTATGAAAAAATCTGTATATTGATTTATGGGAATGGTCAACGTGAGTCAGTTTTCTGGTCCCAGCTAATATAAATAGTAGTAACTAGTGTAAAATTTGTTCCAATTAACCCTGCTTCTATTTCACCAATACTACTACTGCTTACAGATATGGTAGCTCCAGCAGAGCTAATACCTCTTAGAGTCTCAATATTTTTGAATGGCTAATTCAGAACAAATATTTAAACGAACTTTTTGTAGAAAAACAAGCGCGAGCTTATCCACAAAATAGAATTTCCGAGCTTGGTTCTTAAAACGTTCTAGAACGGCAATAAACCGATTGCCGGGTAATACATTAGCCACAACTTTGGTTTTCAGTGTTCACACCTAATTAAGCCAAACCTGAAGATTGATGCCACCCCATTGGGACCCTCCTTATCACCTCATGTTTCCACTTAGCTCGTAAGCGCTAGAGCGAAACAAGGCCACAAAATCAGGGCCATCACCAGAAGTTTTGGGTAGCAGCGGCTTTTTTAAAAAGCGCATTTGAATCAACACCAAATTCTTAATGAACCTCCTTCCGTTGTTGGAGCTATCTCTCAGTTCAGTTCAATTACCACCTAAGAATATTAACCTCTAATCAATCATATTTCATTGTTGAACAAAAAGAACATAGTTCGATAAGCACCTCGACTTTATCTAATCAATGTTGAACAAAGTTGTAAATACGTTTATCTTAACCAAGGCAACACTTCGATTGTATGCAATAATCTTTAAAGTATTCGTATCGCAATTAAGGCTTTAAGAACTATATTCTATTTGACAAATGCTGATTACCAGAGCTGATTTGTTTACGAAACAAGAACATTTTTAGATAAGTGTGAGTGTTTAGATGTGCATTACAAAGCCACGATATGTTTACCCATACGGAAACCTTTTTGTACTTATCTCTTTGGCTTGATGCACTTTAAAGGCGTGTCGTCTGCTGCAACACCCCCACCTGCATATTGCTTTTCTGGAACATGAAAATGAACCTGTAATAGTGATTCTACCGATTTTTCCCCTATGATATCCAACTCTTCCAACGCATGAAGAACAAAAATAGAACAACTAAAGCACTTGTAGGTATGGCATCATTGATTTATTTATCAGAATTCAATACATTTTTGTTGTGTATCACAGCATCAGGGGGACATGTTCCCGAAGTCCGCTTTATCAAATACAAATCGCCATGATTATCACGCGCAAATGTTTGTTGACAGATTTGGGGGTTTTCAATGCACATACAATATATTACATAGACACAATAAAAAAGGCATCGTTGATTTGCACTACACAAATATTATTGTATTTTTCGTAACATTAGTAAAATCACAGTGAAATATTACTGCACGCTGCTGAATTAAATATATAGTTCTGGGCCTCCAAGATGTGCATTTCAGTTAAACAGATAGCAACTAACAATATAATATAACCACTGTAGCGTATCGCCCGCAGAAAGTCCCACAGCTTGTCGCAGAAAATGCTCAGTAGGACGCAGTGGAGCAGGGCATGCACGTTGACGATGCGCCACATCCAGGCCACGCAGAAGAACCAAGTCGACTTGAATACATAGTTCTGGCACTGGTATTGGCTGCTGGTGACATTATCTCGCTCTAGCATATTCTGATAGACCGCAATGTACCGATTCCAGGCCGTCGAACTGAGCAGCAGCTGGCCCGTGAAGCTGATCACGTTTTTCGCCACTTTGCGCGTGCTTGCCTTCATTTTGGGTATCATTGTGGGCTCCGGAGACGTTTTGGGATCGCTCATCGGTATTATTGAGTAGCCCCGTCGGGGCGGATTATTTTTCAGGTAGAAGAATATGCCCAGTAGCAACGCGATGCAGCCAAGTCCATCGCACAGGCCGTCTACATAGTAGCCCGACGTGCCAATTTCGGAACGCTCGCCGCGGATATGTTTCTTGACACGGGCCACATGACCGTCCAAGTCATCGAGGAATGTGCGTATCTGGAAGAGCAGCACTCCCAGCCGCCGGTACCCCAGACTGTCGGATGCCACCAGCTTTCCCGCAACACAGGCCACGCCCACATGGAAAAAGGATATCATGTTGGGCGTGATAAAGGCGGAACGTGAGAATCCAATCACATTGTCGAAGATGGTGGCCAGCGGTGCGAACAGATAATGATTGGTGTGGTCCAGCAGTATCGCTTTTACAGTTATATGACAAAGCGGATTTATATCACAAGATATCCATGTGTGGTCTTCGTAGGACGGCTGTTTATCAACGGTGGGAAGTGTCGTGGTGCTGCTGCTGCTCAAATCGCCTGACAAGCTCGGAGAGGCTGGTGCCAGCGACGAAGTCACCGATTCCGCAGCAGTCGAAATGTTGGTGTGGTAGTTTCGATCGATCGCATAGTTGTGGATTCGCAGGAAGAGCTCAACATCCATAAAAATATAAAATATTATTAACAGAAACAACAGTGTTAAAAGTATTTTGCTTATTTGCGAACTAGGCCCAATCATTTTGGTGCTGTGAGGTAGCTTTCAACTTTCAAATAAATAAATTCTTAGCAAGTGCCGTTTGGGAGGAGAAAACTGAAACGAGAGTTGGAAACAAATGCACATTAATTATAGTATAAGCGCCACCGCTATCTTAGTTCTAAAATTCAAAAATGGCATTTCAAAAACGACTTTTCTAAGTAATCTTTCCTTTGGGCCCTGCACAGTGGCCGCATATTAATTCAAATATTTGAATACAATAAATAAACTGTGAACCACTGTACATACATTTGTACATCTGGTGACCGAATGCCGGAATACAATCACAGATACTAAACTCACACACACACACACACACGCTACCCTAATTGATAAATAAATAAGAATTTTATGAGCAATTGGATTACGATTGATTTGATTGATGTACTCACTGACGCATCACATCACATCAAAACATTTTCATTCCAGCTCTGCCTCTCTGCAATTGGATTCTCCGTATTTGTTGTATTATTTTTTGATTTTTGATTTGATCTTTTATTTTGATCGCAAGACAATCCGAATGCGTGCGCAAAGGACGCAATTAACAACAAGAATATTGGTAAATATATATATATATATGTAAATGTAAAAGTTAATGTACAATATTTTTGCACACACACAGGAGTGTACACAGGTGTGTGTAAGAAGGGAAATTAAATAAAAACAAACAGTGTGCCCGTACTAGAGAAATTTCCCTTCCAATTTTGAAATGGGACACTTAGAACTGCCGGAACTACGTTAGCAGAAACTGGTTCCGTGAGCGAACGCGATGGTTGCATTTGATATTCTTTGGCTTTGGGATAATAATGGTGCATTTAAGCTTCCTGGTTGTTAGGCTTACAAACGAGCTACTTTTTCTTATGATCGGAGAAGAATATTTACAGAATATTATTATTAGAATTTTGTATAATTGTTATTTAAGCTTACAAACGGGTTCGGTTCAGTTTTTTCGGTGGATTTTTTCAAATATTGATCCGCCTGAGCCTGATAAGGGGCTCTGCTCAAACACACAATTAAAATAAGAACTTTTATTACATTCTTCTGACCAAACGTGTATATAAATTATAGTTTTAAGATAATGCACTGATATTACAGCTCACAGTATCATCAAAGGTGTTTAACAGATTAAAATTACTTTCGACCAAACATCAAACCTTCGCTGGATCCCAAAATTAGAGCCCTGTGCATTAGTATGGTTCATAATTTACCAATCGATGAATCTCAACTCTCTTTGTAAATAAGTGTGTTAGCGGCAAGCTAAAATGGCTAAAATGGCAGCACTGTCTGGGCATGCATCAGCTGTTGGGTCTTATTATAAAGTCTGTTTAAAAATATGTTTGCGCAAGCGGTAAAAGCGGCTCTGCAAAGGAGTCGCAATCTCCTGCACAGTTCCACCTGTCGCCAACTGTCCGCGGGATCAACCGCCATTCGGAGCAAGGCCTACGACCATGATGGGAAAACAAAAGTGTCAATACTTAACACGGAAACAGACATGGGACTCATGATTACGGGGTACAGCCAGTATGGATTTCGGTTAAATAACGACATGGTGTTAATAGGACCCATCAGCGTGTTCCCCAGGTAGGCGTCACGCCGCACTTTCAAGGATTGAATTATGTAAACAATTGTGTTCTTCAGGTCGGTACTTTCTTGGAACGTCAACTCTTACGAGGACATCAACGAGGAAAGCCTCAGCTTATTCCCCACGCTGGAGCCACGAATTGATGTGCTTATCATTGGCATTGGGGACCAGGGGCCGACGCCACAACTGTCGAAGCGGCTGATCGAATTCATGAAGAAGTACAAAATAAACGTTGAGGTGCTGCGAACCGAACAGGTGGGCTTTATTACCAAGTGGATTGTGTGAAAAATGGATTGTATGAAAATGAAACTCTTTCCAGGCTTGTGCTACCTTTAACTTTCTCAATGCCGAAAGCCGAATGGTGGCCTGCGCCCTGATACCGCCGCTGCATCTTACCTACAATGAAAACGATGTTCTGCAGACGAAGTTGAAACACAAACAACTCTATGAGGACGATTAGTCTGTGGGAATTGTAAAGTCTTAGGGGAATTATGATATGTTGTTGTATGATTTATAAAAATAGCCAGAATAACGAAAGCGAAGTGTCAATTAGCTCTGAAGAATTAGCAAGGTAAGTAGAATCGAACAACTGATTACCGCGGGATGCGGGCCACAGGCCCTCTTGATCTTAGAAATGAAATCACTCAATTCAAAAATATCTCTTTATTCATATGCATTAAAGGGTAATAAAAGCTACACACACATCTTTGCAGTTGCACTGCACAATTCTATTATCGATCTCAGTCGGCCGTGGCGCCAGGATAGCGCTCGATTAACATGGCCACTCCTTGGCCACCAGCTGCACAAGCTGCCACCACACCAAGTTTGCCATCTTCGCGAACCAGGCGGTTGGCAGTGTGCATACAGAGACGAACTCCGGTGGCTGCGAACGGGTGTCCAATGGAAAGCGAGCCGCCCCAGTTGTTCCATTTGGACAGATCGGGTGTGCCGACCTTTTCGCTCAATCCCAAATATGTTTTGCAGAACCAATCCGAGTCCAGGGCCTTCAAGTTGGCCACAATTTGTCCGGCAAAAGCCTCGTGAATTTCCCAGGAGTCGATGTCCTTCAGTGTGAGGCCAGCTTTTGTGAGCAATTTCGGTATGCCGTAAGCAGGCCCCAGCAACAACTGATCAACAGGATCCTGCGACACGTATAGGAAATCGCGCAGATAGGCCTTTGGCTTTAGTCCCAGCTGTTTGGCTTTCTCCTCGGTCATTATCAGGCAGGCTGAGGCGCCATCCGTGAGGAAGGAGGCGTTGGCCGCCGTAATTGTTCCATATGGCTTCACAAATGCAGGCCTGAGCTTGGCCAAGCTCTCGGGACTGGACACGCGTATGCCGTTGTCTTTGTCTACCACTTGATCCACGCCTTGCACCTTGAAGGGCACCAAATCCGTAAAATAACCATTATCCTGAGCTTGCTTGGCCATTTTATGGGATCTCAAAGCATAATCATCTTGCTCGGCACGCGATACATTGAAAGCGGCCGCCAGTCTGTCCGCGGAGTGTCCCATAGTCTCGCCTGACGAGAACTCGGCCACTGCGGGCAATTCGGGGGCCAAAAAGCCAGGCCGGAAGGTGGACAGCAAAGAGAGACGTTGGCCCAAAGTCTTGGCCTTGTTCGCCTTCAGCATCAGAGCGCGCATCTTACGAGAATGACGTATGGGCACATCCGACATAAACTCAACTCCACCGGCCACGATAACATCATAGGTATTCGTGGCGATTAAACCCATGCCGGTTGTGATGGCCTGCAAATGATGAAAAGGGTTAAATATGGTATGGAGCGAGCCACTGCAATGTCCTGCTTAGGTGGTAATACTATCTGACTCTCTGGATATCCGAAATGAAAATAGACTCAAGTGTAAGCTAATTACCGCATTTGAGCTGATGCAAGCCATGGTGACTGTGTGGGCGGGTGTTTTATTGCTGAATCCGGCTGAAAGTGCTGCCTCACGTGCGATATTTGAGGTTTTGACTTCTTGGATGACACTGCCATAAACAATATAGTCGATGAGTTCCTTATCAAGCCGGTGCTTTTGCAACAGCGATCTGTAGAGAGAGAGGGAGAGATAGAGAGAGAGAATGTAGTTGCCAATTCACTCAGATTTCAGTCCAACTTACAGCAGAGAATGGCGCGCCAGTTCGTGGGGCATCAACTTTGAGTAGGAAGTGCCAGAGGTTAGGAAGGGGGTGCGGACGCCATCCACAAGGACAATATTTTGGCCATTGTTTCGCTGTTTGGGCTGAGGTGCGGCAGCCGCCGCTGCAGACAGGGGACGACATTGAACTACAAAAAGAACAAGAAGTGGGAGACATTTAAGGAACTGCCAACTGTTGCATTTGCCTCTGTGTGCGTGTGTGTGTGTGTGTGTTCTCACACGTCACAGCGATTAAACAAGTTGGACTTTGCACTTTGCTAAGATTCAACCTCTTGCAGCTGCTAACGTAATGTAATCGTATTGCAGTGTCAAAGTCCAAATTTGTGGTACATAACTGCACATACATATGTAACTGTAATATCAATATGTATGTATTTCTGCAGATATGTACTCTTAAAACCTTGCTTCGAATTGGTTTGGGAACCACAATTACCTCTTCGGGAAGCGCTCAATAAACTGCTTGCAGTCTTGCGGCTTAACACACAGATTTGGGAATTCATTATATTATTTATTTGGAAAGTCGATCTCGATCTCGATGCCCCTTACGTGCAGTGTTAGAAAACGCCGCACTACCAATAGTGTGACCAGCGCTGAGCAAAATGCCAAAGGCGGGCTGACCTTAAAAATACCAAACAAAATACTTAATACATTTAATGTATTATAAAATAATACAAAAATAAATGTTATGGTCTAATTGTGTTGGAATCGCTATACGAATTAAAGCCAATCACCTCGATATTCACATATTTCTCATTATCATGTTATTAAAAATTTAAATAAGCGCCACTAAAACCTTTAGACTACTAAACCACTAGACTTTTTAACGAACACGGGAACCAGTAAATTTAACCAATTTTGTCGTTAAAAACACTCCAACCAACAATCGTGTGTTGATCTTACCGTGAGGGTCAGTAATACCAGATGTGTAACTCACATTTCTTAGACATCTGGTTCAACCCATCAAAACGATTGAATATAATAGTTTAGATATATCCGAATTTCCACTCAATTTCTGTGGTGGGCGAAACGTTATTTGCATTATACTTGTTTTATTTAAAAGATCTGCACCATTTTCCAACTACCTTAGTGTTCATTGTACATCAATTCGTCCAATGTAACTCTCTTTTTCACTCCTTTATTGTATTCGTTTACAAAAAGACATGCATACACTTAAGTATATGCAAGGGAGATTTCTCTTATGTCCTTGATCCCCAATAAGTTGCAACTATTTAATTTCTACAGTTCTTAATGAGCACACGCCGCCTTCATCTACCCTTTTTCACATAAAGTAAAACAATTCGAGTTGTCCTTGAACCTAATGCCAACCGTTCGTCAACACTTTGTGTGCCAGTGTATGCAAATTCGGATGTCCATTTCTCATGCAGAGCGAAGGGTTTGGTGTGATTTCCCTTAAAGTCGTAAGTGTGGATAAAAATTTCACATTGCAGGGAAGGCATAGAAAAATTTCTAAATTTCAAAGCACTTAAGGCCAAATTCTGAACTTCTCGTTGGCTGCTAAGTTCCAGTTAAGCCTACGAGTTACTGAAAGTTTATGAAAATACATTTTAGATTTAAAAACACAAATTACAATCCCAAATATTCACATGGAATTGGAAAGCCTTTGCCACTGCAACTGCATCAATTCGCTAGGCTCAGGTTCAAGGACAAATCTCTTTGTTGCCTTTAATGTGAAAGGGTAGATGTAGTTGGCGTGTGTACACTTCGGATTGCTGACCGTTTGGGTGTCATAAAAAGAACAAATAGCAGGATAATCGACACTCATTGGCTTGGATCAAGGTCATTGAAGAAATCCTTATGGGTATTGCAGTTTGGTGCTTCATTTGCATTCGTACCTAGGAAGTAGTGAGTAGTGGTTGCATAATGAAGGCACAGGATGCAAATGTAATGCATATTTTGTTAATGAGGGCAAGCCAAACGTTTCGGCTCTTGATTGAACCAATTTCAATAGAAAACGAATAGTTCTGTTCAATATAGGATACCTTTTTTGTTAATATAAGGAAATCCTTTTCTATTTTTAGTAAGACCACAGTGGTTTAGCCTGAAGATTTTTAGACACTTTCGTATTATATTGACCAAAAAATTAGTTTTCTCTATTATGCCCTCAGCTGTATACTGTATACTTGTCCGATATTTGATCAAAGATTCCCTTTTGAGATATCAGAAAACTGAAACAGCGGTCAATCTATCAATACATAGATAGATCAGTAGAAGTGGGCTATCTAAGTTCTCATATGAGTTTGCTGACAGCCAAATCACTGTCAACTGAGGTGGTTTTGCCGCTCTCTATTCCGAATGAAATTGCTTATGTTTTACTTTTGGCAAACCGAGAAAACAAAGATCGAAAACGATCCAAAATGGCTCATTCTGAAAAGAGAGAGGCTGTCTTCTACGTTTTACTTTTCGTTTTGGCTGAGAAAATCAAACCTAATGGCCTACTCTAGTTGTTCTCCTCCAACCCGACAGCGGTCGCTGAAAAACTCGAACTAGCAAAGAAAATTCAAAAGAACCGCCAACGATCAGCTGGCAACGCCGACAGCGACGTTGCCGCCAACCAAACCAGTCGTTCCTCTCTTATGATTGGCTCTGTGCTTTCATTCGGCCGACGATCGCATCAGAGACAAGACGTGCGCGCGCAAATTGAAAGTTGAAGAGTTGCAACGCAGCCGATACTCGTTTCACGAGAGATGCCAGAGAATAGCTACAATAGCTCTCCCAATCTCTCGCTCGCAACGTCGGAAAAAAGTTTTACCAATCAAGTTTTTTATTTCGCAATAATGTATTATAACAAAACTTCAACCTAGTTAAAAGTTAATGTTGTTGTTGCTGCCGTGGACTTTTTGTGAGTGTGCTGTGGTACTGTGGTGGTATTGGTGCAGTAGTGTTGTTTGTTTCTTTCGTTTCGAATTGAATTGGAACGGAGCAAAAGCTAATGGAACTGTGAACTGTACGTGTGGTGCGTGGTGTGAAAACGGAAAACAGAAAGCTGACACAAGCCATTTTAAAGAAATTTTAAATGGAAATTGCATTTCAAATACCAACTTAAACAATGTTAGGCAAGATCAGTAAAAGTTGTCAGGCTGCGCACATGTGTACTCATACTCAATGAACCATAAATAGGCGATGGCCGAGTGTTGATGTTGAAATTGAAAGTTGTGACCACACATACATACATGCGTTCGCTTGTGTGTGTATGTATCTGAAAGCCTGTATCTACACTGCCCAAGGAATAGAACGTGTAACACACAAAAACTCCCTCGCCCCCTTCACCACGGAAGTTAAAAAGGAACTGTGAAAGTGAAAAAGCTCGGCTTCAATTTCAACTCAGACCCACACTCATGTACTGTACGTGTGACATATCTACTTCCACCATACGATCCCAAACAAGAAGCTCTTCTCGGTTTTGTGAAAGGGACTAATTTCTGCAAGATTAATGAAAGAGGTGAGTACGATTTTGGTTGGCCTTTTGAGTACGTTGGCTGCTCGCTAAGTCCATGTAGCTTGCTTGCATTGCAACATCTTTAACACAAAAACATACGAGACCATGTACAAACATACATATGCACCTAAATACACAAAGAAGCCAAGGTCACATACTAACCAAAATGTTATAGAGAGAAAAACAGTCCAAAGCTTAAATTCAAAGTTATAACTGAGCAAGTCAAGTCTGAACCAACAACCAGCAGCAAAAGCAACAGACAAGAAAGGCTTAGTGACCTTCATAGCGCGCTTTTGAGTGTGTGTGTGTGTGAGTGTGTAAGCGACTTCTTTGTCGTTCGTGTACTCTTTTCTTATACCCTTGCAGAGGGTATATTGAACTTGCTCAGATGTTTGTAACGCACATGGTGGGAAGCATACAAAAATATATATTAGTGATCAGCACGACTAGCTGAGTTGGTATAGCCATGTCCGTCCGTGCGTTTGCTTCTACGTTATCTCCTCCGAGAGAAAACTTTGCCGCCATAGGCTCGATCGGTCGAAAACCCAGTTTTAGTAAACAAAAACTTTTCAATTTTCAATGAACTGGCCAGCCAACTGATCATAGTAAGGGTATGTACACTTCGGGGCAGCCGAGGTTAACTTTCCTCTATTTTTCTCTTTCGTTTATTTTTATTGTTGCGCAGAAATGTTAATGGGTTTCGTCAACATCAGTCAGTCGTCTGTATGTATGCGCATAACGAAATTTTAAGCCACACATACCAACGCAGATACATGTACACACTGGCTAGCTTAACTGCTTTCCAATGAGAGTGAAGGTGAAAAAGCACACATGCATGCACACACACACACTCAAACCAACATACATATATGTATGTATGTGTGCACATAAGCGAACACGCAAGCCCGCAATTACAAGGCGATTGCTTGAAAAAGTATGCGCACTGTTCCGAGAGCGCAGATGTTACAAAATGTCTTCAAGCACAAGCATAAGTTCATAAGTATAGTTACAGTGCCGAGTACGGAGGGGTCCAAGTATGGGGGACAGCTACACTCCCCTTGATCAGCAAGGGGAAAGCGAAATATAAGATTCAAATTTCGGTTTTTCCCCCATTTCAAGATGATCTTCAGTTCTGAAATGGACAAGTATTTAAGATATTCAAATTCAGGGCTGCCAACTGATCGGAAATAAGAACCGGTTCGGTTCAGTGGTTCACAGAGTATTTTCGGTTTATTGCACGGCTTTTGAAGCAAACTGAATCGCGGCTAGTAGATTAAATCTAGTTTTTTATATATTTATTGAAGGTCTGATGGCGATTTTGCAGAAAATCCCCTCCTTCCCTTAAAACTGCTCTTAAAATGTTTGCTTTTTTCCTAACTTCGGAAGGTAAGGCAGTCCGAAAAATTTAAAAACGCAAATTATGTTCCTAGATCGACCGAAATTCTGGCACGTCTCAACACTGAAAGACCGTTCTTAAGTGTAACTACCAGATTTCTTCATTTCCCTTAATTTCAGCGAATCTTAACCCTTTATCCTTTAACCCTAAATCTGTTCGGAAAGTTCTTATTTTTATGACTTTGGAAGGTGGGGAAGCTCATAAAACCATAAGACCGTTAGGTTGGATCAGATTATAAATTATTGAAACTGTCTCAAACTGTTTCAAATACGATCAGTTTTGATATATGTGTCAAGGTCAATAATTCTGATATTTAGCTGTTAAATGACAGAAATTAGTCTTCTTATATATCCTCCATATTGGTATTTTCCGATTTTAACAAATAGATAATTATAAATCATCATAGAATACACATTAACTTATCAAAAATAGCACAACAACAGCTATCATGGTTTCGCCATACTCATTCTCCTTCTTTCCTTAGTTGAGTTATTGTTTGTTCGAAATACCATTGAAATAAGTGTACGTTGTGGAGACACTTATTTAGTTACTGTCCGAATTTCTTTCAGATTTCCATGCTTGGAAATAGAAAAAAGCTAGGTCAATACAGGTCATTTAATTTATCCTTTCATCTCTGCTCATTATCTACTGATAGCAAGCGCAGCAATTACCTTGTTTTCAATTTCTTGCCTAACATCACTCAAAAATGGATATATTTGACCGGATTTTCACTGGGATCATACTGGGATCAATGATCACTGGAGTATTAGTCTCCTAAGTCTACTCAGCGTACGGTTAAGGATTGGTTTGGTTCGGTTCAGAACCCGTTTGCATTTCAATTAAGTTTGTTAGTAACTTATGTCATATCAAAAGTATGCCATGTAATAAAAATAGTTTCTTAAAGCTGCACACGTTATATTATGGGAGTATGCACCCCTGTGTAAGCATAAACAGCCAATGGTTTGTTGTTTTGAAGCATTGGTTTATGGTTCCAATAAAGTTTGGAAGTGATTGAACAAAATCCAGACATAAAAACGCCTTCGACTTCCCAGTCAACTCCACCTTTAAAGTAGTTTTTAGTTTTTATGGTTAATAAAATGAAATGCATTAAAAAAAATAACTACAAATAAAGCCAATAGAGCTACCAGTTTGGAGATAAGTAATCAAGTGGGATTACCTCATACTTATAATAGTTGGATGCGGAAAGAGTGAGCTGTATATTAAATTTGGAATCAGCTGTGGGCCCAATATTTGAATTTAAGAGCAGTCCAACAATAACAACAGAAAAATCCACCTATTCAAATCAAGATTTAGGTCTACAACCGACAAAATTACAATTGCCCACCGCTGATCAGACGATCAAACTTTTCTAGACAGTCTTAGACGGGTTTTACACGGTGGAGCAAGCTTAATTTGTTCTTGAAGAAGCTTTCGAATGTAGGAAAGAGGTGAAAATAGATACTCCAAAACACTCGATTAAAAAGTAATAGTTTGGACGAAATTAAAATCAATTATTTGATCCCGAGACCTTAATTTCTTCCTCCGATGAACTGCTTGGAAAATTGTATTACCTCAAAGTTCCGTTGGAAGATTGTTTGTTATTTTTGATTTTCGGTTAGCCCCAAGAATAAAAGTTTCCACCACTCCCATGTTTGCACATAAACTGCCATAGCTGCACTTTCCATAAACACACACGCACACACACACACCTACAGTTGTACTTAAAAGTTTTGAATTATTTTGAAATCTCTAAAAACCTTAGCTTTCAATTCTAAATCTATCTTGCAAGTTTTCTATTCAAATATTATGTACAGCGATTTGTAACGGGAACGGGAAAGAGCCTACTTTCAATTGAAAATGCTATCGCCTCTTTCTTCGTCTGTGTATGTGTGCATGTATTGCTCATTTGAGAAATTATGTAATTCCAAATTTGGGTCATTTTTACGAGTGTAGCATTTACAACAAGTACAATGGCGCGGCTGGCTGGCTGGCTGGCCGAGTCTTTTTTGCAATTTTTGTAGCTGGTTTTTAACCAAGAGAGCTTTCGTGAAAGGGGAAAGAGCACAAACTCTGATTCGAAAATGTATTTGTGTGTGTGTGTGAGTGTGTGACTGTGCCTCAGCAAAAACAAGTTTGGCGATGCTTAATGCTGCTCCGCGCTCCCTTTCATACAAATTGTATATCCACAGCCACTCACTCGACTCGTCGTTTAAACAAAACTTTCAAAAGTTTTCCATATTCGCTTTCTCTTTTTGTGGCTGCTCTTGATCAACACATAGCACGCCATTCTCTTTGAGCTAGAATGCGGACATGCCGCACATATATATGTACCATACATATATACACACTCACACACACAAATGTGACCAATTGCAAAACCATTACATCGGAACGATGACGACGACAAAAATCAGAAAGTGTAGTGTAATAGGGCAGGGCTGGAAGCCCACAACATTTTTCCGGAGCTCTGGTTCGAACCAACAGTTGTTAATTGTTCGCGGTTTTTGGGTTAAGGTTTTTCAATTTCTTCATATTGGAGAAAGAGTGTTGACTTGACTCGATAGTAATTTATAAAGGTTTTCCCCAGAAGTATGCTCATTAAGTCGATTGAGCTTTGTCTGTTTCTATAAACTAGTTTCTCAGTTTAAGAGCCATCGAGCTGACATCGAGCCATCGATTGATTTTATCTTGTAGCTGCCTTAGAAACGATCGATTTCAAGTGTATTAAATCTCTGAATCAAGTCAACTATTCTATATTCTATACCAGTAACTTGAATTTTTAATAAGAATCGCTTGATAGAAGTTCAGATCTGTAAATGTATATTTACTGTGAACCGAACTGAATTGAACCAAAATGATCATTTCTGGCTTGGTTTAATGCATGGTTCACAGCGTGAACTATGTCTTAGTTCCGGGTCTGAACCGGTTCAGTTGAAAACCGGTTTGCTGCCCTGGTTATAGCTGATCGCGTTCTGTAAGCAATTCCATGCATACATAAGTATGTATGTGTGTATGCTTGTACGTGCGTATTGTTCAGCTTTTGTGTGGGCATGCACTCCCAATCGCAGAAGCATTTTCGTGTAGAATCAGCCCCCCCACAAGAGCTTTTTTTTTTACATGCCTCAAAACAAATCTTACCCACACACACACACACATACACTAGCATGGAGAGAAAAGCTTTTTGTGAAAGGTGTTTCTTATGCGCCGTTTGTAAGTTAGCGTGTTTTTCTTGTGTCTTGCCAGCGCTCTCCGAACAACTGTTGCTTGCTCCGACCGTCCCCTTCATTCTCACAGAAAAGTATGAACGCCAGTTTCGTTTCTGATTGCGAAATGTTTTAGAGTGGCGCATAATTATGTAGGAATAGTTTTCGTCGTACTGCTGTGATGGCCATACCCCCCGCGTCCCCATCTCAATTCATCAGCCACTACTTCCAGCTTTCGCTTCTCATGGAAAATAAAACAATATGACGAGACGAAACCATTCCCATTCTCTTGCTGTTGCGGGCCAAGCCGTCATTCAAGTTTTATTGAAAGTGAACGTTTCGTATCCGCAGCAGCGACCGCAACGGAGCGCAACAAAAACAAAAAAGCAAGACTATCTTTCTGAAGTTTTCAGATCTGCTGAACTTTAGCTTCAATGTGTGGCCATGCACACAGATGAAGACACACACACACACACACACACACGGACGCGAAAGCGAAAACAAGCTTACAAGCCATGCTCTTGCACAATACAATATGACACATGGCCTTTTATTTATACACAGACATGGTGGTGCGATGGTGTGGAAGTTGGGGATACACAGACACTCGCACACACACACACACACACACACAGACGCAAGCGCAGTTCAGTGTAACAATTGGTTTGTTAAAAACAATTTCATCGTTGCCTTCGCGCCAAACTCAAATTCAACACCAACGCAAGGCAAAAGCAGCGCAACTGGCTGAGACATCAGCAGCAGTCGCGCACAAGCAGAGCGTAAGAGGGAAAGCTTTCAAGCGAGTGCAGCAGAGTTGGAGCGCGTACAGTGGCCCTCATAACTCTGCGTACACACAGAAATCAAAGTTCAAATATTGCCCATTAACCACCAAATATGTGGAAATATTTGACCCTAATTTTTAAAGTTATTCAAAAAGTTCTTAGTTTAGACTTAGAACCTACTTTTGAAGCGTCAGCCAGCTCTCAGCTTCTGTCGATTCTCTATCATCAGCTATCTTACGATTTTAAGCTCGTCAGTAAACTGAACCAAACCGAACCGTTTTGCTTAGTGGTTTTTGTTGGGGATCAACAGTCTTAAAACGACGCCGGTTCGGCTTGTCTACGGAGCTAGCGTTTCGGTTCGGTTCAGAACCGGTTTGCATTCCAAAATATATATTCTTGATGAGTATCATTATCCGAGTGGATTAAGCGCTCTATGCATGGACGTACGATTTTCTATCCCTTCAAATCTCTGAAATTTCAATAGAAATCGGATAATAGATAGCAGGGTTATAGGAATATCAGCTTTTGTCATATATATCTGTTGATAAAAGAAACGTAGCATACTTCTTGGCTCTTTCATTATGTTAATATGTCAGCATTAATGTGAATTCTCTTTAAATTAAACATTTCTTATAAAGTTTTAATGTTCTTCAATGGGTTTATATATTAATTATATAGAACTGAGAGAAGGATGTCGTTTTTGGGTATTGATATTCTTTGGTATCGTCTTATATTCATATTTCTTAGCTTCTAGGTTAGATGAAATAATGTTCAAATTCTGTGAATACTGAATTGAACAAATTATTCAATGTTTGTTGAGAAAAAACTCCACGCCCAAGGTTGAAATATGGAGATAGAGGGCCATATTCTATAATTGCAACTCTGGACTGGGTTTCTAGAGATAAAATGTAGTTTTAAATCCAATGCAGTCATAATTTAATCCATTTTTCTATCTAGTGCCAATGAACACATCTAGATTTCTAAGGTTCGGTTCTCGGACCGGTTCTCTCCTTAACCTGTCGAAATGAAAACAACTTTTGAAGAACCTTTGCTAAATATTTAAAAACGAGCTCAAAGGAAGCCTTCTTCGGCCAATAATAATATGCTACATTTAAAGGGTGGTCATGTATTTAGAAGATTTCACTTCAAAGACAATAAAAGTATTCAAATCGGCGGTGCAGACTTTCTTGATCTGCACGAAAATGAAGCTTGTTTCAAAATGTTCGCTTTACAAACAAGTTTTAGATATAAATCTGTATTTAGTAGAAAAATTAGTTCAATCAGGGTACAGTTTGTTGCAATTTCTGGATAGTCATTCCATGTCTTACCTTTTGTATTCCAAATTCTGTGCGCTGTTCCCCACCGCTGCTTCCGTTGGTGTCACAATTTGTTTAACATCTGTACCCAGAGTTTTGGGGCCAAGTGTAGGGCTTAGATTCGGCCAGCTCTGGGGCTGGCTGCCTGCTGGCTCTGCTAGCATAAAGTAAAGCTTTCATCTTTTCCAGTGAACAGTTTTGAGTGTAGCAAGCACAAACTCACACACACACACACACACACACGCGAATAATGTGCATACAAAACAGATACAATATGTACTGGAAAATCAAAAATGAAGAAAACCTGATTAGTAGACAGTTTCTATTGCCCGATACATCAGCTGCGCAGAGTAACTGAATCGCTGCTGTTATGAAGAGCCGCCGGAGAGCAAGCATAGAATTTTGCATACCAAAGGGCTTTCGTCATCGCATTAATGCTCCTTCTTCTTCTGAGTTTTGCAACAGAAGAATAGAAACAATTTTTAAAGGGAGGGAGGGGGCTTAGGTTGTGGGTGCGGGCTTTCAGTTGGTTGGACCCCTTTTGTGAGTGTGTCTGTGTATGACACAACCAGTTAATAGACCGTCTGGCTCGCCATTAACGGAGGGGAGACACTTCGGTGAAAGGCGGCTTATTGCTGGCATATTGTGTAATACTCGCCAGAGAGACAGATGCAGACACTTTTCCCATTCCAAAACTTTCTAATTTCGTTGTTTTCGCAATTTAATCGCATGCTCCAAATGTTTTTGGCAACTCACCTGAAAATACAATTCTATTCTATGGAGGCTCCATAGCTCAGAGGGATTCATTTCCTGATGAAAAATAACAATTGAGACTTGAAATAGTATTAATAATTACTAATATTTGATTTGCAGAATGAGGCTGTTGGTATAAACTATATAGATTATGGCTAGATATGTAGACCAAGGTTAAAGCAACTAGAATCAACCTTGACCTTGAGTAGGCTTATAAATTAACCGTGTGGTGAACGTTTTTCTACCCCAGGTACTTTATATAGTTGCAGGCAGTCCAAAGAAAGAGCTTACGAGCCGAGAGCTGTGGCAAATGAGTCGAGAGCTGTGGCTCACGAGCCGAGATCTATGGCTCACAGCTCTGAACCGATAGCTGTTTCTCAAGAGGCGAGAACCATGGCTTACGAGCTTACGAGCCGATTGCTGGCTCACGGCTCTCGACCTCGAGCTTTCAGCTCTGACCGAGAGTCAAAAAGCGGCTGAGAGCGCAGCTCGCTCGCTAGCTGTTTGTATAAATCTTTTCCTAGGGTTCGGCTATGGTTTGGTTAAGAACCTGGCTGGCATACCTGTAATGTATGCGACTGTTTTGACGAGTTAGGTAAGTTATGCTTTCTTACAACGTCGCATAGAGGCTGGTGGAGAAATCACCCTCTATCATCAGCCATCAATGCCTACCAACTGTCAGTCCATCAACAGTCTCTCTATGCCTGCAACGGCATAACTGTTTGGGAATTTCAAAGCCGCAGACGTGCAAAATAAATCGATAGACAGCTAATAACTGACAGTCGCCATGCTTTAAGTGGGTCCCCAATGGCCTAACCACCCTATTAGTTTGACAGTATATGATATTTTTGTGTTAAATGTTGATAGTTTCTTTAAAGAACCACATTGTTTAATACTTAATTGAAAGCCTATTAACTATTACTCAACCTCAATCTTAATAAGGATAAAAATGGAGTGGAGTGGAGAACAATTTTGCAACTTCCATCCATCCCATCGCTATCCGTGTCTCCAACCAATTCCAATTCTAATAAATCTCCACATATTTTTTTTTTTTTTTGCAGTTTCAAAGAATGTTGATGTTGCAATACAGCAAGCATGGCGAGTGCATACTCAAAGAAATTGGAGCAGCGTTCAGGGGGGAGCACCCGGCAGACTTGACGATTGTCTGTGAGAATAAAGTGAAGCTGCATGCCCACAAGCTTGTTCTGGCAGCTGCCAGTCCCCTTATAAGGTAAGTGCCTTGCTCTTGATCTTCAATTTGCTGCGAATGGGAGAATGAATGCTACAATTGTGCGCCTTTTTGTAGAAACCTGCTGGAGGACACCCACTTGAGCGACTGTTCGACGACCGTCTACTTTCCCGATGTAAATGCCACCTATTTTAAATTTCTCTTGGACTTCCTCTACTCCGGGCAGACATGTATCACTTCGCGGGACGTGAACTACCTGCACGATTTGTTGCTTCTGCTGCAAATAAAGTCGGACAGCTGGAAGACCACAGACTCGGCCTACTTGAGTAGCAAGTGCAGCAGATCTCGCAAGCAGCAGCAGCAGCAGTACTCATCCTCCCAGAATTTAGACCAATCGCTTAAATATGAAGTCGATAGCGTGGACGAGTCCCGAAATGCGGCTGACTTCTCCACATTCTCTGCCGAAAACTGCGAGAGCAGCCCCCCAGAGAGTGGCGGCGGCGGCGGCGGTGGCGGTGGCGGTGGCCAGAAGGAGGAGGACGAGGATGGTTGCACCCACAAGGACAACAAGAGCGACAAAGACAGCGACGAAATTGTAAATCTCTCCAACATTCCTCCGAGCGGGCCCGGCACCAATAACAACAACAACAACAATAACAACTCTGCAATCAACCCAGTTAACCTGTCCCTTGATCTTCGAATGAAAGGCGAGAACTCAGCGCGCAACGAGATCAGCAAAACCTTCGGATCAGGATCGGACCACAGTGCTGGCATTGACTCGGTGGTCAGCGCCAGCGAGAGCACAAAACGAAAGGGACTGTTCTTTGACACGCACAAGGATGTGATGAAGCCACTGTCGGATGGCTCGGACATCAACAGCTCGCCGGAGAACTATGTGGTAACGCCGCATCGAAAACGTCGCCCCGGCTTCCACAACACGCAGAGCGACAACCAGCCATTCACCTCGTATCAGCACAACCTGTTGGAGGAGCTGCGGCTGGTCAAATCGACCACCTCGCCCATATCTGGCTTCGCCTCGGAAAAGAACATGCTGTCGCATCTCGAAGACGGGGCAGTCAATGGCGGCGACACAATGACACCGGACCGGAAACTACTCGAAGCACAAAGGAATCACCGGGCACAGAGCCCCACAGAGATGCAGATGCATCTGGGGCCGCAGTTCGTCTACCAGTGGCAATCGAATCAGAACGCCGCCATCTCCACCATGCCCAATCTGCAGTCGCGGCTCTCTAGTCTGTCGCACATCAACCTGAACCTGGACCCAGAGAGCCGCAACAGCTCCGCATCCGTGTCGAACATTGCCAGCAGCAACTCGCACTCGTCGTCGGTGCGCGAGTACAGGTGCGAGTACTGCGGCAAGCAGTTCGGCATGTCCTGGAACCTGAAGACCCATCTGCGTGTGCACACCGGCGAAAAGCCGTTCGCCTGCCGGCTCTGCGTGGCGATGTTCAAGCAGAAGGCGCATCTGCTCAAGCACTTGTGTTCGGTCCATCGGAATGTCATTACCACGACCAACGGCACGGACACGGAGAATCGGTACAGCTGCTGCTTCTGCTCCATGTGCTTCGAGTCGGTGCAGGAGCTGGTGCGGCACTTGTCCGGGCACCACAACAACCTGCTGCTCACCAAGAATCTGCGCGAATAACCTAACCGATCCGTTTGACCGGGCGCCCGTGATGCCTGCCCGCCCGTCGTCAAGCTAATGCAAAGAGACCTGAATTTTAAATATATATACAAAAAAAAAAACCCTACGGTAAACAGTACACAGTAACAAGATTAATTACTTATTGTATAAATATGTAATATGTATGTACATTTAAAGCGTAATTCGTAATTCTACCCACAACACATTCACACTCACGTGACCCCCACCCCCCCCCCCACTCGACCCCGTCACCGTCACCGTCGCGCGACACGGCACGGCACGCACTCAGCCGCAGCTCCGGGCCGAGCGCGCCACTGTCTTCTCATTGAAAACACGTATTTGGCGTCCAATACGTTGATATATATATACCACACACACACCCCACGGCTGGTCCACCACAATGAACCTTTATGTTGTAAGCATATTTTTATACAAGAGGTATTGTAATTTCTTATGTATCTTCTACCTGTCGTCTTACCATGAACACTTCATTACTTACACTTGAATATTTTTATACCCTCCTGTTTTGCATACTTTAGATTTTACACGCCCTTCCTTTGAATACGCCAATAAGGAAGTGTGTACATTGTACAGTATAAATTCGCAAGATCGTAATAAAATCAGAAAAGCATTTTGTATTTCGTTCTCCTTTAAAATGATTAATTTGTTAATGGATCGATCGATGGATAAGTATTTGTATTTCAAGTAACAAAATCACCGACCCAAGGGGTTAAATCGTCCAGCAGAGGTACCCCTACTGAGAACTGTGTCAAGATAGGTGGCAATTGGATTGCACTCCAATAAATCTAGAAATTCATCGATCTGAGTATTCAGCAGGGCAAGGGTTTCGGTGCTCGGCGCTTTTCATGGAAAACTAAAGAAGTAATCTTCACTTTAGCACAGGGTTTGTCAAGAGGAGCGATGCCACAGTGAGACTGTATTAGTGCGCCAAAATGAAGCGACAAAAACTAGCTCCGACCTGCCCTCATCAACCGCTGCGATGATAAACGCTCTGTTTGCTTTCTTTAGACATATCTTGTCGGTGTTAATAGTGACCCTGCGGGCCAGGCGTAACCATCGTTGGTTAAAAAGTAGAGCCAGCAACCTAATTATTATTTTACAAACTGTTACACACCATATTTATCATACATGATTTCGAACAAAAAATCGAATAATTGGCAAGATAATCGATAGCAAACGGTGGTTGAATACGATTGCATTTCACAATCGCATTTTTCAACGTTTCGAAACTAGTCTGGAACTAGTAAATAAACTTATTACCAACCTACACCCCAAATTTCATACTTGTTTCTGAAATAATTTCTAAAATACGGCCTATGAACCACTTTTCTATGTGGTTCCATCTAACCAATCTACAGTACAAACTTCAGGCTCTTGGCTTTAATAATATCTGAGTTATGGCTCTGAACCACTTTAGTCGAACCGGTATAAGAAAGCTGGTTTAGTAAAGAAAAAATTAATTTTTAAACGTTTTCGATGGCCTTCGAAACGGTTCACAGACTTAAGATAACCCTTATGACTCTTTTCTTGTAGATATGAACATACTGTGAAAGTTTTCCGAAGAAACCGAAGGAACCAACATACAAAATTTGGATTTTTTCAACGATTATTTGAAAATTTGTGGGAAATCTTTAGCTATTTTTATGACAAAATTTGTAGCCTTTCTACAAAATTAAGTTGATTTTTGCCAAAAATGCTGCAAAGTATAAAAAATGTATAGTTAAATTTAGAAAACAAGCAAAAATAAGCAAATAAAACTGCTCTACAGTACTTTTTCCCAATGAAGCAAGTCAATTTTAACTGTTGTCATGGAAACTCTATGGGCGAGTTATCTATCTTTTATCGAAACGATATTTTTCGATTTCACAATTTTACAGCATTTGTTAAAAAGGGAAATTTACTTTGCTTAAGTCCGAAAATGAAGTTAAAAAATGTTTTAGATGAGAAATCGCAATAAATCTTGTTCATTGGTTGTTTGGAAAAGTAAATGTAGAAAGGTGTGTATATTTCTAGTTTTCTTTGGTTGCTGTTGAAGCGGAAACATCCTTTTTCAAAGGTCACTATCCCCACTAACATAATTCAATGACCTTTACGTCTTTTTTACACCACATTTTAGACTATTGCTTGACTTTTTAGCTACATTTTGAATACCTTGAATGATCTATTACCTATTAATAGGAATAGCGTTGAGCATTGTACCACCAAGCGCACATTAATTTCCTTAGTATACTCTTAGGCGCTTGCCATTACGTCTAGTTTCACCCCGACAAGACTCTTTCCGTTGCATTTTCCGTTTTCAAATGCCACATTTGAATGTGCGCCGAAGTTGCCCGCCACACATGTATCGTTTGCAACCCAGCCCAACGGTTATAGATAATATTTCCACTGTTGGCTGTTGGCTATAACAAAACAAGAAACGAACTTGTCAAACCATCTCATGCGTATTTTCAACTGCGAGCGAATTTGGTCGCTTGGAGTGTTAACGTTAACTGTTATTTTTAGTTAAAAATTGCCACTGTGAAGTTGAAGAGAAATTTGGCTGCGACAATGTGGAAGTGTCTTGTGCAATACATGGGGACAACCAAGAAAAGCATTTAATGACGAACAATTCCAACAGCAACGAAGGCTAAGAAGCGCCCACTGGGGCATACAACAAATAATAGGAAAAACTGCAACAATCGCTGCCATAGAGGCCCCCATACCATAGTCACGCACACACACATACACACACGACGCACACATACATATTCGCAGCACACAAAACAAGAAACCGACACACAAATCGAATAGATGCAAGCAAATTAATATATAATATATAATATAAAACCCATTTTGGGGAATCAGTGATTACATATTTAATAGCACAACAAACAAGCAAACAAGCAAACAAACGACTAAACGGAAATCTCTCGTGAAATATCATCATTAATCGAATCGAATCAGAATAACAATGGCTTTACCGAAGAAAATCAAATGTTTTAAGTATTTAGTTTACAGTTATGTATTTCTCCTAGCGGTAAGTTGGCCAAATCTCACATACATATGTACACTTGCATTAGAATAAGTAACATGTCGAATTACATAAGTGGCGTTTGTACTTATGTATGTATGTATGTACACCATGGCGTATGTAAATTTGTGTGTAAAAAGCTCCATTAGAAGATGCAGTGAACTTTTACATTTGTGCTGCAAGCAATCGTACATACATACATACATACATAGGTTCGTACATACACATCCCATTTAGCTGAATTTCGTCGCAGCAAATATGTGAGAGGGTGTGTGTGTGTGTGTGAACTTTTACATTTGTGCTGCAAGCAATCGTACATACATACATACATACATAGGTTCGTACATACACATCCCATTTAGCTGAATTTCGTCGCAGCAAATATGTGAGAGGGTGTGTGTGTGTGTTTGTGTGAGCCAAATCTGAGCGTAGCTGTGTTTTAATGGACACATCCTTGTGTTTGTACAGGGATATTTGCTCACACACACACACACACTGACTTATGTAGAGCCAAAACATAAATTACAGGGCAATTCACTTAGATTAGGCCAGATTTTGAATAGATGCTGCTGCTGCCACGACTTCAAGGATATGCAGTTACACACAAATGTCCTTCAACCCGACATATTTACATACGCACTTACATACATACATACATACCTAAGTACATAAAGAGGTACACAAACTCGCAATTCTGCGTGGACGACCTTGAGCTACTTAAGAGCTACGCCTATGTACTCGTGCCTGTATGTGTAAGGAAACTTCGTATGACGTCAAAAGGGAGCAAAAGATATGGACACCAAGTACATACATACATACACACATACACACACACTTTGCATGCGGGATCTGTAGTAAAAAATGGCATCGTTGATGCACTCCGACCTAGGTTAATCTTTGCGGTCGAACCTCGTCTTTAACAACATGAATCAAAGGATATCTAAAGCTAATTTATTTAAGGACTATTTCGCATTGGTTAAGCCAAAGTTCATACAACAACAAGCTGAGTAACTGGCATACAAGTGCATGTCGGGGATATTTGAAGGGAAATTTTGCAGTGTGGACCTTCGATTCTAAATGTGTGTGCTGTCTGTGTGCTAAGTTTGTTCTTGTAAAATCGAAGATCCAGCTTGAAATGTCCCTTTTGAATGTTCTTTACTTACTTGACTGATCCCAGTATGACTGATCGATCAGCATTATCTATATATTTGCCAAATTGTCAATCTGTGACGTCCTTGGATCAGAGAATTTCAAAGGATTTATACGGTATATCGAACTGAGCGAGCAAAAAGAGCTGTATAAAAACCTGGAAGACACCAAGTTGATGTATTATAGTTAGCCAGCCTTCTATCGATTTTAAGACATCTAAGCCCAGCTCTATAGTTGCCATTCCAATGTGCTTAACTCCATTGCTTTGGGCCAAGTTAAATGAAAATCGGTCGACTGAATCGTAAAAGCGATTGTTCAATTTGAACATATTTGTAAATTTTCACGCTTCTAGTTTCTGTTTTGTTGGGACGGGCCCTTGGTAAATGTTTATTAATTCCACATATATTGTTTTTTTCCTATGCGACTTTCCAGCTAACCGGAGCGGCTCAAATCTTTCTGGGAACATCCCTGTTGTGGGGACACTCTGTCTATTATGGAATTGTGCAGAATAAGTTGTGGGCACCTGCCGCAATACTCCTATGCCTGGGACCTGTCACCTTTATATTATGCTGGATGGGTTGTCAGGCAACGAATCAAAGGAAACGCTGCCTGCTTGGCATGGTACGTCAAAGGATCGTGACATCGTTACATAGATCAGTGCACTCACATATATTATTGCTCTACTTACAGTTTGCAGCTCTCCTAGTGGCCTGTATATGTGTTCAATTCATTATCTGTGGTTGGTCCCTGGCCATGCGAGAGAATCTGCCTACATCTGTAGAGATCTTCATTGATGATTCGTTTGTAGAGTTCTTAGACAAGTTTTCGCGAACCAAAGTTGATAATTTACATCTATGGAATCGGATGCAATCTCAGGTAAAGATTTTAAGTGTTTTGAAATTGAAGTCATCGAAGTGCTAGCCAAAGTTTACACTTCCTGGCTAAAGGATTTTGGGCAGACTTTACATCTTCTAAATCGCACACTGTTATGGAACAGAAGCTAACATGTAACACAGTTATAACATAAATAGAAGATGTGAATTCGGCTCTAAATGATTCTATGCAACCCAAATCATACGATTTTTAGAATTTTAGAACTATGACATCGTTTCTATATACTTAATCAAACCGAAGCGTGAACCAAACCTGTGGTCCTACAGAAATACTGAACCGAACCGTAAATCCCAAAAAGGAAAACAGTTCGATTTGGTTAATTTTATGTACAAAACTAGTAATATTTAGGTACGATGTACTCAGGCTTACTCGGGCAGAGCTTTTCACCACTCTTAGGACTAAATTTAAAATGTTAAATCCAATGAAGAATTCTAAATGAATCAAAGTTTGAGTATATTTCCATAAAACTCCAACCTAGAGAGCTTCAAACAATCCTTTAACAAGCGATCCTAACAGAAGCAAGATATTTTGCTTCTGGGATTCTCCACTCTCTTACAAAACATAGTTTTCAAAGGACCAAGATTTAAAGTTCTTGATCCAAGCTCTTTCACTTTTATAAAAATATGTGTAGGCATATCTGTTAGTCAGAGAATGGCTTAGTTTTTAAATTCTAAATCTAATTGATACAAACTCATTTTGGAACTCTTTTAAGCAGGTCCGAAGCGTGTTTACTGTTTAAGATTGTAGTAACTACATTTGAATTGTTGTTCGAGACTGTTTAAATGTTGGCTAAAATAAAATACATCTTTTATAATAAAACGTTTTGAAATTCGTCAACAAAAACAGACGATATAGTATATCAAGATGGTATATATCGTGTGCAACCAGAGAAAATCAACTTTCGAATGTAATAGAAGTTGATGGTAACATAATATACCCTTTGCTGAGAAGAAGAAATGTTAAATAGCCTTCGCTTAACTTAATTAACAGAGCATTAACATTGATATGAAAACATGTTAGCATTATGTTGGCAGACGCTGAAAGGTAGGCAATGATTTAATTAACAGACAGGTTGATCTAGCTCTGTTTTTCTATGAGATCTCGGACGTAAATACGGACGGACGGACGAATAGAGGGAAGGACGGACGAACCAGGCTGATGTTGAAGAACATATATAATATATAATATATCGAGCACTGTTAATCAAGAACTGAGCATCGAGTACTTAGTATCAAGTATTATGGTATTGTGTACTTCATACCGAGCATCGAGTACTGAGATTATGCTGTCGGCAGAATTAGAACAAATTTAAGAGTTTATTAACCTATTTTTCCAAGACCACCCTTACCCTAATGCCAATTCAAGAGAAGTCCCTACTCTCTGTATACAAATGCATTGTTATGAATTTGTAAAATTGTTTAACAGAGATGCAGATGACTGTTTCATCAAATCCCTATATTTTAGCATTTTCAAACAAATTAAAGTTTGAGCTGGTGAGAAGCTCTGTTCAAGTTCTCCAGAACAATGCTTGTCAAACCGTAACAGAGAGGGTTGAAAACTTTGATAACACTGAATCCTGGTAACCGCTGTAAATAGTTTTGGTTGGTGTCTTTGATAAGTGTTTGCCGCCTGCATGTTAACAATTCTATATTCAAATGCTTCGAATTGAAACTATTTCGGAATTTGGATTGATTTTTAAGCTATTATTTATTTAACCAGCTACAATGCTGCGGTGTGGATGGGCCACTTGACTATCGTCGACTCTCGCTGCCATGGTCCTGTTGCTCTCGCCCAGAGCACGCATACGAATCGGCTTGTGATACCCATTACAAACGCGGTTGCTTGGCTGTTGTATCGGAGCAGATTAAGAGCCGCTTGATGATAACCGCATTTGGAGCTGCCATTATTGCCATCTTTCAGGTGAGACCGCCACCCCCCCTCCCTCGCCACATTGCAGGTCGTGCCTAACTAACCAACTCCCACTTCCGCCCACAGAGCTTGGGGATCTTTTGCGCCGTACACCTGACCATATTGTTCGGGAAGAACGACAATACTCATCCAATTAATATGAATCGGAAAAAGAAGCAACAGCAATTCCTACCCCTAACCATACAGGACAAGCGGCATGATCTACCATCGCCCATCAATCTGTCACCATCAGCACCCGGGCAGCGGGTTTTAAAAACTGCTCTGCCACCGGCCATGCATAAATGACAGACGATTAGTTTTTAAGAATTAAAATTTATGAAAACTCCAAAGCAAAAGTTATAAAAAATGTTGTAAACTGAGATGGAATGAATATAACTGTGACCCTCAATGTTACGTTATGGTAATTTTAAACAAATTTAACGTTCGAGAAAAGAAACAACATTTGAATTTGGATTCATTCTCCAGTAGTTTAATTAAAGCTTAAAGACAACTGGACTTGATTTGTTTTGCCTAGTTGGTTAAGACGGCGTTCTCCTTGGCCAACGATACGGACGTGAATCTTTGGTATCTTTTGAGAATCGGTCCATGAGGGAGAGACTGGAATCGTTGGCTGGAAACTTTGTCTTAGAAATTCAAGCTCGTCTACATCTAACAAGACAGTTTTTTTTTAAAAGCTTTTACTCTCTCTTAAAAATGCAAAAAAAGGATTCGTTTGACAGGTAAGTACAATGTTGAATTGCTTTACAAAGTACAATGTTGAAAAAGACCAAGAGAAAAGGTGGGATTTCGAAATAATAGAAATAAGAAGAATTAAATACTGAAAGGACTATGATCCGATGACTAACCCAATGGACAATTGCCTCAAAGGTCCAAGCCGAGATTCGAGAAGCTTTTTCACGGCAAGTGTTACATCACAGCTGTCTTCAATAGCTGGTAAAGGTGACTGGCGGCTCAAAAACCTTTAAAGAAAATGCATTTTCATTCCAATAAATCGAACCCACGACCCCTTGCACAGCAGGTACGCCCGATACCCACTGCACCACAGGCGGCTATTATAAGTTTCTTGATCTACGACTTGGCTCAACAATTCCCAGGTACGGACAATTAGGCACAAAGGTGCAGGTCCTTCGAGCCGGACTAAAATGTTTGTAGGACTGTAGATTGAGAATTGGGCTGATAGCTTCAAGTTCTCAGAATAGACTGACCTTATTTGAAAACCTAATAAATAACTTGTGCATACATTCCCGATTCCATTTGTTCCGCTTCATACTTCTGGCTTGAACAGGTTGCTGCTCTTGGTTTCTTGGCAAAGAGCCACCACTTACTCCAAACAGTTCAATATATCTCTGCACAAGGTGCAGACGCACACCACATCGCTTCCAATCTCGTTGGGATTAACCCTAGAGAGACACTTGACGGCGTGCGGCGCTGTTTCGTCTATGGCAACAGTTGGAATGAAGGACAATCGAAAGCAGAACCACGAGAGTAGGACAGTACTGTTCTGTAAAGGTAATCCCAAGCCATCGCCAGCTCTATTAAGTCGACAAGGGAATGCAAGAAAGCAGTGTGCAGGTGGGTCTCCATCGCTTTGGACATAGCCTCGCTCACGCTGGATTACTTTGGAATATGGATAAATACTCCAAGTCACGAATAGACTCGACAGAGAAGGCTCGTCTTAACAAAGCTCAAAACTTCAATGGTTTAGCCAATCTATCCATTAGGTCAAAAAAATCTGCCTTAGATTTTGATAATTTCTGCTGATGGTCGACAATAGGAGCTGGTCAGGGGGTAGAACTGTTTTGGAACAAAAAGGATAGAATATCACAATCAAACTGCTACAAACAACACTTCGAAGGACAACCAAACCACAGTAAAAATGGAATAATTACTGAAGCAATCATTCTCTCAGCGTAACTCCCATTCTACTGAGTACTTTCCTTACCATAGAATTGGGTTATCAGGGTTACAGGTATAGATTATCGATGAATCACAATCGGCGGCACAGTACCCAGCATCGGCGATGGACAGCACATCACACAGTTCGTGTTATTAGTTATCTAGAAATCATTCAATTTGGTTCATTCCTTCCTGGTTGAAATCTGAGGCCCATTTTCACATATTCCTGAGAGCAACGCCTTTGTTTACACCCTCTCTCCTTTATTGGTCAACCAAAAGATGATTTGTCAATGAAAACGACATAATTTTGAAAAATTTTTAATTATAGAAATGATGCCAGTGGAAAGAGGCAATAAGATGCATTATCTAAACGAATGTTCCTATAACAGCAGTAAGATATAGTCACCTGATTTCGACCAACTTAAAAGCTAACCGAGTTTTGGTAAGCTAACATTAAAAACGAACAGTTTTTCTTACAAAGACGTATTTTCCGACTGATCATTCCTATGGCAGCTATAAAATAAAGTCCTCCAATCCGATCGGTTCCGACATTTTATCAGCCTGCGGTAGATAGATAGTAAATAGATTGCCTAGCAACAGACAGACGGTCGGATATAGCTCAATGGACTCAGCTTTTCGGCCTAATCAAGAACATTTATGGTTTATGGGGTCGGTTTCCGTGTCTGGTATAAATCTTAATACCCTTTGCAGGGGTATAACAACCAGAAGGATTTCAGGAAGACACAAATTTAAAAATTACCCAAACCTATAACTTATACTACATCAAGTTCTACAGATCACCGTGCTTGCCAAGCTCAAGAACCAGCTGTCTCCCCGACTAATCTATCTACTTTATTATTTTCTTTATCATAATGCTGACTCATTGATAAGATAAGTGCGAAGATAGTCAAAATAATAGCATTACCATCATCCAATTTACTTAAAACACAATCATTTCAATACTTCAGCTATATTTCTAACTACCTAAGGGCCGATTTCTCATCTTCTAAATAGCTGCTAAGTGTTAGATAAATCTAGATTTTGCTCTGGTTTATGTAACAGATAGGTCTATGTAGAAGTTTAGATAACGGCACTAAGGCAGGTTGCTGGATGCTATGTCAGTTATCTGGCAGCCTGTTCAGACTAAGAAAAATATGTGGGAATTATGTCACTTATCTCTGAACGAATATGCCAACAATCAGTAACTCTGGCAGCTGTTCACACTTGTATGACAGCTACTGACCCTTAACAATATGGCAGCTTGCCAGGGTGTGTTTACGCAGCCTTACAATGTTTTAACCATAATTTTAAGATGACATACAATTTATTTTAAAATAATTAAATGTTTCTAATACTGAAATTAAAGTTTCAAAATCGAACAAATTTCATTTGGCAAATCAAAATTTGTATTCAAAGTACCTCCTTACCATTTGAAAGATACCTGTTGTATCAGTTTTTGGTGTTAGGCACAACAAAATACACTTTAGAATAGTCATTTCACCTACATACATCAATATATTTTATTCAACATAAGTTCAATCCACAATGCTTAGTAAAAAAATATAAAATAATTGATTATTATTAGAATAATTATTATGCATATTTATTTACATGGGGAGGTCATTAAATTTTATCGTATAAACTTTTCATTTGACGAGAGTTTTGAGATCCTTTTAGAGCTGGACTATAATATTTTGACCCCGCTACAGAGCCTTTGCGGTTATCCATTTTAATAGCTTTATCTTTCATAATGTAAATGGCATGCCTCTCCTGTTTCCGAAATTTTGCTCTTCGATTTTGAAACCAAACCTAAAATTACACATATATTTGAAACGGGTTAAGAGATTGAAATTGTCATAAATGTTGTTTGAAAACTAAAAAAAAAAAAACACAACAGCATTGGAACAAAAAGGAATCGTTCAACAAGAGAGCGATAGATTCAAATAAGCGTCCGAACTCATTCCGAGAGATCTCCATCGGGCTTATGTGATGGTTCGGTGGGGTGTCGACTATGATGCGGTCACCAAGCTCCCTGAAGATCTCAACACCAGATTACTTGTAAACCAGCTGTGGACCTTCCAACAAGACTCCTCTCCAACTGCTGGTAGCCCAGTCCTGAATCTATTGGACTACAAACTCTGGTCCGTTTTATACAGAATATTTTTCCATCAAGTGAGTAAGCAATAGGAGAAAAATCGTGAAAAGTCGCGAAGCTTAGCATCAGGATGGTACAAATTTTGTGTGTAAATTGATGATCCAATTGATGATCAAGCATTAGCCCTCTGATGTCCTATGTAAAAACCGGCTCCTTTCAAAACTCTGTAGGCTGGTGCTTAGGTTTGTGGCTGGTGCTCACTACCCACCGGACCGAACCCCGGTATCAAGTTTTGTATGTAAGCTACCACTTAACGACTGGTCATGCCGCAGTCTATCCATCAACACATTTACTGATGGATAGACTACGGCATGACCAGTCGTTAACGAACGACTAATGCACAGTGATGCATTAGGTCGTTGGGCCTGTCACCAGACTAGTATTGGGTAAATGTGGTTCACTTCGTTGAACATGTTCACTTGTTCTTTATTTCAAAGTGAGTCAACTTACTCAAATTGCACAGTTGTTCAGTTCTTCTATCCAAGGGGCAAACGGACATTTAGCGATCGTTCGACTTAATTTTAATCTTTTCGAAGCCACCAAGCTGAGGGATGAAGTCACTAAACATCTCACAGAGCCACAGAGACTAAACAAGAGCCACATTATCTGTATAAATAAATATATTGCCGCGACTGATTATTAAGCCACAGACCCCTTATCGTAGAGATCTACGATTTAGCACAGACTTTCGTTAAGCTATGTAGGCCTAAAGGTAGGCTCTCGCGGAATCGAACCAAGGCACCAGCAAAGTAGGGACACACACTACCCACTGTAGCTCATCTTAGTAATCAGGGAAACCATGTGAGAATTGAGATTGGTGCGGTTCGGTAAATAACTTGGTCAAAATGAGGGTTGGGTTCGACTTATTGGTTCAAAGACATGATCGTTCTAGGACGAAACTTTTCAATATTCGCTTTAATATGTTCAAAATGAATTCCTAGAATCGTTAAAATAAGAACTGATAAAAACAGAACTAGGATATAACTGAAACATTTAAGAAATGTATGGAAACAACATATTACTTTAGTGTTTCTACAGCATCAAACTCGACGATGAAAATTCGCAAAACTCTGGTTATATAATATTTGCTTACAACCGTTTACAAGCTTACACCGGCTTGCATCTGTTCTGTTATTACACCCCATAGTTTAGGCCCCATTCATATTTGTATTAACTAATATGTATTATTATTTAACACTTACCTGTACTCTAGCTTCTGTTAAGTGCAATTTAGTTGCTATTTCTTCTCTTGTATATATATCGGGGTAATGTGTCTCTAGAAATATTTTCTCCAACTCATTTAGTTGGTTTGATGTAAAGGTGGTTCGAATCCGCCTCTGTTTTGATTTGTCAGTCAAGCTTGATCCATCATCCCCATACGATTTTAGGTGGAAATCTAAATGAAATGGCAAATGAATGGAGAAATATTTATTTAAATTTATTTCAGAGATAGCACTTAAGCAGAAAATCCTATTTGTATTTTATTATTATACATGTGTAACTGTTTCTACAACATATATAGTAAATATTTCTGCATTTTTAGCCGGCTCGCCACAGAACACAGCGCAAACATATTTATAGAGAGTGTTGTTTTGTAAGACACTCCAAGTAACCAAGATCATACTGCTGTTTCCAGAGGAATCACTCTTTCTCTCGCCTGCCGCTTTGGAATTCCCAAATAGTTATGCCATCGTAAGAAAAAAGGACTGACAATTGGCATTAAAGCTTCTGAGAGAGGGTGGTTGCTCTTGAAACAGCTGTACAAAAAACAACAAAAGCATATATTCTAGTCAGAAAGTAAGCGCATTTATGACTATTTTAATCAGAGTGAGATCTCGAAGAAGACTCGAATATGATCAGAAATTTTATAAAATGTTTGCTGATATCTCGAACTTGTTCATATCATATCCCACCCAAAAGTTGGATGATCGTCTTAACAAATATCACCTTTAGAAGTCTTTTTAAAGCTCGTTTGATGACTTACAAGATAAATAAATATTATGTAAGATTAAAAAAAGACTCAATATAGATTCAGGCATATGCTCAAATGGTGGTACGAATCGAAAAACTTGTAAATTTCTGAGAAGAGAAGAGAAGTAAGGGCTAAACACTATTCTGTAAGAAGAATCGCAGCTAGGGTAACATTTTCTGCAGACAAATGTATTACAAAGCAAGCGCAATTATTATTTTAATCAGACCGACGACTCAATCCAAAATTTCTATTCTATTCTTTCATTTCTAAGGGTTCCATGGATGTTAATTTATCTAGAATTGTATCTTACTTATCGCCTCAAGTTGATAAGAGTTGGAGTAAAGTTAACTTCGTATCGGCCGAAAGGTTTTAAAGGCTTTTCAAACAATAATTTCATTTTTTTGACAATGTCCAATAGATGGCGCCTCTTCTGCGACCATGTAGCAAATCAGCGACGGCAGCGCTGCTGTCAGCTACCATTTCTAATGCAAGATTCATCTCTATAAGTTTTACTCTTACTCTGGCCAACCCTGAAGATGATGACTCACTCAAAATACGTGTACACACGCTTACACACAATCTTAGACAATGAAATGGCTTAACAGTTGGCTTTAACCATTTGGCTGGCCAGTTTCTTATACATATGCCAGCTATATAATATTTTCATTCATTTTTCATGAAACTCTACAGAATTGTAATTAAGCAGATTATATGAAAAGATTGAAAGAAAAGCCCTCTTACTATAACGAGTTTTTTGACCGATAGTTCCTAGACTATTTTTCAGACTTTATAGTTGTGCAATTTCTACCAAACTTAGCAAAAACCATGAAAAAGTATAGAAAACAGAAATATACGAATTTTAGAAACGTTTCCATTGAAAACAAATAGGATTTTTTCACTAAAACTAGACGGACATAGCTGTATCAACTCAGCTATATTTTATTTGTGGTTCGTTCACAGATAAAATATTCTTTTGAATCACTTCATCTAATATACATATATGACACTTGAACTCATTAATTTTCACACCTCTCTTACCCGAGTTATACGACCCAATGTCATGTGATGCTGGATAAAACTCCGATACAGTTGTAATTTTCGAAAATAACAAATTCGAGTCTTGATTAAGGGAATTTCGAATTGCAGTCTCATTGGCACATAGCTTATAGCTCGAGTCGATCATTAAATTATAGTGGCTCATGTGATTGGCGACGGAAAGTCCCCCATTGGCGTTATTATTATAGAACTGTGTATTCGAGTTGTACAGGCAATCTTTGTCAAAGCTCGTCTTGTTCATAAATGAAAATTCCATCGCTTATGAAAATGCCACAATAAACGTATTTTTACTTCCCGCTTCCGATTCACATCTCAATAAAACGTATAATTATGGAGTCCCGTAGAAAACACAATTTTTAACTGCCCTTGAATAAATAAGCTTCAATTACGATTGTATCAACTTCAGCCTTTGGACAAAAAAGGATGCTGCACTTGTTTCATGCGAAAGAGAGGCAGAATGCTCCGTTCCGCGTTTGGAGGCGGTGCCAAAAATTTCGATACAAACTAAGGGTGGATGGAAATGTGGCCACGCATGCCGTACACAGCGCCAAAGGGGGAGTAGAGCATGGAAAAATGTACAGAAATTTTAAAAAAAGCTAGTTTAAGTGCTGAAAATTGGATGATTTGGGCTAGTTTAAGATACCTTAATATTGTGTCAGTGTTTTGTTTAATTTAATATTTGCACAAATTGAGTAGATGTCAGCTTCTCATTTCTGTACATGCTAAACTAAAAATACAAGTTTTCTCACAGTGCAAAAAGTCAGATTCAAAGTGGGCCTCAGAAGACAAAATTAACACACCTGACTACATTGCCTCTGGAGTGTCGCAGGGAATGCAGCGTTTTTATCAACATTACGAGCTTAGTTGCTTCCCATTTATATAGAAATATTCAAGAATAAAACTAGAAATATAGTTATAGAAATATAGTTATAGAAATATAGTTATATAGCATATCTCTAAATATTTGTAGTAAATAAAAGTATGCTTTGTACTTGAGATAAGAAGATGCTGCAATCAAAAACCAATAAAATCTTTAGCATTCTGAATGGCCATTGTTATATATTCAAAATCTTATTAGTTAATTTTAAGTTATTTTCTTGACTAGTTTGATGCTCTCAGCACACAGAGTTATTCGATTCAGGCCCAAACATAGACTGAGCCAAACATCCCTTAAAAAAGAGGACATCTGTTAGCAATAGTAGCACCCAAGTAACATAAATCTCTATATGTTACTTGGGGAGGCAAAACCAAATTGTATAAAAGGAAAACAAAAATCAAATGGAGAATCATTCAGCTAAGAGCTATGGGGAGGTTCACCCACAGATCATAGTATAATGCTTCTAGGGCTGCCCAGCTCGTCGCAAGATCGTTCAGACAACCACAAACCCTTCTTACCAAATTTTCCATCTAAATTCTGTTACCATTACAGCGGGTAGTGTGGGCTGCTGTGCCAGAGGACGTGGATTCGATCCCACCTCGGGGCATATAATAAAAGAGATTTTTGATTAAAATCTTCCACACACGGTCACCTTCACAAGCTACTGGCGCGAGCTGTGCAGTAACTGGTCACGAAAAGCTTCTTAAACTTTGCCCCTCGGGTTCGGCGTTAAACTGTAGGTCTCTTTCTGTTGTGAGGAAAATAGGAAGCACTCAAGTCAAGATATTGAGAGGAGCAGGCTCTTTGAGCTGTATAAAGCCATATGTTTTTTTTATATTTGATAAATTTGCTGGTATCGTCCTAATCCCTTTTGCCATTCAATGCGTCTATTACTTCTTCTTCGTCAGTTAGTAAATGCCTATTTGGACATTTCTCAAAGATATATATTATTCTTTCATCTTCCCTAATGTTCCAAATGCCTCCCAAATGGTAGCCTGTCCTCTGATTATCTTTGAGCCACAGGACATCTTTCTTTTTCCACGAAACCTCTCCTTGTTACCCCAATACTCAAGCTGTCTATATGTCCCGGTCAAGCTGCTTTTTGCGTCAGTAAAATATTGTCCAAACTATATTGCGTACCAACATTTTCTTAGACAGTACATGTGGAAGTACGTAAGGTTCAAATCTTTTCATATCTTACTTTTCTGCAGCAGCTATACTTTATAGGTGTCCGATTTCGACCTCACTTAATAGAGTCATGGAGAACCGCAGCACACTAATAAATACGAAATTTGGAGGCGTTTGCATAGAATACAAATTGTTTTTCGTCGGATCGTTTCTGTGGCATCAATATGCTGCAGTCATCTGATCCGGTCGGATCCAGCAAATGTAATGCGTATTTGTACCAAAGGACTTTGTGAAAAAGATTCATTAAGGCAGCCTTTAAACTGACGGAAGAGATAGCATAGAAACTGACGGACATGACTGTATAAACTCAGGTCGACACACTGATCAAGAATATAGCTTTATACCTTATACAAGCATCTGGGTATTTTTAATAAACCCTCTGTAAGCGTAGAAAAATGGAATGGATGAAGACTTTCTCCAGAACTTTTAGCAATTATGAATATCTAGTGTGAAGGTGCAATCCGTGGACATAAACTGTTAGGGACGTTCCCATAGTATTCCTGACAGAACAATCTACACTGCGTGAAAAGCTAATCCCACCTTAGCTGACGCAAGCTGCTATGTCTACATTTGTAACGTCGGCACTTTCCTACTTCAATATTACCGTGTCAAACTAAAAACTCCTTCTCTCCCTTATGGCAGTGTTTGGTTCCCAGTATCTGATCTATGAGGAGGGCTAAAGATGCTAAAGCCCTTACCACGGACCAATTCTTAATACTTTTCAGCTTACTCTGAATATTTTTATTACTGAAGAATTAAGATGTTTGAGCTCTGGGCAGGCTTCAGGCCATTAAGCCTCTGTCCTAGTTCTCCCACTGAGCGTTCCAGGCTCTCTTAGAATTAGATTTTAGACGAATTATCCTTGTCTTGCGTTAGGGCGTGTGAACATATAAGATTACTGGTGTGAAGAGATTGGCAGAGTGTCTGGCAACGAGCCGTACCCAAATTCGTGCTTTCTTTCATATCCTCTGTAGTAAATCTCCCGGATTGAATTGGGTAATATTGTACTCAAATGGCTCTCTTGCTCATTATTATAATCTTAAGAATCTGGATATCGATAGCTTCTATTGCGGATCTTGTTCACCAAAACGTTTGCTCAGGTCGTTGTCTGTGTTCGGTCCATTACTGTTGCAGTTTTTCGTTAGCGGAGATCTTAGCACGCTGGTGGGCACCTTCGCTCTGCAATCCTGGAACACACCGAGAAGGTGCACTTGAGCGCTGGGTTCAAGTCAGACCGTTCAGCAAACCCGGTGATAGATAGATTAATGGAGAATTTTGGTAAACCTGATGATATCCTTGATTGATGTACACTTTCTCTATTCGATCATTCGTCAGACCCACGCCTTCTTGGTATTATTCTATCGCTTACTAGCTGGGTACACAGTAAAGACGCACTCACTTGGTGATGTTTAGTGTGGCCACTGCATTCCTAGTCTTCAAGACCTTTTTGGAATATCCCACGGAAGATTGCACAGATCTTATCCCTGCTTGGCTCTTAACGAAGATATTTACGGTCTCTCGTTGAGTTTTAATGGGTAGTGCGATCTCTGCTTCTTTGCTGATGGCAAATATGTCTGCCTGGATTATGTTGCACTATTCAGAAGCTTTTCCGACAGCATTTCGGAGGGTATGTACAAAATGCTGCTTTGAAGTAGAACTGAGCACCGCTGTAGTGCTCGCCGCTGGACCTTCTCCACGAACTTCAAGCTGTCTTTTCCATTGCTCGGTTCTACACCATGATACCTTCATGCATTTGGTCTTGTCCGCATTGATACTGAGTCTGCCTCCTTCCGCTGTATCTCCCTGATCGTGGGAGACATTATAGAGCTGAGACTAGATGAACCTCCTTCCATTATAAATATGCTTATGTGATTATTTGGAACAGCTTTTCTGTCGTACCGCTTTAAACGATTGCCGACCCCTAAGTTCCACAATAGGGGCGATAGGTATAAACCCTAAGTTGTGCCTCTGTGTGTTCTCCTTATCATGGACGCTGGTGCCCCACTCGGATAAAGCCCGTCTATAGCTCTTTAGGTTAGTTATCGTCGGTGGGGTGTGGTCTACTGGTCGCTCTTAGACGGTCCATTATTGCCGTCGTTGCAAAGCTCCTGGCGCATATTCCCTACGCTAATCCACTTTATCTACGGAAGCTTCAAGGATGTATAGTGCCGTCTATACCAATTTCTTCATGTATAGGCCTACTGGATGGCCGTCAGCAGGTGACCTTTCCTGTTTAGGATATAGGTCTAGTGTTAGCCTTAGCGTCTTGACTAGGAAGGTAGTGGGGATAATCGCTCTGTAGCTCTGGGTGCACATGTCGATGGATAATCCGACATTTGGCAGAAATTCAATCCTAGATGTCCTCCATTTTACGGGGTTAGAGTTCAAGTGTGCATTGAAGATCGCGTATAGCCATGGTGTGATAAACCACTTGGTCAGCTGCAGCTCGGCAGGAAGCTTACGGAAGCTCACCTCCTTACAAGCCAGATCCTGATGATTCTTGTCATCAACGACTGTTGTGTTAGCTGGGATGTTAAGAGCTGTCATATCCTTGTCGCGACAGCTTTTCAGAGCTGTTTTCGGAAAGGCGATTGCTTTAGGTTCTCTGAGTAGTGAAGTACTCTAAATCTTCTAGCAGTTGCAGTTGAATACTGTCCAGGCATAGAGGACTATTAAACGTATATGCACCAAGAAGGAGGAGAGTCCAAGGAAGTGTCGCTAAGTAAGATCATGTATTGCTTGAAGAAAGGTAGTCTAGGCCAGAGTGTGAAGCACACCTGTGACTGCCGCAACCTTAACGTGGATAAGATCGCAGCACTTAATGCTGCAGCGGGTAAAGATGACCGTAAAGATGACTTGCAGAACTACAGCGTTGCTTCAAAGGAGTCGATCCAAGCAACGCTTGATGGAACGCGCATACCCCCGCGAGTGCGGTATTCATCCTCCGCCTGGGCGGAGTCGGTTCGGAAGCTACTCTCCTTTCTTAGTGGATACGCTTTGATGCTTTCCAAGCCCAGCTGGATAGAACGCACCTATCCAGGCGTACCGAAGCCGAGGCGTTAAGCGTTCCTTGCGTAAGGAGACAACACGGCTCTTCTTGTACAAAATATAAGATTAGCTTTGATCTAGAGTGTATAACCTATTTTATGTGAGGTGCCGCCGGGCGTGGCAACCATACCTCTACGGGGACTTGAACTCAGGACTGTTTGCTTATAAGTCGAATGCTCTAGCTCAACGCCTCTCCTGCTAAATTCATAAGCCGAACTAAATGTGCTTATAAATTAAAGATTATGTGATAACCGAAGACTGTTCCAAAATCCCCTGCCGTACGCCTGGCATTTCCTGTGCAGTCTCTGGTAATCGTGGCCGATTGTAATGTGACGGGTGTGGTGGTGATCTCGCCTAGGGACATCTAAGAAGAACGCACACAACCGGTCACCTTTACCATATATTGGCGTCTGCTTTGAAGTTACTATGGACTCGTCCAAGGACTAAAGGTCCCTTTTCTCTTGTGCAATAACTAGAAGCGCACAAGCCAAGAGGTAGCCCTTTGGGCTACGTGAGGATCGGCCAGACTTTTGCTTATCCCTAACAGACTGCCGGAGGGTTACCAAATGTAACCAAACCGAGGGCTGCCTGAAATCACCTATCATTTAGGGAACAAGCTCTGGCAATCTCGTTAGAATTGACCAGATCGATGGTTACTCTTAGTTGAGAGCCAGATGGCGAACAAAAAATGTCCTAAGTGGCTGCCAGGTGTTAAATGGAGAAAGAGAGCTGATGAGCCCCTGTACAGTTATCTCCTGAACACTTCTACTAAGTGGACTTGCCTGGATTCACAGTGGTGAGTACCAAGCGCGACCCACCAGCCGTATTGTGCCTAGTGATGGTTCGCCGCTATCGTTAGCTATCAGCTACCAAGCTACCAGGGGTTACCAAATAAAGGATGTAAGTCGACTAGAGAATATAGCTGGGGAAAGATCAATTTTCCCAACTTCGACGGTCGACATCATCGATGTCTTAATATAAACTAGTATCCCAAATTATCCTGTTACCTATATGAGGAGAGCTCTTATTAAACGCTTCACAATTCTAATCTTGCGTTCAGACACGCTGGCAGGTAGCCATATTTTTACCATATGTGATCAGAGAAAGCTATCGATTTTCTAATCTATTCCACTCAGTCTGAACAGACTGCCAGATAGCTGACAGAAAAATCTGGCTGCTTGCCAGTGTGGCTTAATGCAACCTTATCGAAATTCATCAAATTAATATGAAAAAGAAACAGCTTAGCGCGCTTTCTTCGATGACTGGTCGTGAGCGTGGACGCAGCTGAGTCTCGAGATTGAAGTGTGCACGCTGGTCCCATGTCAAAGCGAAGGAACGAAAGATTCCGAGATCAGGAGTACTATCTCTCTCACCAATACCATTAATCTAGATATAACATACGCAACGGCTTCTATCAGACTAGGCCTCCCGCAGACAGAAAGCGTAGTGGAGCGTAGAGCATCAACACTGGGAAATCGCGAGCGCGCACACCAACAGCTTAGCGGAGCGGAGAATTTGGTATGTTTAAATGGTAAGCTCCTCTGGCTCTACACCCCTCCGCTTCCAAACAGCCATAGCACTGCTCGCATGAGAAGGAAATCTATTAAAGTTAGAAACAACTTGTGAATAACTTGCCGTCTTGAAAAAACTAAAAAAGTTGTTTAAAACGTCAGCTGGGCTCTCGTGGAAAGCTGTTTTAGGTGCTTTTCGGATCTCGAGCTCAATTTAATCTCGTTCCAACTTGCACCAAGCCTATTTCAAGATCAAATCAAGTAGGAATTTAGAGTTTTAATCAATATCAGGCCTTCAAGATTTAATCCTAGTAAGGGAGGATCCCGCGTGTGATTGAACTGTGACTATAACGAGCTATAATCAATCTCTCACGAGCTAAAGTCAGGATCAGGACAAATATTCCGGGAATAATTCAAGATCAAGTCATTCTTCCGGTTTCGATGTAAAATTGATAAGAAATTATAAATTTTTTCTCAGTGTAGCCTTGGTAAGATAAACTTGTCAATTTTTCTCGACAAAACCAGCGGAGATTTCGTTCTTAGAGCTACGAACAAACAAGTCAAGTAAAGTCTCATTGTAATATATCACGTACAAGGTATTCTGTAATGCAATCTTTCCAACAAATTGTAGCAGCATAACTGTAATTATTCTCAGAGTTTATAAGCACATATCTAGTCCCTTCGCTTGAATATATGAGGTAGGTATATAAGTTTTTACATACTTATTTGCCTGAAAGGGTTATGTTCGTGCTCTATTGTTTTCACATACTCATATGGCATAGTAAAGGCATTTTTTTATTTCTTTTGTTAACCAGCCAGTCGGAACCAACCACTTTGGCTTTAGCTGCTGGCTACACCTGAAAAAGACAATGTTTTGTGTCATGCACACATGTACATTCTGATACATACATACATACATACATATGGTATGTAAAACTTATCATCATCAAATGTAACGCTCGTACATATCACATGATACATATCACACACGAGGGTGGCCTGACAAGTTGGGGGCCAAGTAAGTATTTAGAAACTGCCCATTGCTGTTGTAGCCAGTGCTGCCCAGCATAAATGCTTGTTTTCCCTGTAACTCGACTATCTTTCATACGATCTTTACCATTCCTTTGGCGGAAAGATAAATAATCTTGACTACTAAATATGTCCAGAAGGTACGCACCTTCTATTTAGGAAATTGTGGAAGATATTACATTTTTACCGAACCCTGGCTAGAATTTAAAGCAAATTAGATCTGCTTGCAAATATGGAAAGCATATGTTCCAGACAAGCCTCTATCTCCTACCATCTCTGAGATGTGTTTGCTTCTGCTACATCAACTCATCTGTTAATGCTGATCAAGAATATATATATATACTTAATGGAAAATGCTTTCTTTTGGCTGTGTATCTTTGGGATAGAAACCTTAGTTAGACGGACTTACCTACATGCCTCTCTCTATGCTAGTTTGTAGTGCTCCTTCTATGAGTTTCCATGTACAATTAATTTGTCCAAACTATTTTCCCGCTTGACCGTATCGCAGCAGTCGTAGATAGGAAAAAGTAACCGACTGTTCGTTAAATAGTTAACTGAGAGCAGCGAGGAGCAACGGGGTGTAGCCAAGCGGAAAGGCTTTCCAACCCCCACATGCACATGTACTGAGGCAGCTGCAAGAAGTAACGCACACGCTCTCGTATCTACCTACACACATGTGTTCGTACAAGTGGCAGTGGCACGGGCTATAAGTTTCTGACTAACGATCAGCATAGCCATAGCCGAGCCAGAGGCAATGCCGGCACTGGGTCTGCGTCTGTGGTGGTGGTGGTGCTTTGGCTGGGTGGGTTGTTTTCTTTTCGACTCTCTGGCGTGCGTTGTTCTCTGTTGACGACGGTTTGGCGATCCTCCCGACAACCGACAACATTCAGTCGTGATATATCAGACACTTGTGCTTGACCATGCACAGCGCGCGGTGAAGCCAACGTTGAACGGAATTGAAAAAGTTTACCTCCGAGTTGAAGAATCAAAGTGTTGGAATCAAGTCAATATGCAAACTGCGATAGTTTGTATCATTGCGATAGCATTGTTCCCCAGAGGTACAAAGGAGTTTTATTGCCATAATGGAAAATTAACACAAAAAAAATCGGAAAATAATGTTTTACATTCGCGAACTATTTATAAATTAAGAAATGAAATCATTTCGGCGAGTGAATATGTAGTATACGAGACAGTGCCCACATATATGCGAACTTGTGCATATAAACATTCAAAAAGTATACACATATATATAGCTATAAATATGTACTGTGGATAAACAGACAAATGGTATAGACGTGTGAATAAATCATACATGTGCACAACCAAGTGATAAAACGGACCTTCAAATGGTTTTCTGTGTGGGTGAAAAGTAATCTGCCATTATACAGCAGTTGGACAGGCCATGAAGTTCCTGCGGATTCAATTCAGTTACGAGAATGTTTAATTGATATCATGGAACTACTTATGTCGTCAAAATTTAATAACTAAAAAAACTGAAACATGGCGCTAACAGATGTACCATATTTAAAAACGTTCGCGTTTTCTTACTTCAATGATTTATTTCTATTTTTAAACGAAATGGCAATCTGCTCAACCAAATTGGTGTTCGGTTTTCTGTACAAGATTGCTATTCGCTTATAATCTAACACGCATTCCTGGAAATCGGTTGTCAAGTTTTGTGAAACTTTGGAATGTTTCCCCAAATGAATACTGGAAATCATCCAATGGATAATTTTGTATGAAGCTACCAAGATTTTTTCATCTTTTCATCTTCTTTGGCCTGATATTTCTATCACAACCACCAATCAGTTTGTCACACCAATCATCCTAATATCTTCACGAACCTATTGTTCTCACCATAGTTTCGGTCACTCATTCTGTCTCTTTTCCACTCTGGGGAGTCTTTTATATGCCGCTTGTGCACCTATTTTACTGATCATCCATACTAGTTACATGTCCTATTCAGCGCAGCCGCAGCTGTTTTAAGCGCTTAACAAGATCAGCGTCCCCATAGAGCTCATACTATTCGTGGATCAGATGGGTACCAACTTTTAAAGGTACATAAATTCTCCGAAGGAGCGTGTTTGCCTCGAACACGCCAATCGCCGCCTCATCCTTTGCTGTTAACGTTCATGCTTCTGTGCCGTATTGCAGGACTAGGATGATAAGCGACTAGTTCGGTTTTCGAGAAAGGGCTCGTCTTTGCTCTCAGCTTTGTGTGCGATTTTGATCAATTCAAGGGTGCATACGAAAGGTACACAGAGTATACCTAAGCTTAAGGCTCGTGTAAAAGTTAGTAATGTATTTTTGATCCGCTTCAACAGTCTGTCTGTCCTATGAACAAGCAGATCTCAGAGATGGTAAGAGATAGAAGTTCGACAGTCTTGATTGTTATTACAGTAATATAAGATTATATGGCCAATTTTGGCTTCGACAGAAGAAGAGTGAGGTATAGCTACCTTATAACATTTCAGTCTTACGCATCAACTTTACATTATTTCCATAAAAATGGCATTCTTTTGAGAACTAGGTCTTACAAAGTTCGACAACTGAGGACAACTGAGGGAAGCTTTACAACTGAGGGCCTTGGGTGCAGACTCACAATGAACTGGGATGTTAAACGACTGTGTAAGAGTAAATCTTCTTTGGATTTGAAAGATTATGCTGTTGCCAATGGTTGCAGTTGCTTATAGATATTCCCGTGTGTTCTACAAATCTCGCTGTTGGGTCGAATGCAATTTGTAGAACACTTGATATGATACTTTTCGTTGCCACATGGGATGACTCAGTGACCGTGGCTACTAGTTACTAGGTACACCAGTTATGACTGTTTTTTAAGACTACTTTCTTTTAAAATTATACATAAGCTTCTTGGTATGCTCTAAAACCGAGTCTACAAATACCGATTACAAGGGTTGGAAGAAGAGCCAGAAAAATAGGGAAAGAGGCGCTGTGTTTATATTATTGATTCCTAAACGATGATGAAATGTCCATTATACGTTAATTAATTAAATATGTCAAATGTTCAATTCTAAATTGTCATCTCTTCAGGTGGACTAAGCGTGCCAATCAAGGATGAACCCGAAACGAAGGTGATTGTTCTTCAAAACGAGGATATGGAGCCCACGGTTTTGGACTGTGATTATACAATAAGCGATACAGATTCTTTTCTCACCGTCAAGTGGTTTAGGAATGAAAAAACCATATATCAGTGGATTCGTGGATCACACCCAGCTCCCATTGTAAGTAGGCAGAGTCCAGAATGGCAGTAACCAACTAATGTATGTTTTCGGTTCATCTCATTTAGCCCGAATTCAAGAATGATGTTGATAGCTCCTACGAAAGCTCGACGGACCCAAATAAACAGTACAGTTCACTGGCACTGATCAACCCAACCATTGCCACGACAGGAGACTATAAGTGTGTGGTACAAACAAAATCCGAGACTTTCACCATTCATCAGAAGGTACAGGTCATTGATGTGAGAAACTACACACTGAATCTGCATCATAACAAAATTCACAATGAAACCCAGCTGGAGTGCACGGTGACGAACGTGTTTCCAAAGCCCACACTGACCATCTCGTAAGTATTTGCTGGCTTGGGCACAACAGCTTCTAATGGTTTCTGTCCACAGATCCAACGATGAAGATGACGGTGTGGGGAAAAGCGAGAACTACGATCCTGTAGAAAATGAAGACGGGTATTACAATGCGACGAGTGTCATGGCTGTCTATGATAACGATGACGATGCAGATTCCTACCTATGTGTTGTGTCCTTTGAAGGATATTCCCAAAATTTAACCAAGACAGCAACATCTGGATCCAGTGCGAATGGAATTCATGCAATAGATTCCAGATTGTTATGGATGAGTTGTGTTCTTTGCTATTTGCTTTCAATTACGAAAGTTCTCATTTAAATAAAATAATGTTGTTAATATTTGTTGTTACTAAAATACTTTGCGTTGTTTATTTGAGAAGGGACAGTCCGAAAAAGAAAGGTATTTGTGAGATTAACAATCCACGGCTTAGTCTCCGCTCCCTCTGCCTAAAAAAAAAAACACTGGGAAACCCTGGATTTTAACGCTTGAACATACTTAGGCCAAATAGGCCCCTAGCTGATCGGGCCCATACGCCCTGCATGAACCTTTATTTTGACAGAGCGCTCTCTCTCTCTCTTTCGTATCCTACTAAGCATGGTTGAAAGCAGGCGAACAAAGAAATAGACTTACCCAAAGCAGAAGAAGTTAAAGCGGGAGCAACAGAAAGCAGGAGCAGCAGAAAGCAGGAGCAGCACAACAACAAAATCACAATAAAAAAAAAACAAAAAAAAATACATTTGGCGAACACGGCAATCAGAAAAAAAAAGAAGTGAGAGCAGAGAGACACAGCACAATATATACAATGTTTGTATATTTACTTCAATTTAATTAACTGTATTTTGTAAGGCTCAGGCAAACACACACAAAAAGAAAAACCAAAAAGAATAGAAGCGGCAAAGTGAACATAACGGGAACGCAAACACAATTTGCAACGCGGCCAACTTATTTTGCTATTGCGTAAAATGATTATTAAAATGCCGCAAACAGTTTAAACTCAACACAGGAGTACACTATGATTCAACCGAAATCATTATTTTAGTTCGAAATGCATTAAAACTCCAATAAATCAAACAAACTTGGGAGCTCCAACCCGACGCGACCGACTTCAACGATACAAAGAATGAGACCAGCCAAGTATCGATATCGATATCGATCCGCTAGTCGTGCCGCTAATCGAATTTGAATGAAATCTTGTTTAGAATTTGGTCCTTCAACAAAATGAATTGTAAAGTGAGGAAAAGAAGAGTTTTAAAATAAGATAGATAGTTTTTAACAACTATTACTTTTGTCGTATACAGGCAAATATAATACTGATTAGTAAATATTACCAGGAATTCTGGGATATATGACTTCTTTTTCCAATTGCTTGGGGCGCGAGGAGAAGTAGCAAATATTGAAAATAAACTTAATAAGCTTGCAGGAATAAGAAGTTTTTGTCCCATACATACTCTTACCATCTTCGAGATCTCCGAGATTGGTCTAAGTCCGTGTGCTGAACTCTTATTTGTGTTTGAAAATAATCCATCACGTCCTGATTTTGAGTAATTTCCGTTTAAGTGCCTAAAAATGCCCATTTTGAAAATTTTTAGGCTCGTTATGTGGGGAATCCAATCTTTTGTTTCGAATAAAAGTACTACTCCACTTCACCTTCTAGTCAAAACTACAATATTTACATAGAAAAATCAATGAAAAGCTCACTGCGATATGATATGAGCTATCCCTTTATAAGCTGAGACCCCTAAGCAGTCTCATCGTCCTGATCAATGGTAGAAGTTTCGATGTGGTAGATGAAAAGAATACAAATCGATCTGGTGGTTAGTTTTCCGGGAAAATATATAATTTATTTCAATGATATGTTGCACTTGAGTCAAGTAGCGAACTAGAACAGCCATTTAGATAGGCTTTATGCAGCTTGCTGGCAAACTCTTTATCGTTTTGCATCAGATAAGTGAAGGCCTGCACAAATTGGGCCGAGTTAAGCGGCTCCATCGGCTGTTGTGGCGTCAACTCTGGCTTGGCGTTAGGTGCATCAAACATGGTTGGCGGCATGAGGGCCGGCTTTGCCTCCGGCTTTGCCTCCGGCTTGTCTCTGTCTCCCGCCAACAACCGCCTGAGGCACTGCCCAGCTTCTTCACTCGGAATTAAGGCTGACGTTGGTGCGGCACTTGCTTCGGAAAAGCACTTTCCGTCCAGCTTTAGCTCGCTGAGCAGCAAAAATGGCGGTCCAGGATGAGAAGCCACCCGCTGAAAGGGAGACAAACGGCATTCAGAAGGACGAGCGAACTCCGGTTCCCTCGCAGAGGATTGAACCCCGCCAGCTCCTTCACTGGGCGTGACACGCTGCTGCTTCTCCAGCTGGTCAACTGACAGCGGCTGCACCCGATGGAATAGAGCCTCCGATGTAGCCTGCTTGGCGGATTCGAAGAACTTCAACACATTTCCGGGGGTCACATTCTCGGTCTGCATTGTCTTGGGCTGATTGTTGTTGTTCAGCTGTGCATTGTATTCCTTTTGAGCCTTGCTCAGCATATTAAAAATACTGGCACTGCCGGGCTTCGGTTCGACGATCTGCAATGGTGCCATTTGTGGCCCCAGTCCAAGGCCGTGTCCAAGGCCGTTGCTCTCATGCTCCTTGTTCTGCAGTAAGCCATTAACAAGAGTACTTATGCGATCGCACTCCTCGCTGTTGTAAAACCAAAAGCCGCGGATGCGGGATCGCTCATTGCGATACAGGAGAAAAGGAGGCTGCGACTGTAGTTCCAGACTTCCGGTAATGGGCTCCACAAACGATGTCGTGTTCAAGCGATTGTTTATGAAAATGCTGTGATAGGGCTCAGCATTTCGATGGTAAATAAAGAATGCACCCTCGACGTCAGTTTTTTCCCATTCATTTTGTTCCGAGTTAAAAGTGTAAAATGCCACATGCGACGACGAGTCAACAATCTCTTTCGCGTAGGGGTCGATCTTCTTGATGGCTGAAAGGTTCATCCGAGTTATACTTTCATCCGCCATATTATCAGCTTGGTTTTTAACTAATATTAATTGCTTTGCTTTATAAATCCGTGGCCAGTGTGTGTCGCAGAGAGTGTGACCGTCAACAGTTGCGCGGATTTGCCCAAATGTAGGGAAATTAACTAGGTTGGGGAGTCGCCACAAACTGAGCTTGGAAATTATTTGCAACTAGAGTTGGGCGCATTTGTGATATGCGATTTTTATCATTGCATCAAAATAAACATGGCCAGTGGAAATGTTTTGGTATTTTGAGGTGATTTATATAAGGTACTAGCGCGTAATTAGCCAGTATTTACTCACGTTTTACCAGTAGTGAGACACGGTCACACTGTCATCCAAATTGGCGCGAGAAACACACGGAAAGATGCAAAAGTCCATAAGGCAAGAACAATTAATTTGTTTACACACTAATAATATTATTGGCTAATTTTGTTTGCACCCACAGATCGTTTTTTAAACCAAAATCCGAGGTCCCCGACCCAGGGCCACCAAGCAAAGACAAAACATCTCCCAAGTAAGATTTGACATAACACTTAATTTCTCACTTACCAATTTGTTATAAACAACAACAGAGTTAAATCTGAGCTACCTGAGAAGGAGAAGGAGAGCATCAAAAGCGAAGATGAGGTCGACAATGTCAAGATGGAATGCGACGAAAACTCATCCCCGCCAGCAGTGGAGGACAAGGACACCAAATCAATTAAAATGGAGCTTTCCGAAACAAAGTCCCCTGTTTCGGCAGCGCATGAGAAAGAAACCCGCAAGGTGACTACAATGCAATTGAACTCGGCCTCCAATGAGAGCCAAGACGATATGGAGAACTATGATCCTTCGCTGGAATCCTATCATCCTATTAAGCATGCCTATTGGAAGGCCAAGGGCGTGTAAGTGTGCAACTTGTGTGGAAGTTGGCAGTTTCTGATACTTTTTTATTTGTAGGACACCTTATCTGGCCTTGGCCCGTACATTCCAGGTCATAGAGGAGACCAAGGGTCGCTTGAAGATGATCGACACTCTGAGTAATTTCTTCTGTTCGGTCATGCTGGTCAGCCCGGAGGACCTGCTGCCCAGTGTATACCTCAGCATTAATCAACTTGCGCCCGCATACGAGGGCCTCGAGCTGGGCGTGGCCGACACGACGCTCATGAAGGCCATTTGCAAGGCCACTGGGCGAAACTTGGCGCATATTAAATCCCAAACTCATTTAACTGGCGATCTGGGCATTGTGGCAGAGCAGTCGCGCGTTAGTCAGCGAATGATGTTCCAGCCAGCCCCCCTGAGCGTGCGTGGGGTGTTTAAGAAGCTCAAGGAGATAGCCAAGATATCGGGTCAGACCAAGATGACACTGGTCTATGATGTGTTCGTTGCGTGTCGCTTGTCCGAGGCACGTTTCTTCATTCGCTCGCTCATTGGCAAGCTGCGCATTGGAATCGCCGAGCAGAGTCTGTTGACAGCGCTGGCCATTGCGCTGATTAAGAGGAATCGCATCGACGACTGCAAGATGCACAAAATATGCGACGTGTACAAGGATGAGATTGCGGAGACGACGCTGCTACTCAAGACTACGTTTTGGTAAGCAGCAAATGAAGAGAAGGAATTTGAACTTGACCTAATTATTTGTTGTTCTATGCAGCCAATGCCCCAACTATGACATCATCATTCCTGCTATACTGAAATATGATATTAAGGAACTTCATGAACGCTGTCCCATGCATCCGGGCATGCCGCTTCGACCCATGCTGGCGCAACCCACAAAGGGGGTGCACGAAGTGCTAGAACGATTCGGTGGCATGCACATCACCTGCGAGTGGAAATACGACGGCGAGCGTGCTCAGATTCATTGCAACGAGCAGGGCGAGATTAGCATATTCTCGCGCAATTCGGAAAACAACACAGCAAAGTATCCGGATCTGATTGCCAGAAGTAAAGGCTTTCTCAAAGCACCCCTGCAGTCGTATATCATTGACAGCGAAATCGTGGCCTGGGATGTGGAGCGCAAGCAGATCCTGCCCTTCCAGGTGCTGAGCACGCGCAAGCGAAAGAATGTGGACATTGAAGAGATAAAGGTGCAAGTCTGCGTGTACATATTCGATCTGCTGTATATCAATGGGACGGCACTCGTGACGCAGCCGCTAGCCGAGCGTCGCAAGCTGCTGCTGGAGCACTTCCAGGAAGTTGAGGGCGAATGGAAGTTCGCCACTGCCCTGAACACAAATGATATGGACGAGGTGCAACAGTTTCTGGAGGAGTCAGTCAAGGGCAATTGTGAGGGTCTCATGGTCAAGACATTGGAAGAGGAGGCAACCTATGAGATTGCCAAGAGATCCAGAAATTGGTTAAAATTGAAGAAGGACTATCTCTCCAATGTGGGCGACTCGCTTGACCTGGTCGTAATCGGCGGCTATAGGGGCAAGGGTCGACGCACAGGAACCTATGGCGGATTTCTGCTTGCCTGCTATGACACCGAGAACGAGGAGTACCAGAGCATTTGTAAGATTGGCACAGGTAAGGGACTGACTCAGGTTTTACTATAAATCCAAAATGCATTTCGCCACATTCCTTTTTAGGATTCACCGATGAAGATTTGCGGGTCCACTCAGAGTTCCTGGGCAAACATGTCGTCCCCAGCGCCAAGTCATACTTCCGATATGACTCCAGCCTCGAACCGGATGCGTGGTTCGAGCCGGTGCAAGTGTGGGAGGTCAAATGCGCAGACCTGTCGCTGAGCCCCGTTCATAGGGCAGCCATTGGCATTGTGGACAACGAACGCGGCATTTCGCTGCGTTTTCCTCGCTTCATTCGAATCCGTGATGACAAGAGCAGCGAGAATGCAACGGATGCTCAGCAAGTCGCCAACATGTATCAGTCCCAGGATCAGGTTAAGAACAATCAAAAAACATGCACTCAGATCGACATGGAAAGCGAGTTCTATTGATGCGCCGATATGTTCAGAGTCGAATGTAAAACAAATTTATTAGCATTAAATTTAAAGTTATTTCGGAGGATTTATGGAAGAGGAGTTTGCGCTATTGTTGCTACTCTCAGATGATTTTGAAACTCGGCGAATGTGCTCGGGATTTTCCTTGGTCTCGCTGGGCTTGGATTTATTGCGCCTGCCCGAGCGCTTACTCTTTCTGTTCGGCTTTTCTTCTGGCAGCGAGGAGGCTTCTCCCTCGGAAACGACACCTTCACTTGACTTTGTGGCATTTTGCGAGCCCTCATCCGATCGAACTCGAGCCTTCGGCTGATAGATGGCAATAGACGGACGGTCCTATAATTAAGAATGATGGATTTTATAAGAAGCGATTGGAGTTGAAGGCGATTTTAGGGATAACCAACCTTATTTCTAATGCGACGCTCCTCTGAGGATCGCAAGAGCGCCGCCTTGCCAGCCTCTGTATTCGCTGACAAACTTTCCTCTAAAGCCTTGTCCGCATCGTCGATGTCCTTGATGCTGCCGGCAGTTTGTATAAACTGTTTAACACTATCACTGACGTCGTCCTCCGCGGACCGGGCCTCCGCCTCTGCACTTGGTTTCACATCCTCTGAATTGGTTGCTTTCTTCAAAATGACAATGTCCTTCTCAGACTTGACCTGCTCTTTCGAATTTTTTGACTGTTTCGACGCTTTGGTGGTACTTGCTGTCGACGGCTTGTCTTTGTCGGATTTCTTTTTGTCCTGCTTGTCCAGCTTGCGCTGCTCGTACTCCTCGCGCCGGCGCTGATCGCGTTCAGTGCGACGCTTGGAGCGCGATGTTTTCTGTTCCTGTTGCTGCGCATCCTTCTTTTTATTGGAGTTAGATGGTTTCTTGATTGGGTCCGTGCTGGCCTCTTTGCCCTTGCCAGACGTCGAAAGTGCCTCAAGCAATCGTAGCTGCTTCTGCTCCTCGCGCTGCTTGCGCTTCTCCTCGTTCCGTTTGCGAGCCTCCTCACGACGCTTCTCCTTCTTGTTAGCCAGGTATTGGAGTAGTGGCGTGGACTTGACTTTCTCGTCCGCTTTGCGATCAAACGAAAAGTCGATTTTTACATCGCCCATGCGGCTGGCCTCCTCTCGCTCCTCCTCCAGCTTCTGAATGAACTCCTGATAGTGGGATTCGCTTTCAACTGTATTGACCTTGTTGTCGTGGTTGCGAGCTTTGTTCTTGACGAAACACTGGAAGGGAGCATACTCCACAATGGCCACGTACTCGGCGCCCTTGGTATCCACAAACACATATCCATCGAAACGATCGCGAAATTGCACCACTTCGGCAATATTTGGCATATCGATGTAGGCCCGGCAAGTGGAATCCTGGCCAAGTGACCAATCGGCCGGACAGAAGTAATGCGAGGTGGAGTCGCTCTCTGGCAATGGATCAACTTGTTCCAAGAACTCTTCTTCAGTCATTGTGGGTGGCAAATGTCGCACCACAATCTAAAATCACAGTTTTGTCAATTATTTGGAATATTTACGGATTATACGGATATTGATATTTACCTTGATTTCATTGTGGGTCTTATCCTTTCTATCTCTGCGTCTGATTGAGCGCGGTTTCTCCTTGGTTTTCTCCTCTGTGTTGGTTTCCTGCATTTTAGGTATTTTTAACACAACTTTTAAGCAAAACAAATTTAATTGTCAACCAAAACAATTTCCGACACAGTCAGTGTTGACAGTTTAGCCATTTTGACACCACAACGGTAGTCGGCAACACGTATTAGATTGCGTCGAAATGGAACTTTGGAATAGGGAACATCAAAGCAATTGTAACGAAATCCGGGAATTTAGCACCGCGGAAACTAAAATATCCTGACAAACTTTATATATATATATAACTTTTTATATATATTCTCGTTTGTTTGATATCTAGTAACTTACCGATAGTGAACCTATCAATAGCGTGTGTATACACAGATCAGGAATACTTTGCATACAACTATTTTGGTTGTGGCTCGTAGTCATGTTATACTTTCTCATAACTTTAAATAGAGATACACAACACCATGAAGCAGGCTGGTCGACCGTAATAAACGAACTGTGGCTGATAACGACGAAAATATAAAGCGTCATAATGCAAAAAGGTAAACATACTCATATAAAAATTATGGCAGAGCCAAGATAAGCTTTCCTCTAGTATTTTATTTGTACGAAGCGCCAATCATCTCGTGGCTTTTTCAAAGATACTTGGATAAATTTATGCTCTTTAATTTTTGTTACATGCCAGAAAGATGCTAGTTATTTGATTGGAAGTTGCTGAAAGACTTAACAATGTTGACTTTTATATAAATTATTTGGTCATTCTCAAAAAATCTAAACAATTTCATTATTTTACCTACATTGAAGATAATTATACATAAATGCGTTGCTATTTGCGCGTCACACATCAAGGATTTGTGCGCCATTAGCCGGGTAGTCACAATACTTTAGCTTAATATAACATTTCTAACTAGGATGTCTTTTTTGAAAGCACAACAATTAGGTCGATTAACCAGTAGAATGACTGATGGAGATCTCCCTCGCACAAATACGGCGCCTTTGTCCAGGACTCGACGCAAAAACCACAGTTCTCCAGCAACTCCATAAACATTGTAGCTTCTTCCTCGAAGGACGCTTGTCGGCCATGCCCACTAAGCCGGTCTTCAAGGAGGGGCCTCAAGGGCAAATGCGAGGTATTTGTCTCGACATAATGCATGTATGGAAGGACCAAGGCTACAACAACACGGCCGTTAGGAGCCAGCGCCCGATGTATATCTTCCAATAGTTGAAAGGAATCAAAGCATCGGTCAAGCACGTTCAAGCATAGTATCAAGTCCACGTTCTGAAGGCCACCAATTTCGGTAATGACATTGAAATTAAGCTTTTTCAGCCGTTCGCGCATTGTCCAGCTGGCTTCAGTGGCGAATACCCTGAGAACGGCGTTTCCACTGAGCTCGGACACAGTGTTGGCCACACGTAGTGAGATTTCGCCATCGCCAGCACCAATGTCCAGGAGCGTAACCTTAATGGCAAATTATACAAAATTAAAATTCGATTTCAATTCAACCCATCGCACTGGAACACTTCTAAAGCCAACACATCGCTCAAGAGTTCAGCGTTCTCCAGTGTAAATGGGATTCTGATCTGTTGCTGGCCATACCGTTTCAGCGGGTGACATTGTTGGAAAGCCACCAGCCTCAAGCAGCTTGTAAAATTGTTCCTCTGACAGAATGTACATTGAGCCACGCTTCAAAAAGCCATTTATATCGGTCTGGGTCATAAAAAATTGGAGTATTGTCCGCGCCAGTGCATGCCACAAATGCAACCAAATATTGGCCGACAATCTTTTCGCTTGCTCCAGCCATTTTACCGTAGTGGTGTCCGGCTGCTCGAGTGCAACAAATTTTGACTGGAACTTTGGCGGTAGTTCGTGTTCCAGTGAGTACCACTACAAAATTAGAACAAAAAGGAACGTTCTGTTATTGCCAACCTATAGCCAACTGCAGTTTCAACCACTGTACATACATGTCGTGTGTCTATATTCTCCAGGGAATTGTCATTATGGAATTTGGCATGGATGACGCGGGCCAGCGTGCCCCTTGGTCGATAAACGGCCATCCTTTCTCATTTATCAACGCGATCGCTTAGTCTTCTTACATATTCCTATTCTATTTTACAGTTTTTATTTATATATGTGTGAGAACTAATCAGAGATGTGCTAAAATAAGAAATGGAAAGCAATCGATATATTTCTATGATAACACACTGGTCAACAAATGTAAGTTTTACACAATTGTTCCATTTTCAAATCGTTTCACTCAGCACATATATATATGTGTGAAGTACGAAAATTATCCATTGTGTTCCAGCATGATATTTACCTGTTAATCCTCTTTAAAATGTATTATATAAATAAAGCTGTACAGAAATATATTAAAAGACTTATTGAAAGACTTTCATCCTTTGTCCTCCTCACAAAGGAAGACTCTTTGGGGCTTTGTGGACAACTTTAGCGAACTTCACCGTACCTGTCTGTACATATCTAAATTACCTAGCACCTCTTGCTTATCTTGAATGCGTTGGTGAATGGCAATTCAAAAGGACAATTCGGTCCTTAGCTAAGAAGATGGGAATATCGCTTGTCATCAATAAGTTCCCGCTAACGTGCAAGACTATTTCAAGTGCTTTTCTTTCCGACTTAATGTTAACAAGTATCTCTGATATAGATATGTTTTATGAGGAACTATGTATTACTAAAACATTTATTTATTTTGTGAGCTTGAACCAACATGCACGGTATCCCCTGCTATTAAGGAGACTTTCCTGCAAAGTTTTATCAAAATATTTGCTCGAACACGCATAAATTGATTATGAATAGCTTTTCAGGAGATGTTCCTGAATATGTTTCCTTTAAGCTGTTGTGCGGTGCATTAATTCGCCCACAAGATTATTGATATAAAAGCCTTTTTATAAACAAATGGGCACCTAAAGTTTTATTTTAAATAATCACTTTCTAGGGAAAACTTATTCCTCTCGTGGTCAATACTCCATCGTTCCAACTCGACGCTATTTCACCGACGCTACGTTGACCGACATTTTTAATTCATGTAGAAAATGGATTGCGGCTCGTACGATAAACATAAACTAATATAAACACAAAGTTAAAAAGAAAAATGAACACCAATGCGATGGTGAACATTGAGGAAAAACCAGTGATTGCGAACGATGAACTTCCATATTTTCCTGAGAAGTTCCCGGGCAAAGTTTGTTGTTTGTGTAATCTTGGCGAACGAACCTTTTTGGTCCAGGGCACAATATTTAAGTTAAAAGTTCCCACCGACTATAAAGACAAGCATTCTGTGGATCGGCTTAGAGAGGATGGAACTGACCAAGGCACCTATCGCAAGTTCTATTATGGGCCCAAGCAACATGACGCGAGCTCAGGCGGGGAGAATAACTACGAACTGGACAAAATTGGACAGGCGAATGTTGTGCATCCGTCAGCGTTCCATGACGAGGGGTTTGTTTATGTGCATCGCATGTGCCTAATGTGGTCACTGCGTCGAAGTCAGATATCGGATGTGGATGTTCTGCACTTTCTCACACTTTTGGGAGAGTTTCTCGAACAAAAATGCAGTTTCTGTGGCCAGTTTGGAGCATCGATAAATTGCAAGATGAACTGTCGACAGGTGCATCACTGGCCATGTGCCGCGGCTGCAGGTTGTCTGTTAATATTGGAGAGCTTCACCGTTTTCTGCACAGAGCATCTCAGTCAAGTGCCCTTGATTTGTAAGTGGTGGCTGGCGATATAAACAACATGGTAGTTACAACCTAATCGTTATTTCTTTTTCAGGCAGTGACAATAATGTGGAGTGTCTGACGTGCTCCTCTTTGGGTGACCTGTCCAAGCTGATAATGTGCAGTGGCTGTGGCGACCACTTCCATTCAACCTGCATTGGTCTGGCCAATTTGCCAGGTAATTGCAGAATATGGAAGATAAATTGCTCTCTTACATAAATATTTGGATATTATCATAGATACTCGAACTGGATGGAGCTGCGCCCGCTGTACCAAGTGTCAGATCTGCAGGCAACAGGACTCGAATGACATCAAGTATGTGAAATGCGAGCAATGCCAGAAGATCTACCATGCGGCGTGTCTTCGTCCTGTCATATCGTCGATTCCGAAATATGGCTGGAAATGCAACGTACGTAACTCAATTTGTCACACGTTAAAAGCATTAAAATTAATCAAAATGTTTCAGCGTTGTCGCGTCTGCACAGACTGTGGCTCCAGAACACCTGGAGGCGGGAGCTCTTCTCGTTGGCACAGTCACTATACCATCTGTGACTCGTGCTATCAACAACGAAACAAGGGATTCTCATGCCCGATATGCCAAAAAGCATATAGAGCAGCTTCCCACAAGGAAATGGTCAAATGTAGTTGGTGTCATAAGTGAGTAGGACTGTTTCCATTAACAACCTTTCATCTCTGTATTCATACCACTCTTCCACAGGTTTGTGCACAGCACATGTGACGAAGAAGCTGACTTGACCGCATACCACAGGAAAAAAGAGCAAAATCCCGACTATGATTACATTTGTCCGAACTGCAAATCCAATTCTTCTGGTCCTTTCCTATCTCAGCCAATGATTGATCCAATCGAATTGTCCATGTCCGAATCTCAGACCTCTGAGCAGCAGCTGAGTATAAAGGATATGGAAATGGATCCATTGGAGGGTAAACCGAATGTCGATATAACCAGTGAAGATGCACAAAAGCTGCCGGCTACCAAGAAGAAAGTTTGCCTCAGCAATGTTCGTGGAAAAGGTGGCAAATTTGTGCTGCAGCGAATGGGAGTGATGGCGCAGATAAACAAAAAGCGCAGCACACGCGGCAAGGGACGACAACTGGTCTTGCCAAACAACTCAGGCGATCGTTATGTGAATCGCAACCTGGATGTTGACAATTTTGCCAGCGATAAGAAAATGTTACTGTGCTCCGCCCGGGATAAGTTCATATTGACACAAGACATTTGTGTGATGTGCGGTTCATTGGGCATAGAGAGTGACTCGGTAATGATCACCTGTGCCCAGTGCGGCCAATGCTATCATCCGTATTGTGCGGGTGTAAAACCCTCGAGGGGAATCCTGCAGAAGGGATGGCGTTGCCTTGACTGCACCGTCTGTGAGGGATGTGGCAAGAAGAACGACGAAGCGCGCTTGCTTTTATGCGACGAGTGTGACATTTCCTATCATATTTACTGTGTGAATCCACCATTGGAGGCAGTGCCGCATGGTGCCTGGAAATGCTCCTTTTGTACCATCTGCCAGAAGTGCGGTAGAAATCCCACTGAAAAGATCGACTACAGTGATTCCTGTCCGCTAGAGTGTCCATCCTGTGCCAGCCAATCTGCTTGCTCCGTATGCTTGAATCCCTACACAAACGGCGAAATGATCATCCAGTGCGAGAAATGCGAGCATTGGTCTCATTTTCTGTGCGATTCCAACAACGCCCAACTTACCATTGAGTACTATGACAATAATGTGTACAAGTGTTTCAAGTGTCGCTGCAGCACGAAAGGACAGTTACCAGCTCTGTTGGATGCAAATGCAAGCCACATGGATGACATGATGCTGACACAGGGTCACAAGCTATTGACACCGGCGTCAGCAGCCACTGGCAATGGGCAGGAGTCGAGGCCAAATGCAGGCAGCTTGATGCTTTCCAATGATATGCTAGAGAGCTCGGAGGCTATCCATTGGATCGATGGCGTTAGTTTGAGTGAAAATGGCTTAAACATGATTAAGTCGCTTTCCACGGAGATAAAACGCAAGCGAAAGATGCGGCAACCAATTGGCAATGCCAAGGATCAACTGGATGCCACGGCGGAGGAAGCACAGAGCGACAAGTACAAAGACGGCATGATATGGGATGGTTCAGAGGGCGTACTGCCGGAGGGTTTCTCCATTTCAACCAACGACGAGGGTGTTCACATTTTACGCAAGAAGCGCCAACGCAATCTGCAAAAACTGGGCATTGGTGGATTTTCGGTTCGAAATCGTGCTCTCAAAAAGGACAATGATGAAAGCGCTGCCAACGATCAGTTGAATGCCATGTTGGTGATGGACAAGAAGAAGAAAATCATACGCAAAAAGCAGAAGAATAAATTAATTGAGGCATATCCCGCGTATTTACAAGAAGCATTCTTCGGGAAACCTCTACTGGAGTCTGGTGAAACGGTGACATATGAATCTGATTCTTCAGATGAAATTGGTACAACCATGAAGATGCATTTCACCCGAATCGATGGCACAATCAAAACCGAAAACGAAGCGATGCCCACCACCGTAAAGAGCCCAGCCAAGTCACTGAAGAAAACTAAGGCGGAGAAACTACCCGAGAATAAGAACATGTTTATGGACCAGTTTCCGATGACTTCACAGCCAAAAGGAACGCCAGGCTCCGCTGCCAATAACATTTTTGGTAAGTATTCGACAACAGAAGTGGGTGTATATTGATGGTAATATTATCATATCTCCTGCAGATGCCACCCAATCTGAGATTGCAACTAATGTTGTGCCGAACAGACACACAATGGAAACAATGGTTTGTGCTTTTGCAGTCCAACAGAAACCATTTAAACTATATATACATTTCATAGGTACCACAGACCATGGCCGACATGGATGCCACGAGCTCAACTGTAAAGTATGTTACTGCCGCAGAAAGTATGGAAAAGCCGCTAACGTAAGGATGTTTGTTTTTAAACCCTAATTTCTGCTCCCTCACATGTGTTGTTCCCATCTTTTATATACTTTAGCGAATCACCCCTTGTCTTAGTGGACAATTACAATGTGCCTCAGCAGCAATTAGCCCAAGCCGAGCAAAAATTCCATGGTCAATTGTATTTGCCGGGAAATATTAATGCCAGTCCGGCACAGCAACAGCTTCATTACCAACAACAACAGACCTCGGAACTGTTGGCTCAACAAAATAAGCAAAAGATGCCCAACATGTTGGGGCAAGTTTGTATGCAGAGTGAGGCCAAGAGAGCCGAAGAGGATCTACCCAAGCCTGTGGAGCCACCCACCGAGGGTCTGAACGCTGGCACCCAAAAAACTGCAGAGAAAATGCGCAAAGATGAGGGTAAATCAAGTTAAACCTTGTGGCATTGAAAGTTGGTGTAGAATTTTACACTTTTTTTACAGATCTCGGGCTAATGGCAACCATTTCGGCTGTATTGTACGCCAATACTGAACACGCAAATCTTAAGGAATTGTATCCCAATTGGAATGATCGCTGCAAGCAGATTCTGAAAAGATGGCGTTCCCTGTGCAACGAGAAGAAGGCACCATTTCTGCAGAAAGCAAAGGATAATCGCTCTGCACTACGTCAGAGACGCGAACAGAGCAAAATCAGTTTGCCACCAAAACCACAAAAGCAGGAGGAAATGGCCCGTTCTTGGAAACATCACCAACCGAATAAACTAAAGGAGGACCAGCCAAATATGTTTGTCAACTACAGTAAGTGCTAAAGGTTATCAAACTCTACAACATGTACCAATTATAATGTTCTTCAGATGGCGGTATTTCTTACGACACATCTTGCTATGTGGGTCCGGCTCCTACAACGCCCAACACACATCACGGCCATCTTACGCCTATGGTTAACGACACGCTGGTGGTTAAGTCACCCATGCAAAGAACCACAATTGTGCAAGCTTCTACTTCGCTAAAAATGTCCACACCCGGAGGAGACAGTCGGCTGGAACTCAATCCAGTCTATGGTTCCGAACCAATTGGAGACAAAAAGCTACGAAACCTGTTGCAGAAAACTAACCCCGAGCCAATGCTAATGGGTTCAAATTCTGAACTCTTTCTGCAAAACGATGTTCTTAGGCTCGGCCTGATATCCAATACCCCCATAACGCAAAACAATCCCATGCTTAGCATAAGCGGAAAAACGCAACAATCAGAAGGCAGGACCTTGGAGCAAGAGGTAAAGAGCCAGCCTGACCTGAAGATGACAGAATCGCAAGAAGGTATCTCATCCTCTGCCGTCGAACTGGAGAATGTTGGTTTTGGCGATATATTGGGAGGACTGGGCGAGGGTGATGATGATGACTTGCTGAAGTCACTAACATCAGAAATTGGCGATGATTTTAATATATTGGAATACGCAGATCCAGAGCTGGATGTCAATGTGCTCAACACATTGGACTTTGAAGACAATGAGAAGTGCTCGGCTTAAGATAAGGAAACTAAAAAAGGGGTCCATTCAATAAAAATGATTTTTTTGTAGAATTTGTTCTTAAGTCCAGATCGACTCTTTATGTATAGATGCTTAGTTTAAATGTAACCCAGGTCAAAGGACACTATTGGGTTGTGCAGTGCGTAGAGTGAGCAGTTTCTGAGTTAGTTTCCAAGATTAAAGTATAAATAAATGTCCCTAAAAAGTCAGCTTCTGTGCCAACCTAACACAATTCGGCTGAAACCTTCACATGCCAACTCTACCGAACACCAGTAGGTGCGTTTTACTAGATGACAATTTTCAACGTACCTTGAATCGCTACAATTGGAAGTTCTATCCCGCCCTTCGCATAGACCAGATAATGTCCTTTTCGACTACTGTTTGTTCCAGAATCAATTGGTTCGCTCTGTTGAAGTTTAACTTGATTCGATTACTTATTCGGTATTTCTCTCAAATCTTTATCAGCTTTTAACCTAAATAAATAAGAAAGCATTTATTGAAGAGTTCACAAGTTATCAATTTGCTTGAGATATTAATTTAAGATCTTTTTTGGATAAATTATATGGATAATGAAGACTCGTGGGAACGAAAACTTTACCAACAACTTGGCTGTAAACAATGGAAGAAATGTTGGTTCAGAATTAAAAGATTAAGGATCGATATATCATCAAGGGTCAGATAAACTTAGATCTTAAGCTGTTTCCTTGACAGGTAGCTAAGTATTTCACCTCCCTCTGATGTATATCCCCTCTACTTACTTGTTAAAATTCTCCTCATACCCCACAGTATAGCCATTGGGTATTTTCGCTGAGGACCCAAAGGAAATGCATTCAGCGGGAGGTGATTTCAGGGCATAGAATGGATAGTCGAATGTGTTAATGTAAATATCCACACAGAGGCCATGGCTGCCCAGATGTAGTTGACTCGCCACAGATGGTTGGCTCAATCCACAGCTGCCAAGCATGATGTTTCTGTGGCAAGAGTGTATGAATGTTCCCTTGTCGCGGCTCGAGTGAAAACATTGCACATGCTTGCCAGCTTTCGCATGGTCCACAGCAATTGGATCGAAACCGGGTCCGGCCATATCACAAGCTAATACATTTCGAAATTAATGGAGCATAATACCGAATGAGCTGTCGATCAACTTACTATCTATATTCTGTATAACATGCTGAGGCGCCAGGGAACGACCCACCGCTGAAGCTAGCTGGCCGCCAAAGCTGAAGCCAAACATGTAAGCCCGTTTGGTATCCAATCCGTGCTTGATGAGGTTTAGAATAATAGACCCGATGGCACTCGTTATGTGCTCAAAGTTAGCATACAACCTTAAAAAAGAGATTTGGAAGATTAAAACTGAATCATATGGTTTCAGTTTCTTACCTCATGTAAGATGAACTTGCCATGATGCTATAATCAATACAAATGATGCAGCCACCACGATAAAAGCTTAGCCCTGCAATTGAAATATGGAATCGTGTTTAAAGACCATATAAATCTAACTACTTCCTTTTAACTGCACATTGCTTAAAGCACTTACGTTCAATAAGTGCCAGAGACCAATTATCCGCACAACTTTGAATCCATCCATGTAATACAATGGCAAATTTATCCGATGGTGAGCAACCCGCATTTTGTAACATATTTGCTTCACTGGATGCTGATGACTCATAGGTTATCGAGTTGTTTCTAAAATAACAAGGGGCAAACAGCATAAGACAAAGAAGCAAACTGAAAATATCTAAAAATGGAAGATCAATTCACCCTTTTCCGGTAGCTAATCTACCATATGATTTGTATAATGAAAGATTATTTCGTTACTTAAGCGTAAGGGCCAAATAAGTGAATAACAAGGGGATATTTCAATGTGGACCTTCGACTTTACATAGATATGCTGTGAGTGTGTAAAGTCTGCTGGACAAACTTTGAGCGGAACGGAACTCTTCATAGTTTCAATTTTACAATTCGCCAACCCTCGATTTGGTTGGCATATTTTGTTCAATTCTTTATGAAATATGTTCATAAAATGCCGTTAAAATAAAATCCAGCTGATTAAGTTGAAACAGTAGTCAAAGGGAACAATTTGGAAGTGAAACATTCGAATTGCAAGTCGGCGGCAAGAGAAGCTAAAAGATTGTCGGTCGATTTTGTTTTCATTTGAAATCGAAAAATATTGAAAAACTGAAGCAGGCCTTCGGAATATTAATTTGAAACAGTTTGTGGTTTTGAATAAAGATAAGATTGAGAAAGTGCAGCAGTTCAACTACCTAGGTAGCGTAGAATGCTTCCTTTTTGCTGTTACATGCATTAAGACCTTTTTTTCAAAGATTTTTCATGGCCCAAGAACTAAAAGAAGTTCTCTTCAGTCGGAACATCATTATAAATGGCTTCCAACATGCTTACTTACTTATAGAATATCAATTTCATTGTTTTTGGTACATCCTGCTTAATTCTCTGGGGGAAAACTTAGAAATGGAATTTGTTATTTGGGAGCATGAAGGCACCTGCCTAGTAAGTTCATACCCAAAGTCTCATTCTGGTTAATGCGTGTGGATGTTTGTCTCAAAATTTTGTGTCTTAAGCCCAGTTTGGTGTGGACACTACAAATCAAAACAAGCCAAATGGTAATTAACTGCTGAGTTCTATATAATTGCATTTTGCCCTTCTTAAATCCCGAAACTTTCTTCGCTAGACATGAAAAGGGAAATTGGGGTAATGCACAGCATTTAGTTAGATCAACCAAATCTATGCAAAACTTTAGATGAGAAAGTTGAGAACTGGTTCCGAACAGCTGACGCTATGAACGTTGTGAAATACTGGTTTACAGGGGAAACATCACGCTGAAAAGTTAATAAAACAGAGAACAAAGCTAGGTAAGACCAATTTTCGGAATGAATTCTACTAATTTAATATCCTCTGCAAGGTTGACTTAGTTTTTTCCTGATTTCATATTTATGCAGATCTTTATTTTATTGTTCACGCTTTTCATCCAGGGTTTTGAATAGATTTCGATTTAGAAATAGGGCAAACGAAGGTAAAGTTCTTTCAGATCTTTCAATCACTTTAACCGACACAAATAAAATACATTTTTTAGTTTAATGTAATTTTAATGGCAATTTTCTGCCCAACTGCCCGCACAAAGAACTGAAGGTTCCAAATTCTGTGGAAATTTTAATTCACCAAAAATATATTTCAAATTATATTTGAATTATGTGTATATACATAATATATTGGTAATCTATTGATTGGGACATTCATTGGGCGACTGTTTTTTGTTACCAATCGATTTGGTTTGACCCTTAGCTGGGGGGACCTCATCGTCATCGAATTCGTCCTCTTCGTTTTCATCAAACTCCTCTTCATCCTCATCGTCCTCGTCATCGACAATGTCACCGGTGTAGTACAGCACCGCTTTTGGAATAATTCTTGCGCGCAGAAAATGTCCGATTTCAAAGTCTGTGGCCAGGAGCTAAAGAAATTCACAATCATTAAAGCTCGTGCCGCCAGTTTATGGTGCCTTTAAATTAGTTCTTACTTGATGAGACTCATCATCGATTTCCTCCTTGTCGGTTGGAACATCGGGTGGGCTAAAGAAATTGAAGAACGAGTCGGTTGGAACTTGCTTCACAATGGTGCGCACAGCGCCACGTTCCTTATGTCTCTGCTTCTTGCGGATGGTCTTCACAGTCAAATTCATTTTCTTCTCCCAGTTAATGGTGGAGCCCTAAAGAAACCCGTGGGTGGGGGGAGAATTATAGTCTGAGGCGGCCCACATTAGCACCAAAGCCGTTTACCGTGCATTTGTAGATCTCCGGCCCCTCGAAGGCGAACGGATCTTCTGGATCGACAGTTGACTTCAAAAAGTATTGTTTTGTTAGAACTGTATTCGAAAAGAATTCATTCTTATCAAAATGAAACTCCAGGGTGTACGAATGCTGCAGGAATAGAGAGTTCGGTTAGGATATTTCACCCAAGTTGCACAGGACCACTTGCCTCGTTATCATATTTGATGGATATATCCGTCAGCTTACGCAGAGCGGGCTCGTCATGCGTCTGCACCATTTCCGACAGAATTGCAGTATTGCGGAACACGGTAAGCCAAAAGCCGGGAATGCCCTTCGCATCTTGAGGAATACTTTTTATGTTTTTCAGAGACTCACGGAAGTGATCACCCTCGCCCTCGGTGTCCTCCTGACTGGTCTCAGGCTCCTTCCAATTAGGTTTCTCCTGAGCAGGATCAACGTTGCCGACGATGATTTCCTTGCGCTTGTCGAACATTGGCTGATATTTAAGCTGGTATTTCTTTTCCAACTTGTAGACCTCTTCGAAGAACTCGGCTTCGATTTTTAAATGCTCCAACTGCAGATTCTTCAACACCACAAGCCGATTTTGAACCGGTGCTGGCAGAGCTTTAACCATTTCTTGCAAATACTGACGCCGCAGCACGGAATTCATGTACGCCGGCCTGCCAAAGTCGCTTGGTTAGTTTGATGCATGCTGACACGAGAGTTAGGTTCACACTTACATGGACTGGCAATCAGAGTTTGATTTGTCATCCTCGATCTCATTACCAGACTCGGTATCGATGTTTCCCTCTGGTGGAGCGTCCATTTTTTATTCAATAAATGCGGAACCCTACAAAATACATAACAAAACGTGCCGTTTTTTCTTTTCAATGTTCCAACTGTAAATTAGATGTTCACGCGTACATACATATGTACATATCCTTATATGGTATCTATATCTATTGCGCACATATCCATATCCATGTACATATGTTCATGTTTATGTATTACTACATTCAAATATACATACATATGTATATTTAATAAAGTAATACGCCATACCGATATGTACGTACATACATATGTATGTACATTGAATCCAATCAAATTCCCGCACACTGCTTTCCTACGAAAACACGTGTTAGGCGCCCCAAGCACAGGCGCCTCATTCCCATTGCATATTTCTTTATGAATTTAGCTACATTATGAACATTTGTACAAAGTTTGTACCTCACGCAGTCAACTCCCCACCCATTGCCAATTGACGTGCATTTGTGTTTTAATAGATTTGATTTAAATTCTGACCTCACCTTTGAAAAGAACAAACGACACAGCGACCACACTGCAACGACGCCGAAAAGAAAGAATGAGATTGGCGCAAGAGTACAAATGTTATTCACAGGGTGACTCTGGTATGAAAAATGCGAGCAGTTCGCGAATGTTACCCAGTCAACAAATTGAGCGATTGGGAACGGTAGAATCTGCATGTGTGATTGTACATATTTAAAAAGTAAATATATTGAATTGAAGTTTACTTATTAAGCAGAGGTATTTATGTATATAATTATTAACACCATTTCACAAATTCGATAAAAAAAAAAAACGTAAGTCCAGTCAGTTACAATCCGAATGCTTGTATTCATTTAACAGACAATCGGCCCTTTTCCGAATTCCGCTTCTGGTTTAATGTAAATGTTGGTTTTTCTTATATTAAATTTAAATAATTAAATTGAAAAATGTATATCTAAAATGAGAAGAATATCGGTGGTAACTAGATTAGGTCGATTCTTTCTGACGAACTGAGTTCACTTGGCATTCAGTAATTCTCTTTCAACAAATTCGAAATTAATTAATTTTTAATTAGATAAACCAACGTTCACAAGAAAATCAACTAGGAACTCGAAACAGGGTGATAAATGTTCATAAAAATTACTGCTTTTGCTATTGTAAAAAATTAATTTTATAATATTTTTTTGAAACATATTCTGCACTTTGACTTTAGTACAAGGTTTTGTAATTTTTTATGAATAAACTAAACTAGATTTATGCGATGTTCGACTTTGGATTAATATATTGAGCAGACAGAGGCTTCATAAAGCATAATGTTAAATCAGTTTCCCGCGTTTTCAACTTTTAACTCACCAATTTTTGCTCTGGGAAGTCATTTTTGGCAGTGTCCGTTTCGCTCTAATTCGATGTTTTTCTATGGCGACTATAATTTTCAGTTAAGTATGTACTTGCCGCCTCCTACTTAATATCTCCCAATAAAAATTCCTGTATGATTATTTTCGTTCGTTCCTTCGTTTCGTACACCAATTCAACGGATCTTTCTTGGTAACCGGTTCAATTTCACTTCATATATACATATGCAGATAGCCAAGCAGCTTTAAGCGATCGCTTGTTATCTTCTTCCTACTAAAGAAGAGAAAGATAGGGATGTCTTTGGCTTCGTACAAACTAGCCACATGGAATGAAACTGGGGACTGCCTACGGTACGATGGAATAATTTTAAGATTTGCGCTGTAGATAGGGTCACATTGCCCAGTTCCAAACATAAACGGGCCAGTAGTAATAGTCCCACTTCTTGACGGGGTCCTATCCACTGTCACTTATGAAGACATGCAGTAAGCTTGGGCGAAAATGCAAGTATGAGGGGGGAGGTGACATTTCTGCATCGTCTTCGCCACTGCCCAGATATAGTCAACCTCTCGTAAGTATTCGGCTGAACAACCCAACTATCTTTTAATTATTGGGCCTCACAGCTTAACGCCAAATTCATCAAAATAAAAAAGGTTCCTCCCGCACTGTGGGCGCACACATTTCCCGCTGAGCGTATCTGTCTCAGAGGAGTCCGGAGCTCCACATAAGAAACCAATTGTTACTAGAGAAACTATATCAATGGAAGCTATGTAACTATCGAGCCATTAGAAATCCGCAACACTGATCATTTTGAGCTGCGGATTGATCCAGCAAGCTTCCACCTGCTAGTAAGGGGCCCCTTCTTAGTTTCTTCAGTCTATTGGTCAGCTTCAAGCCGCTACTGGATCAGCTGAAAATACATCGAAAGCTGACGCTATCACAAGTGCGGCCTACTAGATAAAAGGCTTTTTCTTTAGAGTCTAAAGTCGAACCTCCAACAGGATCCTGCGGCAAGAGCTGTAACCATCAATTATCAGTTAAACGGCAAAAGGAGGATTTTTTCTTCAAAGAATGGGACTCCACTGAGAAAAGTTTTAGGCATACAGATCAATAAGATGCTGTTAAAAAATCTACCCAACTCAGCCAAAATGTGCTGCGTAAAATCCAGAACGGCTTCGCCCTCATTTAAATGAGCGCTTAGAGGTGGCTTAACTTCTGTAACCTTCTAAGTGAAAATCGGGCGATACATGAACCGAGGGACAGGTGGTTCGTGCAACCAATTTGTCTCGGCGACTCAAGTCAAATGGAGATAAAGCCCCGATGTGTCCTTAAATCTGCGCGAATATGTATTTTGTAAGCTTTTGAAAAAAAGGCAGTCCGCAAAACGTTTTAAAACTTACTTTTGTTCCTGCATCTCCCTTGATTCCACCATAGTGAATCTCGGAAAGTCTTATATTCGGACTATTGAAGTTGCGGCCCATCCGAAATAACTTCAAAATTTTCTATCTGTTCAATGATCTCCCTTACGGAAGTTAGAAAACCATAATAAATCCAAAATGAAACTATTTGATGTTACATAAGACAGAGTTATTAAGAGGTTGGTGTACAACTGCAGGAGATGTAAGGAATAGGAATGGGATGTTTTAAAATGGTTGTCAGTTTCAAACTGATTACATAAAAAAATGTATAAGCGGCAGGCAAGCGATCTTGGGTAAAGAGCCCAAAAGGGACTACTGAAACTGAGATGGAAATATTGGAACGTTTGGTGTGACCAGTTGCACAAGACAGATGCGTACCCTGAAGCGGCATTAGTTCTTATATTGAAAAGCTTGCTTTAAATTTTTAATGAGTCTGCATGGGTTTTTCGTGATAAGTTATAATTTATTTAATAGCATCTCACAAAAAGGGGGAAAAGGGCTCTGAATAGAAAATTTTAATTAAACTCAAGAATAAATAATAATAATTCAAAAATGTAATCAAATAAGCTTTCAAATGCGGCCGAGTTTCTCTGCTGGATTTTACACAGCTTTTTTCCAATATTTTATAAACATAACCGAAACCCAAACGAAATAGGGATAATAACCGTTACCGGTATCGAAAGCAGCTACCCCAACCGTTAACCGTTATTCAAATTGGTTTTTGTCTCTGCTATGTAGAAGTATTTGGAGTCGGCGTAGGCTGTCTTCTAACTGTATCTTATGCTTTTAGTTAACAAACTGTTAATTGTACATCTCAAGTAATCTGTTATTAAGTCCGCCCTAATGAATTTACACTCATAGATATGAATATTTCATTCATACATACATATTTATGCACCGGCTAATGCACAAGATTATAGATATCCATATATGTATGTATATATGTATGCATCTGCATTCAACATTAATTTCCAATATTGACAGTCAACACACACATAGCCATATATAAATATCCATATTTATGAATGTTTGTACATACATACATACATATATCTGCTGGCTAAAATATTTGTTGTCTGCTTTTTAAACTTGGACAACAATCCGTAATTTTTTTCCTTTCACAACCTAAGCCCAAAGATTTGCTCAAGATTAAGGCGATCATAAAACTGTTAAATGTATACACAGTTATGAGTTATGTATGCGTGGTGGCGGCGGCGGCGATGACGCTCCTCGGGGTGTTAATTGCCAAACAAATCAAATAACTCCTCCGGCTGCCTTTTCCAAAATACAATCGCCATCCGTGCGCTGCCCCAGGCCCAATGCTATGCGTTACATTTGATTTCAATTACACTTTTCATTAATACAACAGCATTTCCCCCAACTCGCGATTCCAAATTATATACGGTGGAAAATCATTTTGTATTACTCATGCGCCTTTAATATGATAGTTTTATTTTATTCGTACAATTGAAAAGTTCGCTAAGTAAAACAGGAGAGACGCAGGAACGACGTGCGTGTGGTGCATAAATAAAATAAATAACTAAAAAGGAAGAGCTAGTGGTTGCTACTAGCCTGGCTGTTGTCGTTGACCCTGAGAGTGCAAGGCGCCTTATTCAAGTAAATCTCGACACATACCCACGTACATACAGACATACGGACAAACATACATATGTGCTTACAATTCTGTGAATGCATGTGTGCATACATACATACATATGTATTATTTTGTTACGAATAAACATAACACTTTTTGTGTAGGAATCCAACTCTTGTGGCTCTGTTGGTTTAGTCCCAATGTCGGGGGGGATTCCATTGGTTATTCTTTGTGCAGGTGTAAATGGTTGCCCCATGATTAGGTCGGTTCCAATCGCTTCTATTATTGTTGTTAGATAATACTTGTAGGCCTTTCACATACCCAAATACACTTGTAGTTTTGTATTTTTGTACGTAGCATTTGAAAAGTGGTTGCATTTAAATGTTTACATTTATTTACTTACAACTTTTATGGGTATCTTTATAATGCCAATAAATACGTACATGTATGCACATTGCACATACAAAGTGTACGTTGAAAGTGCAAGTGCATGTGAATAAGATATGAAAAACAAGATACAAATTTTTAACGGATAAAATACAAAGACAGAAAAGTTAATGTGTATAACCCAAAAAGTAAATCTACATAAAAATATAGAAAAGTAAATCGATTAAACGAATACCTGTGGATCAGAATATAGTCGTATGTTATGTCCAAAGTTTGTGAACTGCTTCGAAAGCGGGAAATAACAGTTTAAATGTTTGCCATACGTATTACATAATTTCAGATTTGATATTAGAAATCGGTTCCAATGCTAGTAATATGGAGCTAGATATTTACTGAATTTGTTTTCAACCGGTTTAAAAGTGATTCAGAGCCGTAAGTTCTAAAATTATATAAGCTGTGAACTGAAAATTCGGATGGTTGGTTGGTAGTTAGTATATATCTTTACCGGGTTTCGAGTAGTTTGGATTCTAAGTCAAATCTTGGTAATAATTAAAGCTGTGGTCTGGAAAATTGGCTAAAGTGAGTGCTAGACAATTAACTGGTTCAATAAAATATACGAACCAGTGTCAAACACATCTCAAAAACTTAGCTCAGAAGTTATTCAAGGAGTGAACATTAAATATTGTGTTAAGTTATTAAAAAGGGCAAAAACAAGTAAGAAAGTCGGTCAAGCCAGACTATAACATACGCTATATCTACCAAAGTTTGTATTTATCACGTTAAGTGGTGCGTGAAGTGCTGCCCATCGCTGTTCCAGCCGGTGCTGCCCATTATAAGACTTTGCTATCCCTATAACTTGAAAATCGTTCTTCCTGTCTTCACCATTCCTATAAGAAATTGTTGTACCACCCAAGTCAAACCTCCATCTCTTACCACCTCCGAGATCTGTGTGTTCATACGGACGTACAGATGTCTTAATGGCTAAATCGATTCGGCTGTTAATGCTAATCAACAATATACATACTCTATGATATCGGAGATGCTTCCATCTGGCTGTTACATACTTTTACACAAACTTAGTATAATAAAAGTTTGATTTTTTAACAGCTGTCTTTAATATTTACATAAAATCATTTTTAAAAATAAAATTATATATATCGTTGTATCGACTCAAATAAGGTTTTCATACATTTTTCTGAATTTTATGTATTTTTTTTTGTTAATCAAATCCGAAAGCTGCTAAAAATAATCACCTTTTATGTGTATAACAAATAAGTAAATCAAAGTCAGCCCCGGGCTACACATATATGATAAATTCGAGATTTTCAAAACAGATATGGATGACGCCGATCTGATCTCTCGTTTGAAAGTACTTTTATCAGCAAAGAGTAAACAAAAGATAAGGAAATAAAGTTTTCCTACTGGGCTAATATTAATTTGCCAAGTCAATTCAGAAGTGTCGATTTCACATTAGATAACCCCAGGCATAGTTCTGCAGGTAATTGAAAAGGTAATGCTATCAATGATCGTATGAGGGAAAACGGACATCAGGGCCACAATTAGGTTAGAAATAAACTTAATATTACGATTTAATATTTAAGATTTGAGCTTAATATTAATCAAAAATAGCAAATAGAAATTCGTTTAATTAGATTCGAAATGTTACGGTATAAGGTAATATAGGCGTAGTTGGTATAACCTTATCAAATTGTGTAGAAATAGGTAGGGAATAGGAATATATAGAGAAACCTTTTATATATCCATTAACCTATTTATAATTTTCTTTCAGAGAATATGCCAGATAGATTTCAAGTCACCAAAGCAGACGAAGACACTGTATTGGACTATCATCAAGATGAATCAGCAAGTGGAAAGCTGCTAGGGGATATCATCGATGATGAAACAAGAGGTAAGGTATTTAAGTAAATTTGGATATTGTTATTCACAGTTATACACAGAATTTATAACATTCAATGCCCGTTGATGTAGCTTTTAAGGTTCTTATCTCCTGCAAGTTCTCAACGAGTTCTTAATATACCTGTCATCAGACTGCATATCTTTCGTAGTACTGAGAGAGTATATAATTTTCCTTCTTCATATCCTCTAAGGATCGATAATTGAAACAAGACAATCCAAACGAATACTCCACCATGCTTGCAGTGAAATCCTTAAGGTCGGCGGCTAAATATCCTACTTGGTATAGTTGATTTCTGGGAATTTACTTAAGAAATCATAATAGAGAGAAAAAACCTGACCTCCATACCTTTATTAAAGTAAATTAAGAGTAAACCACTGAATCGCTGTACAGAAACCATGCAATGAACCGAACTTCAGGTTCGAAAACTTTTTGAACCACTGAATTGAACCAGTCTATGTTAACAATTTTGAATCAAAATAGTTTAAAATTTAATTTTAAAGGTTTTTTTATACTCTGTACCAAAGATGGTACCCTTCTCCCTATAAGGTATATATAAATTTTATATATATAGGTTCGGTATAGCCATGTTCGTCTGTGCGTAAGAGCAAACAGTTCTCAGAAAAGGTAAAAGATAGATGCTTTTACTTTTACCCATTAATAATATCTAAATAACTTTTAAAGCTGCCAAATGTAGAGACAGATGCCTCGTTCTCTGCCTTAGAATACAAATTTGAACACTCTCTGGGATAAAACTCAGCTCAGCTGAACTAAATTAAACCACACAATTTGGAGCTTTGCCCGGCCTGCCTCAAAAAGCTAAAAAGCTTTCCTTCTATCTGGGGTAACGTAAGCATCTTTGGGAAATTCTCTCATTTCATTAATGGTCGCTCGTACCACTTCCATTTTGTTTGTGGAAACTTGAAATGACCTAGCGTAATTTGTTAAGGTTGAGCTGGTTCTGTATAACAATTGCACTCTTTAAGCTGTGTTAATGGGGGGAAGGTGGGGAAAGGAGTAATTTGCTAAATTAAAGTTCATCTTTTTCCTCGGAGCCAGCTCGTTTTATAGATGGAGGCAGTCAATTTATAGTTCGTGTAGACTTGAATTGTGTAAAATGCCGAAGTAGGTGGAGGAAAGAAAGTAATTTTCCAAGATATTATTTAATATAGGGTTAAGAAACCAGTCCTGTTTCACGCACACTCTCCAATCCACTTAAAGTGAATAAAGTAAGCCTTCTTTGATAACATAGAACAGGGTTGCCCAAGTCCTATGCACTGACTGCCCATCTGGCATAGACTGAGCATACAAGCACACACACTTAGCTTCTATATAATGAAGATGGAATCAAGCACTCATAACCATTTAAGATGGTAGCATTCTCTTAATGCAAGTTTATAACTTTCCAATCGTTGGGCTTTGGGTCTTCAAAAGCAAATGTAATATCCAAAGAAGACGAAGAAGAATACTTTTGTGGCTTAGGTTCACAAAGCAGGTTCAAAAGGTCCATCAATCTAGGATTAGGATGGTATTCTAATCACAAAATCTTGCTCAGGTAGAATATTTGGATTGTACAGCGTAACGGAAGCAGAAACACTCACTGAGGGTTGAAAAAAGCTGAACGACAGAATGGAACGTTACTGAGAAAAAATGCCAAGACTTTGGCAGAATATTATTTGGAAATGATAGCACAGGGAGCAACTTCGTACAGTCAATTAGTTAAATATATAAATAGTGGCCTTTGGTCTAAGTTATAGCCAAGGATGCAAGCCGATTCTGAGCTGAAACTTAACCGATCCGCTTATTCAGATCTTAATCGACCACTTACCGAACCGGCGTCGTTTTGAAAATGCTGAACCGAACCAAAACCACCTCGGTTCGGTTCACTGACGAGTTTCAAGATCTAAATCGCCTAACTTCCGACCACAATACTTGTAAATTTGGGAATTTTCATAGATTTCCTGAAACATAAATATAATTTCGATAATGTATCCCTCTGCCCCTACTTTAGTATACCCGCTTCACTCCAGCAGTAAATGGTATACATGAACATGAATTCTTAAACATTCGAGAGTACTTTCAAAAGACTGCTGACTGCATCCCAGTAATATATTTGCATGGCCTGACATCTTAGCGACATTTGAATTGTTTGTCAAACACTTGAGTCGATTAATTTGCATCTATATATTTCTTTGCCCCATGGCTCGTCCTTATGCATGCATACACACACACACACACACACCACACCACACACATCGTTGGCTCGTCTGTATACGCAGATTGAACACAAGTACACCCCATGTATTGTTATGTGCCGCCGCCAGCTTGATGCAATTTCGATTTGGCCCAATTGTGGGCATTTAGAATGTCCTGCTGACACATTTTTATCTAAGCTGCACAGCTGCAAAGCTCGCGAAGCTTTGTTAACCGCCCAGCCTCAGCCTCAGCCTGGCCTGGCCTGGCCCGGCGAGCTTTTCCCCTGCTGCTTCCAACTACTGAGATGCTGTGTGTGTGTGTGTGTGCGAGAGTGCTGGATTGTCCTGATAGGATTGTTTGGATGTTTGCCTGTATCTCTGCTCTGGCACCTGCAATTCTCTCCCGCTTGTTGTCCGGCCCTCGCTCTCGCGTTCCAACTGGCTGTTGGTGTGCCAAAGTTTTCTGTGTGTGTAGAGAAAAGCTTTCGTTTTCATCTCAATCCAATGCTCAGTCAGGCTCCTGGGCAACATAATTTTTATTCGGCAGCATACAAGCAGTTTTCTTAAGTTTTTCTATTAATCCAAAAGAAAAGTAGCATAAATTCGAGCGTTTTCGCTCGACTAAATTAAATTTTAGGGAATTAATTAATTTCGAATGAAACCAAATTAAACAAAGCCAAAATGATTCACGAGTTCTTATTGAGCGCAATTAAATAAAACGGAAACTTAATAATCGACGAAAAGCCAACAATAACCAAATACACCCATAGATGAAAGTGCGTTCAATTAAAAAAAAAAAAGTCTGTGCCCGTGCAGAGCGAACATAATCAGGGCGGAGGGGGTGGGATCTGTTTTTGCCTGTGCATCCTGTGTGTCAAGTGTCAAGAATGGTTAATCTATTTCGTAACGGTCCGCCAAAATAATGTGTCGCAAATACCCAGCGGAGCCTCCCTCCCAGGTGGCTGGTCGAGAAGAGGCCCAAAACTAAATGCACAACGATGACGAGCTAAAAATCCTTGACCTAAATTTATTTGCTGCATATTCATTTTTATGACAGCTTCGCTGAACATCCATGAATAATTCAATTTACAATCAGGAGAGTCGCCAGGATTCCAGTGCGTCACCTGGGCAGGGAAATCGTCCTTTAATCAGTTGTGTCCGTTGATTGTCTCCGCTCCTGTTCGTTCCATGCATTATGTAAATGTGTGTGTGTGTACATATGTACAAGATGTGGGGGGATATAAACCATTTTTAACAAGAAGGCACCAGCACAGCCACCGCCGACTCACAGGACCACGCCTTTGATTATATAATACGCACAGTGGCTCTGAGGGTTCTCACTTATTTCAATCTTTCAATCTTTCTCCAAAGTGTTAGCTAATTTTAAGTGAAACCAGTGCAGTTTCTAGAGGAAAGTTTTAGATTCAAATTTAACGTTAACATGGAAAGTAATAGTGCAAAAGATGATTCGGATGACATGGAGATAATTCCATCCGAGCACAATGGAACACTACACGACAAAAAAAATGCAGGTGAGAATGTTGGGTACAAGCAATATTGTGTACACTGTACAGTGTACACAAATGTATTTAGAAATCCAAGACGAGATAAACAAGCCTTGGGTCGATACAGAGCCGCATATGCACATAAATATGCACATGCATGTATGTTAGGTAGGTAGGTAGATATGTGAACGTCTTTGAGCCTATTGCATAATACTTAAGTATTTGGTATGTAATGTTGAGGCATGTACAAAATTATGATAATAATACTCTTTGCAAGTGTATTGTGTATCGGGGAGCAATGCCCACCCAACATTTGAAAGATCATTGTAACCAAAATCACCTTGATGAGTCTTTTTCGAGCCCTTTTGATTGATAAATTGTTGATAACCTTCATGTGCGTTGAAAAGGCAACTCGAAAAAGACTCCTCCAAATGCTTAAAAGAGGACTCATTGCTATACGACTCGAAAAACACTCACAAATGAAGCAAAACTGATCAGTTGAACTCAGAGAAAAAAAAAGAATATAAAAATAAAATAAATATAAATAATAAATTATCCATATAATGATAAATGGATATTAAATCTTCATCCAAAGGAGCTGAAAATCATCCAAAGCATATGAAAAATGGATGTGGTAATATCAAAAAAAGGGGATATTACATATTATCTACTCCAATTGGATATTTTATAATATTTCTTCCTATGTATGGGTTAAAAATGACTTTACCAAAAGACTCTTCCATTTTCTCTCGACAAAAGTATCTTTTATGTTCAGAAAACAAACTCATTTATGAGTATTTGAATTAGACCGAAGACTCGAAAAAGACTCAAAAGTGATCTAATTATTCATAAAATGTTTTGCTGGGACTGAACTCAAGGATTCGGTCAATATATTAGATCTTAAGCGTTAGATTCAACTGATTCTTTGACCAGCTACTGACATATTGTGACTACGAAACTTGTATTTCATTTTCTTTCTGAAAGTTCTATAGCCAAAATCCTTCAAAGATATTGAAACGTTTTCGATCCAACAACATTTAGTTCAAGAAAAATGATGGTGAAAAATATCCAAAGATTTCCATTGAAAGGTCCCTTGAAAGGGACGAATTCTAATCTTCTAGGTAGGATACAGAGCAAAAAGATCGGAACAGAACCATTTGGACTGAATATGTCTGAGCTGAAAATCATACAAAGGATGATCAGTTTTCGTATGAAATGTTTGGTAGGAGAAATCTATAAATAGTCTCATGTAGTCTGACCAGGTTGTCAATTAACTGGCATACAAAATCTGACAGATTTCTCACATATATACCATATAATTAGGAAGTCTTCTTTAATGAATTCTTATTTGAAAAGTTTACAATATTGAAAGATCAAAGTAAACTCTAATTCTAGAGTTCAAAAGCTTTTCTTTCAGTGCGTTATTTGATTACCAAGCACGATCTTCTGGCACCAGCATTTAAAATCTTCTTACAGATAAGCTATATTCAAGTCTTACATAACGCGGCCTGACGAGTTATAACCTATTCTTTTGCAGCTTTTATGTAAACTTTAATGAAAGGATCGTTTCAATAAAAACTTTTATTTTACATTTCCAGACTCAGGTGATATCCACAGGGCTGAAGAAAATCAGAAGTCTAATATCGACCCCAACTTATATCTTTACGATGATGACTTGGAGACCAGGCCCCATATATCAACATTCATTTCATCAATTGCCAATTATGAAAACACGATACCAGCGGCTACCGATCCCGATGCAAAGCCAGCAGCGCCATCGGCTCGAATGGGTAAGTGGTTAACCAATTGAAACATGGCTTAAATGTGTACATAAATGAATGTTCTTTGATATTTGATTGTTAGCTGTTAGATAAAACTATAGCTTGTCTTTTGAAATCTTTGTGTTCTTTAATTTTGATTAGAAACCTGCCTTTTGTTTGTTTTTTAACCCATTCACCAATTCCAAGAGAGCTTAAGTTTAAGGTGGCCTTATGTATATATCGAATATACCCTTTCCTCAGGGGAAAAAGTATAGATCGACTTGGAGGTAAGTCGATGAAACATAAAACATACCGATTTGACATCTCCTACATAGAGGTATCTCTAGGCCCTAAGTAAATCGCAATATAGTGTTCGGTTTTGTTAGAAAATCATGCGTAAGACAGCATACCTAACTCCCACAATACCTAACCTGGCACCAAGACATAATGGGCCATGAAACCGATTATGTGGGTATCGTAATGTGATGTATAATCCTATAATACGTTAATAGTTGCTTCCTCCTTGACAAATACGGTTGGTTTTAACTTAAGCTCTCGGTTTGGTGTGGTTTAAGAGTTATACTATGATAAGTTGTGGGCTCATCAGTACCCTTTTATTTTATTAACTTTCTCCTTTAAGGTACCCTAATTGGAGTGTTTTTGCCATGCATTCAGAACATTTTTGGTGTAATATTGTTCATTCGATTAACATGGGTTGTTGGTACGGCTGGTGCTATTTGTGGATTTTTAATTGTATTGACCTGCTGCTGTGTGGTGAGAATAACGAGCTAATGGTACAGAACTAACCACAGGAACTAATCCATCTAATCCTTTGCACAGACAATGCTTACTGCGATATCGATGTCAGCCATTGCAACAAATGGAGTTGTGCCTGCAGGAGGGAGTTACTTTATGATATCAAGGTAAATGTTGAAATGAAATTTGTCCTATAATATACAATAGCTAATGGATATCAATGTAATGTGTAGATCTCTTGGTCCTGAATTCGGTGGTGCTGTGGGGATGTTGTTTTATACGGGAACAACACTCGCTGCGGCCATGTACATCGTGGGTGCGGTTGAGATTGTATTGGTAAGTTCTTTGCATCATAATCCAAACTGGCTTTTTATAAACTCAACTTCCTTCAGACGTACATGGCACCATGGGCATCCATCTTTGGGGACTTTACAAAGGATGCCGAGGCCATGTATAACAACTTCAGGGTCTATGGCACAATTTTGCTCGTATTTATGGGTGAGTGGATGTGCTGAGGGGTCAATAATATTGTAACTTAATAATTTCTCTTTCATTCATACAGGTCTGATTGTGTTTTTGGGTGTCAAGTTCGTCAATAAGTTCGCAACGGTTGCACTGGCCTGTGTAATACTTTCAATTATAGCAGTTTATGTGGGAATATTTGACAATATTCACGGCAACGAAAAGTTATAGTAAGTAGAGAATTGTATATGATAAAACAGGTTGGCAAATGAAGATTGGCACCTTACGTATTTGTGGTTGCTGAATTCAACTCAGCTGTTCAAGGCAACAAATTCTTACTTTTATTGTATATATTTATGGGTTATCCTGTTTCCACAACAACAGAAATGTAGAAAGTAATACATATTCCCTACAAATGGCTTAAATTCTTTAACCATTTGAAAGATGTGGACCTCCCGTAGATATAATTGTTTTAAAGCTATTCTAAGAACTGTTTTTTCAGTACACATCCACTGAATACTCAGTTGATCGGGCTTTTTCCACCAAATAACTTATTTTTATATATTCAACACATTAAGTTGTTTCTTAGTCCATTTTTGATAAAACATGGGCCAAATCAGAACCCAAACCAGAATGCTTTCCCTAAAAACAGCGAGCCTCAAAGTTTCAAGCGCTAAAATTATGCTTCGAGTCAGCGAAACGGAGCTCCAAATAAATTTGTTGGGCTTATCGATGTGGTCAGTACTATGAATAGATGAGAGAAACACTAGAGAATCATACAAACATAAGTAGACTGACGAATAGGTGGGCTGGTATAAAAAAAAACCAGAAAATTCACTATTATCCTGAAAGATGCGTACATATTCCCATTCTTGCTAACTAAAAGTTAGTGAGGTAATCCCACACTTATTTGTAACTTATAGTTTGAACTGAATTAGCAGTTAAACTAAAGTATTCACTAGCCCTGTTAAAGTGTTAAGTCTTAAATCTTAAAGTACGTCCCTGTAGCAGAAATATCCAGAGATATTTCTCTATATATCAGACCTAAGCTAATATAAATATATTTAGTAACGAGGTTCTAGCTTGCATATTGTGGTTTTGACAGTTCTTTGTGGTTAAAAGAGAGGGGGAAGGGAGGATTTCGATGAATAAGTGAAGTATCTCTAGTATGAACGTTCCACAAACAAAGTTCCACCTTTCAACAGCAAAATATCAAATGGTCACACTGCTTTGTTAGCTGAAAGTGTTTATTACATAAAGCAAATACCCAACCAAAATAAAACCTAATACTTGGGAATAAGACATAAACCACAGTCCCTAAGAGACAAGGTTTTTGCACTTCTAAGACTGATACTTATTCGTATGTCTTAATCGATAATAAATCTCTAAAAAATTCCCCCAAAAATAACTATATAAGTTGTTAATCTTGTAATTATTCCATTATAGCATGTGTGTTCTTGGAAGACGACTCCTAAAGGATATCCCGCTCGAAAATTGCACAAAAGATGATTCATTCATGCGCAACATATATTGCCCGAATAACAAATGCGACAAATACTATCTAGGTAAGGATTCGGACTCACTTATAAATGTAGTCTTTCATTTCTGTGCCTCTGTCCATTGCAGAAAATAATGTTTCTACGGTAAAGGGTATTAAGGGTCTTGCCAGTGGCGTTTTCTATGACAACATCTGGCCTTCGTTTTTGGAGAAGGGACAATTTATATCCTACGGCCGCAATTCAGTGGACATTGAGAATATCGGAGGCGATTCGTACAACCAAATTATGGCCGATATTACAACAACGTTTACACTGCTTATCGGAATCTTTTTCCCATCGGTCACAGGTATGCAAAACCAACCCCCCCATCAGCATAGCTTTTTATCGCCAGGACTACACATTGAATGTTGTCTCGCATAGGCATCATGGCTGGGTCCAATCGATCCGGAGATCTTGCTGACGCTCAGAAGAGCATTCCCATCGGAACCATATGCGCCATTCTAACCACCAGCACTGTCTACTTGTCGAGTGTCATCTTTTTTGCGGGCACAGTCGACAATCTGCTGTTGAGAGACAAGTGAGCAACTGATCCAAGTCTCCACCAATGCATCATTAACCATATATTTCCTTCCGCTTAGGTTTGGTCAGTCGATTGGAGGCAAATTGGTGGTGGCAAACATTGCGTGGCCCAACCAGTGGGTGATACTAATCGGTTCTTTCCTGTCCACTTTGGGGGCTGGACTTCAAAGTTTAACCGGTGCACCTCGACTGTTGCAAGCAATCGCCAGGGATGAAATTATACCATTCCTGGCTCCGTTTGCCAAGTCGTCAAATCGTGGAGAACCAACACGGGCCTTACTGCTGACCATTGTGATTTGCCAATGCGGAATCCTATTGGGTAAGTTGGCGAATCAAGCTGATTCCATGTACGTATATCTCTTATGATAATTATATATATTTGCGCTTAGGCAACGTCGATCTGCTGGCACCGCTGCTGTCGATGTTCTTCCTTATGTGCTACGGCTTTGTTAACTTGGCCTGCGCCGTTCAAACGCTACTGAGAACACCGAATTGGAGACCACGCTTCAAGTTCTATCACTGGAGCTTATCTTTGATCGGACTGACGCTGTGCATATCAGTTATGATCATGACTTCATGGTATTTCGCACTCATTGCCATGGGAATGGCCATTATCATCTACAAATACATAGAATACCATGGGTAAGTTGTCGAAGGGTTTGCAGATCCATTGGGATATCCCAAAAGAAGGTCAGAAAGTCAGGGTCTCCCGGTTCTATGCCATCTTCTTAAATTGTTTTAAGTTTTCTGGTTGAAAAGTTAGAAAATCTTGACCAGTTTTCCAAATTGATTACTTTGAAAAAAGCCTTTTCGAATCTGACCCCAATCTTAAACAGGAAACAGTACACATCTAATGGATTTCCCCCCTTACTTTTGCCAATTGCAGCGCCGAGAAGGAATGGGGCGATGGCATTCGTGGTATGGCGCTCACAGCGGCTAGATACTCCCTTCTACGCCTCGAGGAAGGCCCACCGCATACGAAAAATTGGCGTCCACAAATATTGGTGCTCTCTAAACTGAATGACAACCTTCTGCCAAAGTATAGGAAAATATTCTCCTTTGCTACCCAGCTAAAAGCTGGCAAGGGATTAACAATTTGTGTGTCTGTGATAAAGGGCGACCACACAAAGATTGCAAATAAGGCCGTTGATGCTAAGACTACGCTGCGGAAGTACATGACAGATGAAAAGGTGAAGGGATTTTGTGATGTTCTGGTTGCACAGGAGATTGGGGAAGGTCTAAGTTCGGTGTAAGTTGACTTGCGCAACGACTTCTGCGCAGAGGTAGTACATCAACTTTCTCCTCTTTACGACAGCATCCAAACAATTGGCCTGGGTGGAATGAAGCCCAACACCGTTATAATTGGCTGGCCCTACAGCTGGAGACAGGAGGGTCGCAACAGCTGGAAGACTTTCATCCAAACAGTGCGGACAGTGGCCGCCTGTCACATGGCCCTGATGGTGCCCAAGGGCATTAACTTCTATCCAGAATCAAACCACAAAGTAGGAGAGAAGATGCATATAGACTTGTCGTCATATATATTTATTGTGTGTTTAAGCAGATTGGTGGTAACATTGATATCTGGTGGATTGTTCACGATGGAGGCCTACTGATGCTGTTGCCGTTCTTGCTGAAGCAACATCGCACCTGGCGCAACTGCAAGTTGCGCATTTTCACAGTTGCTCAAATCGAGGACAACTCGATTCAAATGAAGAAAGATTTGAAGACATTCCTGTACCATCTTCGAATTGAGGCAGACGTGGAGGTGGTGGAAATGGTAAGGCTACTTTGACTCACCCAAGGCGTAACAGTTTTACCTGATTAATTCCCCCCCAAATCTTTTAGAATAACAGCGACATTTCCGCCTACACCTATGAGCGAACGCTCATGATGGAACAGCGCAATCAAATGCTAAGAGCATTAGGTTTAAACAAGAAGGAGAACTCCAAAGTGGTAAGTGTGGCTGACTGCTGAACCAATCTGACTCTGTTTCATCAAAAACACAAACACACACACGATCATCTGCGCTCAGTTCTTTTAAGTGCAAAAACCCTCATCTCCAGGCACATATACAAAATACTATAAATGTGCTCCCATCGCAGAAAAGAAACCAACCTCATACTGCACTTTACGATTTTAATTTCGTTTAATTGCTAGTCACTTTTTTAATAATTTGAAATCAACGATAACTCAAAAACCGATCCGGCGTTTATTTCCCATACATTCTCTCACATAACTCCATTTTAATATTGAGATCGAAATTAAAATCTAACACTTTGTATATTTGAAAATCAAAAGGTTCAAACTATAATGGATTTTAAGGAAACACCCAGTGATAATAAATTGTCTTTGGTAAAGAATAAATATATTGCAGAATGCAGAATATAAACACATATATATACATATGAATTCCCAGATCACACAAATATTTGTATTCAAATTATCATAGCTACATTTGGATGTATCATCAGTTCATTCGTGCATCAAAGAGCATGCGCAAGTGCAAGTGCATTTATGCGAGAGAGAAGGGTGCAGGACTTGTGAGCGTTACAAGACCCAAATCTGTTCCGAAAAGCCCTGAGAAAACGAAAACATTTGAAGGGGAAACTACCGGCGGAGTGGGAGCATTGTCCGTTGATTCAGTTCCGCACTCATCTTTGTTGCGATACGTGCAAATCTTTCATCATACATCGCCATTTGTGTTGTACATCTATGTGTGTGTGTATGTAATCGTGTATGTAAATGTGTATGTCAGTTGACTGTCACAGAGAGTTATTTACATTTGAATATTTACCCTAATTTGTATTATGTTAGTTTGATCGAAATCACCTTACTTACGATCTACAAATCACTTTTCACAAGCAGCCATCTTTACCAGCCATCGGCGGGAGCCGTGAGAGCTTTAATAATGCTACTCCAACTTCACTTACCCTTGTGTTATATGCAAAAAGGAAAACCAATCATTTGACTACGAACCCTCTTAAAAGACAGTTGTTACGTTCTTGAGTACTTAATAATTCTGTTATTAAAATCGAGCTTAGTTCTTTCAAATTCTGGGATTTTTAGTCGATGGCAGTCCGGAAAGCTGGAATATATAACATATCGATCAATAAATGGATCATGAAATTCAGTTGCAAAATGTATTATTGGATCAAGATATTTGCTCTTGATCCATTCAATTCTCTGTAAGCCTAAGCCAAGAAATTGGGAATTGGATTTCCGATTCCATAGCTGTCGAAATTTACCAGCGATTTTTGAAATTTTAAACCACTAATTAGAAATATAGATGTAGTTGTCGAAATATGGTAATCACTCCATTATGTTTCATGTTCCGTTTGCTTGATCATATAAGTCGATACTGCGATTTCAGTACATTCGGACGATTTGAATGTGGCGCCCACCAAAGCTCGCCTGTTTTGTATATCGATAATGTTACATTCCCAATTTGTTTTGTGTCATTCCATCAAAACATAAAAGAGAAACACAAAAGACTAGGTCAAGTCTGACTATATGAACAAAGGGTATGCTCAGCGTTAAATCTAATGTTGCAGTAGCAGCAGAAAGTAGCGATGCTTCTGCGCTGTAGCAGCGAACACTCTTTTCATCAGAACTCTATAACCGTTTATTCGATCTTCAACGATTCTTAGGCGAATCGATAAATAATTGGGATTGCTAAATATGTCCAGAAGGTGCGAACCTTCTTTCTGTAAAACTGTGGGAGATTTTAAGTTTTTTTCGGGCTAGCAGGTATAAGAAGTATATGTCCCCTATTTGTCAATCCTCTAAGATCTGTGCGACCACACGGACAGATCATCACCGTAATAGCACATTTTTAATGGAATCCTAACTACATAGTATTCCCATGGCACACCGAATTTATTCCATTCCAATATTCCCATACTAAAATTCACTTGCCTGACAAATATAATTAACTTATTCAATTAAAAACAGTCCACTTCTACATTAATACAAAGTTTTGCATGAAAACTATGCATGCCATTTTCATACATTGCATTTGGTATGCTGGGGGATTACTTTGGATGACATTTCCATTACATATCACCCTTTTGAATGAAGTTTGAGGAATAAGCAGAAATCTTATAGTTTCGAGCTCAAAAAGTGGTTACTGGATGAGGATTCATTGTATTTAATGCAAAAATAGTTTAAATTTTATATAATAGTCATCTTGTGAGTAATATGTTCCTTTCGCCGAACATATTGAACATATTTCGTTTCAATTTCACATTCCACTATAAAAATGTCAGACTATTTTGTATGAATTAACGCACTTTTGAGTGTCAACCCAGTTTTTCGAGGATCCTCTAAATTATCCGTCCCCTAAGTTATTCTGTTACCTTTTAAGCCCTGATTCTGAAATTCGCTTGCAATAAAAGACTTTAGCAGTAAGTTTCACTTGAAAAGTAAACTTCTGTCATGAAACAGTCTCTTAACCAAACAAATGGTAGCTTGTAGATCATAGTCAAACTGAGAAAGATGGGTTTTACACGGAGAAACAAACTTCATGAAGTCAATGAACACCTAAGAAAGATTTCCGGATGGCTCTCCTCCTTCGTTACTCGCCTTTTATGGGCGTTCAACTTAGTTGTGCCAGTAACATTGACTTTGATTTTAGATTATAAACTGGAAAAATCCTATCGATACTATATCCAATATTATTTCATTACCATCACTTAATCGTTTAAATGTGCGTGTATTAATGTATAACTCTCATAAACACGTTGGGTATTTCCAAAACCGCTTTTGCAAATACCCAAACATTTTGGATGACAGTTGATTTGTGTTTAGAGGTGCTTAAAACTATACCATTTCCCCCCGATTGCTAATTGCTAGTACAGTGTGTTCTCTTGACCAACAGTTTTGTCTCATGTACTTCACGCTAACATTTCCAGGTTCAAACAATTGTAGACCACCATTATGACGTTACAAAAACAGCGTCGAAGGTTCGCTTTGCCGATCCAACCATAGAAGAAATACAAAATCACGTATGTATTGTAATTACTTAAGATAATTATGCATATATCTATTAACATTGTTCATATAAGAATGTGTGTCTAAGTATGGGAGAAAGAAAATCAAGTAGTCTGGCTCCTTTTCTAACATCGAAAACGAATTACAATTCTTGAAAGCGAAATCCAATGAATAAGAAATCGAATGTTCATCGCATGATATTTTTTTTTATCTATTGGTTCATCGAGCTTTCTTAATTCTTGACCGTATTAGTTTACATACTTATTTATTTTTAACACCCAGCGGCACAAAAACATTCTTAGCTATAAAACATCTGCTTGGGGGGGTTAACTAATATTGAATGTGCTTTCTTCGCAGGATTCTCATGACGAGAAACGAAACTCAATTGATTCGGATGGTCCCGAAAATACGGACGCACCTGAAAATCTTTCTAACAAAGATGAATCGACAGAGAAAGCCGACGGAAACATGAAATCCAGCGTCAAGCCGTAAGACCCATTTCCCAGACTTCCTGTGCAATGTCCTTAACTCTCAATTTGCAGGGATGAGTTCAACGTTCGTCGCATGCACACAGCAATAAAACTAAACGAAGTAATTGTAGAGAAGTCACAGGATGCCCAGTTGGTCATCATGAATCTACCAGGGCCACCTAGGGATGTGAGAGCGGAGCGAGAAAGCAATTGTAAGAGGCTGGAGTGCTGCTCAAAATTGAAACTGCTGAATACATTGGCGTAAACCGTTTTTGTGTCATTTCAGATATGGAATTCCTGGAAGTTTTAACAGAGGGTCTTGAAAAAGTATTAATGGTCCGTGGGGGAGGCCGTGAAGTAATAACAATTTACTCTTAAGAGCATTAATCGCTCAATTTTATAAGAGTTCGCAACACTAGACAAGTTTAAGAATCAATCAAATTTTTAAAATGAAGGTTATTAATTTGTTATATTCAATCATATGTCCAAATATTTTATTTTTACGTAAATAAAATATCAAAAATTGTAACAATAACAAAACAGCGAGGAGTGGCCTTTTTAATTGCCCTTTTTTTTGTCTTCGAGGAAAGAAAGAGAAGCCCGGTTATGGAATGGTGTTGGTGTGTGAAGTCATTCGTTCCCCCAACAACAAACTCTACGCTGCAGGCCATCAATTTACCTAAGCGGATAATAGATAGTCAAAAAGTTACTTACATTTGTCTTTTACATCGATGCTTCCGCACTCAATATGATGAGAGATGGATTCCGTGCCGACGATAGCTTCCTCAGTGCTACCAGCGCAGGGACTCTCTGATGCTTCATTTGGCAGGATGGAAACTGGAAATAGCAGAAAAAGTAAACATTAGTTCTCTTACGCACAAATACGACCGATCTTATATTGCTTTCTGTTGGGCTACCGACATGGATGACTATAACTGACTGTTCCCTACAGTACTGGCTGACTATTACAGACCGGGCACCTACTTTTCTATCTCTTCGCGTGTCGTTAAGCGCAAAACTCTGCGTTTTGAAGAACTCTCTGTCCTTCTTAACCTCGCCATTCCTCTCGGGTGTTGATTTCGATGTATGCCTTGCATAGACCAAATCCTATGCCTCCTTGTTGATTTGGATGATGGCATATTGCCATTAAAGCGGCATCAAAAACAGGCATTCCTGGACTGAAAGCGGCATCAGAGCCAGGCCTCCCTGGACTGCAAGCGGCTTCTTTTCGTTTGGTACGGACTCCATGATCGACCTGTTTCTATTAATCTACCACTGGACTAACAATTTGGGCACTTTATGGGTCATTATTTCATTTGATTTGAAGCAGAGTTTTCCAAATAGAGAGGCTTTTGGCAAGCATTAGGCGTGAATTGACATGGGTTCGGGGGCTATGGCTGGGAAACACAGGTTTGAAGCAACGATATGATGCCTCTTTGAGGCTTTGTTTATGGGCTCTCACTTCTGCTTCTTTAATGCAGCGGCATGCAGATGATTCAAGCTGGCGGAAAAAGCAGTAAAGCAGCTAAATAAGGCTTTCCTCTCATATTCTTAAGTAATGCGCTTTCTATGCCTTAAACTGCGGCTGGACTAAGTATTTTCAGACTTCTTCTTCTTATTTTTAACTGGAAATGTAACTAAATATCTTCAAATCAATGATTTTTTCTATAATCCCCTTTAAGTCCCTGCAAAACCGCTTACAAACAGGCGGTTGTAAAGGCAGAGTCCCACTCACGAAAGGACTTGCTTCCTCTTAGTTGACAGCCCAGAGGTTTGAAGCATCTCTATGGTTTGGGCATGCCCTTATGCAATGGCGTTCCTTTATTTGTCACATAAAGCTGAAGTCGCTATGAAAACAAAACGACTTTTTGGAGGGTTTAACCTAAGATATAATAAACCTTAGCAAGATATTGTCTTCTAGGTATACCATTAGAGACAAGCCGGCTGAGCGCGACATGCAGGGACTAATTACGAAGTTTATTCTCAAACTTTGGAAGATACCGAGTATATTTAAGTTGGACTAGACCGACATTTTGGTTGGGAGTGCTTACACCTTTGCCCCAGCTCCTTGATGCACTTAAAAGTGAACAACAACAAAATCTTTAAGTTTGTGTTTAAAATAACAATACAATTTTTGCAATTACTTTCATAAAACCATACGAGTGGCTGATGCACAGTCACACTTGTCACGGTGTGTCGGTTCCCCTGATTTTGTATAAACTCAACTGTTGCGCCTCGTATGGGACATTACCCTCCGTAGACAAAGTTGTTTTGCTTGCAATTTCTTCAAATATTTACCTAGATATTGTTAAACCTTAAGATTTTAGACAACCGTTTAATGGATACTGAAACGAAGGACTTGGACTTCCGACCGGTGAGTACTGAGTCCTTGGCACAGAGTCTGTATATTGATGTAGCCATACCACGCAGACATCATTTCAGGTTTGTAAATCATTTTGGTACACGCAAGCATTTCTGAATCGCTAGAGACCACTCAATGCTGAAGAATCCCATTGTTGTTGCACGCATTGACCTCAATTATCAACTATCCTGACTTCAGTTACAAATGTGTCTCACTCCTTAAACTCAATACATCGAAGGTGAAGTTAATCCAAATTTGACTTTCTTTTAGGGTGATGCAGAACGGCCACAGTTCGAGGCGGTAACCACATTATCCGACTCGCAGGCAATTCGCAGCGTGGACTTCCATCCTGATGGCAAGCTTTATGCGGTTGGATCTAACTCTAAGACGTTTCGCATTTGCCAATATCCCCCACTTGCCAAGCTCAGGTACGAGTATGCTTTCACTTGAATCGTTGTCACCACTAACACCGTTGCGTGCAGGCATGGCCAGCAGCCGTATGCCCCATCTGTGCTCTGCAAGCGGACGAAACACCATAGAGGATCCATTTATTGTACGTGTTGGTCGACAGACGGCGAACTCATTGCGACCGGCTCGAACGACAAGACCATTAAGTATATGAGATTTAACAACGATACCAATCAACTGGTGGGACACGAGGTGGAGCTGAGCATGCATGACGGAACTGTGCGTGACATGTGCTTTCTCGATGACTCGTCCACGAAATCCCGCTTGCTGGTGAGCGGCGGGGCGGGCGACTGTAAGATTTATATCACGGACTGTGTCACGGGAACTCCGTTTCAGGCTTTCAGCGGCCACACTGGTCACATATTGTCGCTGTACAGCTGGACCAATGCCATGTTTGTTTCCGGCTCGCAGGTAAATGCTTAGAAGCTAGAGATGCAGCTACAACTGGCGAGATTTGTGGCTTTCTTCCCTTTTGCAGGACAAGACAATACGCTTCTGGGACCTGCGAGTGAACGTTGCAGTCAACACACTGGACCATGAGCGCGGGGACAATGCTCTGAAAAACTCCTCGGTAACCGCAGTTTGTGTGGACCCAACAGGGCGATTGCTGGTATCGGGACATGCGGACAGTGCCTGTGTTCTCTACGACATACGTGGAAACAGACCCATACAGCGCTTCTACCCCCACAGCGCTGAAATAAGGTAAGCGGGCGAATCACGCAGAAAGCGACATTTTCATTCGCTTTCATTTTGCTTCAAGATGTGTGCGGTTTTCTCCTTCGGCCTATTATATGCTCACCTGCAGCTACGACAACTCGATAAAGCTCACGGATCTGCAGGGAGACCTGGCGCACGAGCTGTCTTCTGTGGTTGTTGCTGAGCATAAGGATAAGGCAATAACCATTCGGTGGCATCCAACTGAGTTCTCCTTTGTCTCAACATCTGCAGACAAAACGGCAACATTGTGGGCACTGCCCCCATCTTAATTCTGACATCATCAACTATATATATATCAATTCACCTTCATTTGGCTATTTATATACAGAAAGGATCAATTAATAAATTGATCAGACTGATCTAATTTATTAAATGTTGGAGAATGCGTCGACCAGGGGGAATATACTTAAGGTGCTTAGCATTTAAAAATAAAATAAATTAAAAAACCAGTTCAACTAATGATCCATTTTCTAGGCAGCCTACTGAATCTCTAAAATTGGTATTTAGCTGCTTCGAGTTTTGCTAATTTTTCAGGTGGGATCTCTTGAGGTAAGGCGAAAAGTCTTTACTCAGGCTCCTTACTAAAATGGTAAGAGATAGATGTTTCACAGGTATGGAACATAATGGTTTAAATTCTGTGAGTGCAAATCAAAAACAGTTGGCGGATCGATCACTTTTGAGCATTGATTCGATTTAGATTACGCGAGCAGCTGGCAGTGTGACCAAACTAACTATCTCCGAGCTTCTTGAGTAAGTATTTTAGGTATGTATAATATGTTAATAATGTCGCAGATCTCAAACGGAAGTGCCTGCATGAAATTTGGGAACAATTTGTGACTTACATGCTATGAAAATTGGGACTCCAAACATCTTTTTCACACAGCAGAGATCTGCACGAGTGCACTGCATAAGAACTTAATATTTTTCACACGCGAGTGTCCCGAACACTTGAAACAAAATGTCGCATTCTTTAATATACTCATGGCATATGCATTGGCGAAAACCCTCGCTCCACTTGTCACGTATACTTCTAAAGCTCAGACTGCCAAAATCTAAGTTTTGATTAAGTGCATGATACAGCTACTGCTGAGCTTTTGCCAAGAGCGCGAGAGAGTGGGAGAGTGAGCGCTAGAGCGAACGGCGCACATTGACGCAAATTATGTATGCGCGTATGTGTGTGTGTATAAGAACCAAAAAAACCTCTTCCGCGAAAAACCTCACGCTTCAAGAGTACGCGAATCACTGAACGATTTACATAAGTACTTTGCTGTTTGCGCCGTTCTTAAGTTGTTGTATTATGATTGGGTGTCTTGATCTCCGTCTTGTCGCTCTCTCTCTCTCTCTCTTGTGGCTCTTTGGTGCACATCTTCTCAACTCGAGTCCACTGGTCTATTTCACCTTCAAGGCACTCTGATATTTAATTATGAAAATTATAAAGGCATAAGCTTGCAACGATCTTCATGATTTCAGCTCAGCAGATACAAGCACCAGTAGCGCCGAGTAAGAAAGGCCGCACTAAAACGAAATCAAACCCAAGTCTCAAAGCAGAAAAATCTTTTCGTAAGACCCTTACTTCCTCACATTTTCGGGGCACAGTGAACAGTAATATGTATGTATATCATTTCAATAAGTATCGATATCGATGACACTTTCATTACTAAATCAGCTGGCACAAAGAATGGCGGTAATAGAAAGTTGAATAATTAGAAAGTAATTGATTTTTTTATGTAAAGATTTCCAGAATAGTTCACTACTTACCTTCGTCAATCAACTTCGAAAACAGAGATGGCCAAACAGAAAAAACAGCCCGCCTGTCACTCGCAGCCCACACCGTTGTTTTATTTTGCATTTCGTTTACCGTTACGTGTCTTTGCTCGACTGCAGCTTACAACAACAGCGCGCTGATAGTCACAGCAAAAGATGGGGAGAAAGAAACGTTGTTGACGTAGTTGTAGCAGCACTGCCCTTGCGGTAAATTCTCACCTGTTGTGGAAATTCGGGGGGAGGTATACAATGAACGAAATCAAATCAGCTGGTTTCCCCTTCCTGCTGCTTGGAATTAAGAAAATCAACGCAACGCACATGTAGTTGGTATATATTTATTTAATTCGTTCTTACTAACCCACAGTTCAAATTTGTTATCCATTAATGTGTAGTTTTACTGTCTAAAGCAAATATTTTGTAATTTCATTTATGTCGGATTTAATGCTGCAGTTGCAAGTAACAGGGTTGGCTGAGCGATTAATACACGAATGATAAAGGTCGAAAAATCTGTCATCCTTCACATTCATTTTTCCACATTCGTATCGGTTCTGTGGGGCAAAACCGTTACCACTTGTCGACGACGGTGTCAGGAACTACATGGTACATGGATGGTAAACAGTGATGGCGATTATTACCAGAACTCGATAGTCAAATTATTAGCCTTCAATGCATGTGTGTAAGAACAGGCGAAGGATGGGGGACTTCAGCGTGTGGTTAACCAGGACCGGGGGGGGGCAAGCAGCTCCAGTTATCTTTGCGTGAGGTATTCAGGTGATTCGGCTACGAACGAACGCCGGGTGTTGGATTGATGCGGTATGAAAGAAGTACTAAGCCGAACTCGGATTTCTTGGTTTTTTATTTCGTTTTCATGTTTCAGATATCTTACATGCTGAATTTCAAATTTGTTTACTCGTTTATGCGCTTGAGTGTCATAATGTAATAGACCATAATGCACAGCTACAGGACAGTTGTTTTGCATTCACATTGGATTTGGCACACTCTAAGGACATAATGTAATAACTGCACGTACTTTTCTAAAGCAGGGATGGATTCAATTTTTGTTATGGTAAATTAATCGGGTGGCATCCAATTAATGAAATCTGGGATTGACTGTATAGAATAAAACAATAATTGTTGGATCAGATTTAGTGGTAAATTGGTATTGGCGAATAGTCGTCGGCGCTGAGCGGCTGGATCGGTCAGCTGCAGGAACGAGTGCACGTGCATAACTCAAAGTACAAAACGCAAAGCGAATTAGGGGCACACTGGGTGTGGTAGGTAGGTGCTGCCGCGACCCTATTCCGTGGGTTTTGCAGAGCACATTTTAGTTTTGCATAATTTATTGATATAAATTAAGGTTAGGTGTATGTATGTAATTCTTGTTTAATCAATTCACAGCGTCTCTAATTGTATAACAAAGTGTTTAACGTATACTTTAATTAAAATATGTATTTTCTACAAATGCTCAAGGGATATTACTTAATGCCTTAAACTGAGAGATATAAATTATACAATATGCTTCTGAATTAATAAAACCTATACACACCTCTTGTGGAGGGGACGGCGGGCGAAATCTTTGCAGCCCAGAAGACTCCGCCAGACTCCCCATACTCTCCTTTTTTATATACTTTATTATTCAATGTGCTCAGCTCGAAAGTGAAAATATTCACTCTTACATCTATGGAATGGATGAACCAACTATGTATACTCAATTCTATGCACACCACGTACGGGCCTGCTGCCAGGAAAGGCAGCGAGCTGTGGGCCAATGCCAGTCAAATCAATTTGTGAATATAATTATATACATTTTGTTTGGTATTGAACATTTGTTTTATTTGAACAAACAAAAAAAAAACTCTAATTGCTGGCTGCGTCACAGAAATATAGATGGATTTATTTGTTGCGCAACGCCCTACTGAAAGTTTTATGATGCACTTAACTCTTCTAACCCTTGCCAAGACCGGGCGGCACACAGGTATGTACAAAAACCGGGCTCTCCTTTTTTTTCACATAAAATTTGAATGTACGAAACCTAAACTCAAACGAATCTATCGAAAGTCGAAATATTCCAGTGTGTTACTCTTAAGAAACTACAGCATTGTATGTACAAAAAGCAATTTCGCTAGGTATTTAGTAAATCATATACAAACACGAATCATTAGTTAGTTCATTGGGGGGGGAGGGGGGTTGTTGATCGTTTGCGCTGTTTTGTTCTAAGCCAAAGCCAAAGGGGGGGGTTAAGTCAGTCGACCCGTCTTCGGTGTGTCACTAGTCAATTCTGTGACACAGTCGAGTGGAATTCAGAAATATTCGGGAACAAAGGTTGGTGTGGTGGTTAAAGTCGTTACGTTAGACATATATATATATATATACTTTATATACATATATATATATAAGTATGTATATAATTTTGTTTCTGTTTATATTTAGTAACACTTTATACTAGTAAGTAATTAGAATAATAAAGTTGGGCTTAAAGATTATAATTATGTTCTTAAAGCATCATAGCGTACAGCAGGCCAAAGTAGACAGCCCACATTAACACAATCCCATGCATCTTATATATAGGACTCTCACCATCTGCGATCTTTCTAGCAACAAACTTCAATGTTTCATCTAATAAAACTACAGGAATTGAGAATTTCATCACAGTTATCCATTCCTCTGCAGACAACGGTGTCACTTGGAAGACGGTCTGGGGGAGAGGGAGATGTTATCAAATCACAGTCACAGTCACAGTCAATCTACGACATATACTTACAGAGAGGACATCCACATGAAGAATAACGAAGTGAAGAGTGAAGGAAAGTGCCATTGATCCAATCAGCCACAAGTTGCACCATGGAGGCATTGAAATCAACGACTGATTCTCAGACAAGCTGCAAACAGAAAGACACGGCGTGGCATGAGCATGAAGTTGTTGAAAAACCAGCCTAGACGTACCTGTTCATTGCGTTCAACATCTCAATTGTCACAAGAACGGACAGAGCCATGGTCATCGCATGTGGATCGCTGAAGATCTTGCAGTCGACACCCTTGAATTCCTCACCACCGCCCAGGCAGGCGAGATGATGTGTCAGCTGCCAGTAGTTTAGGTTGGGACCCTCTGCGGAGAACAAGAACCACCAGGTAGCGGCACCAACGGTGGCTGCACCAACGTAGAAACCAATAGCCATGTAACTGGGGAAAGATTAAAAGATCCGAGTTAAAGCGGAACTGAGAATCGGAAAAGTGCCGCGTTCACCCACCGGAAGAACAACCATCCTGAGATGAGACCCTCGTCGGCCTTTCTTGGGGGCTTCTCCATGATGTCCAAGTCAGGTGGGTTGAAGCCAAGAGCTGTAGCTGGCAGACCATCAGTAACCTGGGCATAACATAAGTGTCAGTGGATGGGGCATGTGAGAAAATATGCAGTTTGAATCTTACCAAGTTCACCCACAACAGCTGAACTGGAATCAAAGCTTCGGGCAGACCAAGAGCAGCAGTCAGGAAAATGGAAACGACCTCACCAATGTTCGAGGAGATGAGATAACGAATGAACTGTTTCATGTTGTTATAAATAGCGCGACCCTCTTCAACGGCGGACACAATGGATGAGAAGTTGTCATCGGCCAACACCATTTCAGCGGCAGACTTGGCCACAGCAGTACCCGAGCCCATCGCAATACCAATTTCGGCCTTCTTCAGAGCGGGCGCATCGTTGACACCATCACCTGTCATCGCAGAGATTTCGTTCATGCCCTGCAAGAACTCAACAATCTTTGACTTGTGCTGGGGTTCCACGCGGGAGAACAGGCGGGAGCGGGCCACAGCGGCCTTTTGTTCAGCGGGCGACAGATCGTCGAACTCGCGGCCGGAATAGGACTTGCCGGTAGTGTCCTCGTCCTCGGTGAACACACCAATGCGGCGGCAGATGGCCTCAGCGGTAGCCTTGTTGTCGCCAGTAATTACAATAACGCGAATGCCAGCGGCACGGCAGCGAACAATGGCATCGAAGACTTCCTTACGTGGGGGATCCAACATGCCGACGACGCCGACGAATGTCAGATTAACCTCATACTGGAAGAACTTGTTGGAGTCACCCAGGTCCATATCTTCGGGACGAATGGGACTGTCGGCCACAGCCAGGGCCAGGCAACGCAAAGTGTCACGTCCAGTACCGTATTGGGCAGTGAGGGCCAGGATCTTGCTCTTGAGCGCCGAGGTCAGAGGAACTTTGGTGGTGCCGACACGAGCATGTGTGCAGCGGTCCAGAACACCTTCAGGGGCGCCCTTGACAAACAGTTTGGGACCAGTGCCCAGACGGGAGGCCTTGAGGGGGGTGCAATAGGAGGACATGGATTTACGATCGCGAGAGAATTCCAGGGTGAATTCCTTCTTCCACTTTGTCTCAACCTCTCCGCGGCATGCGATGGCTGTCGACCGGCGATCCAATCCAGACTTGTTCACATTGAAGGAGTTCAGTTTCTCGGCCAACACCACCAGGGCGGTCTCAGTGGCCTCGCCGACCTTCTCGAAGGCCTGCTTGAACTCGTTGAAATCAATGGCGGAGTCGTTGCACATGATGCAGATTGTGGACAGCTCCTGCAGTGCCTCGTAGTCGATGGCCTTCACACGCTGACCGTTCAGGAACAGCTCACCAATGGGTTCGTATGTGGAGCCAGACAGCTCAAACTCCAGGAAGCTGCTGTCGTTACCCTCCACTTTCTCGAAGATGAACATGCGGGAGACGGACATTTGGTTGGTGGTGAGTGTGCCGGTCTTATCAGAGCAGATGACCGAAGTGCAGCCCAAGGTCTCGACGGAGGGCAATGAGCGCACAATGGCGTTCTTCTTGGCCATGCGACGTGTGCCCAGGGCCAAGCAGGTGGTAATAACGGCGGGCAGACCCTCGGGGATGGCAGCCACGGCCAGGGCGACGGCAATCTTGAAGTAGTAGATGGCGCCTTTAATCCAGGAGCCACCGTGAGCGGGGTCGTTGAAGTGGCCAATGTTGATGGCCCACACGGCAACGCAAATGACCGAGATAACCTTGGACAACTGCTCACCGAACTCGTCCAATTTCTGTTGCAGCGGTGTCTTGATCTCCTCAGTCTCGGACATTTCAGTACGGATCTTACCAATGGCAGTGCTGAGACCAGTGCCGACCACAACACCGCGAGCCTTGCCGGCAGCTACATTAGTGCCGGAGAACAGGATGTTCTTCTTGTCCTGGTTGACGGCGCGGGGATCGGGAATGGCGTCTGTGTGCTTGATGACCGATATCGACTCACCAGTGAGGATGGACTGATCAATTCGGAGGGTTGTTGAGTAGATGTGGGTAATGCGAATGTCGGCGGGGATCTTGTCACCAACAGACACCTCAACCAGATCGCCGGGCACAATCTCTTTCGCCCTGACCTTCTGGATGCCAGACTTGTCCTGACGGACAACCTTACCCATCTCAGGCTCATACTCCTTGAGCGCCTCAATGGCGGATTCAGCATTTCTCTCCTGCCAAACACCGACCACTGCATTGGCTATTAGAATAAGTAAAATGACTAAGGGCTCTACAAATGCTGTGAACGTGTCTTCGTGATCTTCAAACAGAGCTAGAACCTTTAAAGAAACAGAAGAGAAAATAGCAAGATAATCAGAATTGGGACATTAATATATTATTAGCCAGACACCGTTCCGAATTCGTCGCAGCATTAGTTAAAAGTAGAAGCAATCAAAGAGAAAGTTTTGGGTCTTAATGAGCTGTTTGCTATATCTTCAGGTGTCAAAGCTATTGTTGCTTTCACCCGGGAGGAAGAATCTCTAGCTTTTTGACAGCCTTAGGCGGTGCTGACCTTAGCCATTTTGGACGGGCTTTGCCAATGCAAAGTGTTCCGTAGCCAAAAAGATTAGTCAATGCTTTTGTTTTAAATTAATCAACATTCTCATTCTCAGACAGTCAGATCGGTTTACTTTGTCCAAAACGGTTATCTACTGATAAGATGGACTTCTGTTTTGCCAACAATCTCAGAATTATATAGGCAATTGGTTTATATCTATTGCGAAGTAGAGATTACAAATGTTTAGTCAATCAAAGTAATTCCTTTTAAGCAAATTTAATGATTCGCTAATCATTTGCGTTTAGCAGCACAAATTAAACAATTTACATGAGTTTTTGTCCTCAAATTGTGCAGATGAGTTACAATGCTATGCCTCGACCTAAATACTTATAACAAATCCCAAGACTTCTACAGTTTTTTGCATACTCTTTTCCCCGATTAACCTTCTAATTGGGTCTGGGAGACACAGAGTGACGTGGACGTTGACGTGGCTGTCTATTGGGACTAGCAAGTAACCCAGGAAAAAAGCTGCAGCCACAGCAATAGTAGGTTCAAAACACGAATACACTTTAAAAGCAACAACCTTTTACAAATGTAGAGACTACTACGCCGAGAACCACCTCCCTGGAAAGCTCTAAAAGGCTGAGATAAGCAAAATCAATAATAGTGAAGCAGGAACAAGAAGAGAAAACAAATAAAATAGATGAGTATCTATGAAGACATTGTTAAAAGTAAGAGCTTATGCCCCAACTAGATTAGAAACTTGGAATCTACGATAAACCTGACATTTGTACGGTGAAAAAGGTTACCAGTGGAGGTCACATTAGACCACGACCCTTTCTTAAGCCCCAACAAAAGGAATAATTGGTCTTGATGTATGTAAAACGTACGAAGAAACCACCTCTGACGCCATTAAGTACATATTTTATTCATCACCATGACAAACAGGGACGCGACTTGTCAGTTTAAAAGCTACCCTGATACTTAGATATCTTCAATTTAAACTCTCTGGAGAGATAAGATTATATGTACATGTGTTTTCAACATAATTTGCGTAAAGCATTGGTCAAGAATTGGAAAGTAATTAACCTGGTTATATTGAAATAATCTTTGTTTTTTAATAATTCTAGGAAAATTAGAAGAAAACCAGGTTTTGGTCTGCCAAGTTATAGCTACTGAAGCAATGTATTTTCATTGCTTTTCTTAGGCTGAAATAACACATTCAATTATTCGATGGGCCAATATGGCTGGGGTCTGTTATCTCAGACTCATTAAAAGCATTGTGCGGCGAATTCGGAATTACTCTGACTCACTTACAGCAACAACAATAATTGATTTTTTCATTATAGCTGGATCCTGGACACCAATTACGTGTAATCTCTATCGTAAATCTTTTGTTTCAGCCCACAGGAATGTTCTAGAAAGTTTTCTGTTAAACCGAAGGGATATTCATTTTGAATTTGTAGTCAGTTACTGGACGAGATCATCAGATGCGAGCTTATTGATCAAAATTTTAGATTCCCTTTAACATGCACATTAAATTGCGACCCCGATTACTGGTTGTCTAACATGGTTTGTGCAATGATTGCATGAGGGCAAGTCGCAATGATTTCCCATTATGTTTTTCAGTCATAAGTCTAATACAGGCAAATCCCTGCTGCTTAATGAACTGAAATCGGTCAACAATTGAAGAAATTCCTCATGCACAAGGCCTGAATTCAGCACTGGGTCCTAAAACTAATAGAAAACTAAAATTCGCAGAATGCAGAATTTAAATTTAACGGCTCATGAGTTCGGAACAGTCCTGTAATTCAGTTACGCCAAATAAACTTACAAATGAAATGATGGCTGCCAATAGTAGAATCTTCACCAGAAGATCGTCGAACTGCTCTAAAACTAATTGCCAAATGCTTTTTCCTGTAAAAATAAAATGGGAGTTATATAAATGAGATTTGACATTGGGACAACATATGTATAACAATGTGATCCATCAGAGATAAGCTTCGTACCTTCCTCAGTTGGCAATTCTGTAAATTGAAACGTGTAAAGAAGAGAACAGGAAAAAAAAAACAGTCAGTCATAGTCAATGAATTATTGCAAAATAGCTAATTAAAATGCGTGCGTGTGTGAGTGAGTTTGTATGTAAATGCATGTGGGAGGGGGGGGAGGCATCAGCTCTTACCGTTCGGTCCATATTTTTTCTGGTTCGTTTTGATCTGGTCCGTGGTAAGACCGCGCTCTCCATCTGTGCCAAAGAAGTTCAGCGCTTGTTCGACGGTTTTCGAGTGACCGTCTTCCATTTTGAATTGTTATCCTCTGCGTTCAGTGGCCTAGCATTCGTAGACAAGGCAATAAAAAATATTTTTTAATTCGTATAGTAATAGACGATAGAAAAATAATATACTGTGTTGACTTGAATAACTAATGTGAGTATATATGTATGTACGTATGTTTGCATAGGGAGGTAGGTGGGTACATCGGTATGTAATTAAGTACACAGCAGAGACGTACGTACATACATATGTATCTAGGTAAGTGAAAAAGAAGAAAACAGCAGGCACTCGAATACGTTTCCCATTTCCATGCACCTCTGCCCGTTTCTATCATTTTCGCCATCCCCCGGAACGATTTCATTACCCCAATATAATCTCTTCAATCGTCGACTTGGTTTCGACTTATGAGATTCACACACGTGTCACTTTGACCAACCGACCGGAGGCAGTGTTCGCGAATAATGCAAAGCGCAATTCAATATCTGTATGTATAGATTCTGTATAGCTCATTCAAAAACAAAGAACGCACTGCGTGTTAAGTACTTAGTTTTCACTGCAAACCTATCATATATTATACGCCATGGCGCTATTTTTTGTGCTGTTCTGATAATAACTTTTTGCCTCTGCCAATAAATATGAGCCAGGGCTACATGCGTAGCTATCGATATCGATGCCATCCACAGTTCGATACCCACTTTCGAGGTCCTTGTACCAAGTACTTTTTTTGAATTGTAATGTTCGTACTGTTTGAACGTTGTGCAAAGCGGCAGTGACGGAGTTGGGTTTTACATTTGTTTTGCTTAAATAAAGTAAATGAGACGGTGCCAACGCTAAGGAATCTCGCACAAGCACACATCAGAATAAATAATTGACTAACGCGTAACTACAATACATACTATCTACGTACGTGACTTTTTATCTACACTTCCCAAAGCAGTCGAAAACTTCATCAATGAATTGATAAGCAGGCTATGCTATAAATCGATATTTAGTTCGTTTTTTCAGGTAATTTTATAACGGTATTGTTACCGGCTGAACGAGTTGAAAAAACAAGGTTAAAGTATCAATCTATGATCACAATGATTTCAAAAAACATCGAAATAATAATAAACAAAAGCTCGAGTTTATTTGATCTTCATTTGAAATTGTTGAGGTATTTAATGTAGACGGTTATTTTTGTTGCTTTGAGAGTCCCAAAATGTAAATAGCAGATCATCGTATTTATACAACGTTGCTTATTTTTCAAATTTTAATGATGCAATAAAATTATTTAATCTTTTGTGTCTTATTCATATTCGTATTCGCTGGTCTATGATTGTTTACAATTTGTGGTCTATATATAGTATTTATTGGCAGCAAATTTTAAACCATATTGTATAATGCATTTATTTTTGAACTTTCGCTTGCCCTGGGCAACTGTGTTTGCATCTTAATATGGACCTCTCAAAAAAAAAGTATTTTGGATCTAACAATGCCGAATAATGCCTTGTTTCCTTGTTCAATCCTAGAACATTTTATTTCTAGGAATTCTATTCTGAAAGTATACCAACAAATAATAATAATGTAACAATGTAATAAAGTAAGAGTGAGCGTTGAACCGAACCGAACCAGCGGTTCACTCAGCTCAAAAACCCATGGAAGGAACCAAACAGGCTGTTTAAGTACTGTGTGAACCACTGTGAACACCGAAACAGTCCTAATTTGCATCTCTGATTTGTGGTTTGGTATAGAATACAGTTTCCCTCATTGTGTAAATCCTGGCCTAGATATTTTTAGGAATGCATATGAATTTTCTTTGCTATAACTCAACTTGGTGGCCTTAAAAACGAAGATTCGAATTGAAACAAGTAAGAAAGCAGGTGAAACCCTTATGAGGAGCCTACTTTCCTTACATTTTGAACCTCTAGATCTGGTCAACTCTGAGATCACTCAAAAGGTCAGCAGTCTGAAATTTACGTGGTATGTTCCGAAGAGATCCAGAATAAAATTGATCAATAATATGAAGACAAAATTATTTTGATTATGACCTGAAGCTATATTTTCCACTGGCTTAAAAAGAAATACTCCGTTTACAGTGAGTTGCTTATCAAATAACTGAGTTTGGCTACCTCTACTATATTTTTGAGCTTCTCAGATGGATGATTGTACTTGTCTGATAATTTACAATGGAAACTCTGAGAAGTATCAGAAGAGTTTTACTTTTATAAAGCTGCTATAACTCAAATAATCTCACAATCTAAGGCCAACTTCTGCTATGCTATGTGTCAGATAAACTTCGATTTTACACTGTTATTCATAAGTTTATGTAGAAGATGAGAAATCGTCCCTTACTCTGTGATTTTTTAGTTCATGTGACAGTTTGGCTCTGTGTAGAAGATCGACACCAAGTCGGAGAGTTATAGATCTAAAGACAGGGACACCAAAACCCTGAAATTTTCCAACTCTATCTATGTATACGTTTTGCCAAATCGTCGTTAAACACAATAGTTCAACTCAAGTGTCACCACTTTATGGCAGTTTATGGGAACAGGTACGAGTCCCACACACTAAAGTGGTTCGTTTATATATATTTATCAAATACTCGGTCACACACACACACATACATATATACAGCGCCTGTTCATGTGTGCATTATGGAGGCAAAAAAAAAAAAATAGTGCCTCTGCCTCTGGTCTGGCCGAGATCAGCTAAAAATAAACACCTAGCTACCAGAAATACAACCTAACCTTTGGATACACATACACACTCGCCCGTGCATATGTATTGGCGAACCGTGGCACGGGGAAATATTTATGTAGATTTCTACATATATTTTAATTATTGAAGAACACACACACACACTCACACACATACAGGGACACTCGCATATATGAAAGTACATAAGCGTGTTCTTGACGAGAATTCAAATTCTAAATGGCAGTTGGTGGAAGAACTCTCAAGAGACGAATTCAATAAATTTTTAAATTTTGACAGTGACATGTCAAAAAAATATATGCATACACATGTTGTTATAGTATTTGGTGGGCAGATTGAGGGCACAGACGAAGGACAGTCCATATATGTACATTTGTGTGTGTGTGTGCGCTGCTATGTGCAGGACATGGGGCTAAGTGGGGACCGAGGGAACGGTCTACGTTTCTTATCACAACTTTAACGGTGCATGCAAATGCAAAAGTTAAAAAGTAACGGTAAAAAATGATCATTGACGTATACAAAAAAAAAAAACAACAACCAGTATCCAAATGGGAATGTGCCGTTTTTCGATTAGATCACAATATCTAGATTCAGTTTCAGTTTCCGTTCCGTTTTGCTTGGATATTTGGTACGCGCTTTTCGTTTGCAGTGTCTTTGGATTACAGGAACAACGAAATTGCATAACAGATTCGTCTATCGCGGACTCATTTCTATAGATGTACGAGAATGTATGTAGGTATGTACAAAGTGAAAACTTTACATCAGGCGAGCGTGCGTGTGTGTGCGTGTGTTTGAGTGAGTGCGTGCATTTGTATTGGTGACATTCAAAAATTTCAATATGACAGCGGAGGTCGAGGTTGCTTCACTGGTTTTCCTTTTACTCGGGGATATATTCTTTCTTTTCTTTCTCTCCTTGCATGAATGGGGGGGTGTAACTTGTGGAATCAACTATTTTTGCATTGCGAAAACTTTTGCAAACACTTTAAAAACACCAACTTTTAAATGTATGTATGTACATAGTATGTGCATTTGCGGGTTATCGATTTTTTTTTTTTGTGAATTTCAGCGCGCGGTTTTCTTCATTTTTTATGCATTTTGGGGCAGTATTTTTTTGAGTTTGGATTGATCTCAGCATGGAAGTTGGAGTAAAACACTACATACTTTATTGGAATTGTTGCGGCAAATCAACAAAACTTACAATTTTTATTCCTAATAAAATCCGTTATTATATAATAAATTTATTTTAGGCGAAAGACCAAGAGCTAACACAAAGATCGCGCTATTATAACGATCAACGGCAACTGAACGCAAGGAGAACGCTGCTCGATGAGAGTGTCTATTTGAATTACAAAATTCATATATTTTGGCAAAATTCCCAAAACTACATACACTCTCTATTTTGGCCCGGGAAAATACTTTTAGCACGCACAAACTTTTGAGCACTTACCACCTATCCCATTCGGACTGTTGGTGGTTGTGCTCGTGTGTTTTTTTTTTGTATCTTTCGGAGGGAAAATATATGGTGCGCCATCGTGGTCTCTATACACATATAGGCACCTATATAGGCGCACATATTCCGACAGACAAACGTATGGGGAAATGTGTTTTTTTGGCAGCTGTGTGAGTGAGTCTAGAACGTATTTCAAAAACTTGCACGTGTGTACGTTTAATATTTAGATATGATTATTTATAATTTTGTGGGAGCATCAATGTTGGTGGGCTGAGCCAGGAGGTTTGTGTCGAGGCTCAAAAGCCAAGAACACAGCTCAAGCCGGAACAAACAGTGGATGGAAAATATCCATATGTTTAGTATCTCAATTAAGCCGAACCCGAGTCGGGATCTCCGGGACTCTCGGAAAGTCCGAACCGAACCGGAACTGTGGCGAATATATTTTTACCAGGTATAACAGAATAAAAAGGGTTTCTAAACGATCTTTATATATACCTATTAAGTTTTCTTATTCCTAACCAAAACCATGCCATGTGTAGGATGCAGAAATGCATCGAGAAAAAGGGGAAGTGATTTGATGAATAAAAAACATAAATAAACTATTTAAAAACAATTAAGAAAGTCGGTCAAGCCCGACTGTAACATACTCTGTACCTCCCAAAGTTTGAATTTATCACAGAAAGTGTTAAGTGCTGCCCATCGGTTGTTTCAGTAGGTGCTGCCCATCATAAATAGTTGTTTTCCCCATAACTCGACTATCGTTCATCCGATCTTCAACATTCCTTCGGCGGATCGATACATAATACTGATTTCTATTTAGTTACCAGAAAATTGTATGGTTCTACCAAAGGATCGCAATAGTGAAGTTATGAGCATAAGAAAGTTCGCTCAGTAGCAGAGCAAACACTTTCATTGGTACGAATTATACCACTGTCGAACTTGACCTTTTTTCTATCAAAATTCAAAATTTGATTATTTTATTTATAAATAGCTTTAAAATTTGTAAAATAGGTAAAAAAAATATGTAGCTTGGGGGTGTCCCAGAATCTTCCAGAGGTTTTTGTAATTATAGACATCGTATCAAAGTCATGTAAACTATTTATAGTATTTTTAAATGGAAAAAATTAGTACAAAAGCCCAAAAATTCTTATAAGAGATAAAATGCTTCAAAATTGAGAGTGAACCACTGAACCGAACCGAAAACGGTGGCTTAAAACCTCTTCGAAGCAATGTATAACAGCCACTACATAACCGACCGGCTTAATATCCCTAAAACCTAAAACATAGATCGAAACGTTTGATTTCTCAGCACTGATTATACATATATATTATTCCCAATATCTGGCCACAAAACAAATTAATGTGAAACTGATGGCTTTCCGTCCCTCCCCGACACCAAAACGTACATATATATATCTACATACCACCATGAATCCGCTGTGGAAATCTACTATAATATCAAGCAAATGGTAGTACGAAAATGTGTTCACCGAATGTTCGAAAAGAGTATGAATGCTTCGGGTTGGCAATGGCAAAAGTCCTATTTTATTGCCTTTTTCATTTTTGTCTAGTTTCAGCCAAGACAGGCAGCCATCAGTGCAGTTTAGCCGCATAAAAATAGTCTTGTAATGCCGTTATGGCCTCTCAGAAAGTTGGCAAAGAGCACTGGCGCTCTCCGCACACGTTTGCTTTGTGTGGGACATCACCTCTTTGCAGGCGGGCACATGGGCGAAAGCAACTACTATGCACCCATAATTATATATATTTATTATATGTACATTTGTACCAGTTGATATATATTGCGAGTATATAGTTATAGTTATATAGTTATGTATTTGGCCGTACTGTATATAAGGCCCCTATATGAGCATACCTAGAGACGTGCGCATCTATATATTGTACATATGTCAACCGAATTATGCTTATTTACCGAAAGTGTGAGGGATTACCTGGGTATTTGTACCTAGCGGTGCTCGCAATTTTCAAAATTTCCGAACTCAATTAAAAAATTTGCAAGGAAAAATGGAACTTGGCTAAGGCACAGTTCGAGGCTGCCACCCTACAGTGGTTCAAGCGGCCACAAAACTCAATGTTAAGCCATAAATTCATAGCATAGATTGTCATTTAATAATAGAATAATGAAAACCCAAGGTTATTCCGTTTTATCCGGATGTTGACCTTGACTGCGTCCAAAGATTTGGGAAGGTTGCGGTAAACAGGGGATTTAGTTTACCTCCAAATAGAGGAATATATTGGCACTAAAACGAATGATATTAAAGGCCAGCTGCTTGGGATATTTCTCTGCACACATATTCTTGGTTGGCCAAAAAGGCAATCGTTTATTTCTGAGTATACAAATGTGATGTGATAGCGATAGCACGGCGTAATTACGATTAACGCTCGCTATAACGAACGTTTTTTAATGAGAAAAATAGAGGACATTTAACGGAAACAGGAAACAGCACGTTTTGCCAACAAAAACTACTTTTGGGAGCTTACTTTTCTACGGAAACTATACTATATGGATGTCTGACTTCGACCAAACTTACAGGAAAAATGGCAGAGCATAGCAAACTAAGAAATACAAAGTTTGGAGGCGTTTCCAATAAAAACAAAAAAGTTTTTCTCACTAAGACTACTATTTAGACTCTACTTTTGTATGACAGCTATACGATATAGATGTCCGATTACGACCAAACTTAGTGAAATTATGGCAAAGCATGGCAAACTAAGAAATACAAAGTTTGGAGGCGTTTCCAATGAAAACAAAAAAGTTTTTCTCACTAAGACTACATTTTAGACTCTACTTTCGTATGACAGCTATACTATATAGATGTCCGATTTCGACCAAACTTGCTGGAATCATGGGAAAGCATAGCAGACTAAGAAATAAAAAGTTTGGTGGCTTTTCCATTGAAAACCAAAAAGTTTTTCTCACTAAAAATAGTTTTTCGACCGTTTGTTCCTATGACAGCTATATGCTATAGTCAACCGATCCGGCTGGTTTCGACAATTGTGAAGCGTATATGTACTAAAATGCTTCGTGCAAAGTTTGGCGAAGGTAGCTTTTAAACTAAAGATGCCTAAAGACATGCTCCCGCTCTTACGTACGTCGCCAGTCAACAGATTTAATAAATGCAATGTATACACAAGTAAGAAGTAGATTTTTAATATGAATTTCCTATAAATAGTTCCACTACGACCCAAAATTCTAGTTTTCCCTTCGATTTTTCACACTTTTCCTTACACATTTTTCATCCAGCGATCCACTTAGTGTGCTAGTTGAGAACAAATACGAATTCTTTTTGCCTGCCGTCAATTTTACCGCATTTTCGCTCCCAACGATATTACTTAAACTTAGCAGATCATATTTGGTGTACAGCACACTGACGCTCATGGAATCGGCCAGGCCATCTCGTGGATTCTGGTTGGATTCAAGCATCAAATTGATTAGTTCCGAATAGAAATTTGGAAAGTTGGGCGGTTGATACATCACCAGATGTCGAATGCCCTTAATGCGCGTTCGCCGGAAGAAATGTGCGCGCTCCGAGTAGAGCAGAATGGGTGCCCCGCTATGGAAGAATATATCTCTCGCTCGGGATATCTTCTCCTTTTTGGTATATTCACTGATCTGAACAAAGCTAACCATTTCGCTCTTGAAATGATTGCGCAGGCGCACATAATCAAAATAGCTGGGCACGTACAGCATGCAGTGTGAATAGCCGGATTTACTAAACTGCGGCATTATGTGCTTGATGAAATACTGGAACCGATCATCGAACGCCGACTCCACATCCGCACAGTCGATGCGGCGAAAAACCTGCTGAATTGGTGTTAGCACATTTCGAATATCGCCATGCTCAATAATATTTGTGATGCGGACTCTTCCCTGGAAATTGTGGCATTTGCTGTTTATCACTGCCCGAAACTCTGGCAGTTCATGCGATGAGAAGAACAAAGTCTGACGATAGAAACGGGATGCTCCACTTAGGCACCAGGTGCGCACTCGTTGACAGTTCGTGTCGGGCAGCTTTTGCGGCTGTAGATGCAAGTGGTCCAGCGTGTACAGAAGATTCTCCCAGTTCTGGGCGAGGAAGAGTTCGGCTTGATCACAAATGAGCATCTCAATTGAAGTCAGGAAATCAAAGTCTTCTTCTTTATCCGCAATAAGCATCCGTAGACCCAATGGAGAGGCAATAAGAATATCTGATGCATTCATATCGGAGAATAGGGCTAGCGACTTTTTGGTAACTCGAATTCCAATTTTGAAGTTATCGTCGGTGTTGCCACTGAACGTTTGCTCATAATCAAATGGCTTGGGGTTGGTTTTCGGAAAATAGATGGTATTTCCAGAGTAATCTTCCAGAAAGCGCTCATACTTGGCCACAGAACCTTTCCATTTTTGATCTGAAAACAAACAACGGATCCTTTAACTCTGTTTACCTTTGATGCAGAGTATCAAAAGTGATTCAAGTACTTACCATCCTGACTGCCTCCAAATAACAGCATGGCCATCATTTGTACTATCTTAAGGGCCGACTCTCTGAACGGTACAATGATCAATATCTTCATACGCTTCAATCCCTGATCCCTGTATGTCTCTGGTATAGATATTTCACTGGGTGACAGTTTCAATGATTTGGCCAGAGCCGCCACCTTTTCATTATTACGCAAAATCAAAGACCTGCTCTTAATCATATGGTTGAGCGCATGAAGGCAGTAGATGTAACGGATTTCCTCAGCATTGTCGTGCGTTCGCTGTGTGTAATATAGATCCTGATATCTATTGGCAAGGTGAAAAAGATTTGTCTGCAACGGAGAGAAAGGTAGTGCCACATTAGCACCTAATGTCGCTTTTACTTCCAAGTTTTGCAAGTCGGATCGCTTTGAAATTTCCGCAGGTGCTGTATAGTCGAAGGATCCTGTGTCTGCAGAGAATTGGGGTATCTCAATTCTTAGATTTCCCAGCACAGGCCAATTACACTTAATCGATTTGGCCTTCTGTGCAAGTAACTCATCAATTTGATCGGCAGATAGTTCAAAGGTAAATCGCTTAGAAAATGAATTATATGAATCTATATCCATTTGCATTTCCTCCTCCGAAGATTCTAATGCCTCATCATGGGCACTTTTCTCTTCTGCCGGAACCGGAATATTGTTTGTTTTATGCGGCCGTCCTTTCAATATGGGCGCTATTCGATAAGAAACGGGTGAAACAGGCATGAAAGAGTGTTTATGTGTGGGCGGGCAGCCTTACCTGTTGCTGTGTGGCTAGTATATCCAGTCACCAGTTGCTCATAGAAACCCGTTTCATTTAATTCATCTTGCAGGGAGGGCAAAAGGCTGACATCGACTGCAGACATCAACTGCAAATCATTTGGAGCCTTTGCCCTAAGAAGACTCTCCTTTCTGTGCGATTCCTCCATCTTCTTACTCCTCTGAATAAACGTATTATTTTTGGAAAATTTGTCATTTCGGCGAACGGGCGATTGCCTGCCGTAAGGTTTGGAGCGTCTCTTGGAATTGTTTTGTCTCATTTTTGGGTAATCTAAAATGAAACCGCACGTGGTACCACACAATAACAAACTAATAGTTTTAGTGCGACCGTAATTGAGTGGAACAAAAATACAGACTTTTACAAAAAATACCACAAACTCTTTTGACCAAGTTTACAAATTATAAGCTGTTTTCACAAGCTGGAATCGGGGAAATCTAAATCAGTTAACGGAAAGACATCAGCACCGAACAGCAGATTGAAAATTAGCGCAAAGGGAATCAATGAATTCAGTGCTTTGTCCAAGGCCTGAACCACTGTGCACTTTCGACTTCGATACTTTGAAACATATCGACAGCTCTGTCGTACAAACAAATGGATGCGAGTTATTGTGAATGATTTTTCAACAGGAATCGGAGTAGTCATTTTAGTACTCATTTGCAAATGGGAAGTGATCGCACGAAGAAACAAAAAATGTCGGTTTTGCAGGAACTCAAGAAAATTACTACAATAGTGGCCGACACCGGTGACTTTGAGGGTATGTATTAATGAATCTTTGTTTTCGTGCATGTGGCAATTTAAAGGGAGGCGAAGCCGGGCTTTAAATATATGGACGCACACACGCGTTTGTACTATGTGCAATAACATGTGCGTACATATGTACATATGTGTATGTTACATTGTACATTGTGCACTTAAGCCGGTGGGCGGTGGGCAGCAATAATAACTGAAGGGCTTAGGAACATCCAAATGCATGAGCATGAGCTTTCAGCTCCGTTTTCGTCAAGATCAAATAAAAGTTAAGAGGGGAAAGTAAAAGTCAACCTGTCATTTGATTGACCTTATAAAATGACCGCTAAAATATTCTAAAGCGATAAGGTTTCCACACACTCACAAACGGATAAATTTAAATGCAAATATAAACCGAGAAAGATTGTATATATGTATACACTACATTTGTTTATATTTTTATGAATATCATAAAAAAATATTTGCAAGTGTGTTCATACATACGTTTGGATGTATTTGTATGTATGTACAAATGCAAGGTTACGTAAAAGTAATCATCCGATTTTATTTTGGCTGTAATTTTCTGTCTATTTCAAAATTGGCGTTTTAGTTGTTTTACTAAATTTCAGAAATGTTAAAGCTTCGGCTTGAAGTCAAGAAATATATATATAATAGCAATCTTCCTTTGATAACGATCAGATTAAAGATAGTGGCGCTGTAGTAACCCAAGTTTCTCTCTCTCTCTCTCTGCCTCGCAATCGTACATCATGTATACAATACATACATACATATAGACTAAGGGCGCACGCAGGAGGGGCCGCTTGTTTTAAAAGCAATTCAACAAATTTCAGTAGGTATTCTCACGATATAGTCAGCCGATTTGGATCAAACTTTATAGAATTATGTGGCAGTATACAAATTTTATAAATGTCAAGTTTGGTGACGCTATCACCGAAAACAAGCAAGTCTTACTCACTAGAACTAGTTTTTGGGCCGATCGTTCGTATGGTAGCTATACCATATATAGAAGTCCGATTATGGTCCAACTTCATAGACGCTACCTTTGAAAACAAACGTGTTTTCTCACTAGAACTAGTTTTTCTACCGACCGTTCCCAGGACAGCTGTATGATATAGTTATGCGATCCGTACAGTACCCACAAATGTGCAATTTATATGTATTTCAAGACTCCTTTGCAAATGTTTTATCTTTCTACATTTTCTGAAAGTGAAATTTAAGACAAGTATTCCATGAAAAAATGATCTAATCCATGAAGGAGGCTGAAACTCAGACTTCAAGTTCGATTAACGTTGGAAATCGTTTGGGAATTCCGTTTTCCGGGCTTATACTAGCTTTATATACCCTTTTATAGTCCTAAAATGTTTCCCTAACTTTTATTCAATTCATTTAATTACAGCCATCAACATCTACAAGCCAACTGATGCCACCACAAATCCCTCACTTATTTTATCCGCCTCTTCTATGGAGCGCTATCAGCACTTGGTAAAGAAAGCAGTCGAACATGGAAAAAGTGGAAAAGGGTAATGCTTGACTTAACCAATCGTTTTAATTAGAGATGCCAACAGGTTCCGGTTCAAAACCAAACCGGATTCCTTTCGAAACTGCTAAACCGAACCGAAAACCCCAAAGAAAAATGTTTCACCGACGAGTTTTAAATACACCTAAAAACATTTGCATAGCTTAAGTTAAAATGTCATTTGAATAACCTTTTCTCCTTTTTTTTTTCATTATAGATCCGTGGACCATCAAGTAGCTGAGGCCATGGATTATTTGTGCGTGCTGTTCGGAACTGAAATTCTAAAAGTTGTCCCTGGAAGGGTTTCTACAGAAATTGATGCTCGCCTCTCATTTGACACAAAAAAGAGTGTGGAGAAGGCATTAAAGCTGATTGAGTTGTACAAATCGTTGGGCATTGACAAGGAGCGAATTCTCATAAAACTAGCATCGACCTGGGAAGGCATCAAGGCGGCTGAGATTTTGGAGAACCAACATGGTGTACACTGTAATCTAACGCTTCTGTTCTCGTTTGCACAGGCAGTCGCTTGCGCTGAAGCAGGAGTTACTTTAATCTCTCCATTTGTTGGTAGAATACTGGATTGGTATGTAGCCAACACTGAAAACAAGAAATTCGAACCTCTGAAGGATCCTGGTGTGATTTCGGTGACAAAAATCTATAATTATTATAAGAAGTATGACTATAAGACTTTAGTGATGGGGGCTTCGTTCCGTAATGTGGGCGAAATTAAGGCATTAGCTGGCTGTGACTTGCTGACAATTAGCCCATCATTGCTTAAGGAGTTGGAGAATGAAACTGAGAGTGTGACCGAATATTTGTCGGTGAGCAACGCGAAATTGCAGAACATTGAGAAAATCTCTGTTAACGAGAGTACATTCCGCTGGCTTCTCAATGAGGATGCCATGGCAACTGATAAACTATCTGACGGAATTCGTAAATTCGCAGTAGATACTGTGAAACTGGAGAATTTAATAAAGAAACACATAAAGTAAAAGGTAATGCCTCCGATCGAAAATTCACTCTGAGTATGGACAATTTAATTGGTGGAGGACCCTTTGTAAAAGTAATATTGGTTTTATATTATGGAATAAAAGACACAATGTTACCAGGACTTTCATTGCATAATTTTTTTAATGGTATGGTATGATATAGACAAAAGGATCCCAACCTTACTTAATGGAGGTTGGCATCAGGGAGGAAATCAAACACTGCACTCGACAGGGAATCGCTTAGTTTACTTCTTCGTCGGCAGCACAAGTGCTCCACCGGCAATTGTTTTTCTGTTTTCATCAATATTCCCATTTCATTTTTAAACTTGGAGCGATAAGTACCTACGATATGCACAAATACAATCGATACATATCAGTAAGCAATGGTAGAGTGACCCCTTTCGAGCCAAATCAAAAATACCTAAAAATACTCAAAAGAAATACCAGCTTTGAGAATAGAACAGAGAGCAGTATAGTTGTGCTGACAATTGCAAGAGTTCTTCCTCAGAGTAATACAAAGAATTAAAACAGCCTTTCCCCCACTGTTGGGGAAAGCTAACTCCCCTTCGACTTCGATTGTTTATGTGATTAGTGAGACCACCCTCGATTATATTTACTATTAGTGGGACCGCACTCGACTTTTTTTTGGGATTAGTAATACCATTCGACTATTTTTGGGATTAGTAAGTAGAGTAAGGTAATAGAAATTTTTTACATTGTTCCGCCGTGTGTAACTAGTGAGTTTAAGCCTAAGTTTAATCGTAGTTTGGAGCTTACCTTACCTGTGGGGTGTTAAAAGTCAATTGACAGCCAGCGACAAGTCGCAGAGCGTTCTAGTTGAGCAGTTTGGCACTGGCAAGGTAGAAGGTAGATTTTTCTGCCCTACAAAATGTCCCGATGTCTTGCCTCCTACACTAGTTTGCTTTGTTAAACTTGCTAATGTGCATATCAATTTTCGGTAATTCACGGTAAACAATTCATTTTAACCCGCATGGAAAATTTTGTGTACACATATTATAAGTGTGTATAGCAGTGTATCGCGCATCGGACTTCCTGCCATTCAGAAACTAGTGAAAAATCGTTCGCGCATAAATTCAAAATATACAGATAAATGCATCTAAAATTCGTTAAGTATCTCAAAGTGTCGAAGGAATGGCAAATTTTCTAAGGAATACATATCGATATATGTAGATAGATGCGTGTGTATATGCATACATGCAAAAAGAGAACTTGACATACCTACATATATACATACATTCGTTTGTATGTATAAGTAGACACACAATGATGTGTACACACCACTGTATAATATATATGTATGTATAAATACCGATGAATGTACGAACATATACTGTTATAATACGTGCGTACGTATGTATGTGTTTTTGTGATATATCTCCGAAGACTCAGTAAAAGTATTTTGGGTGGACGACAGCAATAATTAAAAACTTTTACGCATAGCAATGGATGTTTATTAACATTAAAGTGGAAGTTATGCTAGAATCTGTATACATACATATGTACAGTGTGACAGGAAAGTGTTTGTACACATGAAAAAACTAAAGTTTTGCAGTTATTCTTGCAAAAAATAAGTGGTAGTTTCTCTCAATGGTAAAGTTTTGTTTTTATTTTGTGTGGTTCAATAGATTATTTGCCATTTGTGCTTCTGTGCTGAGAGTATATGAGTTTTCACACTTTAAAATAGAGATTTGAGTAGATTTATATATATTTGAAAGCGTTAAAACTAAATGGATTTATGCAATATACTTCTAAGAACCATACAAAATCCAAAAAAATTGAAAACTAAACTTTACCATTTTGAGAAATCACCTTTAGGTGCAAAATAAGTGAATAATTTGCCTTTTTTTTTATGTGTAAAGACACTTTCTTGACAAACTGTATGCATGAACATCGATGTATGCGCAAAATTCCTCCCACCCACTTCTTCACCTGTTACACTGCTGATTGCCATTCGGATATATGGAGAGAAAAAAAAAACAAAATTATTACGTCGACTGCAGTTTCACTGTGTTGTTCTGGCTTGAATTTACTGCCCAGTTTGGTATCCTAGAGAATCATTAAAATATTCGTAAATACACAATGTACACACAGACACTCACACACACACACACAGACATCTGTACACCGAATTCATTCACAGAAAATTCTTAAGAGTGTTTGAATGTTTGAACACAGCCCACTTGTAAACAAATTGGATAGAAAAGTGCATTCCTAGTTGAATTTTCCAATTAGCAATACTTTTTCCAAGTCCCAAACTTGAATAGTGGAGCTTCGACTTCTGCCCCGAAACAAGTAAATCATTTGAAGTAATATTCCCAAGTGGGGATTCCGCTTTAATCAACGGTATTTAGTTTTGCTATAATTTAGTTTCTCTTTACTTTTGGTACAAAGCTCCTTAATTATTATTTCTTGTTGAATAAAGAGTTATGCTCTGTCCTCCATAAAGACGACCTGCTCACGGCGATGATTCTCTAGGATCGCTATATGTTTAGCAAAACTCCGAGTTATAGGCCTTTACCGGACTTCTTCATAAGCGATCTGTGAGCATTCCTATCAACTTTGAGATGTCAGTATGAGTTTCCTTATTTCATATCCTCGTGGAAAGGCCAGTTAAGCCACAGATCAAAGCCACCTGTTAAATGGAAGTCTAGTTTATACGAATTCGATTTTCAGCTATAAAATATATAGATATCAGCTCTTTAGCTTTAGTTTGCATTGAAGCAGACAGACTAAAGAGCGGAAGAAGCAAAATCAAGATCGCTTAAAGCAGTGTTCACCTAGAAGAGTGGCTCTCTGTCTCTCTCTCTCTCTCTCTCTCTCTGACACTCACTGGTGCATTACTGCGGAAAGCATTAGGCGTAAATTGCCTCCCCGGAGCATGGCTAGGGAACACTGACTTAAAGCCCCTGCCCAAGTAAAAAGAGAACAGAAAAATGTGCTTGTGTTGTTGAGAGTTGAAGGCAACAGTCGACTTACTTGTTTTTCTACGCTTCTATCTCAAATAGTTGAAGTTAAACAGTGGCGGCTGTGTGAAAAGCACGAGTGATTTTGGCTCTCCGATGCCATGTTTAAAGTTCATAGAATCGCAAATGAATCAAGTTTCTGTGGAAAGCTAATGTAAAATATTGACTTTTGCAGCCCCAAAGGGCTATGCCGAGCTTCTCTGACTAATAACTAATATGTTACATTTTAAATATTTTGTACTTGCTGGTTGATCATTTAATGTTAATTTTGATTTTGCATTCTCTCCCCTGTTTATTTTTTTTTTGCTGATGCTGCCTCCTCAAACCAGCTTACGTGAAAGCTCTGGTTACACTCTGGTAGTCACTGAGGATTGGAGAAGTTGATTGTACATATTAAACATTGTGTATAAACTCGACAAACTCAGTTATACTGGAGCAAAACGGAGAAAATACAAGGGGTGCCGAGTCACCCGACGCCAACCAGGAAAATCGAGCGACGTGTTGGTGGACTCCTTGGGCTGCTATGGGTTGTTTTGGGTCTCCAACCTCAAAACAGTCATCGGATGTCAACTCGGATGATTCGAAAAGTCAAAAGCGCCGGAGCGATGCAATATCTAGACAGTTGCAGAAGGACAAACAGCTCTATAGAGCCACACACAGGCTGCTCCTTTTGGGGGCGGGTGAGTCTGGTAAATCAACCATAGTCAAGCAGATGCGAATATTGCATGTCGATGGATTTTCTGAACAAGAGAAAAAGCAGAAAATTGATGATATTAAAAAGAATATTCGAGACGCTATATTGGTGAGTATTTGACGATATTTTAATAATAAGCCCGTGTGTGAATGTGTGTGTGTGTGTGAGGCATAGTTAAATAATAGTTGCTAAAGTTATTAACTAGCATGATTGAAATCAGTTACATAACTAACCTCCTTCAGCTCTGCGCCTCTGGGACTACTCCTACAAGAGAGTGCTTCTATGTTAAATTTTCTTAAGGTAGCGCAACCGGAAGTGCTGAAACACACAGGTCCACACAGTCGTTGCTTACATTTTTGACAACTTTTTTAACTCTCTGGAATGGGATGTGTATAGTAAACTGCTGATGTCGATTGCTCGCCTGCTTTGGTGTTTCTGCAGATCCCAACCTGGTCTGTCGCGTTCCAGTGTTTTAGAAGCTCGCTCAGCAAATTGCTGCCGATCTGTTGTTTTAACAGTTCTTCAATCCGCTTAACGGCTTACCTGTTGCATTCTCCTAAGCTCCGTTTGCTCACTACATCCATCCGATTCACTCTTTTAGAGGTTCGCGGCCAATTAGACTTATTATCTTGTCATATTTTAGAAAATTACCATAAGTGTTTTCATCTTTCATTCACTCAAATTCATTCAAAACTGTGAACTCTCTAACTAAAAATATTCTATTTCATTTCAGACTATTACAGGAGCCATGAGTACACTTAATCCACCTGTAGCTTTAGAAAAAAAAGAAAATGAACCCAGAGTGGAATACATTCAGGATTATGCTTCTAGTAAGTTTCATTGTCTACATTTATTTACTGCATGGATTTGATCTAAATATCAATTGTTTGTTCAATTTATTGTCAATTCAATTTACTTTTTCACTATAATTGATACAACCGTATCACAATTCTGCATATCAGATCTCCTCTCAAGAGTACTGAGTACCCCATTTTGCTGGCGACAACTCTGCTTCAAACGAGTTAGGGTTGCAACCAAGATAACTTAAAAATGTTTAGTATATTCGCGGCTTAAGCAAAATTAAACAACTTTTTAAGCTAGTTATATTGGTAGTATGTTCATATCATTGCGTTTTATCCCAATGATGATTCCAATTCCATGATAAATTGAACAATTAAGAACAAGACTTGCACAGAACTATACTATATCTTCAAGCAATGGTTTTTTCATATGTTGATTTTCGTATTTCTCCCCATTTGCAGGTCCGGACTTCAACTATCCTCCTGAATTTTATGAACATACAGAAGAACTATGGAAAGACAAAGGGGTTCTTCAAACCTATGAGAGGTCAAATGAATATCAATTAATTGACTGTGCAAAATAGTAAGTATATCATTTCACTTTATTGTAGGTATGAGTATAATGAAACGGTTGGCCTAATCTTAAGCCCTAGGACTCTTGGAGTTAATAATGCATAGTGGTACAACAGTCACAAGTAGTCTATGTTATTTATGTTATTATATCGGTACAAAATTACCAGAGATCTGCAAGAGAGCCGATTTTCTCACTGTAAGAGCGTATACGGTTTGATTCGACACTTAAAACATGCAGGCAGTTCAAATACTCAATCATTTTCGTACAAGTCTTTCTATTACCGTGTGCCTGCTTGAGCGGTAGTCAGATGTTTACAATTCATTCTCTTATTAGATCATCTTTTCGTAACAAAAACGTCTTTCTGTAAAGGGATTCCGTTGAGATTCTGGATTTGTTTACCGACAAGCACCACTCTTATTGTTCACGATTGGCGGTGTAACAAGATTTGTGATGATAAATCAAAGTGACAACTAAGGGAACCTAAAAAAAAAGTACGCATACCATTTTATAAAATAACTTCTTCTATCGCTAGTAAAATATTACTTGTAAGTGATGAGAATGACGTAGTTTTTTGTAGCAGAAGTATTTAAAATATACGAGGACCACCTTTTATGTTTCTGCCAGTGTTTCTGAAGACGCCCTTTCTCTTTGGGGAATTTTAACAACCGTCTTTCTAAAGAAATATCATAAAAGGTAATGGCAGCTTTTGATCAACGTAGGGCGATCAATTTCGTAACCCACCGCCAAAGAAGGATCTACCTTAGCCGTGGCTCAGACCTGGTCACACTTAAAGTAGCAACAGCTGGAAGTATAGAAGGTGGCCCTCAGGGTTTCATTGTAATGAGTAGCTCTCTTAAGTCTATTTCCCTAGTCGCGGCTAAAAAAGTACACACATCTTGATGCTCAAATTTATATGCTAGAAGCTTCGTGCGAAAGATCCTAGATTTGGATGCGCCTATCTTGCCACGTATTTAGTGCTCGTAGACTTGCTCAAGTTTCCTCAAGAGTAAATATTATATATAGAAACATTAAAAATTTAATGTAGAGAGTTAATTTTACATCGGTTGAAGACGAGAAGAGAGAGCGTAACTTAAAATCAGGCTCTACAGTGTGTTTCTCTCTCTTATGAATTCAAACTTTAATCGATTAATAACTGAAGATTTCCCTCCCCAGAGGGTTATAAGCGTTCCACAGTTTCACTTAACGTACCCGTAATCTCTCTGCCAATTTCTTTAAGTGAAGGCTCTTATGTTCTTACTCCGCTATGATGAACGGGTATATGAAAGTCGGGCAAGGGCAACTATAACTTATGCCCTCGTTTTTATTGAAAATCTATTCAAGTCCGCTTTAATCATTTTTGCATAAATTGCATATGCAAAATATGCAGAGACCTATTTTTTTTTTTATGAAGTAACATTTCTGATATAAGCTATTATCATATGTAGTAGGTCAGGGTGAATATGTATTAGTTAAAGAACTTTTTGAGATTTTCCCTAATCAACCTAATCAGCTATACCAAGAGGCATTAAGATTTGAACCAAAATCTTCACAAATCTTCTTCAAAAACCTTGAACCTGAAAGTTTTGAACCAGCAAAGCGGAACTTCTTATACAATTTTTAGGCTTACATTCAGCAAAATCTACGAAAAGAACATATTTGTGAGATGCACTTTTTAATGGAAGGTAAAGTCTAGTCTAAATCCATCTTCATTTGAACCTGTGATAAAAACGTAGCCCTCATACCCCGATCACTATAACTAGTTAACAAGTAACTGATGTATTGCTGAACCTAAGGAAAAAAAATAACTGAATGATAATAACCTTCAATAAATCATATTCTTTCTTCCAATTTAAAGCTTCCTGGATCGAGTAAGCACAATTAAGAATCCAAATTACACCCCAAATGAGCAAGATATACTTCGGTGCCGTGTTTTGACTTCTGGAATATTTGAAACAAGATTTCAAGTGGACAAAGTGAATTTTCAGTAAATACGAAGCCACATTATATAAGATTGTGGAAGACTCAGTCTTACAATTTCCATTTCTCTTCCACAGTATGTTCGATGTGGGAGGACAGCGAGACGAGCGCAGAAAGTGGATTCAATGTTTCAATGATGTAACTGCTATTATATTCGTAACAGCATGCTCAAGTTATAACATGGTTTTGCGTGAAGATCCCACTCAAAATCGGCTACGAGAATCTTTGGATTTATTCAAAAGTATTTGGAATAACAGGTGAAGTTACAAAAATGAATAAACTTGAGTGTCTGAACCTCGATTTCTAATGTCCTTTCGCACAACTCTTTTCAGATGGCTTCGCACGATTTCTATTATACTATTTCTAAATAAGCAAGATTTGTTAGCAGAGAAAATTAAGGCTGGAAAAAGTAAATTGTCGGAATATTTCTCCGAGTTTAACAAATACCAAACGCCAAGTAAGTAAGGGGGATATAAATGTACTATTTAAGTGAAGATATGTCAGCAAGGCTTGCACAATTCTTAACAAAACTGGGTTTTCTTACCAAAGCTGTATTTTTACTTGACTGAAAGAGTTTCTCATATGAGATATCAGCCAAATGTAACAGTCTATCTGAGAAGCAGCATAAGAAGTAGATTTTCTGTGTTCTCATATTAGTTTTTGGACAGCCAACTCACTCGATTAGAAATCGACATGTGGCATTCTTTGAGGTATAGTCATCAAATCTGGTCGGCGGTCTTTCCGACATATTAGCTGCGGGAAGGAAATATATAGCTTTAAAACTGGAAGACTAATTTGCGTAGAAACAGACAGTAGGACGATGGACAAAGCTCTATCGACTTGGCTTGTCACACCGATCAGAATTGTACACACTTCTACCCAAAACTAATACAATATTCGCTTATATTTGCCCTTTAAAGTATGCTAAATTTTTGAATACAAATGACACAGTCCCATAAATTTCACATATTTTAAAGAACCTGGGAAATGTGCCTTCTGATGCTATGACCCAAAATCAGTTTAGTGCTTTTAGTTTTCTGCTTTATATTCAAATCACTTGCGAATGAACCATCTCCCCACAGAAAGGGCTCTTTAATTTTAAGACCCGATTTCTCAATGTCCGGTTAGTTAAATTGACCTGAGATTAGCCGAATTGAAGTGTCTCATGCAAAACATGGAGAGAACTGGGAACTGGAAACTGCTGTCAGCATTTTAATGTTCTATATTAGTCTCGATAGATCTATCGATATTTTCATTGATAGACAGACACTTGCTCGTTAATTTTTGATAGAAATTGGTGATGAACAAACCAATTTGTTGCATCTAGGCAATTCAGCGTTTCTGGGCCAAGCCTTGCAGTTGTCCCACGTGTTCCAATTGCGATGAATTCCGGTTGGAGCAGCAACCTGTTCTCCTAACCACTGCTAAGCACTCTTCCTTTTCTATTTCTATATATTTCATTGACTTAACAAGATCCACAAGCAAGTGTTTCTCCCTCTTGGTCTTTCCTAACTTACACTTTACGGAGATCTGCACGAGTGCACACTAAACATAAAAATATTCTCTCTTTCCGTAGTACGGAATGAGCCGAATTTTTTTTTAGAAAAAGATAAAGGGTATGGAGAATACACAAATGCTACGGGGAAGCCGAAGTGATTAGATGAATCTAAATATTGTGTCCAAAGAAAGCCAAACTAGGGCCGCCGCTGTGTGTTTGCAAACAGTTTATCCGGACTCTTTCTCAGTCAGATGAGATTAGAAGATACGTTTGAAGATATGTTAAAGAGCTTCTTTTTTTTGACTTTGTCGATAGGGGTTGTTTGAAAGAGCTTATTGGCCGCCATAGGAGTGCACGCCTGGGTTGTCGATCATGTCCAAAATGTTTTTATCGATAATATAAAACATTAAAATTCCCCCAAATTGATGTTTGATGTATTGAGTTATTTTCTCAAGTCTCTTAACAAATTTTAATAAATCTACCTAACAAATTGTGCGGAAGAGGCAGTTATAGTTGTTGGGTTTCCTAATTTTATATTTTTCAAACGTTGGGCGTCAATTGCTGGGGAAGATGATCGATTGTGTAGCTGGAACCCTGCCCTTGACAAATTACAATCTTCTTACAAGCGAGAATGAATTAGAGAATAATTGTTACAGGGTGTTCCATTCAAAATCCTAGCACACCAACTCTCTCTCTAGCCATTTAAGTATAAAATTATTATCATTATATACTCTTACCCTTATAATTTTCTACCTCAGGTGACGCAATAATGGAATCCAATGACGATTCAGAAGTAATAAGAGCAAAATATTTCATACGAGACGAGTTTCTGGTACGCTAAATGATCCTCTGCGTCTCACATTTTGATGATTGCTAATCCTAATCCCGTTCTTGTACTTTTGCAGCGTATATCAACTGCTAGTGGAGATGGCAAACACTACTGCTATCCGCATTTCACATGCGCCGTTGACACAGAGAACATAAAAAGAGTTTTTAACGATTGCAGAGACATTATTCAAAGGATGCACCTTCGTCAATATGAATTGTTATAGGTTATCCCTATCGCCGTAATGCAACTAAATAAAGTAAAGAAAATATTAATGACTTACTGTTTTAAATATAATTATCAAATGTAATTTGTATTTAAATAGTCCCTTGATTAAAAGAAAAAAAAATTCGCTGCATTTAGATCTGGTATGACCTTTCACAAAACTCAACATTAAAGAAGAATAAATAAACATGTTAATAACAATTGGAGCTGTTTTTATTTATACAAGAAGTGAGTAAGGTGTTAGGTGTTCCTATTCGATTGTTGTGTGTAGTACGGTGGTAGTAGCAGTAGTAGTATTCCCTTGACATGAAGCGTATGCGCATAGGCGTCTTTTTCCGTGAGTATTTAAGTGTAGACCAAGTAACATCACTATACAAGTTGGTTTAGTATGCTGAAGCTGGCTGAGGCCTTGTCAATCTCATCGAAGTTCCTTTTCAGCTTACTGCTCCATGCGTCACGGCTGTAGATGGGATCCATTTTGATGAGGAAGGGAACCACATCGCCATGATGGTTGCTGTTGGCCAGTCTTCCCGACATCAGGCGATCCATGCATGATTTCATATTGTACTGCGGCTTGTAATCCGACTGACCGCCACACACCACACAGCCCAGCGTTTGTCCATTGGTGGAGGAGAGAATTCTGTGGATTATATGGAAAAAAAGATGAGAGTAGAAACTAGACTTTGAAGTTGAACATCTCTCCGATGTCTGTAAACAGAGCATGCGACAAACTGCTGTCTAAGGTGTCTTCTCCTTATATGGTAAAAAGAGCTGGTGTTTCGGACTTGGTTCTGCCAAAGGGCAGGCAGAAGAATATTGACTCTATACGCCGTCTGGTTGCAGCTAAAATAATCAAGCGGTGCTCCAATTGCATCTTGCATGCACTGACTGCTGTGCAAACTTGAACCGATCAAAATGGCCCAACGATTGGAGACACTATTGATTGACTGGATGATTTACACGGTGAAGTCAAACTTTATGCAGATTTTGAAAGAGCTTTCATTTGTAGAAAAGGGGTGTGTTGGTGTCGCTTGCCCCTCTACACCTCTTTACCACTTTTGAAAAACTTCAAGCAGTTTGCTTCACCGTGTAAAGCAATGTCTCTTACCGAATACTTAATACAGGAGATTTGATGGCTTTAAAATACGTCTTCTGACCACGTTTGTTGACTCTTGACTAGATATTCTCATATTGTGAGAAATCCTAGAGAATCTAATCAATAAGCAACAACTTTTCATTGACTTAAGATCGCTACGACACTTCGAAAAGGTAAAAAATTTGTTTGAAGCATACATAAAAGCCCCAAGGGATCAAGTCAAGCATCCACTTACCTGACAATAAACGCTCCCTCATATTTTTTTGAGCCGGCTTGCGAAAGTGAAGGAAAACACAAATATTTAGTTGGACATTGGACCATTCATGGTTGGAAACAATACTTGAAGAACTGAAACATCTCAAAGAAACTGTTTAAAAGCAGATAAGTATTGTATAATATTTGAAACTATTTAAAAGCATTCCATCACGCTCATCTGAAGATCCATGGTGATTAACCTGCAACACAGTATATATGGTAATTTTTCAGGCCTTAATCCTTTTGCCAAAAGTATCAAAACTTATTACTATCTTTGATATTTTACTGTTTCATAAATGTTGACTACAAAAATCTGTTAGAACCGAACCGGTTTGGATTCGAACCTTTTTAGAAATAGGAGCAGAACCTGAAGCTGAAAATGGGCTCAAGTTTGATTTAGGTTTGTAAAATGCAGCTATATGTCGCACTTTTTTAGGAACAACTTGATTTAGATTGAGGAGAACTAACTTCGGCTCAACTGAGGCTGATTTAGCCTTGCCCTTCGTATGAATTCTCGAAACACTTCCATTGAAAACCATGAAAACGAAATAGAATTTGTACAATAAAACTTGGTGGAAAGTTTTATGAAGATAGCTTTCAAGCTAACGGAGAAGATAGCAAAGTCTAATTCAACTCAGCTCTAAATGCTGATCAAAAATGTACATACTTAATGTTAAGCGTAAAAAACTTCTGCACAACATTTAACATACCCTCTGCCAGTGTATAACTATTGCAATTGACATAATATAGACACAAATATATAACTTAATGAAAACAAAACCAAAATAAAACACATTCTATTAGTGCAATAATTTATTAACAATACTGATGATACTGGTGGCTACAAATACGTACATGTACAAACAAAATAATCATTTTACCTTTATTTACATTATTATTGGAGTAGAGGAATATGATATTTATTGGATGCAATCTAATAAATGTTTCGGTAAGTACTTAAAAAATGGCGAAAATAAAATGTGGTAGTAGTCAATGCCAATGGCCAGTTTAGTCGCTTTGCAGCTTGATTCTGTCCGCCCTCTTAATCAGATGACCTCCGCCCAGGCTGTCCAAGTTACGTTTTGAAAATGTTCTTGAAATTCTTTCGGGCTGTGTGTCGTAATTTGGTTTGTTCGATAGCGAAAACTTAATGTTTCTCAAAAAATTTAGATAAAACTCATTTAGAAGTGCGGACGTGGCTAAATTGTCTTCGTTTTGATGAGCAAAGTCGTTGAGGTCGTTATCAAAACGTTTTAAAGTTGAAAGATCTGGTTAAAATATTAAAAATATAAAGTTATTCCAGTTGATGGCAACATATAAGTACACATATTTATTTCTTAGAGTCTGTGGAAAGTGTTTGTGAAAAGTGGAGATATTTTAACAGGTAGATTGTTTTTGAAGAAGGTATTGTTGTAGGAAACCTCTGTGTTGAAACTTTTTCGACTGGTGAGTTTATTTATGGCTCCATAAGTTGCATTCAAAAAGGTATACAGCATAAACAGTCTAATAAATAGGCATATTTTGTCCAGTTAGTCAACAGTTGTATTGTTGAATCAGTAGAGAAAGATATATGTTTGATTGATATTTTGATATATGGATATTTTATGCCGAGCTTTAGCCTATTTAAGGTAATTCAATTGCTTATCGTCTCACGTCAAGATCGTGTTAAAACTTTGTCTAGCAAAGAGGAGTAAGGATTCAGAAGGGATATCATAAAGTTTTAATGTATGTATTAGGTATTTAGGTGAAGTAAATAAACAATTGACAAATTTGTTGTTACCTTCGCAAAGATATTTTCCATCCATAATGTCTTCATTCGGATTAACCTAAAAAGTGAATAAAAGAAACTGTATTTAACTTGTGATTGGTTAACTAAACACAATTTTTGAGTTAATTATACACCACTTTTCTATATATCTTGTACTAAATTGTGTTAAATTTTCATTTCGCTATCTTTTAAAGTGTTCAAAAAAGAGAATGAGAGTATAGCATATCATTTTATAGGCTCCAGCAAAAGGGACACATCTCAGCTGTACAGCACACTATTACAGCACACATATTATCGAATTTTGACTAAAAACTAGAAGAACTATTTTTGGGTTTTGTCTGTCTTCACAAAAAACAAGCTAAAAGCTTTCAAGTTTTTTTGATCACTACCTATTTAAAAATGATCTGCAGTTATGTTACTGTATAGTTATAGCTGCAATGTTGGAAGATAAATGCTATATTATTTTATATTAGACTTGTTATGATACGTTACTTGATGTTCTTATGAAGCACTTCTAATGTTTTGCCTAAAATGATGTGTCTTTCTATGTTTGTATTCTTTAAAATCAAACCAATTTTTACACAGGAAATTATGTTGCTATATAGGTACATAAAATAAGTTAGATTCCATCCCTTAAATTCCGATATAAGGGAGTTTTGTAAGCATCTTCGCATATCCAGTTTTTAAACCGTACCCTGGGTTCGCACTTTATAGATACTTTTTTACTAGCAACACACAGGAGACAACAACTTAAGCATATTTGTGAAATGTTTACGATAAAAATCTGGGAATTGGGAAAGTAATTTCAGAAATTCGCTTTAATGGTACAATTAGAGAAGGTGTAAACCTAAATACTTGAATATGTATTAAAGCGAAAGGTAGATTTTGGTTAAAAACTTCGTTTTAGATAGTGAGTTCCCTAAGAGATTATGATTCACTCACGAACGACTCTATAAAGCCCAAATAATAGGTAAAACTTCGTTTTCAGTTTCACCAAATGAGCCTTGGCTCGTGCACTAACTGCCTATTTAGGTAATTAATAATAGCAACCAAAAAGTGTAAATTCTCCACACCATTTTCCAAGGTAACTAATTTTGCACTTATCCTGCTTCCTGTTTCTATTTTTTCGACTGTAGCTATCTGTTCGGTAAATGATAACCATTTTTAAGCACTAGCTTTCGGGTATTAATGCTATCAATGCTGAACATTTGTAAATATTTACATACTCAGCCACATTGTACAATTTAGTTTATTAATGTGAATTGCTTGTTTTGACTTGATGTTTACGTACCGCACTTGGGGCTGCGTTGTTAAAAGTTAAAAACATTGCCACAATTACTAACACAATTAGCAGATTCATATTTGCTGTGACAGGATGCGAGAACAATTTGTAATTGGGTTATAAGACGGTCGTCCACTGCAGAATGTTAAAAAAATACTGCGAGCTTCACTCGAACACTGTTCATTTTATACCCTATTAAGCTCTCTGTAATCCCAAACAGGGTGATGGGTGTGGGAAAGCGAGGTTGACTACTAACGGCCATGTACAAACCGCACGTGGACTCACCCAGTACGAGGCTCTGAGCTGTGCGGTTTCCTTTATGCTCTTAATGCGTCACTTGCACCATATTTCAAATAATTTGTGGTAAATACTCCAACAAACAGAGTGCGAGTGGTTGGCGCAAGTTTTTAGCAAACATACGTGCATTCGGAACATATGCTATTTTTGATTACATTTGAGTTCCAATTTGGTTAAAGTTTGTTCAGTGTGGTGACCCTTTTAATGCATTTGATAAACCAGAATATGAATGAGTGTAAACAGTTCTCGAGGCATTGTCCTTAATGTTTAGCATTTTTAAAGAAAAAGTGTATATTTTTTAGGTTTTTTTCTAACTTCAGTAATCAATAGTACGTTTTAGAAATGCAGACTTTCGGAGTCCTGTTAAAGCAACAGCTGTTAAAGTCAACTTTTGCTAGCGAAAGTTCAAATTTCTGCTGCTGTTTACACATCCTTTAGCCAATTTAGTTGGAATCTAATCAGTTTGGTATGTACCATAGGTTAATACCATTGATCTGTAACCTTTTAAATTTGTTATGGATTTATGTTCATAAAATGGATAAATTTCTGATATTCGGTTGTGGTGCAGCGCTTAGTGCAAGGTTCCTGCCTCCCCTCGGACGGAAAATCTCATATAAAGTTTATTCTGTTAAATCTTGCTTACTACCCGTCTTCTTTAACAGCTATTGGCGCCAGCTATAAAGAGACAACATATAAAAAAGCTTCCGAAACTTTGCCGTTCGAATTCGGCTAAAAAACACTATAAGTCCCTTTCTCTTTTGCGAGACAAATTCTGGGTCTTGTCGGGATTTTTGGTTGTTCATGACAGTATTCCTTTTATAACCATTTTAAGCCATGGATTGTGTGGACTCCACTTATATATCAATTCTTTCAATCCGAAACAGAAGGTGAACCTAACATAGTTTGGAGTCGAAGTTCAATTAGAGTTGCCTTAAAATCCTGTATAATATTTCCACTGCTGAGCGTGAGCTTAAAGCCACATAGAATCGAACGCATATTTAAAACACTCTATGAATGCGTTCTGCTTAACTGGTTTTGCTTCTAATGAACAAGGTACTTCCAGGTCGTCCTATGGAAGTCGCAATGTTAATAACTGTAACTACCTGCGATCATTTTCCTGCTCTTTGCGAAATCTATTTGCCTCTCTCCATCTCTGGATTTTGAAAAGCTGATGAAGTAGCGCATCCAAACTCCTGCTTGTTGGATTTCCCAGGGTGCGTTGGTTAAATATATTCTTAATGCCTAATGCGGTAACGTTAGCCAAGTATACCTTTAGGGCATCCAACATCTAGATACTAAGTAATTACCTTTACAGCCAAAAGGGTCAAGCCCTGCTTTTTTCAATCACTTGGCTTATGTGTTGATAATTTTTACACAGGAGAAAAAGATCCACGGTTTAACGCCGAGTCCGAACGGCTAAGTTTGAGAAGCTTTTTTATGGCTAGTAACTTCACACAAAACACGCACCATCTGTTACGGCTCCAAAGAAGACCCTGCAGACTGCTTATTGGCATACTAACTGGAGACTGCATAGCAGCCGCTCATGCGATAAAGCTAGGCATAACGACAGAGGACACCTGCAAGAAATGCAGAAACTCTAGAACACCTCATTTGCAGCTGCCCAGCAATTGCCACGATAAGACTAAAACCCTACGGTTCGCTTCTTTGGGAGAAGCGTCCGAAAGGGCCCCAAAACGATTATTGGCATTCGCCAAAACGTCAAATCATCACCCGGTATCATTAAGGACCTTAAGGTCTATGTGTGACCCCATCTGGGATCAGCCGGAACTACCTAACCCAACCTAACTTCACAGCTGGCTCTACCAGGTAATGGCTAAGTAAGTTGCTTGCACAGCAGTCATAAACGCTACCCGCTGAACCACACCAGGCCACCTACAAACGAAGCTGTAGGTTTAGATTTTAACTAGATTTTAATTCACATTGCTTGAAGCTAATTTTACATAAATGCATCCAAAAAAGGGCTTAAAATTATTTTTGTTCCATTGTGCAGACTGTTTATATACTTTATGCAGTCTTAGAATTTTTAACAAAGATTTGCAAATAAATAAAAATAAATAGTTTATAGTTTGCAATGTTCCAACCAAGTGAAATATTTTGGAAACCGGAACAGGCCTGTTAAGTGAATAAGGTGGAAATAAAAAAAAAACAGCCACATACATATGTATCTACTGAATGGCTGTGGAACAAGTTGAAAAGAAACGTACATTTATTGAACTAGTTCCTCTGAACTGCAAGCGCTGACTTAATGACAGCATACCCCTACTATCAGCTTCTGGTTCGTCACGCAATTTCAGCAACAGACACCCTGTCTTGGACAGAACATATGATGTTTTATTTCACAAAAAAATACATTTAAAATGTCTAGGTTTCTCTTATCCGCACGTAGACTGATGCCGCAGGTTTGTTTAAACACTCATATCCAATTGCTTTGTGTTAATCTAATAATTACAGCAAGATTTCTTGCTGGCGGCCGGCACTGGAAAAGTGCTTTCCAGGGGAAAGGCGTCAACTCCAATGAACACAGTTGTCATGTTCGTGCCACAACAAGAGGTATGTTGGATAATCACATTTTTTGCCGCAACCAAATATGTAAATCTATTCCATTGATAAGGCCTGGGTGGTGGAGCGGATGGGCAGATTTCATAGAATTCTTGACCCCGGGCTTAACATTTTGGTTCCCGTGGCGGACAAAATAAAATACGTGCAAAGTTTGAAGGAAATTGCGATAGACGTGCCCAAACAGAGCGCCATTACATCGGACAATGTAACCCTCAGCATTGATGGAGTGCTCTACTTGAGGATTATTGATCCCTATAGAGGTTTGTGCACACTGTGTGTTGCAATTTGCATTTGAATTCCAGGACTAACTGTATGTTTTTTGCCATTTATAGCGTCTTATGGTGTGGAAGATCCGGAATTTGCCATAACGCAACTTGCCCAAACAACAATGAGATCGGAACTAGGCAAAATGTCGTTGGACAAAGTGTTTCGGGAACGAGAATCGTTAAATGTCAGCATTGTCGATTCCATAAATAAAGCAAGCGAAGCTTGGGGTATAGCCTGTTTGCGATACGAGATTCGAGATATTCGTGTAAGTGTTTAGATCAATTTTTAATTGCAGGAGGAGGTGATTTAATATGTTTATACTGTTTTTGTCTTTAGCTGCCCACCAGAGTTCATGAGGCTATGCAAATGCAAGTCGAAGCGGAGAGAAGAAAACGAGCAGCAATTCTTGAATCGGAGGGAGTTCGTGAAGCCGAAATCAATATTGCTGAGGGCAAAAGAAAGTCCAGAATTCTGGCATCTGGTGGGTATTTTAGTCTTAAGAACAGCAGGAAAAAGTTTGTGTAGATTCTAAGCTGCGATGTCTTTATCTGGCAGCCGAGGTGCTTGTTTCCATGTCTTTAGCACGCTTTCAGACCAACTAGATCTTGGAGAGCTATTTTGAATAGTCGTCTGATCTGTGCGGTTCAAACTAACAAACAGCCTTTATGTAAATAGAAACGTTGAATACTCTTACTTCCTCAGTGACAAGGGTGCAATAGGTATTAATTTTGCTATTATTTTCAGTTTTTGAAGTCCATGTAGATAGTTTTATGAATGAATTTCCAAAATATGAGCACAAATTTGTGACAATTATGGGAATTCTTGTAAATTGCATAAGAGTTTAAAGGATGGGCTTAAAATGTCTTCCTGTTTTCATATACCTACGCTTTATACCCTTTCTATTTACCTTTGGTAAGAGGAATAACTAACATTCTTTGCTTTTTCATTTTAGAGGCTGAGCGGCAGGAGAATATAAACAAAGCGAGCGGTGAAGCTGCTGCAATGATAGCGGTAGCAGATGCCAGAGCTCGTAGCTTGCAGGCAATAGCTAAGTCACTGGCACATGTGGTAAGTCCATATAAATATTTATTAGGAAATTGTTTGGAGAGGTCGGGAATAGCACTTCCTCTTCCAAAATCTAAAGCAACAGCACCTAATGCTAGCGCCAGACACAAACGAAGCTGTTACTGGCAATCGCTTTGCGCGAAACAACAACAAATGCGCCTGAAGCGTATGTAGCAAGGGTATCTCTGCTTTATGGGTTCGAAAAAGCAGAAAATTGGTCAGTTTCTGCGCCGTTTTAGCTAAGAGGAAGTTGTATTTTTGAAATCTCATTCGAAAAACTAGGCATGTTGTGAGAAATGTGTTCAAGGGAGTTACAACAAATGTTTCCACATGTTTCTCTGTTTTCATAACGTTCACACATATATTTTTTGTATACAAAAACAAACATAAAAAAAAAATTACCCAAATGTTTCAATCGGAGTACGAGCAACGCTTGCTTGAGCCCACAATTGGCAGAACACCCGGTCGGGAGCAGTTGGACTTACGTTGCATCCCCAATCGAGCGGGTAATCACTGGCAAAGAAACTATGCCCTGAAACCGAATGTAGATCAGGCACAGCCTGTCGATAAAGATGCCGAAAGCATCGATGAAATGGCCCACAGTACGGCCTATGCCTGTTTGTTGCGCAACGAGTTTCTCGGCTCACAAATTTCCTCCACGGATGATTGTAAATTAAGCTCCAAGATCAGTAGGGAGATGGGTGACTTTAGAATGCGTGAGAATACTCGAATCTATGGTTACGGATATGGCTACCCACCGCGATTAGACCGTGCCCGCATTGCACTCTCATCGGTCAGCCCGTCCAGCCAGCAGCTACTCAGTGTGCCAAAGCAGCCAATTCGTAAAATCGCTCGGCTACCTTATAAGATACTCGATGCACCCGAATTGCAGGATGACTTCTATTTGAATCTTATCAATTGGTCTTCCACGAATACGCTGGGTGTTGGCCTCGGGTGTTCGGTGTATCTGTGGAACGGCAACAGCGGCCAGGTGACCTGCCTTTGCGACTTCTCGTACGACGATAACCCAGTGACTGCAGTGGCCTGGCACGGTGAAGGCAATCAGCTAGCCATTGGTACACTTTGCGGATATGTGAGCATTTGGGATGTCAACCGACAGAAGCAGATCGTTAAGCTGGGTGGACATTCCGGCCGTGTGGCTGCATTGGCGTGGCGTGGCAACTGCCTCACAAGCGGTTCACGAGATCAGTGTATTCTGCAGAGAGATTTGCGTACTAATCCGTCAGAGGTTACTCGTTCCCTGCGTGGACATCGACATGAGATTTGCGGTTTGCAGTGGTCCCCATCGGGGCATTATTTGGCGAGTGGTGGCAACGACAATCGTCTTATAGTATGGACTACACACCGGCCAGAGCCACTGCACACGTTCTCGGAGCACAAAGCGGCTGTGAAGGCGGTGGCCTGGTCGCCTCATAAGTCTGGTCTCTTGGCCAGTGGTGGTGGTGCGGCCGATCGTTGCCTGCGTTTCTGGAATATACTTACGGGTCAACAGGTACAGTGCATCGACACTGGTGCCCAGATCAGCAACTTGGCTTGGGCACAGAATTCCCCAGAACTGGTAACCACACATGGCCGAGGACAATACCAGATTATTGTATGGCGATATCCTTCCCTGAAGCAAGTAGTCCGTCTATCCGGCCACGCCCATCGGGTGGTCTATCTAGCTGTCAGCCCAGACAGTGAATCAATAGTAACAGGTGGCGGGGATGAAACCCTACGCTTTTGGGGTGTATTTACCAAGCGACAGCAACCCAACACACCAAGCTCTGTTCTCAGTCTCTACAACAATATAAGATAAGAATTAAATATCTGGCTCATCATTTTGTTAACTTATTTAGTGCTAATTGTTACCTGCTTTACAGAGTTTTACTTCTTATCTATTTGTAGGATGGAAAGAATGCGGCTTCTTTAACATTGGCGGAGCAATACATCGGTGCATTTAAGAATCTGGCAAAGACAAATAATACCATGATCCTACCGGGTAATCCAGGAGATGTGACCGCACTCGTGGCGCAAGCTATGGCAGTATATAATACCGTTTCCAGCTCGAACCAGCACAGCATTGTTGAGTCTTCCTCGCCCAGAGTACAAAGTGTTGAATACAATCAATTGAATGAGGAGAAAAACAGTGTAAAAATGAATATTGAATAAAAAATATGATTGAATGTTGCAATTATTTTGAAAGAATTTAAGATAATTCTGCAGATTTGCTGCCTAAGATCTTTGATTACGTTATGCGTTAAGGTAAGCCACAAAATTCTAGTCCAAATGCCAATTAATTGGTTTACTTTTGAGTCTACTTGAGGAAAAGATGAATGTTACAAATGTTACATCAACTTTTTAATGCTTTATATCTTCTAATCAGACATTTGGTTACAAAGTTTCGTAATAACACCTCATTTTAAGGCTTACACATCTTTAACAGTATTATATTACATTAATTACTTTAAATTATGTTACAAATCCCCATTCATTTTGGTATATACTTCAGAAACCGCAGTTCCTGTGACAACCAAACCGCAAAACTGAGTAAAATTAACGAGCCGGATTGATGGGCCGTTGCCAGGGGAACTGGAACATAGTTCAGTAGCGTAGTTACACCCAAAGTGGCCTGGGTCCATGCCATTGCGAACACAGCGTTGATGGCCCAATTTGCCCGCTTAGGCAGCTTCATGCGTCTCGTAGCCAGCCACAGTGCCGTGGTCAGTGACACAGTGGTTATTCCCAAAATACGGTGATTAAATTGCACTGTTGTCGGATTTTCAGTTATGTTCTTATGGACAGGTTGAAACTGCCATATATCATCCGGAATCCAACTGTCTCCCATTTTGGGAAATGAATTGTATACTAGTCCGGCATCCAGGCCAGCTACAAAGGCTCCAGAAATAGCCGTCAGAAACACCATTCCTTTTGTGAGATGTGACAGGCCCTTTACTTGTAAGGCTCTTTTGGCCGCTGTCACGAATTGCTGGGCTGGGAAGAGTTTTGACAAGCCATTCGATAGGAAAAATGAATATAATACAAATGCTGCAGCCAAGTGGGAGGCCAGTCTGTACTGCGAAACACGTGGGACATCATTGGGATCGGCAAATCTGTCTTCCAATCCGGATTTCACCATATACCAGCCCATTAAGCCTTGGAGACCAATCAAAGTTCCCATCAGGAGAACGGTTTTCTTGGTTTTCGTGCAAAAGTAGCCCTTTTTCCAAAAATAGGCTGCTGGTATGAGGAAGAAAGCACCAATAGCGCGTCCCCACATTCTGTGCATGTATTCCATCATGTATATAAACTTAAACTCGTCCACAGTCATGGTTGCGTTTTTCCTGGAAGATGCAATAATAAATTAGAAAAATAGTTTGGCCGGATCTCTCCTCAATAACTTTAAACCAAAACAGTTCTTCTTGAGATCCTTAATCATACTTACAGCTTAAATTCAGGATATTGTTGATATTTGCTAAACTCCTCCACCCATTCCTGTTGACTTCTTGGCAAACGTTCACCGGTCAGCTTCCAAGTTACCATGGAAAGTCCAGATTCTGTTAGTCTCGTAACACCACCTGAGTAGTAATACAAAGGGAAATCAGCAGGTGCCACAATTTACATATTGTTCATGTCAATTTGCTATTACCGAGACCAACTGCCACGAAGACCATGGCGCCGCATCCTAGAAACCACTTTCCAACCGTTTTATCTGAGTTCGAATTCTTTACCAAAGGAATATCCTGTAATGGAAAGGTTATCAGTAAAACAATGTGCACTTGTGATTTAAGAGTCGCACCTTGATTTTAACTTGCGCAATAGTTTGCTGCAACCGGCGACCGGGAGCCAACAGCTTCAGTACGCTTGTTCTTGGTTGAAGTAAGCGTAGCATGGTAGTAAGTCTAGGTGAACGGCCTCTTATATAACAATTGGACTTATTCAGACCTTCTCTTTTAAATGAATGAAGAAGTCCCACAAATCTAAACAGTTTGGAGAAGTTGATAAAAACATAAACAAGCAATTCAGGAACTAGTTCCAGTCTCCGAAGCAGTCCAGTTTCAATGGCGAAACACGTTTACACGGGCGCACTTTTGAAACAGTTGCAATCGGAACGAATAACAAACAAACTGCAACTACATTTAAGCAAATATCGGAACAAGTTAGTTTTAACCGCTAGATTGATGGATAATTGGGTTAAACTAACATTTTTATTGTTGGTTAGAAAGACCAGACTATATTTACTATTAGAAACGAATTTACCATATTCTTCTGATCGAATCCTAACCTCTCAACCTGTGCTATAACATTATAAAAATTGTGAAAATCGAATCTCAGCTCCGTCCAAGTATTATATTAATAAGAAATTGTGGATATGTCTGTGAAGATATAACGTTAAACCAATCGTTCATCGATAAGTTTTCGACTAAAGGAGCAAGTGAACCTGTATATCAGCAACACTATTGTTCAGTGGATCCAGTTCTCCTCTTGCAAACAAAACAAAAATATAGGGTGCATATATAAACAATTCGGTGAAATAAAAAATGGAGGGCATATTAAACAAGCAGTTTGTGAAGTTACAAGAAGCCATCGACGAAATCTTCGAAATGAAGACCAATGTACGTTATGGTGATAGCTAAATCCAAGTCCAGTTAACATACTTATATCAAACTTTCACAGGGTGGTCACCATGTGGAGGTCAAGCGATCTTCGGCGGCTCTTATGTTTGTGGCCCTAAAACATTCAAATCGTGAGGTCAAGCGTAGCATCAAGACGGGAAGAGACGAATTACATTCGGAAAAGTCGAAGGTTGACCTGAGCCGGCTGCAATTGCAGAACCTGCTGTATGAGGTTAGCCATTTGAAGAAGGAGATTCAGCGATGCCAGAAATTCAAGAGCCGCGACTCCAACCTCGAGTTGCTGTCTGATGAAGTGTATGCGAACAAGCTGACCATGACTGCGGCGGACTGTGCAAGTCAGTCGGACTTGTCTAGTCACAAGAAGCATCTGCACCGCCTGGAGTGCGAGCTCCGGTTGCGCAAGGATCTGGATAACCAGTACAGCTCGCTGTTGACCTCGAAACAGTTGCTGCTGCAAGATAACCTGAACTCGACTCAAAGATACATATCTTTTGCACCCGCATTGCGCACCTTGCAAGATGCTACTAAGCCACTGCATGATGCTCTTCAACTAACCCTGGACGTTGAGTGGAAACTAAGCTCTGTGGTTAAATATCTGCCAAAGGCGCTGTACATTCTGTTCATCAATTTGCAATCTTTGCAACGCGTCAATGGAGAATCGTGTTGTACATTTAATTCGGAAGTGGTGGGCTATGAGAGTGATGCCCAAATGCAGGAGTTGCTTGCAGTCAAACAGCATCGCCCAACAAACACTCGCCGTCGCCATGGAGAAGCGGAGACCGATGCGCCAGAGAGTCCTTTGGAAAATGGACTAGAGAAAGCTATGAATCTTTATCCATTGCATATTCGTTTAACGGTAAGCGCAGGCCCAATCCGCATTTCTACTTGGAGAGGAAGAATATTCAAATAATTCTTTGCAGATTGGAAGTTCGGATAATGGATACCAGTTGCTGCTATTAATACATTATTGGGGACTTATAAAATGTGCCACCGTGCGGGCTCAGTTAATCAGCTCCTTTGGGACCTCCAGCTTTCAGGGGTGCGTTGTTTCCATCACAGCTTTGATCAATGATTAATTAATTTCGATGTCCAATTTCCAGGGACACCAATTTTGTGCAAGATCTTCTGCGGCACTTATATCCAAACGATTTGGGCACTGAAATACCCATTCCCGGAATACAATGCGAGGTAAGTCAAATGACAGGAACACGAGCAACATTTGGAGTCATCTCTTTGATTTGCCCATAGTTGCAGAACGCCAATCTGACATCTGAAGAATGTATGGCCTATTTGGAAGGAAACGATTTCGGTAAACCATACTGCTGGCTGCAAAGCATGTGTTCGATTGCAACAGTCAACAACTCGCAGATTTATAAGCATGAACTAAACTTAAACAAATGCACCCGGGAGGTCATCGAGCGCATTACCAAACGCTGGCATTCTTGGCTAGGATTGTCTCTTCAAATTCGGGGCTTGACCAATAAAGATATCGAGCTGTACACGCTAAAGGAAAACATCTATCCGGCCGGTTTGTCGTGCAGTCTCGTCCAGTGGACGGCCATCTCACTGGAAGAGTTTCAGGGTCAGAACTCGGACGCCCTCAATGTGGATTCGGATAACAAGTGTGAGGACGGCGGCATCACCTATAGTTCTTATCGCGCTGTCATCGTTCGAGGATCAGCCAAAATGGAATGCTTCATTCGCATACCCAGTAATTATCCATTGGAAATGCCACTCTGGATATTGAACGTACATTGGAATGGTTGCCATACATCCAAGAACAATTCGGCCATCAAGGTCAGTCTCAAAACTTAATTTTAAGAAGTAGAACAGCACTTCACACATTCTCCTCTTTCAGATGATGGAATGCTGGACCAATTCCCTGCAGTCGAAAAATTTGGAGCCGAGTCATCGCTTTCTGTTTGCTCAACTGTTCCGCACCATCTATAGCTTCGACATATTTCTGGAGACAGAGGGGTCCATGCAGAGCACCGTGGAGTACAGCAAGGAAAAGCCCTACCTAAGTGCATTCGCCAAACGGATTCGCCTACGCCCCTACAAGTACATCAAAAGGGGATCGGTGTACGCCTTCAAGCAATAAGTCCTTCGTCCGCCTTTGTATTTCTCATCTTATTTGGAAACAGTTATTTGACTAAAAGCTTATTCACAGTGACTGTTGACTATGTAAATGAATTCATTAATAAATTAAGTAACAAATGTGCGTAGGGTCTAGTTCATCTTCTGCGAGGCGGTCGCAGCCAACGAGCCAGTTGGCAGTGATGAGGCAGAGTGGTCGCCAACGGTTTCTCGACTCTCGTCCGGCATTACTTTGTCAACGATGTGTTTGCTGATTAGCCCGTCGGGGCCCAGGAAGCACACGGAAAACCCGTCGTACCACGCCTCTTGGTCCTTGAGCACTTCCTTCAGCTGCCAAACCTTGTACTTCCAGAACTGGAACATGACTTTCAGGCCTGAAATTCCTCTTACTCGCCACCTGATGCGTACCGTGTTGTCCTCCGGATGTTTGGTGATTTTAAGGACTTCGAATTTCACGTATGCGTACTTTAAGTGGCCCACTGTCCGGAGTATTGCGATTTGCTTGACATAGTGATAGAGGCCCACAGTGTGCTTGCCCGTGATGTTGTTTTCAAAGATGAGGTTTGGACTGTAAATGGAATAATCCAGTGGTTCCACAAACAGCTTGGGCAGCGTGTTCTTTAAGACTTCGTAGGCACGTTCCAAATCCTCCGGCTTTCCTCGATTGGGGCTACTTTCTGAGGTTGAGGTGGCTGTGGACAAGTCCAGCCGGCTGTTTTCATGAACCAATCGCAGCTGTTGCTTCTGAATGTTGTGTAATTGTGACAAAGGATAATGGTGCTCTGCACTATGTCTGCTGAATGTCTCCTTGTATGCTGCTCCTGTTGATGTGGATGCCCGGTACGCTGCGTGGAACCGCATACGCGCAGAAGAAGCCCATGTTCGTGGAGAGCACCTTGCAGATAATATTTCCAACGAAAGCATAAGCATAATGACAACGTTCCAGGGTCAGGTTAAGTAGAGGTGCTTTAGTTGGGTTGTGTAAGCGGGCGCGGGCGTGAATCAAACTTTACCGGTAATTAATCTTTCGATCGAACATCAATATCCTTTGGACAAATTGTCAGGAAATATCACCAATTGTAATGAATCCGCCCGCCGCGGCCGTGAATTTCTCGTGACTCGTGATTGTCTCGTGAGCGACAGCCCCCAGGTTCGGCGTCAATCGATAAAGTCGTTATCGATTATTTCTGATGTCGTTACAATGGATACTCTATCAAAAGTTTCCGTTCCATTGGCGCTTGTAGAGTGTGATTTCAAAAAATAATACGTTAACTACCATTAAAATAAGACACAGAGTCCAGGTAAGAGTTGGATTGCACCCTAGCTGTATTTTCTCTAGCTTTTTAGGTCGTTGTTTTCCCATCCCAACATTTGTTATGTCTTTCCAAAATTGACTTGATTATCAAATCAATTAGCTTGCTAGCTTAACTTAATAAGCATTATATCTGCTAGCTTGTAGATCAGAACGAAGCAAGGAGAAGGTTTGGGTTAAGGTATGACCATTGGGTTTACTTAATTTTGAACCAGAGCTGTTACTGAAACCGACATTTCTCTGCGCAGATGATTTGCGCAAAACCAGCCAATTTTACAAAATCTGTGAACGCGTGTATGTGATGGCGTTTACGTTTAGTTGTTGATTGTTCCAGCAGTTGAACTTGTGTTTTATAAGCCAACACGCTGTTTACAGAAACTGAACTAAATAAATATAAACAAACTTCAACTCGCATTTGGGGCTAATGCAAACGTGATAATTGTTAAAGATAAAACGAAGGAAACAAATTCATTCATAAAGTTGTCAGGATTAAATAAGTGCCAAACACACACACCCGTACACCCACTGGTCTCTTTCAATGCCTTTTTAATTTCGCTGCACGAGCTTTGGGAAAAATCAATAAGTTGTAAACACCAATTTTAAATGAATTCGCTGCTGCCAAATTTACAATTTAAATTTGATTGAAGAAACAAAAAAAAAAACGTTTGCAAAATGTATGGAATAACTCCATCGGCAGTGAATGTTAATGTAAGTTGGTCTTCGTTGCTCCTAAATGTATCATTTGTATTATAGCCAATGGATTATTTGTTGGCCCAAATGGAATCAGTAGACCGAGGAAGCATTTTTACAACTATTTTTTTAATTATTACATAAAAATATGACAAATCTTTATACAATTGAATATGTAATATATGGAGTGTTGTAGTTGTGCCTCACCGTCTCCTCCTTGTTGTCCTGTTTGTTTGTGTGTCTGAGTGATATCAGAGGTTCATGGTCAACTTAGGGGCGACGAGTTGGTGCAGAAATTTTAATAGACGTTAAAAAACAACATATTGTGTTATGTTTTTTTTAGAGTCAGCGCTATCGAGTACGTGATATTGATAACGAGCAAATCATGTCAACATTTGGAAATATTGGACACTCCTTGAACATAGCTGTCGAGCGATTTATAACAATTGGTGAAATAATCGCTGAGGAAAATATCGACATTAAGGGAGATATGTACGAGGCGGCTAAAGAAGCAAGAGATGCAGGTAAGTCAGGAATGCAATGACAATTTCATGGCTGTAAGCCTTAAAAAATTCTTCAGAGGAGCCAACCTGACATAGAGTCCAAGTCATAAGTCCGGTTCAATGTCGGATGTGAATTGTGCTTCTTTTCCGTTTGGAACTCTTTCAAAACCGAAATTAGATAAGTTAAGGAACTTTTCAACCGAACCTTGGTCCCATCAATCTTAGTTTCCAAGTTCATTGACATAATATAGACTTGAATGATTGCTGTTATATCTGCAAACTACTTTGAAAACTAATCCAAGTTTCTCTCTCTCTCAATTTCATTTAGGAAAATCCATAGAACGATTGTGCGATACTTCGCCATTGAGCGGCATGGAACTGCGTCACCACATCGAGCCTTTGAAAGACTATGGTGCTATTGTATTGGCCGCGAGATCTCTTCTCTCCTCTGTCACCCGAATTCTGTTGCTGGTCGATATCATAGTTGTGAAAAAATTGCTAACTGCAAAGAAACGCGCCTCCGAGAGTCTGGAGAAGCTGGAGTCCGTCATGAATTTCACCGAATTCGTGCGTGCCTTTTCAGTGTTCGGCACCGAAATGATTGAGCTGGCCTACCTTACGGGCCACCACCGCAACTCATTTAAGGAGGAGCGGCGGCGGGCTCAAATGTTCTCCGCTCGACAGATTCTCGAAAAGTCGATTTCAATACTGCTGACATCCTCGAAGAACAGCCTGATACACAGTGATTGTGTGATAGTGAAGGAAAACCGCGACACAGTGTTCTGCCAGATACGACGCGCCATGGATCTCATACACTTCGTGGTCAAGGACAGCATCTTTGATTCCGCAAAGCACATGCCTTTCGACAAGCAACGAAGCAATCCGAACTACGAAAACGAGAGCATATACACGACAATAAAGCGGATCGTGAACCTAATCAAGAGGTACAAGTTCCAGATGAGCCAGTACGATGGCAGCAACACCGAGGGGAACAACAATTCGGATGCGTACTACAATTTCTTTGACGACGAGCTTTGGAAAGGTGATAACTACTACGAGGACAAGAATTTAGCGCCAGCTGCTGGCGGTCGGATGATCAATAACACGAATTTCAGGAAACATTTAAGTTACGAGAGTATGGATTTGCGGGAAGAGCTTTCTCTGGCCTTTGACAAGCTATTTGAGAAGGCCCACGACTTTACCGATTCCCCCTACATAAGTCACGATCATCGGAAAAACATTCTAACCTACTGCGATAACTGCAAGCTGGAGTTCGACATTTACCTGAACACTCTAATGAAGGATCAGCACGAGAATGTGGGCGTGCCGGTCAAGGGAAGAGAGCCGGAACTGGGGATGCTGAGCAGTCTGGAGGAGTTGTGCAAACAGCTGGTCATTTCGGTGTCCAGCCAAATTGCCGACTTTAATGAATCGCTGAAAATCTGCACAAAGCTGGTCAAGTCGTTCCATGTGCTGGCAACGACCCATGACTTGGACAATCTGAATCAGCGATCCACCAAGTTCCATGACTGTTGTGATCATATTTTTGACATTTGCAAGCTGTTGCAACACATTGCACCTACGGAGCGGCTGCAGGTTCAGGCGAAGTGCTTGGCCATCAATTTGAGGATCTATGGGCCACAGGTGTTTATTGCAGCCAAAATACTGTGGAAATACTCAAATAGCAGTGCAGCAAATGAGAATTTTGAATCGTTCTCGGATATGTGGAAGTGGCTGACAAATGAGATCTCAATGGTGGCCAAGAAAATTCTTGTATCCGTGAATCCAACCAAGGGCGAGAGAGACTCTCAAGTGGAGGTGAGTGGGGAGCAGGAGTAGGAAAATGTATATACTAATATATGGAATTCTCTTTTCAGAAATGTGAAACTACAATAAAATCATCAAAACCTTATGTACCTGCAACCGATGAAAGCGAAATGGTCGAGTATTCGGGACTGGAAAGTAAAAATAATGGAGACGCTAACACATATCAATCGAAATGGGGTGATGACTTGTCAGACGACAACGACATATTAAAAAGAGCCAAGAATATGTCCGCCATGGCATTCCTGATGTATCAGTTTACGAAGGGAAACGGTTCTCTAAGAACTACACAGGATTTGTTTACCCAAGCGGAATATTTTGCGGAAGAGGCAAATCGACTTTATAAAGTCCTACGCCATTTCTCATACCAGGTGAGTTTGTGGGGTGATAAAGTAGGTGGTTATACAGAAATTAACTTAAGGACTGAACTGGGAAGTGCTGAATTCAGACTCCTTTAGTGATGCCACAACTTCAGTATGGAAATGTGTCCTGAAGTAGTAGTAATAGTCGGGCAATCAACGATCCTTTCGGCTTGCTTACTTGGAGTGGTCAAACCCCTCGATTCCCGGTTCACCATGTTAGCAAGTTCATCGATATAAAACCTTTCATTAATTCTAATGCTTATAACTCAACCACACGCTCTCAGCATTAACTGTGCAAGCCGTTGTCTTAGGAACCGTAGACAGACGAAATTCATCCTATAAGACAGCATCTAAAACGATGATACAACTTCTCCACTTATGAGCATCATGTCCCACAAATCACATTTCTAAACAACTTATTGAATTTCAGGTTCCGGCTAGTGACAACAAAAAGGATCTTCTTGGTATTTTAGATCGGGTGCCGACTTTTGTCCAAGCACTTCAATTTACTGTGAAAGACCATACCGTGGGTAAAGCTGCCACCTTTGTAAAGGTTGATCATGTCATCAGAGAAACTAAAAACCTTATGAATGTTATTAATAAAGTAGTATCGAAATGCTTTGAGTGCGCAAATAAGGTAACTTGAAATGATAACCATTATCTACTTGCACCATTCGAAAATGTTTTTAAATTTGCATGTTACACTTTATTCGTTTTGTTATTGTGATACTAAAATTATAGATTGCAGGAACTATTTGTGTTGTTATTGTTATAATTTTTGAAATTAAGATTTTCCATATATATGTAATATATATTTTGGTGCCCTTTTGTCGCTGTGGAACTACGTTTGTATAAGTATGTGTGTGTGTGTGTGGGATTATCAAAGGGTATGCATGTTATATGTATGTAGTTAGTTCTTAGACCATATTCATTTAATTTGAAGTTCGATGTGCAAATGTATTTCTTGAAATCTAAAAACCAGCCTAAGTATTGGGCAAAAGTGTATTCGTTTGTACTAAAGTTGTAGCGCTCTTACAAATGCTTGCTCCAACAGAACTTCCTATGGAATATAGATGCCAGACTTAAAAACGAGGAAGCTAAGCTAACTTGCAAGTGCTCGCTCAAATATTTTTCACAAAATACTCTTTTTCCCATTTTTCGACCGATCGTTCGTATGGGAGCTATATGATATAGTCATCCGATTTGGACAATAATTTGTAAAACTAGGTGAAAATATGCGAAACAAACAAATACAAAATTGCAGGATGCTACCATTAAAAACAGAAAAGTTTTTCTAACTAAGACTGTTTTTCAGACCTATCTTTTGTATAGCAGCTATACCATATAGTTGTCCGATTACAATAAAACTGGGCCAAATTATTAAAAAGCATAGAAAACTTAAGAATACAAAGTTTGGAGACGTTTCCATTGAAAACAAAAAAGTTTTTCTCACTAAAACTAGTTTTCCGACCGATTGTTTCTATGGGAGCTATGAGATATAGTCAAATATAGGCAAAATTATAAAATTATTCCCTTTGCAAGGGTATAAAAAGTAAAGAGTAGAATATTTTATTGCATTTTATTTAAGATGTTATTGAAAATTGATCCTCAGTGCTCAGATATGCAACCCCTTTTATTTGCTGCTTTACAGCGTATGCTTTCCCAACTCGGGAACATGCCACATATAGCATGAATTTCCCAGACTTTTGCAACACACGTCCACCGACTGCCCTGGCAAATTTAAGTTTTACTGGGAACTGAATACGTTTTGCACTTGTACTGCAAATCTGAACGCACCTTATAGATTGTTGATTTAGTAACTTTTGCTATTCGCTCCTCTCATCTCTCTCCTCCTGTCACTCAGTGGGCAGTCACCCTACCTGTTGCGATACAACTGACCACTATCATTACCACACCATATCATGAAAGAAACAGATTTTAAAGTATTTTTTAGACCATCTTTATCCTTTGAACAGCTAATGAATTCCGTAGTAAAGGCGATGCTTACGTTAGCCACCTTCAATTAGCTACTAAATTGTGTGTTCAATTTCATTTCGTAGATAATATTGTTTCCTTTTTCTCAGCAATCTTAAATCTTGCGATTTTGTATTGGTTGTGAGTAAATGATATGGAACAGTAGTTAATATACATGTAATATTAAGAGCTTAGCTATCTTACGTTTTGCTTGATTCGTATTTTAAGCCTTACCACTCATCCTAAACAAATCCATCTTAACTTTCCCACCATTTCCATTTCCATTTTACAGTACAAATTAAATTTAACTGGCATATCTGGTGGACTTACGGCGGGTTCAGTGCGCGGCGATGAAAATCTCGCTGGCGGCATGTGCGACTCCAAAGGAACGACGAGCAGCAGCGAGGGGAGCATGTGACATTATGGGATGGCTCGCAGAGCCAAGGGTGATGCCCGTAGGACGAGAGTGTCGTTTTTATTGTTCTGAGACTACTTGTTTTATTATCGGGTCTGCTATTACCTATTAATTAATATAAAACAAATTCTGTGTATTATGTCATAAATATTGTGTAATGAGGCGGCAGTAGATTAAATGTAAATTATACCAGAGCTGATCGATGTCAAATAGATGAACTAAATATATGTAAGTTTGAATTTCAGTGAGATCTTTAAGTAGCACGATCGAATAATGTTTGTAATACATATTTTGTTGGACGGTATTTATATATATATAGATATATGTATAATGGCAATAAAAATGACGGTGCATACATATTTAATTTTGTATGTCATGTATGAAGATCGACAGTCTTAGATGTTAACTACAAGCAATGCAAATCGCTAAACTCTCAAAACACACACATTCAATTATTAGTTAAATTGAAAGCAGCAAGTTAAGTGCAATTTAATGATGATTTCTGTTTTTAAATTAAGTTATTAACTAACTAATTGGCTTTTGTAAATCTACTTAGAATTTCGCACTACAATTTTGAATTGTTACGCTTGATTGATATTTGTGAGTATTTTGGATGTGAACCATTGTGAAACTAGGCATTTAAATCATTTGCGCACGAGCAATAAAAGGTATTTATGTATTTATTCGAAACTCATTAAAGACATCATTTTGCAAAAATCAAACACAAACAATGGGAAGCAGTTATTCGGGGACTCGCTTTAAGGACCAACAAGTTGAAGGAAAGTTGGATAAAGTGCCTTGCTTTTACAAACAAAGAATATTTTGTGGTTTCAAATATGTTATTCCGAAAAGATTTGTTATTAGACTCTTTAGGTACACAGAAGGAAGCTTCTCGGTCTCCGAAAAGTATAACCATGTTCGTCTGTCCGCCCATATGGACACTCTGATCTCGGAGATGGTAAGATATAGACCTCTTACATACTTTAATTTCCTTAAAAACTAAGCAGAGCAGAAAAACATGCTTAATATCTCTTTAAATTGGCATTTTTGGCATAGCCAGCCAAACACTTTTTTTTAGCATTCACTTAACTTATTGGGAGGGCTTTTATACAGCAGGTTTCTCAGCTCGAAGTGAACCTACCAACGAATACAATTAATTACCTAGATATTTCTTTACAATTTGACAATATATATTTTATACAAGTTTACAGATCTGTGCGTAAATATTTAACTTCAGGTTCCTTCTTTTGAACTCTTTGTGGGGTAGGTTGAGTCCGTTCGTTGATTCGACAACAAGATACCTTTACCTCCCCCTTAGAGACAGGTATTTCAACCTTTGGTATATGTATGGGATAGATGTCCGTTTGTGAAGTGGCATTCTTAGATTCCGATGTGCTCTTAAACCATAAAACATCAATGGCAAACAAAGCAGCACAGAAGAACGAAAGCGCTCCAAGTACATAGGCATACACCAAAATGTCATTAGGCAACTGTTCCACAGCGTAAAAAATGAGTAATCCTGAAAGAAGAGGTAAAAAGTATTGAAATATTCATTTAATATCTTGTATACATATAAGAAGGTGGCTTAATCTTATACAAGAGCATAGGGTGGGATTCAAACTGCTGACTCATAACTCTGCTTATTGAAATGTGTTAGTTGGATTTTGCTGTGATATATATTTATGGTAATATTTGGAAATATCCTTATCTATCCTATCCTATCTACCTTGAAACCCGGGTCTCTCGAGTGTACTATAGTCGACATTGACCGACTTTCCTTCTTATTATTATAATGGAACTATAAATCTAAACCACAAATTACCTTCGATGGTGAAAAACAAGCAGCCAAAGCACAAAAGAATTATTTCGCTTAGATGATAGTTTGAGTTCCTTTGAATAAATCTGAAATGTATTTGGAAAATAATTAGTAAGGGGAATAACCATTATAATTATAAATCAGCAGTTAGTTACCTGGTGAGAAGTAGAACCGATGTAATAAACGTATATCCACCAAATGTCAGCGTACCGAAATCATCAGCTTCTTTCGTCCACGAAATGCTGTTCAATAGCCTCCATTCTCTTGAAAATTTTTGTCCAGCAATGAACACTCTCTCGGAATGTTTATCGGATAGTCTTTTGACTATTAAAGCTGACACAGTTGAAATCTAGTAGTAGACCAACAATCCATAATCATTGACTTGAATTTGTTTTTATATTAACCCCAACTTACAAGCTGTATAATTTTTAGACAAATTGAAGCCGCTACATTCATTTTTGGTTTGTTCTTTGGAAATTGCGCAACAGAATAAAGCAGCGCCGCCTCAGTGGGAGCTGTGGCATCATGTGCATTTGCATAAGTATGTCAATTCTTGTTATTGGTTAACATGCATCGTAGGTTGTACAAATTTTTCCCATAGACTGAAGTGGATGCAAGAAAAAATATAAACATATATGAGAAATACGTTTTAAATGTTAGCTTCTCAAAAAGGTTATTACTTTATTTTTAGTTTGGCCAACTTTGGCAGAAGAGCTTATAACTTAAAACTTTCATATTTTGATCCAAAGCTGCAAGGGCTATAAGTATGTCGCTGCGCCAAAGGATTGGTAACGAACGGATGGGCGATGGTCAAGTTATGTGCGGAACAAAGTTCGTACTTACATTGAGGCATGCATAATAGTAGTAGAAAATGTTTTTGATGTACGACAAAAAACTGTAACTCTGTTAGCATCGACCACTCCTCTCTTCCACCTAACTCTGTTTACCGTCGCTTTGAGGATTCAAATGTGCAGCCTGTTTTGTATGTTTGGCGTCTTTAAACTCTCCCGTTTTTAGGCAAAAGTGAACCTTTTTGAATAATACTTATTTAAAATCTTTATTTAGATATATTGAACGAATTGCAAGGGTTTTTAAGCTTCGGAAGAGCCGAAGTTAACTGATAAAGTATTTTTTGAGTACTTTTTGAGTACGGTCGTACTTTACCATTTTGTAGATTTTCTATAATTCTTAAGTAGCCTCATTGGGTAGGTCCTTGATTTCCCATTGACAAGAATTTTCATAGAAAGGTAAAGTATCAGATGAATAATAGCCTTTTTTACAGTTTTACAAATTTAATAAAACGCTTCTGTACTATTCAAAATTTCCTACTACAAACAAAGTTCTTTAGTTGATTTTCATAAACGTTTCATCGTCGACAATTCGAAAGATATCCTGGCGGAAGTGCAATAAGTTTTCGTTAAAGCAATTGCTGCTTTCGTTGTGCAATTTGGTCATAACAGGTTTAATATTCTGGACATGGGCAGTTTCGGCCAAGTCGTTGAAATAGTTCACCTAAAACACAGAAATTTATTTGTTATAAGTCAACATGTGTGGACTTCCACTCACCTGATTGGGACCCAGCATATGAGCATGGCGACTTTTGTACCCCTTTTCCCAGAGATTCTGCATGTAGCGCTTAGTATCCATTTCCATTTCGGACTTGGGCGGCAGCTTGTTGGTTCCATTGAAATAGCTAAACACAAACCGGGCCTGAATATCCATCATTTGTGCAGCGCACACATAGAAAGGTAATCCAATCAGGGCCATTGATGGATTTCGAATATTAATGCATTGTTTGTAGAGCGACTGAACATAGTTGTTCTCAACAAATATGCCAGAGTTAGCCGTTAAAAAGGGAAATGCATATTTGTATCCCGTACAAAAGAATATAGTATCGAATTCCTCATAGGATCCATCCACAAAAAATGCTCCCCTCTCATCCAGTTCCTTAACATCTGGCTTCTGAAATACATTGTCACAGAATTTGGTTTTCTCAATGCCATCCAAATGGTGGCTTAGCGTAACTCGGCAAGCAGACTTTGATATAATGTTTGACAAGTCCATGCCACTTGGTCCTGCGCCAATAACCAGCACAGATTTGCCTAGATTAAAGAGTTCGCGTTCAGTTACAATTAAAGATAATGTTTCCATTTATAAACTTGCCGGTAAATCCTTCGCTGGTTCTATAATCGTGACTGTGTAAACATTCGCCTTTAAAGCGATTTCCATTGGCAATGGGTATATAGTTGGGGGTATGATAATGTCCATTAGCTATCATGAGCTTATCAAAATAATGGCACTCCAATTTGTTTGTCAAGAGGTTTTTTACAAGCACCTAGAAGTATAGGTATAAGTCAAAGAGCCAAAGGTTTTAAAGGAAATCCCAACTGACCTGCCATTTTTGTCCTTTTTGTAGCACTCTGATTACATAGGAATTGAATTGGATGTATTTATGCAATTCATGGTGCGACGCATACTGATTTAAGAAATCACAAATCTCTTCTGATTTTATATAGGACGCCTCGTTCTCACCAATCTTAAAGTCCGGATAACCCATAATTTCCTTGGGCAGGTTGGTTCTAGTTAAGAAAAGAATGTAAGTTCTTAAAAAATGTTAGGAAAAGGCACTGCATAAAATATATTTATAATAAAAATAGAGGAAAGTTAAGTTCGGCCGAAGTTTGTATACCCTTGCAGCAGAATACTTCGTGCAAAGTTTGGTCGCGATAGCTTTACAACTGACGAAGCATAGAAACAGACGGACGGACGGACAGATGGACATGGCTATACCGAATCAGCTCGTCATGCTGATCAAGAATATATATACTTTATGTGGTCAGACATGCTTCCTTCTGTGTGTTATAAACATCTGGACAATTTCAATATATCCTCTGCAGGGGTATAAAATCCATGGTTCAATTAGATCCATAAACCATTTCACGAACCGAACCAGTCCTTACTTTTCAGCTGCCTGAATTCCTGATTTTATTGCACAGATACTTGCCGTAAATTGGTGTACATGCTGCTATGTACATCGATTCCATTAACTATTCCAGTTTCCTTATTGTATACCCAAGTTCCTCCAATTTTGTCCGAGAGTTCAAACACAGTTGGATTGAAGTTATGCTCTTTGGCATGTCGGGCGCAACATAGCCCCGCTGTTCCCGCACCAATAATGCACAAGCTCATCATTTTAAATTGCCAGCAGTCTTATAATTTGTTAAACGATCCGCAGCTGTTCATAGCTAGCCAGAGACTGTAAGTCATTTTGCCATTGGAATTATGTGGGACTTCGCTAGATTATTATACGAGGTATTTGTAAAGCATATGCAGAATAGACTTCGAGACTATATTGAATCTTTAGTACCTATGATATCTATAGGATTAGATTGTAGGATTACACCCAGGCTCCAGCAATAATTTTAATAATGATTAGGGAAGCAATTCTAAAGAAAGCAGTATACCTTTAACGTTTACTTAACTAGACAGCAGGTATCTAGAAGTCTATCAGACGTTTTGTTGCTCGAATTATTTCACTGATAACCGTATGTTTGCTCTGGAGTGCTTTACGTTTCACCAGAGAGATGTGCGTTTAATTGACCGAAGGCCATACCCTCATTCCCCTATCAATTGATATATTTTTACTTGAAAAGCATAGAGCTCTTGGAAGCGTGGACAACTTGTGCCAGTACTTCTAAGGAACAGTTAGACATTTGAGGATCGACCAATTTACATCCTATATGAGCTTGACGTCAATCGGTCAAGTTGCATCCAGATAGCTTTTAAACTAAAAGGGGGAATATAGCTTAGAAACAGACAATCGAACATACTGACCTTTGTATATTAGCTTGTCATGTTCATGAAAAATTTACATTTACGAGGTTAGTTTAAAAAGTATCGTGAACACAGTTTTCGTTGATCACAGGGACGAGCGGTTCTATAAGTAAGTCAGAATCGCCCGGCATTGTGGGAAAACAATGGTTTTTTGCGCGTTTTGTTCCCCAAAAACAACACTACATTCCCCCGACGTAGCCCCCTGTGAATTTTTTCTGTTACCAAAACTCTAGAGGCCCATAAAAGTAAGACGATAAAGACTTCATCGAAGGTGGTGCTAAGCAAAGTCCCAATTAATGATTTGCTTTTAAGATTAGAAGGCATAAATATTTTATGTTAAAGGGGTATAATTTGGAAGAATTCAAAATGTATGCTATATAAACCTCGTATTTTAAGTTCAAAGCGGCATGCAGAAATGGATTCTCTTTTGGGCCCAAATCGAAACATAAACAAGTAAGAAAGACGGGCAAGCTGGACTATAATTTACTCTGTACCTTTCAAAGTTTGTATTAAGGTATATAAAGTGCTGCCCGTCAACGTTGAGGCCGGTGCAGCCCAGCATAATTGTTAATTTTCTTATAACAAGACTTTCGTTGGTCCGATCTTTACCATTCCTTTATTTACTAATGATTTTTTCAAGTATTTGAATAGCCATTACTAAAAGCTTCCAAGGCAAGTGTATGCAATATTTTAAATGCCGCGGTTATCAATTCTAATAGCTATCGATATAAATTGCACAAGGCTGCCACATGTTCGGGGGAAAAATTATCTGGCAGCACGAATCGTTTTTGGTGGCAGAGTCTGACACCGGCGCAAATTCAAAGCAAACTGCCATTTGTGGCCGAACAACCATTCTCAGACTTAAAATATTTACAAATAATTCCTACTAAGTTCCTGTGTGTGCAGTGCTTCTCCACTAAACGCAGTCATTTTGATTGTGGAGTCGGTGCTGAGGGCTTCTCGTTATCACATTCGAGTTCGGGATTTTGTTTACTTCGGCCGGTCACACTACACCCCTCTGTTGCACCCACTAGCACCAACCCAGTTTCGTCTTGCATAATTTAACGCCACTCACTTTCAAAGTTCGCTTCATTAAGGTCGACTTGTCCGGGTATTTGCTTCGTCATGCAGTGTCCGTTTCTTAACCGTTTTACTGCCACCTATTTGCGCAATTATGCCGAAGTCTTGTACCAGTCATATGGCGCCTATTGCCCCGTAGTTGGCAAAACTTTCAGTTCAGCAGCTGCAGCTGAGAAGAAACTTTCTCTTGTTGCCTCACTGCCAATTGCTGCGACAAGGCCGTACTCGACTGCCAAATACACCACTGAGAGTCAGCGGCTGGTGCATGATGTAAGGCGAGAACGTGAGAACGCTTTCGCCCCCACCGAGGAGGAGCTGCTGGACAAGGAGACATTTCATTACGAAAAGTTCTTCAATGAGCAAATCATAAAGAAGAAACGGGACCACTCCTATCGAGTGTTTAAACGTGTCAACCGATTGGCTGGCGATGGGCTGTTCCCCCATGCACTCGAATATTCCGCACAAACGGAGCGCCCAATTACTGTTTGGTGCTCCAACGACTACTTGGGCATGTCGGCCCACCCAAGTGTGAAGCGGGCTGTTAGAGAGGCGTTGGACATGCACGGTTCCGGAGCAGGAGGCACACGCAACATTTCAGGCAATTCCATGCACCACGAGCGCCTGGAGCAAAAGCTGGCCGAGCTCCATCAAAAGGAGTCGGCCCTGCTGTTCACCTCGTGCTTCGTTGCCAACGACTCAACGCTGTTTACGCTGGCCAAGCTACTGCCCGGGTGTCAGATCTTTTCGGACGCGGGCAATCATGCTTCAATGATCATGGGCATACGTAACAGCGGGGTTCCTAAGCACATCTTCCGTCACAATGATGTAGACCACTTACGCCTGCTGCTAAAGCAAATGGACAAGGGGACACCGAAAATTGTGGCATTCGAGACGGTACATTCCATGACAGGTGCCATATGTCCCCTGGAGGAGCTGCTGGATGTGGCCCACGAGTACGGTGCGATCACTTTCATAGATGAAGTTCATGCTGTGGGTCTGTACGGCGATCATGGAGCGGGGGTTGGTGAACGCGAGGGCGTATTGGACAAAATGGACATTATCTCTGGAACACTGGGCAAGGCATACGGAAACATAGGCGGCTACATAGCGGGATCATCGAATCTGATCGATATGATAAGATCATACGCAGCTGGATTCATTTTCACCACATCCCTGCCACCCACAGTGCTGTGTGGCGCCTTGGAAGCGGTTAACATTTTGGCTTCGGACGAGGGACGTGAGCTGCGCAGTTTGCACCAGAGGAATGTCTCCTATCTGAAGAGTTTGCTGAAAAGAGAAGGTAATGAAATGCCATTGATTTATGTAATGTGAACGAGCTTAAGGTCACTCGTGACCGGACGGTCTATTTATGTTTTGTTTTTATTTTTTGGGCAAAACAAACAGCCAAATGAAAGCAAATCATGACGTAATGAGCTGTTTACACACGCGTCAGTAGTGAAGAACCTTAAACTGAACAAAATGATAATGCCCGCCCAGTTGTCTAACCCTCTGGCCAGGGTCTCTTTTGCATACTCGTGAGAGTTTAGATGAGTAATCTTGCTAGATATTAACTATCAGTAGTACTTCCAATTTCACAGAAACCTTTGCTCTTAAGATAGTAAATCCTGTTTTGGAGATATCTTAAATAGATTTGGCATTGAAGTTCAATGCTAAGATTTCTTTTGAAGGTCTAACCGTTGCTTATTTCTACTGTCCGCAAGCAGTTGGGGAAATAAAACCCCAAAGCAAGTTCAATTCCTTGAAACTAAAATGTTAATCTTCAATTGAAATGCATTTATGCATTATAGAGGTCGCCTATTGCGTACACCATCTACCTACGTCATGTTCTGATTTGGTTTTTTTTACGATTATATTGATTTCTGGGGCCTTAAAACGGAAATGAACTCGTTTGGCATTGCCTTTTTATACAGAGGTGTTAGGAAAATGTCTTTCATTCGAGTTCCTAGCCAAATCCAAAAGTAAATTCTTATTAAATGAAATTTGATTTTAAATTCCATGTTATAATGTTATTTTATACCATTTCCAAGCATTATTTTAAATTTATTTAATTCATTTTAGACCCATTTTTCGATCTATGGGTCCTATGGCAGACATAGGATGTCGTCATCAAGCATATAATATTCATAATGGCCGAGTTTAGAAGTGCTAACTTAAAAAAACACAAGTTTCCTACTTAGAACCATTATCCGTCCGATCATTCGTATGGCAGCTATATGCTATAGTCAAATTTCAAGACTTTACCATTAAAAACAAAAATGTTTTGCCTACAGAGAATCTCTTTTAGACCCGTTTTTTTGTAGGACAGCTACCCATTTCGTTCACCGACTTCATTAAACTTAGTAGAATTATAAAAAATCATAGGAAACATATAAATACAAAGTTTGGATACGTTTCCATTTAAAGCAAAACAAGTTTTGCCCATTAAAACAAGTGTTCCAGCTGCACAGTGCGACAAAATGCAAATTTTGGCAAGGCCAATAAACGGGATCCATAAATTGGGAAGCCAGAGGCAACAGGTAGCAGCACCTCTAACCCTGTTTTACTTGATCACCCTTAAGTTCGTATTTATGGGACAGATTTATGCTATTTATGCTGTTGATTAAAGCTAACATTTTGATAAATTCTCCCAACATAGAAGGGTTCACTGCAATTGTTATGCCAAATACTTTTGATGACGCACAAGTTCCCAATTGGCAATTAAAGTGTACATTAATCTTAGTCTGAAATGACAGACCAGCCATAAAATACCACCAAAAATGGCGTGCGTGTCGCCAATTTAAAGTAATTGTTTCAGTATAGTGCCTAGCAATTTGTATGCTCGCAAGCAAGCCATCGATTTCCAAACCCCTGATCTGTGTGCATTAACCATTATCATTTGTTTGCGTGTCAAGAATTCTTGTAAAGTGCTGGCCTGTTTCCACTCAACCACCTTAGTTAAACGAACAGCGTTTTCCCCTTTCATAGTTCATTCAATTAATGGCAAATGTCTATGCGATGTTATTTAAATTATGAAAGTAATTAGCTATTGTGTGATTAGGGTCGAAAGAACGTGTCTTGTCCAGACTTGACAGCACAACGGAAGATAATTGATAACGTTTTTAAGAAAGTAGTCAAACAGTCCCATTTAAACGGAATCGGGAATTGTTAAATCTACCCGCTTCCCACCAGCCAACACTATAATTCGGCTTTTAACAAATACTTTTGTAACCTTACAATTTGCTCTGTTATTTGTTAGTTTATAGCTGTATGTAGAAGATTAGAAATCTGCCCTAAGGTGCTATTTCTCATCTCCCAGATAGCTGCTATGTGTCAGATAATCTTAGGATGGATGGAGCAATCTTTATGAAGTTCTTGAAAAAACTTTAGTTTGTAGGAAAGAAGAGCACCACTTCTCCACAAGCAAGAGAACAACTTCTTAAGATTTGCTTCACCCTGTAAAAACCGTCTAAGATTTAGGCCCGATTTCACATCTTTTAGATAGCTGTTATGTGTGAGATAAACTTAACACTGTGAAGTTTGCTTCATTAAGTTTTTTAAAACATTTACATTTCTTTCCTACAAACGAAAGGTTTTGCAAGAACTTCATGAAGTTTGCTCCACCGTGTAAATCCAATCTTTGTTATTTGCAAGCTTATGTGACATATAGGGTAGGGCTATGTGGAAGATGTGAAATCGGCCCTAAATAGGAAATCTGATTGACTTCAAGTTTACAATAGGTGAAACGCTAAAACGTTTTCTTTAGATGCTCAAAATCGTTTATAAACGTTTCTCACATTTCTATAAATAATGTACTTGTAAATGAACAATGCGTCCACTATTGGGGAAACCAATGAAATGCCACATTTCGTTATCAGTACCTTTAGTAAAATGCAGATTAACCATGACATTTATAAATATATATATATATATATTATATAATCTATCGAACTGTATGAGGAAATAAACACCAAGCGCACGAAATTTCATACACTCTTGTTAGTTGTTCGCCGCCACATGGACTTATCAGACAGCTGATTTATTCTATTTTTTTGATAACAAACAACATTGATTTTACATTAGTTGACTATTTTTTACTTTTAGGGCCGTTTGCTAATGTTGCTGTTTTTGCAGAATAATTAGACTAAAGAGATAAACTAACTTCGTTTGTAAAAAAGCACTTATTACTTTCCTTTTTCAAATTCCAAGATGAATTGGAAGATCAAATTCTTGGAAATCTTGAACTGTACCTTTTCTTTGGCTTATTTCTCACTTGACTGTTAATTTGCTAAGCTCTAAATGCTTCTTTTATCATGTTCTTGCGGCAATGATACTCGAACAGAACGAAAAGTTTATCCGCTGTAAGATCAAAGAGAAATGTAACCCTTAAGAGATGGGAAATCGATTAAGCGTAGTCAGGCAAAAGTTAGTAACTCTTTTTGAGGCGTTTCAAGTCGGTTCTGATAATTTTATACCCTGTACCCGCCCGTCTGTTTGTCTGAACTCGTCGATCTCAGAGACTATAAGCGATAGAGCGAGGTGTATACCATAAACAGATTAAGTTTGTTTCATATTTGGAAAATTTTCTACCCTTGTCTGAGCCACAACTTTAAGTTAGAGCCTCGTGACTTGAGATACATTAAGTTAGGCCCAATATTTAACTTATCTGAAGAGCACAATAAGATCAGACAAGAAGCAAAGAAGTGTTAAACGAGCCAATTTTGCTTGTAGAAGCGTTAGGTACCGTGTTTTTACATTCGGCTATAAAATGAATACCCTGCAAGGTATTTTGGAGTCTAGGCACTCGACAACAGCGCCGCTACTTGTGGGTTATGAAGTTTTTTGGGTAGGTGACAGCTCCCTGATGACCATAAGTCCGGCTTATCGGAATATTCAATTCATAATTCTCTGATTCAGATACTGAACTTTAACTCTATGCTAAAAATAAACTAAACTTGTATGTATCTTCTCTTTTTTTAGGTTTTCCCGTGGAGGATACGCCCAGCCACATTATCCCCATTAAAATCGGAGACCCCTTAAAATGCACTCAAATCTCAAATATGCTGATGGAACAATTCGGACATTATATACAAGCAATCAATTATCCAACGGTTGCACGGGGCCAGGAAAAGCTACGACTAGCTCCCACTCCATTCCATACCTTCGAAATGATGAACGCCCTAGTTACCGACTTGAAGAAGGTGTGGGAACTGCTCGACCTCTCCACAAATGTTCCGCTTACCCCAAGCGGTTGTATGTTCTGTAACACAGAGAGTTGCTGGCATCAGGACACATGCCCTAGCCTGGCGTGCGGTATACCGAACTGTCCGCGTGTGGAAATATCAGTAGCAGCATAAACTATGCAAAGCATCCGAAATATTTAACTTTAGCTAAAATTGTTTTTGTGGTCTTGGACAAATAATAAATATTGGTATTGGTGGTCTTAAACTAGACTGTTAGTTTTGACTCTCTAAGAAGTAAACAATCTCCACTGCTATTCCCTTCAGGATGTATTCAGTTTAATTTGAATTCGATTAAAATGTTAGCTCAGTATCTGAAGATTATATATAATAATTCTACCAAACAGATCGGAGCTTGAGTCAAAGACAAACTTGATCTTAGAGCAGTTTTTCGTAGATATCACATTTTGTAACTTAAAGCACTGGGAAGAGTTGATGTCCTCGGGATAAAATGATTCCTGGTGTAGTAGGTCCCCCGCTGGTGAAAATATCAGAGCGTGCGAATTCTGTCCAGCAAATCCTCCTTGGAATTGTAGGTGAAACCCACTGACCATTTGGGGCTCATCAAATGTTAGGGTAATCCATTGAGGGGTACCCTATAATGTATTCAAAATTGGAATATGCGTGATGTATGTATAAGTGTGTTGGTACAAACCTCACCGGAACTCCAGGACGTGTCTTCATTTTCATCAAACATGTATTGCTTTCCATATTGTTTAACATCTTTGTTTAACACCGAGCTTACTCTGTGCAAAAGAGTAAAATTTTGTTATTAAAGCTGGCACATGTAGGCAAACTGAATTACCTGCAGTTGAAGTTAGATTTTGTCAAAATATTCATCTCAATTTTGCAATGTTTACATGTGAATGTGAAATGTACATCACCCACGTAAAACTAGGGATGGATGCTCACCGCACATCTAGGGATGAACACTTGAATCTTTTGCTTTTGGGCTTGCAGCGAGGGCTGCCACTTAACACACTAAGCCAGAGAGCATTTGCGTTTGATAGCCTTTTTTAAATGGATTGTTCATAGCTCAAAAATATGCAGCTTAACTTTCAAAGCTTTGATAAATATAAAAACAGATGTATTTAAGTCTTAGCAAATTCAAACTATAATCAAGTTAAATGTGTTGCTGCTCTCAACTTAGCGGTTTTTGCTGCTCACACAATCCAATGCAATTTAAATCAAAAGCTAAAGTCCGTCCACACCCGGCTTTTGAACTCACGACTCAGCTCGAGCATTAAAAAACTGTTCATTAACGAACCAGATCCAAAGCAAAACGCTTCCAGCCCTGGTGCAAAGAAGTAAACAGCTGGCACTCTTAGTTGATTTAAACAACAGTTTAATTTGTCGATTGGTCTTATCTGGAGCGTAGAAATGATTAAAGCCATACTTGTGTTTAACAATCACGGGAAGCCTCGACTCTCCAAGTTTTATCAATATTTCGTAAGTGCCCCATATATATTGCTCCACACATATACACATTTCGATTTGATTTCTCCAGGATGAAAGCCTCCAGCAACAAATCATTAAAGAGACTTTTCAGCTTGTCTCGAAGCGTGACGATAATGTATGTAACTTTTTAGAGGGCGGCAGGTGAGTGGCTGCTGTTGTGCCATCGTTTATTGCCCATGCTCATGCTGTTTTGTTTTTGTGCCACAGCTTGATTGGGGGCTCAGACTATAAGCTTATATATCGGCATTATGCCACGCTGTACTTTGTCTTCTGTGTGGACTCTTCGGAAAGTGAACTGGGTATCTTGGACCTCATCCAGGTATTCGTCGAAACACTGGACAAGTGCTTCGAGAATGTTTGCGAACTGGATTTAATATTTCACGCAGACGCCGTGCATCACATTCTTGCCGAGCTGGTGATGGGCGGAATGGTGCTGCAAACCAATATGAACGATATAATGGCCAGAATCGAGGAGCAAAACAAGCTGGTTAAGCAAGAGGCGGGCATATCAGCCGCCCCAGCTCGCGCCGTAAGCGCCGTGAAGAGCATGAACATTCCTCAACAGATTAAAGATATAAAGCTGCCCGATCTACCGCAGGCCATCAAGGATCTAAAGTTCTGACAAGATAACCGTAGGTGGTCAAGATATTCATCACTAATTGTGCTAATTTTGGTTGCTTTCAGCTCTTCACGAAGTTCAACTGGCTACCAACAATTATTCCACTGCTGGTGGCTTTGATAGTTATAGGACACATTTAATTTAACGCCTTGTAGTTACTATGCCTCTCCCTTGTATGCGGAATAATTGGAAAAAGTATTTCTACATAGGATATTCTCAAACTACTACCGCTCAGCGCGCACTGAATTGGTTCCATGATCCATACAACTTGAATAAAGCCGAATCCTTATCTCCAGATAACATTCTTATGCAGGTTTATTCACATTGCTTAAAAACTTAGGGACTAGTAAGCAAAGAAGCAGTCACATCCATTCCGGTCGGTAATATAAATGCTTTATAGAGTCATAGAAGTTACTTTCCAAACCTCGGTTATGGCATTTCAATGAGTTTCATCATTTCTACGCACTGCAGCTACTTGGCTGATGGTTTTAAAAGGGCCTTCAAATTGTAAGCATCTTGTTTTTCACCATCATGTATTGACACCAGCAGACAGTTGGTCATCCTCTTCACCCACCTCAAGCATCACTTGCATTATTCTGCGTTTCAGCTTTTTGCGAGCAAGGGGAGTGTTTAAATTGCGGCATTCGTTGGCTATTAATTCACCGAATGCATCCCATTGGTCACGGCCGGCAGTGACTTGGGTGGGCGGGGGAACAGCAAAAGCTGCAGCTTGGTTTACATTTGGCAGTGAACTTGTGCCAGCAGTTGCCGATGCGGATGATGGCAAGGAGGCGATCGTAGTTGCTGTGATTGCCTCACATGCCTTCTGATTCTCATGGCTCTCGCTAGTGTCTTCCGCACAGATCAGCTGCTCCATGTCCTCAAATGGGCATTTGGCCACAGATGGCGAAGGTTGCGTTTCGACTTCGCCGTCCGTGTAGGTGTACTCCAGCTTCGTAAACATTTTCTAGCAAAAACAAAATACAATTTTTAATTGTAAATGCTTTGTCAATGCTTTTATTGTGCAGATCTTACCTTGGACTGGGATTGGGGCGTTAGCGTTTGATATCCGGGTCGCGGCTCAATAACAGAGCGCAAAAACATGAGAGTCTCAAAGTGCTCCCAGCGACATGATTTCTCTGGCAGTGGACTTGTCTTGACCGTGACTCCAGCAGCCCCACCCGACTCTTCCAGGCGTCGTTCCAATTTCTTCAGTTCCGAGTTGAATTGGTTACGTAGGTTGTGCACTTTCTTGCCATAATCGTTCTTTGTGATTGCCAGAGACTGACATATGTGCTCGATGGCCTTGTTGCGACAATCCTTGTTCTTGTACAACTCTGAGTAATGGTTCCATAAGCAATCAGAAGTGCGGTACAACTCGATTAGCTTGGAAATCTTGTCCCGTGTCCATATCGTTGGCTTGCGACGCTGACGAGACTGTCTCTTTTGTGCAGGTGAGTCTCCACCAGAAGTACAACTCTGCGACATTATTTATCGTGTGCTGGGGACTTGTTTGGCCAAGAGTTTAACTATATTAATTGGTATTTTGGCTCAATATAAACCAAAACAACTATCTACAAGCTAGCACGACACAGCTGGCGATTTCAGAGATGGTCATCGCATATCGATATGCTTGCACCTATTGATAAGTATCGGCTTGCGCTAGTGTTGCAAAGTGTTTTTTTTTTCGAGTACAAGTTGTACAGCACTGCTCTGACAAGTACACTATTCGATGTCATCGGTATCGTTATCGAGCCATTTGGGGTTATAATAATAAATACAATTAGTAAGAAATAAAAATAATATGCAAACGCATTGTACAATTGGTTAAAAAATGTAAAAATGTGCGAGGCTTATGCTAATGCATAGCAACAACCCGTGATCCGTGCTGGCTATGGTGACGAGGGACCACTTCTCAGATATTTAACTCGGCCGACGCCCACTGAAACCAGAAGAAATTGCTTTATATTAGTTTTGAACAAAAACACAATTCGGGTAATTAATCATGCGGCAGTGCCTTGCCAATTACATATACATAGTATATGTGGATATTGTGTAAACTTGCAGAACCTGGACTTGGAGCAAAGACAAGCTTCGCGGGCGAGCCAAACGTAAGCGCAATGTCACAAGTAATTTCAAACACGCCCACACCCCAAATGCTGACGACATCAACGTTAACGCCTATAGAACCCATGAAACCACCACCACCAGCGCCAGTATTTCCGATTTTGGGTGGCGGGGCGCACTTGAGCAGCGAACATGCACCAGACGTCATACTACGAGCCTCGACCATTTTCGGCGATCTCAAACACCACGATGCGGCGGCGGCGCCACTGGATCTCGAAAATGTAAATGTACATAATGGAATGGAGACTGAGCACAACCACAGCGTGAATGCGAATGACGACGGTCTTCAGTTTGCCGCCAACTCCAAAATTCGCATAATGCCCACCATAAAGCTCCTGGCCACTCCGCATGCGGCCGATCCGAAGCGCAAGTTCGTCTGCCCGTACGAAAATTGCACGAAGAGCTATGGCAAAAGCTCCCATCTGCGCTCCCATCTCACCTGGCACACGGGCATCAAGCCCTTTGTGTGCAGCGAACCCAAGTGCGGCAAGGGCTTCACGCGATCAGACGAGCTCAATCGACATCTGCGCACGCACACGGGTGAAAAGCCCTTCGAGTGCGTGCAGTGCACCAAGAAGTTCTCGCGCAGCGATCACCTAACAAAGCATCTGGCAACGCACGACAGGCAACTGAAAACCAGCAGCACACCGAAACGATCCCCATCGAATAGTTCCCGCTTAAAATCGTCGAAAAAATCAATGGACTCGGAGGTGGACTCGGGGTTTCACTTCATGGCCGTGCTTAGTGGTGGCGGAGGCGACGTGAATACGGAGCAGCAGCATCAACATCCACAGCAACAACAACAGCAACAACAGCCTGCAGACATGGTGGGGGGGTTCCAGCACAAACCTCTCAAAATCAAACTGGAACGGCCCGAGCACAGTGACAAATACCAGATTGTTGGCACACCGCTGCCAGCTGAAGGTGGCCAGATGGCCTCCTGCTTTAATACAAAGCCAGAGGTGAAATACGAGCCTACCGACGAAATTGTAAATACACTCTCCCAATTGCCGCCGCAGGATGGCCCCGGCACGTATGGCATGCCTCAGTTTGTGCAGGATCGCCCGTTTCGCTGTCGACAATGCGAGAAGCGGTTTAAGCGGCAGGACGATCTTAACCGGCACATACGAACGCACACGGGTGAAAAGCCCTACGCCTGTCCGCAGTGCTGTCGGCGGTTCGTGCGCAGCGATCACTTGAAAAAGCATCAGCAGACGCATTTAAAAATACGGTAGTTCTTAAGTAGCGACTAAGTTAAGCCAACAGCAGCCAGTGGCATCATCCCAAGTACTATTAGTTGGGTAACAAAACACAGAACAATACAAATAAAATTGGCAAACGATCGATAAAGCATTGATAAGCTCTCTTCTTATAATACACCATCGCAAAGTCGCCACTCTGGGTTCATCCTTTCACGTTTTAGAGGAGCTTATGGCTGTGATGCTCGGAAGAGGAAAACTGCTACAATTCCAAAGTAAAATGCGAGAGAATTCTCTTTCGTGCGGAATCGAGATTACAGAACGCCCCTGACTTAAGGCTTATCATACACAACCCCAATTTGAGTCCAAATCCATTTTAAAGCTTAAGAACCGCAGGACTCGACTGTCCCAGTACTTTTATTATGGTTTCAATTTGCGGTTCGCGTAACATTTGGCGGTACATAAAAGGTGTCCACTGCCTTGGGCTTCTTCTTCTTGCCGAACCAGCGCTTTGGATAGTAAATTTTCTTCTTATAGATTTGAATATCAATATCCTCCTTGTTCTCGAAGAACCAAAGATTTTGCCGTCTCGCCTCCAGCTTCTCCATTGTGTTTTGTATGTTCTCCACGCGCTCGTGCAAGTCGTGAACATCGTTTTGTTTCTGGACAGCTATTTGATAGTTTTTGGCCCACTCCTGGTATGATTCTGCATACTCAGCCAACAGTTTTGGTTCCAGCTTTTGTACAGAAACTTTCACACTAGCATCCAGTAGTTCTTCAATGGTTTTGGTGTGCGTCGCGGATTTATCAAGGGTTTGTTGCAATAGCTGAAGAAATTCGTCGGACTGCTCCATTTTAAGGCTTTCGATTACCTTCTGACATAGCTGCAGAGTTTCCTTGTGAAAGACGTTGGGACTCTGAGCTAGGAACTTGCTGCCCGCGATCAACTGTTCGGTTAAGACGAGCCCCATTAGGGCGATGTTGCTCTTCAGTTCTGATAGATTCTCGCTAGTCGAGGTTAACTTAATCATGGCCCTTCCCAGCCGCTTTTCCTCCGTATTGGTTGTTGTATCCTCAACATAATTTCGAATGAATTTAACACGAACTTTTTCCTAACAAAAAAATTCAATTAAAAAGAGAATGATCTTGGATCTAGGTGTACCCACCACTTCGGCTGCAGAAACATTTGTATCCGGACTGGGAGGCGAAGGCGTATAGTTTTTCATAAATGCGTAGAAAGACTGCAGCGACAGTGCCTCCACCACTTCGCTGTTGCATAAGCCTCTTTCCACCAGAAGAGCAGCCACCTGAGCTGCTTCGTGGGCGAGGCCTTGGTGCAGCAAAGTGTCAATTAAATGGCAACCGGAAAACTGATCCACAAATAGACCATATTGCATGGGGCTTCTAAGAACGGTGATTGCCTCCTGCGGACTCGTAGTATCCAGTAATTGCTTCACCAGAATACTCGGCCACAGTGGCACAGTGGTACATTCCTTTAGTTGCCTGCCAAAAGAAGTGGAAGAGTCTATGTCAAGCATGTCATTGTGTAAGAACTGTAAACTCACCTGAGCTTAGCCAGCTGGTCCATTAAATCCATTTGCCGATGATCTGGATTAACAAAAAAGTCCAAGTCAATATTCTTCAGAGGTACCGGATTGGGTAACTTCGATGGGCCATGATTTGCCACATTATTGAATTCGCTGGAAAAGTACGACATGCATCTTCTACGGGGAAGCAAGCTGCATATCCGTGACCGGAGCATGTTAAATATATTTAAGTATGTTTAAAAGTTGTTATGAAAAATCCAATAGCGAGCACGAGTAGTGGGTTATCGATATGTCAACGTATCGATACATACTTATCACTTGATTCTTATCGATGTTTTGTGTGTGGCCATTAAACTACTGTTTAAAGCTCCGACAAAACAGAAAACTCTATTTACAAAATATTATAATCCAACTTCATCCAAAAACTTTGTAAGCATAAAATAGATAAAAGTTTTTGGTGAACCAAACGAACTTGAACTAGTTCACCAAATAATGGGAAGGTCCACTCGATACCAGACTTCGATATCTAATTTGTTATCGGTTTATATGTTAAGCGGCGAATTGTACCATTTATTAAACTGGCCGAGATATGTGCGACTTTGACGTCCTTTGGTGTGATGTCTTAAAAATATTCCCAGTGCTTGGGGGTGTAGTGAGTATTGATACCTTAGCATGTTGTTGTTGGCACATTTCACGATTCACATCTGCAGATTGCCGTTCCCGTCCCGGTCGAAGATGAAGTGTACGAGAATGTATGTCGCCACCTCTCGAATTTGGGAAGCGTCGATACACTGACTGCCCTGATCGATTTGGAAACCCAGTCAGCAATTAGAAATGTTCTTGTGCCAACGTTCTGGAAACATTTCTATGCTGGCATTGATCCCTCTGAGGTGCAAGGCGGCTCGAAGTCGGAGCAAACGGCGGCTGAAAGGAACAGATTGTTTGCCCAGTTCATCGAAGCAATTAACGAGCTGCATGAGGCTTATCAATGTCTGCAACAGGTCAAGCCCCGCCTAATGTTATTGAACGAAAGAGCAAAGGCAACGGGAAACGGTTCTTCCTTCCCAGATGCTAACTCGATTAAACTGATGCAAGAAGATGGCATTAAAACGTGTCTGCGAGATGCACTGCTAGCCCAACTGCCGCCAACTTTTAGTGTGATTGTGGAGGCCTTTTACTGGGTGCACTTCAGGCTTTTCACCAAGGACTCGCATCTTACCTCCACGACAATCGGTAATGAACCCTATCACATTGCTCTCTTCTTTTATGATGGTTTAATTTCTCTTCAGATTCCGAAGTATTCGATGAGCTGCCCTGCGCTGGCTGCAATTTCGATGTAGAGCAATGCTGCTGCCAGCGACTGACTGATATGGTGAATAAGACCAATTTGAAGCTGTTCGAGATGAACTTAATAGATCGCCTGGCCGGCAGTGCCTTGACAGTGCTGATTAAGCTGAAAATTAAAGAGCACATCAATGACACCTGCTTGGGTATATTTGATAGGAGTCACCTGAAGCAACTTGAAACGGTAGGCAGTTTATCAGCCATAGTCAAATCTTCACTTAAGTCCTTAATGTACGTTTTAATATATGTTTCTTGCAGTGGCTAAACGACGTAATAATCACCTGGCTGACCAACATTTTCACCATCTGGAGAGATAAAGAGAGTACCGATGAGATAGAACTTCCTGCATCCCTGCAAGCATTCAAAGTAAAGCTGACCTATTTCATGTACGAAACTTTTGCTCAAAACGTAATAAGTCAGTTTTTCAGTATTATCATAGGTAAGTCCAAACTAATCAAGGTCACTTCCAATTACACACTTACTTTCTATAACCCTGATTAGACTATCCGGACTCCACACCTGCAATAGATGACCTAAAGATTTGCATGGAGAAAATCGATATGAGAGTGTATTTAACTGAATCTTTAAGAAGTTCGTTGGAGGCTAGGATTCTGCATCCTGGAGTAAACACCATGGATATATTAACTGGATATGTGGCGGCCATTAAAGCTATACGTCATCTGGACAACACTGGAGTGATACTGGAAATGGTCACAGCGCCCATCAAGGACTATCTCCGCAAGCGTAACGACACCGTACGGCGAGTCGTCACGGGTCTGACTGAAGAAGGACCCACCGACTTGTCTGAAGAGTTGGCCAAAGGGGAATCAATTAAAGATGCCAAAGAGTCGGCCACCGATGAGTTTAGCAATTGGGAAAACTGGGAGCCCGATCCCTTTGGCATTGATCCCAACGTAATGCGTTACAATAGTTCGAAAATAATGCGATCTGCCGACATTATATCCATGGTGGTGGACATCTATGGAAGCAAAGAGCTTTTCATGGTGGAGTATAGAAATTTGATGGCCGACAGGCTACTCTCTCAGCTGGATTTTAATTCGGAAAAGGAAATACGGAATCTGGAACTGTTGAAGATACGGTTTGGTGAATCCCTGCTACATAGCTGCGAGGTGATGCTAAAAGACGTTACCGACTCGAAGCGTATCAATGCCCACATTCACGGGGATGGCAATTGCAACACGAGTGAGTGACTGTTTTTTGATAAATCGCGTCAAGTTCTCATTCTATTAACATTTCAGGCGGCCAACTGTTCGACATCTCATCTCTCATTGTCTCGGCACAATTTTGGCCACCGTTCAATAAGGAGAGCCTACAGCTGCCCGAGGAGATAGAGAACGAGTTCAAGAAATATACCAAGGCATATGAAGCGTACAAGGGGAATCGTACGCTCAACTGGCGCACAGTCACGGGACGAGTTAATATTGTCATCGAAATTGGGGACCGGACATTGGAGATGTCTGTGCCACCCACGCAGGCAGTTATCATATATCACTTCCAGAACAAAAGTAGCTATTAATAGTGTGTGTGGTGCCAAGTGCTTACTATATTTATAAATCTCTTCTAGCCGAATGGAGTCTTGAGGAGTTGAGCACAATCACCAAAGTGCCACCATCCGTGCTGCGGCGTCGCATTAGTTTTTGGCAAAATCATGGCTTAATTACCGAATCAGCGCCAGGAATTTTTACACTGTTGGAGAAAGAGTCGGAGAAATCCCAGTTTGAGGAAATGAGCATAACAGACGCAGATGAGGAGGACTTGGAGTCGGCAATGGCATCGGCCAGCGATCAGAGGGAGGAAGAACTTCAGGTAAAAGGAGCGAGTGTTTAATTTGCCATTGTTGTTATTTATATATCATTCATTTTATTAGGTATTCTGGTCCTATATTGTTGGCATGCTCACAAACTTGGATTCCATGCCAATTGCCCGTATCCATCAGATGCTTAAACTATTCGCTTCTCACAGTGGCGGTGTCGAGTTCACACAGGAGGAGCTGAAACACTTCTTGCAGCGCAAAGTTCGTGAGCATAAACTTTTATTTTCCGGGGGAGTTTATCAATTGGCTAAATAAATTTATCTGTTAACAAAAGTCAAAATCAGGGAGAGAAAATAGAACAAGAGTGAAGAACTGCCATGGTAGACCTAGACCATTCTAAGCAGCCAAGCAAAGAGTTAAACCATGCAAAGAGGAGGGTGGAAGCTACTTTTTCTACCTGTTGGGAGGCGAACAGGAAAGGGAGGCAGGTACTAAGGGACAAGGTTAAAGTCTCCTGGGTCTTAAAATTAATAAAACAGAGTTTCACTTAGTTTACAACATTAATTCCACTCGGATACAGGGTACTCTGCAGTCTACAGTAGCTCTGCCCTGTCAGGAGCCAGAGGGCATTCTCTTCTTAGGTCGTTTGTTTGTCTTATTCCCTTTATGATTTCCCAGGAGGTTGTTCTTTTGCTTTTGCACATCAATGCTTCATTTCCATTTTTCTCGGCTGTTTCCACTCAGTCCATTATCTTTACTCGCTCAAAATGTATAAACTCGGCATGACTGTCTTGTTTTTTGTTTTGTACCAAATTATAAGCCTTATCCGACTTCCAGTCTTGGATCTAATAACTAACCGCAATGAATTCAACTCCAACCAATTGTGCTTATTTTAATTTCATTATCAATCTAAATTTTATGTGTACATCAATAAAGGCTTCATTATACGAAATAATAGAACGAACTAATTTACATTGGAAAATCGATCATTATAGATGTTTTCTCTATGATTTGAACTCAGGATGGTGTTTAATATGGGAGCAAGATTATCTATTCGGTCCCGGAACCGGCCACGATCACGAGCAAACACTTCCCAATCGCCCTTCCGAGCAGCTCGATATGCGAAGCCCCACGCATGCATAACATGAACTTTAGGTTTCAGGTTGAAGCGCACCTACCGAAACGGAGAATTGTTGTTAATCTGATGACCAATAATGTTACATGACCGTGCGCCCTTACCTTTTTGTTGGGCGTTGTGCTAGTGTTGCTACAGTCGCATACCTCGATGGCGGCCTCATCTTCTTCATCATCATCATCATCTTCGTCGCAGCAGGTTGAATTGTCATCGTCCTCAAAGCAAATGAAGCTATCCTCGCTGCATTCGGAAATATTGCGTTGACGCTGCAGCTGCTGGGTGGCCTCCACATCCGCTTGGTTCATTTTGTTGTTAGATCTATGACTAGAGCTAGCCTCATCAAGCTCCTCCTCAGTGCTCCCCGCAAAGTGATTTCGCGGCTGCAAGTCGATGAAAAAATAACAGAAGGACGGCGCGCCACACGGATGAAATGCATCCTGCTGGGCATTGGGTTTTGGCGGATTCTGAGATGCGGCACACTGGTGGAGGGCCTCCTGCATTTGGTTGACCACATTGAGCATGGTCAGCGGCATGGTCATCAACTGCAGCATGGTCAATGGCTCGGGCTTCAAGGAGTCCAGCAGCAAGTTCTCGGCTCCTCCTGCTGCTGCTGCTGCTGCCGCCGCCGCCGCCGCCGCCTTTGGTGATGATTCTGTTTCCTGCATCTCTTTGTGCTGTTGCTGCTTTTGGTGCCACAAGGGTCGCCGCGCGGGGGCGTATATCGGCGAACTCATGTTGAAAACCATACGAAGAACAAAGAGCAAGTAGTCAAGCAACGCTCCCATCAGGGTATAGAATATTATCGACATCCGATAGGGAATTCTTTCTAGTTGATCCATTAAGAACACAGGTCTGCGCAGGAAATGCAAGTCGCGAAGCCATTGTTCTGGTTTGGTTGCTGGTGGCACTGTCCACAGCCAGATTTACAATGAAACAGTGGTGTTCATGATGATGCGATTACTAATATTGTTGATTATCTTGACTTTATGCGTAAGTGTGTGTGTGCTCTATAAGTTATTCAGAACGAAATAACACACTGAGTTGCGAAATGCCAGATTTAGATTTTGTATTTGTCAAGCGTCCTTTGGCGAGTAAATTGATGAAATTATTGCTCAATATCGATTCGGTTCGAGTTGTCAGCAAATTATACGATGCGATCACAAAAATTCGACTATATTCACACGTTTTCTTCAAAATTAATTCCATACTTCACCTTGGTGTAAAAAATTGCGATTGTTCAAGTGTTAGTGATACATCACGTAGCATACAGGGTTGCTGTTACTTCGAGTGCGATAAGAAGAGAACTATCGATAACATTTATTTAAAAGGGTAGGTCGCGCAACTCAGTAGCACTTTCCTTTTCTTTCGGTCACAGTGCGACATTCACAACGGCACGAAGACAATAAAAAACAGCTGATTGCTTCGTTTACTGTTAGAGAAGTCACTTTTTAAAGCTGTGGATTGGTAGTGTGCTTATAACTTGACCAAATGGGATACTTCCTTCAGCGATCTTGTTCCTAATTGCTGGGCGAAGGTTTAGGGAAAATGACGGAAATTCTCAATAGGTGGCTCTGTAGCACCACAACTAATTTTTAAGTTCAAGACTTTTAATCATTCCTATTCTAAACATTTGAAATGCCCTTAGACAATTCAAAAGACAGTTGCTGGAAATGCCATGCTTTTCACGTTCTGAAGCGGAAAACTAAAGATGTTGTGTATAGTATAACTTTGTGTTGAACACAATATTTTGTCTGTTCTCTTTTTTTTAAATTGTATTTTCTGTTGACAGCTAATTTTCAATCCAATAATCAAATATATGGTGGAATCGTGAATGGCTGAAGTTAACTCAGTTTATAAATATATTTTGGGCACTACTAAATTTTCCGGCATATCAAGAAGATTTCATGGCAAATGTAGACGAGTTCGGGTTTAAAGTTTCGTGTTAATAAACAACTTCTGAGATGTGAAACTGAACCACTTTTGTACCGGTTCGCCATTGGTACTAATCCAGTAAAATATTCAACTCAAAATTACTAAACACAAGATTGAAGCTTAATTTCAAGTTTATAGCTAAGTAACTTTTCAGATATTGCTCTTAGCGACTTTTGAACCGGGTTTAACTGGTTCGGAGTGGTATTAAGAATAGAATTACAGGTTTGATTTATCAAGGTGCTGATAAATTTCACTTAATATAACTAAGAGTTATTTTTAATACTGAAACAATAACAAGAGCATAAGACTCAAAATGGTTAGTGTAGTGCCTAGTTGGCACTGTAATCGTAATGACTAGAGTTAACGAGGGTATCTCGAGGAAACTGTAAAATCTATATAAAGTTTGGTATCTGATAAATTCACTTTGGAATATTTTGAAAAGTATGTACAGCTCCTTTGAACACCCTAATTATAAGAGAAATAATAATAGTCTCAAATTTATACAAGCTTTAAGTTTAATTTTTCACTTAAATTGCCATTATTTCAAATAATCATTTCCAGACATGATTACCAGAAGAAAAATGATTCTTTATCATTTTGAATAGTTTTTTATAATAAGTACTGAAATCGCTTATGAATTGGAGCAGTTCCTTTTGGTTTAACATATGTACAAACTCGTGAGCATATGTATGAATGATATGTACATTTTATAATAAAGCTACGATATCATTGAAACGTTTGGAATACGATAAACATATGAATAAAAAACCTCAATGTTTGAGTGTGGCCTGCTATTTAAGTGTGTATGTATAATAAATGTGTATGCATGTACAAGCGCACACAAATATGCATCCAATGGATACATAATATGTATGTAAGTATATAAATCACACAGCCATATGATTAATACAGCTGAACAGCTGATTCATACGCGTTTGTATACATCTATACATACACACATACAAACATTCACATCCATATGTTTTTACTCTGTTACTCACACACCAGCTGGGAACGCTACTGCAACAGTTGATGTTGATAGCAGAAGTCAGGTCCGTTTGAGGGTTGTTTGGCATTTTGGGCGATGTCTACGACTGTGACAACAGGTGACCCAAAAACTGTGAACTTTGATTGGCTCAAATTGATACTGAAATACATATACTTAGAGTTGGTGAGGATTGAATTGATATTAAGCGCATTTAGCTTATTCTGAACTTATCTATACTGTCATAAGTCTTTTAATATTTATTAAGCGAATACTCAAACTCAAAAGTTGTACCTTCATGCTGGTTGTTGCTTTCTTATGAGACCAATTTTGGGCTGAAAAGGAGCGCAAGCTATAGAAATTATTTCAATTCTTACACATTATAAGCTTTGTTTAGATATGAAATTATATTTTCCGCTAGCTGCATAGGAAATACACTTCCCCACATATTCAAAATAAAGTTGTTTGGTAGGACTATAATTTGAAATTTGATAATAAGCTCCTCTTTTGACGGCCCCTTGAACTTACCGCGATGCCCCACTGGTCAGGCTGAGAGTACAAACACACGCACACACACGGTCTGCTCTCTTTTTCTCTCACAGGCCAACACACACACACACACAGCGAATGAGTTGACGTACATACTCGTAAACTTTGCAGCCAGTTCACTTGAACAGCTGTAGTGATCAGCAACGACGACTTGACTGCGAAGGGAACCATTTACCAACACATATGTACAGGCGCATACATACATACAGACAACAAAAATAATAAATATACAAAAAAAAACCTAAAATCTTTTGCGTAGTTTATTCGCTCGTCGCGTTCGCTTGCTCACTCGTACTCGTATCCGTATCTCATCGCGTCGTCGGTATCGTCGCGTTGGTTGTCTTGTGCTGCTGCTGCTGGACGCTCAGATTGGCCTGGACATGTTTGTCGTTCGCATTCTGTGCTCCGCACTCCTGGCACTAACAAGAACAAACAGGAATCCAACCAAACAATAACAATTCAGAGACCCTGCTCTCCAGTTGACAGAAACCCAAGCGACGCAGTGCAACTGCAGTTTAATCTACGGGAGAACAGCAACATGTGTGATTAATTAAACCTGCTAAGTGAATAACCAACAAGAAATTAATTTAAATAAAATAGATTAGAGCCCCAAGGAGGAGGGCACAAGGCGACGCTGCTCGGGGCGAGTGTAACTGACTTTCGAGATTGCATTTTCAAAAATCGAAGTGAAATATTGGCGGAGTATTGTCGGGACTGCGAGTGTTTTGTGAGCGTTTCAAAATCGCTGATGTGCAAATAAAGTAACAAAAACAACACGTAACGTACGAGCCAGTGTGTGCATGCACTGGCCGTGGTATTGGTGTGCATATACTTCACACATACATATAAATGACTTGCATCTATGTGCATACGTGCTTAAAGCTCTTTCGTATGTACATGCATTTAATAAAGTACATTTATATACATATATTAATAACATTTACAATAACATACACACGCTCAGCTGAGTGCGTGCGCCAGTGTGTGTGTGCATAAATAAATAAATAATACAAATATAAACTCATTACCGCAGACGCGACGCGAACGTGAGTCTTCGAACATTGCAAACACAAAACAAGGAACCAGTTTCACCTTGAGTCGGAATACATACAAACTGCGTACATACAGACGAACGTTGAATCAACCGACACCAACACACACGTACCCTCGATCAGGCAGGCAGGCGAATACCAACACCAACACCAACACCAAACCAACACCACCGCATCCGCATCAACATAAGTGTATCTGTATCTACATACGAGTCTGTGACTAGTGCAAGTGCATAACATTCAATAACAGTAACAGTGAGTGCGATCAGTTACTATGTGCAACATACAAACGATTGTTAACAACACTGCCAGCTCCTTAGCCATGCACAGGGCATTTCTGGTGTAAGACTTTTACTCTTTTGACCAACTGGGAGGAACCAAAAGACACGACAACATCGCATGCAGCAATCCTATGCATTTCGAAACATTTATCGTACATCAACACTCTGCGCCATTGGAGTGCTAAGGAAAAGATGATAGCTCAGCCAGCTCAGGGATTAACTTTTGATACAACACTGAACTCATCAGCCCCCGCCCACGCCCACGGCCCCGCCCCCGCCCCCGCGTCAGGGACAGTGACAGCAACCCCAGAAGCAGAACCAGAACTAACACCGACCCCAACTTCGACACCAACAACAAATACAGCACAAAGCGCTCGAGTTATTACTCATACGAAGGCTGTGGCTGTGCCTGTTGCCGCAGCTGCATCGAGCTCGAACATTATTAATTCGAAAATGGACAACGACAGCAACAGCAACAACAGCGAAAGATCTCACGAAATGGCAATGACTGGCAATGATTTGAATGTGATCTTTGGATCTGCGCGCGTTCCTGTAAACTCAAGTACGCCGTATTCGGATGCCACTCAAGTGAGTATCTTGGCCTAGTCCTAGACGTCGTGGCCTGACACTGTGACCAAAGTAGAATGGGTTGTCCGCGCTATCTCGATGCACTTTTTGTTTATCAGTCTGTTTGTACGTCAGTCAGTCAGTCAGTCAGTCAGTCGGTATGTAGATAAACGCAGGGTACCGTTTAGTTGCAGGAACGGCGAAAACTCAGACTCGGGACAGGTCAACAAAATGTATGACTGATAAGATATTTCATGGTGATTAGATTTAAATTTCAACGATTATACTCTTTGTGTACGAATGTAGCTGATTAGTAATTGAATGTTTAAATGTACAGCACATTTGTTATTGTGATGAAATTACGCTCTTGGCCAAAAGGAAGCCGTACATACATATGTATGTACATACATAGATGGTGCATCAACTTGAAATAATGTAAATTGCGTTCTTTCTTTCTTTCCCCCCCAACACCTTGTAATATTAGTCACATGCATGTACTCATTACATATACATATGTATGTATGTACACTTATATCCTTGCATTTAGAACAAATACAAACCGTTCATTCTTGTACATACATATATCAGTCAGTGTATGCACACGAGGCACTCGTGCTCGCGCTCGAATGGAGCATTTAGTTCCGCAGATGACTCATTATAATGTGCATGGGTGGAGCCGGGCGAGGGAGAGCTACTAATGTATTGCAAACAAACAAAAAATGGATAGAAAGCACTGCGATTTAAAGGATAGGATATCATCTTTATAGTCTAGGTTGAAGCAGTTGAAGTTTTTTGGAGTTCTGCTGAGATTTGTGTGAAATTAATCATTCTATGTCGTTTTTTATTACAAACATATAAACATGATAAGAAGAGAATAATATTTGTAAACAAAATCAGTAAGTAACTACTCTAACCTTGACTACAGCAAATCAATTACGGAACTCAACGGAGAACCAGGATATTCAGATTCAGTTCATATTAGACAAATATTCATTGAAATTAATAGCGTTTTCAGTTCCCATTGGCCAAACATAACTCAGCATCTTTTAACGTTTCAAAATTTGATTAATTGAACCCATTTAATTTAGGCAGATATGTCTTTCTGTCCTTTCCATTATGATAAACCTAATCCATAACCGACATATTAGTTTAAGACTCCAGTATATAGGACGCAATGTGATCTTCACTATTAAAGACTGGAAGCTTCACTACTTACTTAATCGGATTGGATTGCCACCACGAAATGCAGTCAAACTTATCCAACTTCTTCTTTTGTATCACGAAGGTTTCTTTATAGCGAATTAACATCCAGAGATTCACCATGATGAAGTTCCACTGTAGTTAAGTTATTTAAGTAAATATTTCTAAAATTGCATTATTCGTATGTATATGCGAGAAGTATTTTAATGCTCTGTTCCAAAGGAACCCAGAGCATTTTGGGGTGTGTGGAAACCAACTTATTCTGCCCTGTTCCGAATCTAGAACGTTGTCTTGATGTAAAAATGAATCGAAAACAAACGTTTTATAATGATACAAAAAAAATTAAGTGGGTTTTCAATGAAATGAGCTTTGTCCACTGTCTGGACTTCCAAAAGAGCCTGTTTTTTTATAATTTAACGTCCCTAATATTGAGGAAGGTTCGGTCCAGTGTTTCGAACCCATTTTATAGTATAAGGTGCGGTTTGCGGGTTGGTTCCTGGGCTTGTCGAAGCTATAATTAACAGATTATTGGTTAGTTGCCCCTGTTAAAATTTAGACAGCTTACCAAGCTATGCTAAGGTAGTCGAATGAGCCATACTCCTCACTGTTATCATTCAAAAGTCCTTGACAAATTCTTCCTAAAGCGCCTGGTCTTTGAATTCTGGAAGGTGGGCTCCCCTTTTTAAGTACATAAACACCAAAGGATGCCAGATTCAAAGCCGGTCAAATTCCACCCTTTCATATACCGATTCATCATAAATTGCAGCAATTGGACAGGTATTTATAAGTGGCGGGGGCTCAGCAAGTGTGAGTTATGTTGGATTTATAGGAAATACAACAGGTATCCTTTGTTAGAGAAGAGATAAATCAAATCTAGATGTATCGCTTATCCAGAGAACAACAATAAAAAACCATAATTATATTATTTCTGCCATGTGTAGGTGTGTATTAAGATGCCTTCCTATGTGCACACCACAAGTATTTACACGGATATTTTTACTTCAATGAGAATAGGTGTCATCGAATCAATGCATTCGCAGAAGATATATACAAATCGGTGTGCACCTAGGAGAGTTCGAGAACATGGCAAATATTCATTCACATCTCACTTGTCTAATATAAGCGGGCGTACATAGTGCATTGACCTTGCTTAGCAGTTAAATTTTTACGGCTATTAGCGAGGACAGAGGAGGCAATGGCTTTTGCCAACGGCGGATACAAACAGCGAACGCAATTGCGTATCACTTATGTATGTATGTCTGTACATGCACATTTGTGAGTACATACAGACATAGACGTCGTTGACTTTGTGCGCAAATTATTCTGCGTATATTCGAACTCAAATATGAACTGGTGCACACAGACAGACGCCGACAGCGTCAGCGGCAGCGGCAGCGAGTTGACCTTAGGTTCTAAGACTGCAGCGCTTTGGCTACAAACACAACAGTTAAAAACGAAAGCCGAAAGCTCTCCAACCCATTTCATCACTTTTACTTACGTATGTATGTTTGTACATATGTATGTACGAGTGCGGGTGTCTACGGCGTCTGCCTGCGCTTGTGTGAGTGGGAGAGCCGCAGCCATGCTGCTTATTAGACTTGAACTGTCTGTCGGCGACATTGAGAGTAACAGAGCCGACTTGTAGCGAGGGCAAAGGCAACGGCAACGGCCGCTGAGCATCCCGTCGGAACCCACCTCGCATCGCCGCTGCCCTCAGACGATTCAGCCAAAAGTCTGTTTCTCTGGCTTGGCTGTTGCTGGTGCTGGTGCTGTTGCTGCAGGGTATCGTGTGGATGAACTTTGCGAGGTACACGAACTGCTGCAAGGTCGAAGTTAACGCTATTAATAGGTAGTTTTTTGCCGTCTCTCTTTTGTGGAAATAAAACGGTTATTCACATCAACCATTTTCGTCTACCGCACGACAGCGCCAGCGACACGACGCCGGCGACGCGTCATCGTCGTCGTCTACCCAGAATTGTGCGTGTGAGTGTTTGTCAAAGGGATGAACAGACAAATGTACATGCATTCATAAGTGTGCTGTGCTGGGAAGGATGTGGGAGGACTGCAGCGGGGCCAGCAATAGGTTAGCAAGTTTTCAAGACGTGTGTGTATATACATACATATGTATGTATGGAAATAAAGTAATCTAAAAAGTATGTACGATCGTATGTACATATGTATGTATGTTCATGCATCAATACGAATTTCATTTTTGAGAGTGCTTTATTAACCTTGGCGAGGGACATTGAACTTCAAACGTTGCGAATACGTATTTTTCGTGCAAATAGATACACACATGCACAAACATAGACGAGCTCACAGCTCACAAAATGCACAAGTGTGGGTGCATATTTATTTACGTTTATAATTTAAGTATACAAGCACACACCTACGTACGTCGGTACGCCAAATGTGCATAAGTATTCATGGATGTACAGACATACATACGTACGTACGTACATATATGCATATGCAGTCACTGCGTAGTGTCTGATTGTATTTCCTAATTCTTTATCTGTGAATCGTCAATAAAATACAAACAGTTAGACGTGTGAGTAATTCTGGGAACAAGCGTGTAAGATGTCCATTTGTGTGTAGACAAGTACACCTCCCCCCCCCCCCCCCCCCTGCTTTGGATATTAGAAGCAACAGTTGTACACTTTCTGCGGTCGACTAGTCACACCAAGCTTGGCAATCTCTTGACGAACTTTCCAAGTTCCTCGACCTCAAAGAGATTATAATTTTTTTTTAACTTTGTACCTTTATCGCTGTCGATAGATAAGTATGTAATTATAGAAAACCAATAAATTCAGCCATTCAATTTTTGTCTCTAAGAGACTAGAACTGGTTCTAAATCAGTTAATTTTTGTGGAAGTGGAATGGAGAATAAGGCTAATCGACTTTGATCCGAACTGAATCAAACGGGGGTTCATTTCACTGTAAACCGAACCTCTAAAGAACTAAAAGCTGAACCTGAACCTACCCCAAACTTGAAATTTCAGTTCAGATCAAGAAAAATTTTAGACATGAATTACTAACTTTGGCAATATTTTGACCATTATTACTACAATTTTCTCTGATTACATTTGATGACTAGACAAGTGGTTTTCATTTATTTTTATTAATTGGAGCAATAGTTAAAGTAAAAGTTGAGATAAGGCCAGAAGTATTGATTACAATGACCGAGACTATGGCGTAGCTACGTGCCAATCTCGTGTCTTATGAGTAAGCGACACGCACTTTTGAAAATGAAACTTTGTCCTCACGTTTTATCAAACAAATTATCCATTTTCCAACTGGGGATCGATTTCAATACTTCCCTTCGCAAGCTTTAATCATTTTATGTTTGATAACATCCATTAATTTGTAACTTGGACAAACTCTTTCATTCCAGACGAAGAAACATTCTCCCGGCCATATAAAAAGACCCATGAATGCCTTCATGGTCTGGAGTCAAATGGAACGGCGGAAGATTTGTGAAAGGACGCCTGACTTGCACAACGCCGAGATTTCAAAGGAACTGGGTAGACGATGGCAGCTCTTGGGCAAGGACGACAAACAGCCATACATCATTGAAGCGGAGAAGCTGCGAAAGCTTCACATGATTGAATACCCCAACTACAAGTACAGGCCACAAAAGAAGCAATCCAGATCATCAGCTGTGTTGAAGCAAAGTCATGACACAGACAGCACTGAAATCAAAAATGACACAAACACCATGTCGACCTCTGTTGCAATTAGCGGAACATCCACTGCCGGTCGAAAGAACAAAAGATCTACCTCCACATGTCAAACGGCTTCAATTTCAAAGCGGATACGAAACGATTCGGGTGATACTTCAAACAAACCTAAATACAGCGCGAAAGCTCCGTCAGAGCAGCAGAACCCTGACGATATTATACTCTCTTCAACCAATAATCATTTAAGCTATCGATCATCCGATTTCTTACCTCTTAGCACGAATAGTAATAGTGATTGCGATATAAAGATACACGCAGACCCAAACTCGGGCCCGTTAGATAATATTCCCGACGTCAGTCTCGCCCATGCACGCGACTGTTTACCCGAAGCGGGCTTCAAGTATTTCCCGTACTTCGGCAACTCCCCCGCCAACGAGGACTCCCTGTTGGACGTGAACTCGCCGTCCAACAGTCACGATCCCAGCAATCACAATCACTCAGACCCCACGGCGGGTCAAATAGAGACGATTCCCGAAATGAGTCCCATGGACGCACCAGAGGACTTGACCGATGTGGTTTTCTTCAAGTATTTACCATTCTGCAACAACCCCAACAACACCGTGCAGCTGCTGGGGGTGAATACGTCCGACAGTCACGGGGCCAACGGTCAGATTTTAAGTAGCATGAATGAACCCGTATTCGACTCGGAAGACAATATTGTTAACGATGCCAACCTGCATTCGGCCAGCCATCAACTACCTCCATATGTGCCCGATCCACACGAGTGCTTCGCCGAAGACTGCGGCGCCGAGAACTCATCCAATCAGGCGGAATTCGAAGTACAGCCGCAGACGGTAACCATGAACATTGAAATCCACAACAGTACGCTTCCATATGGGGGCGATGGCGGGCATACATTCCAGAACGACGACTTCAACCCAATGCCGTCGGCGGCTGAGGACAGTGACTGCAGCATTCTAACCTCTTCACATTCGCCACAAATTGGGTTCTGTAACAGCAACTTGGTTGAGTCGGATGGCATTGTGAACCCCTGTTCGTATGCCACACAAGGCTACACCGGGAATGTAATTGGAACGCAAAATGATCTCAACTACGCCGAACATGATAACAACGGAGCTCTCCTAGCTTACACATTTGAGGACTTACCACCTCAGCCAACTGGTAGTCATTTAGAATTTAATACTAACCGATACGAGTTTGCAAGTTATTACAAAATGTGAGCGATACAATGTGAGAAATATTTAAGCTTTGTGTAATTTATAATAAATATATGTTCATACGTTTATAATTATACACCAAATTATATATATATATATATACATATATACATACATACATATAAATTCCATATATAAAAAAAAAGAAAGATTAAAATGCTTTGCATAGGAATACATTTCACCCAAGTTGTTTAATAATGGTCTTGTGGTTTTGCCCAGTTAACGCATAAAAATATAGAAAAAATCATCTTGATAAGTCGCTTTCGAAACTTGCAAGGGTTCATTTCCTTTGCAACTTAAAGAATACTCGAAAATGAATCGAAAAATTTGTTAAAACTGATCCGGGTATCATTTCTTTCGACATTAGTTTCAATATATGACTTTTCTAATCTGACCAAGGACTCTAAAACGTCCCGAATGTGATGCAAAATTTCGGGAAATGCTTGCTGGAATGAAGAGGAATATTTAAGCTTGTTCTACTTTCTAAGTCTATTCGAACTTTACCTTTGATTCAGCAACCCATCGTTATTGGGTGATTCTGCGATTAAGAAAGTCAAATTTCAAACAACAAATTGGTTCGCACTTCAAGTTAAGGGGCGCCGTCAGCAGATTAATCTGATTTACGATTAGCGATTGCTGATGATTCTCTGCTAAATGCCACCGATTGATAGGTTTGGCCAAGAATGCATTAGCACTTTTAAAAAAGTTAGCACAGCTTTTGAGGGCTTTAAAATTTGTTAGTTTGTCAATTTATTTGCAGTTTTGGGGTTAGCAGATGTCTTGGGAGTCAATGTATTCGGCAGCTAACATCGGCAATCATAAAACATTAATCGGAAATCGAATTTATCTGCTGAATGCGTCCATCACAGGCTTACAGAGAACAAAGCTAACTTTCAAGAGATATAACTATTGATGAGAAATAATAATATTGGTGTAGACCGAAGTTTGTTTTGTATTAGTAGGTCTTATGAACTGACCTTTTCATACTTAATAGGTTTTAGTCTAAGCTGCAGGGAATAAAATCGAATGAAATATCAGTTTCGGTAATGGTAACAACCATTTAGTTACAAATACGTTGGATACGGTTACGGTTTAAGTCGGTTATGTTGGTTAAAAGTAATAGTTCCTGTTGCTGTTGAATACTCAGGAAAGTTGCATTAAATTACATTGCATTGTAGAATGAAAAAAAAGCTGATCTACAGCTCTTTTTAAATTTTACTTAGAAAAACATCGATAAAAATCGTCCTGAAAAAGCACGTCATGCCAACTGCTGATCTTCTATCTATAAGAGTAATCTGACTCATAAACTTACACGCAGCAGAGTAACATCAAAGTTTGCACAGCAGCTCATTACAATTAATACTTTTGAGAACGCTTTTTTATGAAATTTGTTCATTTCTTCATACCTCTTCACGTAATACTTGCAATTCTTCCAATTTAAGGCCCCCATTGTCAATAGGAAAGACACCACAAATGTGCTGTTAAGCGCAACAGCGAATATGATTACTGTACATTCTGTACATATTATTTGCTTACTTTTTGTTTGAAAATTTCGTTACCCCGCAGGTGCTAAACGGGTCCATTGGTCCATTTCTTCAGATTTTTGGCAACTGCGTAACAATAATCAGATCGATACCTACAATATCTACATACGTTTATTTACAAACTTAGGGACATGGGTACATCTTAAACAAATCATTGGTAAAGTTGACACAGGATAACACACACAACGCAATAGGATACAATATGACGTTCAACAATGATCATACTAGATATATGTACGTTATATACGGTGGAAATAATCCAGATAAATCAGTATACATTCGTTATTCTTTTCACAATATGATAGTTCTCAAGATTTACAAGGTGCTCGCTTCGATATGTGGAATGTTGTGTAAGCCGGTGTCGGGATTGGACCAATAATAGTTGGGTGCACCTTGGCTGAAGCAGTATTTCATATCAAGAGTTTCTCCATGGTCCACATAGTACATAAGGTAAAAGTTGCACATTTCGTGTTCGTTTGTGGGGCTACCAAAAAAAAAAATAGCATTATGAGAGTCATTTCGTTTCATTTTTGAAAAGATCTTTTGTTTGCAGGTAACTCACCCGATTACAGTTACCCGGTGGCGGTTGCTTGTCATAGTACACCTGACTGCCACATGATCTCCACTCAAAATGGGAGAACTATTGGTGACATTATAGAACATTTGGGGTGTAAGTGGATCTCGTTTTCCAAGCTGCGTCCATTCCTGAACTCCGCGGTCGTTCGACCGCACTCTATACCCAGACACAACTTTGCCCAATCCATGGGTGTGTACGCGATAGGCAAATGGATGTAGAACTTTATTTTCCGTAATTTCGCATGCTGTTTCCAAGCGTTCCGTTTGCATGGCAGGAATGGCTCCATCTGTGCCCAGCAATAGGGTGCCAGCTAATTTTTTAAGCCTGTTTGGAGCAAATGTATTATCAGAAATTGTCGAAAAAAGGGGGGGTTGAGCAGCAGACTTACGGTTTCTCAGTGTATTCTATAAAGATGCCCGAGTCATCTGTAGAGCCATCTGCCAAGGGAGTTAAGGGTCACTTAGGTTATATATAGTTAGTTTTGCCACCAACTTACCCTTGAATTTGTCTATATGCGCGTAATGAACTTGTAAGACCAAATACTTGACTGGTGAATCCTTGCCAACTTTAAATCCAACTCCAGGCGGTAAGCCCAGACGGGGAGCGTCTCTTGCCCAGGCATATAATATCTGAAAAAGATATAAGTATCAAAACATGTGGGTAAGACTTGTTTTTTGATCCAAGTGCAGTAAGATTTGCCATAAGTCAGGCAGTCTTTGGTTCAGTTTGGAGTACTTAAGCTTATATGCATTTTTTTCTGACTTTTCTGCCTGTCTTACCTACTTTTATATATTATAAATATTAAACTTACCTGGGAATGCGAATGTGGACCACAGGGACTTGCTGTTTCCTCTTCAGAGACTTGGGCCATTTCTCCACAGTTCCTGTTTTTAAATAAAACACAGTTAATAGCTGTTCACCAATCAAAAATATTTGTATGTTATTAGCTTACCAGGTTGATTTGGCTGTACCTGGCTCTCCACAGCCATAGAGTAGCATATGGTGAGCCGTGTTCATGGTTGCATTCGGATTGTAGCCAACTTTGTTTAAACAATATAATTAGAGAATGTTTTAGAGTGCAAATTGTGAGATGGTTCAACGTACCAATATAGTAAGTTGTGGTTGGATCGACTTTAATAGGAGTGCACAAGTACAAATCCGGCTATAGGTCATGAATTAGTAGAAATAAGCAAATATACAATTTTTATTATTTTGGATTAAGGCTACAATTAATATTACAATCACAATATACATAAACTACACACACATTTACGGCACAAGATTACTGGGAGAAGTACTAAGAATAAGGAAGTTAAGTCTAATTTGAAAAGAAGTTATTATTATTGGTCCTTTATTGATTTTACTCTGAGAAAAACTTACATTTTACTTTCAAGTAGGATTATTATAATCCCAAATTAAAAAAATCTAAGTTTTGGAACGAAATAAAAGCTCAAAATGTTTTTGCTTCAAGCCTATGGTATTGTAAATCTGTTTCCAATTTGTTCTTTATTCAATTTAACAAAAGGGAGGTGTTGTTTTTGAATATATCATCACTTTATAAGCAAAGTTTTTGAAACAGTTTGGAATTTTAAGTCTTCTCATAAACTAACAAAAATAATAATAATAGTAAGTTTATGAGCAATATAGCAGCTTCTTAGAAGGTGGTTTATCGGTCCTAAGTCCATTACGGACTCAAAGCTTTCATAATATTCCATTTTTGGTATAATACCACTACAGGATCCCCTGTGTTTAAACTCTCGTTGAAATTAAAGTACCTAATCCGCTACCTTTTGATGGGGTAAGGTATGGTAATTGAATACTTTAGAATACTGAACTTAGCCTAGGAACTCCTCTAAGTACTCCACAATACTGTGTTTGAGCTGAACTTTGAGGCATTACTGATAACCCTCCTCCTATCGATGAAGAATCTACAGGTTTTCGCTACGTCCTATCGCATTTGTCTCACATCTGTATACACAGATACATGCTACAACCCACACATGCATGGAAATATTCACACACCTACACACAGAAATATATAAGCCATATGGTAGCTTGTCTTTTGCTTTTGACTTGACACAAAAATGTGTATAAATTAAATTGCTCTAGGCTTATTGTTCAGGCTGCTAGCCATTATTAAAGGTTTCTGCATGCATTTATTTATACCACAACTAGACATACAATGTATCTAAATGTCACATTTGAATGTATATAGATACATATGTATGTATGTATCTACACCATATGTTGAGAGCTAATGCCACATCAGAACCTTACCGTTTTTGGCGAGACCAAGGGCATAAGGAAGGGAAATGATCCAGTGATGCCCTTTGCCTTGTTACTGTCCACCTCATTGTAGCGATAGTCATATTCTCCGTACGTGTCCTGATCCACTAGGCCACTGGCAAACGCATTGATAAGAAGGAAGTAGGTAAAAGTTGCTATTACTCCCAACTCGCGTGACATTTCTAAACCGTTCGAATTTGCGAGTTTTCCACTTTATATTTGCACTTTGATTGAATCTGTTTTTTTAAAGAAAATAAAACAAAAAATTCCCCCTCTGTGTGGAAGAACAAAACGTATGTATGTGTAGGTGTATAAACGTTGACGTAGGAAGAGGCTGAGGCTGAGCTCAGTTTGTTAGGGTTGCTGTCGATGCTTAAAGCCGATAACTCATTGAGAATATACCATCGAAATACTAACAGTGCTGGATAAACAGTAAAATGTGACTGGGCGCCACATTTGAATTTCAAAATGCAGCAATGAGTTGGATGTAAATTAGAAATTCCGTGCGATTATTAATATTTAGGCAATATTACAGTGAAAAAACTGACTTACAACTTGCGAAACTGTTTTATGGCTACCATTTAATCGATTTGGACAACTTGCTTTAAAGCTTTTTCATTTAGCAGCCAAATAACTCTAAGAGGTTCAGTTCAAAAAATAATTAAAATTATGAACTGGATATTTGCTCGTTGCAAAACGAGTGCCAAAAAACTCCTCACAGTTTCATTTTTAATCAAATTTAAAGTATTAAATTGCAGAATTGCGGGTTCGGTTTAAGAAACTTTACCAATCGATTAATATTCCTAACCTCGGCGCTAAAAGTTGTGAATTTTGAAAAGTTCTAACAAACATCTGGCTCGGCACGTGCATACATACATATATACATTGGCAATTTGTACGGTCACATATTTAGTTCGCATGCGCGAACTTATCGATTTTCAATAGGCACAGTTTCAATGTTCGTCGTGTTTACCTTTTCCTACTTGTATAACGCTATGCTTACAAACAAATTACTTAACTTGTCGAATATTATGTTAAAATACCTATGGAACATAATAAGTGACCATGGAGGAAAATAATGGTATATTCTTTAAACCGTACGCTTTCATGTAAAAACTAAACCAAACGTATATAAGTATGCAATGGTTCCTCCATTGACGTAGATACCACAGAGATATGCTAGCTTGTCGATAATAGTGATAGTTGTGCAGGGCTGTCTTTTTGTTTGCTGTTGTGACCCCAATTAAATTCTGCGTATCCTTTTCTTCATCTTCTTGTCGCGACGGTGTTTTGTCGGATAGAGGAGTATGACGTGGGCAGCATTCTTTGTGTCACAGCGGTGTCCCAGAAATATCTTAACTGCTTGACTTCATGTGTGATATTTCTTCATAATGCTCGGTTACTAGATTATTTGAAATTAATAATCTATTAATAATCTTGTCCCTTTAACATCTAAAGCTAAAATCCAATTGTTCATACAAAAATATTTAGAGTTTTCCAGCATACACCCATATAGGACGTACAAATACAATAGTAATAGACTGATTTGAAACTTTATACACTTAACTCTGAATCTTTTTACTACCAACTTTGTTATGTACTGATTTCAGTAAACTTTTCCAAGTTATCAGCTCCGTCGATGGGGCTGCAATCTTAGAGTACAGCGAATCAGTTAATTCGTTTTACCGATATTCGTTTATTAGATCCGCCATTCCTCTATAAGATGTATGATGATCTAAACCATCTCGTATTATTTCAGGTGACACGGCCTTGCATTGTTCCCGCTCTTATCAAGCGACACCAAGGGTATTAAACCTAATGGATACCAACTCGTTGAATATTCCGCCGCCCAATTTACATTCGTCGAAAGCGATTAATCCCAATAAGGCGGTATTCACCATAGATGCCAATACTGGGAAGATTTTCATTGTGAACAACAAGGCATGCCAGCTGCTGGGATACACCTCACATGAATTGCGGAATACGACCTTCTTTGATTTACTCAATTGCAAGTCGGAAAGCCACATTTCTGCCCTGGCGGAAATGCAGATCGATTGTGATGAGGGCATCGTGGTTCTGTTGAGTGGAAAGGTGATCGAAATGAAGACCAAGCACAATAGCAAGATTGTGGTCTCACTGTGGATACGTCAAATAGACAACGAGGGTCGGAACATAGCGGTTGCTGAACCGGTTCAACGACACATTTGCCAAATAAGCATAGACCGCCTGGGTGTGATTACAGGCGCAGACGCTACCACTGCTACGATATTCCTGTACGACTCTGCCGAGGATGTTGTTGGGGTTAGCATCACAACATTGATACCGTTCATAAAGCTGCCCGATCCCGACGGTCGAGAGATACCCAAGTATCTGCGCAAGCAACGGGCCACAGGTCGAACCACGGATAAAGTAAAGTTTCCGCTTTGTTTGCTTATATCACCATACGAGCCTTCACCTTCGTCGTACGGCAACAGCTCCAGTTGCTTCAACATAACGGTCTGGGTATTCCAAAATCTCAGTGGACTGATTGTTGTGGATGAAATGGGCAACATTCAGACCTGCAATCAGCCGTTCTCGCTGCTAATGTTCGGATACGGCCAGGATAAGATAACAAACATGCACATTTCCTCAATATTACCGAATTTCGGAAAGGACTTGGCGGACGACAAAAGTCCAAACGTATCCAATACGTCCATTGCCAGCAACGATTGGGAGCCCGACACCGATCCGCTGGCAATTGATAATGAAACTTCGTTGCAGTCCAGCAAAAAGTCATCGGGTGTAAAGTTGGACACTCAAAACTCGCTGGGAGATCTCACGACGCACGACGCCGCATTCATCAGCAATGGTGGGGCCAGTGTCAGCAGCAATCAGGAGGGCAGCACTGAAATGCTGTACATGGACCGACAGACCAGCGACTGTGTCATCGACGATATCCTGACTCCGGTGAATGCTTCGAATTGTTTTCCCTCTGGGGATTTTGAAGAAACCCAGTCCCATGACATGGAGCTGGACAAGATGAGGTCCACCTCGATAGATGCATTTGACTCCTCAAGCACGAACCCTCCAACGAAATTGCAAAGCTGCATGAACGGCAGCTTTATCGGAGAAGCAGTTCACGCCGATGGGACGGTGATAGACGTCGTCTATTCGGTGTCGCTGCAGATATTACCCTGCTCCAGTCGAGTATTCTGCATTTGGGTGTGCCGGGATCCCAACACACGTTTCGAAAATGAGAGGCATGAGTACACAAATCTCACGTCGACATTCAACAGCATGACCAGCACAATTGAACAATCCCTGGGGCAGGTAATCAAGACGACTGCTGCCCAGAACTCTAGCCGACCGAATTCTCTGTCCCTGATGTCCAAGTACGAGGACGAGCTGTTCTGCGGAGAGTACAGCAAGCATTACACCTCGATCCAGCAAATAGGCAAGGGGGCCTACGGCTATGTGAATATGGCATTCCGCAACACCGATCGCCTTTTAGTGATAACCAAGTTCATTCTCAAGGAGAAGCTCTGTTCGCAGTTTATGGTAAAGAGTCAGGACTGCAAGGAAGTACCCATCGAGATTCATTTGCTGCAAACCCTGAAGCATAAAAACATTGTGGCAGCACTGGACGTTTTCGAAAATGATCTCTTCTATCAGTTGGTCATGGAGAAACATGGTCCGGGCATGGATTTGTGGACATTCATCGAGCGGCGCCCACTGATGGACGAGAAACTGGGCAGTTTTATATTTCGCCAAATTGCCGATGCGGTGTACTATTTGCACGAACTGAAGATACTGCATCGGGATATAAAGGATGAGAACATTATCATCGATCACAAGTTTCACATAAAGTTGATTGATTTTGGTTCGGCTACCTACATGGAGGAGGGTAAATACTTCTCCACATTCTACGGCACAACTGAGTATTGTAGTCCTGAAGTGCTGGCCGGCAACAGGTATGCAGGACCCGAGCTGGAAATGTGGTCGCTGGGTGTCACACTTTATGTGCTGATGTTTTTCGAAAATCCTTTCATTGATGTGGAAGAGACACTGAAAGCGGAAGTTCAAATACCAAACATGGTGTCGGAGCAGTTAACCAACCTGCTGACCTCCATGTTAAATAAAGATCCCAAATATCGCTGTACAATGCTGCAGCTGATTAATGATCCCTGGGTGATACAAGAAGTTAATGGATCACTTTTCAATTTCTCCTGGATTGTGCCATGCAAGGCTCATGAGGCAAACCCGGATATTTACTTCTCGGGCCACTTGTATACCAGCACATCGGTATTGTCCACCATTTCGCCACAAGAAACGTTTTCACAAATTGAAGAATGTTCCATCGGTGGCAGCGACGATGAGAAACTTGCATCGCACAAGACCGGGGCTAAGTGCTGCACCAAAAAGGGTAAGGCGATCGTATTAACAAGCTCTTTTTTATAAACATGTAAGAAAGTTGGTCAAGCCTGACTTGACCGGAGAGGAAAATGAAACCATTCCTATTGCATATTAATAACTTTACTTCCCTTGAAAAGATTATTCCACTTTAGTCGAATTCTATTACTCAATAACTTAAAAAAAACCCTCTTACTTTACAGTTGAAACCGATCAGCTGGAAATATTGTGTGCAAAGCATTTGCAAGTGAACTCTTCGGTCAGCCAGCATGAACTAAGAGCCCCTTTACTAACCTCAACTAACACCGATGTGGAAAATAAAATAAGCTGTTCCAAATCGGAAAACAACATATTCGAAAACAAACTCGAGCCCAGTGTTTCTGTCTATAACGTAGTCAGCCTGCACGATGTACGCTTGAAACCAAATTCACTTAATTTTAAAGTTAAAAATCTGTCAGACGTGGAGAGCAACAGCGATGTTTTCAGTTAAAGCTATAAGTCGTACATAATATGAATTACTGACAATGAAGTGTAAGATAAGAGATTAATCGTTGATACAACTTATACAGAAGTGAACCAACCAACAGCTTTTAAATGTTCCATTTTGAAAAATACTTGTTGGATATTGCACCATTGATAATTTTGAGAAAGTGTAAAATGTAACTTTTAAAGTTTTATGAGATAAGAACGGATGTTGTACATAATTTGTAAATAAAAAAAACGATTTATTTAAATGATTACTAAATGTGTAAAAAAAAGAGAAAGATTAATAAATGCAAAGAAAAGCCAGTGTATGGAAATTCAGATCTTAATCAATCAATCTTAGTAAAGAAATTGAAGGGGGAGAGGAGCAAGCACATTTGAGGGAACAGAGTTAAACACAGCTAAGAGCGTCATTGGTTTTTGCACTCATGTTGCTTTGAAATTCCCAAGCAGTTATGCAATTGCTGGCATGGAGAGACGGCTAACAGTGAAATAAACTTATAAAAAGGCTGTCTATGCAAGAACGAACGATATTACTCTTGAATCTGGTAAAATCTTGATACAAGAAAGAACATTCTTGGAAATAGCACTATGCTTCTTGAGCTCAATCTTCAATTTGACCACTTGATTCTGGATTCTACGTAGGGACAAATCACCGTACACAACACAGCCACTTACTTAAATCCCCGTGGTGCAGATGATAAAACGTCGTCTTAGAAATTTTAGATCGTGAGTATATTAAACTGCTGCTTGGTATGCTGATTACTAAATACATCTGCCTAGAAGGTACAAACCATCCATCCATCAAACTGTCCAAGAATAAATTTCAGATTTTCCGGCGCAACAAATAACTAAGTAACTTTTTAATTGCTTCACATAGAACAGATAATTATTAACAATTACATACTCGTACATGCAAACACAGACTACAAAAACACCCCCAATCTATCCGAAAGCTAATAGTCACGGTACAACTACTACTTACTAGGTACCTGCCATTCATATTGCTCTTTACATAGGTTTATAATATACATAAATATGCGTTAAGCTTATAAATCTTTTCTTAAATACATAATTGAATTACAAAGATAGTCCGGTCATAAGTTAGCACTTTTAAAATTCATATTTCAATTGTGAAAAATGCAGAAACTGGTTCTGGATCCATTATGGCATTTCTTTTTGATTTGTCATTCAATAACAAAGTCCCAAATGTTGTACAATTGACATAAGAAAAATTGCGCAATTATACCGGTTCGTATACAATGAGAGCATATTTTATGTTTAAAAGAGGGGATAATTTTACTCTGTGGTATATTCACTCATCTTCAGTGGACAACAGAATCCTTTCCTATGATCATTTCATGACAGAACTATTACATTGTATATTTTTCATATATTTCTTAGTTTCTGTTAAATTTGTATCTCAACCGCAATTGATTTACAGTTTCTTCATTGAAGACAGCTTCACTGAGTTTAAATTTTCTTGGAATAGACTAAAACGGGTTTTATACGGTGAAGCAAGCTTCATGAAGTTCTTGAGAAAGCTTTTGATTGTATGGAAAAGGTGTTTCCTATAAACGGAAGCTTTATCGAAGCATCCTAAAGTTTGCTTCACCGTGTGAAACCCGTGTTAGTTTGCTTAACTCAAAGGCGTAGCCGGGAGAGGCAGGGAGGTACAGCTGCCCACCCCTCGTCATCGATTTTGCTTCAAAAAATTCACGATTTAGTTAATCTGTTATCGACCGCTTCTCTTTTAGAAACTTTCTTACACAAGCTCTCCTTTCTGCAGAGCTGTCTACGCCCTTGATGAAACTGCCACATTCTTAAAATAAACAAGTGAATTTAAAAGCACATCAGATAATCTATATCTCAAAATTAAACAGTTGAAGTACAAATTTAATACAACTTAATACTCTCTCTCTCTCTCGTACGATTATCAATTACTTGTTACATTGTGCCATTATTCTGTATATTCGGGGTTGCTCATTTACATAGCTCATACCATTCCAAAATATATTTATACAAATACACACACATACACATATATATATATATATATATTTTTATAGAAGAGTATATGAAAAATGTATCTAAAATATAGTTAACGAATTTTCGTAATTGCGATCCCAGTAGCCCCCGCTGTATATCCAATCATCGGTTTTTGTATAAGGACTCTCTACGTTTTTAAACCATCTGGAATCAGTAAGAACTTGTAGTTGTAGAGTACTATATAAAGCGGCCAGATTTTATCACTTACCTCGGGGACCAATCCTGTTCGTTGGCAGATTTCCGATGTTTTCGTGTGTCTCTTTGTTTTTCCTCCAATCGTGTCTTATCCTTTGAGGCACCATCTAAATCGCCATTCTCCAGGCTTAAAATATCAGGACGCAATCGCGAATCGGTAGGGCAAAGCGTTTTTGGTGGTTTCATATTATTGTCCATGGCATTTAATTGCATGGCAAAGTTACTAAATTGATAATACTGGAAGGAGAACAGAAATGAAATGAATCTCCTAAATAGAAATGATATCAAATCCAAGAGATGTGCAGAGAAATGTCCACGTGATGGTTTGAGCTCCACATTAAAGCCTTGAACTAAGCCCAAGAACTATCCCACAGTTTACACATACCTCGCTACTATTGGCAGGACGTGGTCTGCAGCTCCACAATATCGTAGACTCCGGTATATCCAGCGAGTATGCCGATTCACTTTTGGGTATGTCACCCTCTATTTCTGGTGGTGGGAAGTTTTCATTCTGCAATGATTGGAACATACAACTATGCATATTGCTTTTCTCGTTACGGATAAGGTAATCATGCTTACATCCTGTATAGATAAACTGCGGAATGAGTTCAACTTAAAGCTATTCAATTTGGAAAACATTCGTTTGGGAGTGCCGTCAGGGGAAGCGGAATCTTTGTCGTCATTCTTACGGGAACTTTGCTTTATATATTGATTATAGTTTTCAGCTGGGCAGCTCTTTATGAACTCGGTCCATTTTCCATAAAGGAAGAATAAGTTTTTCTTACTGTAAATAATACGTTTATAAAAATAGCTTTGAAGGTAATAATGGTATCACACTTACTTTGCATCCTTTACAAATCCCTCAACTCTGTGTAAATTCTTTGCTGCAGACCCAGATGTTTTGAATGTTAAGTTGGCAATGTGTCCAGTGGAGTGATTTATGATTTCCATGTTTCCATATTGCTCAATCCAAAGTTTTCCAACTATAATATTGTGCACACAACAGTTGACGTTGGTCCAGGTGTAGGTTTCGTTCCATCTGAAAGATATTTGCATTAATATTATACAACAAGGATCAGGGTGCAGCTGAGATTACAAAGATTGACACCAGTATAATACCTTAACTACAATTGTGCTCATTTGAAAGTGTATAATTTTCATATATGTTCATTTAAAATATCGATATATTTCGATAGCTGGCGGTGCCAAAGAAACCTCTTTCAGTTGCTTTCAAACCTCACGTCTTTTATTAGGAGACCTTTTCAAACAATCAAAGCAAACTCGCCAACCAATCAAACTGAATTCGAATATGTTTTTAGTTCATGTTGTCTGGGGTAGACGTGCCTGAACAAGTGTTACAGAAATTGAAGCACAATTCAGCAAATTTGTCACCTCCTCGGCTACGTAATAAACATATAGGTACAAAACTTAGCAACTTCTCAAAACACTTTGCTATGTTCTTTTGATATTACTCACAACTGCAATTACCGGATTACCCACAAATGTTGATTGCGATTAACCAAGTGACTCAATACATTTACTTTCTATAACATTATTGTATATACTCACTTAGGAAACTCAACAGTGACCACTCCTTTGGGATGAACTTCAACGCTTTTACCCCAGAACTTAAGTTTGGGACTGATTGAACCGTGGAACTTAAAATCTTTGGATTCGGCATGGAATGCGGATACTGGAGGATGATGGGACACCTGTTCACACACAATACGATAATCATCTCTCTGCAGTTCGTACGTTTCTCCAAGAAGTGGATTAAAGGGCTTTCCTAGTCGATCCCAGTTGGAAGCCAAGGCAGATACCGCAAAAGCTATAAAACACAATCAGAATTAGATTAAAAAGGTGAAATTAGAACAATTTTATTTGTTGGTTGCTATACCAGTTTAAGACTCATTTCAAGGGCCGATTTCAATAGAATTAATTGATCAGATAAAACGACTTAGAGCCCAATTACTGTACTACTTGAAAGATATGTACCACAGAGCTGAGGTATAGTTGAAGTTTCGAATATATGTATATGCAGCCATGATATAAATCTAAGTAATCTGAACAAATTTGAACGGCGATTGATTAACTTTAGCCATTATGTCCAACAACTCACCTGCAACATATTTCATTCGTTCGTCTGCACTTTCTTGTCGTGCTGCTTGACTTAATAGCTGGGCATATTCCATATATTCACATAATCTTTGTAGGAAGCTCAGTGGTTCATTCAGCATAACTGGCATTGTAATCTTGCTTAGGTCCTTCCCAATGCAGTTTTTAAGAATAGCCCAAATACTAACTTCCTTCCGTGAGATCATTGGTGCTGGAAGTTTGGTTCTGAAAAAAATGGTGGTTTTTATTTAGTCAAGGTATTTGCAGTTATTTAAGAATCAAGCATAGAGTAATCGTGATATACTTCCATATTATCAACTGAATCAGAGGATTAAATCATCTGTAAGATAAATATCTGCTTCTGTGTCTTGGTAAAGTCTATGGCATAAAACCGAACCGGTTTATATGATTTTTAAACCACTTTCGGGAAAAGGTGATGTAGACATGTTCTTACCCTAATATATTTTATCAAATTCGAATCTCTTTCGGGTCCTCGGTCTAATTAAAATAGTCCCTAAATGATTCTTTTGACGGGAGAAAATGGTACCCTAGACGCGACTTTTCTTCAAGAGTCGTTTTATGGTTGGTTTTTTGATAAGTTTTGACTCATTTGCGATTTTTTTCGAGTCATATTTCAGTCTTTTCGCGTCTTTTTATAATCGCAAATGAAAGTTTACTCTTTTTTATTATCAAAAGGTCTCCAAAAAGACTTATCAAGTTGATTTTTGTCAAAATGATCTTCCAATGTTGGTTGGGTAAGAAGATGGCGGTGGTTTTGTTCTTCAATATTGCTTTTGCTCCAAGTTAATGAATAAATTGACCCCAGAGGTCTTAAGATTTGTAAAAAACTACATATGTGAGTGGTCCGTGGCACACAATCAACCTTGCACGTGTGTAAAAATAACATTTCGTGTTTGATTGGACACTTCTGAGCTGGCATCAGCAAACAATCAATTACACAAACAAAAATTAGGTGAAAGTTAACTTCGGCTCGGCCGAAGCTTGTATACCCTTGCAGCACGTTCTCTAACTAATTTGAAGGACATATCCACTGAAAATAAACAAGTTTTTCTCAATAAGACTACTTTTCTGACTCTATTTATGTATGACAGCTATAGTATATAGATGTCCGATTTCGACTTAACTTAGTGGAATCATGAAAAAGCATAGCAAACTAAGATATACAAAGTTTGAAGGCGTTTTCTTTAAAAACAAAAAAGTTTTTCTCACTAAAAGTAGTTTTTCGACCGATCATTCATATGGCAGCTATAACCTATAGTCATCCGATTTTGACAAAACTTTAAAGAATTGTGTGAAACCTTATAAAATAAGTATATGCCAATTTTAAAGAGGTTTACATTGAAAACAAACAAGTTTTCATACTAAGACTATTTTTCTAACCTTACTTTTCCATGGCAGCTATACTCTATAGATTTGCGATTTCGACCAAATTTGTCAGAATCATGAAAAAGCATTAAAAACTAGTAAATATGGAGTTTGGAGACGTTTGCATTAAAAACAAAAAAGTTTTTCTCACTAGAACTAGTTTTTCGACCGATCGTTCCTATGGCAGCTATATGTTATAGTCATCCGATCCGGTCGGTTCCGACAAATGTGCAGCGTATTTGTACCAGAAGACTTTGTGCAAAGTTTGGTAGCGATAGCTTTGAAACTGACGGAGGAGATAGCATAGAAACAGACGGACAAGGCCATATCGACTCAGCTCGTCATGCTGATCAAGAATATATATACTTTATGTGGTCGAAAATGCTTCCTTCTGTGCGTTACAAACATCTGGACCATTTCAATATACCCTCTGCAAGGGTATAATAAAAAGAAACCGACTTTCGAACTTGCTACGTATTCCTTGTGCCCCCCACTCACTTATGAACTACATGCATATCTACAAACGAATCGTAAGTCTTACTCACCTTTCCGCACATTTTCTATTTTCAGCTTCTGCCATCCTTGAAATTAAATTCGTCCCCGAAGGAAATTGACTTTGAACTTCCGGAACCAAAAGCTTCAACTGTTTGTTGAATGCCAAACGAAATTATAGTTCGTTGAAAGGACTCCAAAATGCAGTTAATGAAGGGTTGTATCTACAACGGTGAGGCGGGAGAGGGAATTTTTAGTTAATAGAATTTTAAATGAAGCATGTATATGTGTATATATGTACAAGTGGGGGGGTCACCAGATCTTTGATTTAAAACCTCACTTTTATTGTACAATTTAAAACAACAAGTAACTTCATTAACCAGCGAAGTAATTGAGTGCGCGAAACACTGTCCCCCACTCATGTGTGCACTTTGATTTACTTAACCAGCCACTTAGTTAAAGCTGTGTTATTCATACTGTATTATCGAAACTAGATGATGTGACGAATCTATACTTTTATACATACGTATGTATGTATCCAAGCGAGTACATACATATGAATGTACATTGACGAATTTGGCATGTGTTTTTAATTAACAAACCGACAGCATGGAGCAAAAATCTGTTTGGCATTTGACAAATCTGGACACAAACACTAAGATCCACGTCACAAAAGATACTATACGTACTTTATGTTTGAAAGCACTTATGACCAGCAACCTGCACCAACTTAAATTTGTACCTTTCTGTTGAGGCGATTTTATATTTTGGACATTTTAATCAATACGAAATGATAAGAAAGCTTTATGAGAGCTTTGTGGGGAAACTTTCCGGTTGATATGCAGAAGCTTACTAACAGAAACGGAAATTTTATGAGAATGAAAAATTACCTGCAGCTGTTGGCGCGCTGTAGACGTGTGAGGTATGCATGTATGTATGTATGTATGTAAGGTGCGTAAAGCTGTTGGCTGAGTGCGATTTAACAGTAAAATGTTATTATTGTGCGCATGAATATGCCCTTTCAATAACTGTGTTTATTTATTGTGATTAGAAGTTGGCATTGCAAAAAAGCGAAACATTTGGAAAGCTATTTCCGTCTCAGCAAAATTGTTAAGTAAGTCGGTTGAATGCTTTGTCTCTTAATCAGTCAAAAGTAGCGAGAGATGGTACTGCTCGACTTTAATATACCCTTTATATTGAAAGATGTGATTGATGCTTTGTTAAATATTTGTAAATGGACCGGTTTTGAACCAAAGCACTGAGAACCGATTAGGCTCGGGCTTAAACCGGACGCAGAACCGAACCTTCTAAGCTGGCAACCTCGGAGACTTGTCTATTTCCCCCTCTGCTTGGAAGTAGGTTCGATTCAAATAATCAATTTAGTGGTAGTTTCTTTTAGAATTTCTCTATTCTGCATGATAATTCGCTCCTTGTATACATTTTCATATATTGCCACTGATAGTGGAGCGTGTATCGAGGAAATATAACGGTCATTTCAAGTGATACTGCTACCTACAGCTACAATTTTATATCGATAGGATATTTCCGATAGCGATATGCGTATATTGGTTCATTTTGTGCATCTAATTTGAAAATAAGAGTCGGCGCCGTTTTCTAAAGATGATCTTTTACAGTCTTTGTTTAAAAACATAGCACTTCGTTCAGCAGAAACTGATACCTGCTCTGCGATCAATACTTCTGATGAACACGGCGAATTTTACAGTGCCGAATCGGAGCATTATCATAACAGGATCATATCAAAACTCGACCTATTAAGTTATAAAATTGCAAGACAAGTCCATATATATAATATACAAAAAATAGGACAAAATAGGAAATCTTCGCTAAATAATTAATAAATTTTAAATTTGAATACACACATTAAAGTATTTTATGTATATACGATCGATTTCTTTGTCGTAAGCTTAAACAAGAAGAGATAAAGAGGTAAGTTTGCAATGTGGACTTTCTATTTTACATTTGTATGCTGTCTGTGTGCAAAGTTTGATCAGCACCCTAAGAAAGGAAGGGATGGTGGCGTACCCAGCTGTGGAGCTAGCTCATACTTATGTTGGAATAACTTATAATTCTCTTTGACAGAACCTTAAGCTTCTTGAACGAGATGGCTGATGACGAGGAACTTGGATCCAGCACTAAATGATTCTACTCATTTGTGGACGACAGCGTATTCCGCAAGTCGAGGATGTCATCTTCTTATCTACACCGCACCCTTGCGCAGGGAGTTAGTGCTGGAGCTGTCAAACCCGTTAACAGGTAGGCCGCATTATCAAAGTCTGTCATCTGTGGCGGGTTAAATATTTATATATATTTTCTTTTTAAACTTAACTTTACTTTAGTGTGTAACATTTTGGAACACTTATGTAGAAATCGCTCGGTTTGGTCCACCGCAGGCGAATGCCTTCATAAGTGTCTCGTTTCGGCTCAGTTAGAAAATCTCAATTAAAATTTGATTTATTTGGTTTGACCAAATCCAAATATATATACAAGAAAATAAAACCAACATTCGTGTACGCCTACTGCGGGATTCTTAACTAAAATGTTGTGAGCAATTCTTCTTGGATGCTGTTCGATCTGAGCAGTTGAGTAGGTGTAGGTCCGCCGGCCACCGAGTTAAGAACCTTCGAAGATGTGGCCGTGGCATTCTTGCGATCATGATACTCATCGCTGAACGGCTGTAGAGGGGAGAGATTGAGATTGATTGTTCCAATTCAGTTTAGAATATTCATTAAGTACCTTCAAGCGACTTCCAAGAAAGACGGCACGCTCACGTTTCCTGACCATATAGTCGGAAGACATGAGCCATCTATGCTCCAAACAATCTTCCGTGTAGGGTCGTTTTCTAAAATGATGAGAAAAAGGAGACCAAACTTATTTGCTAACGCCTCGACATTGATGCGAAATCTGGGGTACGTACGTGGGATGTCGCTTGAACAGCAGCATAATGAATCGCGTTGCTTCTGGGGTGACTTCTTTGAAAAGATTTTCGAATCTGTATCGAACAAAGGAGATATTTTGCTTTGTTTCGTAATCGTCGGCGCCGCGGAAGGGGCTGCAGCCAGATAAAAGCAAGTAAGAGAGCACACCCAGCGACCACATGTCACTTTGAGGGAATATCGGTTCGTCGTTGATCATCTCGGGAGGTTGGAAGTCGAGTAGGCCGCAAGGAGTGACCTTAACTCCCAACTTGGGAACCTTCTTCGCTGCTCCGAAATCGGCTAGCTTGACTTGAATAGATCGCACAGAGGCCATGACAACATTATCGGGCTGAATGTTCAGATGACAATATCCACGCCAGTGCAGATACTGCAGTGCGTCCAACAGTTGAGTGATAACGCAAGCCACCATCTGTTCAGAGTACTCATGGCGACTGCTGAAGTAGGTAAGCACATCAGCTCCCTGTAGCTTCTCCATGACAAATATGGCAATGGGCACATTCAGTGGCTTGTAGGCTCCAAAGAGAGCGGGTATGCGCTCGTGTCGCAGTGTTTTGAAGTTGTCAAACTCCGCCACAACATTATCCTCGTTCTCATCCGTTACCTCGAGGATCTTCGCCACAACGACAGTGTCCGTCGACTTTTGAATTCCCTTCACGATGGTGCTGAACTCTCCCCGTGCAATTTCCGATATAAAACTGTACTTGTCGCTCACTGAGGCATCGGTCACCCAGTTGGGCGGCTCGCGCTCACAATGGTAGTCGGTGTGCACCCGCTCTTCCTCGGGTAAGACTTCATGTCCATTCTCAGTTAGCTGCTGTAAATGCTTCATGGCTTTTGTGATGTGAATTTTGGGGGCATCTGCTCCTGAAGTGGATGCGGCCACAGGGATACCCATTTCACTCCAACCGATACGATTTTTGGATGCCAGCCTGAACTGATAGCTGGTGTTCGGCTGCAGGTCATGCAACAGGTAGAATTCGTGATCGATGTTGTCGGCCACAGTTGTCCAGGCATCACAGCTAGCCAGTTTGTATTGCAGGCTGTAACACAGCACGGCCGAATGGCCATCGTCACGGGGTTGTTTCCATCTCAGTAGAATTTCGGTTCCACTGTTTGCAGACACTTCAGGAGAGTCGGGCGCATCGGGAAGCGTGGCGATCACAATGCGGCATCGCGTCACAGTCTGGCCAACCTTATTTCTGGCCACTGCCTTGTAGACACCAACGTCAAAGTGCACCGCCGGCTCGAATCGCAGTATGGAGCGACCATCCTCATCGAAGGTGATTTTAATTCTCTTGCTCTCGGACAGCACCATGTCGTTCTTGAACCACTGCACGCACGGCTTGGGATCGCCCACCGCGAAGCAATGTATATGAGCCGGCTGGTTTTCGGTAATAGCAATCGTTTGTGGTTTCTCTCTGAAGAATGGAGGATACCCATCTCGCTGGCTTTCGATCATGGCGTCGGCTTCTGTGTATTCGTCCAGGCGTGGTCCCAGCTCCGTACGGAGTCGCCTAATGGAGTACGAGTCATTTGCAGCATACATGCTAATCCGACTGCGAGTGCGTTCGTCGTCAATTTCTTCGTCCATGATGTCGGTGAAGCGACGTCGTTCCCGTATAACAGGTAGCTGGAAAGATGGGCTTGTGTTATTGGTGGATTCTTAAACTCCATCTCAATGTGTAACATATTAATGATGAAGCCATGGGTGCACAGACAAAGAAACTACATTTTGGGGACTTTCAGAAACCTATTATACCCTTGCAGAGGGTATATTAAAATTGTCCAGATGTTAGTAACGCATAGAAGGAAGCATTTTCGACCACATAAAGTATATATATTCTTGATCAGCATGACGAGCTGAGTCGATATGGCCTTGTCCGTCTGTTTCTATGCTATATCCTTCGTCAGTTTTAAAGCTATCGCTACCAAACTTTGCACGAAGTCCTCTGTTACAAACACGCTGCACATTTGTTGGAACCGACCGGATCGGATGACTATAACATATAGCTGTTATAGGAACGATCGGTCGCAAAACAAGTTCTAGTGAGAAAAACTTTTTTGTTTTCAATGCAAACGTCTCCAAACTCCATATTTACTAGTTTTTAATGCTTTTTCATGATTCTGCTAAATTTGGTTGAAATCGGACATCTATATAGTATAGCTGCCATAGAAAAGTAAGGTTAGAAAAATAGTCTTGGTAAGAAAAACTTTTTGTTTTCAATGTAAGCCTCTTTAAAATTGATACATATTTATTTTATAAGTTTTCACACAATTCTTGACGGTTTTGTCAAAATCGGATGACTATAGGTTATAGCTGCCATATGAATGATCGGTCGAGAAACTAGTTTTAGTGAGAAAAACTTTTTTGTTTTTAAAGAAAACGCCTCCAAACTTTGTATTTTTTAGTTTGATATGCTTTTCCATAATTCCACTAAGTTTGTTCGAAATCGGACATCTATATAGTATAGCTGTCATACTAAAGTAGAGTCAGAAAAGTAGTCTTATTGAGAAAAACTTGTTGGTTTTCAGGGGTGGATATGTTCTTCAAATTAGTTAGAGAACGTGCTGCAAGGGTATACCTCTATTCCTCTATTTTTTTGAATTTAGAAGTTAGTTTATTCTTAGAACTTACCGACCAATCCACGGAGTCGTTAATCGCAAATGATGGTGATCTTCTATGGGCCACCTTCATGTACTCGCGCAACCTAACTGGGAAGTTGACATCGCGTAGTTGGAGCAAGTATGTGTCGGGTCCATACTGGTAGCTGGTTATGCAAGGTTATATTAGTCTATTGTTCAGTTATAATTATGGATCTATACTTACTGGCTTTCGGATTGAATAAGACCCAGCTCATAGTCGGGATGCAGAAATTTGGAAACGACTTCCTCGCGCTTGGCTCTCTTTCTTGGCTCCGGCAAGGGTTCTGGAGTGGGTTCCGGTGTATACACATGACCGGGGGGGTATACCATTTTCGAAGGATGTTGGAAACAGCCACTCAGCCGACGTCTGCGGAAATAGTTTTTGCACGAGGCATTTGCATACCAATCCCTGAAGTGGTCATAGTAGTTCCTCAAGCGATCTGTACCAATTTGATAATCTCCATCGGACACTTGACGATCCAGCATGAAGAACCAGGGATGTTTCAATGCTGTCCTAACATCCATTCGCTCTTCTGGACTGTACAGCAGTAGGCGACTGATAAAGTCACGACCATCATCCGAGATATGAGTCCATAGCTCATCCTTAAAGTCCCAACGGCCCTCGCGGATTTTGTTCAGCGTTTCCCTGTCATCTGCTCCTTGGAAGGGATTATGACCGCTGAGCAGTACATATGTAATCAAGCCCAGGGACCACATGTCGTGGGAGAAGTTGACGCCTTCTTTGTTGACAACTTCCGGCGAAACGAATTCTGGCATTCCATAATCCAGTGTCGATAGATTGTGCTTGTTGATTTTCCTGGATAAACCGAAATCTGACACCTTGATGTGATCACCGCCGACAATCGAAATCAACATATCCTTGATCTGAAATTATGAATTGTTAGTAGGGGATTCACACCAGCAAGTCCTTCGACTGCTCACCGTTAAACCCATGTGACCAACGCCGATTTCGTGCATATGCTCCAATCCCCACAAAGTCTGCCTGATATAGTTGGCAATATCCCGTTCGGTGTAATAGTCGCGACGCAGCAGATTATCCTTCACCAGCTCCCCACCAGCGGCCAGCTCCATTATGAGAGTAACGCTACGATCTGTATCGTACGCATCATAAGGACGAATGAGATTCTTATGATTGAATGTGTTCATCATTTCCAATTCATTCAACATAAACGGACGAAGCTCTGGTCTGCCATACATAATCTTGGCTGCATAGTTGTCGCCGGAGGCACGTTCCACTGCATGATAGGTAATGCCCTGGGTACCGCGACCCAATTCATCGCCTATGTCATACTTGTCCTCGTAACGCAGTTGCCGCGATCGAACATAGGGGTGTCTGCCGTATGTCTTGTAGATGTATTGATCTTCATTTTCTTCAATGTGGACGGTCACAGAAGTGCTAACTGAGCCTGCGATGTTTCTTGCACTAACTGAGTACAAGCCGCCGTCTTTTATGATGGAATCGTGGATTGATAGCACGTAAATGTCGGGATCAAATGAGTTGATCTAGAGAAAAAAACACATTATACGTAAATTTTATACTCCGAATATTTGAAGAGCTACTCAACTTACCTTAATGCGTGATGAGTCCGCCAGTGGTTTCCAATCCTTGTACCATTGTACCTCCGGTAAGGGAAAACCAGTAACTCTTGCTTCGATACGTCCATTTTTGCGTGCCATTATGAATGTTTCATCGGGTCGCTTAATAAAGCGTGGATGCTCGGCAATTTCTAATCTTACCCGCTGCCTGGCCTCACCGTGTTCATTGGTGGCCACAGCCTCATACCATCCAACATCGCGATCCAGCATGCTGTATATAAAATAATTGAATTGAAATGGATTTTTTAGTGATATTATTAATGCAGTTCAAGCAAGCTTTACCCATTCTATTTTTGGATATTAAAATATCCATTTAATGTTAAATTGATCTTAAATTTTCATCCAACGGAGATGAAAATCATCCAAAGCATATGAAAAATTAATATTTTAAAATCAAAAAAGTTAACTTGGACTCTGCCAAAGTTTTGATACCCTTGCAGCACGTTTTTCTAACTAAGACTACTTTTCGGAGCTTACTTTTCTATGGGAGCTATACCGCATAGATAACCGATTTCGACCAAACTTTGTGGAATAATGCAAAAGCATAACGAACGAACATGTCAGAAGTTTGGAGTCGATTCCTTTTAAAACAAAAAAGTTTTTCTTATTATAACTTCTTTTTCGAACGATCATTTGTACTGCAGCTATATGCTTTAGTCAACCGATTTTGACTAAACTTTGTAGAATTGTGTTAAAGCATATTAAATTAATAATTGCAAATTTTAAGAACATTTCCATGGAAAACAAAAAAGTTTTTCTCACTAAGACTAGTTTTTAGAGTCTACTTTTCTATGACAGCTATACTATAATAATGTGCGATTTCAACCAACCTTAGTAGAATCGTGGTAAAGCATCGCAAAATAACAAATACAAAGTTTTAAGGCGTTTCCATTGAAAGCAAAACAGTTTTTCTCACTAAGACTAGTTTTCCGATCCGATCCTACCGGAACTATAGAATTTAAAGCGGTAGCTCTTACCTGTTCACAAACAGAGTTGCCTGTCCATTTCTGGTATAGCTATGATCGAATCTTCCGCCAGATTCTATCAGCATGTCGTTGAAATAATAGGTCATCTTCGGTTTAGGATATCCATAAACGAACCACATTAGCTCTGTATTGTGTCCCTTAACTCCAAAGCTAACGTCCTGCTCGCGAAGTAGAAATCTTTTTTAAGGGGAAAACAAATAGGTTCAATCAAAAGTTGGCACAATAATTTGTATTACTTTAAGGACTTACTGTGGGGCTTGTGCCAGTCCATCGTGGGGAGGACGTTCAATATCGAAGTCCTTGGGGAAATAAGGTGAAGTTTCTGGCCTGAAGTCTGTACCAGGTGGCAGATATGTATATGCTTTTGGTGGATCTGGTACGAGTTTTTGCCTGTAACGAGATCAAAAAGGTTAACTCCATTGCTGGAACATGTCTTCAACTGGACCTACCTATAGGTTTGTGTGTAGGGACTGGGATCGCTAACACCGAATTTATTTTCCACACGAACTCTAAATCTGTAATCCCTAAATGGTTCCAAGTTACGCATGTCACATGCGCAGCTACGTATGCCAGTTCTGATGGTACGCCAGTCACCATCCGGTAGGTCCATCATTTCGAGCTGTCACAATGTCAAGTTTTGAGTGATTCGTAACAAGGAAAGCTGAGCGAATGGTTGGTGCTTACCTGATAAGTGACAGGGTAACGAGGAGTCAGTGGTACTGACGGTTTCCAGGACAGTCGCAAGCGGCGGTCAGTCATGCGCGAAATAATGGGACCTTCGGACAATGGTGGAGGAGCGCCAGACTTTTTGTATTTCTTGAAGTCCGCATACTGGTCTCCCAGGGGTCGTTGCTGAGTGTCCACAGCTTCGGTGGGAACAGAAATGAGAATTAAACATAGCCTTCCAGCGAGTAGACTTCTACTTACAATCGAAAAATAGCTCAGCATGGCAAATGTCGTCTCCATAAGGATTGTAAATACGGCAAGCGTATCGTCCCACATCACTCTCCGTCACATTCTTGATGGTGAGTCGCAACAGACCGTTGGGTTCAATGTCAATCAACAGTCTATCGGATGGGAACAGTTTCTGTTCATTCTTGAACCACTCCACTTCAGGCTCTGGATAGCCTGTCGCACAAGCGGTGAACTTAGCAGCCATTCCCTCATAGACATCGCAGTCTCCGATCTTTTTAAGAAACACTGGAGCCTCGGAACGCGAATGCTTCTTACTGCAAAATGTAAAGCGCTTTAGTTCCGGCTTACTGACCCTGGCTACACTGGATACTCACATTTCATTCACTATATCCATACGACCCTGAGTGATATCCTTGCCTTCCTTATTGCTGGCAATGCATTTGTAAACACCCTGGTCAGCCTTTTCGCAGTTGTTCACGATGAGAGTGTGATGATCGCCATCATTTTTGAAGCTATATTTGTTGGAGGGATTGATGGGCTTGTCCTGGAAATACCAGGTAAGCTCTGGATAGGGAACACCAGAAACGGTGACTGGAACCTTCGCATTGTTGCCGAGTACTTGCTGATGGTCTGATATCTTCTGAGTGAATACTGGGGGCTTGTACACCTTTCTCACATTTGCATTGCAAGTGGACGAGTCCTCACCCAGAGGATTAGCCAGGAGACAAGAGTAGTTTCCAGAATCCGAAGTTTCCGCTGGTTTGATATTCAGTCCGATGTGCTTTCCATCACAAGTCATCAGTAGACGTTCGCTGGGTGCTAAGGGTACTCCATCCTTGGACCAAATTACCTCAGGCATTGGATTGGCTATGAAGGGTGCGGATATGATCAGCTCTTGGCCCTCGTCCGCATTGACATCCCTCAGAGAGGACACAAATTGGGGTGCTTCTTCGGGAGCTGCTTCATCAGCCTTGGGGGCCACATACAGCTTGGCCTTGGACGCAGTTGTGCCCTCGGAGTTCTGTGCTATAACTTCATACAGGCCGGAATCACTTGGTGCGGTTTTCTCAATAATAAGGCTGGTGGTATTATCAGGATTTTCCACAATTGCAATGTGTTTGGCGTCGGGCAGTATTTCATGACCATTATGGAACCATTGAAGTTTTGGCTTTGGATGTCCGTCTACCTTGATGCTCATTTTCACAGGGAATCCTTCGATGCTGGATGAATCCTGCAGTTCAGCAATAAATGCCGGCTTGGACTCCTTTGGTACGACTTGGATTTTGGATGTACCCTCCACCTCGCCGCCCTTGTTCGCTATCAAGCACTTGTAGACACCAGCGTCGTGCGGCTGAGCCGCATCAATGCTGTAAAAGGGAGAGAGAGGGGTACAGAAATTGTTTGGCATAAGTTTTAATGGGCGGGGGGACCTACCTTAGACCAATTTGACCATTAGGGTTGTTGATGAAGTTTATCTCGGGACTTGGGCGTAGCAGCATACCATCCTTGTACCACTTTATCTCAGGTGCAGGGAAACCCGTCACATGAGCCTCAATTTTAAGGGGTTGTCCCACAATGACGATTTGATTCTCAATTGGTTTTATAAACTGTGGCTCCAGTTCCTCAGCTGTAAAGTAGAACAAGTAAATGTAAGTGCACCTAAGGATTAGGGGACAGCTCCCAGGTTAGTTTTCTACTTACGTTTAACGGCAACGGCGCACAGGGCCACCTTTTCACCATGTGGATTGGAAATAATCAGTTTGTAGGCACCGGAATCATTTGGCTGGCAGTTGTTGATTTCCAATTTGACCAATCCCTCTGGAGTGGTTGTCGTTTTCACACTGCAAAATGTAAGGACAACTGTTAAGTGGCCCAGCCTCATTTCTCCTCGTGCTTACCTCTCGCTAGGCTTAATCTCGTCGCCATCCTTGAACCACTGAACTGTTGGCAATGGGCTACCATCGACGGCACACTCCAGTATGAGAGGCTCGCCTTGCAGCACATCAAGAGCATTGTCCAGCTTTTGGACAAAGCTGGGAGCCAGCGCTTGCAGCGCCAGTTTGAATGGTGCCTTCGTCACACCAATTTCATTCTTCGCCACACAGGCATACTAAGTGGCACACCAAAGATTAGTATCGACTCAGGATAGAGCTGTTAAGGAAACTTACCAATCCTGCTTCATTTTCCCTAAATGTTTTTATTTCAAACTGACCCTCAATTTGATCAGTTGACTTCTTGTTGCTCTCAGCGCTGTAGAGTTTCTGCTGGGTAGTTTTGTTTACAGCCTCGAAGTTGATGGGTTTGTCGTCCTTAACCCATTCCAGGGTGGGCAGGGGCACTCCATGCACCAACACCTTGGTGGTGACGGACCTGTAATCATGAATACTTTGGTCCTCGGGATGAACTATAAAGGTGGGCTTCTCCACTGAAAGAATGTAAATCAATTAAATGTTAGTTGGCTCAAAGGAAGGCTGATTACCCACCAAGTACGTTCAAGTTGAAGTCCAGGGTGGATCTTCCCTCGCTGTTGACCGCTGTTATGGTATATTTGCCATCCTCGCTGGGAGAGACCGACTGGAAGACCAGTCTGTATTTGTCACCTTCTACATCGGCGATAACCTCACAGTTTTCATTGTTGCACAGATTCTCATTACCCCTGGTCCAGGAAACCTTGGGCTTGGGATTGGCCAGTACCAAAGCTTCAAAGCACACCGTGTCACCGGGCAGGCATTTGTGATCCTCTAGTCCAGAGATTTCTGGCTTGGCCAGAACATCTATCCAGCCATTAGTGGACAATTCGCCGTATTTATTTTTCACCTTCAGTTCGTAGCGAGCCGAGTCCTTGATGTCAGCTGAAATGAAAATGATGAGGGATGAGGAACTTGGTGTCTACAGAGTAGGCGCTGTAATAGAGATGGTACAGCAGCAACTGGATAACAAGAAAGAAAGTGGGTCAAGCCCGACTATAACATACTCTGTACCAACGAAATTATACGCTCAGCATCACTTTTGATGCTGCAGTAGCAGCTGAAAGCAGCAGCGAACAATCTTTTGATCATAACTCGACAACCGTTCATCCGATCTTCATTATTCATTTGGCGTATCGATAAGTTATCCTGATTACTAAATATGTTTAGAAAGTATGAACTATCTATCTTTAAAACTGTGGGAGATGTGACGTTTTTTCTAAATTGCGGTGGTGGGAGGGGGCGAGGCCAGAATTAAAAATCATCTTAATCTGCCTGAAGACATAAGAAGCCAATGTCTCGTACATGTCAAACCTCTATCTCTTGCCATCTCTGAGATCTGTGCGTTCATACGGACAGACAGACGGACATGGCTATATCGACTCGGCTCGGTTGATGCTGATCAAGAATATATATACTTTATGGGGTCGGAGATGCTTCCTTCTGGCTGTTACATACTTTTGCACCAACTTATAATACTCTAAGTACCTATAGGTATAGAGTATAAAAACAAAGTACATTCACTTTTACCTTTCAAAATATTCAATGTGCAGGTATATTGCTTCAAGCCATGTTCCAGATCCTTGACATCAGTCTTCAGTTTAGCGGCATCGCTATCCTTAATTGGCTGTCCATCCTTCAGAAGTACTATTTCCGGAGCAGGGTCTGCAGTAAATATGACTGGTTCGGAAACATTATCTCCTTTTTGCACTTTAATGTCGCGTAGTCCGGATCCTGCAGTAAGCAGAGGCTTGCGATACTCTGCGATACCTTTAGAACAAAAATATATGGAAATGTTTCATTACAGAAAACACAAAATCGTAGTAGCACTTTCACTTACCCAATAACGAAAGGTCTCCCTGGTGCGACTTTTCTCCGCACTTATTTTGCAAAACTACCTTGTACTCTCCCGCATCAACAAGATCCAAGGACTGTACTTCTAGCTTATAATGATCCTACATTAACAAAATCGTTTGGTTTTTCACTAATTCTTGAACGGGTATACTTATAATACAGACCCCGTCGACAGAAATCGCTGTATGCTTGTCGGCTGATATGGGTTTTCCATCGTGATACCAAACGGCTTCTGGTTTGGGTATACCCTTGGCAATAACTTCATATCTAAGTGGCAGACTTTCGAAGCTGTGTTGTTGGAAGACATCAACGTGCAGAATTTCGGGAACCGCTATAATAAATGTTTCGAGTTAGTAACATTCATTTATTTTTCATTGAAATGAGAGAGTGTTTCCGAAAACTCTTTTAATTTTGTTGTTTCGAAGGTGTCCCAGGGGTTGCATACGCTTTAAAAAATCGTATAATTCTTAGGGATATATTATTGTAAAGTAAGAGAATGGCACAATGCTCTAATGTCTAAAACACTCAAGACAAAACACTCCCAAAAACTGTTAAAGGGGCATTTTAAACCACCTTAAGCTCAAATTATCCAAAATCTAAACATTCACGGAACGGATTCATGTAACAACCCTTTCATAAAATATATCTTGTTACCTAGCATCAAAGATTTATGAATATTATTGATGATGCATGTGGAATAAATCGAAAATTGGTAGCTTATGTCAGCTACCAGGTATAATCGTGTTTTGTCATCTATAATATCTATAAATCATTGCTGGTATACAGTTTGTCATCTATTTTTTGGGTTTTCTGGACTATCCAAAGTTTATTTGAATAAGAAAATTAATATATAAATACAAAGGATACTCGGAAATATGTTTATATATATATGGCGAAATGCTACAAAACTGGTTGAATGTTAACCATTGTTTAGTTTAATTCTATAAAATTCTAAGTAACTCATTGGTTTAGTCATGGAAATGTAGCATTCTATACAATTTTATACATTTATCGAATGATCTTCCTTTAAAAACTTATGCTCATCTCAAAGCACTGTATCCCTATGACATGTGCTGGGTACTACTTCTAAGAAACTGTTTCAACTTAGTTTTCTTCAAAATATTGTTTAGTCAACTGTTTTAACTCTTTTTCATTAATGGATAGACAATAAAGACACTTTATATATTTGATTGGAAAATGTGATTCTGGGACACTTACGAATTGTTTCCGAATTATTGATTTTCGGTTGGAAGAGTTTTCGGTTACACCTCTGCCATTGTTAAATGGTTGTTCAAGATTTCTGTTAGCTTATGTGTGTATTTACATATGCATGACATGGGATTAGATTTAGGAATAGCGAGACAGGCAAACAATTATCCACAGGATGCATCAAATAAGTTTTCATTCCCTTCTACCTTAACATATAGATTTAGACTATCAAGAAACCAGCTTAGAACCTTACTTAAGGTACCGAGTAAATAGTATTGATATCGATATCGGTGCTAAAGAACTCGTGATCCTAATTTTATGACCTGTGGTGCTGTACCAGATATAATGCTGTGCTTTTAAGAAAGAAAACTATAAAAACGATTTGCAGTCGAGGAATGCTAGGCTCTTCCCTTGCAACTTTGCTGAAAATAGTTCTTACAATTTATAACATTTCATATTCGACTTTAAGAATTATCTTTGAATATATGAATGCAAAATACAAATACAAACACTGATATTTTCTAAGTCTTAAAATCTTCCCTTTTTGATAAGGCTTTTATAAATCACAAATCTAGAATTGGTCAGAACTGAGACGGAAGGCAACTGGAATAGTCTTGGAATAGTTTAATACTTTCTCCAATCAATTTACCTTGAAATGGAAAAGGGGGATTTTAAAAAAGAATAGGAATTCTTTAGTAGCTTCTTTCTTACAAATAAGATGGATTGATAGATAGACCTAAGGTCAGTGCTAGTTCAACTCAAATATTACTGCTGATCAAGAATGGATATACTTTAAGGGGTTGGAGATGCTTTGAAGTATTTACATACAATCATTCGCACAAATTTCGTAAAAAGTCTTATAAATGTTTTGCTCGCACACCAAATACTTGGAACGCACGAGGTTAGGCACTATTGCAAGCAATTCATTCGATCATCTTAAGGGTTCCACCCCTTTAGCTGGCTTCATTCAAAGTTAGATAACGGCGGCGACAACATATAATATATATTTACATCCTTAATTCTACAAGTTCAATCCCAAACCCTTTGAGGTTTTTGTGTGTTTGGTTAATAATCTTAACATACTAATTGTTTAGGTTGAGTTGATGCTTCACATTCATATGTACAGTAAACTATATGCAGTTCTATTCAGAAATACTTTGCACATGTTTTTTTTTGGTTAAAAGTAGTTAATAAGTATTGTTGTTTTTTGTTATTGATAATATGTGTGGTTTACCCCCTTCTTCAGGTTGTTCTGTCGTCGCAATCAAAGTTTTTGTAACGGTCTGTTCCATAGACAAGGAGTCGCTGGCTGTATTAAGATTTCGTATTCTCATGAGTTTTAGTTTCAATTAAAATTTGTGTACTTAAATATCTTTGGCCTCACTTTATTGATAATATTTAAAAAAAGATATTTGAAATGCAACCAACTGAGTCAAGTTAGATTTGAATAGTTTAGTATTAAATTCTGAAATAAAAATGATTTAAAAGGGCTTCCCTGCCGAAAATCCTGGCACACATAAGCCCGTAGTATTCAAGAGTATACCTTATTTCTCCCATGGTAAAAAAAAGGAAACATTGTGTAAAGGGAAATGTGGCAAAAACTGAGGGCTTAAAAAATCAGGTATTTACCTTGTCTGGCGAAAAGTGTGGAAAATGGAATAGCTTTGGGTTTAAATATCAGCGAATTTTGCATAAGACTTTCCTATTTCGTTGGTTAAATCGTAGGTAAGGAGGTTCTTGGAAAGTTCTTGGATACTTAGATGGAAGCAGATGAACCAATTGTTTAAATCCCATCACATTTCACAAGACAAGGTATTTACCCAGAATAGGTTAGTTTATGTACCGCCGCGTGAAGTCTATCCACCAAATACTTACTCAGCACCACAACCTTGCAAGTCGAGGTTGTCTCGCCAATAAAGTTGGCGGCCTTAACTTCATAGGTGCCCGCATCCTCAGTTCTGGCCAGATTCAGAGTAAGGTAATAGTTTTCAATGCGTTGCGAATCGCGTGAAATTTTGATGCGTGCATCTTCGTAGATTTCATGACCGTCCTTAAACCTAAGAAGAAACAGTTTTGTGTCACTTGCATCAAGGAGACGTTGAATCTGTTTACCATTTAATGCTAGCCTCAGGTTCACTATACACCTCCACCTCCAGGGTGACCGAGTTACCCTCTTTCACCTCAACATCCTTGAGAGGTCGTCTTATTTTGGGCTTGCCTGAAATTACAAGGAAGTTGAGTTTTCCACCTGTTCGATGCACTGGCCACCACACACTTACAGTTGACAGTTACCACACAGTTGTCTTCCAGTTTTCCATAATCGTTCATGATCTTGCAGCAGTAGGTACCCTGCATATTGGTCGCCACTTCTTTAAGGATCAGTTTAAACTCATCACCCTCTTCGACGCGTCGGAAATCATTCCTCTTCTCATCAATTTCGATGCCATCGATATACCATTTGGCATGTGGACGTGGATAGGCATCGACTCCCACCACAAGCTCCACATTGCATTCTCCCTCCGTGACGGTAATGTTTTTCAGTTTTTTTGTGTATTCGGGAGTGCATTTAATGAGCACCTGCGTCTCACTGGTGGCAGCGCCATGTTCGTTCTTTGCCTTGACCGTGTATTTGCCCGCATCCACGCGAGTTGCCCCACTGATCTTCAGTGTGTAAGCATTTCCGTCACAGCTGACGCTATATTTTGAGTCAGTTAGCTTGATTTCGGTTTCATCGTGATACCAGGATAGGGTGGCCTCGGGGAATGCATCTATACGCACAGTGATTTGCACATTCTCCTTCTCGCCGTGTATGTATTCACTCTCGAAGTGCTTCACTATAATTGGCTTGGATTTGACGGTGCAGTTCCAGTCCTCCGAAGTTTGGCTAAGATCATTTGTGGCCCGAATCGAGTAGTTGCCCGACTGGGCGAGTTTAATTTGAGAAATTTCCAGTACAACTTTCTCCAAGCTTTTGCCAATAGAACTGGAGGATATTTTGACATTGCTCTCACTGGACACATCCTTGCCGTTGTTGGTAACAATCACGGCCGGCTGTGGATAGCCCTCAACCTCAATTTCAATTTTAACCGTCTCTCCGGCGGTGCAGGTGACATTTTGAATCTTCTTTATTTTGGGAGGAGCTGAAAGCATTAAAGAAGTATTAAAGGATGTGATGAATGCATATTTTAATATCAATAAATGGCTTTTCCCTTATTTTCCAATTACCTTTCACGACTAGACTAATAGAGGACTCATCCTGTCCCAACTCATTGATAGCTTCAATGGTATACACTCCGGCATCCTCTGTTTTCACATTCTTAATAACCAGCGACATGCTTTCATCATCCTCATACATGAACTTGTGTCTGTCATCCACCTGAATGACTTCACCCTCGTGTTTCCAGAGCACAGCTGGCTTGGGGAAACCCTTGCACGTAAGCTCCAGTATGGCCGATGCCCCAATGCTGGTGTTTGCCTCACGATGCTCGATCACAAGGGTTGGTTTTTCCGGTTCCCTGTTCAAAGTTTGTATAGCACCCTGAACCGATAGCTCAGCACTGCAGGATATATTTCCCGTGGATGTTTGAGCAACGCAAGTATAGATTCCAGCATCCTCGGGCTTGACATGTTGAAAGACCAAAGCGAGTGAGTCTTCGTCCTCGCCAAACAGCACTTTGAAACGTTCCTCTGGATCGAACTCCTCTCCGTTGCGTTTCCAAGCAAACACGGGTTTCTCACCAGCTGGCAATATTTGACCGCTGAGGGCGCCAAACGGATTGCGATCCTCTGTGGTTAGAAAGGAGGTTAATGAATGAAGGCATCGGCTTCAACTAAAGATGTACAAATACTTGCCCACTGTTGTAGCCACAGCCACACAAGTGGCCTCGCCATGCTTGTTGGTTGCCTTGCAAGAGTAGGTGCCACCATCATCCTTCTGCACATCTGCGATAACCAACTCATAGAATCCCAAATAATCCTTTTCTCGAATTATTTGAATACGATCATTGTTTTCAAGGATCTCCTTTTCATCCTTGTAGCTGAAATTACAAAAAAAGTGGTAAGAGATGATAATGAAGAAGGCCAAGCTAACATAGGCTGCGTGCCGTGTTGTACTTCAGCTTGAGAAGCTTCTGTTTTAAGAAGATTCTTCAATCAGAACTTCAATTAACTTTGGTATTCCCAACAAGCCAAACAAGCAACTTCAAAAAGAAAGGTTTGTGTGAAGTGCTGCCCATTACGTCGATGCTGCCCATCGTTAGTATTTGTTTGGCAAATTACTCAACTTTCGCTCATCTGTTCCTTGCCAACTTTAAGGATCGATTGTTCTTTGAAGCTTTCTTTATATGGCCAGAACAAAATACCCATAAAAGAGAGCTTTTCAAATTACACTGAAGGCAGTAACACGGGGCGTATGATTAATTTTTGATTAAAGCTTCGTGTTGAACTGAATTTTCCATTTTTTTGGTTTGGTATTTCATTGTTCATAATGCAAAATAGATAGGTTAAGGGGATGCAGTGTCTAAATTTCATATTTGGCTTTAAAAGGAGAAATAAATCGTTGTGAAATGGCTTAAAAGATTTTAAATCTAATAGAAGCACTGGGGAGTACCTCTTTTTTCTTATGAATCTCTAGGATATGAACCAATTTGGATTAAGAAATCTAAGTAAACAGCAGAAATTGACAAACCCCAGTCTAAACTCCACAAACAGCAGTTAAAATAGCTAATAATAAAATAGAAATTCCTCTATTTCATACTTACAATTTGACTCTGGGTTTCGGATCACCTTGTATCTTAATCATGAACCGGAACAGAGTATTCTCAATCATTTCAGCATTTTTTAGGCTAACCAAAAAGGCTGGCGGCACATTCGTCTTGGTTTCATCATAGCCCGGTGCTGCAATATTCTTTGCTTGGTACAAGAGATTTATAGAGCGGACAGCAGCGGATAGCATACCTTGGCCAACAGCTAGCTGGGCCGATACCGTTGTTGTTTCCGTCGCAGATTGAGCGCGTACGGTGTACGTTCCGGCATCGCTCTCACTGCAAGTATGCGAAATGTTGAACGAAACTCGAAACCATTCGATCATCGGTGACAAACCTGCAATTTTTGATGTCCAATCGGAATGAGTTCATTGCCGCACTGGTTTGTGTAACGCGATCTGCCAATGGATCCTCCAGTGGCTTATTATCCTTCAACCAGGTAACCAATCCAGGCTTCTCCTTAAATTGAATTTCAAAATGCGCAGCCTCACCAGCTAAAGAATATCAGGTGTTACAGGTGCTACTCTACTTTGGGGATGGATGATAGCTAGTTGGGTCAGACTTACGATTCACTTGCACACTCTTCAACATTTTGACCACCACTGGTTTATCAACGGAACGCAACGGTTCCTCTTCTAACAGCCGAGACGATGATCGGATGCCAGCACGGGACTCGGCTACTGAATAGGAGGCGCGGCTTTCGGCGCGACTTTCTGCACGGCTCTCAGTACGTCCGGTAGCAAGCAGAGATGAACGTGCTTCAACTCGGTCTAAGGCACTGCGATCATGCCTAGAACTTATTCCATAGTGTTTCTCAGCGGTGCTGTCGTAGGAGGTGCCCCTGTTGGATCTAGAACTCGCTTCACGAGAACGGCGAAAAATACAAGAAATTAATGGAAATACGCCACGAAGAGTTCATCGATCAATCATTTAGGTAACCAATAAACAATTTTGATGAATTAAAATTGACTAATTTGGAAATTTTATAAAAAGATCATCACAAAAACTATATCATTGATGGGGCAATATTTAGTGGGAACAACTTGGAGATGGGAATTGAAAGTTAATTGGACAAGCTTCGTGTCTGTGTATACGGATATGAAAACAAAAAACTATGTGTACATTATTTATAATGGATCACAAAGGTCACGGAAGTCTCTAGAAATTTTGGCCTGAACCAATCGAAAACGAGCTTAGTTAAGAGACAAGTAAGCTAGAAAACTGAAGTCTATGTTGGGTTGCTGTTCTCTGAAAGACAGAGATCATAAATTTTATGGACCATACGTTAGACCAGGCAACATACTTTTTTCAGTACAGTAAGGAGATGATGGTAGTTCTAGATGGGTTTCCTGTGCTGAACATGAATCTGTTTTCTGAATAGATATATTCTAAATCTAGAATACTCTGACATAAAGAATTCTAAACATTTCTGCGATTTTTTCAATCGAAGATATATTATTCAAAATGATCATACTTTATACCGCCCAGGGGTATGCAATGGTTTTTGATTAACATTTTCATAAGAATTAAATTTAAATTTAATAATTTTCAGCACGTGTATTCAAAATAATATATCTTCGCTCTAAAAAAAATCGCAGAATTGATTGATATTGTTCGTTTCAAAGATAAGAAATAGTTCTTTATGATAATATCATAGAGAGTTGCAACAATAGTATAGGTTCCCCATAAAACATGTTTGAAAAGGGTTATACTAGGCAGCAAGGTGTAATAGATTAAAGGATTTGTAGTGATGATAAAATCCAAATATCCCAAATATTTATACGATTTTTTTTCGAGAGCTTTTTTAGCTATTAGTTTGGCACTGGGTAATAAGAAATTTCCGTGACACATTTGAATATCTGCGATTGCAAAACGGTTACTTTACGAACATAGAATGATAGCTTCAACGATTTACATGCAACACTATGAGGTGTCCATTTACATTTAATCCCGACACACATTTCGCAAGCAACTTCAACCAATGATTGCAGTATTACCCACAATTATCCTAAAGGTAAACTTCATCTGAGATTGTAAACTAACAAAGATGTACACTGACGTTGGATGTACAATAGACATTGCGGACACATTCATACATACACCGTGAATACACCTGGAACTTACTTTCATAACGCCGCTTTGAGGTACGGGAATAGCCGGAATAGTAATCATCCGCCATACCGCCAACGCTTTGGCCTCGGGCTTCAAAATCTGCACTTGGCTCTCTGAAATCGTCAGCAATAGACTCAGTATATTCGCCACCAATCTCATAAATGTCAATGGGCTCCTCAACAATCTCGTAAATGGGTCGTTTCTTTTTAATGGGTGGGTTAAATATATGTAGAAAGTCACGGGCCTTGGCCTTTTGTACAGTGTCTTGGGCATATTTAGTAGAGTCCGTTGACTTGAGGACCGTATTTTTAATGCTGCGTATTTTTTGCTTTGCATTGCGAAGCGACGTGTCGGAACTGGATACGTCATAGATGCCTTCAAAGAAGTTCTGCGTTTTCTGCTCTAGACTCTCAGTATGGACTAGAACGCGCTTGATGGTGGGCGGCGGCGGTGGTGGCGGTGATGGGGGTCGCGCCTTAACAATTAGTATCTCAATGGTGGTTTCGTACGAAATGAGCGGAAGCGGTTGAAAGAAGCCGGGCATGCGCACAAAGTGCGGGGGCAAGGGCGGGGGTGGTGGTCCCTGGCCGGGTGCAAAATGAGAGCCACCATTTCGGTTGGATGCGATGTTGGCAAGTGAGCTGTTCCAATGCGTTAGTGAAGCAGAATCGGTTATATTAGTAGTATATCCCTGTCGGCTTTGGGTTTTCTTCTGTTCGCTATCGCTGTCTTTCAGGGATTCGTTGTAGCCAACGATGTCTGTAAGCTGGATCGGTTTATGTTTGGTTACGTTGATGCACGTGTTATCGCTGTCTACTGGGGGATGTAGTTCTATTTTTGGAATCGGAGGTGTTTCGGTTATTATGGGAATCGAGGGTGGCGTCGCATTACTTGTACGTTCTTCAGCGTCCTTACCAGCTGATGTCGTTTCGTTGCCAACGTCGACTTGTTGCGATGCCGTGAGAATAAGAGTTTCGCTTGAAATAACTAGATCGCTTTCAGTTGGCTTTTCGGCAGTTGCCTTATCTTTGATACTTCGGGTCGGAGATACTGAGCTTACAGGGTGAACGGTCACGGGATGAACTATTTCCGAAGTAATTTTCGGATCGGGTGTGGGACTCTTGGCTGGTGTCGACTTCGCAATGTCTTTGGTGACGACGCTGGAAGATTCAACATGCGATACCTTCTCAACTGTTTGGGAAGCTGCCTTCAAATCTACGGACGATTGTGCAACTTCGCTTGATTTCGATATATCGCTTGATTTAGAACTAAACTTGACGTGTGATGCAGAGATCGTGGCTGTTCTTACATTCGTCTCAGCGGGCGACTTGGTAGTGTCTTGTCGGTTCTGTTGCTTTTTGTAAAGCTCAATGGACTCCTGCTCAAATTTGAGCAGTTCCTGATGCTCCAACTGCAGACGCTCTTTCGTCTCTTTGCTCAAGAAGTAATTCTCGGCCACATCGGAGGGACGTACACTTGAACTGGGATCGTGAGCCTCGGCCTTTTGTGGTAGGTGCAGTATTAGTTCGCTTTCGGTGGCCACTTGAGTAGAATCCACTTTCAGATCATCAGCATGGTGTTCCTGCAATGTTACCTCTTGGTCCACATGCGAGCAGATTTCTTTGTACCAACTGAGATGTGCCTCGTCGCCGTGCGGCCTAATATCGATGGGTAAAAATGAGCTCTCGTCTGCTGTTTTCAGCGTCAAATGAATTTGTTTACTCTCTACTCTGTCCTCGATGTTGCACAGCGGTAGCTTTATGATGTTTTGCAATATAAACACCGATCTATTATCAGATATCTTTCGTACTTTAGTTATCAAAATTCTCGACTTAAACAGAAAGCAATAGCGATCGTGCGACTTCCCCTCCTTATCTATTACGGTGCACCATTCGTGCAGCAACAGTCGTCCCAATTTGTAGATATTGCCGCGAAGACCCTCAATGCTAGATATAAATCGGTTGTCGTACGCCCTACTTGGCACACTAAGCATTAACTCTAAGGCCCTCTCCAAATCCCTAACGTTTTCTTTTAAGCTTTGTGAGTATTTTATGAAATCCTGCGAAGTAGAATTTTTGAAATTAGTTTTAGCATTGTCGATGATAACGGCGGCTGTGGTAGGAATGTACTTGTGTCTGCGAAGTTCGTGTTACGACAAATACCGCAAATCATTGCTAAGCAGTATGTTTGAAACAGCATAAATGACTACAGCACAGAGTGTTGGGTGTCGTCTGTGTTACAAGAAATGTGTACATAACCAAACCTTGAACAAAAGTTGATAGTCGTTTATTCTTTGGATCGGGAGCTTCAGATGTTCAGAGAGTGATTTATCGTCCCCAAGTTTGTTGGAAAGTTCCTGGAAATAAATATATGAACAGAATATGGAGAACATGATGGTATTGATATATCAATCCTAATGTATATATTAAGGATGGGCAAATACCAAACAAAAGCTCGTCTTTGAGTATGGTACATAACAGAGGATAGTTATCTATGGCTGATGCCATGTGCTGAAAATGCGATCCATTGAAATTCGACTCCAAAAAGGCTCTCAAATGAATCGAAACTTATCAGAAGAACGGTTTAAAAATGTCTCTTTAAGAAGATTCACGGCTAGAGTACTATTTTCTCACAATTTATGTATAATTATAACTTAAGTATCACAAAGTGAGCGCATTTATGACTATTTAAATCAGTTTTAGGTCTCGAAGAAGTCTCTAATTTGATTAAAAATGTCATAAAATGTTTGCTGGGATGATATTCTCATTCGATTTTGATGAAATTGGACAAAATTATGCCGGAACAGATACATAATAATAACTGGTAAGTTATAAGACGCCAAAAATTGAAAACAAAATAGTTTTTACGACTAAAACTAGCTTTTCGACGGGTCGTTTCTAAGGCAGCCATATGCTAAAGTCATCCGATTTTAACCAAATTATGTATGATTGTGTGAAAGTACATAAAATATTTAAATGCAAAAATTGAAAAAGCGATCATTGAAAACAAAAAAGTTTTCCTCACTAAGACTGTTTTCTGACCTAACTTTTCTATGGCAGCTGTACCATATAGTGATCCGATTTAGACCAAACTTAGTGGAATCAGAAAAACGGCATGGCAAATTAATATATACTAAGTTTGGAGGCGATTTCTTTGAAAACAAAAAAGATTTTCTTACCAAAAAACAAGCTTTTCGAGAGTTCATTCCTATGAGCGCTATATGCTATAGTCGTCCGATCCGGCCGGTTTTGACAAATGGGCAGCACAGTTGTACCAGAAGACTTCTTGTAAAGTTTGTTTAACATAGCTTTCGAACTAACGGAGGAGATAGCATTCAAACAGACGGACAACTCAGCTGGTCATGCTGATCAAGAATATATATATTTTTTATGGTCGGAGATGATTCAAACTTTGCATTACAAACATCTGGACGATGTGAATATACCCACTGCAAGCGTATAAAAATGTAATTCTAAATATGAATGGGGATTACTCAACCATTGCAATAAAGCAATCAGATAAATACATTAAATATAGTTGCATCTCGTCGAAATTTCGAAAATTATAATTAGCAACCATTGTTGTTATTTATTTCAAAAACAGCTATATTATTTATGTATTAGAGCAGACATTCGACCTGCGCTGTATCTTTTGAGAAGTGTAAAGTCGTTGTAAGACATTGTATGGGCTTTTACCACTAGGATGACTTTGTAAAAATGGGTTTCCCAATTGTTGAGCAATGTTTCTTAGCCTGTGCTTTAAATTTCAGCTTAGAATATCATTTCACTTGATTTTTTTTAAGACATTGTTGAGTTTTATGAGAAGTACTTGAGGAGTACTTAAATAAGTTACGAACTAAAGCAGTTCCTAAACTTTCAGCGCTGGTAAATTCACTGTAAAGGCGTAGAACTCTATTAACAATATAAATATTGATTTTTATTTCTAGAATGTTCGAAATTAGAATTTTATATTTTTCAGGCATTCAAAATATCATTCTTTTTGTAATAACCAAAAGATTGAGTGTATATCAAAATTGATCAAATAATATATAATATTTATAAAGGTCGCGCATCCTTTGCAAATTGGCCCAATCATATGTGCTCATACACTGTACATTCATATGTCTGACCACAGCCAAAACATTCTCTATTGCTTTTTCAGTTAGGTTATTTTTGGAACTATGTTTGAAAATTTTTATCACTTGTTGCAAATATGCATATGTGTGTGTGTCTGTAGGCCAGGCGATTCTGTGGTGTCTGTATGTTCACGAAATACTTATATGAATGGTTGTGTGAACGTCTTTTAGTTGTGTATTTTAACTGAATCAAGCCTCCCACGAGCACACATTTGTAGAATGTATTATTATTAATTGCACCAACTACCTAGAAACACACACACACACACACGCACACATCATTATATGCATACACATCTATGTTTCTAAGTAATTCGAAAATCGTTTTTTAAAGTCCACAGTGAATATTAAGTAAATAAAGAAAGTTCATTTTCATAAATATCAATCAACTGTATAGACATTTGGATGTTTATATGTAAATGCTTTGAATGGTGAGGTCAAATGTGTTCATATATATATATATATATATATATTTTCACACACACACATATATATATAAAAGTGCCCGAGCGAAAAAGTTTTTCACATGTCTATACGCGTATGTTCGTTCATCCGCAAATATACGTGTATGCGTATTTTCTATACATATATGAATGTATCTTTAAAAATATCACAGAACACAGTAAAATTTTCAATAAATAATATTGCATAACTGGAAAATCGCACGAGCATAAAAAAAATGCAAATGAGACAATGGTTTCAGCTGGAACACTATTTGCATTCGATCGATATCCATTTGGGTACATTTGGTCGTTTAATTCACAACTTTTTGGAAAACTCTTATTAATTTTTGGCACAATCCGACTGAACAATGATTTGGCTTTACCAATACTTTTTAGTGGGGGGGAGTAGTTCAACCCTTTGTTAATTTTTTTAATATTTTAAAGTAAGTACCTAAGCGAATTGAAATCGGCCACGTATTGAAACAATTAGCACGACACGACCGCCAACACTACTCGGAAGAAACTGAAAAAGTGCAAAAGCTTTAGGATTGAAAAGCGTCTAGCTTTAAAAATAAACGGAAATACTCGTACACCACATACGCATAATATTCGTAAGCGATTAAAATGATTTCAATGGAAAAAGTATATTCATTTCATGTGTCTTTCGGGTGACATGTCGAACAATCATTACCCACGAAAGGGTATACTAATTTTGGTCAGATATCTTGAGCTGGTCTTAGAAAATTTGGCACAGTCTTCTGATTTTGTAACCAACTGGAGGGACTTTTATTAGCATTGGACCAGAAGGCAAGGCTAACTTAGACTGTGCCGAATAGAAACATACAGACGGACGGACAAAGCTCTATCGACTGAGCTCCTCATGCTGATTTTGGATTTGTACATATTATACTTTGTTTGGTCGGAGAGCAGGTTTTTTTTAAGTTTCACCCTTTCGAATTCACTTTTCAAATGAATAAAAAACGGTCTCTTAATGATTGTTATATCAATCCACATTCTAGACAAGGTTGTAAGCCACTTAAATTCTTACGCAAAGTTCGATCTGAAGGTTTGAATCCATCGAGTAGCTTCCTTGATCGTTTTCGGCTCTAATTTTGATCAGTCTCAGCATATAGGCTAAATTTGCCTATTTGGTACTATAATCTACAGCCGAATTGGAAGTTGCCCATTAAAAGAACCGGGTACCAAGGATCAACAAACTTGCATCACGTTTTTCTAACTAAGACTACTTTTCGCACCTTACTTTTCTATGGGAGCTATACTATATACATGTTCGATTTCGATCAAACTTAGTGAGTTCATGCAAAAGCCTGACAAACGAACATGTAAAAAGTTTGGAGTCAATGCCTTTAAAAACCAAAAAGTTTTTCTCAATAGAACTACTTTTGCGACCGATCATTGGTACTGCAGCTGTATGCTATAGTCATCCGATTTTGACAAAACTTTGTAGAATTGCGTGAAAGCAAATCTAAATATTAAATGCCTATTTAAAGGACATTTCCATGGAAAACAAAAAAGTTTTTCTCAATAAGACTACTTTTTAGGCTCTACTTTTCTATGACAGCTATACTATATAGAAGTCTGATTTCGACCAAACTAAGAAATACAAAGTTTGGAGGCGTTTCTACTTAAAATAAAAAAGTTTTTCTCACTAGAACCAGTTTTTGGACTGATCGTTCCCATGACAGCTATATGCTATAGTCAACCGATCCGGCCGATTCCCACAAATGTGCATTGTATTAAAACTAAAATACTTCCTGCAAAGTTTGGTGAAGATAACAGTCAAACTAACGGAGGATGGACCCTCTGCAAGGGTATTAAAACTCAGCTTTTAAATGAACAATTGCACTCACTTGAAAATAGGCTTTCGACTCTGCACTTGAATTAAGGAACTCTTGTGCTAAAGGCTCATTTTGGCAATATTTCACATGCTTATCAAAGTCCCGTTCTAGCCGTAGAAAGGTTTTTGCCACCATATTAGGTTGATTGCTGTAACATTTCAGGCCTTCCTTGAGCACCCTGCAAAATTATAATGTTAGTTGATATCGTGACATGGCCTTAAAGTTCGTACATGTTATGAAATTCCGCTATTTGAAGGAAGTTGCAGAAAATTATATCTTTATTATCCCGTACTGATCTTGGCACAATCGGTTTATCAACAGATTTGATATACTTGTCCACCACAAATTGCAAATCTCTTGAGAATTCCTCTTCAGTTTCGACCAGCTCCCTGAGGATAGTTCTGAAATAAAGAAAAAACCAAATGAATAGCACATAAACTAACTTATACACTTAAACAAGAGGTACCAGCAACCAATAAACACTATTTAGTAGTTTAAGTACCAATTCAACTTTTAATATTACAAATTAAATTTCAAAAAATTTCGTGCTCGCTAAAATGTCTGTTCTAGATTCAAATTTACCTCTTTTTAAATTCAGCATCGCCATTTTCTTTGCCATTTGCGGTGTTCGAGTGTGGGTTAAGCTCTAAAATTTCCATGGGTACCCATCCTTCTTTTGCTTTTTCCCCACTTTCAAACATGCGAATAAAGCATCTGGGGAAAATGTAAAAATTCTGATTATATATTGGTAATATGTAAAGGGGTCAATATTAATATAAAAAGTAAAAAGTAGAGGAAACTTATACAATCTTGCATTTTATACTAATAGATGTGCTAAATGATTTTCACATAACAATTTGATAATGGCCTTGAACACAGCTAGTTGAAGGACTTCCTAAATCGACCATTAAATTAATTCTGTGGCTAACACTTAATAGCTTATAAATATGCCGTAGCCACAACCATTTGGTTGGCCAAGTGTATATGACAGCAGTACAATATACATTCATCACATATGGCAAATATTGTGTCCAAGTAGATGATATTAATAACTGCCAAGTTTAAAGACTCTACCATGGAAAACAAGAAGCTTTTGTCGACCTTTGACCGCTCTCGAAACATTTCACACACACCATTTGTTTACCTTATTCATAACAAATCGTTCCTGAGAATGAACCGACTAAACACAGACTTTGAATCAGTAAAATATCCAACACCATACTATATTAACAATTTAAATGCCATATTTCAAGGTCATTGCTTCGAAAACTTCTGAGATTTGGGTTTGAACCACTTTTAAAGATGTTTGAAAATGATCCTGATAAAGGTAAATATCTAAGGGCCGATTACTCATCTTCTACATAGCTGCTATGTGCCAGATATATTACTAATTTGCTCTGTTATTTGTGGGATTATGTGACAGATAGTTCTATGTAGTAGAGTAGAAAACGACCCTAAGGCTATATTGGTAATCTATAGACCAAATTTCAAACACATTGCTTAAACCCCTTTTGAGATAATACTCTGAACCACTTTTGAATGTTAAAATAGACATGTTGCTACGGATACTATTGATATATTTAAATAAGCGCCTCAGTGTAATTGTCCGATTTACCAAGTGTTTTAATACATACCTTGAATTGTCCGATGTCTTGGTACTTATGAGTTCAACCAAATCTCCACGGGAAACGCTTATCTCACCAGCATCAGTTGCTTGAGCCACATAGTCCTGACTCACAAAGACCACATCCAATACCTGCGCAACATATATAAACAAATTGAATGTAAAATATGATTGGTTAAAGTTTAATCAATTTGGACTATTTGTTTGTAAAGATAAATATGAACGTAGCTTCATCCGCAACAGGCAGAACTCCCTAGAAATCACACTTGAAACACGAAGTTTTTTAACTTTTATTACTTGTTAAACATAAAAACTCCAACAAGCCTGACTATAATATACCTGACATGATCTGCCTGCAAGCATAAGAAGCATTTGTCACATACATGTCGAGCCTACATCTCTTACCATCTGTGAGAACATTCATAGGGACAGTCAGACGGACGGAAATGGCAATATCTACTTGGCTGTTGATGCCAATCAAAATTCATATGTATTACATTCTTATGCACAAGCGTATTATTATTAAAGATACTCTCTATATACAGAGTATAAAAATTACTTAAGTGAAGGTTGGATTTTAACTGTGTTTAGATTAACTTTTTGTCGGGAATGCAAACCGTTGGGAATTAAGGATCGGTAAGGTTTAGTGGTTCGAGCAGCACTTAAGCAACTTATTCGGTTCCTTACATAGTTGTTAAAGCTAACTGAACCACGATTTCGGTTCGGTTCTCTGGTAGTTTTGAATATGTTAAATAAAGGGACATTTTCGTTCTTGAATACTATGATTTCTAAAGTGCATATGGGACATTGGCGCCCTTTGAAAATTTGACTCCCAGAAATCTTTTAAATAGTTCTGAAACCCTGAAGAGGTATCATAATTAACGGATGGGTGCATCAGCGAATCGTAAGTTATACTAATTTCAAATAAACCTTTTTATTAAACCGTTGAAAATTCCCTTATTTAAAAATATCATTGTCTGAAAAATATAAGAGCTAAAGCTCAAGAGCCGAACTAACTTAGCTTACTGGTATTTGTTTCGGTTGAGTATTTTTCGGGTTCGGCTTGTGGTTCGGCTTATCAACGGAATTGGCGGTTCGGTTACTGATTGGTGTGTACATTTTAAAAGAAACAATTGTATCATTATGGATTCCGGGATAGGTTTAACTTGGTAATGGTTTTCTAAAAATAATTCAAAGTGTAAAATAAACCGGAATTTCCAGAATTCTCCAAACATTTTCTCGGCAAGTAATGGCATTACTTTTCTAAACCTTCCGTAAATATTATATATATCGGAAGTGGATTCTTGTTTCTAATTATGTTTCTTTTTCTTTATCTTTTCCCTTTTCTTCTCGCTTTTTATAAACTTAATTGTAACAAAGATAAACTGAAGAAAGTTGCCACAAATAAAATGAATAAAAGATCAAAACCTAATACAGCTGATCGAGTAGAGTAAGCCACAGCTATGGTAAGCTTTAAGCTTTTACGCTTCCTTCGCATTCAAATACGCTGGCGCTATCTGTTAATTAACCAGCCGTAAAAAAGCTTCTCAAATTATATCGTTTAGTCCCTGCGTTAAGCTATAGGTTGAGGCCATACTGATCGCGAATCTTTTCGATTCAAAGCTGCAAAGTGAAGCACGCTAAATCGCCAAAACGAGGGTTATTATAAATTAAGGTTTTTTTTATATTCCATCAAGCCTCCAACTATTTATTAATATTTATAATCTGGAACCGCCCTCGTTAACCTAGACTCTTTGCAAAGAACAACTAAAATATGCTGATTATGTTAAGTAAAGTCGATGTGCTGATTATCTATTGAACTTATCTTTAGAAACAAAAGACAACAAGCAAATAGGCGGTCTCGTGCTACCGCTATATATATTGTTCTTCATTCTATACATGTATATATGTACAGTACATACTGTACCAACTTAATTATATACCCACAGTCCACACTATATATGTATATACATGGTTGTACTTATGACTTACGGTATCCATAATTCTGGTCGTTGATGAATTCCGTTTAAAGAGACATCATGATGTTAAAGACGTATTCCGTATAATCCTTGTATGAATGCTGGTCACTGGGTTATTCACTTAACACACTATTACATACACATTTGAAAGTTCGTTGCATAACATATTACTTTTCTCGATTCAAACGGCTTATCGAGTTTTCAATTTTCACATAATATGCCAAGTTTTCCGAGCCGAGCACGTAGCGTTCCGAAATATTCACCAGTTGGTTTGTTTGTCGAACAAATTAATTAATCCTATAATCGAGCTGTAGGTTATATTTGGAAAAGGTTTCCTTATAAACAGACGTCGTTCGAAAAAAAACCGCAACTGCAAGCAAGTTCCACTTATTTTGACTGCATCCCGACAACTGTTCGACTGAGTAAAGTGTACGGATCGATATTTGCCGATCACAACAAAAGCTCCCCTCAAAAAAGTCGTTGCACATTTTAAAAATAATGCACATGCACCTAGAGCTAAGCACATTCTTATGAATGTATGTACATGTATATGCACAGATACTCATCAATGCACCAACGAGCATACGTAGATCCGTAGATGTAAGTACGTTTGTGCATGCATTCTAAAAATTCATAGTCACCACATGCGTACAAGTACCCCCCAGCACATACATTTACATATGTACTAGTATATATTTAAATATTGACATACATAATATATAAATACACGCATATGTACATAGGCACGTATGTAGGTATGTACCAGAACCTACTATACAAAATAAACCTACGAGTATGTCATGTGCGCCATTTGTTTCCATTTGCCAAAACACTAAATAAATTGGTTTTCGTTAGTGAATTGGTTGATTCATGTCCCCAGGTGTGTGTTTGTGTGTGCCTGCAACATTTGTAAATATTTGCAAACAGATAGAAATAAATAAATAACTTATTAATGAGAAATGTTTGTAGGAGCAGCGGCTGTCAATGTTGCATGCAAGCCGGCTCTGAAACGAACCGATAATTCGAGTTTGCAAGCTGTACCGTGAACCAAAGCGGCTTACTCTCTTCCTCCTGTAAAATTTGTATACAACGTATAATCTTCTCTAAGAATCGGTTCGGTTCGGATTTTTTAAGTCCCTTTTGGGAGATATGCTCCCATCCCCCACTGAACGTATAAAGGAAGAGACTATGAAAACTGATCCTGATTTTTCAGGCAGAGATCTGTGCAGTTTGCCAGGCAGCCAAACTGTTGAACAGCTTGCATGAAACCCCAAGAAACGTCGATTCTTGTCGATAGTCAGGCTGCGGTTAGGGCTTTGTAGTCATTCGCCCCCAATTGCAATATAGTCCGAAAACTGGCCTTACTGGCCTTACACAGCCCAAAGGGCCAGCCTCTCTCAATCTATTGGCTTTTGTCCGATGGGCAAAGTTTGAGAACCTTTCTAATTGCTAGTTTCTCCAAATAGCTTGTGAAGGTAACCGGGTAAGTAAGTTTATATAGAAAAACATATTTCATAGATGTCCGGATGTGGGATCGAACTTTTTGAACAGCAGGCTCACACACTACCCGCTGTACCACACGCGGCCTAATAAGTTCCACCAAATACAGAGCATATCCTTGCCATATTCGGCTTTGGCGTCGATTTTGGCGTATGGCCGCATGAATTCTGGCGCTTGGACCCGATTTTTATCACCAATCACAATACTATGCAAAAATCCTTTTTATTTTTACCGTGGGGGCAGCTGCTTACACGTGACAAAAACGGCGTTTGAAGTCTCTCTGCATCAATTCATGCGGTGCTCAATAGCCTACCTTTCGGATCTTTCCATGTCTTTTGAGCGAACAGATATGGCTTGATGAGTCACTCCCATTCGGGCCATTCCCATTCGTGCGTTTGAAATGAGTCCTAATGTAATCTGGCCCCTAATTCGGCATCCTCAAACTTCCCTGGCTTTCCTTGCACTTTGTCATCGCTATTAACATCACCATTTTCAAAACGTGGATAGCAAAACTTACATGTGAAAGTCGATGACACATGTTCTCCGCAGAAAGAAAGCAGAAAAGTAAACTTTCCCGCAAGTTGTGTTTTGTTGACATATTCGTTATGGCAAAGTTATATATATATATATATATATTGTTTGACTAGCTATGGGAATATCAATTAGAGTTGTTAAATTTAAAACTAATATTAAGCCTTTGACACCTACAAGTTATAGCTTATCTCAATCTCTTGGCTTGTGGCCCTCTAATTTTCGCACAAAAGCTTGGGACCTACAGTTTAACTCCGAACCCGAATGGCAAAGTATGAGAAGCTTTTTCATGGCTAATTACTTTAGGCTGGCGCCTATAGCTAACGCAGGTGGATGCATTTCTCTTAGCATACATTTCGTTTTAACAATCTAAAAAATAAAAATGCATGTTAAATTTAAAATTACAGTCGAAACAGGCCTACTAGATTTTTATGTCCCATGTGTTAAACGGTATGAATGCTGACATGTTCTCTTAACCACAACTTTTTGAATTCTCAATTCTAAGAGAAGTTCCTCGCCGAGCCACCATTCCACACAGATCGCCTAATATAATACATTCTTCCAATTGAAACAATGGAAAATGGAACGTATACAATTGGGTAGGCCAACCTTTTCTTTTTATCAAATGATTTAGCTTGCACTGCCAAATTCTCAATGTAAAATAAACCAAAAAAATTACATTTAAAACAAATAAAGACTTAAATGCGAATTCTTATTTTAAATATTATTTAATAGCATTTAAACTATGGAGCAAAAAAGTGAAATTGGCACATCATCGCGACTTTACTCACTCCCAACGTTGAGCGCATAAACGAGGGAGCATACATTCGTATTTATAGACACGGCCTTTGCACAGGGTGGTCCAAGTAAATACAAATGTATGTTACTTCAGCCCTGCTTCTTCTTCTTTAACCTTCACATCTCCTCGTCATACCATTTGTTATCAGCGTGCGATTATAAGTGTTATGTATTAAGCTGTAACAAACTATAATTTATTTCACACAAAACGATGGCGCCAAACGTAGCAGTCCCGGTGGAGCGGTATGAGTCCCAAACCATTGGAATCAATGCAATTCTTCTCGGGCCGCCCGGCTCTGGCAAAGGCACCCAGGTGGGTTAAATGTGTCCTATGCACATACATATTTATTTGTACGGCTGGCTAAATTATATAACATGTGGACTTTTTTGTTTACGTACATATGTATATAAAACACATGCGTACAGATGCGTATGTATTTGTGATGAGCAGAGCTTAATTCAGACTTGACACAGCAATACTTACAAAATTGAGATAACCTGGACATTCTCTATTACATTTGAATTTGCATGTTTGTTGTTGGTAGCTTGAGACAGCTCACAGTCAATGACCCAACAAAAAGCGCAAGTTGTTGTGGGTTGGTTTAGAAACGCGCCAGGCTCAGGCTCAGCTTGCGGGCACGTGGCAAACTGTTGCAGATGTACCTTGGACTCACCTTAATTGGAATATGCCAGAGGAGCTTGTGAACTGTTCGATGTCCCAGAGACTAAATGTTTGTGTGTATCCCAAACGCTCTTATGAACTATAGAACATCTTAAGATAGGACTTGGTAGTTCTCTTGTAAAACACATTTTCTTTTTACCTTCAGGCTCCCCTGTTGAAGGAAAAGTTTTGCGTCTGCCATCTATCGACGGGAGATATGCTGCGAGCTGAAATTGCATCCGGTTCCAAGCTTGGCTCCGAGCTTAAAAAAGTAATGGACGAGGGAAAGTTGGTTTCCGATGAGTTGGTTGTGGATATGATTGACTCCAATTTGGATAAACCGGAGTGCAAGAATGGTTTCCTTTTAGATGGGTTCCCTAGGACCGTGGTTCAAGCTGAAAAGGTAAATAAACTGTGAGCGTACAAATATAATCCTTATTAATCGATTTTATCGTGATAGCTGGACACGCTACTTGACAAGAGGAAAGCCAACCTGGATGCTGTTATCGAGTTTGCCATCGATGATAATCTGTTGGTGAGAAGAATTACGGGACGTTTGATTCATCAAGCAAGCGGTCGTTCATATCACGATGAATTTGCACCTCCCAAACTACCAATGAAGGATGATGTGAGTATATTAAATATCATCCTTTTTCTGCCACAAAGTTACATTAAAAAATATGTTTTTTCATTCAGATTACTGGCGAACCTTTAATGCGACGAAGCGATGACAATGCCGAAGCTTTGAAAAAACGTCTGGAGGCTTACCACAGGCAAACTAGACCATTGGTTGACTATTACGGCTTGAGAGGATTACATTTTAAAGTCGATGCCGCCAGAAAATCCAGTGATGTCTTTTCAAACATCGAGTCCATATTCCAACGCCATCGTCCCGCAGCCAGAAAGCAATTATGATTCGTTTCACTTGTACGATGACTACCATGAATTGATACTGCCTCCCAATTAACGATTTAGTTTGATAATTATGCAATATTTAAGCTTAAAGTTAATGAAGCAGCAGTTATCAATCGTCCATTGACAACACACAAATATTGTATGAAAAGGTCTACAGCTAATTTCCTTTGTACAGTTTTCTAAAATATGTAAGGGTTTGTTTACTATTAAAAAGTTCAAGATATCTTTTTAAAAGAATAGGCAATTTGAATGTTCAACCGGAAAGGGAAGCACAATCTCAATTGCAAAGCGATAGGCCAGATTAAGATCTACAGAAATGCCTGAGCAGGAGAGGAATTTTCAGCCAGCACTGAGCCATACCACTTGCAACTCACAGAGCTGCTAATACAGCAGTGGAAGCAGAAACTCGGAGACAGGCTGTTACTTAGGGGCCGGCGACAATTAAAAGGAACGAACTGTCCAAACAAATCAAGGAACCTGCTAAGGTTAGTAACTAACACCAATCCAATCATTAAAAGTAATTTACTTAATCCCAACATAGTTTGTTAAAAAAGAAATAACTATTTCATAGAGATACCAAATCGAAAGATATATTAAACTAAGGGTTTTAACTTTAACATAATCGATCTTAAAAGTGAACAAAATCTTACCACTTTTTGTGCGTTCTGGCCTACAGTGACTTAACATATGTAAGTAAGCAGGTGGGAAACTCTGATGCGACAGTCATTGCCTTTTGGCAAAGTGATGAGAGTTTCTTGACTGGTGTTAGTGCTGGTTTGTGTTAGTAGTGAACGTTCCTTACATTACATCTTCAGTTATCAATGTATTTGGTAAAAAGAAAGTGCATACCAAAAATATAGCGAAGAGTAGAAGTAGAACAAGCAGCTAGAAAATCATTTAATAGAATCAATTGAATGCTAATGCTCACATTGTACAGCCAGACATTTGTCTAAAGGCTTGTCGTGACGTAGTTTGTTATGATTTCATAGCAGCACCGGATTGTTTGTGTCCACGATTTCTATGGTTCGCTCATCAACAATAACAATACAGTTCATTGTTGTTTCTACCATATATAATAATATGAAAAGTAATTCGGAGATAGGTGAGTAATATTCGGTATGGATATCAAGACAAACAAAGGCTTTAAGCCTTTGATTGAAGTCTTGCTTGAAAAATTTATCAGACTTTGATTTCCCTTTTTATTTCATTTGTAGATCGAATCGAATTATAAAATATGCAATTTCTGGGTAAAGAAACTGTTGGTCCTTCTACGGGACCCTACTTACAGGGAGATCTATTGGACTCTTCAACAAATTTAGAATTAAAGACTGTGGCAATAAGTCCTGATGGTAAGTTATGATTTGATTGTCAGTGAAAACTCCTTCAACCTAATTTTCACCCAAATCCATTTCCCTTTCTAGCAGAAATCTTAATCATTGAGTGTCTCTCTAGTCTTGAGAAGTGATTAGGCTATGATTACGATTGACAAAAGTTATTTTGAAAATGTAACAAGTATTTTTCTAAACTAATTTCGTTAAATGAAATGATATAAAACTAAGGGCCGATTTCAAATCTGGAAAGATAGCTGCTATGTGACAGATAAACTTAGAGTTTACTCAAGCTATCAAGCAAGACATCATTTGTATTGGTGTCTACGTGAGCATTAGGTGATGTTGGGTACCGCTGATCTGTGAAGAAGGAGATAATTGGCCCTTAGAAATTTTCACTTTGTGGAAAGTTCAATGAAATATTCTTCAATGGATGATTTCAGTAGTTGTAGATTTAATAGTAATTAATCTCGTCCCAGTCCTCCTCCCCCCTGGGCTCTACGTAAATGGGAAATCATCTAAATCTTTTAACTTCCCACATTTTACAGATGCTTATACGGTGCAGCAGGCAATTAACATATTTGGATTCGGATGGTTTCATGTCAAGCTATCGCTATTGGTGGGTCTTTGCTGGATGGCAGATTCCATGGAAATGACCATATTGAGCATAATTGGGCCAGCATTGTACTGTGAGTGGAATATTACGAAATTTCAACAGGCCTCCGTTACCACCATTGTATTCCTGGGCATGATGCTAAGCTCCAGTTTTTGGACACAGTTAAGCAACAGATATGGTCGCAAATCCGTAAGATATCAACGCTATTCTTTGAAAATCATCGATTATTTTGGTATACTTTCAGGCACTGACATTATTCGGAGTATTACTAGTCTTATACAGCATATTGAGTTCAGTTGCGCCCAGTTATGCCTGGTTGTTAACATTAAGAGGACTTGTTGGATTCGCTATTGGATGTGTGCCGCAATCGTATGTAGTCACAATTAGAAGATGCTAATGGCTATGTTAAAGTATTATTTCAGAGTTACATTATATGCAGAGTTTCTGCCAACAAAGCACAAGGGCAAATGTGTGGTTTTAATGGACGTAAGTATGCGATTCTTCTCACTTCTAACTTTTCAGTTCTAGTTCTAGCTAAAGAGTTTCCAAAATCGTACAAGAAATTGTCTCATCAAAGCAGAGATGAGCTAGATAGTAGAACTACAGATAATTAAAGTGCTTAACACTTCAAAAGGACATATACAATCTTGTTTTCGTGTGTCTTACAGATCATATTTAGAACAAAAACCGGGTTTAAAACGTAAAATTAATGTGGTGGTGGAAATAAGAACATGGCTTATAGATCTAAATGATGTTCTTTATAGATCATACATTTTAGCGCATGATTTTTAGAATAGTCTGTAAAAACAACTAAAATTTATTAATCTTTTGTTATAAAATTTATTCATTTAAAGTGCTTTTGGGCATTGGGAGCCTGCTTTGAAGTTGTGCTGGCACTTGTGGTCTATCCCTACTTTGGATGGCGTGGACTTTTAAGTTTATCGGCGACGCCCCTATTTGTCTTCACAGTGTTATCACCCGTAAGTAAAATTTTTTGGTGTTATACTAAGGTCCGATTTCACATATCCTACAGCTATCTAGAAGATTGAAATCGGCCCTAAAACTAACCGAGTACCAGTTGTTTTTGTAGTTAAAAAACTTCCCCTTTTCTTCTTTGCAGTGGCTAACAGAATCAGCTCGCTATCACTCCACCAATGGCAACAATGATAAGGCTGTCAGGGTCCTCGAACAGGTCAGCAACTTATTTAACTGCTTAACCGGAGTCAGCAAAAAATTACCCGTTTGCAGATTGCCAGGAATAATAAGCGACATATGCTCATTGGACGCTTGATAGCTGATGAAGATCCCAGCTCAATGGAGAGTTTTAGATCATTGCTAAAACCGAATCTCTGCCTCACCACATTATTACTGTGGTTCATTTGGTTGGCGTCCGCCTTCTGCTACTACGGCCTTGTGCTTGTCACCACCGAACTAATGGTGGCCAGAAACAAAGAACAGAATCCCAATGAGTGTGTCACATTTATGACCACCGATTTCATGGACCTGCTGTGGATTACTTTGTCGGAATTCCCGGGGATATTAATAACAATCGAGATTATTAAGCTCTTTGGAAAGAAGAAGACCATGGTAATACAATATATGGTCCTTGTTGTGTGTATGCTGATATTGATGACAATCACAAGGTAAATTAGTTAAATATCTTTATACCCTTATACCGTTCGTCTGTCTGTCTGTTTCTACGCGAACTGGTCTCTCAGTTTTAAAGCTATCGAGCTATTCTACCAAGTTTTATTAAAATCGGACAACTGGATGGCATAGGTTGATGTGAATTTACAACAAAAATAACAGAAATGATTATGTATTTATTTTCTTTTAGTCGCTTCTACACTTCAATTACGTTATTCGCTGCCAGAGGAGCCATTTCGGGCATATTCCAATCAATTTATATTTACACACCTGAACTTTATCCTGCGCCTCTGCGCTCAATTGGAGTTGCAGGCTGTTCGGTGCTGGCCCGACTGGGTGCTATGATGACTCCATTTATTGCTCAAGTCCTGATGGAGTCATCCAAGATGCAAGCAATCTCTACATATGGACTTGTGGGACTATTGGCGACTATTGCTTGTGCTTTTCTACCACGGGAAAACGCTGGCTATCATTAGATCTATCAAGACTTGTGAACCCTTAAAGAAGCTTTATGGTATAATTTTTAGACAAAATTTATTTGTATTTATTAAAACCCTAGAAGTCTATAATGAAATTTCTTTCAAAAATGGCTTGTTATATGTAAAAGTATTGTATTCTAACATTATGTAACACAAAACCAATTGAAATATAATAACAGTTATCCCTAGATCATAGATGTTTTCCTGATTTAACCACTTGCAAAGTGTTTATTAAGTTTATAAATGCTGCAGATTTCCGCTGAGGCTCCAAAAATGACAATAGTTTAGGAAAAACTCTTCACTCTATAGTTAACTAGATAGATTCTTTCTTCTCCTTTAACCCATAATACATAAATCACACACGATTTTAATATGACGATAACATGTTTTTATTTAATTTCCTAAGTTTTGCATATGTTTTGTATTATTCTGGAATGCGTGTGTTACAATTGCCATGATACATTTTAATGACACCCTCGCAGCGAAAGTATGCATCGAATATGTCGCTGTAGCCGTGATCCTTCCACCAAGTGCACAGCTGCCTATTCCATATACAGTCTAGTCTGTATATTAGGTTGGGATATTCATATCCCAGCAGTGTGAAAAAGTCTTGATCTCCCAGATGCCCCTTAAATGAGTACTTGGCGACCAGCCTGTGCACTTCCGACTGTGTCAATTTCTCCACGTACGTTGTCGAGTCCCGGATTCGATTGAGAAGCAGTAGGACCACTCCTGAATTGAGGCCTGGATAGCCATGGTGCTCATGCATACTTTTAGTTTGATCTGCGGCTGCAATTTGTTTGTTTTTCACCCGCTGCATGGGATAATAGGGATTGCCAAAACTGGTCTTGGGAAATCGCACGCGATATCGATAGAGTATGTGACGGTAGACGGGTGTCAGCTCTGGCGCCAGCCCAAACAGTTGATGCGGCAAAAAGTGCTCGAACTCGGCGAACAATAAGCGAACATCTGAGCGGAAAACAATGTCGCAATCAAGCAAAATTGCCCTGTTTAAGCTCGCGTCGGCAATGCGATGCAAGCCGAGCGATAGAAAGAAGAGGGAATCACTGTAGTATGAGTTAGGTGCTGAGCTGAAATATGGCGCCAACTTGGCCGCAATGTCCTGTATAATAATCGAGCAAACCTTCACATCGTACATCGTGTAGATGATCGTGCGCCGAAATCGCCGGATTTGCCTCTGCAGGATGTCCAGCACAGACATTTGGCTATCCTTGTCGGTGATGACGTGCAGGTGCAACTGTGCACTGGAATGCTTTAGCAGGCTATGTGCAAATAAATCGAATTTCAAATGCAGATGGTAGTTCTCTCTCGTGTAAATAACGAATATATTGTAGTCTGAAGCCAACTCAGGGGACAAATCCAGATGCGTGGAAGCAGAATAGTTGAGTAGGTAGTGCGTTGGCTTCAGCACAGGCTGCACCGCTGGCGTTGATTGCTCCATGTCCGCGTATCCGTCCTGCTGCCGCTGCTTCTCTATGTGCGACAATTTGCTAAATCTGCTCGAAAGAAACGCAGAGAATATATTCCCGCGGAACAGCAGGTCAGTATTGGCGAAAACAATGAGAACACACATACTAATCAGTATTAGTAGGAGCACCAGCTTCTTCTGCCATTTGCAGCGGAGCACGGCCAATGTCCATGTCCACCTCTTGCTGGGCTTCTGGCGCACGGACGCACTGCGACGGTTAACGATTAGGGTAACATTCTCCTGCTCTTCCAACAACTCTGACTTGCACTTCATGCTGTACGGGGCCGGAAATGTTTTATGTTTTTGGTTGGTAAAGCTGTATTTTGCCATGGCGCACCTAGCATAATAATACGTATGGGTTAGCGGCTAATTGTTAAAAGACACTGAAGGGAAACTTTAAGCATTCAAGTTCGAGCACATAATACATATCGCGTAACAGCAAAAAAAGGATGAATTTACATGAACAATTAAAAATATCAAAATCAATATGTTGGCCAGTGTGACCAGAACTCGAGAACGCGGTAATGGTAGCACTTAGAAGTAGAGCAGTGCAAATTACACCGTTACATAAAGCTTTGACCGACTGCAATGTACCCAGCTAATTTGTTAGTTGGTACCAAAATTAACAAAAACGAGTCGGCTGCTGTTGTGATTTTGGTTACTAATTAGACGAAAGGAAACTCTGTAAACCAATTAAACGCCCGCCCCCGCCCGCATAAACTCTGTCCATCTGAACAATGTTTACTATCGATACTATCGATTGCAGTATCGACTAGTGCCATCCTTAAGATACGTATATACAAACATGTACATATGTATATGTAAGTTTTAACCATGCGCAGAAGTAACATTATTATTATAAGTGCAGGTATAGATTGTGTCTGTCCCAAGTTTTCATGTGGAGATTGTATTTACCAGAGCATGGTGGAAAACCCTATATCGTTGAGATCAATTGGAAGTGAAGCAACCGCATAGAAAGCTATGGACATGGACTGCCACCATCGAATTGAAGTCCCTCTGCGCTCTGGCGGGGGAAAGAAAATGAAGAAGAGGAGGGAACTCGACGCCCTAATAGCACATTCTTCGGCCAAAAGGAGTACGAGTGCCAATGCTCGCAGGAATGTAAACGGAGCGACGCACTCGCAGGACAAACTGCTTTCCGTCTCCACGGATGACCCTGATGATTACGCATGGGTAAGGTTTTATACCTGTATGTATGTTTGTAGATACGTTCATATGACGGTCTGTTAAGCTTTATCTTTATACATTCATTATCATCGTCTCTATGTGTGTGTAAATGTTCTACTACGTTTATACGATGTGGCTTTGTACCGAGATATCCGAGTTTTCGAACTCAGTAAAATCTGCGATTTCCATGGCCAACAACATTCTATTCACACACACACACATATGTAATTCGAGAGTACGTGAGCTTCATAAATTGTATGTGTACTTATCAAATTTATTATTCAGACAAATGTATCTGGATCCACCCGTCGAAGCCATCGAAAGAACGTTTACTTTCGAATGTGCGGACCCCTGCTCGTTGGAATCACCAGCGTTTTAGCTGTGGCCTTTCTCTACTGGCTCTACTTTGATTTACGACAACAGATTACCGACTATCGCCAAAAAATTGAAGAGGGTAAATATCAATAACATGCGCCCCGTGCGATTGCTATAATTCACATAAATCTTTGCAGTATCTGCGATGAGTAAAAACTTCCCGGATACACTCCAAAAATGGCACGAAACCTCGTCATTCCTTTTAAAAAATCAAACGGCCGTTATTTCACAAATTAAGGAGCTGCAAAAGACTGTGGACGGCTTACGCGTCAATTTCAGTAGTTTTGAGGCCACCGTGATCGCCCAAAGAAACCATGGGAAGGACGAAAAACTGGTAGCAGATTTTGGAGCCAAAATAGAGGCCGTCGCTACCGATATAGAGGGAATAAAGGAGCATTACAATCGATATATCGAAGTTCAAAAAAGTATTCAAATGGAAACGGCAGCATTAAAGGTGGGCATTAAAATCTACTCCCTACCCCAAGTAAAGCACTTGATTATGTACGAATTTGAATCATTTCAGGCCAACCTAACATTGCTGCCTGTGCTCCATGCCGCCAATCTATTACCAAATAACATAACGGACGATATCAACACTTTGAATCAGACGTTCAGGAGTTCCTTTAAGATGTTAGAAAACGATCTCAAAGACGTCAATAACACTCTCAGTCAGACAACGAAAATTCTTCGCGAGGAAATATCCTTGCATAAAGTAAGCATTAGTGTCGAAGCTGCTTATAGTCCTTTGTGATTAACATTGAATATTTTTCAGACAAAATTGGATGATCTGTTGGATCGTTCGGAAAATATCACATCCCATGTGGCCACGTTGAATCAGTATAAGCAGAAAATAGTCAACTTTGAGGAGTCCCAGGAAAAAATAGAGAAAGAGGTAGTTACCAAATAAATGAAATATAATATATAGAAAATCTAACTTGTGAAATATCATCCATTTCTAAACACAGATTGCGCTGGCCAAAAGTATAAGCACTGGCTTCTCTACTTCAATTGATGAGCTCAGGAATTTGTGCCGAAAACAAGCGGCCCCAAAACTAGTCGAAAATAATGATGAAATATTACCCATAGCCCAGGTAAAAGTATTAGCTATACTTAAAATTAAAACAACTAATTAATAATGTCGAACTTATTACAACAGGCGGAAGTGAGTTTACACGAACCGGAACCCCCCAAGTCCGCACCGAATGTCACTGCTAAGATCCAGGAACCCCCTGCACCGTAAGAATATATTAACAAATATGATTCAGCTGAATCAATCAACTATTCGTCCGCGGTACAGCAATTAAAGACCCACTTACACCACATATTTATGTACACAAGTATGTACAAATTGCTTGGGACAGTATGCCAAGGTCATATGCCACCAACCAAACAAATACACATAGTACGTACTACGTATAATACATACAAGCTTGCGATGTAAAAAACTCCACGTTATAGTAATTTAATTTTAAAATAATCTATAGGATATTTCAAATAAAAGTGTGATTGCAGTTAAGCTTAGTTTGGTTTTCACTTAGATCGTTTTAATTGTACATAAACAGTCTGTATTATATATTAATATATATTCAATGTGATTAATTTTTAATTACAATATAATATGTACCTTATTTGCATATATTAAAACATTAAACTCTCACAGAACAAACGAACAATGAGGTAAGCGAGGAACTCGAACTAACAAGGGCAATAAAGCAAAAAAATCAACGACTTGCTGTGCAGTTCATGAAGAGGATAGCTCTCTCTTACATGAATCAAAGGTTGCTTGATCAGGTCCACGGCCAAACCCTTCTAGGTTCTTGTGAGTCATTCAAAATGGAATAGAAGGATAGCCACGAAAGGGTCACTTGGAAAGTGTCTGGGAGGGGTAACGTCCTATTGGACGTTGAGATAAGTGAAGATCGACCTTTAAACTCTAAGACTTAAACTGAAAAACATTAAGTGTCTAGAGTTTTAGGTGTTCCAGCTACTCAGGTAAATTAGTTAAGCGTGCATTCTCAACCCTGTAATGTTAAAATCAATTATAGAACATTATGCTAATAAACTTGAATTTAATAAGATTAAAAATCACTTTCAAAGGTTCATTCACTTTAAAATGTAAATTATCCAACTAAATTGTATAATTTTTGCAATTATTAAATGAATGCATTGATTTTTATAACTCTGAAAGCTTGATAAGTTTGATCATATTCATTTTTACATCTTATAAACAACCTATAGATAAAGTCTTAAGTTCATTGCTCGAATAATTGACGTAATATGGTTCTGAAACACTTTTGTACCGACTCACAGTACTCTGGAAACAGTTCTGTTAAGGGGCTCACTAATTTTAAGCAAATTTCAAGTTCCTAGTTTAAAAAAATTTCAAAATTTGGCTATGAACTTCTTTTAAACCATTTTACTTACTTGGAAATTAGTTTTTCCAACTTTCTTACTCTTCATAACCGACCTACAGATGATATTTTAAGTTCCTAGCTCAAATAATTATGAGATATGCCCTTGAACCACTTTTGAACTGCCACACTGTATTTCGGAACCAGTCTAATCAACTGTCCAACTCCTTATAAAGAACTTACAAACGAATTTCACGTTTTTAGCTCAAATAATTGGAGATACCGGTACAACCGGTTCCCTTTGAAATGAAACCCCTGAATGCTCTGAACTTGTAAAGCATGAGACGTTCTGGAAAACAAATATGGTCCTCATCTAGTATTATTATTTTCTATATAAAACAAGACGCCTCCAAATTGCAAGAACTTAAAATTTCCGTTTAATGCTCAATAAAATTGGTAAGGAGCTTAACTTTTGAATGGATCACGACGAAAACACTTAGTCATCATCTTCGTTGTCATACCGATCATCATAATCATCATCGCCCTCATAATCGTCTTCTTCACCGATATCTATATTCTTTTTCTGTTTACTTAACAGCCATGCTCGATAAGCGGCTTCTTCTTCGACACTGGGATCGCTGGCCTCAATGAAGTCCTCTGGTCCATGGATATATTCCTCTTTAACATGCGGTAGATGTTTGAATGGTGTATTACGAGCATAGTATTTATGACCCCAGCCCAAATATATCGATTCACAAGTTTGTTCAAATATGAATGTAAAGGATCCGGGCCACACGTTTGATTGCATTATTAGCAGGCGCTCTTTTTGGTTAGTATACTTGCTAGTTTGACGCACTAACCATGGTACGGGAGCTTCTTCACAACTGTCACTGGCGCACGATGATAAAATGTTGGGGCCAGTTTCAGGTTGAATGAAGCCTTCTATCAGGCCCTCCTCATCACCCTCCTCCTCCTCCTCTTCTTCCTCCTCTTCCTCCAATTCTTCACCCATTTCTTCCATAAGACGCTGTTTTAGATAAAGAGCCAGTGCCTTCTCCCTTTCCTTGCGGGCTTTCTCCTCATCGAACCACGCAACGCGACCTTGATTTAAAATATTCGACCGAACATGAACCCAAGCCACGGCAGTTGCCAAAGAACCTAATGGTTCTATTTCATACTTTTCATTCTTTAGCAGCATTACATCGTTATCTAAAAATAAGAATTAGTTAGTTAGGTCCACTGTGGCCCGAAAAGAGTACTGAAATCGAATTTTTTAAGCTTATATTTAAAGGGTTAGATTTCTAGGTTAAGGTTGGTCATGGGTTGGTATGAGTTGGTGAAAAGTTGAGACGCAGCAAACTGCATCTTTGTGTTGTGAACTATATGGAAAGTATTATATCTGAGCCGAGGGAAGAGTCCCTTGTACAAGCGTGTCTTAACCTGGCTTTGTTAAGAAGATTGCTATTCGAAAACAAAGCGACGCAAAACAGCTCTGACCTGCCCTCGTCGACCGCTGGCCTGCGACTGAAACCAATGCAATGGCCTAAAAGTAATTCGATTCGGGACGAAATTTGATTTAATGTGAGACTCAAGCTTACCATCTAGCCCGTCTTCTTCTCCTTCATTAAACTCCTCTTCCTCCTCCTCCTCTTCTTCTTCATCCAGCTCGTTTCCTTCAAACATTCTTTTCTCTCTTCGCGTCATTTTTCTATAATATCCCTGGGGTGCGATGTAAGTGCCAGCAGTGATGCGAGCGATCATGGCGCGTAGATAATGTTTTTCTTTGCCAGGAAAACAGGGATATGATATCACATCCGCCTCTAGATCCCCAGTGAAGAATTTCTTAATCTGTCGGGAGATCACAATTTGGCGTGGTGTCACTATGGGTAGCTCAATCCAATCGTCATATAAGTTATTCACTACAAAGTATGAAAATCGATTGCAACCCAGTCCAATGTACTCTGGCGGTATATCGTAGAACTCAACTTCTTCCACTAGTGGAACCGGCACGGCCTTTGGCTTCATCTTTTCCAACTCTTCTAATGGATAATTTTCCCAGCCATAGATACCAGGAGTAAGCTCTGGACCAATATGCGGCGGCAGGGGTTTCGTTTCTGTATTCTTGCGCATCTTTACTGGGAGCTGTTTTTCCCTCATCTCTTCTTCCATCATGACCAAGCGAGATGATATTTCCTCACGAGTTAGTGAGGCTTCGATAATATAGTAAGAACTCTTCAAGCCATTTATACAGCCCCAAAAGCGACACTGCATTATGGATGGGTGTGTCTGTAAGCGGTTCATTGCGCTGGCCAATTGGAACATGTCATCATTGCTTATGCTAAATCCACATTGATTCCAATAGAACTGCAGTTGCTGAACCCGTTCGTTGAATGTGACAAACAAACGCATCGAATCATCGATTACAATGCGTAAGTCCTCTTCGACATTTGACTTATCCTCTCCAGATAGGTCTTCTCCACCAACCAAATCGTCTCCCTCAATGTTATAGGGCAACTATGGAGTAAAAATGCAGAAGAGGTAGGTGAGGGAGAGTCCTTCTTGCCTGCTGCGCACTTACCTTCATCGAATGCAGAATTTTCTTAGCTATGCGGAACATGCGAGTTTCATCAAAGACACCATTTGGGGGAAAACGTTCCGGCAGGTGACACTTTTGCTCTCGTACATTTCTGCTGAACTCCTCAAAGAAGTCGATGACATTCGGTGGACGTTCATCAATGACTCGCTTTATGATATCGCTTATATGATCAAATCTGGGTGATGGTATTAAGTGTTAGTTTTAAGGACTAGGCGTTGGGTATCCGAATAACCGAAATAAGTTCGATTTTCTGTGTCTTATGTATTATCTTTAAGACTGTCCATAGTATTGCAAGTAAGTCAAATCTTAAGGTCCGATATTGAATTCCCTCATAGCTTGTTACAAAGCGGATGCTTAAAGCTGCTTGTTGCTTTAAGTTTCTTAAGTCTAATACGGGTAGATAGTCTTCATATTCTCAACAATTCTTAGTGTTGGTAAGGCTTTAAACTCTTCTAAATACTCACAAGTTATCGCCACTAAAGGTACTGTATTGTTGCATAATTGCTTTCGCAATATTGACTTCATAGCCAATATTTGGAGGCTCTTGCCGCGAAGCTTTGTGTAGCTGACATTCCGAATCAAAGGCCCTCGCTGATATGGTAGTCGATGAAGACGAAGATGATGATGTAATAATGTTTGAACAATGGAGAGAACTCTCCGACCCAACCATTCGGGGGTCCCCCTCGACGTTTTCCTTTTTCTTTTTGGGTGGACATGGTGGGGGAAGTCCTGAGCGGGAACTAGAAGTTGTTCCAAATGAAAAGTTTTGGCACGACTCTCTGTCCATGTTAAATGTTGTATGATAATTTGATATGCGAAAAATTCAACAATGATATGTGGGTAATAACTGAGACGAATATATATTTGTTATAAATCGAAGTGACGACTGTGGCGAGAAATCTAAGACAAACATGTGAAAGCCTATTTTGATCTTTTTATAGTTTGTACCCATGGCAAATGGGTATCTTTTCGAACCTATTAGTCAAATATATTCTTGGTCAGCTTCAACTGCAGAGGCCATGAAGCTGCCAATTTTTTTTATTGAGCGATATTTCATTTCACTTTTGTATCTCCGAAAAAGTTGTAGCCTTAGATTGGACCTTCAAAATATTTCCATTCATAAATCACAAAAATCATATTTTCATGCTTAATATTTCAAAAAAAGTTGTAAATCCTCATGTTTTCCTCTCTTTTTATGCAGTTTTTCGACATTGTATTGGAAAACGTTACCAAATTGCATCATGATGCAATGCATGGCATAAAAGTTAGACTAAAATAAACAAATCGTTCGAACAATCCAACTTCATTCAATCAATTATTTCTATAGTTATAGGCCTTCCAGAAAGAAGAATGATCTTAAACTAACCGGTTAGATCTTCGCTGAGAAAATATTCTCTATTGACACTATGAAGTACATTTGTGTCTCATTTGTACAGTTTTCTTAATGATCAAATCAAAATATCTACTTAATATGCAAAGACCATGATGAGTCATTGTGGAAAATTATAGATCACTTCCCCGTCCCGTCCCGCTCGCATATCGATACGAGCCATCGATGCACCGTCTAGTAAATAATCGTCAAGTACATATAACAAATTTTATTATTCAACACGCAATTTGATAAATACATATACATTTTTAATGCAGCGAATGTAATAATTCCATGCTTAAAGCAGAATACCGAATGAGGGGGCCCAAACTCCATTTAGATCTTGATTCCTCGGTCGGCGGCTTCAGCGCGGTACTGCTTAATGTAGGTTTCCTCGGGATCGTATTTGGCCTGGAGCGTTTTCCATTCCTCTGGCTTCTTCTCAATTATGAATCGGATCACTTTGTCGGTGGTTTGCTTCTGTTTCTCACTGCACTTGCTGCACTTGGTTTTCAGGGCATCGGGCAGGGACTTCTTCAGCTCACGTCCTTCGGGTGTGCACTTGCCAGTGTCGATGAGGCACTTGAAGTAGTTGGTGAACAGGCGGTCGGACTTTAGAATTTCATCCACATCAATGCTGTCATATTTGGTGGTGTACTTCTCCTCGGCGGCCACCAATACCAACGCCAGGGTCAAGAGCACAAAGGCTGTCTTCATATTGACTGAGCTGGAAGAATGGATGTTTGGAAGTGGAAGTGGGAAATGTTGGCTTAGCATGTGATTTATTCCAATAATTAAGGTAATTAATGTTTCTGCTCATCCATGTACAATCTAACTGTAGGCGTCTTTAATAAGTACAAGGTCTTTTATTATTATGACTGCAAGTCGACGGAAACCGTTGGAGCGAATCGTGTGCTTGCATAGAAATCTTATGTAAACATACATACTAAGTCATTCCAGTTTTTTACCAAACCAACTGACTATATACCGACCGAAGGGTACAAGTCAAAAAGTTGGCTTTGCTTTGAATTGCAATGAGTTGAGTTGAGTTGTGTGACTCTCAAAACTGACACTGACTTGTCAGATGAGTCAAACGGAAAACTTGCCAACTAGTTTGACGGTTTAAAGTCTAGCCTGGCCAATGTAACGTTGCCAGTCTCGCTCTGGAGTCAAAGTTCGCATGCATGTACGATGGCTATGGGATGTGTGGACGGCGGACATCTGAATGCATTCAGATGCTGGACAGCAGTATCTCATCGATAAATCAATAAAGGTGAGAAATGTTGTTGTGATTTGGATGTTATTTACGATAATTGCTACCGCTGGTTTTCTATGTCACTGATTCAAATCAAGGGCTTCACACGCTTTGCAAATGCAAACGATCCAATTAACATTTGCTCATGAATATGTTAACGATACAAATCCAAGTAAACAAACTATAACAAATGGCACTCTTACTATAAATCGGAGATGATAAATCGACTCGGCGACGAGATAGTTGTGTGGTAGTGCAAAGGCTTGAACTAACTGAGGAATCTGTCAATGAAGTTGGCTTTTATACCTGGCTAACGATTGATTTTCAAGTGTAATATACATATGAGTGTGTGCGAGTGTACGCACACACACTCACACAAACGCACACCGTAGATACTTTAGACTTTTAGACGGATAACATTTTTCGCTGAAAAGCCAAACGGGTGATTAGTCAAAGTACGCCATTAATTTTATATAATTTGTTCACATATAAATAATGTGTAATGCTCATTTGCTTACTTACTTTCAAAATACTAAGTACCAGTAAGTGGGCTAAATGGTAATGAAATGGACAAATATTTAACGAACCGTAATAAAGGTCTACGGTTATTGGCTGTCATAAATTTTCCACTAGCCTGTAAGACATTGCTGAGTTGCTTTAAACCCTTTTGGAGATATGTATATTCCGTTTGCGAAATGAATATTCCCAGTACTGAATCTTTTGTCATACCATTTCAAATCTTTATGAATTGGTATCAAGGATACATTTATGATGCTTTTTTTGGAAAGAAAATAAAGGAAGATTAGGAAAACTTGATATAATATTATTGAATTTTGAAAATGGAAATTTAGATTCTATATATCTATAATATACAAGATAAACTACCAGCTTTTTAAGCAGGAACTGATATAATAATGATATATAAATTATAAATTAAATTTAAGTAATGTTTTCCAAAAGATATGGAAGATATTTCCAGGACACCTCACAAAAAAGACCGGTTTGGATGAATCATTATTGTAGCTGCCAAATGAAACTATCGATCGGGAAATGGCTTATATAGAGAAAAAAGTTTTGGTTTTCAATATTAGCGTTCCTAATCCTTTAAACAGACTCGCATAATTTTGTCGAAATCGGATGGCCATATCGTTTTGCTGCCATGGAATCGATCGGTCTTCCATCCGTTCGACTGTTTGTAAGAACATTTAAATTTCAGAGACCTTTTGTTTGTAGACCCCTAATGGCAGCAAGCTGATCAAGTTTTTTTCACCAATTGTCTGTTGAATAACTCTCACAATTTGTAAGATTTTAGTATTAAATCATAAACCCGATTAGTTTCGCAATATGTACTGTATAATCTCTAAAAATTTTCCAAATATTAAATTACTAAAAGCGGAGCTGTAACAAAATCAGCTTTTGTCAAAAAGATGCCTTCTTTTAGGCTTTTCTCAATATATTTGGGGTTAGCTTGCGTTAAGTTAACATCGATGTATACGCGCAACATAAAACTTGATACTGCAGGAGCAACCTTTCTTTTGCTCATAACTTGACTATCAATCATCCGATCTTCAGCATTTCTGATTACTAAATATGACTAGAAAGTACGTAACTTCTATCTATATATAAAACTGCAAGAGATATGTTGCTTTTGCCTCAACAGCAAGGGCGGAAGAGGGCGTGGAAAAAATTTAACATAAACTTGATCTACCTACAAGAATAAAAAGTTGTTGTCTTATACATGTCGAGCCTCTATCTTTGAGATCTATGGCTATATCGACTCGGATGTAAGTGTTGATTAAGACTTCACATATACTTAATATGCTCAATGTACCTTTTGGTAGAGAGTATACTATGATTAACTCAAACAGTGCGCTTCAGCAATGTTTTATTTTGATTAATATGACGTCAAATAAGAGAACAGAGGTTAATTAATACTTTGTTATAGGTCATAAAACTGTTTGAATTAATATCACAGTTGCTCATTTTTCTGAGAAATCATCGAATTCGTTATTACACCCGGAATTCAATTGAAAATGGGCGTACTAACGCGTGTGGAGACTTGTCATTTGCTGTGGTGTTAACTGGATACTGTATGCAGATCAACTTTCTTAAATTTTGGGCAAAGCATCGGTCCTGGACATCAGCGGCTGTCTAGAGGCGGGTTTGTCTTATGTCTTTATCTAAGTTGCTTTAAATCTTACAATATGTATAAGACTAAAGACTACTTGCTTGATATCTAATTGTAATCTAATTAATATGTTATAGTATAGAAGCAATCAGCGTGTGCGATGCCGCAACTGCTTGAGACGTCATTCCAATCTCATTCAGCCCAAAGGCACCGACTTCGTTACATCTTCTCTTCTTATTTGTCCCGAAATTTCGATCACAACCGCTAAACCGTCTCGGTCGCTAAAGTAAATTTCTGAAAAACACGGAAAGCCTTCTCAATATTATGACGAATCTTTTTGTCGAAAATGGTCCACCACGTTTAGATTCTTGGTAACTTAAGCTTAAAGTTGCTTTAAATGCCCATTCTGACACTTCTTAATCACGTGTTCTGTGTATCCTTTTCATTTGATTTGGTTCACTTTGATATTACCATAGAGTTCCATTTTTAAGTTGTAAAGTAAACTATTCCAAATATTTCTGTAATTTTGCAATGAATGTTGTTGAAAACATTCCCAAGAAATCAATTCAAATGACTATAATATGGGTATTTTGCATTGCATAATCTTAGGCAGTAGACAGTTTTATGGTATAGCCTCGCTTTAAAAAATCGCAAAAATATACTTTCAAAAATATAAAAGAAAAATAAAACAAAAGCCTAGGCTCTCTAAAAAAAGGTCCGCAAAAGGACAAAATATGATCAAATTACTAAAGATCTAGGCTATGTTAATCATTTCTACAAAAAGATACGTGTTCAGCGCAAGAATCAGCACCCTTCCTTCAATATACTGAAAAAATCTTATTGTGTTGCCTTGTGTAATCAATTAGTGAATTATCTTAATAATTATACGTGAGTCGCAAAAAACATTTTTCGCAACCCTAAAAGGTTACATAAAGTGCATTTTTCTTAATAATGGTATCAATTTATAAATTGACTGCTATTCGATTTTCATTTAAGACTTTAAAGACTTAAAAATAACTATTTTGTTAAATACCTTTAGAATTTTGCAGAATTTCGCTTCCGACTGTTCCATTATTTATAGTTTCGCTTGAAAATGTGACCTCTGTCTCAAATAGCTAGTGCCGTTTCCGCTTGGCCCATGCATTGCCAAAAGTAACAAGTGAGCTATTTCGATTGGAATTGAGAACAGCAAAGCAGAGCTATCACAATTAATTGGAATTAAGAACATGTCTGATAAATCAGAACAATATTTTATAAAGGATTTTAAAGTTCTGACACACAATAGGCAACAATTTCGGCAGAGTTACCTTACACTGGAATTTGTATTTCAGCAGTCAACTCCGTGACTGGCAATGTGAAGTTATTTATTGGAAACACTTTCTGGTAGTATGGAAGTATTATTTTTAAATAGATAAATAAAATTAAATAAAATAGCAATTGCTCCTTGACTAAATGTTTTCTTGTTCCACTTTCTTGTTCCAAACAGCCAATCTATTAGATAGTTAAAAGCAGTGGAAGTGGAACACTCAAATCCCACTGATGTGGCAGCCTCGTTCACCCGACACTTGACTTGAGAAGGTCGTGTATGTGTTTGTGAGTATGCCAGCTGAGTGAAAATTTTATTTATCACAAAGTGTAGAGATTAAATGAATTCTAGTTGATGTCTTGAACAAATTAATTGCTCATTTTCAGATCGCGAACGATAAGCATTTCCTTCGAAAGGTATGGCAATCCGACTCGTATGCCACAGCACTGACTGACCGACGTTTGCTTATTGATTTTAGACAAAATTTGGACATCGCTGGACATACTATATGTAGAACAGAACGGTGAACATGCACTCTCAAGGACAGGGTCAACAAACGCAGCAGCAAACCACTGCACATTCCCTACTGCAGCAGCAAACTTTGGTTTCCAGCAACAATGCAGTCGGAAAGCTAAATGAACATCAATCCCAATCGCTATCCTCCGTCGGTGAGTCTCACAATCACAACAGCTCTACAGCCCACACACATGCATACACAGCGCTCACACGAACGCACACGTATACACGCGTGAATAGGTACACGCATGTGTGTGTGCATATTATCCAAGTACAACAGTGGAAAATTCCTTCAAGCCAAAAGTGTGTATGTAACTATATAGGGGCATAAATGCAAACATATTTGAAAATCCCTTTTAAGATGATTTATATGTTTCAGATATACTTGCCATTTTTCAAAGGCATGCAAACAAATCTTACAATTTTAACCCTAAACATTAGGTCCCAAAATGTCTCAAAACCGGAAATCCATACAAAAAGATGGTGTAAGTCACTTTTGGACAGGGTTTGCATTGCAATGCGTTATCTATGTTTTGAAATTTAATAAATAGGTTCTGCTTTTTAGCAAATCATTGCGTTTTTAAACATTTCCATTTGAATTTAAACTGTCCAGACTGTAGTTAACCCTTTTTTCACTATTATTTACACTTGAGGCTGTCTAAGGCTGATACTAAATCCAAATTGTCACATAGGTGTCATATTTGAATGATATTTCGGAGTAAACTACGAAATATGTATACTTTGTACCAAAGGTACACTCAGAGTATACTGAGATTGTGGAAAAGGATGTAACAGCCAGAAGGTAGCATCTCCGTCCCCACAAAGTATAAATAATCTTGTAATGTAAATACAGGTCCGTCTGTTTCTTCGTCCAGCCTTGCTCGTCCGTTCGTCTGTCCATATGAACAAATAGATCTTAGAGATGGTAAGCGATGGAGGTTTTACATGTATGGGACATAAAATCAATATTTGTTAGCGATCCGTCAAAGGAATGGTAAAGATCGGATGAACGATTGTCAAGTTAAAAGGTAAAGGCACTTGCTCGGCAGCACCGGCCGCCACTGCGATGGGCAGCACTTCATTTTGGGATGTACAGGGTACATCATATTACGGCTTGGCCGACTTTCTTACTTGATTGCCATTGATATGTGCAGGTAAACTGCCATTAAGTTGCCATTTGGTAGGTAATCGAAGATCCTTCGTCTGTCGTTCAACCGATACTCTGTCTTATTGCATTGCAAAACTTCAAAATTCTTACATTAATCACTCCAATATTTTGCGTAAGCGAAACTGTCTTAATCCCCTAGTCCCTCATCGTTGTCAAAGACTTGAAATAGTCATTCATCCAACCAAGTGGATCTTTTAAAAAACCATAGAGAGTCGTCCCTTTTAAAGCATAACTTCGAACACTTTACCAGTACGGAACCCTAAACAATGCTTAAAAAATAATATAAAATAATAAAACGTGTAAGCAAAGCGGACTTAAATGTTTGAATCAGATCATATCTATGGCAGCTACAAGAAGTAACCACCCGACTCACGCGGTTGCGACGTTTTAGCAGAATAATAAGACCATTTTCAAGTGCATTCAATACTATTTAGGGGGTGGTTACTTGGATTTTTCTTGCCTTGCCATATCAATGACTGCCCAGTTATTCCGTATTTCTGATTCTTTATTGCCCGTACCAACTAATCAAATATTAAGCAATATAATTTTTTAAGCATTGTTAACCTTGAGTCTTAATTGCCTACTATTTTTTTTTTACAGGTTTGCTAGAGCTGGCTCACAGGGAGTATCAAGCGGTGGACTATGAAAATGCAGAGAAGCATTGTATGCAACTATGGCGGCAAGATAGCACCAATACTGGAGTGCTATTACTGCTGTCCTCTATTCATTTCCAGTGTAGACGTCTCGACAAGTCCGCGCAATTCTCTACTTTGGCCATAAAGCAAAATCCTGTGCTAGCAGAAGCTTATAGGTAGGCCACCAACAAATGTCCATGATTAATATTCACAGCTCTACTTCCAATGGTTGTTCAATTTGGAAGTTAACACCATTAACACAACATTGTTGTGTTGGATGTTTCGCCAAGTGTTAGATAAATTTAAAGTATCTATGATTATTAAGGAATTTAGGGTAAAAGAATCCCCGTTTAGGACACGGAAACACACTTAAGGGTCTCTTAATATAGAATTTTATGGTTTGTATGGGAACATAAATAAAAGTCCAATTCAGAAGGTTTTTATTTTATTTCGCCACCCCCTTTCGTGGCTTCAAATTCCAATCTGAATAACTTAATCATCGAATGAAGCTAGCAACACAAACAATTTCTGCATCTTAGTTATTTAGCTAGTCTGAAATACCCGGTTTTCCATATTGTTTGGTCTACTTATAAATTTATCGTTTCTTTCAGCAACTTAGGAAATGTTTACAAAGAACGAGGACAGCTACAGGAAGCTTTAGACAACTATCGCAGAGCCGTTCGCTTAAAGCCCGATTTCATAGATGGATACATTAATTTGGCAGCTGCTTTGGTCGCAGCTCGAGATATGGAATCAGCTGTACAAGCATATATAACTGCACTACAATATAACCCGGTAAGTTTTTGGATAATTACGATTACTACTGTGCAAATTTTAATGTGATATTGTTTAGGATTTGTACTGTGTGCGCAGCGATTTGGGCAACCTGCTTAAAGCTCTGGGTCGCCTAGAAGAAGCTAAGGTATGTAGAGACCGTATTTCCGTTAATGCTTTGCTCTTAATAAACCAGTTATGTACTCTTACATCTAGGCTTGCTATCTAAAGGCCATTGAAACATGTCCCGGCTTTGCAGTTGCATGGAGTAACTTGGGTTGCGTTTTCAATGCACAAGGAGAGATTTGGTTAGCCATACATCACTTTGAAAAAGCTGTCACCCTTGATCCGAACTTCTTGGACGCGTACATAAACTTGGGAAATGTTCTCAAGGAGGCCAGGATTTTTGACAGGTTAGTATTACAATTCTTCACCTTCTTCAGGCTCTGTGTATAAATACAACAGGCAGATGGGTAAATTCTAGAAACAAATTTAAATTCGGGATAGACCAGAAGCACAAAATATACACTTAGAATTGGGACTCTTACGCGTAAAAATGGTTCGCAGCATGGGTTCTTTCTCGATACAAAAGTTAAGTCTTGAAAAAATATGTCAAATGTGACTTACATTTAAAATTTATACCTAATTTATCAATATTTCGGCATGTTGACACTGAAAGGGATAGTAACGGTCTGTTTTGTTTTGAATAGCTCTCTAGTTATTAATTTTATCGGCGCAAATTAAACGATTTTGATGAAAATATGATGAATCAATGCGTGATATATATGTATATTATATACATATATTATTTAAATATGAGTGAATTAATGTTAGTTTTTGGGTTTGTTCCTTATAGGCGTCTAAACCTCTGAACCGATTATATAGAAATTTTCACAGTATCTTAATGGCGATCAGAAAAAAGTTATAGTTACAGAAAATTGTGTGGATATCTTTAAAATGTTAAAGAAATTTTTATTTAAAGGTACACTAGAATGCCATTGAAGTTTCCCGAAGGTACTTGAAAGCTTTCGAAATTTCTAGAAAATTCTTGAATGTTATATAACTATTCGGAAGCTCTAGAAAGATGGAGAATGCTATAGAAAGTTTTAGACTGCTCTTGAAATTTCTAGGAATTTTAGTGGGGGTTATAGATCTTTCTAGAATGTTATGTTGTTATTTTGGAGATTAGATTATTAAGAGTTAAGGCCGGTTTCCAGAACTTTTATGTCGAACCTGAATAAAAACACTTTTAGCGAGTTTTTAAATCTCATTACTTATGAGCTATAGTCTTGTTTCAATAAAGTATTGTGCCGAAATAAATTTTTATGTCATCTGGAATCAAGCTTCAAAAAAAAAACTCATACCCGTCCAGTATCTTCATTAAAATAAATCATACGTGCTGCAGAGGTATAAAAACTTAAATATTTTGCATCTTAAATGGCACTATTAATAAAATATTTTAAGCATAGAATATCTACTCTACATACCAAATGTAAACGCAATAGAATGAAACGAGAATTTGCTACGAATTAAATTTTGTATGAAGACCATTGGTTTAAATACATTTCGTAGAGGTTTTTGGTGTATGGACATATCATAAAAGTAGCTTGGGTCGCGGAAACTCACCTAGAATGATTGTTTATCAAGTTATTTCTGCATCATTTGTTGTATTTCTACGGGACTTTCGGCTAGTATCACCAAGTCATCAGCGTACAATAATACTTAAATGTGCTTAAATCCCATAAAACCCCATTTATTTTGTTTCACAATAATTAAAGTCATGCTTGTCGTGTGATAGAGACTTTCGTGTTGGAGTCGTGTCGTGTTTAAAACATTAAGAGAAGCTCGAGGAGCTGTGAATAGTCACCTGTTTGTTTCCTTAATGAAAACATAATCCCAGCATCACCTTCCGTTAAATGCATTTAGTACAAGAAGTCCAAGCGTAATTATTTGAATTGACCGAGACCTCTAATAAAAATTTCATTCATACTCACAAATGTTTTTATTGCTTCGCCATACGCATCTTTCAAGTAAAACAAGAAAAACGAGACCATTTACCTCAACGACTTGATACTCTTGCCAACAGATAGGAAATGTGGGAAATTTGAATAATTGTTCAATATATTCTCAATTATATTCTATTCGTTTCAATGGCTAGTTAGCAGTTATCAATCGAATCGGTTTCCAGATATCTCTCTGCCATGGTTGACTAACAATGAAAGAAGAAATTGTTGAAAAGGAAATCTATAATTAAGTTACTATAATTATAGGAACTGTGTGCGAAGTTACAATTATTATAGTTAATCGGTTTAATCAGTGGAAATATGCAATATCCATATTCCATTGTTACTTAAAACAATGGGCATAAGTGCTGTACAGATCCATCCAATATGTGTTCTGTCTCAAGAATTCAAAATGATCGGCTGGGAGTGTAGAAAGCTTCGCAAGCAATTTCCGTAAAACTTACACACAGACAGACAGAAACCAACCAGCCAGCAGATCTCTAAACTAAATTCTCAGCAGGGTATGAAAATATGAAATTCATTTTGTTCTGCTCATTCCCATAACATCTTTCTATATATTCGAATATTCCGCTTTTCGTGCGTCACCGAAGGTGATATATGTATATATATACATACTTATCCGCGTAGTGAGCATAAAAAAAAAACACTTGAAAATTACTTCGGAATTGTGCTTAGTTGTTGTTGTTGTTGTTGGCTTGCCGCTGGTGCGGAAGCTATTTGGCTGTTTTATTTTACATTTCCAATTGGATAATTCGTTTTTTCACCTCTCTATTGGGGCATCTATAAATATATATACCATAGATGAATGTCAATGACAAGTATATTTAGAACATTATGGACTGTCAATGCGTGGTTATTTATACCATAGTCCGTATAAGATGCCAAGACGAGCTAAATACACATCATATCTTAAGTAACGACCATAGACATCAACATTTTGGTCGAGTTCTTAAGCAATTGCGGACCTACTGGAGACGGTAAATACATGAACTAAATGCAAAATGCCAAGATTGGATAATTATATTCCACATAAACACACATTCTAAACAGAAAAGTGATCAATTTTAGGGAAGCGTGGGGTTTTATGACCATTCCGGCGGATTGCGGTCATTTTATCTGGTGAATGTTATCGGGGTTTTTGAATTCAATGATAAAATCATACTGAACCATCGAGTTTAAGTAAGCCTTCAAGTCATTTCTTGCCTTATTTTATAGTCAATCAATCGTATTTTGGAATTATGTTTAGATATTATCCTGCCTAAGAGCCATATTATGGTTTAAATGGTTCAAGACATATTAAACCGGCTTAAATGTGTTTCACAGATATACATATTCATCTCTGAAAACGCTTATTGCCTCATCCATGAGAACTTTTCCAATAATTCTCTTTTTAAAATACTAATCTTTTTAATTCCAGAGCTGTGGCTGCCTATTTGCGTGCATTAAATCTGTCCCCTAATAATGCTGTCGTTCATGGAAACCTGGCGTGCGTGTACTATGAACAGGGCCTCATTGACTTGGCAATCGACACATATAGACGCGCAATTGAACTGCAACCAAATTTCCCTGATGCCTACTGTAATCTGGCGAATGCCCTCAAAGAGAAGGGACAGGTAAATGATTTGGTGTGACCCCATCTTGTGGTATACTCTCAAGCCTTGTCTTTTTTTATTTAGGTCAAGGAAGCTGAAGATTGCTATAATACCGCACTGAGACTATGCTCAAATCATGCGGACTCCCTGAACAATTTGGCAAACATTAAACGCGAGCAGGGATACATTGAGGAGGCTACCCGACTTTATCTCAAAGCCTTGGAAGTTTTCCCCGACTTTGCCGCTGCCCACTCAAATCTGGCTTCTGTGCTGCAACAGCAGGGAAAGCTAAAGGATGCACTAATGCATTATAAGGAGGCCATCCGCATCCAGCCCACATTCGCCGATGCTTACTCCAACATGGGGAATACACTTAAAGAATTGCAGGATGTCAGTGGGGCATTGCAGTGCTACACCAGAGCCATCCAAATTAACCCCGCATTTGCCGATGCACACAGCAATTTGGCAAGCATACACAAGGACTCGGGCAATATTCCAGAGGCCATTCAATCTTACCGGACAGCCCTCAAGTTGAAACCCGACTTTCCGGACGCATACTGCAATCTAGCTCATTGCCTGCAGATTGTGTGTGACTGGACAGACTATGATGTGCGCATGAAGAAGCTAGTGAGCATTGTGGCCGAGCAATTGGAGAAGAACAGATTGCCGTCGGTGCATCCGCATCACTCAATGCTCTACCCATTAACCCATGAATTTCGGAAGGCCATTGCCGCACGGCATGCGAATTTGTGTTTGGAGAAGGTCCATGTCCTACACAAGCAGGGGTACAACTTTGCCAGGGAGCTGCCAAGCGACGGGCGACTTCGCATTGGATACCTGAGCTCTGACTTTGGAAATCATCCTACCTCACACTTGATGCAGTCTGTGCCAGGCCTACATGACCGCTTGAAAGTGGAAATATTCTGCTACGCCCTGAGCCCCGATGATGGCACGACTTTCCGGCAAAAGATTAGCCGTGAAACGGAACACTTTGTGGATCTGTCGCAGATTCCGTGTAACGGCAAGGCAGCCGACAAGATTTACAGTGATGGCATACACATTTTGGTCAACATGAATGGTTACACCAAGGGCGCCCGAAATGAGATATTCGCCCTCCGGCCGGCTCCAATTCAAGTGATGTGGCTTGGGTACCCAGGTACAAGCGGTGCAAGTTTCATGGACTACATTATCACTGACGCAGTCACCAGTCCCATGGAGCTGGCCTATCAGTACAGTGAGAAGCTGTCGTACATGCCTTACACATACTTCATTGGCGATCACAAGCAAATGTTTCCGCATTTGAAGGAGCGCATTATTGTGTGTGATAAACAGCAATCCACGGTGGCGGATAATGTGGCGGTTATAAATGCTGCGGACCTGTCGCCCCTGGTGGAGAGTACCGACGTCAAGGAGATCAGAGAAGTCGTCAACGCACAAAAGCCCGTCGAAATTACACACAAAGTGGCTGAGCTGCCGAGCACTACGCAAATTGTATCCATGATTGCAACTGGTCAGGTGCAAACCTCTCTCAACGGTGTTGTGGTCCAAAACGGACTGGCCACCACCCAAACGAACAATAAGGCCGCCACCGGTGAGGAAGTGCCGCAGAATATCGTGATAACAACACGTCGTCAATACATGTTGCCTGATGATGCTATTGTCTATTGCAATTTCAATCAGCTCTATAAGATTGACCCGCAAACACTTCAATCCTGGGTGGTGATTTTGAAAAATGTGCCTAAGTCGGTTTTGTGGCTCTTGAGGTTTCCAGCAGTGGGCGAACAAAACATCAAGAAATCGGTCAGCGATTGGGGTAAGAGCATCCTATGAAGCCCGACCATAAGCCTGTTTATTGAAACCCTTCTTTGCAGGTGTATCCCCCGATAGGATTATATTTTCAAATGTAGCTGCCAAGGAAGAGCATGTACGTCGTGGCCAATTGGCCGATATATGTCTTGACACTCCATTATGTAATGGACATACCACATCTATGGACGTTTTATGGACGGGCACGCCGGTTGTGACTTTACCGGGAGAGACATTAGCATCAAGGTAAAGAATAACAAATAGATCTCCGAGTGTGGAGACTTAAAAAGACTCTCCATATCTGTAACAAACCTCCCACTTGCTCAAGTTTGTAGCTAGACAGTTTGATCGAAATATAACAAACTTTATTTCTGCTTTTTCTTTTCAGAGTGGCTGCCTCGCAATTGGCCACACTTGGATGTCCAGAGCTAATAGCGCGCAGTCGAGATGAATATCAAGAGATCGCTATTCGATTGGGAACCGAGAGAGAATATTTAAAAACGCTGCGGGCTAAAGTGTGGAAAGCCCGCGTTGACAGTCCATTATTTGATTGCTCGCAATATGCCAAAGGATTAGAAAAGTTATTCTCACGCATGTGGGAACGATTTGCGCAGAACGAACTTCCCGATCACATCTCGGCAGTGGGTGGAAAGTGAAAACCTGTCAATATCCAAGAGACTTTGACAAGGCTCCAGTACATACAACCGCTGAGCCAACAATAAGATTTGAGAGAATGCTTTGAGAATCGATTTTGTGCGGCATATATGTTACATGTATACCTAAATAATTTTCTGAATAAGAAAACAAGTAAAGTTTAACTATTTACATACTTATTTTTAATCGATTAAACCTGCTCCTTTATACAATTTTACCCTCTAAGTTTAAGACGTTACATTGTATTAGAAACAAATATTGTCCCGTTGGGATACTATTAGAAAATGTGCGGTAAATATAAACAATGCTTGCTATTGAAATCAATCGAAGTTACCCATGGGTTTGTCGAGAAGATTTAGGGCCCTTTTCTAATCTACTACATAAAGCTATCTGTCACATAAACCTACAAATAACAGAGCAAAATCTGAGTCTATGTAGAAGATGAGAAATCGGCCCTTAGGCTAAAACGTCTATGTTACGCATAGGTAGGAAGCAACGACAGTTAGAAGAGCTATGCAAGGCGATGCGATGGATGAAATGCAATGGCTGTGTAGTCTTGTTTACCTGCACAACTTACCAAAGGAACGCAGAGTTCACAAAAGTCACCTGTAGTGAACTAACTGACACTTGCTTAAGTTATTTATTTTACCTGTTGATTTTGTCAATGTTCTGAGCGAATTTGGCATCCACCAGATCAGTTATGTAATTAGGCGTCTTCCTGTACTCTCTTGCCTTATTTACTCGTTGCCTCAGCCCATTGGAATTCCATTTCAAATGCTTGTGGGTTATTTACAAACATTTTATAGCAGCAACTTATAAAATGAATAACGCAAGTGTTGGAGCAGCTGTTTGTTTATCGATAATTCTATCGAGACTGATCTGGCGTTCAGTTTCAGCAGAGCATGAGCTGCTGCTGTTAAGGTTGTTGCTTTGAGAAATATTAAGGTACATAATTCTAGCCAATTCACCTAATTTTAAGTTCATGGCTTTAACAAATTCTGTGGTTTTTACGTTATAAAATAACATTTTTTTCTCTAAGACCCAGTTTTCCAACGATGGTTTCCATAGCAGTTAGGATTCTCAATCGATCCAGTCTGATGTAGGAAAAATAAGACTTTGTATAAACCTTTAGCTAGTTAATTTAGAATATCAGACCTGTTCTCAATTCTACTTCCTCAAAAGATTTGCGATATAGAGACCTTATCTAGTACACAACATTATTATGGAAGTGAAACTAAAAACAAGTAAATAGATTTAAACAAATGGCTCATATAAGACCTCGGATAGCTTACTCCTCAGGCAGCTTTTTATAAGTTTTTGTGCTTTTCAGATTGACTATTACACTTGTCTGATATCTCAAATAGAAAACTCATGGGGAAAATTCACGGTTTCATTTACATTTCATATTGAATGCATCTTCATTCTGACCTACCCTCTACCTAAGCCCTAAGCCCTAAGCCCTTGGACCTCATGCGGTCTGAAATGCTTCCTTCTATGCGTTGCAAACATCCGGACAAATTTAATTTACCCTCTGCTGCAAGAGTATAAAAACAACAAAGTCAGTGCAAGGCGCACATCGAAATCAATTTGGTGAGTCGCCTAAGGAGCTTTAAATACGTGTACAACCCGAATTTCAGCTCAACAGTTTAATATAAAAACAAAGTCGGTTTGGTTGCATGGCAGCTAAATAAAATATTGGTCTACACTGAGCGAACCCAGGTATGCGTGCAACCCAAACATGGGGCCAATATGGAAATATTCTTCAAAAAAAAAATGCTTTAATCTGCATCCACCCAATTAAGCCACCCAACGCCAACCAGATCAAAGTTTTAAAACTCTTTAAGGCTTATAGTTATTGGCTTCATTTTCCATTTATTTTACTTTCTTTTTTTTTTTTGCATCTAGTTGATGGGGTGGGGTGGCAGGAACGCTTTTTGGCGCGTCATTCAAGCGTGTTTGTTCTTTGTAGTTGGTGCGGCGGCCTTTTATTTATGCTACTTTTTTTTTTTTGATCATCTGCCTGTGTGTCTGCTGGCCAGGTATTAATTGAAATTTTAATTGAACGTTTGTGCTGCATCGCGGCACCGCCGCGCCGTTGGCATAAATAAACACGAAAACAGAAGTTGACTGTTTCCAACAGTTGTCCTTGTGCTGTTAATTCAATTTGCAGTTAATAATGAGTCCGAATGTATTTGCTATTGTTGATTTGGACAATGGTTTCGTTTTGGGTTGGAGTTTCCATGTGGAAAATATGTTAGTTTTGTGAAATGCTTAGAATAGCGAAAGTGCTACTATAAAATCAATTTTTTATACTCTTTAATTCTATTCCCTGACTCCTTTGCAGCTTATGAACCAAGACCTGATAACAGTATGGAATATCAGAAATTCTACCAGCCTGAAACTTATTTTCAATAAGCTAGCCAAATTCCATTCAAAAGTACTTCTCCCTTTTAAGCATAGTAAAACAATATCAATTAACACAAGATTTATACCATATGCTGGTAAGAGTATTGAGAGTTGACAAATGCTTATTGTCTTATAACAAACTAAAAGTAAGTACATCAAGTTTAATTCCCATTTTTGTTATGCGACCCCCGCAATTTAGAAAAAACGTAAAATCTCTGACTGTTTTATATATATAATATATATATAGAAGGTTCGTAGCTTAGGATCATATTTACTATTCAGAAGAATGTTTCGAACAACACTTCGATCTAAGAAGTGGAGCTGTAACTGACAGTTTTCAGACCGAAAAAGATTCGCATGATGTGGGTCCACTGCTAAAAAGTGTCTCAATATATTCGTGGACCATGTGCAAGGATGCTTGATTAGGCCTTTCGGCAGACCGCTGAATTAAATTAAGCGATTCTTGGAGAACAAAGATGGTTCAAGGACCAATTCTAGGAATCAATTAAAGATATTACTTAATAATTATATTTATTTATTATTACAAAAATGATCTGCCAAGGCATTACTGTTCTATCTCAATACTTGTGGTCACTTTTGCCAAATCCTTCATGTGCTTCTTCTCCACATACGGCTAAATATAGAGTTGGGTACGACGCTTGCGCAATTGATGATGACATTTGCATTGCTATAAAATATCTCAAGTCCGTTCCCAATACTTTTGAACTTTGCTTTGCTTCGCTTGCACTTGGAGAGCGCCGTCGGAGAAGAGATAAAGGAAGTTTTTGTACATCCAAAACTGCTCTCCGAAAAAGACTTCTGTATTGGTGGGACCGTCCATCTCCCAAAAAGAGCCAAACCTTTCCCAAAATGCATTTGAATGTAATAAGTTGTATTGAAAGAAGGTAGATGTAAAGACATGAACTTATTAAGGTCCACTTTCTAGTAGAGATGGCATTCCCATTAATGCGAGTTAGCAACCAAATTATGTGGCTCCGATTTACTGAACAGTGCTTAAACTTTCTCCTTTGAGCCTTATTTTATTTACATTTTCTTCCTGCTATTATTTTGTATTTTTTATTTACTTATACAGAACACTCAGCTGTTTTTGAAGCTCCGAGTTTTAGAGAAGATTTGCTCTTAAGACAGATCTAATTCTGCTTGAGGTTTTTCGGTCCTTCGAACCGGTCTTTGTACTGATTATTGGTCCCTAAAATTCTCCAACTTCTCTAAATATTTGAAAAAGTTACTTTTGGATGGATCTACATATACAGATTTAAGAAGAAGTACCATTTCGATAAGAAACGATAGCAAACTTCAAACTTAAAGCAGTTGTTAGATTTCCTTCAGTTTCTCTGGATTATCTTTATATCAAAGTGTGTTAAAAGAGGTTTGATTATAGTTTAAAGTTAAATCAAATTTGCTTATTTTTAACATTGTTACAGAAGAACCAGGAAAATCTAGGAATTTAAGAAGAAAATTGTGTACCAATTTTGATTTTCAAGTTTTTTTTTTTTCAGTAAAAATGTTTGTAAAAATCAAATCATGGAACTTTTTCCAATAGTGACTCTCTCTTTAACACTCGCTCACGTTATTCCTTTGACTTTAATTTATCATACACATAAATATTATTCTTTGGGTTGCCATTCCTCACCCTTGGGCTGTATGCAAATGAAGAGTCTGCCTGTCTATCCATCATCCTCACACAAATATCCGAACGGTAAAAAACTCCTCTGTGTGATTGTGACGGGATTATATTAATGTCGCACGGGTGCCACATGCCAAATAGAAACAGTTCAATCATAATAAACTTCAAGTCAATTTTTAATGATACAAAACAATGAATAAATATGGCTGCACACGCTTAGGCGCAGATTCAGTGACTTCTCCCAAGTGTGAAATTGTTCCTTCACTCGTTATGAAGCGGCGTACGATTAATTTTGATGTGATTTAAATGCTTTTGGGGCTGCGCGTGGAATTATTAATGATGTCGGCCCCTCGTCGCATTCAATTTATGTTTGCCTTATATTTTATGTGGCGCGCAGTAAACATTTTATTTTACCGAAAAGAGAGTGTGTGTGTGTGTGTGTGTAGGGAAATATGTTTAAACAAAAACGTATTAAGCAAAGGACTCTTCAATTGATGTGAATATCGTTCAAGCAACGTCAATCGGCCTGTGTTCTTATCTGAAGGCTCTGAAAACCATGCAAAGAATTGGTAAACATTGAGGAAAAATAACCTTGGCTATTTTGTGTTTGAATTTTCAGAATGCGAATGGAGAAAGCAAAGAAGATGGCTAAAGCGCTGATTCTTTTTTAAAGTTTTAAGTTTCTTAATCGGGGGAAAATAGTTCTGCCAGTTTCGAGGCCATCTCTCTCTATATCTACAATTAATTCTTACCCAATTTGGATAACAAATATGTAAAGAATAAATAATGCATCATTAATTCTGATTGGTTCTCAAACGGCTAATATGGTTAAGGTATTCGGTAAGTGTTGTATCTGGCCAGACATGATGCAAATGTCTTATGTCGCATCAATTCTAATAAGCCAAAGGCTGCCGCCCAACCATTCCAACAAATTTCACTTGAAAGCAACTGGACCCGCTCCTTCCTCTGCCCTTGCCTTCGCCATGCCCCTGCCTATTATTTGCGGGTAATGAAAATTTGATGATGGCGGACAGACAGAATTTGGTCGACTTATTGGCAGGGCGGCCATGTTAATGATTATCAACTATGACGATGATTGATTGATGTGTTCATTTGTTTGTCTGTTGCCTCGCCCAAGTCAGCTTGAATCAGTTAATTAGAGGAGCTCCTTGACTTGGACGGGGTGGGGCTGTAAATTTTAAGTAGACAAACGCCGAATGGCTTTGCTGATATCCGCTGTGATTTGCATTAAGACAGGCCATGAAATGCGGTGACATGGACAAGCAGATTTTCGAAATACAATTTTAATTGCCTACTTTTCTGGATGGTCCTACAAAATTAACAGATGGAAAGCCAGTTAAGCCCGACTGCTAATTATGCTCTGTATTTTATTTTGCTGCTGCAGTGGCCGCTGACTGTAGCAGCGAACTTTCTGTTGCTCATAACTTGTCTATAAAATCATTGACTGAAATAATTAGTGTCTTTTGAAGATTATTTGGCAGCTGTTTTTGTTCTTAGCTCTAAAATATTTAGTTTCTTGGGTGCCAAGATTCAGATTTAGGCATTTGGTTTGAATGTAAAATGTGAGTATGTTTTTTTTAAGCACTTATAAGATATGTACGAACATTTAGGACCGATTTCACATGTTCTACATAGCAATATGTGTCACATAAACTGATAAATAACAGAGTACATTGTGAGTTTATCTGTCACAAAGCTATAGAAGATGTGAAGTCGACTCTTAAAACTAAAAAAAAACCTGTATCTTTGAATTTACAAAACTTTTATGGGGATAATGACAATTAACCAGGGATTCAAGACGCTTGGAAATATGGACCAACGTTTCGGTGCATTGCTTGGATTTTGGAGCTAACTAACCCACCGTTTTGGTTCGGTTTAGTGGTTCTCTTTAAGTTTATGGTAAAATTTTATGGAGTCCTGATTCTTTATTATGATATTTTAAGTGTTAACAGAAATATTTTTAAGCCGAACCTTCAGGCACACACGGAAAATATTGTTCTCATCCGGTTCAGGTTCGTCTAGGCTTTTCAAAAATGCCGCTACAAACATTTGGAATAAAGTATGAGTTCAAAAGGCTATGGCCAGTCATAAAAAAGTTAGATAAATAATATTGCCAATAATATTTATAAGTATTAGAGACATGCACGAGTGATTTCCGCATCAGTAATGCTTGCTTGATTAGCTTTAAAGAGCGAAATGCCCATGGATGAGATGAGTGCTCTCAGGCTGTTTGCCATTGCTGCTGCTGTTGGTAACAGAATATGGCACGCGCCACTTACGACCTGTTTTTACGCTAATTAAAAAGATTTATGACTCTGCAAGAATAATTTCTGAAATACAACCCAAAGTAGTTAGTGGTTTGGCCAGAGAAGCTTTCATATTTCAATATCTTACACTTTACTGAGTCTAGCCTGGCCAAGAAGTTATCTCGCCTAGGTCTAGTCTGGCACTAGATCTTTAAATTCATCAACTAAATAATCGCACATTATGAATAATTATTTATCTCTGTGTGTACACTTGTAAACATGTTCCCAGCGTTGGTTGAATGAAAACTTCAAGCGGTTGCATCTACACACACACACACACACACACTCGCAGTGAAAGCTGCTGGCAGAAAGCTTTGCCTACCGCAAGGCGCTGACTCCGCATTCAGCTGAGCATTTCCCCTGTTGCTCGGCCACAGACACACACACACACGCACACACACAGCTGAAAGCTGACAACGACAACCAACGACGCGTCCGTCCCCTGCTGCCAGGCATATAATTTGAATTTCGGTTCCTTTACGAGCACAGCATGCACTTGTGGCATAGCCCGCCCCTCCACCGCACACACAGAGGCCACCTCGTAAAGCTATCAACTCGTGCCTGGCCATTCGGGTTCGTAGGAGCCAGCTTCGCATGCATCAAGTGTAACATTTGTTCAGTTTTTCCCGGGAACTCGAGGCAGCGCGTTGTTCGGTGCTGTCACCTGCCAGTCGCAAATAGAAAACACACACAGAAAACGCACACACAGAAACCCAAATCACACTCAAAAAGAACTGTAATCAAAGGGCGCAAATCTCCGAAAGTTACAACCGACAAACTGAGCAAGTAAACAAATTTCTGTGCGTGGAAATTGAATGTTGTGTGTGTGTGTGTGTGTGTGTGAAGGTATGCGAATGGCCAACAATGATGGCCAGTTACCGAAAATCGTGCGGGTTCACCAAACTAAATTTTCCAAGTGCAAAAATAAGAAATTGCAAGCTGAAGCTGGTTTCTTTGGACCGCCTTCCGCACCCTTTAACACTTTTTTTTTTGCTGTTTCTTTAACAGAAAATTGTGCAGAACATTATGACGCTGAGATCAGCAGTAAAAGGAGAATATATATTTTATTAATCGGGTCAACCAGTCGCCTGGAAACATAAAACTTATTTGAAGCCTCTTATTGAAATCGTTTTTAGTAGGAACTATATTTTCCTACTCTTGGATTTGGTTAACAGTTTTAACACTTTGTGGAATTATTAGAGCAAGAGTAGAAGCTCATGCAATAAAAGGGAAACGGTCAATAATCTAGTTAAAGGAATCGAAATTTGGTGTAACTTACCTGATCTTCTTGTGGAAAGCTTATAGTTGACTTTGTTCAGTAATCCATGGTTAATCAATCAAACTCTTTTATAGATCTGTGTATAAAGAGGAAGAAGATATATATTAATATTGATTAGATAATTGTAAGGCATAGAAGGACTTCTTGCATCCTCACAATTTACATTTAATCTGGATCAGCATGATCTCATATCTCTACCTACTACTGAAGTCTGTGTCTCTTCACGTCTAAAACTTCAGATGATAATCTATCTTAGAGAGCCATGCAAACTAATCACCTTTGGGGATTAGTGTTTCCAACTAATCGATAGAGAAAACACTGCCACACCCTTAGGATTTGACTTATGTTTCTAATTGTTTGTGCGTCTCAAGGATGCTTTATTTCATAGATAAAGGTGATATAGAACCTAGTAAATGAAAGAATTTTGATAAAGTGAACAACTGAACATTTAAAAGAGTGAGCCACTGAGAGACTTAAGTATAATAGTTTAAAACCAGTGTCAGATAATACCCAAGTATTTATACCTGGGTATTTGCCTAAATTAACCCATTCTGTAAAATTGTAGCACCTTTTAACCTAGCTAGGTTCAACATTTTATTAAACTTATCAAAGCGAATGAAGCTTGACGACGACAAATAGCAGCCGACAGTGGAGCTTACTTGTACCAATATCGTATCAGGCCTAAGCGAGCAGTTTTAAGGCAATTTTATGTAGATCTTCAGTTGTTTCCCTTAAAACAAAGCTCTTTAGAGCTCAGCGGGGCTTAAAAAGGCAGCTTGATTATACACCGACCTCTACATCCACTCACAAAACTCTGTGTTATTGCTCATTTTGACCTCTTAAAACTCAGAGACACACAGTGACACGTTCTTGTTTACGGAACGGGTGCAGCTCTAATTTGTTCACAAGACAAGTAAGATAACATTCTTTACTGTGCCTCATCATACTGCCACGCGTGTGGTCGATAGTCTTCTGTGTTGAGATGTCGCCTTTCTTGTTAAGTTAGGTACCAAAGTCATGGGTTCAATTCCCAAATAAGGAAGGTAAAAAAATAGATTAAACTTAGCTTTTTCCCATTGCTGGTCTCTAACTTTGTAATTGCCCAAAACACTTTCATTCAAATCATTTGGCGTGTCAGCAGAACCTTTCGATGAGTGCAAACACTCATTTCAAATTCCCTCAAGTAATTGATTTTAGTATTTACGCAATGCCAAGGAATTTAAAATGTAAACACTTTATGGTAAGCAGGCATGTCGCAATATTTGTAGACTAATTAAAACGGTCCCGCCCATGGAGTTTGTCGCAGGGCAGGGCTTGGAATCGACTTCAATCCCCGGCTTCAGAGCCCAACACAAAGGCCCCAGCCATTTGGTGCTGCCGCTTTTTGGCCCAGCGATAAGCGAAACTTGGAAAACCAGCAGCAGCTAGCCAAGAGCAGACACAATTCAAATGGCACAGAAATCGTGTCAGTGGAGACCCGGCCGAAAAGGGGGCCGAGCGCCAGGAAGGTTTATCATTACTGTTGGCATTAATTTGTGACGTGAAAGGCCAATTTAAAAAGCACACGCACACTCGAACACCGCAAACATTGACGTTGCGCATTAGAGCCGCCGCCGCCAGGCATAACAAAAATTTCGCACATACACACAAAGTCGAACCAACACACTGCCACGGGTTGCCGGCCGCCCTCACCACTCTCACTCGCAGTCAACAATTGGGTAGCGCTTATCAGTGGCAGTGGCAATCAGACAGGCGAGCCGAGTTCGGCTCAGCCCGGAGCTAAGAAGCCAACGACCCGTCCAAGCCAAATGACATACCAAAGACACACACACACACACACACACACCCACTCACGGAGACACATTGTTATCACTTATGGCCATGTGCGGAAATTTATGCTGTTGCTGCTTGGCACAGTGGGGCTAAAATTTCTCAAAGGGTTCTTCACTATTTGAGATTATGTGGCCCACTGTGACGTTAGTCTCCATTTTAGCACAGTAATATGGCCAAATTGCTGTAATTTGGATCATTCCATAGTAATGGCTTAAGAAGGAAGATATTAAAGCTTTGGCCCAGTCCTACCACGCCCACTTTAAACTGCTTTGCAAACCAATATCAAGAACGAATCAAGGTGAATTGGCTACATTGGCGTATTTATATTTTGTCTAAGCTTTGCTATATTTTCCTTAAGATCTTAGTCGAAAGCGTTACTGTCAACCGATATATAAAGCCTACCATTAAACCAGTTAACAGTTACGAAACTGAAACAAATTCAAAAAATATCTATGGATGAATACCTTCCCGAAATGGCTTATACCTAGCAGGTAGTTTTTCTTATTGACCATTTTTTCCTGTGCGTCCCTGCAATCAAAGAAAACTCTCACAGGCGGCAGCTTCGATTGGGATAATGGAGCTTTAATTACCGTGTCATATCCATAAACCCACGATTCGTCACCCTCTGGAGAACTTAGCGATCCGTTCATTGATCTGAACCGAGCCGCTTTGTTTAAGTTTCGGTACGTTCCAGCGTTTTTAAACCAAATCCGGTGGGGTTTGTGATTTGGTTCAAAGGATAGAATTGGATTGGATAGTTTTTAATATGCTTTCTTTTTATATTAAAATATCCCTTTGTATATCCTTTGGATAATCAATTTATGGATATTTTAATATCAAAAAAAGAATATTCCAAAACATCCTTTCCAAATGGATACCGAAATCATGCAATGGACATTTTTGTAATATTAAGGATATTGAAGTATACGCTGAGTGGATAAAAGTGTTGTTGTTGTTTGGAAAGAAACTGTCACTAAAATATCTGAATATAAGTTTCAAATATCTTTGCATAACTTAAAAAAAAGTATTCTAAACGGCAGCCCATTGTTTTTTTTAGAACAATCAACTGTTCGGCCTTTCCTATTGCTTTAAAGTTTAAACTCCATTTCTGATCCATTTGTCGTACCACTGTGCGGGTAGCTGCTACGCTGCTAGTTAGAGTTTAGTGTTACAAAATACTCAAGTATGTGCAAGGATCTTTCATTGACAACATTTATGAGAATTTTATTGGCCAGCGTCTTTTCTTTGTTGAAATTATAGCTTGTCATCTGTGTGTGTGTGTGTGCGTGCGCGCGTGTGTGTCCTGCGTGCTTCTACTAATGAGACAATTCTCGCTATGTTTTGTGTGTGTGTGTGTGTGTGTGTGCGTTTCCTATTGACTTAAATTGTATTCCCTAATGAGCTGACCGCCTTGACTTGTTGCTTTGTATGGGGGGACCCCAATGCTCAATCCAGCTGACAACCGCTCCCTCGCTGGTAGGACTGGCACATAAGCGAGCCTTTTTAATTAGTGTTTTGTCACTAGAATGAATATAAGATGAGTGCCATGGTCAACACGTATGGTGAAGTATGTGCTCAAGTTCGTGTGCATTTAAATCTGTAATATATCGGATGTCAACAGTCATTTTTCTTTTCTATTCTGTTTGTGGGGCGATTCGGAAATGTTTCATGTGGCGCTACGTATAAAACATCTAGGTAGGGTCTCTTATTAGAGAAGTTGAACTCATAAATCCCATATCATGAACAATTTTTTCAAATTGAGCATAGCATTAGCGAAGTAATAGTTAAATTCGACGCATCTTCCATAAATATGCCTCTGAACATCAACAACAAATTATATTTATCTTCAGAAGTTTCCAAAAATAGTGTTCAGACTTTCATGCTGTAGGCTTCAGCATTCCTTTTTTTGTGCTTTGGTTTGATTTTGCGTCAATTGCCAATCAGCTGTTTGGTCACACTGTCAGCTGTTTATGAAATCTATATCAACAACCTTTTAAGATGTAAAGTCTCGTCTTTGCAATAATATCAAATGCATCTTTTCCACATCGCAGCAAATACTTGGCCCCCTCCCCATCCTCGTGTATGGAAATTCTATTCTGTTATTTTAATGATGATACTCTGATGAATAATTTCCATGACTATGAAGTCCACAATACTATCTTTATTATCGAAATAAGTCGACTATACGTATTTTATCACATTATCGATTGCGATTACTGTTTCAGCCTATCAGCTAATAAATTAAAAATAAAAGATAAGCCCGTTCGTAATAATAAAAAAAACAGAGGAGACAAAGCCAATTTATAAAAGAAGTTTTCTACACTCGAAAAAAATTAACGCCTATCAAAATTGGGTGAAAAGTTGCAGCTGAGGTTTGTTCTTGTTAACCCCCCGTTAAGTGAAGAATATATTGATTATATGCCTAACTTAATACTTATAAATTGAAACACAAGGTAGCTAGTTAGGTAGTTCCGACTGACCCCAGATGGGGTCTCATATAGACCTTAAGGTTCTTAATGAGGTCGGGTGATTGTTTGTAGACACAAGGATCCAACTAATAAATGTTGGCTGTGACCGTTTACGAATCTAAGGGCCGATTTCGAAACTTCTACTTAGAGCTATGTGTCACATAAACCTACAAATAACAGAGCAAAATCTGAGATATTCTGACACATAACAGCTATTTAGAAGATGAAAAATCGTCCCTGAAGCATACTTGATCTGGGTATAGCAAGAGATAGAGGTTTGAAGTGTATGGGGAAGAACACTCCATTGTTATAAGTAAATATCAAATTAAAATAGTAAAGCTATGAGCAATAGAAAGTTCATTGCTGCAGCAGATTTGACCGACTATCTTACTTGCTTTTATTTTCTGCAGTATATTTCAATTGAGAGACTCCAACCGACCAATAATGTGAGCATGTACATACAAAAATAGCTTCAATCAGTCAGTTGGACAAGCTTTAAACTGCAAAAGTCTAAAGAAAAAATTACAATAATCTTCCTTTATTGCGCCTAAGAGACAAATGCGATTTGATTTTTCCTTCTCAGGCCAAAGACTTCGCCCAAGAATGCTTTTGATTTTTGTATATTCTGTGTGTGGGCGTCAGTCCTTGTCTTACTCGAGTTGGCATTGTTTTGTCATTTATTTTCTCCTATGCAACAACCCACGGCATGAATTTGGTCCATTGTGACATTTATTTCTGTGTCTGCTGTGATTGTTTTGCTTGTTTATTTTCCATCAGATTCTTGTTTCGCCCGTCCACAGGCCGTCTCCTGCCGTCCCTTACTCTTTCTTTGGCGGGTATTCATTAGCATTTCTGCGCATTAAAAATTAGTTGCCCCAGGGAATTGCTACTTATCTTTGTTGTTTTTTGATGCCAAGCCTGTTGCTGCATGTCTTACAAGTGTAATTGACAGCATTTTTAAGGACAGGATTCGTAGTAGTTTTGGTATTCTCAGAGGTAATTAAATTGAAAAGACTTTGCTTTTACAATCGCCATAAAGTTGAGTAAGCGATTTGTTTTTAAATAACGACAGTTGGAAATCACTTTTATACTAAATGGTAGTTAAATTTTATCTGACAATATTTGAAAACTTTAAGGCAAAATAAAAATGGCATAACAAAAGTTGTTTAGAAAATCTGTGTCAATTGAAGTTCTCGATGGCTCTTTATAGGGCAATCAAACCGAGCATAGCTCACATCCCATATCATAAGTTAAACATAAGTTGGCAACATTTTTAAATTTGATTTGTTAAGTAGCTTACTACCTTACAAGGAACATGCTACAAACATTAGCACAAATTCCAGGGGATCTCAAATGGGGATGGAGTGGATGGGAAGTTAATCTTAGTTATTTCTCAGAGTCTGATAGACATTTTAGACGAAAATCACTCAAATAAACACCAATACCTTTTTTACTCTACGACAGCGACGTGTTAGCTCACTGCATCATCGCACACACTTATAGACTCACATCTAAATGAATACTTATAATTTTCTCAGCTATGTTTGAGTTGAATGGTGCTCATTTCAAAAACATTTGTAACTCCTGTTCTTATTTTGAGTTGGAGATATCATATTTTCTGATTGGGGGTTTCCCTCTGTGTATTATTAAGAATTAAATGATATTTATCACTCAAAACTAAACCTAATTTCGACTTATTATGCTAATTTTTTCAGATCCCAGTGCAAGCAATTAAAACAGGAAAGGCGAACAGCAAAAACTCTTTGTAAATGATTAGCTAAACCAAGCGCCCACGTGCTAAGTTGCAGATGCTCATGAGTTCATGAGAAATCGATCACACCAGAGTCCAACAATAATATATCATTCTCGAGAAACAACAAACAGGAACAATACTTGCGATATGCGTGGCCGACACTTGCGTCGACGATTCAGCCTGCAGCCCTCGTTTATGAAGGATGATAGCGCCGAGGATAAGCCAAAACGTGACAAGTTAGTAGTATTCACTTTGCTACTAATCCTGCAACCAAAATAAACATTTTCTATGGGTGCCCGTTCAAAAGTGAATACCTTTTACTAAAATCGGTCGAATGTATGTAAGGAATCATCTTCGATGCTATAAATTAGGGCTTTTCACAACTCCCTACATAGAGAAATCCAAATATGTAAAAACTACACGAAAATGTAGGATTTCTACACGTTTGACAGGGATCTTCTACCCATTATGTAGCTTTTCTACATGCCCTTGTCGACATACTTAGAAAATCAAATAATGTACTTTCAACGACTTACTCTACACTATTTACACAAGGAAGTACGAGAAGGAGAATAGAAGTGCGGAGGGAGGGAAGAGAGGGGAACAGGAGAGCAAAGTCTTGCCTCAGAAAACTGGCAGTTTTCCGTTTTCCTACCTAACTCACCTCACAACTCTCTTACTTGGTCTAGGGAACTGAAACACAAACGCCGGCCTCTTAGCCCATTCGACTATCAATCTCTAGCGCGGCATTGACGCAAAAGCACGATAATGAAGAAAAGCAACAAGCAACGATAAGAGAATAGAATTGAAAACAACACGTTTCGTCTACTTTTTCTATAAATAACATTCCGCGAAATTCGAAATCCTTCACGTTTATTTAGAATACCTAAATGTAACGAGTGAAGAAGCCCAACAGTAAACGTAAAAAACCTTCAGCTATCGTGTGGTATTCAGATTGATGCATGAAAAGTGTAAAAGTTATGTGAACATAAACTGATGTTCTCATGTCATGTACCCATTGCTTATGTCCAAGCAGCATCCAACTTGTCTAGTAAAACATTGAGCTTGCCTTCAGCCAGATAAAACTGTTGAAAACTTGAATGCTCAACTGATTGCCCAGAAGCACAAGAAAGTTTTTAAGAATTTTACCATTGTCAATATGCGGAGATTTCAAAATGCTTTTAGTTTTTAATATTCTTGCAAAGATTTGAGCTGCGCAGATATGGCAAATGTTTTCCCAAACTTGCCAAGGGCAGCTGTGTTTAGATGAGAACTCTGTAAAAATCAAAGTCAAAGTAAGATTGGATTAATTGTTGGCTTACAAAACCATTCAATCTGACCATCTTTTCCATTATTTTCAACTTAATATTAAAACGCATTTTAGGGATTAAATTGAATGAAGCTTAACTCCCGATACCCTTTTGTTGCAGAGTTGGACGCCACAATGCAGTGGACGATGCCATAGGACCGGCAAATGCACGTCACAAAATTGTGGTCATGGGCTCGGCCAAAGTGGGAAAAACGTCGATAATCACACAATTTCTGTACAACACATTCAGCACAAAATACAAAAGGACCATCGAGGAAATGCATCAGGGAAACTTTTCAATTGCGGGCGTGAGTCTAACGCTGGACATTCTTGACACGGCCGGTTCCTATGAGGTAAGTGTGTGTGTTCATTAGGTAAATCGAATTGCTCGGGTCGGGTCAGTCCCCCGTATGCTGCTTCCAATTTTAAATGGTTGTGGCAATTGGGACGCTTTGTGGCCTCCACCAACTCAGCCTTTTGTGAGCCCAACGGAAATTACAGTATGCGATTTAATTTCGCTGGCACTTCCGCCGAGCGCGAATCGAATTGCTTGTTCATAAAAATGAATGGCATAAAAGAAATATAAATGCGCGCTGAGTGAAGCCGGAGTCTAGTGAACTGTGACTACATCTTCGTCCTTGATATGTCCTGGGTATTGAGAGCATTTCCTACATTTTGTATGTACTTATGGAACAACATTTGCCTCCATCCGTTGATTTATATGTGAGTGCAAGTGGTGCAAGGCGAAGAAAGGACCATGTGTCCACACATTCCAAATGCATGGATAAGCCTGCTTTAAGATTTGAGTTTGACCAAGGGAAACGCAGGCGGCGGCAGCAGCAGCAGTCCGGCGACATACACACACACAACGGAACAGAACAAAACTGTCACAAGCCATTTAAAACCACAGTAGCCAGTCCCTCATTCAGTCGACGACCTACGCCCAACTACAAACGATGGAATAAAGTTTTTACACTCTTTGCCAAAGGGTACAGTGAGAGTGTATTAAGTTTGTGGAGAAGTATGTAACAGCCATGTCCGTCTGTCTGTATGAACAACTCGATCTCAGAGACTAGAAGACATGAAATTCTGTATGTGATTGTGGGGGTTCTGCTTACATAATGTTAGAGTGTTAACATTAATGCTAATGCTCGGTTAACTGAGGGAAAGGCTGCAATAACTCTTCTTGCCCTGAGTAACTGGTATTTTGAAGTCCTCTGTCTGCTTGCTTAATGTCAAAGTGTTAACATTAATGTTATTGCGCTGTTAACTGAAGGAAGGGCTATTATAGCACTTATTGTGCTAAGTAACGGGTATCTTGAGATCGGACAGAATAGACTTTAACTTACGATACGTCGAATTTACGTCGAATTTATGCAAATTAAACTACTTTTTCTTAGAGGCTAACTTTAAGAACTTTCTTAAATACTAAATACTACTTAAAGAAATCGAAAAAAGAGGTTGCAGAATATAGAAGTAATGGGAAAATTTACCTTAAGTTTTCTTGGAATGAATTTCCGCAGGCTGCGGTATTTCCAAGTGCATCAGCACGCAAAAGTGTTAATGATTTCAAACCCATTGAGAAATCAAGTGGCAGACCAGAAAGGAAGGGGTGTGGAAACAAATTGTCATATTTACGCACATACCCACCGACATATGTACAACTGTATGTATGTTTGTGTGCGAGTGCCATCCAAGAGGATGCTGCTGCTGCTGAGAAAGAGAGATGAGTTGATGAGTGCTCACAAAATAGGTCAGCGCCTGAGCTGCTGCCATTATTCGACGTCCTCGTTTTGGTAGCAATAATACATGCACACATATCTACGTATTTTTTAATAACAATGGCAACTGTTGCCTTTTGTTGCCGCCAGTCAAAACATCTCCTGAGCTAAGGACATCTCATCATCAACCAACCAACATCAGGCCAAGCTACTCTCGTTTCAGCTCGCACATTTTATGGCTCCTCTACTGAATCCGAATTTATACGCAATTTGCTTACCCCACTCGCCTCCCCAAGCGGCAGCAAGAACAATGGCGACACTTGCGCTTGCTTTACTCGCCCCATTTTCCTCCCCATATATATATTTTTGCATCGGGGAGCTTTATGATACAAGCTGAGTTGGGTGAAATTGGTTTTGTATAATATCCATTCAAGGTTTTAGTATGCGAAACGCGAATTGATTAGTTCAGGATGGGAAAAGTCATCAGAACGCATTAGAAATGTGTGAGGTAATTGTAATGTGACAATTATATGGTAGATCGATAGATATAAACTTTTAATTAGAGATTAAAGAACTTTAACCACAGGACGGTATTTACCCAGTTTTGACAACTTTTTCTATTTAGTTGGAGAGACTAGAACATAAAAACCCATATACAAGACTATAATTCTTTTCTTAAAGTCTACTGGGTAATCAGAATATATAGGTAGTATCAGTACTCAAAGTCTTGTATTATTTAAATGAAATTTTGAACTTATTTTTGGTTTTAATATAAATACTATTAATGCGAAATCAACAGGTATGTAAGTAAGATATGTATACTAAAGGCTTTAGCCTCTTAACACCTCCAAGCCAAGGCTCTGTAGTAGGCCTGCATATCATGCAGAAATGAACAGCTATTCACATTGATGACAACCAATAAGCAGGCCTACTGGAACACCATATCTCATTTATCGAACAGTATATAGGCAGCCTTAACCCTAAATCTGATTGGCAAGTCATATTTTTGGATTTTTGAAGTCAAAAACGTATTTCTGTTCAAGGAATCTTAAAACATTAAGCATGTTTTTAAGACTTGCATTCAGAAAGTTTTATGAGGGATCTTTTAAAGGTGTGGATGTTTGAAATCCCATAAATAGAGGTGTCTGTTACTTTTTGAAGAAACACTAATTTGGATCCGTTGGGTTTGAACACATTGTGGAGAACTAGAGTTCCCAAGGTTTTTGATTAAATCAAACATATTTGGTCTTGTTAGCCCTTAAAATATTGAACATGTTATAGATTTTTGTATACCAAACAAGCCAAAGTGTTTTTTCCTTGAAAATTTACTCAAATATTTAGAATATTTCTAGAGTGCAGTGTACTCTGTATTCTCTTGAATATTACAAAAGAATCTAGCAGATATCCATTTCTTTCAATCTAAAATCAAACAAATAAAGTAATCCCTAAACGGTCTTGTAATTCACCAGACACATTTGTAAAGTTCCAGTTTCCATGACTTCCATCACTTCAATCCTATAGAAATGTGTCAGTAAAGCGAAACTTACAATTGTTTCATTTTGTTCTTTGCTTTTGCTCCATTCATTTTACAACTACAATTGTATTTCAATGGTTTTGCTTTATTATTAACATGAAAGCTGTGGCAACAAAAGATGGGTTTCATTCTCGCAGTTGCACAAATGATTAAAGGAAATGATATGAACAATATGCATTGTACACACAAGTGTGTGTGTGTGTGGGTGTGTGTGTCCAGTTAGCAATCCTTCAATGTTAGATGAAGCTGCGCCGTTGATAGGTTGGGAACAAAACAACATGAGAGAGACACCACCATATCCTTGTCAAAATGTTGCGGTTGTGGTTTTGGCTGCTAGAGAAGGGGTGGCAAATGACTCTTGCAAGTAATGCTTAGGCTACCTAATTGTTATTTAAAGGCTTAATAAAACTCCGAATAATTAACAACACAGGAAGTGAGAATGGAATATTTCTGCACCTAGGTGCAGTTGGAGTTTGTGCACCCGTCATAAATATAGCCAAGGCAAGACCTTGTGCTGCTTTTGCCTGTTTTTTTTTTTTTTTTTTTGGCAGACAACCATTGCACCGACCTGTTAACCCGGTTTGTGCGAGGTCCTTGGCAAGCTGAAATTTGGTGCTGCACATATTCTTTTGGCACGCAATGCTAATCGATGGCTGAATCATCGTCCGCCGTGTCAGATTCGGAGAGCTAAGGCCATGCCACAAATAAATTATTTTTGACAATGGAAAGATTTTCGCGTAACTTTATTTATGGGTTAAGCATATTTGGAAACCTTTAATCTTAAAATTAGACCATCCAACTCAAGTCATATTAAACTCTAGTAGGTGCATTCATATTAAAGCAAACACTTTTATGTAAGCACACTCGAAACGAAATACTAGATTGTCTATGGTACAACCAAATAAGTGAATAACATAGCCAAAGGATAACCAAATTCATTGACCCAACATTTGTTTAACTTTTATAATATAACTTGAGAAAAATCGCCTGGAACAAAAGAGTTAAACCATTGTGTGGCCCAAAGAAGAAGTTTTAAAGCTAAGCTAACTTCGTCTCTGCCGAAGTTTTTATACCCTTGCAAGTGCTCGCTTAAATATTTTCAAAAAATACTCGTTTTCCCATTTTCCGACCGATCGTTCGTATGGGAGCTATACGATATAGTCATCCGATTTGGTCAAAACTTTGTAATATTATGTGATAGCCTGTGAATCAAACAAATACAAAAAAGCAGCATGCTGCCTTTAAAGACAAAAACAGGTTTTTCTAACTAAGACTGTTTTTCAGACCTATCTTTTGTATGGCAGCTATACCATATAGTTGTCCGATTTGAATAAAACTTGGTAGAATTATAAAAAAAACATAGGAAACCCACGATAACAAAGTTTGGAGACGTTTCCATTGAAAAGATAAAAGTTTTTCTCACTAAAACTAGTTTTCCGACCCATTGTTCCTATGAGAGCTATGAGATATAGTCATGCGATCTGGTCGGTTCCTACATATTAGTAGTGTGCAGCAAAAAGAAGACTCTGTGCAAAATTTCAGCTCAATAGCTTTAAAACTTAGAGACTAGTTCGCGTAGAAACAGACAGACGGACGGACAAAGCTCAATCGTCTCAGCTCGTCACCCTGATCAAGAATATATATAGTTTATGGGGTCGGAAATGAATATTTCTATGCGTTGCAAACTTCTGGGCAAAATTAAATATAAATATAGCTGAAAATGTCATCCAAACCTAAGTAGTAAATAAGCCGACGGAGAACCCTAAACCACTCAGCTTATATACCTACCTGATCAAGAATATATATATTTTAAAGCTTTACAATTTAGAATTAAAGATTTCTTTTCGCCTTGCCTAAAGTTTAACTCAATCTCATTCGTGTGTGAGGAGGTTGGACAACAGAAATCTTAATTCATGCCTACAAAGTATGAAATTGTTTTGCAGCAATTGTAAATGCACACATTGTTATCCCTGATTATTCAAATATGTAAATGAATTTTGTTTGTTGGTTTTTTTCTTTTCTTCCACACCCTCTAGTTCCCTGCCATGCGAGCTCTATCCATTTCATCTGCAGATGCTTTCATTTTGGTCTACGATGTCACCGATGCGACAACATTCGAAGAGGTGCGAACCATACGCGATCAAATCCATGAGACGAAGGCAACCACCGCGGTGCCAATTGTGGTTGTGGGCAATAAAATTGATTTGGTGGCCGATGGAGAAGGCGAACGGGAGGTGAGTTTGGGAAAGCGCTCAAAAGAAGCGCTGCAGATTGGCTTTGTCTTAAAAAGCTTGCCAAGCGGAAACGGCGAAGTTAAGCCGAAGAGAGAGAAAATGGAGTTAAGTTTTTGCCCAAGCAACCAAAGTTTTCTTGGAAAGGAGATGGCTCAGAGGGTGGCTGGTGAAAAGGGTCAGGCCTACTGCGTTAGTCAATTCAATTATTTCAAAGTTTATGAGAAAATGCAATGAATGCGGTGGTGGTTTCCTCTTCGATTCACAAATCCCTTCTCTTTTTTTTTTGGTATTATTTTTGCCTTTATCTTGTTTGTTGTGCTGCAAGTTATTTAGATAAAAAGCGGCAAGTGGCTGAGCAAGCAATCTTCAAAATGTTTCACAATGATTTATATACAATATTTCGATGGAGTGTCTCGCCTTTTGTGTAATTTGCCTTTGTTTTGTTTCCTTTTGCGGGCTCACTTAGCGCCTACTTGATATTTCATTTTGTGTGCCCTTTTTTGACTGTCCCTTTTTTGTATATGTATGTATGTATATGGCGTCATTTACAATCAATTTCAGCTACACACACACACACACACACACACACACAGTCTCTGCAAAACAGCTCGGTAAGTGTGGCTGGTGCTTTTTTTTTTTGTGTATTAACTTGAACCGACTTCGAATATAATCAAAATGCAAATTGCCAACGAAAGCCAAACTGTTGTTGCTGTTGTTGTTGTTGCTGTTGTAATTTTCCCCAACGAACGGAAAATGAACTGCTCGCTGTCGCCTTTTTATACACTTGCAAAGCGCGTTTTATTTATGTTGGCAAGCAAAAAGCCTTGCAAAAATTGTGGACTGAGGTCTTGACCAGTTTCTTTAGCATCAGATGGTTTATTGATTTAAATGGAGATTTTCGTACTTGTTTGGATCACAGAATAATAATTATTATAAAAAACCGACAAAAAGGATAAAACATAGTTTAAGAACTATGTAAATCTGAGAGAACACCATCCAAATGCCTTTTTGGTCCCGCTTTGTCGATTTATAAAGAGTTATTTTTAAGCAGCTTTGGGATTTTTTTGAAAAAAATATGCAGAAAATGAACCATTTAAAACAAGAAAGTTTTTCTCAATAGAACTACTTTTGCGACCGATCATTGGTACTGCAGCTATATGCTATAGTCATCCGATTTTGACAAAACATTGTGGAATTGTGTGAAAGCACATTTAATTAATAAATGCCAATTTAAAGAACATTTCCATGGAAAACAAAAAAGTTCTTCTCACTAAGACTACTTTTCAGGCTCCACTTTCCTATGACAGTCATACTATATAGATGTCCGATTTTGACCAAACTTAGTAGAATCATTGGAAAGCATAGCAAACTAAGAAGTACAAAGTTTGGACGCGATTCCATTGAAAACAAAAAAGTTTTTCTCACTAAGACTACTTTTCAGGCTCTACTTTACTATGGCAGTCATACTATATAGATGTTCGATTTCGACCAAACTTAGTAAAAATCATGGGAAAACATAGCAGACTAAGAAATACATAGTTTGGAGGCGTTTCTATTAAAAACAAAAAAGTTTTTCTCACTAAAACTAGTATTTCGACCGATCGCTCCTATGACAGCTATATGCTATAGTTATACGATCCGGCCGGTTCCGACAAATGTGCAGCGTACTTGTACTAAACGACTTCGTGCCAAGTTTGGTGATGAAAGCTTTCAAACTGAAGGAGAAACAGACGGACAGAAAGTCGGACATGGCTAAATCAACTCAGTTAGTCTTGCTGATCAAGAGTATATATACGGAGATGCTTTCTTCTATGCGTTACAATCCTCCCGACAATTGTATAATACCCTCTGATTAATATGAATAATTTCCAGGTCGAGTATGCCACCACGGAGTCGGTAGTTACTGTTGATTGGGAGAATGGATTCGTTGAGGCCTCCGCAGCTAGCAGCGAGAACATAACGCAGGTATGTAGCAGGACGTCAATTTCATTATCCTCAAATGTCAGCCTTTTATTCTGACATTTCCACCAGGTTTTCAAGGAGCTACTGACCCAGGCGAAAATAACGTACAACCTAAGTCCGGCGTTACGTCGGCGACGTCAGTCGCTGCCGCAGCAGATTGGCAATGGACCGGGCACACCTTTGCACCACCACCAGCATTTACACAATCAGCAGAAGCATACAGGAACTGGAGCTGAGGGAGCGGCTTCCACCTCATCTGCAGCAGCCGCAGCAGCTGGACCTCCGGGTTCTTCGCATACCCCGACACCCGCACAGCTACAGCATTTGCAGCGCATTCAGGAGCGCAGTTTGGGCGCCAAACGTAACTCATGCTCGATATCTTAAGACAACAATGGTTTTCAAAACGGATTTTCACTTTTCTACCTTCCGCTTCAAAGAACTTTGTTAACCACACTCACTTACACCCTCTGTCTCTATCCGGTTTCTATCGAATCAATAGTGGATCTATCCAAGAATTATATATATATATATATTTAAATCAAATAAATGCAATATTCTAAACATACAAATATTCTAAAACGAAATTGAATGAAGCGACCTCTCTAAAGAAGTACCAACTAACCGCAATGAAATTACAAATTATACATATTTGTTATGTGTCTGTACATGTGTAATTATATATAATACATATATATATATATATTTATTGATAGCTGTATAGCAAACTGAGCAGGAAAATTGCAAGCACTGTAAACTCTACACCATAATTTAAAGTCACTGAACAAAAAACTGTACCAAAGTCACGGCCCGTTAGTTTTAATAGGGAGCGTGCAAGTGTACAGAAAGTTTTTGGAAGTAATGGAACCGGAAAAGCAAGAACAAGGCGAAGTAAATTGATTGTGGAGCTATAAATCAAATATTTAAGAATGAAATAAAAGCAATTTAAACACCAAAAACGATAAAATTAAACAAAAAACTAATCAAAGTGTGGAAAGAGTCGAGAAACTAAAATCAGTCCGAAAATGTGAGCTCATTTATCGATTGTTCAGGGTAACCAATGTCGATTAATGTGTTCCTAATATATATATATAAACATACGTACTTAATACTACTACTAAATGTGTTTAGAAAAATTTATAGCAATGTCACTTGGTTAAATTCATCATTTGTTTCCACTTATTCTTAAAAAGAATTTGATTTTCTTTTTATTGTATTCTTACTGTTCTAGTCTTGGGTGTAAGAATGTTTAAATAGATTCTTATATCACCCGCCAACCGAACTTCTTCAGAAAACTCAGTTAGTAATACCTCATACCCATCGTGATCCATAACGTTTTCACGCCCACGAAAACAAGCCACTTTTTATCAGACTTTCACGATTTTGGGCTGCGTCTTCCTATTGATAGATATCGATAAAAAGTGCCATCGAAGCAGCTATAAGATAATCATATATGGTACAACAGAAATCATTCCTAGCTAAGATTGAATTAAGGTGAAGAAGCACAAGAGAATATTGAGAATACTTCTTTCCTTTTGAGTTACTATAAAGTAGCTTACAAAAACCTCCATTCATACACATAAAAGAGAAAGCTCTCAGAACAGACCATAGAGATCATATCTTACCCCTGATACTAATACCCATTGACGTACAAGGGGAGTAATATTTCTTCAAAGCTTTCCCAATATAATGAAACACCGAACTGGCTATCAGTTCAATTCGGAGCTATCACTTCAATGTTAAGATGGTGTAAAATTGCATAGAGGAATTGCCTATAAATTCGAGATTTAAAGATTGGGCTTTACGCAATTTTCCAGTTTTTTTTTTAACAAAATATAAGGTAAATTCAGGAAAATTTAAGCAATGTTGAAGCTATATCTGTGTGATGTGGCTCTATTAAAAGTGGGTACGAAGGTGTTGCTAACTGAAGACTATAGTTTTACCATATATAAGTATGATTTCCTGGTATTTAAGTATAATTGATTTTCTTAGTGAGAATAATTAACTGTGTAGAGTCTTTTGAATCAATCGAGGTTACTTCCTTATTTTACACTTGCAAAGGGTATTATAAGATAATATAAATTTCCGATTCCCTAAACTATATAAAGTACTAATCAGTGCAACGAGCTGAGTTGTCTGAGCTACATACGTTTGTCTGTCTGTCATATGATCTATCTTTCGAAAAATAGGTCTTGTAGATCAGTTTCCCTATAAATCGATTCTTTATACTAAGATAATTTAAAGCAAACCATTGCAAGTGTATTATAACTTCGAAATTGTTGAAGTTAACCATATTTTCAAATTTCAATTGATGTGATCTAGTCGTTATAGATATGTGTGTAAACATAAACAACTTACTATTATGGAGTACAAAAAAAGGGAAGCATTACCTTCAAATGACCACAAAATATTAGAAAGTGGACTTACCGTCTCAATGAATGCCTCCAAAATATGTGATCTTGGCACAAGCGTTGAGATAATCTTAATCATGTACACGAAAAAATAATACACCAAAAAATTTTATATATACCTCGAAGAAAGTGTTTAAAGTTTGTTGAGGAAATACATCTATCAGACCTTATTTAGAGACCTCATCACATTGAACAGTAGAGTTTTGAACAAAACCAAAATCCCAACTCAAAATCAAGCTCTTTCAATCCTGAAATTTTTGGTGCCTTAAAGACTAAATCATATAAAAAAGTCGGAAATGATAAAGATGAAGGAAGTTAGGTCTTAAAAACAGAATGCAGAAAAATATTCCTCGTATGATATACCAAGTTGTATACATTTGAGGAAAGAGGAACGCCCAAAACGACATGGAGAAGACTCCATTGCTGCATTTCTCTTCGGATTTCGAATCGGTATTAAACTGTGCAAAATCTAGATATTAAACAGGTTCAACAGTCAACAATCAAACAGCTTGTTTGCCATTCTTACTGAAATGGCAATCAACATCGCTGATTCGAGTTGGTCCCGATCTTTGTGGTACTGTTTAAATCAGAGACAAGAGTGTGGATACTCAAGAAAAGTTCTAAACAGATAAACATATAATTCAACATTTTTAAAGAGCAGCATTGCAGAATTCAGACCTAAAGCCAGCTGATAGTGGTGCATATAGTTGGGCTCTTATATTTTCATTTTTTAAGATTCTCTTAGCAAGAGTGTAACGTTCAGTTGTCAATTTTTTTTGTTGCATATAAATAGCTGGCTATATTTTTAATTTTCTATAAATTTTGTACTTAACTTTTTGTTTGTTTAACATTGTAAAGCACAATGATTTAACCAAAGACATGCATTAAAATTCAAAATACTTAAAAATTGTATACTTCTATTGATCTTCTCTACACGACCCTCTGTACAATTTCATAATAAATGATGAAAATTATTTCGTGTACATGTTTAGTTCTTAGTTCTTAAGGCTTGTGCCTTGGCGATCGAATAACCCTAGTACCTACACTAACCTCTCTATCTATCTCCGGTTTCTGCCAACTCAATAAGCCAATAATGGACCCAATAATTATATATTCCAGTTAAAACAAATAAATAGACAGCCAACGAACAGCAATGAAATTACAAATTATGATTATTAAATATCTTTCTGTATCATCGTTTGTATGTGTAGATATATTATATATATATATTGATGTATAGAGAGCTAAACTTGCTAGCACTGAATGTTCTATACCATAAAATTAAAGTTACTCAAAAACTGTACTTCGGCAGCAAAGGATATTTTTATTGGCAATGCAAAATGTGTATAGAAAGTATTTGGCAGTATTACATATTAAACAATAAAATAAAAGAAACCAAAAAGCAATTGGAGAGTGTATTTCATAGATGGAGAGAGTCTTGAACTACAAGATCTGGGTTAAATTGGAGACCGAAACAAACAACAAAGACTGACAAGCTTGACCAAATAAATCTGAGTTTTCAGTTATTCCAACGAAGCATTGGGAACCCACCAAGTACCCTCAGATCGAGAACATAGGGTACATTTGAATAAATCGGTATGAGATAATGCTCACAGAGGTCACTTATATGTGAATTTTGGAGTCTCACACCGGGTTTTTCAAGTGTTCTACTGCATAATAACTGAAGTATCTTTATTTTTTTAAAATTAGATTCAAATCTTTACGCATGCTCCCGTCAGACCATATCTGACGTCAGTCTTAAGCAATTCAGCAGTTAGCTTATTTGCTGTTCAGAAAGACTTAAGTTAGATTAGGTTGACTCCCTATTCATAACTTAGGCCCATAGTAGGTCGTACGTTAGCTATGATCGTAGAGCGATGATCTTACCTGATAAACCTCTTAAAAGGCTAAGCAAAAGTCTAGAATTATTGTAGATTTTTATTCATTTTCTCTCGATTTGCGTAAGTATCATCAAGTTTGAAATGAATACAATATACATAGGATAATGTTCACTTGATATTTTTAATTTAAAAGCATTATTTAAGTAACAATAAAATGTTAATGGTTATTTATTGGAAATTTGAAGTTTAACGAGTTATATTGTTGCGACTACCAAGCAAGGAGACCTTTAAAAATTAACACAAGCCCCCATCGTCTTCGGAGTCTTTGATTGCCTATAAGTAAAACATCAAGAATAAATAGCATGGGAAGGTCTTAAGAATAACCAGGATATTCAAATTAAAAGCAATAAAGAAATCAAAGCTAACTTCGTCTGTGTCGAAGAAAGGCAGCTACAAGAAGTAATCATCCGATCCGCGCGGTTTGTACCAGCTATGTGCAGCTAGAGCTCGATAGCTTCAAAACTGAGGGACTAGTTTTGCGTAGAAACAGACAGACGGACATGCTGATCAAGAATATATGTATATACATAATGCGGTCGGAGATGATTCCTTCTATGCGTTTCAAACTTCTGGGCCAAATTATAATACACTTTTAAAGTGTAAAATTTAAATAACATTCAAACACTTACATCGTCCACGGGCTTCCTTTCCAGCTGTATACCTTGTGGCAATGGAATGTTTTTAGCCAGAATCGCATACTCAACATCCATGTGTCTTATAAACGGCGTAGCTAGCATTCTTGCAGCTAATTCAGGATCCTCATCGTCGAATGCTTGTAATAGTGTTTGCAGTGTTCCCACTTCTTCGGGTTCGCAACAACTACCCCATTCCTTAAATGACTTTTCTGCTTCCACTGAGTCGCCAAGTCCTAGCTGGACCAAGACTAATGCAACAACCAAGCGACCAATTTGACCATAAGACTCGGTTTGCTGATTTAAGCCGATTTCCCTTTTGAGCGCTTTAGTTGCTTCCTCGTACCTAAAATCAAAGGGGTTTAAAGGCGATGATACACAATAAACTATAGATAATCGCGGCTACGTATTTCAGTACCACACTAAACATTGTTCTTAAACCAATTGGATAATGGGTAAACTCTAGTAGATTTAATCAACAATCACTTACCGTTTCAACTTAACCAGTATTCTAGACACTTTCGATGCATATTCGGCTGCTTGGCGGACGGAGTCCTCAATCTGAAAAACAAGAACTGATTAATCTCTGTGCTAAACTAATATCTAAATATGTAAGTAATATAATATTACCATGATAACTTCTCCAGCATGTTGATAGAAACGTAAGGCCATTTCCGGATGTTTATGCTCGACTAGTTTAGCTGCTTTATCCAATGCAGATGCTGCAGCTTCTGGGGAACCATGCTGCTGATATAGATTGCAGGCTTTATTAGCATACTCTTCGACATCTGTCAGTTTGTCCAAATCTTTTAGAAGTAAAATAATCTGGAAGAGAATAAAATAAGTTAGAAATTAATATAATTTTAAGAGTAAGGGCCCATTTTACATGTTCTAACATAGCACACATATCTGTCAGATAAACTAACATATAGTAGCTATATAGAAGATGAGAAATTGGCTCCAAGTGTATATAACTTGACAAATATCTCTCTGTAAACATACCTGTTCATAACACTTTGCTGCATGGAACCAAGATTTGTTATTTTTATAGCATTCTATGGACTTCAAAAGACATTCCTTGCTTTTATCAAATGATTTTGCTATTCGGTAAGCGGTAGCTGAAAATAAGATGCGAAAAAATGATTAATTACAGTTTTTACTTAGTTTCGTAAGGTAAATCTTTAAGGACAACACTGCGTATAAGTGCTTTTGACCCACAGTGTGACCAAGACCAAGGTCAGATGCTGGCCCTGTAGTCCTTGTCCTTGTGGTAATTCAAAATGTATGTATTTTGGGGGTAGGAAGAATCAGCTGAACAACCTGTGTGTATATGTATATGTATGTGTGTGTGTGTGTGTGTGTATTCACAGCACCAAATACTTCTGATTTAAGCCCGTGCTGATATGAATTGAATACTTTGAGCTTTGTTTTCAGATATTGCATTGATTAGTCACCCAGTGGAACGCTGTGTTGTTGCTATATTACACTTGTGAGCACATACCAGCCTTAGAGTATTCATCAGCTGCGCTATCATAGTCAGGTACCCATTTCAGCAGGGATAATTTTAAGCTGCAATTGTATGATTTTATTAGCAGCTGATTTAAATGTAAAATGTTAATCACCTTTTCTCCGCCTGACGCACCAGCTCCTCTGCCTCGGCTATTTTCTTTGCAGCGGCCATAACTCCAACAAACTTGGTCGGAAAAATCAATTGTTTACGTTTATGTTTAGTGTGACCGCATGGCGGAAGTTAAAAAATAACCAATGTATGCGCGTGGGGTGTTCCGACAACCAAAAGCTTCTTGCGAATTTCAGCCAAGAAACCAACTTGTGAATATTTGACAAGAGCTTATTGAGAATGCGGTGTTTCCGATCAATTTTGTGGAAATATAGAGCAGAGATCTGCTCGAGTGCACTGCATATGTAAGTACTTCATATTTTTCACACCCGAGTGTAACGAGCACTGCAACGAAATGCTTTCCACTAATACATTAATTTACTCATGCCATATTTGTGATCTGCATGATACAGCAACTAATGTACGGCACACGTTTTTCTAAGTGCTGAGCTTTTGCGCGACGAACCTCACACTTCAAGAGAACGCGAAACACTGAGCGCACATTTTTGTTTGGTACTGAGCTTATGCCAAGAGCGCGAGAGAGAGTGGGAGAGTGAGAGCGAGAGTGAGCGCTAGAGCGAACGACTCACTTGCACGTACATTACGTATGCGTGTGTGAGAACAAAAAAAAAACCGACACCCGTGAAGAACCTCACGCTTCAAGAGTACGCGAAAGACTAAACTAAAGAACTTTGCTGAGGGCGCACACTGCGAGCGCTTGGACATTTTAAAAAAGCTGTTTGGTATGAAAAAGCTTTCCTCTAATACTTTAAATGTTTGAGTACTACGGATTCAACTTAATATTATATCAAATGGTATCGGACACCTACATTAATGGTGATTATGAACTGAAGCACCTTCAAAAATTAAAAAAAAAAAATATATTTCTGAATGTTAGATTTAAGAACAAGTAAGAAGTTTTTAACATTATTTCGTATTTGCAAGTTTAAAAGTCCAAAAATATACCTTTCCGAGCAGATTTAAGGTTAACTCGCAACGATATAAGCAAGGATGGACTGTACGAGTTGAGAAAGCGTAAAACTAAGGGCAATCCTCGAAGAGAAATGAGTTTTTATTCTATTTGCGGATTGCCTTTCGTTCAAAAAAGTGGGAAAAATAGATTTTCTAACATATTTAATCAAAATTCGGGACTTAAGAACTATATCGACTCGATAATATATACACTTCATGTGGTACGAGATGCTTCTTTCAGACTTGCAAAAGCTTAATATACCCTGTGTACATTTGATAATGATCATCGTCCGATCCCATATAACCGCCCATTCAAACTCTCCGTTTTACAATCAATACTTAATACACTTTTAGTTTACAAATAATATTTTGTCATAAATCTAATAAAAAATATATTTGAAACGAATGCATTTAATACCCATGCTGGACCACCAATGTTTGCAAGACTTTTCGTATCGGATTGCAGGTATTCAGACACGACTTTAGACCAAGGGAGAATGCCACTGACAGAATTTCAATAGCATGCTCCTGCAATAGCACCGATATTTCGGGCAGATTATCAATAGCTGTGGCCGCCACAGACGAATTCTCATCCCTCAAGCACTGTATGTACGCGTTGAGGGTGCACAGATTGATATCCGAGTTACCTGGATTGTGTTTTAAATGTCGTATTAGAATAATAAAGGCAATCGATCGAATTTGCGCGCTGGGAGAGAAGATAAGGTTTAACAGTCGCTCGAATAGCTCATTGATAAACACAAATCGCTTGGAAGTAAGGCACTCCAGTTCCTGCAGCGGTCCCAATACCACATCCTCAGTGTTGGACTGCTTAATGATTTTGATCAAGTCGAGAAAATGGGGGGAAATGTCTGTGAAATTGGACCTGCTGTATGAGCCCAGGGTGAGCACTGAGGAGGAACCCCTTGCCGAGACATCTGGCTGGGCTATATTCGTGTTTGCCTCCAAGGGCTCGGTATCACATGAAACTGCCTTAACAATTGGCTTAGTGGTGTCCAGGTGCTCATCAAGATCGTATTCGTTTTTCACTTCCTCGTCGTCCAGCTCGAATGCGGCACTGGTCTTGTGCTGCAGCAGAGCCACTGCCTGGACAAGCACTTGCAGCTTGGCTATGGAGGAATATTTGGCTGCCAGCTCCATCAATATTCCCACATATTGCTCGATGAACAACAGGGCGCTGGTCGGATTGAAATTAATGTACGCCTGCAGCACTTGGACAAACTTGCTGAGCATCTGGCACGCCTCCTTCACTGAGCTGTGGTGTTTGAAGAAATTGAAATAGCACGAGAGGGTCGTCTGAACCTCGTTCTTGTAGGCATCTTCAAAGATGGTGGGCTGCAGCAGCTCCAGTGTTCGTAAAATCTGTACAAATCGATGGAAGTGATGTTCCTCACGCAGGGCCTTCATGCTGTTTTGTGCTCTGCCCTGCATTACGGAGGAAAGCACGCTCAATTGGCGAAGGAAGAGCAGCGGATGCGAGGCAGCCAGCTTCCGTAGCAGCAGTTCGGTGTCTGTGGACAGTGTTTCAAAATCCTTCTTTGCCACCAGACTACCCAAGCAGGTTATCAAATTATTGGAGACTTTATCGGCCTGACAACCCTTCAGGCTCTGTAACTTATAGGTCTGTTCACCGGCCTTGGTGTGCTTCAAGAACTTGATGCGTGGATACATGATGTACAGCTGCTGTAAGACCTGCAGCTTCAAGGAATCGGACACGGAACTGTTTTCCACATACTCCACCACCTGTACCATGAATCCTTTCCTTTTTTCGGTTAGCTTAAACAGCAGATTCATTCTGGAGCACAATTTAAAGTCATAGTTCAAATGACTCTCGGCTTTCACCCCGGAAATCCCCTCGTGCAATATGAAGTGAGCGAATGGTTCCAATTCCGAGGCCTTAAGTGTGAAAAATGCATCAGGCTGCACATTCTTGGACATGTACTTCTCCCTGCCCTTCCACAGCTTCGGATTGGTGGTCAAAGCCTCAAAGTAGTTGAGTACCGTGGCATAGTCGTAGTCCCCATGATATTCCTTGAACAGATATTGAGCAATTCGCTCAATGGTGGCCCAATTGGTTTGATGATTGATCAGTGACAACAGATAGAAGCGGAATTCACTGCAGGACTTGGAGAACAAAAATCTCTCATTCAGAAGCTGCGTAGAGACTATCTCAGGATCCACTTCGGCTAGCCAATCGATGAACAGACCATTATGAAACAGTTGGTGCTTGCTGGCATTTTCAATTTTGGTGCTGCCAAAGCTCTGAATGATGTCCTTCACTATCTTCCTTCGCTCCCACAGTGCACTGTGTGACTGAAACTTGGTTATGTAGATTTGATGGGAGTTTCTGAGCATATAAATCAAGCTATCGAGATAAAGTTCCGCATTATACAGCTGACTGGGATCGCTAAAGTGTTGCTTGAAGAAGCTGAGATTTTTCCTCAGTGCGTTTTCAATGGGCTTATAACTCTCAGTGGGTAGCCGGCAACTGAACAACGCTCGCAGGAATGTGCAGGCACGCCGGCTTATCTTAATGGATCGATCCAAATCTACTTCACTGTTCCTCTCCGGCGGATACTGGGCCACCACCTCAGTTATAGACGTTAGGAAATCGGTTTTCGCTATGGCTGGCTGCACCACCACATCCAAAAGATTGTGTACCATATTACGATAATCGTTACGTGAAATCATGGCCTGATCCGGCTGGGTTAGTATACTTTTGACCAGTTCCTTGGAGGAGTAGCTGTTGTCATCTGTGCGATCGTAGTCCGAGTCATAGTCAGCTATTTCGATATTTTCCTGAACTTGTACATTAATCTTGGGAAGATCGGGCACGGTCTGTGAGTGGGAATGCAAGTCGAGGGCCTGGACGGTGTAGTGGCCATTCTTAGCTCCACGGGCCTGCTGTATTTCAATCAACTGGGCCAGGTACGCCTTGTTGAGAATGGCATTCTTGACCAAATCAAACTGCTCCAATACGGCCGTGTCCAGCATAGCCAGCAATTTGGACATGGAGTTCACTGGAGTGCCAAAGTTTTGCACGAAAAGCACTATCTGATCGGGTGTCAGGTCATTCAAGGCGGCTTCAATTAGTCGGTCAACCGATGATCGTATCATTTTCAGCTTCAACCAGTCGGGCAGCAGTTGCATCTGCTCCTGCGGCATACTGGGTAGAAATGCCACCGGAGCCGGACGACCTGGGGGAAACCAGTAATCCAGTATCGGTATGGATTCCGGCATATTACTGTTGGAGTACGTCAGCAGTATAATGAATGCATGGATTATGTTAATGTGCAGTGGGAGTTGTACTCCATCATCGAACTGCACCATCAGCAGGTCTGGGTACTCGGTCCATTCGTATGGCTCATGGTACTCCCGCAGCTTGATAATGTAGTTGTTGAACATCACAAACAAACACTTCAGGGTTTGTATGCGGTTTTCATCTGGGCAAGAGTCGTAGTCCTCCTGTGAGATGATAATGTGCTGAAACATGGTGCTACGCTCAACAATCAGTTGTGCCATATCGATTACATGGTCCAGCATCTCGTTGACAGGATCATTCAGCGTGTGCGCCGTTATAAATTGAATATATGCCATAATCAGTTCCGGACAATTCTCCACCTGGCAGGCAGCTCGAAGCTGGGGAATTATAAACTGTTTCACCTCCAGAAAGTGAGGGATTTGCTGAATGGACTTCAAAAGCCACTCGTTTTCATAGTCACCAGAGTGCTTGAAAATGATCTTCAGGCCCGATAAAGCAGCTACCCTGGACTGCTTAACGGTGGACGACAAGCGTCGAAATATGTAATCCAACACCTCGCAGACAACTTGATGGTTGAGACTCGAGTCGAATATTAGATTCCGCAGAAAGTTGACCAATTCGGCATCCCGACTATTCTCCTCATTGATAATCTGCGCATTGAACAACAGAAACTCGCACAGACACTGCACCGGCAGGTGGCTAAAGTCGCCGTCGCTGTTCTGCACCAAGTCCGACAGCCAAGGCATGGATTGGGTAGTGCCCTGTCTTTGTATGATATCAAGAAGCAAGTCCGGCTTTCGACATCGACAAAACAAGTGCCCCAACTTGTAGGTCTGGTTAAGAAACTTCAGTTGGTCTAGGACCATATTGGGAACCTTGCGAGGTTTCCCCATGGGATCCATCAGCATCAGCTGGGTAATTAGAATGGCGTTTTCCTCGGTGATAACAGCATGGGGAGAGGTTTGTGCCGCCAAATAGGTTTCGAATTGCAGAATGTGATCCCGTTCCACAGTGATAATCTGCAAAATTTCGAAAGAAAGTTAACCCCATTTGTAGACTACGACTTTAAGACTCATGGTTTTACCTGCAGCTCATCCTTGTTGGTGGTTGTACTGTTGAATTGACTGGTGATGCAGAGTTCGATCAGCATTTTCATTGTCGGATAATGATCCCAGCAGAACGCACCAAAGGTCGATGGATTGTGGGCAGATATCATCAGTAAAATGAGCCATGCCTTCCAGTAAAACGCTATAATGGCCAGTTTAGGTGGCTCGTAGTCAGATGGCAACCGAATGTTCTCCGGGTGATGGTATTCCGACATACTAAACAAAAAGTCGATTATATCAAACTTATTGGCTTGCACCGCTGGAAAATTATTGGCCTTCATTCCAGAGACTCGCTTGATGACCAGCAGGAGAACATCAAATGTGTTGGCAATTGAGAATGGAATATCTTTGGTGATGCCAATCAATATAATGCGCAGCAAAGTTTCCTCGTGAATTGGCGTCTCCGATATAATTCTCAATATGGCCCCTCGTTCTGGTTCCGATGGCCACTGATCGCAGCGTGAGTATTGCTCTGGGTTGTCCAGCAGCAGTAGTTTATGCAACGCCTGGTGATACTCACTGGCCGGGCTTTTGAATACCGTTGGCACTGTTTCATACATCCACGAAACCGTGTCCAGTTGGATCTGTGACATTTGATTGTACAGCTTGAGCAGGGCCTGATTGTTTTTCACCTCACGGTTCGTTTTCAGTGACAGGCTTGCTTCCCGCGCCTGGGGAGTGGCTGAGAGAAACATGCACAGGCACACAATGTCAACCATTGAATGAAATATGCGTTCCTTAAACTCAAACTGCTCAATTTGTGGTGTGAGATCCTCGCGCTCGCTTAAAAATGTTTTGCAAAACTTTACAAGATTCACATCGAAACGCAACATTCGCACCAGCTCCCGCAGAAACACCCGCAATGTACGAAGGCAATCATCACGTTGGAGCAGAAATTCCTGGTATATTTCAGCAAGGTTAACTGCTGATTGATCCGGAGATGTTTGAAACATTGTGGCTGGAAGAAGAGAAAGTCTAGGATAAAATGTAATAGGAAATCAATTGGCTTACCTAGCATTCCCATGTTGTTCGGATTTCTGGTATTGGAAAGCTCATTTTGTACCACAAGTTTCATCACCGTACTCAATATATCCGGTTGCAGGAATATCATTTCCTTGAGGCAGGACATGTAATGATTTATCAACGGTTTGGTTTTCAGGCGCATCTTCACCAAAACCAACAGCACTTCATTGTCCTGCGTGCTCCTGCCCTTTATGTTAAAGCATATGTAGGACAGCAATTGTTGTGCGAACTTAACCAGCTTGCCATTATGTATCCAAAGTTCAAGGCGCGAGATGCTGAGACACCGAACTTCGGCAATGCCCGAAGTACTGCATAAAAACTTAAGAAAGTTTCTGGTATAATTATCCTGTTGCTGGCGCTTGTTCAACTGATCCCGGATGGCGTCACTGACGAGTTTCTGAACTGTTGCATCCGAGAATCTAGACTTGGCTGCACAAATCGAATCGGTAACCGACTCCAACTCGCCGGCATGAAGGGGACTGGCGTCCAAGCTTTGCGTCGAATTATCGCCAGAGTCATCGTCAATGGTCACACTGTCTCTGTGTGCTGCCTGGCCGGATCCAGAGCTTGTGGGTATCGCTGTGTTTGCATCCCAACGCAGCAGACTTATGTGTGGAGTTCTGGTTTTGAAGGCAGCGCAAACATTCTTCACCAAGGGAGCACAGTACTCGTTGTCGGCCCAGAAACGTTCGTTTACCGCATCCTCAATATACGTGCGTAGCAATATTTCTGGCCATTGTGCCACATCCGCAAATCCTCTGGCCAGCAGATTGGCAAACAGTATGTGCAAGTTAATATTGTATCGCATTTTCACGTTCGCTTCCCGTCGCAAAAAGGACAGCAGGGCGCAGGCCACAATATCGCTGCCAAAGAAATGTGGCTGCACCTTGGCCACATAGATAAGAGTCAGGATGGCGACGTTGTCTACTTTGGATCGCGAAGCCTGGGATGTGGAGGTCGAAGTGGCGAGATGTTTGATAACACCACATATTAACCGGACCGCGTATTCGTTATCGCCCTGCTCGATTGACACATAAATAGCTTCAATCAAATTCGGCAAATCACATTCCACAGCCACCTGCTCCCACAGTTCGTATTGGCCACTGCCGCTGCTAATATCCGTTCCCGCTTCCTTGAGACTGCTGCTGACCCGCACCCGCTTGCTGGGATTGGCAATTGTGGATGAAGCTTCGCGTTTTCGTTCGGAAGATGTCGAGATGGCCGTTTTCATGGGTATAATTTTAGATTTGGAATCATCTCGGCAGCTCTTTGTGCCCAGGGCAAACAGTTCACCCCCTAGCGGCACCTTTTTTTGGCCTCTGCTCGAGCCGCTTCCTTTGCCGCGGTCCATGGTAGTTCTTGTGTTTTTATGCGTGCAATTGCAACATTAAAATACAATTGCTTACAAATGCAGCACAGTGTGACCAGCTTGGGTTACACGAAATACCTCCGCTGATGTCAAGATAGCGTCGCGATGCTGGCGGGGCTCTGAGTATTTGGTATATAAATTAGAATTATTAAACTTTGGTATTTTCGGTACGTGTTGTCTTGGTATTATACGCCTCGTATTCTACGGTCACACTTGGACAATATTTATTTCCATTGGCACGAATCGGAAAATCGTAAACAAATATGTTTCTGTCAATCGCGCCACCATTAATGGACTTTGAGGACGAACTATTGTGGATTAACCAGTCGAACAACGGCAATCTGAACATATTGTACGACAAATCTAACTACGTTACGCCCAATACAAAGCACCTAATCGAGCAAGCCTTTATCCAGCCGCTAAGTCTTCAGGATCAACAGATTCTCTTTGATGATCTGCTTAAACAAAATAGGAATATTGCGCACCAATACGGATTGACACCGGCCAAGGTTTGCAGTCTGTTTGATCTTTACTTCAATGACAAATCATTTTTTTGGCGTATTTTTATTTTGCAATTCCAGCTGCCTCAGTTAGTTGAAAACAATCCACTTATTTCAATCGAGATCCTGTTAAGGCTGATGCTGACAACCGACATAACGGAATACTTCAACATATTGGTTAACATGGACATAACATTACATTCAATGGAAGTTGTCAACAGGTAATCGTTGTCAGACAACAAGTTATAAGCAAACTGCAGTAACTGGCATCTTCCTTGTTTATTTTTATAGATTAACAACGTCAGGTCCCTTGCCCACCGAATTCATTCATTTATATATTAGTAACTGCATTTCCACCTGCGAGACGGTAAAGGACAAGTATATGCAGTCACGCCTTGTCCGACTGGTTTGTGTATTCCTGCAATCTTTAATTAGGAACAAGATTGTCAATGTTAAGGTATGTCGCTTGAATCAGCAACGTCGTTCGGTGGGGAATTGGGGGCAGAACTACGCTTACAATTCAGTCTTTCATATAGTTAAGTTATGTAGGGACCCATTACTTATCATTTAAACTACTATCAGAGAAAATATTGACATATGCTGTACAGTCGACATTAATACCTATTCGGCATCTTTAGTTAATACATTTTCCTTTCTTCGAAGCAACTTCTCCAATATTTTCATTCTCTTTTGTATATAACAGATATTATCTGTTCTTTTCTTTTTCGTTCCCCATTCTCCATCATTGCTTTTCTACTTTGATTTCCTTATCATACCTTTATTGATACTTCATTTCATTCCTTTTCATGTTCCCAAAATCCTTAAATACTTCAAGGCACTTGGCTTTCCTCTATAATTTAACCATATATGTACTACTGGAATTTACTTATTAGTCTGTTTATTAACACAATTTGTACTCTGTTTCAGGAACTATTCATCGAAATCGAAGCTTTCTGCGTTGGTTTCAGCAAAATTAAGGAAGCTGCTGCTTTATATCGGCTTATAAAACATTTGGAAACAGGAGAAAGTACTCAGGCTTCCAATTCTTTAACGAAACCATAACTATTTTTTTTCTTTGAAATTGTAAATAAATGTTATTTTATAATTTGTTTTACCTTGAAAATATACCAACAATGACACAGCTCAAATATTGTATAAAAGCTAACCAGAATGTGCATTGGACTGGAATCCTCTGAAGTACCAAAGATGACCTCCCAGAGAGCAATGAAACCTGCAAATTTCAAATGCTTCAATTGAATTCGTCGCCCAAGTGTACGCGGTTCATGGCCATTTTGTGGGTAGTTTTTGTAGGGAATTTCGGGACTTAACTATAGCTTAAAAAGTAAACTAAAGAAGAGTCATTTTAAAGACTGACATATTTGCCCGAGGTCACAGCTGTCCAACATCGCATGGCCAATTGCAAATAACCACATCAAGTTAAATACAAACTCGCTTTTTGTTTAATAACTTAGAAAATCTGGCCACAAGATGAACAAATGTTTAATTTATGAGTGAGGATTAGAAACATCATGTGGAATAAAGTACAGTGGCTCGGTCGAGGGTTTCGGAAACCGACTGAGGTAACGTTCCAATCTTAAGAATTTAATTGATATCAATCGTTTGTCGAACCACCATCCATTGATCTCGTTGTGAATCATTCCAGCGTCCGTCTCGCTGGCACAGCGTATGTACACGCAGCAGGACTGAGTGTCCAGCTGTACATCGCAGATTTTGCACAGCGGCCCCACCTTTTCGTAAATAGACTCCACAATCAACTGCTTCAGATTGGCCTGATCCACTTCGGTCGAATCGAACATGTGTCGTATTTTCAAGCAAGGCGTTGGTGGATTCGCTATCTTGTTGGAGTTATCGAACGCTGGGCTTTGCCATTTCTTAGCTCTGACGAAATCCTTCTTATCCACATTTCTGCTCCACGTCATTGTGCGCAGTTGCTTGCCATCTCGTATAACCATGCCGAACAGGACGCGGCTGTCGTTTGTCTCCAGCATCTTGAGAGCTTTGTTCCAAGCCGGCAATAGCTTTGAGCGCTTATTGGCGGGCACTAGCTTTTCCTGCAACTGATTAATAATCACTTCGGGTGACTCGGACTGAGCATTTTGGCACACCAACTCGTTAATTATGTCTTTGGCCAATTGCTCTGCGGCCAGCATGTTTTCCTTCTGGCGGACTCTGTAAACCACAACCATGAAGTAGACTATGAGACATCCGGAAATCGCTAGAATGATTGAGCCGAGGACAGTGAAGAAGCGTGACATCTTCTTCATAATAATGCACTTGAGCGGTAGTTTCGGTTCAGTAAGCTCAAACGAAGCCGCCAGCTCGGGATCTTGGCCACTGGTGCGTATCATCCACTGTGGATTCTGCATTATAAGGTATTTGGTAGCCATAAGATTATTTTGCAGATTTACTCTTTGCATCTGGGTCCTCCCGTTGGTGGTTAGCTCCTGTACAAACTCACTAAATTCCAGTGTGGGCGATAGGTTTTCATTCGTGCAGTGATGCTGCCGCGCTCGCTCGTTTAGCTTGTTGAAGAGCAGCTCGCATAGGTGCAAGGCGGCGTCTAGCAAGTCCTTGCTAATGCATGTCACCATCTCATTTGCCAACGACAGATCCCGGTCATTGTGGTTGCAAAGGGTAAACTTTAAGCCCGTTCTATCAATGGGGCTTTTGTCAAATTTCTTGGCCACATACAGGACGGTAATTATCGTCAGAAAGATGAGCAGCAGAGCAATGAGAACTTGCGGTATAATGTACTGGCTGGAGTCAGGTTTTTTAAAAAAGGATCTCAGATCCGGGATGGCGAATCGTTTGATGCTGCTGCCACCATTCTTTGTGGGCGTGGCCTGCTTGGCCACATGCACCGCGTATGCACCCTTCGAGCTGAACTTTCGTTGAATCGTGGTGTCCCGAAAACTGAGCAATCTGTTCACCACGCCTCCATCCGAAATATTGCTCTTGCTATTGGTCTTGCTGTACGAATTGGGCGATGAGTCCACCGAGCAAGGCAGGGGACATTGTTTGCGGTATTTACTGGTGATATTCAACGTATGGGGCTCACATTCAGTGTCATAGTTGGACGCCAAGACCGGTGGTGGGGCATACATTCTCGAGGCAGATAGTTGCAGTGTGTTGGCGTCAAATTCGTCTAGAGTACTCGTATAGAATACGGAGGGATTCCTGCACGATTTGATGTCGTTATTGTTGTCCAAAATGTTCCCAAAAGCAATCGGCTTTGGCTGCAACTGCGGCGTGGCGGCGGGTATTGTTGTGTCCTGATTCTCCTCCGAGTAAAGAACATAGTTTGTTAGCTTTCTCTTTTTTAGCTTTTCAGCTTTGGTGTGCTTCTTTAGTTTCTTGATCAATATCGCTCTGGTCGTCTCAGTCACTGGGGTATTTGGAAATCCACTTTGAATTAGCCTTTTGTGTAGGTCGATGTCGCTCAAGCGGTTAAGGCTTTCCACTGACATTTTCGTCCTGCGCTCTGTAAGGAGAATTGGAAAAGCAAACCAAGAAGAAGTTGATTATAAAGTTGTGGTCATTGGGAACAGTTTGTAGTTCTAGGAATTCAAGCCGGTTCTGGGCGGAACTGGACCGCTAAGTTGTGCTGTTCTTTCGAGGCAGGTTGAAGCAACAGATGGCAAAATCGATTCTGTAGCTAACATACCCTGTTGAACAGTCCGTTTTAATGGGGTCAAACTATTCAGAGTTTACTTAAAAATGATCTAGTAACCGTAGATTGGATTGTCAACTTTGGCTCCTGGCTCAGGAGCTCTCCTCCAATGGGGAGGTCAGCCGGCAAACTTATCGGTGAAGTTTCGGTAAGTCAAATGGGTAGAAAAGAAGTTTCCATTGTATTTTTTACCAACTTATTCGATTAAAATCAGATAACTTAACACAATTCAAGACAGGCTGCTGTACACAATGTGGTAGATGCATTCATATATAAGTAAGTTTGTAAGTAATTGTACATGGTAAGTTTAGTTTGTATGTAAACAGTTGAACTAATTTTAAGAAACAAATCTATTTCCTTTTTGCAAAATCGCTTGGGTGTTTTGTTTATTGATTTAGATCTACTTGTAAGTACATATGTATCAACCGATTTAGTTTCAATCTTCTCGCATTAAATGTCGGCAAAAAAAATAATGCACGCATATATACATAGAGACGTAAGTATTGCTATTTCATTGCACATTAAAATTGCACATGTGCCCGCTTCGCTTGCATATGTATGTATGTATGTGTATGTGTATATAAACAACTGAATTGCTTAAAGATGCACGGCTGACAACACCAAATCAATACATGAAGTATTTACCCTATGTAGTTGTTAGAATAATGTTAAATTCACACTTATTTATTGTCAAAATATAGACGCACATATGAACAACTTAAAATTGTTTTATTTTTAAAATTATCAGTCTAGGCAAAGTAAAACAATATGGAACGGAACACATTGCACCCGACAGAACCGTCCATTTCGATTTCCAAACCGATCAGTCGAGTGGAGTATCGATAACGTCTTCAGTGTTTCTTTTCAATTTATGTATTTGAAGTCAATAATTTGGTGTGATGAAATTAGTGATTTTCCGTCCCTTAAAAATAATAAAACTAATATAATTCTTTCGCATTCTCGCTTACTTCATAAGAGCTATAACTTTGACAACCTACTATTAAGAGATATATGACTATGTAAATGAAAATGATATACAGCTCAAACAGCCTAACTGGACAATACATTCTTACTTTACCAGCTCTCGCCAATAGTTGGCAAAGAGCGGTTATGTTAAGGCGTATTTTGAAAACCCCTTTATTTCACTACATTTTTTGAGGCCAGCTTGAACACAGTTCCTCACGCGTATTAGGCAAGCCCACTTATTTTATTTTCACACACATATTGGGACTTTTACGTTTGCAATACTTCATTTATTTTCCATCATACACACCCACCTAAAAAGGTGACCATCATCGCATGACAAAGTCTGATCGTGTCACACATTCCCTCATCATACATTTCTAATTAGACTTCGATAGCATAGTTATCGACGTTGGTCCATCTATTTTCATGAATCGTAGATACATAAGTGTGTGTGTTTCTGCTTAAAGAATTTAAAAATTGTATGCCTTCTGTCAAGGTATGTATGCGTTGAATAAATCAATAATAATATTTTACGTGATTGTCAATGCTTGGCAAATTGCTACGAGATGCAATGTGAGGAGCGAGTGAATGCTATGGGCATGTTTATAAAATTTTCTCGATTGGCTTGTAGGATGCATGTGTGTATGTACCTGATATGTATACACTTGTGCACGCATACACACATGCCTACTTATGTACATCTGCATATGTGTGTAATGTTTATGTTTCCCCATTTTAATTTATTTTCAGGCTTTAACGCATGTCCTTAAACAAATAAAATACAGTAGGGATGAATCGTAGAGGTTTGAACTCGGGCAATACGATGACTTCTCAACCCAATATCGACGATGGCAGCTGGAAGGGGGTTTCTGATGGCGCATCCATGTTGCCCTCGTCGAACTCGGCGGCTCTTAATCCGGACGGCAGCAATCCCAGTGGATTTCCCCAAGGCGGAGGACTGCCGTACGGACAATCCGGGGCCAATCCGTATCCCCAGGCGGGTCAATCGTCTCCGGCTGGCAATCAGTCAATAGTATTTCAGAACACAAATCAACCGGGATCGAATACACCTCAATATACCTCCTCGCCGGCGCCGTCAGGATCCTCGACACCCGGACCAGTGGGTGCGCAGAACATACCCGGAAACTATCCGCAATCACAGTCCACGGCGGGGAATTTTAATGGGCCCGTGGGAGGTCCTTTCGGCTCGCCCTCGTCGGGCCTGGGTCAGTTCAGTCGACCGGCCAGTTCGGGCACACCGTTTAACAGCGGTGGCGCACAAGCCGGCCACTTTTCATCGCCCGCAGTCTTCGGTGTGGGTGGTCAGTTCAATCCTATGCCACCGGCCTCCCCATTCGGCCATGGCGGTAACCCCCATCCCATGATGGGTGGTCCGGGACCTCAACAAATGGATAGAATTGATCAAGGCTTCCGCAGGCACAACTCTTACTTCAGCCACACCGAACATCGAGTGTTCGAGTTAAACAAACGTCTGCAGCAGCGCAACGAGGAGAGCGACAATTGCTGGTGGGACTCTTTCACCACCGAGTTCTTCGAGGACGACGCGCGGTTAACCATTCTGTTTTGTCTGGAGGATGGACCCAAGCGCTACACAATTGGTCGGACGCTCATCCCGCGCTTCTTTCGCAGTATCTACGAGGGTGGCGTGTCTGACTTGTATTTCCAGCTGAAGCACGCGAAGGAATCGTTCCACAACACCTCGATAACGCTGGACTGTGACCAGTGCACAGTGATCACTCAGCACGGCAAGCCCTTCTTCACAAAAGTGTGTGCGGATGCAAGACTGATTCTGGAATTCATGTACGACGACTACATGCGCATCAAGTCCTGGCACATGACCATCAAGGGACACCGAGAACTCATTCCCAGATCTGTGATTGGCACCTCGCTGCCGCCAGATCCCATGTTGCTGGATCAAATAACCAAGAATATTACTCGGGCGGGCATCACAAATTCGACGCTGAATTACCTGCGCCTTTGCGTCATACTGGAACCTATGCAGGAGCTCATGTCGCGGCACAAGGCCTACGCGCTGAGTCCGCGCGATTGCCTGAAGACAACGCTGTTCCAGAAATGGCAACGCATGGTGGCACCGCCCGGAAAAAAGGATCCCCAGCGGCCGCCAAATAAGCGGCGCAAACGAAAGGGCTCCAATTCGGGTGGCGGTGGCAACAATTCAAACACACCACCGGTCACAAATCAGAAGAGGTCCCCCTCTGGCCCCAGTTTCTCACTCTCCTCCCAAGATGTTATGGTTGTGGGCGAGCCCACGCTAATGGGCGGTGAATTCGGCGAGGAGGACGAGCGCTTAATCACGCGCTTGGAGAACACACAGTATGATGGCACCAATGCCGTGGAGCACGATAATCACACTGGCTTCGGGCATGCCGACTCGCCCATTTCTGGCTCAAACCCCTGGAGTATTGATCGGGCTGGCACCATTCCAGCCAGTCCCGGCAACGGCGGTGCGCCGCCGAACAATGCGAATATAGCCGATATCGATAAGAAAAGCCCCATTGTGTCGCAATAGAAGTGCACCCTCAAGTGCAAGATTCAAATATTTCGCTATATTGTCAAATGTATTTTCATACTTGCATGTAAAAATATATTTAAAAATAAAGCTAAAAAATTTTAGGAAATGTATATAAGATCCACCATACGCTATGTAACTGTATTGTACGTTTTTTACACACTAATATACAAAATATAAACGGTAGGCATACGTTAGTCTCGACTGCTCAAAAATTTCAATATCAAAAATAAACCATTGTTTCAGTCAACCAACCAGGAAAATGTTGAAGGCCACACAGAGCGGTGAGGAAACTGAATATGTATAGATGATTACTCTGGCTTTGTCTTAAAATTGTTAACGAACAAGTTTAGTAGCCGTCTTAGTCCAATCTATTCTGTTCGGATTAGGCGTTAAACTGTACAGCAGTTCGCTACCGGTAGGATACTTATAAACATACAAAAAAAAAGATTTTCTTTGGATTTTAAAGCTATATAATGTTCGATGTTCTTGTTTTTCCCTCTTGTTCAGTCCTCCTCTTGCTCTGTAAGGTGTTCAGTGAGCAATTCAGTGACTTGTTCACTCAATTCGGTGACTGTTTAGCTATTTTTTGCTTGCGTATCTGCTTGTTCAGTGTAAGCATTATGTTGGTGAGGCATTCCGAACCGTTTTTCATTAAAAATCTTTAAGTACAATCATTTTAGAAGTGGAAAACAAATAGACAACATTCCGCAGAGTGTTCGAATGATCGCTAATCGGGCAGTTTGAACGAATTAACTGACTTAGGAAAAGAGATTCAAGTGAAGTAATGTTAAGTGAAATGAACAACCATTACCCAACACTAACCTTTTTTCTTTTTTTTTTTTAATCAACTCAGTGTACATAAAAACCAACTTGGCTTAACTAAGTCACTTAATGTGACTCCTGGACTTACTAAAATTAACAAACCTCGTTCAACACACTTTTATTCAAATTTCTTTGGAACCTTCATCACCCAAAAATACATAAGGAAAGTTTTATATCCTCTATATGGTGTAAAAGTAAAGCCTTTGTAGGTGGGATTTTAACATAGTTTTATAGGTATTACCACATCTTTTAACAGTTTTTCTGATATAACGTTCATAAAATAACATCATATCATACCGGAATATCTCAAATCTTCAATCAAAACTATCGATAAATCGATCAATTATTAAAAATCATATTACAGAAACAATCGGTCCGTTGCAGCACCATTTGTGACAAAGCTAATCTTACGCAAAAGCATTTGTGTGACGCCAACAAGTCCAATGGGTATATTGCTACAGTCTTACCCCTTTCAAATCCCTGAAGTTTTAAATCCACCCCCGTAAACAAATTAAAAGCGCATGCTCCGAATTATTTGAATACATAGAATTTAGGCTCAATTTTATTATACAGTCGCACATAGCAGAAAGTAGTAATGTCTTCTCTAAATAAAAACCGAGTGTACTTCCTAGTCTGTTATATTATTATTTTGATCTCTTTACTTTCATCAAAAGTTAATGCCGATGAAAAGAACATAAACAAACTGCTGAATAATCAGGTCATAGTCAGCAGACAGATAATGTGCATACTGGAAAAAAGTCCCTGTGACCAGCTAGGACGACAATTAAAAGGTGGTGTAGAATAAACAAATAGTTCATGTTAGGTACCAATTTAAACTAGAATATAAGGTTTATACTCTAATCGCATAAACTTCTACAATTAAGAGAAGAAATACTACTTTCTTTTTGTAAAGAAAGGGGAGCTATCAAGTGCCAAGAGCTCCAAGTTGCTCCCCTTGCATAATTCAGTTGCATCGAAAACTGTGTGTCATCCTATTTCTATGTATGCACTTCTTTATTAACCGAAAGCCAGGGCTTTAGGCAACAACTAGTACCAAACTAGCCGTTAATTATCTATAAAAGTCTAAATTGTATTCTTCATTCTACTCACAGCTGCTCTTCCCGAAGTTATAACACGGAAATGCCGGAACTGTTCGCCACAACAAGCTCAAAAGGCACAGAAGTTGACAACATTTTTGCAAACTCGATATCCTGACGTTTGGGCTATGCTAATAAGGAAATACCAGAATGCTTAAGTGGCTGATCACAATTTAATTATACTAATTAATAATTAAACCATTTTTCGTAATCATTATTGTTGTGTGTGGTTTAATGGTACTTTTTCAAAATTCAGAATTCAGGGTTATTACCACAACCGCTATGGAAATATGAGCATTTTTCAAAATATACATCCCTGATCCCCGAATGTAAAAGTTATAACAGTAATCTTAACAATCGCCGCTTCCTTTTCCCCAGCTCTCTATGGTATACTGAAGCAATTTTAGCTTAAAAAGAATAAAAGAAATAAACTTAAATTAAACATAAACTCATAATTAATGAATTGACAGTAAGTACGCATTTTAGTGTTAATGATAGGCAAGATGAAAATGGATATAACCTGATGCAGGTCACTTCAATGGCTTAAGATCTTAATTCCCTGGAAACTAAAAATAGAAACATTGTTCTAACCCAACGGTTTGCAGATACGTCGTAGCAGGCGAGGAGTCGACGACAGATATTGGCCATGACCATCGCATCCCAGAAAGCTACTAAGGAAGCGCTACTATCTCAAAAAGTGGCGCCTCAGGCCAGGAAAAGATCTATGTGATGTGTATCAAATGGTCTTAAAAAACGCAAAATCTGCTCAACTTTCCTATGATCTCAGATTATTATGCACAACCCGGATGGTAAGTGTGGTAAAGATCGAGCTAGTATTGAATAAACACAAAAGAATATAAATTATTATTGTATATTTGTTGTTTTTCTCTTAATTATGTACAAAGCTTAAATATGAAGTCCAATAATACCGTAGATACAAAGACATTTACGTTAATGTTTCTCCCTGAGTGACACATGCTTCTAAATAGTCAATACGTCGCTCTAATGTTGTAAGCTTTTCATTGAGCACAGCCAAACGGGATCGACAGGACATATCTAAAATGAAAATTAAGATAGTTGCTTTAAAAAAGTGTGGAGAATGCTTCGTTCGGAGCATAGATATACAAAGAAAAACGTTTGCGTTGGCAAGAGCGAACGTAAGCAGTCCAAATCCGTTTAGATCAAGTTGACCAAAGATTGAAATTTAGAATTCTGTACGTAGATTTTTGAGGGTAAGTGTACGTCGAGCCGGTTGGCATAGATAATATGATTATAAAGTTGAAAATTCTGTGTATAAGTAAACTATTCTTTAGTAAGAACTATTGCTCCCTGTGGTTAGTCTTTCATAAACCAAAATTGAACATATTTACATTCACATGCATGTAAATATGTTCTCACATACATACATACATGCACACGCTACATAGGCGGGGCATGTCTAATGAGTGTGTGCCTACCAAAAGAGTTCAGAAAGTCCGTAATACGCTTTATGCTTGCTGTAATGACTTCAATGTACTCTCTATTTGCCCAGTCCTGGTGAATTTGTTTTTGAATCGCTTCTCTGTGGGCTCCACTCATTGTCGGTTTTTGATTTGGTTGTAAACTTGTATTTGTTTCTACTTAGTCGTCAGTGTGACCTAACTAAGGGAGCATTTAGAATACCAAAGGTTTTTGTTTCTACTTGCCACATAGTTTAATTCCATTCCGGCAATTTCTGCTGTAGTGGAATTGAGAAACCGTGTTCAAGTCTCAACCGTTCCTTTAAATATTTAAAAAAAAGTTTAAGCAAATCATTAAAAATTTGAAATCAGCGAATTTAAGTCACAGCAATAGATTTTGTGCTCTGCCTGGGATTGTTGCGTCAGCAGCAATAGAGCAGAGAAAATCGTAAGCAGAGAGAAGTTTTTGCAAGCTCTCCGCTGCCCGTTCTCTGTTTACCAAATGCACAATTATTTCTCAGTTGCAGTTAGCTTTGCAACTGCTTTAAATGCAACTCGACTCCTGTGGAAAATCATCTGCTAATAGGCCAAATTTAAAGCAAACTCAGTTTACTTTCGTTCTTGACAGTCAATTAAACGCGTCTTGATTATCGTAAAAAACGCAGGAAAGGGCTGCAACTGAATTGACTTACTGCTTAAAATACGTATAAGTAATATCAATAAATCTTTTCTGTTCTTTTTAATTTTATTTAATTTCTTTTCCAACGAAACTAGCATTTATTGCTTCTCTAAAGTGGGCAACTCTGTTGTTGAATGACAAACCACAAATCTAGTATCGATGAGCAACAAAAGTGATAGTGTAATACAGGCCGGCAGACTAGTTCTGTTCCCGTTTCGTTCCGATTACTGCAACTGTATTTGTATTTATAGGATAAATATACGCTTTGGTGTCAAGTAATTGTCGTATTTTTCCATTTTGTAAACAAATAATGGACTTCATCGACGATTTCATTGAGGAATACAAGTGCAACCCTTGCTTGTGGAAAGCAGACTCGGCCGATTTCCGAAACAGAAGCAGGCGGCATGAAGCATACATGAAGCTAATCGATGTCGCGACCAAACACGGCGAAATTTACAATGTCGAACGAACGAAGCAAAAGATAAACAATCTGCGGTGTGCGTTCCGCCATCAGTTGAGAAAGTATAACGAGGTGAAGAAAAAGGGCGAGAAGTATGAGCCGTACTGTCCGAAGCGGAGGTATTTCGAATCTCTGATGTTTTTGAAAGACGAAGAGATTCCAGATAAGAAACCCAAGCGAGAGGAACCGCCACAGCAGCAGCAAAGTTACGCCGAGAGCACCGTGAACCTGGTGCAAAACGATAATTGTGAAGAGTTCTCCGATGCTGAGAGCCTGCCCAAGCAATGCAAAACGGACAAATCACCCAGTAACAGCGCCAACGAGTTTTGCACCAATTTATTCGAGGAGTCGGCCGGCGATCCGATTATCAGTATTCAGAGTGTCAGCTCCAACAACAGCAATAACAACCATGCCTCAAGTAGTATCACTATCAAGGAGGTTGATCTCTTATTGCCATCCAAGAATGGAAATGTGTGCGAGAGAAGGAAATCCCTGCCGGATTCATCCATTGCATCCAGTTTGCTAAGAGCCAAATTCAATTCAACCACACAAATCGCGATTGCCGAATGCAGGGACAAACGAGTTCCTGCTAATCAGCCCCTGGTTGTCAACCCGAGCAAAATAAATCGCAAGCGATCATCGTCAGTGTCATCCCAGGTGTCCGAAGATAACGAGGTACCAATTGGAAAGTTTAGGGCAGACATATCTACTCTGGATTTTGAACGGTTGTTCTCCCTGGCACTGAAGACTGCTGACAGCCACATCGATGACAACTTCTCGAATTTCGGGAAAATCATTGCCCACAAACTGCGGTCCATGGAATCCACCCAAGCAATTTACGCTGAGAAAATCATTGCCGATGTGCTCTACCAGGGGCAGATGAAAATGCTGTCCACGCTGAGTACACATCACTTTTTAGGCGCCGATAATGCAACCGTTTATGTTGAGAATCATAGTAAATGATTGTGCCCCATAGTAGTTTAATAGTAAATTTAATTTATTGTAAGAAATAATATACATTCAAGTGAATAACCAAGTTTTAGTTTTCTATTTGGAATACACTGAGTAGAGGGAAGAGATTTTAGGAGAAGGCTACGTGTGGACAGTAGCTTAACATGGGTAAACGTATGCTAACATTGCATTTATTTTTTTTTTTTCAAATATTCCTTAGAAATTTGACAATTTGTCAACACAAATTCAAGGAAAGAACATTTTTAATTTAATGTAAATTTTTATTTAAAAGTAATGCAATATAGGCCTTGTGTGGGAGAGGCTGCTGTTATTGTTGGTAGTCAATAATTTCCCCAAAGGCATCCCAAAACATTAGTTTCACGCCGTACGAAGCTGTTGGTGCGTTTCAAAGCCATGCTTTTGGAGGTGCCTCAAATCGGAGGGGAAAAGGTGATTTGAAAAAGCCGGTTGGAACTCGGTTCTGAACCAGTAAAGTATCCAACTCTGCATATTCTAAGCCAAGAGACCCAATTTTAAGTGCATAGCTGAAATAACTTACTAAAAACGAAATTTTAAGTTCAAGAGACTTTCGCTGGAAACCGTAGAAGTTGTCTCTTCATTTTCGTAATTTTTTTGCAAGAGTCTATATCCATTCCAGATAACTCCTTAAATCGATAGTTCTGAAACATGAATCAACATGCAACTGCTAAGTCAATGTTAAGCACAGCTGAGAGCCGGGTATCTCGCTGTCGTCTATTTGACATGTTTTGTTTGCAATATTTAAAATATTCAATAAACAAAAGCGGAAAATCAGGTGCGCCAAATATTTAAAAGTTTATTTATCAATGTACTTTTTACTTGATTGTTGTTGTACAAACTCAATGTGCAGTGCAAGGACGCGCCAATCGCGTTTATTGATTATTCTATTGCGTGTCTTTGGCATAAGAATGTAAGTAAGTAGCGAATGGTTTAGAGTTAATAGAGTTTCTGTTTGTGAAATGAGTTAACAAGTGAAGGGGTTGAAATTAAAATTCTTGGTTTTTAAATGAAAAAGTTGGTATTTATAGTAAAGAAATTACAAAGTAATTTATGTACGTTCAAAAGCAATGACTGTTCATTTGAGAATAGATTAAGGTAAGCTTTTACATAATCAAAACAACATTTTAAAGCGACCTGAGTAGAGAGTTTTTTAGCTTTGGTGTCGAACTGTAAACCAGGACGACTTGACCAGCGCCAAGACCTTTGGGATATTTGCCGAAACTTTATGCAAAAATCCAATAATGTTTTGTTGGCCAAAAGTATAGTACTTAGTGTTACAAGTCGTGTGTCCAAAGGCCACCACTCAACTTATTGGAGGTGGTAAGTATAGCAGTTTACGCACCCCGCTGCTGCCACTTAAGGCAAATCCTCGTAAGAATATAGATTTTTCAAGAACAATGCTACTTAATTTCATGAAATTTAAGAATAGAATGGGCTGGCTAGGTAACCAGACGGAGAGCTGATCCTATTTTACATTGCCTACATAATTTTCTTAGAGTTCATTTTAAGAGCGAGTAATCCATAACGGAAAAAGTGAGCTCTGAGCAATCAATTTGGTATGTTATTAATTTAATAAGCCTATTTCAAGCTAAAATCAAGCTCTCCCGAGATAAAGAAGGGATCTAAGCTAAAGTCAGTCGAGCTTGACTGACTTCTGACATCGTTTAATTATTAGGGGTCGCATTTTTGATGTCTTATATAAGTTGCCGAACCAAGAAAGCTCAACTTTTTAATGATCTATTGATATATATTTTATCTACCTTCTACTTTTCCCTACTTTTCGTGGAAAACCCCCTTCTTTTTAACCCATTTTCTTTAATTGCTATGTTTTTCCCCACTTTCAGATCTTAAAATGTCTCACAAATCCTGCGTGGAGTTAAGTGAGATACGAAAACTGGATAAGATAGTTCGACAGTGTGAGCTTTATATGTCTAACAACAATATGGAGTCATCTAATACCGACACCTTAAAGAAACCCGCCTCTTCTAAGGAGTTTAAAAAAAATTGTCTAACAAAATCCAACAAGTTTGTTGAAAGAGAGCTCTTTTCCCTAATGTGCAACCTGAATAAAATCGAGAAAAAGCAAATATTTGTCTCCGACATCTTAATAAACGCCAGCATGTTCGACGATAAGAAAGAAAGTTTGTCCAGATATCCAAAACACGTGGCAGAGCACAGTCTATTGGTCTATCACAAGTTTCTACCAACCGGTGACAATAATGTTGTCTTAAATATGAAGGACAAACGAAATGTCAAAGGACGCAGTAAGGAATCAACCAAGTCCGATTGTCTCTACATACCGCTGCTATCCGAAATAAATAATAAAACAGAATGCATAAATAGATCTAAGGTTAATAAATGCGAAACAGCATCCGAACTGAATAAATATCAAACTGAGCTAAAAGTATCTAGATCGAAGTCCTGCGAGTATGGCGAATGTCAAAATAAATGCATTAAGTGTGATAAGAAGAAATTGTACTTCAAATGCCAGAGTGCTATAAAAAGAAAGCGCGATTTGGTATGCTCGTATGATTATATGCAAAAAAATAACACTGATATTACTCAACATCAGAGATTCATCAGCACCAATGGTAAAACCTATGAACGTCTATTCAAGAACGGGAAATACAATTCAAATGAAACTGGTGCGTCCAATGTGATGGGTGATCGTTATGATGATATATTGGATAAAGAAGCACTGCTGGGATCGAAAAGTGATATAAGAGTACCAGACCCAGTGAATACGGTAAGTGAGACTTAATTTACTATTGTAAAGTTAAGATTTAGAGTTCTACTTAGCGGTTTAGAGCAGAAGAGTAGAATTGGTACTTCGAAAGGAATTTCATTTAAGCGCTTAATTCAGAATTCGAGTTTCGCTTTTGACACTATTCACATACTTATTCCTAACACCTGCGTTAAATCCGTTCACCGAAGCCGAAGAATTTTACAAAGTGTCCAAAATTCGCAGACACAGGACCAGCTGTTGCTGTTTAAGAATCTAAAAGAACATATCGCAGCACCAATTCGTCATTAATCGTAGTTTTGTCCTTATCATACTAACTTATATTAAGAGATTATAATTATTTGAAATTTTTCTCAATTCTCATAACCTACTTTAACACTTTTCTCCATCATCAGGTTCTATCCCTTGGAGGCAACATTTTGCATGATAAGAAATTGCAAAATAATACCTATCACAAATGGACTCTCTTACACTATTCACCATTTAAGGCGGTGTGGGATTGGATAATATTAATTCTTGTCATGTACACCGCAATATTTACACCCTACGTTGCCGCTTTTCTTCTTGGTGAACAGGATTACCAAAGAAGGAATAATAAATATATTAACTCTGATCCAATTGTAATAATTGATTTAATCGGTAAGTGCCATTTCTATAAACCTATTAACATTATATTAGCTACATAACTTCTGATAACCACTTTTGAGCTGTTTTACGGTTCACAGACTTGAGATATAGCATAAGACTCGTTTTAAATTGACATGAACATGCAGTGAACATTTCATGAAGATCGGTTCAGCGCCCATCCTATAAAGATTCAGACATACATTCATGCATACACAGATCTATAACAATTTTGAAGCAAAAAGGGGCTGATATAAACTAACATAAAACAGAGTAAAATGTCAGTTGGTCTGTCAGATGTGATTAGGAAAATGATATCAGAACTACACCATATTTTGCTGATACACGAGACTCACTTCAATAAAAACAATAATTTCTACATTACAGTGGACGTAACGTTTATCGTCGATATCCTAATAAACTTCCGAACCACCTTCGTGAATGCGCAAGATGAGGTCGTCTCACATCCAGGACGCATAGCGGTACACTATTTAAGCGGATGGTTTTTGATTGATTTGGTGGCGGCCGTTCCCTTTGACTTGCTCTTGGTTGGAAGCGAAACTGATGAGGTGAGATAAATACGATTCAGTATGTTAAATATTATGATATATTACAAGCTAATTTAAAAAGACATTGGCAGATGGCAATTTATAGATTACAAGTCTATAGTTTTACACATAATGTAGAGATTCGTTCTAATTTGATAATATATATATGTATATATATATGCATATATTTTTCGCTCCGCTTTCTATGTGCGTGGGGCCAAAAGTATAGATATAGAAATCAGCTTTTTATTCAGACAAAGTCTATATGTAGAATGACAGCGTTAAGTGCGACCTAGTTTGAGGTTATGGTTGCAAGCTTTCCTTATATTTCTAGCCCTAGCTTTTTAAAGTATAACCAGGACCAGAAATTATAGCAATCTAGTGAAATTACCGGTTTCCAAAAGTTCTGGAAGCCCAATTTTGGCATCAATAGCCAAATAATCGATTTATTTAGGAAATTCTAGCAAAGACCTGCTCTTTATTCACGTGTGAAGTCTCCACTCTACCAAAAACTTCAATACCAGTTCTAAAATTTTCAAAAACCAACGGGTGTGGGGTAGCGGGTAGTGTGTGTGCACCTACTGTGCAAAAGGACATCTCAGGACATCCAATGAAACAGTTTTTTTCTTTAAATAAGTTACACTCGCGGTCGCCTTTAGAAGCTATTGGCGCTAGCTTTGAAGTAAGCTTTTCAAATGTTGCCGTTCGGATGCAGCGTTTCCCTGTAGATGCCTTTCTCTTGTGCGAAAACTAGAAGCTCATAAGATAGGAGATTGAGTGGACCTCGGCTTGGCTCCTTGGGCTGTTAGTTCAATTACCTTTGAAGCAAGGTTAAAGCAAGCATAAATTAGAAATAGAAAACAAACAAATTGGTAGATATTTCAATTGAGACTTAAACTAATTAAAAAAAATCAAAGAACCATAGAAATATGTGACTTATTTATAAAAGCTTCTGCATTGGCTTTTCAAATCAAATTTTTTCCGCTTAATTGTATTAACACTTTAGATTAGAATAACCATTATGAATAATTAATGTATCAATTAAGTGTAATCCTTATGATCCTTTAAATGATATCTTGTAAATCATAACCTAATATTTTGCAGCTTGGCATGGATAACGAAGAGGTATTAAAAGATAGAAAACCTGCATACTTTGATCAGAAAACTCAACAAATCGAACTTTTACTAGAATCTGCACACCAATATTATTCACTAAAATGTATATATATATAATTTGCCTTAAGTTGCCTCAATTATTGAATGACAATGAAAATCTGTACATACTCGAATCAAAGCTTGGGATTAACTTTAGACGATAAATGCTTTGCCATCAAGATTATTTTGTATTCTGAAACGGAAAACTTTGAAGAATAAGTGAATGTTAACTGATCAACAAGAATACTTTTATACGCGATGCTTACTAATGCCATTATTTGTATGCTCTTTTTTTTATACTTAATAGTATTCTTATATTGTCTAACTTTAGATCGATTAATACTAAAAAAAAAAGAGCACCGATATTTCTAAGCCGGTCAGTACGGCGCAACACAACACACACACTTTTATTAATTTCTCAATACTTTTCACAGCTTTCTTTATATTTTTTCAAACTCATTTCGATTTTTATAGATTATTATGAAGGTTTTAAATTACAAAGGTATCTTAACTAAGATATAACTTGCGAGTTCTTATCTGATCCCAGGTGCCGAAGTCTGCACGAAGTTTAGGCAAGAAGTTGTTTATGTTATACAGCAAACAGTTTTGCTTTCTCGTTTCTTTCGTTGTACTGATACTTTTATAATGTGCGTAGTATATAATTATATGTGCAAACTACTTCTACCTGATCGTTTTTGGTGATTTATATGTGCGTTTCTAAAATCAAAGTCGCAAAAGTGTAGTTTACAAAAAGTTGCGTTGAAAGTGCTTCGAAAATCGCAGATATCTTGCAAAAAGGTAGGCAGGAAGTAGATACTCGATACAAAATCCAAGTAAATATGGAAAAGCTTTACGAAGCGGTTGAAAGACCAACATTCAAACGCTCTTCAATCGCCAGACTCTAAGTCATGCTGTGGTTGATTTCATAGATAACGGACAAATGAAGTATCAAGTTCAAGTTCAAGTTTATCAAGCCCTATAAGTTACAAATAGTCGAATAGTCCAAAAGTTTTGCAAGCAAACATCGTTCGCGATATCGAATAGCGGCATTTGATCATCTTAAGTGACAGGTGCTAAGAAATATATGGAGAGATTTGCGGCAGGACACTTGCAATCAGTCACTCCAATCGATTACTTTGGGCAATTGCATTACATCTGACTACAAGCGAAGTAAGTAGAGTTCGCTTTCGCCCCTCAACCCTTGGAGAGATGTTAACAGAGTTCAGATACCATAGTATATGGTATAAGATATATGGAATTGTTACTAATTATGAATCACAAACGGAATATTTCTGCTAACTATAGTTAAGAATACCATGTTCTTTAATAAAACATTCATTTGAGGTTACAAAGTTCCTGAATTATAGAAAAGTAGTAATATTCCTATTCCTATATTAGTAGCAAAATGAAACTATTTTGAAAGATCTGATAGGCGGCGTTAACAGCTGATTCAATAAAAGCGAAGATCTCAAATATATCATGACGGTATATACCAAACGGAAACAGAACAGCTGTCGAGCTTAATTGTACGAATATAAGTTATGGTAGTGTAGGATTAACGAGTTTGGATAAGAAATAGTGGAATAAGCTGTGAATTTTGCGCTACCTCAGCGATTCATTCATTTTAAACACAGATTGAACCCATGTAGCAAGGCGACCGGCTGTGGAGTTTTTAAACTGCCAGCTTTACAATCACAAATATTATTGCCTTTATTCTAAGAGTGCATGCAAATGAATGGAAATTTATTTCTGAATATTTGATTTTATTTTATATTTCATTTTAGACAACAACCTTAATTGGGCTTCTAAAAACTGCCAGGCTTCTAAGACTAGTTCGTGTGGCAAGGAAAATTGATCGGTATTCAGAGTATGGAGCAGCAGTGCTAATTTTGTTAATGGCCACTTTTATTTTGATCGCTCATTGGCTGGCCTGTATATGGTAAGAGTTCGTACCGATTCACTGAATAGTTTTAGTGATGTGAAAAAGAGAGTTGATTGGACTTGCTTATTTAGTTGTAAGCTAGTTTAATCTGTAATCAATAAAAGCAAACTAGCATTTCGATTTATGTTTGTTTATAGATTATGAAAAAAAAAAAATGAAAGCTTTATTGGCGAACAACTACTGTTTACTTACTTTGTTTACTTTTACGGTCAAAAATGGAAACGTCTTCATATACTCGGATCGGACTTGACTCACTAACCAACTATACGTGTATATGGAGACGTTTTTCGACTAGCTTAGAACCCTTAGAACCCAATATTACACAGTTCATTCTCCAATTATTTAAAAATAAATTGGAAATGTGAGTAGTTAACGGTTTTAGGATCCCCTTACTTACTAATAGCTTTAGTATACTGAAGGGCTGGTAGAATCTAGATGATTTTCGTGTGCTGCATACGAATCTGTTTACGGAAATGTATAATCGGGTCTAGATTTTTAGTAATTACAGCTTAAAGGTAATTAAAATGCCTATTTTTTTATGAGAATCCTACACGTTTTTTGTTTTTAGCTTATTTTTGATATTACCGGCTTTACCCAACCTTTTCGCTTTCTAATTAAAAATTAATAAAAATATATATAAATTCTTAAAAAAATATTTTTGACTAACTAATAGAATCGATGCGTATGCCAAGTGTATGCACCATTAATACACCTGCAAGGAGAGTTTAGGCCAAGAACTGTCTTATGGTAGTACATCGGTAGAAAGATCGATTAATGCTGGGGATCCCAATTAACTCCACGAATTAAATTAACAAATCTTTTGCTCTCCAGATTTTCAGTATATTGTATTGCATGTAGTAGAGGGTGTTGAATATATTTTGATATTTCGGAGCCCGCTAATGTTACACCTTACTATATTACAGGTATGCAATCGGTAATGCAGAAAGATCAATGGCTTCAAAAAATGTTGGCTGGCTACATTCTCTGGCTTACGATATACAAGAGCCATATTTTGATAATAAAACTGGAGGACCATCTATTAAGGTAATGCATTATATAAAGATTTTGGATTCATCCCAGGCCTGCTGCTAGTCTCCTTTTGATCCTTGACCTTGGCTCAGCTCTGTCATGCATAAAGCTTTTAAAAATAGTGCGTTTTTGACTTGGCAGAGTTGCTAGGCATCAAATCAAGATGAATCTCATGTCAATAGTTAAGCTTTTCAGCTTGAAAACATTGTGGACTAACCAACTAATATATTTTGTATCTTCCAGTCTCGGTATATTACAGCTCTGTACTTTACATTTACGTCTCTCACGTCTGTTGGATTTGGAAATGTCGCTCCTAACACTGATGCCGAAAAAGTGTTTACAATTTGTGTGATGCTCGTTGGATGTAAGTTGAAAAATTTTATATAAATATTTAAAGATCTTGAAAATCAAAATGAATCACAGATAAAGGATATGAGGCTTATTTCCCATTCAATTGTTGCCTTTAACGCCTTCTTAAATTATAGATCGGTGCAGCTGTTTAAACAGCTTCCCGGTTCTGTAAGCTGTATAAAAACTTGATTGCTCTAACTCTTTTGGTACTTGACATCTAGATGTTAATGCTGATCAGGAATATATATACATTATGGGCTCTTTCAGCCCATTTACCCTACTTACTTTAAAAATTAAAGTTGAACTGCGATTAACATATTACTTAACTATTACCTTTATTCTTCTAGCATTAATGTACGCTAGTATATTTGGAAATGTCTCGGCTATAATACAACGACTTTACTCGGGTACAGCAAGATATCATACTCAAATGTTACGAGTGCGGGAGTTCATACGGTTTCACCAGGTAAGCTTTAATTATGGTTTTTTTTTGTAGGTCAGGTTTTAGGTTTTTTACATTTTTCTCCAGATTCCGAACCCTCTTCGGCAGAAACTAGAGGAATATTTCCAGCACGCATGGACGTATACCAATGGTATTGATATGAACTCATTACTAAAAGGATTCCCAGAATGTCTTCAAGCTGATATATGTTTGCACCTAAACCGAAAGCTTTTAACGACTTGTGCTGCATTTTCCGATGCTAGCCCTGGATGTCTCAGGTAATTTTGTATAACTGTGTGTAACTAAGACGTATTTGCTATATGTAAATTTTCTCCATCCTACAGGGCATTTTCGCTGAAATTTAAAACAACTCATGCTCCTCCTGGTGATATCTTAGTACACAAGGGGGATGTGCTGACTTCATTATTCTTTATAGCAAGAGGATCAATTGAAATTCAGAGAGACAGTAATATGATTGTCATATTGGGTAAGTTAATGCAATAAAGCGTCTTTTGTTTCGATCTATTACACCGGTTTGATCGTGATTCACTTCTATTTTTCAGGAAAAAATGATATTTTCGGCGAGAACCCATGCATATACCCGACACTGGGAAAATCGAATGGAGTCGTAAGAGCTCTAACCTACTGTGACATTCATAAGATACATAGAGATGATTTGCTGGATGTCTTGGACTCATATCCTGAATTCCTTGATAGTTTTGTCAGCAACTTATTGATTACATACAATATGAGAGATGTAAGTATTGAAACGGGAGATTTGTGAGCAGTATCTATTGATACTGATATGGGGTTGAAGATTTAACATAATCTCTTCATTGAATACTAACTTTAACTTACATTTCTATTTTACAGGATGAACATAGTGGAGTGGATATTAAACATCGGTACTTAAGAGCAAAGACTTCCGACAAACTGAGAAGCACTAGTGATATACCGTCAATAAGAATGTAAGTTGCATTTAATTACTTTACTTTTCTAAGCTAGCTGTACTAAATAGATGTCCGATTTACACCAAACTTAATAGAATCATGCGAAAGCCTAGCAATCGAACATGTAAGAACTTTGGAGTCGATTCCATTTAAAACAAAAAAGTTTTTCTCAATGGAACTTTGTTTTCGACCGAACATTCGTACTGCAGCTATATGCTATAGTCATCCGATCTTGACAAAATTTTGTAGAATTGCGTGAAAGCATGTCAAATAAATAAATGCCAATTTTAGGGACATTTCTATTGAAAACAAAAAAGTTTTTCTCACTGAGACTGCTATTCAGAGTCTACTTTTCTATGACAGCTATACTATACAGATGTCCAATTTCGACCAAACTTAGTAAACTCATGGAAGAGCATAGCAAACTTAGAATCACAAAGTTTGGAGGCGTTTCCATTGAAAACAAAAAAGTTTTTCTTACTAAAACTAGTTTTTCGGCAAGAATTAGGCAAATTGAAGCAAATGGAGCAATTTCTCAATGATCTTGAACACACCAGACCAGCCCATAGCACGTTGCATAGACACGAGCCGAATGAACGCGAAGAGCATAGAAAAGCAAGTAAATCTGCTGTAGTCTTTCCTGCTTACAAACACAAGCTAAGTTGACTGTCCTTGCCGTTCTGTCAGGACTGATCATGATTCCTGGTTACCCAGGACCTTAACCTAGACTATTAGTTTCTTGGTAACTTTTAACTATTATTGTAAAAATATTGCAACTTTTCATATTATTCATATATTCGTCTTAATTTCTTTACAGAGTTGGCCTACGCTATAAAAAACACGTCAATGCGGCTGTGCATAAAGTCGAAAATGAAAATTCACGCGACCTAAACATTTTTATTGAAAATGAAATAGCAAACTATCATTTGGACTTATTTGACAATAATAATACATAAATGATGAGTGGCTAAGGCCAGGCCTAGACCTGTCTGAGTTCTTAGATGAGTTGCTCCGCCTGACGGCAGTGACTGGCACTGATTGAATTTTAAAACAAGATCGACACATTTTAATGTAAGCAAGTTTTGTAGGGTTGTTAAACTTTGGATTGTAATGAAATACTATTATAGCATAATTTTAATAAATTTTTGGTCTTATTACAAGGAATGTAAGCACGTTTTGAGAGCTGTGGACAATTAGCTAGCCCAATTTCCACACCACTGTATGGTATTTTGGGAAATCATAGAAGAATTTCCACTTTCCCTTCTGGTAGATTATGTTTTGCTGAACTCTAATGCTAAAAACCTGTAATGTTTTAAAAAATGAAGAACATGAACATGAATGAACCTAGTAAAAGCCTCTCTGGCATAGTCCTTACAAATTTCAATAACTTACAGACATTTCAATGCTGTATTTTTATTAGGTTCAAGCCGCTGCATTAATATATTTATGTTAATTTGTGCATTTAATATATATACTTAAAAAAACCATATCTTGATCCTTTTTGTAATCAATGAAAGCAACTCCAAGATATTAAGTAAAGATGCACCAATGCATAGACCAATAACTCCTCCAATCGCAACTGGAAATATGAAAACATTTTGTAGAGATTTATTTTTCAAAGACTTGTAGAAGTAGTGTGACCAGTGTGTGTGTACTGTGGGAGAGCTACAAACCTAATCAACACTGAAATTTTTGCGATCTTTGTAAGCAGGAGTACCAGAATGTGTGGCATGGATACTGTTGGCACCGCATGACTGAAGCAAAAATATGGCATAGGGGGAGTAAAGACTGCATACATCTTTTTGAAGTGATTGGGACACTCGGTGCCCTAATAGTTGCGTTACAGTGTACCTCGGGACACTTTTCTGGTAAGTAGGTCCACATTTTGTGTTGAAATTTGTACGAAGTGCAAAATTTAAGCATATATACATACATATTTTGCCATACAGCCCCTACTTTTAGCATCAAGTGGCTAAAATCGCACTCAGAGAGGCTCCATACCTCTTGTAAGATCTATATCTTCTAGTCTTTAAGATCTAGCTCTTAATACAGACGAACATTACTATATAGACTTGTCTATTGATGCTGATCAAGATGGTATATACTTTATAGGGTCGGAGATTGTTTTAAATCCACTTATATGCTTACCTATTAAGTCCAGTTTAGATTGTGTTACCGTTCGGTGATATCGAGCAGATGGAGGGGATGCAATGTCAACTTCTATGAAGTTTCCGTTAAATATTTCATTTGATTTCTTTTCCCTTGACCTGTAGAAGATAAATATATTGATAACATGCCCCTTATACCACTTTTACAATCAAAGGCAACAGCAATTATGAATGGCGTAGATTTTGTTGTTGGCGAAGGCGAAAGTTTAAGTGTGCACCAGACAGCCACAGCACTTACACACATCACCAGTTAATAATTGACTTTCCCTTTCTATTTCTTTTGGTTATTGTTAATACAGAAAAGTGATCTTTTTTATATGGATTGGTGTCTACGCCGCAGTAAGCTACCTGACTCTTTCATAAGCACTTACCCAACATAGCTTATCTGCTGCTCCACACATGAGGGCAAGCAGGCCAAAGTGGAACCAACATAGTTTTTTACTTTCTCGGAGAGATTTGCTGAAATAAGATGAAGAATTTAATTAGTTCAAAAAATAATATTATTTAGAGATCCAAAGCAGCTTATAACAGCCACAACTTAACCAATACCTGCAATAGACTATGACTTGCGTCATATACATAGGGACTTCCCCCATCAACGGATCGGAAGTTGTTTGTGTGAAGTGACGAAAAGTTAAGTGCAATTTACATACTCCATTTTTTGAACAGGTATAAAAGGTATTTTTCTTATATTTTGGTGCCTTTTAAAATGACCCATTTGAAATATCAGACAAGTGGAAAAACAGCTATTGTGATAAGATATTATATATAATATCGATACCACACTCTAGTATCAAAATTAAAAGCACACTTTCAAAGAGATTAAAGCAATCAAAGCTTGACTATTTAGGCATCTAAAGCCACTTTAATTTGTTTGATTTATATTCAATAAATGCCAAATAAATATCCGAATACAATACATTACCCTCATCCAAACATGCTAGTCCTTTGATACCACAATGCATGCCAGAATCTTAATAAAATAAATAGAAATTCTTCATTTAATCAAAAGAATAAACTTCTTATTTAAAAATGGAACTATCATATTCATTTGTGTATACATATCGTTTTGATATTTACATTTTCGAATGACACTTAAGTTGGGCACACAAAAATAATGCAAAGATAGCGACTTACTTGATTGAGACTTTGTGAACAATGAGCAATTGCAATGTTGTATCTCCATTTCATTCCTTATTTGAGACATGCATAATGAAAAACTGTAAAGATATTGGATAAGATAAATGAACTGGGTATTTTGTAGTCGAGGCACTCAACTGCAGCGCCCTTAATTGGAATTTTGTGGATTTTGCAAATGTATCCGTACCAAAATTTCACAATCTGATGAACAGATTACTTCTCTAATATATTCTCTAATATTTGAATCATTATATTTACAGGGATGGTTCTTTTTTATAGGATATTTGTGGGCTAAGTCTCAGGTCAGAAGTGTTTTAGTGCCGTATCCCTAAAGTTATTTAAGCTATGCACTTGAAAATTAGTTCCGAAATTACTTTAGGCTCTAAATTGTTGGTTAGTTAACCATTTCACAATTAATAGAACATAAACAGCAAACTTATTTACCTGTAAAATTCATTTGTCTCGCCACTTTCAGCTGGGAACTTGCACATTCTTTGAAGAACATTTTCATATATAACATCATCATTATTGTAAACTTCCTCCAAGTTGAAACTGTGTATAGTGGGATCAGATGTAACCGCATAAGAAACAGCATTAAAATAGGGCACATCCTCAGGACTGTGTACATACAACTGAAAATAGGAATAGTTTAAATAGAAGATAAGGCAGAAGCTTTGGCTTTACATACATCATATCGATATGTGAGTCCACTGCGTAATGTTAATTTCAAGTTTCGGTACTTATCAGATGAAGTATATTTTAAAGGCATTGAATCAATATGCTTACTGAAAAAATTATGAAAATCAACTGTGAGTTGAAGTATTCAAACTCTTAATCTTAAAAATATACAATACAATACTTATTTACTTTCAACATATTAACTTACTAGTCCATCAAATTATTCGCAAGAAAACAGTAACCCATTTCTAGTTCATGAAACTTAAATATCTCTTCACATTTATCCAGCAATTTTTCAGAAAAATATATCTTTTCAATAAAGTCCGTGCAAGTTCGGGCAAGTAACTGGAATTTAAGTTTAATCACAAATATATGCCATTTCCAACTGTTCAAGTCAATGTTATGCCATGCCTACCTCTTTTCGCATATCAACAATATCCACACCACAGGTGGAGTTAAGTTCATCGCAATGTCCTTCCTTGATATAAAAGTTATTTGGATTCACAAATAGATAGTCGTAGATGGTTCGAATATATGTGTAAGATATAGAACTATTGGGAGCAGCTCGCCTCTTGACAGCGTCCGAAAATTCGCTTGTTATTCTATTCTTTGATAAGCAAATGCTGACAGCAGGAAATGTGTTGGTCCAACGAATATATGTAGTTGTGACTCCGATGCTTGTGGAATCGGTATTGAATCGACTTATCATTAGAATAAATATTGTGCTCATATTCCATACAGAAATAACTATAACGCATATCCAAAATAATCTGTAAAATATGTTAGATATTTATAAGGAATGGTTTGGTTGATGGCAATTATTGACTGAGCCAACTTTTCTACTTTAAATTATTATATTATTATTATAGAAACATAATAGAACTTAAAAAATAAACACTTGGAATAAAAAAATTGAGCTAGTGGAGGCTAAAGTTGAAATTTCTATAACAAAAAATGAAAATGACAGTTATGTAATCCGCATTTTCAACTATCAAAACATTGATTATAATATTATACATTCCTGAAGTTTATATAGAAATTTCCAAGGTCATAATTAATCAATTTGTATTTGAAATATTCATAAATATTTTGGTAAACGAATAATGACCTTTTATTTTTAAAATTATTGAGCAGAAACTCCACCAATTTGTTCCACTTATTTGCCGTCATTGTTGCATTGACACAATTTTGATGTGGTCATTCCTTTAGATAGTTTTGACTAATCAATATTGAAAATTAACACGTAACCACATGAAATGGGCTTATGATGCGTATGTATTGAAGCTAATTAAATAGACATTTAGAAAGAGACAAGAAAAGTTTTTAAATGAAAAAGTGAGCGCTTTCAGCAAACATAATAACTCTGGTTATTAATTTAAGTAGGAAAGTTTTGTCCCCTCATGCTAGTTAAAGTTGTCGAGTTAAAACTGAACAGCTACAGCTTGAATCCTGTTCCCACTTTCATTTTCAACCATATTCAGTAGATTCTGTTGGGGTATTTATTGTTGTTGTGTTAAAATGGATGAGTTGAGCCGGAAATCAAAAAGTAAGACTAGATTTACACGATGAGGCATACTTTAAGAAGTAATCTTAGTGAACAGTTCTAAAATGAAAGGTTTTGATTGTAAACGCAGCTAAGCAGCCCTTGTATAATATGACTCTATGTTTAGTTATATCCGGAATGCTTTAAGATTGAAGAACCATTGAAAGGCTACTTAAAATATAAAAGGTACTCTGATAAGGATTGTGTAGCATGTCAAATTAGAATATCAAATTAAAACAAGTTGATTGAACTATCTCACTTGCATCAACAAAGACGAGATGCAGTTTACTTATGGATCTGTAAGTCTGTGCACATATGTATTCCTGCAGAAACTTTCTTTTTCATAAGTTAAAACTTAAAGCGATTGCTCATGCGTGCTTTTTTATGCTCCATGGCGCACAGTCTTTTGGCTGATCACACGCAGCATCCGTCTACCTTTTAATTAAGATCATTCACAGTCAAGTTAATTAATATAAAAAGAAGCAAGCGGAATATTTAAGAAGCCACTTGTGTCGCCTAATAATTAAAAACAAAACTATTTAAATGTTGAACACATAATATTAACTTACTAAAATCATTTCTATATATCTTTAAACTATGCAAAAATTAAAGAAAAAACATACCCTGAATTGTGTATGCAAGCTTGAAGGTGAATGATTTTGTGCACCGCAACAGCTGAGACCAAAACTCCAAATTAAATCAAATAATATACATGCCTGCAAGTGGTAGACCAAATGCTGTATACCATATACGTAACTAAGCCCATTCAGCAAACACTTCAGATATTAAAGAAGCGCAATTAGTCTTTATTAACTTGTAGTAAAGAGATAAAGTACACAATGTTCGGGAAAGCCATCGATTCCATAAACATTATTTATATGGTAACTGGTGAGTGGTGTGAATTAGGTCGAAAGGTCGGGTGTTTCTGTTGGAAAATTGCTTCGTGAAGTGATTTTTGTTGAATCGAGTATTTTTGTCATTCGCTTTCAAGCTCTCTATCCGAATTTGTGTCACAGTTACTTCATGTTTCGAAGATGTGGTGGAAAATACTTTATATTTTTGAAATTGCCTTATTTTAAATCAAGATTATTTCGAATGTGTTTCAATACGACTTTAAAATTGCTTATTGATTGCTGAAAACCACTTTCTAAAGTCTTAGAGTCTTTCTATTAATATTTAGAATTAGCTTTGTGGAAAAATATGTAAAGAAATCAAAGAGAAGCTGAATAAAGTTAAAGTTTAAATTGTATACAAATTTCTTGTCATAGTTTTTAAAAAAAGCGCATTGGCTGAAAGTATATTCCAAAAGCAATCGTTTTATCTCGAACTTACTAACTAATCGCACATTAGGATAGGTCGGTCCTTATATTTAAGCAAGTACAACTGTGATGTATAAAGTCTTCATAACAACACAAGGCCACAAAATTAGACTTTTTCAGCATATTGAACTCTATTTACCATACTCATAAACTCTTATCCATAAAATATGGAAATTTGGAGCGCACGTACTCAAAAGGATATATTTTCGCATGAAAAAATCGCAGAAATATTTGTGATGGATCGTCCCCTACATAATGGGTCAAGGGTTCATCAATGATTTTGAACTTTGTCAAAACAAGTTATAAAAACTCCGTAATAATAGTTAAAACTCTGGATAAGATAATGATAATGAGTGGTCTAGAACCATGCAGATCCTTTTCACACAAACCGTTTTCTAATTCTAAAATTCTTAAATGTTTTTCCAGGTGCTTTTTGTATATTAACTAACATAAATGTGTCGTCCAACTATATTGGACATCATAGAAAGGTATGTACTATTTACGAATAAAATGCTTATTGGGGATTTTATCTATAACTTAAGAACCAAATAGTTTTAATTGATAAAACCATTAAACATAACCCCTTTATTTTTTTCAGATGTGGGCCATAGATCCGCGGTCAGTTTTTATATATCAACAAATGAAAGCGCAGCATCCGAGTACATTAAGGAAAATGTATTGGTATAATACTAGGACACCATTATTGATTGGAAATCTTCGTATGCAGAATCCCATGAGGAATGTGCATATACTTCCAAGATATATACACGGCACGACCGATATTCATTCAGCTATGGGAAAAACTCAAAGGTAATTAAATAGGGATTCCATTTTGGAAATTTCCTTAACCCCACCAGAAGTAGAAGTCTGTTTCTATGCTATTTTCTGCATCAGTTTTAAAGCTATTTTCACCAAATTTTGCATGAAGGTTTTAAATACATAGACACTGCCAAATAAGTTGGGAAAGGCCGGATCGGATGACTTTAGCGTATAGCTGTCAAAGGAAAGATCGTTCAAAAATCTAGATCTAGTGAGAAAAACTTTTTAGTTCTTAATGGAAACGTCTCCAAACTTTGTATTTATTAGTTTGCTATAATTTTCCATGATTCTATAAAATTTGGTTAAAATCGGACAACTAAATAGTATAGCTGTCAGCGGAATAATTGGTCAAACATGTAGACTTGTGAGAAAAACTTTTTTGTTTTCAATGATAGCGACTTCACTTTTTGCACTTTTTTATTTTTTAAGTTTTCACACAATTTCTCATACCAACATATAATTATCTTCTTTTCAGGACCCCTTTAAGAGGCACGAATAACGTTATACCATCGCCAATAGCATCAATTAACTATAATATGGCTGCTAAGAATAATCTTCTGGCTTTAAAAACCACAACAACAACCACCACTACAGCAGCTCCTACCACAAACTATTTGCTTAACCTTAATAACAAGCATAACTACTCGGAATATCTAAACGACGATTGGAACATGTGTCAAGAACGTAATTTCTATGCCGATAAAGTTCGAGCGGACTGTACCAAAAGTTCTAGTTCTGTAAATAATTATTCGGGCAACGAATATGCTGGGAATAGTGCGGCAAATACTTTAAACATAACAACAACTAGTCTTCCGTACGCAAATTATATAACTCACACGTACTTTACACTGGATGATGTAATTGTACCTCGCACCAGGGAGAAAAAGATAGTGTACAATAAACCCAAGCAAAATATATATTATGATGATTATACTACCCAACCGAAGTATATTTCCACCACATCGCGACCTTGGGAACCGTTCACTGATGTTAGCCATAGCGTCGACTCGACCACTGCAGTGACAATACAGAAAACAGAGCAAGCCACTGAACCTGCTATGCCGCTAATAACGGTATCTAACATGGAATCAAGAATTCGGGAAATAAAAATAAGCACCACCGTTCCCGCTGTTATAACTGAATCCACTACACTCGAAAACACTCCAAATTTGACAACAGTTCCATCGATATTACTACCTGAAATTCTGCAAGAACTGGAGTCGGTCAACGAGATCTGTAAGAACTGCTTTAAATCCTTAACCACAACTCCATTCACATCCTCGACCAGTACAAGTTTTAAGTCCCTTAACGATATACGCTTGAAAATAAAACGAACAAAGAAACTAAGTCAAAACCATTTCCGAAAGATTAATAGTACCCCTGCGCATAGAGAGAATATCACCACTCCCGTAATCCCACGAACTATTCCCACTCGAACACAGAAAAAGATTAGAGTGTTTACATCAACGACGAAAACTACACCAATCCAAATACTCCCCAACGTTACGCAATCGAGTCCTTCTAAATATAAGCGTAATAGAACCAGCAGGATTTATGTGCGACGCCGACCGCTGGAAAAAAATGATACTTTATTGGCAGAACCAACTAAAAATACAACAAAAGTTCACGACATAAGCACCAAACCAAGCAAGCGACCAACGACTACGAATCCCAGGACACCCAAAAGACATAGCGAAGATCTTAGCTCAAGCAATACCACGAAATCGCATACTACCACTCGCACAGATGGAAATATAGAGGAAAGGGCTTCATTGGGCACAGAATCGGCAATCATGACCATATCCAGCGGAAATGTAAAGCAACTTAACAGACCAGTATTAAAATTGAGGCAATTTCAGCACCAAGGCAGAAAGCTAAATACTTTGGACTATGATAATATTGTGCCTCCACTTCCAATTGAAGTGTACTTCAAAAAAGTCAATCAAAAGTAATTGTGGATAAAGGAATCTTTAAAATCAGAGGTATTTGCCAATCTAGGGTTGAAGTTGCTCGATTAATCTTTTTATATCTTGTTGAATGTTAATAAAATGTTATTTATTATTTATATACTGTTTTATATCTTATATCTTTCTCCCAAAAATCAAATTAGTTCTTTTAAGCGGGTTAAACTTATGAGTTGGATGTGGGATTGTCATAGTTTGCTCTCTTGGACCAAGCCTCGGCTTGCTCTCGGCGCGAGCCTATGTAAACTGCGCAGTTCGTTCGGCCCCTGAGGGCCAGGCATGACTGTCGCTGTTTTATGTCTAGTCCTCTGACTGCAGGAACGGAAACAAGTGTCTCCCTGCTCCACCACAACGGACAGACTGTCATGGCTATATCTACTAGGCTGTTGATGCTTCCTTCTGACTGTTACATACATTTGCAAAAGCTTAATATACTCAGTATAGCTTTAGTAAAGATATATTCGGAAATTAAGAAACATACTAAAATATTTAAAGGATAAGAAGATTGATGCCCAGGAGACACCTATACTTAAGAACTACGCACTGGGACTGTATGGAAAACCCAACAAAATGTACACATTTAAAGATATTCAATTCGTACTTTTAATCTGATTCTTGACTCAACATTGTTAAGCCCATTAATTTTTGACGCTTACCTGAACATCACTTCGGCTTTCGAAGACTAAGCAGAGTCGAGAGCCGCCAATACTGCTCTGACGATTTCCTCCATGTTCGGTAACAGATGGCCTGCTTTTTAAGCCGAGTTTCTCCTCTCTGCTGAATAATATATACTGCTTTCTGCTAGGGCGGCGCTCATTTTGGTGGGGCTACCTCAGGGGTATACTGTTCTCGGATCGGTATTCCAGTTAGTTCACCGCGGATCTGCCGCATCCAGTTAGTCATCGCACCCTAATCGCCACCGCTTTCCAGCACTAGCGGCAGATGATCATCTGCTAAGGTCCAGCAGTTTCTAGATGATTTGGGTCGATGGGCAAACCGAACTGGCCGTTATAGCCAAGGCGAAGGAACTCGGAAGGGTTTTCGAGCCTTGTAGACGCAGCCATCATTATGGACCTGGGCATTCCCGTTGTGGGTGCGCGTAAACGTATTTTCTGTCACATCACGAACGACTCGCGAAATATAAATCTCCGCACTCACGATTCACGCACGGAACTTTTGAAAAGTTTTCCGTCACTCACGATTTACTGTTTACGGACGCGTCACGAATGAAGTGCAAAAAACCAACGCAGTTTACACACGACGGCGACGACGACGTATTGTGGCAAGCTGCATTATGATAATATAATATTCTCCATATCTTTTTCGGGCAACCTTTGTGCTGTGAACATTTGAATAACATGCAAAATGTTGGGCCATGTTGGCATCAATTGTCAGAACTAGGAATTTTTCACACTTTGCTTCTTTTGATTTGTGGTTTCACCAATTTTTCACTTTCATTTACTTTCAAAAGGTTACTTTTTATTTCGTCTTTATTTCTGTCACAGTTTGCAGCAGATTTCGAAGTTCTTTAAATTCTTTCAAACGTTGATCCATTAAACAAAACAACTACGCACATTTTTTTAAGTTCTGAGCTTTTGCCCAGAGCGCGAAAGAGAGTGGGAGAGTAAGAGCGAGAGTGAGCAATAGAGCGAACGTACGCAAATGATGTATGCGTGTGCGTGTGTGTGAACAAAAAAACAACGACATCCGCGAAGAACCTTACGCTTCAAGAGTTCGCGAAACACTGAACGTTTTAAGTACTTTTAAGTACTAAAGGGCGCACAAGTATCAAGAGTTGATCTCATTTCATTTGAGTGTGCCCGTACCATTCTGACAAAAAATACCACTAAACCTTATGCTCGTTTTCTAGTGATGATACTTGGCAAGCCCTTTCTCCCATAGCACCGGCGCCACGCAGACGCATTCAAAAATTCCTCGCAAGATGACAGAAAGACATTGGGGCTGCTGCTCCCAAACTCAAATTGGCTGCCCACCGCTGGTCTGCCGCACCGCTGATGCTCGCTTCTATGTGAAGGGAAATACATATATCACCACGATCTGAACATTATGCCCCTATGCGCCCAGATCCATGACCAGATGACCGTCTGGTGGCCCGCTCCTATAGAGTTGCCTCTGATCTGGCGACAAAAGAGGCTCAGTAGAAGATTTAAACGAAGGAGTGATGCATTTGACCTTTGAATCCGTGAAAGGCGTCCCCCGGGACGCCTCATCAAGCAGGTTGTGTGTACAGCATTCCGCTCATCAAGATGACGTCATAGAAAACGATACACTGATCGTTTGCAGGGAACTAATAAACTGGAACTTTGGTATTCTGCAATTACGGCTTCCGTAGCCCGGTTTTGCCTTCGAAACTCGGCTCTTTCTCTATTTATCTCCCAGTCATTAGCTGAGGTACATATCCATCTACATGTTCTTTGTCAATAACATCTGTATCTTGCGGAGTTAATAAAAAACACTGGAATATGATGTTGACGTTTAGGTAAAAAATGTTTATTGGCAAACGTGTATTTTGTTGCTTAGTGTTGTTTTAAACATAGATGCTTCAAATTTCTGTTTTATTTGTATAATCGTTAGAACCAGATTTAAGAAGTTGAGTCAACTAGCCTATAACAGCATCTTTGATTAAATTTACTTCAGATGTAAATGCAACAGAAATTTACAGCGACACATTTTATTTATTTGTCCAGAGCCGTGTTGGTCTTAATTGCGATAACACATTCCTCTCCACAAGCTTTAAGAACAGTGCACTGAAAATATAAGCGTAGTGAGCATATATCTCCTTGTAACTGGATGATCATTTCTTATATTTACCAGCAACTCCTTGCCATTGTCAACGTCGTTACGCAGTTGATCACCTAATTCACCGTCGGGAATCTTCAAATCTTCACGCAAATCACCACTGTCCGCCATTAATGTAAGGAAGGAATCATCGCTTATCGATATCAACTGGTAATCTTCCCGCTTAACATGGGGAACATCCATGTTATGAGTGGATGGACATATATCTTCATATCTGCAATGAGGATGGTAAAAGAAAATTGGTAAGTATTTTAAAATATTGATTAATGAATAAAGGTTAGCAGGCAAAAGATATGGGGTCAATTGATCGCTGCAATACAGAGGAAACCTGTTATCTGAACGGTGTCTGAATGCTAAGGATGCAAGCTTTATCTTTATTATCAAACATATGCATGGATTTCCCCTGGGATCACGGCATTATCATGTGGTTTGTAATCATTTTATGCTACTGGAAATTTGGTGAAATTGAAGAAATCAAGTTCAAGGAAAACGGATATCAAAGGGGAGCCGACAGCCACATAATGACACCAAAACAAACAAAAGCTTTAAACAAAACTGTTTACTCATAATATTGTTGGTTTTAACATAAGCAAAATTTAAGTAAGGAGGGTAAGGATTTAAAGAAAACAAATAACACAAACCCGGCTTTTTACTATTATAAACAGATTTGTTTGAAAACACCAAACAAAGTCATTCATCTTGCTCTTATCAGGACTATTGAATTAAGCGCGTGGAATTTGATGCTTTTAACTGCCTGAATGGACTACGATTTCAGCATTTGCTTAAAATAGGCAGACTGATTGCGACTTAGGCAGACTGCACAAGAGGACAGTTAGAGGAGGAGTCATTTGAATAATTCACCCAAAATTTCTAATATATACAAACAAAGATGTTAAGCTCTGACTACGAAATTGATTAAAAATGTGATAGATTTATGAATTGAGTACTCTGCAATCAGTTTTAACTGCTAATCTAGTAGCCGCAGACAAGCATAGCACCTTCCATATAAAGAGAGAAGAGAATTCAAAGTACACACAAAGAACTTAAAGCATTATAAGGAGAGATAAAAGGCATAGACTGAGAGAATTTGATGGAGGGGCGTGAACACAACCTTTCGCAACAATTCTTATCTTCTGGTAAGAGCTGAGAACAGGGAACGCTTCCACCAGGCCTCAATTGAAATGCCAGGTAATTCTTGATAAATTAATTAAAATGAGTACAATCAACAAAGAAGGGTTCAGAGGACTTTACATATTGATGGCGATTGAAGTCAATGTATGATGTAAAGGGTAAATACTAAAGTTTTCACATCAACCGAATCGGCAGACGCCTTGCAATGCGTTCAAGTTTTGCCGCACAACAACAGACGCTGCTGCTTCTGTATTATTTTACTTACTTCTTGTTGGAGAAAATATCAATTCCAACCATATGAATTTTTGCATGTCCGTGCTTTCCAGTTTTTGACGTTGACATCTCCACAATTTTGCAGGGCCTTGCCTTCAGCATCACAAATCCGTTCTTGCGCAATGCTGAGCATTGCATCGGATATGTGGTAGATGCTCCGGAATCTCCAGTCTCGAAATGATCGTCTAATTCAGCCATGTCTCACGTATATACCAGATGTACAGTTATACAAAAAATATCTTGAAAGAGAAAGTGGCATAAAAAGATAAAGGTTAGAGCAAATGCAAATAAATAAGTAGAAGTAATTTCCCCAAATAATGTGCCACGACGGCAAGCTACATTGATTAAAACAATTTTTTTTTTCAATATAGCGTCGATTTATGGACCGATATGCACATACATACGTACATACATGCAATTGTATGTATACACATACACTTGTATGTACGACGACGAACTGTCCACATGCTAATTTTAAATAATGCGCACACTTTGCCAAATAAATGTTCACTAAAACTTGCACAATAATTCAATTTGTTTATAACTTTGTTCTGCTATGAACAAATGCTGCACACACATGTATGTATGTACATTTCTACATACATATGTATATAGGTTTGTACAAATGTGGTTGCCGACCGACTATTATAATCATTTTTAAGCACAGAAAACACCAACTCATCGTTTATAGAAATGTTCCTAGTCAACAAACTTCAACACGCATTTTACGTTGACCCAGAATAATTTGCACAATGCTTAAACACCGCAAAATTGCAAATTTTCTTACTCACATGGGACAAAGCGACCGTTCCAACCGAAGATGTAAAACGAAAGAACCCTGCGTTAAAAACCGCACACGTTTTGTTTCCGGCCAAAAATCAGCAAGAAACGACCCAACCTTTACACTCGAAGCGTTTGCAATTGACAAAATGACAAGAACATAGTTATCGTCTTGTTTGGAACGATGGAATCGGATCATTTAAAGAAAAAGTCAAGAACGCTAATAGATACACTCGCTCTTAATTTTTTAATTGAAAGTTAATATATAAATACTTAATTCTTAATCATTATATTAATTAACAACTTTAATATGCGAAGGTTGCTATCAAAGTTTTGCTTAATAGTCAAAAAAGGAGGTTAACGAAAGATTTTAGAACAAATTTTAGAAACAAAAAATTATCATTTTAGAACTATTAGAGGCTTAACTTGCAGCTTCTTAGCTAGTAATTTCTGACATTCTAAGAGTCCTCGTTTCCGTTCAAATTTATCGACAGAAATTGGCTTATTTTATTAAAACACACATTTGGGAACGGTGGAACGAATTATTTTTGCATGTAAAATCTAAATCTCCGACCTAGAACTGAAATCGATGACAGGCATGCTTTATTTACAATTTAGTCTTTATAAATTCTCTATTATCCAAGGATGCTAAACTTTCACCCGCTGCTTGCAAGTTGCATTCCAGCAAAATCAACTTGAATCTGAAAAAAAACGAATGTAATGAACATAAAAATTAACTTGTAAAAGCATTTGATAACGATTTGGCTGTTGACTCAGAAAGATCGCCTGGTACCTGGATCAACCTCTTAATTTTCCGTAATCCCTAATAAACCTGGGGGTTGTTTCGTAAAGGAATACTTACGTTTTCGGTTAAGGTCCTCAATGTCCGGTAAGTGCAACTCACCTGCAGGTCAGCCGAGTTTGAGTGTCTCATTCTGTGCAGTCTCATGCTCAATTTTTAACCTTTAGTTCAGTCTCGATAGAACTATCGTTATTTAAGCCGATATCCAATCAGCTGCTTGGGGATTTTTTTTATTATTATTGATTGAAAAGGAATTGGCAGACAGAGCATCGATTAAATAATGCAAGAGAGTACAGCGTGAGGCGTTGTTATTTTTTCTTCGATCTAGATAAAACCAAATTTGTTTAACGTCTTAGGTTAACAAAATCAACCCGCAAAATAATGCTTGGTCAATGCGTGACTTCTGTGGAGTCAGCGTCCCTTCGGGAATCCTTGTTTTACTGCGGAACAGGCCCACACTATAGAATTTGATTCAACGCAATCTGCTCTCGCCTTTAAGGTGATTTGAGACAATAGTTTCCAGCTTCAACGCTTGCTTGAAATCGTCGCTACTAGGTAATTGTTACACATAAGCGACTAAAATGTTCCTGACCTAAAAATGCCCACCAATTTCCGCCCAAAATCTCAAAATGCTCTCATTGGCCGCGGTTTTCCCGATGTAAGTATCCAAGGGTGTGCAACAACAAAATGAAACACTAATAGCGCTATTGTGCTTGTTCTTACTTAATAGGCAAACACTTACTTTGCAGCCTTCATATAAATTTGAGGAAACGAAGAAGTACGCTTATGTGGACGTTGAATGTTTTTCTATTTACAGTAAACTCTTCATTATTTATTTAAGCCTTGGGAAAATGAATTGTAATGTATAAAAATTACATTTTTTTCAAATGAATTACTTAATCAATGTCAATCAGATTTTAACCGATTCGCAAATTCAACCTGTTGATTTTCTTTCCACTCTTTTTTCGGTTTCATTCGCTTCAGTTGTCCATCCCACACCAAATCTATTAAGCCTCCTTGCTTTGCAATCACTCCTTTAACTCGGTTAGCGAAATCTATCGCCGACTCGCCATCTTGTCGGTACATGGGCGGCAGATACCAAACATCACAGACAATAGCCCACGATGTCATCATCATGTATAAATACTGCATCATAGAATATTTTGAGCTGTTCCAGAAGGCATCACCGAATCTTGGGTCGTATCTGAAGGAGAAAGTGGAATTGTTTAGTTCTCAAGACATTCACTAAATATGGAAACTACAAAGCATATAGAGTTATTTATTTCCTAAAATTTGTCTACTTACTTTATTGCCACAGGATAGATAACTCCGCCAACTTCAAAACTGCCCTTTTTAAATTGCATAACAGATGTGTTATTTATGCATGTTCCCTCCGGAAAAATAAGAATAGGTGGATTATTTGGATCGGACACATGCTGCTTTAATCTTTCTGCAACCGTGTGACGGTCTTTGGCTTCTCCCCTTTCAAACCATATGTGAGGGGATGCTCTTGCGAGGGCTCTTTGTAAGACTCCAAGAAATCCTCCGTGTCGTTGACCAATCTGGAAAAAGGTCGTAATAAGTCATTTCTTAGTTTCTTACATATGAATATAGTGTTAACAAAAAACAGCTTCTTACAATACAGGAAAAGCACACACATTTACTACATTTACGATTGCAATTAAATTCCCAACAGAAAGCAGTAGTTTGGACACAAACTTAATCAAAATGTACCGCGAACGGACTTTAATGAACAGATTGATGCAAAATTGCATGCGGCGAAAATGCTTCTTCTTAGAGTTTGCAAATATATTTGATTGTTTCCAGCCGCCGCAATTTTAACGCCGTTTCTGGTTGTTTACAATCTGAACGCTCACCCCACTTTCACATCACCATAGAGAGTCCGTCCTTTAATGGCGTTTTAGTCATCTTTACATAATAAGCAGGAAGTTCAAAAGTTTTTAAATTTAGGGCTCAGCAAAATAAAGGTACTGCATGACGACTACTGACTATCAGCATATGGAAAAGCGCGATTCGATCGTCATTTGTATAAAATTAATGATGAAAATTAACACGGTGAAATTAAAATGGTTAGAATGAATCTCTAAGTCCGCTGTAAGCCACCGAGACGAGTTAGTCCTAATTACCAAGAAGATATCAAGCCAAAAGTCCGATGAAGCTTTACTTTATAAATGGGTCTTCACCCAATTATATCAAATGCTATCACTTAGTGAATAGAAATTGAGGATATAGAAAATAAAATTTGCGTGTGCTGAACCAAGGTTTTGGCCAAAACCGTCCCATAAGCCAAACCTTGAACCTTGAACGCCAAGTGGAGGGTTGCGATTTAAAAGGCAGTTTCAGCCGAACATAATTAAATCAGCATCTCTCAATCTCTGTGCTTGTTTACTTGTACTTTTCGCACAAAAGTAAAAAACATTGGATAATCCGTGCTGGAAGGTTTTCGCAGGCCTGTGCCAAAACCGGCGGCCACGTTTTACATCTATCCACATGCAAAAATTGGTGGTTCTAACTCAAATATTCTCTGGGATCAATGTGTGCGTGCAGATCGACAGACGGACGACCGTTGACGCTGATCAAGAATATGCCCGATTTGAATCAACTAATCTATAAGCCGAATTTTATATGCGTTGCACATGCAAAAATATGAATTATATTCCAAGGCAGCAGAGGATATATACGTACATGCGAAAGATAATAGCGGACAGCATGTCTTTTATGCAAGTTGGATACAAATCAACTCCTTTCTTTCATTTCTGCAAAATAAGCGTCGTCAAAAGCTCGCGAGACATGGCCAATGTATGTTTAATACATTGTTTCTGATCAATACAAGACTTGCCGCTGCCTAAGAAGTTCGTCACGAATGCAATATCCAGATTCTACCATAAAATCTACTTTATATTATATACCTCAAAAATTAAAAGGTTAAAAATAAAGAATATTTATCGCTATATTTGTAAGTTTATATTTATGTTTTAAGATCTAAAAATTCCTTACCAGAGAGTAAGTGGAGTCACACATCAGCACCAGCACATCAATGGGACTTGTATGATTTGCCACACAAATGCCGGATGACGGCCGATTATCCTCATTGTGGTATGTAACGACAGCAGAAATGGCGCTGGACAAGACACCAAAGCATTGTCCAAGTACTTTATTCACAATTACTCGCTTATTCTGTCCGTCCTTTAGATAGCCGACAGCAGCTGTACAAAATGTTAACCATACTACCTAAGATTGCGTGAAACAAAGAGGCGAATGTTGTTGGGATCGAGTTTAAATACTTGTTATAAAAAGGAAATTGTTTAATAAAATATATTCACAGGCTTCGCTTCGGCATTTATTCTTCGAACTGAGCAGGTGGAACCGCATTAAATTGTGTAAGGTAGAGCAAAAGACATCATCCTATGATTTATACTTGCTTTTGGATGATTTTTACTTGATATCTTAATTTGTTGCCTAATTTGAGAGGAGGAATAATCAATACTCACTCATTTGAGACCTCAGACTAGCGAATCAACGATTTATAATAAAACGCATAGAAGCCCGTGCGTTTTGGCACGCCTAAGCGTGACAGCATTTTGTATGGGAAGCTACCGCGTGTTATGCAGCGAATTGGCCGTGGTTATCGGCCTAATATTCTAAGATCTAAGCTACATGGAACCATTATCGGTGCTGCAATCTTAGTTGTTTTATTGTGACATGAGGTAGCAAAATCAAAAAAGGCCAAAAAGTGAGAGTGTAAAAAGTGAGTGGTGTGCGAGCATAAAGCGAGGCAAACTAGTTCTCAACTGCCCTCATCGACCGCAGACCAGCGACTGAAAACAAAAAACGCGCTGCTTGCTCTCTTGCCTGGACTTGCGCTCGGCTCGAGTTTGTGCGGCCCAGGCATGACCATCGCTATTGTTATATGACTAGATTCAACACATTTTGAATATCAGCTTCAGCTTTTCGCAGAAAGCTTAAACATTTTTGTAAGCGCAGCTTTTTTTGTATTGCTTTGTGGTTAATTTTGTACATTTAACAAACTACACGGGACGAGGAAGAGGTTAAAGCGGTAGTAAATAGAATTGGGCGAGGATCGGTTCTAAATCTTAGGTTATTATATCCAGACTTGGGCTTTGGTCCCAACTCTAGTTGTAAGTCTTCAGTAAAACAATTTGTATAAAAACTCTTATGGCACAATAACCACAAGGTAGCGCAACCGAAAGTGCCTTTTCGCATGCGCGATAATTTTTCGAGCCAGGGGCTGAGACGCATAACAAATATACGGCCGCACAGGCTTTTTTTATATTATCGACCAGGAAATCGACATACCGAAATGCACGTTTGAATAATCGACTGAGAATATCGATCCTGCGCACTGCGCTACCTAGTAATTATTGTATCATGGGGAAACTCTATAGATAAAGTATATGCGATCACACATATATTTTATGGGTAAAAGTTTCTGCACATCAATTCTTCGGAATCCGCGTTTTTTTCAAAATGTTTCGAGTTCAAGGTCGAACACTGAACATTTACCCGTACGAGTGTAAAAGTATTGATAGAGATTTTCAGTTACCATAATCATAGAGGCAGCCGATTTCCGCTTTAAATTGACTTCCGACAGACGGTAGGTTGAGCTGCGTTATCAGTTATCTTCAGGAAGTTAACATTTTAAGCCTTTGACTCCGTGTTTGCAGAGAACTCGGGAATTACTGTCTTAGCGACAGTTAGATACAAATCTCGAAATCACATTTTGATATATATATCTTACCTGCTTCACTGCAGTTTTGTTTCTAAATTGTTTTTATCTACAAGGTATATACGAAAACAAAAAGATAAAGGACAATACAAACAATACAAACAGAAACGCGGAGACAATGACAAAAGCCAATATTGCAAGACAACGTTGTTCTACATATAAATTGTGTCATTAATTAAGGTACCGGTTAAGTTCTTCAAGCATGAAACCTGGATATATATGTATTATATTTTATAGAGAAGTCGGAACTATAAGGGAATCTATGTTCCACATTTGAATGTAGGAATAGTTGATTTTTAATCACCTTCAATTGTGAGTCATTATATTGTGAGCGTTTAAAGTGAATTGTTAGGATTTTGTTTACTTGTAAATGTGAAATTTTGTAAAAGTAAAGCTTAGGCTTTAAAAAGTGTTAGTCATTTGAATCAGTGTTCTTAAGCAGGGGTGCCCGCGGTCTATGAGCTACTGCCAGAAGTGTTATTGTTTCGCGAAGAGCGATTGCCGCGAAGAAGACTTGCGCAGAACGTTGACGTTTAAATATGTTTATTTGTGTTAGTGACTACGCAAGTATTAGGTGCTGTTGGGCACCCCTGTTGTAGAGTGATATGATAAACACACGTGTGTAAACGGTTTTAGTCCCATGACATTTACATTCTAGATGAATAATTTTGACCCAATATCGGTTGTTTCATGCATGAGAAATATGGTATCAATAATTTCTATCTAATTTCATATGTAGACATTTGTATTTAAAATAAAAAAACTTATTTCTCACCAAAGAAAATGTACAGTCTGTCGACAAAATTGCCACGTCCAAGGGGGAAGTATGATTTGCTACACAAAACCCAGAACTTGAGGGTTTATATTGCTTATTGTGAAATTTAATAAGGGCAGACAAGGAACTTGATATCAGACGGAACGTTATTTTAAACGATAAGTCCGCTAAAGGGTGCCGCAGAAATCGATAAGGTATTAATGCCACAAAACTGTTTGTTACAACTGCAAATAAAACCTAGGAATACAATATATAGATTTATTAGAGAGGTGTTAAAAATACAAAACAAACAGCAAAATAAATAAAGGACAAGACAGTACGAAATGATTTTCTAGTAATTGTTTAATTTTGGTGATATTCAATTTAGTAAGCATTTCTTTTGGTTCTCCTGCTTGGTAGTTTCCATGCCAAGTTTTGCATGGCGAATTGTCAAAAGCGCCACTAAAGATGTAGGATTATTTAATGTTCCATTTTTTTTTTTGTAAAACTATGAAAATTTGTCATAAAACTAAAACTAAGGTTCCAATATTTTGTTCATATATGGCCGAAAAGTATACAAATTATTTGCTTGGGTTAATTAAGCTAGCAACTAACCTTTGTAGTGTCTCATTTTCCAGCAAATTTATATTTAATCGTGAGAGCGGAGCTCTTTGAGTGGATTTTTTTGCAGTGGATGTGTATCGCTTTATAGAGCTCTTTTCACAATGAGAGCGGAGCGCTCATGTCGCTTTTTAGCAGTAGGAGTGTAGCTATTTAGTTAAAAGAAGAGTTGAGAGCTTATCCGCTTCTTTTGAGCGCTCTACTAGCCTTTCTATTGCGTAAGTGTTACTAGCTGTAACAGTTTTACAACAAGAATAGAGCTGTACTCGAGTACACCAACTCCAAAACTCCCAGTACCCTTCATTTCGCGTATTATCATTTATTTTTCAGCCGAATCTTATTCGCTTTTAAAAACAGATAAAGATTAGGCCTAAGCTATATCAAACAACGAGTTTCTAATTTAAAAATTGTGGCTCTGACAGTTTTAAGCGATTAAAGGTGGAACATTTTCCATATCTGAAACAATCTATCTCTTATCTGCAAAAGTTTCTTTTGGGCATGTGTGCGTGATACGCGTGTCAGAATATTGCAAGTGGGTTTGCGTGCGTGCCACAGCAACAAAAACGACACTTTGAGCTGACACTTGTTTTGACTTGCTCGGTTGATTATGTTCAGCTGTCGAGAGCCAAACGAAATTATTCTCTTTAAGCTGTAGCTCTGCACCGCTCCGTTTTCTATCATCAAGAACCTAGAAACAGTAATAACGAGAGAATCAAAGCCAAGTGTTCCGCTTAGGAAGAGAGCAAGTCTGTTCACATTGAGCTTGTCATTTCGGTGAGCCGGCAGAAGCCTTCGACAGAGTCTGGCATGTGGTATTCAACTATATAACGACGCAAAATTGGAAGCTGCCCTTTTCTTTCTAACAATCCTCTTTTAAGTTCTAATTTTCTCATTATTTTGTTGATACTTACGCCAATAAAACAAACTAATACTCGTAGGGGCATCAAAATGAAATACCGCACAATAAATCCAATCATCCATATCAGTGTAATTTTCCAAGATATGAATTCATAGTGCCTGTTTGTGCGTGTAAGCATATTCCAGCTCTTCAGTTCCTCCGCCTCAAAACGAGAAGTAACATCATCTTCGATTATGGCTTCCACTCCCGATTTCAAGTAGTCTAAGCATGTTTCAAAGTCAAAGCTGATTTCCTCCTGAAAGAAGAAAGAAGAATTTAGAATTCAGATCAATTCAGTGATATCTTTATCAATTCAAATAAAGGGTGTTGGGTAATCAAATAACCATTTCGTACCTTTTGTACACTTGACGTTTGCTTGTCTTCCTGTAGCTGTGGCAGAAGTACTGCGTCTCTTGTTATTAACGTTGCTCCGTTCGATGACTCCTTGAGATCTTCATCCTGTACAATTTTTGGCTTTTGCGGCTTTTTTGTCTGGATATTATTATCGGAAACGGGTTGATTCTCTTTGGAGGCAGTTTCTATACTGTCTCGACCGTACTGAAAATTAAAAGATAATATTTAATTAAACGTGAGGAAATTTGTGGAAAAGCTCAGACATATCTCATGAATGCAGTGTGACCAGGCCACAGCAAAATGTTAGCTGTGGTTGGTTTCGAAAAGTAGGCTGGCTAATGTGTTTTGAAAATGTCGAGTTTATTCAATTGGACATGGCAGGCAGAGGTTGGACATAGGCAATGCCATGAATTTGCTAATAGGGATATTTCGGGTTTGATGGCGGTTCGGTTCAGAATCAGTTTTCATCCTTGCGTAAAATCTTCCACATAGCTCGGTGTGCATCCATTTCAACAAGCGGAAAAGCCCTGGCGGATCAGGGGCTAGGTGCATTATACGTGAATCTACTATCAACCCATTTTATTTTGACTAAAAAGACCCATTATGTATTCAACAATATTACTCATTTCGGTTACCCCCTGACATCAAATAATCTTGAGGGCTAAACGCACTCACACAATCAAACAAATTGATTTGTGATAATTGAAACAGTTATCAATCCGATATCAAGCAAGTTAGTGAAAAGGAAATCGAGAACAGGGAATATAAATTACATACATACATACATAAGCATATGTGAAACGGAACATTTGTACATTCATACATACAAATGTATTTTATTGGCCTGACTATATTTATGAACTTTGGAATATCCAACCCCGTCATCAGACCAAAAGTTGTTGCGATAAAAGCACTGACGTCGACGTAAAACAACCGAACACGGGTATTAGGGATAATGGTAACACATTTACCTCAAATATCCTTAGGAGGAGGTTCACATACGCCTTTCGTACGCCGACAGATTTGTTGATTGCCGATAATAATATTAAAAATGATATAAATCCCGCCAAAGGAATCCAACATATATTTATGATTTCGCTTATCATTCTACTTCATTCGCTCTATCACAATTCAATAACTATTACAATGCTCTTAAACAATTGCTGGATATCATTTAACTAGAATAATACACAATGTTTGTGGCAAAATTAAAGGTAAAGGTATTCATCGGTATCAGCCAAAGTACTGTTTAAGCGAGTACTCGATTGCATTTGAGATGGAAAATAATCGATAAGGTTTACACGGGGACTAGAACGTAATGTTCATTTGTCTCTCACTTATGTTTTTCTACAATATTAGCTTATGGAATTTCGGAAACAAAATGTATTTATTTAAAAAGTCCCAAATAAATTATTAGTTCATCCGCATAGCGATCTCGACCACTGCTAGGAGAGAATCGAGAGAGCTTACACCAAACCTAATAATGCACATCTTTTCCACCGAACCTTCATCATCCACTCGTCCCATCCAGCGCAGCCGCTGTTGTTTTATGCGCTGGGCTATGTTAGTACATTACCCGCCTCTTCTTCCGCTGCTAGTGTCCATGCTTCTACGCTGTACTCAAGAACTGAGATGACAAGCAATTGATATAGCACCAATTTAGATTTTCGGTAGTGGGCTTTGCTCTTTTGTTGTTCCTAGTTGGATGATATCCCTAACAACCTTAACGTTGTGGTTGTACTGTCTTAAGACTCTTTGCGTGCGGTAACTAAGTAGTTTCCTTAGATATTTCTGGTTAAGAATATTTGTTATAAATTATTTTATCAACAATTTCTTAAGCTGTTTTTTTATTTGTCTGAGATCTTTTATGATATGCCTGAAAAAATCGCAGTTTAATGTGAGTTGGCTGTCAAAAAACTCATTGACATCTTATCATATTGTTATGTGCTTCTCAGAAAGATGTATCATTTCAGATATCAGAAAAGTGCAAATGCAGTTTAATAATTGTTTGATTTTAAAATATATATAAAAATCAGTATATTATTTGGTTCATGTTAGCCTCTCTGATTAAATTAGTGCTAGGTAGATAGGTAGTAGGTGATAAAATAAGCGCTAAATTATTACGAAATTCCGACCACCATTTATCATTCTGGGTGGGTTGATAATTCCACTCGTTCCCAATGGAATTGACACACAACATTAAGTGTAACGATGCCCGCAAACCGATAGCGAACAAACCGATAAGTTGAAATGTTGGAGAATGCCACTGGATGGTTGATTCCTAAAGAACTATTTTGTGTTATGTTGGCAGTGCTGTTACATTATTATTATTAATATTTTGTTATAATTTGCTTCAAATAATGAAGTGATACATATATATGTATATTGCAGTTAATTTGTTTCACCCAATACATTTGTTTCCATAAACGGTTCGATTTTATGTTAACAACAATGTCAATAAGCAATACTAGCAACATAAACGAGAAGGAGATCGACGATGAGGACATGTCACCCACAAAATTATCCAATAATTTGGTCGTTCGTGTGAACCAAGATACAGATGATAACTTGCAAGCACTATTTGATAGCGTCTTGAATCCGGGCGATGCCAAGCGCCCGTTGCAGTTGCCTTTTCGCATGCGAAAACTTCCAAATTCCTTCTTCACCCCTCCGGCTCCATCTCACTCACGAGCGAACAGTGCCGATTCCACGTTCGATGGCGGCTCCCAGACTAACATCAATAAAGCTGCCCAGCCAGTGGACGTGCAGCAGCCAGCGGCCATCTCACAGAACGCGAACCCGATCCAGCCATCACAGAGCCGCCTGGCGATACATCACTTTCGCGCTCGCAGTAGTCCAGCATCTCTGCAGCAGAACTATAACGTTCGCTCGCGCAGTGAAGCCAATGCCAATGCAAGCAGCCAGGGGCCCGCCTTTCCCGAGAACAGTGTCGATTTTACCAGCAGTGCCGCCAATGCCATCGAACTTGATGGTATGAATACGTGCCTGGGTGTGCCGGGGCAGGTACAAGAGATGCCCCTTGCCACACAAACTGTGCACAAAAAACAAAGGTCTTACGACGTGGTCAGCCCAATTCAATTGCAGAGCCAATTGGGTGCCCTGCCACCGGGTTGGGAACAGGCCAAAACTAATGATGGACAGATTTATTATTTGAAGTAAGTACCATGAATATCTATAGCTAATCCAATCCTAATCCATGCCAAGAAATCGAAGGGGTTCACTCCGACGTTCGAATCCTCGTGTAGTTTAGGGTCGTTGAACCTAGGCTCTCGTTTGATTGACGGTTTCATTTTGAATAGCAACAACAGGTGAAGTGACTCCAAAATGCAGGTACTGCTTTATTAAATGACCATAGTTCAGAGATTTCAAACCGATAGATCAAGGCCAAGCACATTTAATGTGTTCATGCCTGTCAATTTTCATTTAACGGCCTCTCAGTAAAGTTCAAAGTCCAATTGTTTATCCGGAAACATCCAGAGATTTTGGAGAAACCCCCAATTAACTATGTTTTAAGCATGTCCAGGCTCGATTAGACAATTTCATTTGAATTCTTCCCATTTTTCGTTATAAATTTACCCACTCTTGGCACTTGGAAGTGGCTTCCTTTCGGCCATATTGCAATTTATTCTGAATAAATGTAAATAAAAGAGTTGAGTGGGTCTCGGGTGAGGAATGCATGTCACATGACTCATCAATTCGATGTTTAGTATGACCCCAAGGACTAGATTAGCATTATCTCAATGACGGATAGTCCGACTTCCACTGTTTATGGGCATAAACATTCATAATTCGCTGGGGATATGCCCCGCATTTCCTTTTTATGACAACACTCAAGTTCCTTGCCCATTTCTAGAGCCAAAAAGAGTCCAAGTAAAGGGCAAGCGGCCAACTACTACATTTTTTGTCTTCTAAGTTCACCAATTTATATATTATATATATAAGTCTTTCTGTAACCCCAAATTGATTGTACTTGTATCTTTTTAGCCATACTACAAAAACGACGCAATGGGAAGACCCAAGGATCCAATATCGTCAACAGCAACAACGGGCCATGGCTGAACGGATAAAGCAAAATGGTGGGTTGAGGAAATTAACATTATTCAAGGGGGGGACAACAAAAGTTCGATTAGTTGGCTTGGCTGAAAACAACAGTCAGCATTAACTGTAGTATTTTATTTTTTAAATTGTGTTATTTATCATTTATCTTTCACATTTTTACCCCCTGATTTCAAATCATTTTTTCAATTTGTAGATCATCAAGTCGAAGTAGTCCTAATTTTCTCTTGTAGCTTTCAAATTTCTATATTAACGGCATTGTCTCCGCATTTCAGGTGTAGATGTCATCTATTACTTAGTTAAATGCTTGGTCAGATATTAAACACGGTGGTGGGGTCGAAATGCTTTGAAGACAAATGCGTTTTGAGTATGTATTCTGGCGCATTGGGGTGATTTAAGAAGAAAATATGCAGTTTTCTCTGATTTTTTAAACCATGTGTGGTCAGGGATTCATTTTGCTGTAACTGTGGGCCAAGTTTTGAGAGAGGAAGAGCAGCTCCAAATGACAACACATCCAATTTGGTAGATTTAACTTTATCATAGATATTGGTGGGTGTGGTAAAAGATATGCAGTCGCTATCCCACCCGTCCAGTATTTAATTTGGATGACCAACTACCGAACTTCTTATTACCCATCTTATTTCTACCCCATTGGAACTTATCGAACACTTTTTTCGTGCAAAATTGAGGTTTTCCACAGGCATATTCCGTTTCGTTTTGAAAATGCAGATCCGAAGTTAGAACTACTAATCAAAATGGTTTAGTGCGGTTCGTTTCGGTTTACGGACTTGTTATTAGGACATAAAACGCTTTCCTTCAAATAAACATACTTGTAAATTTGGGAAATTTCATTGATTTTCCTAAAAAGTTTAATTTTAAATCATGTGTAATGTGATATACCTTTTATAAGTCTACTTTCCTGAGTGTTACATTGCCTATAAGGTACTCCATTCTCAATTATGCAGGCCCCAAAGGTTCTAGATAGTTGCTATGGGCCAGATAAACTTACATTTTACTCTGTTATTTGTAAATTTATCTATGTAAAAGATGAGAGTTAGGTTCTGAACTGAAAGTTTCTAAAAAACAAAGCAGCTATATGGAAAATTAAATAGGTTTAAGCCCGACAAATCAAAATAAATCCAAAAAATTGGTCTGTTTAGCACTCTTTTTGATTGGGGGAAAACTCCCTCCGATCTTCCCTCATCAATTTAACGTTTCTGTGTGCCTCCATTTCAATTGATTTGTCTAAAATGTAAACAAAAAAAGTCAGCCATCCTAAAAAAACCAAAATACCACCAACTAATCGAACTTTTGTTGGTACCCCCATATCATTTAATGGACTTTGAGATCTAATATCACGTATTAATTGCGTTAAATCTCCGAGTTCGGAACAGAACTAACTTGTATTTGTAAAGATTGCTCAGCTGACAGTTCAGTTTTTAGATGCATAATTCCACCATTGATCCAGGGCAAGACCCAATACACATAATTCGAATATAATGAATTATATTTGTTTATAGATGTTTTACAAACACCAAAACAAACTGCATCTACTATTGGCCCACTGCCGGATGGTTGGGAACAGGCAGTAACTGAGTCTGGAGATATTTATTTTATAAATCATATTGACCGAACGACTTCATGGAACGATCCTAGAATGCGTAAGTGATATAGCAATTTAACTAAACTATAAATATGGAATATGTGCGAGACTTGCCTGACATTTATCTAATATCATAATGCTTAAACAATGTAGATAGAGGGATAATGCCAGTTACGTATTTGTCCTTAGTTGATGAGCTATTTGTTGGTAAAGGGGTTAGCTTGACATAGAATTGGACACGGAAATGCACTGAATGTGCATATAAATCATTCACCTGAATTGCATTTTTCCAATATATTGTAAAGAAATAGTATATGTTAGTTGTTCACAGAAGTTTTTCTACTGAATGTGAGGACCATTTAGTTTATTGTTTGGGCCTTTTCGCATAATCAGGAAACAAATGGTATGTGCTTGATTATGTTGATATTGTAGGAATAGCACGAGCGATGTAAACTTTTATATATTAAATAGGAGTATGGAATTGATATTTTGTTAAGTCATTATCTATCTACGCAGTTTTCCGGCGAGCGTTGCTACCGAACTCGAGCATTTGCATTGCGCTCGATATAAAGTTTGATCTTTAACACACGGGGTCTTCATAACAATATGAGCTCATCGGAAAGTTGGGCAAATTTCGCTTCTTTTGTTAACAAATCGATCTACACCTCTTATTTACCTAACCGTCTTCCGTAGTCATCTATTAAATCTCCTTCATAATGAAAACTTGCACAGTTCGGACATCCCATTTGATACCACCGTGTCGGCCTTTTAGCAACAGCCTTTCTGTTGCCACTGCCCGCTGTCTAACTGCTGTCGATTGCTCGCCTGTTCTAACGTATCGGCAGCTCACCGTTTTGCTTGACGGCTTACCTGTTGCATTCTCCAGAGCTGCGTTAGCAAAGAAGTTCCTTAACTTCTCATTACACCCATTTATCCTGCTCATTTTGAGGTTTTGCGACTAATCAGACTTTCGTTTTCCTAGCACATTTAAGAATAAATACCTAAAAATTACAATTAAAAAAGCCAATTAATTATTACTTTCCCCCTTGAATTAAACATAAGCATGTTAATAATTATTTCTAATCTTTTTTTCTTTTTAGAATCTGGACTAAGTGTTCTTGACTGCCCAGACAACTTAGTATCATCTCTACAGGTAAATATTTTTGGTGTACTGTTGTTATATATCTCAAAAGAGTGTCTCTAAAGTGAAACTACTGACTTGTATACAGAAAAACGCAAAAAAACGTCTGGAAGAACTAACAAAAATAGTTGTTTTACAATATGTTATTAATTAACTAGAAAACTTGGTTTTTATTCTAAACCTAGTCAAAAACTTACATCTATGTTCCGATTTCGCATCTATAATAAAGCTTCTATATATTAAATAAAATTAGATCTTAGTGCGAAATTCATGGCTAACTCTTAGAGGTCCATTAATGATAACTCTATATTGAAGATGCGAAATCGGTCCTAAATCTTATAAATGTATGTGTATTCTATCGGGAAGCTCCATGATACTCTAACTACCAGGTAGCAGAAGTGTATATTCGCATGCGCAAGAAATTGTTGAACCCCGGGGCTGGAAACACATAAAACTGAGGGCCACACTGTTATTGTATCATGGAAGAGACTAGTAAAAAAACATAACTAAAACTTCGGCGCTGACGAAGTTATCTTTGGCATCTCTATTCTCTTTTGCTTTACTAATTTCTTGTATGTTTTCAGATCGAAGATAATATTTGCAGCAATTTGTTTAACGATGCACAGACTATTATTAATACACCGTCTTCCCACAAACCGGATGATTTGGAATGGTATAAAATAAATTAATACATATGTTTACCATTGTATTAGACCTAAAAGTTTTATATTTTGTATTAATCTAAATTAAATATTTTTGCAAATTTTTATAGTATTTATTTATACACCTGTCTATTATTGAGAAGTGGGATTTATGAGGAGGAGGAGGAGAGGTTCATTTACTCCAGAAGTCGCCAAGTTATGCTTATTGAATTTAACAGGGGACATCACTTTGAATGTGGTTGCATCTATTGTGTTCTCCAGATTTTGAGGACAAGGGACAACCTGAACTAGCCACTACTCGAGAACACATCGTCCCAGTTATGTTATATTTAGTTGCACTTGGCAATACAATACGGTTTTGGTTTTGTGCTTTCGCTTAGGAATTTCAAAGCAGTTATATCGTCGGTCAGTAGATTCCCATGCAGATAAATCTAGATTTTTGGCAAATATGTGCATTGCTTTGAGAAATCTCTATAGATTCTGAAATTTCAAAGATAGTTCTCATTGGGTAACTGAAACTTACACCTGAGCCGCTGCACAGAGTTGTACATTTTATAATGGAAGAAATATGTAGTTAGCCACTAAGCCTTTGATGGAGTTTTACTAAAGGATAACCCACCAGCTCTACCTCGTCATTACTTTCGCTATGTGTCGACTGACCTCGCAGAAGGAGATTATCAGAGTTGGTGTGCCACAGGGCAATGTTGTAGGCCCAGGCAATGTTGTTGGCCCTGGCAATGTTGAAGGCCCAAGCAATGTTGTTGGCCCAGACTATTCAGGTGCGATTTGCATATCGCAGAGCTACAGCAACTTCGAGTCAGAAGAAGTCCTTTCCAGGTGTATTCCTTCATGGGGAAGTCCTGCTCTACCGCTTTCAAACTATGAGCTTTAAAGCAAAGCTTAAGTGATTCCATATAATGGAATGCGTCCAACGGTCTTGGCATGCCAACAACAATATAAGATCCTCGGGAACCGGGAGATGGATGGGAATTGAAATTTGAAGGTAAGAACCTTTGGCCTTTGCATTGGACTTGCATTGTCAATGTACACATTTACATAAATATATGAATTTTAATGTACTTACATGCTTGCACTTCCAGAGAAATGGTTGAAGCTGCCATTGTAATTTTGCCGCATGTTGCACTATCCAAATGATTAGTTCTTAAGTGTAACTTTAAGTTGGTTCTATTACCACCCACTTATTTTAGCATTCTTGTCACAAATTTCCTCGTAAAACAGTTATTTTTCATTGAAACGAAACTAGTGCATCAGATGACCGATTTTAATGTGACCATAGTAATTTTTCCGTTATGTTATTTCTAAAAATATCGATAGTCGCCTATATCCGCACTAAAAATATCATAGCGGCATAATCCATCTCATAAAACAAAAACTTGTATTTATAAATCAAGTATTAATCAAAAGACGGCTTCGAGTGTGACAAATGAACGGCCTTTGGACTAGAAGAAGGCTAAAGCGCATACATCACATATCGATTTGGCAATCTTGAGAATATAGCCCGTATATAGACCAACCAACTGGCATAACCTGTCAACAAACCATCAGCAATTAAAGTTCTCTGCAACACCTGCCCAGACATATCATCCAATTCTAAACGGCGCATGTAAAATGTTTAGGAGACTTGACTTACCTGGAGAGATCAGAGCTTTCGCTAAGCGATCAGATTCTTATGGTCAAGTCTATATTCCTCTGCCTCTGGAGTATCATCTGTAAAGACCTTGGCCTTCTACCAAATTAACGGTTACACCAGCAGATATAGCCCGCATAAGCTATATGAGCCAATGAGCTGGCCACAAAGAAGATACTGAGACGGCTCAAAGGGCGACATACGTACGACCTTTGTAAAGTTGTGACTTTGAGTTATATTTGGATTGGCAGCACCCTATCGCGTGGCTTCAATAATCTGCTCATGCAATAGTTTCTAGTTTAGTGTGGCCAAAACTCCTACAGTGCGGCAACTTCAAGCGTGTAGCCTCATTAGTATTCAACTTCTGAACAAAATTCACATCTCTTTTTATATTAAGAAAGAGGTTATTTAATTATGTACATTCATCAAAATTATCTTCTACCATAAATGTGACATTTTTTAGACAATTGCATAAAATAATTTCAAAATATACTTACTTTTAGGCAACAACAAAAATTAGTTATTAAAATTTGCCTTATATATTAAATATTAGTAATTTTATTTTTAACTATAATAATCTTACAATTTTACAAATTTCTATAAAAGCGTACAACAACAGTAATTCTTTTTTTGCCGTTTCTCCTGCGTTGAATTCATTTCTCGAACAATGGTGGCGAATACTTCATTGACGTTTATCCGATCTTTTGCTGATGCTTCGATAAATGGACATTCCCACAGCTGTGCCAGAGCATTTCCTAAAGAAATGAAGAAAAAAAAAACAGAAATCGACATGATTATTCCGGTGTATTGTAGAATTTTTATGATTTTTTAAACCGCAGCCCAGGTTGCTGATGTCCCTTCCACCTGACATTAAGATTGAATTGGTAAGACATCGGAAGTCTGTACGTAAAATGCACAAAAATGAGCACGAAGCACTATAGACTCAAGACGCTTTAGACAAAACTGTATCTACTCATCAGAATAAAGAAAGAACACCTGATGCGGGCGAATTAGCACTTGTAGAATCTGTCGAGAAAGCTTTTATCTGTTAGAGCAGCGACTAACTCACACCCAGCCGTCCACCTTCAATAACTGGTTAGATTATATAGCTTCAGTCGAAGTAGCACAGTCGCACAAAAGCGAGGCAAGAGCAGCACTCGTCAATTCATGAATATTCTCATTTGCTTTCTACAGTTTTATGCCCGCTGGACAAGTCGGAGGTGCTGCTTTGGACAAATAAGCAATCGATACATATCGAGAATATCGAATGAAGCCACTATCGATAGTTTTCCTGCTTTACTGAGCACTGAGCACGAAATTGGTGAATATACGATATCAAATTCTCGTTGAAATATTCATCAACATTTAAAACTTATAGCTTACCTTCAGCGGTGGATACCTCTCTTTGGCAATCCAAATCAAATTTATTCGCGACTAGTAGTATGGGTGCTGGTTGACTTCCTTTAACGCGAGTAATCACATTTTTCATACTAGAAATATCCTGAAATAAAAAGGGAAAGAAACGTTAGTGCAAAATACGTTTTAAAAGTATACATCCAGAAAAAGGAGATGACAACAGTATGAGACACTGAATAATGACAAGGTTCAATCAACTCCAAGTTAAAAAAAATGACAGGGGATAAAGAAACCAAACCTGCCCAGATGTTCTTTGAAGGTAACGTACCTGAAATGTTTGATGGTTCGTAAGTGAATACATTACAATAAACCCATGTCCATTCTTGATATAGAGATCCCTCATAGAGGCGAATTGCTCTGTTCCAGCTGTGTCCAATATTTCCAATACACACGGGGAACTGTCGACCTGTAAAATGATAAAAATAAAGTCGAGATTTAATAAAAAAGCAAGTGCATAACTTAAAATCGGCTAATCGGGTATTCCTTGCTTAGGGCAAGATGTCATTTTGAAGCCTCTACTTATTATTAATATTAACATAGCATAAACAGCATGTTCAGATAGATAGGAGATGGTTGGCATCCCGCCCATAGAGGTCAAACATAGTAACATTATTGTCGGAAAAGCACACGGAATAGAACTTAACCCTGGTCATCTTCACAAGCTATGTGGCTCCAGCTTTAAAATAACTAGCCATCAAAAAGCTTCTCCGATCCTTACCAATCCAAATATGGGATTCAAATGGTCTCACAATGGTTAAATGTTCTGCCAAAATATCAAGCTTAAAAAGAACGACTGCCCGCTTGTCCAATGGTATGGTAAACCAAAAGGAAAAAGGCAGCGGTTAGACCATAATCTAAAAGGTTTGCCTCTTCATATACTTTTTTTTTTAAATATTTTTTAGATAAGTCAATCTTCCAAGAGGAACCCTGCTGTTTAGCAAGTATGGGAGTCAGCTGCAGAATTCAGTAAGTGCGTTGTTCCATGAGCGCTATAATCCGCTCAAATTAAGTGACTGGAGAGCAGCTGATACTAATAAGTATGCAGTATCAGGAGAATGCCAAGCCAGCACTAATAAAAAGATCAAGATGTTCATCTCTACCTATTAGCATTCCAAGCTGCGTCCCAACTACCAGCAGGTGCTGGATCACATTAAGCTACTGCAGACCTTAAGTGGCATGAATAGCAGTGTCTCGGCCATGCAACACATCCTTATCATTATGATTATGATGTGATCATGTAAAGAAACGCCTGCTGCAGACGCTGGAGCATGAGTGCCTGATCATGGAGAAGTATCAGACGATGTGTGAGTTTCAGCACCACAACAACCCCAAGTTGGATCGGTTTATTGAACAATAGGAGTCATGTTATAGCAATCGTAAGTTCAGTCGTTTAAGAGCGACTGATCTGTAGAACATGATATGATGCAGAAGACCTAAGCAGCTACAATTCCTGTCTGTTTCCACGCTGCATGTTGTCCTGGAGTGTGTGCAGTAATTCAACAAACTCATGGATCGTATTCGATACATTTAACCCAGCGAGAAACTGGCCGAAAATGAGGTCGATACCCTGAATGGGGTTATTGCCACAACTCTGGAAGAGAGTGTCTGTCTTCCAAATGCAACTGGCTCTTAAGGACGTTTTCTCATGTTCCTCTTTTTAAAATTTAGGTGGATTTGATGAATTTTCACTGCTAATATTAAGCCATTTGCAACAAATTTACATAGATTTGCCCAAACAGAAACAAAGGGACAACGGGCCTCAGAAATAAATAAGTGTAAACTGGAATATTAGGCGAATTGTTTCTAATTTACAGTATGGGTGTGACTCATGGTTCCTAACGCTAATTTAAGTGCCTATTTTAAGTGCAATTGTTGCTTAACAAGTGCTATTAGTAAAATAAAGTCTTACTAATTCATTTTGATGGCTGCGAAAATGTAAAACAGACCAGATCGCTGAACGCAAGAGTTGGTAGATGCATCGTGGATGCTTTGGCAAAAAGTCTGCAAACTGTTGAGGGAATCGAAAACAGAGAGCCGGCTGGCCTTTCAGAACCTTAATCGGTTGTGATTTGAACCCAAACTTTATATATATTTGTACAAAACCACAAAAATTTGCAACTTTTTCGATGAGTAATTCCTTTAAATTGTCATCGCATCCCAATAATCATCAAAACAATCAAAAAGTTAAAGAACAGATGGTTTTCTTAAACTTTGTATACAATGAATGAGGAATTTGTATGTATTAATCTAATCTAATCTTTTGAAGCAATTCTTAAGAAATATAATTTCAAAACAGTTTTGCTCTCCAAATATTTGGCTGAAAACTATTAAATTTGGCACCGGTAGAAAGGAAATTCTTTTCTCCCACCCCCCCTGCTTCACATGGGGAATACACAAATATTCGCATGTCTCAAAGCAGAATGTTGATATGTACATAGTAAAAAAAAACAGGCTTTATACGAAATATTTTTGCTTTTCGACCAAAAGAGGGCGTAGCAAAGGACGTCGGGTAGACAGGTATATTATTACAAAAGTGGATTTGCCAGCCAGCCGGCTCTAGGCCAGAGATAATAATCTCGTTTTGTTTGTCGCATTTTAGTTAAGCAATAAATTTACTTAAGAGAATAAACACAAGCCAAGGGAATCAAGAAGCAACAAATAAAAATAAAAATTCTTGTTTTCATTTGAGTCTTTAATGGCTCAATGGTTGGTTGTTATATACAATTATGTCTATCCTTTATGTCCCCTTACACATTATGTGTCTACATACAAACATATCTACACACATGTATGTGTTTATTAGATCTTTATAATATGTATATACATAGAGTACATAAGTACACATGATTGTGTGTATGCCGAGACAAAAAAAAAGATTAGAGCATTCGTGGTGTGTACATATGTTTGTATATACATCGCTTAACTCACATTTTTAAACCTAATCCATGCACATATGTACGTACCTCTATTTCCTTTCGATAGAAGTCTTCAATTGTCGGGTCATATTTTTCAATAAAACATCCCGACACGAATTGAACAGTCAGAGCCGATTTGCCCACTCCACCAGATCCAAGCACAACAACTTTGAATTCACGCATATTTCAATCAATTTCAGATATTTTACGATGCGATTAATTATAATTAGAATGCAAAATATGTATGTATGTATATGTATATGTTTATATTTGACACTTTATATGCGTATGTTGATTAACTTGAAAACAGTTTACATAGCAAAATATTTCATACTGTATGTAATTGCATTGCTTGATAATGCATATGTATACATATATGTGTATATGTATGTATTATGTACATATGTTGCACGACTTGGGTAGACAACACACACACCGCACGCTACTTCATTGTTTTACACAGACTTTTATTTAAAAATTTATCTAGCATATTTCATAATAAAGTATAATAACGAAAAAATTATAATTAACTGGTGACACTGACACTCATTGAAAACGGAACAATGCACATACATATATTCATATGTACATATATGAAGTCGAAATGAAACAATGACTTTGAAACAAAATTAGTGAAGGGTACTATTGCACTGAGATGGGTAAGTCATGTAGGCACGAGTCAATGTTCCACTTAGCCCAGAAACTTGAAGGGAACAAACAGAATGGAGCGTGTTAGGTGGATTTTTGCGATTATACAAAATTGGGAGATTGTGCTTCCGACCTTGTTTGTTAAAAGTGAGATTGTTTGGTTTAGTAATTATTTATCGGGACATTGGCATTTATTGTAGAACTTCCAGCTCTGAATGACCACAAGCTGGGACAAATATTATATTTCGGGGTTGTTGGTTGTTTCTCCCTGCTGAAAAAGGTTTCGATTGAACCATGTTCTGCAAATGCATGACAGAGTGTGTTTATTCTGACGTTATTCGACACGAGAGCTCTATCTCGCGTTCCAAGTCAAAATAGAAAGTTAGAAAATTAGTTAGTTAGTTATGTAATCTATGTTAAGAAATCATCTGCAAGGCTGTTTCGACATGGTTTCATTTTAGAAGAATGTGGTCAGTTCGTAGGGTTAGGGTTGTTTAGTGGATTGGTACATATCCGATTTAACATAATTAAGATCATGGCATTAAGGCATGCTAGATAATGGCCATAGATATGTTCTTAGTTAGTAGTGCAAAAATTCTAACATATTCAATGAGAATTCACCCATTTGTTGTGGTATTTGGTAAAAACTTATTTTCATATTGTTTCACACCTTCTTCATAATTCTCGTGTTTCTCTTCAAAGTTCCAAATTTCAAGAAATTCAATCGATTTAATTCAAGTTATACCTTGAACCAGTCATCGATAACAATATCAATCAACAATATCGACAGACGTCCACCACTGGAACTTCTTTCTTTCCGGTGTGGTACCTTGATAGGATTGCATTAAAATGGTATGTAATCTGCCGGTTTTTCTTTAATCATTTATGTTTTCGTGTTTTATACTCTTTTAATACATTAATGTACCTTTCTATTACCAGGCCGCACACAAATCGTTCAGAATTAAGCAAAAGCTGGCTAAGAAGCTGAAGCAGAATAGATCTGTCCCCCAGTGGGTTCGCTTGCGTACTGGAAATACAATAAGGCAAGTATTAATATACGATTGGAGCACAATATTTAGGACTGTGTTGGCGGAGGATGGGAAATATGTTAAGGAAGGGTGTAACAAAAATCGTTCAATCTTTAAAAAGGAGACGGAATGGGCAGTTTCAAAACATTTAGAATTTACTACATACATATGTATGTACTACTAAAGTTAATAACTGGCTGCCCTAGTTGCAATTGCGGACGTTGAATACAGACGATCACAGAATACATATGTTAACTTATTCTCTGCACCGATTCTGGATTGCCAAACAGGTTTCCTCCTGGATTTATTCTGGTTTTATGCTTTGGGCTTGCCATTTTTAATACATGTATTGCCAAAAGCATATAAAAACAGCTGTTTTGTGACGGCCTTCTTGACATTGCAGTCACACACATAGTCTTCAAGAGCAGAAATATGGGCCTTAACGTGTTGAAACTTATTTACTGACCATCCTTTTCTCTTTTCAGGTACAACGCCAAGCGTCGTCACTGGAGGCGCACCAAGTTGAAGCTGTAAGCAGCATTATGTGGATAGAAGCCATGTTTTCAGATACGCTTTCGTTTTGACATGCTGTTCAATTCCCAAGAATACAAAATAAAAATTGTTCTATAAATTCTGATTCTTAAATAAAAAGTCGTTTATTCACATATTCACGACTGCAATGTCTGTATAGGCCGGAGTGTTCAGAATCCAGTCGGAGTCGCTCGGATCGGATGGCTTTTTCTTGTAGCTGCCAAGCAATTGAAGGCTTTAGTAGGAAAAACCTCTGCTTTCAGTATAAGCGTTCTTAAACAAGGCCTTCATCAAACAGTTTCAGCTTTTACTTCTAAAGAGCTTCAAGTTCATCGTAAAATAATAGTTGGAGTTCCGGGTTTGATACGGTTCGGCTCAAAACCAGGTGGATGCCAAATTGTTAAGAGCGGCGACGAAGTGACATATTGTCATCTTCATTGAGTCTGGTCTGGACTAAAGCCAATTTACTTAAGCAATGAGCAGCTTGGCGGACTGTCTGACTTGATTGATTCGTAAAAGGTGATGACTGTTGGCAAGTGCCAATGAGTTACGACTGCTTGGAAGGACAGGAACAGGACATAGCCTTGCATCAGCCGTCACCAGCACTCAGCTGTGTAGTAAGAAACCATGAAAAAGCATCTTTAGCTTTACAGTTCCCCTATGGAAACAATCTGTGGGAGAATGACCATAGTTCGTCTTTGACTTAATATGCGTTTTGAGGGTTTTGTAGAGAATGCCTTGCGCCATCGAGCAACCAGGCATATTTCAAGGCGATACCCTTGCGATCTTGTTGAGTATTTGAAAGTCCTCGCCCTGCACCCAATACCACCACCACCAGAGACTCCAACAAATGCACTTGTATGATTACGTATTCCAACACGTAACGTTTATTAACTCTGTATCAACTTGATTGACATATTACTCTGCTGGGACTTCAAAATCGCCGTTATTGATCTCGTCAATAACATCATGAGGATGCTTTCCATCAACAGTGCAACCAACACTTTGGGCAGTGCCGAGGACTTCTTTGCAGGTTCCCTTCAGTTCACGAGCCATTGATCTGGGTCTCATTGTTCGCGCAATAGCCAGGATATCATCGAATGCAATGTTTCCGCTGTGTTTGACTGTAATGAAAGTAAATCGGGTAAAGCAATTAATAATTATAATAAATCAATCACATTATTCTATTATTTAAGGCATATTTGAAGAAGTTGTGAAGGTTTCATAGGAACTCTAAATAGTTTAAGACGGCAAAGTAAGTTCTGAAGATATTCAATTGAGATCTATTGCGATATCTTTCTAAAGAAGTGTTCAGAAGATACAAATTGTAAGCAATCATGTTCTGAGAGCTGGAACACAATATAAGACTGTGGAGTTAACTTCACAGTTCTATGGCAACACCACCCAAATGACTGTTTAAAGGCCTTGAATAATTATCAGAAAACGAACAGAAGTTTTCTGTTGCCTTGAAGGTAGACACGGTCTCCAATGAGGCGTTTCAGTATATAAAATGTAATCAAAAAGGAGCGATGCAAATAGAGCTCCATTCAATCAAATGAAATCGCCAACACAACACAAGCCGGTGTCCACATGGCTAACACATATTTCCACTCACTACACCTCAATATTGTTTACACGAGTAACTTTTATATGAAATCAATTAACTCACTGTTCTTTTGCTTCTTTCGGTCACGGGGAGGTTCCTTCAGAGCTCTGATGATCAAAGATGCGGCTGACGGGACCACAGATATGGCAGCCTGTCTGTTTTGGATGGTCAGGCAAACGGTGATCTTCAGACCCTTCCAGTCCGATGTAGCCTTGGCAATATCATCTCCAATTTTCTTTGGCGACTGTAAAACGAATTTCATTCATATTTAGTGTTTTTTCTGTGGTAAACAATGGAATGGGGCAATATACTAACCAGACCAAGTGGACCAATTTTGGGAGCCAATGATGAGGTTGCTCCTACTTCGCCACCCACGCAGCGCAAGTAAACTGAAATATTTACAAAAAACATAGTGTTTACGTTCTACTCACATAGAAGTATATAAGATTTGACTGAAGCTTACCCAATTTTACTTCCGTAGGATCGAATTTGGGAGGCATATTTGTATCCTGGTTGAATAGACCGCTATAAAACAAAGATGGCTTGTAAATTTAACGATTACCAAACGGCAAAATAGTTCCCCTACCGTACCGCCAAAAGACACAGGAAAAAAGAAAGAGGAAAATCGATAGCAGTTGAGAACTTCCGTTCAACCTGATAACCAAGTGGTGTTGAGGGCAATCGGTTAAGGCAAGCAATGGCGCATGGCCACACTAGAAACGTGGAACTGGAACGCGTAAGACACAATTTATTAAACAATAATCACAATAATCAAACAATAAAATATGTTTTTGCTAATAAAAGAATTTAGACCTGTCTGTAAAGATCTGAAGCGACAGGCCAGAGTTCTACAAACTATATACAGGCACGTTCACAATTCCATTACCTTAAGATAAGTAAATCGAAACCAATTAAGCTTCATCACGGATCAGCTGTTCTCAATTTCGACATGAAATTTCTGAAAATACAAGTACATTTTGCATTATTTTCTATTCCTTTAAGTAACGTAAACATATACTTAAAGCTTTGTACCCAGAAGCTAAGAATATTCTCTAAAGCTGAATTTTCATTGGAAAGTGAAAGTAAGGAAAAACTTATATGAAAACACAGACTCCTACTTCACAAGCATCTTCTCAAATACTGACGTGCTTGTCAGATTGACTATTACATTTAGCTGATATCTTATGGAAAACTCCTATGAGATATTAGACAAGTAAAAATATTGCTTTAGAGAGTTGTTTTATAATTCGCTGATAATGAAGAGTGATCAGCTAGAACAGAAAAATCAGCTGTGGTATACTTAAAAAAATTAGCGGACTAAAATAACGAAATAAGTCTATAGAATAGAAAATTATTAATGTCAATGCTACTTTGGTGAAGGGCTGAGAAAAAGAAGCAGATACCTCAATTTTGGGCTGCTGCAGCACAACTTTACAGCTGACTTATTGCTATTGCTAGATTAGAATTGGTTGGGACGCACAATTAGCCAGTGGTCATCGTCGTAGTCATCACCAGCTTCTTAGACTAGAAGTGGAGTGAAGTGGAATGAGAGCAGGAACAACTAGGTGTATACGGACTTCAAGGTGGCTGGTTGGTGGCGACTGGTGGCAAATAAGGATTTGCCACAACAGGGGCTTCGGAAGCCACAGAAGCCACCACTGCAAAATGAGTTGTGGAGGCTGCGGAAACGCGCAGGCACCACTGGAATGGGCTGAGAAGGCTGCGGAGGTTTAGATTCGTGTGGCGTGAACATTGGCGGTCAAGAAAACGATTCTCCCACACAAAAAGGCATTTTCCGGCGAGCATCGAAAAACTGACAATTAGAGGTAAGCATTCAGATTCTGAATTTATTAACTGATGAATCGAGCTTTTTTAAGTGTTTAAATTGTTCTAAACAGAGTTTTGCTTAAATATTTGATTAAGAAACTCCTCTCGTAGCTAATACTTAAGCCGTTTTCTTGAATATATTGCATATTTTGTGTTATAAATGCTCTAAAAGTGTCTCACCATATATTGCCTACGCGTCGTAAATGTAATTGAAGTTAAAAACTATCTGAATACTTAAAATCAACAACAAAACGGTTTGGTTAGGTTCAAAAACCACTGAACATAATGGTTCGGCTCGGCTTAGACCCTTAGGCAATGAAACTAGTACATTCGGAAATTATTCATTGATTCCTTATCGAATCGAACCGAACCGGAGGCTTAAAACCTGCTGAAAACACTGAACCGAACCACTCTTTATTTCCGAGAGGCTTACATACCTGCTTAAAATGTAGTTCTTTATTTAAAAATTGGGTTTTTCAATTTTGAACTGAAATATGTATTCGTATTGATGAGTGCATGGCATAAGAATCTTTTGGGCATCCCTATGCTAACGACGAGCGGTGTTCAATGAGCTATTTATGTACATGTGTACACACAAACAAATATGCATAAAATCGAAATAAATACGAATGTAAAAGAATATTCATAATGATGCATTCATACAAAGATATGTATTTATGTTTATATATATGCTATAAAGAATCTATAAACATAAGTTATACGCAGACAGATCTACAAAACAATAAACAATAATTTAATTGCTGACAGCTAATAAGAGCTACATTTCTTAAAATGGATTCTGAATAATCACGTATAAATCAGGAACCATGCATACATATTTATGTGAGAATCTACGTACGCACATGCATTTGCATATATATTTTTATGTTTGTACATTATAATGCATATATTTGCATACTCAAAAAAATATTGAAATGGGCGTATGTACATCATACAACTTTCATGCATATGCACATCTATCTATATACCTACATATGTATGTAGATATAGGCATGCATGTTCCTACACATGCTTACATATCTACATACGTACATACACACATAAAGTGCAGATTTAAATCTAGAAAAACTGTTGCAAATAAAATTTGTTTTAACTTTTACAGGGCAACGAAAGTAATTAAATTGATTCAACATGCTGATTATGCATCGGCCAACCGCATAGATTCTATGTAGTGTATGATAAATATTGATATTGTATATTCAGAAAGTGCTGTCTTTATTACGCAAACTGTTTTTCTTAGTTGTGCCGTGTGCATCCACAAATATAGACTACCTGTGTACAGAATCTTTCCAGTCTAGTCCGCGGCATTTCTGACGAACAGGAACTACTTCACTAAAGTACCTCCGAAGGTACGTGAGTCACATTAGTGTCCATAATTTGCATACATAAATTTATATGCACTTGTACATATATATGCAAGTGCAAGCACAGCCAGCAACTAAAAAAGAAAATTAACTAATTTATTATTGGACCTGCCTCTCCCTCCCCAGACCCAACAATATGCCTTTCGTTCCAGTGGAAACTCCCAAGTGCCCCGCCTGCGGCAAGTCGGTATACGCTGCCGAGGAGCGCGTTGCTGGTGGCTACAAATTCCATAAGACTTGCTTTAAGTGCAGTGAGTATTGAGGGGCTTTGGTGTTCGGTATTGCAATTGGGTTCATCGCTTCTCTTTCGCTCGCCCCCGCCAGGTATGTGCAATAAGGCTTTGGATTCAACAAACTGCACAGAACACGAGAAGGAACTGTTTTGTAAAAACTGCCACGGACGCAAATATGGTCCTAAGGGTTACGGGTTCGGAGGTGGTGCCGGTTGCTTATCAATGGACTCTGGCGCTCACTTAAACAGAGAGTAAGGATTAATCGTAATACGTTTTTCTATTAGAAGTGTACAATTGTGTCTTTGAATTCGATAGTTTTCCTTTTGTATTAAAAATCGCATAAATTTAGATCCTTATTGTGTGAATGCATTTAAGCGATCCCCGTTATAACTTGTGTATTCATATTATTAAAAAAAAACATGAAATTGGCTTCCCTGTGTTCATCTTCCAATCAAAAATACCTCCCCATTGACATATATGTGTGGACTGAAATGCAAAATTGGAATCGAGAGGTTAACCCGATGATTAACTCCTACCACCTTACTTGTGTCGATTGTGAATAAACGATCTAATATGGGAATTTCTGGTATTTTCAGCAACTAACGTTCTTGAATAACGAACGATTTGTTTACAGTAAACCGTAATTGTTATATATCTTGGTTCTATATGTTATTGATGTCCAAATATGCATATACTATATGTTTTTTATGGTAAAATAATTTTTGTATTTACGTTAACCACCACTGACTGTAAATTAATCAAATAAAATGTACTATAGAACTAAGTAATTAAAGATACACTTTTTATTATTCTACCTGAACTCATTTCGCTCATTTGCCATTTGTGGTCCCGTTTTTAGATGTTGTATGTACTATATGTACCGAGACTTACATATGTGTATATATGTATGTGGAAATGTTTACGATGTATTTAAAAGAAAGATGTTGGTAAAGAGAGACAGAGAAAGAGAGAGAGAGAGAGGGAGTGCTGTCGAGCGAATACTTTTATTTATAGACGATTTTTTTATTACTTGATTATTATTATGACTATTTTTAAAAGTAGAAAGCGTATTGCAAGCGAGAAGGCGTTGAATCTATAAATTAATCGTCTTCGAATATTTCCGCAGCTATCCGTAGTAGTAGTAGGCCGGTAAAAAATTCCTCTACCACTAGGGTTCTATTAATAGCTCAACTATTTTACTCATGGGTATAAAAATACACATTTTAACGTCATTTCGCGTCTTTATTTAGAGCGGGGGGTGGGTCTATTTTTGCACCCGTTACTCATAGATAGGGACTGGTCGCGGTGCAATATTTCCCCAACAACATATAATATATATACCCAGCGATTTGAGATTGTTAGAATATGTTTAGATCGCGCAAAACCATCTGCGACCTTATAAAGAGTTTTTGATGCGAGACGCAAAAGCCAAATCAGTTAACTGATTAGATGTTCTTGTTTTTACTTGCTTACTTGGTACCGGCTGTATGTAATTAAGCCTAAGGCCTTTACGTATTTATACATACTAGTATTTGGCTTTTGGGGAGATTGGGGCGGTGAAGGTATTTTTCAAATCTGAAACAAACTTAATTTGGGTTTGGTGAAGGATTATAGGGGTAACGTCATAGCTCCGATGACATATCTTCGCCGTTTTACAAGCGATATATCTCCGTGCGGATATCCGCCGTTCTAAAAGCGAAGCGGAGGTATGACGATCGAGCTTAACTCACCTCGAACCAGCTTAACTCACCAGAGGTATTTTCACAAATTTTAGCAGCCTTTTTATGTAGTCGCCACTTACTCAGTATGGAATTTTGCCTCTGGCATGACAAGCTGGGATAAACAGGTAATCTATTCGTTAACACAAGGTAAGCTATTTACTGCCAGCATGCTCTCAATCTTTATTGGTATTCCTGAAAGGGATTTAGATTTGACTTAGATTTGCAATCGAAAAGCTGTTCACAGCCGCATAGCGCTAGAAAGTAAGGGTCATACCAAAAAATCTGCTTAAAGGCTTAAAGGATGATTTAGATTTGTCTTCGTATTGCTTTTGGCGCGCTTGGTGTTTATTTGAATAATGTTGGGATTTTAACATAGAGAGAGTTGCAGGTTTCTGCGCTTTAAGTTTTACTTTAAAGATTTGCTTTCCCGTATTCTAAGGCAATTCTAAATTTACATTGCTTATTACAGATTTATTGTACCGAAGATTCCAGCACAAGCTCCCGAGGGAAAAGGATGTCCTAGGTGTGGTATCTATGTCTATGCAGCTGAACAAATGCTTGCTAGAGGAAAGGTAAGCACTAGCTCCTTTGCATTTGAAACAGAAATTTCATTAGGTCGTGCATTAAATAAGCCATGCTGGATCTAAGAAGTTAAAAGGTACTAGCTATTCCCTTTCTATCAGTCAGATCCTACGAATTGCGTTACTTTGTCCGTTCACATTTGATCTGCTTTGAAACGTAATTGATTCTGTAGAATTTAATTTATCCTAGTTTTCACATTTGATACTTATTTCAAATGAAGTGTTAATATGCTGCAAAAGTTTTAAGGATTTTGGAATCTTGACTTTTATCTGCATTACTATTTCAGGGCTACCATCGAAGATGTTTCAAGTGTGGACAGTGCAATAAGACGCTGGACTCGACACTGCATTGTGATGGACCGGATAAAGAAATCTACTGCCGAGGTAAATTTAAGCTTAGTTTTTCTAGGTTGTTGATGATTGCAAACTTAAATTTTATTAAGAAACTTTTGGATATTCCTGGACTACACTCTCTGGTCCCAGCTATCCCTTTTCAGTTGTTTTCTTGCGCTTATAAAATCATCTTCATTGGATTTATATTTCTATCGCTCTTTCTATCGTTCCTGTGGATGGTTTCGTGGAAAACGCTGTGGCTCTAACTTCTATTAGTACTTCTCACCGTTGTCCTGATATTGAACCTCTATGAAAATCTTCTTTTTAAGTTTAAGATGCTACATCCATGTTTTTTTTTGGTGTGAATTATGAATTTGATTTTTTTTTTAGGATGCTACGCTCAAAAGTTTGGTGCAAGAGGATATGGACACATTGGCATATCATCTTTGGGCTTAATGTCTGATATTAAGGATTCAGAATGGCAAAGGTATGTTCAGTTAATCGTTTTGGAATATCTGCAACGCACAGGTTGCGAGCCCCTTAGCAGCAAAGAGAAGCCCGTACTCACGCCGCTTAAGTTTTGCAATAATAAGTACAGTTTCATGATAGGTGAAGCATTTTCGTTTTGGTTAGACCATAATTCTGTCTTATGCTTTCAGCGAGATGGCTCCAAAAACAGCACCAGTAAATGTCGATCAAATTCAGGCACCCCTGGGTGAAGGATGTCCACGATGTGGAGGAGTAGTTTTTGCGGCGGAACAAGTATTATCGAAAGGACGACAGTGGCATAGGAAGTGTTTCAAATGTCGCGACTGCACAAAAACGCTGGACTCAATAATTGCGTGCGATGGTCCTGACAACGAAGTGTACTGCAAAACCTGCTATGGTAAAAAGTGGGGACCGCATGGTTATGGCTTCGCATGCGGATCGAGCTTCTTACAAACTGATGGTGTAAAGTGGGTACCACTTTAATCAATTCTTTTGTAACTCCAAATAATTTTGCCTTACTCTTCTAGCGATGATGATATTGCAGCTCAGAGACCGTTTGTGACTCCCGATACCACCTCAATCAAGGCACCTTCTGGAGAGGGATGTCCCCGTTGTGGTGGCGCTGTTTTTGCCGCAGAGCTGCAGTTATCTAAGGGACAAATGTTTCACCGAAAATGTTTCAATTGTGCACGTTGTCATCGTCCCTTGGATTCTGTTTTGGCCTGTGATGGTCCAGATACCAATATTTACTGTAAGCTGTGCTACGCAAAGCTGTTTGGCCCCAAAGGATTTGGATATGGACATACGCCCACTTTGGTATCCACAAACCAGGAATATACGCCCAAGTAAGTATAAGAAGACAGGCAAGTTACTTTGATTAAGTGATTCATTAAGCACTGTGGCAGTTTTTCGAAGCTGCGTATAATATTACTTAAGTTTGGAGTGACATTAAGCGGACGATTTTAACTAACGCTTTAGTCTTACTTGACTGGATTTTCGCATAAGCTTTTTAAGAATTGCTCAAGTGGTGTAAATTTCAATCTAAGCAACTCAAAAATTATTTTGTCTATAGCCTATCTGAGTTTTTCATATGAGTTTTTAACAGCCAACTCACAGCTGCCTGAGGTATTAAGAGTACGCGTTTTTTTGGCGGTAAGGTTATAGCTGACTCGGTTTGCTTCCGTTATCAACTTTGGGAATGCTGGCTACAAGCTAAAGGGATGCTTCCCGTAACTATTGAAGATTTGTCATAGTTTTAGTTTTTATAATATTTAAAGCAAGCTTAAACGTCGAACCAATTTCAACTTTCAGCTTATCGTATAAAACTCCTTGTGGTCCTCGATCCATTGATGGATGTCCCAGATGTGGATATGTGGTTTATGCAGCTGAGCAAGTGAAAAGCAAGAATAACACCTATCATAAGCTATGTTTCTTTTGTGTGGAATGCCGAAAGTATCTGGACTCGACGAACTTAAACGATGGGCCAGATGGGAATATATATTGTCGCTCCTGTTATGGCAAGAATTATGGACCCAAAGGTGTAGGATATGGAATTGGAGCTGGTACATTAACAATGGCGTAATATAGCTAGTAAGATATTAGTAAGTGCATAAATACAACTGATCGTGGTTTGGGAATCTAATTTAATTATAAATCGGTTACGTTGTGATATTTGATAAGTGGTAATGCTCCTATGTAGTTGGTTTATCTTAACAGATTTTGTACATATCGCAAGACATGACCAAGTATACTGCCTTGAACTAGTTTTAATAACGAAAAAGCTGCGCTCTACAAACTCGCAAGAATGTGGCTGCAAAACTGTGCATAATTAATAAAATGGCTTTAAAATGGTCGGTTTTATCGGATCTTTTAGTTAATCTTAATTGTTTTTGGGAAATAGAAGGTGTTCTCTTAGTTTTATGTATCAATTAACCTTAATCATACCTGTGGTAAAATGTCTTATATTGTTCATTAACAAATACAAAACAATTTAGTTCTACACAGTGCAAAGGGCCAAGGCCAAGCTCTTCCCAATATCTTGGCTCGTGTGCTTATAGCGCCACATTTTCAAACCAAGTTACTTTAAAGCTGCAGCCAATTGCTTACAAAGGTGACCGGGTGTGTAAGTTTTTAAAGAAAAAACATTTTTATTAGACGTCTCGAAGCGGGACGCCATTATGCGAAGTCGAACACGATTTGCTGGTATACCAAAAGCGGACTTGAAGACTTGCATACTAGAATTGTGAAATACTTGACAAATATTCCTAATTTGAATGAAGTAGTTGCCCAGGAAAAAACGGACATTGTCAAAATAGAACTTAGAGAGTGTTACATAGAACATTCCCTTTCAAATTAAAGTCATTCCATTGTCAGGCCTTTGGTAAAATATCTATTCCTATATTTTTACAAATTAAATTTCATAATATTTGAATATGCCTCACAAGCGGCCCATGGTCAAGAATATCGAGTCAGAAGACTCCCATACTACGGATAAATGTATTGCTGATGTACTTATGAAAGGCGGCAGTGGGATGTTAATAGGCTCAGTATTAACAGTATGTTTCACACGTCCACGGACATATCCTATATGGTTGGGTATAGGATTTGGCATTGGACTCGCTTACGACTGTTGTCAGTCACGCTGGAATGCCATGGGCAGTGGACGTGACACCTAAAATGAAGAGCCCCTCATTTGTTGAAGAAATTAAACTAAATGAGATTGCAATGTGAATACATATAAAATCTCTCTGGATCAGAGAAAATTTGTGATGTTCAAGGGATAGCTTTGTCTTTATTTTGGAATGGAAATTATTTTCTAGTTAGGCACGAAATTCTTGGGAAATGGCTTAAGTTTAAGAGCTGTTTCCTGCGTGACTAGCTGTTTATACTCATTTCGTATTATAAGGGATATACAAATCGGGATTTTCTTTTTCAATTTACTAAAAATTTACTTTAAATTACCTTATGATTGACTAAAGGTCTAGGCACAATTAAGACCTTCTAGGCTTAGCCATTTTGAATTGTCGCTTGATTGGGAGTATTAACTAATCAGTTACTTGATAACCAAGCTGTAGGAAATCTCTGGTTATATAAAAATATTTAAGAAAATCTTACGAGCAGAAGAAATGGTAACTACTTCATGTTAATTGTCTTTAAACGCTCTTCATTTTCAGTACGAAAGTGAAGAACACCTTTTGGAAAGGTTTTTGGATTCATTTTACCCATTACCTATTGAGTTAAAGCTCCAGGTTTTTCCCCCAAGAGGCCCATGCCACATAACCCCCTAAAGGGTCTTCAACTTCCTACTTAAAGTTAAAACACTTGGAACTCAAGGAAGCTTAAAGCGCAATAATAGTATAATCCTGAAAAGAAAGTAATAAGGCATTATTTACGCCTCCTCTCGAAATACTATTATTCTGCATGCGCCTTGACCAATTTGAAGCAGCAGTAAAACCACACTTAAGCCATCAAACCACCAGTCCTTTACTGGATTTTTGCATCCGCCAAAAGCATTCGGTGCCGCCACCAATACACACATAATAAATTTCTACTCCCATAGTTACAAAATCCTAGCAACAACATTTATTACCATTTCAGCCCTAGCAACCACATGCGACCAGTCATGGAATGTACAATTAAATAGTATCGCTTAATTTCGAAACACAAAAGCATGTGAATTTATTTTGAACAAAATGAAGTGCGCAAATAATTTATTTACATATTTCTTTTTCTTAATTTATCTAATTTACAACGCTTTGTTAATAAGTGTGCTTAGTGTGGATGCTCCGTTTATACACATTCCGGGCAATGGCATTATATCTGGAACATATTTGAAAATGTATCGAACGCAAAATATTAAAGCCTACCTGGGTATTCGTTATGCACACGCTTCAAGATTTTCACCGCCCGATATTGAATTGACGCCCTGGAAGGGCATTTTCAATGCAACTTCATTTGCGGCCAGTTGTTGGCAACAAGCATTGAGCTCGATGGATAAACACACTGATAAAGTGATGGAAATGCTTTCTGCAGAGAAGTCCTTTGAGGAAGCAGTCGGGAAATATGAGGAGAATTGCTTGCATCTGAATGTCTTTGTACCTGATGGTAAATCAACTGAATAAATGCTTGTTAATGTAAAGCAGTGCGAATTCTGCGAATTCTTATTATTTTCGAATTGATTTATTATATTTTCTTCCTACTTTCATTAAAACTTGCACCATGTTCAAGCTTTGTCGTATAGTAGTAGTATTTTCAAAATCGATTTAGGCTCATAACTCTTTCACTCGTGATTTTCCGCTTTCCTTGCAGGACTACCTGAAACAAATGGATACGCAGTCATAGTGTGGATACATTCCGGAGACTTCTCCGTTGGCAGCCCTCTTGATGTGGAACCATTTCAATTAGTGTTTAAGCAAAAAGTAATCGTTGTCACCTTTTCATATCGTCTAAACATATTTGGCTTCTTCTCTACTGATGATGGCGAAGCGCAAGGAAACTATGGTTTAATGGATCAATCGGCGGCATTGTACTGGATTAAGAAAAATATAAATTTCTTTGGGGGTGACGCAAACCGAATTACTCTAATGGGACATAACTCCGGAGCGGTGAGCGTTGGCTTGCATATGACGTCCGGCGAGTGGTCGAAAGGAGCTTTCCACAAAGCCATCATAATGTCGGGCAATCCTTTAAATTCTGTGAAATCACCATATGACTTTGAGAGTTCGCTGGATCAAATTTCAAGCATTTTTGGTTGTCCCCGGAGGCCAACGTCTTTGTTTATTCAGTGCCTGAAGAGAATTGACGCGAAACGTCTGTCCGACAATTTGCCCACAGTCAGCTGGAGTCCTGTGATTGATTTTGGTCTGAGTAACATCTCGTATCCCTTTATTGAAAACCAGCCGGAAATATTGTTTGCCAAGGGGAACTACCACAAGGTTCCTGTAATCATTGGAGTAACTGATATGGAGGAAGCTCTTACATTGTTTAAGGATAATATTGATTCCGAAATAAGTGCCAGCGACCTCAAGGACTTCTTTAGTGATCTGGCTGTGAACGATATGCATAAAGTTGTACGAAACTACGAATGGTGTTCCAGTTACGAGCTAGTTTCAGATGCGATCAACTTTATGTATTCGGATGAGAATGCCAACGAGAAGGTGACTGCAAACGCACATTTGGTTAATGTACATAATGAGAAATTCTATATAACACCCATGCAAATGTTCTCGGATATAGTTAGCAAGGATCAACAAGTTTATAGTTACCTATTTAAATTTCGCCCAAAATCACTGTTTCCGGATATCCCCAGCTGGGTGGGTGTACCGAAGTATTTTGACCAGGTATTCGTTTGGGGTGTCCCATATATGTACAATACTATAGATTGGAAGTCATCTGATAAGAAAATTGCTGATATTATAATGACCTTGTGGGCGAATTTCGCCAAGTCTTCGAATCCAACCAAGTCCAATGTTTATGTTAAGTGGAATGCCATAGAACAGAATAACTATTCTGTTTTGCTGATCGATCAAAATTTTAACACTGATAATTTTTCGAATAATCATAGAATCCAGTTTTGGAAAACGTTGTACCCAAAGATTCTAACATTTTCTGCTGAATGCTGCAACTCGACAAGTGCCGGATCTAGAAATAAATATACGATCACAATAAAAGTACTTTGCACTTGCCTAATTCTCATAAAGTTATTCTGAATGAAGAGATTTCTGCTAACTTTGTAAATAAATATAAACATATATATATATATATATTTCCAGAACAAATGTGAACTTTATTATGCTATTTACTTATTTTGTATTATTTATTTGTTCGTATTCAGAAATAACAGCCGTGTAAGTATGCTTTTTACCCACCCAACATTTGGAAGATGATTTTAACAAAAATCACCTGAACGAGACTTTTGTACCCTTGCAGAGGGTAATATGATTGTCTGGTAATTGTCTGGATGTTTGTAACGCATAGAAGAAAGCATCTCAGACCACAAAAAGTATATATATTCTTGACCAGCACGACGAACTGAGTTGATGAAGCCATCTCCTCCGTCAGTTTGAAAGCTTTCTTCGCCAAACTTTGCACGAAATATTTCAGTACAAATACGCTACACATTTATCGGAACCGGCCGTATCGGTGGGCTATACCATATAGCTGTCGTAGGAACGATCGCTCTAAAAACTAGTCTTAGAGAGAAAAACTTTTTTGATTTTAATGGAAGCGCCTCCAAACTTTGTATTTCTAAGTTTGCTATGCTTTCCCATGCTTTAGCTAAGTTTGGTCGAAATCGGACATCTTTATAGTCTAGCTGTCATAGTAAAGTAGAGTCTGAAAAGTAGTCTTAGTAAGAAAAACTTTTTTGTTTTCAATAGAAATATCCTTAAAATTGGCATTAATTTATTTGACATGCTTTCACACAATTCTACAAAGTTTTGTCAAAATCGGATGACTATACCATATAGCTGCAGTACGAATGATCGATCAAAAAAGAAGTTCTACTGAGAAAAACTTTTTTGTTTTAAATGGAATCGGGCCCAAATTTGTTACATTTTCGTTTGTTAGGCTTTTGCATAATTCCACTAAGTTTGGCCGAAATCGGACATCTATATAGTATAGCTTCCATAGAAAAATAAGGTCCGAAAAGTAGTCTTAGTTAGAAAAACGTGTTGCAAAGTGCGATTTTATGAAAAACGACTTAAAAAAAACTCCCAAATGACTCGAAAGCACATGCTTAAAATGTGAGGCAGCTCGTAAAAGACTTAAAAATTATACAAAAAAGAGTCAAAACTGTTCAGAGGAACCAATTAAAATCGACTCTTCGAAAAGAGTCGCTGCACGGGTACCATTTTCGCACTTATGCGCACTTATGACTATTTTAATCAGACCGAGGACTCGAGAAAGACTCGAATATGTTCAACAATTTCATTGGAGATGGAACTTTTAAGTTCAAAGGTACGCAAACTAATCTATCCACGGTGCACAGCAAAGGCTTTGCATCTATCTGAGCCTGGATTCAGAATTTTCTTATCTTTGAAGTTCCTAGGTTTTTTATTGGAAATTAAGGGGATATTGCCAACTAAAACAAGTAAGAAACTCGCTCAAGCCAGACAATTATATACACTAAGCCAACGAAAGTGTATGCACAGTATGACATTCGAAAGACGAAAGCGATTCAGTTGCTCATTACTTTATCGCTCATCCAGAAGGTGTGTGTGTCTTCTTTCTATAACACTGTAAATAAGTGAATATATCAACTCGGCCGTGTCGCTTTCTTTTTACATGAGTAGCTGCTGCAAAAACTTACTGAGCTCACAACTAAAAACTACAATTTTGCTTGGTTTTACAACTCGTTTGGTACGCCCCCCCTCAATACAAACAAGTGTAACGTAAACATGTTAGCCAAGAGAAATAATTTTCGTTTCACGAGTAACCCTAGTGGATATTTCAGCCACAAACCATTTGCTGTTGACGTTCTTCTGTTATGCTTGCGCATGTGTGCACGCCACGGTAACTCAGCCAGAGGTACTCGTATGCATCACCTTTGATAAACCAGCGTCTGCATTAGACAACTAACATGTATAATTTTTGGTTTCTGTTTTTTTAGTTGTTCACCCAATTGTGTATGTATATGTATTATGGATTTGGTTAACATATTTGTGTTTGGAATTGTGCGAATAATATTAGTTGAAATAAAGTTTTGAATTTGGAGCAGATAAAACGAAAAGTTGTGTGCGGGTCAGTCGAATTTAACACTGCCATGGATCGCATACATAACAAAAACTCCTTCATCTAAATGTTTTGTTTTTGTGTAACAAATTTGAAAATAATTACCTGAATTGTAAGAAAACAAGGCTTAAACGTATGAGTGAGCCCGCTTAAGACGGATAATTCAAATGCAAAATATGTATGTAAGAAGTGTGTGTGTGTGTGTGTGTGTGTGTGTGTGTGTGTGTGTGTGTACATGTAGCTGCGACTGCGAAACGAAGAGAAAATACTTGATTTCGCTATTGTAATGCTTGTATACTCTTTCAAAATTGTTATGAATTATTAATACTAACATAAAACTATTTTTAATTTAAACTTTCAATCCACACCATAATTAATATTGCTATAAATTAAATTCAAAACAAAAAAAGATTTCACTTGTAAAAACAAAGTGCCATGATTTCATTTTCTTAAAAAGAGTAACAATTCAGCTGGCCAAGTGACTTTCCAAATGTTGTTCTCTACACCTCCTAATGCCACGAATAACTTCACTAAGGTCATTTCAAGCTTTTGGTGCAATGCGACTTGTCGTTAATAAATAATTCATAACATTCTGTTACATATTATTTCATTTGCCAAATAATTGATTGTGTGGGTTTGGCTTGCAAACAAAAGTAAAAGGCCCACTTTTAACAAAGCAGCAAGACGTCGACAATCAAATACCCTTTACGCTACGATTTGGTGTGTTTTTTTATTTATAAGTTTGTAAACGGAGGCAAATTTACACAAACCCATATAAGATGGGTGAATCTATCGTTGATTGTCTCTGAGATCGGCGCACTCAGACAGACAGACACTGTTGAAAGTGTATATTTTTTCATGTTACATACGTTTGACCAATTTTGTATTACCCTCTCTACCCTTTCTAATTGAGTACCGGATATAAAAATGTACGAAAATTGGTCAAGCCCCACTATTATGTACTCTAGAGTTAACAAAGCTTTTATACCCTTTCAGTTCCTACAAGTTCAACAAGATATAAGCTTGCCATATAATTATGTGAAATCAAGGTATGCTGGATTTTTAATAAATGCAGATTTGTAACGCTTTCAGTGGGAACAGCTTGTCAGTTGGCTTTGTGGAAGCATAATGAAATCTCATTTAATACGTTTGATACGAATTACGATCCTATGTGAACGGCAAAGTCATTTGTTAATTTCGAAACCATACACAAGTTTCTGAAGGTACAAAGAGACTTAGAATAGTTCGCGGAAACGCAAATATTACCAGAAGCAAGCTTATAAAGTTTTATTTATTCTTGATTGGCATCAAAAGTGGATATTATGATATCCCTCTGGATATTTTCATATCCCTCTTTCTACATATATATGTGAAAGCACAAATCTTAGAAATGAAGAGCATGATTCAACAAATAAGGTAAGGCGCACATTTTTTTCTAAGTACTGAGCTTTTGGGCGTAGAGCTTCACGCTTCAAGAGTACGCGAAACAGTGCACATTTTAAGTATTTTGCTGAGGGCGCGCTCTCATGATGGAGAGTACGAACTGACAGGCAGATAAAGTATATTTTAAATGTAGTCAGCCGATCCAGTGCAGTAAAAATACGATTTTGAGCAAAATTTCAGAGCTGAGAGACAGATAGTCTGACAAGCCCGACTATAATATACTCGCTTAAGAGCGCTGATACGGCGCAACAGCAGTAAATATACTTTTGCGTATAAATTGACTATCGATCGTCCGATCTTTAAGAATGTTTCGGCGGATCGATTTATAATCCTAATTACCATATATAATATATGCAGAATGTGCGATCCTCATATTAAAAAAAATGTGTCAGATTTGACGTATTTTTGCAACTTGCGAAAGCGGAACTACAGCTGCCTGCAAGTATGAGAAGTAATATATGTCCCATAGATATCAGACCTCTATCCTTTAACATCTCTCAGATCTGCTTGTTCCTGTTGTCAGACGAAGAGGTCCATATCGAAATTGTGTTATTAATATGGCCAATTTTACAAATGATCTACTTATTTCTAACAGGCCGCTTCGGGCTTATAAAATATGGCCCTGAACCACTACTGAACCAGTTCAAAACCGGTCCTGTACCAGTAAAATATCCACATCCATATATCCAACCTAATTACCTTATTTCAACTTCATTGCTTAAAGACCTTCTCAGCTATGGCTCTAAAACAATTTTAAAGAAGAACCTGAAATAACCTTATCAAAGGAACCCTCTTCGACAATGCACTTTACTTTAGAAGCCTTCTGATTTAACCGCTATAAACAATCTAAAAAATCGATAAGACGTCTAAAGCACAAATATTCATTTATATACTTTCATAATTGTAACATAATTTCTTATCGTTTTTTCAGCTCAATCTTCTTTTCTGGATTTTTGGCCCAAGCACATTTGTAAATATGTTAACCTATCTACTCTTAATTGTCCTCATAAACGGTAAGTTGCTGACGGCGGTTTTTCGAAATTCTCATTTATGTAAGCCACCATACGATGTAAAGATTTGGATTCGGAATTGTTTACTGTTTTGTACTAATCATAACTAAAAACTGGGAGTTACAACCGTGACGTTGCAAGTCTAGTCAAACGTCTGGCGGACAAAGCGCTGCTGCGCCTTCTGCGGATTTGTTTTTGTAAGAATATTTTGCGGAACTACTTTGAGTATGGTCTCGGGAGATATTTTGTATACTATTTACCTTTAAAATACCGAATAAGTACTTTCCAAACAGATTAAAGCCACAGCTGGGATGGTATTCTTCAGCGCAGGCTACAAGGATTCCTGAGTTTTAAGAGAAAGGCTTTAAATAAAGTTGATGTACTTATAAACCATCTTAGCAGTCTTCGTTTTAAGCTTAACTTTTTATTTTCATACCTATTGTTAAAGCATCCTGCGGCGAACCTGAACTATTAACACAAACTGTTTATGGCTTCCTGGACTTCACAACTACCATTGGAAACACCGTAATGGTGTTTTCTCCCCAGAGTTCTCCACAACTTGGTAAGTTTATGTCAATTATCAACCACTCTTTTTAGAATCTTAAAATTGAAATAGAACAAGACCAGCTAAAATATTACAAAAATAGAAGCTAGTTAAAATCTTCCTCTAAGCTTAGCCCTGAGCATGAGCAAAATTTATGCAGTAAAATAACCTGGAAAAAGGCCCTAAGTCGGTTAAATTAAAGGTTGCCCATGTAATCACATTGCCACCGTTTATCTATTTCAGATATACATGCCAACAAAACTGGCAATCATTTAAATATTATTGAAACAAAGCCACATTCTCTAAAAAAAGAAAAGGATAAGGATGGAATCAAGCCAACGCCTCTAATTTCAAATAATCTACCCTCTCAAAAAGAGACCTTTACATCAAAAGCTATAGCCAACAATATAAGCGCTTCAAGCTCTCCAATAGAAACATTTGTTAACATCCCTGAATATGATCTACTTTCTCGGCAACCCGAAGAGTACGCAGAAGAAACATTTCGATTGGTGAATTTAAAATCAAAAACTGAGCCCGAACGACACAAAAATGTTGCCTTGAAAAGAGATAGTCATCCAACGGGGCTAATAACGAAAATAAGCGATACCTATACTAAAAATGGACAGCCTGTCATGAGAGAAACAAGTGTTTTGGGGACATATATTTCTGGAAAATATGCACAGGTACTTCAGTCTACCACATATGCTGATAAAAGAAGTAAACCTCGTCAGTCTCCGTCAACTCGACTAACAAAAACGGTAACGCCATCAATACAACCAAATAGAACACCAAAAGATACAATATCTCATACGCAAGCCTTTACAAAGCATCATCGTAAAAATGTCCAAACTAACCGGGAGACTACAGAAAAGATAAAGGGAACAAGCACAAGAAAGTCATCACGTCAAAAAGGAAAAAGGTAATGTACTTGTTTGCAAAATTTTGCTCTTTCTGAAACATTCAATATCTGCAAAGCTGCTACCTCTCCGTAAGCGGTCATGCCATTCTAAAAATAAAAGATTGCATATTAAAATTGGAATATCCTTTGTTTAATGGCCCCGCTGGGTCTGCTTCTTAAATCGAAGACCTATGGGTTAACACCTTGATTATAATACTCTTCTATTTTCAGGAGACACAAAACGACGCAAAACTCCAAGCTCACAATCACTCCGTCCGTGATTGAAACAAACTCAAGGCGCTCATTTCGTACAAAAACAGCTAGTTTAGTGGAGGAATCCACAACGGCTGCAAGCCAGAATGCATTTAAACTTAACAGACGACCTGGTCGATGGCAGTACAAATCTTCTCCCAAACCCAAAGTCAACATAAGAAAAAACACAAATAATACTACGCTCGCGGCAACGCCAATTGAAACTGCTAAACTGGATGAGCATGTGCCAGAAAATATCGTGGAAAATGATGATTCAATACAGAAGGCTATTAGTCTTGGAAGGGATCTAGAAGCATCTGGTTCTCAAAACGGCGCAGTGCAAAATAATGATGAAGTGAAGCCTAAGCACTTTGTGCAAACATTAAATGTGGAAATATCTACACCGCAAAACTTCGTGGATACCTACTACGAAATAGCTACGATTAAAAGCCCCTTTACATTCCAGGTAATGATAATGGTTATTGATCACACATGAACCAAGGTGGAGGCTAACTATAATTCTAGTAGTAGACTGGGTTTGGTACAGCGGGTAGTGTGTGCGCAACACATTGCTACATTTTGTGGCAGCAAAAAGCAGCGCTGCTGCTGCGCATCTTTCTTTCATTCTTTTGCTTATAACATTGGCTTTCTTCGCCTATGCTTCAACCTAAATCAACGCTTTGTAGCTTCTCTAAAATCATACTTAAATGGAATAATTCCAGCTATCATATTTTTACGATCTCTGTATTCATTTCAGGCGGGAGTGGTAAAGAAAACTAGATTTTTAACCGTTACTTCCACAATTGAAAAGGTAATAAAGGATGAGCACACAGAAGCCTACTCCGAAGATGACGGACCCTTAACCGAGAATATATTAGAACCCACAGCGCAGACCAAGGATAAGTCGCTGGATGGAAGTATAACTACTTTAAAGCCTCTATATTGGAGCGATAGCTCGGAAACCCCAGTTTTAGAAACTATTACGGAGTCGTTTTCCATTACGCAAACCAAGCTTAAAACTCAAATCTTGCCAATTATTTTTGAGAAAAATAATGAAACCATAGAAGTAACATTGGTTCAAACTTATGACTATACCAGCCTAATAACAGTAACTCAAACAATTTCGCCGTTAGGCGATAATTTCAATCCTTCTAAAAATTTCAAAGACTTTGAGGGAAATTTGGACGAGGCCGGCTCAGAGTTGAACTTGGACCTTGAATTTGGAGATGAAGGCAATAATGAGGCACTTGATGGAAAGTCTAAAAATAAGGCAGAACTAAAGAATGGAACCAACATAATACAGGCTCAAGAATCGATTAATAACTCGCAAAATATCCAAAATCCCTTACTAAGTTTCGCAAGCCAACCGAATAATGTAATAACTTCAACGCGCCCGATTATAAAACTTGAAACCGTTTGGGAGTCGCATGTCGTGCCTCTTGTAAGGGGTTCTGATACCATTTTAAGAACCTTATCAAAGTCAGTAGGAGTGATTGAAAAAACGGACTATGTTACTGAGGTTTCAACCCTTTCATTGCCAACCATTCAAAATCCATTCTCAATAAACCCATATTTTAACCCGCTATTGCCCATACCTCAGCAGCAACTGATTACTTCCACTGAAATTGTGCAAACTACAGTTACGCAAACAAGCAGTAAGATTTTAAAACTGACCTTTGGCGCCAGAACAGCTTATACAACAATATTTTCAACTGGCATCCTACCCACTGCGGTAACTAGATTAATAACTGCCACAATTCCAATGCAGCATTCGGGATCCTTTCCAAACTATTATCCACCCCCATATCCCCCATTCGCTTATGTTGGTTAAGTAGGCAGGAAATCCACCAATGTTTTTTGTGCAAATAAATAAATACTCCAAAAGCGGTGATAAAATGTTATAAGTAGATCTAAGATTTTACTATTGTCTAATTTTCACAAATTTCAAATTTTGTAAATACCTTACGCCTAGAATACAACCTATTGAAATTCATTTTTATACCCCCCAATAAAATGTTTCATCGATTAATTAATTGAGATCTTATAAGAACTTGTTGTTGGCCATCTAAAAACGGACTCACGTGGCTATAACACTACTAGTAAGCTGACTCAAGGATCTAAGCTTACGTGCTTGGGTAAATAACTCCATAACAGTATGGCATAGCGAAAGATAAAGTACGAGCAAGCCTCCTTTGATTTAAACTCGGCTTCCGAACATAAGCGATCTCCCCCAAAAGAAATATCCAAGCTGGTCTGGGCCTAACAAACTAATCTCGAAACCGCAGATAAAGGCTCCTAACGCACAATACTCTAACAATATGGATTTCTTGCTCGCGAGTAAGAGGCTAGGCACAAAGCAGAGCACCAGAGTATATGCGTCAGCACTCAACCACAGTGGCAGCGTCTTTCTCCAAACAGCTCTAGACTGCAGCCTCAAAAAACCCGAAGAGTAATGCCCTGAATGAAGCTTCCCAGAATCACCTCTTTATTTCATTAATAGACCATAAAGGCGAGAACGGGAAGATGTCTGCTAGCAGTGTAAGAGGGTCCCCGCCAACATAAGCTGCAGCAGCATACAAAAACTATTAGCAAAATAATGCACTTAAAGATTTCATCTCTAGACGCAAAGTATTTCGCGACATCTCAGCGTGATCCTCTTAATTGACTCCAGTGCCAGTAGCCTTTTTCATTTCCGAGTATTCCACTTTGATATGTGGTCTCCTTATTATTTAGCTAGAGACGATTCCGCTTGGCGCGTGGTGTGCAAAAAGTGAGCAATTTCATTCTGAATTGAGAACAGCAAAATGAAAGCTAAGCGGAATTGCGATCAATATAATTTTATAAAAGTAGTAGATGTACATGCCTGCTTAAGACATTTTTAGTGATCCATTCTTACGTTCCTAAACCATCGTGTCTATATTGATACTCTTTAAAAATACAAAATGTTTCATTCCAGCTATGTTCCAAATTTGGTGTCCGTGCCAATATCGATAACTTAAAAAAGCAACCCTGTTTAATTGTGAATATTTCCTTGTAGCGAAAATGTAAGTAAATAATTAAGGAGAATTGTGTGTTTTTAATAATATGTTAATACCGGTTTTTGAGCAAAACTGCATATATGTGTGTCGGGAGTGAGACCGAATGCAAAAAAGAAGCCAAACATTTACTATATTGTGCCAAACAGATACATATGAATGCACCTACATACATACATACGTCCATGCATTTGAGTGTGCATGCAAACGTAAGTTGAAATTGGGGTTGTGAAAACAAATACAACATAACAAATGTAGGTAGAATGTAAATGGTTACATGTACGTGCAATGTATGTTGTAGTTGTGTGCTTAAGCCGATTTAAGAACGGTATCTGGTGTGGGTGTATGCATATGTACACAGATATCAACCCGTACATCTATCTGTAAACATCGTTAACTGGCTCCGCTGATGAGCTAAGCGGCGCCCTCTTTATATATCGTTAATAAATTCGCTATTTTGATTTAAGCCTTTTTAATTAGTAAGCATACCAATTTCCAATAATTACGCTGGATTTTGGCAGCGATTGGCGTTTACCAAATAAGTACCTACATATTTGACTTCAACAGTCCAAGTGACCAAGTGCTCTTCAGAGTGATGCGGTATCTTGATATCTTATACTTGAGAATAATAATAGACGGTTGCGGGAAAGAAATCAGATCCCAGCTCCGAATATTCAAGCCAAGCCGTCTTAACACAGATTTAAGGTTCAATCCTGATTCAATAAATAACACAGCTCAGTGTTGTTCTTTGGATTTTTGCCCAGCTCTTCTTCTGACTCAGTTTCTGGTATTTTCTAACATTTGATTGTGGTTTTAAGTGGAATTACGGTCATGGAGGGTGTCATGGGCCTTAAAAACAGATAAAACTGTGTAAACTTTGTGTAAATTCTTATTTCCAAGCAGCGAAAGCTTTCTTTCTCTGCCGGCACGGTTGAGTTCTTTCTGCACATCTACTGCCGTTCTTCTCAATTTTTCATAACCATATAACCAGGCTGCCATGTTTGATCTTATGGTCAAGATAAACTAAGGTCTGATAGTGATTGTGGCACTTTTCAGGTTACTATCACTTTATGGCCGAGTTTCTCTATCTACAACTTACTTTATATACGTTTCTGTTTTCCGATTTCTGAGATTGGTAAAAGGTGTCCTTGTAAGAATAGCCGTTAGCCATTTAAGTACTGTGCTTACCACGGTGGTAGGATTACTATCTCTCTCAGCTGGAACCTTGGTCGTCAAGAAAAGCCTTAAACTAACGGATGACCTTAGACAGCGTTGGCAGTTCCAAGTTGAATAATTTTATAAGAGAAAGTAATCATGAACTACTAAACCGAATCGAAAAAACAGTTGTGGAGCGAGTCGGCGCATAAAAACGCCTTCATCTTCATCCCCGATTTAAAACCCCATCTATTATACTCAAATCTGTTTAGATTTCCAGGTTACCATCTTTTAATGAATCTTATTAAACAACAACTTCAGAATTGGAGTGTTCATTTCAACATATATCGCTTATAATTAATAACTTATTGATGTTATAAATTCCAAATATTTATCGTTTTGCTTTCGTTTTTGACTAGAAATACTAAAATGATATTATGAACTGTAATATAAATATGTTTTCTTTTATTTTCCCAGATTTGCACATATTTTTGAAATATGTCTGTGCACTATAAATTCAAAAGTACGCTCCACTTTGACACAATTACCTTTGATGGGCTACATATTTCTGTTGGAGATTTGAAAAGGGAAATAATTCAGCAGAAGCGCTTGGGTAAAATAATCGATTTTGATCTGCAAATAACAAATGCCCAAAGCAAAGAAGGTTTGTAACATGTCCGAGTTTCGAAGTATGCAAAGCTTATTCGTGTTTTCTTCTTTTAGAATATAAAGATGATGGATTCCTAATACCAAAGAATACCACACTTATAATATCTCGGATACCAATTGCCCACCCAACCAAAAAGGGATGGGATCCACCAGCCGAGAATACTTTTTCAACTGCACCGCCTAGCAAGCAGGATAATTTTAATATGGACCTGTCCAAAATGCAAGGCAGCGAAGAGGACAAAATACAAGCAATGATGATGCAAAGTACTGCAGATTATGATCCAAAAACGTAAGTAGCATTTCGGTTGTTTTCTAACTAATTTGGATAAGTTACACAGTCTGAATGAAAAGCTGTTCATCTGGCATTTACCATTTTCAGTTCATTTTGTTCATTTCATTAGATTAAAATATCATCAACCAAGGTCTTAAACCATATATTTAAGGCCGTTTTATAATTGATCTACCTTTTAATGACATCCTTTTACTTTAGAAGCAATTTGTATAAAATTTAACCTGTTTGTAATACTTTTATCCAATTTTAGGTATCATCGGATTAAAGGACAATCTCAAGTTGGTGAAGTTCCGGCTTCCTATCGTTGTAATAAATGCAAAAAAAGTGGTCACTGGATCAAAAACTGTCCTTATATATTAGGAAAAGACCAATATGAAGTTAAAAGAAATACGGGAATTCCACGTTCATTTAGAGACAAGCCTGATATGTAAGTACACAATTTTCTAAATTTTTGCGCTATTATTATAATTATTTTTGTATTGATTTCAGGTCGGCTGAACAAGAAACATCCAAGTTCATTTTGCCTGTGGAGGAAAAACAGGAAATTCCCGAAGATTTGATATGCGGCATATGCCGGGACATATTTGTGGATGCAGTTATGATACCCTGTTGTGGTAGCTCATTTTGTGATGATTGTAAGTGTGGGATTGTTTAAAAAGTAAATACAATAGCAGACACTAACATTTTGTGATCTAAAATCGGGTTTTTTGTAAACTATATTTGGTCTCTTAGTCACAAAACTTATGAGAAAGTGGAATTGAGAACAAGGTTGCATAAGTAGATTTCCGTTTCCATACAGTAGAAGAAGGGAAATGATTCACATTGAGTGGAATAGTCTTGCGTCAGCTGTTTGAAGTAAAATAAGGCCCACTGCATAGTACTTAGGCTTCTCAAATCTGCTCTAAAGCGTAGAATTACTTGTAGGAATCGTTAATGTCATCTCTGTGCTATTATTTATATTTCCATATTTATCTTATTTCAGGTGTGCGCACTTCATTACTGGAATCTGAAGATAGCGAGTGCCCGGATTGTAAGGAAAAAAATTGCTCACCAGGATCACTAATTCCCAATCGATTTTTGAGGAATTCTGTCAATGTTTTTAAAAGTGAAACTGGATATAAGCTCAAAACTGGTAAGACATTTATTATTTGTTTAAACTAAAATGGTGTAGATCATATTATCATATATTTATATATTCTATTAGATATATTATCAGTAAAACTAACTAAAAATGTGTTTCTTTTTCAGATAGAAAAGTGGAAAAAGTAGAAAAACCGTCTGCGGAGGAGGAGCCTAAAATCGAAAATATTGAAAAAATTGAACCACTTCTTGACCCGCCTGAAAAGAAAGAAGAAGAGATTTCCAAAAAGTCACCACCAGGCACTGCTGATACTGTTGAGGCACCGCCAAAAGAAAAGGACAATGATTCTGATTTTGAGGATAATATAACAATTAAAATGCCCCAGAAAAATATCGATTCTAACACAAACGCCTCCTCCGGCAAGGTAAGTTCAAAAACGAATTGCGACAACATTTTTATTAACTATCATAAAAGTAGAGCACCAGTTTAATGCAACTCCACTACATTTTTGTTGTCTTGTAATACTCAAATACTCATCCAGGAGAAGAGGCCGGATTATTTTAAGGTCGATTATGTAGCAGTTGATTTCTAAGAGTTATTTTAAAGTCGGTCTAATGTTTAATATGATTTCATTTTCTTATTTGGACAGGTACCGCCTCTGATTTCGGAAAAAATACTTACTGATTCTAAGCCGCATCGACGCGAACATAGCAAAGAATACATACCTGATCATGATATGAAACCACGATCATCAAATAAATCTGAGGGTGGGGGAAAACACCAAAATGAAAGAAGTCTGCTACCCACACCAATTGGTATGCACCATAACTATCAAGGACATGTTATGAACGAATCGGATGACTCTCATCGCATTGGCATTTATAAACCACCTTACATTCAAATGCCGAGGCTACCTCCGTTGCATATGATTGGACATCATATGCCGCCTTACAACAATGGATACAATAACATAGGTCACAGACCTCCAATGAGGTATGCAAATGTTAATTTAATGTTTTTATTATTTTTTAAACACTTGCGCCGATATCCTGTCTTCTACATAGACCTATCTGTCACATAAACCCACAAATAATGCAGCAAAATCCCAGTTTATCTGACACTTAGCACCTATTTAAAAGCGAGGTCATTCAAAATATGCGACAATTTGTATCTATAATATTTTTATTCCCAAGATCTTTACCTAATTCAATTTTAACGTATCTTACGTATTTCAGCTTTGTTCCATATCAAAATCAATCTGTTCATCCAATGCGTCCACCATATGAGTCCAGCGGAAATATGAATATGAATCCATCGCAAACATTTCCATCCGCAAGCTTGGCGTCAATATATCAAGGAGTAGCTGCAAAAGTGGGATCTGGGTAAGTTCATTTATATAACTACAGGCTATGTAGGTTTAGATTAGCTGACTGTATTTGATTCGAATGTTATAGACGCGACTTATATAAACCCTTTCTATAGTCTATCCTTCTCGGTTTCGAAAGGTTTCTTTGATAAGTCGTCAGTTAATATGTAATTAATTAGGGTTTTTATTGCTTAAGATTGTTTTAGAGCAAGATTGATGGTTATGGTAAACAGTTACTCAGTTTAGCAAGAAAATCATGCGGCAGGGAGCAGTTAATATAAGTCTTACGCCCAGAGAACCCATGTCAGCCAAGAATCGGGGCTCAAAGGTGCCGAATCCAGCTGAATAAGACCATATGACTTATCGTAGGTGTGGGTTAACGTCTTCAGAAGTGATTCTAAAGGTCCTATATCCAGAATTATTTAGGATAACTAAATAAAAAGACACACTGGCTACTTCGGACGAGATAGGTCGGGCGTAGCGCTTCAAGGGCCAGGCGGGCTATGCCTATTCCAAATCTGTTTTACTTAGAGCCCGTTTTAATATTAGTTGAATACTCAAAACAATTAATAACGATGAGGATATCAAATTATACTTAAATTTACCTGCTTAGCTAAATCTAAATCCTATGCCTTCTTAATAATATTGATACTTATATTTGTGCATACTATTTATATTTGCAGGCTTATTGACGATCCCCTAGAGGCTTTCAACCGCATTATGAAGGAAAAAGAGAGAAAAAAGGTTGAGCGGCGTCGAAGCACAGATCATCATAGATCTAGATCGCCAGATAGACAACGGCATCGTTTCAAGTCTCCTGTCTATGATAAGGATCCCCCAAGAGATATGAACATGAAGGAAAAGCGAGCACGGTCTCGTGACAGGAAACGTGAATACTGCTATGACAGGAGGCCAGCTCGAGTTATACGCCGTTCTTGCAATGGATCCAAATCACCCAGTGATAAAATCAAGAGGTTACCTAATAAAACAAAACATATCCATTTACATATTTCTCATATACTTTTTTTCCATTAGTGCTTATAAGTTAATCAGGACGGTAAAATTTAATCTTTTGATTTGCCCGGATCAAATTACGAAAGTCAAGTTGTAATCTTCAATTATGAAGAGCTTACGTTTCTTACATTTTGAACCTCTAGCTCCTGCCATCTTTAAAAACTTTTGGTTTTTTAATGCCAAGTCTGTATGGGCTTTTTTACATTTCAGGTCGAAAGTGCATCCTTTCTGCTGCATTAAATTATTTTTTACTGTTGGAACCTTTGTTACAGAATTTGTAGGGCTTATACAATTCTCGTTATCTTGCAAGGGAAAATCAAAACTTTTAGCTCTTACTACATACCTCTTTTATGTCTTCCGATCGTTCGAATTGATAGAAAACATCCAACTTAACAGCTGCTCACGCACTTGTCGGTCGTTACCGATTGTATCTTATGCACAAAAAGCTGATAGAATAGAAGCTGTTCATGTAATATAAGCGATTCCGCTTTGGTTTGGTCTTGCAGTTCTCAATTCCGAATCAAATTGCTGACATTTTTCCTTAGGCAAACGAAATCGGCACGAGAAAATCAAGCGAAACGATCGAAAATGGAACATTCGGAATTGAAAGTGGCTATCAATTATTCAGCTAGAGCGCTTTGGTATGCATCTTTCACACAGTAAGGGGTCCCTATTTTTCTCGATCCCTATGATTGGGACCCCTATGTGCTGCTGCAACGCTGCCAATGCTATCGAGCTATCGGACGAAGCTGCGAAGACCTGCAGCATGTGCTCACTCCAAACCTGTAGATTCAAGAACCATACAAACTCGTAATGCATGTGCATGGTGCACGTTTTCACAGCTTCGACAAGCAAAGTACTTGGAAACATTGGAATATTGAATGATATAGAGGGAAAACTTTCGCAGCTATCATTAAAGTTAATCGATCTGTAGTTCCCATTCCCTTGTGTTAACAATAAAACCTAAGCCGTGGGATAATCTCGACTTGAATTGCCGTCAAATCCTTAAATATTTTAATCAAATATTTCCAAAGTACACCACTTATTTTTTTTTTTTACTAATATTTCTTTCCATTATTTCTCCATTTTGATTCGTTTTTTTAAATCAGGTCTGGACATCGTCGTTCTCCAACTCCAAAGGCGGTATATAAAACTGATTTTAAGGACAAGCCCTATTCCAAACCGTATGGAACAAAGGTTGATGTAGTAGAGCCGCCACCACCCGGTTTTGAATCTTCTCATCTACCAGATAATGAGATTTACAAAAATAGAAATAAAGCGAGTCCGGAAATGCCACATATCAAAAATGTGCATGCCAAAAAAGTTGAGGATGAAGTTGTTCCACGAAAGAGGCACAGGTCTAGTAGTAGAAATAAAGACTTGGAATTGGCTGACAACTATCGAAGTCTGACGCCACCCACCAAGTCCTATTCGGCAAAGATTGCCATCTCTGAATTGCACGAGCCTTATGGAGGTTCCCCCAAGACCCCAGAGAAAAGAGCAGATGTCTTTGCAGATACTAAAATCTTGCTGAGTTCGCCCAGATTGAGTTCGGATCTCTTGGACATGTGCAATCCCATGGGAAAGGAGAATAAGCTTAAACTAAGTCTGCAGTTAAAGGAACGTAAGAAAAAGAAGAAAGTTAAATCAGAACGTAAAAAAAACAAAAAAGATAAGAAGGAAAAGAAGGAAAAGCCGAAGAAAATTCACTTACCCGATGTTGATGAACCCATTGCAAAGCGCTCATCCATAGACCTGGCGAAAACAATTGCCAGCAACAGCACATTGAACATGTTTGGCGATGCAGATATCAATCCCATTTCCAGAGAATCAGATTCTATTACGAATAGGATGAGTCCAAGCTGTGCGGAGAATATGAAGATTGACCAGCCCCTTAACGACTCCACATTAGATTTAGAGGATACTGACCTACATTTCGATGAGGATAGCAGCGGTGAAAACGTTGATTCGGTTCACATATCGAAATGGGAATTGGATGACAGTACTTTAAACCCCAATTTAGTGGATCTTTCGAAGAAGCCGATGAGCTGCAGTGCTGACGAGCATTCTGAAATAACCTCTGACGTTATTCGCAAGGCAGAAAACGCCATCTTTGCAAAAGCTATCAACGCTATAAGACCTGTAGAGTTTCAAGTTGTAATCAATTCCAAAGGAAACAGCAGAGACCGTTCCGTTTCAATTAGAAGCGATCCCAAAGATCGTCCGCACTCTCCCAAGCGCACTACAAACAAGTCAATCAAGGACCGGCTTGGAAGTAAAGTCGCTCAGGATAGGAATTACTCACCAGATCGATCAAAGGAAAAGCGGAGAGAAAGCGCTGGCAAAAATAATGACGACGATGATAAATACAGAGTCAAATCGGATCATCACAGTGGCCGAAAGAAGGATAGACATTCAAAGGAACGCTCCTCTCCAACGGAAAGAAGGCATTCGAGTCAAAGTCGAAGAACTCGTCCAACTAACGACAAGTCTGACAATAAGGATCAAAGTTTTAACGAGAGCAATAAGAACAACCGGCAGTTCAAGGAAAGATCCAAGACTCGATACGAAGAACACAGTAGTGAAGATATGGATAGAAATGGCTGTAAAAATCAAAAATCGGGGGAAGGCCGAGTTATATCTTCGGTGGCATCGAGGCCAAGTCGCCCATGTCGCCCCGATAATCCGTTTAGAAAATTTCGAGACAGTAGCTCGTCAAATAATTTAGTTTTAAGCTATGATAACACAATACAAATCGATAATGCTCCACAGTCTGCTGATCTAAGTAGCGATTATCTATTTGAGCAAAAGAGACGAAAGGAAAAGAAGGTGCGGAAACATTTAAAGAGCTCGTCAACGGAATCCTTAAGAAGTGAGAAACGCAAAGATTTAAAAAGTAAGAAAAGGAATAAAATTGTGAAAAAGAAGAAAAAATCTAAAAAATAAAATGCTTACACATGGTTTAATAACAAAGATATTATGGAAATTACTTTGTACAAAACAAAATTGTTAATAAATGTATATAATTCATAAATAATAGTTTGCAAATAAAGCAAAGTTATTTAAGAATATAAAGTGGGATAACGACGGGATGGTCACTCGCTGCTATATCGGAGTGGATGAAGGATACTTTCTTACAGGTTGGGCTGTGTGGCATTAACTCCATGTTTGTGGAACAGAATGCATCAAAGAAAAATAATGTTCCGCAGTCTTACTGGAACTTCTGACCGCACGGAGATGCGTGAGGGTGGACTAAGCAAGAATCATCCAAGCTTCAAAGACTCTATCAACAAAAGAGCATTCATGCTAGGGATGTCAGATGTCAACAAAGCTCTTACTGAAAACTGTTTTGTAAAAAGCTTACTGTAATAGCACACAGGATTTACCATGGAATCAGGCATATCATGCCGGTCTGCCTACTTATTCCCTTGGTTTTTCCATTATAGTAAAGCAAAGCAAGTATAGTACACAGCCATGCTTCGTACGATTATAAATTAGTGAGCTCCGAAGATCGCTCCGAAGGTAAGCTGAGTATATGAAGTTCTGCTGCATCAAAATTATTGCTAAGCATTAGGTTTTGTTGGTACAGAGTATATTATAGTCGAGCTTGAACGACGTTCTTAAATGTTGATATCGATACATTTTCATTCACAGCTTGTTTTTTTCTTTCGACATAACAACAACTAATGAGCGCCATTACATTAAAGCAAAGCTTGATTGCGAAATTACTGTATTATTTGTAAAACCGCTATGTACTTCGGCAGCGACAGCAATACTATCGGATATCGAGAGTTATATATCGATGACAGCCATGGCCAGTGCGAGTTCTTTAATTTACTTTCCATTTATTTACATTTCACGAACTAGAAAGTCGCCGGCTTAAGAACGACACAACGAACTGCGAATGTCAAAGTACCAACATTTACAATCACAAAGCTTTCGCGATATCGAAAATGGCAGCATGGCTGATAATAAAAATTAATATCACGAATTGAAAGTTAAAATTAGTTGTGAAATATCTCGAAGTAGTGAAGTATGTTTAATTGCAATAACATTGGATATGTATTGAGAAAAACTCGAAGATGGTTTCGAACGCTTTCGGTAAGTATCTTCCACATCCCACTATTGCGGTGACGTCTCAGATTGCCGCTCTGTCCATACCAGTTGTGGTAATTTCCTTTGGACCTGCCGCTTCCGCTTTTTTACACCAACTGCCACCTACCAGCCAAACTCCATTCCTACATTCCTACATTCTATTAAACTTCCTTTGATCGATCGATGTATATTTATGGCGCTGTATGCGTCAAGCGGTGTGCGCTCTCTCATTTTCTCTCGCACTGGCTCTCTTTGCTCACGCTTAAGACCTAATACTCGTACAGTAAAAAGTGTATACCACAAATCAGCAATCGCAAATCACTAATCCCTAATTTTCTTTATCTAATGAAGGGGTCCATTGTTTGCCCGAATATCCTTATTGCAAGGTAGACTCACACACCATCAATTTTATATGTAGTTTTATTGAGATTTTGTATTCGAAAAACAGGTTGATTACATACAAAATGTGACTAAAATTATTCGATATTGCTTAGGCCATCTATAAATGAACTGGCCATTGGGCTAGGGGTTCTAGAAGTTATGTTATCATTTCCGAAATCGTCTGAATTGCCATCATCTGAAATTAAACAAAAAAACAATTTATTATTATTGCTGTATTAATTGTTTATTCAAATACTTACTTTGCTCCAGAAAATTTGATTTTCTAGTTTGAGGTGCGGAATTCAGAGAAGTCACTAGTTGACCACACGCTTGATCTGCCGTTTCCAGTGTCGTTGGTAAATCCAATAGACGTTGATTTTGAATGCCATCCCCGGGTCCCATATGAGAAATATGGTTGAAATTAGTCGGAGCGGATATCATCTTTGATCTTCGATCACTACAATTGAAATGGGTAGCATTTAAATAGTTTATATGTGGTTGATGGAATTAAACGGTAGGAGTTTGTTACATTGAAGCAAATAAATGGAAATCTACATAATTTTTCTGTTAAGTATAGCATTTCATTACTTGCTCTAATCTCTAAAATCACAAGAAAGCTTTGAAAAAATCGATGCAAACTCAATTCAAGACAACGCTTCTGCCAGAAGTTGTAAATATCCACAAAATATTTAAGAAATGAAAATATGATAATTAAAATGTTGCCTTTGAAAAGGAGCTATGAGACAGTCTACTAATTATACGGAAGGCTAACTTCTAAGTACCTAATCGATATTAAATCTTCTTTATACAGCTGCAAGGGATATCAGATCAAAAATATCAAAATAATTATTTCTATGCGTTGTAAAATTCTGCGCAAAACTAAAATATGATTTACAAATTGCTACATTTATTCTTATAAATTGTTAGATCTTACCTTTTCACAGTTTTATTGATCTCTCTAATTGAAAATCGTCGCTTTATATTAGCAAACCCCTTTCGATTACCATCGCGGTGTTGTAACAGTCCTTCTGTGATAGATATAAGATGTAAATCAGTGGGTCTCATTATTTTCCACAACTATGATTAAAATTACAATTTCCACTTACTTGTGTGTATATTGGCCAAGTACACAATTAAAGGTGTATCGTTAACAGATGCTAGTACAACATTTCCAAGGTTATTTAAGGGAAGTGATTGCTTCAATCCAATTGACTGTACCCATTCGGCTGTTTGAGTGTTGAAAATATCCAAGTGTGTGTCAGAAAATACCAACAAATGGCCATCACAATAGGCTGGTAGAAACAAAATTGTGGTATTAATAAGCGAACTTTGAGCTAGGAGAGTTATGAATTAGTTAAACTTACTTATATACGTTGGAAAAGCTGGATACATTATTTCTCTGTCCCGTGATTTTCGTCCTTGCAAATCCACATATATGGCGAGTGTTTGAAATACCAACAAATACTCTCCAAAATTTCCGCCGCTTGGACAAAGTATTTCAATAACACGAACAGCATCCACTCCAGAGTAATTTAAGAATGCGCATAACTGATTTTCTGGATGCACTAAAGCTGTGTTTTGAGAAAAACCATATAGAAAGGTATTAAAATGGAGGTAACAGATAAATCTAGCATATCTATGAATTGGCTTGAGATGAAATAGTACAATGAGAATTATGGGTGAATTATATATGCTGTAGATTGCGCTATACTTACACATCGCAGTTGCCTCCCCTCTCAAGAAGTACGCTGTAAATCCACTTTGGTGAGCTACAACTAATCGCATATCGGACAGAATTTGCAAATGTTGAGCCAAATATCCAATCGTAAATTCGCATGTCTTTTGGTGTCTTGTGCGCGTTCGATTTATCTCATAGACGATAATTTGGGTATGGTTATTCGGTCGCTTCAGTGCAATTATAAACGAATAAACAATATTTGGAAAACGTCGAATTATACCAGTGCAAGCGGATATGCAGTTTTTCGACTCTATCACTTTGATCCATTCAACGTCACTAGCCTCCAATGCTCTAATCGGTAGTAGCCTTAAATTGCGTTGTTTTCCACAAAGAATAACCAGAATCTGTTCCTCTTCAATGTACCATAACTGAAGGATTTTTTTGCTTTCGCCAATACGAGCAATTTCTGAAAAGAAAAACGAAAACTGATAAGTTTCAGTGGCAGGTCAGAGCTAGTTTGCGCACTATGCTCTCTAAACGAGTATCACATACTGGCAAACATATGGTGTTTGGGTGGCAGCCAATTATACGTACCATATTGATCCAAATTTATGTAAAACAGGCCATCCTCAGTTCCTAATAAAATTTGGTTTGGATATATTATTACGGAGCACAACGCATTTCTTATTAACGATAATGTACTATCCAAAATCTCATAGACCTTGTAAATGGCAGTATTTGGTAAACTGTTACGCTTCAAAATTCGATGTAGCTCTCCCAATGCAATAACCCATTTCGATTTCTCTGACTCATTATCGGCAAGCATTAGAGTGTTTAACGAGAGACCGCTTTCAATCAGGGCAGTTTTAATCTAGAAAGAAATGAGAATAATACAATTAGCCGGTTCTTCTTTGAAGCTGCCATTTTAAGAAAGGAAATCGTTACCTTAAATATACATGGCACATCTTTTTTGGCGGCGTGAATGACATCACTCTCTCGTACACTGCCAACGGAAAACTCGGGATCTCGCATATCTAGGACCTGCGACACGCTAACGCTTGGTAGCGCCGATCGATCAGGAGAAATATCATACAGAAATAATTTAAAATCGCACACCACCACAAATTGGCGTATCCATCCGCGTTTTATCACACCCGACTTGGGTACTTTAACATAGCCCTCGTATGCTGTTCCTATGCCTCTTGTTGGATCTATACCCAATGGCCTCTTGGTTTGATCAATGGGAACCGGACAAGTGGTGGGTACCTTTTGACAGCATATGGTATGGCATGCAAATCCACATATTTCGCACACAACCCCCTGCCTGGTCAGGCCGACCATTAACGAAGTGCAGTGGTTGCATTTGGTGGGGCTACTGAAAGTGCGCACCAGGAATTGATGGATTGCAGTATTACTCTCCATTTTCTTTTGAGATTCGTCGAAAACCAATTCATTTTCCACACGTAATGCATCGTTGGCTGGCGCTTCTTTTGCCTCGTTGCTGTCCTTGCTGAGACGTAGAGCATACTTTGAATCATAGTTGAAAAGTATTCCCGAGTTCGGACTTTGGAAAAAATTTTGAGCCGCCATGAAACCGTCCCCGGAATCACTGAAACCGGGATCGGATGTGTTAATGACTTCTGAATTTTTGGAGGCATCCCTGAAGAACGCATTGCTGAGTCCATGGTGTGTGGACTTGTTTAAAAATGACTCTGGGTATTCCAAACTTCCTTTTTGTATATCCCGAAGTTCATTTTCCTTTTTTTGAAAGTCATGCAAAATGGAATCGTATCTCTTTTTGTAGTCGCGAACTTCTTTCTGTGTTGAAACGAGATCAGCTCTGGTTTGGCTCAGCTCATCGGAAATGAGTGCCTTGGCCTGAACTTCCCGCTGAAGAGCACTTTGCAAATTAAGCAACTCCATTTTATCCAACTTCTGGGAGCGTCTGTTGCGCCAGTTTTTGTGATCGATTGCATTGTTGTTAAAGGTACCCACATGCTTTAGGTACTCCAGTTCTTCCGTCATTTTGGTGGCCAGTGCTTGTAAATAGCTTCTCGCATCCTTCTCATCGGATACCCACTGAATTATCTCTGCCATTTGTCGCTCCCATTGGTTTATAGCTTCACGTTTCATGCGCAATTCCTTAAATATTTCATCATCCTCTGCTTGCAGTTCCTTCAAGCTTTTTGATTTTAGGCTCACTTCTGAACTCAACCTCTGTTTCTCCTCGAACCACGATGATTTTTCCAAATCATATTGTTTTCTTAGTTCCGAAATGGTGTCTGCCGAATCGGACAGTGACTCTAGTTGGTTATGCTTTATCTTTTCGTGTGCCGCATGCAATTCCTTTGAAAGGGCTATATTTGAGTTTTCCAGCTCGCCGAGTTGCTCACGAAGCGCCTCTATTTCCAAATTGTAGCGCGCCTGTTGATGATCTAGTTTTTCGGAATACTGAAATTCGAGGCGTTCTATCTCGTATGTAGATATATCCGAGGATATGCTCAAGGGCAGAGTTGTCTCCAAGTTTGTGGCTGATTTTCGTAGTTCCAGTTGCAGCTGCCTACAGCATTCCTCGGCGCGTTCTCTGAGCTTTTTCTCCTTGGAGGCTTCAATAACCGCTTCCTCAATATGGAGTTCAAGTTCCCTGCGTGTTTTGTCAGACTTGCGCAGTTCATTTCTGAGACTATCGTTCTTTTGCATTGCACCATCGAGCTCCTCCTCCTTATCTCTCACCTGTCTGGAAAGTTTCTGTTTCTGATTCCGCAACTCGGACAGTTTTTCCGTAACCTCCGAGTATTCCAGCATTGCAATATTGCGCTGGGAAATAGCGTCTTGAAGTTCTGAGTCCTGGATTTTAAGCCTTTCAAAAATCTCATTATTTTGTTTGGTTAATTCGCTCTTTTCCTGCTTGGAATGAACAAATTGCTCGGTAATGGTTTTCAACTGTTTCTCGAGTGCTTCCTTCGAGTTGTCCGAGTTTTTGGTGGTTTCACTAGAAAGCAACGGGCTTTGCAGATTCTCATCTTCGAAAAGGGAGTTTTGGCTTTTTACTTTTGAGAAGGTGTCTGTGTTTTTTGGCTCTGCCTGAGAATTGTTCAGCGAAAAGGTGAACCCAATGAATGGCAAATGGATACCGGAAAATGCGGGATTTGCAGTGGGAGGCATTGAGTCCGTTAATCGGACATCATTATCGTCCACATCAAAATTGGAAGTATCGGTGGGACTGGACACTTCCGGCACATACGGTGCTGCCCCGCATCTTATATTTTTCCAGTCTATTCCAGTGAACCAAGGGTGATCCATGAAATCCTGTATTCCATTTTGCCCCAGCCGATTCTCGGGAATGCATATGAGTTTACAAAGCAAGTCCCGAGATGTCTCCGACACCTTATAGTTGATGGTTTCTTGGGCCGGTAAATTGAAGCAATTTTGATGGTTCATTATTTTGCCATAAGTCTCCACTAAGCTTTCGGCATAGAATGGAGTTTCTCCATACAGCATTTCATACATACAGACACCAAGCGACCACCAGTCACACTCCGTGCCATACCGCCCCTTTCCATCTTCCATGGCTCTCAAAATTTCGGGGGATATATAATCTGGTGTGCCTACGGCAACATTCGATTGAACCGTACCATCTTTCTCCAGTCGCAGACACGAACCAAAGTCTGCCAATCGCACATGCCCTCTTTTGTCCAGCAAAACATTATCCGGCTTTATATCTCGATGAACATACTTGATTTGATGAATGCTGTTGATGGCCAAAATCATTTCGGTAATGTAAAACTTTGCCATATCCTCTGGCAGTTTGTCCTCAAACTTGCTCAATAATGTTAAAAGATCTCCACCGCAGTAGTAGTCCATAACAAGATACTGGAAAATAACAGAAGGATTATATTACAAATGAGATATTAAAAAGGGATCAAGAATGTATAGGATATTACCTATAGATCGGTAGCTAAAGATACAGTTTTTGACTAAAATTCAGTATTTTAAAGTGTAGCAATTTGTTTTCTAGTTTCTACATTGATCTTGAGTTGGATATATGATCTGTTAAACCATATATTGAAACTATCCCTACCAATTGGTACCAATTGGCATATTTCTGCTCATCTTAAAGTAAACATACCAGATTAATATTGTCTTGAAAGGCGTAGTGCAAGTTTGTTATCCACTGTCTGTCTCCAAACACCAAAACGTCTCGTTCTTCTCGAAAACATGCAGTTTCGGCTCGCTTTAACATCTCCCATTTGTTTAAAATTTTCATTGCAAATATTTTTTCCGTTGACATCATCTGCACCACGCAGACCTCACCAAAGGCACCTCGTCCTATAATTTTTAGTATTTCGAAATCCTCACGACATAGTCGAAGTTTTCGTATAACATGTACAAAGGGTTTAGCTGAAATAAAAAAAAAGAGCAGGACAAAAGGTTTTATAAGTGGACTGAAATTGGGAATATTTAAAGCAATGAACTAAATAATATGCTCCATGTGTTTAAAGTGAATGGAGACGACTCCCCTTATATAATACATGCAGGTAGATTAAGTTTGAAATGAAACGTTAATAAGGTTCTCAGCATAGAAATGGTTGAAGACACATTTCTGGTAAGATAAGCAGACAACATAGAGGCATGGATAGAGTATGCACAATGTAAGCTCAACTAAGTGATAAATCGTGTCATAAATGGGATAATCACACACCGACTACAACTAGCAAAACATAAATCAAAGCTACTTTTAGTCAGGAGATGGGAAGTTTAACTGGAAGTAATCCTGAGGGGTACTCGATGGTACTTTGATGACTAAGGACTCACTTGGCTCGCCTCAACGCCTCGAACAATGAAATTCTTGTATATAGATATGATATTTGGGCAGTTTCAAGACCAACCGTTGAAACGTGCAAGACAGAAACTATCACCAAGTGGCATTGTAGATGGACCAGTAGACCTATGTCTGAGATCAATAGTACACTTCGCAGCCAGCAGGAAGATGTGGATTACTATCTAACACCATCAATCATACACTCAAGAGCAATGCTGCGTGTTTAGATTCACAGTGAACGAAAAGGGAAGAAACCTTCAAGAATGTGTAGGATATGCAACACCAGAGAACATCGTGGCGAATAGAACTTTTAGGAGACAGTTTTGCATAGAAATAGTGAACTTGGTTGCCATAGAAACGATTGGTCTGACAGCGATTTTATTTTTTGGATTTTTAGGGACTTTGTCTACCCTACACCTTGTTTTTTCGATTATTTTCTTGTTTTTTATATAGCTAGGAAATTTAAAATTATTTATTATGGTTATAAAGCTGATTATAGCTGTTTAATTAATAATCAAATGGAATATTTACATAGTTTTAGAAAATCCGAAACTCCTTTTTCTCTACGAAGGGATGAATTACTGCATTCATCATAAAGTACTATAAATGTATCCAATAAATAATCCAATGAAAAGTGATACCCATCACTATCTTCTCCCAAGTTGTATTGTGACGTCCATATTCGTTCTCCCATCGATTCGTGTAATATATATTCGAGTAGTTTGAGCCTTTTATTGCAGCTCGTTGTGGGTAGATCTGAAATGATTTAAATGATTTATTTAATTGTAATTAGAAATATGTGCAAAGGGACATTCTGTATTTTCCGATCTTATTCATATAATGGTCTAGGCCTTTCAAAGAGGCTGTAGATACTATTGGATTCCTAATGACAACTGCAGTGAGCTGTTTGGCTTCTTCGCATAAGCCGCGGCATGCGTTCATCCTGGGCAATGTGAAAAGCGAAATTTGTTCGGTCCCTGCGGGCCAGGCATGAGCATAGCTGCTTGCTTGCACGCCATGACGGATTACGTTCTCCTGGCTTGTAACAAAGTGTTCCCGTGTTTCCATGGCAATGAATTATAGATTGCACACTGCAACGAGGCCAGTTGAGCACACGCAGCGGGTTAACGCGAGTATATAAGAAGCCTCTACTTAACTGAACCATCCGGTAAATATGTACTTAAAACAGAGACTTTTCGCTGACCAAATTTGAGCTTCTAAAGATTCGCCAGATTGGTTTATTACAAAAAAGCATACGAATTTTTGTACATAGCAAATGAACGATAACCGTTAGATTTGCGTAAATGGTACGCAGAACCGAAATAAAAGGGAGTGTACTAAGACGTTTGTGTTTTCCAGTCATCTCTTTTGTTGTTGGATATATGTACATATGTAGGTCTCAAAAGAAGTGACATACATAAATAGTTTTGCAATTAATTATTTCTAAACCGTTCTATTAAACAGAACCAAAATATAATGTATTGATTAAGCTACTTTACGCAATCTATATACAAGAACGGAGTAAATTTTGTACCCTAACTCCCCCAGCAGACACACAGAGGGTTGGACAGACAGCTGGACAGGGCTATATTTACTCGGCTCGGTAGGTACATCATAAAGCCGGAGATGTCTCCACTTGCACTAGCGTAATAACAACAAACACTTTGTATCTTTTGTAAAGGATATAACTAATAAGTTTTGTTAATTTTTTCAGGCAGCAAATAAGACAAAATATGCGGATTTGCGTGTGTGTGTGTGTGTCAATTGTACTCCTACATAGCTTGCGTATAGCGAATAATTTCGTTTGTAAGTACATACACATGTATGTGTGTATGCAACTTCATACGTAAATAAATATTTATGTTCATTTTGTAAATATACATATGTACATTCAGGCATACATATGTGCATTGGTCCATATGCACTAATGTTTGCCCTAATACAATCAAACGATATCACACGCGACACATAAGCAATATCAATATTGGCATGAACATATTACCACTTAATTCAGATAGAAGAGTTTCATATTCCATTTTTAATTTCGTTTATTTTGACTATTTATATGTATGTAACTGTCCACAAAACAATACAAACGCCGAACTAGATTGGGAACATCTGGGGATGATAGAATTCCGATAGCCAAATAGTCGATAGCTCATTTCAAATTAGGCTGCATTCAGCAAACCGATTGCCTGGCTGAAACTCTCTTACATCAGATTTGTCGCAATTCCATAGATGTTTCGACGGGAATTAAAATTTTTACATCAAGAAATCGCTAGAACATGCAATATTAAAGGAATCAAAGCCATAAAAGGGTTTAAGAATGGCTTGATATTATTTTCATGGTTTATTTATATCATATTTAAATATGTGGGTGCTGCAGCACTTTGCAGTGGCCTGATTAGCCGAATTTTGAGAGATTACTCTAACAAAGAAAGGAAATTTGACGCTTAGCTTAGCCATCCACAACTAATGGTCGTAGTCAAACTAATGGGCGCAAAGCAGTTCTTATGATGAGACAATTTAGAAGGATTTAGCCGGCCCATCAGAACGTACTGATGGGCAGTGATACACGGCGCCCACACATGCTACCGATGCATACAGCTACTAGATTTAATTGCAGGAAATGATTGACTTACTAATGATAAAGCTAGGAAGATTCTTACTTAATATAGGTTTTTCACAGAGCGCTGTCAACGCTTTTTTTTTTTTTGTAATAATAGACAAACAATTCAGGGTAATATTATACGCACATATATACATTGTATATTACAGCGTATTTCTCCACTTATAAACGGGTTATATGATTAGGTGTGGCTGTGCCGATCGCCAAATCAGGCAGTTCTGCCAGCTTAAATCCCGGCTGACATGGAAGTTTGCTTCATACGAAACCCAAATTTTGAGTTCCTTATTGCTACTTTGTAAAACTGTATATGGTGCTATTCATACATAATTATTAGAAAAGACATTTAATTTTTGTGATGCGGACAGACAAATTGGTAGATTTCAAAAATATATTAGAATAACTTCAACTGTTGTGCCACGTTCCACTTCTCTGTTCCAAAACGATCATCGTTCCATTACAAAACAAGCCAACTATCGCTTAGTGTAAGGTAGCCCTACGAATGAAGATACACGTACACGCATACCATATCTAATATGCGGTAATGGTATACTTCTTAGCAAACAATCCGCACCATAGCTTCAACGTTTGTTTGTGTTTGTTTTCAGCATAATAAACGTTTTCAATAACGTCTCAATAAAGTTTAAAGAAATACTTTTAAATTGCAAATCGGAAGCACATCAAAATAATCGGAATAAATCGAAGAAACTGGTAAATATATATGCATACATTCATATGTATGCATGTTAATACTACGTTAATAGTAATTAGAGCTTGTGTGTATGTAAGCATATTCATCTACACGCACGAATTTACATACATGTGTACATATACATACAAATGTAACTTACACAGGTATGAATAAGCTATAGATACAGTTTCAGCATTCGGATTAAAATTCTGAAATTAACCAATGGCTAATTGAATATAGATGTGTTACTAAAGGAGAAGAGAAGTTTGAATGGACTAGGCCGGATGCAGGTTAAAACAAACAGATGTTCGGCGATTTATGTTTCATATGCACTTACAAACAAACATCTATGCAGTTCAAATACATATGTGCGGATTGTTGTATCTATGCAGATACATCAATTTCGGGATGATTTTTTTTTGCTTGGGACTTCAACTGCAATTTGTGAACTACCCTAAAACTAAACTTTTTAACCTGCCACCAATAAAGATACAAATGTGAGTGTGTGTGTGTGTGTGTGTGTGCAAGTGTATGAATGAACCCACAAAATGTGTAAATATTGGAAAGGATAGGGATGAGTGCAGAGAATAAGCGAAAACCTTTCTCCTTTTCAGTTCAGTGTTGTGTTTTTGCACCACACAACACAAAACAGTGAGCTGACTCACCTTTTCTAACTCGTAGGTCTTGCCAGCGGGTTGCTTTTCAGCAGCTTTCCGTCAGGATACACCATTAATTCCAGTCTCAGTTGGATATTCTGGTATCTTTCTGTTTGAAAAGGTACCTTCTAGGACAGTTACCACCATGGGGAAGAATGCACACAGATTCCGAACCGAACCATACCGCTAGTTTGAGCTCATAAATCGAACCGGCGTCCTTTCGAAACTGCTGATCCGAACCAAAATCCACTTGGATAAGTTTTAAGACAAAAAGCGATTACTTTCAGTCATTGATACTTGTGAATTTGGCAAGGATTGCCACTTTTGTTGGTAGAATGTATCTTACAGTAGGGCTCTAAGAACCAAAGGCTTGGATTGGATATGAGTAACGGAATGGTTACTCTCATCTGCGAATTCCTTTCGTTTTTTATAAATATTTTTACTAACTTTATACTCCCACACTTACTTCTCAGACTTAAAACTCTACATGTCTGAGATGTAGTGAAATCATCTTCCAAAAAAAGGAATTCCATTAACTTATACCCATTTTTTGCATATATTTTCCAGCGGCGTTATAATGAGGGACTCCGCCCATGAAATAAGTATGGATACGTGGAAGCAGTGGATTCTGGAGGCCATCTCAAAAATCAGGTCTCAAAAACAACGACCTAGCGTCCAGAGAATATGTCAGGCAATTGGCACCCATCACAAATTCCATGAAGACATCGTTGCAGAAAAATTGGAGAAAGCTGTCGAGTCGGGATCTGTGATAAAAGTATATAATAAGGGATTGCACTCGTACAAGGCACCCATGGCTAAGCGCAGAATTAAAGTGGATAAAAGTACTAATCTGTATAAAATGGTGGCGAAAGCTGTACATGATTTGGGAGAATGCGAAGGATCCACTATCAAGAACATCGAAAACTATATTCAAAAATTCAACTGCATCGACCTTTCCCCCAACGTTGACTTCAAAACTGTAATCAAAGCCTCAATTAAGAAGGCAGTGGACGCTGGATTCTTAATCCAGGAAGGTAAACTCTACAAGAAGGGCAAATCGCTGACAACGCCACGCAAATGTGCACCACAGGCAGACATACTGATCAAGGGGGAAGAAACCTGCACCCATTGCTCGGGAAATTCGCAGAAAAACCTTAATGGCATTCCAGAGCCTTTGAGCTCTTGCAAACAATGTGGCATATCCTTGCACACGACTTGTGCAAACATTGCTGGCAGATGTAAATCACAATCCTACGTCCTTCTATATATGCTTGTTACAAAGGGATCTCTATGGGATTGCCAGAATTGTGCCGAATGTGCCGTATGCAAAATGCACAATCGTGGGCCCTGCCTGTTACAGTGTTTCATTTGCAAGGATCACTTTCATTTAACTTGTCTGGACACGATACCGGACAAGAAACCCAAGCATCCTTACCGGTAAGTTGGACAGCATTAAAAGATTAACGTTAAAATATAAATAATCTCTCATTCTAAAAGGGAACCAGCTAAATGTACTTAAATTTACATATTTCTATACCATTTTTACTCTTTTAATTTCAGATGTAAATCATGCTTAAAACAAAACTTGGATAATCTGAAGTCGCTCCGAAAAGATACACCCAAGATAAAAGTAGAGGCTGCCAATGAGAGGTATGTTACTAATAAAGCTCTGTTCTGTGAGTTGTTCTTTGAGTCTAGTTCAGCCGTTCTTGTTCAGGCTCTGAGAGTTGTTCAGTAGCTAGTTCAGAGATTTCGTTGGAGCAGGAGTGCCCGCGCTCTATACGCTTTAGGCGTTCCTGAGCGTATAGGAATACCTCTTATGAGATGGAAGGCGGCTTGACTTATTGTCTATTATACTTGTCTGATGTCTCATTTGAAAAACTTTAATAAGATATCAGACAAGTGAAAATACAACTTTAGCAACTCAACTACTGAACAACAGAGCAATTAGAGGGAGTTTAGCTACTTTAACAAAGATAACAAGTGGACAAGTTTGGTGAAATAAACATCCTTTACCCAAGACTAAGATAGATCAGCTCATTTATGCACTCAGTGTAACCTAACCCAATTATTTTCGGCTTTTCTGAACTTTTTACACACTTTGATTACTAAATTCAATTACAAATGTTGTCTTCTTTTATTTAGGATTGCCCATTACGATAAAGGATTCAACTCAAACAAGCGGCAAATCATTAAAAATGAAGGAACCATCGAAAGCCCATCAACTTCTAAGCTTTGCCTCTTTAATGTTGGTAATAAGCCAAAAAAGAAATCGTACAACATGAGCTCGGGGAAAATCACTGATCTATGTGAGGATCAATTCGAATCACCTAGCAAACAAAAGAAATTAATTTCCAAGCAGGGAGGTGGTTACATTGGTAATCAAGAAAACCGGAAACGTACATTCTCAGATCTATCATCAACATCATCGTCCAGTGACAGCGAGGATGAGGACGACGAAGATGACGAACGGAACCGCGGTTGTGATGACAACGATCAAGACGAAAGTACATCGTCCGACTCATGCACATCCTCCAGTTCGGACTCGGACTCAAGCGACAGTTCGAGCGATAGTTCTGAATGCGATGACGAAAATGATGAAGAAGATTATGACACCGACCGCAGTACACTGAAAGGCAAATTGTTTGAAAACGACAAGAAAAGTTGTGCCAAGTCCAATGCAAATGAGAAGGAGAGTTCACCAGAAAGTATAAAAGCTCCGAATGAAAATTGGGGCTTTGCAGCGGTTGCTAAAAATCCCGTGGATATTTTTACGAAATGTAAGGAAAATGTTAATGCTAAAAACGTTGGCTATACTTCAGCAGCCATAACCGAAACAAGTGCAGCGGTACCAACTGTGAAACGTCAAAAGGGCATACAAATGAGCAAACCTGAAGAGAAGCAGGAAACCCAAACGTCTTGCCTGACTGCAAAACAGCCACCCAATTCGAATTTGCAAAAGAAACGAGTAATTCCCTTGAAATCTATGCCCTTAACATCTGGTAAAGCGTTTGATAAATGTGACGATGATATTCCATACCTAACTGAGACAACTGTCTTAAAGTGTCAAATGATGGAAGAAATGCAACGCTGCAGGGATCCCAAGGATGAGGAAATTGACACCGGGAAAAGTCATGTAGAAGAGGAAGAAGGCGTGGCTATGGAAAAGGAGAATCGTACTAATCCTTTTGGTAAGTAAAGTATTACACTTAGAGCTATAATATCACAACCTTACTAGAATATGTTTACAATTGTTAACTGCTTAGAAGATTTCCATAATGTAACCTTAACCAAAGACATAGAACAACAAGATGCAATCACATATGCGTGTGCTGTGAGTCTGTAAGGTCAAATAGTCAGAACAAAGACATAGAATCGGTTATACAAGTGAATGTCAAGGGTAACTTTCAGAGTGGATCTTCAATTTAACATTGTTTCCAATTCTGCTGTACAAATTAGGCTCACAGACAGCACACATATCCAAAATCGAAGGTCCATCCCGCTAGATTTCCTTCAAACTACTCTGACTAACATTCTTGTTGTTCTATGACTTTGCCTTAACCTAAATATATACATACTTCATCGAATTTGAAAACGGGTAATAAACTTAATATATATAAATTTGGCTAATTTTTCAATTGTATTTCACATAAATTTTAGAAAATCAACCTCTACCGCCCTGCGTTAATCAAAATGATGTGGAGCTGTATCAAGAAGTCCTACGTAAAGCTGTCGTTCAAGTTACTAACAATCATGACGATAAAACCAGTGAAACATGTCAAAAGCAACTAAATAATACGCAAAGTCCCAAATCAATTGAGATTGGAAAATGGAATATTGCAACGTGGTACTCCAGTCCATTTCCACAGGAGTATGCAAGGTAAGTTGTTAACTTTTATAAGAATTCGTTTAAGGAGAGTTGAGGAAACTTTCTTAAAGTTGGCACTAGATAAATCTTTTAATTTTGGGTAGATCAAAATGGTCAGTACATTAGCTCTACCAAAGACATTGAAGAACAGACATCGCACACTCATGTAAAATCGAGTATTCACATTGAAATATGGCTACCTAAAAGCATCATAAACAAGCCCAAACACTACGCCTAGCTACTGACCAATGGAGATACCTTTTCTTCTGTGTGGTAGCGAGGCTTATGTGGACATAGTTCGACCTAGATCGAACCAATATACTTTTTAAGTTGCAGAAGAGAACACATATCGCTTCTGGTAGGGTCCCTGACCAGTCACGCAGCACGTCTAGGTGTACCACACTATGATTTCTGTAGAGGAGAATTCTTCCTTGAGGAAGAGAAGAATATTGTAGAACACCTTCTACCCCTTGAAGTAGGCGGAGACTAAGATTTCTTGGCCAATCCCTCCTACGCAACTTTTACAAAGACATCCAACCTAGAGATCCCAGCTCTACTTAGGTATATTCTGTACACAAAAAGGATCAGGACTAAAAACCACCTTAGGATTTGATGTTATTCCATGTTTCTCCAAATTAGAGTGATACTTGATAATTACCATTATGTTGGTATTATCGGCACAAATGAACTAGCGTTAAGCAGGACGTTTTTAGAGCTAGAGGAGCAGTCGGAAACTCATGTTCCTAGCGGTGATAAAAGACGAAGTATCTAGTATCAACTTACAGAGAGTCTACGCTTCTTGAACAATCTGTTGCAATGTGAGAGTAGTACAAATATTAGGTTTTAAATGATTTTGTCTACCCCGGAACGATGATAACCTGCGACAACATCTGAACTTAAATATATTTTAAGTAAAAATGTTTATTTTGACAATAGGCTGGCAGGCTAGCGATCTACCAGCTTGAAGCATAACTAGGCAGGCATCTAAAATCAAATCTACGATGTTTTGAGCGAGGATATGTATGCTGGTGGTAGTTAACACATGAAAATGCTGCTGCAAACATTAATTAATGTATTTTTATTTCCTATTCTTCCCATTCCAGGCTGCTTAAACTATTCCTGTGCGAGTTCTGCCTAAAGTACACCAAAAGTCGATCCGTCTTGGATAGGCATCAAAATAAATGCATATGGAAGCAACCGCCCGGAACGGAAATATTTCGACAGGGCGATATTTCCGTGTTTGAAGTTGATGGCAATGTGAATAAGATTTACTGCCAAAATTTGTGCTTGCTGGCAAAGTTCTTCTTGGACCACAAAACGCTCTACTATGACGTGGAGCCATTTCTATTTTACATTTTAACTAAAAACGATCAAAGCGGCTGCCATCTTGTGGGTTATTTTTCAAAAGAGAAACATTGCACTCAAAAGTACAATGTCTCCTGCATCCTAACCATGCCGCAATATCAGCGGCAAGGATTCGGACGATTTCTGATCGACTTCAGTTATCTACTGAGCCGCGAAGAAGGTCAGCTGGGAACACCGGAGAAGCCTCTATCGGACCTTGGCCGCCTGTCATACTTCTCTTACTGGAAGTCCGTGGTGCTGGAGTACTTGTACAAGTATAGGAATCAGCAGAAGATTACATTTAAGGATATCGCGGTGAAAACCGGACTGGCTATATCAGATATTGCTCTGGCCTTTGAGCTACTCAATTTCATTAAGTTAAGGAAAAACGACGGTGACATTCGATATCAAATCAATGTTAAGATCGATTGGAAGAAAGTGATGTCCCACAACATTCGCATGAGCAGCAGTAAAAATAGGATTATAATTGAGGCTGACTGTCTAAGATGGAGTCCATTGTTGTCGACTGCAAAGACACCCATAAATAGTATAAAACCGATCTCGAATCGAGAATATTTAAGCAATCAATTTACCAACGTGGCAGATGTCGATAGTTTGGTGGCGAACAATAAGTTGGAGGCTGCACTTCAAACTCCTAATTTACAAGTGAATCATGAGGCAAATGGAGACTGTCCCAAAAATAATGGCTCAATTTGTGATAAACTAGAGGTTGAGACGACGTCCAACGGTAAAAAAGGATTGCTCTGTACGGAGAATACCAAGTCAATCTCAAATGTGGCTAAAAAGCGAAAGCTGTTTCCTGATCAAAAAGCTCTGGACGATAACTCTGACTCTTCGGAATGCAAGTCTTCGAAGAAGGCGGCTACAGATTCAAACGAATACAATATTTTGACTAAACGCGCTCAACGGCTGGCCAAACGCAATGACCTGGTGCCTCACACCAACAAAAGGAAACATTTTGAGCGCGAGTTGCTGAATCACAGTTCGAACGGCGATGACCAGAACATGTCCGGCACAAGCACGGCAAACCTTTCTGATAAGGAAATGGAAGGACCGGAAAGTGGCATTGAACTGCAGGAGATCGTTAGTAAAGAAGTTACGCAGGAACTGGTGGAAAAAGACCTAAGTGATAAGCCTGTAAATATAGTGCCCAAACTAAGAGGCAAACAGTCGAATGGAAAACGCGCAGAGGACTGTGAAACAACCCCAGAAGTAGCTAAGGAATCCACTGAAATTGCAAACCCTGCACCAATTCAGGAACCAATGGAGGAAGAAGTCAAAACTATAATCAGCACAGAGGTTGCTGTTAAACCAGTTGTCACTGTGGCAGAGAAGAGCGACAAGGAGGCGAACAGTAAAACTGAACAGGTACTAGACGCCGTGGCAAAGAAAACTAAGAAGACACTGTATTCTGAGATTACATCGTACAATAATGAAAGTGTGCAATTTCCCACGGAACCACCAAGCACCCTGGACAATGTCGAGAGCAACGAGCCGAAAGTTGAACCCGAAAATCAGACAAAAACTGAAATAAGCGAGGAGCACAAAACCAGCGTGGAAGCTGCTACAAATAATCCAGCAATCATTCCTTCTCCTCCTGAAAAAACAGAGCCTGTTGCTGCTGTCCCACCAGTTATGGATAAACCCAATGCAGTAGAGTGTTTGCCCACAGCTGCGATTAAGATGAGCCCCTATGAGAACGACACAAAATTTCAGTCTGAGGTCAACAGTCTTATTTCTACAACTGAGGTGTCTGACAAGCAGCCAGCGGCTTGCCCCACATCCAGCATATCGCCCGAAAAAGTGGAAGTAAAAGCGAATATCATTTGTAATGAAAACGCACCCAAACAAGCCAGTTTGGAGAAATATGAAAAGCTGGAAGTGGCACCGCCTAGCCTGCGACAAATGCCAACCCAGACCGAAGATCAATCATTGACTGAGCTACAGAAACCAAGTGCACTAGAAGAAAAGCCCATTCCAGAGGAAAGTGCTGAAGTAAAGCCGAAAATCAACAAGAAACCGATGGCGATGGAACAGGCGGCAGATGGAAAACCTAACGTCATGGTGCCCAGTTTGGATCGTAAACATGATACTACAGCTACAACGGGTCATACAATTAAAATGAAAACTGGCCTGGAAAAGGACGCGCCCTCCATCAAACCGAACCAGTTGGTGCAAGTCAAGGAAGAAGATAAATCAAATGTGCGAGTTTCGTCGAGTGTAATGCCAATAAGAGAAAAGCTTCAGTTAAAGAACAATGAACATGCTCAACTACAGAATCCCATTGCATCACAGTTTCCCATTAATCAAATGCCCAACTACCATCACACATCTCAATATTGGCAATGGGACTACTATAGCTACAATCTTTCCCACTTGGATGCCGCTTCGCAAAAGGGACAAAAGCAGTTTCACAAGGATCTGGCCACTACAATGGCGTATACGCATAACTTCACGCAGAATTTGTATCAATCTGCGAACTTAGCCATGCAACACGCTCATCACCAGATGCACCAAACGAAGGAGAAGCACAAGGTGGAACGAAAGAATAGCGGCAAAAAGGAAGATCAGTCGAAAATAGTGCCCGGCGTAAATGCCACGAATATATCCAGAGAGGAGGCAAACACCCATAATTGCAATGAGTATAATGCCAATAACCAATCTGCGATTTATAATCAAAAATGCGCCAGTCAGCAAAAACTATTCAAAAACTCTGAACAGGCACAGCAAATGAAAGCGATTGCCAACACGCAGAATACTGTGCCCAGGCAAACTAACTCCAATCCAAGCGAGTCATCGGTATTGTTAGCCAATCCATTGGGACATCAATCATCAGCATCCACCGTATCCTCAAAACCAAAGCCCGATCAGAGTGTTATTCCAACAGCGGCATCCATTTCCCGGGAGAGCAAAATCAAAATTTCCCATGCGAATAATTTACAAACAGCTGCACAACACTCGAACATGCAAGTTGCTGGTCAACCCGATGGTAATTCCAACTTGGTGTACAGCTCCGAATCATCAGCAAGCGCTCCTCTGCAGCACTACGATTGCGGCATTAATGCACAAATAGGTATGGAGTCTCCGGCGACGATTGGGAATTCAATTGCTCATGGATCAGAGAATATAACCGCCACCCCAAATGTGCATATGCATCAGCCGCACCGACAGTTCTCGGATTGCTCAATGCAAAACCAGCCAGCTACGACGCCCATGCACATGTCCATTCAGAATTCCCACATGCAGCAACAAAACAATATAAACATGAATTTAACGCCTGAGGGTTCGCCGAATATTAATTTAATTAATAATTCTCAACATCAAAACAGGAAACTAAATGCGCAGGTAAATATATTGATCTGTTATCAATTACTTTTCGTTCCACCCGTAAAATAACAAAATTATATGGTTTATTGGGGTGTGGCCCAGAAATCTTGAGCGATTTTCTACTAGGATTTTATATGTAAAGTGTGAAGTATGATGTTGCCTACTAGATTATGGGAAAGAAAAACCGTACGCTTGAAATCCTCTCAGTCGGTTTTAAATATTTCACATATAAAGACCAAGCAGCTGTAGTTCGAAATGAAAGCATTAGACTAGAGATTTCTGGGACACACCCCGAATGTATTCGTTTTGTGTTGTCAGAACCCCAAATCCATTCCACTTTTCAAAGTTAAAGTGCAAATAGAACTAAGAATATGCATAAATATCATTTGGCTTGAAGTCTGCAAGTCTTCCCTTAAGCCCTAGTTTATTTAATAATCGTAGTTGGCAACCGTCGTAGTACCCTCTTCCCAGTCTTCTTGTGAAAGTAGAAAAACTTGCTGTAGATCCGCCAAAGTAATACATGGTGAAGTGACTCTGGCTTTTCGCACAAACGGGAGCAGAATGAATGCTATCTTATGTTTGTGTGAATTGGTTAGCGTTTTCTATCTTGCTCTGTGCGTTTAATTTCATAATGCAGATGTGCTACGCTGCGCTTATCTGACTGTAAGCGGCAGGCCTTACACGTACACTTGTCGTTTAAGCTTTCGTTTTAAGGGAGCTTGCCTGTTTTTATCTCCTATCGCTGGCAGCGACTTTGACGTAACTCGCAGCCTTTGAAGCCGCTCTATTCACATGCGTTCAACCCAAAACTTGTCGATTCCACCTGATACATACATATTCCCCATTATTAACACGATTTTCTTAATTTCTTTTTTTACAGCCGGATATCGTGGTTAGCTCACCAACGCCATCGCACCGTGCCGCCACTCCCAAGCAAATCCGCAGTGCCAACACATCTCAGCAGCGGGACACAAAGAATTCGACCACTGCAACAACAACCCCAAATACTCACCACCAACTCCCCCAGGGTTCCACCCCAAATATTTCGAAATCCCAGCAAGATACACTGCATAACTTGCAGTTTTCGCAACTAAGTGGCCAGCATGGTCATCAGCAAAACATGCAGCCATTGGACTATGTACCGATTCCACAAATTAGTCAAAACTTTTCGACGAATCCTTCCAATTACGATATAGTTGGAATGCCGGCTGTGATTCAGCAACGAATGTCGCTTAACAGCTCTGTGCATTCCCTGGCGAACAGTCACCAACGCATTGAGCAACCATCATCGGCATGCGCTGTTAATAACTTTTACCTGCAGAACAACATGCCCACTAATGAAAGTATATCTAATGCGCCGAGGGTACCAGTCTCTAGTTCTTTGGGACCGCCATCCACCACCGCCAACAATGACCAAAGACAAACAAGCCATGACTCCATACCAGTGTCCAACAGTACTGGCACGACGTCGACGTTAGTAGGTAACCTATGCAGTCTGTCCAAACTGCAACAACTGACGAACTGTTTGGAGACTCAGCCCTGTAATACATCCCCTGGAGCCCAGGTGAACTTGACACCGTCACCGCATCACCCGATTCCACCCAACTCTATGACCCCACCACCTCATTTGTTGATGCAGAATCGTAACATTTCAACTCCTCCAAACATGTTGCAGACCCAAGTAACGCCTCTACAGTATCATAAATATTATACCAGCAACATGAATATATCTCCGATTGCATCCACGCAGAACACAAGTAGGAATACGCGAAACACCCCATCTGCACCAGTGCAACATACATCTTCGTCAATGAGCAGCTCCAATAACCGGACTGCGAACGTTCACATCAGCCCCAATCTAATGGCGTCGTACGGCGCGATCAACAGCTACAGAATGTCGCCTCAGCAATCTCCTCCCGCGGCTGGCTACAGCTCTGGAGGTGAATATCCAAACTCACAGCTTCCGATGCAGATGGGTGTTATGAATATGCAATCTCAATACCAAGATGCGTGCGTGCTGCAAAGAGCTACTCAATCAAATCCTATGTATCCAACATATTCTCCCTACTTACCCCTAAATGGCTCCATTCGCAGATAATTTCAAATTGCGTGTCGTCGTATGACTTATTGTTATTGAGTAAATTTTATATAAAAGTGTATGTGTTGTAAATAAATATTTTTGGTCAATTATTAAAGAATTGGAAAGTAATCAAATGGGTTAGTATCGACGAATAATTAATAGTTGTGTTTGCGATTCCGAACCCGCTCCATTCCACACTGCTTATAAACATGTTCTGTCCTCTCTTCTTGGAGATCTCTGATATGGGCTCACTTCGAATAAGTGCACAGATCGCTGGGAGGGCAGAGGTAAATCAACGGCGATCAATGTTGCGTATTTTTTTAGTAAAATGTCGGAAGCGTGGAGCTCTCACTTGGGTCAATGTGCAATGAGAGAAACAAGACAGAATTGTGCCCATCATAGCTTACGCTACAAATAACAGGAATCGGTCAAAATTTTAGAGTCGTGCCGCTCACGACTGAGACCGCAAAAATCAGAGCACTTGACTGGTGGTGGCGTTGAGGTTTTGGTGGCGGGTAAAAATGCATCAGAACAAGCAGAATACAAAGGCATTTGATTTGCTTTTTAATCTTTAATTGATTTGTATAGAGTTTTTTGTCTCAGAAAATTGGCAAAGTCTGCAAAAACGAAAAGTAACAGTTCCATTTTCAATCGTTTCGTTTAAAAAAGTGGTTTCTTTCTCTTATTTAACTAGTGCAATTGCATGCGAATTAAAAGCAGCAAAACCAAACCGATAAAGATTTGGCATCGATTTATTTTTGAAATTGTAGATTGGAAGTCGAATAGAGCTCAAGTCGGGCTATCATTTTATTTTTGGTCACACTTGAACATTCAGCCAAGAAATTCTGCATTTTGTGTTTTAGTAAACAAGTCCCCACCATAAGTATTTTAACATTAAGATACGATTTACACTTATAAGCCCGCTGTAAAAATATTCCCTTAATATGTTATATTCGAAGTAAAACTAAAAGTGTTAATAGTCAGGTAAGACTTAAATATTATACACATAATTTTGGTATTGGCAAAAGATTGTTAAGCAATTTTTCATTAGTAATTCGCTTAAAATTTATTTATTACCTATTTAAGTTATTTGTTTTGCCACGATAATATTAAGCTGTCATGTATCATTCCCATCGTTTCAAAAAAGACGATAACTTATATGACTGAGCTGCATTGCTCGCGTGCCGCATCGTTCTTAGACACCCTGTGCCCATGAGTCCACAATTGATTCGTTCGGTTGTTCGTGATTGAAGGCGGAAGGCTAAACACAGTATTTTTTACATAAAATTTTGTTGATCTTTTAAACAATTTTGAGAGCACTAAAATTGTATAGGCAAAAATGGTATGTACACTTGAGATTTTACGTTTTGCTGTAACTTATGAATTGTTGCCGGCCATTGCCCGTCTCGGTCTTCAAGTGGATACATACATATGCATGCATACATACTAATATGTATATGTATATTCGAGAAATTCGATGATTCATAAAAAATATGTATCCTCTGCATGCTGCTATATGGAAAATTCAATATATAAAAATATACACACATCTGCGTGGATTAAGGCTTTTTATTTTTATGAACTTTTAATTTAAGGCTTATATTTAATGTACTTGGGATTTTGCGAATGTATGTGTGTATGTATAACTGACTCCAAATGTCGTATAGATGTATACTTTTGCTTAAGTATAAATTTATTTATATACTTCTGTACATACATATGCGCATAAGTACATATGTATATTCATTTAAATATATGTACTTACATACATTGATGCGGGTGTCGGCATTTGCAAATGTATGTATGTATGTGCCGTATGTACATACAAATGGTCATTTATATATATATTCATATCAAATATTAGTCAGGCGTTGGTATTAGTCACAAATAAAAGTGTTCATAAATTTTTGGATGTGTTATTCATAATTTTACGCATGCAGACATAGATTTATAGGCCTATATATACATTTATTGAACGCAAGTGTGTACGTATATGTATGTATGTATGTGGGGTATGAAATTATGCTTGGCTACGTACATATATCTTTATAAATATGTGTATAATTATGCTTAAATGGCTAAAATTACAAGAGATCATTTTCTTCCCTGCGCGTGCGTAAATACTTCAATACATTTTTATATGTACATTTATTTTATGCTTGCAAATACACACACACACACACAAATGTACAATCACAAACTCCCCTCACACATTAGTTTGTACGTATTTACATAACACACACAGACCAGCCCACGACCGGCCACCTGGCTAGACCGGCCGGTTTACTACTGACCCAAAGACCACACTGCCAAAATGAATTTGACCTAGACCTTTTTCTTTCGAAATCCCAGATTTTGGTCTAACTTGTCGCATTAGGTGGCCTTTTAATCTTTAGCTCTGAAAAAGTGATGGGAAGAGCGGAGCTTGATTTTGACGCCTACTAAGAAAAGTTGCACCAGACTCTTGCCATGACATTGAAGTTGGTGTCTTGGCTGGCATATGGCTGCGGTGTAATCCATCAGTAGAGCGTTCTATTTCTTGGGATGAATATTGTTGTCAATGCGCACGATTTTATTTTGTTTACCCCATTAAGTGTCCCCTCTCCTGGCTAGACCAGCGGGGGGCATCCACTTGATTGTGTGTGCCTAAACTGACAATGAGACAATGGGTCAAACACCTTTTCTCGTACATGTGGCCTCTACCGGCATCGCATGTGCAAGCTAGCTATTCGCTGGACACTAGACCATTTCTGGGATGTGAGCTAACAATTTTTTTTATGGCGAATTGCTGTTTCATAGTTTTATGTTTAAACACTGAGCATGTGTTTATCTTTTTCACAGCAGTAAACTATTAAAGCAAGTTTTTATTCACTTGCGGGGATTAGTGTAAAGATTTAGGCGATGTACAAATTATCCATCCACGATTTTTGTATAAATTGTAGAACTATAATAACTGCCCAAAAAAAATTAAGTGTTATATTTAATCCATTTTACCTTACTGTCCCTTACACTTTCTCCCAAGCTCATACTTACTTCCCCTCCACCTTCTCCATGTTTGCTTACGGTGGTTCGAATCCAAATCTCTTTCCTAACATTTATCTACTTGGTGAAATTTTGCACTCTTACTGATAAGCCACGACAATCTGGCATAGACTCTCGAGCTCGTTAGGGAATTTTTAGACTTTTAACAACGGAAAATTGTGGAATTGATGAATTTTCGTCAGCTCTGACATTCCATCACCAAAAGTCAAATAACTTGCTTAAGTTTCGATGAAAACTGGACTTAACAGCCATCAATATAAAACTCGTGGCGCCGCAACCTTGACTGGCTAACAGCTGCTTGAGTTTAGTATAATCCGAAAAAATGGGGGGAAAAACAACCGGTTAGCGCAATTTGAGGCATCCCCTCAACTTGGACATTATCCGCGACTTCTGGTCTCCGCATATAATCGAAATACTTCTGCATTTTCACCTTTATTAAACAATTTAAATGTTAACTTTACACGCAATGCAAACAAACGCAGTGCAGTGTGACCATTAGACATATGGCGGTATTTTTCTGTTGAAAAACAGTCACACCTTTACTGCGTATTTTAGCTAGGTCTAGATTTACTTTTCCAGTACTAAGGTAAACTTAAGGCATCCTACACCTACAGTGTACACCACTAACTTATGGGTTCACATTTTATTTATATGTAGATCGTTATAGTAAATCCATTATCATTTTATTATACTTACAGGCTTCTGGTGTAACTGTGTCTGATGTGTGCAAAACAACATACGAGGAAATAAAAAAGGATAAAAAACATCGATATGTCATTTTCTTTATTCGCGATGAAAAGCAAATTGATGTTGAAACTGTTGGAGATCGTAACAGCGAATATGATCAATTTTTAGAAGACATCCAGAAGTGTGGTCCTGGCGAATGCCGGTAAGTTTTTGTTGCTATTTTCTTTTGGATTATGATAAAGCACCAGCTCACACACACTTGCTGGTGGTGGAACCTTCTAATTTTCCGTGTTCCCAATATACAAAAATGCTCATATAATCTTTATTTCTGTCGCAAACAAACTGAAATTGCTCACTGGCTGATGCGCCCCCCTTGTGTTTTATTCAATGGCTTCATTTGTGCTTATTCATAAGATCCAATCATAGGGCCATATGGCAGATAAACCATTCCATTCCTGATTAATACCACATTAACCTGACACATTTTTATATTTTCATTTTATAGATATGGCCTGTTTGACTTTGAATACATGCACCAATGTCAAGGCACTTCCGAAAGTTCAAAGAAGCAAAAACTGTTCCTTATGTCATGGTGTCCTGATACTGCCAAGGTTGGTATTATTACAAAAGTAACCTTATTGTCTCTGTTATTCAATTTGTTCTTTTTATTACTTAGGTCAAGAAGAAGATGTTGTATTCCAGCTCTTTCGACGCCTTAAAGAAATCGTTGGTGGGTGTCCAAAAGTATATACAAGCAACTGATCTGTCTGAGGCCTCTCGTGAAGCCGTCGAGGAAAAGCTACGGGCTACTGATCGCCAATAAAATGATTGAGCATAAGCATATTTACTCACTGTGCATTGCATTTAATATACAAAGCATGCATAAAACAGCGATGAAAACATTTGCAGCCTGTTGAGATCGCCAATTTGTATGAGAATTTTCTACATAATTTGTATTTTCAGTAGAAATAAACATAATGAACTAAACTACTGTCCATAAATTGTAATTTTTAATTTCGATCTTGTTGATGTGTTCTGAATCAGGCAAATGATATTACTCTATAGAAGATACCTTTCAGTACTTGGATTGTGCTTAATGGTAACTAACTGGCATGCCTAAACTGCCTAATTATTCTTTTTCGCTTTTATTTTAACAGCATTAAACCACCGCCAACTGAGCTAAACCAACAAAATGCCCTAAAATTGCCAAAGAATAAAGCAGATATTTATTTAGAGAAAGGCTGTAAATAAACTAACTTTGCCAAAAGCAGAGACTGGCAAATTGTATTGGGCCGTACGCCACCAATAGAATTTCACTGATGACTTTCTCAAAACGTCAGCTGCACGTACCGCCAAGGAAATGTTGTGCCCAAGCTCAATGGTGAGTTCATTTGTACTCATTCCTTTTTCATTATCAAATGTGTTCGCTTATCGTAAACTTCTGCGATTTCTACCTGTCTGAACGAATTCTTTTTAGAGCACTTTGTTATCGATGTTTCATTTTCTTTATTCGAGCTTTTACATGACCACAAAACCTGATTAGGCAAACTTATCGTCCTACCCAAATCGCAAAAGTTTTGGTTGTCAAGAGTAGTTTGGCTGCGTGTTAAAATTTGGTTAAAAACTGATTTGAGCAGACTTTAATTGGCTTTCAGTTAAAAGTTATGGCACCCACTGTTGGGTCGCAGCTTGCGGATAGCGAACGGCCTGCATCTGGAGGTTAGCTGCAAATAAGCAGATAACAACGAACTCCTGCGGTAAGGAAGCTACAGCAACTGAGAGGGACTATCCCCTCCCCCCCAACGTGAAATAGGCTGGCCTCATCCGAAGCACAAAGGCCACCTCCTACAGGGGACAAGCGTTCCAAGGAGGACTTTCTCCCTTCAAGAGGACAGCCTGGAGGCCCAGACGACCCAAATCGTCGGGGTCTCTGTGGCTCTCGGACCAAATACCTTATTACTGGTAAATCCGTTAGAATCTAGTAGAATTTACTTCACCTTCAGTCTAACAATGTCGTGGTTGTGTAGTTCTGTTGCATCAATGCCAAAACAATAAGAATGGCCGTTTTCAGAGGAAGCATTGATCGCTGAGCATTGAATAGTTTCTGCTGAACGAAACGTAAGCTTTATTATGTTTTTAAGTTTGTTCAAATAAATTATTGACCATAAAAGATCCCCTTCTTAAATTAGGTACACAAGATGAACCAAAATACGCATATCAGAATCGAAAATAACCTATCGATACACTATTGCAGCTGTAGGTAGCACACTATCACTTCGAAGGAGACTACTATTTCCTCGATACATGCTTCTGTATCATGATACGTCAAATTGACCATCATGATCCCGTATTACTTGAGTTCAGCAGAAAGTGTATTCTTTGTCGAACGCGGCCAATGTTTTTTCCTCCTTCAGAACTACACAAAGGCAACATTTAATACATTTTTCGCCGTTTGATTATTTACACTACACCTGGTCACACTACATTCTCAGCGGCCGCTCTACGTACCATGAAACGATTCTCGCTGCTGAAATATCAGCGTCTAGAACTAGGGCAGCTTTCTCATTTTACTTTTTGCAAATACAAGCAGAGGAAACGCAGTAAATTCACCTAAACTTGCTAAATATTTTAATTAATTCTTTCAGATAAGTAAAGGCATATCTAAACCTATGTATTATTGAAAAAGTATGCAATTCTTATGCTCCCATGATCATATATGAAATCAAAGTTCAATGCATAGTTTTTATTTATATTTATTGACAGATTTTCTTGGATATATAAATCTCTGGCCACACATCTCTCAGTTCGTAGTCACCTTCAATTCGAGTTGTATTTCTGCAATTAAAAGATATAGAAAACAATTAGTAAATTTGAAATCAATTAAATCAAAACACATATTTAACATATTCAGACAGGGAAAAGAGTGACAGCATGGTTTTTTATGGGTTCAACTCAGAAGAGGGACCCTGAATGGGGTTGTTCATCATAATGAATACTACAATTTACTAAATGTTGAATAAATTACCTTCAAATCTGTGCGTGCAACTCCTCTTCATTAGATACATTTCAATCAGATCTCTGTAAGATAAAGAAATAAGAAACATTAAATTTTGGACTTTTTTGGGTAAAAGTTTTAAATGTAAATTATTTATTCAGCCTGGGAAAGAAGACAAAGTATTACTCAGCATGACTTGATCAGCAGAAAAACCCACAAGGGGTTTTCATCATTTTGAAATGATTAAAAAACTAATATTGATTAAAATTTACCTTTAAAAAAATCCTAAAATGTGTTGGCAAGTGTGAAGAGTAGCAACTGTAAATATAAATAAAAGTTTTAGTCAGTCTTGGAATCTAAAGAACTGTATAGTTTTATTAAGCAGGTCCGATTTCTAAACTTATCTAGAAATCAGCCTTAAGCATTATTTTAGTCAGTCAGGGAAAAGTTGACCGCATGGTTTTTAATGGGTTCTACTCAGTAGAGGGATCCTGATTTAGGATTGCTCATCAGAAAAAAACGCTTTATGAAAAAATGCTTAAAATATATAAATCAAATCAACATACCTTTACGAGTTTTATGCCGTAACAATCTCAAGCCAAGCAAACTGGAGTTAAGCCTGCAAGACAGAAATTAACACATTTTAATTTAACATTAGTTTAAAACTTCAATATTTAATTATTTAAAGCACAAATCAGCTTCGAAAAAGTTTGTAACATGTTGGATTCTAATGAACTATACTATGAAGTAACATCATAAAATTAAGAGATGGGTTTATTAGTATTAATTAAATTTACCTGGTGGTCTGTCAGCAATTAGAATCGTTGAAGAACTTTCTCTGAATTTACTTTTAAGGGTCTGAAATGAAAAACAACAACATTTATAAGTACCTTCTTTAAATAATTAAAAGAAATTTGATGAATTTGTGTCATCAGTATCCTTTTGGTTAATTTTTTGAGTTGGTCAGCATAGCTGTCAGATTATGGTTATCATCAAGATGGGTTAAAGAGCTGGGTCAAACAAACAGGTATTTTACACATATTCAGTTCGATGGAATGGAATTTGTGATAAATCACATGCAATCTCACATTTTGAACTTGGCCTTGTATAAAATACCTTTGATTGTATCCAACTCTAACTGGCGAAAAGTATAAATTTAAGACGCTTACCTTTTGACTGCCAAGTTATCTTTCCATTCAGATGGTCCACCAGAATTCTGTGAATTAGAAAGAATACAAAATTAGCAAAACCCCACAAGACAAACACATTTCTAAGCCATATTTTGAATTTAGTTTCATTTCAGTTTAAAATCTCCGCATTTTATACTCAGTAGAACGAAAGTTAATAGATAAAAAGATATTCATCATATGAGAACTTAAATAAAAGCTACTCTGACTTCTCGAGCAACAAAAAATATGTCTTACCTAGTTGGAAGATAGGTTTAAGATTCCAATACAGCAAAGGCTCGGCAAAGTCTTCTGTGTGCTCAATGCATCACATATTCATTTCGTTTCAAACTGCAAATAGAAATGGTAATTTCGTTAAGTTCACATACAAAATTTATATTTATTTGCAAATTATCTTTTATCAGTTGCAAAAATTTGCAGCCATCGGGGTTTTTATCACAAAAATCATACGGTAATTACTTTCATCATTAAAATGTCAGCCAAATATATTAAAAATTAATTATTACCTCTCTTAGCAGAAGTTCAGTTCTGCGCCAGCTCAAGCAGCTAGATCTTATTTCACCGACAAATTCTGTAATTAAAAATAGACAGTTTAATTTACTTTTCTCAGATAATGCATATTTTCCATTAAATATAGCTAATATCAGTTGCAATAATTTGCAGCCATCGAGGTTTTTATCACAGAAATCATACGGTAATTACTTTCATCATTTTGAAAAATTCAAAATATAAAATGCTTATGGAAAACTTACCCATTTCTTAAAAATTCGAGAAAATCAGCAAGATCCATTAAATTGCATCTACAACAAAAAGAAGCCAGTGGAAAATAGGTTAGGTTCGGTATTTCTTTTTTAGTTCAAAGGTTTCCCATAATTTGTATAATTTCTCAGAATCCTTTTGGTTTAATTTTTAAGTTGTAAATCAACAGCACTTTGTTCAGATTGAACTTATCATCATGAAACAGCAACTTGTAAATACTTAGTATATAATTTATTTGTACACACCTTTGGCAGAGACTGCCGGTTGCCAGCCCACCACGTGTTTGGTTCATCTGCAAGCAAAATGCACATTAATATAAGAAGAAATCGAATGTAGTCTTTACGTGCGCCTTACTGTTATTGCGCATCAGTTGGCCGTTCTTATTCTTTCTACAAGAAAAGAATACCAAGGAAACCCCTGGTATTCGACTCTTCAGATAAAGAACATTCATCAATTACTTTAAAAATATATTACACTCAAATTTGATTGCAACTTACCACGAATTCAACTGCACGCTGCCAGTACGAGAAAGGAAATGGAAGGCACAGTAAGCCGGAAGCCCAGAGGTAGAGTGGGCAGGGTTGTTAAAAATCTATATATCGATTGTATTTTGTCATGGTAGCCCTTATAGGCCGTTTCCACTACAATTGTGTCCCAGTCGGTTGGCTTGGGACATCTTGTTAGGCACAAAATGAACGATTTATCCAAAACGCTCCAGAAGATTTCTAACTTTTACTGAAAAACAGACCGAAACAATTTCGATATGTATATGAATAACCCTACGATACCTGATATATGAGATATTTTTTAGCTTGTATCAATTCAATTTAACAACAATTAACAGTTCTGCATTTAAGTTGTCAAATAAATCAATGCAATCATTCCGCCATTCCAGTTCGACGCTAACTATATGCAGCTAATATGAAGCATAAGGTATTTTAAATTTTGGATGAAAAATCAAGGTAGAAATGAATTATTTTTAAAATGTTTAATTATTTCATAGTAATTAATATTTGCACATATAAGTTTGGTCACTCCGTCGGAGCGCACTCGATGACAGAGTGCACAGAGATGGAAACAGGCTATTAATGTGACCAGATCAGTAATAGTATTTTCTTTTCTTTTTATAAAGTGGCAGCATCAAAATAGAGGTGGAATATAAAGGCTGAAATGGTTACATATAAATTTGATTTGCATTTTCAAATTTAGGAGCATCAACTGAATGGGGATACCACATCAAAGCTGATAACATTACCGATTTTATTCCAAGCTCATGTGAACCGTGCCAATGGACAAATCATGGTGTCATCTCTAGTTTGCCAGCTTAGTGGCATCTCAAATTCTGACTGACTAAATAATGAAGACACCTGCGGAGCACGGTAAACTGTTGCTAGAAATCGAGGATCCCGATGCAGAGGCAACTGATCAGCATCCCAGCTGTCCCCATGGTCCCACCGTATTGTTCTATCATCAGTCAAAAAGAAGCGAGGGCTATTATGCTTGCTCTGCACACAGAGATGCCAGTCTGTGTAGCTTTCACCTGCCCGCCAATCGGTGGCATGGAGAGAGATTCAAAATAATTCGTGAGCAATATGGTCGCACACACCCGCTGATGAGTCCGAGGAGTTTTACACTTGATCCAACACTTTCTCTACAGGCGCTGGCGCAGGATAAAACGCATGCTCAGTATTTTTTTGATGACCTTGCTTTAAGGTTCCTGGAGTATCAGTGTCGCCTCTTGGAAATAACGTAAGTTTACAATAAATGCTATGAAAATTAATTTAATTTGTCAATTTTATACGTAGGAAAGTCGTCTGCATGGGCACTCCCCGTCTGCATTTCCATTTACGTGGCAAGGTTCAAAGTTTCCTCTTGGATCTGGATGAGCGATTTGCCTCCTACCTGGGGCCCGACGAGTTTTGCCACTACAACATGTGTAATAATCATTTTTTCTATAAACGTCAACCGTTCGAGAAGTTTCTGCAAGGTTCCATGTAAGCGTATGAGAATATTTTATGAAATTTCATTAACTTTTCATTTCTTAAATTTGCAGAGTCGAACGTGTGCTGATAGTAACTGACCCTCCATTTGGGTGTCGCACTGAACTGATAGCCCAGTCTTTACGTTCCATACGCCAGCTGCACAATCGACTAAATCAGCTGCCCTTAACACCGCTGCCCATTTTTTGGATATTTCCTTATTTTTCTATCAATCATATCAAACAACAAATGCCCGAAATGGAAATGTCCGACTATAAGTTTAACTACACAAATCACAAGAGTTACACCAATGTGGGTAAGGCGAGTCGTGTGTACGGCTCGCCAGTACGCCTGTTCACCAATGTGCCACTAGATTTGCTTTACCTTTCTGCAGAGGAGGGCTATAAATATTGCGAGAAGTGTCAGCTCCACACGTCTGCCGAGAATCGACATTGTGATCTCTGTCAGAAGTGCACCTCGAAGAATGGTCAGACCTATATACATTGTTCGCTCTGTGATATGTGCGTTAAGCCCAATTACATGCATTGCTCGAATTGTCGTCGCTGCACCCAACGGGAGCAGCACAATTGTACGCTTTATCAATCCAAGCAAACTTGTTGGATTTGCGGCGAGCGTGGACACATTGAGACCGGCTGTGGGATGCTTAAGAAAATAGGGAAACTAGTGAAAGGAAAAGAGCAGCGGCAGCAACAGCAGAGTTGTCTTCTATGTGGACGGAAGGAACACAGAGAGCGTCGGTGTAAACAACGGCACAAATACTTTAAGGAGTACGAGTTAATGGGCCAAAAAGTGATTGAGTTGAAATGATCTTTGGACTGAAATGTCTGCGGGTTGGTATGGTTCAATCGTTCTACGTTTGAAGGTTTGACGAGTGAAACCAATGAAACTAACACGATCGGACAAAGAACTCAACAAACTATTGAAAATAAATTAGTTTTTTTTTGTAAACTTATTCTTACCTGTTTTAATTGAGATCTGCTCCAAATTTGGGACCAAGATTCGCCCGGCTTGGACCATTGTTTAACATATCTGTTAAATAAGTTAGGCTCCTTGGACGACAAACGATACGATCAAACGGAGAACCATTCCCTAGTTTAACAAATCATAATTGCCTCAATATTTAACTGTTTGTTTAATACAAAATTTATTTGATCTTAACACTTTACAAATTTTGAATATGCGACAGTTATGCGCGGAATCGTTTAATGCACAGAGGACCACGATAAATTGTGGAATGACATTAGTCTTTGCCTGCTCCAAGGTTTTTGAGCAAGGAAAAATTTAAAGTTAATTAGCAAATTTGGACAGGAATTACGTTCAATGATTTTATGGTATTTTTTGCTGTTGTTGTTGTTGTTGTTGCTAGTAACGATGACGTTTAAACTTAAGTTTAAGGTAATATAATTAATTTCAAATGGGAAAACACCCAAACCTCAACTAGGGGAATGCAGAACTTGTGATTATACTGCTCTTGTCTCTCGCATGAAAGAAATCTGATGACGTCGACACGTTCGTTGAGGTGAAAGTATTTTGAATGCAGCGGGGGGGGGCTTTACTTTCGTAAAACGACTTAAGAGCGATTGTATTTTCCCCAAATGTGCAGCATAAAGACGGAAGCGATGAACAGCAGCGACATTACCAGCACCGGAACGGGTCCACTACAGAGGGGGAGTGCCATAATTAGCCACCTTAACATATTTCTAGGTCATATCACTGTACACTCACACTTTAATGCCGGGCGAGTCGTCTGTGTAGAAGCGCCACATGCCACCAGTGCCTGCACCGCCGGGAGCACGGCTCCTGGCCGCTGTGGTGCTGCTTGCGGTCTTGCGCTGCTTGAGCGTGCTGCCACCTCCAGCTCCGGAGCTACGTGGCGCCGATAATTTGCTGGGCGAGCGCGATCCGCTGCCAACGGATGTAGAACTAGCGGGAGCAGGCTAAAGGAAACTTGGTTCAGTTCATTGCAACAACGATATTGGCACATTAACTCACCATTTTCAATTAACTTTGTTTATGATATTGTAATTTCAGCAGCAAAACCACGACTGAGTGCTGACCTGGAAAATGTCAGTGTGAAGAGGAAGACTTGACGTATTCGTGTGGATGTGCAACGGTCACACTAGTGAACACGTCACACGTAGACGCGATTCGTGCCGTGCCGTCAAAACGTCGTCGTGCCACGTCACAGTGCTGTAAAGCGACCAAATATGCTGGGAATGGAATCGAGGCCGAATCGTTCGCTATCGACTTCAAGTGCTGTCGATTACTACTTATCACTGGTAAAAATTTCGAGTTCGCAGTAAATAAGCGAATGGAAAATATTTGGAATATTTTAGAATTTTAAAATTCTGCTTTGTTATTTAATGGGGTTTTTTCCAATCTGACTTATTGTTTATTGAAAGACTCAACAATTAATTTGTTGGTTACTATTGCTCAGTAGGGATTCTTTACGCCACAAAAGCTTTCAGCAAAGGAGGCTAAAACCGTAGATAAGAACTCAATCGATGGCCTTAGAATAATTTAGCTTAGTTATGTGTATGCTGCTGTCACATTCTCCACTAAATAATTAGCAAGTTAGCATTTCTTGTTCCATATCGAATTGTCATTCATCAGAAATCTAACATTTTGTGTTATTTAAATTGCAGCTGAGAAATTCAATTTAGATTTGCTTTCGATACATTCCATTTAGAACATTCGGCGGGAAACTGCTGGTCCAGCATTTTTGGTATTATTTTGCCACCGCGCTACGGTCACATGGCTTGGCCGCGGCATCATCTTGCTGGTTTTTAAGCAATTTGTTGGAAAATATTTGTAAATTAAACCTTAAAAAGTATTGTGTAATGGTTTTTATTCTCTCGTGAGTGTAGACGATAGTTTTGTGAATTCACCAAACACGTAGACTGTTTTGGGACGATATGATTTAGTCCCAGACCGCCCAGACCGACAGAACCACGCCAATTCTCAACTCAATGCAAAAAAAAGACATTTCTCATAGCCATGGAGGATGTTGAATATCTTGATGAGTACAAAGACTTGGTGTTACCAGGTGGGATAAATGGCAGAGATTTGCATGTTTGTAATACTTCAAGTAACTAAATTATTGTGCGTTTTTTTTGTTTAGAAATTAAAACAACTGAGCGACGGTCGGCCGCGACGTCGACGCCGGCAGCGGCCGCTCGTCCCAGGCGCATTTCGTCAGATTCGAGCAACTCTTCCTCTATAGATGCGGATATCTTTCAAAAACTATTTGATGGAAAATTTATTGACGATGAGCTACGAAATGAGAGTAAGTCTGGCTGGAAGCTCACTTAAAGTGCCAACATTAAAAATCAATTTTCCATAGGTGGAACAAAATCTAGGGGAAGACCGCCGCCCCTCTCCTCCTCATCGAGCGATGAATCCAATGATGCTTTCGAGGCTTTGTTTAATAGAAAAACGAGCAAAGCAAACAGCAAACCCCAGCGTAACCGATTCGAGTCTTTTGATTCAATTGATGATTTGGGTGAGTAAAAGGAGGAGCAGAAGTAAGTTGTAATTAGATAATTTGAAACGTTAAATCTATTGCAGGTGAAGCCTTGATGCGTCCCACACAAAAACTCACTTCAACTGCTTTGAAGTCTAAGAAAACCTTAGACAATGATCTGGACGGAAGAAGCCAAAGCAGCACCAGTAGCAGCGGCAAACAGTCCAAATCAGTGGCTGCTGAAACTTTAACCAAAGCAAGTGCTCAGCTTGGCCAGTTGGAGAGCTCCGCATTGAAACCAGGCACTAGCAATGGCAGCGGTGGCCATTTGGGCGCTAAAAATAAAGCTGTGACCATTATAAAAGCTGTTAAACCAGATCCAAGGCCACCAGTAAATGAACCCAAACAGGATCCGCTGAGTAAGTTATTTCAAAGCTCTCGTTGATTTGCTTCCATTGGGGGGAAATCACAATGGGAATGCTTGGAAGCACATGAAAGATATTAAGAGCATTGTTAATAGTCATTTGGGGTATTCGTTGACTGTGTCGATGTTCCTTTTTATTTTTGATGATTGATCTTAAATCTTCTTTTATGCAAAACAACTACTATATTTGCATCTTTATTGATATTTTCTTCTTACCTTTCAGCATTAACCGATTTCTTTGGCGATTCTGACAGCGATTCTTCATATGAATATGAATCGGATATCTACCATGATTCGGATGACGAAGAACCCGAACCTGTGATTGACATCTCCACGGATACAAGCAGAACCAATTCGGTGGCGGGTAAGTCGGCGTTATTAACTAGTTGATACTTGCCAAACCCGCTGATAATATTCATAATATGTATACAAACACCTAAACCGTGTAGAAACTGTGACACCTGTTGTTTCCGAGGATGATGTTGATGAGGAGGAGGATCAGGATAATGGCGACGTCCACGTGCAGCAAAAGCATTGCGGCGACAGTGAACGATTGGAATTCTATTTAAATAATCTAAGTGGCGCTGAATCGCCGCCGATATATAAACCTACAAGTAATACGGGAAAACAGCGTTCAAATGAAAAGAAAGCTACCGCCGAACAGGTGAATCCAACTAACGAAGGGTCAGCGGGTAAGTGTGTCTATGTGTTTGACAAGGGCGTGCCTTTTTTTGTTTTTGATCGAAGAAGGCTTAGCATATTTTTTTAAAAAATCTGTGAAAAGGGTCAAAATAAGCATTTTAACGACGAAAATCATCTAGAATCACCACTGACCCTTTGATATACTGGACCTTGTTGCCCAATTTTATCAATATTTGCTTTTTTCGATTGTGTAACATCCAGAAGGAAGCAAGTCTTACCTAAAGAGTATATATATTCCTAATGAATATCAAAAGCCGAGTCGAAAACCCGTATCCATCAGTGTTTACGAACACACAGATCTCTGAGATGGTTTAAAGTGTTAGGAACGAGTACACTTTATACTTGCAGGCAATTGCAGTTTCTTATTAATCTTTGCCTCGCCCAGCCCTTCCCTTAATTTACAGAAAAAAAACACAAGAAGGTTAGCTTAGGTTAGCACTGCATTTCCTGGGGGTAAAGAGCGCATTTTACACTAGATTTTTCTTGTTTAATAGGAAGTTTGGTAGCATTTTGCTAATGGTATACTACCTTGATCAGATTTAGCAAAGCTATTTGAAAACAAATTTTTAATTCGATTAATTCATGCTGTTCTGATTGAACACCTTTGATTAAATTTGTTTGGCTTAGACTTAAAGACTTTTCGCTTTTTATCGGCAAAACAGTAGTCGAAGTGACTTTTTACAGTTCCATCAGCATATACACCATTTTGAAGGGATCGGTGGATTCATATCTTCCTTCCAACTACTAAAAAGCGATCTTAAATGTGATTTACTTAGGCTGGATCTTCTATTCTCAACTCATGTTCTTATCTTTTCACATTGCACCTTTAAGTTCGTTTCAAAAACGAATCGTGCGCAGAATTGAATCGGTTTTCATTAATCTTGATATGATTTTATTGTTATCAGCCTCCAATGGTCGACCTTCAAATCATTCGCAAAGTAGCGTAGTGTAAATCCTTGAAAAAATATATAAAAAAAAAATAGTACGCCCTTTCTGTTGTTCCATTATTCGCATATTATTTAACATCATCTTTCAATTGTTTCTTTGCTTTTGCATTCGCAGCTAAGGACACGGACACAGTGGAGAACATGGAGACATCAGAGAAATTAGAAACCGATATCCAAACTGAAACTATATCACCCGATAAGCCTAGCACTAGTCGCCAAGCTTACCGTGATGAGGATAGTTTAACTTTAGAAAAGCTTGAACGCATGAGCCTCGATCTGGCTGAAAAAATTTTGGAAATTGACAATGAACGCTCTTATGAATTTGAAAAACGTTCAGGCTCCAAAGCGCGCAGTCGTTCCAGATCTAAAGTTTCAGCTACATCATCGAAATCTACATTATCCAACAAGCATGTACGCAAGCTAACCTATTCCCACGAACAATTGGATAGTTGTGTGCCACTGGGAAAGACATTGAGACGTACCAAAAGTGAAACGACCTTTCCGAAAGAGGTGGAAAAGAAAGCAGTTGATACCACAATAAAGATGGTTGACAATGTTGGGAAAGTGAAACGAAAACGTGGCAGACCACGCAAAAAAACCCGCAAGAATGCACAGAGAGCTGAAATGGAATTAGCTAAGGAGAAATTGCGTAAAAAAAATGTGGCAACAGACCTTGGCACAAATTTAAAACAGAATCTCGAAAAGGAAATTCGCCCATTAAACACATCGACCGAATCTTTTGCCACAGCTCAAGGGGAACCTTCAAGAATTCCAAGTCCAGTCGAGGGTACTTTAACAAATCCTACAGAATCGGAAAAGGAAAAGCAAATCGAGGAACCAGTTATAAATGAGAACCTCATTTCCGAAAGTGAATTGAAAGAAAAGGAGCCGCACTCTAAGTTGGAAGATATGGAAAATGATGAACAGACAGCAGTAGTAGCTGTTGCCATAGAAAAAGTGTCAGAATCTGACAGCAATCTGGATCAGGAGAAACTCGATAGAGAAACAGTCACTAAAGAAGCAGACGAGGCGATGCACAAAGTGTCAGAATTTGAACTAAATATACCCCAAGAACGCACCCCTTGTAAAGTGCTACCAGTGATTTCTGCAACGCCTGATACATCTCGACGGGCTTTACGGTCTGACAAAGACACTCCCAGTCCACGCCCGGAGGCAACTCCAATTAAAGACGGTGAAAGTCGCTGTAGCTCTAGGCGCACACCAAAATCTGACATTTCTGCTTTGGATGAGCCTAGGCGAAACAGTCCCAGGCTAACCAGATCGCCACTGTGTACTTACAAGAGAACTGCAAATGAAGACGACACAAATGATTCTTCCAGTGAGCGAAGCTCTCGCAGATGCAAGGACAAAGCCGTGACAGAGAAAGATTGTGAAAGGAAAACACGGAGCAGCAAAATGGATGATTCTAGCCAAGAAAGAGAAGAGCAAACAGAAAACAGCGGTAGATTAAGTCGTAGTGAGAAGGCCTCTACCTCAACTAGATCCCGTCCCAATTCGAACAAACGAAACGCAACTAGGGAACAGGAGAGACCGTCTAAAGCTACAGAGCCGAAACGTCCATTGTCTAAGGAAAGAGAAGAGCCTAAAGATACAACAGTATCCCAGTGTGATGAGAAGGACCCCGAATCGGAATCACTCATGGAATGCTCAGAGCCAATTGAGAAAAATCCCGAAGCTGAAATACCTACGTTGGAATCGGAACCCTTAAATAAAGAAGACTCCAAAGCGGGAGAGACGGAATACGAAATTAAAACTACTGAAGACATTACGAAAGCAGTAGTAACCAGTGATAAGGACACACGACCAGAGCCGGATAAGATGGATTTCCAAGCAGAATCGCTGACAATGAATTCGGAACCAGTTGAAGAAGAAGAAACCAAATCCGAATCGAAGCCTGCCAATCTCGATTCGGAACCAGTTCAGAAAACTTCTAAAGGGAGAACCAGCAGGTCTTCAAACAGACTCTCGAAACTAGATAAAAAGGAATCGGAATCAGAACAATTGGTTCCGAAAGCTGTCAACTCTGAAATTAATGAAGATGCAAATAGAAACACGAAACTGGAAGAACAAAAAGCAGAACCAGTTCCAGTCACAGTTGAAACGGAATCAGCTCAACTAATTGTTAAGAACAGGAATAGAAAATCAAGAAGAAATGAAAATGTGTCGGACCCAATTCATGAGGTCGTCGCTATGGAAGCGAAGGAAGAACAGCAAGAGCAAGAATCCAAACCGGATACAGTGAAAATTGAATCTGTACCATCTCAGAAAACTACCAAAGGCAAAGGGCTAGATGACAAAGAAGAAGAAGAGGCATCAGAACATGCTACAGGAAGCGTTGATGCCATCAATATGCCAAATAAAAGAAGCACCAGACAAAATGAAAAAGTATTGGAAATTCCTCAGGAAACCGTCGATGAAAAGAAACAGCATAATCCAAATGAGAATACGGACAAACCCGAAGCGGAATCCACACAAGATGAGCTGAAACAGCATAATCCAAATGAGAGTACGGACAACCCCGAAGCGGAATCCATAAAAGAGGAGCAGAAACAGCATAATCCAAACGAGAATAGTGACAAATCCGAACTGGAAACCATAAAAGATGAGCAGAAACAGCATAAACCAAATGATAATACAGACAAACCCGAAGCGGAATCCACAAAAGTTGAGAAGGAACCAGTTGTAAAAGCTCGTAGAGGGAGACCCATTAAAAATAAAGATAAAATCAAGAAACCCGTGGAAAAAATGGAAAGCATTGGAGAGAAAATCGTTAAGGATAATTCCATAAACAGTTGTCAAACCCAAAAATTAACAGAAAATACAAAGGAAACTGAATCAGAATCAGCCCAGACAACACATCAAAAAAGAACCAACGAGGATGCGCTGAGAAACTCGGAAACAGATGACATGGATACAGCTACCAGCGATTCGAAACAGGTTGAGGAGAGCACTACTAGGAGCAGTCGTAGGATTCAAATGAAAACTGAAATTGAATCTGCAGCAGTTCAAGAATCAGCACAAAAAATAACTGGTCAGGATATTGATCCAAAATCAGTAGAATCTAGCCCGGAGGATGAACCCCCTAAGGAAAAATCTAGGAAATCAAGGCATAACAAGAAGGAGCCGGAACCAGCTATAGAAACCACAGAATCAAAGCAGGAGGAACCCGAATCTAAATCACTGATAGTTACAGAGACACCAGTTGAGGAGAAATCTAAAGAGAAACCCAACGAGTATGCAAATGATTCGGAACCAGTCGAAACGTCAGTTGAAATGGTTGGTAATCAAGAAAAGACATCAGAGCAGGTGGAGGAATCAGTGAGCAAAGATACAAACACCGAATCGGAGATAATTCCAGTGACCAACGAAACAGCACAACTGGCTAATGAAACTAACCCAGACAATCAGCCAGATTCACGTTCCAGATCCAGATCAAAGCGACAAGTATCTAAAGAAAGGAAGCAGAAATTAGAAAAGGACGATACTGAGGAACCCGAGACCCCCATGGAACTTGGTAATGCAGAACCGAAACAGCATGATTTGGAATCGGATCAAGTGCCTAAATTGGATTTACAACTTGCCTCAATCGAGATGGAAACTGAAACAGTTCATTTACCCCATGATCCAGACTCCTCTAAATCTAACCCAGAACCTATGCCATCCAAAGAACCAGCTCAATCCCAGCCAGATTTTAAATCCATCTCTGAGCCTACTACAACATCTATGGAAACCAACATAGATTCAGTTTCCGCTTCTGTCACAGTTAATAATAGCAATCAGCAACCGGTCACTGAAAATTCTGATCTAGCATCAGCCATTTCGGAGTCTGAATTGGAATCAGCTTCAGCAATGAACACCAGCCAAGAGTCTGGCATTGAGGAATTGGACGAATCGATGCCGGCAGAACCCGGAAAGGACGGTCACAAAAAGAAGAGGTACTCTCGGACACCTTTTGGTTTTAGAAGAAAAACCAAGAAGAAAAAGGACAACACCGACGAATTGAAAATGGAACTGCCACCGACACAGGCTACACCTTCCACTTCAAAGGATATAAATGACACAGAACAAGTTGCAGCTGAAAAAGCCACTCAAGAAATGAACAAAGATGCCCCAACAGCGGCAGAAGGAGGAGTGTCCGTTCACAAGACACAGGAGGCACCCTCCACTTCAAGGGATATAACTGACATGGAACCACATCCAGCTGAAAAGGACACTCAAGAACCTAGCAAAGACACGTCAACAGAAGCAGAAGGAGGAGTTTCCGTTCACAATACAGAGGAGGCACCCTCTACTTCAAGGGATATAAATGACATGGAATCACCTCCAGCTGAAAAGGACACTCAAGAACCTAGCAAAGATACATCAACAGAAGCAGAAGGAGGAGTGTCCGTTCACAAGACACAGGAGGCACCCTCCACTTCAAGGGATATAACTGACATGGAACCACATCCAGCTGAAAAGGACACTCAAGAACCCAGCAAAGATACATCAAAAGAAGCAGAAGGTGGAGTGTCCGTTCACAAGACAGAGGAGGCACCCTCTACTTCCAGGAATATAAATGACATAGAACCCCATCCAGCTAAAAACGACCCTCAAGAACCCAGCAAAGATACAGAAGCAGAAGCAGGAGGGACCAATCACAAAAAAAGGAGGAAATTTCCAAGCCTTTACGGTTTAAGAAGGAAACGAAAGACAAAGAGTGCTCGGAAACCTAAAACTCTTGTGCCTTCCAGTACGCCAAAAGAGCCAGCAGAAGTACCATCAACTCCAAGCTCCACCAAAAGTTCCTGCCGCCCCTTACGCGTACTCATAAAGAAAACACCCACTTCCAAATTGTTAAAGACTGAAAGGAACGAACTAAGATCTGTGGCCAGGCGTCTTAATGAGAATTTAGATGAAGTTCCAGACAACGATAATGGAAACAATTGTCCAGAGTTGCCAGCTGCAGTCGAAGGCCTACAAAATTCCTTAGTATTAATCTCAAATGATTTGAGAGACATGCTAGAAATAGATGTGCTGCAGGAGCAAAGTCGGCTTACACCGGAGGAATTGGAACTAGTGGCGGAAGCAGCAATTGAAGAGCTCTCGGAAGAAGAAACAGCCGCAGTAGAAACGCCAATAGAAGAAGCTGTGGTTGTAGTTCCAGTTGTAGCGGAAATATCTGATTTGGTTCCAGCAGATTCAGCAGATTCCATGCCTACCTCAACAGAAACAACAGGTGTCACAGAGGAAGCCATCGAATTGAATACTTCTAAACGTTCTCTACGCCAACGTTTGGAGGCGGATACCCCACCACTTCCAGATGGTTAATAATACTTGACAATTATTTAAATTTCATATATTTTATCCAACTTTTATTGCACACTTTTCGAATATGTTTTAAATTCCAATCTTCTCTTACCCTTTAGCAGCTGCCAAGCGAAAGAAACCTCTGCCTGCGCAACCGCCACCGCCTCAGAAAAGTTCTGACCCAGCCATGGGAAAGTCAAGTAAGTTCAGAGTGGGATGAACGCACTTTATTTTCATAAATCATTTTACAAATATTCTTACAGCACGTCGTGGCAAGCGATCGGAGGAGGATCCATCTGCCCAGAAGCGTTCCAAGCCCAAGACAAACGCCGAGGGCTCATTCATCTCTATTTTAAACAAGGAGACCATTGTAACAGCTTCGCAAACGCCAGCGACTAAGGATGGCAAAAGCAAGTCTATTGTTAGACGGGTGGACCATCTCTTTAAGTCACCACCTAAAGTGGCCATCTCTACGGTGTCGGGAAAGAAGTCTTTAGGTTCTCCGAAGAAACCTCTAATGCAAACTTTGCTGGGACCCAATTTGGATATTCGGAAACCTGGCAGCAATAAAAAATTGGAGAAAGAGAAGGAACCGCCACTTCAAGAAGACGACAATCTCAAGAGCTGCACCATATTTACACAGAAATCTTTACCAGCAGGAGAGCAGGCGTCAACTAGCAAAGAAGAATCGGTGACCCTACGGAAGGTTAACATATCCGTATCCGTGTTGCCAGCCAAGGAGACGGACACTGCCACAGCTTCTATTGAAAAGACTGTGAGAAAACCCGAAGTCACAGCTAAGGCGTCCAAGAGAATGGAGGCCAACAAATCAAAGGCCTCAAGTGTAGCGGAAAAGAAACCGGAAGAACAGGCTGGAACATCTAGGTCCGCCAAGAAGTCCCTGTCAGATTTAGAACAATCTAAAAAGGAAGATGGCCGCAAGCTAGACTTGTCTACTGAACGAGCTAGAGCCACACCAGCTACTACTCAATCAACTGGGGGCTCACAGAAAACTGCAACCAAAGCAGAGCAGAGTAAAAAAGTGGTCAACCGCAAGTCAGAACTTTCTACTGAGCGAGCTAAAACCACATCAGCTGTAACTTCAACTGTAACCGCCCAGAAAACTGCCACCAAAGCAGAGCAGAGTAAAAAAGTGGATAACCGCAAGTCAGAACTGCCTACTGAACGAGTGAAAGCCGCACCAGCTGTTACTTCCACTGTGTCTGCGCAGAAAACTGCCACCAAAGCAGAGCAGACCAGAAAAATGGACAACCGCAAGTCAGAACTGTCTACTGAACGAGCCAAAACCACACCAGCTGTTACTCCAACTGTGTCTGCGCAGAAATCTGCTACCAAGGCAGAACAAAATACAAAAGTGGACAGCCGGAAGAGGCAAACCTCTGCCGAACGAACTAAACTCACCGATGCTTCAGCCAGCAAACCAGAGCAAAGTAAAAGAGTGAACAGCCGCAAGTCACTGCTGGAAACATTGAAAAAATCGAATCCTACAACTGTGGTGGCCTCCCAGAAAAGTGCAGCCAAATCCCAACCGGCCAAAAAAGAAGAAAAACCTGGCGATCTTTCCACTGTATCAAAACCGGAACAGAGTAAAAAAGTTGATACTCGTAGATCCAAAACGTCACTTAAAGTCTCGGACGTGCCTAATACAACTGAAACGGCCACCGAGTTGAGGCCAAAATCCGTGCAGGCAGAGCAAGTTGGAGAATTGGATAGCCAAGAGCCGCATGAAGCGGGAAATAAAGCGGAAACAGATTCGCCTGCCAAGAGTTCATTGTTCCAAAAGAGGCAGCGTCTAAAAGTGGGTACCCGCAAGTCTGCTGAAGCTGGTGGTCCACCTAACAAAAAACCCATGCTGAAGGCGGCGGATGATCCCATTGAAACTGCTCGTAGCTCATTGGATTCGACCGAAACAGCAAAATCAAATAGTGTCGCAGCAAAACAGTTACCAATACTAGCCCAACCAATAGCTCCGACTATACCTACACACATGACACGAGCTGCCAGCAACACTCGATCTTTGGCCGGTACGCCAACTCCTGGATCCAATGAAACCTCTGCGCTTAAGATTTCCCGCCGTTTACGTAAGGAATTGGACGCACCTCTTCTGGAACTAGTGAATCACGGCTACAACCGAAAGCGCAAAGCGGACGCAGCTACTGAAGCAGTCAAACCCAAGCGACTGAGGGAGCAGGAGCAGGCTAAAGCTCCAGCCATACCTTTGGCTTTTCCTGTTATGATCACGGCAGCGGCTTCCATACCGACACCGTCACCCGCAATCACACAGACACCACTGCCTCCACAACCTGTCTTGCCCGAAAAACTCAAGGCAGTTGAGATACCGGTGACCCCCAAAGCTGTGGAGACGCCCAAAGCAGTGGAGATACCGGAAATACCCAAATCAGTGGAAACACCCAAAGCAGTGGAGATGCCGGAGATACCCAAAGCAGTGGCGGTACCGGAGAAGACCCTTACAGTGGACACTCCCGAAAAGTACCCGGAAGTGGAAATACTGGAGTCAGTGGAGATGCCCAAGAAGTCCCTGCCAGTGAAGATGTTGGAAAATACCAAGGTACTGAATATACTGGAGAAGCCATTGGCAGAGAAGATGCCGGATCAACCTGTTATAGAGATGGAGCTGCCGCCGAAGACGACCCTAGTGGTGGCGATGACGGAGAACACCAAAGCTGTGGAAAAGCCGGCAAAGCCATTGCTTCCCAAGCTGCGTCAACTTCGCATCCGACTCAATCGCAGCGTCATACACAAATGGCTTAAGGAACAGCTGCTAAATCAGCAGAAAGAAAAACAGGAAAGAGCCGCTGCTGCCGCCGCCGCCCAGCAAGTAGCCGTACGGCATATTCCTACCGTACCCGGTAATCAAACGGCCATGTCAAGAGTATTCCACAACAAAGCCCTACCCATGCCTGTACTAGAGGTGGTGAAAGCAGAGGTAGAGGAGTCAATTCCCCCCACTATTCCTGCTGTGACAGTACCCAGTGTTCCACAAATTATCAGCATAAGTACTCCCTCATCTAGCAGTCGGTGCAGCTCATCGATTCCATCCGCCAGCAGCAGCAATAGCAACCAGCAGCAGCAGCAGCAGCCGCCGCCCTCATTCGGTTCAACCAAAATGTTCTCGTTCCTCTATCCCACCCGCTATCAGCGTTCCTATGGTGAAGTGGGTCTCGATTTTTGCTGTCCCAACCTGGATGGACCGATGCGGGCCATTGATCCGACCCGATTGCATGACAAGGCAGAGGTGCCAGTCCTGGAGTTGCCGCAGTTTGTGGTCATAACCACAAAGTTCATCTCGAAGCAGGACAAGAACATGCCGAACAAGGTGCGGGCTAAGCTGGACCAGTTAGCCAAGGATAGGGGGGATGAGCAATCGCCTCAAGCGGTTGGTCAAATTACAGTTCCCAATCTACAATTACCGGTGACGACTCAAGTTCCGCCTAGACCGCCACTTCCTGATCGTCCTGCACCGCCTGTTGGCTCCACCATAGATGTATTGTCAAAGCAGTTGCCTCGTGGCACTACGTTAACTAAGAAAGTGCTTCCATCTGGCAGTGCTTTGTCTGCACCCCCCTCGAATCTGCCTGCTGCTCTGATTCAGCTGCCACCCATTTGTCCCAAGGATAAGCAGCGCGTCGAGCTGCAAACCCGAGTCCAGCTGTTTGACTTAGTCTTGCAGGAGCTGAGCCGGCGAGCCTCTACACTAACAGTGCTGGAACGACAGCGGACCATTGAGGAAATTGTGAAAACTAGCACCCTGCTACCGATTGATGTGGATGTAGGCACCAAATTGTTGGAGAACTATGTACATTATCTCAATAGAGCCACCAATGTCAACACCACATTGTCTACGCTACGCCTGAGCTCGGTGGTGACGCCCTCAACGCCGATTGTGCCGACCCCACCGCACAGCAATTCAGTTCTGGCCAAAACCTCGACACCTAAAACAACACCTCTGCTTAACCAAGTGCGCTTGCCCAGCTCGCTGCCAGCCAGCACACCCGTCTATGATGCGGACCGCAACATAATCGGCTATCAGTGTGTTCCAGCAAAGGTAACGCCCCAGGCCAGTTGTAGTAAGCCTTCAGCAGCGATAAATTTGGGGACGCGAATGGCGGGAGCAGCACCAACTCCAATCTCCAGACCAGGCAATGGAGCACACAGCAAGGTGGGTTCTATTTTTGCTCCGTTTTGAGAATAAACTCTTGATTTGTATTATTTGTAGAATTTGTTGTTTTTTGTTGCTTTCTAAGCCAAAAATCCTAGGCATAGGGACAGGGAATTAAGATGAGGATTATCTAAGGTCCTTTTTTAATATAAAATGTATCGATGGAAGGAAGGAGGGTTCCTTATTAAAGTTTTATCCAGAAATGAGCACAACTTTCCGATAAAAAAGTGGTTGAATTTTGATAATTTTGACCAATAATCTGTAAGCGTTGTTCGTTTGATTATTTTCAAATTAGCCAAGCAAGTTAGAACCTTAATAGACATTTAATAATCCGCCATATGATGGGTAAAGATAGTATAAAAGATATATAAGTGCATTGAAAATTAATATTCTCTAAACATCTTCTATTAACAGGTGGTCAAGCCAACTCCGACACAAAAACCAAGCATACGTAGTATAAAGCGTCTTGGTTCTGGAACAATGATATCCTTCAAGCCAAGCTTACATCAGAAAATCTATACAAAACCTAAAACACAATCCGCCACAACAACATTAAGCCGACCGGCATCTGATGTAGCGGCAAGTAAACCCAAACCCAGTGTGCCAGTGCCAGTGCCAGTCGTAAACACGGCCGTAACATCTACCACCGTGTTCTCCGCTAAAAGTCAGCCAAGCAGCAATCCATTTATCGTGAATCACTCGGCTGCACAAAGCGAGGAATGTATCTTGCCCGATGCCAATAACACAGTGGCCGTGGAGAAGGATATCAAGGATGAGGTTGACGATGATGTGGAAATTTGTTACATAGACTAGAGCGCGAATCCAACACAGAAATGGAAGAAAGTATTCTAAGTTACTTTAATAATTACCATAGTTTAATTAGGTTCTTATGTTTTATTAGTTCAGCCTGCAACTGAAATTTTCTGAGCATATGGATGTATGTGTATATAAACAACATGATTTAATAACTTATAAATACACAGGAGAAGTTGTTCATGGACTCGTTCTGTTAACAACCCACATATTTGATATACCATATATTTATAGCTTTTAGAAGTTTTTTTTTATGTGGAAAATAAACCAAGTAATAAGTTGTCTGTGGCTGATTAAATTACATTAAGTATTTTGTTGGCAAATTTCATGGAAATTAAGATTTGGCACGCAGTTTCGCATTACGTTTGTTGTTTGATAGCAATCGCTGAGACGATGATAACGTAGACAGGATTTACACGGTGAAGTAAACTTCATGAAGTTTTTGAAAAAGCTATCATTTGTAGGAAGGAGGTGTAGAAGTGCAAACCACACCACTGCCCCTCTTTGCTACAAGCAACAGCTACTGCTTGAAGTTCGCTTCACCGTGTAAAACCCGTTTTATACTAGAAAGATGATACAAATAATGCGATGTCTCAGTGATGTTTCACTAGAATAAGATAAATATTGTAAAGACACATAGTTCTATTTTCTCAATATGTTTTTTTTTTTACAAGCTGGATGTTTTTTTTTCGATTTATTAAAACATTTGTTTTTCGACATCCAAAAATACTGATGATTATCGATGGCAGATTACTTAACAGCACTTCAATCAAGTATTAATGTACCTCTTAAAAGCCTTCCAAGCTTGAGAGCGTCGCCCTAATTTAGTAGTAATCATTACCATACCCAACAACATAATCTTCTTCCTCAGCTTTGTTCTATTTAGCAACTACAAACCTAAAATGGCATCACTCTGGTATAATTGATCACAAATCGATAGAATCACAGAACTGGTAGATTAATTTAAGCACTTCTAATGATTGTTCTTCGTAAAGGAATGATACTTAAGACTAACAAAATGATATAACTTTTGTCTTTCAGAATTGTACAATTCGGTTATTGTTTTCACCACCAGTTCATCATTAAAATGGCTCTGCCGTGGAGCTTTCAGTTGATTTCCATTAATGTACCACCTCAGTTCGGAAAAATGTTTCTTAACGCTGGCTCTCAATGAAGCACCACTAAAGATGGGTCTTCGAAATATTTCATTCAGTATATCAGCTTCATCATATTCTTCGCGTATCGCATCCACAGTCTTGTCCACATCGGGTTGTCTGCAATGGTAGATGATCCACAATTTAAGCTCTGGAGCACGTGAGTTCTTGAGACTGAGCACACCAAAATACTCTATAACAGATGGATTACAGCGGATTGATGTCGGTTTCATATTTAGAATAAGTCGCAATTGTTTCTCAAATTTGTCCTCAAAAATATGATCCGTGGGAACTGCTAATATAAACATATGTTAATGGATTAGTTTTGCTGCATATGTATGTCTTGAGTTAGCTTCTTAGATAGGGATAAACTGTTACCACGTTTATGCTATGTTCATTTGATGAAAGGAACACAATTTCATGAAAGTTGGCTTTAATTCATGAAAAGCGTTGCCAGATCTATATTTGCTGCTCATTTTGTAAATTTACAAAAGCTGATTTAACGGGAAACAATATCACATTGCAAATTGAAGAAATCATGCATTTTAAATCATAAACGTAGTATATGTATGTATGATTGTTTGATTGTTTATATACCTGTGTTGTTGTTAAAGTTTTCCATTGTCATTTTAGTGGCAAAAGTTGTGGATGTTCCTGCTGGTTGGTTCGAGTTCTTAGACATGGAAGGTATCGAATAACTCTGCAGCAATTTCAACAGGAATCAAAGCTTTTGCTGATTATTTCATCACATACACAAAGCTCTTAAGCAATTCTGTGTGATACCAAACATTTGATTTAATACAGGGTGAGTCATATTAATTAACCGAAAAATGGGGAATCGATAGTATACTTACTAAGACTATTTTTGTAACCTTACTTTTCTATGGCAGCTATACTATATGAATGTTCGATTTCGAACAAACTTGGCAGAAACATGGAGAAGCATTGAAAACTAGTAAATACAGAGTTCGGAGACGTTTGCATTAAAAACAAAAAAGTATTTCTCACTAGAACTAGTTTTTCGATATGTTATAGTCATCCGATCCGGCCGGTTCCGACAAATGTGCATTGTATTTGTACCAGAAGACTTCGTGAAAAGTTTAGTGGCGGTAGCTTTAAAACTAATGGAGGATATAGCATAGAAACAGACGGACATGGCTATATCGACTCAGCTTGTCATGCTGATCAAAAATATATATACTTTATGTGGTCGCAAATGCTAGAAATGAAGTTGATCTTTTGGAAAACCTGAAAAAATATGGATCAAAACCTTAGCTCAGATTTTATTTTATTTTTTTGGTATATAGGTTAAAATTAAAATAAAGAAATCCAAAATTAACATCCCAGCCATGAACAATCATCAACAAACGCATAATTCTAAGTATTCTAAGAATAACATTTTTATTAATCAAACCATTTAAGTGTATACTCCCCTCCGGTCACATTATCACTTATCTATTAAATCACAGGACTGGTCAATTGATTTGTCTCCTCTTAACGAGAATAAATTTACTTCCTATACCAGTGATATTTTAGACTAACATAATTATACACCTTCTGTCGTTCAAAATTGTACAAATCGGTGACTGTTTTCACGACACGCTCGTCATTGAAATGGCTCTTGGGCGGAGCTTCCAGTAGATTGCCATTGGTGTACCACTTCAATTCGGAAAAATGCTTCTTAACGCTGGATCTCAATGAAGCGCCACTAAAGATGGGTTTTCGGAATATTTCAAACATATTCTTTTTTCCAAACTTATCCAGTATCTTGTCCACAGTCTTATCCAGTTCGGGTTGTTGGCAATAATAGATGATCCACAATTTACGCTCTGGAGCACGTACGTCGGTCAGACTGAGCACACCAAAATATTCGATTACAGACGGATTATAACGGATTTTCTCTGTCGTGGGTTTCATGTAGAAGATGCGTCGCAAATACTTCTCAAACTTATCATCGAAATTGTACTCAGCAGGAGCTGCAACTATAAACATAAATCAATTGATTAGTTGGGTGACCGTTTTGGCTTGAGTCACCGGATTGGATAAGTAAATTGAGTATGGTTGTTTTTATACCTGTGGTGCTGCTAGACGTTTCCGTTGTCATTTTAATGGTAATGTTGATGATTGAATTAGTTCTTAGTTGGTACCAAACAATTTTTTCTGCAATTTCAACAGGTTAGCAATAACATAAGCTTTCGCATTTGTTTACTTCATATAAGTTGTAATCAAAGCTCTGTATGCTATCGAGCTTTTGTTTTTGGATCGATATGCCGTGCGGTCACACTATCGACGAAGCTATCGACATATGCCTATCGATATGCCAAGCGCCGGCACTGCAACCAAAACAAAAACAACGAAATGGACCGACGCGAGGATGTTCTCCGACAGGTAATTCGATTAGCAATTAAATTTATCAAGTAAATAATTGCTGCAAGGCGAAATGTTCTAGGCCCTCGCCAAGAATGCCATAGAAACGGATCGGTGGCAGACGTTTAAAGCGGACCAAGAGGGGACCATCAAGAATCTGGATATGTTCGCCCAACACCTCAGTGTAGAGGTTATGGTACCAATAGGAAAGAAAGCTCTAATGCCGGGCGAGCTCATACACACCAATGAACTGTTAGTGGGTCATTATGAGGGTTATTTCTCCAACTGCTCGTCACATAAGGCCAAGGAGATTTGTGGCCATCGTCTACGCTTGGCCGAGGAGCACTTGAAACAACTGGAGATCGAGGCGGATCTGTGGAAGTAAGTTGATCATGGTAGTTGTAAATTTGTAATTCCTTTGATTTTTGTTTCAGCAACAAACTGGAGGCGCCCCTTCTCCAGGGAGCCATGCCCAATTCCGAGGAAATTGAAATCATAGAAGACTATGACGAGGAGTCACACAACAAGTGGTTGGCCGAACACAAAAAAAGTGTGCGTAGGGAAAAGCAAGAGGAACGTATCGAACGACAGACAGAGGGCTCGGATGAAGATGTTCTCCAGAAACTGGAGGAGCGCGAAATGCTGGAGGAACTGGGCCTAGATCCGGATGATGTCAATGAAGAAAAGCTCAAGCAGCTACTCAGCAGTGAGGGTACTTCCTCAATAGCTTGTGATGAACAGGAATTGGAAATGTGGAAAAGACTGGAAGCGCAAGAGCAGCAGGAAAGTGAGGATATAAACCCAGAGGAGTTGAAGGAGACGGTCAATAGCACAGATAATATGGTGCGTCATTTAATGTCTGGTGAAATAGAAATTTCCACATCTAAACAAAGAATAGGAAAGGCAGAGCAGCAGCCGGAAGACGAGCAAGAGCAGGAGGAAAATGATGAACTGGAGGAAGTGCAAACTATAAGAACACAAATGGTTCTGCTACCCAATGAAGAGCGGGAGGAGTTTCTTCGAGAAGCTATACAGATTATAAAGGCCAAGATGAGGAAAATACAAAAAGAAACCTTTTTCTCTGAGGAACTGACCCATTTGATGAGTGTGGTGGTGGACTTAGAGGATGATCTGCAGGAGATGATATACGAAAGGGATCTGGAGGTGGTTAGTTCTGAAGAAGACGTTTCGGTGGAAAAACCGACAACAAAGCGACGCATATCATTTGCTTTGGCCGAAGAGAAGTTGGAATTCCGGCAAAATGAAACAGTGGCCGAAATGTTACCCAAAGCTAAGTCCCAAGCGCAGACTCGTGAAGTGATAACCTTAGATATACCCCCAGTAGTCAAGGAGAAGCCCCAAGCACATATAATCGAGAAAGTGGAAAGAAACCTGGAGCGTGTTCAGGAGCAACAGAGTGTACAAGATTTCGATTTGGTGCACCAGATACTTGATGGGATGACTGGACGCATTCAAACGCTACACATTGAGTTTCAACATTCCAATGCTCAGCCTGCAACTAACAGTGAGTCCAGCATAGAGGATATGCCGGGTACACCTGCAGATTTTTACCAGCTGTTTGAGAAGGCGGCTTTGGCGCAGAAACAGGGCAACTTTCCCATCTATGTGAATGGGTTCGAGGGTGAGCCAGAAGTTAAGGTGCCCATCTTAAATGAAGCAGACCGTCAGACAGCCTACGAGGATCCGCGGTCCCAGGTGAGTTGAGATTAACTCTTGATCCTTACTGAGATCTGATGACAGGGGCACACAGTTAGGGGTCCTCTAAATTCCCTTAACCATTTGTTGTAACAGCCAAGAACTCTCCAGATCTCTAAAATGGAGTTGATTTCCTGAAGTTTAAAAAACATTGCATGCTCGAAATGCCTTCCAAATTCTAAGAGGTATGATTATACCATTTGCTTTGCAGTTTTCCAAGCCACAAACCAAGTCCATATTACGCAACAAGTCGGCCGTGGAACGTGAGCCACATGTCACCAACCCGCAGAGCATCCAATCTAAGAAGCCACCCAAGAAGGGCAAGAAAAAGGAACGCACTCTCGACGATGACCTACGCGACATGAGCGCCTATCAGAAGGTTATGCACGATGTGGTCGAAAAGGAGCCCGAGGGCAAATTCATTGACACCCACACGCCCAAGAAGAGAATCAGCCGTTTCAAGGAGCAGCGGGCCGCCAGAAAAACGTAGCTAGGCCAAAGGTATGCACATTTATTGCCAACTATTATTCAATTTGCTCAACAATAAACAACTACAGGTGTGTAAATATATTCGCGATATTGTTTGTGATCGAAATTAAACACTAGGCCCCCGGCGGCTGGCGTCCGTTTCAACGGAATTTATTTGTGTAAAACATTTACATGACTCTCGGAATTTACATTACAGTGAGATGGATGCTTCAACGGATGCTGATGATGATGTGCGATTGTTATGCTTAAAGACTACGTTAAAATTACTCATTAACTACTAATACATACAGTGCAGATCTTATTTCCTACATGTATTCTAACGCTGTAACTGTTCCTATTGCTTATGCGGAGTGCGAAAGTTGCCCATTTCCTCACGGAAACTCAAACATGTTCAAATCAAAGTCAAAGCCTAGCTAGTCCTCCAGGCCCAGAAACTCCCGCTCCAAGGCCGCTCCCATCATGTTCCATTCGCCGTCATCGCCATCGTCTTCCTGATTATTTTCACTATTCGATTCGGAGCCAATTTCCAAGTCGGAGGGCAGCTCCTCACCTGTGGGGGGAAAATAGTTGAAGTGTGTTCGGAATATACAGCACTTTAAGCACTTACCCCGGCGAAATTTGGCGCTGGGCATCTCATCATCGTCTTCGTCCTCATCATCCTCGTTATTGTCCTCGGGCTCATCCTCATTGCTGGAACTTTTATCAAATTCGTTCAGTTTACTACTCGGCGCTGCCATCAGCACATCTCCCGTCCGGGTGAAGAAATCATGTGCCCGATTCGAGTTCTCATCTTCGCGTTTGCGCTTGAGCAGTTTTTTGTCCATGGGTGGATTTTCTGTGGTTAAAAAGTCAAAATTAAGTTTCCTTTTCCGTTAACCCACTCCAGACTTACCAAAATTGACGGGTCCCTCATCGCTGGACGAGTCGGACTCGAAAAAATTCTCATAATCCTTGTTCATGGACTCAATGTCCGCATTGGTGAACACCAGCAGCGGGTTCAGGGTTTCTCGGAAATTGCCACTCTGCTCCTCTTGCTGTTTACTGCTCGACGGCGAAATCTCTGACCTTTCGCTATAGTTTACCACATGCTCGGGACTGTGACAGTGTGCCGGCGGCTGGCGCCCCTTGTTCCGTACCTTCCGATCCAAAGGGAAGAGCTTCTCCTCCACATGCTCCCAGCGCTCGGCACAGGCCCACAGCCAATTGGCATTGACCACTTTAATGTTCAGCTCTTTTTTGGCCGCATTCACCTTGTAGGTGCCCGCGTTGACGGCCACCAGATGCGTGATTTCCTTGCCTATGTTTGGCTGCACCTCCGCACCCAGGCTCTTGGCTATGAAGTAGGCCCGCGACTGTTCCAGTTTCATTTGCGTGGGCACCAATCCGGAGAAGACCAGATTCTGGCCGCGCAGCACTTCGCAACGGATTTTCGGCACAATGATCTTTAAGTCTGGTATCTCCGTGGTCTCGTCGTAAATGGAATAGAAGCGTTTGTGTATGTTTCGCAGTATCACCTCCAGATAGAGCAAATAGTCGTCGGGATCTTCAATCTCAATTTGTTTCTGGCCATCGTGTGTGATTTTTAGGTGGCCCTTTGAGCTGGTGGCCAACTCATCGTCTTGTTTCTCCGAACAACTGGAGGAGGAGGCCACACTCTCCTCGTCGCCCTTCTTTTGTGTCTCATCGATTACCACCACGTCCTCGGTGCTATCGCTTTCTGGCTTCAAGGGTTGCGCCGAACTCGAACCAGAATCCTCATCCACAATCATGACCTCATCGACTGGCAGTTTGCCATTGAATTTGTCACACAACTCTTTAGATTCTATGGTGTTTGCGGTCGTCTCCACATCCTTGGCATCGCTGCTCTCCAGCTCAAACACATCAACGGATTCCTCTTCCTGTGTGGGATCTTCGTCTTTGCTTGTGCTGGACACGGTATTGTCCTCAGTTTGTTTTGTGTCGCTCTCCTTGGGCTCCCCCTCCTTCTTTTCGGACATCTTATCGATTTCTGTGGGTGAACCAAAAGTTGAATGATTTTAATGGAAAGTTGTTTTCTAGAGCTTACCTTTGAAATCGACGCCCTCGCCATCCAGTTCGTGCTTGGACAGCCCCGGTGGGGCATTTATATCGCCGGTGTGTTGGAAAAAGTGGTAGGGCTTCACTTGAATCAAATTCGAGGCCATATTCCACACATCCTCACGATCATCAATGATGCAGACCATGGAATCGCCATTAGGAAAAAGCGCTCTGAAATTCCCCAAGATGAATTAACACCATAAAATCTCATTCTCAATCTCCACTAACTTCAAATTATCCGTCTTGCTGGTGGCATTGAAGCACTCATCCCGCGACAGTATGCGATGCGAGAAGAATTTGCCCTCGGGATCGAGTAGCTGGGCAATCATGTGTGCATAATTCCGGGCGCCAAAAGTGCAGATGTGCAGCTCGTAGAGCTCCGACATGCGCTCCAAAAACTGTGCAGTGCCGGGCCTCAGACGTGTGTGATACCAAGGTGATTGTGGTCCATAGAGCTGAAAGTGGTAGATGCCTTTGATGTTCTCCGGCACCTGATCGTTGGTGGTGTGTATGACCGTTTGATCGAGATCGACCAGCAGCACGAGCTTCCGATCAGCCAGCAGGCGGCGTGTGTCGTCGTGTCCCAGCTTTTGCGCAAGCTTCTGTGTGACCTTCAAGTCTGGCATGGTGTGCACCATAGGTACCGAAGCTTCCGAAGTCTGTCCCTGTTGAGTTGGAGGAGGCGTTATTCATAGGGTTATCATTCAAGAAAGCAAATCAAGCTTACATTGTCATTCTGCCGCAAGTCGGCTCCGCAATCTGCGCACATGTCCTTGATAACGGTCGTGTGTATGCACTCGGACAACTCCAGTAGCGCATCCCTAACAACAACAAAAAAATGGAGGGGAAAACGGGCTCAATTCGTGTGTATACGCTCAACTGAGCTGCCGTGTGCATAATTGCATTCCACCCACTCCCACTGTCACTCTTACTCCCACCTCCACTCGCCGCCCCCACACACACACACAAACAATCACACACAAAACTCACCCCCTTAGCACGAGCTCGCCCTCTTTGCGTAGCCGCTTTCTGACCACTCCAGCCCTTTGCGACTTGTATTTGTGCAGGGTCTTGCCATCCTCGTTACCAACTTCCTGGTAGAGGAACAGGATTTGGGCGGCCGCCACATTTTGTCCTTCGCGTACGCGCCACTTATTGATTCGTATGCGTCGTGCAGTCTCAGCATTTACAACAATGCCGCCGCCGCCGCCACCGCTGCTGCCCCCGCTATTCTTCCCGCCACAGCCACTGCCGTCGTCACCAGCCTGGACAACTGCCTGTTCCGTAGTCTGGCTGGAATGCGCTCGTTCCTCCTCGCTCGGCGTTTGCATTTTTGTATGTACAATGGACTATATACAATAGTTTTGCGTTTGTTTTAAATCTCAGTTGGAACCTTGTTATGATGTTAGAAACATATCGATACTATCGATAGGTACACATCGGTTCCGTAACATCTCTAGCTGACAGTGTGAAGCCGTCCAGAGATGCGTGCGTGCCTTCATTCGGGGTTTCGCAAAGGGCTTAGGGATGCGGTCAATATTAATGTAGATAAGCGCGAGGGATCTGAAATTCAATCATCTTAAATTCTCTTACATTCTAAAAGCATGGCTATTCAGTTAATTAGTATTATGGGCCTGAAGTGGTGTCCTCTCTAGTCGCTCTGTTTCATCCGTTGTACGACCAGTCGATTCCCGCGCCCATCTCTAGCTCGTGCTTGCACAACTAGTTGAGATTGGCCAGAGGTATCGATCATTGCACATCTCTAGTCTCAAATGGCACATTGTTTGGTTTTGATGTTGTAGCTGGACACGGATCGAATCACTGTATGATAAAATGAGCGAAACTGGAGAAAACGAGCCACTTAAGCGCCAGGCAGATGCTGAACCGGATGATCAAGCCGAGGCAACTGAGGAGGCCGACGAGGATGGCGGCTGGATAGGGCCAATGCCCTCCGAACAAAGTGCGGTGCCGGCTAAAAAAAGGAAAGGTAGGTCGTAAGAATGCAGTGGTCTAACATTAATTTTTTAATATATATATGCATTAGTACTGCCCTATGAACACATCTACCTGGAGAATCTGCCCAATGCCGAGAGCTACGAACGCAGTTACATGCATCGCGATGTCATCACCCATTTGGTGTGCACCAAAACTGAATTTGTAATTACCGCCAGTTTGGATGGGCATATTAAATTCTGGAAAAAGATGGATCTGGGCATAGACTTTGTTAAGCATTTCCGGAGCCATTTGGGTAAGTGCTGAGACTAAGGGGGTAGGTGCTTTAACTAACCAACAACTTCTTGTCTTGTAGTGCCCATCAAAACCCTGACCACAAATAGCGGTGGCACCTTACTCTGCTCGGCAGCCACTGATCAAACGGCCAAGGTTTTCGATGTGATTAACTTTGACATGATCAATATTATTCGCCTGGGCTACACACCGCAGTGCAGCGAATGGATAAACGCACCAGGCGATGCTGTTCAGGGCTTGGCCATGTAGGTTGCTTAAATTCCCATTGGTTCTTTCTTAATTTTCTTATTTAACCTTAGCACGGATTCGGAGAGCAACTGCATACACATATACGACGGACAAAGTGGCGGTGAGGTGCTTCACCGGCTGGATAAATTACACTCGGCTCCAGTGGTAGCCATGTGCTTCAATGTGGCCATGGAGACGGTTATATCTGTTGATCGCAACGGCATATTGGAATACTGGCAAAACTCCAAACATGATTATAGTTTCCCTCAACGTTTGGTCAACTTCGAGTCGAAATTGGACACAAGTAAGATCGTCTTTTAATTGACTTGAATGAAAATAAACTAACAAAATTCATCTGCAGGTCTTTTTGAGTTTGCCAAGCAAAAGACACAAGTCACGGGACTCACAGCCACGCCGGATGGCAAGCGATTTGCCGCCATATCAACGGATCGGAAAGTGAGAGTCTTTCAGTTTAATACAGGGAAAATGCTGCGAGTTTTCGATGAAGCACTAACCACATATACACAAATGCAACAGACGCCTCATGCCTTACCTAACATGGAGTTCGGCAGAAGGTAAGCCAAATAATATCAAAGTTTGTATCTTTTACGACTTTCCACATTTCTAGAATGGCCGCCGAGCGCGATCTGGAGAAAACCTCTCAAAATACGACGCTGAATATTCTGTTCGACAGCACCGGAAACTTTCTGCTCTATCCCACCATGCTTGGCATCAAGGTGATCAATGTGTGCACCAATCGATGTGTTGCGATACTGGGCAAAACAGATAACATCCGTCCTCTGCAAGTAGCTTTGTTCCAGGGCAGAATCAAGAGACAAAAGGCAGCTATAACCCTCGAGCAGGAGGCAAGTGAAAATCCTGCTCTACAAAATCTTCTCAACGACCCCACAGCTTTTTGTACAGCTTACAAGTAAGTTGATTTGATGAACGAACTACCGGGTCATAAGTTGTTCTAATCTCTGCTGTTTTGACAGAAAGAATCGCTTCTACTTGTTCAGCCGACGATTGCCGTCGGATCTTCAAGATGTTGATCGTGATATATTTAATGAGAAGCCATCGAAGGAGGATATCATTGCTGTGCCAGAATCGTCAGGTATTTGCCTGCATGTCGACCATCAATACTCATTTTTACTAACCCAAGTAATTTGAATGCCATCTCTTTCATGCTAACACTTACACTTTCAAGACGAAGGTGATCTTTACTCACTTCTTGTACCTTTTATGTTAATGTGAAAAATTGTAACTGAAATTTAATTAATCCTTTTCTAGTTGTGCAACGTATTTATGAGAATGTGGTGTTACACACCACCAAAGGAGATGTACACATGAAGTTGTTCTTCAAGGAGGTACCCAGGACAGTGGAGAATTTTTGTGTACATGCAAAGAATGGGTAAGCCTCATAAAAGAACTTAAAGAGCATTTGCTAAGAATTCTAATTACCCTTCCAGCTACTACAATGGCCATATATTCCATCGAGTCATCAAGGGTTTTATGGTGCAAACAGGCGATCCCACGGGTACAGGCACGGGTGGCAAATCTATTTGGGGTAATGATTTTAAAGATGAATTTGTGCCAAGCCTAAAACATGATCGTCCCTATACGGTGAGCATGGCAAATGCGGGACCCAACACAAATGGAAGTCAATTCTTTATCACCGTATTGCCCACGGTAAGCTTTGTCCATATCTTTGTTGCCTTTCTCTTTTTAATTAAAATGTGTTATTCTATTCTTTTAGCCTTGGCTGGACAATAAGCACACCGTTTTCGGCCGGGTGTATCGAGGTATGGAAGTCGTTCTCAATATATGCAATGCCAAGGCAAATCCCAAAACTGACAAACCATATGATGACATCAAAATAATTTCCATACACTTAAGTAATTAAGTTTTTAAATATTTTAGTAGAAAAAAATGCTAGAACTCAATGTTTTGATTTAAAGATTGAGTACTTGATAACAATTGTGGATAGTTTCGCAAAAACTATGGAGCACCAGAATAGGTTTAAGGGTCTGCAACTACATCCTGGCTCAAGGGGTACAGTACAATCCTTTGGCTGCACTGGGCTGGGAGCCTTTCGATTCCGGTTTCTTAATTCCCGCACAATTATTCAAATTGGCGCTGCCACACGTCTTTAAATTTGAAAGTTGTCCGCATCTTCACAAATAAGGCCTTATTTGGCTAACCCAAACTGGTCACACTATCCAGCTGTTTCAGCATATTTTGCATTCCTGTTTCTTTTGTTTCGCCTAATAACTAACCAGCAAAACTAAGGCCAATTAAATAAGTAAACCAGTTAACCCGGGTGCTACAGAGGAAAACAGAAGATTTTGCAAAGGAATAGGCCACCAAGAGTGAACACAATATAAGGCTAAAGCACATAACGGTATTTGTAAGTCGATGCGGGTGTTGGGTGGAGGGGGAAGCGAAATTTGTTTATACGTAGAAGGAAAAACAAAGAAAAGTAAATCTATGGCAAATTGAAAAGGCTTCGGGTTTAGCTCTAATTGTGTAAATGGGCTTCTGGGTCAGCTCAATACATGTATGTACTTATACATGTTTATATGTATGCTCGTATGTTCATTCTTATCGGCATAAACAAATTGTTTGCGCGAAATTTAATTTAACGTTAGTCACCCAGTTGCCCATTCACAGCATGGATATATATGGTTAATCAGCCCGCTTATCGCACTTATTAAATCATGCCATTTGCAGTTCTTCAATAAGATGAACCAAAAAGGATGAGCATCATGTCCCAGAATGATTCAGATGATGTACGCAGCGCTGCCCAGCTTCTATTGACCAATGCACGGCCGGGCCATATGGCTTACCACATACCACATGATATGTGTGAGTACCACTCTACTTTAAGGTGGTCCCGAGTAAATTATCTGATTATAATCCTCTCTCATTTTTGTCACAGCACGACCGCATTCCATCAACTTGATAACCGAGGACTTTTTGGCCGGCTATATGCAAGATGGACGTATGTCTGTGGTGCGACGATTCTTTTGCCTTTTCGTTACATTCGACTTGGTGTTTGTTTCCCTGCTGTGGCTCATCTGCATAGTGGTAATTAATGAATTTAGTTATACGCGTGGAATATAGTTACAACTTCTTTCTTTTGTCTTTCCAGATCGATGGCGACAACATATTCCAGGCATTTCACAAGCAAGTCATGCAGTATACCATTTATACCTCACTATTTGATGTGGCAGCCACAGCCCTGTGTCGTTTTATAGTGCTTATCTTTTTCTATGCCATGTTGTATATAAATCATTGGTCCATCATAGCGGTAAGTCAATGGTTTGGGTCACCAAGCACTTAAATATTAATCAATTAACCATCTGCAGCTATCCACAAGCGGTTCCTGCTTGTTCCTCATTGCCAAAGTATTTGTTTTTGATGTAAGTCAACTGAAAACCTGTACCTATCACATGTTACATTCAACTAAACCGCTCTTTTTCCAGTGGGTGCACTCCAAACAACAAGTATTCGAAGTGATTCTCATCATAACATCATTTATACTGGCCTGGGGTGAGGCCTGGTTCCTGGATTGTCGGGTTATACCACAAGAGCGACACGCACGCCACTATTTTAGATGTGAGTGTTTCGTCCCTCTCCATATATACATAATATATCTAATTTACAATTTTATTTTAGCAATGACCTCAAATGATCGCACTCCGCTGACTCAGCCAACCATCTTAACAGAGGATGAACGTCCGCCACCATCAAGCATGTTTTATTCACCTTTAGACACACAAGATCCATCGGACGATGAGGAGGAGGAACAGGTAAACGATTTGCATATATGCGCATGTTCGATTAGTTTGTAAATGCTTATATAAAGCTGCTGGAGCTGCACCATTTCCCTTTGTAATGCCTCTGACATGTTTCAGGATGCTGAGTACCAACAAATGGGCTTGGATTGCCTGCGGAAGGCTTATGAGCTTATTGAATCTAGTGACTGGAAGGTGGAAAAGGTTACCCACAAAGGCGACACCATTCACAGCACACAACGGGAGAAGATAGGAAAAGTATACAAATTGACGGTGAGTAGCAATCCGAATCCACCGAAATGATTCAATTTCAAATCTTTTGTTTGCTTTCCTAAGGCTCGTATAAAATACCCGGCCAAGGAACTGATGCAAGATCTCTTTTATCGCATTGAAGATTGTCCCAAATGGAATCCCGCTCTGCTGGAGTCCCGCATCGTGCGTGTAAGTGTTAATGCTGATTTGGAAGTCGCCTGTATTTAATTTGTCGTGTTTTTCTTCAGAAAATTAACTCTTATACCGACATCACCTACCAGGTCTCGATAGGTGGTGGCGGCGGCATGGTTAAGAGTCGCGACTTTGTGAACTTGCGCTCGTGTCGCCTGTTTCATCGTGGCAAAATCTGTAATGACGATGAGGCGGCCAAACTGAGCAGCGATGTTGAGGATGATGATAATAGTACGCTGAATCGTTCCTGTGAGGGCAGCGTTAGCACTCTATCAGATGGCGAACCCTCAACACCTTTACCTGGCAGTGTAGGGAGCTGTCGTGCTAAATTTCCTCACAGCTCATCATCAACTGCACCCACCTTGCCATATGATACGTTGAGCAAAAGCCTGGGCGCCAAAAGCTTGGGCAACGCTCTCAGCTATGACGAGGAGCCACCGCCTTTGGATGACAGGTTTCAAGATGCCAAAGACAAGCAGGAGAATGCGTTGCCCGAGAGCAATGTGGGTATTGGCAGGACCAAGGATAAGGTTTGGGTTAGCGCTGCCATAAGTGTGCAGTATGCTGCCGAACCGCCGAGACCCAAATATACCAGGTGAGAGTTGTTACTATTATTATTATTCTCCTTTCAAATGAAACCGTTTCAGAGGCGAGAATATTGTGTCTGGATTCGCTTTTCGAGAAATTGTGGGTAAATCGGACAGCTGCATTGTGGAATGGGTGCTGTGTCTGGATCTTAAGGGCTATATACCTCGCTATGTGCTGGATGCGGTAAGTACTCTGCCGCTTTTCCCAGACTCTTGTTAAATTGAACCACTTAAAGGCACTCACCTCGTCCATGATCGATTATATGACCAACCTGCGCAAGCATGTGAACGAACTGAGGCAGCTTCGCCGCTCTAGAATGCAGTAGAAGCACACAGCACCAGCTCTCTTCTTCATTTAGTTAAGCTCACATTGTACACCACTACGCGTTAAGCCAAGGCGTAACCAAAAGAGGGACGATTAAAGTAGGAGTTCAAATTCGAGTTGCTGTAAGTTTATTGGTTAGGAGGAGTATTTTGTCTGATGTATTGTATTCTATATGATAAAATTTATACAAGCTCTTTCGTTTTTCGATGCGTATCGCGTTTGCCTCATCGACAGCGGCAGCGTAGGTTTAAGATCAGTCCCAGTCCCAGCGAGCTTAGTTTGAGGGCGTGTTCCTATTTGCTGTCATTCTGTGGAAACCAGGTTTGACACGCCTCCATGGCCACCTCACAGACGGCGCTCATCGTTTTGGCATTGTCATAGTCTGCAGGAGGAGGAATCAACGATTTCATAATTTTTTGGCGATTATCCTCTGCAGCTACTTACCCAGGGCGTTGCGCTTTCCAAAAATGCTCCCGTTGAATGGAGGCTTTCGATATGCCGCCTCGCTGGTGTGCAACAGAAAGGCAGCCAGGATTACGGTCACGACCAAAAGAGTAAAAGTGCATCGCAGCGCCATTTTGCAGTTCTGTGAGTATTGCGGGCAGTGTTCAATGGCTGTGGTGCTACTGTGTGTCCTGCTGGTCGAATGCTTTGTGAGGCCAAGGAAGCGGCAGCTGTGGCTTTTATAGTCGGCCACTGCTGCCGCTGCCAGGAGCTGGCTAATTGGATTAGCGGGCGGGTTAATTGAAAAGCAGATTGCTTGGGGACAACATAAAATTTAATTGCTTCTACAACTTATTTATGTACAATCAAGTCTTGGCATTCCATTCGAGCACCTTGTTGAACTCCTTCTCTCCGAAACCAATGGCCACCGACTGTTCCATGCAGCTGGACTGGCGCTTGAGATTGTCAATCATGAAGAGTTGCTTCTTGTAGGCGTTCAGTAGATCGCAACGTTGCCGTTTCAAAGCCCTGATGCGATTATCCCGGACTTTTAGCTCCTTGCGTGTGACCTCCTGCTGATCGCGCTGATCGCCACGTAACTGGCTCAGTGCCTCGCGTGCTGCTTCTGCCTCCTCCTGGGCCCGGCTCAGACGATTCTCCAGATTGATATTGGTCTGTTTCATCATTTTTGCATCACGCTTAAGCAGCTCCAGCTCACGCTGCTGGTGGGTAAACTCCTGCTGGCGCTCCTTATGCCGACGATTTGCCTCCTCGTACTGATGCTCGGCCCGTTGCAGTTGCTCGGACAGATGCTTATTGGAGCTGAGCGCCAGCTCGCGCTGGCTCTCGGATTTCCGGTGTGCTTCCAACGCCTGCTCGAGCTGCTCCTTTTGGCGAGTCAGCTCGCTGGCATGCTGGGCATGATCCTCCTCGAGTATGACCACTTTGGCCTTGAGGAATCTATAGAAGACGGAAGACAAGTAGAGAATCTTTGCTTTTAACCCCCCCCCTTGCACACTCACTTAATAAAATTGTCCTGTGTTAGCTGCTTCTTGGAAGTGCCATTTACCACCGTGGTACTCTCCCGCTGCTGGACGACCTCCACCTGCAGCAGTTCGGGCGATCCCATTGCATTACTGCGCAGCATCTGATCCAGCGATGGACTCTCGCTGAAGTGGGGATTGCGGTATTTCACAAATGTGGCCGTTCTGCTGGCTCCACCTCGCGTAAAGGTGCTGAACTTGCTATCCCCGCGTCCCGCTGTGGGACTAGCATTGGAATACCTGGCGCTGTTCTGCTTCCAGTCGGCAGGCTTGGACTTGGTCAGCAAGCTCCCCTCTAAGGGCGGTGTGGTTGGCACCCTGGTCGCCTTTGTCTGCATCGCTCCAGCCGCCTTCTTCTTCAGCAACGTACTCGGTCCCTTCTGTTTGTGGTAGGTGCCGTAGCGTGGCCGGGCCACTCCACAGCTGGCCGGAAATGCAGCTTCTGCAATTCCGCCCGGATGCAAAGACATTTGGTTGAGCTCCTGGTTAATTTTGAAGAGTTCCTTCTCACGCGACACTAGTTCGGCCATTGGCCTGATTTGCTTGAAAATTCCTTTAAAGTTTCTGATAAAGATTTAGGGACTGGTACACATTGAATTTACACCGATAATAATTTGGGACTATCTTGGGTTTCTGGGTTTGTCGGAGTGTTGTGTATGTCGTCTGAGTGAAAAGCCAATGTGGATACGATTTGAGGTGGTGGTGGTGGGGGGGTGTAAGGAATGTGGGAGTAAATAAATTCATAGTTACCCCTGGCTACCCATTTAGCCGGCCGGGGCACAATGACAGTCCTTTGCAACTCAAGGGGGGAAGGGTGGATTTCGTTTGTTCGATTAACGAGCGACTGTTGCTATACCAGCTCTTTGACACTGACATGTTGTGTGTTTATGAACTCACCCAGCCAACTGGCGTGGGTGTAAGATCAACGCACCATTTGGACACCGTGGGCGAATCAATCAAAATGCGAATCTTAATGCTGGCGGGGAAATAAATGGTTTTGTTGTTGTCACGTATGGGTGGTATAGGTCCCAAATCGAATTGCTAATCCCTTCCTTGGGGAAATGACTCAGAAATCTCTAAGTAACAACACACACTGAATATCCACTGGGGTGGGTCTCACATTAATACATAGTTTTATTCATTTCACACTGTTGAAATATGGGAATTATTTCCTAAAACCAGCTATGAGATTCTTATTAACCCAGAAAGACAGCAAATACGATTCGGTGAATCTACCTGGTCAGAATTGACTAATCTTGTATAGCCGAGCTATTTTTGGGAAACGGAGGGTGCTAAGTCTGCGTAGTGGGTTAAGAAGCAGCTGATGTTTTGGTGGCTGGTTTTATTCGAAGAGTTGAGACGCTGGCACTACTTCCCCCTATACTGGTGATGGGGGTGCCATCTTAGAGTCCAGGCCCTCTATTTACCAAGCTTCAGCGATTTCTCAGCCTACTTACCGAAGACGCACAAAGGCCAATTCGGCTTCTTGGATGCCCTATGCCCCACCTAGGGATTAGAATAGAAGAAGAAGAAGCAGCTCAAACCAGGTCTGCAAACCTCAAACCGACTGTTGTACGAAAATGTGAGGTTCGATGTTGCTAACGGAAGGTTTTGGTTCAAACCTTGATTCATTTCATATTGAAGACCAATATGGTTCATATTTTTTCATATTATCAAGTTTCCAACCCGTTCTTTTAACTGTTTTAAACAATTATTGTGAACAGCCTTATGTGATGACAAAAACGGTTTATTTTCTATCAATTTTACTGTTTTCCTTGACTTCGCCACTCCCATTCTCAATATTTAACCAATTTATGAGTAAATTAAGTTTAAACTGTGGGAAGTCAGTATACTAGACTTAAACTTTGATATGTTGACGTCGAATGATAGCTTTATAACAAATTAGACCAAAGAATTCTACGAGTTTTTAAAGAAAATATAAACATTATTTGATATTATCTCAAGAAATACGGTTTTAAAGACGCTTTATTGTAAACATATGGTTACTAACTTTTTTTCCAAAATATTGTCCTTGGCTAGCCTCCAGTTTTTTCCATCTTTCGGATACCATTTCGAAAAAACGAAGCGTCTTTTGATGCGACCCACGAATCTATGCAATTTTCGAGTTTTTCAAAAGAGCGAATCTGCTAATCTTCAAGGGAATGCAGCATCGAGAACAACGGTGGATGGGGTTGGACTTCCCATTCCGCGCAAAGTGTGGCCGAAAGTCCTCATGCTGAAAAACTTTCCTTGTAGTGCCTTTGCTCGTATTCTGTCCGCTTTTGTTTCAATGCTCGGCTCAAATGCATCAATAGAGTTGGGTACAATTGGCCTGTGATGGTTTCACCCGCTTGTAGCAGCTCATAGTATACAACGTACGTGAATATGCGGTTTGTTATATGACATTTGGTGCTTGGGCTTGTCGTAATGAGCCCATTTCATCTCCAGTCACAATTCGATTCGAAATCCCATACTATTTTTTCCGTTAGAGCAGCTGTCCACTAAAGTGTGTCTTTTGTTGGCACAGATGTTGTATGAGCACACTAAAATGATGTTGTTTACACTGCAGCGAAACGACACATACTGAAAAAGAATGCCCAAATGATAAGCAATTCGATTTATTGCTAGTACCGCCACCTTAAAGAGTTCATATAAGACTTATTTAGTCTTAGAAGTATTATGCTATAGTCATTCGATCCGGCTGTTTCCGACAAACCAGAAGAATTTGTGCAAAGTTTGGTCAACATAGCTTTAAAACTGACAGGGGAGATAGCATACAAACGTAAGCACAGACAGATATGTCTATATCAAGTCAGCTCGTCCTGCTAAGCAAGAATTTGTATGCTGTATGTGATCGTTGGTGCCTCCTTTTATGCGTTACAAACATCTGATTCATAAAACATGCATAGTTTCTCATAATCGCTGTGAATCCACAGCCTCAAGTCAAGTAGACTTGCTAAGGAGTGACAGGACTCCGTTTGACGGCAAGTACTTCCATTTCCAAACCTTTGAGTGAACCCTAAGTGAAGACAAATGCCCTGTAGATAAATTATTGCTTTATTGAATTTGAATACATTCAAAATGGTTAGTAGGTAGGTAACCGCTCTTTGGGCATTCCTGCACGTTCCATAAATAGTTCGAACAGTGTCCGAGGGGAACACGCATAACAATCATAAATATTGGTATAACTAAAAGTATAAATAGAAACGTACAAGTTAATGGGAAATGCCAACAATTGTTGCGTGAGAGCCTTGAAGAGGCAGACCGGGTAAAGAACAGCAGCATTGTTCTTTCTACCTGAAAGGGTGCCAGGATCAGGGGAATGTAAATGCAAGTCAAAGATTTATGTGTGAGAGACAAACAAACACGAAGCAAGTTAAGTCAACTGGCTTAGCAGCTCCACACAAGCAAATGCCGTCATCATGGTGTATTCTAGGTGACAGCCCACACATTGTGGCCGGAGGTTATATCACCCGTTTTGGCACACTTGAAGCATAACATCGGGTCTGGACACCTAGCTGAACCACTAATTATAAGCCAAGCCGGGCATTCATTAGAGAGACGAGACAATCTCGGCCCTTGGTTTAGGTGGTAATGGTAGACGGAGAGAGCCAACCGAGCGTGTAGTGCAACTTGTCTCTGGCAATAGTGCCAAATACTCCGATTCGGAGTAATATGTCTCTCGATCTCTTGACTCCGAAAAACTTGGCCAGACCGGTTATGCCAAGACCAAGCCGTCTTGACTTGCTGTCGGCCAGCAGTCGGTTTAGTCTTGGCCAGGTTGATGTGCGAGACACATCCACATTGCTAACGAACGCGGATCACAACGCAGTGGGGATCTTCGGGCGCGTGCGCGTTTCTAGTGAATATTTATTCGTGTCGGGAGATGTGAGAAGTGGTGGACGAGTATGAGAAGTTCTAATTGGCATTGAGATTGTGTGGGGGGGAGGAGAGGGAAGGGGAAGGGGAATATCGTGCGAAGGCATTGGCAACGCCTGTTCAAATGTAGCGGTTGTCATTGTTGTTGTTACACTTAGTTGCTGCTGTTGTTGTTGCTGTTGCTGTTGTGTCTCGCATTTTTTGATTGTTGTTGCCCTTGGGAAGTTATTAAGCTCGGCGGGTGGTTGAACTGGAGAGTAATTTCGTGTTGAATGATTGGTGAATCTTTTACATATTTCGTAAAAAAAAAGACAAATACATTTTTTTTTGGTGCCTTTAAGTTTTTTGCTTAAGTCTTTTGTTTGGCCAGCCGCAACAATAACAACAACAACAACAACAACCACAGCAACCGAACAGTCACCGTACAGTGGGATGCATTGAGAGAGAGAAAGAGATGGATTGTAAAAGATTGCCCAAAAGTGTTGGGAACGGGGGTTAACTTAAAGCCCGAGCTAAATACCAAAAATTTTTACGCCATTTCGCCCAGTGTGCGGTGCGCTGCACACCGCTTATTCCTCTCGCGACTCTCCCGCTTTGTCAATCTCTCTCTCTTATCTGGTTTTCTTCTCCCCGCAGCGCCTTAACATGCAAAAACGAGTATGAAAATTGTAAAGGAAGCAAAACAGAAACAAATTAAATCAATGCCAAATTGCTGTTAACTAATTGGAATTGCCACAACGAAAGCGAAAACAAAAGTTTTACGCATGTGAAAAAGCAAAGAAAGAAACCATACACAAAATTCAATCTTTTTGGCCATACGGATTACGCAAATACCGGACAACGTTTGGGAGACGACCGTTAAAGAAAAAAAACAACACAAAGGTGAGTCTTAGCTTACGGTTTTTCAATATGGCGCTGGGTTTCAGATGTTTTGTTTCTTACTTTTTGCCGTGCAAAATTGCAAACTCCCAAAGATGACTTCATAAATTGTCTGTAGACCTCATCATCGAAACCGGTTCGCTTGGCTTTTGCTCTGGCTCCGCGAATACATCAAGAAAATGTTGACGCTATGCGCAGCGAATTGTTTTTTTTTTTGCACAAAATGGAATGGTTTTTGTTGCGTTTTTCCTGTCCGAAAAGAAGAAAAAAAAAACCGGAGACACATCAAACTGTCGCAGCAACATCTCCGTTTCTGGGCTGTGCATTGAACCTGTTTCTCAAGGTTAACTGTGGCCAAAATTGGCTGCCAAGTTCGCGCGTTACATCATCCGCCAAGCTGCGGACACAAATATGGCTTTGATCATCAATAATATGGAGATGCCACAAGCAATCACCAGACCAGATTTTGACTTATTAGCTTGCACAACGTGTAACACACAGGAGCTGCTGCAGCTGGGGTAGTTTTATAGCCACATCACGGACTTCCGCTTGAGTGGTGTATTATTTTACTATTTGTGGCTGTCTGCATATCCGGCTTGATGACACGGCTCATTGTTTAGTGTCAGCGGGTTCAAACACACACATTTTTGGATTATTTCAATTTTAAAGTTTGGGGAAAGCGTTTGCTTAAGGTGAACCTCAGAAAAATGAACAGAAATCTGTTGGTATACACCAAAATATTACTGCCAGGGCATCTATAAAATGTATACATCTTTGATGGCAGGCACACACACACCACCCGCTGTACCACACCCGAGTTACCAAGGTATCCTGGTTTAAAGAACACCCGATTATGTGCATGCTTTGCACTTCTCTAAGAGGGAGAGTATTATAAAATTGTTTGTAACACATAGAAGGAAGCATAACCCACCGCATAAAGTATATATATTCTTGATCAGCACATCGAACTGAGTTGATTTAGCCATGTCCGTCTGTTTCTATGCCATCTTCTCTGTCAATTTTGAAAGCTATCTTCACCAAACTTTGCACAAAGTCTTTTAGTACAAATACGCTTCACATTTGTCGAACCTGGCCGAATCGGTTGACTATAGCATATAGCTGTCATAGGAACGATTGCTGGAAAAACTAGTTTTAGTGAGAAAAACTTTTTTGTTTTTAATGGAAACGCCTACAAACTTAATATTTCTTAGTTTGCCATGCTTACCCATAATTTTACTAAGTTTGGTCGAAATCGTACATCTATATAGCATAGCTGTCATAGAAAAGTAGAGCCTGAAAAGTAGTCTTAGTGAGAAAAACTTTTTTGTTTTCCATGGAAATATTCTTAAAATTGGCATTTATTTATTTAATATGTTTTTACACAATTCTACAAGATTTTGTCAAAATCGGCTGACTATAGCATATAGCTGCAGTACGACTGATCGTTGGAAAAAGCAGTTCTATTGAGAAAAACTTTTTTGTTTTAAATGGAATCATCTTCAAATTTAGTACATGTTAGTTTGTTAGGTTTTTTTATGATTCCACTAAGTTTGGTCAAAATCGGACATCTATATAGTATAGCTGCCATAGAAAAGTAAGGTCCCAAAGGTAGACTTAGTTACAAACATGACTTTCCTCTGTTTTTCCTCAATTTTAACTTAATCTTTATTAAGAATATCAGTATATACTTCTCGTATATCGGAATATCCCTGTCGTATATCGGTATATCCTTCTTGTTTTCTCCGTCTCTCAAACAAACTTCAGTTGAAGGCAATGGTAATTTCGGTTTGAACTAGGCTTGTAAGTTCTCTCCACCCTTTTGGGGTTTAAAACCCCTCCTTGACTTCCTCTCAATTGTCATTGCTCAACAATTTGTCATGTTTAATATATCCATTCGTTTATGCAATATCTACAATAGACCCAAAAAAAAAAAAAAAAACCAAACTGCAAACTAGTTCAAAAGTCATGCGCCAGCTTTTTTTTTTTTCGTACTTCGCTGTATTGTTGGCTTTCAACAGCCTTTAACAGCCACACCCCACTTTTAGATTTGGATTTTGAAAGTCCAGCTCGAACTTGTGGGTATTTTATTGCAATTCAGGCTCTTTGCGTGGGGTTTTAAGGTAAAAGCCTGCATTAAAGTCAACTCGAGTTGTGCTAATGCTGTTGGTTTAATTTTAATGCGAAGCGGACAGACAACTAGCCCGCCCGACTACTTTTCATACATTGTTCATGTGGTGACTCATGTGGCGGCACGCCTTTCGCCACAAGCCATATTCAAGAAAAGAAAAAACCCACCAGAAACTGCACACAACATTTTGGATTTGCATAATTAGTGACATGGTACAACGGCGCCAATGAGTAATGAATGCCAAGAATCAAGTTTGTGTCTCAAGTCTTTCGTTTTAAGGCCCTCAACTGTAAATCAATATGGTTGCCAAAAAAAACTGTCGGCCAGCGGGAAAGCTAACGTTGTAAGAGAGGTCTTTAAGCGGTTGAATGAACTTTTCGGTTGGCTTTCTTTGCTGGTTCTTCTATGGCTCTATGGTTTCGGCAGAAAACAGCTGCTCCCCCACCCACCCCCGCCCCACTCGCTGTGCTTCAGGAAGCTTCGTCACAAATTCATATTTTTTTTTTCCAACTTATTTTCTGTGCGCATTTTCAAGGTCAGCTGAAGCAGCTCTTAACAAGTTAAATAATGTTTAAGAAGCACAACAAAATACACAAAAACTGGTCTTCAAGCTAACTCAAGTCACAGTTGGCAGCATTTTGCCATTTAATTATATAAATTTTTCGCTTGCGTTGGCGTTTTGTCGCCTTGTGTGTGGGTTGGCACATTCCGAGAATAGTGCCAGCCCACATGAGCGTTAATCAAAGATAGAACAACACCATCCGCCATCGATGATTGCCCGCAATTATTCAACACATAACGAGAAAAAGGTGTTGCAGTCAACACACTCATTGGACCATTCAATTTCCACACAATATTTTGATAGTTAACAACCACAAATTAACCAATTAATAGGCCATGCATCAAAATCAAGCAAGGGAAAGGCCAAAGAAAATACACACACACACACGCGCACAGTTTCCATTCACATTTCCCATGATGATGTAAGTTGTCGGGGATTGTAGCCTCTTTTCATGCACCAACTGGCCATCAATCAAATTTTCTAATTGCTTCTTTAGACGCCAACCCACACACGGACACACACACACACACACACGCATAATTATGACCCTGTCGAAACGAACGATACCCGTGGAAGTGCTAAAAGTTAGACCAAACCAACTTTTATGTGAGAAGCTACAGCAATTGTGGCTAATATGAAACCACTTTGAACTTTGCTTGAAGAGAGAATGATTAATGCTATACAACAGCAATTAGAAATGGATCTTAGTAAAGGCCACAACAGGTAAAAAGGAAGGGGATGGGGCTACGCTTAAAAAGAACTTTGCTTAAATTACGGGGTTTCGATAGGTCAGTCTGACAAAAGACAGCCCACAAGCGCAGAAGGTTGAAGATTCAGCTTACTGCTGGAACCTGCATCTTATATCTTATACCTGGACTTTATTGAAAGTATAGAGTAGCGAACCTGAGAGTGCTCCGTCTTTGCGCTGACACACTCTAATCACTCAAACCAGACTCTACAAATATGTCAATTCTCATTGAAGGGTGACAGAAGAGTCCGGCATTCATCTCATATGCGTTTGGTGCTGCAGTTCCTTTCAGAAAAAGAGTTTATCGATTATATATTCATTAGGCAAGCTATACGTACTAAATCCTGTACTTCGTCTATGCAGTTCCAGTCCCTGACAGCTTAGTATAAGTAGTCAGGTATTTCTCAAGCTGCGATTTTTATGTACACGCATTCTAGGAGCAGAATATTAGGGCATGAACCGCTCCTTTTTTCCAAAGATATCTGTTGTTGTTAGCCATCGCTTAGAGTTCTCCCTTCTCTTTTCCGAATTGCAATCCGTTTTTCTACCGAAAATTCTCTATGATTCTTTTTAGCGGGTTCCGTTTTCGCAGTGTATTTGCAGCTCCATTTCATTCTTGATATGATAATTGCGACACTCTCTAAACTTGCAAGTTTGAGTAGCTCAGAGTTCGGTATAATGTCGGGACAGAAACTGTTAAAAATTAGTGTCTTCTGGCCACTTCTGCTGCTCATACTTTCTGTTTACAATCTCAGTCAGCGGCCATATCTGCAGACATTTACCAGGCCATGGATAAACCAAAAGATCTTCTGGCACAAAACTAAAGCAAAATTCGATTAAAAACAAAATTAACATTTCTTGAAATGGTCAAAGTCAAACCAAATGGTTTCTAAGCTTGCAAAACTGGAAAAGAGCCACGAGCTAAGCGCTCTCAGCAGCTTCTGCACCAAACCCAAATGATGCAATCTTCATCAGTGTTTAATTTGGACTAACCAAACTCATTTCCCGAATGCGTGTGTGTGTGTGTGCGTTCAATTGTAACGGGTATTTTGTGGCGGCTGCTGCCAAAGTGTCGAATTCGTTTGACACACATTTCGACAACAACAACAACAACTAAACAAATATAGCCACAAAATGGGCCGTGCAACTGAATAAATTATGTGAGCTAAGCGTGCACACGAGGCAGAAATAACAAAACAAACAACAAATTTGTTTAAACAATTGCAGTTTTCCCCGTATATTTGTATTTACATTCGCATTTATGTGGCGACAAAATGACCTCGCGTGTTCAGAAAAACCTAACCAACTTTTTAATAAGCAGCGCCAAAATGGTTACTTAGTTTTTACAGCTTACCGGCTGGGAAAGCGCGTAACTGTGCGTTAAATTGTTGAAAAGCTAACTTAAATTAATGGCCGCATAAAGGGCGAGACTAATCCGCACAAACGAAAGACTCAAGACACAAACTTGAAATCAGAACAGAGTCAAGCGGCGCTCTTAATGAGTACATCACACGTTTCCCATCTGTAGATTGTAGATTGAGAGCTGGAGATCAATGCAAATTGCCAAAGGCAACAGCAACACCAGATAAAAAAAACTGTGTTAAACACACACACACACACACACACTCTGGCACACAAAGAACAGCTAACCACATCGCGGTGTCTGACCCATTTGGAATGAGCCGCGATAGTGAAAGAGAGATGGCAACGGCCAGAGATTCTAACGAACTGCGTTCAACTTTCGGTTGTGGTTGCCATAAAAATGAGAAATCTCCGTCTCTGGCCCGGTAATATGATCAATCAGCATAACCATGCGTAAAGCTATTTTCGCTGCTGCTATTTCGCTGCCATAGAAAGTAAGTTTGGGAATCTTTTCAGTTGCACTGCGCTGTTCCTAATTAGGGTAATTAACGAGACTCGGTGGGGAAAAAAAGGGTCATTGGGGCTGGCTGCAGCCACAGAAATACATAGATAATGCAGGCGGCTGCTAGACATTTTGGGGTCAGACTGGGCTTTAATTTGTAGCTTTTACTTTTAACCAAAAAAAAGACACCGCAGGTGATTCTCTCGCTTTGTCTTTCCAAGGGCTAATCAAGCGGCGTTGTAGATCAATGCCAATTGAAGTATCAACTTTCACCTGTTTGTCTATGCGCATAAGCGCTTCTGCCAAGTCAATAGAAATTAGAATTTCAAATGTCCGAGTCAAAAATCCCACAATTAGTTGATTGAGTAGTGATGGTCAGGTAGCTCACAGAGCTTATGTCAACAGATCAAAGTAGACGCAGTCAACGAATCGGAACGGCATGCATGCGAGGGCAGTTTTATTTTTCAGCACATTTGGTAATTTAAAACCAAAGCATTTAGTACAGATACGAGGCAATTCTAGAGAATTTAGAGAGAAAGATCCCTTTATTCTGTACCAAATTGCTTTAAAATTAAAGTCAAATCTGTTCGCGCACTTTCATTCGATAGTTCAATATCAGTTATGGATTTTATCGTGTCTAGGTAAACGGTCACATTAACAATCTGGCAGCACGATTGTAAATTGCGAATAACGGCATGTAAAGCACTTGTGATTAAAAATGTCTGAACTACACCACATTAACAAGGAGCATTCAAGATGGCAGAGTGTTTTTATCAAGCGTTTCCTTACTGCCGGAGATGGTCACGAAGTTCAATAATCTGTGGGAGACAAACTTATCATACTGGCCTCGCTTGCCACGGTTCACAGGTACAGTACAAAGCGATTGCCTCAAGGTCGCTGCAATTGTCTCGCCGTCTTAATGAGCTAACTGGCTGTTGGCCAATTGCCATAAACGCCAACGCCAATTTCCTTTAACGTTTACAGATTTTTAACCACAGCAGCGCTCATCAACTTTAATTGCATCTAAAAGGTAAAGTGAGAATTTAATGCTAAAATCGCCTCATTAGCGTCCAAAGAGCAGAAAACAGCCGAAATGGAAAGGTGCGTCGTCGTCGCTGGCAGCTGCTGTCCTTGTGCAATGTTTGGACTGCAAACGCTTTTAAAGTCAGTTTAGTTTTTGTTTTGCCCAAATGCCGCAACTTGTTGTATGTCAAAATTGGAGCGTGGAGATGTGTGTGGTGTGGTCTGGTGTACCGTTGCCACATCTCGGCGGTGACCAACCGTTGTCCAATTGCGTTGCGTAGATATTTTGTGTGAATTTCGGTTACATAAGTTTCCTACAAATTGCTTGTCAAGATGTCCAATTTGGCTTAGGCCATATGCAAACTGCAAACCACCCACAACACTGCGGCGCGATTTAACTCCATTTTGGTTTCTCGTGATTTGAACGCCTCATTTTCGCCGAACACAAGACTCAAACTCACATTGAACGTGACTTGAGCTCAGCTGTGTGTAGACAAACAACATGAATGTGTTTGATTTTTATCAGTCTGGTCTACAATATTTCAGTTTTAGCCATTTACTTAACGCTATTTGCTTTGGCTTTGACTGGCGCCCATTGTTGTTGCTGCTATTGTTGTTGTTTTTGTTTTGTTTTTTTCTGTTTTGGCCGGCGGCAATCACAAAACTAGTTTGCCAGTTCCGTTTTCGGCTGGCCTGGCCTATGTGGCTGCTGTTGGGTCTAGAAGTACTTAAAATTGAGGCTCCCAGCGACAGTGGCTACTACTTCTGGTCAACTAGGCGGGTATTTAGCATGAACAGCATGAACATTATTTGGTCATTAAAGCTCGTTAGATGAAAGACTTTGAATTTGTCATAGCTGTAAACTGTAAATTGCTGGCATCAAAGTCATCCATAATTAAGCACCCGATAAAACATGTGAGGGCTATTCGTGCATCCCTCGAACTGAACCTACAAAAAATGTTTTCCTCGAACACACATTTTGTATCTCAACTACTAAGGCCTGTCTCACACTCACCGTATAATCCTTCAGACCACTTTTCCATTTAAGAAGTATGGACCTAAACCACTTTGATGTGTTTCAGCAGGATGGTTTGGAGCCGGGAACTCTCCATATTTCCAACCTACACACGTAATTTCAAGTTCATAGCTTAAATATCTTTTGAGATATGGCTCGGAACCACTTTAGAACCATTTTTTAACATTTTTTTTTATCGGTTCCCAGACAGGACACATAGCCCATGACTTGCCAGATAGAAATGAATATACTTATACAACATCAACCCAGTCTAAAAACAAGCAGTACATTTATATAAAGTGTTGTGACTGAATGAAAATTTCAGAGTGCTGGATACTATCCTTGAGGTAAAATTCGTGTTCGAAGTCTACTTATGAAAAATATTACATTTTTTAAGACTTTAGTTTGTGAATCATTTAAAAGGCTTTGGAATCCAGGGTCTTAAAGACAGAAACCATAATTGGCGGGGATTTTAAAGGTAGTTTTGTAGGCTTTTGTATTATTTTTTTTTAGCATCAGCCACTTAAAATCGCCCAGATAACAGGAGACCTCGCTAGGCAGTAGGTAAAACAATTTCATATTTATAAATGTTCTTGAAACGAACCGAAATATTAGGTTCGGAATAGGCTTAGCTTTTATATCCAACGAAGGTTGGTACAAGGTTCGGTTTATAGTAAAATAAAAGTAGGAATTCCGGTTTAGTAGCCCTAAATTGTACCACAGCTAAAATTGTCAAGACTTTTTCGGTTTACTTAATTCAAAGGCTGAGTTAAAAAATGTTTAAAATTGTTAAAAAAGCATCTTATTGATTGCCAATGTTCTACTTACCTTCGTGGCTAATGAATTTTCATTTAAGGCAGAATATCTGCATGGCCCTTAAGCTCTTCATTTTTGAAATTAGTTAAACGAAATCCTCAACTATGCACAGACATGGCATGTCTTACCTGTATCTAGTAACGACTCTCCTTCATTGATAATTGATTTTCTCTTAAGGTTATCAATCGAATTGGCTTTTGACCAAATAGCGTGCAATTTCCCTTATCTTAATTGAAGGTCACTTTTGCCATTTCCCATCAGCTTTTTTTGTTTTTGTTGTACATTTTCATTGGATTAGCCTTTTGTTGTTGTATTTTGTGCGCAATCCGAACTGGGTAACGAGAGCAGATGCCAATCAGAGAGTCATTATTCATAATGTTCGTTGTTGGCGGCGGCGGTGGGGTTTTTGGCGCATTTCAAACAAAATGTTGCTCGGTTTTTTGTTTTTTGTTCGCCTGCATGAGCTGCGCTTTCCAGTTAGCCGCTGTTTTTGTGCGGCTAACGGCGGCACTTACGTCACTTGGCTAATGTTAGCTAATTTATTGCAATGTCAATACTTAGTAGGTTCGAGTCGTAATGTGTGAGGTAGGTGGCTTGGCTGGAAATTTGCATTCAGTTTGGAGCGTTGCTTGGGCCAGGCAAGTGCTGCTATCTGGCATCTTCAGATCGGGTAGGAAGTGTGTGGCGGCGCACATAATGTCAACCATTTATCAAAAGCTATCGGTTGACCCAATTTCCCATCTCTCTCTCTCTCTCTCTCCCAAACCAATTTCAATAATAACGAAAATCCTAAACAAATTAAATGGGTGAGTGTCTTGTGACATCATCTCCGGCTCCGCCGAGCTGCTGTGAATGAAATGTGTTGGCAATACAAGCAATTCATTGGCCGCCATTATCGCCTGCCGGTCATCTATGTAAGCCGCTTGTTGTTTTGGGTCGCTCTTGTCCAAGATAATGATCATCATCAAAGTGGATGTGGCTGTCTTCCTGGCCATGACTCGCTCGCAATGTTCTCATAGCTACCAGGAAGCTGAAAAGTGTTGATCATCTCTCGGGGCAGTGTTTGGGTTATTGATATGTGTTTAATACTCCCAAAGATGGGAAGATGTGGCCGCTTTAGTGGCTTCTGTGCGGGTATTGTGTCGTTGGGGCGGAAAATTAAAGTCATGCCAGCCAGCGGAGATTTGGGTACACTGCTCAAATTTGGTCTGTCGTCAAGTTAAAGTATCGTTTGGGTTCTCTGAGTGCAGTAATTGGTCACTGGTCCCTGGACCTGAATTTATTACCACCATTGGTGACTGCTGGGGAGGATGCGGTGCCCCGTTCACCGTTACATGCACAATTTATGCTGATTTTAACCCATTTGCAGGCACTGCACGCGATGTTTGCTTGACTTGACCCATTTGGCAGGGCCAGAAACTGATTTCAAACAGAAAGTTTTGCCCGCAGGCAAAAAATAAACATGAAATATTCATGATTTAGCATAATCGTGTGTGTGGACTTGGGGGTGCGGAACCGGTTGAACTTAGAGCAGTGTTATGCTTACTCCATACTTTCGTGATTAATCTCACTTCACACCTTGCCTTCTCCCTCTCATTTGCAGCTCTCACCATGAAGTCACACACACAAATCCACATTCTCTGCTCGGCGCTGCACTTAATCGTAAGTATTATCCCCATAGTTTGCTGCCCGATTCTGGGCCATCAATCAGCCAGCCATCCAGCCAGCCAGCCAGCCAACCAGCCAGCGAGTCCGTGAATGACAATTGCATGCCAATGCGATTAACCTGAATATGAGAACGGATTCGGGCACTGGCGGGCATGTTTGCTTTCCTCGCGCGGTGTGCCAAGTTGCCAAAAGTGGCACAGCTCCATGTCCATGCTAAGAGATTCTAAGCCGCTTTGGCCGCGGCTTCAACTCTAACCCAGCGCGAGTTTCTGGCGAAAGTTTTTTGTTTGTTTGAGCGGCTTGCCTGGGCGCGCGAGCCTTAGAATCGTGAGAATAATGGTGTCTCCTCCAAACATGCGAGAAAACACGAAAATGTACATTTTGTGAAATTTTCTATCCATTTTAATTAAAAGAGCTTAGACCCTGGCATGGAGATTAGATGTGGCATTACTGTCGTCTTGGTGTGATTTATGCCAAACGCTTTATGAGCTCGCCGTGCTGTTTGCTGCTGCTGCTGCTGTTGCTGCAGCCGCCGCCCTGGGGTCAGACTTGTATGCTAATGATCAAATTTTATCCACTTTCTTTACAGACAATCGCAGCTCTAACGACACATGGTGCACAGATCCCATCGGCTTCCAGTGAGTACATAAATAAATTTATATTGCTAGGCATATAGTTTGGAAATTGGCCATTGAACATCCAATGGTGCAAATGTTTTGCTTGTTTTATAACTAGTGTCATTTATTTGAACTGGATTTACACGGTGAAGCAAAGTTCATGAGAGAATCAGGCGTGATTCGAAACCTTTCCTTTATAAAACGTATTCAAAGTGAACTTGTGAACTTCATGAAGTTTGCTTCACCGTGTAAATCCAATCTAGACAGCATCGAGTCGCAGTTGTACGATATGACCAAGCCCTTAGGTTTGAGTTCCTTCCGAATGGGCTGAAATAGTTACAAACATTCCTTCTAGGTTAGAAAAAAAGGCTAGGAGTCAGCAAAAGCTGGGAAATTTGCATTCAAAAGCAACAACACATGCACCCGGTGCGTATAGCTTGCGGGCAACCCCGTTTTATAAGTATAGGCAACTGAAACAGGTAGGTATGTAGATGTTGAGTGGTGGGCTTCAGCTGAGTCACTCCTGTTTGAGATTTGATTCATATACTTTATGTTTGTCAACATTCCCTGCAGTATGGAATTTTTCAGGGCTGATTCAGACCTGAGCAGTAGGAATAATCGACCTTAATGCTTGAGTTCAGGCACGTTTAAGTACTTTCCATAAAACTCACCCAAGAGTTCAGTACTGAAATCATGCCCAAAATCAGCTGACGTCATGACGAAGTAGTACGTGTCTATGTTGAATTTCGGACTAAAATTCATATAAAGGATGCCATGAATTCAGTACCATTCCCTTTCATTTCAGTGCTGATTCAGCTATGATTCAGGTCTGGGCTGATCTGGAGGGTTTCGCTTAGATTCAACTGAATGCAGGCCAGGTCAGCTCTTGGGGAGAGCTGACCTTTTTTTTTGAGAGACTGTAGCTGATGTTGTTGTAGCTGTTGTTGAATCTTATGACAAGCTCTTAGGCGTGAATTCTTATCGTGTCCAGCTTTTGTTGTCGTAATCCTGTTATGGTTGGGAGATTCAATCAATTCATTCAATTTCTTATGCATCCGGCAATCCGCAGGCAATTGGCCTCGGCTGAGTAGAGCTTAGATTGTGTTTAGTTAGAGGATGGATGCGGTGGTGTTATTCGAAATTCACCTTTGGAGGACCAGTTTGTCTGAGGATGTCTCTATGCTGTTTCTGACCGTGGTAGATGATCTGGAAATCCTCTAGCTAAGTAAATAAATGAACCCTTGCGTATTCCTTAGTTATCTCTTGGCGAAGACCTAAGTCTGAAGTTTTGGAGGCCTCCGGGAATATTCCGGCGTCTTTTTCGAATCATTGGTATATGGAAATACCTTTTCATAGCCTTATAAACTTCGGTTAACTGCGGAGAACTTTCTTCCAAAGGCAACTTATGATAGCTGGTTGTAGGTAGTTTTTGTGGATTCATTCGCAAGCGTTTTCGAGGCTACTGCTGTGTCCTGTATGTGAGTCTAGAAGCTTCTCTTCTCTGCTATGATGTTTTTGCTCGGCCGCTGCCGACACAAGCCAACCTGCCAGGAAATATATATCCTCAAAGTCTCCCTGGGTTGAATGTATGCACAAATACGAACTTCTTTAATATTTTGTAGCATTTTTACATCAAGGCATTAAAATTATCTATTCGATTATCAGGATAACCTCATTATTTGACTAGAATCTCACTCCAACAAGCGTTTCCATCACTTTCAAATAAGGTAAACACATAAACCCAGTTACTAGCATGCGATATTGGTAACCCTCAATACCCACAATCAAAGCAGTTTGTATTACGTACTATAGATTTGCACCGCAACACAGTCTTCGTCCACTGTTTAAGCCAGTCATGGCTAGGAAATTGTACTTGCTGATTAATCGAAGCTTTTGTTGAGTTGAGAAAACAGGCAAAAAAATGCCCCCGCTCCCGTTTAGCCAAACTCTTTAATGCTAGCCGAGTCGTTACCAAATCGTTACCCGGCCAAAAGTGTTGGCCCCAGCTAAGCAAAAGTCAATTCATGTCTTGGTGGTCGCTGCTGAAAGCTGTCTTATTGAAAAACCACAGCAATCTAGTGGCCAACGCTGGCCAAACATTGCAGCAGCAGCAGCAGATTTCCTTTTGGCTTTCACAACTCCCAGCGCCAACTACTCGGCCGCAGCCGCACTCCTCGTCTGGCGGAGGTCGTGTAGCAGGGGCAACTGTTGCCAGTGGGCGGGTCCGGAGTCATGCAGTGACTGCAGATAGTTGAGGAACTGCTGGTAGGTAAAGAACTGGCGTTGCGTGCCGTGGGAGTCCTGATGGTAGGGACAATGTTGATCGTAGATCCATTTGCGTTGCTCGGGCAGATCGCAATCGGGTAGCAAATACTGAATGCGTTGCATTAGATCGCAGTTGAAGAGCTCTGTGGAGGTATAGCTGAGAGGCGGAACAACGGCCACATAAGTAAAATAGTCGAAACATTTGAGAAGCACACTTACACAAAAGCCTTGTTGATCATTTCCTGCACTTCCGGGCAGTGCGCAATGCGGTGCAATACTTGGGTATGCTGTTGATGTTGCAGGAAGCGCAGAAATAGCGGCGGCAGCAGGCCAAAGCGCACACAACGCATCAGATCCATCAGAAAAGGCTCACGCTGTGGCCAGTCATGACTTAGCCAGCGCAGGGCCGACATGAATATCTAGGAAAGGGTAAGGGTCAATTGATGAGTATCCCACAAGATGAACCCCATGCAGCTCACCTCAATCTCACTATTGACGCCCACACTGTGCATGCCCAGCAATTGACACACCACCGACACATTCAGCTCCACAAATTCACGCGAGGACACCAGCGTCAGAAAGAACTTGCATATGCGGGAGAGCATCATGGACTGTAGAATGGGCATATCATAGTTGGCAGCCTCCTGGAATAACGAGTAGGCCACATTCTCGGTGACATTGGCGGCATTCACAGATGTCCAGCACTGCTCCACCAGCTCATCGATATCCAGAAACTTGGCCGCACTGAATAGCTGCACCAGGCCCCGGCAATTGCTAAGCTTACGGTGTTTCGATTTCACATCCAGCATCCAATTGTAGATGATGTTGAAGGCTTTTGGCGTTACCCGTTCCAATGGCAGCCGTGCAATCAAAGTGCTGGCCTCCGGGCAGTTGAGAAAATACTTGGAGTGAGCCTGCAGCACGTGCAGATGACAGTGGAACTTGTATTTGCCCACGAACACATTGAAGGAACACTTGCTGGAGTCATGCAGGAGGCTAAGCAGTTTGGGTCCTACAAAGGGTTTCATCGGTTGCATTCCGGTCAATTTCTTATCGCATTTGGCTATCAAACTCAAGGCGCTAAAGGAATTGTCCAGGGGCAACAAGTGTAGCTCTTCGGTTGAGGTGGTCGTGATACTGTCAAGAAGATGAGGATGTTATTATAAGAAGCGGGGGGAGTCGGAACTGAGGAATACTTGCCCGTGTAACTGCGAGTCGAAGCTCTCAACGGAGGGGGATTGCTGCAGTCCCTCACTGATGATCAGCTGGGGCAGAGTTACAAGAAAAGGAACCGGTTAGGTGTTAGAGCTCATCTATATACATACCTTGCCATCTGACTCTGAGGTGTACTCTTCAGTGAGTTCCACTGCTGGCGCTGTTACGGCTGTCTGCTTCAGGCCGGATATGGTCGTCGTCATGGCGGCAGCCAGATCTGCCACCAGTGCATCCAGTTTCAACTTGTCGTCTTTCCCCTTTTCTTTCTGCTCTTTGGCATCCTCTTTGATCATTAGGTCAGCCATCAAAGTACTTAAAATTTTGCCCTGATCCATTCAAAATAAAAGTTGTTGGCATATTAAAATTAGTTTTATGGAAATCTCAAAATTTCAATGGGAATTTTATGTCAATGAGAGTTTCTGAGTGAGCACAAAATGAGCTTGAAATATGGTAGGAGTTGTGTTACTAAGGAGTCTGCGTATCATACCTGAAATGTGGTTATGATAAGGGAAGGTATATTTAGCTGAAGTGTAACCAATATGAGATCTGATAAAGTTTAAATACGTTTTTCATGGCCATAAGGCAAAGCAGGCGCCAATAGCTTGTGAAGATGAACGGGTGGGTACATTTTTTAGGTAATAACTTGTTCTTGAGACGTCCCAAAGCGGTACCGAAACCACCAACTCTTGCACAGCAGGCACACACACACTACCCATGGCACCACTCCACTACCCGCTTATTAAGAAATTCCCCATAATAATTTCTCCTATAAGCCTGGTCTAAATGGATCTTATCAATACGAAAAAGGAACTGTGAGTGCACTGCTAAGCTCAAATATGCCATGAGTAGATTCAAGACTGTTCTGTTCTCTAGTTTGCAAAGCAAATTAACCCGAATTCGGGTTCGAACCCAGTCCCAGGTTCACCGTACCCACTCCGTAAGCCTACTCCCTTAAAGTTTCGCCGTTTCGAGTCCCAAAAACATACATTACTTGATTTAGGGTGCTGGCTGTCAGATTTTTGTATGCCAGTTAGCTGACAGTCTATTCAGACTAATTTAGGATATCTCCTATGCTATCTCCTCCGCCAGTTTTAAAGCTCTCGCTACCAAACTTTGCACGATGTCTTTTGGTACAAATACGCTGCACATTTGTCGAAACCGGCAGGATCGGATGACTATACCATATAGCTGCCTTAGAAACGATCGGTCGAAAAACTAGTTCTAGTGAAAAAAACTTTTTTGTTTTTAATGCAAACGTCTCTAAACTCTGTATTTTCTAGTTTTTAATGCTTCTCCATAATTCTGCCAAATTTGGTTGAAATAGAACGTCTATATAGTATAGCTGCCAAAGAAAAGTAAGGTTAGACAAATAGTCTTGGTAAGAAAAACTTTTTTGTTTTCAATGTAAACCTCTTAAAAATTCACAGATATATATTTTAAAAGCTTTTACACAATTCTTCAAAGTTTTGTCAAAATCGGATGACTATAGGTTATAGCTATCATAGGAACGATCGGTCGAAAAACTAGTTTTAGAGAGAAAAACTTTTTTGTTTTCAAAGAAAACAGCTTCAAAACTTTGTATTTCTTAGTTTGCTATGCTATTCTATAATTCCACTAAGTTTGGTCGAAATCGGACATCTATATAGTATAGCTGTCATACAAAAGTAGAGTCAGAAAAGTAGTCCTGGTGAGAAAAACTCTTTTGTTTTTATTAGAAACGCCACCAAACTTTGTATATCTTAGTTTGCTATGCTTTTCCATGATTCCACCAAGTTTAGTCGAAATCGGACATCTATATAGTATAGCTGTCATACAAAAGTAGAGTCAGAAAATTAGTCTTATTGAAAAAAACTTGTTTGTTTTCAGTGGATATGTCTTTCTTAACTTCCTCTATTTCTTTAATTAACTTTTGTATGGAGAGCAGGTTCAAAAACTGTCGTAAAGCGAAAGTAGCATAGAATGAGTATTTCTCAAGCTATTCCTCGAAATCCTTATATAAATTCCTGATATCAGACTTTGACTTGATTCCGGCGCAACTTTTCTGAAGTCAAATGGGAATAGAGGTGATAAAATACATCGATACGATAGAAGCATCAACTCAACGTCTATAAGTCGCATTCAAAATAGATTCTTAAGAAAACTTAGGGCTCAAGTCGCTAGTCTCTCAGCCATATACAACAACTTACTATAAAAACTATATATCCCTCCTCGTTTTCCTCTGCTTATGTGTCCCATTTGTAGATATTTTGTTCCCAAGAGAAATTCAAAGTTTTATCAAGAACTTTGAAAGAACTTAGATGAGACCTCAAGTCTGGGGAAGCTTTAAGACTTGCGAGTTAGGAGGAAAAGGGAGGGAGATCGAACATCGAAAAAGAGCTATCCCATATTAAACTCTTCACTTTTCAGTATTAGAAACTCCATGAATTACTGGTCATTCCAGTGTTTTCTCTGGGGATTCCGTTTTAAATTCCAACTAATTTAATCCATCCAAAAATTGTATTCAATCCATCCTGTTTGCACTCGGCCGTCCTCTCTTTCATTGGACCCAGTGGTTATGATTATCTTCTAACTTGTCAATGGTTCTGGTTATGCTCAGTTCTTGGCTCCAGTTAACTGCCATCAGCCCGAGTCTCGCTTTGGATAATGCAGTTGCTTCTTCGTTGCAGACCATAAAAATTATATATAATAGAAAGCCATTAAATGTTTTATATGCCAGCCCAACTGCTGCGAGTCGTCCAAGTCAACATCACCCAAGCCAAACCGGCTCTGCATGCAATTACTTTGCCCAGCGCGGCACATGCTGGAATAGAACCAAGAGTAAATGATGCGAAATGGTGGCTGGCAGGTTCGTTGAACTAAACCAAGGCATAGCATGGATGGGCATCCATTTTGCCTCGCTACCACAGCAAAAGCCACTCTTAACTAAGTGTACACACTGGGGGGGGGGACTGCCAGAGACGTGCCTGGGGGCCAAGCCAAGAGTTCTTGGCAGAGAGCTCCGATCTGCGTTGGCGCACGAACCCTAATCCCAATTCAGGAAATGCCTCACAAAGGCTGACATGTTCGCCTGGCCTGACTTCTATTCTCTCAGTGCACTCTCCAAGTGCAAGTTCAAGGAACTTCGATTCGTTCTAATGCCCGCCCGCCTCCCCACTGCTTCAATGGGTTTTCAATGTCATGAACATTGCGGTGGCTTCTTCCGCATGCTGACGTCTCCAACTGTGGCACAGCTCAGCTGCGACTACGGTGACTTGGGCCACGACTAAATACTGCTCCCATGGGCGTCTTTTGTGTCTTGGCTTTGACTTGGAGTTGGGTTTTTGCTTGCTGCCTGCTTTGCTGCTTCAGTTGGCTCACGTTGCCATGCTAACGGCTCTTCAGGTTCCAATCCTCCTCTAACTGTAGTTTCAGCTGCACAAACATTCCATTTTGGGAGTGCTTGTCAGGTTTATCTTCAGCACAAATCATTGCATCTCATTTCATAACTTTTTTTGTACTCTTGCAGAAGATGCACAAAGCTCGCTAAACGAAGCCATCGCAGCAGCCGAAGCGGAGGCGGCGGAGGCATCGGCATCGGCGGCGGCGGCGGAGACGGAGGCCAAGCCCACCATTGAGCCGAGCGTGCGCGTAAAATGCCTATCGGGCTCAATGCTGATCACCATCAAAGATGCGCCACCAAATCATGAGACTGGCCTGTTCAGTGGCATGATCTATCCCAAAGGCCTGTCGAAGAACTCCACATGCCTGAGCGAATACAGGTGAGTGGTGGTGGCTCCATCATTTCGATAAGATCATTCTCTCTAGCATGGCTTTCTCCTGCAGAGATCATGTGGGTTCACTCCGGTACAAGCTGCCGCTGCGTAGCTGCAACTCCATGCCCAAGGAAACGGTAAGCCCAGAACTTCCATTTCATTTTACCAATATTAGTAAAGTATCAACTGAAAGCCAAAAAGGCAAATCAAGCTGTGATATTGGTGGTGGCATCCAACCGATTATTGGTTACAAGGTAAAATCCATATGCCAACATGATTAGCTTGACGGGGATGACGCGTTCAGTCATGAAATTGCCAATGCACGCACTTGACTTGAGGCGAGCTGTGGAGCCGAGCCGAGCCGTAGCACTGGCTGGCTGTTTGGCATTAAGCTAATGAATCGTGTTATGGCTGAGAAAAAATACAACAAAAAACAACATTAATGGGTACATGAAATGGGCGGTTTTATGTGCTCACACTTAGATGGAGCGGTGTAGGCCATATAAGTGATCCGCTGTGCGGAATTTTGTACTTTTAAGTCGGGTTGACCTCGTTCTCTTTACTTCCTGAATGATCTCCCACAGTTTTATGGGTAGATGGTGGAACTTTCTAGGTGTATCGGTCCACCAACTAATTGGCAAAGGCGCGATGCATGTAGGTCAAGTTATGAGCATAATAAAGTTCGTAGCTGCAGTGCTGTTTCTGTTGCTTTATGTTTATGAATGTTAACATTCACAGCAAGATCCTTTACATTTGGATAACGATTTCGTATCACTTTTGTAAAGATTCTTTAGAAATTCCAAACAATTCTGAATGTACCATCATGGCGCTGCTTTCAACAGAGTCTGGTATTTGTCAACACTCTCACGAAATGCCATGATATCTCAGTGTTATTCAATATTCCTAAACTCCACAGCATTTAGGGAAGTCAATAAACTGACTCCACAGGGCTCATACATTCAGATATATGTAAGAAAGTGGGTCAAGTCCAACTATAATACAGAGTTGTAGCAAACGAAATTGTATGCTCAGTTTGAATTTTGCTCAGCGAACATTCTTTTGCTCAAAACTTGGCTATACAACATCCGATCTATATCATTTCTTTGGCAGATTGATAAATAATACTAATTATAAGCAGAAGGTACGTACCTTTCCCTTAAAAATCTGTGTTAGATATTACTTTTTGAAAAAGGGGTATTATAATTTTGCCCAGCAGTTAACAACGCATGGAAATATTCATTTCCGACCCCATAAACTATATATATTCCCGATCAGGGTGACGAGCTGAGTCGATTGTCTGTTTCTACCTCAAACTATTTTCTCAGTTTTGCAGCTAGCGAGCTGAAATTTTGCACAGCGTCTTTATTTTACTGCACACTACTAATATGTCGGAACTGACCGGATCGGATGACTATATCTCATAGCTCCCATAGGAACAATCGATCGGAAAAGTAGTTTTAGTATGAAATACTTTTTTCTTTTCATTGGAAACGTCTCCAAACTCTGTATTCATAGATTTTCTATGCTTTTTTCTGATTCTGTCAAGTTTAATGAAAATCGGACAACTATATGGTATAGCTGCCATACAAAAGATAGGTCTGAAAAACAGTTTTAGTTTGAAAAACTTTTTTGTTTTCAATGGTAGCATGCTGCAATTTTGTATTTGCTTGTTTTTTATGCTTTCACCAAATCCTACAAATTTTTGTGAAAATCGCATGACTATATCATATTGCTCCCATACGAAAAATAGGTCGAAAAACATATTTTTGAAAATAATTCAGCGAGCAAGCGTTTAAAAACTCGGCACAGACGAAGGGGAGGGGGCGTGGTCAAAATTGGACAATATGCTTGATCTGCCTGCAAATATGAGTAGCATTTGTCCCCTTACATGTCGAACCGCTAGCTCTTAGCACCTCTGAGATGTGCTTGCTTGGCTAAATCAACTCGCCAGTTGACCCTCATCAAGAATATATATCCTTTAGGGGGTCGGAGTTGCCTGCTGTACCTGTATACCTCTGATACAGAGTGTAAAGCCTTCAGGAATGCTCTAAGTTTCTCATTACAACTGAAATCTGACTTCTAGCTAAGGTGGAAACGTTGGAAAATCCTTTTGGCTTGCCCTGGCTGCTGGTTGGAGCCCTCACGGGCTTAAACCTCGCTACTAACGTCTTTTGCAGAGGCTGTAGAAGTTGTGAAAAGTAAAAGAAAGCTACTCAAAGCCCTTTGAAAGTATCCCAGACGAAGGTGCACCCTCTACTCAAGTTTAAGTGATCCTCAGAATGAAAGGTATCCCCTGCTGTTTAATGGGTATCTCAACTGGCATACCCTGGCCTAACTTTAGAAACGATTTCTGGTACAAAACGTTACTGGAATTTACCAAAACGTCCAACTTGTGTCATATAAACATCAGCTTGACTTTGTTGCCCATTTATCAGACTTGGTTTGGTTTATATTTATTGCGTTGTGTTGGTATTTTGAAATCTCAATTAGCACCCATCCCAGTTGAATGCATCGACAGTGGCTGCTGTGGACATTTTTATGGTCACATCCACTCACACGCACACACACGCACACACATCGATTCCGATTGTGATATATTTAATGTAATTTCTCAGCATTTATGGGGCTGAGATTTTGTAATTTAATGTTGTTGCGGCTGCTTTTTTTTCAGCCTTTTATCTCGATTGGATTGACACAATTTTTGAAATTGCAAAATGTTAATTGCGATTACGATCAATAGATCGTTTGATCTCTATTGAGTTGGAAATATTTGTGTCAGATTCTTCTTCTTGGCCAGTTTAGTGGCTTGGAGTCTTTTGTCCTTTTGCCGCCGCCTGTTGTGTGGACACAAGCAATTTGCGTCAAGTGCTTAAATAAACAAAAGAATGTGTACAAAAATGTTTACCCCCAGGCAACTAATGAGAAAATCAATAAGACAACTGCAGCTATCATCGGGTCGGGTCTAGTCTGGTCTGGACTGACGTCATGCAAAGATGAGCTGAGCTCAGTGGAAGGTAGAGATAATGTAAAAAGATGGCGTGTTAAAATGCCAGGCCACGTCAGGGTCAAAGCTGGGCACATGTCAAGCATAATTAAATCCACAATGAATAGTTGTGACTCCGCCAAGTAGAGAAGAAGGAGGAGACGACAGGTTCGCGGTTCGGGTAAAATATTATATTTCTTTTTTTTTTTTTTTTTAATTAAAATTTAATTGCGGCTCAGTGAGACTTCAATTTGCCATGGCACAGCCGCAGCCGCAGCCACAGCCGGAGCTCTCCAAATCAATTTGTTCTAAGCTGGCGACGTGGAGCGTCGAGTAAATGCGTTCATTGGCCGGCCGTTGTCACTGAATGACCGTGAAAAGGCCCGATTTGTGCACATGTAAACGTGTTGTGATGGTTATGGCTGTTTTCGGAGAGAAGGTCAGTCAGCTTGTCTTGCCTCACACCCACGTAGCTGCTGCTCCGGCTGCTGTTTGCTGACTATAGCCCTCGCCTCATCTTCTCAGCTCATTAATATGCAGAGAATTCATAAATTTACATTTCTATTCTCACTTGAAAGTGGCCCCGCAGACATAAGATCACTGAGGACTAACTTTTATGTGTGTGTGTGAACGAGGGTTGCCCTTGATATTTTTATACTCTGTACCGAAGGTACATAGAGTATTATAAGTTTGTGCAAAAGTATGTAACATCCAGAAGGAAGCATCTCCGACCCCATAAAGTATATATATTCTTGATCAGCATCAACAGCCGAGTCGATATAGCCATGTCCGTCTGTCCGTCCGTCCGTCTGTCTGTCCGTATAAACGCACAGATCTCAGAGATGGTAAGAGATAGAGGTTTGACATGTATGGGACATATGCTTCTTATGTCTGCAGGCAGATAAGTTTATTTTCAATTTTGGCCACGCCCCCTCCCGCTACCGCAATTTAGAAAAAACGTCATATCTCCCACAGTTTTGAAGATAGATGGCTTGTTCCTTCTGGACATATTTAGTTATTAGGATAACTTATCGATCCGCCAAAGGAATGAAGAAGATCAGATGAACGGTTTTCGAGTTATGATCAAAAGACAAATTTTCTTGGTACAGAGTATGTTATAGTCGGACTTGACCACTTTCTTTCTTGTTATTTGCTGTGAAAAGGCAAGCGTTTTATGCTAATTTCTTAAAATTATCAGGGTAAGAGTGCGTTGCTTTACTTCTTTTGTATTTTGGCGAAGAAGTATTAAGCTGAGGCTCTATAAAGAAACCCATCAATTGATTCAATCAATATCTCATGCAAATTTGGTCCCTCATACCGCACTATAAACCGAACCTTCTTAGTTTTTAACATTCCAACTCGTAACACCCACTTTACATCTGCTCCCATTTAGTTTAAACGTATTAAGCAAGCATTTCTAGAACCTATAGATCAGAACCGCAGATCCTACGGTTTTAAAATTGTGTAAAACTCTTGGGACATCATGAGATAACACTAAAAAGGGTATAAATTTCCCGAAATTTCCTTTAGAAAACAATCATATAAAGCACAAGCTCTTGCGATGGGAAGAATTGTTAATTATTTCAACCAAAAAGCCAATACTAACCCTTGGTTCGATACGCTTCGAACCCAACCCAAGCCTTAGACTACTACAAAGGGTTTAAGCCACCGGAAAGAGCCAAATAACGGGTGATAAATCGGACCAAATGATATTGAAACAATGCAGCAATCGACATTCAAATTAAGTTAAATTCAATTCAAGTCCTTGAGGTTGCAGCTAATGGATTGCCTGCATCTTCTTAAATCTTAAACCACGTAGGACGTACAATTCGAAATTATCTGCTTTTTATACTCTGTACCAGAGAGAGGTACAGAGAGTATATTAAGTTGGTGCAGAAGTATGTAAGTATGCCAGCAGCAGGCATCTACGACACCATTTAGGATATATACTCTTGATCAGCAGCAACAGCTGAATCTATAAAGCCATGTCCGTTCGTATGAATGCACAGATCTTAGAAATGGTAAGAGATATAGCCTCGACCCCCACAAACTTTGATAGGAAGCACACTCTGTGCTACAGTCCGACTTTCTTACTTGGTTTTGCTTAAGTTACATACATTTGCAGGAATTTTATACTTTTGTTTAAAAGTCGGATTTATAACTTTCTGAAGACGATTAGTCATGTATCCTACCTATTTTTAAAGAACTAAATTGCTTACTTCTTCCACCTTCTGCCACCATATCGGGCTTTAGTTGCCTGAGTGTCTCAAACTAACGAACAGTCTTAAAAACTCTGTCAATCAAGATTACCCAGAGGTCCCTAATGGAGTTTGAGGCTGGGCTAATCGATGGTCACGCAGTAAACAAGTCCTCTAGTTGCATTGAGGGCTTTCCAAACCGCAAGATGTCAAATTACTACGTTTAAAGCTTCTAATGAACACAGAATTAAGCTTGCACATATATCTATTTTCTACGAAAATGATGTTGCAGCTCACAAAATACAAGAAAAGGCACTAAGAAAGGTGTTCCACGAAGGATTGCAGAAGCATGATTAATATTTTGTAAGTTTTAAAAGATTCAGTCCGTTTTACGGTTCCCAAACCCAAAAGAAAACCGTTCTAATAACTTAAAAACTTCCAAAATATTGGAGATGTGGCAATTTGACTCCCCTTTTATGGGTAACTTCGCACAACATTGTTTTAATTCAATGTTTGGTATCAAAACTAAGCTAACCTCCAAATACACAAGCCAACCCTCGTATTACAAATATACAGAAGTGTCATGATGATATAATAGCCAGCAGCTCCCCTTTCTACCGTTAGATCCCAGCTCTGCCTGCTTGAAACTCTTAAATGTCATTTTATTATGCCTTTTTTATTAGCCCCATTGTCGTCTGCCGCCGCTTGACGCGCTGCTGAGCCAACATAACTGTCAACAGTTCTTGGCCTTAACTACGGCTAAGCCAGCCGGCCGCCAGTTCTCAATTAAGAGACTGGCCTCGAGCCCACTTAAATGAAGAACTTCCGTGCCCAAATCCGAAATCTGTGGTACTGTACCCCCCAATTACAGAACCTTCAAACAGCATCGAATTTAGCACAAGACCCAATGAGCGCACAATTACCGTTAGGGAGCGAGCGAAGAGCATTGAAGAAGATGGGGCAAGAATGCGTGTGGCCATTAAAATCAAAGCTGGGAAGAAGACCACCAACCACTCGCGCGCACATCTGTAGCGGAAGTACACACCACTTGCATCATCCAGTTTCAATGTTGCTGCTGGTGAATTTTCATTACGCCAGACATTGCTAATTTCTGTAGAGGCCAGAGAACACGTCACACTCGGCTGCCCGCCTTTAGCACCATTCTATGACAACATCAGGAAGTGCTCTCCACTTGGAAGACGGCGGCAATTGAATCGCACATTAAATTTCTTACTGGCAAAGCGGCGATTTCCAGTTGCAGCCAAGCGTAACTCTTGAATGCATAATGAGCGGAGCTCCCCGACCATTGTACTTGGAGCTAGCACCACCTACAAGCAAGCAAGCAGGTAGGCCCCACCCGAGTCGCTGATATGGCTTCTTGGTAGTTAGACAGTTTTACTGTACCGTCTACTGGCCACTCGAATGGATGCCACCACATCATGGATGTGGCAAGTTTGTTGTTTGTTCAAGTCTTTTGTTAGTTGGTGGCAATTTGACGAATAATTTTCACTTTAATGTGGGTTGCTCTTGAGATTAATATTTGTATGTCTTGGGTTGATGAGAAATTAAGATGTGGATTGGGTAGAATAGATTGCAGTTTAAGGGTTTTCACTTTCCATCATTTCCGCATCGAAGTGGGGGGAAACTCTCTTCTCAGTTTCGAGTTGCCTTTATAATCTCTATGTAAAATCTTTTGGCTCACTTTTTTTGGTCATTCCCTTTCCAGGACGATGGTGGCATTGAGTTCTTCAATACCATTGTACTGCAGCCGCATCTAAAGCTCATCACGGATCTGGGTCGTGGCTATCATGTCCGCTGTGCCTACAAAAGTCGCGATGCAGCCATCAAGCCCAAAAAGTATTTGCATAAACAGAAACAGGCCCAGCATCCGCAGGCATTCCGTAGCAGCGACAGCGATCGTCGTGACTATGGACGATCACTGGACAAGCAGCAGCGCTCCGATGATGATGATCAGGATGAGGAGGATGTGTACGAGCTGACGGCACCGCATGACGATGACGATGATGTGAGCAACAACGAAATCCCCATGCCCGGTTGCCATATGAAAATCTATAACGATGAGCACAAAATAGCTGATGATGTGAAGATCGGTGATCCGTTGACCATAGTCATCAGCATAGACAGACAGCAGCTGTATGGACTGCATGTGACCGATTGCATTGTACGCGATGGCTTGGGTTGGGGTGAGCAGCGGCTGGTGGGTGAAGATGGGTGAGTAGTGTGAAGGATTGTGGCCACAGCGTTTGCTTATTCAAATCTTTCTGTTGCAGCTGTCCCATGGACAATGAGATTATGGGACAATTCAATTACACCCAGGATCGCCTGGCGGCCAATGTAACCTTCCCCGCCCACAAGTTCCCCTACACCACCTCCGTGTACTATCAGTGCAATGTGAGAATGTGCGCCCTGGAGGATCCCAGCTGCCAGGAGGCACCCGTCTGCAGCGGTAAGCGACCCAAACGACAGACTGCTATCGAAGGCAAGGATGAGGAAGGTTTGCCGGCCACCATTGAGGTCTTTTCCGGACTGCATGTGAATGAGAACGAGAATGCCAATGACAGTGAGGAGGATGCGGTGTACAAGGAGAAGGTATGTGTCCCTTAACTAATTGTATCACTACTACAGCTGCTCCCTGTTTTTCTCCCCCAGACCCTAGAGGATGCCTTGTGCGTGTCACAGCGCACCTTTGCCATAGCCATCGCCATTGCTGGTCTAATCCTCATGCTGGCCGTGGTGGCCGCCGTGCTGTGCATTATGGCACGCCGCAGCACCAAGACCGTCTCCAATTCAGGCAGTTCGATCTACAGTGGACCCTACACGAACACCGCCTTCTCGCACAGCAGCTAAAATGTGAAAATTCGAAACTTCCACATTCCTCCAAATGGAACACTCAAAGTGTTTAAAATTCAGATGATAGCAGGATGAGATTCTGTCGCGCAGGGTGCCGCTGCGGTAGTCAACGTTGAACTCCCATCTAGAAACGGAGCAGATTAGTCTGTAAGGTCACAATGCTTAGGCTTAGTTAAATGTAGTCTTAGATTTTTTTCACAAACCTTGTGCAGAGATTACCGGGCAATGGCAATTGCCCGCTAATGTCGCAGAGTCTCCACCGGAGCCTCTGTTCCGCACAGTCGGTGTTGGACCCACACTTCCCTGCAGACACTTCCTACTTAGTACCCTAATTTAACCACTCGGAACTAACAACGAATGCAGCAGCCGACGCTCAGGTGATATTTGTACTCGTATCTCTATTTATTAACTTAGCGGATTACAACTCTACTGCCAAAGGTCCAAGCCTCCAGCTCCAGCTCCAGCTCCGTGCACCTTAGTTGAATGTCGTCCCAAAACAATTTCTTGTCATTGCTTAAAACTTAGACTACTCTCACCCACTTCAGAATGCAGCCGTCCAGCCAATCGAATCAAAGTAAAAAAAAATCACTATAATATATTGTAACCAATCTCAAAGTAGGCTTAGGATCTTTGCTCGGCTTTATTCGAGCATTCCATTTGCCTGCATGCAATGCAGGGAAATGCAGGGAACGCTCGTCTAGAGCCGCGCAATGCAAATGGACAACAATTCAACTTTTGTTTAGATCTAAGCTATTATTAATCAATCCAAACAATAAACTCAAATTGACCATAACCGGGTGTCACTCATTCAAGTTGTCATGTATGGGGGGGGGGAGCTACAATGGATGGGGCTACAAGCAGCAGTACGGCTGGGGAACTGGCAACAAACGGACAATCGGCTGGTGCTTAAGTTCGAGAATATATATTGGAATAGCTTAGGTGGTCTGAGTTGATTCCTTCAACCTCCCCTAGGCATGTTATCCGCCAATGTAATCCTCCTCCTACTGCAGTTGGCCTGCTGTTCATATACAAGGTCGCTGCAGTGTCCGCAGAAAGACTCTACTCCTCTAAAGTTCCATCTAGTACGCCAGTGTCAGCGTGCTCCTACAACTGATGCACTCTCGTTGGAGAACACCAGCTCATTGGAAGAGTGCTTCAAAATGGCACGCCAGCTACGTGGTCTGGCCTTAAATTATGCGCCAAGTGGCCAACGGCGTTTGGTGAATCGTTTTAGCAATGTCAGTGCCGTTGCCAACAGATTTTACCTGGACAAGCGTAGACGTTTAACGGCATTTGAGCAGCCAGGTGAATTCTTCAACTGCCACGTACTGGAGTGTCCGCAAAATATCAACTTCGTTGGAATGGTAAACGATAGCCGCTTCGACTATTATAGTTTATATGGCAGGCCCATAGGTGAGTATTTGTAAGAGACTCGAGGGATTTCAGTTTTTGGAAATATTTTGGCAGGTCTCCACAACTACAGTTGTGTGCCACAAGTGGGCCTTTTTGTGATCTACAGCTGGCCCAGTAGTTACTTGAATGCCTCTGCCACCTGCAGCAATTCCAGCGAATTCCATGGCAGTCTGGCACACATAGCCTCAGAGAGCCGCACCAAGGCCTTGGCCAGGTGGATGATTAACTTTAACAACATATTTCTTGCCTATGTGGGACTGAAGTACAATCGCTCTATGTCTTTAAGTCCCAGCGACTTTCGGAATGCTCAGCAGGAGAGCTTGCAGTGCTTTCTCTACAGAGCCTGGGAGGTGGGTCATCCACGTAGAGGGTGAGTACTGAGTGAAAACGCATTCCCAGGTATTACAGTCCTTCTCCCTTCACTTGCAGTGGCCTTCAGCTTAATGCCAGCTGCGTGGGCTTGACACCGCAGGGTTCGTGGCAAACTCTTAGCTGCGAACGGGAGCTGCCCTTCATATGCGAGATCTTTACCTCGAACGCTGCCACAGAACTGGATGTGGGACCGAATGCGGTGACCGAGTGCGAAATAAATGAATGAATCCTGGGGGTGCAACACTGTCGGACGCAGCCATTTTATTCGCTTAAAGCACAAGAGCCAAATTATCTAATATTATTAGCAGAGTGGAATTGTAGAACAAATAAAGTGCCCACCCAGAAGCAGCACGAGCGAACCGTTTGGCAATGGTTTAGTGGTGCTTGTAGTTCTTGTGGTGCCTAATCTTGGTATAGTTGATCATGTAGAAGAAAGTCATTGCGCCCACGGTCAGTTGGAAGAAGGGTGCAATACCAGCACGCTTGGGGAACACGTACTTGTGCTGCCAACGCCACCAGGCACGGCTCATGGCTCCGGCAACAGCATTGGGGGTCTTGTTGCGGCGACCAAACCAGGATCCCAACTCGCCCAACTTCACTTGTCCGAATGGCACATCGGCTACAATTATGTAAAATAAAAAAATGTGGCCTGAAAATCTGCCGCAAGAGGAAGGCAGGCGAGTGCTGGTGCTCGCCTTGCCAAATTACGTAATTTGGGAAAATTGCATACCTTTGCCGTAGAAACGGGCTGGATCGTAAGGTCCATGCAACTTGGGGTTATACTCAGCTGGGTAGTCACCGAAAGCCATCTTGCTGTGGTGTTAAATCAGTAAAAATATATAATTTTTCGATTATGAAATGAAAAGAAATGCAGCCAGTACCAACCTTAGAAGTTTGCTTCACAGAACCAACTCATTTCTAGAGGTGGGCGATTTGGTGAGCTCACAATCGCAGTGACTACAATGTAACTGTGACTGTGGCTTTTGAAATGTTTGTATTTCTCTTGTGGCACGACAGAAGATGTCGTAAGTAAGAGAGGGACCATGTTTGGACCATATTCAGCCTAAGTTCTATTCAAAAAATATAAAACAACTTTATAATAATACGAAAAAAATTTAAATATCGCATGCCAGATATCGATAAATTTATGCGTTAACAGCTATTAATGTGTTATATTATGCACAAATGTTGGATAACTGTATGGCAAGCTCTCTGTTAAAAGAAATGTTAAATAACAGACATTTTTCGACTTGAATTGAGCGAAAACAAAATAGTTGGTGAATTTCTTAAATTCGTAGAACAACCAAGCTTTTTTACAATGGTAGCCCACGCCAATTACCCGAAAAAGGTATTCCAAACATTTCATTCAATATTTGTTGCTAATCATACGTTTTTACATCTTCAGTTATTCATAACTGCAGTTACAACTTATCGATAATATCGACCAGTGTAGACGCCAGCCTTAGACTTTCGATATGTATATATGTTGTACCCATCCCTGTTCAGTTCCCTGGCACCAGTTCCGTGGTGAACCACGCAACTCCACCATATACAGAAATCAAATAGGATTTTTTTTTTGCAATCTTACAAATCCAATCAGAATTTAAGTAAATAAGTGAATTAAACTAAGCTAAATTGATAAGCATGAAACTGGAGGAGCTCTTGACTAAGGCATCGTCATCATCATCACCACAGGAGGAGGACGATGAGGATGAAAAGTTAGACTTGTCGAAAACAAAAACCACAAATGCACAAGCTCAAGCACAAGCCCCCTCTGATGAGGGGGTGGAGAATGAGAATGCTGAAGACGCTGCCGAGGAGGAGTCAGGCGAGAAGGGCAAGAAAAAAGGTACACGCAAAAAACGTTCCCTCAATTGGGAGGAGGCCGAGCGGGGTCTTTTGCTGGAGGTCATCAAATCCAAGGTGGTCTTCGTGGAGAATCGCAGTGTAGATGCCAAGAGCATAAAGGCCAAGCGTTTGGCTTGGTCCCAAATCACCAAGCAGTAAGTAGTTACATACATGCTTTTATCTCCACTTTCCCTCATGATTGCTTCATCCCACAGATTCAATTCGCTAAACTTTCGTCATCGTCTGCTGGAGCAAATACAGGTGCAATGGCGCAGCATGAAGAACTCCGCCAAACGGGAGCATCAGCAAAAGTGTCCCAAGGCCGAGGCATTGGAGGGAATGCGTATGATAGAATTTATGGAGGAAATGCAGAAAGATCCGCCAAACTCGCGCAGTCAAACGCGCAGCACAGGCCACACCACCGCCGCCAACGCAAATGAGGCTTGTGCCCTGAAAAAGGAACTGGTAGATATAGACGAGGATGAGGACATGCCGCTGGCTGCCTTGCCGAACTCTACAAATGCCAGTGGCGAAGACACACTGCAGACATCCACCATGGCCATACCCTCGCCGCCACCATCTACCGCTGGCGGTGATGTGGACTCGCAACCGGAGGGAGCGCTATCGCTATCTCAACCTGTGCCAAATAGACGCAAACGTGCCAAGCCCAAGCAGCCGGCACCGAGCATTAAAACCGATTCGGGCACACCAGGAACGGAAAGTGATAAGGCAACCGTCGCTCCCACACGCAAGCGACGTCAGCGGAATGTAAGTAGCAAACCCTGGATCAGGTAGAACGGCTATAAAAACAGATTTCTTCTCCACAGCTCTCCCAAGCTCAGTCCGTGTTGTCAGAAGACAACGAAACGTCCATCAACAGCAACCCAATGGTTCCCCAGCAACATCAGCAACAGCCAACGTTTCCTCTCGTGGCGGGAGCCACCACATTGCAAGCAACCATCAATCCGGATGCCATAAACAATCTGGAAATGGACCATAAGTATAAACAGGAGCTCTTTAAGCTGCTAAAACAGGCCCGCCTGGCCGAGATCGACTACGCACGTCGCGAACATGAACAGAAGCTGCGCTTTGAGCAAATGGAGCAGGACCTCAAATTGCGACACATGTGCGAGGAGCATGATCTAAGGCTACGACAACAGCGACGCGAGCACGAGGCTCGCCTAAGAGTCTACAATCTGAACAATGTGGCGTTGAATGGCAATGTTCAGGAGCTGGCAAGATGCAATTCAAAACTAGATTACAATAATGTGCACATGGACAACCAGCAACCAACGACCAGTGCGGACGAGGTAGCCGCTTACAATTAGGGCACACAATACGAATTACCAGCAATTAGCTTATAAAATGTAAAATTTAGCAAAATGTAGCCCAACTTTTACTTATACCGAAGAGCTGACAGTGGCTAGGTGCGACATTTAATGGAGAACAATATTCCAAATTGGTTTTTATGACATGTCGCTACTAGATATTGTTTGTTCTTTAATCATACTCAGACTCCAGTTGCCACCAATGACTCACAGACAGAGACAGACATTGCATTTCCCCCCCATATAAGTATTATAATTGTAACTATGTTAAGATTTTCCGACTAGAGTTGAATCTTAGGGGTCTTCTGTAGTTCCAAATGGACAGTTCTAGCTTGTAAACTGAATCAAAATTTAACCAACCAGGTGCCATTTTAAAGCCAACTATATGGAGACCCAATTCTGTATTCAAAAGCGGTTGTGTTGTCACAAAAATCTTAGAAAATACTGAGAGTAATGCTCTCTGAATGCTCAGCTGTTCCGTTTGGTTCAGTTGGATCTGTGTTTTCAGTTCAGTTGCCATATCAGCCATCGAACGTGAACAACTGAACCAACGGGAGCAACTTCAAAGTAATATTATCAAACCCCCTTCACAATCTCTCACGCAGAGACACTATGTTCCAGGTTAATATAATGATTCAGGCTGGGTTTGTAAATTACCACACCCAAAGGGTTTGCATAAGCAATCTCCTCCTAAAAACAGTATTCCCTAACTTGTATTGAGATTATTACACTAAGTTAAGTTTATGTTTCCCTTTTTTTTATATATATATAAATATATATATACAAATATAAACGAGTTTGTAGACTCGCCATAATTGTACATCCAGTGTGTAAGTGAGAACGTTTTATATAATTCTGGTAATGCATAAGCTAAACCCCATTGTAATTGTACGATTAAGTACCATGTCGTGTTGTATAGCGTGCTGTATTATCCAGTCACTTTGCTTCAGCTTATCTAAATGGCCCAACTCAAGCCAGAGCAAAGTTAAATTAAACAAAATCGATAGATAAAGGAGTCACCTTTGCGTTTTAGTTATCGTCCGAAGCTGGTGTGCTTAGTATTAGACTAAATTTTACACTCCCCATTCCCATTTCCCATTCCCACTTCCTATTTTTCCAAAGTTTGTAACTTTTAGCAAAATGAAGAACCTTGACATGTGCTTGGATTATATGGAAAATGCGCGATTCAATTATTTATACGCGCCCCTCATTCCACGCCTGCAGAAGGAAACCCATTTCTCACACTCGGAGGTCATCTGTCTGGTTATGGTGTATCACAAGTTTGTACTGCAGAATGGTCCAAGGGCCAAGTTCATGACCCTCTTGCAGCTGTCGAGCCTGATCGAAGTGATGTTTGATATTATGGATAGAGATATTAATGCTTGCGTTGTTGCGCGTCTAACACAGAATATCGATCTGATTCATCCCGAGTATTTTCCCGATCGTCACTGCTGTTTGGAGTCATTTATGAGACTCTTCTCGATTTACTTAACCAACGACCTGGAGAGGAAAATGGCTTTTGCTTTTTCTGTAAGTAGAATTTTTAACTGAATTTGGGCCAAGTATCCGAGTTTAGGCAGATATTTGCAGCTCTAGTATGCACCTATATATATATTAAAGTTGTGCATATCTTTATAACGCACAGAAGGAAGCAAAATAAAGTATATATGAACTTGATCAGCATAATGAGCAGGGTTAATTAGGCCATGTCCTTCTGTTTCTATGCCGTCTCTTTGCTCAGTTTCAAATATATCTTTTGAATATAATATATCTGTTTAAGAACGACCCAAATTTCTATTGACGGAGCTCATTTTTGGCTCGATGGGCTTGTCAACAAGCAGAATTTGTTTCGTTTTCTCGGTTCCCTTTTTGCATTAGTGAGCTTGTTGAATAGTTTTTAAAGTTTTTCCTCAAAATCTCAATCCTAGATTTATGACTCTGCTGATTTCGGTCAAATAGATCGTGAGCAGGTCACTCGCTATGTGGAAAAGTTCTTTGAGGGGGATGACGAGGATGAGCTATTTGAAATGCGTCAGGTAAGTGGGGTAAAGTGCCTTGGCTGCCGTCTCCCCCCTAATAATAAGTTTCCCCGCCCCATCTACTAGGATATGATTGAGCTGATTTTCATGAAATTTGATCTGGATAAGGATATGTTAATTTCGGCCGACGAGTATTTTCAAGTTGTAAGAGAAAGGCCCATGTTAATGGAATTTCTGGGCCGTGTGTTTCCAGTGTGCCGCCAAATGGATGTGGTGGCCCTTTGTGTGAATGTGTTAAACTCTTGGTTTGGCAACGGACAGAAGTTCTAGTTTTTCCATGAAATTTCTAAATTTGTAAAGTTGTGTTAGCAATAATAAAGAAAATTTGTACGACAGTGTACTTTATACGATCGCATTGCCTTGGCGCCCTGATGACGAAAACACAATCCAATGTTTTGCATTACAAATGATCCCCCTGTATCTGTCCGTACGGTGTTGGTGTTGTTGGTGTTGGTGTTGGGTACCCAAATGCACAGGCACCGAAACAGAATTCAAAACAAAACAAAAACAAAAACCGAAAAAGAGAAATAATAAAAACCTTTCTCGTTCCTTCTTCATTAGTTCTGTGTGGCTGGACTTGGCAAGAGCAAGCAACGGTGGCTGTGCTGGATCTTTGATCATTCGCTAGATTATATTTCATTTGAGCGCAACCCCCAACCCACCCCCCCGCCTACACTTACAAATCGACCAAGTGAATCCGCGACAAAGTGCATTGGCGAAAAGTGCATTCACCTAACACTATTTTGCATACGCAGAAAATACAAAGAAATCGCAACGGAACAGACAAAATGCTAATTCTCTATGCCAAATACGCATTTATCTTTTGGGTGCTCATTGACAGCAATCTGGGGGATTTGCTACTGATGCGCCAGATCCCCGAGGACAAGACTCTCCTGCAGGTGACCGCCTGCACGGAGCGTTGCCTGCGTCAGGAGTCGTCGGATTTGAGTTTAAGCGCGCTGGACAGGTTGCGCCACTGCTTTGGCACTTGCCGGGAGAACCGCAATGAGACGGCCGTGCATAAAATTCAAGAGAACTTCCAACTAAAGCTCGTGTGTCGCACGGACTCGGATCTAAGTTTCCGCATAGACTGGGTGGAGCATAGTCGTTGGAGTAACAAGACCGCAGCGCCGGAGGCCATGTTTATTGTGCGAATAAATGCGGTTAAGGCGCAGAAGTTGGAAACGTTAATCTATTTGGTAAGTTGATGCAGCCAACTGGTAACTGGAAAAGCTTATGGCCCTCTCTTCTCCCACTTGGCAGTCGGATGAGAGCTTCTTCACAATACGCAATCTGACAGCGGATAATTTGCATAATATCACCGCTCTGGCTGTGCATGCCAATGGAGGCTATTCCTTGATAGCCATTGAGCAGAGTTTTGGCACACTGAAGCGTGGCTACCAGCCCAGTAAAATGGGTGAAATGAAATTGATTGGATTTCGGCCACAGGCGAACGATACGAAACACATTGCCGCCGATATTCAGTGGCAACCCTCGGCAGGTGGGTGTAACTAATTGTGTATTCCATTTGAAGTAGTCTTTAATCCTCTAGGTTTTTTTTTCCATAGACCGCAATTGTTATTTTGATTTGATTCACTACTCCACGGATAGCATCAACATGGAGCTGCCCACTCCGGTGATGTTTCGAGATGTAAGTACAATGGGCAAAAAGACGACATCTTTCAAATACTTTGGGTATATATAATATATATTTAATATGCTAGGACAGAAAAATCCCGTTTTTAACGGGCTATCCATCATCATCGGATTTCATCAGTATTAAGTTCATCTGAGATTAGGCACAGAATCCCCTTTGAACCTGCACGAGCTGGTTCGAAAGTAATCCCGGACTTCAAATTTTGAGTAAATATTGCGCACTTATTGACATATATATAGCTCTAGACCAGACAAAGCTCTACCCCGGGTTAAAGAGGCTTACAGACTTTGAAACCGTATCATGTAACCAAAGTCCCCAACTAGGTGCTTCACTATTATTCAAGTGAATATTAGTGACATTTGAAGGGAAATTTGCTATGTGAACCTTCAATTTTACATATGTCTGCTGTCTGTGTGCAAATTTTGCTGGCCAGACTTCGTATTCCTCACAAAACGAGCTTTAAAAGGGTAAAAATATGAATTTTAAGCAACATTAGGTTTAAATAACCAAAAATTTAGAAGTGATGGGTCATTTTCCGATAAGAAATTCGTCATCTAGAATCACCAACATCCCCTTAAATATATACCTAAACTTGCTGCCTAGCTTTATTATATAGAAAAGTCAAGGCCTAAACTTCCAAATTTGACACAGTTTGTATTTATCACACGAAGTGTTAAGGTGTATAAAGTGCTGCCCATCGCTGTTCAGCCGGTGCTTCCCAGCAAAAATTTTTGTTTTCCCTATAATTCGACCATTGTTCATCAATCCTTCGGCGGATCGATAAATAATACTAATAACTAAATACGCCCATAGAAGGTACGAACCTTCTATCTTAAATATTGTGGGATATAATACGTTTTTTTCAAATTGCGGGTCGGTCGTTTTCCCTTTCCCACCCACAGCCGCGTCTGCTGTACCGCCACACCATTATAGACATGGACTTCGGGGAGCAATACAAGGTGGGTGTACGTACGGTGAACATTAAAAACAATCTGGAAAGTGATGTGGAATGGTTGGTGCTACAGGGGCCCAGCTGCCTGGATTGGTATCACTTCAACTATACCCTGTGCGGTGAGTGGCTTATTTACCATACTCCTTCTGAACTCAAGACCAACTCTCTTTCGTTATAAAGCTCCCGCCAAACCCACCAATTTGAGTGTTATACAAGAGCACTATGTACAGGATAACTTGGCTCTGAACGTTAGCTGGGATTATCCCACACATTTACCTGATAATTACACCCTGCGCATACTGGATCTACATCAGGGCAGTGAGGAGCAGCAATTTGAGGTGGACAAGAATGCCAGCTATATTTACTTACCCCAGATAAGGGTATTGGGTTCCAATTTCGAGGTCCATTTGGTGGCCTACACACAAGCTGGAAAGAACGGCGCAATGCTGTTCCTCAACAAGGCACCACGTGAGCCTTGGCTTAAAGGTAAGGGAACTCTATTATCCAAATTCTGATTACTAGAAATTCTTGTATTTCAGATGGCCACCTGTTTAAGCTTATTCTGTTCATTACTGTGCCCCTGGGTTGCATTATAATGCTCTGCTCGCTAACGCTGTGCAAACGCCAACGCCGCAATTGCCCACAGTTGGAATTGGAGGCCAAGGAGTTGAAGGCCAATGACTTCCATTTGTCTCTAATGGACAACAGCGGACTGCTGGCTTCACTGTCGGTCAACGATAGTCTGGATTTTAAGGATGATTTAGAGGTCGAACCACATGCCGTACTGCTGCAGGATGTATTGGGGGAGGGTGCTTTTGGCTTGGTACGACGCGGTGTCTACAAGAAACGTCAGGTGGCTGTGAAACTGTTGAAAGGTAATGATCTACCCAATTGAAAACGTTTCTTTAATGTTTTTTATATGGTACAGATGATCCCAATGAGGAGGATATACAGGCGTTCAAGTGCGAAATACAAATGCTTAAGGCTGTGGGCAAACATCCCAATATTGTGGGTATTGTTGGTTATACGACCAGGTACAGCAATCGGATGATGCTGCTCATTGAGTACTGCAGCCTGGGCAGTCTACAGAACTTCTTGCGGTAAGCGGGGGTTGAAGAAGAATGACAAATCTTAATCCTAACCCTTTATTCCTCAAGTGAGGAGTGGAAATTTCGTCAGGAGCGTAGTGCTCAGGATTTGCGCAAGAAACTCACTACTCAGACAGATCTTGAATCGCGCATTGAGGACATCAACTGCTCTATAATTTCCGAGGCAGATTTGACCCGCATCAGCAATCATATTGAGACCTACATTTTGTCCAAAGTCACCCATGCAGCGGACAACAAGTCCTATGGCCTGGATGATATTGAGAATGTAGAGGGTAATCCATCTATGGTAAATACTAGGCCTAAGCATTGCTTCGAGAACAAGGAGTATTTCCAGACATTGGCAGTCAGCAAGCTCAAGACCGAGGCCGAGTCTTACCGACAGCCTTTAATGTATGCAGATTTACTGGACATAGCCCACCAAGTGGCCGTTGGTATGGTGAGTGGATAGATCCTTATGGGTGAATTGAATGAATCTAATGTAACGTTGCTTTCTAGGAGTTTTTGGCACAAAACAAGGTGGTGCACCGTGACCTGGCGGCACGTAATGTGCTCATCTCACTGGATCGCAGCATTAAAATAGCCGATTTTGGGTAAGTTGGAGTTTTTTGTAAGATAAATCAGTAATCATTCCCTTACAGTCTCAGCCGGGATGTCTACCATGAGAATGTGTATCGCAAGTCCGGTGGTAGCGGAAAGTTACCCATTAAATGGTTGGCCTTGGAATCGCTTACGCATCAGGTCTATACCAGTCAGAGTGATGTGTAAGTAATAGTTAAAGGAGGAGAAGACCTTAGGGTTATTTAACATCTGTGATTGATTCTCCACAGCTGGTCATTTGGGGTGCTGCTGTATGAGATCTCTACGTTGGGTGGAATGCCCTATCCATCGGTGTCAGCGGGTGATTTACTGCAGTTGCTGCGTCAAGGACAGCGCATGAAACGACCCGAAGGCTGCACAGAAGAATTGTAAGTGAAATGTTTCGGAGGAACTCTTGGTAAATGATTCCATTCCGGCTTTGGTCTTTAATATAAGGAATATGGCCTGTCGCCAACCAATAGCTTAGTCTGTGTTCGGTTCTCTGAGTAATAAAATGCCTATTCTGTGATTTAGGTTCTTTTTTGATCCAAAACTTTGTTTAGTGTTTGCTTCATAAAGTTTTCTCAGCAGACTACAGAACCAAGTGTGACTCTTTATTAGTTGTTTAAAAGGTTTACTAGAGTTCGCTTGAAATTTCGCACCTACTTCAAACGCTTCATAAAGATTGCTATACAATTTCCGGCTCGAAGGACCAAAACCTTAACCCAACTAAATCTTCACTTTTCTCTTTCAAATACCTAACAACTTATAACATAATTTTCAGGTTTGCTGTAATGGAAAGCTGCTGGTGTTCGATACCAGGCAATAGGCCCACCTTTACTGACCTCAAAGAACGACTGGACCACATGATACGGGCCACCAATGAGCTGCCGCAGCGTATACAGCAGAAGCTGGCCAGGTTAGTCGCAACAATGATTCGAATCAATTTAACCCCCACACTGATTCGATTCCATTTTGCAGCAAAGTAGAACAGAAACCGAAACAATTGCCGCAGGATGAGGAGCATTATTTGCAGCCCTTGCATTGACACCAAATCTCCGGCTGGAGAAAAATTTTATGTTTATAAGTGTTCAATGTGCAATACGTGACAAAGTTAGTTGGTTGGACGTTCTTTTTAAAATAAAACCCAACACAAGGCTCAATTAGAAGCTGCTTAAATCAAAATGCAAGACTTATGGTATATAAATCAGCTGGGGGGGCTCTAAGGAAATGTGATCGATTGGGGCCTAATCGGTGTAAGACTTAGAAAATAGGACATAGATAATAATGAAATCTTAAGAACCACTTAATTAGAACCGCTTACTCCAAAATAAGCTACCTAATTATCGGTAGACATAATTTAAATAATCTCGAGAAGCATCGAAATATGATTAAACAAATGTGTGAAGAATGAAAAGATAGAAGTAGTCAACAGGTAGGACTAGACTCGTTGGAAAGCAGTATACGATAATGGCAGATGCAATATTTGATGTATCGGAGCTATTTGTGTTGTTTAAAGTGAGTTAAAAAAGTATTTTTTCTGAGCCCATCTTATTGCAATGCCCAGAGAATGAGCTAAAGAAAATTTCTCAGAGCTTGGCCCTGCCAATGCCAATTTTGCCGAATGAGTCAAGTGGTGACTGTTCCGCTTGAGGAACTTAGGACGGACAATTCAGAGTGTTGGAAGATTGTGGTATATTTGAATTACAGTTCAGTATCGTTTCTAAAAGCACAACTACAAAATGAACCCCAAGCGGTCATCGGATATTGACGGTAGCTCCCTCAACATCATGTTTTGAATGATGATGGATCTACCGTCTCTCTCCTCTAAGCACGCGTTTTGAATGATGATTGATCTACCGTCTCTCTCCTTGAAGCACGGGTTCTGAATGATGAGGGATCTACAGTGTCTCTCCTCGAAGCACGCATTTTAAATGATGAACGATCTACCGTATCTCTCCTCGAAGCACGGGTTCTGAATGTTGCGGGATCTACAGTCTCTCTCCTCGAAGCACTGGTTTATGTGCTGCCGAAACGTGTACCACGGTGGCTTTTACGGTAGCTCCCAAACATGGGCATAAAGTCGTCAGCTTCTGTGTCAAATTTTTCGCTATGCAGGGAAACTGAACCACGCCATCTGTCGATGCGACCTTGTGTACTCATTGTACGGTAACGACGTACCCGTCCTTTGCCAATCCTGTTATTTGGCAGTAAACGTTCCCGTTGCGGATAACGACTCATCCACGTCCATTTCTTGGTGGGATCAAATGGTTCGTAGAGCAGCACGGGTCTCTCAGCAGCTATGTATTTGCGACGTTTTATCGGCTCCTCGAACACCGATCGTTTGCTATAGATGCTCTCGGCTTGGCTAATTCGATAAGTCGAGCGAGAAATAACAATTGAATCGTCCTTGGCGATTTCTTCTGCTTTGTTTGAAGCTGACCTTCGTTTCCTAAGGCGTTTTGTCGTTTTCTCCTCTAAAGCCGCCACCTCATTGTACAGTTTTGAGATATCTTTAAGGGAATCCAGGTGAGATTGATTCATTTTGTTTTTGTTGAATATTTCATTGAAGTCCATATCCAACAGATGTTGTAGCAGATTTTGTATGGGTATCAGATCACCGTACCCGAAAAGTCCATACAACAGCTTGAGCAATTCATCCTGCTCACCCAATAAGCCCACCAGATCCCCATTGTCTTCTCCGTTCTTGAACCACTTGTACTTGGCATTCAACTGACGCATGCAAGCCAAATAGTTCTGTATCAGGCGAAACAACTTGTAGGGCATTTCGGGATCCATGGGATCGGACAGTTGGCCATATTCATTGAACATGGAGGGCTTAAAGAACGAATAACTGGAGTCATTATCTTCGTATTTCAGGCCGGCTAAGGGAACTTGGTAGCTGCGACGTTTCTTCATGATCTGCATCACTGGGCCAAAATTGGCGTGCAGCAGACGCAACAGCAAATAGTGAATAACCTCGGGCGAACGCTTAAGCTTGAGAGCCAAGGTAAATATAAGCTGGCGATTAAATTCCAGCCAACGCGGCGGAAAATCGTTACAGGGATTGGGTTGTTCATATCTCTCTCTCTTGCGCACCAAATACCATCTGTGTTCGCTGTAGGGCCTCCGGCGTTGTGGACAGCCGTAGGCCACTTCCTGCACTGGACAACGCGGACAGGCATAGGGTATGGGCGGGCAAGGCATCGCACGCAGACTGCAACAGTGGATGCACATTTGGTAGTTCTATTATGAAACGGTTTTCGGGTAGAATTGTTTTTTGGAAATTTTGACAGTTGATCAAATAAGCATATGATGCCAAGGATGTGAATTTGGTTGTAAGAATGTCTTACAGACATGACTGCTGATGTGGATCAGGAGCAGTTACCGGCAAATCTAGGAAGCATCAAGTTTGCCACTAGGTAAACTTACACGAACCAAATGGAAGCATCAAACGGCAACAACAGAGAGCCAATACTAACGAAAAGTAGGGTTTTCTTAGGCAGAGCAACAAAAGGATCGATTATGAGCCGGCCAGGCCACCTGGACACTTATGTTTAATGATTAGGCAAGCGGGATCAGTTGTTCCGCTGGGCAGTGCTTTGAATGATGCAATTGCTCTAGCAAAGTACTTGAAAGACTACAGAAATCTGCAATAAAGAGCTGAAACAACGTGAGTCCCAGGAAAACTCTCCAGGCAGGGAACAGCCCATCGTCGCACCACGTCAAGGAGTAAATACACACATTAGACGAGATTACTAACCGATCTCAACATGTACATATAATGGTTTCACTGACCTGGATTAACGTTGCTTTCTAGGAGTTTTTGGCACAAAACAAGGTGGTGCACCGTGACCTGGCGGCACGTAATGTGCTCATCTCACTGGATCGCAGCATTAAAATAGCCGATTTTGGGTAAGTTGGAGTTTTTTGTAAGATAAATCAGTAATCATTCCCTTACAGTCTCAGCCGGGATGTCTACCATGAGAATGTCTATCGCAAGTCCGGTGGTAGCGGAAAGTTACCCATTAAATGGTTGGCCTTGGAATCGCTTACGCATCAGGTCTATACCAGTCAGAGTGATGTGTATTTTAATAGTTAAAGGAGGAGAAGACCTTAGGGTTATTTAACATCTGTGATTGATTCTCCACAGCTGGTCATTTGGGGTGCTGCTGTATGAGATCTCTACTTTGGGTGGAATGCCCTATCCATCGGTGTCAGCGGGTGATTTACTGCAGTTGCTGCGTCAAGGACAGCGCATGAAACGACCCGAAGGCTGCACAGAAGAATTGTAAGTGAAATGATTCGGAGGAACTCTTGGTAAATGATTCCATTCCAGCTTTGGTCTTTAATATAAGGAATATGGCCTGTCGCCAACCAATAGCTTAGTCTGTGTTCGGTTCTCTGAGTAATAAAATGCCTATTCTGTGATTTAGGTTCTTTTTTGATCCAAAACTTTGCCCAAAAAGTTAGTGTTTGCTTCATAAAGTTTTCTCAGCGGACTACAGAACCAAGTGTGACTCTTTATTAGTTGTTTAAAAGGTTTACTAGAGTTCGCTTGAAATTTCGCACCTACTTCAAACGCATCATAAAGATTGCTATACAATTTCCGGCTCGAAGGACCAAAACCTTAACCCAACTAAATCTTCACTTTTCTCTTTCAAATACCTAACAACTTATAACATAATTTTCAGGTTTGCTGTAATGGAAAGCTGCTGGTGTTCGATACCAGGCAATAGGGCCACCTTTACTGACCTCAAAGAACGACTGGACCACATGATACGGGCCACCAATGAGCTGCCGCAGCGTATACAGCAGAAGCTGGCCAGGTTAGTCGCAACAATGTTTCGAATCAATTTAACCCCCACACTGATTCGATTCCATTTTGCAGCAAAGTAGAACAGAAACCGAAACAATTGCCGCAGGATGAGGAGCATTATTTGCAGCCCTTGCATTGACACCAAATCTCCGGCTGGAGAAAAATTTTATGTTTATAAGTGTTCAATGTGCAATACGTGACAAAGTTAGTTGGTTGGACGTTCTTTTTAAAATAAAACCCAACACAAGGCTCAATTAGAAGCTGCTTAAATCAAATGCAAGACTTATGGTATATAAATCAGCTGGGGGGGTTCTAAGGAAATGTGATCGATTAGGGCCTAATCGGTGTAAGACTTAGAAAATAGGACATAGATAACAATGAAATCTTAAGAAGCACTTAATTAGAACCGCTTACTCCAAAATAAGCTACCTAATTATCGTTAGACATAATTTAAATAATCTCGAGAAGCATCGAAATATGATTAAACAAATGTGTGAAGAAAGAAAAGATAGAAGTAGTCAACAGGTGTAGGACTAGACTCGTTAAAACTGTTGGAAAGCAGTATACGATAATGGCAGATACAATATTTGATGTATCGGAGCTATTTGTGTTGTTTAAAGTGAGTTAAAAAAGTTTTTTTTCTGAGCCCATCTTATTGCAATGCCCAGAGAATGAGCTAAAGAAAATTTCTTAGAGCTTGGCCCTGCCAATGCCAATTTTGCCGAATGAGTCAAGTGGTGACTGTTCCGCTTGAGGAACTTAGGACGGACAATTCAGAGTGTTGGAAGATTGTGGTATATTTGAATTACAGTTCAGTATCGTTTCTAAAAGCACAACTACAAAATGCACCCCAAGCGGTCATCGGATATTGACGGTAGCTCCCTCAACATCATGTTTAGAATGATGATGGATCTACCGTCTCTCTCCTCTAAGCACGCGTTTTGAATGATGATGGATCTACCGTCTCTCTCCTTGAAGCACGCGTTTTGAATGATGATTGATCTACCGTCTCTCTCCTTGAAGCACGGGTTCTGAATGATGAGGGATCTACAGTTTCTCTCCTTGAAGCACGCATTTTAAATGATGAACGATCTACCGTATCTCTCCTCGAAGCACGGGTTCTGAATGTTGCGGGATCTACCGTCTCTCTCCTCGAAGCACGGGTTTTTGTGCTGCCGAAACGTGTACCACGGTGGCTTTTACGGTAGCTCCCAAACATGGGCATAAAGTCGTCAGCTTCTGTGTCAAATTTTTCGCTATGCAGGGAAACTGAACTACGCCATCTGTCGATGCGACCTTGTGTACTCATTGTACGGTAACGATGTACCCGTCCTTTGCCAATCCTGTTATTTGGCAGTAAACGTTCCCGCTGCGGATAACGACTCATCCACGTCCATTTCTTGGTGGGATCAAATGGTTCGTAGAGCAGCACGGGTCTCTCAGCAGCTATGTATTTGTGACGTTTTATCGGCTCCTCGAACACCGATCGTTTGCTATAGATGCTCTCGGCTTGGCTAATTCGATAAGTCGAGCGAGAAATAACAATTGAATCGTCCTTGGCGATTTCTTCTGCTTTGTTTGAAGCTGACCTTCGTTTCCTAAGGCGTTTTGTCGTTTTCTCCTCTAAAGCCGCCACCTCATTGTACAGTTTTGAGATATCTTTAAGGGAATCCAGGTGAGATTGATTCATTTTGTTTTTGTTGAATATTTCATTGAAGTCCATATCCAACAGATGTTGTAGCAGATTTTGTATGGGTATCAGATCACCGTATCCGAAAAGTCCATACAACAGCTTGAGCAGTTCATCCTGCTCACCCAATAAGCCCACCAGATCCCCATTGTCTTCTCCGTTCTTGAACCACTTGTACTTGGCATTCAACTGACGCATGCAAGCCAAATAGTTCTGTATCAGGCGAAACAACTTGTAGGGCATTTCGGGATCCATGGGATCGGACAGTTGGCCATATTCATTGAACATGGAGGGCTTAAAGAACGAATAACTGGAGTCATTATCTTCGTATTTCAGGCCGGCTAAGGGAACTTGGTAGCTGCGACGTTTCTTCATGATCTGCATCACTGGGCCAAAATTGGCGTGCAGCAGACGCAACAGCAAATAGTGAATAACCTCGGGCGAACGCTTAAGCTTGAGAGCCAAGGTAAATATAAGCTGGCGATTAAATTCCAGCCAACGCGGCGGAAAATCGTTACAGGGATTGGGTTGTTCATATCTCTCTCTCTTGCGCACCAAATACCATCTGTGTTCGCTGTAGGGCCTCCGGCGTTGTGGACAGCCGTAGGCCACTTCCTGCACTGGACAACGCGGACAGGCATAGGGTATGGGCGGGCAAGGCATCGCACGCAGACTGCAACAGTGGATGCACATTTAGTAGTTCTATTATGAAACGATTTTCGGGTAGAATTTTTTTTGGAAATTTTGACAGTTGATCAAATAAGCATATGATGCCAAGGATGTGAATTTGGTGGTAAGAATGTCTTACAGACATGACTGCTGATGTGGATCAGGAGCAGTTACCGGCAAATCTAGGAAGCATCAAGTTTGCCACTAGGTAAACTTACACGAACCAAATGGAAGCATCAAACGGCAACAACAGAGAGCCAATACTAACGAAAAGTAGGTTTTTCTTAGGCAGAGCAACAAAAGGATCGATTATGAGCCGGCCAGGCCACCTGGACACTTATGTTTAATGATTAGGCAAGCGGGATCAGTTGTTCCGCTGGGCAGTGCTTTGAATGATGCAATTGCTCTAGCAAAGTACTTGAAAGACTACAGAAATCTGCAATAAAGAGCTGAAACAAAGTCTGAGTCCCAGGAAAACTCTCCAGGCAGGGAACAGCCCATCGTCGCACCACGTCAAGGAGTAAATACACACATTAGACGAGATTACTAACCGATCTCAACATGTACATATAATGGTTTCACTGACCTGGATTAGTCCGTCGCAGTCTCACATATTGGGGCGCTCCTGCAAGTAACAACAACAACAAAGATATGTAAATTGGTTTGCGTGTATATGTGTGTGTGTGTGTGTGCATGCACGCAACTTACCAGCATGTGTAACATCTTCCCGGCTTCTACATACTGCCCAAGGCAGAGAAATATCTTTAATAAACACACCATATCACCTCAAAACAGTTGCACAATAAAAAAAAGAACACAATACAATTTTATCTTAACTTTTCAATGGACGAATGTACATTTTAACATTTCTGCGTCTGCTTCTCTTCTTCAACTCACTCACGACACGAACAGCTGGCTGGCGCTTGACTGCGCTGCAGCTGCGAGCTTTACACATTATCGATAGAGGTCGCTGTTTTCAACAAGCAGATCACAGATTTATTCACGACTCTAACAATTAGCCCAAACAGATAATCACTTAATAAGAAACTTCTACAAACTATGTTTTTTGCTGTTAGCAGCACAACTAAGGAACTGCGCACATTTTTTTTTAAATGCTGAGCTTTTGCCTATCGTGCGAGAGAGAGTGGAAGAGTGAGATCGAGCGCTAAAGCGAACGGTTTGCATACAATAGCAGAATACCACCAAATGTGAAACGGTCACACTGCCATGGGTTTGTTTACATTGGGTGTTCGTTTTACATTTAAATTGCTATTATGAAATTGCAAGAGTATTTGTGTAATATTCGGAGAGCAGAAGTCCTTGGAAATGCCTGAGTTGTGTTTTATTTTATTTCTGTAGCTGTCTGGAGCCATTGTTTATCCCATTTTGGGGTAGGTTGCGGAAAAATTGGAAACTATTTTGTTTGCTTCTACCCAGCTAATCCTAATCAGCTGTTTAGCCATTAAGGTTGCGGCGACACCATTTTTACACCGGGTATAAGCAAAAGCATTTAGTTAGTCTGAGATCTGGACCAGCTTAAAGACCAGTCGGCATTCTTAGCGACCCTTTAGCTACCCTTGGTGTCATAACATGTATTATGAAGGCGAGAGGGGATCTTTTATGGTGAACAGCTATGCTTAATTGTGTAGGTTGATGTCCTTTTCTAAAGGAATTTAGCCTGCGTTGCTTCAAGAATCAAATACTTTAAGCAGAAAAGTTTCCCCAAATAAAGAAATTGAGAGGAAGAATCTTGCTGTCTTGCCTTAACCTCGTGTATTTGGACTTAGTTTAGTTTTATTTCTTAACCTCCTGTATTTGGACTTACCTTGGGTAATATCTGAAATTCATGTAAGTTCTTTAGACCGAGCATTTCCAAAAAGGGGTCCATAACTTTTAGAATCCTCTCACATCCAAGCACAAGTTCCTTTCCCTACAAACTGACTAGCTTCGCGGTGTCTGTTAACAATATCCATTAATGACTTAAATTCTCTCAAATTCAATAGACAAGTTAGAGATTTAATTAAAAATAAAGAATCCGTTTTTATACATACACCAATCTGTTGGCCATCACACGCTCTAACTAATTAATGGGTTTGTATTAACACACATACAATATATATATCCCATATATACATATACAATTAAAGATTAAAGATCTTTGTATAAGGAAAATTCCCATCTTTGGACCTGCTTAGATGGTGGCGCACCTGTGGCTAATTCCGATTGTAGCCCAAGCCGAGTATGTTGCGTGCCTGTAAAAGGAAACTGATTTAAGGATCTTCTAAATAAAAACAGTTGTTTGGCCTTACCGTTATGAACGCCGAGTTGAAGGAACGTTGAAATGTGTGCGTCATGCCTTCGGTTTGTGCCAGCGCCATCTGTAGCTGTATAGCTTCTTCCATGCGATTTTTAAGAAAATCCCAGGTTTGTGCATGGCCCGGTGAGGTGTCTTGCAACATGTATAGTTCGGTCATTTTCATGATGGTGGCCAAGCCGATGCGCCTTGTATACCAACCAAACTGTAAAGGGTTTGTATCAATCATGTGGTTGGGTTTCTTTTTGCCATCATTTCATACTTACATCCACCGAACGATCTCCGGAATAGTAGCAAATGTCGTCGACCAGCGTCAACACCTGAGCCAGCGCTGTGGATGCATGTTGGGGCTGAGCTATCAGAGCCATTGCCTGTGGCCATTGCGATTTGTATGGCACCAACATTTCTAGCCGCTGGCGTACTGCTTGCACCAGAAAATCCAACGGATCGCCAACCTCTTTTTGACCTTGATCTGTGCGCTGCTGCAGACTCTCCACTAACTGTGCATTGCACTGGCCATTAAAGTGGGAGACTAAGGCAAAGCCGCCCTCTGGAAACATGCCATGCACAACACTGGGATAGCCGCTCTGTTCGGCACCCATAACAATGGCCTGTCGCGTCCAGCCCTGCTGGGGTACATGCTCCAAGGCGGCATTCAGAATCTTTGTGCGTATGGCATCCACTTTGGCCTGTTTGGCGGCCTGCTCCTTATCCTGGCTCTGTCCACCGCCAGCATCGTTTTGTGCAGTTTTTGTGGCCTCTTCATGCTCTCGCTCCCTTTGCTCTTCTCTGGCCCGAAAGTCTCGCAAGTTGCTGTTGTCCGCGTCTTTGGTATAGGCACGGGTCGGCGGGGGTGCAGTGTTTAGGATGGTCACCAGGCGGCTGCTGCTCTGCGCATCTGCAAAAAATGAGCATGAGCCATCAATTAGCCGACAACGACATCCTCTATTGACCAGCAGTTAATTAGCATGGTCTGCCCAATTATCACTCAAGTACCCACCCCAACCACATAAAGAAACTTCATTTAGTTATCATTCGTTTTGGGGACTTCATTTCGCTTTCTTTACAAACAAAAATTTATAGTTAAACAACTAAAAGGGAGCAGCGGTTTGCTTGCGCTGCCGGGTGGTCTGTTCGATGCACTCGTTGGCACGTAAATAGAGCGACAGCAGGGTTTCCAGATTGGTAATGGAACTGCGCAAAACCTCCAGCTTCTCTTGGTGTCCAATCTGTGGTACACAGCTATCACCGTCGCCCGCCGCCATGCCGCTGTTGGTAATGTTCATGGCCAGCAAATTGAGTTGCTTCTGCATCAAGGCATCATCCGAGGCACTCTGGCCATTCTCCACACGCTCCTTATAGGACTTGTAGTGGGCCAGCGAAAAGTCCAAGGCCTTGCCCAAAGGTTGCAACAGTCGTTGCTCGATCTCCGGCAGCATATCCCAAAAGCCCGTAAAGTTCTTGCTGTCTCCAAGGGCAAAGTAACGTATAATATTTAAGGAGTTGCACAAACGGTCGACATGCACCAGCAGATCAGATTTGACTTCATCCGGCGGTAGAACGCACACACAGAGCAGCAACATATTCCTTAACAGCTCGCCACTGTAGACATCGGGCAAGGGGCTTAAGCTTTGACTACGCAAGGCCTCATCCACCAGATCCTTGTACATGCTAGCCAAATAGCCCATCAGTCCATCATGCTGTAGGGTCTCCAGAAGATTTTTGAGAATAAAATACTTGCCGGCATCATCAAAGGCCAGAATATACTGGCGCAGCACATGCAGACCCAACTGACGCAGAGCCACTTGGGGAGAGTAGCCCACTATTTTACATAGCGACTCACAGTAACGCTTGTGCACCTCCAGCTGTAGTGAGCTGTGTGGCACTGCTTGGCCCAAAGTGCTTATAATATGCTCCATCAGTCGCAAGCCACAATGCTGCAGCGGCGGTTCGAGTTGCTCCAGCAGCACACACACCAAATACATGCCCGACTCGAACAGGAACAGCGAGGCATAAACCTTGGGCGCATTGGAGGGCAGTAGATTGCCCACCAGGAGCGAGTGATAGTACATGGCCAGACCATGCAAGGGTAGCTTCTCCTCTATTAGAAATATATTCTGACTGCTCATCTCATAGACCCCCTTGGAGGCATCCAATTTGCGTGGCCAACGGGCACGCTGCTCCACCAGACCCAGCAGAAAGTAGGGATCACCACCCAGGCAGGCGTTGGCATCCCGTACCAGGCTTTTCACCACCTGATGCACATACGTCTGGGTGGCATCATCCTTCACATAGCTCATCTCCAGCAGAGCCAGTGGCTTGCCCATTAGCTGTATAAAGAAGCAGGTGAAGGTGTTGCGTCTGTTGAGGCCGCAATCGCGGAATGCTTGCTGTGGCGGGCGCACATCTTGCTGTATAATCTCCGCCAGCAATGGGCCCTGAAATAGACCCACTGTTATGTAGTGAGCCAAGAAATCCTCCACCTGTGGATCCTGCTCCAAGAGACGAGCTTGAGCCGCGTCATAGCCCTCGCTCAGGTAGTCCGGCAGTGGCAGCTCACACAGGCGACTGACCACACTTTGCAGACACCATTCCACAGCCTGGGGCTTCTGTTGTCCATAGCGCATCAAGACCACCTGCAGGGCTCGCAAATAGGCGGAGAATACAGATATACTGCTGCTCTCCTCAATCTTTTCCATGAGCTCCATCATCAGCTCCTGGAGAGGCGCATACTGGGCCAGCAGTTTGAGCAGCTCATTGGAGCAATCAAAGAGTTCCGGCTCCTCGATGTTCACCTCGTCCATCAAATTGGGCACACACACATCCTGATAGAGGTCCATGGCTATGACAGGCAGATGCTGCAAATTCTTGGGACTCTGAAACAGCATCTTGACACCCTCGTAGGCCTTCTCCAGCAGCAGCTGCTTTATTAGCTTCAGCAAATGATCCGCCGCCTCTGGCTCCATGTTGAGGCTTAAATTCCTGATTTTCACACACAACAAAGACACAACAGTTGACACTTTTTCCAAAACTCAAATGGCAATTCTAACAAATTCCCGGTTCTCTCTACACGCACACCAATACCAATGTAGAAAACAGCTGATCGGCGCTTCTCTTTCGTAATGAAATCAAGAATTGAGATTTTGGAGGGCGCGAACTATGGCTCACCCGAGTGATAACAGGTGGGCACTAATTAGCGGTTTACTTACTGAGGGGCAACACAAACTTTTGTAAACGAAACAATTTCTGGAAACAACGCACATTGGCCATGATTGCGATTTAAACTGAATCTGAATTTGGTGTGCGACGAATGTGCTGGTCTAGAGTGACCGCACTCTGCAATTACCAAATACCAAGCACTGATTAGTGTGCCCCTCCGCCATGCAGTGGAACAACAGAAACTGGTATTTTTTTGGTAACACTATATTAGTCTTGCAGTCAATCGCTGGTCATTCGTGGTGCTCGGGTGGAAGGAGAGGAGCTGCGTAAATTGTAAAAGCATTTTTTTTGCAAACTGCGGCGAAATTTTTTAAACATATATTCAATAAGTGGCGTTAAAAACGGTTAAACGGTGCAGAACATCGTGTTCGTCATTGAAGTTTGGAAACAGTGTGCCTGCTGCTGTTGCCCGTCGAGTGCGAGAGCTTTGATAAATAAATTTACAAAGTTTATTTAAATTCTTTACCAAGTTAAATTTCTTGGAAAAATCTTCTGTTTTGCTGGCTGGCGGCGCGTATCGGTGATCCGACCCCGAGGGTGGAAAGCCGTGAAAAAGAAAAACGAATTGTGCGTGTCCGTGTCGAGTGTGTATGTGTGTGTGTGTGTGTGTAAAAAACCTGGCCCAAATTGTTCTGTAAGGAAACTAATATCCAAACTATTTGTAATGAGAATGAGTTTACAATATGTTCGATAACTCTTCCTCTTGTCCCTAGTCGGGATGCGTAGCTGCTTTGGGCAAGGCGTGTCAGTGAATCGAATTTCTGGGCCCTTTCCTTGCGACGCCGCTGCCTCTCTCTCTCTGGTGGTTATTCCTGTTTGACTTCATTTTCACTGGCCAATTTAGTGCCGGTGCCTCAGCCTTTGCCTCGACTTTCGCCACAAAAATTATAAACAAAGAAAATTTTGGCAAGACAAAATGTCGACGCGTTCGCAATTAACCAAGGACTTGAATGGTGAGTAATCCCCCACACTTGCAAACATACATACATATGTATGCTTCTTTTGTTTTGAAAAAGTCGCCTGCACAACAACAACAACATCAAATAAAATGCAACTGCATCCCCTGGTCTCCCTTTACCATTTAGCCTCCCCCGGTTTCCGACACGCCAGTCAGCCACCCTACACCACCCACAGTTTGACACGCACTGCCATTGACTCTGTAACTGTTCGCTCTCCCTCTCTCTCTCTCTGTCTCTCTCTCTCTTTCGCCTTCGACACTTGATATCTCTTTTAAATGAGTTGAATTGAAAGGCCCTACTCAATTTATTTATCAATAACAATGCATTTATCATTGTTTGTAAATAAATAAATAAATATGAATTAGTCATCTCCCGATATGTTGTTATCAGCAGGCCCTGCCTCTTAGAGGGGCGGCTCATTTGCCAGTTCTCATTCTCCATGGTTACGCTTCAAAGTTATTTTTCACCGGAAATCGGTTAACGCTTGACATGACCGAGGGCTATGTGTGGGGGGCCTGAAGGAGGTGTAGTTAGCTTCAAAGCTTGCCACTGTTCTGTGTCATGTGTCTGCCTCATTCTGTAGCAGCGCCACCGAATCACATTGGGTTTGTCTTGACATGAAGCCGATCGGTCCTGTGGCAGCTAGTAGATATATTAATCCGATGTGGGCGGTTCCGTCATATTAACACCAAATAGCTTCAAGACTTAATCATGCTGATCAAGAATAGGCTGATTGTTTGGGTTCTAGACTTAAAAAAAGGGATCTGACTTCGCTTCGGAGCTTAAATAGGTTAATCTCGCTAAATTGTATCGGTTCGCATACGGTGTAAACCCCTGAGGTTTTATAGATATTTATATAATTTTCCAGTTGCTTCCAACTTTATGTTTACCCTGTTTCAATCGTACATAAAAGGAACTAGATTTTAATTGGCGAAGACTTTTGATATGCTTGACACACTTTTGATAAACTCAAACATTATTATTGATATCGATAGCTTTGCACTCAATTAAGTTATCTCTAGCTGATAGACTGGCGTCGGCTCAACCTCATTTGATGGGCAAGCGATTCACCTAATGATTTATGAAAGTTTGTTGGTGGCAGGTGTCCAAATAACCTCAAGTAAAATAAACAACCAAATCCCCAAAAAAAATCCCACAAGCGGTTTGCGCCCAATTGAGTTTCGGTTGCAGCAGCAGCGACGCAACCAGAATCGAGCCAACTGGAACAGCAAGCGGCAGCAGCAGCAGCAATAACAACAATCATAAATAAAATTGTCAATTGGAGTGTTTTTGTATGCTCCAAATTTGTGGCAGTAGTGGGCAGAGCACCCGTCGAAAATACAACATTTGGTAAATTATGAGCATTAAGTTGAGATTATGTAAGTTTTGCCTTTTAATTAGGCTATAGGCTAATTGGACAACGACAGCGACGACGGCAGGAAGCAGTTCAGACAACAGCAACAACAAAATCAACAATAGTCATTCCAGACTGAGACGAAGGCAGAGACAGGAGAGATGTGCATAGCTATGTACAATGTACATAGGGTCTGAAAGTGAGCCTGGACTCCAGGAAGCAGTCAAGCAACAACAACAACAACAACAACAACAATGATGTTGCCAACGCCTCCACCTGGCCTGGGGTGGCTGGCGGCGCTGCTGCTGTCATTGCACTCAAATCAAATTAGTGTGAAACGGCGACAAACTTGGCGAAAATGGCAGGGGACACACGGTACACTGGTTCGAAACTCAGTTAAATTGCTATACTGATCTTTAGCACTGTCAGAATTTGACCAAATACAGGAAATATCGTCAAATAAAAGCTAAAATTCTCACTTTGAACCGTTTTATAAACAAGCGATCCCTGTCATCAGATTTTGTTCTAGGCGAAGCTATCTAAAAGCATTTAAAGCCGATATCTCATCTTCTAGTATCTAGATAACTGCCATACTATCTTAATTGCTAGTTTATGTGACAAATAGAGCTATCTATGAGATGAGAGTTCATCCATTGAAGCCTAAAACATCTGAAAAGGTGGCAAATAGTCCAAGTATTGAGATATAGTATTTAAATTTGGACTGATAGTGCCACGCCCTCATGCAGCTCTTCATTTATTTTGGTGTATCTCAGATAGACAGATTACACTTGTCTGATAACTCATTTGAGATGCCCTTCCAAAGTATCAGACACGTTAAAATACAGCTTAAGCACCAAGGCAGTCCTGAAAATGTCAAATTCTGTCAAATCTCAGTTCTTAAAGATCGTTCAGATGTATAAAGATTAGATTTTATTTTTGAATCTGCGCGTAAAGCTATTTTCGGCCGTTTGAAGTTACAGCAAACTTACAAAAATGCCACAAACTCATTATCAAAGTTCCGATTGGACTTTAAATCTGCTAGGAAAGGTATTTTTTCCATACTTCGGAAAGTAAGGCAGTTCGCAGACGTTATAAATCTCAACTATTGAAGACCTTCCTTAAGTATATCTACGTGACTTACCCTTAAATCTGATCGAAAACTCATATTTACTGGCTTTTGGAAAATCCTTAAAACGATTAACCTTTCCTCATTCATAGCATTTTGAAACCAAACAGCTCTTAAAAATATCAAAACGCACTCCTATAGTGTCTTATCCTTGAACTTTTACTACAATATATGAAATATTATGACCCCATTGTCCCTATCGTACACAATATAAACTACCAAAATTAATATGTCTTAAGACTCTTCAGTGAACTGAACCGAACCTTTTTGTCAAGTGTTTTTTGGTTCGGTTCGGCTTAGAATCGTTTTGTATTCCTGCTGATTTTACATTTTCAGTTTTGCAATCACTTTTGGTCATAAGTATAAACACCTCATTATCAAAGTTCACCTAGAGCGTACTTTGTTTTTGGCTTTTTATCAATTCTTTCGCTGAATTACATATAATTCCCTTGGTTATCAGTGTTGCTTTAAGGGATTTCCTTTAATAAATGAGCAACCAATTACTAGGTTTTGTTCTGGCCATTTAGAATACCCAAAGTTTTAAGGCTCATCTTTAGATTATCATCTCTAGTTAAAGCGCAGCACCCTGTACAAAAGTATCTTCTCTGCAATAGCCTTGCTCTCTCGTTCTTTCTCTCCCACTCACTCCTCGCTGATAAAGTCGCCGCCACACACAACTGGCGACTGATAAGACGATCCGATCGCAGTTATTTGTATAGTTGGCCGTTTTCTCTGTAGCTTCAGTTTTGAAATTGACGCGCTTGGTGTATTGTAGCGTTTCCCAAGGCTAATTGGCGGCGGATCTTGCAAATCCGTTAAGTACGCGCTGTGGTGCACCGTTATTACAATGTACACAAACGAGATGATGAATCACATCGATCAGTATTTGCGGCGCATTATGGAATTGCAGATACGCGACGTGGTAAAGAAGACGAAGCGCCGAGATGAAGGTGAGCGAGGCGAGGTCAGCAATAGCAGCAGCTAGATCATTTGTTTACAACCAGCTGGCCAATATGCGTCATTCGGGAATGAGGCAGAGAGAGCGCAATGTGCCACGGCATGCACAAATGATAACATTCTGTAAACATTTTGCCCGCTGACCGAATCGGATTTAAACTAACAGTCAGCTGCGGTTTCACGCCTTTGCCCGTTTTGCACTTCATAAAACGGTGCTGACTCTGACCGCACCTTTTTCTACGGAAATTCACTTGTTGAAAGTTTATTGCTCGTTTTCCTTATTGTTGTTGTTGTTGTTGTTGTTCTTTCTCGGTTCGGTTCGATTGTTTATTTGTTGTTTGGAATGTCTTCAAAGGCTTATCATCGGCATCGACTTTGTTTCATTTACCTAACAAAGGCTATTTTATATACATACAAACAAAAGTACATGCAGAGTCACTTCGTAGCGCTTGAGAAGTTACGCTTGCCAAAAGCTCTCAGCGGAAATGCAACTTGTGATCTATTTAACATAACGGTTATTCTGTAAAGCTCGCCCCTTGAGAGCATCGAATTTCAAACGCAAACGAGCCTGTTTCCTGCTCTAAAGCTCTTAAGCTGAGAGCCAGCAACAGTTATATTACAACAAAAAAAAGGCTGCAACACATCTTCATACATATATCTATGAACTGATCATTATATTGCAGTCTGTCTGTAGTAAACTTATGCATACAAAATACCTACATACATGTCGCTTGATAAAACTAGTTTAAATAAAACCTATTAACCACAAGCTGCTCTCTGGGACTTTCCGACAGTTTATTTAGAAATAGTGTGAGAAAATGCGCAGCTTAAACTTTTGTCCAGCTATTCAAATTTATAACTCTCATTTTCGCATTCAGGGCCGCTGCTCATTGCTTAAGCAAAAGCGAGAGGTGGACTCTCTCTGCTGCAGTTGACCCCTGATTGACCTACTTACATACATGGAAGACCATAATGGTCGCTGCTCAATAATTTATGCAACCAATTAAGTGTTTGCCATTTTTAATGCAACTAAATGGCAAATTGTGTTGGCAATTAGCGCGCATATTAAATGCTCTCCCGACTCTTTTTCTCTCTCTATCTTTTCCTAGCCTCTCTCATTGGGCAGACCTCTGTTGCTCTAATTTGCCACTATGTGTGTATGTGTGTGCCAGTTTTATCCTTGTGCCTCATTAGTGAAAACATTATTTTTGCAAAGCGACGGCACCTGCAACTCAATAATCTGTTGAATCTAAGCCAGACAATTTGGGTGGTGTGATGAAAGTTGGCATAAAACTAGTTTGACAGCATCTACAAAAAAAAAAAATAAATAAAAATTGTACACAAAAGCAGGCAGAACTTTAGCAAACGCCAAAACATGGCTTATGTGCTCCATTTTCCCAGTCTTTCTTTCGCTCTGGCGACGCGTGATGGTGAAATTGTGTCACCCAGCGACAAGTGACTTTTTAATGACGACGCATCCCTGACCTGGACAGTGTGTTTCGTTGTTGTTTTTGCTTTTTTTTCGGAGAAGATTCTATTACTCTGCACAGAGAGCAGCATGAAATTTCGCACTATAAATTACGTTTCGAGGTCAAATGAATTAAGCTGCGTCGTGTTCCATATAAAGGCACAAGGTGTTGGCGAACAGCTTGTAAAACAATTAGAGATATCCACAACAACTTGGACGTGACTCAAAGCCAGACATCTGGGCTCTGGGACACCACTTGGCGGCAGTGTCTCCTGTTCCATAAATGTAAACAATTGTAAAACTGTTCGTTAAGCGATTCAATTGTTTACTGGCAGTGAAGTTTATACCTTCCCCTCCATTCCATTCCACAAATATAATTAACATAACGTAAAGTAATCGCAAAGTTGTGTACAACAACAACAACAGCAACAGCAACAAAATCTTCGTTAAACTTTCTTTTGTATAGCGTTTGGCGTTTGCCTTGGCTGTTCAAGTGAATCTGAGATTGGTTGGGACTGAGAGTGGCAGACCTTGCCATTGTTATTTTACTTATTTATTTCTCTTTCTTGGCAAATATTTCAACGATTACCCAGAGTTGCTCTTGTCACTTGTGTGGCTCTGTGTGCGTGTAGTCGCTATATTTGGGTCTACTTATGGCCCACTGGTCAACTGGTGTACCTAATCCTTATGGTCGGCGAGCTTACACTGTTCAAGTACAGGAATGCAAACGGTATGAGAACGGGGTCAGAGGTTTGTCGGAATGGATTTAAGAGATATCGGATATTGTTTTGAATACAACATATCTGACATGTTTGCTAAAATTAAGATGTCAGCTTTCGTCCAAACCTAGTGGAATCATGCTAAACCATATCAAACTAACATGTACATAATTTTAGAGTCGTTTCCTTAAAAACAAAACGGTGTTTCTTACTAAGAATACTTTTCTGGCTATAATTTTTTATGACAGCTATACTATATAGATGTCCGATCTCTACCAAATTTAGTAAAACCATGGGAAAGCATAGCAAACTAAGAAATACAAAGTTTGGCAGCGTTTACATTGAACCGTACCGAACCAGTTCTTATTTCCGAGCGGCTTACATACCTGAATTTGTTCAGAACTGGTTCATTGGTTTTCTCGCCGAGAGTATGATCTCCTAATCAATCAATCAACTGCAAGGGTATATAATCTTCCTCAAGTAGTGATGAAAACCAAATCTGAACCGAACCAAAATCCCCTTAACAAAACGGTTCGTTACGGTTCAGTTCACCGACGAGTCTTGAAACTTAAAACGTTGAGTTTCCGACCACTATTCTTGTAATAATGTGAAGTTTCATAAATTTCCTAAACCAGTTTCACTTGAATTTCGGATAAATTTCGGTTCAAAGATGAACCCTCTACAAGGAATACCTCTATAGACCGAATTGATCCTTAGAGATACCAAGTTGATGTAGCTTCTAAGGTTCACAAGTCTTCCCATACATCTTCTGCAATTGTTTTCTGACCTTTTAATATACTTTTCATGAGAAAATAACAAATATAGGTGAATATATTTTAAAATAGAGGTATTTGGATTGAGAAAGTATTAAAAGGTCTTAAAAAATTAGCCTAAATATTAGGCTTAAACTGAACCGTCTTTTATACGGTTCGGAGTAAGGCTCTGGAGGTTCGGTTCTTAAGAACCCGGTTCGATGTACCAAAAAATCCCAAATCGAACTGGTTCTTTGGAGTAAGGTTCAGGAACGGTTTACAGATAATTGGTTTGTCAGCTAAAAGAGTACCCTTAGCATAATTCTACAGTAAAACTAGAAGTAAGATCTTTAATACCTTCTTCCATTTGTGGCTTCTCCTGCGGAAATCTTATTATTACCCTAACTCATTAACATTTTCCTATAAAAATGTATAAAACGTAGTAATAAAACACCTCCCATCGATAGTCTCAGTTACCAGGCTCCTGCAGGCTCATTCCTGGCCTGTCAAATTGTACAAACAGTTTTCTGTTGTGTTCGCATTCCAATTGTTGACAAGTTTTGACAGCTTTTGTAGAGTTCATAAAGTGTATTTTGCACAAAAAGTGTTCATTTAACCAACTACAACTACACTCGGGTGTTATAATAAAAAAAAAGAGACGCAGACAGAGGCACACACTCACACACACGCACACACACAGGTTCTTAGGCCCGCACACTCTGCCGGTTGGAGTATTTTGAACTCGTGTAATCTCTGTCATTGTGCTGAGCTTTGCAGCTGCAAAAAAAAAAAAAAAAAAGAAGAGAAATATATACATAAAATTGGGTCACACTCGTTTTGCTTGGTTTGCCAGCTGCGAGCTTAGAATTGTTGTCAATTTTGCCTGCAGATTTCCACGCCCCCGCCCCGCCCCGCACAGAGCGAGCACAAACTTTTTTGACAATGTTTCCAGAATTGGTTCTTTGACCCCAAAGTACGAGACAGGCCCTGACCCGGCCAGCTTATCATGAAAATTGTACAAAATGACCGCAAAAGCCAGTTAAAACCAAATTTCCTTTAGGCGGAAATGGATAAGAGACAGAGACAGGTGATTATGGGGCAGTGCAACAGAAAAATTGGAAATGAATGCAGGTTTTGCTTATCGGCAAGTGGTTACTTTTTGATTTAAAACGCCATGAAAAGTTCATCAACAGACGGGGAGACACGAGGTCAGTTTGAGAAGTCAGTGAATGAGTTTGTTTGTTTCCAGACGAGTAAGGGCCATAGGCTGCCCATTGCTGAGTGAGGTGTCTGAGGCCGTAGTACTTTTCCTACTTAAATTTCCCAATTTTATTTAATGTAAACTTATTGACATTTTTTAAGTCTTGTCCAAACACCACTCTATTTGCTGGTGTGTGTTGTTGTGTAACAGCTTCCGATGTTGTAGTTTCATGGCTCCATTGAGAGCTCTTCTCTCCATCTATATGTACACTGAGGTAGTCATCATGATATTGACATAGTGCCTGTCGTATGTATGAACAAAGCGCAGCGACAACAAAACTGGAGTAATATGATTGCCCGCCGCTGCTGGGATAGACAGGGAAAGAGGGCCAGTGAGAGAGAGAGTCAGTCAAGTTCATTCACATTTCGACGCGCTTGGGCTTGGGTAATTAAGAGAATCAGTCAAATGTTGTTTATTTGCCTTGCACGGCTTTGCTTCACGCGACGGCAGCCCTTACATATGAAAGTTGTTGTTGTTGTTGTGGTTGTGCGATTCTCCGCTTGCGTGCCAACATGTCTTAACAATCTATTTTGGCCATAACGCGCACAATTGGCACTCATTGTCATAGTCACCCACTCCCCACCATAAAACACAAATGTCTCTGTTGTGGCGGCCATTTAGTAGTGAGTGTGGTCAGGACGCAAATTGCCCCGCTGGTCTTTTTTTGGTCACTCCACATGCAAAGCCATTGTCAAGCATTTGTGTTTCCTTTGCTTTTCACTTTTCACTTGACATGGGATTATTATTGGACATTTTTATACCCTTGCAAAGTGTATTATTATTTTGCCCAGTAGTTTGCAACGCAAAGAAATATTCATTTCCGACCCCATAAACTATATATATTCTTGATCAGGGTAACAAGAAGATTGAGATTGAGCTCTTTCCGTCTGTCTGTCTGTTTCTACTCGAACTAGTCTCTCAGTTTTAAAGCTATCGAGCTGAAATTTTGCACAGAGTCTTCTTTTTGCTGCACCACTACTAATATGTCGGAACCGACCGGATAGGATGACTATATCTCACAGCTCCCATAGGAACCATTGGCCGGAAAACTAGTTTTAGTGAGAAAAACTTTTTTATTTTCAATGGAAACGTCTGCAAACTTTGTAGTCGTAAGTTTTTTATGTTTTTTGTTATAATTTTACCAAGTTTTATTTATATCGGACAACTATATGGCATAGCTGCCATATAAAAGAAAGGTCTGAAATACAGTCTTAGTTAGAAAAACTTTTTGGTTTTTAATGGTAGCATCCTGCAAATTTTGTATTTGTTTGTTTTAAATGCTTTCGCATAATTTTGCAAATTTTTGGCCAAATCGGATGACTATATCATATAGCTCGCATACGAACGAACGGTCGAAAAATGGGAAAAAGAGTATTTTTTGAAAAGCGAGCACTTGCAAGGGTATTAAAACTTCGGCACAAACGAAGTTAGGTTAGCTCTCTCTTTTTAACTAATTTAAAACGAAATGAACTGATTAACCTTTGCCCAATTTAAATTAAGAACGCCTTTGAAGGTTAGGTCCTCTCTTAACAAAAGAGAATTCTTGATTTATGCGCCAATAGCTTCTTGTTTTGTGCAGTTATTTTTGGATAATTTCCAAATACAGGGTATAAAAAGTAGCCAATTTGTGGTATAAAATCTAATGCAACATTTATTTGAATGACTTTTATGTGTTGAGAGAAAACTTTGTTGCTACAGAAAGGGCTGGAGCCACTTCTTATGTATTTATGTATGTAGAATTTTTGACATTTCAATTCCATTCCGCCTTTGGCTGGCTGGCTGCCTTGCCTGCCTGCCTGCCTTCTTTGTTGTGCCCCGACAAGGAGCATGCTTGAGATTTCGCGTGCCTGTCGCATGACATAATAATGTGGCCACCCTCCCCTACCCGCTCAAACACCGCAAATATATATGAAAATATCTCACTCTGAATAATTCGTCATCGTTTTGAGTGTGCGACTGACTGACTGACTGGCTGGCTGGGCAAGTGAGGGTATGCTAAGTAGCTGCTGCTGCTGGGGTGCTACAAGGGTGGTGCTGGCATTGTCATTGTCTGATGATTGCGTTCAAGCTCATGTCTTGGCTACGTGTCTCGTTTGAAAACTCAATTCGTAATAGGCTGGCTCATATGATATAATACACGATATTGGCATGCAAAACAAACTCACATAGGCATGCAGTGATGTCTCCAATGAAATTTTGCTTGTATTTATAATTTGTAAGGCGCACTTGTGACTAATTCACTGACACTGCATTTGCAAACCAGAACCAGAATCGAAACCGTTAAACCAACTTGGGGTTGGAGAGTTATGAACCGAAAAACGAACCGAAACCCTGGGTTCAATACCATTAAAAACCGCTTCCCGAACCTTTTGCAGTCGTCAACTCAATTTTTTAACATAATTTTCTTCTCATTTTGTTTTTTTTTTTGCAGAAAGTGTCAAATCCATATTGGGTCGCCACACCAAGATACTCGTCAAATATATGGTTAAATTGGAAACGAAAGGCGACAAGACAGAGAATCGTGTTTTGGTAAGTGACAGTGTGGACTATTTGGTTAGCCTTATGTTGCCTGGCCTTGGGTGGGGGCGGGATTGCAGTTCATTCACCTGCTTACCTTTCCCCTCATCAAGTTACCAAGTTAATTAAAACTCTTGAACAGAAAGAACAACTTTTGATTAGTTTACAGCCCTGGCCGAATGGTGGGCCAACTGTAAGTGATATTTTTTATAGCCTACTTAGCGGCATTTGCACTGTCCCCGCTATCCCTTTTTCTACTTGTTTGCTAAAAGTCAGCTGGCCGGAAAATTGATTTGTGCAAGCCGCTTAAAAGGTGACAGGCTACAAAGTGTCCAATTACCCAAGCAGGAGAATGCTTCTTTTTGCATTTTCAGGGACTAAATGAATTATAAAACGCACACTTTGATTTCCAATTAGGAGCTGTCCCGGGCAAAGGACCTGGCAAATTGAGTTTGCTCCTGGTGCACTTCGTATAATGGAGTTACTCCTTGTTTCACACACCACCTCACTAACTCTGTTCCTTGCTTTTCTGTTCATTTCTAGGTATTTACTCCCGTTCGTGTTTATTTGCTTAGTGCAAAGGTGCCCACAAAGGTAAGAAGTTGTACAAATTTGCTGCTTATTCTATTTTTTAACTTGGCTAATTCACAGATCGAATGCCATTTCCACTATCTGGACATTGTTGGTGTCGAGAGCAAAAAGTCCACACATTTCTCCATTGTTACCAACGATCGGCCATACTCGTTTGCCACCACCGGCGATGCGGGCAATTTCAGTTCGGTACGTGTGTTTCTGATTCTAATTGTCTCTCCAATTTTCATCTCGTTTAATTGCTGGTCTCGTTTTTTTTTTTGGTTTTTTTACAGAACGCTGATGTCATTCTGACCGATTTAGCTTCTGCCATTAAACAAATATTTCCAACAGTTCCTCTAAAGTACATCATCAAAAAGGTAACTAGTCGAGCACAATGTTCCTAAAAAACGGGAATGATTTATGTGGTTTTTTAGGTTTTTAGAGTGTAGGCTTTAATTTATTATATTATATGCAGAATATTCAGTCGAACTAGTCGAGCAATTGGTTTATCTAACTGGGTATTACAATTTATGACAAAATTAGCTAAGAGTAATTTGGCGTTGTGTAACACTGTTTTTAGAATGCTTAAACGATTTTAAACCTACCGAACCGCTATCTATACAGATTTCCTTTCTTATGCATGAAACTGAAACGAAAGTCGCCAGTGTAACCTGTGGATCTTCGATATTTATAGCTTGTTATAGCTTGTAGAGTAAAAAGGGTATACTAAAGTCGTGCAAAAGTGTATGGAACAGATAAAAGGAAGCATCACCGATATGATAAAGTATATATATGCTTGATCAGCATCAGTAGACCAGTCTATATTACCGTGTCCGTCTGCATGAACTCCTAAATATCAGAGACTAAAAATGATAGACGTAGGCTACTTTGTCAATAAAAAATTTGAAATAACACCTACAAATTTGAAGATATTGTTCTCTTCTTTTGCTTTATATGTGCCCAATATCTATAATATCTCTCGAAATTATCATAAAGATTGAAAATTAAATGGCAGATGTATATAGATTTATAAAGGTTATACAAAATGTAGCATACTTCTTAGAGCAGTATTAGCCATCAAATACATCAATGTTAATGCTCTGTTAGTTAACACGAGAAATTGCTGTTCTACATGAAATCCACTGAGTAAGGGGTATATCGAAGTCGGGCTGGACTGACTTTAACTTAAGCTTTAGTCTGCTGAAGGAAAATTTGGAAAGGACCAAGTCAAAAAGCCTTATATTCTGATGGACATTTGTTGCTAATTGAACAACAATCTACGTTATGCTTAAGATGGCTAGAATACTCACTTGATAGATAGTACTTAGACTAAATGGATCCTTCTAGTCGCTCTTAAGTATGAGAGCTGTTGCAGTTGAGACGTTGTCTTATTTGTGCGTTATTAAAAAACGTTATTCTTAACGTCTTCTTAAGCAATCAGTAGCCTTTTTGTGTCAGAAGTAAACAAATTGGGCAAGTACGCCTTTCATCGAAACTTCTGGGAGTTAAGAATATGTTCCTTTTAGAAGATAGTGCTATAAAAAGCATCTTCTGCGGTATAAGAAAGCATTCTTAGGATTAGTAAAAATTCCCTTCGGAAGATTCCTAAATTGGCTGTTTGCCATGTTTTCAAATGTGTGAAAAATCTGTCATAATTCCCATTTATTTCACTCAGTCTAAACAGACTGCCAGATAACTGACACAACGAAATCTTGCAATCTGGCAATGTATCAATCAAACCCTTAACACAATCGGCATACTCTCTTTTTGCTGTGAGAGAGAGATAAGAAACACAAAATAGTTCTCTTATTTGACGAGAGATAGAAGGGAATAGTTCTGTCAGGAACGGAATGGGTACAGTTTGTCAGTCAGTCGAGGAAGCAGTTATGGATCAAGGTTTGCCACACTTCTGAGAGAACCTCCCGCAGTTCTGATTGGTATTACTTATCTAAACTTCCACTCCATCTCTTTAAAAGGGCATGAGGCCTAACTCCTCCTCCCCTTTTCAATGTAGAAAACTTGTATCTTATGTGGCTGGCTTTTACCGAACAAGAAGAGGAGGAGGTAAGGAGTGGGAGTGGGAGTCAGGCGATTGTCTGCTCGGCTGATGCATGTATGGCTTTAATTAACGTTTAATTTAATATTTAATGAACAGTTGTGGATGTGGGATACAATGGTGCATATTTCACCCACTGCCTCAATTGAGCTATTATAGCTTTAAATACATAAACGACGCGTCGTCGTCGTCGTCATCATCTTGAGCAGTTGCCGGTGCCGTTGCTTAACTTAATAATTCAATGCATTTATAATGCTCATGCCATAGTTGTTGCTATTGTTGTTGTTGTTGTAGTAGTTTGAAAATTATGCTGTCTCCATTTATGCAAATCACTTGGGTCGCCCACAAGTGGAAGATTTTTACGAGTAGTAGCAGCCACCGCCACCACACCCACGCCTCGATTTGTGTTGATGATGGTGTGCAACCTTTATCTGGCAATTTGCCCGGGGCGTGTTAACAACAATAACAAAAACAATTGTGTTTAAAGAGTCGACAAATGCTTTAAAGATAACTGCCACAGGACACGCGAGTTAGGTGTCAAGTTGAGGCCTTTATTTTAAACACTTCCTTACTCTTCCTTACTTTCTTCTGCGCCTCCTACAGATTGACATACAGCCACCGGAACGTGAAACTATCTTCTCCGAGGAATTCCGACCCTCCGATCCTCGCAATGTGGGACCCTGCGGTGGCTTCAGTGCTCAATATGCCTGCATGTGCGATTTCCATGGTGTTCCCTATCGTGAGGAAGTGGCCTGGGATGTGGATACCATTTATTTATCACACGATACGCGTGTGCTTAACCTGCGCGATTTTGATCATTTGGAACCAAAGTAAGTCCGGCCAACGGTGGGTTAAAGGACGCCATCTAATTTCCATGCCCTCTTCCACAGAGACTTGATGGCCATTGTATCTGCCTTGGAGTATAACACATTTTTTCGTGGTCTAAAGGCGGCTCATATGCGTTTATCGCATGAGACATTGGAACGCATTCTACATGTGCTCAAGCGTTCAATGTGGCTGGAGGAGCTGCATTTGGAGGCATTAGGTTTAAGGTGAGTCGAGTGTGAAAAACGAGGACATCAACTTCAATCAATTTGATTTTCCCTCTTTCGCCACAGATGGGATTTTTTGAATAAGCTATCGATATCTGTGATTACGAATAGCAGTCCCGCCATTCGCACCATTGACCTGAGTCACAATATAATCGAGGATAAAGGTGTGTATGGGCCGTAATATGGATCAGTATCCACCTTCCCCTTGTGCCACAAATTACACTTAGTTGTATTTAAGAGACCCGCGTGTAATCCAATTAATCCAATTTTTTTCATCTACCTCTTTGTTATCGTTTCTCTTCTCCTCCAATTTGCGTTTCAATTGTTGTGAATGTTGTTGTTCCTTTTGTGGTAGGAGCCAGCTCATTGTGCGCCCTACTTGGAAAGATTGTACAAGGTTTGGCCGCCCTCTGACACCACACATAGACAATATCGAAAACAGCTAGAGATAGATAAACTAATCTCATTCATACTTATTTTCCATGCATTGTTGTTTCTTGTTGTTCCTGTTGTTTGTTGTTGTTCATTTCATCAAATTTACGATTTAATTTCCCGATTTGAGTGGCCATTGTCCATTGGCAACAGCCACTAAAATCTTTACATTAGAAATCAAAACCATTTCACAGACTGTCATGCACTTGGAATACCAAGAAACTATTCTAACTTATTGATTAGTTTTAGGTATTAGGAAAGAAATCACAAGAAACAAGGAAGTTAAAGACTGAAGAGGTATTTTTGGGAACAGTTTTCGCTACTGCATCTTTACACAGCTAATATTTAACTCGATTAAGTGCAGAAATCTATATCTACCTTTAGAAATCCGTAAGGCCTTAGAGAGAAGGACATGAAGTGCGCTTGGATGCCTTATATAGTATAGAACTGGCCAACGAATCTATGAACTGATAGGGAACTACTATTATTATATCCTTGCAGTGGATATTAATAAATTGTCCGACCACCTAAAGTATATATTATTGATCTGCACTAGGAGCTAAGTTGATTTAATCCGTCTGTTTCCATGCCTTCCTCTCCGTCAGTTTGAAAGCTATCTTCACCAAACTTTGCAGGAAGTCTTTAAGTACAAATACGCTGCACATTTGTCGGAACCGGCCGGATCCGATGACTATAGCATATAGCTGTCATAGGAATGAACGCTGGAAAAACTAGTTTTAGTGAGGAAAACTTTTTTGTTTTTAATGGAAACGCCTCCAATCTTTGCATTTCTCAGTTTGCTATGCTTTTCCAAGATTTTGTCAAGTTTGGTCGAAATCGAACATCTATATAGTATAGCTCCCATAGAAGAGTAAGGTCCGAAAAGTAGTCTTAGTGAGAAAAACTTTTTTGTTTTCAATGGAAATGTCCTTAAAATTGGCATTTAATTATTTTACAAGCTTTTACACAATTCTACAAAGTTTTGTCCAATTCAGATAACTATATCATATAGCTGCAGTACGAATGATGGGTCGAAAAAGATGTTCTACTGAGAAAAACTTTTTTGTTTGAAATGGAATCGTCTCCAAATTTCTAACATGTTCCTTTGTTAGGCTTTAGCATGTTTCCATCAAGTTTGGTCAAAATCGGACATCTATATAGTATAGCTCCCATAGAAAAAAAGGGTCCGAAAAGAAGTCTTGGGTAGAAAAAAGTGCAGCACGTATTTAGAGATTAATAAGCCTGCTTAGAATCTGTGAAAACTGGGCAAAACCATCGACCTCATGGTCGTTCCTCCTCCCAGAGAAATGCAGGATCGGAATATCCCTATCCTAACCTTCCATGAGGAAGCGAAGCAGTCGATACTCCAACTTGTCTACCACTCTTCTGTTTTCAGTACAAGAAGTCTATATTAGGTTTGATTTAATAATTCCTACCTAATCTCTTGGAGGTATACAAGCTTCTGTCCAGCCAATAGATCAATGGTATCGCATTAAACCCAAGATAACCTAAGTGAAAGCTCGATTGGTTGCTTCCAGCTATGGCAATTTAGCCTGAGCAGCTTTTCAGCTGGCGCCAATAGCTGGTAAAGGTGAACGGCAGTGTTAAAGTTTTAAAATACAACGAAAAATGATTAGAAAAATAGTTTTATTATGGAAAATCCACTCCAAGGTAGGGGAAATGAGTTCGCGATTCCAAAATATACAAATAAAACCTTTGCCTTATGAAATCAGGTCTCCGAAACTCCTTCCGATCAACATAATTATGTACTTCTTACCACCCAACCCAAGTGCACCGCAGTCTAGGAATCGTTTTGACTTCATGTTTCATTCCTACCACTACTTCATCTCCATATTCTTAATCATATTACATTCTGCTCTCTGCAAAATTTCCACAAATTTGGCTACTACAAAAACCCACACACAAAATTTAACCAATCGGTTCCAAAGATCATGCTTCAAGCTTTCCGTATCATCATTGTCTAGACTTTCGTTGGACTAGATCAGCTAACTCACATTCTGCTGCTTTCGTTTCAAACCAGGCGCCATACATCTGGCTGGTCCCATTGCCAAAGTTTCCAAGGGCCTTTGCAAATTGGCTTTGGCCCACTGCGGTCTCACCTCCAAGGGTGTCAATCAGATGTCACACTCGCTGACGCTCAATCACAGTATTGCCAATTCGCTCACGTATCTAGACCTAAGTGGCAATAGTCTCAAGGACGACATAACCGTAAGTGTTGAGGATTCCACTAGAAGTGGACAACAAATAAAAACGTTTATAAACTTCCTCCAGAATCTGCACAATTTCCTGGCACAGCCCAATGTGTTGGAGCATTTGGATTTGGCTTCGACTGATATTATGCTGGAGAATGTAAGTAGGGGGTGTAATCCTGGTAACCACCCGGCTAATATATGGCTCTCCCCTCTCTACAGTTGTTCGGAGCTCTACTGCGCGGCTGTGCCACGCATCTGGCCCACCTGAATGTCTCGCACAATTCGTTTAGCACCAAAAAGGGCAAGGAGATACCGCCCTCGTTTAAGCAGTTCTTCACCAGCTCCTTGAGCCTGAAGCATCTGAACATTGCCGGTTGTAAGCTGCCCATGGAGGCACTCAAAAACCTACTACTCGGTTTGGCCTGCAACGAGTCGACGGCGGGTCTGCACCTTGATCTCAGCAGTAACACGCTAGGCACCCAAGGAGCTCACGTTCTCGAATCTTGCATACATGGTGTGCGCGTCTTGCAGAGCCTGGACATCAGTGACAACAGTGAGTGTTCCACAAATCCTTAAGTAAAAATGTTACTCAGTTGAATTCTCCCCCCCTTGCAGATCTGGATGCAGAGCTAGCACCTGTGCTGACAGCCATTTCAAAGAACCCCTCAATACGCAGCCTGCTGCTGTTGCGCAGCCTGACGGGCATGAAACCCAAGCACGTTCCCCCTGTGATGGACGCACTGGTCAGTCTCATCCAGAAGGATGACTTCCCTCTGGCTGAGCTGGTGCTCTCGGAGAACAAGCTGAAACATGACTTGCATGATTTCATTAATGCGCTGGGCAGTAACCAAAGTCTCCAAAAACTGGACATAAGTGGCAATTACATGGGCGATGTGGGTGCCCGTTTGTTGGCCAAGGCTCTCCAAATCAACAATCGGCTGCGCACCATCTACCTGGACAAGAATGGAGTGACGCTGCAGGGTTATGCGGATATTGTATACGCTCTGGAGAACAACCGCAGCATGCGGACCATACCCTTCCCAGTGTTTGATATAGCGCCACACTTGAAGAATCATCCGGAAAAAACGGACGCCATTATGCGCAAGATGCAGGATTTGCTGCAACGCAACTGCAATGGCCTCAAGCGTACCAACGGTCAGGGCTTTAGGCTCCAACATGGCTTTATGCTTTCCTCCACACATCAGCTGGTGGACAAATTGGTGGCCGAAACGCACGATACCATTTCCATAGCAAAGGGCGGCGGTGAATCCGCCTCAGCGGTGCAGCGTCTGATCACCGATGCAGAGAACTGTAAACAGCTAATGCCCAAATTGCAGGAGGCAGTGCGCAGTGATGCCCATCCCATTGAAATGAAACTGTCGCGTGTGGCCAGCGAGTTAAGTTATACCATCAAGAGCTATCTGGAGGAGACACTGGAGACCATGATACGCACGGGTATTGAACAGTGCCCCAAGACGTTGGGCAATCAAATTGTGGTGCAGGATTTGCGTAAGGCATTGAACGAGCGTTTGGTAGTGCCCGAGGATTTTCTTCAAACCTGTTTGCTTAACAATGCTGGCAGCGAGATTATGAATAAAGTTGGGTGAGTTAAAGAATGCTTTACTAGGGGAAATGTACTCCGGCAATTCAGTCCATAGGACTAAGAAGCACTCGCGCGGGTTTGCTAGTAATCAGAGTAATGGATAGTTCTTTGATTTTCTAAACTTTTATTCATAGAACCTTCATTTAAAATACTTTCAGCTCCGAGGTTTAACCCCCAAACCCCTCCCGCTAACGCCATTGCTCCTAGCAGCCCTATTTTCTATATGAATGCCGGGATTTTCGAGGGTTGTGGGTTATTAATTTTGTTGTTGTTGTGTTGACTCTGCTTTATTTGTGTTCAGAGGTCTCCTACTTCTCTTTACATCATCTTTTAAATTGTACATGTGATCCTTCAGTATGCGGTGGCCCTTGTGAAGCTCTGTCAGGATCCTGAGGGCATTTTTTCTTTGTCAAAGTACTTTTTGTATCCTTTTGAGGTTCTTTATTAATGCTTTGCTTGTCCTATACCTCTGGTGTTTGCTCAGAAAGTGGATTTAAGCATATTCTTTTCCTTTCTAAGGAAAAGGAACAAAATATCCAAGCACAAACCTTTGAAATTGTCGTAAAGTGATGGTCCGGGGGTTCGAATCCGTTGAGAAGTCTTAGGTTTAGTTTTTAGACCGGTTACTTTACTCATAAAACACCGAAGGTTTCGGCTCGAAGCATGATTAACGGAATTGTGTGTCAATTCAACATTGGTTTTGATAGAAATTTCACATGTTTTAGGTCTCACATACTTAGGGTATAGCTTAGTCGAGACGCAGTCGTCCACCCACTCCTACTCTCACAGATCAACTTGTCGACCGTGCAGTATTTTCTTGTACACTTGTGACTTTTAGCAGCTACGAACGAACTCGGCTCTCTCATCCCTCTCTTAGCTGAACACAAAATGTTGGGTGTGCAATTTTGTTTTTGTTTTTCGTTTTTGAAACGCGCTTGACTGTGGAGAGAGCTCTGCTCTCGCAGCTTGCCAAAACAAACACACTTATGTATACACTGGCGTCATTTCGGTTCCACGCTCGCTCTAGCCGAACAAACTCTCCGATAAGATTAAACAAACACCAAAAAAAAAAAAACCAACAAAAAAATGAATGCATTGCCGCTGTGGAGGCATTTGGAGTCGAACGTTTCGTGGACTCTGGCTAAGCGCGCGCCGGGTATATATCTTTGACACTGTGTGTGTCCGCGTTGACAGCTGTTCCGCCAAGATGGGTCTAATGCGCACAATTTGCTGCTGTTTTGGGGGTAGGCGACAGCCCAAAGCGGGTGGCTGTCCAGCCTACAAAGAGTGTCCTCATGAGGAGCCAGAGCCGGAGGAGTTCAATGCCAACAAGTACACTCCAAACGGAAATCAATTAACATTTTACTAATTGTTGCATTGCTTTTCTCATTTTTGCCAACGCCTTGCAGTGAGATTGAGCAATCTTTGGCGGCTGCCATTTCGGATCGAGCCACGGACGAGGTGCTGGAGGCTTTGACACGCTACCGACGTGGAATGGGCATTGCTGAGTCTCCGTCGGTGCTGCTGGACGAGCCACAGACGCCGGACATAGTGCGTAGTCGTTCGAGTCATGTAAGTGTCCAGATCCAGTAGCTAGCTGTGTACACACAATCGGGACCAGGTTCTTATCGGTGCGGGACTTAGTTTGTTTATAATAATACAAGAATGATGACACTTTCGGTTCGCACAAAACCGAAGAACTTGGCCCCCAATTGAGCCAGTCGGTCGCCGTGTTATCAGCGTTACGCAGTCGATGAAATATTTTTTGACTATTTTTTCGTCTCTCTCTCTCTCTCCCCCGCCCTGTTGCTTCTTAGGATGCGGACGGTCTGATCATACGCCCAGGTGGACGTGGCTCAATATTGCCCAAACTGGGGCTGGAATCGCCCACTGTAAGTGTTGAAAATTTGTCGCTACCCAAGTGGATGCAATAGTTGCCAGTTGAATCATTTAGTATACAAACATATATAAGCGCAGTAATCATCATCACACATCCTGCATCGCCTCGAAACTCATTCATAAATTATGTGTATACCAAAACGCTCATGCTCATTATTTTTCTCGTGTCTTCCTGCCCCCCTACGACCACGAACGAATAATGCCAAAACATTATCAACACACCAACCTACCAACCCATATATATATATATACATACATATAAACGCTTACGACTATTCACACATACATACATATATATATATATATATATAAACCATATATATTAAACCTTATCTCCAACCATTTACATAAAAATGCATTTAAAATCAAACACACAAAAAAGAAATTGGAATATCTAAACCTTGTAAGTAGTTTTTGTCTTGTTCTCACTTTTCAACTAAAACTGTGTATCTATATCTTTATCTCTTAGGGAATCCGTTTGTTCGATCAGTTCAAATTCGAATGTCTGAGCAAACGAATTCCTTTCTATTTAAACAGGGACTGTAAATCTTTGTTATATAGGGATTACGGGAAGAAATGATAGAGCTTAGGAGCTTTGGAAGAATTGATGGATTTTGCTTATTACTTGCCCTTTTTTTTATGAAAGGAACACAATCCGGTGGAATTTTAGTGCCGGGAATAGGAAACTTAAAGAGATCTTCCTATTTTAGACTTGTTCATTGGAAAAACTCTGAACGTAGTCTTAGTGAGAAAAACTTTTTTGTTTTTCATGAAAATGTTCTTCAAATTGGCCTTTGCTTATTTGATATGCTTTCACACAATTCTACAAAGTTTTGTTAAAATCAGCTGACTATAGCATATAGCTGCAGTGCGAATGATTGGTCGAAAAAGAAGTTCTAATGAGAAAAACTTTTTTGATTTAAATGGAATCGACTCCAAAACTCTTACATGTTCGTTTGTTTGGCTTTTGCATAATTCCACCAAGTTTGGTTGAAATCGGACATCTATATAGTATAGCTCCCATAGCAAAGTAAGGTCCGAAAAGTAGTCTTAGTTAGAAAAACATGCAGCATGGATCTACAAACTTCGGCCGAGTTAACTTTTCCCTATAATTTTTTATATGAATGTTTCAAATCGCTTAAAATTCACCATCTGATCTAGCAAGTAGGGGTACGGAATCACTCTTTGCTCGCGTAACTTCGCAGCACCTTTTACCCTCACACAATTCTTTGAACTTTAGTCCAGACAAATCATTAAACAGTATTTAGTATTACATATAAGCCAGGTTTGACTGTACAGTATAGTTTCAAGGCCCAACAGTTTCTATTATCAGCAGACTTTATGTTGTGACACTCTCAAGTCGTTTTGCATGTTCCTTTTATGACAACTGTTCGCGAAACAAGCTACCACGAAAGCTCATTCAAAAGCTTAATAAATTATCTTATAAAGAGTGAAAAATACCCATAATTATTAGAAGGGGAAAAGTTAATTTGTAAATATGAAATCTTTCCTCCTCGCTTGAGTTTACAGTCCTTGCCTTTAAATCTCTATATCATAATCATAGAATCTGCTATGGCCGTGTGCGCGTGTGTGTGTGTGTTCTTGTTTCTGTAGTTTCTGTAGTAGTGCCTAGTCTCTATGTTTCCAACGCTCAAAATCCAAACACTTCTCATTATTTCACACACACACACACACAGAACGTGTGGCTCCCTCTCATGTTTCTCCGCATTTTGCTACCCCATAACTAACTCTGCGTGTCCGTTTCTTAGGCCACCCCCCATTTGGCCACCAAGCGCCGTTCAGTTGCCCGCAAAGTGCGTCCCCAGTCGGTTGTGGAGAATCTTAGTCTGGGTCATATTCCCGATCTGTTGGAGTCACCCTCCTCGCATCGCTCTAGTTCGCAGCTGTCCACCCGAGGTGCAGCTGCCGGCGCCAGCAGCTTAGCAGCTGCTAACCACATGACCGATAGTATTGTTGCCATGGACGATGGCGGTGTGGATGAGTGTTGCGATTCCATCACTGAGCTGCCTAGCGCTTCGTTTCAATTACAGCACTTGGTCAAGGGCAGACCCAAACGTGCCAAGACGCGTGCACCCACCCGGCCCTTGGTCACGGCCGAGTGCGCCGGCGGTATCCGTGAGATTGGTGAGGGTCTGGAGCACTTTTTCCGCCCTGGTTCCGTAACGCCCACCACACTGACGCCCCTGGTCTCGCCCACATCCGAAGAGTGCAGCTCACTGTCGTTTGTGGACAGCCCCACCATGAGTCGTGATGGCAATGGCCACATGACCTCGGAGGAGACCACACCCATATTGGAGGAGCGGCGGCCCATTAAGTTGGAGCGTCAGTCACCATTGCTCAAGAGTAAGTAATGAGACGATCGTCAAGGGATTCACTCTACGGACAATTTGCTTTCAGGTGCCTCCTGGGCCACACGCTCACGCTCCACGGACAACCTGGAGAAATATTCCCCGCTGGTGGGTCGCAAATCGCCGCTAGTCAAAATGCGCACAGAGGGAGGTGCCCCCGGCACAATGGACGAAACAGTCATGCCCCCGACAGGACTGCTTAAGCCGAGCACTCGGGATGATAAAATGCGTTCGCCGAGCAGCGATTCCATCCGGAGCCAGGCCACCGGCGAGGGTAGTGTGATTGTGAAGACAGGAAACGGCATGCAGCGCACACCTTTGGTACTGCAGAAACCACGTCCCTGGTCGGTGGTGGGTAGTGAGCCCAAAACTAGTCAGGAGCTGGGCAATGGTCACGGCAATGGTGATTCCAACAAGACCACACCGGAGAAACTGGATCTGGATGAGGGTAAGCTGAAAACACGATAAAGAAGATTGTCCAATGGTTAATTCAAAATGTCATCCACAGATGTGGAGGTGGTGGCCTTTGGCAAAAGCAGCGGCGGTTCCATTGTGGGCATTACACCAGGTAAAATTTAGAAGAAGATGACGATTATGTTTCCTTTTCAATATGAAAACCTTTGAATCCATCCCATCAGGTGCGGCCCTGGAAAAGAAGTCGGTGCGTGAACTGGCGGCGGGTCTCAGTCGTTTGGGTAAGCAAGAGGAATGCTTTAGTGTTCCCAGTAGCACATTGCCTGAGCATGCCCAGCACTGTGAAGGTGGACACTAGAATTTGTTGTAGTAACTTTGTTCAGTTGTTCACTTGCTCACAGCGTGAACAAGTGAAAAACTGAACAAGCAAGAGTAATTCTAGAAAAGAACACTCCCATATTATTTGTTAGCTGCCTGCATCCTTAACCCACCTTCTTTATGTTTTGTATCTTATTTATTTTCATATGATTTGATTTGATTTGTTGTAAAGAACTTCCCCTAAAGCCGCCCGTAATGCCCCGAACCCTATTGAGCACAACGAGCTGTACCAGCCGGATAAGCAATGAAATATTAAGCATACGCAACGGCTCCAAGGCGAGCAGCTGTGCGGAGAGCGGCGGCTTGAAGCGAATCGCTGGCAAAGAGATCTCTACGTTATTTGAGGTTTGAATGGAAGAGCTTGGCTGCTGCTGGGGGTTGCTTGTGCTGTGCGTTTGTGTGCATCATCATTGAAATCCAAATTTATTGGCCCTCCCCCGTACTCATCACTCTGTGTGCATTCTGTTATGTTGTCTAACTCTGTTAAGTTTTGCATGTTATGTTAATGTTTATGTAAACACAATTAACTAAACACATCTTCCCACTCCCTCTCTCACTTCCACACACACACTGAAACAAACAGGTGACATTAGTTGAAGGCCTACAGCGCAGCTCGACGCGACGCACGTTTAGAGACTCGCCCTATACCAAGGAGGATGTGGTTGATATATAAATTGTCTAGTTATATGCTCAACATTCCCTTAAGACGCCCCCCCAAATGAGAAGATGAAGATTAAGAAGCGGAGAAACCTATTCGTACTGAAACATTAATTGATGTGCAATCGCGCGTGTGTTTTGTGTTGATTTTGGCAATTTTTTAAACTAATGGACGTGATTTATTTATTTATACGTATACCCTTATATATATATATACCTAAAACCTTTTACCCAAACTAACCCCATTTCGTGTACTATATTTTATGTATTTTACTTTGCAATGAGTTAAGTGCCAATTATATACAACAACAAAAGTCTACTCTAAGCTCGTGGTATATATAGAAGGAAACTAAGCAAAAACGAAATACAATATTTTTTATAACTGCTTCCAAACACAAATGTATTATGGTTTTTTATTTCTTGTGATCTTTTTCAGTTTTTGTTTCTAGTATTTTATATGACAATCCGTTTTGAAACCAATTGTAAGATGCATTTATTGTCTGTCAGATTTTCCACAAAAGTTAACAATTTAAACGAATGCATTTACCAACAGTAGTAGAACTAATCAAAACCAAATTTGTGACTCGATCAATTTAGAGATTTCAAGAGCCAACAGTAGCTTGCACCAGAGAGTTTTACCCTGTCCACCACCACCACCGAACACAACACACTTCACGTGTTACCAATTTCCCATAGTTGGCTCCAAATCACAATGGCCGCCATTTGAAACTTAACGAAACTAAATCGAGAATAAAACGAAAAAACTTAACGTGTTCATTAATAGTTAAGCAAAAGCAAATTAAAACTTCATTGTAATGAAATTCAAATTAAACGGAAATCAAAAATAATAACAGAAATGTGTCTGTTCTGTGATTCATTTGTATCAGCGTTTGGGGAGCTGGTTGAGTGGGAAGTAGTTTTTAACTGCTGGGAAGGTTACCTGTGAGTAGCCACAGATGCCTCTTAGTGTGTGACTCAGCAGTGCTTTCGAGCTGAAACCATTTGTCTTAAAACTACTTAGTTTATATTAGATTAGGCATTGCCTCTAATTGAAAATTGTTTATCTTGCACGGAACCAGCAGCTACATCTACTTTGGAAAAGCCATTACTACGAACAGCAAAGGGAAAAAGAATTTAACTTCTTCTTAAAAAGGTGCCCTCTTAAGTTTGGGAATTACTAGCCGATTAGCAGCCGTTACGAACTTATACTGGGCAGTCTGTTCTAGGGGTTGGACCTGGAAATGCAAAGACTAAAATGGGGCTGGTGATTTGAATCTTAATTTAAAATGTGCGCCGTACTCACACACCAGCAGAGCATTAACAGTACTCACTGTTAAGTTACAGCCGCTCTGATGGTATCGATAACTTTCTTGTTGTCGGCTTGCATACGGTCCCTTTGTTGAGCGCAACGGTCACACTGCAGCGTCCTCGCTAGTATATACTATTATTTATTCCTTGCTCGTCTACGCTCCATCAAAATGGTAAAACTAACGCCGGAACTGATCAACCAATCCATGCAATACATAAACCCATGCCGGGAAAGAGAGCTGGACTTGCGAGGCTACAAAATCCCACAGATAGAGAATCTGGGTGCCACACTCGATCAGTTTGATACAATTGATCTGTCGGACAACGATCTGCGGAAACTGGACAACCTGCCCCATCTGCCGCGCCTCAAGTGTCTGCTGCTGAACAACAATCGCATCTTGCGCATCAGTGATGGCCTGGAGGAGGTGGTGCCCAACTTGAGCTCCATCATCTTGACCGGCAACAACTTGCAAGAGCTGAGCGACTTGGAACCGCTGACAGCATTCACCAAACTGGACACAATATGCCTGCTCATCAATCCGGTGTCCACCAAGACCAACTATCGCGAGTATATGGCCTACAAGTTTCCACAGTTGCGACTATTGGATTTTCGGAAAATCAAGCAGAAAGACAGACAGGTGGCCCAGGAGTTCTTCCGCACCAAGCAGGGCAAGGAGATGCTTAAGGAGGTGACCAAAAAGTCGAAACTGAGTGCAGCCGCAGCGCTAGCCTCCGAGGCCAGCAATGGCAAGGGCAAGGGGACTGACGGTGGTGGACGCTTCGCCAATCCCGAGGACATGCAGCGGATACGGGAGGCCATCAAAAGAGCCAGCTCACTGGCGGAGGTGGAAAGACTGTCACAAATATTGCAGAGCGGCCAGCTGCCGGAGAAGTTCCAGCATGAGCAGGGCCAGAACGGCTCGTCGCATAATGGTTCCGCGGATGCGGCGGTGGCCATGGAGTATTGAGCTATCGATTCCGCCTTTAGTTACGGCTGTAGAACAATACTTTGTAATAATAAAACGCAGTAAAAAGTTACTTTGTTCTTAACGGGCTTACTAATTGGAATCTTTCACAGAAAAATCTCAATCCCGCCTGGATACGGAACAAATTCAAATGCACACATTACCGTAATTAGCTAAAAAAGATTTAACAATCCTAGACACATCAGTTTAAATAAAAAACGCGGCCCGTTTCGGCCTTGGCAAACGGAAAGATGGGACTTTGACTCTGGATTCTGCTGCTGGAATTGGTTATTGCCGGGAGGTAGATGGTGGTGGTGGTTGATATTATGTGGAGGGTGGTTTCGCTGCCATTATCGTGTCGTAGTGCAGGCCCGTGTAGAAGATTATCCACGTCACCAAAAAGCCCGCAAAGGAGCTTGCAAAACCCTCTTTCACCAGTTCCCAGGCTCCGCCATACTCCTCCTCGTCCACATTTTGGAAGTTGATGGCATAAAGGTACACAATGCCGCAGCTAATGCCGGCGAATCTGTGGACCAGACCAGAGAGTGCGTTAACGTATAGAAGCTATAAATAGACCAAAGCTAAGCGGCCACTTACAGCACCAGTCCCAGAAAGCCTTTCAGCGGCAAAATGCCCCAGATAATGCCCAGTATGATGCCAAACACTTGACGGGACCAGTAAATAACGTCCAGAAACTCCTCCTAGAAAAATGACAAATCATTCGACACACGTTCTTTGACCGGGGACTAGAGGGTGCTTGCATACCTTGTCAGCCCATTCCGATTTTGTGATAGCGCGGGCACAGATCTCTTTCAGAGTCGATGACTTGACGGAACCGTTCGCGTTACGCTCAATTGTACTCGTTTTGGTGGCCATTTGATGTGAAATTTGTGGTCGACCTATTTTTTATTTAAAACAAAGTTAATTAATTTTTTTCACTATCTGCTGTCAATTATGTTGGTCAACATTATGTTAACTACTTAACACTTAATGTTAACTCACATGTGCAGAGTTGCCGTTTCTCTTAAGTAGAGATGGTCGTCTCATGCCGATATTGTTCGCACGCACGACTTCCAATGACATGGCACGAATCACATGAGGAAATCATTTTAAGTAGTCAGCTTAACATATTTTTAGGCATTATTTTTATATGGCGCAAGGCTGTTAGGTTCAGTTTATGGAAACTGGTGGTTCTAAATGCTTTCTCAGAGTTTTTTCTAGGTTGTTTAAGCTTTAAGAAGCAACAAATGGCAATTTGTTTAATACTCACAAATATATTTAATATTCATTAAATCATCAATATTTATCATATAATTATATGATTTTTATTAATTCAAGTTAGACGTTTGTAGTTCTGATACATCCGTACAACTCGTTGCTTGTTGTGACATGCTAACAGAAGAGTCTATGCACGAGCACATCTCTAGCCCTAAGATCAAAGCAGCTGACAACCCTGCGAATTTGGTTATGTGAACTCAGCCGAGCCAATTTACTTAAAATGTTGAAAATTTCAAAACTGTGTCTTGCCGGTTCAGTTGCAACTGTTGGTAAGTGATAGTTGGCTAAAACCCACCTGCTTTTAACTCATCAAATGCCTTTTCCCTTAAAACAGCTCAGCGTCAGGTCGCTCTCACCTCTGCTCGATTTATAAATCAAAAGTGGCGTGCGGATAAGGGACTCTCCGAGAATCCTAATTCATTTGGTCCGCTTACCAATTTACCCGACTACACTTACCTGGATGGCAGGCCCACACCATTGGGCGTAAGTACTTGCATATTTCTGCAGCTTGGAAAGTTATTTGAACTCATTTGCCGCATATTTATCTTGCAGTCTAATCAAAAGAAACGCCTGGTCAAACAGCAAGAAATAGCCGCCAAGATTGTGGAACTAAGCGGCGAACTGGAGTTTGCCAAGCAACGACATGAGCGGATGAAGGCAGCAGCTGTAGCTGAGAAGCAACGGATTCTACAGAATAAACTGAAACCAAAGGGTCATCTATTGTTAAAGCAACAGAAGTAATTTTAGTTCGCAATTTTAATCGTATATTAAAATTAAATCGTTTTTCGATTTAAGCGTTAAGTATATTTTGATTAGAATCTTACTAGCATCTTGAAACAGTTGGCAATTTAAAAAAAATTTACTTATGGGCGTGCAAGCATGTGCAGCACAAGAAACCCAAACGCAGGAAGCACATAAAGCCAATGTTCTATAGCAAGTTATGGTATAACTCCTTGGATTTCCTTAAAGAAAATAATAGTCAAAATTCCGGGTTCGAGCCGGGTTAGGTTTAAAACCGGCAAATCGAGCTTACTACCAACTTTTTCTTCTCTAACAATAGATAGTGAATGCTTTGATTTGACCGCCACTTGAATGTGTGAGCAATTACGCACGCGTCTTCTTCTGTTTTTCTGTTTGTCACATTGCTAATAAGTAGATAATTGCAACTAATGTCCAAAGACGTGTCTTGTGTTCACAAAAATAAACCAAAAAACACCGACGCAAGCCCCAGAGGGGAATTGATGGTAATTGTATGTTAAAATGACGGTGACGCAGTTGGAGTAACCGGATTGAAAAAGGTGGATTTTTGGTGTAAGGTGTATAGTATTTTGATATTTTGATTTCAAAGTTAAATTTACACGAAAAAGTCGCTAATATCCCTGTCACAACTCAAACTAAATTTGTAAACAAGGAAGTCAACAACAATTAAATGTGTAAATAGGGTCTTGGCGTGAGTTGGCCTACGTTCCGGCCTGCGCAATGTGTTTAGGGTTAAAACGGTACAATTGTTGTTTGACCGGATTGTGGGTAGCCAAATCCACTCTGGCGTAGCAAATAGACTTTTATATGCCTAAATGATAATCATATCAATACTACAGAAGTTTGCACAGCTTTAGCCAGTTGTTTGCTTTTGTCAGCGATCCATGAAGTAGGGCAGTTCGATAAGTCTGTGGGTTTTTTTTTTGGCATTTCTGTTCACAAAATGCGTAAAATAAATGCAAAGAGCAGTTGAGGCAGTAAGTTCAGAAAAAGCTGGAAAATACCTCGATTGGAGCACTATACCAGTATTAGCCCCTCCGTAGATCCTCCTAAAGAAATTGTGATCGAGTGGAGCTTAGCTGCTTTGACTTCTCAAACCACCCTCCCATATATTTGGCTTATCATTTAGAGACGATCATGCCAAGCAAATGTTTGTTCCTCGTTAAGCCTAGAAAGGAATTTAAAAAGTCGTGATTGGCATTAAAACGTGCACAAATTAGCCAATAATTGTATCTTCTGTGTGTTCTTAGGGTCACAAATTGTATACCCAATCCAATTCACACTAAAAACAAGTCACTAACTTGGGCGGCACCACCATTGAATTAAGTGCAAATTTAGATATTTATATTTCACACTCAAGTTACTCACAATGAAGTCAATGGGCCTAGGAAATTTACCCAGCAGTTGGTCAACATTCTGCTGCAGTCAACTGTCACCCGTCATCAAATGTTGTAATTAGCTGAAGGGTATGAAATTTGGCAGGCTTAGATCATCTATTCCAAAATCAAACGTCTGACTGACCGACTCGCGACTTTTGATTACAGCCAAAATTTCTTTTCACTTGAAGATATCAGGCGTATACGTAATGTGATCCAGATGCACAGATTGATCGTTATTATTATTATTATTAATATTTTTCGCCAATTTTCGCACCTTTTTCCCCATTGTTGGTTATTGTTGATGTTGGGACTGGCAAAAATATTTACTTTGTGGTTTTTGTTGTCTATCTTGGGAGATGTATGGAATATTACGATGCTGCCGGCATGTCCAAAAAAAAAAAAAAAAGAAGGGATTGAAAGAGCGACCTTGCCCGACTTTGGTATACCCGTTACTTGGTGAGAAAGTGTTGGGTAAACTTAGAGTGCAAACATATGTACAATGTACATTGTACATATATGTATGACAGTTAAGGAAGCATTAACAGCGTGTATGTTAAGTTAAAGAGCAGCAAATGTTAAAGGATCCTAAGCTCTTCAATTACTGAATTCGCTAAAGTAGTTTAACATTTTTAAATCAGTTAAAAATGGTATGTTTTTAGAGGCTACATTAATCAAAAGTGACTTGAGGTACCTCGCTACATATTTCGGCATTTTCTAATCACCTTGCCTAGGTCTTAAGGTATTGGTTCGAGTCTTTGTTCAAACACAGAGTTTAAAAACCGCTAACATTGGAATCAAATTGAGCACATCGTTATCTAAAACAGTCCATCAACGGCTTATCTCACTTGTAGTAGTACAAAGTGCCAGATCTGTTCAATTTATCAATCTATATATATTCAATCTATATATATATCAATATGTGAGTCTCTTTAGAATAAATGTAGAACACATCTTACATACAATTGCACCAACTGGGCATACCCTTCTACCTTAAAAAGAGTAACGGGTGTAAAAAGCTGTGGAAAACAACTGCAGCACAACAAGTTGTTTATATTGATATGATATGGGTTATATATTTATATAAATTTAGGGGCATATACTTAATCAATTAGCATATTTCTTGTGGTTAAAAATAATTTAATTAATAATAAACATCGAGTCTAGACTTTTTAAAGACTTTGACCGTTCATCGGCACCAAATCCCCCCCAAAATTAACGTCTACAGAATTTAAAAACAATGGAAATTTAGGGATTTGTAGAAAAGTACTTGGCTGTCTCATCTGTATAATTAAATTAAGTTTATGTTTATTTCACATTCAGATTTGTAGTTTTTTGCATATAATTAATACTAAATGGGTGCTTAATAAGGCTGGAAGATGTGATACTATCATTAAGTCTATAATTCGATTCGCAAAGCCGTTCCTAAGCTTTCGAAACCTGTTTCATAACATCTTAGGCCGTTAAACATTGTTTAAAATGCAAAACTGATCAGAAAATCGTGATAAAATAGAGACTTCAAGAAGATTTGCATCAAGGGTTCCTCTTTCTCATGAAAAAAGCCTTATTTTTGAGCAGAAAACTAACTCGGCTCGGCCGAAGTTTGTATACCCTAGCAGTACGTTTTTAAACTAATTTGAAGGACATATCCACTGAAAAAAAAAAGTTTTTCTCAATAAGACTACTATTCTGGCTCTACTTTTGTATGACAGCTATAATATATAGATGTCCGATTTCAACCAAACTTAGTGGAATTATGGAAAAGCATAGCAAACTCAGAAATACAAAGTTTGGAGTCGTTTTTTTTGAAAACAAAAAAGTTTTTCTTACTAAAACTAGTTTCTCGACCGATCATTCATATGGCAGCTATAACCTATAGTCATCCGATTTTGACAAAACTTTCAAGAATTGTGAGAAAGCTAATAAAATATATATATGCCAATTTTAAAGAGGTTTGCAATGAAAACAAAAAAGTTTTTCTAACTAAGACTATTTTTCTAACCATACTTTTCTATGGCAGCTATACTATATAGATGTCCGATTTCGCCCAAATTTGGCGAAGTTATGAAAAAGCATTAAAAACAAGTAAATTCAAAGTTTGGAGATGTTTGCATTAAAAACAAAAACTTTTTCTCACTAGAACTAGTTTTTCGACCGTTCGTTCCTATGGCAGCTATATGTTATAGTCATCCGATCCGGCCAGTTATGACAAATGTGCAGCGAATTCGTACCAGAAGACTTCTTGCGAAGTTTGGTCGCGATAGCTTTAAAACTGACAGAGGAGATAGCATAGAAACAGACGGCTATGTCGACTTAGCTCGTCATGCTGATCAAGCATATATATACTAGTACGGTGTACCAGGAACCAGAGCCATAGAACAATTCTTAAAATGTAGCGTTTTAGAGTGTTTCTTAATACATTCCTCTCAAAGGCTCCAGGGTTTCCAATACATCATATTTTGTGTCTTTTTTCATCATTCTGCTTCTTTTCCTTGCATTTTGCAGATTAATTTGTTGGAATATTCTTAACTATGAATGTTTTTCAGCTAGATTTTAGTTTACATTGTTCTTCATCCGTAAGCTGATGAACAGCTGATGAACAGAACCAAACAAGACCTTTCTTCGAAACATCAACAACATCAGCTTAGTATTATTTTAATTCCTTTGCCTTACTAAGAGGGGTAATTTATATGAAACTGTCACTCTTCCCCCCCATTTGAAGTTGGCAGATTTAAAATCAAAATATTTGTTATTTTTGTTAGATATTTGTTGCCACTGTGAATAATACTTCCTGAGTCAGCCAAGTGCATCCCTTACCGGACGTGTGACCAAATACCAAATAAATCTATTAACAAAGCGATGCAAAACACACACAAAACTGATCAAATATGTAAGTATTTGTACCCAATCGTGACATCTTGGCAAGCAGAATGGAATTTATATTAAGATCACAGCAAATTATCACGCTGGACCACAAATATTACTCATACGTCGTGTGTGTGTCAAGCATAATAACATAAAAGGGGAAATTTAAACTCTTCTTCAAACCTTTCCGCATTGTAAAAAATGTTTCCAAATCAAACTAGACCCGTTCCATGCTAACAGCAATCGGCAATTAGAGCCTTTGGGCCACATGAATCACATTGAGATGATGGAGCTTGCCTTTCCTTTGAAATGTTGCGTCTCAGCTGGGCGGCAGGGCATCTGGTTTGCCATTTTCACATTTGGGTGCGAATTAATGAGCATTTTCGTATATAAAAGGAAAGGTTCTTTGGGACTAACTCACACAGAACTCAACAGACGTTCGGAGAGCATACATCACCACAACTCAACAATCAAAAAGGATTACACAAAATCAAATTGGATAATGGATCTAAAGGTAAGAGCGTACACCCATCGCTCCCTTTAAGAGTTTAGCTCTAACTTTATCATCTGAACTCAACAGCAATTCTACACATGGGCCAGCCTACTGCTCAGCCTCATTCTCTGCAAATTGTCGCAGTGCAACGCCAAACCCACTTACTATGACCTGGATAGCTATGAGAGCTACGATAATAATGATCGGTACTATTCTAACCCCGCCAGTTCGTATTCCCTGACCTATGGCAAACCACTGAACGAGGATCGCTTGAAGAGACTGAATGCGGGATATTACTATGTGGATGATGGCTATATTGCACCAGTCTATGGCAATTCTGTTACCAATCAACGTAGGCAGGGTGCCTATTCTGATGAGGCAACGAACAATGTCAGATATACACCCATTGTGCGCTACAAGCAGACCCGCACCAAGCGGAAGAAGCTGTTTGTGCCCAACTTCTTTGGCTAAACACACAGGACAGCTGGGTCAAGGCGCAAGCTTGAGAGTAGAGACTGATGATGATGATGATTATTTTATTTAGAATTAGTTGAAAAGTACCTTAAAAAAAAACCAATATTTTATTTATAAATTTAAGCACAAAAATATATCAAATATAACAATTCGAAATAGAAATTCTATTTTTTACACTGAAGCTAAAATTAAAAGTCTTCAAAAGACTTATTATTGGTATACTTTTGGCTTGGTAAAAAAAGACCATAATATTTGCACATATTTCCATTTCTTTTTCAACAATTACAAAGCCATGCAAAAGTTTTCTATTCAATTCTCATGGGAGAAAATGATTTGCTTTGAACGTAAAGTAGCGTAATAATCTCACTTCTCAAGTCCCATTCAATCGATTCGTGTAATTTTTGCCATTGGTGTGCTAATTGGCCACTTTGGGGTAGGCGTTTTATATAATAAACACGGCAGTCTTGGTAAATAAATATATAGATTTTTTTTTTATTTATGTAGAACGAAATGCAGAGGAATTTGAAACGGAGAGTCGCTCGGTGGCTGCTGATGTAAACGCAGATCAAGTATTGTAATATGTGAACGAAGCTAGGTTTAATCTGTTTTTAGATCAGCCTGTAAATGCCTAACGTTTTCTTTTCGCTGTGTCACACACACTTTGAATATAAGCAAACCTTTGAAGTTCTGGAGAATGTTCTGGTTCTGAATTATAATCGAAGCTTCTAGTATAAAAAAAAGCTAATGCGATAGTTTCGCGCCAAATGGAGATTGAAATCAGATCTAAACTAAATGCAAATCTTGCTTTTACTTTAAGTTTGTAGGTTTCTTGCCTACCGCATGTAAAAACTGTTATACCCCAGTATAACACCCAACGGCGGTTTCGCTGACTGAAATTCAAATGTTGCTTTCAGTGCGACCATTGACTATTCAGAAATACCTCGCACAGCTAATACGGTCACTCTGTGACTTTGCCAATCACAGCTGTTGCCATCGCGTCATACGCGTATGATTAAATATTTGGCGAATTGAAAAACCAAAGTGAAAAACATGAGTTTCCTGCAACCGTGTCCCGTTAAGTATGCCTGCTCCTGCGGCATACTGAATCCCATCAATAAGCTGTTCTTTTGCCGCCACTGCCCCAAGCTGAGATGCGGATTTTGTGTTTGTCATGAAATTGAGTCTCACTTCTGTTCCAATTGCCTTGAGAATATACCCTCGTCGGAGGCGCGGCACAAGAAGAACTGTTGTGCCAACTGCTTCGATTGTCCTTGCTGCCAGCATACGCTGTCCGCTCGCGCTACCACAGTGGCTGTTGTGCGCAAGCCGGAGGAACCTGCCCAGGGAGAAAGTGCCGATCCAGCCACACCCAGTAAGCCGTCTAGCGTGGCCACCACCAAGAAAATGTACTATTTGTCATGCCTCTCGTGTCGGTGGACAACTCGGGATGTGGGCATTCCAGATCAGGGTGTAGCCACTGGAACCTGGCCTGACAACGAATGTATTTACCAGGCACGCTTCAACACGCTCATGGAGTACTATCAGTCTGTGGTGCTACAGGAGAAGCAGGACAAACAAGAGTTTATGCGTCGGAAGGCACCCAAGCAGCACAAGTTTCCCAGTCTCACGGATCGCACGGGCCTCACGGTGTCCCTGATACGCCGTCAAATTGGCTGGAATGAGAAGAGCATTCCCAAGATCAACCCAGTTAGCATTGCGCCCAGTGAGGCCACCGCAGATGTTGAGGCGCTGCCGGAGGGAATCTTTGAGGAGCCGTTGAATTTGCGCAATATAACCACCATTGCCCAACGACACAGCCAGCTCTCAGATCAACCCACAGCTGTGGCCAATCTGTATCCACAGCGTCGCTCACTCTGGATTAAACGCTCGCTACGCTGTCGTCAATGTGAGCACAATCTGATCAAGCCGGAATATCATCCGACCTCGATCAAGTATCGCATTCAGCTCTTTGCCAGCTACCATGTGCCTGAGGTGATCCTGGTGCGCTGTGAGCAGCCGCTGCAAGCGGGCCAAAGCAACGCGATTCTCTTGAAGTTCACCAATCCGACCATGTATGACATGACCATCAACATACTGAACGCCATCACAGCTGAGGAAGAGCCATCCGAGACGTTCCAGCAGTCTTGCAAGATAAGAGAGGAAATGGTGGCAGCGTCTCCCTTGCTTAGAGCCGCCGCTGTGACATTGGCTCGTCAAAATTCCACCAGGGAAATCAAGCGGGAAGTGCTTGATGTTTCCAATGCCCAGATTGTGCCCCTGGAAAGTGAGTTTGTGCTCAGTCAACGTGATGATTCCAAGGAGTTTGATGAGGATGTGCAATCGCCAACGGAGGAACCGAAGTTCATAGTGTGGCGCAAGGGCAACAAGGTTCTAATTAGACTACAGTTTACCCCGGCAGCTGAGCTGCAGCCGAAGAGTGAGGTGATACTTGGATTCTTTATGCGTTACACCTATGTCAACACGGTGTCCAATGCGCCCGATAAGAAGGAACCCACAACGCATGCCCTAAATTCTAGGGTTTTCATACAGGCTGGCTCCATTGAGAAGGACACCAACGAAACTTAACTGAAAGGCTTTAAGCCTTAGCAATGTAGTTAACACTCTAATTTATTGTTACAAGAAAATACTGCACTCCCACATATACATGTATCCATGGAATAAACCGCAAGCTGCTAATCCCATTTGGATGAAGTCCATTTCTCGCTCTCCGCCCACAGGAATTTGCCAATTTTCTCATCTTTGGCAACGGCAGCCACCTCTTTGGGCTTGCAGTCACTGAAGTAAAGTCCGGACACCTTCTCCAACTCATCATCCAGAGCTGCATACAGAGAGGTCTGTGCTCCACTCTTGGGAGTCTTTAAGAGAGGCCAAAGGAGTGGCTTAAGGAAAAATCTGAAAGCAATGCAAGAGGATAACATGACAACATTTTGAAAGCATTGACTGCTGCTGCTTCCACTCACTTGACAAAATTGGTTTGAAAGAAGGCCCAGTTGCGGGCTAGTTCTGTGTCCACAACACCAGGATGCAAAGCATTTACGGTTACGCCAGTGCCCTCCAAACGCTTGGCCAACTCGCGAGTAAACAAAATGTTGGCCAATTTGCTCTGACTGTAGGCATCTCCCTCATCATAGGACTTTTCGCTATTTAAGTCCTCCACATTTATGGCTCCACGAGTATGGGCCAAGCTGGAAACAACCACAATGCGACTTGGAGCCGATTTCTACGAAATACAAAGAAAGTTAATGAGTCATAATGGAATGGAGCTTAAGCAGTACCTTCAGCACATCCAACAATAGATTGGTAAGCAAAAAGTGGCCCATATGATTCACACCCAATTGCAACTCGAAGCCATTCTGGGTAAGTGTCTTGGGGCAGCGCATCACACCGGCATTGTTGATAAGCACATGGAGCTTGGGTTGTTCACGTTTGAATCTGTTTTTTCGGAGACAAGTATAAGTAATCGTTCGATGTCTGGACTTGTGGGAATCAAACCGAAACAGTCGAGATGCGGTGAGAACTTTTTCACGGGTAAGTCAAAGTTTTTGAAGCATATTGGTAAGACAAACTGTGGGGTAAACCCTAAAAGCGATCTTTAAGGACTCCAAAAAGTGTACTCTTATTTTTTTGTATTGAGATTTGGTGAAGATGAGGACAATCCAAGTTCAGAAATGAGCCCTTGGGGATGCCAAAAATGTTACTTTAAAATCTCCTTAGTATAATCTTTAACAAGTTGGATCATTCCAATAAAGCTTTCTTAGTTTTTCAGCCTTCGGGCCTGATTGACCTTATCAGAACCCACATCTAGAAATAGAACTGATATTTGGAATTTTTTGAGTACGGTAATCCATAGATATTCTTTGAGATCCTTTCTTTACCGGAGCTTGAAACCGATGCAGGTTTTCTTTCTCTCAATTAAGACCGTTTTAAGAACGTATTCAATTGTTGTCCGTTTCAAAATCTGTTACGATTCGGTTTGATTCCCCATTTCGTGCCCGACTAACTAACCCCTCTGCAAATTTCCGTATAGATTCCAACGAACTTAGGTCCAATTCACGTGAGAAAATGTTTTGATTGTTGGTATCCTTCACAATTTCCTTGCGTGCTCGCTCACATCTTCCCATATCGCGACAGGCCATATAAACGGTGGCTCCACGACGCGCCAATTCCCAGACCGTCTCCTTGCCAATGCCAGTATTGGCTCCCGTCACTATGAATACCTTCCCGGTTTCATCGGTTTGCTTGGTGAATTGTCCGCCCTGCATGTATTGTCTGTGTGAGAGAGCAGAAATTTCAATTAGTTGCCAGTCATTGCGTCATTCCGAAGTCCATTCCATGGCAGACGGAATTAGCTTACCTGATAAAGTAAACCGCCAAGCCGATAACAGCCGGCCAAATTATCATGGGACATAACAAACAATCCACAAATATACACATTTTGTTTTCTATATATTTTCAATACTATTTATGGGTGTTGACAGTGTCAGTTTCAATTGTAGACTGAGTGCTAGAACAAACCAGACGGCAGTCGTTAACTATTTATGCTATGAGTATTCCAGCTGAGAGAGCACACCCATTGATTTGTGTGTGTGACGTGTGTTTATCAACAAGTTGAGAGTGAGAGGGAAAATATCAAGCGGAGCGTACACTAGGGCGTGGGTTGATTAACAAGTTGACTTGTTTGAAAGACCAGCCGTTGTACAGGTCGATTTCTATAATATTTGTGGCTATCTTCAACCGGATCTTGAAATGAACCTTATAAATCAATGAAATTCTGAATTAGGGATGCATAGCGCTTTGAAATAAGGACTGGTTCGTTTCAGTGGTTCCAAATTGCATTCGCCGCAAACATATGAATAGATCTTCAATCCTTATGTCATCCTAGTAAGGCTTCTTCTATTTGGATTTTAGTGCAAATACAGTGAATTTATCGTTTGGATAGTCTTAATACACAGATGAGCTGCAAAATCATACAAATGATCACATTTTTTTATAACCTTTGGATGATTTTTAGCTCAGTTGGATGATTAAAAGGATATTTAAGACATATCCTTGCCAAATGGATGCCGGAAATTATTCATTCGTTATTTACTATATTCATTATTCGTATACATTTCCAACTGATGTAACAATATTTTTATGATTTCCTGACATTTTAAAAGAACCCTTAACACCTAGACCAGACCAGACTTAACATTCATCAACCTCCAACTAAGCTGTTCATTGTCTCTATGAAACCCCAAAACTTTTTTAACTACCCTCAACCCTTTTACTACCATTTGCATGAATCATCTTCGACTTACTTACGATTATATACACGTATATACCTAATTTCTTGATCAGCATGACCAGCTGATTTGATATCACCATGCTCGTCTTTCATGTTTCTATCCTATCTCTTGCGTCAGTTTTGTGCTTTGCATTAAGTCGGATCCAAATAAGTGGGTTGGCTGAGAAGTCATTGGCGTAAGTAGGGAGACAGAAAATAAGTTGTCACTTTAACTTTAAGCCATGTTCTTGGTTTTATCTTTCAAAAGTCATACCATAACCATTCTGAAATGTGTTCTGAATTTAAAGGAATTAAGGGGCGATTTTTGTCACATGTTACTGTCAAACATGTTCAGTTTGATCCATAATTTAACCATGAATCGACTTTAAAACGAACAATGCTGGCAGATTATTGAATTTTGTGATCAAAATTCAGCACTTTTTTTATTGGAAAATTGTGTTCAGCGACGAAAGTAAAGGACTGATGGTTGGACGAGTGCTGGCCGTCATAATACAACTCCATAGAGTGGTTAGGATCGTACTATGGCTGACTATAGTCCATACGATTGTGTATGCATGAGCGTTATTCAAATGAAAAGACCAGTATAAAAGTATTTACCTCTGGTTTGCCAGCAGACACGAAATATCTTTTTTTTAATGGGTTCAATAGGTTAACTACCAGTGTGCGATGTAATTTCTGGGGTTAGAGATCTATATTAAAATAGTTTAAAAGGCTGAGACTAAAAGAAGATGTTCGTAGGTATGAGTTTGTCTTAAATATACAAGTAAATGATCTCTTCTAGCTGATAATTCCACCACTTAGCATCCGCATAACAATCAAAATTGAGCGACTCGCTTTAGGTTAATCTCGCATGTCTATTTATATGTCCGATCTTATTAAAGTTACAAACAGTCTAGTCTCAAGCTCGAAAGCGTTCGCATTGCCCAGCGGAAATGACCACAATTTTCGATTACCTAACAAGCCCTCTAGTATACGGCCCGGCCCTAATCGGTGCTACCGTCTACTTGCTAAGGTAGCTTCAATATCAATTTCATATTCAGAGCTGGATGTTGTTGATTGATGACCATATTCACAGAGACTACATGCAGGGCGGCCAGTTTACCAGGCAAACCAATGAAACAGGCAGGGTGGCCATTGTGACGGGAGCCAACACGGGCATAGGCAAGGAAACTGTTCGGGAATTGGCCCTAAGGGGAGCTACTGTTTACATGGCCTGTCGAGATATGGACAGAGGTGAGCAGGCACGTAAGGAAATTGTTAAGGATACCAACAATCCAAACATTTACTCGCGTGAACTGGACTTGGGTTCCCTGGAATCCATACGGAAATTCGCTGCTGGGTGGGTGTTACCCCATAGAGTAATCTATCCAGAGTTTTCATGCCTATTTTCTGCAGTTTCAAGGCCGAGCAGACTAAGCTGCACATACTCATCAACAATGCTGGCATCATGAGCTGTCCCAAAGCCCTCACCAAGGATGGTTTCGAAATGCAATTAGGTGTGAATCACATGGGTCACTTCTTGCTGACCAATCTGTTGTTGGATGTGCTTAAAAGCTCGGCACCCAGTCGCATTGTCAATGTCTCCAGTCTGGCACACATATTCGGTAAAATTAACATGAAGGATTTGAACAGCGAAAAGTCCTATGATTTGGACAGAGCCTATAGCCAAAGTAAATTGGCAAATGTTTTATTTACACGAGAGCTGGCCAAACGCTTGGACGGCACTGGGGTGACCGTTAATGCTCTGCATCCGGGTGTAGTGCAAACAGAACTATTTAGAAACTGGTCAACGTTTAGAAGGTACGAGATCTAATATATATGTATACCCTCAATTCGCACCGCTTCTAAGCGTTTGATTATTTAATTGCAGATATGTCTTCACGCCGTTTATTTGGCCTTTCTTTAAGACGCCAAAGAGTGGGGCACAGACAAGTCTATATGTTGCCTTGGAGCCTGACTTGGCCAAGGTAAGCGGACAGTATTTTAGTGATTGCAAATTGAAGAAACTGTCAGCTGTGGCCAACGATGAGAAAACCGCACAGTTTCTGTGGACAGAGAGCGAGAAATGGACAGGCATTAGACAGGAGTTGCAATGATGATAAACTTAACATTGAAAGTGTTGAATGTTAACATTTTATTACTAAAGATATTACAAAACTAGCCAGATACTTTGATCTTTTCACTTTTCACATTTGAAATGGTTTCGAAATCAGTTTTGAAAAGGTTGGGGCTCACCCTGTTCGGTGCTTGAGACATGATAGCCTACATGATTCTACATATATCATACTAGACTATCAAATGTTAAGCAATATTTAGATTTTTGGGGGTCCTGTTTTGTTAATTTGTCTGGTAAATTGAAATTATACCTTTTTATTAGATTAATCGCTCATACAAATGCTTGTATCTATTCTGAAAATTTTGAAAATACAGGTAACACTAACTAAGAACACTTTTTTGACCTTACTTTTCTATGGGAGCTATACTATATAGTTGTGCGATTTCGGCCAAACTTAGAGGAATCATGCAAAAGCCTAACAAACGAACATGTAAGAAATTTGGAGCCGATTTCATTTAAAATAGAAAAGTTTTTCTTAATAGAACTTATTTTTCGGACGATCTTTCGTACTGCAGCTGTATGCTATAGTCATCCGACTATGACAAAACTTTGTTGAATTGTGTAAAAGCATATTCAATAAATAAATACCAATTTTAAAGACATTTCCATTAAAAACAAAAAAGTTTTTCTCACCAAGACTACTTTTCAGACTCTATTTCTCTATGACAGCTATACTATATAGGTTTTCGATTTCGACCAAACTAAGTAAAATCATGAAAAAGCATAGCAAAATAAGAAATACAAACTTTGGAGGCGTATCCACTGAAAACAAAAAAGTTTTTCTTACTAAAATTAGTTTTTCGACCGATCGTTACTATGGCAGCTATAAGCTATAGTCATCCGACTTGGACAAAAAATTGTAGAATTGTGTAAAAGCAAATTCAATAAATAAATACCAATTTTAAAGACATTTCCATTAAAAACAAAAAAGTTTTTCTTACCAAGACTACTTTTCAGACTCTACTTCTCTATGACTGACAGCTATACTATATAGATGTCCGATTTCAAACAAACTTAGTGGAATCATGCGAAAGCATAGCAAACTAAGAAATATAAATTTTGGAGGCGTTTCCATGGAAAACAAAAAAGTTTTTCTCACTATAACTAGTTTTTTGACCGATCGTTCCTATGGCAGTTATATGCTATAGTTATACGATCTGGCCAGTTTCGATAAATGTGCAGCGTAAGTGTACTAAGAGACTTCGTGCAAAATTTGGTGAAGATAGCATTCAAACTGCTGGAGAAGATAGCATAAAAATGGCGAAATCAACTAAGCTCGTCCCGCTGATCAAGAATATATATACTTTATGTGGTTGGAGATGCTTTCTTCTGTGCGTTACAAACATTCGAACAATTGTATGGTACCCTGTGTGAAGCCCAAATAGAGGAGAAACCGTCGGGTTTGTTCTTTCTACTGTGAGTACTTGTGCCATTCATAATTTCGCTACCACGAGATCGGTTTCTTATCGAAAGACAACCTTTTGCACCTATCCCAAATTTTGCTTGCCTTAATAAACAGCTGCTCACACTATTTGAACTCCATACGTAAACACACTTTGCATTTAATGAGTAATGAGGAATATCAGCAGGGACCTAATCCAATTTAATACACAGATTACAATCAATTAAAATAGTTTACAATCGACGCCTGATAGTCGCTATCAAAGAAGCTTCCGTAACGATTTTATGTACCGCCTACCACGAGTTTAGCTCTAGACATAATCTCAACGTTTTTAACCCCTTCCAGTACCATCTTGAGGAACTTACTGAACTGTGCCAAAATGCCAACTCAAAGTAGATTTCTTGTTTGCTGTTCAATGGCGAGTGATGAAAATTTGATGGTTTAATATCTTTATTTACAATGCCGATTCTCTCCCATTTACCCTCTATCAAATACCAATCATCGTGACATGGCAGTTTCTCTCGGATACTCATTTATAAACTACGAGCTGTGTCCATTGAGCAATCAGTCTAGAGTGGAACTTGTTAGCTAACACACACACACGGCAGGTTAACAAACAGATAATGGGTTTATTCGGGTAAGTTCCACTTGTGGCCAGGACATTCAGGCAGCTAAGTGAACACTCTCTTTTGTCCCCCACCCCTCCCCACCAGAGATGCTCAATTCACCAAGCAAACAAATGAAACAGGCAAAGTGGTCATAGTGACGGGAGCCAACACGGGCATAGGCAAGGAGACTGTCCGGGAATTGGCACATCGAGGTGCCACCGTTTACATGGCTTGCCGGAATATGGAGAAATGTGAGCAGGCACGTAAGGATATTATCAAAGAATCCAGCAATCAAAACATTTACTCACGCGAATTGGACTTGAGTTCTCTGGATTCCATACGGAAATTCGCTGCTGGGTGGGTGTTACCCCATAGAGTAATCTATCCAGAGTTTACATGCTTATTTTCTGCAGTTTCAAGGCCGAGCAGACTAAGCTGCACATACTCATCAACAATGCTGGCATCATGAGCTGTCCCAAAGCCCTCACCAAGGATGGTTTCGAAATGCAATTAGGTGTGAATCACATGGGTCACTTCTTGCTGACCAATCTGTTGTTGGATACGCTCAAAAGTTCGGCTCCCAGTCGAATTGTGGTGGTCTCCAGCCTGTTGCACAAATTTGGCAAAATCAATATGAAAGATTTGAACAGCGAGAAGTCCTATGATGATGATAGAGCCTACAACCAAAGTAAATTGGCCAATGTCATGTTCACCCGGGAGCTGGCTAAGCGCTTACAGGGCACTGGAGTGACGGTCAATGCGCTACATCCCGGTGTGACAGACACAGAGCTATCCAGGGACTGGTCCTTCTCTAAAAAGTAAATAATGGATGAATTTTCACAAGGTATTGGAAGCTGCTAACTGAAATCAATCTCTATGTTTCAACTCAGATTGGTATGGCCAATGGTGCGACCCTTCACTAAGAGTGCAAAGAGTGGAGCACAAACAAGTTTATATGTGGCACTGGATCCCGACTTGGAAAAGGTAACGGGCCAGTATTTCAGCGATTGCCAACAAACGGATGTGTCATGTGCAGCCAAAGATGAGGAAACTTCCAAATTTCTGTGGGCAGAAAGCGAGAAGTGGACGGGCCTTAATTATGGCATAAACTAAGTATATAGAGAATGGTTCTGTATTGCCAGTGTATAGAGGCGATGGCTTATATTAGCTCAACATTTGAGTGATTGAATAAACGTTTCGTATTTGATAAACAATTCAAGTTAATGACCAAAGAAAACTATATACATAAATACCTTCCACACCCGATATTCTCCTTTTGGCATAAGACACAACTTAATTTGTTCTATAATGCATATACTACATATTTAAAATCTGAGACGTTCCCAGAGATTGGATAAGAAATGGTGGAGTCAAAGGAATATCACCTTATGTCATATATCAGGGGTTAATAAATAAGTTGCACACTTTTGTGGCGTTTCCTGCAGACACCTAACATTTCTCATACGTAATGTTACTGCTCTGTTAGGTAACATGAGAGAAGTAACATTAAATGTTTAACGGTTATATCTGAACATTCTCTCTTGTTCACTTTCTTTTACAGATCTTTTCTCTAAATCTCTCTTCTTCCGTTTTATTTTAATTATAAATTAAACTTTCAAAATTCCTATTACAAAATACAAAACTACTTACAACTTATCCTAATATCTTATGCCAGTCCATTTCTCGCTTTTCGCCCATAACCACTTGGCCATCTTGTCATCCTGGCCGGCTGGAGCCACCTCTTTGGGCATGCAGTCACTGAAGTATTGACCCGTCAGTTGGTCCAAGTCTGGATCTAGGGCTGCATACAAAGTGGTTTGTGCTCCGTTCTTTGGTGTTTTCATAACGGACCACAGCAGCGGCTTGAGTATCGTTCTAGAAACCAAAACAAAAAAATATTTAATTGATAAATTTCTATCTTCGTCGTGTCTCAATGGACGCACTCGATGACATACTGGGCGAACTTGGTTCGAAAGAATATCATATTTCTAGCTATTTCCGTATCCGTCACACCCGGATTGACCGCATTCACGGTGACTTGAGTGCCCCTCAGGCGCCTGGAGAGCTCGCGCATAAACAGAATATTGGCCAATTTGCTCTGACAATAGGCCACTCCCTCATCATAGAAGCGTTCACTGTTCAAATCATCCAGCTGAATGCGACCCCTTTCGTGGGCTCGACTGGAAACGATGACAATGCGACTGGGTGCAGACTTCCTCAGCATGTCCAGTAGCAGGTGGGTGAGGAAAAAGTGTCCCAAATGATTCACACCTAAATGCATCTCGAAGCCCTCCTTGGTCAGTCGTCGCGGTTCCCAGAAGACGCCCGCATTATTGATGAGCAGGTGCAGCTGATGTTGTTCCCGTTTGAAACTAGACCAGAATATGATTGGAGCATAAAAGAGTTAAAGGACCACCACCAGCACCTACCCATCTACAAATTTTCGTATAGAATCCAGCGAAGAGAGATCACACACACGAGCGTGTACATTGGTGTTGTGGCTCAGTTGAACAATCTCGTTCCTTGCCCGATCTCCTTTCCATTGGTTGCGACAGGCCAAATACACGGTGGCTCCTCGCTGAGCCAGCTCAAGTGCGGTCTCCTTGCCCAGACCGGTGTTAGCACCCGTCACAATTACCACTTTACCCGACTCAACGGTGGCCTTTTTGAACTTCCCGCCCTGCATGTAGAGCCTAAAACGGATTAGCTATAATCAGTTGACAACTACACTCTCCATGCATAAACACATTTCACCATTAGTTTACCATATGGTTATCTAGCACACCTCCACTTACCGCACACAGAAAGCGATAAGACCCACCAAGCCATGTGTGAATAAAATGGGGGTCAAATTGCGTAAAAAATTAGTCAAAATTTCCATGTTTCAAATTCTCAGTTCCGTACGATTATGAGGTTTTCCTTTGACTGTGGCGAAACTAAAGCGATTTGTATTTATGATTCCAGTGGCGATTACTTGACGACGACAACTGATAAAAATGATAGCTACTTAAGGTTCAACGTTGAAGGTTTTATGAGTACCCTGCTCTAGCACCAAACCTTGAGAGCTTATTGAGTATTTCCCATGAGAGACTCAGTTTGCCAGGCAACTAACTTTTGACCCGATCGTTCGTTGGTGTGCAATTAGCATATGTACATACACTTAACTATTTAAAAACGGATGATGCATTAAACCAGGTAACCGGTTTGAAACTCACTCTTTTGGCTGTCGAAAAGATTCACTTTTGTCTTGACGTTTTGGTTTTGGTCGGATATGCTTACCTTACAATTTGTTTGATCTAAGTAAATTTGGGCTGTTGAATCCAAATAAGAGAGACACTATATCCACAACTGTAGTACCAAATCTGGTGTATTTAAGTGGACACTTTACATTCTGACGGCTTTTTAGCCAGCTTGATCATCTGCGGACTTGTCCATTTCTCGCTGACAGCCCAAAGCCATTTAGCTGTTTGGCTATCAGTGGCTGCTGGCGCCACCTCCTTGGCCTGACAATCGCTAAAGTATTGACCAGATACCTGTTCCAGTTCGGGATCCAGAGCCGCATAAAGCGTAGTTTGTGCGCCATTTAGTGGAGTCTTGACAAAGGGCCAAAAGAAAGGCTTCACAAACAAACTGCAAGCACAAAATGTACATAAAAATCTGCAGCTTATAGAGTTATCCTTCATACAAACCCCGCAAAAAAGTTGCTAAAGAAGCTCATATGCCTAAATAGTTCGGTATCCACCACTCCAGGATGCAAGGCATTTACAGTCACACGAGTGCCCTCCAAGCGTTTGGCCAGTTCCCGGGTGAACAGTACATTGGCCAATTTGCTTTGGTTATAGGCTCTTCCCTCATCATAAGACTTTTCGCTGTTTAAATCTCCGATATTGATTTCGCCCCGTGTGTGCGCCAGGCTGGAAACGTTTACTATGCGGCTGGGCGCTGATTTCTGTGAAAAGTCTTCATCATCATCACATTTTCAACATATGCATCTGATTTTAAGGTTTACCTTTAGCAGGTCCAATAGCAAAGTGGTCAGCAAAAAGTGGCCCATGTGATTCACACCTAGTTGCATTTCGAAACCATCCTTGGTGAGGGCTTTGGGACAACGCATGACTCCGGCATTGTTGATGAGTATGTTAAGCTGATCCTGCTCTCGTTTAAAGCTACAAGAGAAAAATTATGGGAAAAGTCGAGAATCGAGTTGCCATCCCAACTTACGCAGCAATAAAGTTTCTAATGGATTCCAGGGACGCCAGGTCGCATTCGCGGCAGTAGACATATTTGTTTTTGGTATCCTGAACGATTTCCTTGCGTGTCTGCTCGCACTTGTCCATGTCGCGACAGGCCATGTAAACGGTGGCCCCCCGCCGCGCCAGCTCCCACACCGTCTCCTTGCCAATGCCGGTGTTGGCTCCCGTCACTATGATTACCTTCCCGGTTTCATCGGTTTGTTTGGAGAACTTGCCTCCTTGCATAAGATCTCTGCAAGAATGTTTATGATTCACTTGTCGCTAGAATGGACACCAAACCGACTTTATAAAACAAACAGCGCCCACTGCAGTGCCGCTGACGCTCAGCCAGAACACGGGACGACTCCTAAGAAATGCAAATAGCGTCATGGCAGGAACAGGCAGGAACAGGTCTCTCACGGAAGCAAATCAGCTGTGCCCTAACATGAATACAAAAGCAGACAGCTGTTCGGCTCTGCCCTGCAGCTCTTATTGAGGCCCTTTGCACTGGCTTCTAAACTGTTAATCAAACCAAATGAGTGAAATACTCACATTGGCTGGCTTACACTCACAATTTTGAACTTGTTGACGTTTTTAATATAGGAGAAATAAAAATAAATTAAAATTATATAAGCAATTAAAATCCCAAAATTTACCCACAGCTCTCAAATGGCGTCATCGTTTGCAAATGTTTGCACTACCTTGTATTAATCGTATAAATATTATGGTATTTCTGAATACCATAGTACAGCTGGTACATTTTATTTACACACTCATTTAGACCCAGCTGCTAAACGCTACTTATGCTAAGCGGAACTAGCTCAAGTACCAGTTCCATTATTAGTTCAGTGCCGCTTCTAAGGGCTGCACTAGCCTATGTTAACGCAGAGCTTTTGTTCTCAGGTGTCTTGTTGTTGTGTTGCTTTTACACGTAAATAAAAAACGCTAAACATCTAATCAACTAATAATTACCCAAACAAAGAGCGAATCAACTGACAATAATAACAGTCCGAACTGTGAGCGGCCACTAAGACGCTTCCCCAAACAACAATGCGCCGCAATGTGTAAGTCAGCGTCAGCGCCAACTCGACTGTCAAAATCACCCAGTAATAAAATGACGCCCGATTCACATTTCAGGCGCCAGCACCAGCCACACTACAACTGGGACCAAGACGAGGTGGAAGACATGTTTGCCCGACCCGCCTACGACGATGATGAGTTTGTGGATCTGGTGCAGTTGGACAGACCCAGCAACGGACACGCCAAGCTGGCTCGCTTCGAGAACACGCTGGAGGTGAAGATACAGGAGGGGGACACGCTACAGGCACTGGCCCTGAGATTCCACTGCACCGTGGCGGACATAAAGCGACTGAACAAGATTGACCGCGAGAATGAGATTCATGCGCACAGGATAATACGCATTCCAGTCACGGTGCACAATGTGCTGCTGGGCAACAGCGGGCAAGGACCAGATGCTCTGCCAGCGGTGCACAGGAGTGGCAACAACAGCCCCAGACACCACCCGGCCATAGAAATCGAACGCAACCCGCTGGAGGATGCTCGTCAAATGCTGGACGAAAGACTGCTGGTGGCAGCGGTGAATGCTTCGGGAGCCGTGGATCAGCAGCCGAGCACAAGTAAAGCGGCGGCCGATAAATTCTATGAAGATGAAGGTAAGTTTAAAACTAACGTCCGAAAGGATTAAGGAGGGTGGATTGAGTGAAAAGTGTTGGTAAGCACTTGAAATCGCAACTTTTTTAGTGCCGTAAAAGCTTCTATCGATAGGTATATATCGATTGCTTCTCAGATGGCCGGTCACACTGTTTGGGCATTTTGCATCCCAAAAAAGTATTTTTGTTCCATTCTCCGCCGTTCCAATTCGACGCTAGTTGACTGACGCTATCCGACCGACAGCCAAAATTTGTTTAGTCATTTCTCTCGTAAAACAAAAGGAAAATATAATTTTAATTGTCACTTCGCTGCCGGAACGTCACTTATAATAGCGAATCAATATGCCGGACTATCTGGGTGATGATCAGCGTAAAGTAAAGCATGACGAGAAGGAGGACAAGGAGATCAAGTCGCTGGACGAGGGGGACATCGAGCTGCTGAAGACCTATGGCCAGAGCCAGTACCACAAGTCCATCAAGAACATTGAGGAGGACATACAGAAGGCTGTGAAGCAGGTCAACGAGTTGACCGGCATCAAGGAAAGCGACACGGGCCTGGCCCCGCCAGCTCTGTGGGACCTGGCCGCGGACAAGCAAATACTGCAGAACGAGCAGCCGCTCCAGGTGGCGCGCTGCACGAAGATAATCAACGCCGATTCCGATGACCCCAAGTATATAATCAATGTGAAGCAATTCGCCAAATTCGTGGTGGATCTGGCCGATTCGGTGGCGCCCACCGACATAGAGGAGGGCATGCGTGTGGGAGTGGACAGGAATAAGTATCAGATACACATACCGCTGCCGCCCAAGATTGATCCCACTGTCACCATGATGCAGGTGGAGGACAAGCCGGATGTGACCTACAGCGATGTCGGTGGCTGCAAGGAGCAGATTGAGAAGCTGCGTGAAGTGGTCGAGACGCCACTGCTGCACCCGGAGAAGTTCGTCAATCTGGGCATTGAGCCACCCAAGGGAGTGCTGCTGTTCGGCCCGCCTGGCACTGGCAAAACACTGTGTGCTCGCGCCGTGGCCAATCGCACAGATGCCTGCTTCATTCGTGTCATTGGCTCCGAGCTGGTGCAGAAGTATGTGGGCGAAGGTGCCCGTATGGTGCGTGAGCTCTTCGAGATGGCCCGTTCCAAGAAGGCTTGTCTCATTTTCTTCGATGAAATCGATGCGATTGGCGGTGCCCGTTTCGATGACGGCGCTGGCGGCGACAATGAAGTGCAGCGTACCATGTTGGAGCTGATTAATCAGCTGGATGGTTTCGATCCACGTGGCAACATTAAGGTGCTGATGGCCACCAACAGACCCGATACCCTGGATCCGGCGCTCATGCGTCCCGGTCGTCTGGATCGTAAGGTGGAATTTGGACTGCCCGATCAGGATGGTCGCTCGCACATCTTCAAGATACATGCTCGCTCCATGTCCGTTGAGCGTGACATACGTTTCGATCTGCTGGCGCGTCTCTGTCCCAATTCCACGGGCGCGGAGATTCGCTCGGTGTGCACGGAGGCCGGCATGTTTGCCATTCGTGCGCGTCGCAAGGTTGCCACCGAGAAGGATTTCCTTGAGGCGGTCAACAAGGTTATCAAGAGCTACGCCAAGTTCAGCGCCACACCACGCTATATGACCTATAATTAAGTTACCATTTATGCTGGCATTCGTTTCTCCGAGTCCACTGTGCAGGAGCAGAACTGTGTACTGAAGTCTTGCAACTGGAAAATTAAGTGAATAAAATTGATTGAAAAACGTTAGGGTGTCCTTCACAATTCGATTCCCTTTTTATGTTTAATTAATGTATACCAAACCCTTAATCCCGAAGATGGAAGATAAAATACTGAATTCGATTGGAAAGAAGTTCATGTAGGATATATGAAAATCTTAAAAATGGCATCGATGCTAATGGATTTTTGATTGAAAACGATTTCCAGGAAGAAAATCAATCTCACCAAGGACCCAATGGAGTATTTACCCATTTAAACTTCCACTTTCTCCCACTGGAAACCCTATAAACCTTTTTTTAAATCCTCTTCAACCTAGTTCAGAGAGCACAACAGATGAGCAGGAAGGCGCTTGTGTACTTTTAGTTGGTTTTCTTTTTTTTTTAGCATTTTCGTGACTTGATTATCTGCCTAACCCCTTGATGTGTTTCAAAAACCTTTTCTTACTCTCGTGTGCAGCCAATATGGAGCGACCGTTGGACGACAATGCTCCCCTACTGAACGATATGTTGGTGGATAGACATGCTCCTCTGGTGCGTCCCATACCGGGTCCCTCGTTGCGTGCCATCGATTGGTCTGGCTCTGATTGCGACATGTCCTGGATATGCCTACTGATATTTATACTCGCCCTGTGTGTGGTCATACCGCTGGTCTATGTCATCTATCTGGCAGAGCATCCGCATCACAATCATCACAGTTCGTAGAGGCGAGGCAGTTGTGATCAGCATTCCAAATATATACCCCGAATCTTTCTCACTCCGGCGCGAGCACATTCAAAATGCAGCTAGGGGCCGTGGAATTTATTTTTATATAGAACCTACTTGACCAAGATGTAAACCACCCAAAAATATTGTATGGAATTAAAGCAGCTTCATACATGCATTCATAGTGTTGTGACCCATCTGATGATGACTCTTCGTTTCTCTGTAAGATTTATTGAGTACAATTATGTAATTAGTTGAACATGTTCCCGTCAAGTTTCCAATAGTTTTCGCTTACAACTAAAACGTACAGATAGTGAAATACATATCTTAGAGCTAAATAAATAGTGATATCCATGGATATTAGTTGTATGTGTAATAATAAATACGCTCTAAAACTAAACCATCGATGGTTAAGTACTCTGTATGCATGGATTGAAGTGTGGAGGAAATGGAGGCCATGGCACTGGATTATTTTTTTGGTATATGTGTGGATGCGCTTCGCCATTAGTTGTGTACGATTCCACCCCCTTAAGGGGAAACATATCAATGGATCTATGGCACATCCTGCTCGATCCTCCGTTTTGCAGATTTACTTAAACTTTAAATTCTCAAAGAAAGCAATATTACTTCGAAGGAAGCCTCGTCGCACGGGCACGGGGCTCTCGGGTGAGGCAATGGGTGGATTCATTGAATGTCCCTCCGATATGATGGATGGATCGCTGACATACAAACATATTTACTTTCATTTCAGCTTCACCATTTGACCACAACACTTACGTTTCCAGAGATGATAGATCGGAGGCAATGGTACATTCGTCGGCTACCTCCGCCATGGAGACGCCATGTTCTAGCTTATGTTTACGTGTCAGGGAAGAGCTGGGTTTGTCCGCTGTATCTGGTGGTGTCGCCAGTCTCACATGCTGTTTAAGGTAAGCGGATGTAGTTAGTTTGAATTGTTGTCACATTGGTATTATGTATTACCCTGGTGGATCTCCAACGACGTTGTGGTTGGGTACGTTTGCTGGTGAGGAGAAATGCCTGAGCCAGTGCTTTCACTGAAGGCATGGCACGTGCTACATCATCTTCGATGACTGGTTTCTCTGCGGCGGGTGTGTTCAGCTCGGGCTGTAGAGGGGGTGGGTTAACTTGAGTTCAGGCCAAGAAACTGCTTAAATTATTGAATATCTATGGCCGGGCACTCGGTTTAATAGCAATTGTGTGGAGCTGCAACTGTCAGTAGTCATATTCCTGGCACTTTGCACAAGAGTAAGAGGTGTTTGGGAAGTAGTCGTGGGCCACTGAAGTGCTCAGTACGGAAACTCGCAATGAATCAGAAATCAGCGTCGTCACCTTAAAACTTGCCAATGCTTTGGCGTATTGATAAATAATCCAGCAGATCCAGCTGAACTATAAAACTGCCTTAAGGGCCATTCTCTTATCTGTCACTTAGGGCCGATTTCTCATCTCCTAAATAGCTGCTATGTGTAAGATAATCTCAGATTTTGCTCTGTTATTTGTAGGTTTGTGTGACAGATAGCTCTATGTAGAAGATGAGAAATCGACCCTTAAACGTCTACAAATAACAGAGTAAAATGTAAGCTTATCTGACACATAACAGCTATTTGGAAGATTAGAAATTGGCCCTTAATGTTGTATCATGTTGGTGTTGAAGGAATGGAATGCTGTGTTTTTGAGCTGTTTTCAGTGGTAAACTATTGACGTAGACGCTGTTTTTCGATGGTATCTTAATTTCTATCAGTTTTCTATGGAATCGTTAGCGTAAGGGAGGGTCAAAAGCTCTTACAGCTCTGACTTTAGCAGCTGCTCCGTTAACAGAGCTCTGTTAAATCAAAATTTCTGATATGTTACATCGAAAACTGATGTATTTGTGGACTAAACACAATAAATTTTAAGTTTTGAATACTTTTGGATAAAGTAAGAAACAAAGGAGAAAGTAGTGAAAACAAGAAAGCTTAGCTAACTTCGTTTGTGTCGAAGTTTTTATACCCTTGCAAGTGCTCGCTTAAATATTTTCAAAAAATACTCTTTTTCCCATTTTCCGACCGATGGTTCGTATGGGAGATATAAGATATAGTCATCCGATTTGGCCAAAAATTTGTGAAATTATGTGAAAGCATGTGAAACAAACAAATACAAAATTGCAGGATGCTACCATTAAAAACAAAAAATGTTTTTTAACTAAGACTGTTTTTCAGACCTATCTTTTGTAAGGCAGCTATACCATATGGTTGTCCGATTTTAATAAAACTTAATAGAATTGTCAAAAACCATAGAAAACCTACGACAAAGTTTGGAGACGTTTCCATTGAAAAGAAAAGAGTTTTTCATACTAAAACTAGTTTTCCGAACGATTGTTCCTATGGGAGCTATGAGATATAGTCATCCGATCCGGTCGGTTCCGACATATTAGTAGTGTGCAGCAAAAAGAAGACTCTGTGCAAAATTTCAGCTCGATAGCTTTAAAACTGAGAGACTAGTTCGAGTAGAAACAGACAGACAGACGGACGGACAAAGCTCAATCGACTCATCTCAGCTGATCAAGAATATATGTATATGGTTTATGGGGTTGGAAATTAATATTTGCAAACTTGTGGGCAAAATTATAATACCCTTTGCAAGGGTATAAATAATCCACATGAAAATCAAATTGTTTAGCTAAACAAATACTGAAATTCTATTAAGCCAAGTCAAGATCAAGCTAGTTTCAGATGCGCTTCTGCTCTTAACTGAGCACTATTGCAACTTCGGACCCAGTATAAAACTGGAATGTGTCTTTACCTAAAGTTTAGGCAGTTTTTAAAGAATCTGTGTGTGGCTCTTGGGAGTAATGGGAGCAATGGGAGCAAAAAGAGCAAGGGCTTGCCCATCGCTGACCTAAACCAATAGCGAGTTGCGAAGCCGGCTAAGGCTAATTTTAAGAAAAACTGAACGCTTTGTTGATGCAGCTTTCATATGTTTGCCTGTTTCTGTTTCATCCAAGCGACTTTCAGTACCGCTTGGTCTAGTGGGAAGTGTTTGAAAGTGCTCTTATTCCCAATTCAACTTCCGTGAAAGTTTTTGTGATTTCGAGAATTAAATCACACAATTTGAGTGGATGTGGAATTGAGAAGAAGGCTGATTGACAGTTGCTGCTTTACGCACGCTATTAAAAGTGCTTCAATTTTTCTGAGTGTACTCACAACCACATCGTCTTCCTCAAGATCTATGGACAACACTTGACTCGGTTCGATGAGGCGACGTTTCGGTTGCAGAAATCGAAACGCTGGCGGTGTAGATCCACGTGTGGGTGTGCTCATGGGTGAACCAATTGTGGGTGCCGAATCGCCAGGACCAAATTGTAGAACAACAGGTCGTTCACGCTTCATGCACACCGACGTGTCCATGGCAGAGGAGGAAATAGAAGATGGAGGAGCACTCTGTGCAGACTCCATCGATGATGAAGTGGTGGTAGAGGCGCTTGGTTCCTCCACTGGAGCGGGAGCTGGAGCCTTGATAACTGTGGTCTGCTGTTTATTGAAATCATAGACTCGCACCGTATCGGAATCTTCACTGGTTGTGGTGGTATTTGTTTGCAGCGAGTGTTGGGTGTCCAGGCTGCAGGCGGTCTCATCCAGCACCACCTGAGCTGGCAGGGCTTTGTAAACATTTTGCTGCTGTGGCGGCTCGGCTGCTGTTTTGCTGGCGTTTTGAGCCTTTTGATGAAAGGTTTTGTTGGTGTTGGATTGTTGTTTCGTTTTGGGTTAGGCGTGTTGTGGTTAGTGTAAGTTTTGGTATATGGAAAGAAGAAGTGTAAGTGGTTTTAGTATAGGTGTGGAGAGTGTGGTGATGGTGGTGGTGGTGGTGTTGGCGGTGTTTGGTGGTGTAGATGTGTTGAACAACGCTCAGGCAGCAACATGCAAAACATTTAGCTAGTGAAACAAATGCTGTTAGTAAACAAAATTTAATTTTTCACTTTGTGTTGTTTGGTACTCACCCCGGGTGAAAGGTTAACAATACTAAAAACATTTGTTTCACATTCGAGTGGTTGTTGTTTGTTTATCTTTTGGCTTTATTTGGGAATTAATGCATAATAAATATTTTTAAAAAAAGACACGTTAGCAAAGTGCATTTACAGTTAGGCATAGGAAATAACTTTTAAAAATTAACAGCAAAATGTAAAGATTAAGAAAAATGATGCATACTTTCAGGCATTAGCATTAAAATAGAAAGGTATGTGGATAGCAGAGGTCTGTGAAAGCTCGCCCCTTTCTTCTTCGCTCTTTCTCTTCGCTTCGCTTGCATATTTAAAGAGTGACAGCTGCAGACAGACCTCGCAGATTAGATAGAAAGAGAACACTAGCTTGGCATTCTCTTTTTGCTCAATCGCCTGTAGGTGCGCCCGCCCATCCTGTGCTAGAGATTCTCCTAATTTGTATGTGTATGTGTGTGTGTGTTTAAGCTTGGCTTGGCTACTGACTAGTGTTTAACTTGACTAAGTTGGTTCAAAGAACATACAATAGATAGATGGCACTTGATGAAATGTCTCATCTATGTATTGTACAGTCTTTGGCTATGCATAATTTGGCCATACAGAATAATGTTGAATATGTTGCTCACTTAACTGAACAAGTAAACATATTTAAAATCAATTGTGTACTTATCTATACTCAATTGTTCAGTGGCTCACAAATGTGTTGCTCCCACAATTCCTTGTCTCTTTCGTTTTCAACGGATCAGAAAAAGGAACAAGGACAACTGAAGACTTGTTCCACTGAAACAGTTTTATCCCACTCTTATAAAAAAGCTACCCTCATACCTTTAAAATAGAAGACTATTATTGCTGTACTTGGCATCCGCACCGCTAAACCCATTCAGGCAGCTATCCACACCCGAATCACCCTGATCTTCTGCCTCTGGCCGAAGTGTTAGCTGCTGCTTGGACGAACCCACTTCACTTTCGAACAAAGGATTCATTACAAAATCCTTGGAGGTGGCAGAGACCGCACGAAAACTGTTGCGTTTCAAATCCTTGTGCAGCAATTGCTTCTCGAACTGTGTGAGTACACCGGCCGAGGGTCCACCCTGACGCCTCTTGGAAGCAGACGAACCAAAGGATACCCCACTACCATTACTGTGCAAACTTAATGTGGATTGTGTGTGCTTTGTATGCAGACTAAAGTGTCCCTGGCCCGAGCTGCTACGCCAGGAGCGATGGGAGCGCACATCAAAGTCGTCATCGTCTAAGCCTAAACTGTTGTCGCGATAGTGGGACGCTGAGGTGGACGGACGCTCATAGGCATGGGCTGTGCTGTGGGTGGTTAATGTGGGGCAAGTACGTTTGTTAATGAATTTGAGCGAGCTGCTGCGTCGCACTGGCGTGGAGAGCGTCCAATGAGAGAGGTCAGCAAGATTACTACGTTGAGCGCTACTTGAAATGCGGCCATGCGTTGGTGGTGGTTGTGGTGTTGGTTGATTTACCTCGTTGATGACGATATCCTCCTCATCATGATCGGTACTGGAGTCACCTATGGCTGGACTCTTGCCGCTTGGTGAGGGCAGGGTATCGTCAGCAGTGTTGATGTAATAGTCCCGGCTGTAGCTGTGGGCGGATCTTGGGTAAATATGGATGGCCATGGCTCAATTTTTGTCTTCGTTACTTACCGTTTGTAGTCCGTTTGCGGAGTGTGTGGATCTTCTGTGGTGGCATTGGCCATTAGGGCCAAAGCCTTCTGCTCGGCACTGGGACTAATATTTGGCACATCCATGTAACGCTCCTGTGTGCCACTAATGCGCTGCTTTAGGGCCTCGGGTGCATAGGGATTGTTGGGCATTTCGACCGCGTTGTACCATTTCTTGACCTCACGCTCCGCAATCGAACCTGCAAATGAGTGGGAGATGGTGGGGGAGGTGACTTTGGGTTATAGCAGCACAGCGGTACAGTGAAGCCAAGCAATTGATAACAGCAAAGAGACAACAAACACCGAGTGATGACAATGGTGGCCATAACAGAGTGTTACCTGGCACAAAGCGTCGCAATAGTACAACATCATCATCTTCATGATCATCATTAACATCATTAACAGCGCCACCAGTTGCCAGTTCACTGGTAGCGGCTCCTGACCGGCTAGACCATCTTAGGGAACCATTTGTTAGTTTGCCGTTAATGCGTCTGGTTAGGTTGATGGTCAGATTGGTTTTAGTGGTATGTGTGTTAGTGTGGTTAGTGTAGTGGGTCCCTTCAACTCCCTCACTAACGCTTTCCTCTACCGAGTCACCGTCGTCGCCATTGAATGTCTCCAATGCGGTGGACGGCTCACTCTCATCGCTGCGATTCGAGTTTGAACTTAATTGATCTGAGAATAGAATGTCGTTAATAAAATTATAAGAGATTTCACTCCAACCACCCACAACGTAGGGCTCATTGTCAGCATCGTCTGTCATATCAACAGACGTTTGGCTAGCAATGTCTAATCTAACGATATCTTTCAAACGTTTCGTACCCTTAGTGTCTAGTTGCAAAGAAAACTCGTCATCCCTAGCATCGTAGAAGGAATCTCTACTTTGGTCTGGACTTAAATTATCAAGCGAATTCAGTTCTTCAAAGAGGCTGGGATGTGACTCTAGCTCAGCAAAAGATGCTTCATCTATGGTATCATCCATGGAATCAAAGGAACTCAGGTATTTGTGCATGACAAGGGCGCGTCGGCGTCTGCGTTTGATTGTGTCCAATAGTCTTTTGTCTTTAATAAACAACTTGCAAATGGTCCCTAAGAGGTTCAACGGATCAGGCCTAATAGTCGAGTCTCCATCGCTCGGTGTTGTGTCAAGGATGTTCGGTTGTCTTCGTAGGCACTTTTGAGACGCTTTACCTAGAGCGGAAATATCGCTCTTAATAGATTGAGACTCTGTGTTGGGTATGTCCGTTTTCTGCAGTGTGGAAATGGTTGGTTCTGGGGAAGAGTGTGGCTCCATTTCAACATCTGCTGTCGGCGGTGCAGTCTTTGGTTCTGAAAATACTTCAACAGTCGTTTGAGATTCAACGGGTACTGCAATTTCTGATGTGATTTCTGTACATGCAGTTGGTTCCGAAACGCTTGCTGCTGATATAGGCAGCTCTTCGGCTGTAGCTTTTGTTTCTAAAATAGCATCCATAGTGCTTTGTGGTAGTCCAATGGGAAGAAATGCAGTTTGAGACGCTATTTCTGAATCCAATAGCTCTGGAACAAATTCAGCCTCCGCTGGTGGCGCTTCAGCCGCAATTAACGACTCAATAGGAAGGGGTAAAGGATCTTCTGAGAATTCTGGTGGTTCTGTGTTAGTGACCAGTGACTCTGAATTGATATCGGCATTTTCGACAATAGTTTCTTGATCGGCTATAGATAATAAAGGCTCAGCATCAGCTGGTGCAGGTGGTTCCACTATCGCAGCCTGTGTCTCTGGAACGACTTCTGCAACTGGTTGTGCCTCTTCAGCCGCAGCTTTTGGTTCGCCTATCAATGATGAAGGCTCAGTAGTCTCAAGTGCTTCTACGATCGCAACTTGAACCGCTACCGGTTGCTCATGCTGGTCCAGCTTTATTAAAATTTCTTCCACCAATACTTCTGCGTCGGCTTCAACGGATACAGCATCATACAAGACTTCGATAGGCGTAGGTGGTTTTTCAATAGTAGCCACTGGATCAGTATCAATTTCCACTATTACTTTTTCATCGGGAAGTGATGCAGTAAGCATTTCCGCCGGAGCTGATATTTCTGCAATCGAAGCCCGTGTCTCTGGAGCGATTTCTGCAGCCGGTGGTGCTTCTTGAGAAGCAACTGTAGGTTCGACGAGGGATGATGACGGGTTAGATGGGACCTCAGCAGCCACAGTTGGTTCCACTATCACATCCTGACTCTCAGCTGTCGCTGGCAATTCGTCTGCTGCAGCTTGCGGTTCCACTATTACTTCTTCAACGGGAACTAATGCAGTAGTCATTTCCGCAGTAGCTGATATTTCTACAATCGGAGCTTGCGTCTCTGGAACGATTTCTACAGTCGGTGGTGCTTCTTGAGAAGCAACTGTAGGTTCGACGAGGGATGATGACGGGTAAGATGGGACCTCAGCAGCCACAGTTGGTTCTACTATCACATCCTGACTCTCAGCTGTCGGTGGCAATTCGTCTGCTGCAGCTTGCGGTTCCACTATTACTTCTTCAACGGGAACTAATGCAGTAGTCATTTCCGCAGTAGCTGATATTTCTACAATCGGAGCTTGCGTCTCTGGAACGATTTCTGCAGTCGGTGGAGCTTCTTGAGATGCAACTGTAGGTTCGACGAGGGAAGATGACGGGTTAGATGGGACCTCAGCAGTCATATCCTGAGTCTCGGCTGTCGCTGGCAATTCGACTGCTGCAGCTTGCGGTTCCAAAATTACTTCTTCAGCGGGAAGTGCTGCAGTAGGCATTTCCGCAGGAGCTGATATTTCTACAATCGAAGCTTGCGTCTCTGGAACGATTTCTGCAGTCGGTGGTGCTTCTGGAGAAGCAGCTGTAGGTTCGACTAGGGATGATGACGGGTTAGATGGGACCTCAGCAGCCACAGTTGGTTCTACTATCACATCCTGACTCTCAGCTGTCGGTGGCAATTCGTCTGCTGCAGCTTGCGGTTCCACTATTACTTCTTCAACTGGAATTGATGCAGTAGGCATTTCCGCAGGAGCTGATATTTCTGCAATCGAAGCCTGTGTCTCTGGAACGATTACTGCAGCCGGTGGTGAATCTTGAGAAGTAGCTGTAGGTTCGACGAGGGATGATGCCGGGTTAGATGGGACCTCAGCAGTCACATCCTGAATCTCGGCTGTCGCTGGCAATTCGTCTGCTGCAGCTGGCGGTTCCACTATTACTTCTTCAACAGGAAGTGATGCAGTAGGCATTTCCGCAGGAGCTGATATTTCTACAATCGAAGCTTGCGTCGCTGGAACGATTTCTGCAGCCGGTGGTGCTTCCTGAGAAGCAGCTGTAGGTTCGACTAGGGATGATGACGGGTTAGATGGGACCTCAGCAGCCACAGTTGGTTCTACTATCACATCCTGACTCTCAGCTGTCGCTGGCAATTCGTCTGCTGCAGCTTGCGGTTCCACTATTACTTCTTCAACTGGAATTGATGCAGTAGGCATTTCCGCAGGAGCTGATATTTCTGCAATCGAAGCCTGTGTCTCTGGAACGATTACTGCAGCCGGTGGTGAATCTTGAGAAGTAGCTGTAGGTTCGACGAGGGATGATGCCGGGTTAGATGGGACCTCAGCAGTCACATCCTGAGTCTCGGCTGTCGCTGGCAATTCGTCTGCTGCAGCTGGCGGTTCCACTATTACTTCTTCAACGGGAACTAATGCAGTAGTCATTTCCGCAGTAGCTGATATTTCTACAATCGGAGCTTGCGTCTCTGGAACGATTTCTGCAGTCGGTGGTGCTTCTGGAGAAGCAGCTGTAGGTTCGACTAGGGATGATGACGGGTTAGATGGGACCTCAGCAGCCACAGTTGGTTCTACTATCACATCCTGACTCTCAGCTGTCGCTGGCAATTCGTCTGCTGCAGCTTGCGGTTCCACTAATACTTCTTCAACTGGAATTGATGCAGTAGGCATTTCCGCAGGAGCTGATATTTCTGCAATCGAAGCCTGTGTCTCTGGAACGATTACTGCAGCCGGTGGTGAATCTTGAGAAGTAGCTGTAGGTTCGACGAGGGATGATGACGGGTTAGATGGGACCTCAGCAGCCACAGTTGGTTCTCCTATCACATCCTGAACTCTCGAGCTGTCGCTGGCAATTCGTCTGCTGCAGCTTGGCGGTTCCACTATTACTTCTTCAACGGGAACGTAGCTGCAGTAGGCACTTTCCGTCAGGAGCTGATATGGCAATTCGCTGCTGCGTCGCCACATTACTGGAGCTGCAGTAGCTGAGGTTCTACAATCGAAGCCTGCGTCTCTGGAACGATTTCTGCAGTCGGTGGTGCTTCTGGAGAAGCAGCTGTAGGTTCGACTAGGGATGATGACGGGTTAGATGGGACCTCAGCAGTCACAGTTGGTTCTACTATCACATCCTGACTCTCAGCTGTCGCTGGCAATTCGTCTGCTGCAGCTTGCGGTTCCACTATTACTTCTTCAACGGGAAGTGATGCAGTAGGCATTTCCGCAGGAGCTGATATCTCTACAATCGAAGCCTGCGTCTCTGGAACGATTTCTGCAGCCGGTGGTGCTTCTTGAGAAGTAGCTGTAGGTTCGACGAGGGATGATGCCGGGTTAGATGGGACCTCAGCAGTCACATCCTGACTCTCGGCTGTCGCTGGCAATTCGTCTGCTGCAGCTTGCGGTTCCACTATTACTTCTTCAACGGGAAGTGATGCAGTAGGCATTTCCGCAGGAGCTGATATCTCTTCAATCGAAGCCTGTGTCTCTGGAACGATTTCTGCAGCCGGTGATGTCCGCGGAGCTGATATCTCTCAACGAAGCCTGGCTCGGACGATTTCAGCCTGTCTTGAGAAGTAGCTGTAGGTTCGACGAGGGATGATGCCGGGTTAGATGGGACCTCAGCAGTCACATCCTGAATCTCGGCTGTCGATGGCAATTCGTCTGCTGCAGCTGGCGGTTCCACTATTACTTCTTCAACGGGAATTGATGCAGTAGGCATTTCCGCAGGAGCTGATATTTCTACAATCGAATCCTGCGTCTCTGGAACGATTTCTGCAGTCGGTGGTGCTTCTGGAGAAGCAGCTGTAGGTTCGACGAGGGATGATGACGGGTTAGATGGGACCTCAGCAGCCACAGTTGGTTCTACTATCACATCCTGACTCTCAGCTGTCGCTGGCAATTCGTCTGCTGCAGCTTGCGGTTCCACTATTACTTCTTCAACGGGAAGTGATGCAGTAGGCATTTCCGCAGGAGCTGATATCTCTTCAATCGAAGCCTGTGTCTCTGGAACGATTTCTGCAGCCGGTGATGCTTCTTGAGAAGTAGCTGTAGGTTCGACGAGGGATGATGCCGGGTTAGATGGGACCTCAGCAGTCACATCCTGAATCTCGGCTGTCGATGGCAATTCGTCTGCTGCAGCTGGCGGTTCCACTATTACTTCTTCAACGGGAAGTGCTGCAGTAGGCATTTCCGCAGGAGCTGATATTTCTACAATCGAAGCCTGCGTCTCTGGAACGATTACTGCAGCCGGTGGTGCTTCTGGAGAAGCAGCTGTAGGTTCGACTAGGGATGATGACGGGTTAGATGGGACCTCAGCAGTCACAGTTGGTTCTACTATCACATCCTGACTCTCAGCTGTCGCTGGCAATTCGTCTGCTGCAGCTTGCGGTTCCACTATTACTTCTTCAACGGGAAGTGATGCAGTAGGCATTTCCGCAGGAGCTGATATCTCTTCAATCGAAGCCTGTGTCTCTGGAACGATTTCTGCAGCCGGTGATGCTTCTTGAGAAGTAGCTGTAGGTTCGACGAGGGATGATGCCGGGTTAGATGGGACCTCAGCAGTCACATCCTGAGTCTCGGCTGTCGCTGGCAATTCGTCTGCTGCAGCTTGCGGTTCCACTATTACTTCTTCAACGGGAAGTGATGCAGTAGGCATTTCCGCAGGAGCTGATATCTCTACAATCGAAGCCTGTGTCTCTGGAACGATTTGAGCAGCCGGTGATGCTTTTTGAGAAGTAGCTGTAGGTTCGACGAGGGATGATGCCGGGTTAGATGGGACCTCAGCAGTCACATCCTGAATCTCGGCTGTCGATGGCAATTCGTCTGCTGCAGCTGGCGGTTCCACTATTACCTCTTCAACGGGAATTGATGCAGTAGGCATTTCCGCAGGAGCTGATATTTCTACAATCGAAGCCTGCGTCTCTGGAACGATTTCTGCAGTCGGTGGTGCTTCTGGAGAAGCAGCTGTAGGTTCGACTAGGGATGATGACGGGTTAGATGGGACCTCAGCAGCCACAGTTGGTTCTACTATCACATCCTGACTCTCAGCTGTCGCTGGCAATTCGTCTGCTGCAGCTTGCGGTTCCACTATTACTTCTTCAACGGGAAGTGCTGCAGTAGGCATTTCCGCAGGAGCTGATATTTCTACAATCGAAGCCTGCGTCTCTGGAACGATTTCTGCAGTCGGTGGTGCTTCTGGAGAAGCAGCTGTAGGTTCGACTAGGGATGATGACGGGTTAGATGGGACCTCAGCAGTCACAGTTGGTTCTACTATCACATCCTGACTCTCAGCTGTCGCTGGCAATTCGCGGCTGCTGCTGCAGCTTTCGGTTCCACTATTACTTCTTCAACGGGAAGTGCTGCAGTAGGCATTTCCGCAGGATCTGATATCTCTACAACCGAATCCTGTGTCTCTGGAACGATTACTGCAGCCGGTGGTGCTTCTTGAGAAGCAGCTGTAGGTTCGACTAGGGATGATGACGGGTTAGATGGGACCTCAGCAGTCACAGTTGGTTCTACTATCATATCCTGACTCTCAGCTGTCGCTGGCAATTCGTCTGCTGCAGCTTGCGGTTCCACTATTACTTCTTCAACGGGAAGTGATGCAGTAGGCATTTCCGCAGGAGCTGATATCTCTTCAATTGAAGCCTGTGTCTCTGGAACGATTTCTGCAGCCGGTGATGCTTCTTGAGAAGTAGCTGTAGGTTCGACGAGGGATGATGCCGGGTTAGATGGGACCTCAGCAGTCACATCCTGAATCTCGGCTGTCGATGGCAATTCGTCTGCTGCAGCTGGCGGTTCCACTATTACCTCTTCAACGGGAATTGATGCAGTAGGCATTTCCGCAGGAGCTGATATTTCTACAATCGAAGCTTGCGTCTCTGGAACGATTTCTGCAGTCGGTGGTGCTTCTGCAGAAGCAGCTGTAGGTTCGACGAGGGATGATGACGGGTTAGATGGGACCTCAGCAGCCACAGTTGGTTCTACTATCACATCCTGACTCTCAGCTGTCGCTGGCAATTCGTCTGCGGCAGCTTGCGGTTCCACTATTACTTCTTCATCGGGAAGTGATGCAGTAGGCATTTCCGCAGGAGCTGATATCTCTTCAATTGAAGCCTGTGTCTCTGGAACGATTTCTGCAGCCGGTGATGCTTCTTGAGAAGTAGCTGTAGGTTCGACGAGGGATGATGCCGGGTTAGATGGGACCTCAGCAGTCACATCCTGAATCTCGGCTGTCGATGGCAATTCGTCTGCTGCAGCTGGCGGTTCCACTATTACCTCTTCAACGGGAATTGATGCAGTAGGCATTTCCGCAGGAGCTGATATTTCTACAATCGAAGCCTGCGTCTCTGGAACGATTTCTGCAGTCGGTGGTGCTTCTGGAGAAGCAGCTGTAGGTTCGACTAGGGATGATGACGGGTTAGATGGGACCTCAGCAGTCACAGTTGGTTCTACTATCACATCCTGACTCTCAGCTGTCGCTGGCAATTCGTCTGCTGCAGCTTGCGGTTCCACTATTACTTCTTCAACGGGAAGTGATGCAGTAGGCATTTCCGCAGGAGCTGATATCTCTTCAATTGAAGCCTGTGTCTCTGGAACGATTTCTGCAGCCGGTGATGCTTCTTGAGAAGTAGCTGTAGGTTCGACGAGGGATGATGCCGGGTTAGATGGGACCTCAGCAGTCACATCCTGAATCTCGGCTGTCGATGGCAATTCGTCTGCTACAGCTGGCGGTTCCACTATTACTTCTTCAACGGGAATTGATGCAGTAGGCATTTCCGCAGGAGCTGATATTTCTACAATCGAATCCTGCGTCTCTGGAACGATTTCTGCAGCCGGTGGTGCTTCTTGAGAAGCAGCTGTAGGATCGACTAGGGATGATGACGGGTTAGATGGGACCTCAGCAGCCACAGTTGGTTCTACTATCACATCCTGACTCTCAGCTGTCGCTGGCAATCGTCTGCTGCAGCTTGCGGTTCCACTATTACTTCTTCAACGGGAAGTGCTGCAGTAGGCATTTCCGCAGGAGCTGATATTTCTACAATCGAAGCCTGCGTCTCTGGAACGATTTCTGCAGTCGGTGGTGCTTCTGGAGAAGCAGCTGTAGGTTCGACGAGGGATGATGACGGGTTAGATGGGACCTCAGCAGTCACAGTTGGTTCTACTATCACATCCTGACTCTCAGCTGTCGCTGGCAATTCGTCTGCTGCAGCTTTCGGTTCCACTATTACTTCTTCAACGGGAAGTGATGCAGTAGGCATTTCCGCAGGATCTGATATCTCTACAACCGAATCCTGTGTCTCTGGAACGATTACTGCAGCCGGTGGTGCTTCTTGAGAAGCAGCTGTAGGTTCGACTATGGATGATGACGGGTTAGATGGGACCTCAGCAGTCACAGTTGGTTCTACTATCATATCCTGACTCTCAGCTGTCGCTGGCAATTCGTCTGCGGCAGCTTGCGGTTCCACTATTACTTCTTCATCGGGAAGTGATGCAGTAGGCATTTCCGCAGGAGCTGATATCTCTTCAATCGAATCCTGCGTCTCTGGAACGATTTCTGCAGTCGGTGGTGCTTCTTGAGAAGCAGCTGTGGGTTCGGCGAGGGATGATGCCGGGTTAGATGGGACCTCAGCAGTCACATCCTGAGTCTCGGCTGTCGCTGGCAATTCGTCTGCTGCAGCTTGCGGTTCCACTATTACTTCTTCAACGGGAAGTGATGCAGTAGGCATTTCCGCAGGAGCTGATATTTCTACAATCGAATCCTGCGTCTCTGGAACGATTTCTGCAGTCGGTGGTGCTTCTTGAGAAGCAGCTGTGGGTTCGACGAGAGATGATGACGGGTTAGATGGGACCTCAGCAGTCACAGTTGGTTCTACTATCACATCCTGACTCTCAGCTGTCGCTGGCAATTCGTCTGCTGCAGCTTTCGGTTCCACTATTACTTCTTCAACGGGAAGTGATGCAGTAGGCATTTCCGCAGGAGCTGATATTTCTACAATCGAAGCCTGCGTCTCTGGAACGATTTCTGCAGTCGGTGGTGCTTCTGGAGAAGCAGCTGTAGGTTCGACTAGGGATGATGACGGGTTAGATGGGACCTCAGCAGTCACAGTTGGTTCTACTATCAGATCCTGACTCTCAGCTGTCGCTGGCAATTCGTCTGCTGCAGCTTTCGGTTCCACTATTACTTCTTCAACAGGAAGTGATGCAGTAGGCATTTCCGCAGGAGCTGATATTTCTACAATCGAATCTTGCGTCTCTGGAACGATTTCTGCAGTCGGTGGTGCTTCTGGAGAAGCAGCTGTAGGTTTGACTAGGGATGATGACGGGTTAGATGGGACCTCAGCAGTCACAGTTGGTTCTACTATCACATCCTGACTCTCAGCTGTCGCTGGCAATTCGTCTGCGGCAGCTTTCGGTTCCACTATTACTTCTTCAACGGGAAGTGCTGCAGTAGGCATTTCCGCAGGAGCTGATATTTCTACAATCGCATCCTGCTTCTCTGGAACGATTACTGCAGCCGGTGGTGCTTCTTGAGAAGCAGCTGTAGGTTCGACGAGGGATGATGCCGGGTTAGATGGGACCTCAGCAGTCACATCCTGAGTCTCGGCTGTCGCTGGCAATTCGTCTGCTGCAGCTTTCGGTTCCACTATTACTTCTTCAACGGGAAGAGATGCAGTAGTCATTTCCGCCGGAGTTGGCAATTCTACAATCGAAACCTGTGTCAATGGAACGATGTCTGCAGTCGGTGGTGCCTCTTCAGCTGCAGCTTGTGGTTGAACCATTACTTTGACAGAAGATTCTGTTTTAATTGGCGGTGGTAGGGGTTCCGAAGGGATTTCTGTTGGAGCTTGTGCCTTTTCCGAAACCATTTCAACAGCCAGTGGGGCTTCTACAGTTGTCGTTTGTTGTTCTACTATCACTTCGACGGAAGCTTCTTGTTTGTTGGAATCTAATTCAGGCGCATCTGTAGTTTCGATGGGCGCTGGAATTTTATGGACTTCAGCCCATATCTGTTTATCGATTTCTGCTGTCTTTGGAGATTCTTCAACTTCGGTTTGTGGTTCCACTGAAGGTGTTAATGGCTCGTCAGTGAATTCGGTTGGCGGCGGTGGCGGTGGATATTCGGGCTCAAAAGTGGTTGTTGTTGGCTCTGCGATTTCAAAAGTGGTTGCTTGTTGAGATTCATCTTCTAAGCGACAGCTGGACACGGTATGCGGTTCTGCATTTTCTTCCTCAATTATATCCAGTGAATGGTGTTCGAGTTCCATTTTACGAGAGTTTATTTCAGACAGGGCCAAGTCACTAAGTTCCTTCAGCGTGTGCATTTCAGTTGAAGTCAATACGCCTGGTTGTTCTGAGGCTGGAACCGCCAGCATGGGTCCGAGCGCCATGGCTGCAAGTATTTCAATAACTGAGGGCGTTTGTTCCCGTTGTGGTTCATCGCCCAGGTACTCTACGGCACTGTAACCGGTACAACCTTCGATACTGGCTGGATCGTCTGATTCGTATTGGGCTGTAACACAAACGACTGCTAAATGTCGATGCACAAATACGCTGAGATATTTAAGAGGAAGGGTTCTCGCATGGAGATCTAAAGGTCTTACTATAAATTCTTGAACTTACTAAAGGACAGGGTTAGCTTATTAAGGATGGGTAATACATAGGCATATATTTTATGTTCAGTTACCTGCTATGGGGGCCTGAGCCAGTTCATCGTTTTGATTGTCATCTTGAAACAACATGGGCGGTTCAGTGGACTGCAACTGAACCAGCGTGTTGGTAGTCTCCGTGATTAGCGGCTCATGCTCCTCGGGCAAAGTGTATGAGATTAGGCTGGTACGATCCACAAGTTCATCTAGCACAAGTTTTGTATTCTGTCCACCAATCAAGTGCTGGTTCAATAAACGATCGTTCAGCACGTTGCCGCGTAGCAGATCGAGTGAAGATTCCTCAGCATCGGAGCCCATTTCCGAGAGATCGCTAATCTCATCGGCGGTCTTATCGCCAATCTGGGCGCGTACATTTTCCTTGGGAGCCGGCACCAGCATACCTATGCTGCTCGGAGTGGCCGAACTTTGCAAGGAGCTGCGCTTCTTCTTGAAAAGCCAATTATCCTCCCAAGTTGCATCACCAATCATACTCGAGGAGACCGAGCCAATATCTGCAAAAGCGGAAGCCTGCAATAGTGCCTAATAAGATGGTCAGTAGAAAGAAACTCACCATCCTCCGATTCGGTAACGGAGGCTGAGAAATCAGGAAGTGGCACCATGTGTGCGGCTATGTAATCACTCAAAACCGATTCACGTTCCAGAGCCGCCTGCAAACTCAAGGGGGAATCGGTTTTTCCTCGCTGCAAAGCACAAATCGATGGCTTATTGGAAGGATATTCGCTTTTTTTAAGTCACACACTTACATTCAGTACCAGTTCATGGTCCGTTAGGCTGCAATCACTGCGTGGTTCTATGGAACTCCCGGACGTGGTGCTCAACGCTTCAGCATTGTAATTTTCATCAATGGTGTGACCACTCAAATCCGGTGTACTCTCCGAAATTAACCTCGTATTCCCTTCCTTATCCGCAATCTGCAAAAAGGTTTGCAACAAAGTAAGCCACGTTAGACCTTGACATTCGGCAGATTAACAAGTTATTGAACCCAGAAACATTTAAGCCGCTAAGACCCGGTGAAAAGTGGGTCCACCTAAGGTATGTTGAATAGACCGCGTTTCGTTGAGTGGCTGGCGAGGTGAATTGCACAACTTCCCCGTCTTATTGATTTCAGCCGTGACGTATTCAATTGGTATAAGTAATACCACATTTTATGGCCAGCAATCAAAGTTGTACGATTAGATATTGAAGTTGAAATGTAAGCTGAGCCATCAGCTGTGACTCATGCTCTCTCCCGAACCAATTACCAAGGATTCCTGTAGATAAAACTGATCCTTTAACTCGAATTCTAATATATTTACTTGCTGCTCGGGCTCCGTCATAATGCTGTAACCTGCTGATCTTCAGATATATTGGAAACCCTTTGTGCTAATTGTACATAAATTTTTGAAAAATTTATTATCCAATTAGCGACTGGGATTGGGTCAGTGAAAAGTTGCTTCTGCTGCCTTCTATGGGTACGTCCGTACGGTTGAAACAATCAACTGCAACTAATTAACAGGGTTCCTCGATGCGGATGTTGGTGGCTTGAGGAAGTCTGTCAAGTGCAGGTGGCTTGAATGAAAGCGAAAACTGAACGAAACAAATGTGGCGGAAGAGGGATTACAAGACAAAACGGACGGAGGTCTGGCAAATAAATGCCACAGGTGGCCATGAGGGATAGGTCAGTTGTGGTTTGTTTAAGTTTAATGCCAGCTAGTGCGTTTCGGGGAGTCATCTTAGGAACACAGAAGAGCTTTTTTGTTATCCGACTCAAATTCGGTTGGGGTTTCTAAAAATTACATAAAAATCCGACTCCATAGCCACTTTTAAGTATATTTTTATAGCCTTGCAAAGGGTACTATAAGTTTGCCCAGAAGTTTGCAAAATATTCATTTCCGACCCCATAAACTATATATATATTCTTGATCAGGGTGACGAGCTGAGTCGATTGAGCTTTGTCCGTTCGTCTGTCTGTCTGTTTCTACGCAAACTAATCTCTCAGTTTTGAAGCTATCGAGCTGAAATTTTGCACACTACTAATGTGTCGGAACCGACGGGATCGGATGACTATATCTCATAGCTCCCAAAGGAACAATCGTTTGGAAAACTAGTTTTAGTATGAAAAACTCTTTTCTTTTCAATGGAAACGTCTCCAAACTTTGTAATCGTAGGCTTTCTATGGTTTTTGACAATTCTATTAAGTTTTATTAAAATCGGACCACTATATGGTATAGCTGCCATACAGAAGATAGGTCTGAAAAACAGTCTTAGTTAGAAAAACATTTTTGGTTTAAATGGTAGCATCCTGCAATTTGGTATTTGTTTGTTTCACATGCTTTCACATAATTTTGCAAATTTTTGGCCAAATCGGATGACTATATCATATAGCTCCCATACGAAAGATTGGTCGGAAAATGGAAAAAAGATAATTTTTTTGAAAATATTTAAGCGAGCAATTGCAAGGGTATAAAAACTATGGCCCAGACGAAGTTAGCTTAGCTGTCTCGTTTAGTCCTTACTCATAAATAGGAAGAGATTATTGGTACCAAAAAGACTTGGGCTACTCTCACTCGAATTAAGGAATTTTAACTAGGTAGTTCTTAAAAGCCCTAAAGCTGGCCAAATGAGCCAAGTATTACCAAACGGTTTTTTTTTTAACAGAGGTTCTTAGGTTTTCGGTACTGAAAGGGTTGATAGCAGCACTTTTTCCAATATGCATAACGAGCTGGTTTCCCACTGTGCCGGGAAACGTCATAAACAATGAATGATATTTTCATAACTTTCATTAAAACTTTACTAAACTTTACTTGCTACTTTTGTTTAACCAACACAGCAAATAAATAGTTAACTTTATCAATAGTTTACTGTACCTTGTTTAGCACCGCTGTGGCCAATAGATCTTGATAGATTTTTGGCTCAAAATAGTGCTCGGTGCGATGGCGCCGCTTTAGACCAATGCCATTGCCATGATCCTGACCGAGCTCAGCATTTGAGCGCGTATCGAGGCTAATCTCGGACACGGCTCCGCCCACACCGTTTAAGGTGTTGCTGCTGCTGCGCAAGGTTTCGGCAATGATGGTCTCAATGAGAGTGCGCAGATGTGTCTGCGAGATGTTTAGCCCGGTGTTGTTACCAATTTGCTCATTGTTGTTGTTGTTGTTGCTGTTATTGTTAAGGTTGTTGCTGCTGCCGTTGACAATGGCGGGCAAATCTGAAAGCATGTGGCAAGAAAGGAATTTTTAGAGCTGACTTTTTAAGCCAAGTTAGCAAAGTTAGGTACGAGTCCAAATACAAAAGAAAAGTGAAAATTGGTTTACTTCTAGCATGGCAAAGAAAGTGTGTGAGTGTGTGTGTGTGTGTGTGTGTGTGATAGAAAGAGAGAGGTAGAGTGAGTATGTGTGGTGGTTATTGAAGTACAAGCCATACCTAATTTCACCTCAATGACGTAAAAGACGTAAAACACAATTACAGCTATAACGGCATACACGCCCGTTACAAGTCCCAACGTAAAGTCCATGCTGCATGCACATACGAGCCGGAGAGTTGCCTATACGACGTAACGGCGATAAGCTGGCCGCAATTGTTTATATTTATTTGTTTATTTGCGTCTTTAACTTTTCATTGATGCCACACAAAACTGTTGTTAATTATATTAAATAAATATTTAGACATTACACGCTTGAGCAGCCAAGCACCCAATTTGCCAGGTCAGCCCCATCTTGGCCAGCTCAACTGAAGCTGAAAAATGGCCTATTCGCTCTCGCATATCTATCATTTGTTTCTATTGACATGTTAACTCTTTGAGTCTATTAACGTTTTGCGGTAAACTCAAGCGAATAATGAATCGCCCCGAAGTTATCTGTTTTGCCTTACAATGGAAGTTTGTTGTTGTTGTTGTTGTTGCTGTCGTTTTTATCATAGTTTCTGGCGCTTCTCTGATATTTCAATTTGTTGTTGTTTCTTTTTATAGCCGTTACTCATTCAGGTGTTTGCAGAAATGTCACAGTTAGAAATTCATGCCGCAGATTTGCATATCAATATGAGAATAACCCAGCGGCAACGAGTAGATCTCCCGATCTCGAGACCACTTCTACCTGTTCTGATTCCGACTGTACAAAGTTCAGGGTTCAAGCCAATTTCCGAGTTGTACGCAGTTCGAAATCATTTCTACAATTATCAAGTCGTACGTAATTTTTTTTTTTAGTATTTTTGCATGTGCTTAACATTTGTGCCCAGCGCCATTTGTGATTTAAGTGGCCTCTGATAACTGGCCACGCCAACCTTTGCCACTGTTGCCAAGTTTACGACAACAAGCTACAAGCTTCGGTTTCTCAAATTATGGAAAAATATCATATATGTATATATAATGGCATATATATTATATATATAGGTATTGTCAATGCTAAGATACATCAAAGAGGATTTAATAGTCGGCTCTTTGTAGCCGTGGTTTGTCATTCAATAAACAACTTGGCCACAAACCAAATAGAGTTATCAACATCTGATATATTAGCCAACAAATATTTATACATCGATAAATCAATAAATATTGAAAAGAACTCTAGATAGTTTAGGGTATTTTGTGATGAGTATCTTTTGGATATTAGCAAAGTTGTGAGCTTGCTTGCATACTTTACAAAAGAGTAAGCGCAATGAAAATTAGCAACAGTTCAATTAAGTAAACCATACTTAGTCTCAGCTTTTATATATGCCGTCATGGCAACTATATCTGACCTATGTAATATGGATCTAAGTAAAAACATATTTCTGATCTCTACTTCTATCAATTCAGCTCGCTTTGCGATTTCTCAAGGTAAATAAACTATATATATTCTTGATCAGGGTGATGAGCTGAGTCGATTGATCGTCTAGTCTCTCAGTTTTGAAGCTATCGAGCTGAAATTCTGCACAGAGTCTTCTTTTTGCTGCACGGGACTAATATGCCGAAACCGACCTGATTCGAAAACCTTATCTCATAGCTCCCATAGGAACAATCAGTCGGAAAACTAGTTTTAGTGAGAACAACTTTTTTGTTTACAGTGGAAACGTCTCCAAACTTTGTATTTATAAGTTTTCTTTGCTTTTTTATAACTCTGACAAGTTTGATGAAAATCGGAAAACTATAAGGTATAGCTGCCATACAAAAGATAGGTCTGAAAAACAGTCTTAGTTAGAAAAACTTTTTTGTTTTTAATGGTAGCATCCTGAAATTTTATATTTGTTTGTTTTACATGCTTTAACCTAATTCTACGAATTTTTGTTTAAGTCGGATGACTAAATCTTATAGTTCCCATGGGAACTATCGGTCGGAGAATGGATCGTTGTGGGAAAAAGATTATTTTTGAAACCTGCACCGACGCAGTTAGGTTAGAAGCAACAAGTAAGAAAGTTGGTCAAGCTTGTAAAGTGCTGCCCATCGCTGTACCAGCCAATGCTGCTCAGTATAAATGTGTGATTTTCCAATAACTCGGCTATCTTCATCCGATCTTCAACATTCCTTTGGCAGATCGATAAATATTGTTGATAACTACATGTGTCAGGAAGGTAGGAACCTTCTTTCTATAAAATTGTGGCAGATAGGATGTTCGGAGGCGGGAGGTGGCCTAAGTTGATCTGCCGGTGGGTCTTAAACCTTAAGTTATTCTTCCATACATGTCGAAGCTCTATCTCTGGTCATCTTTGTATGTTCACACGGACAGACAGACGGACTTTAAGGGGTCGGAGATGCCTGCTTCTAGAAGCTAATATACTCTGTGTACATTTGGTACAGAGTATACAAATTTAGCTGGCTATCTGTGTAGATATCTAGGGGTTTTATGACAAGAAGACTTTATTCTTGCTTTCGCTGTTGTTCATAGCTTTAAATTGCTTATAACTTGGTAAATTAGAGATGAACTCTTGTCAAAGACTTCACCTGAAATCGTTACGAGGTTTGTGAACTGCTGTTACGATCTGAGAGGCTGCACATTTCTTCAAGCTTAAACAACACGCTCTTTTCGAAATAAATCTTAGAGAACTTCCATTCCCTCATACCGGGAAATTCCAACCCGCACTACCCACACTTCGAGACGATTAGTTCAAGAGAATTATCTATAGTTTATGCCAGAAATCAGTCACATTTTATAAAAACATTGAACAGTCCATAAAACTTGTTTCTATTTTCTCCTGTTGTTTTATAGTAATATTTATTTAAAAAACACTCAACAGAAAGTTTACGATTTGTTGTTAATATATATTTATATATATATATATTTTTTTTTTTACACATTTAGGTTCATCATAATTGGTTGTTAATCTCAAGTTTTGGTTAAACACAATACATGGCTCCAAGCGGCCGAGCGATCATTAATATTTATTAACATTGATTAAGCATTTTCCTGGTTTTTTTTTTGCCTCACGACTATAGTTTTGCATTTTTTCCACCTCAGCTTGGGGGTCAAGGTTGGCAATAACTCATACACGTAATTGGTGTCTTCTGCAGATTAGTCTACACGGTGTGTGTTATCTTTGTTCTTCTTTTTTTTTTTTTGGTTATTTTTCAAATTGTATATACATTTCATGTTATCATTATCATTGTGTTATGTGCACACGCTTTTACTTTGAACGTTGGACCAGTAAAAGCGATTTAGCGCGATTTTTTGGATTTTTAATTTTTGCTTTTTTCCGATTCCGGCTTTTGCTTGCGTTCAGGGCGCTTCGCGTCTGGCAACTAAAGCAGTTCCAGCACCCTGCCGGTGCCGAGCGACAAGCGTCTAAACGCTCACACGCACACACACACACACACACATCAATTGGCGGTGTATCGGCTCAGCAGCTCTCTTTGGAGTATTGGTTATTTACATGAGAGTTTTGTTGCCGCATAAATTGTCAAAATATTGCTTGGAACATGACAGAGCTAAGGTGTCAATCAATTAATGTTAAACTACCTTTCAGAACCAGTTGCCGGGGCACAGTGCGTATGATTAATGCCTATCTCAGTTTGTCATCTGGTTAAGGCCAACTGTTGCTACAATGCTTAACTGCTTACAAAGTGTTGTGCTTTTGTGTGTTGTTTTCGGCACTTCAAATAAGCGAAGCGACTTATCAACTGGTGTTCATTATCAGACAACGTTATCAATGGCTAGTGACCGCGATTTTCGTCTGGTGTGTGAGTGTGTGTGTGTGTGTGTGTTAGGGCTGTCATTTAACTTTGCTTTTTGTATTTGGTATTTATTTACTGATAATTTTGCAGTGCTTCGAATTTATGCTTATGATGGTTGAATCATATTACGTATACGACAAGGCTACATATTAATTCTAAACACTAATTTACTGATGCAGGCAGGTTAAATTACATGGTTTTACTTCAATCAATTGGAACTTACCTCCCTTAAGCGCCTGTGCGCACAAACTGTTCTCCACATTGATAAGCAGGTTACTTAGTTTCGCATGATATTTATCGAAGAGTTGCAAATCTAAGTTGCAGTTGTGTGTGTGTGTGTTTGTGTGTGTTGAGAGGAATGTGTGGTAAGTTAAGTTAATGCATATGAACAACATAAAGTATGCCACAAAGCCGTCCCAGCCTAAAAGTAGGCAGTATTTTCCAAAATGTTGCTGGCAACACCTGCTGCCAGACTCATGTAGCCAATAAGCAGAAAGTTGGTGTAAAGTTCAAGGCTGCAAACCCAATTAGCAACCGGCACGGAAGCCGGACGTAGCAAATTTGTATCTTTCTCAGAACATAATTACTTTAAAATTTAACTAAAATGGATTTAATATTTTCTTTTTAGCTGATCTGTTCTCGATGCCGGATAACAGCGATGTTTCTTCAAGCATGCTGCTACCAACCTAAGAACCACAGGGGTAAACAGATTGGTTCGGTGCCGTTTCAGTTCACTGGTGAGTTTTAAGTTGACAAGCACTTACTTTTAGACAATTTCAAAAACCCTAAGAAAAGTTTTAAACGACTCTTGATTGAATTAAGCTTCGCCAGTTTCCCCTTTACAAGGGAGATCACTTATACACCGAATTGATCCTCAGCAATACCGATGACGATGAAAAGGGGCTTTAAGGATGAGTTGCAATTGTCCGGCATTCCTTTCTGTTGAAGTTGCTAATTGATTTGCCTTTAGGGTACGATATTCTGAATAATATTGCACCTCTAGCATCTTTTTTGAAGTGAAACTCTAAAGCACAAGGCCAGCATTTATGAATTCATATTTTTTTCGATAGGTAGATAAGAATTTGTATGCTATACGTATGTTTTCTAAGAATACGGCTCTCAGATTGACCATTATTCCATCTGAGGCTCTCTTATGTGTTTTTCTATTGAAGCATCCACCATCTGGATAGCAGCTTTCCTACACTCAAGTAGTATATCCTCAAATCATAGTCATTTGCAAGGCTTATTGTCATTTCTTGCTGTCGTAGTTTTCATTGGTGTATGTTCTTAGCTACTAAGCTCCACGAACCCACCCCATTTTTTATCAGCCTAGTTCCTGCTTTCACTTAAGAGAGCTCGAATGTGGTACATGTTCTCTTTTATACTAAGACATGGTTCATCACGTTTCTATTTGTGATAATTCGAGCTTTAAGTAGCTTAAAATGCCTATTTTGAACCTTTTTAGACACATTTTGTGGGAAAAATATTATAATGTTTGATATTATTGCAAAGTATTACTTCTTAGCTTTAAAATAAACTATTGCAATTAGTTTTACGGTTTTTATTAGCAAAGATATGCCATTTTGACTGTGCCTAAAACTATTAAACTGTCTACTGCCCAAAAATATGCTATGCTAATATTAATCCTTAAGCAAATTAATAACAACATCCAATGCATATCTATAGGCTATCCAAAATATGCTGATTTTGAGCACATGTACTCTAAATGGCATATCTTCGTTTCAAAAAATCGCAGAAATATTTGTAATAGTTCATTTTAAAGCTAAGTAATAGTACTTTACCAACAAAGCCAAGTGAGCCAAAAGAAAAGATGATGTTAGCCATAAAATAAGCCTATAAATGGTAAAAGCACGTTTTTTGGAAAGCTTTAGGATCAAATTAGCAAAAATCTAGACGTGATAAACCATTTTTGAAAAAATATTCGTGTTCAGCACCTGAAAATTATCTATAATCAGGAGAAAACCTTGTACCTTGCTGCCTAGTGAAATCAAACAAGCTCAATCACATCTTTGGTTTCAACTTACTTTTCAAAATGCCACAAATTTTATGGAAACTGAAACCCGGAACAGGCCTTTAAACGAAAGGTTTGCCATCAGAAGAAGGTGTTAAACTTGAAACTTGAGACGTGGTGGTTTGCCAAGTGAAATAGGTTAGCTGTATCTCAAACATTTTCTCAAATAAATCCCTTGGCAGAAATGAATTTCTAAAAAGGTAGGAAACTGAGCAAATTTCACAAATTTAATCACTTTGTTCAATCACTAAAAAGTGGGAAACTGTGGCAGTTATACACAAAAACTAGTAGAGTGATTTGCATCGAAAAAAAGTTTTAAAATAAACAAATATCTTGATCCTAGGGTAGGTACGTGGTGTGGTTCGGTTCGGACTATCAATTTCAGAACCATAACTCGGAATTATAGAAGGTCTGCAGCCTTGACGCCATATTCGCCCTAAGTTTAACCACAATTACATTTTCCTACTTCGCATACTTACAATTTTCACTTTTGGACAATTGTCCCACTTTGATATGCTCCAGACTGCCGCCCAGCATTTCTGCCACAATTTCCTCCACATATTCGCGTATCTTGGCACGCTCATCCAGCTGCATGATGTGTGCTCCAATCTGGCTGACACTCTCCAAGTCTGCATGGGATGAAGCATTGTTGTTGGGAGGCGCATTACAAGCAAATTGGTTGGCTCTACTCACGCATTGTGCTATCTTGGCCATCGCCAGTGATGGGTATGTAAACCTCGCTGCGTGCTCGCATGGGATACACAAATTTGTGCTGATTGAAAGACATTTGCTCGGCCACCCAGGAGGAGGTTTGGGCCAGTGATTCCTTTGAGTTGTGACAGAGTTGGCACTCCCATTTGGCCTCTTTGGGCCGCCAGTTGGCGCACTTGAGGCCACGACAAATGTATTTCGCACACGTGCAGCATGTTTCGTAGCTGTCGAAAGGGGAGAGTGGAATGGAATCAGAGGGACACACTAGACCGAAATTGCTTACTTCTTCGCCTGGCTTAAGTCCAAATCCGCACAGCAGACATTACAGTTGATATCCTCGTTGGTTTCCTCTTTGCGACTCGATGATTTCTTCTCAGCGATTTTGCTGCAAGAAGAGAGAGAGAGAGAAATGGAACAAATTAAACTGGTTAAAGGTAGACCAGAATAGAACTCCAGCGGCCACTTTCTCTTTTCCGATTAGTCAGCTCGAATTCAACTGATGACGCCTCAAACTGCTAACTGTTCAACTTAACTGTTTTTAGCCAGCAAAAGGTTGTTCAACTTTTAGAAGGTCAGGCAGATAATTTATGAACATAGAGAACAACCACTAATTAGTTGAAAAAACAGTTGCTAAAAAATTAATTAAATTTTTAAATAGGCACTCTCTGGCGCTGGCTCTCCTCCTGTTTGTTTTTTTTTTTTTTTTTGTTAGTCCATTGCATAACAGGCAAAAGGCGGAAAAGAAACCACAGAAACCTGTTGGAAAAACCCGCAAATCAAAAAGAAAAACCCAGCATGTGTGTGTGTGGTGTGTGTGTGTGTGGCTGTGCCATGTTTATTCAACTTATAAAAATAATCAAATATTATTTATCACACGCTCATTGCAAATTCTCTTTACACTTAACAATACGGAATGGAAGGATTTGGGTAGGCCGAATCAATGCACTATGATTATGTCAGTCATTTACAATCTATGCAAATTTTGGTTTGCAATTGAATTTTGTGTCTTACGGCTGAAATCTACATACATGTGTTGTGGAATACACAGAGAGAAAAATGTGAAGTTCCTACTTCCCTAACCTTTATTTAGATTTGAATTGAATCGAAGGTAAAGTTGAAAATATCTTGAACATTTTGTCTCCCAGCATTGAAATAGGGAGAAAGCGTTGTTTAAAGAGCCTTCCAGTCCCCCTCATCGGTAGACTTCGCCTAGACTTTATACTATTTGCTTAACTCGAAAGTGGGAAGTTTGAATTGTTTCCCAGAAATACAAAAAAAAAAAAGTTAAAAAACTGTTTAAAGTCAGAGTTCAATGAACACAGCTTAAGGTTACCCAATGTCCGAAATTCGACATTTAAAAATTATGCACGGATATTCAAGCCATTGTTTCGTATAGAAAGAGTACTGGTTGCTAGCAGAGTTACCGCACCGGTTTGCATTCTGATAAAATGTGCTTATCTCTACTTGTATACATAGGTCATGCTTTATTTAGCCTGTTTTTATTGGATAAGTAATACAAATCGGCAGTTGAAATAAGTTACAAAGCAAACTTATAATTTCAATTACTCAATTACAATTTCAAGAAAGAGAATTGACATTGTTGCCTTTCCTATGTAGCCGAGCTTTACAAAAACAATTGAGCTGCTAGGGCTTAGGCAGTGTGTTTTAAGCAGGGGAAGATATCATGATGCAACAATACAGGTGGGGCGGTGTCAGTGTGATGCGTACTTTTGCCAAAAGCTTCCGCTACAAAAGTACGCGCAGCACTGAACGTGAAGGTACTTTGTAGAGAACTCACACTGATGCCACCTTACCTCTCTTGTTGTATCATGGGAAGATATTGTAAGCAGGGGAGTTGAATTGAAAATATTTTCAAGCATAGAAATTGGGCAGAGAGCTTTCAAAAACTTATCTTATACTCCGCTGCTGCCGACGCACAAGGAGAGGAAGAACATATATATATAGAATTGTTGTGAAGCTTTAACAATGCGCGTTTAGTTCTTGTGTCGCTGATTTCCCGCGAATCCTTCAGAGTAAAATGAACATTGAGAACTTAGCAATGCCAAGATGTAATTAAACAACCACTGGTTCGAAGTAACAAGCTAAGACCACACATATTTATGTGATTTGGCAACGAATTGAAGTTTAGCCTATGCGTTATTATATCGAATTAATAGTGTAAGTCGGTTAAATGCTTTTGATATTTCATTCGTTGAATCAAAAGTTTGTAAATACTTAAGGTTTCATATCGATTACCTTGTGTTTGTTTATAAGATAAGGGAACAAGCCTGGTATCAACCTGAATGGAAAGTGGTAATTGTGTGAAACAGTTTGTTTAGCAAATTGACTTTGTATAGATAAGTAAAGATTTGTAGGATGAAGATTTTTATATGTATTATCCTTATTATCGCAGGCTCCTACAATCAGTTCAGAAATGGCAACAAAAAAGTTGTTGATGATGTGTTAATAGGTGAGAAAGATTAAGTAAACTTCTACTACAACAGCTAGAAGAGCTGCCTAATAGTCTTTTTGTATTCTATAGGAATAATTGATTCTTTTTTGAATTATCAGTAATTTTGTGCTGGAATTTAAGCTAAAATTGATGACAATTTGGTTTTTATGGGCGAAAGAGATGAGGGAAAATAAACCTGAACAGTAAAAGCAAGCAAATTTGCAGAATAGAATGTTAAATATTCTTAGGTCAAGAAATTTGGAATCGAACTTTCTTAAATGAATCAAGAATTACTTAAATTAATGCGTTAGAATGGATTGCCACGGTGAAGCAAACTTCATGGAGTTCTCTTAATAGGCGAGAGAATCAGTTGAGATTCTTAAACTTTCCTTTTGCCTTGAATATTCCGCCTACTGAGAGAACTTCATGAAGTTTGCTTCACCGTGTAAATCCAGTCTTATTGTGTTAATCTAAATTTAAAATTCATAAGGGTTCTAGGGTTACTTGAATGAAACTTGGTCCATGTGCCTCTGATATAAGTAGACTGCTGTATTACTTGAATTCAACTCGATCAGAATCAATTGACTATAGCACAAGGCATAACAAATTGTTAAAAAAGAATTGTTTTGTTCACAAATTCGAATCAATTTACTCCCTCTTGCCTTTCGATTGTTCTTGATTGCTTTCATTTGGTTTCACAATTTCTCTCTGTGTACTCACAATAAATCTGCGCCGGACTTGGCTACAACGTGCACAAAATCTCAATCGCATCAAATTTACTTTTTTTTTTTTTTTTTTTTAAGTTATGCCAATGAATTGGCAACAAAAAAAGTTTCGCAATCGCTTACAAGTCAAACAAACAACAACAAATTAAATGTTGGCCATAAGCAAAACAGAAATGAGAAGAAGAATAAACAAGCGAAATTTGTTAACACTTTCTACGTATTTGCACAGTTAAAATATATAAATTAAGTAATTTCCATACGTCTAACATTAAGAATAGAACACAAGCAAAATTTATCAACTAGAAACTCAGTCCAAACATCCTTTGCTGCTGCAATTGGTGTGTGTTGTTGTTGTTGTTGTTGGTGCCGCCACATTATAGTTGTTGCTGCTGATGCTGATACTGGCGCTGGCGAAACCTCATGCGTCTGCGTGCCCAATACTCATAATTATTATCCACATTCTCATAGTAGATTTCCTCCTCCCCCTCATTACTGTTCTCATCCCCCCAATAATCCTCCGTGTTTGGCTGGCGTCCGAATATGGGATCACTGGTGGTCAGCTTCAGCAGCACCACCTCCATGGTGCAGACCATGAACAGAAATGCAAACACCGCAAAGCTGATGGGCAGGCAGAGCATTTTCTCCACCTGGCAGATCAGCACGGAAGCAAACAACATTTCTGGGTGGGTGTCTTTGTTTTGTTAGTTTAATTTTGGAATTTTTATTCGGTTGATTAACTGTTGTTTATTACTCCCGCGCTGCTTGCTTCGATTTGAATTTGGCATGGCACACGAAGTTGAGTGTTTTGAAATGGGTTTGCGAGTCTCCGACACTGACAACTTTCTCGGACAAGGTTTGCGATTGTTGTGCGCAAATGGCTTTGAGCGTACGCGGTCAACAGCTGAGATTCAGTTTCGTGCCGGTTTTTTGCCCACAGAGACAGAGAGAGAGAGAGAGAGAGCGCAAAACCAGCTGAAAGCCAGACAGACGGGCAAAAAAAACTGGTTAATGACGTAAGCTTTGGCTCGAAGAGACGTATTTATTTGCTGATCCTGCTGCAGCACGACTAGACCAACTTTAGACAGAGCAGCGGGGCGGCATCTGGTCAAGCAGGAACCCAGCCATGCTATAAATTTATTTTTGCACATATTTCTTCAAATGAAACTGTTTGGCTATCTGTCAGCTGGGACCCCATCAGTCCCCCACATGCTAATTGTGAGAAACATTCCGTTAAACGTGTTTTCGACACAGGAATTAAGTTATATTAATTTATGCATAATTTAAATAGTTTTTTTTTTTGCTTTGCGAATTGATTAATCAATTTAATGATGATTCCCTTTATTTGCTATTTATTGGTTTATTGGCTATTTATGGGGTTTGTTTTTGGCGCCGCAGTTTAAAAATAGTTCCTTCAATCCAAAAAAGAATGTCACACCTCAGAAAATTAGCCAGAACAGCCGGTGGAAGTGACAAAGACCTCAATTGATTTGAAACATTTATAAATGTGAACAAAACCTGAACAGAAGTTTTCATTGACGATAAGGTTATAACAATTATGCAATTCAAGCAAATTTTTAAAATACGCAATTGAAGTTTGCTTATTTTATGGGCACCGCCCAAAAGCAGGCTACACTTTTTTTTTTGCACACTAGCAAATAGTGTGGCAAATAAAATGGCAGGCAGCTTACGAACTTTTATTTCAATTATTTCAATTACAATTTGAAATTGTTCAAATAATCCAGTACCTGCTTTGAATATTTACCTGAATGTGAGTTCAATAACATATCTTTAAGATAGTCCAAAATGGCACAAATGTAACTTGGGCAAGCAAAAAGGCAGGCCTACATCGTATATTCAACAGCATTGAAAGGGCTTTAGTTTTGGCTTCATAGCCAAATAACAATGCTAATTGGCAGCTAAGACCTTTTTTTAAACAAATCCGACTCTTCGTTGCCCTCATTCAATACTTTCTGCGGGAAGCTCATGCTCATCTTTTGGTTCGTATAGTGCTGCTTGTTGAGTGTTTTCCAAGCTCTTTTGTAAATATGTAGACCAACTTGTATATGACAGCTATGTAATATATTCAATCAATTTTTATTAATATCTGGCATGTTTAAAGATCCTACCATTGAAACAGAAAGTATTTTCTGATTAAGACTTGTTTTTTGAATGATTTATCATTTACATCCATAGCTTCCAAATATTGAACAATCTTTGTAGAAAAGACAAATTGAATTAAGGTTTTCTTAACAAGATCCTTTATCTCATCTTCTATCTGTCAAATTAACTAATAATTAACAGAGAATATGTTAAATCGGCTCAAAGACTATTTGTTTGTTCTGTACCAAAGGTACAAGGAGTTTATTAAGCAGGACTTAAGAGCCAAAAACCTCTTTGGGAGCTCCGGTGCACTGGTTCAGTTCTCAAAATTTAGTAAAAGATAGAAACCTAATTTCTCCTACATTTTTATAGATAGAAGACTCCTTCCCTCTGTACATATATGTTGGTAATCAGGATTGTTTCTCGATTCTTTGAAAAGTTAGTCAAGTTATGAGCAAAGGATTGTTCGGCACTTTTGTTGGTAAAGAGTATATTTTATATTAAGTCCGACTTGACCGACTTTCTTACTTGCTTAGACCTTACTTTTCTAGGGCAGCTATATAATATAGGCGCCGAATTTCAACCATATTTAGTGGAATCATAAGAAAGCATTCAAAACTAATTAGTATGAAGTTTGCAGCTGCTTCCAAAGAAATGTTGAAGAAATATATATAAATATATAACCTTTTGTGCTCGGAGATGGTGTCTTCTTGTATGTGTTATAAATATTTGGACAATTGTATTATATCCTCTACCCAAGGGTTTACAAATTCTTTTATATATACACCTAAAGGCGTGTAGGTAAACATGACCAGTACAGACAGGACGATGGCCCAAACCGAGCTTCTGCATATCATGTGCGAAACTCAGACATTGTCGTGTAAGTCAGCCAGGTTATTGGATATCCTTAACAGACTGACTATGACTGTCTCAAAAAAGCCAGGCGAATGGCTGACACTTCTTATATAATCTCTAGTATCTCGGTAGGTCCGATGGGAATTCCTAACTGAAGTTCCTATGCTTCCCTTAGCTGACAGCCGTATGTTTTAAATTATAGGGTATAGAAATATTCATCATCGTGTCACTCCTCATGGCCGTGGTACTTGCATCCTTATTGTAAATTAACTAAGATGTAATTGCCACATGTCAGTTTTATTTTGGCTAACTTTGCGGAACTGTGTTAAGATATTTTGCAAACACTCGCACACGCTCGCACACACATTTCTCGACCATAACCAGCTCTGGCTGCGTCTTGCCAATAATCCACTTTCGACCGCAAATGCTTAACATTTTTGTGGCTTTTCACTTGCCACAAATTTGACATGAAATCTAACCAGTTTTGTTCTCACTTTGTGTACATTAAGCAGAATGTGTACTGTGTCATATGCGGCTAAGATGACGACGTTGACAGGCGTTAATGACATTTAACTAACTTTCCACATTTGCTGGCTACAACTGGCTGCTTAGTTTTCTGTTTCAATTCTGGGCCAATTGAGTTCCAGGTCGTACTGTCATCTGATTAAACAAACGGTGTGTGTAAATCTACAGAATATTCATAATAATAAGTGCCAATTAAGTTGTTTGATTGAAGACAAACAGTTGGCTAATTGTTATTGGCAATTCGTGACTTTTTTGCTGAATCGGCATACCCTGCCCTTTGTAAGGTGACAATTTCCGTTCGTCATTCCCTTTCCGTCTTTTGTTCGTTCTGTCTGGCTTGTTGGCCAAATTTGAAGAAGTCCGAAGTCACGGACTGTTTTGGCATTGTTATGAAATTTAACGGTATACGAGTACATATCAATGGGGCACCACCTGCTGACCATTTGGTTACGCAAGCCTTAATTAAGGCGCAACTGTTCAATTGTGTTGCCGGTGGCCAAAACCCGTCCGCCTAGTGGTGCAAAAACGGTTACAATTATGTCAAATCTTGTTTTATGTGAAATTTTTCAAATACTCTCGAATGCCTGGCGGCATTTTTCCCACACGCAAGGCGAAATGATGAACACGTAATAGAAATGAAACTGCAGCCAGTTTCCGTCTTAATTTTCATCTGCAAAAAGTTGCCGCACGTGCACGAAGCCTAATCAAATCACGTACTGCAAGTCGGTTTTCATACGAGACGAAAATAGCAACACTTACCCCAGCAAATGTTGGGCGCCACATTGCAGCAAGTAGGCGCCACCGATGAGACCAACCACACTAGTCAGGCCCAGGAAGAGGCTGCTGCCGGCACCGCCGCGTGTAAATGGAAGCTCCATAAGGTTTATGTAGGGGCGCATTAAGCGCTTACACCACTGCGAAGTTGAGTTTGGCATTGTGAATTTCAATTTGAATCTCGATTACGAGGGGATTTGCATTGAATTCCATTGAAGCACACACACACACACAACCACAAAGGCAACAAAACCCTAATCCCACTCGAATTCCACCTCACGCACTCGTCAATTTTGAATGAAATAATGAAGTCTGCTGGTGACCACGTCGAACTAAATAATGCTTAGCGATTTGGTGCCACAGAAATCAACAAAAAACTTTGTCCATACTATCCATATCTTTGTTAGTTGTTGTTATGGTCGTTTCAGGGCTTCGTCTAGCCATATGATTATACTTTGGCCACAGTTCTTATCACAAGTTTCATTCAAGTTTTTTTTCATTTTGCATTCACTTATCGAGATTTGGTTTTCTTTCGTTTTTACGCCTTTAATCGTAAAGTCAAAGGGGAATACTGCAAAGGTATGCAGGAGGCAGATTGAAGCTGTTTCTTAATGAGCGAGTACTTAAATTTTGGTCTAAGTAGATCAAAAATAGAAAAGGTTGTTGGGAAAACACTGTCAGAATGTTTGAATTGACAGAGAGCAAAAAAAAACCTTAAAGGTCTGTTTAGGGAGCGATATGTTCTTGTTGAGTGTGCTACCATATTCGGATCTCTTTCTTTTTATCTCACATTCTCTCGCTCATGCTATACCACAGCCATAAACCAAAACCCTAAGGCTTTCCATTAGAACCATTTTCGCTCTTTTAGAAGCTTACTTCTCTTTCAAGACCAAGAGTGTTCTGATAAAATGTTACTATAATGCTGAATTTTCACTTGTTAAGGTCTCTTATTAGATGGTTACAAAATACGTCCGTTTACTGTGAGTTGGCTGTCACAAAACTCATTTCAGACCTCAGATGTCTACTTCTTATGCAGTATCTCACATATTTTGTGTTTCTCAGCTGGGAATCTCCATAGTTCAGATCTGTGAAGCGAACCGAAATCTTTGGCTCTAAACCGCCACAGCTACTTTTCACACTACTACTACTTTTCTCGAACGGAGAAGAAGCTGGCGCCCATAGCTTGTGAAGGTGAAAAGAATTCAAAGATGACGCCTATAGTTAGTGAAGGTGACCGTATGTGTTAGTTTTTAAAGAAATAACGAAGGATATAGTCATGTCCATCAGTCTATCAATAGGAACACGTAGACTTCAGAGACTTGAAGGATCTATAGAAGGAAAATTAATCTAATTTCAAATGTTAGTTTACATAATTTAAATACGTTAACATTAATGTGAGTACTCTTTTAACGTAAGGCTTATCAGGGCAATTGTAACCCTGATACCGGCTTTAACTGACGCTCTCCTGCTCCCATCTCTAGTTCTGAGTTGGTTTATGCTAAAAAATATACCTCAATTTTTAGCAGTACAAACGAATCCTCACTTAAATTGAGTATCTTTGACTGGGGAATGCACACCGAATGCAAATTTTGTGCCGGTGCTACAACAATACGACTTTTTACACCTTATCAAATCCATTTCAAACGCATTCCAGGCAATTATCAAATCGCTTGAGCGTGTTGTTGGAAAGCTTTTGGTATTATTTGTAATCACCTGCAATCACGTATTTAGTATACATTCTGAAGTGTTTCTTTGTATTTCCATTCTTTACACTTGCGATTAAGAATCATTTTTGTGGCTTGCAGTTGCTATCAAATCAATGATGGTCGTTATTTCCTTTGTACTGCTGAAATGGCGCTATTTTAGTGTTGATTGCACAAAAAAAACGACGAGCTAAAGAAAGATTTATCTCTGGAACGGGTTGCATAACACTTGATTAATAAAGTACATTTTGTGGTTGTGTGCCTCAATGCGAAAATCAATTAAGATTTGTGTTAATCACTTGACAAGACATTAGTTAGGTTTTATAGAAATTTGTTTGCTTAGATGAACTTCACGGGAGAAACCTCCAATTGATAATTACCTAAGGCAAAACGTGTTGGGTTTTTTCTTTACTTTTTTTTTTTGGCAATTATGCAAAAATAATTTTTCTATTATCAATCACTTTTCGATGGTTGTTTTTGTTTTATGTATTTTTTGATTGGAGGTGTTTTCCTCACGAATGTTGGCTAATTAAGCCGACGCATGATGCCGAGTCAAAACAATGCTCGATAAACACCCGACACTCGCACGTACAAGCAACTGATTAAGATCACGCGGCTTTAGGCTCCAAAAGGGCCCCTAAAATAGGGTTAACTTTGCACACGTAGCCCCCCTCGCTTGCGCATATCAGCCAACTGACTGAGCGATCTTCACGAAGTTAACGAATGGAGCCAAAAGCTGAGACTGCGACTGCGACAGCCACAGGTCTGTGCAGTTTTCGCTGTTTGTTTTTGCTGTGTAGTTCCATTTGGTTTCGTATATAAGTAGATATGGGGGGGTATTATTAAATTGTATTTTGTTTGCTCATTTTTCGTTAAATAAAAAAAAAGCCAAGTATTATATACACATCGTTGATGTGATAAGAGCTCTCCACTCGCATACAACGTTAATTCCGTGTATGTACAAAACCAAATAAAAATATTTCACAGATAAGTGTCAAGACAATTTCCGAGGTTATATCACATATTATTAGGAGAGTGTCAAGACAAGGGGCAATCCGAGTTAATTTTTTTTTTGGTAATAATATTATTTATCACTCAATTGTTGGTTATTTTTTGAGGGGGGAATTGGTTTGATGTGTGCGTTGCGTGCGAGTAACCAAAATGGAACTGTGCGCCGTTTTGTCACGCAACCTGGCCAAGAGGTGCCCATCAAACAACAAAAAGTGGCCGGCCATAACAAGCGAAAAAAAAAAGTAAATCGCATTTCCAGGCCTTATGTCTGGGCTGGGCATTAGGCAAATTTCTGCTGTCACATGGCTTTGTGGCTGCAAATACCTAAAATCGATGGCAATTTGAGAACTGATTGGCCCTGCCATTGGCCATGCTTAGCTTACGGACTGAAATTGTGGTTCATTTCATATGTTTTGCCACTTTTCCTGGCAATTAATTGGCATTAATCAAATTAATTATGAAACGCGCGATAAGATAGCGGCTGAGCTCATTGAAAAAGACATAAAAACCGAAGGTGAAAACAGTGATAAATATTCTTGATGATAGAAGACTACGGGTTACGCTAAGCTAAAGAAATTGTATAGAGATATTTCGAATATATGGGAAATAATCGTTTCTATTGATTCTGAAAACGAACCACTCTCAGTTCTTATTTTAAAAGTCTTGTAAAACTTCTCTTTTCATCCTAAATAGCAAGGCTAATCCCCAATCAAGGTTCCATAACTTAAGATATTGATCCGCAAATCACTTAGCTTAAGAACAGGATATAACTCCATTATTGTTATTGGAACCCCATTACGATAAGTCTCAAGGGAAGGTCGTCGAAGCTACCACCCGATTAATTCAAACTCATAAACTCATTGACTCAACAAACTGCCCTCGTATTAGATTCATGATAGGAAAAATGATAGCCATTTCATAAATAGCCTAAACTTGCCTTTAAGACATATCATCACATGGGGAATGATCTCACATTATGGAGTGTTTATCATCTTCTAGATAGCGCTATCTGTTCCTTGAACTTACAAATAACAAATTAAGTTGCAAGTTTTCTGTTGTGACGCATTGCAGCGATCCAGAAGATTAGAAAATGGTAGTAAATAGTTTTACTCACAGAAAAATTAAAGCAAATTATTTAATTACGAATATTTTAGAAGAAAATCCATTCGCTTTTGAATTTTGAAGTATTTCGCTCTTGAAATCAAGCTTAATTCGATCTCAGTTTTATGTTATTAAGGAGAGGGAAGTGGCTTTTAAAAAATTAAGAGAGAAGAACGCGATGAGCTCTAAATACAAGTAGGATATTCCTGGTTTTCAACAATTCACCATGTTTTTGATTCGAGAATGAGCAATCTTTGACTTAAGTACGCTTAGCACTTGATACGAGAATTTTTCTACTTGATTTGAGAATGTTTCGTACTTGGTTCAAGTATTGAAGCTTTTGGATCAAGAAAAATGGTATCAAAATTAATACTTGAAACAAGAATTTTGCTGTTAGATCAAGAATTTTCATTCATATTTAACTTCTGACACTGAAACTTCTTAATCCAAGTATGAAATTCTCTAGTTTTTCTCTAAGTGTGGACTAAATCTTACATATTTTGAGTAAAAAGTACTTTAATGCAGTTTGTGGCTCAAAAATTTGAACTGTAATGCTAAAATGGAGTGCGGTCTATCTGTTATAAAAAATAAATAGGTCTCAGCTCGTTATTTGGTTCAGTATAACCAAACACAGTGATATTATAAGAGTACCCTTTCCTGGGGTATAGGGTATTTCTTAAAACTAATCCCACAAAATCTCCACAAATAAATTGTCATCTCTGGCAATCAACTTTAAGCATAGTTTTGGGTCAACAATTTTACATAAATTGAAATCACAAACATCTTCGAGATGCATCCGCCGACATGCAACAATGCGTGCGTGTGGCAGATTGTGGGCAAGCCAACAGCAGCTGTCAATGTTGGGCCCAGCCCCGCCACTTCCGTTCTGGGAATTTGAACTTACCTCAATCTGTCGCGCAGCAGCTGGTAGGTGCCCTGATCTCGCTGCAGCACCTGTAGGATGCGTTGGCATTGCTGGAGACGCTGACGCAGCCTCAGAGTGGGCGTGTCCACATCCAGTACGGCAATGCCGCTGTCCACACTGCTATTTAGCTGCGGACTGCTCACTGCTGGCGCCTCGACATCCATTTTGGTCTATTTTTTGTTTCACTTGAACCTTTCTTGACACACATATGCATAAAACTAAGTCATTTCCGCATGGAGTCTCTATCTCATGGATACAAATGCAGACAGCCTGGGACCAGACCGAGGCGCCCGCACATGAAACGAAACACTTTTAGCAACAAATTCGTTTTATTTTTTCATTCACTTGCGGCTTAATTACGCGGCCGTTGTTGCCATTGTTTGGACTCCAAATGTTTTTTTTTTGTTAGCAGCGAGAAAAACTCGCCTTTTTCTTATCAGACGCGGCGATATACAAATTCAAGACTCTGCCTATAGCTAATTTGCTCACTTGAGGGTGTGCGGGTGTGTGTGTGTGTGTGTGTGTGAGATTTTGTACTGCAAGCAAAAGTAAAGTAGAATTTTTGGGGTTTATTTTATTTACGTCGACTCGCTTATTGTTTATGGTGGCAGATAACAAACCGCCGCATCTCTAAAATTGTCGTTGTCGTCGTCATCTGTGCGTTGGTCTCGCCATCTGAGTCTGAATGGAAATCTATGCCGACTGCTTCGGCTGCACCCAGACATTATGAAAAATGCATTTTCCGAAATGCGGTCACATTTGCTTTTGCTGCACGCCTAAATATGTAAATTGCCAGCAACCAGAAAGGCACGTAGCCACATTTGGTAATTTCGTTAAATGGAACCGATTGGCAAGCCCTCAACGAACGCTGATTGCGAGAAAGCTATGCAGTTGATACGTTTTATGCTCGGGTACCAATATGATTCAGTGGATCTTTCAATTTCCCATGCACATCATATAAACTTTCTCTGTGTTCCGGTGAGGTAGATTGATGTGGCTTTACTAGGCAACTTCCAAGGAATACTTTGCTTTTCTAGTATTGAAATTAGGCTAAGAAATAGTTGAATTCTGTGTTAAAACTTTCGAAACCGCCCAAATGTGATGTTAAACTGCAGGTACCCGCACTTGCCCAGGGAGTTAGTCGAGCTCCGCTTGGCCAAAAATTGTAATAACAAGAAAGAAAGTTGGTCAGGCCCGACTAAAACATACTCTGTACCATCGAAATTATACGCTTAGCATACATTTTTATCAGTCTTCAACAGTCATCAACAGTCTTTTGATCATAACTCGAAAACCATTCATCCGATCTTCTCCATTCCTTTGGCGTATCTATAAGTTAAGCTGACTACTAAATATGTCTAGAAAGAATGAACCATGTAACTTTAAGACTATGGGAGATATGACGTTTTTTCCAAATTGCGGGGGCTGTAGGGGGCGTGGCCAAATTTGAAAATATACTTAATCTGCCTGCAGACATAAGAAACATATGTTCCATACATGTCAAACCTCTATCTTTTACCATCTCTGAGATGTGTGCGTTCATACTGACAGACAGACGAACTGGGCTATATCGACTCGGCTGTTGATGCTGATCAAGAATATATTATATATACTTGCTTCCTTCTGGCTGTTAACTAATTTTACACAATTTTATAATACTCCATGTACCTACGGTACGGAATATAACAATGGGAACACCAAAATGAAATTGATTGAAAGCATATTTGAGCTTGGTGTGATCCACCATAATGGCTCAAGTGATCCTCTCTCTCTCTCTCTCATCCCAGGGCCGTTTGTCGAATTGCCGTGCCAAATATTTGCCAAACTTCCAAGACGAACAAGACGAAATGTGGTCGAGTAAAAAAAAAAAGAGAAATTCTAAACCCAAATCCAATGATGAAGTAAACGAAAATGAGGATTTGAATAAGATGATGATTACGACGCGGTAACATCGTTGCCGTCATTGTTATCGTACTCCGTCAACTGACAGCGGACGCACTTGTTGTGTGTGCGAGTGTGTGTGGTTCACACAGCCATCCAGCCAGACATGGACTTGGTCTAATGTTAAGCTGAAATCGGCAACAACAATAGAAATTTCTATCGGGAGAAATCAACGAATGTTGATTTTCTTTCCAAATTTTTAGTGGATTTGGGAGATTTGACCAGGGACAGCATGATATGCGTTTCCAGTCAATGCGCCGCGCATAATTAAAAATGCATTTTGGCCATACAAATTGCCACACAGCTGCCGGGCCCGGCGGCAGCAACTCTCAAACATTTTGCATATCATTTTCGTATACAAATTTGTAAATTGTTGGAAATGTAAATTGGTGGAGGTTGGGCCACAGAAAATTGATTTAAACTCCAAGTGCATTGCCCAATGTTACCTCCACACACACACACTGGCGAGATGAGTTAGATTTTTGTGCAATTTTCCCACAATTGTTTTGCCGCACTCACATTGCATGTCGAATTAAGTTGTTACAGTAACTAATTTGATGATTAATTAAACAATGACAGCAATTTGCAATGCAATTGGGTCACTTCCAAATGGGTCAGACGTCTATATATTTAGTTGTAGGTGCGCACACACATCGCCGCCACCTAGGCAGCTGCTGACACAGCGGGCGTTTGGCTAATTAGTTTCTTTTGGCAAATATTTTACATGCCAGATATTGAGATGATTGATGTGCGAGTGAAACTATTAATAACCAAAGGAGAGTCCGCGAAACAGAGATGTATCAATGCTGACTTTTACTAACGGTTTCACACAGTTTTTCAGCGATTTAATTGCCGTTGCTGCATGAAGAAGGCCGCGCAGAGGCCCACAGGGCGCAGCCGCAACTGCCAATTCATTGGGAAAGATGCGTTTTGTAGTTGTTCAGCGTTTCTTTTTTTTGTTTTTTTTGTCTTCTTTCAGTTTCATTTCTTTCAGTTTGGCTGGTTGCTTGTGGGTAACCCACCAACAACACCGGCAGCAACGACAATCTGCTTAGGCGCCTCCAGCGAACGGAAGTTGGTAATGTAAGCGCAAGTCTCTCTGTGTTTAATACTGTTAACCGATGCCTTCCGATTGGTTTTGGTTGGTTTTTATTATCGGCTGTTGCTGCTGTAGTTGCTGTTCGTTTTCAATTTACGGGTGAAATGGGTATACACTGGCAATGGCTATATTCACTTTCAATAGAAGTGAACCAAAGGTTATCAATGTTTGAAAATATGAGGGTTCGAGGTTTCTTCGTAAGGGTTTTGATTGCGGTTTACCCAACTTGAATTAAAGAGCAATCAATTTGTTCATTATCTTACATAAGTCTTAAAGTTTCTTCATATTTGGAAAGCCTTTTTAACTTAAATCAAAGATTTAAGTCTTAAATCATATAACTTCAGTCATAAGAGAATTTTCTAGATCGTCATCTTCTAAAAGTGATCTAAAAAGCATAGTTTATACATACATTACCAATATATGGCTAAGCTTTTTGTTTTTTTTTCGAATCAATTCATTTACAAAGCCTTGTGTGAGTGACAATTTTAGTAACTCTTCTTAGAATTTGTAATAGCTTGTCGATTTGTACTGTCTTTCGCTATAAATCAACCGAAAAGAAAACAACTTAATGTGCTTTAGTTAAAATTGTGTAATATTTATTAACCGAACCGATAACTTGGGTTTGAATCAGGCTCAGGTTCAAGCAGTTTTTTGCATTTGGTAAAGTTGTAGGTACAGTTTAATATGTCGGGTTCGAACCGGCATATAAGTAAGGCTCCCAGTCCACAAATAGTCCCTGAAGATCCAATACCGTTCGGTGTGTTGACTCTCTCGAACCGGTTCATAGAATTAACCATTTTACTTTGTGACCTTACTTAGGATTCTTATAAATGACCTAAAAATAGCTTGGTTACAACCAAACTAAAGACTAGATGATCACAATTTAAACCAATTTGTCGGAATTCTTGGAAAATAGATGCACACTTGATGCCTACGAGCCAAGGTTCAACCAAATAACTTAGTTCATATGTAAAGGAAAAGGTCTGTGGACAGAACCATATTCAGAACTTAACAAATTTGTCACCATAGTTAAGCCAAGTACAAGTGCAATGCAAATTCACGAATAAAAGTCTGAGATGCTTGCACTTGGTTCAAAAATGTTCTATGTCAGAGGTTAAGTAAGCATGGAAATATGAGGAATGAACCTTTGATTTGTAATTTCTTCAACTTTGCCTGTTCAGTTACTTATCCTCACCTCCTAGCCGTAAAAAACCACAAATGAGAACATATTTGGCTAAATTTCCGAAACAAATTAAGAAAGAAGAATCGTTCTTAAAAAGAGTTGCCCAAACACTTAGCACCGTGTCATAAGAGCTTTTGTAAAGCTCATAGATGAAGGCTTTGCGTAGGCTTTGCTGTAGTCCTGGATGCACATATAATAAAGGAGTTCTAAGCCAAAATCCACAGCAGTTCTAACCTAATATATGTTATTTGTTCTTTCGGCTTCTATTTTCAATAAGTTTACTTTGAATCTTACACTTATTTATTGCGGTTTGGAAAACACTGCCTAAATCTAGATTTAGGGCTTATGGACTTCGCTTTCTGGAACGATTCAGCGCTGTCACACAGTTGTCAAGGTAATAAGAGATTATTTTGGCTTAATTAGCGTCTGTTTGCTATATTTCTTCCATTTCTCACCAAATTTTGAAGTTTTATTTACATTCATTCGATTTATACTCTTCTCACTTCAACATAAAACGTGTCCTCACTAGGGTATCCACGCTGCGGTGCAGCTTAAGTTGGCTTGGCTTACTAGTTTTTCTTTGTAAAAGTTGTTCACAGCAAAAACACCATCAAAATCAATGAAAAAGATAAAGATTTTGGCGGAAGTGAATTTCTCATAATTATAATTAACAATTTCTGAACAATTTTGTGTCAAATATTCTCCCAGAGTTTTGGATTTCCTTTTTGTTTTTTGGAGTTGTTTGTTGCTGCACTCATTTCTCACTTTGAAAGAGGGGTTCAATGCTAAACCAATTCCAACTGACATTGACACTTGTCCACCTCTGTTCGCCCTGTTGACGTTTGTGCTGTCATTTTGTTGCTGTTGTTGTTATTGTTGTTTGTTTGTTCGTTGTTGTTGGGTGTTGTTGCTGTTGTTGTTTCTGCTTTGCGCATGAGTCGCCTGTTTTACTGGCTGGGCATAATATCGCACGCTCCAGTGACCCACTACTAGAAGTGCAGGGCGATCACAACAAACACACACACACACACACACACACACTCAGACACAGACTAAAGAGCCCTTTGGGTTGCGCTTCAACGATTCGCGCGACACGTTTTGTTTTTAAACAAAATTAAATATTATAAACAATTTGCTCGATTTCATTGCTTTGGCGTACATTACTTTTTCTCGGTCGAAGTGCGGCTCCGACTGGCTCTGCATGTGCGAAAGGTTGAAACACGAATGAGAGTCGCTGAGTCGAGCTTTGACGACAAACGGCAAAGTTGTTGCTGCTGCTGCGGCTGCTGTTGCTGCTGCCGCTGCGCTCTCTCACTGTTGCTCGTGGAATTGTTGTTGCTACTTAACAGCTGGCAGACAATGATCAAAAATTAGCGGCAAATTTGATGTCTAGGGGAATTCCGTACCATGTTTTTGTTTAGGGGTAAGACAAGTTCTCTGGCAAAGGGTGGGTATGGGAACACGTTCTCAGTTTTAGTTAAAAAGCCACAGTCACAGAAAGAGAATTGGAGAGGAGTTGTTCCTGGCTACGCCCCTGCAGCGCCGTGGCATCTTCGGTTACACAAGTTCAGTTAGAAAGAAGCCTCGCGAAAGTAGCGGCAAACAGCGACAATAGACCAGCTATAAATAGTTTATGGGTTGGTCAAGTGAGTCGGGAAAATACCCTACAAGTCTCTGTCTATGCACCTGAGAGAGCTCTGTGTCTGTACATATGTGTATGTATGTATGTACTATGTACATATGTTTACTGCCTCGCTTTGGAATAGGAAGCGTTTAACTACCTATGAAAGACATTTGATACCTCAGCGTTTGCTGCGTCCAGTTGCCTACCAGCTTTGTCTTCTTTCTTTTTTTTTTTTTTTGCTTTTTTTATGTACTTATCGCTTGTTCCCTCTCGCACAGCACATTGCACCTGACACACTCGCCGCCGCCAACCCGAGCCACTGAGTTGAGCCCGGAGTTGAGTCTCAGTTTTTGGCATTTCTTTTGCCTCGCTCACATTTTGCACTTGGTATTGATATGCCGTTGCCAACACAAAGTGGCCTATCATCCGAGTTCCAGTTCCAAGCCAGAGGAATGTTTGGGAACTTGATAGACCGTTAAGATAAGCATCAATGGAAATGACTGAGAAATAACAACAACCAAAAACATTTGAAGCGAATAACTTCAGCTATTGACATATGGAGTCAAGCAAATCGTTGACCGATCTTTCGTGTTAACGAAATGATTCGCTAACGCCCAAATGGGTGAAAGTATTTTTACAGCCACTTTCGTTGGTTGAAAAACATGTCTGATAATTCTATGCATAAATGAAATGGACATAGTTTAATATTAAATCTGAAATTCACAATACCGCATCGGTTCGGGTTGTTAAAGGCAGGGCTGGATATGGTTAAGGTTCGAAAATTGAAGGTTCAAGGTTTTGGTTCGAACCTTGGTTCAGTCCTTGCTTAACAACATATTTATTTATAAGTTTTGTGTTCTAAAAATGGCACTCGACCTAAAAACTGTGAATATGGTATGGTTTATGGGTCGGAATCTGTTAGTAGAACACAAGGGAATATTTAATATATAATTTAATGTTAAGTAAAATGCCATTTTGTAGTTTTCGTTGAAAAATGTTCCCAATGTAAAGTTCGACTCTTAATTTTAAGAATTATTTAAAAAGTTTTAGAGCGGAGGAAGCTGAAAAAGAGAGGCTGTTATGGGAGGGGATTCAATAAATAATTTTTAAGATTTTTAGAATTTTTTTTCCACTTCCCTGCCCATTTTGGGAGTCAGTCGCCCTTATTACAGATTAAGTCGCTAGTCCATCATTTTTGTTGAACCGAATCGAAAATTGAGGTTCGGAACAGGTTTGGGTTCAGCTTTTATTTCTAAAGAGGTTCGGTTCAGTGTAAAATAAAAGGCGGAATTCCGAGTACGAACTGTTTCCGTTAAGAACCGGCTTGCAGCCGTGATATAAGTATTAATTATAAAAAAAGTTATTGAATGCTAATTTCAATATTAAAACATAAAGGGTCGTTCTCTAATCTGCTACATAGAGCTATCTGTCACATAAATCTACAATCAACAGAGCAAAATCTAAGCTTATCTGACACATAGCAGCTATTTAGAATATGAGAAAAGATAAAAAAATGATGTTAACATTTCCAAATCTAATTTCGAAGAATTTAGCAACATCTCTTCCCAAAACAACCAGGCGAAAGAGATTTCTAAAACACCAAGAATTGGTTTTGGTTTGGAGGAGATTTCTGGGACACCTCCAATAGTGTATGGTTTGGAAATAAATAAATCTTAGAGTTGCAAACTTCTGGGCCACATTAGAATACCCTTGCCAAGGGTATTACAAGCGCTAAGATTTCTAAGCGTAGTTTAAGCCAATTTCTGACAGATCCCTGGGAGATTCCTGGCCAGATTCCGAAGGAATTTGTAATTGCTGCATTTTCTCCAAAGAAAAAATGCTAATCCGCAGGTAAACTCGTTCGTGTTCAACAAGTGTCCAAAGCATTGGCATGCCACACCTCTGGCCCGAAGTAACTGCCTTTGCCTACGCCACGGCTTTGTGTCCAAAAACTGCTGCATACTTTTAGGCTTCGTCTGTTTAAAGCTTTTATAAATATGCTGACAGTTGCCTGGACAATTTATTTCAAATCCCCCTTCAAATTAAGATTCATTCTAAGAAATTCTAAACGTCTTCATCAACATCCTTCTATTCCTTGCTCGTCAAACCGCATTTTTGTTTGTACCTGCGCATTTGGCACCCGCCAGAGAGAGAAGCTCAGCTTCCACAGCATCCAAGTCCAACAGCTGTTGTGGAACACAAAACTTGACTATAAAATGGTCCGCACCAATAGGATTTACAGTAGTCCTGTTCAGTGATTCCTACCCAAGGTGTTGGCCAAGAAGCTAAACTAAAAACTTGAACGTGCGAGACGTGCTACTTTTGCAGTCCTTTCTGACTTGTGCAAAACACGGAGAGTGTGCCTCGCAACTGAAAAGTGTGTGTTTTTGCCACTGGTTTTGCTTTAATTGTGCTAACTGAACACCAAGTGCTGTGCAGCTTGTCAAGCTTGAGCAACATTCTGATAAATAAATTGCGTTTCCCTCTTTTGTTTTCGTTTTCTTTCCAACGCGGATGCAACCTCCACAGCATTTGAGCGCGCAAAGCGGAAGGTCCTTCCGGCGGGGTAAGTGTTAAAGCAGAAGCTGTCATTGCCCGAGGTTCAATTAAGAGTTTGCAACGTTCTCGTTTCATTTGATTGCAATTAAATGCATTTGCTTTAATTGCATGAGGCCAACTGGCGTACTTAAAGAGGCGCCAAAGGCATGCGTGTCGGTGTACAAATATAGTTAAGCCAGGCCGGTGGCATCAACAAGCTGCCAACCTTTAAGTAAAGACAACAAAACGAAAACATAACATTCCACAATGCTTAAGAGCCGTGAAAGTGTTACAAAAAAAAAAAAAAAATGAAAACAAAAAACTAAAATCCATAAATTGATTTTTCCCCTCGTATCTCTCGCTTTTTATTATTATTATTGTACTGAACAAGTTTAAGAAGGACAACCGCCAAAGCTAAAGCCAAACGTGTTGCCCCGAACCCGAGAATCCAGGTGTCGTGTTAGCAGGCACAAAATGAAAATCGACAACAGGCAACAACCCAAAAGCGAAGCTAGACAATTGCCAAACACAGTCTGGGTTGTTGTTCTCGTGGCCTCTCCCTGCTGCCTGTCCCTGGCTGGCATCCTTAGCTTTCCTGTGCAGCTGCCGCTGAGTCTAAAACTCAACAGTCTGACGGCACTGATGTGAGAGAGCCAGGAGCATCTGTGTGTGTGTGTCTGTGTGTGTGTCTGTTGGCAACGTAATGTTTCGGAGGTTTTTGAACTGAAGCACTTTCACGCACACACACACACACACACACAGAATTCCAGCGTTAAGTGCTTAGACATTGAATGCGTGTTTTGAGTTGGTTCTTAGCATATATTCTACAATTTTCAGAGTCTTAGCTCTCTTATTTACGAGTTTTCAGTAAAACCATCCCGTTGATATCAGAGTCTACAAAAAGAAAACGTCATCTCTTTTTAATTTTAAGGTAGCCGAAATTAGGCTGAAGAAGCAAAAGCTGTATTTTTACATTTTAAAATTGATTGAAAACCTTCAAATAAGAATTTAGGAGCCAGTTTACTTGCATACTTTGCACTAGGGTAAGCGAAAACTTGCAAAGGGTATTCGAGTTTTTGCTTAAAAGTTTGCAACGCATAGAAATATTCATTTCCGACCCCATAAACTATATATATTCTTGATCCGGGTATCGAGCTGAGTAGATTGAGCTTTGTCCGTCCGTCTAGTCACTCAGTTTTGAAGCTATCGAGCTGAAATTTTGCACAGAGTCTTATATTTGCTGTAAGTTCCTAATATGTAGGAATTAACCGTTTCGGATACCTATATCTCATAGCTCCCATAGGAACAATCGCTCGAAAAACTTGTTTTAGTATGAAAAACTTTTTTCTTTTCAATGGAAACGTCTTCAAACTTTGTATTTATAGGTTTTCTATGCTTTTTAATAATTCTGGCAAGTTTGATGAAAATCGGACAATTATATGGTATAGCTGCCATACAAAAGATAGGTCTGAAACACAGTCTTAGTTAGAAAAACTTTTTTGATTTTAATGGTAGCTTGCTGAAATTTTATATTTGCTTGTTTTGCATGCTTTTACATAATTCTACGAATTTTTATTCAAGTCGGATGACTATATCATATGGCTTTCATACGAACGATATTTTTTCCCAAGCTTTCTCAAGCTGACATATGACTGTGCAAGATGTAAAGACATCAGCCGCAAATTGTAACACGAAGTTAGATGTATGCCATACCCAAAACAGTTTGTTAAAGGATTTGAATGAAAAAAACGTTTGGGACAGCAGCATGGTTCCTAAAGCAGAGATCAAAACAGCTGAACAGTCACTGAACAACTCACTGAATAAATCACTGAGAAAGTCACTGAACCAGTTACTAAAGAGAACAGCAAACGCGCCACTGAACAGCTAAAAAGTGAACAACTGAACAAAACTTACAGAGCAAAAAAATATGAACAATTGAAGAAGAAGATGTTAAGTTGTATGAAAAACTCAATTAGCTCCACTTACTCATGAACAACCCAAAACAATTTTATAAAATATGCAATTCACTTTGTATCTGAACTTCTTTCCAAGTGAAAAACTGTTAATCTCCCCAAACGCAATGTCCTCGCTCAAGTACCACGCATATAACAGCAACACATACGAATGCATCCATACGAATTCTCAGTGGGCCAACACCTGGTAATCCTTTTAATGTCCAACATCCATGACGAAGCCAAAGCCTGCGGCCTGATTGCCACATTTCTCATGCACTTTCACTTTTCACATTTCGCCAGTTAGAAACAATTCCATTTACGGCAAAACACTGCAACACATTGTCAAGAAGAAGTACAGAAGTGCAATGCGTTTGTCTTCATTTAACTTGCACATGAATTCGCAATGCAATTTGTCGCTGGCAAAATGGCCGCAGGCGGCTAACCAGAGCCTTGTACTTCCTTGCTGGCGAATCCTCATGTAATCGGAGCTAAAGCCGCTTTTCGTTCAACGCCAATTAGCAAAAGGGATTGGCTTTTAAAGGGACGGAACGGGGACAGGAAACTGGGGAGTTGAAGGTGAAATATTTTATGCTAACAATTTACTTAAATAGGGTTTAGCACACTTTTTTACAATTTGTGGCCAAAGCGCCATTTCCGTTCTTTTGCCCATCTCATCATACTCGCATTACACATCCTGGTCGAGCTTTAAATCAAATGGAGGAGACACAGAGAAACCCCGCCGACACAGACCCCAAGATGAATATGAAATGTAAGTGAAGAAAAATTAGCAGGCTGAGAGACGGACGGACGTGCACAGAAACCATCAGAGTGGATGCGGGGAGGTATTTGAGTGCGTGGGGAGATTGACAAGATTATAAAATGAGGCTTTCTCAAGGTCCTGCGAGTACCTTGGAGGCATTTTCACTGGAAGCGGTTGCAGTTCGTGGCCTTAGGGCAGTTCGTAGGCGCCAAGGGCCACTATGTACCCTATAATGCATCAAGCTTGTGTGAAATCTGCCCAACTCTGAGTTACTCCAGTGGCGGTTTTATCCTCTTTCAAGGTAATCGTTGTAAATGACAGCTCAACATAACCATCCTCATCTTCTCTGGCACAGGCTTACCCGGAGAAGTCGACTGCTTGGAGTGTTCCTTGTTTTCTGGTTGTTATCTTTCCTTTTCGGGTACTTTGTATATCAAAAAAGACTTCTCTGAAATGGTCAAACACTCCCCTTTCATTTTCCGATCTTCCAATGTTATTTCATGAGTATTTCATAAGAATTTCCTTGGTAATGCTGTTGCTTTTCTACACTTTTCATTGGACAGAGGTCCAAACAATCCACTCACTTCTCATCCTTCCCTCGCACATAAAGAATTATTAAATTTAATTTCAGAAATTAGATTTTTTTTTTTTTTGTAAGGTGATTTACAGACTCACTTAGCAAACTTGTACCGAGTTGGGTGAAAAAATCTTCCGCCAAATTGTATTCTTGCCTTTTGTGTCCGTTGATGTGGGGCGCCTCTCATTAATGCGTCCTTGCGGGGGCGCCTAGTCACAGCACGCATTTGTCAAGCTCCTCTTAATCCTCTGCAAATCGCATCGTTATACCAGTCGGGCGGGCGTCGGCCTCTTAAATGCGATATAATTTCCGCAACATTTATTTATTAATTAAAAAATTGGTGCCTCCTTTCATGGCCCATCCGCACTTTGGCTTGGTGTTTGTGTTGAAGCGGCTTTTGGTTAAGCTAGATTAATTACCATAAATTGAATTTAAGGACTGCAAATTTTGTTTGATGCCGAATGCTTTTAAGCAAAACTCATCAGTCCTCACATTTGCCGCAGCTCTTTGGTCCTTTTTGAAACCATATTTCTGGACCAGCTGACGGTGCCCCCCCTACCCCGGCCCATGTTGGAGGATGCCGCTGCGGCTGTGGTAGGGCCTTATGCAATTTGCGCTGCTGCAGCATTTGTCTGTGCATATCTGTGCGATTAGTATGCAGTTTGGTCCAGTTTTTGCCAGATGCGTTTTTAATTGCATCAAATTAAAGTTTCCTCTGCTGTCGCTGTCAGTTTCCTAATTGGACATTTGTAATTAACTTCAATGACAGGATTTTCTTTCGTTCTTTCTTCTTTCTTCTGTTTTTTTTGGCCATTTCCGCTTCCTTCAGCTCATTTTTCAGTCGGGTTGCAGTTGGCATTTAATGCAGTTGACTTTTATGCTGCTCCCTGCTTATCCTTCGCTTTTTGTTTGCAGTTATTTATGTTCAGCTCGTTAGTTTTCGGCGGATGCTTATTTATTGTTTTTGGTTTGCGGTGACAAGGACGCAGATTTGTGTGTGCGCCCAGCAACTCGTCTGACAAATGGCACTCGAGCGCTTGAATAAACTTATCTAATTGAGTGGAATGCCATTTGTTGTTCCATAATTAACACTGCATTTCCATTCATTGCGGCGGCCACCAGGAACTGGCCTCCTTCCTCCTCCTTCTGCTAAGTTTCCAATCAATATTTTTGCCCTGCATTAAGATTGTATGGGTCCTGTGTGTGGGTTACCATAGCTCTTGAGTGCTCAATTACGTGTGGGGAAAACTTTTTGCCAACTGTGCCACTTGCCTGTTGGTTCTATAAGAACGCTGCAGCACTTGACCTATGGGTAAAATAGAGCTTAAAGGTTAAAACTTGAAACGTCGATAAACAACAAAACTTGTAAATCCAATCGGGAGTGACAACTAATGCAGATTTGTGAGCTTATAGTAAAAGCTCAGTGACACAGGCAAGAGGAAAAATAACCAAAGAGTGTAGAAACACAACGATGAGTGAATGTGAGCAAAACTTTAAAGCGAGGACCTGCGGTTTTTTATTTGTGTGCTGTCGCTAAATTATGGCAGTTACTCACCTCTGTGTTTCTACAGTCTTTGGCACCAGTTACGTTTATTATAACTAAAAACTTTATTTTAGGTGTTGCTCTTGTTCCAAAAATGAAGCTATTAATTTGTTTTTAAACTATGTTAGAGTTTAGTATCAAGTTTAAGCTGCCTGTGTATCCCAGTTAGTAATGGTTCGGAAGCAAATGTGAGTATAGCAAAACTTAACCACATATATGCGACCTACTCAAGAAGTTTCCAGTTCATGGCCTACTTAATTTGCAAGGCCGGATCGGTTCTTAGTCTGCAGTCATAACATTTAATTGAAAAGAAACAACTTCGAGTTTTATTCCAAGAATTTCACAGTCTTTTAGCATGAATGTCTGACTGATACATCTGTCCAAGCCACTTAACCTAAAGATCTAAGCTTTAACTTGAACCTTTAGGTGTATTATGGTGTAAAAGCGTCCACACCAGCAGCAAACTTTTGAAATAAGGACAATTTGTTATTCATCCAAATGCGATATAATAGTCCTGATTTTAAAAACTCCATTCCCATAAAAGAATGTATCAACTTTGGTATGTAAGCTCTATAGGGCGAATATATATGATGGAAACATGTTTTTCACATTTAAGAAAACGGGAACGACCAGATTTCTGCGTAGGTGGGTTGTAAGTTATTTAAAAACCAGAGAAAGCCTGCAAAAGTGTATGCACAGTATGATTTTTACTGCTGCAGGAGTGTAGAAAGCAGCGCTGCGGCAGCATACTTTCTTCTGCTCATAGCTTTTTCACTTTACAATCGCTAATCCGATGTTTCCCAAAGCTGATCAATGTAGAATGATAGTTACCAAAAATTTCAGTGGGAGATATATCCCTTATAAACTTATTACAATTCTCCAAATGTTTGTAATGCATAGAACAAACCATTTCCACGTTTTAAGTAAAGCCACATATGTTTATATATTCTTGATCAACATGATGATTTGAGACTGTCTCTTATCTGCTTTATACGCATCTACACAACTCTACAAAGTTGTGGCAAAGTCGGAAGGCTAAAGTATATAGCTGCCATAGAAACGATTGGTAGAAAACTAGTTTTAGAGAGAAAACCTTTACTATTTTCAATGTGAACGCCCCCGAACTTCATATTTATTAGTTTTCTAAGCTTTTTTCCACTGAGATTGGTTAATATCGGAAGGCTATATAGTGTAGTCTGCTATAGAAAACAAAGGTCTGAAACATAGTCTTAGTAAGAAAACTTTTTAGTGTTCAATGGAAACTTCCTTTAAGTTGTTAATTATATATTTTGTATGCTTTTACACAATTCTACAAAGTTTGGTCAAGTTCGGATGCCTAAAATATGTGGCAACCGTGGGGGAAAGAGAACAACTACTTGGTTTTCAATGGTAACTTCCAGATTTTACCATATTCCGCCCAGTTGAATGTTAATTGTTAATTGTTTGCCACCTTTCTGTATGTAAATATGTGCTTAGATATGTTTGCCGCTCAGTAAAAGTTCTCCATAAATTGTTGCATGCAAAACAGTTTTTAAGCTAATTGGATTATTTATGGGGGTTGGACAATGGAAATGGATAGCTATATTACACATACATATACTAGCTCAAAAGTGCAATTATAAAGCTAGCAAAAAAAAAAGCGATCGGTCTCGCTTAAGTTAGTATTCAAAATAGACCGAAGCTACTGAAACCACGTGATCGCTGTCAATCGAAAGGGAGAAATCAAACGGGGGGGAATTTGTTGTGTCGTTAAATGATTTCTCGGGAAAGTATAATAATAATTATTTGGCAAATACGTGTGTCGCCACCTGAACCCAGTTTATTTCTGCTCATGTCATGTTAAAGGCTTATCAGCACTTGAATTACGCTATCATTATCGCCTGGCTACACTTCAAAATCGCACAAGAATCTCACTTGGCACACAGATAAGCTGTGTAGAAATCCGCTCCTGATCCCACACCGGTGTCTGTGCCAATATTATGCATTATAAACAATAAAAGAAAAAAATAATAGTATTAATAATTTGCCTTAATCGAATAATGACCCCCCCAACCACTTAGGCAATGACAACGGCGTCGCTGCCACGCTGAGCGCTGTCAGACCTTGTCTGGACTGTGGAAACGGGCACGAGAGCCACGAGGAAGTTCCCGTGGGCAAATTATTCAATAAAATATAAATAAGCGGGGAAAAAAAAGAATGAAACATGCAAATAAATCACGAAGAAACCGGACAGTTTGCTGGAGAAGGTAAAGAAACGATGATGATGACGTGCAATGTTTTGGGACAAGAGGAAAGTACAACGAATGAGAGACAAATTCGACAGAAATGATTAAATATTGTATCAAGTGGGTCTGTATGAATGGACGATTACAAAATTAGGTACAGTGGATATGAGCTATAAGCGAATGGTATGGCACTTTGTTCCAAATGCAAATCTGGTTGGTTTTTAATGTGAACAATTCGGAAAATAACATTTCTAAATCGATTCCGTTTGCTCTTCTGTATGGGGAAGCGGGCAGCTGGAATGATGAAGTCAGAGGACTTAGCAACCGTTAGTACAGCAGCCGTCTTCTCTATTGTCCTTTAGAGCAAACTTAAGCGTTAGTTAACCAACTTCCAGGTAGCCTATCGTTAGCTTCAAATTTTACAAATTTTGGTGATGCTTTCGCTTAGTTTTTCCTGACGGTTTTCTTTATTCCACAGACCCTTGTATTACCCACTTTAAGTTCTTTGGGATGAGACTAGGTATAAAACCTTACGGATCTTCTCCTGTAAGGGTGTACGTCTGAGGTCCTACTACAGTGTCAATAACTTAGATTCTGTTCTTAAAGTATTGGATAATTAGATCAAACTAATAAACTGTAGTGAGTGTGCCTGCTGTGCAAAAGGTCGTGGGTTCCATTCCGCCTCGGAACAACTATTGAAAAAGTAGTCTCTTTAAAAACTTTATAACCCTGTCATCTCTACAAGCAATGGGCGCCAGCTTTGAACAACAGCAAGTTTTTGGATGGATGGATTTCTATCCATGGTCTACTACTAAACTGTCCATGAAGAAGTTACTTAAGTATTAAGGTCTGTTTTCAAATTCTTCAAGTGAGTGAGTCAGTGAGAGATGCATTGGTATAGCATTTTCTGTATGTATGTAGACAATTTACTATATATCTAATATCTAATTGTCTAATTCAAACATCGATTTATCCATACGATATTGAACCCCTACGTTTTTCAACAAAATTCTATCAATTTGAGTTCAAGAAGTAAGAAAGTAAGGGTTCGATTTGAAATTTATAACAATTTTGTTCTGCAAGTCGCTCTTAATCCGGGCTAAAGGTGATGGGATAGGGGATAAGTAACTGAACAAGCACAGTTGGTGAATGAAGCATTCAACACCCAAATATATAGATATTCAGGGTCAAAAGTTGGATTTTGCCTAAATTTTCATTCTTCTATCCTATAAAAGTTATCTAGCTATAAAAGTTGTATGACTGCCCCATGGGTATGGCAATTACAAATATCAAACTGCACCCTCTCCTAAAGAATGTTACAATTTGCCAACATGCAGCTACAAAAATCCCAAATAGTAGGTGCAAATGTTTTATCGATACCTTTAGCCAGTCAGTTGCAGCTGCAGCTTGGTTTAGTCTCTCAATTGATTCACAGTTTAGCACAAAGAGTGCCCACTGTAAGCTTATTCAAGCTGGTTACTGGGACGGACGGTCGGTTAACCAAGGGACATGACTGTCAATGCTGCCGTGACGGTTACTTCAGTTCAACCGCCTACAGTGCGAACCCAAAGTAAAGAAACAAAATCAAAAACCGCAAACAAAAAGCAGAAATATCAATGTTAATCAATATAAAATATTAGGAGAAATTAAAAATTAATAGTTTGGTGATAGCTTCAAGTTGGCTTTATCTGTGGCAGAACCAAGTATTTCGCTTGACGATTGTGTGTGCATGGCACTCTAGTTGGTTCGCTCACTGTACTCAAGCAGAACGCTGGTTAGTTATTCTCGAGGTCCGCACAAATCAGCTGTTTAAAACAACAGTAATAAGCACACCAACACCAACAGCAACAACAGCAGCAACAACAACAACAGCAACAACAAGAACAACGACAAACCGAAAGCGTTTTGCAAATCAACTTTGCTTTTCATGACGAACACTGAGCGGTTTTTGGATTTAGTCTCAGCGCCGCTCTGCCCGTGTTCGCGTTCTCCGTTATTGTTGTTGATATTATTGTTGAGCTGCAGCTCCAAACCAGCTCCAAAGTGTGGTAAATCTTGTACTAATCAATTTGGAAAATGTATGTGCGTGCCATGATTGCAAATGCAATTTTCCTTCAACCGGGAAAAGGTTAATAACCAACCAACTTAAAAGTGGGCCCATGGATAGCTCTCAGTCTCGGTCTGTGTCTTATCGCTCTTTCGCTCATCGAATGCCAATGGAACAAGGTGTTTTGTTAGTGTTTATCTTGGAGCTATTAGTGTTTGTTTTTGGAATGTCTCACTCGACGCCAGCGGGGTGTTGAGCAACAAGCAAATTCCCATCAATAATCCAATCAAAATGCAAATCGAAAACATCATTAATTGGCAATTTACCTTAATAAAAATCCCCACGCAAGTTTGTGCATTCTAAAAGGCAGCAATTTGATTTAAGTGCAGTTGTTAAACAAAAAGTTAAATCAATTAGGGCTGCACCACCCACTACCACCCACTCGCCCACCCATAACCCAAATCAAAATGGTTCGTGGGGGCCATTAGGAAACGCGATCTAATTACACGAAACACAAACAGCCAAAAGGTCGAATATGGAAACTATCAAAAGCATTTCGTCTGGCTAAGATTCATGTGGAAAAGTACACCTAATTTGTGTGAAGCACTTGCCATGAATTGTAATTTGCTGTAAACGCACGTGCCACCATCCAAAAAACCCAGCTGAAATACCAAACCGAAATCTCTGACTTTTCAATTTGGTGCTGGCCACCACATGAAATCCACTCAACGCAGTCAAAGTCAGACAGAGAGAGAGAAAGAGAGATGAATGAGATGATTGCACTTACCGAAAGCCCAAAGCCCACCCCCAGCTTATGGCAACTGGGCTATGGAGCAACAAGTGGACCCCGGAGCTTAAATTTGATTCAATGACTTTATTTATGAGATGCGTTTCGAATTGGCTACTTTTCTGGCCGCTGTCAAAAGCAACAACAGCTGTAATGGCACTTTGACAAACTAATGAATGCTAATTAATTGGGGTTTACATTTTGAAAGCAACTCCAAAATGTTCGAGCAATTTCGGTAATAGCCAAAATGTGGAGTCTGTGTGTGACTTGGGAACATGAAAAAACATCGGATGAGGCGATAAGCTGTAGGAGCAATTATAAACTAAGCTGAAATGGAAGGCATCAATCTCAAGGGAATGAGAGAAGCTTGGCTCTGCTCCTTTGTGACTGTTGAAATCAACAATTTGAAATGAAGTTATTAGCTTTGCTAGCCAAATTTGCATAGTTATGTGTTAAAAGCTGTGTGCATTGTTGATGTTGGTTTACTTTGTTTGTCTGCTAGTAAAACCTCCACTTATTGTTGCATTCTCCAAATAGGCCATCATCTGGGCCATAATTTCCACGCAAGAGTTGATTTTTGTTTTCTGTTATCCATTGTTTTAAGAATTAAGGAACAACAACAAGTAAGAGCTCTGCAGTCAGATGACCCAGTAGCCTTGATTTGATGTGTTTTCATTAGCATTGACTTGCAGCTCACAAAGCGAAGCTGCTTTTAATTTTCGTCAGTGATTGGGGGATTATACGGATAATGGGCATGAAAGAGTAGCTATTATACAACTTGGCAGCTGCGCTGTTGGTTTAAGTTGCTTTTGACTTTATACAACAAGATGTTTCCTCCGGACTTCAAGTCGAATTGTATATACTTTCCATCTATACTTATGTTTTGGTAAAAGGTTATGTTTATTTCGATATTCTATTCCTTATTCTTGTCTGAAGCTGATCAAATTTAGAAATCCTTTTAAAATTCTATAGTACAAAGGCAACCTATCATATATATATATTTAAATATTATAAATTCGTTCCATTAGCTTTCGGCCTTAATTTAACCGAATATCACATAAGAATTTTTTTTGGGGAAATGATTATAGTTAACACATTTTCAAGTTGTTTTTGCCTGAAGGAGGGAATGAACTGAACCCAACAGGTATGGTTTTGCAATTTCAACAAGAAAGAAAGTCGGTCAAGCCCGGCTATAACATACTCTGTACCAAGAAAATTTGTCTTTTGATCATAACTCGAAAACCGTTCATCCGATCTTCTTCATTCCTTTTGCGGATCGATAAGTTATTTTAATAACTAAATATGTCCAGAAGGAACAAGCCATCTATTTTCAAAACTGTAGGAGATATGACGTTTTTTCTAAATTGCGGGGGCGGGAGGGGGCGTGGCCAAAATTGAAAATAAACTTGATCTGCCTGCAGACATAAGAAGCATATGTCCCATACATGTCTAACCTCTATCTCTTACCATCTCTGAGATCTGTGCGTTCATACGGACAGACAGACAGTCTGGCGGACGGACGGACAGACGGACATGGCTATATCGACTCGGCTGTTGATGCTGATCAAGAATATATATACTTTATGGGGTCGGAGATGCTTCCTTCTGCCTGTTACATACTTTTGCACAAACCTATAATACTCTGTGTACCTACGGTACAGAGTATAAAAAGCCTCCAGTTCGTTTTGCGCTTTGGTTTATCAGCTGGAATTAGCGGTTCGTTTTCGGTTAGGTTCTGAAACAGGTTTGCTTACCTGCAATAAACATGATTTACTCTTTCTCGCTGTTACAAGCCTTGCACAGAACTCAGATGTAATGCCGCACCGCAATGATGCTTAGGTTCTGCTTTGTTTTTTTCGGTGCCAAGGAAGTAGCTACTGTCCAATCGGTAGCATAAATCAAACAAAAAGAAGGGAATTCAACTTGATGTTTCCCGTTTATACTCGGGAGATTCCTTATCTTGTTTAAGTTCTATGCTAAGTTACCTGACAGTGCAGTTGATGCATAACATTAATCATGTTCTATTAGATTAGAAATGTTGAAGTGGTTAAAATAGGTGTATAACAAGCTTTTAAGTACTTTTTGATTAATAAATACTATAGACTTTGGTGTTGGTACTTCCCCATACTATAATCTTTTCATAAATATTCATAGATATTCAATGTCATCATGGTAGAACTTCGACCACACTATATACATATATATAATTACTTAAATGTCTGATATTACCTTAATGATTGCTTAATTTAGCTGGTTAACAATATCCCCCACAGAATGACGAGTCAAGCGTGTGTAAATTAAACCTGATTTTCACACATCTCGTTATGGTACATTGCATTTGTTTATTGTTCCATTATTAAACATATGTTTTTAAATAAAAATATACATATACTCCGTCCCCCAGCACAAAAGAGAATGCTAAATTTAGATATGAACTCATACTATAATGAAATGCCATGGAACTATAAATTTGGTACGAACCAAATATATATAAATACACACATTATATATATAAATATATGCCATTTGGTGTTAGTTCTTTGTAAATGTTGTAAATGGTGAGTACCGCACTAAGCATTCCAGGCAAACGAGATTACCTTTTCTAATTTGTTTAAGTAAACTTTCCATTTACATTTCGGTTGCCTACTTTTCGGCTTTTCCTAATCTCAGCCAACTTTCTTTCTATTTCTTGCAGTCATTTTAAACTCACAACTATTTAACACTCCGCAACTGCCCCGAAAGTGAAACCACCAACAAGAACAACAAACACCACCGAACCACCACAAATTGCGGCTGCCACAGCTGCAAAAGCACAACCGCCCAAAGATTTACACTTAAACCGTAGAGCCAACTATGGACCTGAAACATAGTGCCAGCGGCGCTGTTGAGAGTGCTGATTCCTATATAGCCACCAGCAAGTCAACAGACATGATTACTCCCAAAGAGAAGGAGAGTAAGTCAACCAGTGCGTCACATGGACCGCCAGAAGGTAAGTGAACGTCAGGTAATTCGTGTGTTGACCAAAAATACGAGCGCATACCTAAGTAGCGTTTGTTCCTACGCATAGTTTATGTGTTTGCTGGCAGTTTACCTCAACTGCACCCAAAGGTATGCAAAAGTTTATGCTGTGAGTGTGTGTGTGTGTGTGTGTTCACTGTATGCAATCTGAACACAAACACATGCAAATGGCAAACAAACCGACGACCCACCACCTACATGTGCACGCGTTTTACAACTAAAAATAGCAAACATCAAAGAGCTGGTGCATTTTCAATGCCATGCGAAAAGGTATCCAAAAAAAATGGAAAAAATGTTGCCAGCAATGGTGAATGGTTAGGTGGCATAGTTTTTTTTATCTGAATTTCTGAACAAAAGTTGTAAATAGAAAGGAAGACTAATAACACAGTTTTAAATATGCTTTTTATCCGAAATGGAAGTGCATTTTTTTTTGACTATTTCAATTTAAGTTCCGCTTTAGCTAAATGTGATTCCTTCTTGTAAAAAGACACTCGATGCATAAATTTAACTGAAGACAGCACACATAAAAGACAGAATTCATTCAACTGCCTATCAGTATTCATTTATCAGGACATTGTTAGAGAAACACATGAATAATCTGGTGGATACTTAAAATCTGTAGGTATTTTCGAGACTTTAAACTTGAACTACTTTATTATAAACTGACAAAAGTTAAACCGCCTGCTAGATCTTGTGGAGGGTTTAAAAAGCACAACGTTCTATATCTAAACTATTCCATTTAAATGAAACTCTTAGAGATTTCTGGAACACCCCGAATGTGTGATCTTCAAAGTGTTTCACTACCTGATTGAAAGGCGTATAGGTTTTTTTATTGCTGTGGTGTGAAAGAATAATGCCTTATTATTATATTTTCGGTAGACTGAGGCGCACATCTATAGCAGAGACTTTAAGAACTCGCACTTTACGAATTGGTCAGCTAGTAAAATGTAAAGAAGCATAGAAAAATTACATATTATAGTATTTTCGGTAGACTGAGGCGCACCCACCCAAAAAAAGATTTGAAGAACTCGTTCTTTTCGACTTGGTTAGTAAGTAAAATGTAAAGAAGCATAAGAAAGTTATATATTATAATATTTTCGGTAGACTGAGGCGCACCTAACCAAATAAAGATATACAGAACTCTTCTTTACAAAGTAAAAATCAGCAATTAAAAATGTATAGAATCAAAAAGAAAATCATCTGTTTGGCTACGCTTCGTACAACATAGAATCACAAACAGAATATTAAGTATTTTTTCTTCCTTTATTCAATGTGTTGATCAAATACTGCTTTTCTTATTGCAAACAAAGTGTTGAGCAGCTTTTTCAGACCTCTAAAATAAGCTAAATTGAAGATTCTTTTCATATAAAAGATAAATGTGACAGTTTTTACGAACTTTATGCTAAGTAAACCTGCAGTTTTAGCCGGCTCGAGGTCGAAAGATAAATATGTATGTTGAGTCCGTCAAGCAGCAGCTACACAAAGCTGCAATACTTTGCTTATTCAGTTTATAGAAGGGTTGTTAGCAGGAATGCATGCCGATAGGGAACTGAAACTATTTCGGTTCAGTGGTTCAGGAAGTTTTGTAGCCAACGGTTCGGTGCATAAAATGGTTTTGGGAACAAATCAATGCACGGTATACTTCAGGCTTGAAGTTCAAGCAGTATATTTTCATAAGAAACTTTTGAATCGCAAGCAGCTGAATCAAAAATCGAGTATAACCAGTAAAAAAAGCGCTTCCCTGGCTAGTTAGTTTAGGGTGGAGGAACAATACCAAATAAAGAGTAGTCCAAATCTAGGGTATCTATGTGCGTTTATTGTCTGTTCTTAGACTCTTGCTGTAATAAGTGAGCGCCGCTCTATTAATAAACATCTCCATTACTTTATTTTAATGTAATCCTTAACTAGCACACACCGTGTTACCGGCAAAAGCCTTGAGACGACTTGTGCCTTTACAGCTAAGCCGTTGTACCAACATTTCAAGTGGCTTTTACCTGTTTCCCATTCTATTTGCAGGGTACAAAGTCTATGCACGACGCTGGGCGGTGCTCATTCTCTTTGTGTTCTATTCAGCCTCCAATGCCATGCAATGGGTACAATACACCATCATCAACAACGTAATCGCACGGTGAGTGAACGGGGAACGGGGGAATGGCAAAGGGGAAATGGTTATGCAATTTGGCGTTGAGGTTCATGCATCATATTTAATTAAAAGTTTTCATGAAGCTCATTAAACAGCCTGAGGTTGGGGACCAACTGTATGCAAAGTGGGAGCCTGTCAGCTGCACCTTCTAAGTCTGGACTCGCATTATATGTTTTTTTTTTTTTTTTGGCAATTTTGCAGCTATTATGGCATCAGCGAGAAATGGGTGGACTGGACGTCCATGATATTTATGATAGAATATATTCCGCTCATATTCCCGGCCAGTTGGTTCTTGGACAAAGTGGTAAGTGAAGTAGAAAACCCCCAAATTTATTGCACTCTATTGTATTGTGCATTTTTTTTGGAATACAGGGCTTACGCATCACCGCCCTGGTGGGCATTGTGGGCACTTGCATAGGGGCCTGGATCAAGGTCTTCTCGGTGGAACCCTCGCTCTTCTATGTGGGCTTCATAGGGCAGGCCATTGTGGCTCTGGCCCAGGTTTGCATACTATCGCTGCCCGCCCGCTTGGCCGCCGTTTGGTTCGGACCGGATCAGGTGTCCTCGGCCACCAGTGTGGGAGTGTTTGGCAATCAGGTAAGTAAGAAAAATCTTAAGGGAAAATCATGGTTATTGATGAGCTCTCCGGCAAGTGCCGACGCCATCAACTAAGCTAGTTTGGGAAGAAATTTGCATTAACAACGAAAAGGCAGCTACCCATTTTGGGTAGATTGATGCCGAAAGGGGCAAACATGTCGCACTGACATGCAAAAAAGTCATGCCCATTTTCTGGCTAAAAGGATGTGGCAGCAATCACGAAATTGCCAAAAGAAGCAGCAGCACACAAGTTAAACAAGGATGTCGCCCTCCCATCCTGCTGCCTAACGCATCACCAGCTCCGGGTCTCCGATGCTAATGCAAGTGGAACAAAAAAAAAAAGAAACGGCACTCTTTGTGCGAAATCAATTTGATGCACCCAGTGAAAGACAAAGTTCCATTTATTCAGCTAGACAAACAAACGACGAATTGACCTCTTGAAATTGGAATAAGTGATTACCTGGACCGCAAAATGCAAGGGGTGGAGGAGGAGGAGGAGGGGGCGGCGACAACGTGAAGTGGACAATTGAAATGTCACTTTGGGGGCTGCCATCTTAGGCATATTGCGGTTGCAAACTGCAGCTGGAAGTGCCCACATTGTGGTTGACCCAGACATGACATTTGATTCGAAGAATTGGGTGCGAAACACACCAGGGGAAAGCATGGTTATTTCTGGGTGAAAAATTTAATTCAAAGAAGTGTTATTGGCTGGAGAGGACACATGTGTGTGGGCTCACAGTACAATTTAGCATTGAGGAGTTAAATTTTATATGGAAATAAAACTAAAAAAAGCTCTTAATTATCTTAGAATAGGCCAGAAGGTATCGCCGACTCGGCAAACTATATATATATATTCGATATAGCCAGGTTTGTCTTTCTGTCTGTCCGTCTGTGAACAAACAGTTCTTAAAAATGGTAAGAGGTAAAGGCTTGACATATATGGAACATAGCTTCTTATAAAGGGTGATTTTTTAGCAACTTTCTTTTGGGCAACACTGTTTTTGGCACCTCAGCTGTTTTTGTGTAACATATTACTGTCAAACATGTTCCGTTTGGTCTAAAATTTAGCCATGAATCGACTTACAAACGAACCATGCATTTAATTATTACAAATTCCTGCCACTTTTTTATCGAAAAATTGTGTGCAGCAAGGAAATTCCCGTATATGGTGTGAAGAGCAGCCAGAAGCATTGCAAGAACTGACAAAGCATTATGAAAAATGCACTGTTTGTTGTGGATTATGGGCCGATGGCATCATTGGACCGTACTTTTTCTACTCCAAAAGTACACAGAGTATTATTTGTTTGTGCAAAATTAGGTAACTGCCAGAAGTAAGCATCTCCGACCCCATTAATTATATTATACATATTCTTGATCAGCATCAACAGCCGAGTCATTTTAGCCATGTTCATCTCTCAGTCTTTCTGTCTTTCTGTCCGGATGAATGCACAGATCTAGGGTATGGTAAGAGTTAGAGGTTTGACTTGAATAAGACAAAAACTTCTTATAATTGCAGGCAGATAAAGTTTATTTTCATTTAAATCCACGCCTCGTACCGCCCCCGTAATTTAAGAAAAACATAATATTTCTCACAATTTTATAGATAGAAGGTTCGTACCTACTGGACATATGTAGTAATCAGCAATATTTATTGATTCGCCAAAGGAATTGTGAGGATCGGTTGAGCAATAGTCGAGTTACAGGGAAAACAAACATTTATGATGGACAGCACTGGCTGAAACAGCGATGGGTAGCACTTCACACACCCTAACACTTTGTGTAGTAAACTAAAAGTATAGAGTATAGGAGTATAGATTGCAGAGTATGTTATAGTTTGGCTTGATCGACTTCTTAGTTGTTCCCTTAGCAGTTCTAGAATATATCCCTATATTGTACTGCAGTCATCTCAGATTCCTTGGGTTTCTATGCATTTACTAAACACTTATGTGGACTTGGTAGTAAGTTCCTCCAAACGAATCACCCTTTATACATATGTAGGTAAATAGAAGGAACCTCTAGGGAAGTAGCAAGGAGTTAAGGAAAGACGAAGACGCGCTAAGAGATTTAAATGGTCAAACTTTAGTTATTTGACAGTTAAAATGGATGCTTGCAGTGTCGTTTTGCAGCACCGGTTGGCCACAATGGATTCTCCTCCCTTGACGCTGCCACAATTTATCTGGCTCTGAGCCATTTTATTTTTGTTACGTTGAACGTTTTATGGGCATTTGACACCATAAAACAATTAGAGCAATGTCAGCCAGATGATACTCAAATAGGGCCAACAACACTGCGAGGAGGGTATATAGCAAATGTGCAGCCTAAACATCAGGTGACTACCAGACAGACGCATTGCATCCTAACCCTGTCATTGTGTGCCGTCTGTCATATTTGACTTACGCTCGAGTACAGATGAAAAGGCTTATAATTTCCGCTTGTTATTCACCTGCACAGGTAGGAAGTCACAATAGGATGTGGATGTGACAATATGATGTGACATGATGATGATGTTGCTGGGATGCTCGGGTGTTGGGTGGGTGTTAGCGTCTGTCAATTTGTGTCATACACCCAGAAAAAAAAGTTGGTTTAACACGTGGGGTTAAGCAAAGGACGGGAAGATGCGAATTTGTTGGGACAAATTTGCAGTAGAGTCATTGGAAGCCTTTAAACTGAAAGTCCTTAATGATTCAACCATTTTTGAGCAGTGTAGTCAGCCTTACCGTTCGATGGCTCGTGCCTCAAGAGCGGAGGTCAAGTGGTTGGCGCGAAAGTTACTCAATAGAGAAATGCAAATGGCTTTGGGTGAGGTTTAAAGCCAGCTAGAGATTATGTTGAAATGCCAAGCCATGTGCCAAAGAGCAGAGCACAAAACTCGCACAAATATTCATAAAAAAAAAACGAAAAAAAAAAATAAAGAATACCAGCGGGAGGACGCGTACAGATGGCCCACATGCTGTGACATTGAATGGCTGGAGGCTGCTCCTTCCTCAATCGGATTGCTCTGTGCCTTATCTGGCAAGGCCAAGGCACCACACGCATTCACCCGCCCCCCCTCACCCGCCCCCCGCCACCTCCGGGCCACTTTCACTGATTCCTGACTGGCTGACTGAGCTGTGTGTGTGTGGCGGCGGATCTGCTAGAGCAACAGCATCGGGTTCGGCATTGTTGCCAAAGTGCTGAACAAACATAGTTTCTTACCCATTTTTTTTATTCTGTTAGTTGTAACGACAGCACTTTTTAGCCGTGTCGACGCACATGTAAACATGGCCAGAGAGGAGATAAAAAAAAAAAACGAAGGTTTTTTTTATTTTATTACGCCCCATTGCAGACACATTTCTCCAGTGGCCAGCCAGCAGTAGCTGGCTCATGGCTGATGCCCTTTCCATTTGCCGTCTTGCCAGGCTCGTCGAATGGTCCTTTGTGCCTGTCTCATCAAAATAGAAATGCGACGTAAATGCAGAAAGCAGCTCAGCATTTGCCTTGGTTGCGCCGCATTCTGATTTCATTTATGCAAATTGTGGCAATTTTGTAAACATTTCGATTTGTATTTTATCCAAAAACGGTGCGCATTTCCCTGTTTCCTTTTATGAGGCCAATTACGAGTTTGTTTCATTGATTTTGTTGTTGCGCTTGAAAGGCGGCTAAACAATTGATGGCCATTGTTTGGAAAACACACAAGAATATTGGTTTATTATATATATGTTGCGGTTCTATTTATATCCGTGGTTGGCACTCTTTAGATAGTGTGCGTATAGCTACAAGTGATGGTATGTGTGGTTGAATATGTGCAGACACTTTGCACAGAAAGAAAGACGAAGAATTCACTCAAAATTGTTTCTACTTTTTAAAAATTCGCCCTAAAACTATTTGATTTTCTCTTAATTTTAAGAAAGTTTCTTACTTTTAGACCGGTTTTTTTAATTTTCTGAATTTTAAGAAAATTTCTTTTTTTTTTAGACAGATTTTTCTTAAACTTAGACGAAGAATAAACACAAAAAGGTTGTCTACTTATTGAAATTCGTCTCAAAATAAATTTTTGTTTGTTAAACTTAGAAAGGATAACCCTTAAAAAGACTTTTAGAAAATAATTTCATCATTTTGAAATGACGGCAATTTTTCTTTTAATTTTAAGGGTAATTTTTCCATATAACATTAAGATTTGACAGCTCTTGAGCTATGTCTGGCTGATCTTCAGACCAAATTTGGGCGATTCTGTTTGGTGTCGGAACTTATTAAGCCAAATAATATAACTTTTCTTAGGCCCATTCAGGAAACACATGACGCAGTCTCAGCCAAGTCTTATTTGAGATGGGTGAAAAATACCCCAGTATACTGTGAGTTGGCTGACAAATAACTCATAAGAGAATTAAGTTGCCCCACTTTTTATGCACCCATATATATTTAATTTATTTTTGTGTTTCTCAAATTGATCATAACACCTGAGAAACTTTTAGAAGCTTAAGAACGGCTTTTGGGTTCTAAAATTTTAAGAATTGCAAGCTCGGTTCGGTTTATAGTAAAGTGGTCAACCTTACTGAGCATTTTGTTAATCAAACAATATTAATATTCTAAGATTTTAAGAATTGCAAGCTCGGTTCGTTTGTTGGTCTGTTTATAGTAAAATGGCCAACCTTACTGAGCATTTTGTTAATCAAACAATATTAATTGTTTACTTTAGATAAGCCTTTTATCAAACTTTTACCCTCCCAAACAACAAGTTGGTCAACTCTTTATTTGAGTATTTTAGCAGATGAAAATTCTAGCGGAATCGTTCTCAATTTCAGGGCTCAGCTTCCGGCATCCAAATCAACCTAGTTTCCCTCTAAAAATCCCTTCAAATTTGTCAGATTGCACCATTTTTTTGCTGAATTTTTTCAACTGTCAAAAGTCATTAAGCATTAAGTGCGCTCAACTTCCGCTAAACTCGATTTATAGGCCAAAACAATTTGGTAAACAAAATGATGAAAATGCATGGGCAGAGCAGAGCTCAACGTGTGCAGAATGTGGAGGCGGCTGTCACAGCAGCTGCCGCTGGTTACGGGGAACATTTTTTTTTTTTGCGCGCTGGAAAAGCCCTAAAAACTTTGACGAAAACAAAAAAACATCAACAACAAAAACTGCAGCAGCAGCAGCAGCCAGAACCGAAGCTAGGGAAGTGAAATCGGCCCTGCCAGGCTATAACTATAAATCAATTTCACAGGCGACAGTTTAAAAAAAGAGAAAAAAAGTCGGTCAAGCCTGACTAGAAAATACTCTGGGACAATTATTTTGAATTGAAAATAAACTTGATCTGCCTGCAGTCATAAAGGTAGGAAGTTTGTGACCCATTCTTACCAACTCCGAAATCCGTTTATTCATCAAGAATATATACATACTTTCACACAAACTAAATATACTCTGTGTACCCTTGGTACCGACTAAAAGAAAAGAGAGAATTCGAGTGGAATAGTTTGCATTCTTGCATTTACACATGTTTGTGTATGTGTCTGTATTTTGCAGTTAGGCGTGGCCATTGGATTTGTGGTGCCACCCATGCTGGTACCCAACTCGGAAGATCTGGAAACAGTGGGCAAAGATCTGCAAATGATGTTCTATCTGGTGGCTGGACTCACCAGTGTGTTGCTCGTGCTGATGGTGCTCTGTAAGTTTGACTAACATTTAAAAAAAGGGAATGTGGGGCATTGAAGCAAAATCATCTTTAGTCTTCCAGGACAAACCACCCACACCGCCGTCAGCGGCCCAGGAGACCTCCCAGCGTCTGGAGAACAGCGAGGCCGATCAAGTCAGCTTCCTGCAATCGCTGAAGAATCTGATGACCAATCGCAATTTCATACTTTTGTTGCTCTCCTACGGCATCAATGTGGGCGTGTTCTATGCCATTTCAACGCTACTGAATCCGGTAGGTGATTCGATTAAGCGGGTGAATCGCTTAACAAAACTTATCTTCATTCAAAATTGCAGGTGGTGCTGATGTACTATCCGAATCATGAGGTGGATGCAGGACGCATTGGTCTGAGCATTGTTTTGGCTGGCATGTTGGGCTCGGTGGTCTCGGGAATTGTACTGGATAAAACACACAAATTCAAGTAGGCAAAGTTTTAACGTGGGTTGACTTTTATGTTTCTAGCACTAGACCTTTGAAACGAACTATCAAAGTGGGAATCTATGCAAATGAGTCGGCAATGAACAGTAGAGGTGTTTTTATACCCTTGCAAAGGGTATTTAAATTTTGTCCCGAAGTTTGCAACGCCTAGAAATATTTATTTCCCATCCCAAAAACTATATATAATATATATTCTTGATCAGGGTGACGAGCTGCGTCGATTGAGCTTTGTCCGTCCGTGTGTCCGTCTGTCTGTCTGTTTCTACGCAAACTTGTCTCTCAGTTTTAAAGCTATCGAGCTGAAATTTTGCACAGAGTCTTCTTCTTACTGCACACTACTAATATGTCGAAACCGACCGGATCGAATGACTATATCTCATAGCTCCCATAGGAACAATCGGTCGGAAAACTAGTTTTAATATGAAAAACTTTTTGCTTTTCAATGGAAACGTCTTCAAACTTTGTATTCATAAGTTTTCTATGCTTTTTTATAATTCTACCAAGTTTTATTAATATCGGACAACTATTTTGTATAGCTGCCATACAGAAGATAGGTCTGAAAAACAGTCTTAGTTAGAAAAACTTGTTTGTTTTTAATGGTAGCATCCTGCAATTTTGTATTTATTTGTTTCACGTGACTTCACATAATTTTACAAATTTTTGGCCAAATCGAATGACTATATCATATAGCTCCCATACGAACGATCGGTTGGAAAATTGGAAAAAGAGTATTTTTGAAAATAATTAAGCGAGCACTTGCAAGGATATAAAAACTAGAACCTGCCAAATACCCTATAGTGCTTATATCATTAGCTTTTAGAAAGTGGAACCAACTAATCACTTTTTGTGTCGAAATTTTTGAGAAACTTAACAAAAATCCGAAAGAAGAAAGTTTAAGTATTTTCTTTTTAAGAGGGAGTTCTGTTCCTTGGATTATTTATTTAAAAGGGACCCTTAAAAATTGGAGTTTAAGTAGTAAAAGCATTTAAGTAAATCAGACTCAAATCAATTTAGATGTTAGAAGTAGATCGTTTAGGTATTATCCCAAAAGCGCGAGGGAAAGAATTATTTTGAGCCTAAATTATACGGCATTTAAGTACCGATCTTTACCTCAAATGTAAGCAAGAATTCTAGGATTGTTCCAAAATTTTCGTACTTAAAATTTGAATACGATAATGGGTATAAAAACAGTTTGATGTGAACTGGTTTCTTTGACTGTTGGGGTCTAAAAATAAAAGGCAACCCTCGTAGCATTGTTCAGCCACTCGAGCCAGTCTTTTTTTGTTGGTGTTTGCCACATAAATTTCAATTAATTGCATTTCCAGGGAAACAACTTTGGCTGTATATACCCTCTCCATGGTGGGCATGTGGATATTCACTTTCACCCTGGACACGGGACACATTGCGGTGGTTTATCTGACCGCTTCGCTGCTGGGGTAAGTAAACAACAACAAAAACGTGAGCCAAAAATGACGCATATTGTTAAACCTTATCGCAGCTTCTTCATGACTGGCTACCTGCCGGTGGGCTTTGAATTCGGCGCCGAGTTAACTTTTCCCGAGCCAGAGGGCACCTCATCCGGTTTGCTCAATGCCTCGGCTCAAACTTTTGGCATTGGCTTCACGCTATTCTACTCGGAGCTGTTGACCTCTTTTGGTGACATTGCAGCCAATGTGGCCATGGCTTTAATGCTGATAGTTGGCACGATTATAACTGCCTGCACCAAGTCCGACTTGCGTAGGCAGAATGCACAAGCGAGCAGTGCCAGTGGAAATCCCTAAGCGCACACGCACTTACACACGCACACACGCACACACATGCATTCCACTGGCGCCTGTTTGTATGCTTTAGAATTTATGCATATCGTTTATAATGTTTAACTTATTTTATGATTGTTGGTTATACGTTTCTGTTGTAGTCTTTAAGTGAAATGTGTTGAATTTTACAATGTTTATTAAACACACCCACCCAACCACCCAACCACTCACACACACGGACAAACACACACACACATATGAGTAAGTTTAGGCAGTTATTTTTGATATATTGGCCAAAAAGCGAGATTTAGTGCGTAGGCTGTAAATGTTTAATGTACAATTATTACGGGAAAATTAGCTTTATCTCTATTGTTTTGCCATTTTTACAAAGCAAACAAATGTCACATGCGCACGCACACTCAAACAGAATTGTTACCAGTAGCCAAAAGAGTACGAGAAGTTGATATAACCCGCAGAGTATTATAGCCTCCAAATATTATATATACGTAAATATATATATATATATATTTCTATTGTTCGGTCTAGCAAATGTTATTAGTTGATCTCTCACTGCTTAAAAGAGTATATACCCTACGCTACAACGCCTTCAAAAGGTCTATTTCAATTCCAGCAAGCAAATGTTTGCTGGCACTTTGTACATACACGCTACAGCACACTCTCACACACACACACACACACACACACAGTCTAAGCCATCCTCCTGGCCAGAAAAGGGGAAACAGTTGGACGCTTGAAACATACCACGAATAAGACAAAACACCAGACAAAAAACAAAAAAAAAACAAAAAAAAGAAACTCTAAGTGCATAGCAACAGTGGCTTATCCCATTTCTCACAAAAATGTGCTTCCCCTACAAAAAAAATCTTCCCTTCTATAAAGTGTAAATATTTCAAACTGTAGCTTTAGCTACCCCAAAGAAAGAGACACACACAAACACACACACGCACACACGCACACACTTGAACCCACCCAGAGAAAGCTACTGTTACATTATGTACATATATATACATATATACACACTATATAACATGGATATCCATGATATTGATATCCTACAATCATATCGGAAGAAAGTTCTAATTTTTGGAGAATTTACAATTGCCAAACGCCAAATTAAAGTCAAATTTAACATAGAAACATACTAAGTACAAGCGTATACATGCAACACTCCTGGCCACCTAGGGGGAGGCACTGTTACCCACAGTCAAAGTGGACAAGTGAGTGAAACAAAGATCAGCCTAAGAGTAGTTAGATCATCAGTTCAGTGAAAGTTTTTGCCAAACCAAATACAAATTTAAACGAGATAAACCCGTTACTCAGGGCAGAACGTTTTTAATAGCCGTTCCTAATGTTAATTAACAGAGCACTAACAGCCCCAAAATGTAGGCAAAGGTTATATGACAGTAGCTCACATGTATTAATAGAACTTATCCAAGCTTTATAAAAATTGGAGAGCTTATAGATAATGAATAGATGTTTGATTTTGGGAAAGGAGGTGGGTATGCCACCATTCAAAATAGGTGCCAGATTCCTTCAAAACCTTGCTTAAAAGAACATATCCAATATATTCTAAAATCTGTCCAAAACCCCCAAAATCAAAGCTTTTACCTAAAAAAAACTGACGGACACAAAAGAGGCAACACACCGAGGCTTACCCAGGTCTTCTCGGTTATGCCACAAAGTCCCTTGGACTGATATGAAGTTCTCCTTGCTTGGAATTCCCGTATTTCAGTAAGCTGTAGCTATCACTTATGGATAGGCTTACAGCTTGAACTAGCTAGATTACGACTTTCTCTACCTTGGACTGTTAGTTTTCGACTTAAGCATAAGGCAGCGCTTCGGTACGGATTGGTAAGGTTCAAAAACAAAGTTTCAAATCAAATGGATATATATTGAGCGAAAGCTAATGCCGAATTGCCCCTAAAACAGGGAAACTTTTTAAATCCACCCGGGAGGAGTAACATGATTTAATTCTAAAATATCCATCCCCTGGTCCCCAGGAGTGTGCTCGTATACCCATGTAAGCGAACGTTGTGACGTCAAACCCATGTACTACACTTAACATCACATACATGGATTCAATTTTGTAGATAGACTTTGGGCCAATGGCCAATAAATAACGTACCAGTGCATACGTACATGTGTTTAACTTCGAAACTAGAGTCAATTGCAATGACAAAGCACACCACACACACACACACAAACAAACTACCTGGCGTGAGCTGGTTAACAACAAAACCACCTACACAAGGGAAAAGAGTCACGTTACATTTGGTGCGACAGCCACCAGCAAGTTTGTGCATTACAAAGAGAAATCTATATATATAAATATATAAAAGAATTCAATAAACTTATTCAATGTATAGCAAAAAACCATTACCATTTACTGAGATTTACATATATTTTGTGGACACTTTCTTAATATATTTAAAAGGTATTTGGAACAATACGTTTTCGAAGTTGAAAAAAAACACAAATGAAGAGAATAATACACACGATTTGGGGGGGAGGAGGCAACTAAAAAAATAAAATAAACTTAAAAACATAAAAACGACCATCCCAACAGGGTTAGTGTGTGGTCCCCCAGGCTCGCAGCAGCGTCAGCGCCTTGTTAAAGTAAGCCGACCATTCCTCGCGCTCCTCTTTCGTGTCGGCGGAGAGCAGATGGCGCACAGTGGTGGTGCGTCCATTGGGCACTATTATCAACGATTCCTCATCTGTCTCCTTGGCCGGACGTTCACATTCCAGCAGCATGGTGTTGAGGCGGGCACAAATGTCGCGCGGCGCAGTGCTGACCTTTTGCGAAATGCATGCATGCAAATCGATGCTGCCCATGGGCGTCTTCTTCTTCTCATCATCTGGATATTTCCAGAAATTGATGACAGAGCCATTTAGATAGCACCAGCGACGATGCCAGGCCCCAAAACCGGAAATGTCCTCGAACATGGTAAGGAATCCCTTGTACTCCACGCTCACTGACAGTTCACAGTTGACCTTCATGTGTAGAACACCCTCCAAGGGACTAACGCCCAGCACTTGAGTCAGGGTCCAGCTGGTGCGCTGTATTTCTCGCAAAGAGAAAATGGCGAAACCATATTGCACCAGTTGAGGTGTACGCACCACATGCGGCCCGGCGGGACTCTGAACTGGTGGCATAACCAGACGATTCTCACCACCAGCCTTCTTTTTGGGCGTCTTAACGCCTCCCTTTTTGTTCAGATTGATGTGATACTTGAGCTCATGGGGGAGTTGATCCCGTTGCGCCAGCATGCCATAGATCTCTAGTGTGATCTGGAGAAGAATACATCAATTTGATAAATGGAAACTAAGGGCAACGAGAAAACTTACCCGGAAATCCGCAAAGACATTATTCAATTGGAGTACATCGGGAAATTTCACTGACAACAGGCCCGGCATGGTGGGTACCGTCTTGGTGGCCAGCACATGTTCGTTATACTTGAGCAGGCACACCAAATGATGTCCATTGATATTGCCTGTGGCCATTTTTCGTACATATTCCTGACGCAAAGGTATGGTGATGTCTTTCACCGTCAGCAAACCCTTCTCTTTGGGTGCACCCACAGATCGTATGCTGTTCTCCACACGTAAACGCTGGACCTCATCCAAACAGGCCTGACGACGATGGGCTAAGCAGGGGCGATGGGAAAATTATATGAGTAATTGTACCGAAGAATCTATCTCAGTTTCTCTACTTACTTGCCAGCAGCAAATACCGTTCACCCTCAACGGACTCTGTGGATCCCGAGAACTCCACTGTGGCCGCACATAGATTTAGTGCCTGACTGGCTTGACCGATGACCTGCTGCTGTTTGCACACTTCGGTCAGCAGTTTCTTAATTTTATCCTGCGCCTGAACGGCATCAGTTGTCTCGCGTGCACTCTGTAACTCATCATCCTCCTCGCTAGTACACTCATCCATGGTCATGGCTGCTGCAGCTGCAACAGCATGCTGGGGTGAGTCATATTCCAGCTTGTGCTTGGCATGACAATCAACAGCCAAAGCTGAACGCTTCACCTGCTCTTCACGGCATATTTTACGCATGGGCGTTGAGTTGGAGCTCTGGGGGAGGGAGATGGAGATAAGGCTAGTTATAGACTTAAGGAAGGCAGATATGACCTTTTCCTTCGTTTACTCACATTGGCGCTTTGCTGGCGGCGATAGAAGCTGACGGTGTGCACCAGTGTAACCAGATTATCATTATCCTGGTTAACGCTCAACTCAGACTTAACAGGTTGGACACCATTCAACAGTGGCGTTTGCACATCCATGGCCTCCTGATGCTCTGCCATGGCTTGGCAGTTTGAAGACGAGGTGGTGGCCGCTGCCGGAGTTTTACGATAGGAAAAGCTGTTGGAGGCGGTGGTGCCTTTGCTCTGTGAAAAAATGTTTATTCTATTAGAGAACAAAGAAATTCCTTTGGAAAACTTACACCCAGCGACAGGCGGCTGTTATTATGGTCTTCGTTCAGATCATCGCTGTCATTGTGATCTTGACTGCTGCCATCCAGAGCCTCGTCCAAATAATCATCAATGCCTGCAGAGATTTGTGATGAATTCATTGAACTGTCGTCCTGCGGTTCGTGGCTGTAGTAATAATCCTGATCGGCATAGTGCACGGACTGCAAAGGTAAGTGAGTAAAGAGCTTAGACTTCCCGCTGTGCCTGTTAATTTCTACCTGAACTTACCTTTTTGCCTTGCTGCTGCATTTCTGCCTCGTTCCTTTGCACCACATGCAGAATCTCGCGACCCAAACTGCCATTACACATGCCCGCACTGCTATCCTCAGCCTCCGTCTGGGACTGGTCCTCCGATTCCTCATCATCATCATCATCCATGCAACTACAAAAATGAAAGATTAGCGAAAGATTAGTTAAGCAAAAGGATTTTATTGTTAGGCCTTGTCTAGTTAGAGAATTAAAGCTATTTCAGTCTTCAAAATGTGCGTGCTTGTGCGCTGTCAGGGCTACTCAATGCAAAGCAGAAACAGCAGGCAGGAATAGCAATTATCAGCGCACCTTTCAACCTCCTCCTCGGCGAGGGAGGCGGTTTCAGTGTCACAGCAGTTATCCCCACTGGAATCGAGATCGGAGAGAGCAGGATACAGACGATCTGAGGATGATTTGCGTGCTCGTTTGGTATCCTCGTCGGTGGAGGGGGCATCGCCGGCTAAGAACATAACGAAAATGAGAGTATTTTCTTGAAGTGAGTCCATTGATTTTTTCGTCTAACTTACGTGAGCGTCGCTTGCTACTGGCCAGAGCTGTCAGACCAGCTATGGGTGGAGGTGGCGGAGGAGGCATGGGACGCACAGCCACTTCTTTTGGTTTGTTGAACCGTTGCGCTATGATTTGCATATCCTCCTGACGCTGACGATCAATGTCTTTGATCCTATTCTCTGCACTGGACTGGGCATTTGCCACCAATGCGGCCACCTTGTCACGAAGTTTGCTCTCCGGCTTCGGCTTGGTCAATTGGCTGCTGGTGTTGGCAGCAGCTGTCAAAGGATGTACAGCAGCGGCTTGGGCTGTGGATTATGCGGGAAAAAACTGGGTTACGCCACCTGATACAGGTGTAGGAAACAGAAATGCTTACGTTTGGGCTCCTCCCCGCGTATTTGGCTTAAAGTAGGAGCTGAACCTATGGGAGCCTTGGGTAATATGGCCTTGCTTTGACCAGTTTCAAAGAGTTTCATGCGATCCTTGAGCGATAGCTCACAGGGGTCCTTCTGAAAGCGTGAAGCGATGGCTCCTGCACCTCCAGCATTAACTTTGTTCTCAAATATGGCTGCTCGTCCACTAACCAGGCCAGATTTGATGTTGGCAGCTGGGACAGCAGCTTTGCTGGCAGCTGGAGCAGCAGCCTTGCTGGCAGCTGGAGCAGCAGCCTTGCTGGCAGGTGGTGCCGGAGCAGGGGCCTTGCTGACCAAACTGGTGGATTTCTCCGGCACTGTCGGCTTAACAGCGGCTTCGCCTGGCTTACCATAATCAAAGGTATGCTTGATGGTGGAGGATTCTCTCCGCTGGAAACCCTGAGCCTCCAATGAGCTCAATACCTTGGCATCCCATTTTAAATGCTTTGTCTTAAGCTGAGCCTGATTACCTTCGGGTTTGGGTGGCTGCGGTGCAGCCCTGCGGCTGGGCAAATCTGGTTTTGGTGGCGGCACTGCTTTAGGCACATCATGATGCGCCGTGTCATCTTCCCACTGGTTAATGGTATCGGCCAGGGCAGCCAGCTTACCAAATCGTTGTCGACCGCCGGGTGGACAAGGTCTGTCCAGTTCATCATCATCGCCCGCATGAAACTGAGCCTCGGTGCGATGTATGGGCGAGGACAGATCATCCGTGTTTGAGTATAAAGCGCCCATTCGTTGCAAGCGGTTCCTGGAGGTGTCGCGCAAACGTGCCAAAGGTTGATTCACCGGCTGCACGTCGGAGGCAGCTGGTGTCGCCTCTTCGTCGTCAGTTATCTCCTGCTCCTGGATTTCCACTTGCACCTACATATATAGTTAACCATTAGTAAAAAACCAGTTCAAGCGTTTCCCTTCTTACCCCAATTGGCTTGTCCGTGGTAATGTTGATCTCAATGCCCATCTCCATGTTCTCCTTGTTAACGGCCGCGTAGTGACGCAGCGGCTTGGAGGGCAAGGCCTCCAGCATGGCCTTGTCCAGCACTATCACCTTACTGCTGCTGCTGCTATTGCCTGGCGAATGACTCCTTGCAGCAGGCGTGGGCTTCGGCGGGCTGCTCTCAGTTAGTGGAAATTTGCTGGAATTGCTGATACCGAGCGCGCGACTGCGCTGTTCCGCCTTGTCGAGCATGTGCTGGAAAATTGCAAATTAAGTTAGACAATGGCTTGCATTGTTTGCCGCTTTTCCCACTTTTGTACCTGAGTAAAGGGGTCCATTTTTTGTTGTTGTTGCTGCTGCCGTTCACGCCGCTAATTCCTATGCAAGCGCTGGGTGGGGGGGCAATTAATAGAAAAAACACACACACACACTTTTAAACAATTTAACTTGGTTCACTTGCACCTTGAACTTGAATAATTTCGCGATTCTTTACTTTTTTCTTTAATTTTCTCGAGTTTCCAACTGTTTGGGCTGCGTCCTTTGTTATTCGCGCGTCGCGTCGCTTCGTTTTGTTCGGTTTATTTTAAATTCAGCTAAATCACCAGAAACGGTCACACTGTTTGTCAGTGTTACGTTTTGTTACGTTACGGCAAACAGTGGGTACAAACAGTAACGAAACAGTAGCATGTTTGAAAAGCTTGCTTTTAATTCAGCTACTCACAAATTAGAATATTCTAGAAAACTTGTGGCGATCAACTAAATTATTTATATTATTTATTTATTATTCCAACAAATTTCTAAAGTCTAATGCTTAGTATAGAAGTAAGTCTTACAAAGTTTTTTATATATTCAATATTGACATCAGAAAGCTGTTCGTGTGGATTGTGAATTTTCAAGGAGGCGCAGTGGTTGATAAAAAACCGAGGTGGACAGAGAATAAATAATTGATTATATATTAGAATTAATTTTGGAATGAGAAAATGAGATTTTCCAAGTATCATATCGAATATTTAATAATTGGCCCTCCCTACTAAGTTTGACAGGTTAATTAAGCTTTTGAACATTCAATTTACTTTTGACATTTTTCACTGGCGTCAGTTGCCGTCTAAAGAAAAGTGTGAACGTATTTTGTGCGGCCAAAATACACATGCCCCTGACTCTACGTCATTTTTCTACGTTCTCTTCCTACTCGATTCCCTACATATCGATAGATTTATACTCGATACTCATTCGACAACTTGAATGAAAAACAATTAAAAGTGCTTAGCAACTGCTGAAAAAGGTAAATAATAGCATTTAAAATCAATTAAATGATCACCGCTACGTACATATGCTTATGTACCCCCCAGCTCTCTCAGCAAATGCATTTGAAACAGCTTAAAATTTTCTTAGCTCTGCGTGTGCTAGTGCGTGATGTTTGTTAGTGTGAGTGTGTGTGAGTAATATGGAAGTTAAAACAAAGAAAACTTCATCAAAAAGAACGACGTAAATTGGCTTTTGAAACGCAAATAAAAATTTATTTAAATTAAGTATGAGAGTGTTGTTGGTTAAACAATTTGATTGGTTATTGATTTTTTGCTTGGCTGCGTTTGTGCATGTAACTGTTGTTCTTCTTGTTGTTGTTGGTGCTGCAGCTGCGCATCGAAAACTGTAAACTGCTGTTGGCTGCTGCTTGTTGTTGTTTGTAGATGCAATAATTGTTGCTGTTGGTATTTTAGGTCAGAGACGGGGGCGAAAGGGCCTTGACCACAGAGCGCATGCAATTGAGAGAGAGAGAGAGAGGAAGTGACAAAACAGACAAAGGACATTGCATTTTGGTCTCCTCTTCTCCTTTGTATACACACAGCGAGGCATCCATCCATCAACTCACACGACACAAATCCTCATCCCAAACCAAATAGAAAAACAAGAAAATGATTTTGCTCTTCTTCCTCACAAATTATTCTCAGAATTCTCAAAACATAAAATTCCCATAAATTGAATCATGGATCCGAATTTATCCTCGGAGAGCAACAGCAGCAGCAGCACCAGCAGCCCACAACCCCCCGCAACAGCAGTCGCAGAAGGCTCATCCACCTCGTCCCAGACCCAATCCCAGTCCCAGTCCCTACCCCATCCTTCTTCATTCACTGAACATGAAAATGAACATCAATCGCATTCGCCTCATGAACATGATCACTCTCCCACTCCTACTTTTCACCAGACTGCACCGCCACCCACCACACCAGCACTACAGCAGGAACCGGAGCCACAGCAGCAGCTGGAGGAGGAGGAAGCAGCACCACAGCAGCAGCAGCAGGAACCGGACTTAGAGCAGGAAGAATCCGACCAGGAACCCGGCCAGCCAGAAATCATAGACGCCAACGCCATAGCCGATACTATTGACGCCGGCGCCATTGACAACGACGCCGTGGAGCACATCGACTACGACGAGGACGAAGACCTCGACGAGGGCGACGCCGATCCCGATCCCGAGGTTGTTGTCCCCAATCACAACGACGACGACGAGGAGGCACCACTCGGTCCCGTCCAGCAGCAGCGATTACACTCGGTGGCCGTTTTACCCAGCTATTCCACCGCCGGCCAAAGCATTGCACGCGCCTCACTGCCCCAGCTGTTGCGTGCCCCGCGTACTGCCACCAGCGGCAGCCACAATAACAACAACAACAACAGCTCCGCCGTCCCCACGTCGCGACGCACTCGCCACTTTTACAGCAACAACGGCAGCCACTTCAGCAACGACATGTTCCCGGGCGCCCTAAAGAGCTCCAATCAGAGTTCACCCCGCACCAGCAGCAGCCGCCACCATGGATCGTCCTCGCATCAGGGTGTGGACCCACTGCGTCTGCTCTACCCCAATGTGAACGAGAGCGAAACACCATTGCCCCGCTGCTGGAGTCCACATGATAAGTGTCTGTCGATTGGCCTGTCGCAGAACAATTTACGCGTCACCTACAAAGGTGAGTCGTCTACCTGAATTCGGTCAGGTCAATCCTTGAAAATAGGTTAGCATATCCATCCCGCATTGTAAGCATGTGTAGTGATCTCGCTCCCACACAGCTGGTGGTTTTTGTTTTTCTGCGTTGCACTTCTCCCACTTGCATTCGCATTCTTTTAACAGAGACTGTTGAGCCGCTAACAGAGCTCTCTTCTCGTTCTAAACAGCTGACTGTTAACAGCCAAGAAGAGACGTTAAACTTGAATCTTTTTTTGTAGGCGTGGGCAAACAACACAGTGATGCCGCCTCCGTGCGCACCGCCTATCCCATTCCGTCCTCGTGCGGTCTGTACTACTTTGAGGTGCGAATCATTTCGAAAGGACGCAACGGCTACATGGGTATTGGCCTGACTGCCCAACAGTTTCGCATGAATCGTCTGCCAGGTAAACATTAGCCAGGCGAATAGCCATCATACTTCTTTCTGACCCCCTCCCACCACCATTCAAGTAGGTTGGGACAAGCAATCATATGGTTATCATGGCGATGATGGCAACTCCTTCAGTTCGTCCGGGAATGGCCAGACGTATGGACCCACGTTTACCACAGGCGATGTGATTGGCTGCTGTGTGAATTTTGTGAATAACACTTGTTTCTACACCAAGAACGGAGTTGACTTGGGCATAGCATTTAGGGATTTGCCGGTGAGTGCGTGGAAAATGCTTCGGGCCAACGGAAAGTGTTAACCTTGTGTTTCTATCCTCTGCAGACCAAACTTTATCCCACAGTCGGCCTGCAAACTCCCGGTGAGGAGGTCGATGCCAATTTCGGACAGGAGCCGTTCAAATTTGATAAAATCGTGGAAATGATGAAGGAGATGCGTGCAAACACTTTGCGGAAAATTGATCGTTATCCGCATCTGTTGGAAACTCCCGAGAATCTAATGAATCGGTAAGAGGCGATGCTTAGCAAATGAATTGAGGGAAATGTTAATGAATGGAATTTTCAGACTGGTCTCCACCTACCTGGTGCACAATGGTTACAGCAAAACCGCTGAGGCGTTCAATGGCTACACACATCAATCCTTCGATGAGGACTTATCCTCCGTTAAGACACGTCAGAGTTAGTAATCATCGAAGCTTTATTTTCATTTATAAAGAAACTAACCACATAAATCTCTTGCAGAGATCATTAAACTCATACAGACTGGAAAGATGAGTCAGGCTATTGAGCATACACTACGCTCCTATCCCGGACTGCTGGAGAATAATAAGAATCTCTGGTTTGCCCTGAAATGTCGTCAATTTATTGAGATGATAAACGGAGCTGATATTGAGGTAGGCTAAACTGAAACTTTCTTAGCCCAAATTTAATGTTAAAGCTTTTCCCAGGTTGCTTCGGCCTGCAACAACAAAGTCACCGCCACCACACAGACCATGCCCACAAATCAAACCTCGGTCATTCAATCGACCAAGACATTCAACAAGCACAGCAACAAGAGTGGTGGTCAGGGTCAGCCACCAGTTCACAATACTACAAATCCAGCTGTGATAAAGCCACAAGCCGGCGACAAGCAACAGGATCTGAAAAAGTAAGTGATCGGAGGACTCGTGGATTTCAAATATTATAGTTTTCACCCTGCACTTGCAGCATGCTCATTGATGACAACTCCAACAAGTGTCTAGAACAGGATTCAAACAGCATGGATGTAGAAATGGAGCCCTGCAATAGTCACTCGAATGGTGGGGATTCCTGTTCCAATGGCAATGCCAGCGCAGCGCGCAATTCTCTAGATGCCATCGATGAGGAAGAAATGGGTATGGATGAGAGGAATGTGGAAGCAACTGACAGTAACTAAACGATTCCATTCTTCCTAGATGTAGATGTGTCACCCTCTTCGCGTAGCTATGGACGTGTCATAGAGAAAATATTGGAATTTGGCAAAGAACTGTCTTGCATGGGCCAACAGCTGGAGAAGGAGAACCTGATGACCGAGGAGGAGCGTCAAATGTTGGAGGTAAATCCATTTAAAGATTCTGTACGGGGACAGTTTTGTAAACTAAAATCGTTACAGGATGCATTTAGCCTGATAGCCTACTCAAATCCCTGGTCCAGTCCACTGGGCTGGCTGTTGTGTCCCTCTCGACGGGAAAATGTCTCCACCACGCTCAATTCGGCCATATTGGGTAGGTCCTAACATTCGCAACCTTCTCGAATCGCTAATAAAATTGCGCCTTCCTCCTTAGAATCCCTCAACTTCGAGCGGCGCCCTCCGCTGGAGTATCTGGTGGCCCATGCCTCCGAGCTAATCAAAATTATTGGACAGCATTCGCTGGGCGAGGATGCTTTCATTACCATCGACGATGTGTTCCCGCAAAATTGACCCAGTTCGCCGACGCTGCTGAAGATGTTCGAGACGACGCTGACTTTGCCGCGCACCAGCGTACTGACCGAACCGCTGGGCAGCGTAATCCCCTCCACATCCACGGCCGCCGTTGCGGTGCAGACCACCAAGCGACGTCGTCGTCGCCGTAACAAACGACGCCGCAAATCCTCCATGTCCAGCAGCAACGAGGCGCCCACCTCTGCCCGCACTTATGATCCGGTAATGACGGGCACCAGCATACGTGGAGCAGGCACAGGCCTGGTGGGTGTGGGAACAGCGGCGGGTACAGCGCGTCGTGGGCGTCATCGCGGAGCAGCAGCAGCAGCGGCGGCGGCAGCGGCAGCAGCCATGAGTGGTAGCGGTAGGAGTAGTCCCTCAATGTTTGTGGATCCGCACGACTTCTTCGAGACGCTCGACTAGTTTGTAATATTATTAACAATTCGTAGTAGGTTAATTTTGTTGTTACTTCATTTTTTACATTGATTTAAAGCGCCGCCGCGTCGTTCTTCTAATCGTTCTGGCCTTTTCATTTAGCCCGATTTTAAAATAATTGCGTTGTAATACAACAACAATAATAATTATAATATTAAACAAATACCGTGCTGCGTCACTCTCCCAAGCTTTGAGTTCGTTTTTACTTCCCACCAACAACAACAACAACAACAACAACAACTGTTCAATTAGCTTATGATTTTCTACAAAATTATGTGAAGACTAAAACCAACTGGAAAATTGAAATTTGTTTAAGTGTAAACATTTCGCCTTAGTTAATTAAGCATATAAAGTTTATTCTATGGAAATCGAAACACTCACAAACACACACACACACACACACATATGCATACATACATATTTTGAACTGAACATTAATAACAATTGGATAATCGTTTAAATATATGGTATGAATGTGTATTGCAAGGCAAGTGGAAATGTTTTGGGGAGTTTTGCACAGTGGTAGATCGATTTTCTCCTCTTTGAATTTTAAATAAACGGTCATAATTTTACGACTTTCTGGCAACCCCTGAAGTGCACATCTGCTAGGCAGCAGAACGGACTTGTGGAGAATCCGGGATGTTAACTTTAAGTATTGAGTTTAAGTGATGGGACAAAGCAAGTGAGATATACAGATGCTCTCTGAGGTAAGAAGTGCTTTAAGTCTATATTTTTGAGGTTGCCATACCATTGGTTACCGAATAACGGTTACGGTTCTCCAAATGGAGAATCTCCTCAGCAAAAGCCTTGCAGAGTTCCTTGAATTCAGAGTTTTATATAAAAAACAAATGCTGCCTAGCTTTAAATTTGTAAATTTCAATGATGTGATAAGATATTCTTGTCTATGCCAGCGCCCACACAGCCCACATTCCCAACTTAAAGCACACCCAAGTCAAGTCATCCACATGACCACCGACATCATTGAGGATTGAAAATTACCCAATTGCGTTGTTCGATGATTCGCTATCAGCCAAAGTTATAAAAATAAAATGTTATGACGCAAGAATTTTGACTTCAAAGCGGAAGAGGAAGGGAGACTTGCGGTGCGTTGAAATCAGCTTTGTCATCGGAAACATGCAGAAAGGATGAGGGACGGAAGGAAGGGCAGCTATTGAAGGCCATTGTTAAGTGTACAAATTCAAATGAAAGCGCCGCCTGCCCATTGTCTGCGGACTGTGAATGGGAATATGTTACGGAAATGACAACTTAAATGGGTCCCACCCAAGAATATACACACGCACACACACAAACACTTTATCTTGGCCATGATTATTATACGTGTATAAATGCAATTGAATTCACAAAAGACGATGGTTTCCCTCTCACAATTTGGCCACTCCTCCTTTAGCTCCGTTAGCATTGCGTGTCAATTCCATATCCAACGAGGGAGGATTCACCAGTTTACGTATCACATCGAATTTGGGATTGTTTTTATCACGAACCAAATCAAAGATGACACTCTCACTGGTCGTTATCACACAACCAGCTTGACGTAAACGCTCTAAGGCCAAATCACGATCCTGATTGAGGCGCGAGGAGCAGCAATCGGCCACGATATACACATTGATATTCTGCTCCAGCAGATCGATGGCGGTCTGCTCCACGCAAACGTGGGCCTAAATTGAATAAATCAATAAATATATGGAAAGTAGTGAAATATGTAAGATATAATTGTTCAAAATGCTTAATTGAAGGTCAGTCCAAGCGATTTTTCTGTGAGAAAAGTTAGGCTCTGTCAATTTATTTAAAAATTTCATATTTTTTATCAACGTTTTACTCAAAACAAGGTTTTTGTATGCTCTCTTTGTCCCGGCTCTCAAGAATTGCCTTCTTGTAGGAACCCCAAAGCAAGCATCAGGCCAAAGAATGTCCTAGTGAAAGAAATTGGACAAATCCCAGCATTTAGCTGGCTTGGCAAAGGCTAAAGGTACCTTTGGCATGCTGTCAGGAGCAGGGTACGTTTTTAGAGATACTTTTCTGCTAAACTTTGCCGATTTGAACACTCAGCTGCCCAAAGCCTTTCAGATAACAGGTGAAGGTAGCCAAGTTAATGGATGTCTTTAATTGTTGTTAAGCCGAAGACATTTTAGGTTCAGAATCAGGAGTCAGTTGTCAGAAACGGTTGATGCTCAATCTCACTTATAGAATTGAGGAAAAGAAGACGATGAATAAGGCCAAGGTGAAAACTTTCAATTTGGATCGATGTCTTCTAAAAGCGGACCAAAAGCTGGGCTTTTTGCTTAGCTACAGGAGCAAACCGTCGAACCGAGCCTTACACAGATTATTATTGTAGAATTGCCACAATTCAAAGGCCTCGGGCGACCGAGGCCGCTAGTTCATCATGGTTTCAACGATAACACAATCTGAGCTCAGTTCAAACTTAAAGTAGGCCTACTTACAGACATACAACTTACCTCCAATCCATAGAGCACTACATCCTCAGGCTTCTCCTTGAACAAGTCCTTGATCACCGCCTTAACTTCGGGTGTGTACATGCTGAATAGAGTTTTACTTGATACAATTTTGGCATGGCTAACGTCCAACTGGGCTACAGTTTTGCCCAATTTTTCGGGATAATGTTCGGTGACAATCAGTGGTACTTCAAGAGCCTTACCCGCCTTAGTCTGTAATCGAATGTATAACTATAATCTGGCTAATCTGGCGTAGGATCAAAGTACACTTAACCAATTTGTCGGCATTCAAAGTCATATTCTCGAAGAGCGGCATGGCGGGACGAAATTTCTCCTGCATATCGCAGAGCATAAATAAAGTCTTCTTGGGATTGAGATGACAGCGACGCAGAGCCATGGTTTAAGCTGAAAAGAAGACAGAGTCTGGGTTTAAGCAAGCTTAAATAATTTTCATAATTATTTACCTGCAGACAAACAACAAATTGTAAAAATGAAACTGTGGAAAAGCTTTTGTTATCTAAACGAAACAGCTGATCGTGGGCAGGGCTGGTCGAAATGGACAGGAACTATCGCTATCGAATAGCACTTTTTTGAATTTAACGGTTAAAGCACAGAAGTCTTTAAATAGAAATGCTTATCCTCGCTTTTTGGTTAATTAAAAAACATAAACATAAGTCTAATCCCCATTCAAATGAACTTGCCCTAGGCGACTTCACTAAGTAAACAATTACCACCTCATCAACCAAACCCCACCCCCCTCCCCACCTGAATCTAGCCCGCTGGCAATTAAGCCAAAAACTCCCCACACAGCCAACCGATTTATATTCATAAGCCCAACGACGACCGACACCCCAGACTGAGGCATTTATAATTGAAATCCCACGGAACTCGGCTTCTGGTTTTCCCCATCCGTTCACCTGGAAACCGGTCGAAGACATTAGAGTAATGAAGCCACAGTCAATTTCAATAACGCAATCAAATGCGTGCAATTTCAAAAACCACAAAGGAAGCACACGAAGAAATACAAATACCAATGGCTCCCACGCAATGTCCAGGAAATCGCTTCTATGCTTTGGCCATTCCAGGCACGTAGTTTTGGTAGCTGAAAGGGGAGGAGCCAGGGATAATGGTTTTGGCCAAGCAGCATGCATATTTCAGTAATTTGCGCTACCTTTTGTGTGTGTTGGGAGCGGGGTGGGGTGGCTTGGGCCTAAGACTTTCCAGTCAATTTTTGATGAGGATTACAACAATAATAAAACGAAAAAGCCTTTAAGTGGAACCACTCAAAATGTATTTAGGCCGTCTGTATTCATGGCGTTTATTTTCATTTACCTACTGGAAAGCCAACCACTTGGATTTTCAATTTCAGTAACATTTGCGCTTCATTTGGTTACGAAGCGCATTTGATTGGCATACTCTTCACTGGGAATACAAGGTATGCTCTGCCTGTTATAGGCAAACACATAGAAAGATTCTTTTTTTGTTAGAGGACTTTTCTGAGGGACACCAGAAGAGACAGAGAATACATAGAGATTCATTTGAGCAGAAGATCAGCCAAACCTATTAGTTATAGTTGATCCAAAAGCATTAGATGTTTCAAGGAGCTGAAACTCTTCAGTTAGCTGCTTTTCTACCAATCATTGCCGCCTAATAGAGGTAAACTCTAGAAGATTAACTGATCTCTTATGAAATAATCCTACAAACTATAGTGCTTTATCTTAGAAGTCAAGAGCATTTCCCATTCAGCTCGAATTTCTGCCTTTCGTCACATTGCGTGGCCATAAAAAAAAGGTGCTAATGTTAATAATAAGTTGAGACAATTGCCAAAAGTTGTTTTGTTTTGTTATTTGAAAGCATTTCTCTTCAAAATTGTTCATTTGAAAAACAATTGAAGTAGAAATAAAAACAACAAAAAAAAAAAAGTAAAGTCAAAAATGCTGTCATTGTCTGGCATAAGTTGGATGGAATATGTGGCAATAAAATACAAGATGCTGGTGCCATTGTTGTTGTTGTTGTTGTTTTTGTAGCTATTTGAGTGTATTTTTATGTGATTTCTTCCCGTCTGCCCTAAAGGGTGCGGGGGGGAGGGGGCCAAATGTTTGAATGCTCTCATGTGAAATGAAAAACGGAAAATGTGAATAAGGGAAATGGAGAAAATGTGATGCCATTTATTTGCTAGTATTCAAGAGTTGCTCCCTGCCATTTGCAATTGTGCAATTTACTCAATGAAATGTAAATGCGAATCAATTGTAGTTTCATTTGTACAATTTGAGTAAACTCATTTAATTTCGAATTGCACATTTGCATATGTGACTTTCGCTTTAAATCCATTGGGTAGAAGTTAGTTAGTTAGTTGGTTAGTGCAACCGAAATGGGGGGGGCGGGGCAGGGGTGGATGTTTTTTTCACCTCTCAAAAACACCAAAAAGCACTTTGCCAAGAGGACCAACTTTTGGGAACCCGGTAAACAGTTTGTCTATATACATAAGCATTACGTGTTACTTCAATTTGATTTTGGTAAGCTCCGGCTCCGGCTCCGGCCCCCGCCCCTTCCCCCATTTAAGTCCCCTGCTTGGCATGCATATCAACGATTTTCAAATTGGCGACGAAATGATATGCCAAACTACACACATTCAGGACAGGGCGGTACGGAGTCTGGTATGTGGCCGTAGCTAATGCTTGTCACGTCTCCTTCAACGTTTGACAAGGCAAATTCGGCAAAAACAAAAATTCCGCACGTTGTTTGACTTTGTTGTTGTAGAAGAAAATGATTTTCACAGGTGAATTGGAAAGCGCGTAATGTTGTAATGTTTGACTTGCCAGCGGGCACGTGCCCCAAACAGACCCAACACATGTCGAACCCCCCTAACAACTTCTTTGACTACACTGTGCGAAATGTTAGGATGATGCGGGTGGGGCTGGATAGGATTTTGTTTGAACATGCTTTGAAGCTTAAAGCAAACATGCAAGGCAAAAGCAGAAATCATGTACGAAAAGCCAAAAGGTCAGCAACGAAAGGGTGAACCATTTTTGGAATGAAATAGAAGGAGAAAGTAGAATAAATGAGACCCCTAAGAATTTAAAACCAACTTCACATTAATATTTAAGGCAGAAACAAGAAACTATGGTACCAAAAGCAAGGCATAAAGTTGGAAAATCTTCTCAGATCCGGCTCGTCAACTCAATCCAAGCTGTCAAACTTTCTGATTTTGATGGGATATTACCTTCTGGTCTGCAGTTTCTCTTAGTTCTGTTTCGCCCAGTGTATGCCAACTGCCGCATCTCCGTCATATTAATTATTCCTAAATATTTGATAATTTCATTCAATTTATTGCTCAACTTTTGCTGTTTTGCCAACTCGCGTCGCGTATTTTTTCTTTTCGTGTACAGCTGTCGCATTGAATTCCAAGTCAAAGGCTCACATGTCGTATACGCGACGCGCCACTTTTGCAAATTGGATGAAAATCTTTTGGCTTTTCAGCAACGCAATTCGTTTGCGTTTTGCTTCTTCTGTGTTTTTCTTCTTGAGCGATGCATTCGCCTGGAAATTGACATGCCTTTTTTCCTTTCCCTGCCCCTGCCCCTGTCTCTGGCCCCTTACCCCGCCCACTCCACTCCAAGTAGGCTGCACTTTTTCCATTTACAGCAGCTGCCGCTGCCGCTGGCCCGCCCCATCCGTCATGGCACGCCTGGTGCTTGTCACACGAAAAAAATAAAAGGATTTACAACATAGATCTAACACCTACACGAGTCCCTTTTTTTTTGTTGTTGTTGTTTGGTTGTTAAACTTTTCACTTTCACTTGAAGTTAGCAGGTCTTGAAATTTAGAAGAGAAACAAGGATTTGTGTTTTCTTTTCTGATTTTATTTGGGGGGTGGGGCGGGGTTTGGCTTAGGGTTCACACCTTGGAAATAAACTAACATATGCTGCAAGTCGTAACTCTTGGGGAAGTACAAAAATAGCAACAGCAACAAAACTTTCTTGTCGTGTTTTATTGCTTCATGGCAAACGGGCAGGATAAATTTCTTAAGCTCAGGCCGGGAGAGTGAGGGGTTCATTGAACTGAAAAACGTCGAGCGCATTTCCGTGTTTGTGTTTAAGTTTGCTTAGCTGCAAATAAACCTGGCTGAGTGGCTCTTGCTGAATGAATGGCGGGCTGACGGCATCCAGGATGCAGACACCTGACATTTGGCTTTCAGCCAGGGTCTTGTGTTTTGTTTTTTGCCCCGCCTGCTTTGTGGCTGTCTTAATTAATGTTTTATAATTATAAGAAGAGGGAAAAAAAAAACAGCAAAAAACTTTTCCCAGCTTCCTACAAATTCCCACATCTCAAATAAAAAATTTCGCTGTAAGCTCAAAGGCACCAAAAAGGGCAACCCCAAAGGCCAGCAACAAGGCACTCCTCTGGCGCGCTAAGTAAACAATGCCACAGGGCAAGAATGAGTGGATGGTGGTGGTGTTATATTGTTGTGTGTTGTTGACAGGCTTTGGCCCTCCTCTAACATGGAGCTACGCCTTCAAATTGGCGCCAAGTTTTAATTATTCCATCATATTCATAAACTTTTGTACTTTGCCCAGCCAGCCAGTCATTATGTGCGTCATCCGCACACCCCAACACACACACACACACACGCACACTCGCACACTCTCGTCTCAACTACAGGGCAAGTGCCTTGTTCTGGTTGGCCCTTTTCTTTCGTTCTTTCGTTCTTTCTTCTTGCCGTCAACGACAATGATGACGTCTGGCGGCATCCTGGCAAGGCGTTACTCCATAAAAATGAACAACAGCTTTTTATTGTCGAACAATGAAGGCGAGCAGCTCTCTAAACAAGCTTAGCGTAAAAGTTTCGACCTTTCCATGTGGATGTGGTTGCTGTTGTTGCTGCTGCTGCTGTTGGTGTTGCTGCTGCTGCTGCTGCTGCTGTTGGTGTCATCGACAACAGCATTTAATGAGGCTGTCGCATTATTGTTCAATTGTGCGCGCTAGCCCAAGCATAAGAATTTCTAATATTCAGCTCATGAACTTAATACACAATGATGTCCCGCAGGGGGGCGGAATATGAATTAGGCTATTATTAGATGGATCAATTTATGAATTGACCGGAAAAGTCATTATTTCATCTAAATTATGTTTGCTTTATTATGTGATTCCACTGAGACACTCTCAAAGCAAATCGATCGTAAGAGAACCCCATGGCTGAGCGACGCTCAACGATTTGAGTTGAACCCTGAGAAGGTTTTTGGTGGTACCCTGATACTTTTCGTACTCAGCGTTTGATGAGAGTACTCTGAAGAAAGGACACCATAATAATCTGGTGGTCTGAAGGTAAATTTTACGGTTTTTGATCGGAGTAGGGACATCTGCCATAGGTTTCTTTAAATCTGGCTCCACTATCTTCAAGGCGTCTTGCCATTTGGCAATAATTCTAACCAATTGACGGTCTTTTTGCTGGCTCCTACGTGCGGGAGTTGGCTTATACACAATGCTTGTAATCCTTTGTTACCTTGTTAGTTCGATTTGCTCGACATTTGCTGCAACGGCAGAGTTCTCGTTTTTGTTGCTTGCTTTTGAGGTTGCGGCTAAGATTGATTGGTGAGTTTCAAGCTTAAGCGATACTTATATTTCGCCCTTTTACTATCCATTTCTGTAAAATGAATCCAAAAAGCGCTGTGCTTTCTGATCAAAGACATTCTGAATAATAAAGGGACGAGACTACCACACCAAACAGTCACCGAACTAAGTGAACAGTCACTAATCAGGTCACTAAACTAGTTCACTTAACTAGTTGGTGAACAAATCTCTGAGCTAGGTACTGAACATCTCACAGAACAAGAGCGACTGCTCTTTTGTTGTAGTCGGACTGCTCCCAAATTTCTTGTCAGCGCTGAGATGATGCATATTTCAGTCTGCCTTTTCAAGGATTAGCCACCGTCCAGAATATCTATTTAACTAAGTTCGGGCTTATGTCCAATTTAAGCGGAATATTTTTTCCCAGTGACTTATCTGTTACGCTGATCAGCATTAAGGTTTTAGTCTAGCATCCTGTTATTAGCTTTGTGGGAATCTTCCATTAGCTGGTGAAGAGTAATAGTTCTATTTTTGCTGATCTTCTTTCAAAAAATCGCTGATTCTCCCTTTGATGGGTTCAGCTAATACTTTTAAGCTGTTGATATTATCAACTGGCTTTACTGATTGTCTAATTATTCATATTATTATCAAAAAATTTCTTAACATATTGAAAATCGGATTTGTCAGTTATACGTAACAGCTTCTCATGAAGTTCCTCCCAAAGTGGGCAATTTCATGGAATTTAAATAAAACTTTAATGTCAGCCATGCACTGTCCACTTGTTCCCCACGTTTCCTCTGCTCTCTCTCCCTCCCTCCCCCCTTTCTCTCCTCTGCTCACAACTTGGATATTGTCATGGCATTTTCCCTACGCAAAATTCAGCCAAATAGCTGCAGTTTTTCACATTCACTGTAAATAAATTAAGTTCATTTCGTTTATTTATTCTGCGAGGAAGTGGCCCGGTCGGCAACGCATCTGGACGCTTAATTAGGTAAGTGAAAGTGGGTACCGCTGCTGCTGAGCCAAACAATTGAAGCTGTCATGCCGAGTTGGGTGGGGGGGGGGGGGACAAAAGTGGGTCAATTGCCTGCAGGCATGCTCGAGCATATTTTAAAAAATGAAACAATAAAGGCAGGCGAACGGGACAGAGTGGATGCCATTTGGCCTCCGTCGAGCGATAAGTGCAGTCTAATTTAATTATGTGCTCAAAGACTTGACAGAGCAAAATACAGAGAGGGAAGTGGCAGGGAGATAACAACAGATGCACAGGCAGGCATCAGGGCGTGAGTGTGTGTGTGTAATTGACAGCGCCTAAGCTCACTTGACAGGCTCTCATACGCACACACACCCGCCTGCCCTGAAATGTAGGCAACACTTTTGTGAATATTGAATTTGTGATTGCTTGTTAAATGAATATTAAACCCGCTTCCACGTTTGATGTGATTTATGAAATTCAATTTAAATGTCAACACTGATTGCACTTAGCCTTAATTATGCCAGACACACACACAGCAATCTGGTATAATTGAAATTTTATGCCCCCAAAACGAACATATCAAAGTGTCAATAAAAGTAACATGAGCCGTAGACCAAAATCATTTTTGCTGATAATTTATGTAGCCGAGTTTCCTTCTATATTGTTTTTTGTCTCTCTCTCTGCATAATAGATACTTATACTCAAATGCGATACAAGTTCAACAGCCAAGGACACGAAATATATTTGGTTCATTGACTGAATCTGAGTGGCAACAAAAAAATAAGATTTAAGCTGTGCCAGGTAAAATTTATGCGTCTTTGGATACCCTGTAGCAATATGGATAGGTGGGGCTTAATAGGCTGGGGGAAATGTGGGTGACAGGACCTTTTAAAAGTAGGTAACTTGATATGCCTGCAAGCTTAAGAAGTTATCTGTAGCTCTGTAGCTTTAATGCTGATAAAGTATGTGTATCCTTTGGTACTGAACTGAAAAAGCCAAAAACCTACCTACCTACCTATAGCTAATCCTTGCCAGTAACAGGATATCCCCCATTCGAGCTTCACTCGCTCTCTGACTTATTTTGGTATTGGTTTTTCCCTCCCTCTGCCCACACATAAATATTTTTATGTGTCCTTCTCTCATTTTTACTGCATGTGACAGAGATATACTTACTTCTTTCGGTATGTGTCCTCCTCTAGATGTCGGCCCATAAACGGGCCGCACGTCAAATGCTAGGAGACAAGTTTCCAAATTGCCCAGAGAAAAAAGTTTCACATTTTTTTTTATGATGCATTTAAAACTTTGCCAGGACAAACCACATCCACAGTACAAGCTTGTAACTTATTTCATTTCCTTTGCGCTCTCATTTAAAGTTTTCGTTTGGCAGGGCCATAAATTCTGCACAAAAATCTCCGAATTATAAACACCTAAGCAAAATCGGCAGATACATAGGGAGTGTAAGTAACATGGACATAAAAAAGTTGGATATGCGCATAAATCCAGCATTTGTCAGTTGCCAAACTGTTTACACTGAGCGGAAATGGAGTGAACCGTTTGCTTTTACACTTTAAGCATGCTGCCTACACAACTTTCTCGCCGTGTACGCTGTGAGGCTGGCAACTTTGAGGGCATCGTCTAATTGGCCTTTTTATGCACACGAGCACACTCGACATCATTTCCATTTCCAGGGCCATTTCCGTGCCAAAGCAGTTTATCACTCTAACTATGCACATTCAGGCGCAGGAGGCTCATGAGGAGGGAGGGAGGGGGCGGCTTGCATTGCACAACACTCCCCACTCAGCGCTGCCGCTGCTGTTGCAATTCAATATTACGCCTCTAACCTGGTTTGCCGCCTCCATTCAGCCGCCAGCTAACGATGTCCCATGCTAAAAACGTGCAACACTCACCAAAAGTGCCACGCGATTCCGCGTCCAGTTTCCAGCTGATTCCGGCTGCAGCAAAGTGCTAATAGTATGGCCGGTGCTGGGAATGTGAAAGGCTAAACTAAACTCATCCTTCGACATTAAATCGCCATGTGTGTGTGTGTGTGTGTGTGTGTGTTGGGGCTTAACTTGTCGGCTTTGAGTGTCAGCTTTGAGCGTCGTTGTGCCTTTGAGTGGAAGTGCAAGTGGATGGGGTGATGGTTGGCTAAGTGATGGAAGGAGCAGAGAAAACGGTAGTAGGCTGCTGTCTGTCTGTCTCTTTGGATTTGTGGAAATGTGTGTGTGTGTGTGTGTGTGTGTGTGTGTGTGTGCAGATGCGGTGCAGCTGACATTTTATTAGTTGCTGCTGACATTCAATTAAAGCTGATATTGCGGATTGAAGTACCAGATGATGGGTTAATTAGAGAAAGGAATTTCAATAACACTTGTGACAACTATCCTTAGCAAATTTTAACAACTATGGAAGCAGCTACAGCAGCTTGGCGGAGCATAGTTATGGAAGATACGGAGCACCTAAACTAACCAAAAGAACTCCAGGCTTGCGCTTACTTTTTGTTTAAACAATTAATTAAGAGCCGAATTCACTCCCTCTACAAAAAGCATTCTGTCAATTAAACCACAAAATAACACAGTAAATTCCAAGTGTATCTGACACATAGTAGCTATCTTTCTGATAAGATTTCGGCCCTAAGTCGAGATCGGCGTATCAGTTGCTTCATCTCTAATGCTTAAGCTAAGTTAACTTATATATCTGACATATCGATATATACTTCGTTATGCTGTATATTTCACACAGAACTACACTTCCTGGTAGCCACCATCGAGGGTGAAGCCAAGAGGTCGTCTTGGAACTATTTCTCGTTATATCTGTTGCCTTAAACAACGTCTCGTTACCTTTCCTTAAGATTCGTAGTGTCGTTATGCCAGCTCAGCCGTCATTTCAGCCTGGCTCAGATGTTAGCAAGTAGCCTTAGAGCGTGGAGTTTGTGATCACACTGCAGACGTATTCACTGACTCATTTCCTCAAAAAACACTGACAGAACTTCACTCTTTTAGGTGAAAATCTGTCAGTTCAGTTAAAAAGTTGCCTTGAATGTTGAATTAAAGGCTATTTTAAGAACTGCTTTACTTTAAATCTGGGCTTTTATTAATTTGTAAGTGTTCAACCTCTTCGATAGTACCTCTTCTCTAGATCCTCTTCTCAGCTCAAACATGGACTTCACTGTAAACTGCCTTGGAGACTCAATTTGGAAGAAAGAATGAAAAAGGCAAGCAATGCGCACTGTGCAGCCCAAAAGATTCTAAGCAGTACCTTGTCTGATGCATTGGCTGTTCATCTCAGTAATACGACCGATACTGCCTGAATAGCATACTAGTATGGTGGCAAGCTAAGGAGAAATCCGCATACCTTAGGCTGTTGGAGAGGACCCAGCGACAGGCGTTGATGTGTATTACGGCGGCGCTGAGTCCAAATACAACCAAGGCACTAGAAGATCGCCATCTTGCACAAAAGTCAGGAAAATCACGATCTCCAGTTTGTAAACAATCAACTCTACCTGCACATCTGCACGATTGGGGCAAGAAAACTCAAGAAGCATCACACAAAAATATATATACAAAAGAAGCAAACTATCTCTTTGACCAGTGTCAGCTTTCAACATCAACTCGAACGAAGAATTTAGTTTCCTTAAGACATAATCTTGCATTTGGAATCAGCTACCAATCTCTATAGTTTTTTACAGGCGGCTTAAAGATGGATCTAGGAGTCGGAGCTACCAGAAATGAATGGCAATCGCCACAAAAAGAATATTTTGCCCACCTCATGGTTCGCTTCCATGGAAGAGGTGGCCAAGAGGCTCCTTAATCAACCAATAGCAAAACGTCAAAGATTCATCTAGAATTTTAAGCCAATGGGTACCCAAACAAGCACTCGTGCTTATTAAGGACCTCGTTTGGAACCACCTGCCTAACTTTCAAATTTTGGCTTGAATTACCCCAATGATTCTCCCTTAAATTTATGCTATTATGGCTTCCCCATTCTTCATCATTTGTTTTTGTTGCATAATCCTCTTCTCCAATTGCATTTCAGCTGTTTCTCAAAATCCTTTTGACGGCATTCATAGAAAACCGTAATGTAAATACTTCTCACACACACACACACACACACACTCACACACACGTAGCAGAGCAGCTCAAATGTTTTTGACTGCCACAGGAAGATTGCCAACGACTCACGTATAACGCAATGTCATTGTATGAGTGCGTGTGTGTGTGTGTGTGCACCACAAAGATACAAAAATGTCAAATACTTTATGCAAGTAAAATTTACAGCCAGATTTTATGTGCGTGTTTATGCTAAAGCAGTCCCAGCCACCGCATGTTGTGGTGCTCATTGTTTTTCTGTCATTAATGTGCACAGAAAGGGCTGACGAAGAGTAAGGACATATTACGCATACGCAGGGGAGAACCCAAGAAAACAACTTGGCAATGGAAAGCCAAGGGAAATATTTGGAACAATTTATTAAAAACAACAGAATAAATTTCGTTTCGTTTCGCTTCGCTTTGGAGTTGTCAGTTGATACACTCGCATTGCGTGCACATTGCTCATCCGCCCCGTTATCCCAGTGCAAGCATCTAATTGCAGCACACAAAAATGCATTTGTGCTTTAAACGTTCACAACAATTTTTGCAAAACTGTAGTTCCTGGCACTTGAAAGGCAATTTGCCAGGGCAAACCCAAACCGGGGCCAAAACAACATTTGTCTCGTTCCCAACTGACATTGAAACGTTGCCAACCAAGTTTTCATTTTGGCAAGTGTGCTGCCTGTTGTCGGGTTGACCAACAATGGCAGCGCATTCCTTTTTTGTGTTTCTCGTTTCCCATGTAATTTGATTTGTTTCTTGCTGAGCTTCGAGTCGGTGGATGTGAGACTTTTGCTGCACTAATTAATTTCCAGTTTTGCACTCTCCGGACACGAAATAAATTCCATTATTTCCCAGTTGCTGCATTGATTAGGAAACTCAAACTGTTTGGCCATAAGTGGGTCTCCCTCGCCCCGTCATACTTTCTCCCATTTGGCTGTCAATACGTATTCTGTTCACTGCCGGGCCTGGTTGCTGAAGATTTATTGCCTTTTGCTAAAGCCCCCCAAAAATTAATGTACTTCACAGTTGAGTCTGCCTCTGTCTGGCCTTAATGAAGTTGTTAATGCGACTCCTGCCGCTCGCTCTAACCAAACCCATGTGCCTTGCACTTACGCTCAGACCCAAAATACACACGAAAATCTAATAAGACGCTTATGTCTGTTTCAGTTTGAGTTGCTGTGCGGTGCTGTGCTTTGTTGCTCTGTTGTATGTTTTCGGTTCAGTTGAGTTCAGTTCCGTTTGGTTCGGTTCGGTTCTGTTTGCGTGGGCTGAACACGCTTTCACACCCTTTTCGATGGATGTGTGTGTGTGTGTGTGTCTGTTTGCCTCCAGGCTGCTGATCTGACGTTGACCATTAGCCACTGACGGGGACAGTCATCTGCTTGGCTTGCTTTTCAAATTTTATTACACTGCTTTTTATGGCCAACTTCTCATGAATGAGTGTGTGTGTGTAGTTGGCTCGCTCGAGTGAGTGTCCTGCTTTAAATGCTTAATTTTTTGCTAGAATAGCGTTTATTTTTTATGTCTTTGCTTGATTGGATCGTAAAAACATTGTAGTATTTTATGTAAGTGGCAGCTTTTTTTTCCTGTTATTAACCTCAACTAGTTAATCATAAGCCATGGCACGAATTGGAGACAGTTCTGACTGCGCGATATCTTAGCAATTTGCAAGAACCAACTAAAATTATATAAGAAGACCAGTTGCCAGAAGATATTAGGATTTACGCAATTCCGAGGCGAGTAGCGGTCATTAATGTTAGCGGACGTGAAGTTTAAGCGGTTGTGATAGAATCTAGCCAAATAATAAGAAGAAATAAGGTTCAGGTCTACATCTTTATAAAACCTAGTTTCTGGTAGTGGAACAATGGAATATCCTTTCGATTAACGTCTTGGCTAGGGTCACAAGGCCCTCATTTAATCTAAAAGTAGAGCAGTAATCTCACTTCTGGTAGTGGATCACTGTCTTGGCGTAGTTCACAATGATTTCTGTATAAACTGCTTGTGTGAGGAAGAAGAGGACACCCTACTGCATCTTTTCAACGTTTCTACTTAATCTCTCAATAGTATCTGCGATACACAGCAAAAAAAAAAGGATACATTTGTACTGGATATGTATTTAATATTCATTTAATCATCCCAAGGAGCTGCAAAATCAATATCTCCTTCGTCAGTTGGAAAGTTTTCCTCGCCAAACTTGGCACGAAGTCTTTAAGTACAAATACGCTACACATTTGTCGGAACCGGCCGGATCGGATGACTCAAGCATATAGCTGTCATGGGAACAATCGGTCGAAAAACTAGTTCTAGTGAGAAAAACTTTTTTGTTTTGTATAGAAACGCTGCCAATCTTTGTATTTCTTAATTAGCTATGGTTTTCCATTATGTTATCATATTTGGTCGAAATAGGACATCTATATAGTATAGTTGTCATAGAAAAGTAGAGTCTGAAAAGTAGTCTTAGTGAGAAAAACTTATTTGTTTTCAATGGAAATGTTCTTAAAACTGGCATTTATTTATTTTAAATGCTTTCACACAATTCCACAAAGTTTGGCCAAAATCGGATGACTAAAGCATATAGCTGCAGTACGAATGATCGTTCGAAAAAGAAGTTCGATTGAGAAAAACTTTTTTCCAAGTATCTTCCATGTTCGTTTGTTAGACTTTTGCATGATTCAACTAAGTTCGGTCGAAATCGGACATCTACATGGTATAGCTCTGATAGAAAAGTAGGGTGCAAAAAGTAGTCTTAGTTGGGAAAACGTGCTGCAAGGGTCTACATACTTCGGCCAAGCCAAAGTTAACTTTCCTCTATTTTTTCGATATTGAAATATCCATTTTTGATATCCTTTGGAAGATTTCAAGCTCCCTTGGATGAAAATCTAAGATACATTTAACTTTAAACTGATATTTGAATATCTAAAAATGTGTATTTAAAAGAATCCATTCTAAATGAATACAGAAATCATTCTATATATATTTTGTAATATCCTTTTTGAACTCTGTGTAGACAACTTAACCTAGCACAACCAAAATGTAGAGACCATCCTGCTAATGTGGAATAACGAGGGTATTCGTGCTTTCAAGCTGACAAGCTTGTAGATAAGTCACTCCACGGGGAATTGCTGAAGCCTTGGCTGCCTATGCCAGCATTCCCCTAGCATCCTGAAGCCACAAAAGCCAGGATAACGCATTTGCCATTTAAGATCCCAGATATTAATCTATCTTTTCCAAATCCAAGGAAAGCTTCAGAAATATAAACTAATATCTCTTACTTTAAGTATATTTTAAATGCAGCCTTAAATGCATATTAAGGCCAAGGCTGGGGATACAAAAATGTGATTTAATTATCTCAAATCTTAGCTTTCCACATGAATCATCTGTAGAAAACGTTTGTTCCACCGATTTTGCCTTTAAAAATGTGTGGACAAATGCTTTTTGATTTCTAGAAACTAAATATTCTTTTGAACTTTTAATCAATTTGGGGGCTCATAAAAATGTTAAATTATTTAACAACATTTTTTGTCAGCTTCAATTTTCGAAGAGGGCTTTTTCCCTTTGTGTGTGTGTGTGGGCGTGGGCGTGTGTGTGTGTGTTTGTCTGCCATTTTGATGAGGTCGAAGGTCGTTTTGCGGCACGTCTGCCATTAGAGAAAATAATTTTCTTTAAATTTGTCGATTTAATTGAGCTTAGCTAAACGAAATGACACGAGGGGGCGCAACCGCAGGAACGTGTGTGTGTGTGTGTGTGTGTGGGCGAGTGAGCGTGTGTGAGTGTTGGCTTTTTATTAAATGGCAGCTTAACTAATGAATTTAGCAAAGGGCCTGTTAAATTACGCTTACGAGTTTTAAATGCGTGACAGAAACGTTTTCAGAGGCAATTAAATGTGTCTGTGTGTGTGTGTGTGTGTGTGTGCGAGGGTCGGTTGCATGCCATGTTGCATACTTAGCAGGGCAGGCCAAATTATATGTGTGCCCAGGACTAAGAGATTCTGTTTGCCGCTTTAGTGCTGCTTAATTTTTCATTGCATTTGCCGGAAACGGAAGCCATCAAATTAGTACGAAATTCCATTATTGCAAATTAATGCGCCATTATTAGACAAATGCATGACAAGCGATTCAATTAAAGCGCCATAAACTGTCACAGCACCGGCCCCACAACGCCTCATCCTGCGCGTCCCGCCTGTTGCGTGGGTGTGTGACAGTTGTGTGTCACACAAGAGGCGCCATTATGGCGTTTGGCTGGGATAATGAAGCGCTTTTAATGATTGCATGGAGGGCAAATGAACTGGGGAAATTGCACACCGCCGCCAACATTGATTGCCGTCTGTGGCGCTGCTTTAACTAGCCCCATTCAGGCCACGCACAGAAATACAATTTAATATTAAAATTTTCATAAATATTCAGCCTGACCGTCGGCCAGTCACGTATTTGTGTCACAAATATAGCACTCCCGCGATTTGGCCCATTAATTAACAATTCCATCAAGGCGGATGTGTGAAAATTGGTTTTAAATTAAATAGCCTTGTATTTAGTTGGGGTAATTAGTCTTGTATTTTGTTACAAAAGGGCCACGCACGTGCTCCATGGACGCTTTGGCAGCGTAATTAATAAGTTGAAAGTTTTGAAATAAATTTCAGGCTTGTAATGATGACTTGAGGCGAAAGCCCACACATGTGGCTGGCATTTTCAATAAATTTGAGTACACACACTCACACACACACACACAGCCTTTCGCACAGAGTCTGTAACTGAGCTCATTAAATGCTTTACATGTGCTTCCCTCCACTCCCCTACAACCTATGCTTCAGGCTGTACTACATGTAATTTGATGATACAAAAGTCAAGAACGAGTACCGAGTACCGAGAGCGAATCCTTTAATTTATGCAAATGCCTTTGTGTGTGTGTGTGTGTGTGTGTGTGCGCGCGTGAGTGTATGTTCGCCTGCTTATGTGAGCCTCATCAATTTTCCATTGACACAAAGAAAAGTTTTGGCCCCAGGGTTTAAAATACACGAAATAGTCTTACATACTCGTTTCTATGTAAATGTAAGAAAGTCAACCAAGTGAAATAACAACAAGTTAAGCTCAAATTTTCACAAAATGTAAATTTCGCGCGATATTTGGCACCACAAAGTTTCGGAATTCATAAAAATTAAATGTGTGACTGTGAGATGTCAGTGTCAGAATACTAGATATCTGGCATATATCTTGTTTCATGTTCCGAAACTGATAAAAAAATATCCATTGGATAATTTCCCGTATCCATTTGGAAAGGATAGGTCTTTCATATTCTTTGAATCATCCAACGGGGATGATAATCATCAAAAGTATATGAAAAAGGATCATCCTTTGAATGATTTTTCAGTTCAGTTCGATGATTCAAAGAATATTTAAGACATCCTTCCCAAATGGATATTTTTGGGATCTTTTTTTCTTTGTGTAAAATCTGATATGAACCTTTTAAAGGAAGATTCATTTAACAGTTAAAAAAACCAAAGAATATGAATAAAACTCTTAAAATGGTTTATTTTCGTATAAAGTCTATGTAACAGTGCACAGGCTACTTACTTATTCAAATATATGAATGCAAATTGTTCAGTTTGTTAAAAAAAAACCAACCAGCGCATTCAATTTTCCATTTTCCATTAAAGCTGTCAGGCAAAATCTAAAGCAAAACAAATCCCCCAACATCAGGCTTAATTACAATTTAGCTTAAGACTTCATTTCTAGATGCAATGAGCTAGATAAATCCCGCTGGCGTTAAATCACTGTCCTGGGATTATCCTTGACTTTTTGTATGATTGCGTGCGGCTTAAAAGCGAATGAAACTCGGCGAACGAGATTTTAGTGCATTTGTTTGGCGAATGATTGGGGGGGTTTTATAAATCCATCAATAATGTGAATCTATGTCACTGAATCCAGCACTGGAGCATGAGTGCCTGAGTGTGTGCCAGAGAGAGAGAGTTGGGTGTGGGGTTGTGGGGTTTGATAATGATTAATGAATAAGATAGCGGCGATAACATAACAAAAAAAACGGCCGATAAGGTAAGAGAGCGACCAAAAGCTCTTTGCGGTTATCTTATCAACAATTTGAAATGCGCAGCTTTTTATATTTGTGACTAACCCAAAGAAGAAACACACACAACACATTGCAGGAATCAGTCGAAGTTACTCACATTCCAAGTATCTTTTTCATTGGGTGCAGAGTGTGAAGAGACAACACGATGAGAACGATCTTTGTGCAGCTGCTGCTTTTGATGTTGGCCGCGTTTGTTCGGGCCGAGAATATAGATGCCAATGAGGTGGACCGATTCTGCTATCCCGAATCGAAGAGAAACTCCCGACAGTCGTGTGAATGCAATAATGTGAGTTCCTCGCCCTTTGGCATGCGTGCCCTGCACATCGACTGCAGTTACAAGGAATACAAGAGGGAGGATTTGACAGAGATATTGCCACTCTACATAGACACCCTGGATCTGTCTTGGAATAGCCTGAATCAGGTGCCACAATTCAACAGTGACAGCCTGCATCAGCTTAACTTAATGCACAACAACATTTCCCAATTGAGTGGCCAGAATTTTGGCAAATTGAGTAGCCTAAGAGAGCTGTACTTGGCCTGGAACAGTATAAGTCAAGTGGAGGTGGATGTTTTTGTGGGTCTACCTCACTTGCAGATACTCGACTTGGCTCACAATAATCTGCACTCACTGCCTGGACAACTATTTGCTCCCCTGCTGGTCCTAAGCACCCTAGATCTTTCCTGGAATCGTAAACTCAATGAAAGTTCTTCGTTGGATCTGTATCATCAACTGGGCATCAATAGCAAGTTGTCCATACTCCGCTTGGATGCCTGTAACTTGAGTGAATTACAACTGCCAGCTAATGTACCCCTGAAGGAGCTCTCCCTGCGACGAAATCTCTTCCAGCGGGTGCCTGGTCAGTTGCCTTTGGGTCTGCTAAGCTTGGATATAAGTGATAACTTGATGGAGCAACTCTCAACCGAAGATACGGCCAATTTGAGCCAAGTGCGCCAGCTGTATCTAGAGGATATGTCACGCCTACAGGGCATTTCAGCCCTTACCTTCGCCCGGCTGGAGCTACTCGAAACGGTGAGCTTTCAAAATAGCCGCCGCTTGACCCAGCTGGATGGCCATGCTTTTGGTGTGGTGCCCAAGCTGCCTCAACTCCACTCCATGATATTTCGTGGCACTATGTTGCGCACCTTTAATGTCACCCTTTCGCCGATTTTTAAACAACTTGCCGAACTGGATCTCAATGGTGTGCCGCTTTACTGTGACTGTGAGCTCGTCTGGATGAAGGATTTGACCATCGAGACGAACGGACGCTGCTATAAACCGTCCAGAATACGCGGTATGCTGGTCTCATCGGCACGTCGTGATGCCTTCAGTTGTGACACTTGGCCCAGATGGGCATATGGATTGATTGTGTTGTGTCTGATTGCTTTGTCGGCGGCGGGAGTGTACTTAATTGTGATGGGACTGCGTCCCCATCGGGGAGTGACAATGAGACGAAAAGTGGGTGCCGGTAGTCCATATGCTCGTGTCACCATCGAACCAAATAGACAGGAGAATTTTCATTAAGCGGCGATAAGAATGCGGGTGCTCCTTGGGTGTGTTTATTTATAACTAATAAAGCTAAACGATATTTAGATATAGAAAACATATTGCCTTATCTATGCCCTGGGTGGATAGAAGTTTTGTGAAAATTTCGCCTTAAAATGGAATTTACATAGATTAATTTGGAACTTAAACTAAGGAATGTACTCGATAAGAAGTCGAAGGGCCCCACAGTTTCAGTCTGTTTCTTTCTGAAAGCTTTCTAGTCTAAGGAGAAGACCTGTTCTATTCCAAAAAGTGACATTCCAGCATTTGCTTTGAGCTTTCATTAGTTTGCCCACCCATATAAAGGATAGTTTTTTAGCAGCTTTCGGACTTGATTGAAATATAATATAGGAAAGTGAACATCAGCTTGGCCGAAGTTTGTTTAGGGTATACAAACGTTTTTCTAACTAAGACTACTTTCCGGACCCTACTTTTCTATGACAGCTATACTATATAGTTGTCTGATTTCAACCAAATTTAGTGGAATCAAGCAAAGGCCTAAAAAACGTACATGTTAGTACTTTGAAGTCGATTTCATGTAAAACAAAAAGGTTTTTCTCAATAGAACTTCATTTTCGACCGATCATTCGTACTGCAGCTATATGCTATAGTCAACCGATTTTGACAAAACTTTATAGAAATGTGTGAAAGCAAATTAAACAAATATATCCAACTTTTGAGAACATTTCCATTAGAAACAAAAAAGTTTTTCTCACTAAGACTACTTTTCACACTCAACTTTTCTATGACAGCTATACTATATAGTCTTTCGATTTCGACCAAACTTAGTGGAGTTACGGAGAAGCATAGCAAACTATGAAATACAAAGTTTGGTGGCGTTTCCATTGAAAACAAAAAAGTTATTCTTACTAAAACTAGTTTTTCGACAGATCTTTCCCATGACAGCTATATGGTAGAGTCATCCGATTTGGCCGGTTTCGATAAATGTGCAGCGTATTTGTACTAAAAGACTTTGTGCAAAGTTTGGTGAAGATAGCTTTCAAACTGACGGAGGAGATAGCATAGAACATGGCTAAACCAAATCAGTTCGCTATATATATACTTTATGTGGTTGAAGATGCTTCCTTCTAAGCGTTACACACATCCGGACAATTTTACATTTATGTAGGAATTAGGAATTAGGAAATACAATTTGCAACTCTTAAAACAACCCTCATAGGCCGCCTTATCTCTGATTAAAGCCACAAAGTACACCTTGCCCCCACACACATACCACCCCAGTTGGGGTCTGTATCAAATGTATTACGTCGCCACTTACTTAAAATTAGGATTAATCATGCCCATTGTACACGTATTCCAATCTAGTAACCCTTGGACCTAGTTCACTCACAACTAAGCCATAGATTTCATGCCCTGCTCATCGTATGCAAACTTAAAGCGTATTTTTGGTGGCACCACAAATTGATCAATCACATTGACATCGTATGGCTCCTGCGGGGCACAAAGATTGGTGTAACGTGGATGAGCACCTGTGCGACAACCAGCGGCAGCTTTGGTCCCAGCCTCATAGGCAGGCTCATGGGCCACATTCTCGCGTGCAAAATTGCAGACAATAAACTGTTGTTGCCAGCGATGACGTCTTTGGCGGAGAACCCCACAACCCAAGTGGGTGGCACGCTCTTGCATTAGCTGCCGGAAGCTGGTGATGTCGCTGTAAAAGGATTAGGCTAACATCAAGGTAGGTGGCGTCTTTCAATTACTTACCCACTGGCATCTGCCACTTTTAACTGACTATTGGCTCGTTTGTACTGCCTAAACCAGTTCTCCAGCTTATGGGCCAACAACTGACGATCCGTGTAACGATAGGCTCTAAAGATCACATGACCCAAGGTCTGACCCACATGCTTAAAGCGTTTCGTATTGCGACAATCATCTGCCCTGAGTCTACACTGTTTGACCGTCAGTTCCGCCAGTTGGGCCAACTCGGGATCCCATTGAACACTGGCCATGCGATGGGCAGCCTTAAAACCACTAAAATTACCCGAGGCCACCTGATTGCGATAGAAATTGATTTGATGCACAATAAAGTTGCGCAGCTCCTGACTCAAGGATAACAGATGGGCTTCCCTCTGGCAGTGTGCGCCCAGGCTCTAAGGGATAAATCGCAATTGAGCTGGTGAGTGAAACTACAGATTAGATTAAACCTACACCATTGTTATTACAGGCTACATGGCTGCCAGCACGAGGGCACCAATGTTCCCCACAATAGTCCCGGGCGGAGCACGAGAACCAACTTAGGGCAAATAGCAGCAGACAATACAAGTTTACCTCTAGCGGCATGTTGACAAATTGAAGTTTTCAGATCGGATGGCACTTTTAATATGTTTACCAGGTCACGCTTTAACCCTGAGAATTCCATTGCAAATTAGTTACAGCTGATGGTTTTAACTTTGGCAAATCGATTCGAAGTGGTTCAATGAAAATAAACTGTTATACGCCATATCTCCCTTGGAAAAACCTGACCTGACCAAGCCAGTGTGTCCATCGAATGAATGCGTATCCAATAATGAAATGGATTAGGTTCCAATGTAGTGAACAGTGCCTGGGGTTTCGTACCACTGTCCCAGACGCATTTAGAGTGGAAAGGCTTTTCCATGGCCTAGGATTCCAGATCAGAGTTCAACGCTCTACTTAATAGGTTGCAGAGCGAATTCGATTCATTGAATATCGACAGAGTTAAGTTAAAATCTTGAAGTGATGAGCATATATCAGGGTTTGGACATGGCAAAATAGACGTCGGCAGAATTTCAGTTGGTAAAATGATACTTTTTTGACTGAATTTACACGGTGAAGTAAGCTTCATGAAATTCTTGAAAAACTTCATAAAGTTTGCTTTACCATGTACAATCCACAGAAAGCTCTGCCTCAGTTTGTCGTGTCTCAGTTGCCAGAGGCGACTTCTTAGCTCACCTTGCCAAACCCTGAAATATATATGAACATGAATATACAGATTTGACCCGGGCATCTTGAATGGGTAAATTGGTTTTGCTTGAAAGAACATCCCTTTTCAGTTTGATAAGCAAGAGATATATGCTTAAGTTAGCTGTCTACCGGCCTAGTTGTGGTCCTACTTTCCTCCATATCCTGTTGGCAGAATTATATTGAACCTGGTTTGTTTACCATATCCCCACATTGCAGTACAGACTGTTTCCCTCGGCTTGTATCCAACTCGTGTAGGCGTACCCAATGAAAATCAATTAATACGACATCCTGCCCACAGCAACATGAAATATGTCAGGCCACCCACAACATTCATTCATGTGAAATACAATTTATGGCACAAGTTCCAGTCAATTGTGCGCGAATAAAACGCAATATTAATAATAATAAAGTCTGCTCTTACTTATTACCGATGGCCCATAAATACTCGCACATGCAGCAACGGAAAACTGCAGCCCGAATCCTGTGTGACCTCAGTGCCGGCAGCATGAAAGATTTATCGCAGTTCCATGGTATGCGCATAAATAAATTCCTTCTCGTGTGACAACAGCAATAAAGAGATATCTCTGATGCCAATTATTGACGCGTCAACGACAGCGAAATCAAATTATTTGTCTCTTAAATTAATTAAATATTTTTTATGATATTTTATTAGCAGGTTTTTAAAGTAGTTGGGAAAATAGAGAGGCCGCTATGGACGTTTTAGTGTCAGATTTGATGAGTTTTTAAACCAAACAACACACATTTCAAACAAAGCTGACACTTCTACAACAGTTTTACGAGTGATTTTGTGAAATGAAACGAAATGTTTGTATGTCTGTGTTTGTGTATAAGTAGCCCTGGTTGTTTACTTTTTACTCCGAAATTTGTCTGGCTTTCAATCACTCGAATACAGTGGGAAAAGAAGGAAGTATATGCAAGTAAAACTGTGCTTAAGTTATTACTTGAGTGACTTCTTTACGATAACCAGTTTCAAACTTTCGTATTTACTTTTCCGAAATCTCTTTGTATTATTCCTTCAAAACTTGGAAAGCAAAATAACAAAAGACAAGTTGTTAAATGACAATAAAGTCTAGTTCATTCCGTATGAAAATAAAGTGAAAGTACCTGGGTCAGATTTGAAGATGATGCATTAACATTTATGTTAACAAATTAACATTATGTTAGCGGACAACTCATCTTCACCACAAATGGGGAATAGCAGAAAAGCAGGCAGCTTTTTATACCATTGCAAAGGGTAATATAATTTTGCCTAGAAGTTTGCAACGCATAGAAATATTCATTTACGAAACTATATATATTCTTGATCAGGGTGACGAGCTGAGTCGATCCGTCTGTCTGTCTCTTTCTACGCAAACTAGTCTCTCAGTTTTGAAGCTATCGAACTGAAATTTTGCACAGAGTCTTCATTTTGCTGCACACTACTAATATGTCGGAACCGACCTGATCGGATGACTATATCTCATAGCTCCCATAGGAACAATCGGTCGGAAAACTAGTTTTAGTATGAAAAACTTTTTTATTTTCAATGGAAACGTCTCCAAACTTTGTATTTATAAGTTGTCTATGCTTTTTTATAGTTCTGCCAAGTTTTATTAAAATCGGACAACTATATGGTATAGCTGCCATGCAAAAGATAGGTCTGAAAAACAGTCTTCGTTAGAAAAACTTTTTCGTTTTTAGTGGTAGCATCCTGCAATTTTGTATTTGTTTGTTTCACATGCTTTCACATAATTTTGGAAATTTTTGGCCAAGTCGGATGACTATATCATATAGCTCCCATACGAACGATAGTTCGGAAAATGGGAAAAAGAGTATTTTTTGAAAATATTTAAGCGAGCACTTGTAAGGGTATAAAAACTTCCGCACAGTTGAAGTTAGTTTAGCTTTCTCGTCTCAAAGTTTTTTCTTACAGTTGGATTTTAAAAAGTGAATAAAACTAAACGATTCTATAAAACTTTCTTGGGATGTTCCAGTCTTAATGTCTTAGGAACATTCCATTACCCAATTATCGGTTTTCAGGGGCCTTTTGTGTGAAAATGCCCCTTTTTTTTAGACCTTTCGCTCATACCAAACTATTGTTTTTACTTGAAAAAGAACTGTTCCTCCTAGAACACGAAAGAGAAGGAAACCATCAAGTAAAGTTCAGTCTTTTTTTCGACTTGCACAGTGTAATTCAAAAGATTCCAAGTCCTAAGTTATGTTTACCTATAAATAATGCTTACTTGTTAAATTTTACAAGATCTTATAACAAATTACGAAAGGTTGGGTATGGGAATACTGTTGGAAATTAGTTGGAAGAGTCTTTAAAGTCTGTGGAACCAAACAAATGCTTAGTAAGATGATTCTAAAAGTCTGCAAATCTTTACTGAAGTGATATAGGTGCTTACCAATTGCAATCACTTATGGCTACTTAAAATTACAATTGATAAAACTAAGATAAAACCGATATCTCATCTTAATAGCTGTTTGTAAGTTTATGTAGCAGATGATAAATCGTTCCTAGCAGATCCAAACTGTCATCTATATGATTCAAATTGTACATATTCAGCTGCCCGTCACAGTCCAAATTTTAATATCAATTCTGAAACAATTTTTGCAACCGCAGCCTACTCACCACGCCTGCGCATACGCACTGTGTGCCAGTGCCCCAGTGCCACGAGTTGCATGCAGCCCGACACCGAATACGAATCTGACTCCGAAATGCCAGAACAGGCGTAACGAAAGGCAGCATCCAATTTTCTGCTTGTCAGTTGAACGAAGCCAGTCAAAGGCAAAGCACGCTGACAGCTATAAAAAGAAACCCACAAATATAATACATATACAAATATTACGTATACGTAAACGAAACAACTCAATACGAATAATTGAAACAACAAAAACAAAAGTGCGTGTAAAGTTTTAAGGAAAATAAATGTAACTAACGGATGGTGAAATGTTAAGCCGCTTATTGGCCAAATGGGGAGGTGGCATGTCAATAAATTATAATGCCCCTAATGCCAATTGACAGCAGAGGGAGCCGCATGGGGAGTACCAAACTCCATGAATAAAATATCAAAAGCACTACAAAACGCGTCTTCTCCTCAAACACACACACGCACACACACGCACACACTCGCTGCTCTTATCATCAGCAAATAAGCAAAAGCAATTCTCTGGTGTAGAAATGCTTAAGCATTGTTGTTGTTGTTGCTGTTGTTGCTGTTGTTGTGGCATCCCTTTTTGCATTTATTAAATATTCAGCGTTTATACGCATTCGTGCGCTTAGCCCAAATCTCTGCCTGTTGTTCCCACTTCTTTGATGTTGAAAAGGGGGAAAAAAAAAAACGAAATTCAAGAAAAGCCAACGGAAAAAGCAACCTTGTGGCCACATGGCAGCTCAAGAAGTCTCAGCCAAATCATGTTTACTTAATGGCTACGCCAAGCAACTATTAGGAGTCCCAGTTTGTTATTTATTGTTATCTCCCATCCCGGCCCTACCACCACCCCCCTCGAGGCCATTAGATTTAATATAACCGACCCAACGGGCGTGTCAAATTCAAATTCCGTCTGTATTAGTTACACTAATTATATGGAAAACTCTTCAAATGACTCTGAATGCGCAGCTGGCCGCCTCTTTTGGAGAACAAATTGAAAGCATAGAAAAGTACAGAAAGGCAAGAACAGAAAAGGGAAGAAAAAAAGTTAAATAGGCAGTAAAACACAACAAATGACACTCACACTCAGCTGGCGCACTGAAAGTCATTAGGTGTACTTATTATCACACCTGCACACAGACGCTTGTTTCCTCGACTCGCCTAGGGGCCTGTGACAACATTGGAACAGTCTAAAAATAACAGGAAATGAAAATAAATAAGTAACACAATTCTGCTCGGAGACCTTAAGACTGCGGTTTCTAAGGTCAGTTGCTCTGTCTAATTCCCCTTCTAAGTGTTCTCTCTTGCTAATTAAACAAGCAAGGAAGGGTCATTGAAAACTGTTAGAAGCCTACAAAGCTGGAGGGACGTGGCGCAACTAAGCTGAATAACTGCAGTTATATCAGCGAAGTTAATTTTGATTTGAAAGTAAGACTAGAATTCCCAATCCCAGCTATTCCACTGTGAAGTCTAATGATGATGCAACTATATAGATTTTTTTAGGAGAGGAGGGCTGGCATCAACCCCTTTAGTTTGCTTCATCGTTTAGTTTCTAACTTTGTTAAATTGTCTGAGTTGAAGGGAAACTCTAGCCTAAATCACTAGAAGTTTCAAGCAAAAGGTATAGAATCTCAACTGATTCTCTTGTCTACTGAAAGATCTTCATTTCTTCTTTCTTTTTAATAGTCTTAATACGGTTTGCTTCCAGTTGATCTCTTCATAAAGATATCATCACACCTGAGTGCTAAAAAAACTCAGCTGAACAACTCTGTTCAGATTTGACTCATGCTTGAGAAGCTCAGTTGAGACAGTTATACCTAAAAAGGTTCATTGTACCATTGCTTCATTGAATTCATCCAGTTTTTACAAACATTGTGAAGTAACTTTTAATATATAAAAGAAAAAGACAAGAATGAAAGATGCAAAATATGTAGAAGCTTTAAAAACTAAAAATTTGCCGTTCCGACAAGTTGAATGTAGGGTAAAATATCATTGAAAAGGAAAAAGAATGTACAAAAATCACCAAAAAAAGATTTGACATACACAAAACAACAACAATCCCATAGCTTAATCGTATCAAGCTCCTCTCAATCTATTGGCTTGCATGCTTCTAATTTCATTCTAAGCTTAAAGCCGTATCCGAGCGGCAAAGTGTGAGAAGCTTTTACATGGCTAGTAACTTCACAGCTGCCTACAAAAGCTGGTAAAGGTGACCGTTTCATTAGATGTGCCGAGACTACAGGTACACACACTACCCGCTGCACCACAGCATGCCGAAATTCATGTTAATGTACTCAAAAAGGAACATAAAGTAGCTGGTGGCATTCAAATAAGATACGAACCACTTTGAGTGATTGCTCTGATTCGCTTCGTAACTTAAGCTGATGTTCTTCCAGTTGCTAACCATAGATTCTAGATCACAGTTCTAGCAATTCTAAATACTTGCTATGAATTGCCTTCTTTTAATATAGAAATCTTAAGAAAAAAAAAACAGTGCCACTCCGACACTTGCTATAAAAACTCACTGGCAGCTTTTTAAAGTCAAACCAGCATTTTGTGAAAGCCTTTAATACTTTTACGATGCTACCTACCAGCCACATTTGACAAAACTCAGGCATCCACATGGTCCGTTCCAGGCATTCCTTTATCTCCGACGCTTGCTCCGGCTGCTCCGGCTGCTGCTGCTGTTGATGGCATTTGTTGTTGGTTTTTTTTTTCGCTTTTAATTTTTTATGCGTGCTGTGCGCAGACGGAGAGCACCAACTGCAACAACAATAACAACAATTGGCAGAACAGCAATCAGAAGAACTAAAAGCTCAAAGCAAAGACAAGCGGCGCTTGCCATCACGTTAAACGAAGCCGCCAGGCAAAGGCAGGCAGCAGGCAGGCAGCAGGCGACAGGCAGCAGGCGACTGGTGGCCACGTTAACTTCATTTACGTCTAAAACGCAGTTGAAATAAACGACTTCAGGACGCTGGCGGATTTTCTAAAAAGTAAGTAAAGCCCATGCGCGTTCCCCACGCCTCCACCCCACCAGCCCCTTTCCGCCTGTTCCCATTCTCATCAGCATTCCTTCACCTGCTGACTGCTCACATTAAATGCCACCAACGGTGAGGTAAGATGTTAAGAGACGCCAAGAAAAACAGCTCCAGCTGCCGGCCAAGTCAACTCATCATTTTGGGTCAGTTCGTAATTGTCTGCCGGAAGTAATGCTGAGTTCAGCATATTTCAAGTGGCATGACAAATGAATTTTTTTTTTTGGGGTAGGCCAGGAAGTACAAAAGCATTTAAATTCGTTTGGGGGTTGAATTTTGAATGGGAGCCAGCCGTTTTTATGATATTTTCAAGTATTTACAATCGCGCATTTTAGATAATAAAAGATGGCTAATAAATTGTAGATTTATGCTTTAAAATTTACTTTACTTTCCGATTAATTATGCAGGTCGAATAAATCGCTACCAAGAATGAATTAGAGAAATCTTTGCAAACAGCAATCCAAAAAGATAATAAATATATATATACATCTTAAGCTGTATTTTCACTTGTCGAGATCTCATTACAGATGGGTGATGAATACCTCTGTTTACTCTGAGTTGGCTGACGAAAAACTCATAAGAGAAATTAGCCTATTTCTAGAGCAGCTTTTCATATATAATATGTTTGTGCTTCTCAGCTTAAATCTTACACTTGTGTGATATCTCATTTCGGAAACTTTTATGGGATATCAGACTAGTAAAAATACAGCTTAAGCAAAAAGTTATATTCGTGCTCAGAGTACAAAAATATATATATATTGGATCTTTATAATCCGACTGTCGATCACTGCCTTCCAAACTCTCTACTATTCAGTCTGATTCACCTGGCTTTCCGGCTCGTCTTTTGATGCCAGATTGTTCAAACTTATCAACAAACTTAACAAAGTCCCCTTCGATAAATTGTCTCCAATATTTAAATGCCTTAGGGCCGATTTCTCATCTTTTGAATATATGCTATGTGTCAGATAAACTTTGATTTTGATCTGCTATTTGTAGGTTTTTGTAGCAGAATAGAAAACGGTCCTTAATAAAGACATATATATTTTCCATTCTACTAAAAAAATTGGACAGCTTCTCATAATAAGAACTTAAGGTTAAGGCTTTCGGAGATATATTTCTTATAAAGCATTCTGTTAGAAGTTGGTATGGCTTTCATAGAAAGTATCACATCAAGATTTCAGCTTCATCCTTAGAACTCCGAAGAGCTCATTATTAAATCTAATCAAGTCAGGTGAGATTTCCAGATGTATTACTTACATCTGTCATGTCCCGTCAATGGTCAACAATACATGTGCTTAAAAGAAAGCAAAATAGGCCAAATAAGAAGTATAAGTGTCTGTTTACATATTGATATTATGTTAACATTGATGTAAGTGCTATGTTAGTTAACATGATTAATGGCTATTGTTCCCCTGAGTAATGGGCCCGACTTTAACTAACGCTGCAGTTTGATGTATAAGCAGGGTATCCCAGCCTTTGCTATCCCAGAAGATAATATTATGATTCTTTCAACCGATATCGCTTTAATTTACATTAAACGTTTCCCTAGTTTAGTTCAAAACTTAATTAAATAAAAATCTGTAGAGATTTCTGGTATTTAAATGTAAAAACTTCAGTTCAATCTCAACTTAGAATGAACCTTTTTTTCTGAGTGTAGCCATAATTGTGTACCATCTACTTCAAGCCACATTTGATCTACTTTCCATATAATTCGCATAATGTGCCAATATTTATACAAAGTCCCCCCTCCCCACCCCCAAGGAACAGAAAAATACTTGAGCTAATTGATTAGCGTGACGGAATCGTGTCTCACGTATTCATCCTCGTGCCCATTATCCTTACAGTTACTTGGCTGGCTGTGGCACTACTTCGCGTGTAGATGGCATATATAAGTATATATGGGGACTCCTGTCCCACTCTTCCTGCTCTCCTTGCTGTTAACATCTCTTGAATTTGTTGTAAGCAAGTTTTGCCTCCCATAAGGAAAACCAAGAAGAGAAAAAGCATAATTTGAAGAGGGCTTCAAGCGAAAGTTTCTTATGTCGTTGGCAAGTTTTTTGTTTTGTTTTCCTCCTTTTTTTTTGTTGTTGTGGGAGGGGGTGGGGGTGGGTGGAGAAACTACCCTTGCACTCGAGAGGGAGGCGAAGAAAAATAAACATAATTTTATTTTAGGGGCTCTTCGGTTCTTATTTAATGCGGCGCATTAGACGATGTTGCAAAATTGAGTGCACTTGTGCAGATGCTCCAGCTGCTCCAGCTGCTTCCGCTCTGCAGCTTGCCATGTCACATTTATGTTTTGTGGTTTTTGCCCCAGCTATAAAAATTATTGTCTAATGCAACATTGAGCCTGGCCAAGCATAAATTTGCATGGCTGTCATTGTCATAACGCTTATGCACATAAATCCCCTTTGTCCATGGATGTGGCACATATTTGTGTGACATTTTTCGGTTTTTCCAGTTCAGCGTGTGGATGGGATGGGATGGGATGGGATGGGATGGGAAGGCTATGGCTATGGCCATGGCTGGCTGGCTGGCTGGTTGGGGTCGGGGGCGGCATCAGTTTGCGGAAGCTGCAGGTACAAAACTTTTAATATTTTTCTGTGTTGGCAGCTGTTGCTGCCGCCGTTGGCGTTGAAAAGGTGGCAAAGAGTGGGATGAAGCCTAAAGCTTGCCTGCCACCTGCAGCAACAGCAGGAGCAGCAGCTGCTGCTGCATCCGTAGGCCACATCCGCAAATGCCGGCGCACTCTTCAGGCCCGCATGTGTGATTTGTACGCATTTAAGGCCAATTGCAATTGCCTGTAAATGTGGGAGGAAATTGCGAAATCCTCAAGGCATGAAATGAATTATGTTGCCAGCATTAAAGTGACACAGAAATTAAGGGGAAGTTGTTGTTAAGTTGGGATTATAGTTTCCTTATTTTAGTTTGGGTTTGGGTTCCTTTCGGTTCAGTCACGGGGCACGCGTAAGATCGGCCAGAAGAACTTCACGCACTCATCTCTTATACACACACTCATGTGTGTGGCAGGACAAACACTTACACCCACACCCACACACCCACACAGCCAAGCAGTTGAAATGTTATCGCTTGGTGTTTATCGCCAAACGCATCGCTATATAGCAGGACGAGGAACAGGAACAGCTAAGCATGGCAAGGCCATGCGACAGTTTTCCATTGTGCCAAAATTGTTAATGCTGAGCAGTCTCTTTCGGCTGGTTCCCTTTCTGGTAGCTGTTTCTGTTTCTGCTGCTACTTTTGCTATGGCTTTTTGCTTGTTATTGTTCTTGGCATTATCATTGTATGCTCCGCCCCGCTCCTCCTGCCCTGACTTTCACAATTTTATTTTATTCTTCCGTTTTTTTTGTTTTTTTTTGCGTCTGCCAGTCGTCGAGAGAGCAGAATTTAATGCTTTTTCTTTGGGCGTCTAGCGGTCGCGGCGCCAAACTTTCTTTATGACCTTTTGTGTATATCCTAGCCGAGGACGCTTGTGTGGGTGGCTGAATTGATTGATAAGGTTTTTGTGAACCAAACACAGTTGTCGCCACACAGCCGGAGCCTCAGTTTATGATGTTTCAAGATGAAGCATACGCCGCGTTGACAAACAAAAAAAAAAAAACAGAACAGAAGAAAACTTTAAGCTGCCGCCGAAATGCCAGGGGCAAAGCTGAAACTTTGTACATAAAACAACCACAAAGCGTTTGCTTTTGCTTTTGCTTACCATCATCATCATCATCTCTGGACTTTTGACTTTAATGCCTTTCTCGTTCCCTCCGTACCTACGTACGTGTGTGTGTGCTTCGTGAACCATTCCCCAGGCTCGTTTGCATGGACAACAAGCAACAACATTGTTAAAACAAAAAAAAGGTGGCCAATAAAAAGAGTAGCTCACTAATTTGACCTGCGTTGAAAGTTTTATGAACCGCTGGCCAAACTTAAATATGCAACTAATTACGTGTGTGTGTGTGTGTGTGTGTGTGTTACTTTGTGTGAATAATTGCATGAGGGCTTTAATTGCTTCCAACTTTTTTGTTTTTATCAAGCCTAATGACCATAGGTGTATGATGGTTAGCACCGAAAGGCTGCAACTAGGCTTGTGTAAGGACACTTGAGATTGATTGAGATGGGGAGGGGGAAGTGAGCGTGTGATGGATGGGACTAGCTCAATCCTTAGTCCTTGTGAGACCAAAAAAAAAATTTGTATTTTAATTGGTTAGTTAAAGTACTGTGATGGGTGTTCATCAGTTTGATAAAATATTTATACTATTTTTCAATCTTTCACCATGCTTGAAGATAAAATTAATCATATTATTCTGTATTAATCCAAGGAAGTTTTGCAATATTTAAGGGAAATGCTTTGACCCAAGACCTAGGTAGAATTACTATGGGTCCGATATTTATCATTAGTCCATAATAAAAGTTTTACAACCGGTTGGGAATTTTACGAATTTTAAGAATTTGCTTAATAATTCTTCGCATTTCCGTGGCATACTTTTTGGAACTAGCTTTATAGGTATATTTTGTACTCAATCTAACATATTTTAAGAACTTAATTTTCATAATATTTTACTTTTCCGTAGGATCAATAATTTCCTGACTCAAGAGCGTTTCTATAATCAGAATTTTAACAGTTGGTTTTCGGTTTTAGAATGTTGCGTACTCAATTAAAGTTCACACAAGAACGGATTACATTGAAATTTTAAGTACAAATGGTATAAATTCTATCCCGTTTGGTCTGGAAATTACATCATATGGCAGCCATATGGTATAGTAATCAGATTTGGATTCTATTTGGTAGAATTTTGTGTATTAGTAAATAATATTTAAGCTAACTTCGTCTGTTTCGAAGTTTTTATAACCTTGCAAGTCCTCGCTTAAATATTTAAAAAAAAAATACTTCTTTTCTCATTTTCCGACCGATCTTTCGTTGGGTTGTTGGAATTGTACAATAGAAATGGGATAGAAGCAGGATTAAGATCATTTACAGTCTGAAAAGCTGTGGCTCACAAATCTTAATCTTATTTATCTTAGGTACAAAAGGCAGTACTGTTTAAAAGCACTTTCATTAAATGTTAGAAAAGTTTTTCTGAATAATCAGAAAGTATTTTACATTAGATTTAGAAACTTTTAAGGGTAGGTTAGGTACTTTTTTTTTTGACTGGTAGGTAGGAATGGACATTCGTCTCAAATGTGGCCGTGGTCCCAATGCAACCTTTTCCAACATCTCTCAAATCGGAGCCCGGAACAGTTGTCAACAACTCCATATTCTCATTCTCTTCTGTACAAGAAGCATTACAAAGCTCAGTCGGCCCAGCAAATGCCTCAAGAATAGCCAACCTACCGATACTAAAGCTGTTTCCCCTTGCATAGTCAAACAAATTTGCCTTCCATTCCCCCCGGAAATCGCCGTCGTCAACTTCTCATCTGCTAGAATGCTTTAATCTAATTTGTTCAATCATCATGACACGCAGAAATGTGCTTACTTAATTAGCTGCCGTTTGATATCTTTTAATTCACTGTCAATCAAATGAATCAACTCCTGTGATGCTGCTGAATCACACACATACACACACACACACACACACACACATTTCCCTAATTATTGCCCAAAAAAAAGGTTGTCATGGTAGGCGTAGAGGCTTGGGCTGTCTTTTGTTGCTTTGAGTTTAAGACAGAAGTGAAATATAATTCATATGGCACACAAAATTTTTAATGTCGCCTGAAAAATAACGCCCAATAAATAATCCTTAATGTCCTCGTATGTTTCTGTGTGTGTGTGTGGATGCGGGTGGGTCTGCTGCTGTTCTACGTACGTATGTATATATCACCTAGTAGTGCTTATGTACGGTTGTTTATGCTGCTGACGCTGCTGCCCTTGGTCGCCCACCCCCAGCTCCTTGTTTATATTGCCTCGTGTGACTTTGAGGTTAGCTACGGCGGAGTTGTTGCCGTAACCGCATCACACACACACACACACACACTCACATATATAACAGGGGCCATCAGGGCCCTGACAGTATTATGACGTGACTTGTCGCCTCTTCCTGTGTCTGAATCTGAAACATTGTCGCGTCCCAATTTGTCGACAGCGTAAAAACCACAATAAATGGAATGATTTCTGTCTCCCTTTTTTTGGCTTTGCATATTTTTTTTATATTATTATTCATGATTAATTAGTATTTCCTCTCTGGCCTGTAACTTACACCAGAACAATTCCCTGGGCTGCATACGAAAGCCAGAGATGCTGTTCATCATATCCTTGGTGGTTCTCTCCGCAGGCTGGAGATGAAAATGTTTGACCAGTTGATAGATTAGTAATTTGACCTCCATGAGCGCCATGCGGTTGCCTATACAACTACGTGGACCCAGGCCAAAGGGCAAATATGTAAATGGTTTAATCTCTTGTTTATGCTGCTCATCGAAACGCTCCGGGCGAAAGGAGTCCGGCTCGTGAAAGTTATCAGGATCATAATGCAAGGCCACTATGGGTATTTGCACAAGATCATCTTTGTTTAGGGCCAACAGAACTTGTCCCTCTTCATCTTTTAACTCAAAATTTGAGCCACACATACGATCTATAACAATGGCTGGCGGCCATTTCCTTAATGACTCCGAAATAATGCAATCCAAATACTTCATAGAGATGAGCGTATCATAGTCCAAGGGTTTGCCTGACAAGTTGGATTCTACTGCTGAAATTTCTTCATAGAGTTGCTGTTGCACCTCGGGATTCATGAGCAATTCGTGAGTGGTAAAACTGAGGCAAGTGGAAACCGTTTCAAAGCCAGCTGAAAAGAAGAGCAAGCACTGAGCCAAGAGATCCTCGTCATTGAAATCGGCACTATCGGGGGAACGGTTCTGTTCCAATTGGTACAGACGCTGTGCTTCCATTAACTGTTGTATCACATCGGGACGTATGATATTGTGCTCTTTACGATATGACATGGCACCGAATACCAATTTCTTGAAGTAATCCACATTATTTAGATCCATGACAGGCACTCGAAGGAACTGAAATTGGTTTAAGAGCTAATTACATCATTTACTAAGCTTAGTTGATCGATTGATAGAATCTAAACTGCTTTACAATGCACTGGCGAAGTCTATTACCACTAGGGGTTAGAAAATTCGCTAGGTAGAAATTTTTATAGTCGACAGAAGAAAGCATCTCCGACCCCATAAAGTATATATATTCTTGATCAGCATCAACAGCCGAGTCATGTCCGTCTGTCTGTCCGTATGAACGCACAGATCTCAGAGTTGGTAAGAGATACAGGTTTGACATGTATTAGACATATGCTTCTTATGTCTGCAGGCAGATTATGTTTATTTTTAATTTTGGCCACGCCCCCTCCCGCCCCCACAATTTGGAAAAAACATCATACCTCCCACACTTTTTAAAATAGATGGTTCATTCCTTTTAGACATATTTAGTAATCAGAACAACTTATCGATCTGCCAAAGGAATGGATAAAATCGGATAAATGGATTTCGAGTTATGATCAAAAGACTGTTCGCTGCTGCAGCGCTGCTTTCAGGTGCAACTGCAGCTTGAAAATTTATGCTGAGCGTATAAATTCCTTGGTACAGAGTACGTTATAGTCGGGCTTCACCCACTTTCTTTCTTATTTTAAGTTTTAACTTTGATTTTATAAGATGGGAATAAAAGGAACAAGAAAGTTCCCTATTTAGAATTTGGGATTCTGTTTGAAGTCCACGCCCCCATTACTAGTTGTTGTTGGCTGCCCTAACATAGAAGTATGTAGCTTGACTTAAGCCAGTTTGCTTTGGACTCAAGCATCAAGTTGTCTTTTTAGAAGATTTTAAGCAAAAAATACTTTAATTCTTGGAAACCCCACAAAACTCACCTTCATTAGCCGCGGCACCAATATATACATTAGCACCTTGAGTCCGCCCCAGAAACTGAACTGCGATACACGCTGACCTATGGTAAAGAACTCATTGTGAGGGTCCTTAAAAGAGTTCACCTGAACTCCAAAAGCAGCCGTGGCTATCACATCATTCGAGTAGCGTGTAAAGAAATCCTTTAGTTCCAGTTCAAACTCTTTTTGCTCCACCAGTTCTCTCTTCAAAAACTCCACGGCTTCGTTATTGCACACCTGGATTAGATCAAACATCAGGCGTATCTTCAAGCTAGTAAATGTTGGAGTTAAGGTGCTTCTCATCTGTTTCCAACGGCGATCGCGCAGAGAGAGTAAACTCTTCGACATTACACTGTTTCCCTGGCCTCCCGCCTCACCCACACCCTTGCGATGATTGGCAAAATTATCAAAATTCTTAATGCCCACTTGACGTATGAGTTCAGGATCTGCCAGATAGTAGAGCGGCTCGCGGAGATTAAAAACGCCATAGATCTTGTGCTGCTTCAGTTGCAAATGCAAGTCAATGCTAAAGAGCGAAGGTTAAACTTACTACAAGAGAACAGACAAAGAGAGAACTCACCTATGTTTGAGATAGGATCCCTTACCCCGCAACACAGAGAGCGGCACATTACCCAGCAGCGGATAGGGTTTCAAATGAGCCACGCCTCTTTTTGCAAAGTAACCAAATGTGGCCGTGGACCATTTGTAAAGCAGAAATCCGATTACAACAAAGAGTAGCATTAACTCTGCAAGAGCCATGGCAATTGCGTTCCACAAAATTCTTTGAGCAAACAACAAAACAGTTTGGCTTCGGCAAATTTGAACAGCGTGTTTGTCAGTCAAACGCTTGAACGTCACTGACTTCACAAACATTTGTACGCTTTGCTAATATGCCACAGAGAGAGAGAGAGAGAGAGAGCGAACCGGCGAGTCTTGCCTGTGTGTGAGTGAGTGAGAGCAAACTCTTATGATTCAGAGCACAAACACTTTGCTCAAAACAAATAATTCGCAGACAAAACAACTTATTTATGCACACACATATATGAATACATATTGCGAATGCGTCTCAGGCTAACATATTTATATTGGATTTAAGACAAAATCAATATTTAATTTTTAAAACGAAAATATCTTTTACTTAGCTTTCAAGTGACAGGACAACCTGAGCGCAAAGGCTGAGTGTACTTAAAATTGAGTTAATTGTGTCTCTGCCTTACAAAAGGGTGTCAGTTGCTTTGGAAATTTGTTTGCCGTTAATTGTGACATTACTTTTACTAACGGCCAAGTTAATGGCAGGGCAACAGTGAAGATATTTCAATCAAAAGTTGCCCTGACAGCAAGAAATCAAAATATTTGGTGAACAAGCAGAGTACATACTGTTTTTGGGTCTTCTTTGGCTGAAACAGTTGAAGAAATAGATCAGACATGGTTCTTGGTTTCCCAATGGATACCGGAAATCATGCAATGGATATTTTTTTATATCCTTTTTTCTCTGTGCACTTCAACTCTTAAAGTAAAACTCAAACTGATCTTTAAACACTGATTATACAGGATTTTGCAACTGCCCTCAATGAAAACCAAAGCAACATTGCTCCGAATCAACAGCGTATTTGCCAAAAAAAACAGTAGCTCTTTGAAAAACATTGCAAAAAAAATAGAGAAAAGTTAATTTCGCTTTGTATACCATTGCAGCACGTCTTTTAAACTTAGAATACTTTTCGAACATTACTTTTTTTATGGGAGCTATACTATATAGATGTCCGAATTCGACCAAACTTGGTGGAATCATGCAAAACCCTATCAAATTAACATGTACAAGTATTAGAGTCGATTCCAATGAAAACAAAAATGTTTTTCTCAATAGAACTACTTTTTCGACCAATCATTTGTACTGCAGCTATATGCTATAGTCATCCGATTTTAACAAAACTTTGTGGAATTATGTGAAAGTATTTTAAATAAATAAATACTAATTTTAAGGACATTTCCATTGAAAACAACAAATTTTTTCTCACTAAGACTACTTTTCAGGCTCTACTTTTCTATGACAGCTATACTATATAGTGGTTCGATTTCGACCAAACTTAGTTAAGCCGTTAAAAAACGGTGCAAACGAAGATATACAAAGTTTGGTGGCGTTCCCAATAAAAACAAAAAAGTTTTTCTCACTAAAACTTGCTTTTACACTCTACTTTTGTATGACAGCTATACCATATAGATGTCCCATATCGACCAAAATTGTTAAAATCATGGGAAAGGATAGTAAACTAAGGTATACCAAGTTTGGAGGCGTATGCATTAAAGACAAAAAAGTTTTTCTCACGAAAACTAGTTTTACGACCGATCGTTTCTATGACAGCTATACGCTATATCATCCGATCCACCCGGTTCCAAAAAATGTGCAGCGTATTTGTACTAAAAGACTTCGTGCAAAGTTTGGTGAAGATAGCTCTCAAACTGACGAAGGAGATGGCATAGAAAAAGACTTAATCACCTTAGCTCGTCGATCTGAGCAGGAATATATATACATTATATTCTTCTATGCATTAGAAAGATTCGAAAAATTGTATAATACCCTCTGAAAGGGTATACAAATGCTGAGACATTCCTTCTTAAGAAGAATCACCCGTTGAATTTTGTATAGGAAAATCCAGCGATTGTGTTCCGTATAACAATTGACCCATCCTTGTCAAAAGATACAGATTCTGGGCTTAAAATGTTATTTTTGGAACTTAACTCCTTCATTTAAAATGGGTTTTCTTCGGGTGAAACAGTTCTGAAGGATTCAGGCTCGGACTGGTCCTTTCCTTAGTCTGCAGGCGACTAATAAATGTGAATTGCACATTTATCGGAACCACCCTGACAGATGGCTATAGCACAGGTAACTGCTATTCAAACAATCAGTCAGAGGAAACTTCTAGCCCATTTTTTTGCTGTTCAATACAAATAAACGGTGTGTGAAATCCATATGCAAAATTGCATTGCATTGCGGAATCCACTTAAAGTAATACCTCAAAGTGACCTCCAACTTTTCCTAAAAGCATATACTTTCCCAAGCAAGAGTATACAACAATCGATTTGTCAAAGCTAAGCACTTGCTTCTCTGTGTACTTTTCTGTTTGTTTACTCGTATTCTAAAGCTCTGAATGGTTTTTTATCTTTGGTATTTTTTACGAGTTTTATTTTTAGTCCAAGGGATTTGTGAGTGAAATTTCAACTGCCAACGAAATGACGCCCGGCGGCATTGATGTGATTTTGTTGATGTACTCACTCGGGTCAAAGTCGATCAAATCGAACTGATTTAATGATTTGCCAATGATAATAAGTATGATTATCAGACAGTACATTATCTAAACATTATTCATATTCAACTCATTTGAAATGAAAATGAAGTAAGCATTTCTGGGCATGTCATGGCCTAATCTCATTGGCATAAACTAATTTCAGCATTAATCCCCTTAAGTGACTCAACTATTTATTATAAAGGACTTAGCGCGGCCAGGAGAACCAACTTGGCCAAGAAACCGGCAGCAGCAGCAGCAGCAGGATACGTGCCTGCGACCTCGGAGTGAAAGTTCGGTACCACCACTTACTTACCAACCGAAGAGGTGGCACATTCTGCAGTCCAAACACGTCTCAAACAAATGACAAAATTTTTTTGCCTGCATTTAGAAGAATATTTTGATTTCTGATGTGGAATTTAAATATTTCTTTTCTTCGGCTTTTGCCTAATGTGTTTACGTTGGCAGCCAACCAAAAAGCGCCAAGTACTTTTTGTGCACTTCATTGCCAAAAGCCAGGATAGATCCAGTGTCCAGGCATTTGAATTGAATGTCCTCGCTTGCCACTTTTTTTTTTTTTGGTTTTGCTCTCGTTTCTTTTGCTTTAAGTGTGCGGCCGCTTGCGGCCAGGCCAATGTTTTTTTCTTTGTCTCTTTTGGTTTTCCATTTTAAATTTCGCCGTCTGTTTGATCTTTGTTGACCAACATCAAAAAAATCAAATGCCCAGAAGGTAAATGTTGTGGCATTTTCTGCCCTAATTAGGCCCAAATTTTGTGTTTTCCTTAATTAATGACTTATGGCAGCGGCAACTTCTTGTACTGGTCAAAATCATATAAAGCAAACATTTGCCTAGTTCTATGTAAATATGTGGCCCCTGGCCAAGTGGATGAGTGTGTGTGTGTGTGCATAAACACGCACTTGGCATATATCTCTTGAATTGTATCAAGTGCTCGTATATATGTTCATCTCTTTTCAAGTGCCAGCTGGCCACAAAACACACACATATATGAGAAATGCCACACATTTCAAACACACACACACACTCAGACACACGCTTCTCATTGAGAGTTGCGCTTTCTTTTCTTTTCCTTCAGTTTGTTCTCTCAAATCCTGCAAGTGGCGGTGAAAGAGGGAAAGAATTTCAATTTTGATATTTGCTTGGTTTCCCAATTGGAAATGCATACCAGCACAAGAAAAGCATCAAATTTGCTTTCCATCCAAAAAAGTAAATACGCGCTTAGCACTTTAGATGCTTGAAGTTAGAGAAAGAAAATTCATACAATCTTAAATATGGTTGGGTTGGTTTTGAGCAGAATAAGTGAATTCAATAGTGATTGGTAGTGGTTTTATGCCGCTCTATTGGAAAGTTTAAGTGATTATTTTTGATTTAGAGGAGCAGAGAAGAGCAATGAAGACAGCTTTTGCAGTTAGACATTTGGAAGAGCGGCTGAATATTTCAATTCTAGTCGACAGTCAGACTGCCATTAAAGCTTTGTCGATAAGCAACACAACCATTTTCCGACCGATCGTTCGTATGGGAGCTATATGATATAGTCATCCGATTTGGCCAAAAATTTGTAAAATTATGTGCAAGCATGTGAAACAAACAAATACAAAACTGCAGGATGCTACCATAAAAACGTAGCTTTTCTAACTAAGACTGTTTTTCAAACCTATCTTTTGTATGGCAGCTATACCATATAATTGTCTGATTTTCATCAAACTTGGCAAAATTATAAAAAAGCATAGAAAAGTTTTGAATACAAACTTTGGAGACGTTTCCATTGAAAAGCAAAAAGTTTTTCATACTAAAACTAGTTTTCCAACCGATTGTTCCTATGGGAGCTATGAGATATAGTCATCCGATCCGGTCAGTTCCGACATATTAGTAGTGTGCAGCAAAATTAAGACTCTGTGCAAAATTTAAGCACGATAGCTTTAAAACTGAGAGAGTAGTTCGCGTAGAAACAGACAGACAGATGGACAAACAAAGCTCAATCGACTCAGCTCGTCACCCTGATCAAGAATATATAGATTATGGGGTCGGAAATGGATATTTCTATGCGTTGCAAACTTCTGTGGAAAATTATAATTTCCTTTGCAAGGGTATAAAAATAGATTTGTCTTGAAGCCGAGTATAAACGATCTGATTGCAAGATTGCGGAATTAAGATAAAGTTTCAAACAAATGTATTGAAAATGTCATATTTTCGTTTAAAAAAATCGCAGAATTGTTTGGGATCGTTTGCTTTCCAGCTAAGAATTAATACTGTAAGAAAATATCAAAGAGATCTTTAGCAATAATAAAGGTTTCCCACAAAACGCAGCTTAAAAGAATCAAAATATGCATTTTAATCCACAGTTAGCTAAAATTTCCAAAAACGATGAGATGATGGAATATGTCCTTAAACAGATACACTAAAATCAGCACCAACTCTTCAATAAGCTGTAAAAAGTCTTCAAAAATGTGCTGGTCCAATGAAGTAGGAAAGTTCGCAAGTATCTTTATACTTGTAAATATATTTCCAATAATAGTTTAAGCCAAGGAAGAAAATAGGTTACAAACCGTCTCTACTTATGCTGATTAAGAAAATATGTGAACTTCCATTAATACTTAATGGAATCGTAGATGCTTACCTCCATTTACACGAAAATTACCAAATCCTTGTGAGCCAATTGTGGCCAAAGAGGTTTGCTTCCAAATCCCATATCATCTGGCATGTCACTGCATGTCGTAACCACAAAACATAAACACAAGACTCGTTGCTGGACTGGGATTGACAGCCGTGGCTGTCGCCATTGCCATTGGGCAATCTCAGTGTGCAAATATTTGACAGACAAATTTCGAACACTGCAGGCGTTCGCGCACAGAAGGAACAGAGAGAGAGAGAGAGAGAGAGAGCTGGCTGAATGTTATCTGACATGTCCAAATATCGCAGGCAGGCAGCAGGCAGGCCTACCAAAAACCCGGTCATAAATTTGTAGCGTGCATAAAAAATGTTTTCGATTTTCTTCGTTCGTTTTTGCACATAAATTGAAAGGTCACGTACACGCAGGTGTTGCTGCTGCCTTTCCACCAACAACATATGCTATATTTGCTTTTAATTTTCAGTCAAAAATTTGTGTATTTATTGCATTGAATTTTGTTGAAAAACTAAATCCAACAAAAACTTGGGTCATAAATATGGCGAAAAATAAAACATTTGTGGTCAGAGGCCTAATGTTTGTTTGTGTTCGAATCGATTCGATTCGTATAATAATATCGTTGTTGGTGCCCCATAAATTAACATTTAATATGAATCTCGAATGTGCATGAATTTGTGAGTGTGCGAAACATTTTTCCACTATGCAGTTTGTGTAAGCCCTTTATGGTGCGATTATCATGGTACACACAGAACCACACACACACACACACTCGTATATTGTATATTTTTGGCATTCCAATAAGCAGTTATTCAAAGAGGATTTGGATTTTGGTTAGCCAGTTTTGTGGCAAGTCGCCAAGTTGGACCATATAGCTTAGAAGACACCATGAGTGGTTTATGGCTTGTGCGGCATCTTTTTTCTTAGCTTGGCCTTCAAATTGAAGTAAGGGGTGTTGTTTTCATACATGGCCACACTGGGCTGAATTGCCATATTTTTCGATTTTTTAATGACAATGTGTTTTATGATGTTTGTCAATTATTTACAATTCCAAAAATAAAAGCTGTCGAAGGGCAATTGTGGACTTTTAACAGGCCTTCTGATGTTTGCTTGCCTGTTTGATTAAATAAAAAACCGGGAAAATGTATGTCATCTTTGCTACAAGAGACAATTTCTGCTAGTGAACAAATAAAATGTGTAAAATATGCAAAATACAGTAAAATTGATGTATTATGTAAATAATACTAAGCAATTGTGTTAAACCTGTGAAATTATTAACATTAATTTGTGTTGTGATACGTCCTAAGTCTGAGAAAACTTACTCAAGACATTTTTCCCCTGTGAACTTAAAACAAACTTTCGCCCACTTTCGGCCAAAATGTTTTTATGTTAAAGTGTTCTTCAAAATATGCATTCTCACTTGTTATCAACACTTTTTGCCAGTTAGGCGCAGCCTAGGACGTATTTTCAATGTGAGCCAGATCAATAGTCGAGAAAAACTATACTTTTAAAGGGATTTTTAAACAAATTAACATGCAAAACGTAAGCACCAAAACAAAAAATATTATAAAACATGCGAAAACTAATTAAAAACAATAAAAAACATTAATTATATTACGTATCCGCCACGTGGTACCATATGGGCTACCTCACCGCCGTGATACAGATCGGTTTACAACTTTTTCTAAATGATATTCTGGTTGCTATTATCAAAATCAATAAGTTTCAACTCTATGGCTGCATATGCTGACTTTATGCCTAAAATTTGTCTTTTCAGTGTTATTAGAGTTATTGAAAGTGCTGGCTAAAAAGGCTAAAAAGGAACAATTTCCTAAAGAAATTGGTGACAGTGCACTAAAATCATTAGAAATCTTTATCATTCTGTGGGTGAAAGTTGGCAGCATGGTTTTATCATTTAAATGGAGTCAATATGCAGCCTTATCTAAACACAACACCCCTTTTATGTGCATGTGCTGTCAATTTAACGGCAGCCCTAAAAGTAGGCAATGCTTTAAGTCAAAACACATTTACTGATCACTCACAGTAATTACACTCACACACTCACACACACACACGCACAATTGCTCATCTCTCTGGTGCGGTTCTCCAGGCAACAGCAGCAGCAGCTTGTGTGATAAGAGTGTATACCAAATTTGCGTTCTCTCTGCATCTGTGTGTGTGTGTGTGTGTGTGCTCACTCATTCAAATTTATGGTTATGCCTAAGCGCTGATTATGACAAATATGCCACGCTTCACTGGCCTTGTCGCTTTTGGGCCAACCCACAAAGCGAACCAACCAACAACAACATCAAAAAAAGAAATCGCTTATTATTATGATTTTGTTTGTCTTGCGGTCAGTTGGTGAGGGATTTTCAACGAAAATACCCAAAATAAATAAAACGTTGTATTATTAGCAAGCCCGAAATAAAATGGAAGCCTAATGACACGCACACACCCACACCCACACACACACACGCACACACACATGTCAACAATTATAACGTGCAAATTGTTTGATGTGTGTGTCACCTGCCACATTTGCTTTATTGCCGCTCATTAGAAATGCTCAGCGTGCGAAATTTTGAATAAGGTTTCCGACAGGATCCCTACACAAATCACCAATGTGTGTGTGCGTGTGTGCGTGTGTGTGTTGGTGTGTGACTTCTAACACGTTTTAGTTTTTTTTTTTTTCTTTTTATTTCAGTCATCTGCCCTGTTTGCGCTCATGAATCGCAGCAAATGACAAAGATTTTGTTGGCTTTTTCGACAGCACATGCCTTGACATTTTGATGAATCGGGTCAGTTGTTGGATTCTAAACGGCTGTTCTTTGTTTCTTTTTTTTATTTTTTGTTATACTTGCCAAGGATTTGCCAGTTTAGTGTAGTCTGGCCGGAGTGGCAATAAACCATTTGAGTATTTATATGGCAAAGCTCGGTCAGAGGATTAAAAAAATGAGTTGGGACATTCCATAAGAAACAGTGCGATGAAACAGACAATGTTTTATGTTTCGAGGGCAAAGTGTAACCATCTCATCTGCTACTTTGTGTAGGGATATTTGTCGCACTATTTTGTTTAAGGGCGAAATCTGGTTCCTAAATCCAAATTAAGCTCCAAAAGTGAGCGTATCTGCATGCGTGACCATTTTATTTGCTGTTAGGAACTGAGCTAGCAAAAGAGGTTCCTTTAAAAAAAAAAAACACGTTTGCTTTAGAAAGAGAACCTAAATGTTATTTTACCTGTTTCTTTTCTCAACGAGAGCTTTATTCTGTTCTCTTCTTGTACCTTTGTTTCCATGAGAATCTGCCGAAAGTGATTTTCGAACATGTACCTAAATGAGTGTTCCACACTTCTTTGGAAGGCAGTTGAAATGTTTGCTGCCTCAACAGGGAAGGTGCTGATATTCAGTTATGCAAACCGGTTTTCCACCGAACTGGTTTTGAAGAGACCCGAACCGCTTTTTCCAGCTGGTGAACCGAACCGCAAACCGATCTTTTAGAATGACTTGGCAGAAAATTATACAACATGTAATCCTGCCTTCTTCTGTCTTCTGTAAATTACCCGCCAATCCCTTAATATACCTGTCATCAAACTGCATTCTTTTCTTAAAAGTTGATAATTAATTTGTCGTCCTCTGGTGGACAATATTTTAAATTTTCTGTAGTTCTCTTTACCTTTATTCAATCTTAGCCAAGAGAGTTTTTTCTCGTATAATATGTTAAATTGGGTGTGTAAGATGCATGGTACGTATTCCTTTCTAGCCGACATTCTCTGCTTTCGAGGGTCATTCCTTTAGACATCATAATATTTGGACATTCTTTTGGGGATTTAAAAGATGTTCAAATGATTTATATTAATTCAATTTCCAAAGTGTGCAAAAACTCAATAGAACAACAGAAATCATAATATTTCATAATGTGTCGTTATGCACCACTGAACCGAACCGAAACCTCGGTTCAGTTAGTTTCAAAAACCATGTAATGAACCGATCCGGCGGTTGAGAAACTGTGTGAACCACTGAACCGAACCAGTACTTATTTTTGAGTGGTTTGCATCCCTCGAGGCGATGGGTCCGAAAGGGCTACTGTGTGGGAGAACTACTGGGGAAAACTACTGCAATTGACATGCTTCAAAGCAGGAATTTGTATCTTTTAGGCAGAGGTCACCCAGTTCCGTACAGTTTTGAGAGAGTGAACCATCTAGAGATGTTCCCTAAACTGAACAAATATACATGTTCTTTTCTTGTCAGACAGGCTTGTTCAGTGAGTGTTGGTCCTTCACTCTTGCTTGTTAGCTCTTGCTTAGTGAGTTGTTCACTGACTTGTTCAGTTTATGGCCAAGAATTTCATCAAGGATATTAATTTGATAAGCATCTTAAATATGCGGTTTTATACAAAGGCCGCTGGCTCCAAATTCAACAGTAGTCTATTTATAAACAGATGGTAATTGACAGGCGTTCGTCTCGCCCTCTTAATAATTAATGTTTGCCAACCAAATTTATCCATTTTCAAATTTCAATCCATATGACATTTTTGATTTATTTGCCCTGCAAATTAATTTCGATTAAAATTTTATGCGCTGCATAAATCAAATTGTGTGATGTCAACCATATTGCGTATACGCCGCGTAATTGCCAAAAAGCTTTCTCCTTTATTGTTTCTTTTTTTGTTTTGTTTTGTTGTGTTTTTTTGATTGTTTGCGGGGATATCATTCAAAACAATCGTTTGGGCTTAGTCCAAAATGGTCAAACAGACCTTTCAAATCCCGCACGCACAACAATAGCGACTCCGGGTCCGTAACTAAGCCCCAACCAAACACACAGAAAAAAAAAAAAGGATTATTTTGATTATTTTGCGTGTTTCAAATGTGGCCAAAGATAACATTGAGGCTGCTGTTCATTTCAATGAACTCGCTTTTCAAACACACAATTTTATCATGCCCGACCAGGCTTGTTTATTGTTCAGCGGGGGAGAGCGGGGGGAGCGGGTAACAGGCAAAAATAACAACTACATGAAATCTGGCCACAAAATTTGCTTATGTTTTGCTTTCCTTTCTCTTTTTTCGTACATTTCTTTCCAACTTGTAGACTTACAATCCTTGTGGCTAACGAGCTGGCTTGGCTCCCTGGGCAGCGGCAGGAATAGGAATCCGATTCGTTCAGTCAATGCTGGCATTTATACGCTACAGCAGGCGCATAAATTTCCGCTTCAATTGGACTTGTACGGCGGTAATTGTAGCTTTGATTACCAGCCAGCAGCAGCAGCAGCAGCCGGACAGGAGTTGTTCACCGACTCAACAGCCGCTCAACAACAGCAATCAACACTTTCCACGGCGACAGCAGAAATTTACGAAACAAAATTTATTGAAAGTTCAATGGGTAGGCATAAAAAGAGAAGGCGAAAAACAAAAAAACGCAATCAGCAGGCAGCGCGAAAAGAATTTCAATTACATTTTCTTTTTATTGTGCAAAGTTGAGGCGAGCAGCAACTTCTGTTGAATGTTTAATTTCATAACTAATTTATATATCATTTCCGAGATTTAACTGACGAAATTGCCGAATCCCTGCTGGTGCAAATTGATCGACCTTCTGGCGTTAAATTTCAACAATTCTATTTCAATTTTCCAGCTCAAACAATGGACGACATGGTCTACCAGTGTAGCAATCAAAATTCTATTTATGTACTTAATGCCAGTTACAATGCCTATGGGGTAAGTTGGTCTCTCGGCGGGCCCATCAGTTGCCACTATCTAAAAAAAAGTTGCCTTTTCAGGACTTTGGCCCATATGCGCCAACAAACCGTGAAATAAATGGCAGCCGAGCAGCGCAGCAGTCAAGTTGCAGTTTGCAACATAAATTCAAAAGTTTTGAAGCAGCAGCAGCAGCAGGAGGCGGAGGTGGAGTGGGTGGGACCACATCAAACTACGTAAATCCTGTCGCTACATCAATGTCAACCGCAATGTGTTCACCGGCAACAGCGGCGCTGCAGAAATTGTTCAATTGCAGCGTCGCCTCCGTTGGCGGATGCCAAAATGTCAGCCACAGTCACAACAGCAACAACAACAACAACAACCACTGCAACAATAGCCCAAACGGCCACCCAAACAATGGCTGTCTGTCAGCAGCAAGGCCCCGAAGAAACCTGGCCGAAATGGTTGAGAGCACAGCGGGAGCAGGTGCTCTGCCCTTACTTAGCTCTGCCTCGGCCGCCTCCAGCACCAAGAAGAAATGCACCAATGTCAAATCAACGCTTATTGCCAAGAAGACAAAGTTTTTGAAATTTCTCGAAGAAGAAAAATTGCGCAACGGTGCACAGTTGACGGAAGATGCGACAGCGGAAACCTGCGGAGCTGCAGCAAGGTAAAATAAGTGTGTGTGTGTGTGTGTGTGTGTGTGTGACACCGATGCAAACTTGTGAACTCTCATAAATGTTCTAAGGCATATTGCGGCGTTGAAAATTTGTGATAACTTTTTATGAACCGAAGGACGTTTTTTTTTTTCCTTCCTTCTTGCGCTGCCATCAGTTGACAACTTTGTCATTAACTTGGCCAAAAGTGTAGTTCCTGGCAGTTCGCTACGTAAAATCAAAATTCTCTGCCATGTTTATTAATTTGATATTATCTGTTGCCTCCTCAGGGAGAAGGGGACTCATTTTTTATGAGCGCTTTCAGCAGTGATGAAATATTCTTATTAAATATGATTTTGTTTGAATGTTGAAGAGTTCACAATGTAGCTTGGTGCAGGACTCTTTAGCCTACTCAGGCCACTGCATTTGTTACTCCAAAAACGGAAACTTAAACAATTTCATTGGTTCCGAATGGTTTATGGTGGAATGATGAATGATTTCAGACCCTTAGTACATCAAACCTACAGTTGGTATAAACCAAGAGATCTCAGAGATGTTAAGAGATAGAGTTTCGACTAAAACTTCTTATATTTGCAGGCAGATCAAGTTATTTTCATTGTTTTATCAGTTTAATATATAAGTAGATGCTTTGTACCTTCTACGCTAGTTAAGTAGTCAGCATTATTTATAGGTGCGCCGAAGGAAAGGTAAAGATCAGCTGAACGATAGTCGAGTTATAAGAAAATCGAACAATTACGCCGGGTGGCCGGGTGTGGTGCAGCGGGTAGTGTGCAAGCAGGGTGATTCAACCTTGAAACAAGGACTCCGATCGCATAAGATGAAAGTCTGAAATAAGTTAGAGCTGCTAATTTTGCCTGGCAAGAGTATTTGGAAAGTAGAAAGCAAAGCTAACAGATCTTTCATTTGTCAGTTACAAGATATAGTCATCACATCTACGTGGTTCCAATATATTATATAAGCAGTGTTTAGTTAAAGGAAAACTCTGTGCAAAATTTCAGCTACATAGCTTTAAATCTGAGGAACTAGTTCTTATAGAAACAGACAGACAGACGGAAGGATAAAGCCAAATCGATTCAGCTTACAATTTTGATCAAGAATGCATGCTTTCTGAGTTCGAAGATGATTCTATCTAGGCATTTCAAAATTCTGGACAACATTTTAATACACATTTCCAAGTGCATTCCCCGAAATGCCTTTGGGGGTAAATTGACCTGTACCCAATACTCTTCGGGTTTTCAGGTATCTTCAATCACCACAAGGATACATCACATTAAAAATATCATATAGTTGCTAACTATTTACCATCTACAGTGATTCCGGGTTATATTATAGACCCAACGCTTCCTTGAAGAGCTAGTTTTTAATAAGGTGGCGATGTATTCGGGTTATTCTACAAAGTCCTTCAAAACTTAAAAGGAGTGGCCCTTCTTAATGTTAGCTGAGCATTTTCATATATAATTTTTACTTTCGTCTGTAAATGTTCATAACTTTGACCAGCTCTACTGCCCGATGTGAGTCAGAGCTTGATTTTTACGAACCTTCTGCTGTTAAAAAAAGCGCCCAATATTAATTCATTTGGAAACCACACCGTAAGTCCATTTGGAGGCCACCGAACAAATTCAAGTTCAGGCCACAATAAATGACCTACCACCACCCGTTTCCTGTTGCCCCTTTTTGCCAGCCAACTACTCGCACTTATTCAAATTCCAGCCTAATGACAGGACCATTAAAAAGCCAGACACCACCCACAGCGAACCTTATCAACGGAAAATGCAAATACTTGCAAAAGTGAGCAGCGCGAAAACTTTTGCTGAAATATTTCGCAAGTTATTTTGTAGCACAAGTTGGAAGCGGCAGGGGTTGGAACGTGGATGTGGATGTGGATGGAGTCATCTCAAACTTGATGAATGTGGGCGTACAGAAATCCCACCAGCCGCCTGGTAATAAACCAAACTGAAGGCAGAGTGCATTTTTTTCAACGCTTTGGCGTTTACTAATTAAATGCGCACAGGGCGCTAATAAATCAAAGCACACGACGAACCCCCCCCCCCCCCCCATCCAGCGAATGCAATTAATGCAAAATTTACAGGGGCTGCGTTTTACAAAGGACTTTGACATCGTTACATTGTGCACTTCAAAGTATATGGGCGTTGCGGGGCTGGAAGTGAGCCCACAAAATTTGATGATTATTGCACATCAATGTGTATGCATTTTAATCAACTTTCCAGAGCCTTTGAGCGCCACTTGGTGCTTCACTGCCCCTTGCCGGGTTTAATGTTTATGCCCAAGCGCGTTAATTTTTCAATTTCGCAAATGGCTGCCTGAGCTGTAAGATACCGCGAATCGGAGTGAGCGGGAGCAGCCAATGAAAGTGGAACAACTTTGCCGTGCTAAGCGATGGTGATCAAAACTTATGACTTTATGAACAATGCAAGAAAGTTTCACGATGATGGGCGCACACAAAGTCCCTCAGCCTGACAACACACACACCCACACACACACACAGACACATAATTGAATGCGTTTAAAAGCCACCGCAAACAAGCATTCAGCTGTGCTGGGGAGGGGGGGGGGGGAAGGATGGCCCCATCAAGATGTGACCCAGAGACCCCAGAGACAGGCTGAAAGCAAGATGAACCATAATAAATTGCATAATCTGAGAATGATTTTAGTGGAGAGGTTAAGATGCAATTTTTGCAAATTTTGATATTTCTGAAGGAAGATTCGTTAGCTGTGATGTAGGTAGAATGTAGATCTATGGTTCATGCCTTTTAGATATGATTAGGAATCATTCTTATTGAATGAATGGTGAAGATCGTATGAATGCTGCTTCGAGTTATAGGGAAAACAAACATTTATGGGCAGCACTTTACACATCTATTTACCAAAGTGGGGGAAATACAAACTTTGGGAGGTATAAAGTATGCTATATTCTTGCTTGACCCACTTTCGTACTTGTTGTTCTAGAACGTTCTATAATTCCATCACATTTGAATAAAATCGGACAATTATATATAGGAAGAATTGCTGCCAAAGGAAAGATAGGTATTAGAAAGAAAACTTGCTATGTTTTCAATGGCAACTTCTTTAAAATTGGCATTTACTTAATGCACATGCATTTATACAGCTCTGCAAAGTTAGATCTAAATCTGAATACCACAGCATAAACTTGTAATAGGAACGATCGGTAGAAAGCCCCGTTCTAGTAAGAAAATGGAACAATTGCCATGTTCAGCAGAAGGATTCATGCCTGAACAGTTATCAGAAAGAAAAAAAATTGGAGAAAAGTTAACTTCGGCTACATTTCGGACCTTACTTTTCTATGGGAGCTATGTTATATAGATGTCCGATTTTAGCCAAACTTAGTGAAATCATGCAAAAGCCTAACAAACGAACATGTAAATAATTTGGAGTCGTTTCCACTGAAAACAGTAAAGTTTTTCCTAATAGAACTGCTTTTTCGTCCGATCATTCGTACTGCAGCTATATGCTATAGTCATCCGATTTTGACCAAACTTTTTACAATTGTGTAACAGCATATTAAATTATTAAATGTCAATTTTAAAGACATTTCCATGGAAAACAAAAAAGTTTTTCTAACTAAGATTACTTTTCAGACGCTATTTTTCTATGACAGCTATACTATATAGATGTCTGATTTCGACTAAACTTTGTGGAATCATGGAAAAGCATGGCAAATTAAGATATACAAAGTTTGGTGGCATTTCTAATAAAAACAAAAGAGTTTTTCTCACCAAGACTACTTTTCAGACTCTACTTTTCTATGACAGCTATACTATATATATGTGCGATTTCGACCAAACTTAGCAAAATCATGGAAAAGCATAGCCAACTAAGAAATGCAAAATTTGGAGGCGTTTCCATTTAAAAAAAAAAAAGCTTTTCTTACTAAAACTTGTTTGTCGACCGATTGTTCCTATGACAGCTATATGCTAAAGTCATCCGATACGGCCGGTTCCAACAAATGTTCACCGTATTTGTACTAAAGGACTTCGTGCAAAGTTTGGTGAAGATAGCTTTCAAACTGAAGGAGGAGATGCCATAGAAAGGGAAGAACGGAAGGACATGCGCGTTGCGGTATCGAAAAAAAACCTCTGAATTTACAACTTCAGCAGCAAGTAGCATTATCACTTGAAAGGAGCGTATTATTTCCTTGATACAAAGATTAAGAGTTATTTCAAAATGTCTATCTGGTGTTCAGCAGTAAGATCAGTGATAGAGTTTGATTGATCAGGGAGTAAGCTCTTCTGCTGAACGCGGCCATTTATTCGAAAGTCTAGATCTAAAGAGAAAAACTATTATAATTAGGTACTTTTATACATTTATGCCCAAATTGATTAAAATTGCAAGAATATATAACTATAGCCATACAACAAACTGGAGAACCACTCACAGAAATCACTCTTAATCTTTCAAGGCTATATAAACTTTCGGGTGCAGCCGAAATCATTGTTTCTCTATCCGCTTTTCTTGGTTTAATATGCACTCTATTTCACTTTGCATTTTCCCTGAAACCATTTAATGGGCGTTAAGTTTAGTTAACCACCAGCTAAACAAACTTGCCCAATCCCTCATTTTCTCTTTCTCTCCCGTGGACAGCAATGAGGCGGAACCTAATACAGCGACCACGTCCACATTAGTGGGCCACTCAGGCGTACAGGGAACGGGCCGGAACAGCCAACACAATGGCAGGCACTTCAAAAATCAGAACAACAATCAGGAGGCAGCTGGAGTCGACCAGAATAAATTGAACAATTGGAGCATGCATAATGATAACAACAACAAGCTGCCCAACTACCCACAACAACAACAACAGCAACAGAAGAGTACTAACACTAAGCCACAAACCAGATCCAGTGCTGAGCTCTATCAGGAGGCGGCCGACATTTTGGGTCTGAGTTGCAGCCTCTGTGATAATTGTCGCTGCCTGGACTGTCAGGTGAGTGGAAGGTGATGATGAATCTTTAAGTCCCAGCCAAACTGAACCCAATTTCTCGATTTCTGTAGAGCGGCTACTTTGATTGCGACGATAATGATGATGAGAGCTACTCGGATGATGAGTTTGATGAGTATGATTATAGCGTGGAGGAGCTGCAAATGATGTTGACCACAAGACAGGAGCAGGAGCAGGAGCAGGACATGTGCTATACCATAAATTGCCAACAAAAGTGTCAGCAACGTGTGGACATCGATTTTGATTTAATTAATGCAACCAGCAGCCAAGTGCTGCAAAATTGCGAAACATTCAACGATTTGAGTTTGTTGGATGGGGGGAATGGACTGGATCGGCAGGTGGAGCCATTTACGTAAATCAAGGTGAGTGTGACTGTGTAGGAGGCATAATGACTCTGAGAGTTTTTTGCCATTAATTTTATTCTATGGGTGTAGCCTACTTAAGGGTCAGCCTCGCTCTTTGAACTCGTTTCACCAGCTGGCTCTAATGACTAAGCCTTAAATAATTTATACCCACTTTTTGTCAGAGAAAGTTTGATAAAATTCTTAAATCAATAGCCATAGCTAGCTCTTTTTTTTTGGCCATTTGTGTCTCGATTCCAAGGTAAGAAGTTTTTTTTTTTTTTTTGAAAATTTACTTCCATTTGGGTGCGTGATCCTGGCCAACTTGAAACAGCTAGCTAGCTACAAAACGTTCGTTCGTTTTTTTATGCAAAAATGGCAAATTGCATTTTATCCAATACCTAAAATGCTTGCTGAATTGCCAAAAGCTCTTCCGGCCTGAAGTTGGCTTAGGGGTGGACGGTGGGCGGTGGACGGTGGACGGTGAATGTGAATGTTGAGTGGTGTGCCACTTGTACCATAACCAAAGCGAAACCGCAACAACTGACCAGTTTATTGCAAAAATAAATGCGAGCTGCTTCAACATTTGCCAAACCAAAATGCAGAAAAAAGAAATGCCCAAAAAATGGTCAGCAAATTTTGCATTTGATTCTTTTTTTGCAGCAGCTGAAACAAACAACAACACAAATTTCATTAAAAAATTCATAGGCAAATGGAAACCGGAGTGTGGGGAATAAAGCGAATCAAATAACATTTAGCCAAATGAAATTTAAAACATTCTAACTTGGCCTCTTCAAATCCTCGACAAAGTGAAAAATGGTTGCAATAAATACAAGATTTTACAAGTCTTCTGTGTGTGTGTGTGTGCTGTTATTTAACCTTCCAGCAGGACGCCCCATGGCTCGGCCTCTTATTCTTGTTCGTGTGCACTTGGCCAGCTGCCAAACGCAAAGACAATGCACCAAACGGCTGCATCTCCCACTAGAGATTGAGAGTGGGAGATAGAAATACAGAAATTTTCGTACTACTTATGCAAGCTTCCATTGAAATATCATTTCACCTTATTTCCTCATGGCCAATTGAACACAAAACACACACTGAAATGGCCAGTTTAGAGCCGGAGAACCAGCAGCCAGGCCATAAAACTACACTTTAGCTAATGAAATGAAATCGGGAACAAAAATTGGTTTTATTCTCCTTTCAATTAAGCGGATGGACAGTGGGCTTAAAGCAGATTGTAGACAAATTCAATTTTGATAGACGCTTTAAACCAAGAGAACATGGGGACTTACAAGCAGATGAGCTGCTTCCTTACTTATCCAAAGTTTTCCTTGTTTGCCAACATTTTCGTGCTTATTTCTAGAAAAAAAGGAAACATTTTTAAAGTTGATTTTCATGAAGAGCGAAACTTATTTAACTAGCTTTTAAATATTTGTGGATGTGTGTGGTATAGCGGGTAGTGTGTGTGCAATAGGTTGTGGCTTCAATACCGCCTTGAAACATCTTATAAAAAAGGTTTTTCTTTAATAACATACACACCCGGTCACCTGCACAAGCTATTTGGTGAAAGCTTAGAATTAACTAGCCACTAAAAAGCTTTTGAAACCTTTCCTATCTAATTCGCAGTTGAACTGAAGGCTTCTTTCTCTTGTGCAACAGATAGAAGCATAGAGAGAAGCTCGGCTTGGCCCTTTGGGCTGAGTAAAGCCAAATATTTTAAATGATTTTCGTTCGAACTGCATTTATTTTAAGTCTTTTCCACTTAAAGATTATTCTAATAACTTTTGTTAAGATTTCGAGAATAAGAAAAAAGGGGCAGCTCATTAATTCTGTATGTATTTATGTGTTTACGCAACAGACAAGTCTGGATTGAACTTTTCGCATCAGATCCCTGCCAACATTTCCTCACTCTCTGATCTCTCTCGTCAAACATGGTGTTTGTCCACAGTTTGAGGGGAGAGTTTAAAGATAGTTCGACGCTTTACACAAAAAAATTACGTTAGGTATCGCATTTAAATCATAAAATCGATATTTCGAAATCGATATACAAGTTATCAAGTCTAAACGATATGGAAAAAAGTGTGTTGTTGAATACTTTCTGGCATACAGAGAATAAAAAGAATATACGGGTGTGTTCCAGAAATCTCTAGAGATTTTCGTAAACACGTTTCCATTTCGAACTAGAACTACTTACCTTAGTATGTAAAGTTTCCCCAAAATGCAAAGATTAGATGACAATAGTTGAGAGATTTGATACCGACTGTTCAAGTCCAAGCAGATTTAGAGCCCTAAAGCCTAGTAGCTGACATTAGTCTCGTCACTTTACATATAAAGTTAAATGTAAGAAAGTTTTAACGTAAATCTCTAGATTTACAATAAAAAATACCCATTTGATTATTTACCGTATACATTTGGATCTTAAATATCCTTTTAACCGCCCAACGGATCTGAAAATCATCTAAAGGATATGTTCAACGTCATCCTTTCGTTGATTTTCAGCACCATTGGATGATTAAAAGAATATTTAAGATATATTCAGTCCAAATGGATCGTTTTTGCATGTATTTTCTGTACAGAAGGTAGATTTAATTCAATAAAAGTAGAATCCTGAATCTGGTTGAGACGGCATTTATATAAAGTTTCAAATAAAATGAGTATAACTTGTAAATTTTTACAATATTCCTAACTTAAGGCATAGATAGTATTGTATTGAAGAAACGAATACTATTCCCACAGAAGAGACTTCTTTTATGTATACCTGAACAGAGTCATTTTTTTCATCTCCAGGAAGTAACGCTTGCTTAACTCTTGGAAGAAACCCTTTCTTATACTCATTAGGTATGGCTTCTTATCTTTCACAAGAGACCTTTTGCCATCTCCCAGAAGTAAAGCTTTCTTATTGCCCAAAAGTCTCACTCTGAGAGTGGCTCACAAATTGTATTTACAAATAATTTCCAAGGTGCGACGGTTGATGCAAGAGATCCCACACTTTTACTTGCAGACTCCTTATGATCCATTTTTTGTTCCATTTATTTATGCGCTTACCCGAAAAACTTTGTTGATGTTCGGAGAAGTCCAAACGAAGTTTTATCTAAATTTTCGCCTAAAGTTGGCTATCTTTGTACTGTGTAAGTTTCCAACAACTTCCACCGACTGTGCGTACTGCAGAATCAAATGCAATGCCATTAAACTCACCGACCGCGTAACGCCCACGCGGACACGCCCAGGCAATTGCCACGGCAGCCTCTGCTTAATGATGCTTGATTTAATTAATGCCGAATTACCTACGTGGCAAGACCGCCTCCACTTGGGAACGGAGTCTGGGAATCGGGTTCTGGCCGCGGCCGGATGGCAATTGGAAATTGTAAACGCAGTCCGAGCTGCGGGGCAGAGGGTGAAAAGGAACCACATTGCCATTTGCTGATGATGATAATTTATTGCGCCGAAGGGCTTGCGGATTGTGCCGTCCCCGGCCCCGGCCCCGTCCTCGCGCCTAGTGGAAACGATTTCCGCTTTGGAACTTAAAGCGTGAGCAAATATTTGCTATTTCCAAAGGCAAGGAAAAAGGGACACGACATAAATATACAAATTGTTTACAATATTTATTGTTTGCACAATGTCTCTGCCACCGTTTCGTTTGACAATGATGAAATGGCAACTTAAGGCACCACGCCCACCCTCCTCGATTCGGGAAATCAGCGCATGTGGACTGGCCACAGCTTGACCGAAGCCCCAGTTGAAGTTCAGTCAGTTCAGTCTGGGCCAGAGCAATCGGTGGCGTCAATGCTCATTTCCGTCGACATATTTTCATTTCCCTTTTTGCTTTGCTCCATTTTTTCGCCTTATTTTGTTTTTTTTGTTTTTATGTTGCTGACTTACCAACTGGTGGCCCCTGCCTCGCTTCCTTTTGGCGTAAAGCGTAAATTGTAATTCATTAAACTTTATTGTTCAGCATTGTTGACCTCTCTCCCTTAACCGGAAAACCTCATTTATGGCCCATGTTTCCCAAAAACTTTTTATAATTAAAATTTTGCAATCCAAAGCGAGAAACAAACAAGCGGCAAAAATTATTTGTGCGTTGTTAATTATAAAATTAGATATACAAAAAGAGAAAAGCTATTCGCCTAACGGCAATCACGTTTCGATAATAATAAGAGACCCGTTCCTCCCACCCGCCTGGCACTCCCCCCTCCCTCGCTTTAATTGTGCTAACAACTTGATTCCAGATGAACGACTTTCAAAATTTTCAGCCACATAAAGGCCGAGCAGCAGCATCAGCGTTACCCAAACTTTTGCCATGTGTGGCCCCAAAAAGTATGCTTATCTAATTGTTGGAGCATCAAAAGCAACGGCCACAACATTTTCATGACTGACAGACAGAAGATGGAGTGGAAATGTGCTATGCGCTATGGCAGAATACAGAGAAAAGCAAAATCAACGTTTCTTTTTTTCTAGTGCTATTTCATAAATTTGAAATTCAAATTTAAATCATGCACACATAACCAACGGCCTAGCAAGTGTGTTGGGATGGAGTGATGGGGGGTGGGGTGGGGTGGGGTGGGTTGCTTTGGGTTAGGCAAAACGCTGCTGAAAATTCATCTGTATTAATTGGAGGGGAAGTGCCATTTTGCAGTAATTTTTACGCTTAAAGTCCTCTAGTTCTGATCCCGGGTATCGAATACTCATCTCTTCCATCGAACTCTGTTTTTAGCCGTCGCTTTGAGTTCTCCCCAACTTTTCCCTGTACTTTTCGGTTCTCTAGCGACAGACAACGTTCATCGGGCTTCATTCCGTTGCCTTCCCAGAGATGTTGTTCTCATTTTGTAAGCTCCATTTCATTCTGTGTTCCATGCAATCGACACTCTCCGTATTCCTTGGAATTCCGTGTTCTGATAGCCCAAAATATGCAGAATATGCGTCACGGGCATCGGCTGACAAAACTTTGAAGTCTTGACACTATGGATGAGGTAATTTTCCAAGTGGAAGAACCATATAAAACCACCTTTTTGATCTAGTGAGGATAAGGAGAGCCTCTCCAAATAGCTAACAGCAATCCAAAAGCACCTTTAGTAACACGGGGCGTTGTTGTACGATCTATTGGGGGAAATCAGATTTTCCGGTATCCAATCCCAGCCATAAGCAACCCCTACTTAGTCCACAAAGGCCATGTGCAGGTCTGATATGTACTCGGTGCATTGCTCGGTCCGGTGTTTGTATGGACGAATCTTTTCCTAATACGGTTTGCTCTTCGCATATGGTGTTTCAGGTGATTTCAAACTATTATGAGTTTCAAAATGGTTGACATCACTCTTAAAGTCCTAACTAATAACACAAGTTAACAAAAAGAAGGCAACTTTGCTTTACTTCCTATCAGCAAGGAAGCAACGAAAAATTCCTTAAGTAATTTTTATACTCTGTACCGTAGGTACATAGAGTATTATTAGTTTGTGCAAAAGTATGTAACAGACAGAAGGAAGCATCTCCAACCCCATAAAGTATATATATTCTTGATCAGCATGAACAGCCGACTTGATATTGCCATGTTCGCATGAAGGCACAGATCTCAGAGATTGTAAGAGATGGAGGTTTGCCATGTATGGAACATTTGTTTCTTATGTCTGCAGGCAGATTAAGTTTATTTTCAATTTTAGCCACTCCCCCTGCCGCCCCCGCAATTTAGAAAAAACGTCATATCTCCCACAGTCTTAAAGTTACATGGTTCATTCTTTCTAGACATATTTAGTAGTCAGCTTAACTTATAGATCCGCCAAAGGAATGGTGAAGATCGGATGAATGGTTTTCGAGTTATGATCAAAAGACTGTATGTTTTTTTTGAGCAGTATAATAGAATAATACACAAAATTATATTAACGCAGGACAACGTCTGACGGGGTCAGCAAGTTTTAAATAAATTGTAAAAAAAAAGTGCTTTATAAGCTTCTTCAAATGAAGGCCACTGAGTTTACCAATTTCCTTTCTCCAGTTTTTTATTTGTGCTACAAATTATTGGATTATAACAAGAACCCCTTCTATTGTAGCCCACACAAACATGGACACCCGCACACCAACACACACCCACACACAATTCCGCACCAAAATATAAAATAAAGTTTTCTATCTGCCCAAAGTTACAAAGTTTTCATCCTTATGCAAATTGATTTGTATCGTATTTCTCTTACCATTTCTTCAGTTTACCTTACAATGTGTGGGGGCGGTGCGCTACGGCAAGTGGGAGTGGTCTATTTGATTAAGGACTTAAACAATGTGCGTGTGTGTGTGTGTGTGTGTGTGTGTGTGCATGCACATGCTAAACACAAAATCAACACAAAACTATTAACAAGAAATAGTCATATAAATTAATTAAAATGTCACTTGGATTTATCTGTGTTTGGGCAAATTATAAAAGTTTACACAGCACTAAGAGTTTCCCTCCTTCCATTTTGTATGTAAATATTCATGAATTTTAAAGCATCTTTTGCAGAAATGTCAGAGCAGAGAGCAAAAAGCCACCCAAGCAGGCATAACATTTAAGGGGCAAAAATATCTATGAATTTTTTATGAGCCATAAATCACATTTGCAAGTCTGCCTGGGCATAGGTTTAGGTTATATTTATACTTATATTTGGTTTTTAATAGACTTTAACATTTTTATTTCTCTTTGCAGAATGAAACCTCAAAGCAGCTAATTAAATATTTACAAAACAAAAATGGACAAAGGCCCCTGTCATTGATGGGCTGTGTGACACCTCTCACAGTGTACAATTCATTTTGCTTTCAATTAACTTGCCACAGGCCAGCAAAAATAAAGAGAGGAAATTGAATCAAATATAATGTAGGATATGAATATATATATATATATATATATACAATACAGAAAAAAAGGTGCATTAATTACCCTAACCAAAGAGGAGAAATTGATTTTATGCAAATTAAGTCAGCATGATAAACTACCATAAAATAAATTGCTACAAAAACTGTGCCAATAAATAATTTTAACAAAATTGTATTACGAGGGTAGTCACAGAGTGTTAATGCAAGCAAAAACATATAGAAATTGATCATGATTTAGGACCGATTTCACATCTGTCACATAAACTAACTTATAACAAAGTAGTTTGTGAGTTTATCTGTTCAATAGCAGCTATGTAGGAGATGTGTTATCGGCCCTAAGGCTGCTAATCCTAATTTCAGTAATATTTTTTTGGTTCCCTAAATAACTACCTAAGTCCAACCTATTTATGAAAGTCTTTGAGAAAGGCTGTTGCTGTTAAAACACCTAACTCATTCTCACTTACGTTTACATCGACGATACCGTTTGGATCAGGTACTGTTGTTTGTCGTCCAAACAGAATAAATGCTTATAAACAATAATCTTGATTGATTTCCTAGAAGTGGACCATTCAACCATTGATTGTCGTTTTAATCAGCTTTTAAAATTGGATGCTTATAACTGAAACAAGTCAAATATGTATAGTTTAAAAGCAAACCTTGTGAATATGTTCAATGTGGAAGGGTGTGGTGCTGCGGGTAGTGTGTATGCCTGCTGTCGTGGTTTTGATGCCAGCTCCTGACATCTAATGCCATTTTTTTTCTTTAAAACTTGCATACCCAGTCACCTTCTCAAGCTATTGGCGTCAGCTTTCAAGTAACTAGCCAGGAAAAGGCTTCTCAAACTTTGCCGTTCGGATTCGACTTTAAACTGTAAGTCCCTGTTCTCTTGTAAAGATTGAGATTAGCAAAAGATTGAGTGTAAAACCAAATATGCTTATATTTTGTTAGTGTGTTCGATTTCTCTTAAACTAGATACCGAACCTTCCAGCTTAATAGCCCGTTTTCAGCTGTCATCTCCAAGTAATCAATTTATATGTCCAGCTTATGCCTCCCATTTGATTATCTCAGCTACAGCTACTCCTCCTTGATCCCTGAATAATTCATGGTCTTAAGATCTAATCAGAGTGCTTGATTCAAGAACATATTAAAATATTTAGAGCATGCTGAACTTATTCTATAATATTTCAGAGCACACTTTTAAAATATCGATTGAAAATATCGAATCTTTGTAGTTAGTGCTTAGTGATCAGCAGATTTATCCAACTTAGGATTTGCGATTGCTGATGACAGTCTGCTTTGTACGAAAGTATACATTTTGATGGCCGTGTTGTTCGTGAGTGACTACAACAGGTCTTTTAGTGCTTCGGGACTAAGAAAAAGTTTACATAAAATAAAATAAGAATTTTGTGCTTGAAAAATGTATATTTTGTATTGATTCAAATCCAAAATGATTGATTTTGATATATATATGAAATTCATGCGTTCAGAAGTCCTTCCTTCTCAGCTTACTTTTTAGACAATAGCTCACCTTTTATGTGCTACACTCACAAGTTCTGCTAGTTCCACTCCTTAAGCGAATAAGCGAATAAGCTCCGCTTTTTGCGTTGACTCTTTGATTGAATGGTTTTAAATATAATTCAATTCAATTCAGCATGCTTTTAGGTGACAGCTACACATCACATTTCAGCTGCCTCTCAAAAGTAAATCATGGAAATAGCCATTTTGGCTTGACTCGCCACAAATTTTTTGTGTTTAATGCATTTAAAAATTCAATTTGCATAGTAAACTAGTTAGAGGAACGTTCTGGTTTTAATTTTAAAACGTGTGCGATGCAGCTTTGGTTTCGTTTCACTGTTTTGGTGGTATTTAAAAGAGTTAAATTTGATTTTCTTCATTGGAGAATCATTTTAACAATTTTTAAAGCTAACGAATGTTTGTTTGATGCTCGTACTGAATAGCTTAGCAGGCCAGCTACTTCTGGGACTACCCTCGCACATTTGCCCATGGTAATCAAAATAATAATAATAATAATTAAGTCCCTCTGTAATCAAATAACAAGTTAGGTTTTGATGTTAGAAAATGTATTTAAGTATTTGTGTGATGCTTCTAATTTGTTTAATTGATTGTAAATCAACCCAAAAAAATAATAAAAAAGAAAACATTTGTTTGAAAATTCCAAAAGTGATTCATTTTTTTTATTTAATGGGCCAAAAACCAAAACAAAAACGGGCCAAAGGTTGGCCATTAGCTTTTATGGAGCGTTAACAACTGCCGAGATGCGGAGCCTGTTTATCTGTCAACATCTTTTGTTGTCTCGCAGATAACCAAAAAAAAAAAAGAGTTGATAAGAGAGCCACAAGAAGAGTTTAACGTTCATTTGAAGACCAAACTGAGGCGAAGAAAGCCACGCAAAATAAAGTGAACAACAACAAAATTCTATCAAATGCTTAAAATGCGATCAATGTCTTTGGACTCACCAATATCTTATCTATGTATGACATGTGCCTGGCTTTAAGGTGAATCACATTCAAATACTTGTTTCCCCACAAAGAACCACACAATAAAATGCTAACAATGGATCATCTGGGAGCGGTTCTAGTGGCCATGGCATTGATATGCTTTATGATGTTTTTCCTACGTGTAAGTTTTGCTCTATTTCTTATTAACTGTTAGCCTGAGCGGCTAAGACGGGCTCTATTTACAGATAATATTGATAAGCTATCGTTCCTGTACGATGACGAGACACTTGAAAGAATCTGCGGAACTTGAGGGTAAGTGTATATCAATATTGGTTCAAGATGGGACACTGAACTTTGAGAGTTGGATGGAAAATGTATTTATGACTGTCTACATGGAAGTGAATGTGTGTTTGTATGTATTTGAATGAATTGCGAGAACTATATGAAAATATTTCTTAATTCTGAAATCGAATAATAGGATTAATTTCCTAAAAAGATTTCCAAGAATTGGTCTGAAATGTTTTCAAATCAAGACTGAAATACTTATCAATTCCGAGTCCGCATTATTTGTCGGATATCAAAAAGGGTACTGGACAGAGTCATTAGGTGTGTCGGCAGTCTCTGAACGGTGCAACAGTGGTCCAAAACCGTTTCAAAAGTGCTTCAGAGGCTTATTTCAAACTTTATTAGAGTAATGGTTATATGGAAATTGTTAGTTCGAAGTAAAACATGTTCATGGCCATGGCTTCTAAATTTTTTGAGCTAGGAACTTAAAATATCGTTTATAGGTTAAGAATATGGTTTATAGACATTTCCAAAACTGATTCATATGTCAGAAATTAGTTAGTCTTGACTGAAAGTGAGTTTTTAAACAGTTTTAAAGCGGCTCTAATGTGATTTTCACAAATATTTGAGAAAAGAACTGGTTCCGAGTCATTTGAACCTCGACGAAACTAGCGCTGACCTGCCCTCGTCGATCGTTGAAAACACACAGGGCACTCGAGTCTGTGTAAACCTAAGAACCTCCATAACTATTACTCAAATTATAGCTGAAATCAAGCAAGAGATCTGAGATCTTTTGCACCGTTCATGGACTACCGTTTAAACCAATGACTACCACATAATGAAATCGTATACAATTTACAATTTCAACATAGCTAACAGAACCCGTTCGAAGCCGGCCATTGAGCAAGTTTTTACATATATAATATATGACAATAATAAATCAGGGAATTTTGTCATTTGTGGGCACATTTATCATACGCGCCTCATTAGATAAATATTGTGTGTCCAACACATTCGCACACCTAAGCTCCTGGTTCAATCTTATCAGCTAATGATTACAAAGCAAATATGTGTTTTGTGTGTGCATAGAGTCATTCAGGTCTAGGCCTGACCCATGCCCGCTGGTCAGGTTAGTTGAAACGCGCCTATTGATTGAATCGCGACGGATACATTTTCTTTATGCGGCAAAACATAAAATAAAGAAAAAATGGCTCCAGCTGTGAACACCACGCTTAGTTCCATACCACCATACATAAATAGCACAACTCCGACGATTTGGTATACGCCAGCTGCCTTTAATTATAGTGGCGAGAATATTACCTACAGCTTCACAACACCATCCTACGATTATGGCTATGTGTACTTCTATCCCAGCTATGGAGTGTATGTCGTTTTGGTCTTTCTGTTTATATTTGTCTTGCCGTTGGCCGTGATTATGGTAAGTCGAAGTCTGGTAGAATTGGCTGGTCTAATCTTTGAATCCCCCTCCACTCAAGAATGCCATGCACCGGAAACGTCAGGCCAATGCCCGCGCCCTGGCTTTGCAGAGACAACGAGGTAAATTTTTGTACTTTTTTTAATTGACTATAAAACCTGTTTGAGTGCAGCCAGGAAACCGAAATTAATCAGCCCCAGATAGAGGTAGTACACATTTAACTTGAGCAACTCCCAGCGCTCCTTGACTCTTAGCCACGTCTGTGAGTTGGCATTCGATGGCTGACCTCGCTGTTCCGCATAGGACGATTGAACACAACACTTGGACATGACCCAGAAGGCGGTCATGCGGTTTTGTGTTCTCAATGTAGACTCGATGCCACGTATCAAATCGTTGGTCTTAAGTATTAGCAACATTTGGCGATCCACCTGCTCCAGAACATCGGATATATGAGGCAGTACCAGGGAGGTATTATTTTGGAGTGTGTTTTTCTGTGTAAGAAAATGCAACGAGTTAGCAGGTGGTTTCTTTCAAATTGGTCAGTCCACTTACCTCTTCTTTGGAATACTTCACTTTAGTGAGACCCTGCATGACCGTTTCCCAGGGTCTGCCCGTTATCATGCAGGCAAACAGGCCGTACAGATCACCCTTAATGCCCAACCTTTCGCTATGCTTGCGCATTCCAGCACGATCCACCTTGAGGATGTTCAGCCACAAATTGGAGTAGTCATAACGGAATTTATCTGTCAGATTGGCGTACAGTCCATGATCCAACAAAACAATCTCCACCTTATTCGGGGCTGAACTCCGCACCAAAATATTGCCCGGATGTGGATCGCTGTGCACAAAACCCGTGCAGAAAATCATCTCCGAGTACAATTGACCTATTTTGTTGGCCACAGCAAACGGGTCGATGTTGTTCCTCTTGATGTAATCCAAATCTGTGACTTGTCCTCCCTCAAGATACTCCATTACCAGCACCCGGGAGGTGCTCAACTCCCAATAGATTTTGGGTACTCGCAGCCAGGAGTATTTCTCAAACTGTTTGGCCACTTTCTCAGCATTCTGTCCCTCATTGAGGAAGTCCAGCTCAATGGGTAGATTCTTTTTGGACTCATCCACCAGCCATTGGATCTTGAAATCTGGAAATATGCGTGCCAACATCTTAACAGCCAGCTCCATGGTCTTCATGTCCACCCTGCTGTTTCCTTTCACATACGGATGTTGCACTTTGACGGCCACAATCTCTCCGGTTTTGAGTTGAGCCTTGTGCACCTGCGCCAGCGAGGCGGTACCCAGTGGCTCCGGCTCAAAACTGTCAAAAATATCCTCGGGATTGCGCTTCAAATCCTGTCGTATTACCTTGTACAAATCCTCTATGGGATTCTGCGGAGCATTCGAGTGTAACACCTTCATGGTCTGCACAAACTCCTTGGGCAGCAGATATTCCAAGGCTCCAATGTGTTGACCCACTTTGATGTAGACTCCCCGGTTGGTGCATATCAATTCCAGCAGCTTTTCGGCCGCAATTTTGTGCACACGACTCTTCTCGGCTTTGTACTCCGGCGTCGTTTTATCCCATTCCCGATAGTAGAGTTCACGTTTGTAGGTCAAAGCCACATCCACAACGGCAGTGGCCGAGCGCGAGAGCCGCACAATGCCCAGAGAGTTCAAATCGTAGTCATTTGTATGCAGACTGAGGCCAGTGCTGGCCAGGGCAGCACCCAGAGCACCATAGCCCAAAACACGTCGCAGCAACATTCGAGGAAGGATTAAGCGGCTGTGAATAAAAATTAGCTGTAAATAAGGATTCTCACATGCGTGGGTGTTGTTGCACACAAGTTGTGGGTGCGGTGAAGTCAACAGGTTGTCTATGATGATTACTTTCACTTCAATGAACTTTGCTTTAAGACTCTGAACTAAACCTGTTGCACTTAAACACTTAACAAATCAATCTTTAGCCTCAAACTTTCACCTTTTTGTGACCGCGTTTCGTCAGCCAACCAAACACTGTGCGTATGCGTATTATGTAAAAAAAAAAAGCCCATCAAATTGATAGCTTTGCCCTAACCCTCAGTGCCAAAGTCACTTAGTTTCACTTACAATTCGAAGCGCTTTGGCTGGCGCTCTGTTGTTGTTGCATTTACCACAAATTTAGAAATATTTCAAGAGCTACGTTTTTTAACACCTTCAAAGCATTTTGTGCGCAACAGCTGACTGCATGACGTCAGCAGAGACCCTTTGCTGGCAGAGCGCGTAACAGCTGTGCAGTTGAAATCAGATAGAGATGAGCGCGTGAGGCAAAAGAGTTTGTAGGAGTGGGCCGTTAGTTTGAAATTTAATGGGCCTGATGTAAGATTGTTGTACTGATGAATGTAGAACGCAACAAGAGGTGCAAATTTGAGGGGATTTTGGAATGTGGCACTATGATTTTACTTATGTGTGCTGTGAGTTTAATTTAGTAGCCCACATGATTCTTGTCCCTTTTCATATAAAGTCCTCCAAGAACTATGCCAAATAAAAAATTGTGCTGCTAAATCTACTATAAAATCTTCTATTTAATCTTATACTTAAATAAACACCACATATTCGGCAATTACCTTCCGCCTTGGACTCTAGCTTATTAAAAAATTCATAAAGACTCACCCTTTCTAAGACTTTTCAAGGTGTCCAATACAATATGCTGCACGTCCAATTCATTGCCATTAATAGTTGTCCTGTATCGAATCCTCTAGGTCACATCGATAAGGCTTTTGTATATAGGATATGGTCTCACTTTTAGTATTTGAACGTATCCTTGATGTTCCTCGGCCGGGAACCTGCTTCAAAAAATGAATAATTTGTTAAAGCTGTCGAGATCTCATTTGAGATGGGTTAAAAACACCCCAGTTTACTGTGAGTTAACAAAAAAAACTCATAAGAGAACTCAGATAGCCTACTTCTGCTATATTTTTGTGCTTCTAAGATTGCCTATTACTCATAAGCTTATCTAATGAGATATCAGAAAGGTGAAAATACCGTTTAAGCATATTTCAAAAATTTGGTGGAGGTTTTGTGTTGATAAAATAGCTTCAAAAGCATATCAATATTTCCGCAGAACTATCGTGTGAATGACTGAATGATTGAATTTTAAGATATTTACAAATTTCAAACAAGTTTTGGGTTCCCTAAATCCTTAAACCCAACAACGATACATATTTTAAGTTCTTAAATGCTTTTCGTTTCCTACTTCTATACATACAGCTCGTCGCCAAATGGAAATAAATGTGTCCAATAACAATTGCTCTGGTGGTGCCGGTGGCGCTGTTTGCCTGAATGCCGATACTGATTTCACCATATTACCCAAGACTTTGGATCTACCACCCAGCTATGATGAGGCGGCCTTTAATCAGACGAAAGAACAGCATGGAAATGGAATTAGCAATGCCGCCTCCACTTTGACCATAGCCACTAATCTGGAGAGTAGTAATCCCAATATAGCAGCTGTGAATGAGCCACCACCAGTTTACGAACCAGCCACCAATACCATGGTGCTCCAAGTCACTGCAGCCATGCCTGTGGTGTAAATAGGCTTGAATGCGTATTAAAGCTGTCTTACATATATTTAAGAACGAAAAATGCCGTATTCTATTTACAGTTGCGCTTAATTTGTACATAAACGTTGGCTTTCACCAATTTCAGATTTCCATTAAAGAACAGCCAAAAGGTTTATACATTTTTAACTTATCGTCAAAGTATGTTTCACTTCTTTTCTTCATAGAAATTAACAATCGGACGAATTAGACCATAAGTTAATTTAAACATTAACGTATTTAGAAAATAAACAGAAATTATAAACTTAACCAACGAGAAACTTTAAATGCGTTTAAATGGCGCAGTGTTTTCTTTCAGCAGCGTAAAATTTCATCGAGCTTGGGCCCCCAGCGCCCGTATGGATCCTTGGCCAAGATTAACATATTATCACACCAGGTATAGCCAATGACACGATTTTCTATGATCTTTTTAAAGGCAGGATTCTCATGGATGAGATCACGATAGTTGTCATTGGAGACAACAGCCGCATTCAATTCGTAGGCGATTTGCAGTATAAAGCTGTAAGAAAATCGAAAGGAAAGTAGGTAAATTCCCATAATGAATGCGGGCCAAGAGACATAATACCGATCATCGTAGCTGGTAGACATTTGTCCGGGCAGATTTTTACAGGGAGTAAATACGATTTTGCCCTCTTTATGCAAGCGATCCAGCAGTTCGGGATTTGACGATTTGGTAGGATTCTTGCGAAACATGGGCATTACGGCTTTCACATTGTGGCCCATTTTCTCGAAATATTGCAAGCAATATTTGACGCCCTCGGCAGAGAAAACATTGGAGTTGCCATGACTGAATTGGGGGAATAAAAGGTTTTACAAAATGCTGTCAATAATTAAGTAGAACTTACCCAAAAGCCACATTACTGCCATCTATAACAACGGATCTCTTGGTAGACTTCGGTTGACTGCCACCAGACTCCGATTCTTCACTCTCCTCCGTGGGATTAAATGTATTTATGTTATATTCACTCAACTTCTTTATCTCCGCCGATGTGAACAGACTGTCATTCATACGATTGCTTGGCTTCTTTACAGCTGGCGCAGAGTTTTCACGTTTTTTCTTACGTTGCACCTTTGGTTGGTCCTTGGGCAATGGAATAAAATCTTCGGCCACTATTGAGTCGTCGATTAGAATGACGGAATCATCTTTAATTACTCTTGGTTTGGGCATTTCGACATCATCATCTATGATGATGCATGAAGTGACATTAGGTGCAGGCTTAGGCTGTGCAATGGTATCGTAATATAAACCATTTTCAGTTTTTTGAGCGATTAATAACTCGCAACGACGTTTACAGTCTTGAAACATCAGATTATCCTTACTGAACGAGGGTTTTCCGGCATCCTCATCAATGTGTATGGTGGGTAACTTGGTTTCCAAGATGACACAATCCTCACTTTCGCAACTGCTATTCAAATCTTCCACAATTTCTCCGTCTTCTATGGTTTCATTTAGATGCTTACCAAAAGAACCAGCAACCTGGGAACACAGACAAAAGTGCAAAAAGCTGAAGTGAGTGAATAAAATTGGACGTTTACCTTTACAGTTTTGTAAAATTTGGGCTTAGGTAAATCCGTTGAGTCCATTGCGGCCTGAAAGTTTAGTCGCCGATTTGTATTGTGGAATCTAGTGGGTTTGTCGTTGTATTTCTTTTTTATAGATTTTACTATCATATCCATGTAATTTTGTTTGTTGTTCAGTTTGTTTTTGATTATCTTTTTGCCTAATCGTTTGGGTGATTTCTGCAAAAGAAAAGGTTTTTTGAGACTTGGTGGAAAAGTTTGGAAAATAAACAAGATGGGAAGTCGGTCAGGCTCTTGTAGCAACGAAAATGCGTGCACAGTGGGAATTTTGATCGCTCTATAGGGTGATTTTTACGCCATTAGGATTTGGCAAAGCCCAAAATGCTCAGTAAGGTCTGCCATATCATCATGTATAGACTAACAAACGAACCGCGCTTGGAAATCATTGAATTTTATGATTCATATTCTTGCTCTGTGAGATATGGTTGAACTTCATAATCGACCGAAGCTACTGTGACCAAATGTCGCTATCTACCAATCGGAGAGAGCACGGAGAGAGCGTTACTAGATGAATGACATTACTTTATCGACTTAACAATTGAAGCTGATCAGGAATACATAAATTATTTACTTACCACCTTGATCAAATCGTCCTTCATTTTGTTAAACCGGCTTTGGGCATTGGAGGGTACATCAAACTGCATTTTGGGAAGAGCAAATAATAAAAGTTGGAATTAGATTCAATCGAGTAATGCTTTACGGCTACCTTTAAGTACTTACTGTGTGTTTCTTTTAGGTTCTTGAAGTAAAACAAGTGGTTGTTAGTTTTTTTTGTAAGATATATACATCAATTTTATTAGAGTGTCGCAGTGTGTAACAGAGATTACGTATATCTAGGGCATATAAACTATCTAAGAGACAATTTTTGTATATTTTGATTACACTTGAGTTACATTTCTCTAGATTTAGGAAAAGGAAATAGGTTTCCAAAAACATGGGGATCTAAAATGAAAGGATCTTTGAATAACACAAGCTTGGTGGGACTACCCAATGGGGGAGGAACTGATTTAAGTTTATGTTAGGGGGTTTAGAGTTTATAAGGTTCTCAAAGAAGCCTTAAACTCAAAGTGCTTGGAAAGTTAGTGCAATAGAGCTGGTTCGGGTTGCATTTTCCAGCTCCGGGGTAGTTTAATCACTTCTATTTCAAAGCCAGAATCTCTCACAAGAGAAGCTGTGGCCAATCGGTGCAAAATATGAACGTATCTGGAAACCTATTTCTCTTTCATATTTCCATTTCCCTTAAACGGAGGTATAAATGGTAATTAAATTCCTTTGAAGCAACTAAAACAACCAGTAAGCAGCCCAAATCTTCTACAGCTTCTGCTACACAAACTCCTTACTGCTTTAGTTCGGTAATCTCATTGCGTATATTCGCACGTGCCAGTTCTTCATATTTCTCCCGATATTCGTTGGTGGCAAAGATGCAGGGTATCATCAATAGAGTCTCCAATACCTTAAGCCTCATGGATGTATAACTGACATCATCGAGATTGGTATACTCCGAGCGTAGTAGCTGGATATAATGTTTGTACTCCTCCGGAGGCGCCCTGTTTATTAAATGGAAGCCATTTAAAATGAGAGTTCTTTCTACAGGGAAATACTTACGCCAGCACCACCAAATCCACATCCTGCAACAAATTGGCCTCTTCATCATAACTGAGAGTCAACTCATTTTCTGGACTCTTGCGTCCCAGTAGATTGAACACCAGATTTCTAACCTGTTCCTGGGATTTGAAGTAAATCATTTTTAAATATTTCCAATTTATGTGATTTCTTGCCTTGGCACTCACATCTTCAATCATGGCATCTGTACAAAACTCCTCAAACACCTTACAGTTCTGTGTCACACAACTGCGATTGCCATCGAAATGGTAGTACTGGAAAAAGGCAGCCAGCACAATGCAGGGCTTGCCGCTGCAGGCGGAGGACAGGTGTGTCAGCTTGCGCTGCATCATCTGCTGCCAGTTGTGATAGGCCCGTGTGGGGGATTCCTCGCTCAAATGCTCTTGTATGCGTTCAAACCACTCGCTGGCCACCTGCTCGGGCACATCGTAGTGGAAGCAGACTTTATGCCAGAGTTGCTCCATCTTTTCTAAGATTTGGTTAGGTGGGTTTGGTTTATCGTTTAATTTTTGGCCACTGGAATAGCTGCTGCTGCTGCTGATGATGATTCAATTTGTGGCCAAGGTTTTTCTACACTTTTTTTTTTTGTATTGCTCACTTTTCACTTTTTGGGTGTAGGGGCTCTGGCGCTTGCGCGTTGCCTCCGAGTTACCCCCCATCATTATTTCCCCAACAATAAGTAAGAAAGCCGGTCAGGCCCGACTGTAATATACTCTGTACCAAGGAAATTGTTTGTTCCTTATGTATTTTGCTGCTGCAGTTTAGAGGAAGCGAACTTACTTTGATCTTCACGGATCTATAAATAATCCTGATTACTAAATATGTCTTAAGGACACGGGAGGGGGTGGGACAATGAGTACATATGAGAAGTTCATGTTCCATATGTGTCGGACCTACAGCATCTCTGAGATCTGTGTGATTAGAGGGGCCTGGTTACATCGACCAGCGGATCCGCGTTGCCGTCGTCGGAGTTGCTTCTTTCTGGCTGTTGCATACACTGACACAAACTTAATATACTCTGTTTGCCTTTGGTACAGAGTATAGAAAAAAATAAGACGTAGCGCGCGTAAATAGCCAAAAGAAAAAAGGACAAAAACTTACCAACTGGCTCTTCGAGGAAGAGGAGCCCAACGCAGCTCCGCCCCAGCTATTTTGTTCTTTTTTCGGATTGGCCAGTGACATGCCGGGTTTATAATGAAAATTTCGCTGCTGAAGCGGCTTTTTGGGCTTCTTGGATGCCTGTTTGCCCATTGTTTAGTAAACAAAATACGAAATGTGTTGCTCAAAATTATAAAAACTCTAACTCATGCCAAACAGCTGACAACGTTGTTTGACGGCACTGCCAGCTTGAAATTGAAGCTAGAATGGGGTCACACTGGCTGCTTGGGAAATGTGCGTGACTAGTGATTTAGCCTAGAAGCAACTCACGGTAAGCGCTTTTGAGAACTGAACTAACTAAAAAACATCTTGGAATTTGCTTGGATAAATACAACGATGGTTGAGTTGAGATTTGCAAATTTTTCTATAACGACTCGTCATTAATGATTCAAATTGCTGCAGCATTGATTTAAAACTTAAAAAATGAAGCGTTAAGTTCCTATTTAATTATTTGAACAAAAAAAACGTTTCAAATCTTAATTTATATCAAAAAGCTCACCAATACAATTCCATATTAAAACTATAAAAATTACTGAAACCTACATGATCACGAGTCACTCACGTTCCACGTGAAGCCGAATCACGAATTTCAGTATATACTCACGATCACATTACGCACGCACCTCTAGTAAGTGGTCAACAATTTTTCCAAACCACAATCGGTCACACTTCTTGGCAAATTTGATGTTTTTAACAAATTTGTTTAAATTTTAAGCTAAGCTAAGATACCTAAATGATAAAAGCCTAAGCTTTAGCCAAAAGAACATCAAGAACTACAATGGAAGCCTGCGTGCTCTGTTTTGGATGCTGCAGTGAGGCCTTAGGCTTGAATTCACCCGAAGGAGAGCGTCTGGAGATACGCCGAACCATAAACAAACATTTTGTGTTCTTTGAGGTAAACACCCGCTCAGCTTATCACGCTTTAGCTTACCATAACTCTATTCCAGTCACCTCTAGCGGAGTCTCCCGTTACCGGCGAAGTCATTTGCCAGGATTGCTGGCAGAGTTTAAGCTCCTTCAATGAATTCTATCAACGAGTTTTTCAGTTGCACCAGCAGGTGGCCATTGAGTTCAGTGGCGAGACCGAGGCCGTTAATCCTCTGGCCGAAAGCATCTTTTCTCCCAATGATGTCAAAGTGGAAGTAAATGATCTAGAACCCTTACCCAAGGTGGAGCTGCTTGAGGATCCTGTCAAAACAGAGTCTACGAAGGAAAAAGCCAATACCAAGCGCAAGATAAAGAAAGAAAAGTTGCCGGCCAGCGATTCAGATGGCGATAGACCACTAGCCGATTTCCTCAGCTCTCCCTCCGCATCTGGCCCTCTGCGTCGCAGCACACGTCGCGGTCGTCCTCCCAAAATCCCTAAAGAATCTCCAGCATCACCCACTCCGCTTAAACAGGAATTTGATTTGGATGATGATCACGATGTGGACTTTGTGGCCGCTGAAGCTGTCTTGGGTACCGATGATAGCGCCAGCTCCTCTTCCAGTGAGAGCAGTGATGAGGATTCCCTGCCCGATATTGAGCCCGAGGAGCGGTATGCTGAGATTCCCAAGCGGGTGGTGGTTAAGCCTAAAAAGTATCGAAAGCGACCCAAGCCTCTGGTGGCTCCAGTGCGTATGAGTCGCGATGAGATCGAAAAGCGCAAGCTGCAGCAAAGTGAATACGATGAGATTATCCAGCCGTTCTTCAAAAAGTTCCCCTGTGATAAGTGCAATCTCTTGGTTCATAACTTTGCTGATATGAGACGACACCAGCGCATGTCTCATAAAATCGACTCGTGCTACGTTACCTGCTGTGGAAAGAAGTTTTATTTACGCAAAGCATTGGCGGAGCATGTGCTGGTACATCAGAATCCGGAACATTTCAAGTGTTCGCATTGCGAACGAGTGTGCCTAGACTCGCGATCCCTGGAGCTGCATGAGCAGTCCCATACGGAGCCTGGGATCAAGGAGAAGCGCATTTATCAGTGTGAAAAGTGCCCCAAGAGTTTCACTACCAAAGAGGGCATGGAATATCACGAGTTGTCCAAGCATGTGCCAAAGTCGGAGTATAAATTCACTTGTCCCGAGTGCAATAAGAAGTAAGTGAGGGAGTGTGGGCAAGACTAAAGCGATTCTTAACTAGTTTTTGTTTGTAGAATTCCCACAAAGCGCAATTTGAAGGAGCACTTGCGCAAAGTGCATGACCCGGAGAAGGCCATTATTTGCGACAAATGCGGCAAGACGTTGCGCTCTCAAACGTATCTTAAGAAGCACCACGAGCTCGAGCATTCCGAAACGCCACGTCCCAAACCGGATCCAGTGCAGTGCGAAATCTGTGGAACTTGGCTAAGTCACATGTCTGGCCTGAAGCTGCATATGAATTCTGTACACGAGTCGTCTGATGTTGAGCATCGTTGTCCCATTTGCAATAAGACTTCCATCAATTCCCGTGCCCTCAAGCGCCACATCTATCACAATCATCAGTGCGAAAGGAAGTTCAAGTGTGGCATGTGCGAGAAGGCCTTCAAGCGGCCACACGATTTGAGGGTAAGTACGTGAAAGATATACCCAAGCGAATTACTTAAGGCGTTCGCTCATTCCTTTGCAGGAACACACCTCCACTCACACCGGAGAAGTACTTTACACCTGTCCCAACTGCCCCATGACCTTCTTTTGCAATGCCAACATGCATAAGCATCGTCAACGCTTGCACCGTGCCGAATGGGAGGCAGATCGGAAGAAACCATTGCCACCTCATTTGAGAAAAGTCTCACAGGATGCCACCGCGGCTATGAAGAAGCGACTGGCTACTTTCCATACAGCAGCACAGGCGGCTCCAACTGACTTTTCGCTCGCCCAGTAGCACTTGTAAAATTAACAACCGAGATAAATGAATCCTCACAAAATCAGAATTAAATTTTTGACATTTACATTAATGGTCAGTCAGGGATTCATTTCAAGACCTGGCTCAAACTAATCTAAAAAAGCTGGAGTCTTTCAAATACGGCGCCAATGGTTCAGCTTAAACTATCGATGACTTTGCCCAAGTTCTGTCCCAACTTTCCACTGGGAAATTTTACTATGGTTGCTGGGGTGTTGAGCTTATCTTGCTTCCACTTCACGTGGAAGCGCATCTTAAATATCCTTTCCATGTTTGAGTCATTAGAATGGAAGTCCTTTATAATAAACACAACTAATTGTTGTTTTTAGGAACGGGGGTCACACTGGCTGCCTTAGTGCTGTGCATGAGTCGTGATTCTAATACATAAAGGATCCAAGCTCACTTAATATAACAAACAAATTAATAAATTATAATGTAAGGAACTAAGCAAGAGTTTCAATGCGATCTATTTATTAAGATTAACTTCAGATTGACTTCAATCATTAAGATCGCCAAACGGATTCGTAATACTTTTTCCGAGTTATATATCGATAGTTCTTCTGTGTGACCCCACGCTCATTGCTGAAAAATGCTCTCTTTGGCCAATCAATAATTTACCTTAAGCCAGAAACGGTCACATTGATTGGCAACTTTGTTGTTTTTAACAAATTTGTTTAAATTTCAAACTATATTTATACTCTGAATGATTGGCGCGTAATCTTAAGCTAAAGCAACAAACCCAACTACAATGGAAGCCTGCGTGCTCTGTTTCGGATGCTGCAGTGAGTCCTTAGGCTTGAATTCCCCTGAAGGAGCGCGTCTCGACATACGCGGAACTATAAACAAACATTTTGTGTTCTTTGAGGTAAACACCCGACAACTTTACCAAGCTTTTACTTACTCCGTCAAAACCTTTATTCCAGTCACCTCTGGCGGAGCCTCCCGCCACCTGCGAAGTCATTTGCCAGGATTGCTGGCAGAGCTTAAGCTCCTTCAATGAATTCCACCAAAGGGTCTTTCAACTGCACCAGCAACGGCGTGGGGGGGAAAAAAGTCTGGCCATTGAGTTCTGTGGCGAGACAGAAGCCGTTAATCCCCTCTACACCGGTGAACTGGATGCCCTTGCCGAGGGATTCTTTGCTCCTAGTGAAGTCAAAGTGGAGGTTAATGAGCTAGAACCCTTGCCCAAGGTGGAGCTGCTCGAGGATCCTGTTAAAACTGAATCTACTAGGGAAAAAGCGAATAGCAAGCGAAAAATTAAGAATGAGCAGTTACCGGCCAGCGACTCAGATGGCGATAGACCACTGGCCGATTTCTTGAGCTCTCCCCCGGCAGCAGGCCCACTGCGACGAAGCACGCGTCGAGGTCGCCCACCAAAAATTTCAAAGGAAGCTCCGCCCTCGCCCACTCCACTTAAACAGGAGTTCGATTCAGATGACGATCATGATATGGACTTTGTGGCCGCTGAAGCTGTACTGGGTACCGATGACAGCGATAGCTCCTCTTCCACTGAGAGCAGCGATGACAATGCGGATTCCTTGCCAGATATTGAGCCTGTGGAGCAATATGCCGAGATACCTAAGCGGGTGGTGGTAAAGCCCAAAAAGTATCGAAAGCGACCCAAGCCTCTGGTGGCTCCAGTGCGTATGAGTCGCGATGAGATCGAAAAGCGCAAGCTACAGCAAAATGAATACGATGAGATCATCCTGCAATTCTTCAAGAAGCTGCCCTGTGACGTTTGCAATCTGTTGGTCCAGAACTTTGCCGATATGAGACGACACCAGCGCATGTCCCACAACATCGAGTCGGGTTACATCAATTGTTGCGGGAAGAAGTTTCACATCCGCAAGTCACTGGCGGAGCATGTGCTGGTGCATCGCAATCCAGAGCATTTTATGTGCTCCCAGTGTGGACGAGTGTGTCAGGACTCGCGCACGCTGGAGCTGCATGAACAGACGCATACGAATCCCCAGGCGGGGTCTGAGACGAAAGAGAAGCGCATTTATCAGTGCGAAAAGTGTCCCAAAACATTTACCACCAAGGCGGCCATAGAATATCATGATGTGTCCAAACATGTGCCCAAATCAGAGTTCAAATTTACGTGTCCCGAGTGCAATAAGAAGTGAGTGGAGGTCACTTAGAATGACGAGGGGAGGTCCTAATAAAACTTTCTGTCTAGAATTCCCACAGAGCGCAAACTGAAGGAGCACTTGCGCTACATGCATGATCCGGAAACGGCCATCATTTGCGACAAATGCGGCAAGACTTTGCGCTCCCAAACGAATCTCAAGAAGCATCACGAGCTTGAACATTCCGAGGCGCCTCGTCCCAAGCCCGACCCAGTGCAGTGCGAAATCTGTGGCACATGGCTGCGTCATTTGTCCGGCCTGAAGCAGCACATGAATACGGTACACGAGCCGCCCGGAGATGAGCACCGTTGTCCCATTTGCAATAAGACTTCCACCAATTCCCGTGCTCTGAAGCGCCACATATATCACAATCATCAATGCGAAAGGAAGTTCAAGTGTGGCATGTGCGAGAAGGCCTTCAAGCGGCCGCAGGACTTGAGGGTAAGTCGACACGAGACAATTCAAGGCGAACTTCTCGAAACCATGCCTCATTCTTCTGCAGGAGCACACCTCCACGCATACTGGGGAAGTACTGTACACCTGTCCCAACTGCCCCATGACCTTTTTTTCCAACGCCAACATGTACAAGCATCGCCAGCGCTTGCACCGTGCCGAATGGGAGGCGGATCGGAAAAAGCCTTTGCCACCCAATATCATGAAAATCTCGCAGGGAGCCACCACGGCCATGAAGAAGCGCCAGGCTGCTCTCTATCCAGTGGCACAGGTGGCCATAGCTGACACTTCGCTCGCCCAGTAGCATTTGTAGGATTTATGACTTAGATAAAAAACCAATCAGACGACTCCGCGCATAAATAAATTTAACTTAATTTACAACATTCATTTATAACATTTATCTATCTCTTATCTATTCCGCGTCCTGTGGAATTCGGATCGCCTCGCTCATGCCCTCCTCCCTATGTGTGCTGGCCCAGCACTGGGCTAACTCGCGACTAATGGCCCTTCGGTAGACCATGCACGTAATGTGGGTTAGTTTCTCGAAGCGGACTCGCAACAGACCCAGTTGGGCCAGGGAATAGCGCCAGTTCTTCATTAGGCTGGCATTTTTGCCCACATGCTGCGAGTCTGGGGTGATGAGCACTAGAATTCCCTCTGGCCGGAGCAGATCGTAGGCCTTCTGACAGCACAGCAAACGCTGCTCTGCACTGGGCATGTACTCCAAAAGCAGACTAAAGATGACGCAGTCGTAGTGAGCAGCTGGCAACTTCTTGACCGATCCACCTGCTCCTAGCTCCAGCTCTGTCAAACCCGCCTCCACTTGCAGCGTGAGGAAATCCGCCTGCAGCACATCCTCCGTAGCTGGACACAGGTCAATGGCTGTCACCTCTAGATGTGGGGTGTTACCAAAGGGATTGAAGCAGCTGCCCACATCCAAGACACGCAGCATATCTGGTGGCTCCTCTAGATATGCACAGCTTACTTGCTCTAGCTGGAATTCAGTTATATAGGACTCCAGCAGGCGTTGCTCCCTCAATCTCTTTTGCATGTAAATGCCTTCGGTGTAGAAGTACTTGGTGATGTAGTCTACGGCCCATTTGATGCGATTGCGGGCCTGCAGCTCCAGACCATCGTTGGATTCCCAAACTTTGGCCAGCTCCCGCATGGCCTGGGCATACTCTGCCAATTTCTTGGAATTCTGAGGACTGGTGTGCTCCTGCCAGGCGACAGCAGGACCGTGGATCTTGGTCAGCTGGCGCAGGTGCTCGTGACACCTCTTTATTATGTTTGCCAGCCGTTGATGCTCCTCTGAGGCCATGTTCACCAAATTGTTTAATAGCAAAGTAAAAGTATCGAACAATAACAATCGATCAAACTATCAGTGTGCCCAGTCTGTAATTGGTATTTATGTGCTTGCAAGGTGCAGCCACACTTCACGTTTGCCACGTTCATTCACATTTTACTTGGGTCGGTAATGAATCTAGTTCCGCGTCCGTGTGTGTGTGATTGTTCTTAATAGAAAGTCTGAAGCATAAATTAACCAGATTTCAATCCAAAAAATACCCTTTAAGGTGCACCGTCGATTAAGCCACACAAATTGCATAAGTTACAAGCAGAAAGTGCCCCAAATTTACAAATTTACATGCGAGAGACGGGCCAAGAGAAAAATTGAGGCCGCAACACCTTTTTCTTTCCCCTCATGCTCATGACATGGCAACGTGGAGGTGGAGGAGCCTGGTCTGGGGGCTGCATTTAAATTAAGAGCTGCATTTTCGCAACAAGAAAAATGGCTCAACGTGTTTTTCAATGGGATTTGATAATAGAACAGAGCCAAAAGGGCGCGAGCGGAGGCGGGGCACTTACGCACACAAAGACGTAAAAGGTGGCTGGCGGAGGCACACACATATAAAAAGAAATGTACTTACGTACATATATATATATGTACAAGGGAGCGCGTGTGTACGATTTTGAACTTAAGCCATTTTGACGAAGCTCCAGTGGGCCACCTTTCACCTGATTTCAGTATTTGCAGCAACATACGGCGGCTCGTTTCCGCACACACACTAGCAAACACAATCACGCTTACGCCTACGCCGCATTGTGTTGCTCCACTTTTTATTTGTGTGCCAACAACAATTGTCCAATAAGTGGCCCGCATAATCCACCCTCCTCCAACCCCAAAATCTATGCAACAGACTTTCTATAGGGAGGGATGCAACAGCATGGCCCATTAATTAACAAATTCTTCTCTTCCATTTCAGCAGAAGACACGCCAAGTTGATCAAACTGGATTTTCTCAAAGGAGTAAACTAGGCCGGATTTTTTGGATTTTACAGTACAGTAAGTTGAATAACCTTTGTAATTTGGTACGGGTTGAACCCCGTTAATTCGAACACTCGATAAATCGATATACCTCCAAAATTCGAATTTTTCCTTTTTCCTGCCTGTTCGATACTTCGAATACAACTGCTGATTGGATCGAGATTATTTTAAATCCCTTGCTGAGAATATACGAAGAATTTGATATTTAAAAGGCAGATAAAACCGGCCTTTTTATTATAAATTTCTACCTGGGAAAAAAGTTGTTGTTTCAAAAACGTAAGATCACTTCCAGTTGATTATGATTTCAATCGAAAAGCGTGGATGAACGGAACTATTTTCGAAAAATGGTTTTTGAAATTAGATGAGGCGTTTAAGAAACAATATCGAAAAGTGTTATTTTGCTTTCGATTATTTCTTTGGTTCTCTTGAGAGTTCGAATTAACTAAGTTCGACTCGTAATACATTTGCATAATTTTACATTTCACATAGAGCCAAGAACGGTTAACGGTTCCATGCCTAAAAAACTGACTACGTCAAGAGTTTTTGCAACTCTCGCCGTCGCGACGGGCTCTCTTCGTATGCATCAACTAAAAAATTTCGATATGTGCATACAAATTGAAGCTGAACTTTGCCAGTTTTGTGTGTGCTTTGGGGCTTTGTCTTCATTTGTCGACGTCAGCGTCGCTGCATGCGTCGTATGTTTTCATTTTTACCTGTGTGCGCCTTCTTTGCTCGCAAAGGTGCCCAATACAAAGAGCAAGGTAGGCACACACATGATACAACAATACAGGTAAGGCGGCGTCAGTGTGAGTTCTCTGCAAAGTACATTCACGTTCAGTGCTGCTACTCATCACACTGACGCCGCCTTACCTGTATTGTTGTACCATGGGCACACACATACACTTGTCGATCGTTTTTATTGTAGTAGCCGGCTATCATCCGGTTTTTACTCTCCCCTCCCTGCGCCAAAGTCAAAAGAGTGAACGCGCTCGCTCTCTCTATCGCTCACTTGCTAGCTGGCTCGCCTGGTTTCTTCTTTTGACACATTTTTCGAATGCGTCTGTGTGAGTGGAGGCGATAGTGGCAGCCACATCTCTATGTTGTTGTTGTTGTTGTTCTTGGTGGTAAAGTAGAAAATCTAGGCTACAAAACTTGTTGGGCTTTTTTGGAATTAGAAAACAGCTTTTGGAACAAGTGCACGATGATCTCCCTCTCTCTCTCTCACTCGACCCACCTTTCACCCAAAACAAAACCTCGACTGATATCTTGTAGCCGCTCTTATCAGACGAAACCCCACACTGATAACCATCAGTTTAGTTTGCCTGCGTGGCCTCCAGCTTATCGCCAGCGCAAAATCAAAAAAAAAAAAGAAAATGGAAGTCAACACAGATATTGTGTACATTCTACTAATTACGTGGCCTTTTCGCCAAGAGGTTTAAAACTAAACACTAAAATAGATTTGGTTTATCAAGAGCCGGCTGGAAGTCTCTATATGTGAAATGGCCACTCAATGTTTTGTTATCAACAATAACCAGCAACGACATGCGGGTCGGAAGCTTATCATCACCCCCAAACACACCGAACGCAAAGTAGATAGAAATTTTTGAAGTAAAAGTAAATGCTGTGCGAGTTTTGCTGCTGCTGCTGCTGGTTTATCTGCTGAGCAGGGAGAGAGAGAGAGAGAGAGAGAGACAGCGAGAGGGTGAGGGGGGAAAAAGCTATGCGAGATTGCTAATGTAGGAATTGGAAAAACTAGTTTTGAATGATATTTATAGTTACAAGAAATGTATACACATTTGGGGGCCACATTGCTGCAGAATTAGACAAGGCTTAACGTATTCCACTGAAAAATAGACTCCAACAAGGGATACAATATATGCAAATTCAGCAACTCAGGCTGCGGTTCCAAATTCGAAAAATTCCCAAATTTCGATTAAAAAGTTTTGTTTTTGATTTATAAATCGGGTTTCGCTTCCGTTGCGTGACTCAGATTTGGATTTCGGCATATCGGTTTGGTATAGTGCAAGATTTATAACCCTAAATTAATGAACTTTCGACACTGAAGTTCTTTTTATGAAAGTTAACTATTTAAATCATCTACTTTATTATCAACTACTGTAGAATTACAGCAGTCTAGTAATTATATAATTATAGTAAGTTTTTGCAAAAGTACGTCACAGCCACATTTTCTGACATATCCCAACTTTGAGGACTTGAGCGAAATTCAAATATGATTTCTTTCGATTCAGAGATTAACGATAACAGAGCTTAAAATGTGTAAAAATATCAGTTGAGGTATCAAATACCAAATCAAATCCGGTAGCTTGCCTTGTTTTAGTTGCAGTTTCGACTAAGGTTGCAAAACTATACACTTTACCAGAAAGATCGTTCCGAAAATCTAAGGCTCAGATCGAGGAACGGTAACTTAACCTATAGAATTCGTGTCTTGGTTCATAGCTTCTTAGTTGGCTAAAACGATCGATATATTAACGCTGCTCATGTCATAATATTCAGAGTCGAAGCATGAGTTCCGAAAAGCATCATCGCTGGAAACTACTCCTATTATTCCACAATATTTACATATTTCTATGAAATCTATTAAGAATTAATGTTGAACTTCTTATAAAATATTAAAGTAAAACTGACCGCGTTCAGCAGAACAACTTGCTTCCTGATCAATTATACATTTTACTGATCTTTCTGCTGAAATCCAGTCGTACGCTATCATAGAGAAGCATCCATCGAGGATATGTGTCGTTGGGTTTCATAGCAAAAGTGGGACTAGGGAGCATTTGGCGATGTAATTTACATAATTTAAAGTAATTTCTTGAGTATAAAACCCTAAAAGCCCCCAACATCGTTTGAGCAGAGTTCCTAAAAGTTTTATCAATCCAGTTCTTTTCCATGGACCAAGTAACTCTTTTGCATAGTTCTTGAATGGATGAGCATATTCATGGTCCCTATTTCAAGAACGTTTCGATCTTATTATCGGCGAATAACCCCTTACTTAATAATACCATGAGAAAGGGGTCTTCTAAAGCAATCAAATCCTTTTGTCAATCAGTAGATGATGTGCGCAACAAACCTGGATATTGGGTACCAGTATATCCCGTCCAGGCGTTGATTACGCTTAATCCGGGAAGAGTCTAAAATGCGCTTAGGTGTCATTAAGCCGCCTCAGAGCACTAAACAGGTCGAGTTTTTGTAATAAATAATTGAAACGGTGGTCAGGCATTGCTTCCCAGTAAAAGCTGTTAAACGAGCCTCTGCATACTCATAAAGATCTTCTCAAAAAGCCATGCCACATAAGTTTGAACCCGTTTCCAAGCTTAGCTTTCTTCATTGTAACTAGGTGCCTTCGACTTATAATCCAAATATATTATATATGGACTTGAATTCTTTTTAACCAGTTGTTTCTTTATATTTTTTTCCAGTGGTACTGTAACGACTTGGAACGAAAAAGGACTCTTCTCTTTTTTTTGAGTAATGCAAGCAGCAGTGATGGAGGAATCTAACGGTAAGCCAAATCTCCCTTCTCACCGAACCAAGTTTGACGAAACCTTTCCCCCCGCCACAGCAATCAACATTGAGCAACAACCAACAATCGCCCTCAACAATGGCCAAGAGCAGGTGTCCAACAACGAGCAGCAGCAGCAACCGCTACAACCGTCGTCGCCCACTTCGGTGCCCACGCCCACTAGCACCACTAGTGGGGGTGGTAATGCCACTCCTGCTTTCAGCTATGACGATCTATTCCCGGCCTTGCCGACGAATACCTCATCGTCGGGACCGCTGCCCAGCTCATCTGGTCCCAGCATAGCTCGTGTGACCAGCTCCCAGCAAACTCATGTAAGTGTAGCCTCAGAGAAAGAGAAGGGAGACGTAGAGAGAGATGGGGGTAGACTATTGAGATTTCTTATACCCTGCCAGGTGCTGACTCTGTCCGGCGAGGAGCGCAAGTCTACCGAATCGGAAAAGTTTGGCGAAAGCGAATCAAAACGCATTTGCCGACAAATCACCAAGGAGACCGGCGCCCAAATTGAGATTGTCAGCAACAAGAATCAATCGCTGACCTTCTTGATCAAGGGCAAGCAAAGCGAACTGTTGGATGCCCGTCGCCGCATCCTAATGAGCTTCTCAACTCAGGCCAACCGCCAGGTGACCATACCACGTGAGCACTATCGCGTTATTCTGGGAAAGGGCGGCCAAAGGCTGCGCGACCTGGAGCGCTTGACCTCGACGAGGATTAACATACCCAGCCAGGGCGATGAGAGTGAATTCATTACCATAGCCGGCACCAAGGAGGGTATCGAGAAGGCCGAGCAGGAGATCCGTCAACTGTCCGCCGAGCAATACAAGAAGTCGTCCGATCGCACATCGGTGCCCAAGATCTACCATCCGTTCATTGTGGGGCCGTACAATGAGAATCTGAACAAGCTGCAGGAGGAGACGGGTGCCAAGATCAATGTGCCGCCTCAGCAGGTGCAGAAGGACGAGATTATCATCTCGGGTGAGAAGGATGCGGTGGCAGCGGCCAAGGCGAAGGTGGAGGCCATCTACAAGGAGATGGAGAAGAAGTGCTCCACCGTGAGTGTTGAGGTGGCCAAGCCACAGCATCGCTATGTGATTGGACCCAAGGGCTCAACGATTGCTGAGATTCTGCAGCTGACTGGCGTCAGCGTGGAGATGCCACCCAACGATTCCACCCTGGAGACCATAACGCTGCGTGGCCCACAGGTGGCGCTGGGCAATGCCCTGACCGTTGTCTACCAGAAGGCCAATTCGGTCAAGTCCGTGGAGATCAACGCTGCCCACTGGATTCACAAGTATGTCATCGGTCGCAAGGGTGCCAACATGAAGCAGCTGGAGGAGGATTGTCCCAATGTGAATGTCAACTGCCTGGAGGATAAGATCAAGCTCGAAGGTGATCCCGAGAATGTGGACAAGGCCGTCTCATATCTGACCGAGATCATACGCAACTACGAGGAGAACTTCACCTACGAGGTAATGACCGTCAACCCCTCTTACTACAAGCACATCATCGGCAAGGCCGGCGCCAACGTGAACCGCCTAAAGGACGAGCTTAAGGTCAATATCAACATTGAGGAGCGCGATGGGCAGAACAACATCCGCATCGAGGGCCCCAAGGAGGGTGTGCGCCTGGCTCTGCTTGAATTACAAGAAAAAATCGACAAACTGGAAAATGAAAAATCAAAGGATGTGATCATCGATCGTCGTCTGCATCGCTCCATCATTGGCGCCAAGGGTGAGAGGATACGCGAGGTGAAGGATCGCTATCGTCAGGTGACCATCACCATACCCACACCCCAGGAGAACACGGACATTGTCAAGTTGCGCGGCCCCAAGGAGGATGTGGACAAGTGCCACAAGGATCTGCTCAAGCTGGTCAAGGAGATTCAGGAGTCACAGCACATCATTGAGGTGCCCATTTTCAAGCAATTCCACAAGTTCGTCATTGGCAAGGGTGGCGCCAACATCAAGAAGATCCGCGACGAGACGCAGACGAAAATCGATCTTCCATCCGAGGGTGATACCAACGAGGTGATCGTCATCACAGGCAAAAAGGAAAATGTGCTGGAGGCCAAGGAGCGCATTCAGAAGATACAGAACGAACTCTCCGACATTGTCACCGAGGAGGTGCAAATCCCGCCCAAGTACTACAACTCCATCATTGGCACCGGTGGCAAACTCATCTCCTCCATCATGGAGGAATGCGGCGGAGTTTCGATCAAGTTCCCCAACAGTGATTCCAAGAGCGATAAGGTATTTATTTGATTTTTATAGAAGATTCGCCAGATCAATTACAAAATCTGCTAACCCCACAGGTCACTATTCGTGGTCCCAAGGACGATGTGGAGAAGGCCAAGGCTCAATTGCTGGAGCTGGCCAATGAGCGGCAGTTGGCTTCCTTTACCGCCGAGGTGCGTGCCAAGCAGCAGCACCACAAATTCCTCATTGGCAAGAACGGCGCCTCCATACGCAAGATTCGCGACGCCACCGGAGCACGCATCATCTTCCCCTCGAATGAGGACACGGACAAGGAGGTCATCACCATTATTGGCAAGGAGGATAGCGTTAAGAAGGCCAAGGAGCAGCTGGAGGCCATTATTAAAGAGTGCGACGAAGTTACCGAGGGTGAGGTATCCGTCGAGCCACGTCATCACAAGCATTTTGTGGCCAAGCGTGGACTCATCTTGTATCGCATCTCGGAGGAGTGTGGCGGAGTGATGATCTCCTTCCCACGTCCCGGCACTAACTCGGATAAGGTGACGCTCAAGGGTGCCAAGGACTGCATCGAGGCGGCCAAGCAGCGCATTGAGGAGACTGTGGCCGATCTGGAGGCTCAGACCACCATTGAGGTGGTTATCCCTCAGCGCCAGCATCGCACCATTATGGGAGCCCGGGGCTTTAAGGTGCAACAGGTGACGTCCGAGTTCGATGTGCATATCAAGTTCCCCGATCGTGATGCCACCGAACCCGTCGAAGGTTGGACCAACGGCGGCGGTTTGAACGGCGAGGGCCAGGATGACGGCTCTGAGGGTGTGGCGGTGGCGGAGCCGGTGCGTCATTGCGATGTCATTCGCATCACGGGACGCATCGAGAAGTGCGAGGCTGCCAAGCAGGCCCTGCTCGACCTCATACCCATTGAGGAGGAGCTGAACGTGCCCTTCGATCTGCATCGCACCATTATTGGGCCACGTGGCAACAATGTGCGCCAGTTCATGTCTAAATACGATGTCCATGTCGAGCTGCCGCCCAGCGACCTCAAGTCGGACGTCATCAAGGTCTCCGGCGCACCAGCCCATGTGGCCGAGGCCAAGGAGGCTCTGGAGAAGATGATCGAAGAATTTGAAGCGGATCGGGCTGATCGTGAGCTGCGCTCATTTGTCCTGCAGGTGGATGTCGATACCGAGTATCACTCCAAGCTGATTGGACGCCATGGCGCGGTCATCAATAAGCTGCGTGCCGATCATGATGTCAACATCTCTCTGCCCAAACGGGATGATCCCAATCAGCACATCATTTCCATTACCGGCTATCAGGCCAAGACGGAGGCTGCCCGAGATGCCATCCTGGAAATAATCGGCGATCTGCAGACCATGCACCGTGAGGTCATTGAGATCGACTCGCGTGTGCATTCACACATTATTGGCCATCGTGGACGCAGCATACGCAAGCTCATTGATGATTACAAGGTGGGTACACAAATGATATCCTTCATAGATTGATTCTAAATGCTCCCTTAATTGACGCAGGTGGACATCAAGTTCCCCTCTTCCGATGATGCTCAAAACAATCCAAATGCCGTTACCATTATAGGCAAGCAGGAAGATGTGGAGAATGCCAAGGACGTGCTGCTAGGCATAGCCGAGGATTATGAACGCGACTATTTGGAGGATTTGCAGTCATCGCCCCAGTCGCAAACTGTGGGCGCCTTCCTGACCGGCGGCAGCTCCAGCTCGGGCGGTGGTCGCGGTGGTGCTGCGGCTGCGGCTGCTGGTGGAGCCACTGAGAATGGATTTGTCATTAAGGACGCACCCTGGGAGAAGCAAAAGCAAGCCAAGAATCTAACTGCTCCAGACACTCAATCGCAGGAGGATTTCCCCCATTTTGCTGCTGGTGGGGCTCCAGTGGCGGCCGCCCCCATCACCTCTGTATGGGGACCCAGGAACTAAGCGAGGAGGAGGAGGGGGTCGGCAGCAGCAGGCGTGCGGACGTCTCTAGTGTCAAATGATATATATAAATTTATATATATATATATATGGTATAGGTTGTCCTCTCCTAGGAGCTTTTCTACAACGCAATTTGTGCAGGTTAAAAAAAAAACAGAAAATGACAAAACAAAAACTATTTTTGTATAATTTGATACACACACACACACACACACAGATACATGAAATTGCATTTAAACGGACACTTGAAATTCTCGCGCCAAGTCCCCCGCCAGCTCCTACTCCCCCCTGCCCCCACCCCAACCCCCTCTACAAGCAACAACAACACTTAAATGCCAATTTTCTTTAACCATTTTTTTCATTTCAAATCATATAAAAAAAAACAAAAAACAAAATATTCTAATTAGTTAAGCAGAAAGTTCAACAAATGTTTTGTTAAATGAATTGATGATAAATGATATTTAAAGATTTCAGAAAGAAAAACCGAAAAACGAAATAATCTTAAGCATAAAATGTTAATTATTTACTCTCTCGCTGCTTTTTATAATTATGATTATACACACAAACACACATACACAAGCACACACACACTAGTGTTGGGTTTTTGTTCATGAGTGAGTGAACAAGCTCATTTTTGATTGCTCACTCACCTCTTTCTATGTTCAGTTGCTTCCTCATTATTATGCTTGGAGGATTTAGCCAACTTATTCGAGCAGTGTCACCCAACACTTAGCCCACACAACAACCTTCGTCTTCTTACCCAAGATTAGTTAATATTTCTTTTGTGGAAAGTGCATGTTCTTCAACGTTAAAAATTGTATATGGTACTTGTGCAGCGCAAGATGATGAAACTGAAAAACTGGAAATGGAATTACTTTGGAAATTATTGTGTCTTTTCCGTGCGCCTGCTCCTGCTCCTGCTCCCAAGCTACACTCACACAAACACATTTCTAAATGAATACAAAAACATTTTAATTTTGTGCAATCCTTTTTGATTTATATTAAATTGTTTTCGACTTATAACTATATATTCCCCTCCCCCATTTAAAAACTAAACTTTATACCAATATCTGAAAGTTGAAACACAAACAGAAAAGTATGAAAAATAATAAAAATTTACATTTTTTACTATTACTATTCAAACAAAAAAAAAAAGAAAACGAAACAAAAAAAGCAACAAAAACATAAAACCAATAAAAAACGTAAACAAATCATAAATATATATTTTTTAAATGTTTTTTCTTTTCGACTTTTGTTCTGTACTCTCTTACTTTGGCGAAAAAACAAACAAAACAAAAACACCAAGAAAAACAGACCTGATATTGTAAATTTTTAAAAATATACATACATATTTACAACAACAACAACTGCATTAGTAACTCTTAAGAACGTAGTAAATACAACAAAAATGAAGATAATGATGATGATGAACAACAAATTGTATATATTTTCCTATATTAACGGACAAATGAAGTCAACTCAAATGTACGAGGCAAATACGACGAATTGCGAAGGCGAAATGTTTTCACTCACGACTCCTTTTTTATTTTTTATTTTTTATTAATTATTCAAGCAAGCTACATATTAACAAATACGTATGTATGTATTATTTCTTTTGAAATACAAAAGTTTTAAATTGTAACGGACTCTTGCTTGGGGTTTTTATCTGTGCCATATGGCAGCACTGTCTGCGAAATCGATAGTAGTTTCGATAATAATGAATTTGATTGTAAACACTCACAATTTTTAAGCTTTGACATTTATACTGGACTATTAAATCGGATATGGAAACTTGACAATGGTTTTTTGGCTGCCAATCTTACAATCTGCGATGATTTAACTCCTAATTGGAACAACAATTCTTATTTAAGTTTGTCATTTTTAACTGTTTGATAGGAAAATGATTTAAATATTTTCGAAATATTAAAAGTCATCCGATAGTATTTAACCTGGAAGGACTACCATAAGATTGATTTTGAAAGCTTTATAAAGCGCAATATTGCCCACAAAAGTCATCGGGTAACGAAGCCCGTTACTAAGTGATTTGGCTTTCGATTGTTAAACAATCGATTGCTTCGACTGTCTGGCATCTCTGGCAATCAGACATTTGGCTAAGAAAATAAAGCTAGTAAAGAAACAAGTGTTAACAAAATTTGAGTCGAAAAGCAGCAGCCACAAAGCAAATCAACAGACAAAGTCACAATGGAGGATCGTAAGTGCCAAGTGAAAAGTTTATATGTTTCTTTTGGTTTTTACTTTGGGCTATCGTCGCCGCCTCATGGAAAGCGGCCAGGTTTTTCTGATTGGGACATCGCTCACCTAGAGGTGGTCGCTAATTAGTCGGTAAATGGGCCATATACCAAAAGGCTAATTCAGCTGCATCTTGTGGTTTGGCAGGGATTTCAAGTTGGTGGGCCCACACAGGAAATTAATGATGAGTCATGTCGCCGCCAGCGCCGCCGCCGCATGCAACGTTGGCGAAAGAAACAACAAAAATAAGAAGGAATTTCTCCAGCAGCGAAATCGTGGGAGTAAATGGCAAATGCCAAGCATAACAATCACAGTGGCAGAGGCAGATGTAAACATTTCAGAATGAGCAAATACGTGGCTAGAATCGGTTTTTCAGAGGCGGAGGTATGCCCCCACCCCCCTCCCCCAAACACCCTTGATATTGATACACATTCAATTGAAATTGAAGACAACTCTTCTTCCACTTGTTGATCAAACATTTTTTGAATTCTCCCCATTTTTGTGGCAGCCACAAACCAGATTGTAACTGTTGTTGTTGATTTTTTCGTTTCTCCTCTTCGTTAACTTGGCCCATGCCTTTGTTTTGCGCTCTATCTTCCGCTGCTTGTGTGTGTTTGCTTGTGTTCGTTTTGCTAGCCACTTCCAGCTAGCCAAAGTCGAGTTTAGTTTAAGTTTAGCTACGAAACGACCACGTCGAGTCGAGGAGGCTGTTGCTTTACCAACAAATCGTGAAGCGCGAGGGGGGGGTACAGGAAGAAAACGCTTTCCAGCATGAGGAAAACTGAAGAACGACAACTGTGTATAGCTCAGCAAAACAAATTGGCTTTGGAAATGTGATGGCTGGTCCGCCCCAGTGCTAGAGCTTGCCCACTGAATGCCACGTTCATAATAGAAAGTATTTGTTGTTGCTGGAGTCGGAACATGAAACAAACCGCGAAATGACCGAATCGGAACCCGTTAGCTTGGAGTTTATTGAGGACCCCTATCTGCCGCGCATAGATGATATCACCAGTACGCCCTCGCTGGACCAAGTCGAGGAGGAGGAGGTAGTTGAAGAAGAACTAGAACTTGAATCCGAATTGTATTTGCGTAATTTGACGCTGGATGACATATTCTATGATGTCGATTCGGACTATGCCAACAGCTTGGAGCTTCAGGCAGTGGAAACTGAGTTTATGGCCTCGAAATTGAACCAGCAGACGCCCTCGTTGTCATTGGCCAAACGTTTCCGCTTGAAGTTCTTAACCAAACGCTCCATGCGAGAGGTTAAGGTCACGTTTATAGACTTCTCTAAGCCTTATCTGGCCAAAATATCGAACAATGAGAACTATAGAAAATTCCTAAATCTAGGTCAGACTGAAAAAGGTATATACTTAGGCGGGGTAAGGGGGACTAAGGGGTTCTATTCTATGACAAGGACACTAACCCACACTCTTCCATTTTTCCATTTGTTTCTAATGCCTTCCCCCTGTTCTCTCCGAATCAGTTTGTGAGTATAATTCATACAAAACTTAATCAATTTATGAACTTTACTTTAAACATATCCCAACAATTCGAAACAAAGCCTTTGAGGATATTGCTTTCAAAGGAGGTACATAAAAGTAAACCCCACTGAACACATTCCCAAAAAAAAAAGAAATAATAGTAATACCCCAAGTTGCCAACCGTTCGCTTAAACGTTTTCTTTTTTTAATTGTACAGATAACACCGCCAATCTCACGGAGCCCTCATCTCCAGCTGCTTCTGTGGCCTCAGCAGAAATTGCTGCCGAGTTTGCGGCCCTAACCGTTGAGGAGAAGGAGCAAAGGCGTGCCGAATGGAGTCAGGCAAGTAACCTAGTTTTTAAGTAAGCGTTTAACAAGAAATCTAATTATATGTGTCGTTTAGGAATTGGCCCGAGTGGAGGAGGAAATCAATACGCTGCGCACCGTCTTGGCCTCTAAGACGCGTCATGCCTCGGATCTCAAGCGTAAGCTGGGCATTACCGTCTGGAAGGAGCTAACAGATGATGTTAATCAGGGCGTTAAGAACATCAAAGAGAGCACTGTGTAAGATGAATGTGAAATATGTTTTGTAGGAGTATGTTAAGTGAAATTGAGTGACATTCGATCAAAGGTCTAGATGATAGCATTCGAGCATATTATCTCAATATTTTGCTAAATTGGGTCTTAAAGATTAGGTTTGGGGTGCCAAACAGCATTATTTCTTCAAGAAAAAAGGGACTATATTGAAAATCAGTTTCTCATGCCGCCTAAAACTCAAGGACTGTTACATACGAGTATTAAACCCATTATTTTGAAAGCAAACTAACCTTATAAACAGTCTGAATCGATTCAAGGGAGTTCCAAGTACTTATAACTGCCATTTATGGATGTGAAGCTTTAGAAAATTGCTTCGCTCAAGCAGTCCCCACAAATTTTCTCAAGTCAAGAGCTATCTACCTAGCTTTGCCTTAGCTAGCCAATTACGTGTCTTCCGTGAATGGTATTTCCATGAGCTTCCTTCTGAATAAGCGGTAATACATTGGTGTGAAACAATCTAGTATATTTGAGGTTCATAAGTCCACTTATGAAGGTCAGCTCAAGGGAAAATCCGCCTTAAACAAGTTCCTTTTCAATAAAAAAGACGATTTTGAATGATTCAAACATGTAATAAATGATCTCGTCTGGACCCCAGACCATGTGTTTCCATGTGTTGCACACACAGTAAGACGGAGAAAGTAAGACACAATATAGAAGTGTCGAGCTGTTAAATCAGTTCAAAATTGAGAGATTAGTCGAATTAGCCCTATACTGTAGGAACCACATGGTCTCCGGCTCCAAACTATGCAGAATCCAGAATGCAATACCTCCCTGACCATGGCTCCGTAGCGATCCATCCACACTAATTGCTCTAATTTGTCCTTCTCACCCTTTTGAAGGTATAGGTTAGGGTAGGCTGCGATGGTAGAAGCGGTGTAGCTTCTTCAATAAAGCATTAAGGAGCTATTCAAATAGAATATATTTCGCAGCCCAAAGGGGCAAGCCGAGCTTCTCTCTCTTCTGTTAGGCCCTTAAGAAGCGTCACATATTTTAAAGAATATATCCTCCTAAGCGGAGGAATAAAAGAAACTGAATAGAGAAAGCTTGACTAAAACCAGACAGATGTCTCGGAATAGCTTTAAAAAATTATACTTAAACTAGAAAGAAAGAGCCAAAATGGGTAGGGATTGACAGAGCAGAAACAGATGGACTGAAAGGAGATTCCTATTCTTCCTCGTTCTAAAAACTTTCCTAGAATTCATTGGTAGAAACTGTTGTTAGAAAGCTTAAAGAGGTTGAAGACAGCTGAGCATTGAAATAGATAGTGTGGAACTTGGAATAACTCACCCACTGAACCCATACTCTTCGTTCTCGAACAACTAAGTGTTAGTTCACAGGGAGAAGATGGCATTAACGCCTCAACCCTGTCTAGACAAGGCCCAGGGTTAAGTAGAATACCCAGCAAGTCATCGTCTGTGAATGGCCTCATAAAGCCTTTGCTTAGCTCTCTTTTCGTTCAGCAGAAAATATATGGTTTAGACTGCAGAAGCAGTGTGGTCAAATGAATCTGTTAAGCTCATAGTTTTTAGACATGTCTGTCAGCCAAGAGTTCCCCCCATTTCTACTTAGCTTTGAGCTTGAAATAATCTTGTAAAATAGACGGTAGATACCATCCACTAGATAGTAAGTATGCATAGCAGTTGCGCGAGATCCTAATGAGGTGTATGTCGGACTGGCAGAGGTGAATGTCTTGAAGAGATTAGCGTCCATTGTTTACTATAAAGAAAGTAGGATTCGGAATGAATTAGTTTGGGAGATTCAATACCTGCTTTAGAAACCAGAATTGTAATTTGTACTGAAAAGCGAGGACATACTTTTACATTGGCATTTGATTAATATTATGATTTTGATTGCGAATGCGACTTTTGATTTAATTTAATAATATAAAAATCTGTGTACTATTTATGATTTCTAACATGGCTTTTGTATTGTTTTGATTTAATGCTACAACAAAATTGTATTCAATTTAGTTTCCAATCAGTGGAGCAAGGTGTGGGCACCCTTTCTAAAGCCGTACATGAGGCACCCCTGTAAGTGTATTTGAAGTGATGGTGAAAGCAAAATCCACTAACGCTGTCTGTCCACATCTTTCTCTATTAACCACCAGAACTCTTTTTTCCCCATCTATTTGTAACTAAAACTTCTGTGTTTTACTCACCCCGAAAGGTTTTCCCCCAAACGTTCAACTAATTTTGTGGACTATTTTCTTTCAGATTCCAACGCACAGAATCTGTGCTAAAGTCCACGGGGGAGAAAACCGCTTCGGTCTTTGGCAGCATCACCAGCGGCATTACCTCGAAACTATCACAAATGAAAAACTCCGAGTCGATGCGTTCAATTGAAGCTTCTGTTGGCTCTGCCTATGAGAACGTTAAAGTAAGCTATGAACACAACAATTTTATGTGCCAATCTCATGCGGTAACTACTATTTTATTATCTATATAAACTTAAACAATTGTCAAAACCACTCCACACACTAACGTAATTTGAGGTACACATTGTCCTTAATGGGTTGATTTGCATGCCTAACAAAAAAAACTTGACTTTGTTATATATTTCTGCATTTTTCTACACACTTGTACGGTTCTCTGCTCTCTATATATTGTAGACCAAGGTGACATCACGTTCGGGTTCGGTTTCCAGTTTCCCTGATGCGCTTGATGAGAACCAAACATCATCGGGCCTCAATTCACCCACAGACTCTCTAACTAAATAAACATTCTAGAAGTGAACAAGCGCGTCAAATAATCAAAAACAAAATAAACACACTATGATAACTTATTTAACTAACACCATGATCAGAATTTATTTATACGAGAAACATGTATGTGTGTTACTATTATAATTATTAACCAACCAAGGAAAACTTACTGCATTCTGTTTCTTTGTTAAGAGTTTTAGCTTTATTCCAAGCTTCTTCTTGGTGTAAATTGTATTACAAAAATCATTTTTTTCTATACCTTTTTCTTCTTTAGGCATTGAGTCGCGTGATTAGATGGCGTAACTGATACAAAAAATGATAATTCCAAATTAATTTAAATTTAAAAAGAAATCATTTAGTGAACAGAGCTTGCAGGCAAAATTTTGTAATTTTAAGAGTAAGCTCCATCAACACAATGTAAAAAAGAACACACTCACACACACACACACACACAATTGATATGTTGCTACCACACTTGGTCTAAGATTTGCTATATGTGTATAATGAAAAATCTTGAAATAAATGCAAAATTTTTTGTGCCCCCCTTAAAGTTGATGCATTTAATTTTGGCGCTTTAGAGTTTTCGATAGATTCGATAACTGCTTTAACATTGACTAGTTCAAACACAGGGTGGGTAACATGTTGATTACTTTACAGTAAGATGTAATAAAAACAAAGGGCATTTCATAATAAACCTTAAAATTGTCTTTTTTATGGCCAAAAAACATCCCTATGGATTATATTCGACACCCTGTATTATTGATTGTTGAACTGGTTCATTTACTGCGGAACTTACATGAAAACATTTCAGTGTGCCCTTGCTTGCCCAAGTAAACATCAGAGAGCCAGCAAAAAAAAACCAAAGAATTTTAAATTATGTCGTCCTAACAAAGCAGTTTGATAGCGGCTAATGATCTAAGGGAGTCGTGTGTCCATTCCCTCAGCTGGTAGCATTGTTCTAAATGCTAAACAAAAAATTCGCTAGTTTAATTAGTTAAGATGAATTTTACCTTGTTCTTGTTTGTGCTCATCTGGCTGGCGTATTTAATATGCAGCGGCGTGCTGCTCTTCTCGCGTGGATTCCTGCTGGCCCGTGTGTCCAAAACCGAGACGAGCACCTGCCGCCGGCTCTCCACGAATCCCCAAGATGTAGGTACATGCCAATATTTGTCCGTTAACCCACAACTCACTTCTTCCCTTGCCAGGAGTATCTGCTCTCGCCGGAGGTTGTGCACGAAATATTCAAGGATGTGAATGCTTCGTCTAATTTATGTCTTCCACAAAAATCCAAAGTCATTATCCTAGTCGTTGATGCGCTGAAATATGAGTTCGGCGTGTTCAGGGACGAGATCACCGAACCGTTGCCTTATGAGAATAAATTGAGCATACTGAACGAGTTGCTCCAGCAGAGGCCGGAGCACGCGCGTCTGATGCGCTTCAAGGCGGATCCGCCCACCACGACGTTGCAGCGCTTGAAGGGTCTGACCACGGGCAGTCTGCCCACGTTCATCGACATTGGCTCCAACTTTGCCTCGCCGGAGATCAACGAGGACAATGTCATTGATCAGATGGTCAGGAGTGAGCTCCCGTTGGTCTTTTTGGGCGATGCCACTTGGACGGATTTGTATCCGCGGCGCTTCAAGCGTGCCTACTCGTATCCCAGTTTTGATATCTTTGACCTGGACAGCGTGGACAAACAAATAATGAAGCATTTGCCCAAGGAACTAGCCAGCCAGGACTGGCAGGTGTTGATAGCCCACTTCCTGGGGGTGGATCATTGCGGTCACAAGCATGGACCCATGCATGAGGAGATGGCGCGCAAGCTGGGCGAAATGAATGAGATCATCAGGTAAATGAGCTGGCACTCAGACATAATTCCAGCTAAATATTTGTGTTTCCGGACAGCTCCGTGGTTAACCAAATGGATAATGATACCACCCTGTTGATAATGGGTGACCATGGCATGACAGCCTCTGGGGATCATGGCGGTGACACGGATGACGAAACAAATGCCCTGTTGTTTGCCTACTCCAAGCAGCACCGATTCTTTGGCAATGATACGGGCTCAGATAGCGAAATGCTGCAGCAGGTAAGACTTGATAAGACAAGCACGTCATGAAGATAACTCCACTGTTTGCTTAGATTGATCTGGTGCCCACACTGTCGACCATACTGGGTGTGCCCATACCCTACTCCAATTTGGGACTGATCAACTTTAATATTGTGCCCGATGTTCCGGTGCCGCATTTGAGTAAATTGCAAACCCTGCTGTTGCACGCCTGGCAGAATGCCCAGCAAATCTATCGCTACTTCTTCAGCTATGCTCTGGAGAACAAGCGCACCTTCAACGTGGAGGAAATGGATAAACTGGAGACGGAATTCATATTGCTCACGCATCGTGTGCAAACAATTTACAATGAGGCGGCCTTCAAGTCGTTTGTGCGAGATCTGAACCAAAACCTGAGGGATATTTTGAACATCTGTCGAAACATTTGGGTCAAATTCGATGCCACCCAGATGTCGCAGGGCTTGCTGTTTAGTTTCCTGCCCCTGTTCTTTGCCTTCCTGCTGATCAACAACTCGAAGAGTGCCGACTTTGTGCGCATTTTCAAGAAGAAGGAGGTGTTCTACATCTATTTGCTGAACATTGCCGCCGGAGTGTTTGGCTATCGCTACTTTAAGAACTTCTCCTTTAAGTCGGAGGAGCATGGCGTCATCTTCTTTACCAGCATTTTGAGTACGGTGCTGCTGGCCTTTTACACACTGCAAAATTGGAGCCACATAGCCCAGAACTGGGCCAATGTGAAGAGATTTAGTCATATGCCTACACGTCTGCTGCTTTTCAGCACCATGGCCGTGTTCTTCTCGAATAGCTTTGTCATACAGGAAGCCAAAATATTGTCCTATTTGCTGGGCGGAGCAATCCTACTGCTGGCCTATGAGCTGATACAACTGAGTGCCCGTTTGGATTTCAAAAATAAGTTTCGCTTAGGCCAATTTCTACGCTCCACTGGCTTAAGGCTCATACTGGCCAGCATTTTGGCCATTTGCTTCATACGCTTTGCGTACACATTGTTCCGCTGCCGCGAGGAGCAGGGCAACTGCACGGATTTCGCCACCACAGGATTCTCCATGAAGAAACCCGGCCTGGGACGCATCTATATTTTGGCTGTGGTGATTATAGTGGTGTATACCACACTCACACGTCTCTATCTGCGTTCCTGTGGCAATTTGACGGGAAATTCACCAAATGTACTGCTGGCACGCTATGGACCCACTGTCGCCTCCATCTGTGCGGGGGGACACATACTGCTGTCGAATAGCTCGATTAAGCACATCCAGCGCTCGCACATAGATGCCATGGCTTTGGTCATCTATGGTCTGCTGGTGCTGCAAATAGTAGTGGTTTCCTGGACACCATTGATGACATTTGTGCTGCCCCCACGAAATCCGAATGTCATCAGTGTCAATGGGCAGGGTAGCATTGTACCGGAGATCTTTAGGAAGATGAAGCGCATGTATGAGGGAGATGATGCCGAGCGACGTCAAGAGATACCCGTGGTGTATGGCCTGGCCACGGTCTATTCATCGGTTATGATCACATTTGGCATTTTCCTGGGCATGGTGATGATTGTGTTGCTCGAGCCGCGTGCCGTCATTGGACTGATTGTGTGCGTGGCCATTGGAGCCATAATACTGAGTGTACATGGAATACTGCGCTATCGAACTGCGATTAGTTTTGGTGAGTTTTTCTTTAAAGGAAGGAGCTTTTCCTTGTTACTCACTCTTCCCTTGCAGAAACCTGTGTCCAGCCCACATTTACTGCCTTGGTTGCTTGGTTCCTGTTGGCCCACTTTTGTTTCTTTGCCACCTCGCATCAGACCACCTTGTCGCAGATCGATTGGAGGGCCGCCTTTGTGGGTCGCACCACTGGCCTGGGCCAGTCCAACATCATCTCCGCCGCCTTGGTCATTCTAAATACCTTTTGTGGCCACATCTTCTTCTTTTCCATGTATTCCCTGCTAAGCACCGAAACGTTTTCGCTATTTGCGCTCTTTCCCAATTTGATACGAAGCAATAATAGTCGGAAAACGGATGCCTCCACTGCCTTGCCCGATATAGCCAACGAGGCGGTGGGCTTTGATATGACACGTGGTGAATTGACTTTGTATGAGTATGAAGATGTGTTTCTGGGTGCCGGCTTCAAACTGGCCACACAGTTCTTTATGCTGCAGGGCCTCAAGGTTGTAGAATTTGACATTTCGAGTAACCTTTCTGTAATCCAATTTGTATTTTGTTTTGTAGATCTTTTGCGCCATGCTGGCCTGCACCATACACTGTCGTCATCTGATGGTCTGGAAAATCTTTGCTCCACGCTTCATCTACGAGGCCTTGGCCACCTTTGTCAGCCTGCCCTCGCTCATTGTGGGCTATCTGTTACTGCTACGCATCAATCGCGCCGTGGACACACTCATCAAGCGCATCAACAAAGTCAAGATCAACTAAGTTATAGAAAAAACTCTTTTACTTAATAAATGGGAAAACAAAAAGCTAATAATGTTGGTGGTCTTGTTGTTTATCTTATTTATTTTTAGCTAAAATTACATAAAATTTAAACGTTACATTTCTTTCTTTCTTTTTTAGAGTTTTCCCTTAAAAAGACACAAACAAAAAGCTTTACATTTCAGTTTTTTTTCTTTTTCTTTAACGCATGGCTGACAAAAATTAAACACGAGCAAAACAGGACAAGTAAAACTTAAGTACAAGTGGAGAGCTAAGCTTGTTATTGGTGGGGGACACTCTTACATGTAAATAAGAACCAGAGAACTGCAGCGTTAAGGGGTTTCCCCATTATAACTCAAAATTCAAATTCATTCTTATCCATATTTTCGAAACGTTAAAAAGTACAGAAAAGATTAGAGGATTATTGTCAAAGTTCATTGGAAATTGGAAAGTAGCCTCTATCAACTGAATACTAAATGATATGCGAGGTTAGTACTCCAGCCCGATTTTCCCCTCTCGAAATGACAAAGTTTTTAAAAAGGAAATGGAGCTGACAATAGGAAGAGGGTACCCTCTTTATTTGAGTCAAAATCCTGACCCCGCTTGCAGTTCTCCGACTAGAATCTAAGTTTCGATTACAGCTTCTTTTATGGATTAAGTACGCAAAATAAGTAACAATGTGTAAGTGGATTGAGGATTACCAGTCACAATTGTCTCGCATGTTAATCATCCGAGTCAAGTGTTTAGACCTCAATATTTGTTTGGCTCCCCTCTCTTCTGTTTGCTTAATTTAAACATATTACAATTGTTTTGCTAATTTTATGCCAAGGTGTGTGTTTGTGTGTAGGTGTTGAGGGAGGAGGTGTAGGTGTTGGTGGTGGTGGTGGTGGTGTGTGTGGTAAAAAGAGATTCGAGTAGAACTGTTCTGTATTCTATTGGCCATTGAGCAGCAATGGCGTATTTGAAACTCCGTTTGTGGCGCCCTTAACTACAAAATCAAAAAAAAAAGAAAACACAGTCAGGCCAAAAATCATAACAAAATTTGGTAAATTTAGAATATAGAAATGAAAGGACAAGGAGTGTACACAAAAAAAAAAAGGATCCACTTCCGCTCAAGTTATATGAAAAGGTTAATTACCTCAAAACTTACTAGGGATTTGTTTATCCCACTCTGAAACCAGGGAAAATACTTTAGAATTTATCAGGCATGTTCTCAATTCAACTACTTTCGATTTCATGTTCCTGTTTATTCCAGTGAAATTGCTTTGGTTTCATGTATGTTCTCAATTCTTCAATAAAATGAACCCATTCCGCTTCGGTTTCGTTGTGCTGTTCTCAATTTCGAATGAAATTGCTTACGTTTTTACTTTCGTCACGAGAGAAACAAACGAGACGATCGAAATGGAGCATTCATAATTGAGATACGACCCTACAATATCCAAATACCAAATAGCAAACGGTCACACTGCAATGGGTTTGTTTACATTGAAAGTTTTGCTTACATTTACATTTAATTAAAAAAAGTGAATATGTAGAAGAATTTAGGTGATATTTGGAGAGCAGAAGTCATGGGCAATGCCTTAGTTGTGTTTTATGTTCAGCTGCAGCCATTGTTTTTAACAATTTAGTTGGGGTAGGCGTAAAATTTTTACTGTTTTTTCAGCTTTTACCCAGCTAAACCTAAGGTTTTTGCTGGGTATAAGCAAAAGCATTTAGTTTGTCTGGGAACTGGCTCAGCTAAGAGACCAGTCGGTAAAGCTACCCTTTTTTTAACTAGAGTTGACAACCAACTAAATCTATTTAGCTTGCCTGAGTACTAATGCTTAAGAGCTCATTTCACATGCTCTAGATAGCTGCTCAATAAAGGACAAACTCGCCATTTACACTGTTATTTGTTTAAATATGTTTTCGTATAAGCGTTCGCTTTTCTTACTTAAAGTTTACAGATTTCTATGGAACCCTTTTTCCAAGCAGAGGAGGTATGACTAGGATCGAGGTTCGTCAGGTTAACCATAAAGAAGTTTCGGTTTAGAAATATTGACGATTAAGAGCATCTCCTCCCTAATGCAGTACACAGCCTCATTAACAAAAATATCGCCGGAAAATTTTCAAAATGAATTTTGAACAAAAAAAATTGAAAAATATCGATATTTTGATATCATTTCCAGCATTTCAACTCAGTACTCGAAGTGCTATTACATACAAATTCTTCTAATATGAGGATGTAGCTGCGGCCCATGCAAGCTCTTCCAAAGATATGGAAAGACTCGGGCTAATGCTTCAGTTGCCAGAGCTTAATTGATTACAGAGAGATTAAAGCAAATCCTTTTGAAGGTATTTCTAAGAACATAATTATAAGTTGACAATAACAGAATTGGTTAGAATTTCCCAAAGATTCTCAAGAGAAAATATGGTAAACCATTTAGTTTCAAGTAATACTAAATTTGGTGCAATTTGTTACCATTTCATCATTCATTCATTTACAGAAATTTGTGCTAATATTTTCCCTTTCAATTGGAATAATTTTTCGCTAGTTCTTTTCGTGTACACTCCTTAGTATGAGAAAGGATAGCAGCTCAAATGATATTTCCTATGTACAGCGTTAAAAAGCGTTTTTTTTTGTTGTTTTTTGGTTCTGTTTTCTTTGGCTAAGCACTATGAGGATGATGTAAGCGACTGGCTCTAGTCACTTGTATCTTCATATGGATGATACTGCAGCTGTTTTTGTTCCTCCAGCAGCTGCTGTTGCTGATGCTGCTGCTTACCATGCGTGGCTGTGCGGCAGAACTTTTTGGTTGTACTCCAGTCCTCCTTTAGTGACAGATTAAACATTGAATAGTCCGGATCACCGGTTGCCTCCTTAACAATGTTTAAGAATTTGGGCATGCAGTTCTTGAGAGCATCGCCCGTTAGTGATGAGTAGGTCTCCAATAACACCAGGCCCTTGCAGCTGTAAAGGAACTCCGTTTATAGGCATTCTCCTGAATCGAGTCTCGAAAACTTACCGTGGATGACCCGGCTCCTTGTAGATATCCAACTGGAAATATTGATTGTTGATTAGGAAACAGCGTCGCTTTTTGTAGATGGTAAAATGCGCATCATCACGCTGGGCCAGCAGGTTCATATAGTCGCGATGGGTGAGCTGTGTCTTCACCTCAATGCGGGCCTGGCCATGCACATTGGGCCGACGCTGTGTGTGTATATAGCTCCAGTGGTTCTTCTGGCCGCGCTTGCGCAAACGAGCCTGTACTTTCGGTCCAGCCGATTGCAGATAATGATGCACCACATCAAAGTCCTGGAAGGGCGGAAATTCGCTATCCGGCGGGAGGGCAGCAACTGGAATGTTCCTAGTTCAGTTATTGCTCCATATTTACTCGTATAATTAAAAACCTACCCAAGTACTTGAGTTTGCGCGAGGTGGCCTGCAAACGGTCACCAATATCTATGCCAAGTTTCTGGCACACGGACTCAATCATGCGATTCATTTTGGACTCAAAATTGGTGGAGTTATCAATCACATCGAAATAGGGGTGACCCACCCAAGCGGCTGCCGATTTGTAGTCCAATTCGCGTGCCAAGTCAACGCCCTCCGAGCGGCAGGCATGATCCTGCAATGAAAAAACCCATAAGTAAGTGCCATGAATTGGGCCCAAAGATCCTAGAGAACACTGCTGCCCTTAGCCTCAACTAGAAAGCCATTTACCAACAAATTTACTTTAAACTCATTTGGAGTACCTGATGATAATGGCGTTTTCTTTTCTAGTTTAGTGTCAAAGAAAAATCAAGTGAAAAATCGCTTCAATTATGGCCAACCCACTTACCTCTGTGGAGTAGAAATCCTCGGCACCATTGGCAGCCGATACCAAATGCAAGATTTGATTATAACGATTATCTCGCAGCTCCACGGGATTCCATTTATTGCCGGCCATCATTTTCTCCCACTTCTCCTTGGATATATCTGGAAAACAAGTTCAATCAGAATTTGATCACTCAATCTCCAATTGCAGTCCACTTACAGGCACTGGCATCCATGACGCCACGATCGCAAATGATCAGACAATTCCGTGTACTCGAATTGCCCAGCTCAAAGTATGTGTTCTCGATTTGCACCATTGTGCGTATCAGATTCTCCTGGAACTTATAGGCTAAACAGCAGCAGAGAATTGGATGAGAAAAAACAACAAAGTCAGCGGTCGTTGGACTCTCTCGACTTGGTTTACCAAAAAAAAAAAAAACAACACACAAATCGAAATACAATTGCAAGCAAATTCAAATCATCAAACACACTTGTGGAGTTGATTTATGCCGAAATATGAAGGCGAAGGCAATGATGAAATGACCCCCAAAACCAATTGACTGATGGAAAAGTGATGGCACATCAAGAGACGAGCTTTTGAGTATGTGCGCCCGCAGGAACCCACTTCAGTTCTGTTTTTAATATATTTGTAACATTCGGGGAACACTTGGATGGATGAAACTGTAGGCAAGAGAATATTTCAGTAAAGTTACCACGCTCGAAACCGCCTGATTCTCGGTTATTAAGAAAGATTCAACAGTTGAAACTATTCCACAAGTTTTCGGTCTTTTAGACCAGAGATCTTCGGGTTCAGGAAATGTTTCAATGAAACCTGTGTGGAATGGAAGGAACCTTAAAAGGTTTCTTTTGTATTATAGATAACATTTTCAGAATTAATGGGAGCGACGAGGCCATTAAGTTTGCTCTAAAAATTACACATACGACCCGTGAGCTAATAAAATCTGTGCCACATCAATTTTTGAAAATATGCCAAGAAAATCGAAAAATTCGCATTCTTGGTGAAACGTTTCAGATCAGGTAATGAAGTCAGAGATGCAGTCTCTCCCCTTATCATGGTAAACAAGGGGAGAGTCCAGAAGGTTATCACTAAAAAGAAGTGTGAGTGCAGTTGCCCACCAACTGCACAATTTTTGGCCGCTATGAACAGTATAGAGACTTAGCATTCGCCATCTAGCTTCATCCTAAAAGGGTGCCCCCTCAACCAAAGGGACGAAATCAGAAATTTGGTATCACTCTACGAATGAAATTTGTTTGTTCAAAAGACACACTGCGTATGAGTAATATTAAAAACTTTCAAGTCCCGCTCATTAAAATATAACTTTGGAATTATGTCTATTCCTACCTACTTTAAGTAAGTGAAGCAGTCTCAATATCAACAATATGTTGGCATGAATCCATTACAGAGCGCCAGAATGCACAAGCATGCAGTCTAAGACCGGATCTACACGGTGTAGCAAACTTCATGAAGTTCTTGAAAAAGCTTTCGAGCGACTCCACTACACCTCTTTCCCACAAGCAAGAGCTTTTTGAAAAACTTCACAGTATAAAACCTGTCTAATGCAGCAAACCCTGGGAACCGGTTCGGTTCTTTTGGCTTGCTTGAACCGAACCTTTTAAGCTTAGGACTATCCAAAACGGAACATGAGCTGAAGCTCAACTTTTATAAGAACTTATTTCAACTGGAGAGTTAAAGCTGGTTTATAAATATGTAGATTGAAGAATACATTGGCAAACTAGAACCTTAATATTTTCAAAAAATTCGTTAAAATTTTAAAATTTGTTTACCGACCTAAGCCTTTATAAACCAAGTTTCGAAAGAAAGCCTTAGCGTGAAGGCGCCAAGAAATCAGTTCTAGAATCCAATCCTAAACTTAGTGATGGTTCCGAACTCTTGCACCGAGCCCCCCTTGCAGGTTTGTCAAAGTAAAAGCCAAGGTGGGGTTAAAGCAGCCTGCGACTTAATAAACTACCCTGGTGGCATTTGCCTCTATGAGTAACCCAATATAATAAGTCAAGCCCCCTAATCTGACTAGGATTACAGTTAAGATTGCCATAGTTCAGCTGTTTAAGTTTGTAACACAAGTTTTGTGGTGTGCTTTGACGTTGATAAGTGTTCGAAAAAACACCAGCAAAACAAAACCCATCCCCCCCTCCACCCATTTTGGCTCGGTGGTTGGTTGGTTGCTTGTCATTTGGGTGGTGAGACGGCGGGGATGGGACACCCACTTGTTGCTCTAGACAGTCGCGTGCAGTTGCGCCAAAAAAGTACCGTTCGTTAAGTTGTTGCTGCTGTCGTTCGCATTGCATTGAACTTGACTCAGCGCATCGTGTGACACAATGTGAAACTGATCGATGGACTTATGTATGTGTGTGTGTGTGTGTGTGTGAGACAGCTTTAGTGGTTTTTGTTTGTTTGTTTTTTTGTCGCGAATTCTAATTCAATTAGCAACCATGATATAAGAAAAACTGATGCATACATATATGTATATATAAATACCTATATCCCCCTCCCCCGCCCCTAATGGCTGTAATTTCGTTTTTATTGCGCAACAGTGGAAAGGTATGTGTCTGTGTCTGCCTGTCTGAGTGTGTGTGTGTGTGTGCTGGTTCTCCAACTTGAAACGGTGCTCGCTCTCAGATTTATGCAAATTATTTTTGCTTTTTTGGCGGCACATTTTAAATTACATAATTAATGCAAATTACTAGCGCAAAAAAACAAAATCATTTAGCTTTCAATTTAAGGAAATCAATCGAAAACAAAAACAACACGCAAAACAACGCAAATGACAAAAGCAACGATAACAAGTTCAAACGAGTATCTTTTTGGCAATATTCCCGACAGTATTTGTATCTATTATACATACAGATATCTATATCAAAAGGTATTTGCCGTATATATGTATGTATATATACATATATGTATGTATATATGCATGTGTGCCGTGTAGAGAAAGACAGACATCATCATGTGAAATACAGAATAATATAACTAAACTGAGCTGAGTAATTAACGCCCAACTGCGAGCAGAGTGAGTAAACATACCAAAATGATTGGGAGGTGGATCCGCGGACGGATGTATGGACGACTCGCGTCAGCAAGCACGTGACGTTGTTCAAGTGCAATAATACTACATACATATGTGGGACGGCGGTTGGATTTGATTTTGACTTGGCCATAATATATAATTAATTAGCCACAAACTCGTGCAAATAAATGAATAAATAAATAAATAATCAGCCAAAAATGAAATTGAAAAGCTGGGAAATGGGCCATGTGTGCCCCACACTCTGACATGCCCCTGACTAAATGACTATCGTAAAATCTATATTAGATTCGATTCACACAAGTGGAATAGTGAACGCTGACTAATGGGAATTGAAATGCTGAAATAAATAGAGTTTACTTGCTGGAGGAAGGATTGTACTGTATCGATACGTCGATGTTTTAAATGAAACGATATGCGATATTCCGATTCATATTTCTTAGAACGATATAACTGAAAGAGATTGTACCGGTTTTACGTATATCAAAGCTGTATTTATACGCAGTTCTGCTATGTTTTATCGATTCAGATCGGTTAGGATTGTTAAAAAAACGTTGGGTTCTAGTTTTAAATACTCCATTAAGGGTGGTTCAGTACAACAAAAAAAAAAAACCTGGGGTTAAACGGGGGCTGTGATTGTTCAGTTTACACATTGTATAATGTCTTTTTTGTGAATTTGTAGAACAGAGTTTACGAATTTAGGGTCTTCTTATTCCAACATGATCTGTTTTGTGCTCTCCGCTTGTTTTAAACTTTTAAAATATCCACAATGTTACAGAAATGGTTCCATTAAGTGGAGAGTTTAACTTGTTTTTCGTAGTAGCGACAAACTTCAGTAGAGCAGAATATTATAATATTCTAGCCGTTACATATCTTTGTGGGTGAGAATACTGCTTAAATTTATCATTTTCCTACATTTTCGAAAACCCCCCGGGAATTTCAATTAGGCAATTTCCACTGTGGACTTGCGAAACACACGTGCGGGACGACCATTTCTTGCAAATGTCTCTAGAAAACATCCACATATCTAAACATATACTAAGTTTTTGTCGTTTAAATATAAATGTCCCATTTAAGTTTTGCATGAAACGTATAAGGCTAACACATACTAGCGCAAGTTTTACACGCGCTTGGCCAAAAGCGTTTACAGAGGTTGTTAGTGGACGCGTTGTTAGTGGACACAAGTGTTGGGAATGGTGGAGACATCATTAATCAAAAAGGAAAACAAAATGAACGAAAATAAAGCACAAACGTTGTTTGCATAAGACGAATTCGGCTCAACTTATTCGCAATGAGACAACGTTGTGGAGAGGCAGATCTGTTGAAGATTTTGCTGCTCTTTCCACACACACACACGCACACACACACACATATGTATACAGCGATAAGAACAAAGGCAGTTTTTTTTTTTAAATAACAACTTCAAATCACCGCGAGCAACATTTGTTTTTGAGAGAGTTCGGTTCTGGGAGTTCCAACAACAACACACTCACCTTCGCTGCCATTTGGCTTCGAGGCAGCCTTGGCCAGGCAACGTGGACAGGATGCGGTCAGATCGATGAGACTGTGCTCCGGTGCGGCAAATGGCAGATCTTTGTAAACGTAGGTGGTGGGCGTGAGTGGGTCTAGAGTGTACGTATATACCGTTAGAACTGTTGGAAGGTGGAAGGCAGGCATGTGACCAGCAGGCCCACCTATCAGCACAATTCGTGTATATCTTATCGTTGGAGCCCATTAAGTAATTTAGATACTCGTCGTCCTCCCCCATTTAATTGCAAATCCATAAATACGCAATTGACAAATTATCATTTAGGAACATTCTGAGGCAAGCAAAATTGCCCCGAGTCACGCAATTCTCGAGTCAGAAGAAGGATACTGGGGCAAGAGTATTACGTAAATGAAATTTCATTGAAGACTTGACGTGACTTTCTTGGTCTGGGGGCGGGGCAGGGTGGGGTGGGGGGGCCTAAAATACTAGCTAAACTATCTGGCAGCAGTTGCTCGCTCGATGTATTTAAAAATACATTTTGCAGAACGTCTCCTATATATGTGGTTGGATGCTTTGTGTTGGTCTCGAAAGTAAATATTTTGTTTTATTTTCGTTCGAGAACATGCTTCAACGAACTTGACAATGTGTTTTTGCTTGCAAAAGTAAAGTCCACTTTCCTCTCTCTGGGCCAACAGTACTTACCCTCTTTCTCGGTCAGATCGGAGAACTTGACGCCGCCACTAGAACAGGTTAAGGGTAGGGAGAGAGAGAGAGAGAGAAGAGAAAAGGTGTAAATCCTCAATTAGTACATTCTTTGTCCAGCTCACAGATCGTTAGATCGGTTCTACAGCTTCAGTTTATTATTTACTATTTAAGTTTAGTTGATAAAGTATAAGTTTTGTTTTGTATGCAAGGCAAAAGTTCTTGGAAAAACGCAAAAAAAAAAACTCAAATCGTATGCCGCACGAACAACATGGAGTGTTCATTGTTGGCAGCATCATTATTAAAGGAAAGCGAGCCAAGGCTACTCGTTGCCAGTCCCCGGGGTGGTGGATGAGCATCCCCGGTTGGCGTCTTTCGCTTGGACTTGCTTTTGGTTTTTCAACATTTTTTGATTGATATATTTTTTTTTTTTTGATTTTGGATGTGAGTGGATGGATGTGTGGAAGGCATTTACCTGAGTAAGACAGTGGCCGTTTCAGGCACGCGGAATACCTGAAAATATTTAACATGCTCATTGCTTTGTTTCGAGTTACGAGTTTTCGTGGGTGGTGGGCAATAATTTAATTTCTTTTATAGAATAATAAATGGTAACTGTCCGCTTGGATGATTGATTGATAGGTTGATTGATACAGATATGTATATATATATATATTATGGGCACTACTTACAACTGCCCAAAACTGGCCCCAAAAAAAACACAAAACAAATTAAAAACCAAACGCAACAAAGTTTCAAGCTTTAAGGCGTCAATTTCTAAACTGAGTATGGATTCTACAATAGATAATTGCCTTAGACTAAAAGCCAAGACCCACCAAAGATTTTAAGGGAATGATTATAGCTACAGGACACTCACCTTCCATCCCAGGTTCTCAAAGAAGGTGCAGAGTCTGGATTGTCCAGTGGTTTTGCCACCACAGGGACCTGAAAAATGATACAAAAAGTAAATAATTAAAGTTTTGGCATATTTAAGTGGTTGAAATGGTTTGGAACCGTTTTTCACTTTTGAAATGGCTGAGAAAACTGTAAAATGTAACTTAATTCTTTGTGAGATTTGAATCTGACTTAGGGAAATTAAAAAGGTGGGTTATGGTAGCCTTGGAACCATTCCTTTTCTCAAATCTGGACTTAAAATACCCCAAGAGGGCCTGAAGATGATGTACCAGCCAGAGAATTCAGTAGAACCTTAATTGTATTGGCCAATAGCTTCACAAATTTGATGTAGGTTAATGAAAGAGGGCCTTATAGATTCCTTGAAACCTTTATTATTATACAACAAACAGACTTCTCTTAAAACTTGGAACTTAAGAGTGTGTACCATAGCAAATAACCAACCTAAAGGTAAATTTTCGAGTATAAGACCTGTATTCCAACAAATTTAGTCAAATTTCGAAGTTAGTTATCAGAAATGTGCTTTATGAATATCTGCGAATCTCAGAAGTACCCTAGAGAATGTCTTTTAGATAGCTCAAGATTGTGAGTAAGAGAGTGAGAACATAAGATACACCTTGCCGGTTGTTTAATGTTAACATCAAACAGAAGTACAACTTCAACACAAAAACGACGATCTAAAAGTACAGTCTAATACCACTAAGATGGACAAACTTACAAGACCTTACACGAACAGGTCTCTAAACCCAAAAAACCACGTTAGAAGTAGCTTTTTCGGGAATGGTCTTTACAAAAAACAATTTTTAGGTACGTTTTCTCATGTTCTTCCTCCTTAATCTGACATGTTTAACCTACAAAATTTATATATATCAAGCTAAGTTTGCAAAAACTGTATTTTAACTTCTTAACATACAAAAAAAGGATATTATAATATATACTTTGAATGATTTAGGGCCGTTTTATAATCTTCTACATAGAATTAGGCATAGAGAACTATTTCATGATAAGAAATAAACTCAGAGATACCAGCAGGGTATAAAAACTGAATTTGCATTTCAAAGTGAACCAGAAATTCAGCACACAATTGTCTAAAACTCTAGTTAAATAAGCCAATTCAAGATTAGTGCAATCAATAATTGAATATTCTTTTGTTCTAAAGAAGTCTACAAAATCCATCAATACCACTGGCCATTGAGTCATAAAAGATTGTGGCCAGTTCAATCGCCTTCTATTTGGTTTATTTTGTGCATCATATCAATTGTTGAGATCGTTTTTCGTTAGGTTCTCTGACCCTGACTGCAATTACGAGTATCTTCATGGTCATGGGGCGTCACATTGCATTTTTGTGTATGTGTGCATTGAAGAGGAAACGAAATCGAGTTCTAAATTGATTGTGAACTGTGCCCCAGAAATGCAATTCGAAACTCAACTCAATCGTCTGGGAATGGGTCTTAAAATAGGCTTACAATTGTCTTGATAGTATTTATATTTATTTATCAATGGCATGTCCCACGTGTATTGAACCCCCCCTTAGTTTAATGGATGGGGCCTGCCTTTTATCAGCTGCGTTATATTTTCTAAAACTTTTCTTCTGTCTGTAATCAAATATTTTTGTTGAGTGAGAGAGAGGGGGGGAGAGACACTAAAGGAAATGAAGAATCTAATTGCGATAAGGCACAAGGACAGATATATGTAGTTAGGCATTTAGTCGTGGGTAGATCTATGGGTATCACAATATTTCAAACAATCTATTTTCTTTGTGTCCAGACGGCGCAGTTTACTGAAAGAAGAATCCCTGAGCCACAGGGATAAAGGAAATGTTCTTACTTTCGACCCTATTATGAACCCTATATACCTACACTACAACCCTATATAAGTATACATTCTTATTGAAGCACATCTGAATTTTGTTATATACAAAACCCTTAAGTGTTTAACAATAAGTCTAGGGCTATCATAAAGGAAAGATTGAACGATTTCCATATATTTTTGGATCTGTTTTCGGATCCAGTCCTAAGAAAACAACGATTCAGCTTCTGAGCCTTATTCGCATAGTTTCTATTTAAGGCTCCAGCGCGAATTTCGGTTAAGTGATCTGCATCTTACTCAAGTTATAGTTAATCTAAAATAGGAAATATCGGAATATGGTAAATATCGTGAACCGATTTAAGCGATTTTCTGAATAACCTCAGGCTTTGTCGCTACTGATTATGAGGAGCTTATGTACACGACCAAGTTACCATTCGTGGAATCAATATCGCGCATTGATGTTATCATTTTATTGAGAACTGTAGATAAAAAAAAGCTGGCGAATGAATCAGTCTGAGTATAAGGGTGAAAGTAGACTACTTCTTTTCTCATTGATCAACCCACTTTCCTGCTAATCACTGCTGCCCCCTCTCCTTAAGCATGCTTGAAATCTTATGATTAGACCACGCGCCAGCCAATTCCGTTGTGGCGGCCGGCTCATATGATTTTTAATTTAGGACTGGTTTTTTGTCTTTTTTTGAATGGGCTATAAAATTTATGTTAATGGAATAACAACACAAAGAAACGCCGGTAGCCGCTGCCGCATGCCTAATTTGGCCATTATCTTTAAATAATCCGAAGCACTAGCATTCGCAGGGGAAGCTGCTGCGCACAGGAGCCACCCCTCCGGCAAGCGGGCAGGCTCGCTCGTGACCTTGACACAATTTCGTAAACAAATTCATTGCGCGGGTAGCAGGACACTTGTAACAGATACACAAAAAAGACACCAATGGGAATTTTCCAAACCCAAGTCCAACACTTACCGCCTGTTAGAACAATTCTGTAGACGCGCTTATCCTTCTTCGTTGTGGAGCCCAATTTAATCAACTTTAGAGCGGGCACGGCACTTGGTTTTGGCGACGTTGAGGCTGACTTGCTGTCCTCCAACTCCTCCTGATGCTCCCGCTCGGTGCCGCCATTCGTGGTGGTCATCGTCGGCGTGGTGGCCGCCATCGTAGTCAGCACCGACTGCGGCCCATTGCCGTGGCTAGTCGTTGTCAGAGCAGGTGCCATTAGCTGGTCGGCTGTTGTTGCCATCTTCGTCGCGCAGCAACAGCTGATTTATGTGTATCCTGGCGCCTTTTGTCTTATAAAACTCTTCTACAGCACCCAATAGTGCACGTGCCTCTTGCCTTTTTAAGGTTATGATGGTGACGAAGACAACGTTGGGTCGTGGACTGCAAAATCTGCGCAATTGATAATTACATACATATTCTTGGCGTTGATATTGGCAAAGCTACCCAGTTCTGAGCGCTATAGGTCTTCCAATTCGCGCGGTTACCGGAATGCCGCCTACAACTGGGTCTGGCTGGGACGGGGATTAGTTGCGATGGGACTTGATTTGAATGATATGTCAAGCGACAACCTCGGGGTCAACATCAAGAACGCAATTGTTTTGTACCACATCCGAGTTTTTGGTTATCAAAGTTTACTGGCTTTATAATTGTTGGTCAGCATTTTGTTGTAGTTGGAGGCGAACTGAGACTGAGAACGACACCGCATCCGATATAAATACACGGCAGACAACTATATGGAAGTGGCGCAAGTTCCGACTGGCCCTTTATAGCGCTTTGGGCGAAGAATGCCCTAACGCGTTTATCGGTGGGCGATAATACCAAAAAAGGGTAACCGCCTGACATTTCGTGGTATTTTGGCATTGACAGTCAGGGACTAGCGCGTTTATAAAAATTAATTAAATTGACCACAGTTTATCGCAGGGGATGGGATCAGAAGACTGAAAATAAAAATGGCTAGTTATTTTCTAATGCAGCTTAATTTACTTATCGCTTAGTGTGCTTATAGCTTAGTTAGGTAAATGAACTTACTAGTTCATGAGGTTCATTTTATTTGGTATTTTTAAGTAGGCAATTTGCGGTCACCTCACTTAGCCAATTTATGGTCACACAGTTATTTGTTTACAAAAGTCGACGTCTGCTATGTTAATTTATGGTTAACCCGGCCTGCTGGTGTATGTTAGGATAATAACTACATCAATAACAATCTTATCCTATCGAGACAGTCGGCCCAGCCCATACGAAAATATTGAAAGCAATATTAAAATTATTCACTATTGAAGTAAACAGTCTTCTATATAAGTCTTCGCCCATCTTCAACTTTATATTCTTTCCTTTTTTTTAGGAATCACCATGTACAGCCTTAAGTTCACCTCATACGTATCCAAAAAGGAGGAAGATCCACTTTCGAACAATCTGGATGATGAGGAACTCAAAAAAAAGATAAAAAAGCTGCAGAATAAAATGGAAGAGATTTTATATAATCAAGGCGAAATCATATACCTCCTGGGCCAAGTGTCCAGCAATTCCTACACATTTGAATCCATCGAGGCGGAGATGGAATACTTCCCCGTCAGAGATCCAGCAGACCTGGCGAAATTGGATGCGGAATTAGCAAATCCCAGAAACAAATATGTAAGCACAACAACTCCGAGCACAATTTACGAGTATAATACAACAAAACAGATTCTCTTGTTTATAGATACCATTAATGAAACGTATATTACAACCAGAAGGCACCACAGAGCCGCTGAAGAAGAACTTTTCGAATTTGTTTGGGAAGGAAATTCTGATGCAATACAACTACGAAGGAGTTAGTAATAAGAAGCAATTTAGACAGTTCAAAAATATCAATAGAACTATGTTCGGTAAGCACAAAGAACAACATACAATTAAACTCTATTTCAACCATTTTTATTACAGAACTTATAAAGAGAAATGGCTATACCGAATCGGAGTATGTGGCTGATGTTCGTGTAGCCTTTCGATTATTCAAAGCTCGTTATCATAAGCAGAAGCACGATGAGAAAAAGAAGCTAGAAATAAGTAAGCTGGATGACTTACTGGGGTCATCGTGAAAATAAACTTTTCCTGTGTGGTAAACACGAATCTAAATAATAGTATTTTAACTAAAGTACTAATTTATTTAAATATATTTTTGATGATTAATGGAGTTTATGGGATAAAACCCTTGAAAGTATGCAGTCTTGTTGGTCAAAAATATGCAAACGATGGGTCTTATGGGTACAATCACACTTGTACTTAGTATTTTCACATTTGATTTATTTTTACGTGTTATTTTAGCTAGGTACAAGCAATTCGAGGATGAGACCAAGTTAAACAACAACACAAGAGCTAAAAGTCATGTTTCTGTTAATGGTTTCCATTATTTGAGCAGCAAAATTCTTCGATATCAACGATTTTCTAACAAATTTCAAATATTCGACTTGAGTCTCACGATGTATCGCTCCGAATTCACTTTCACTCACAATTCGATAGTGCCAGCTCTAGCCATACCCAGCCTATCGACTGTTCTATCGATAACATCAACACCACAACTACAATCCTCAGTTCAGTTCTAAAATTAACGCGTAGTTTTTGTTTTAAATTAGCCATGTGCGGGCGTGCAATATACAGAAAATTATTATAAAAATTAGGAGACCATTTCGACAAGACAACTAACAAATACGGGCAGTGCGTGTGTGAGTAGATTTTCACACTACTACAAACAAACCACGTAACTGCAACATAACATGTGTGAGCGCGAGTAAGAGAGAGAGAGAGCAATGTCAATTTTGACAGAAGAGTAGCTCTCCCCCAACCAGCTGTGCGAGGTCGTGGCCCCCCTCCTACAAATAAAAAATAGAAAAATTAAAAACAAAATTTACCAAATTTTGCTGTCTACAAATTCATTACGAAACGAGAGGAGTACGAGACGAGACGAGAACGAATTCAAAATTGTTTGTTTATCAACTTCTGCATTAATCGAGCGTGTTATGCACATTTTAAACCCGAGCAAACTCAAGTGCATAATTTTATCCAAACTGCGTCACACTTGGAGACTGTTTCTATTTGTGACGACACATCTGTTAAATAGGATCTACAAGGCGAGGCTGCCATTCAAACGGCAGCAGAAGCTCAACCACATCCCCAACAACAACAATAACAACATAATGGAACAGGACCTTCCAGAGGAGGGTCAGGGCCAGGGCCAGCAACGGCCGCAGGAAAACGAGAACCTGGAGCTGGCCCAGGCTGAGTTCGTGGCTCGCTTCCAGGCCATTGCTGCCGTCGAGCCCATGGATGCGGCCAGCGACTTGGAAAACGAGGATGCTGACGACGAACTTGAGGTGGATGACGACGATGATGACGATGTGGATGTGGACTACGGTGATTCCGATTCGGATTCAGAGTTTGAGGAAATGTATTCGGATGAGTCGAGCAGCTCTAATGACGAGGATGAGGTCAACGCCAACAAAGATCTCTCCCTAAGCGAGCTGAATGTGTTCCTAACACCCGAACAGCAGCAGCAGCCACAACAGCCCAAGGAACTGCGTCCGTATAGCTTCCAGCCTCTGCGTCTGGTGAAATGCCATTACAAGGAGAAGCATTGCACTGGTGGCTTTCCCCTGGCACGCAGCGGTCATCGCATAATTGCTTCCAACTCGCATCTGTACTCGCTGGGCGGCTACAATCCGCGCAGTGCACTGACTGCCTCACGGCGTGGCCGTTGCCTGCTCTTTCAGGAGCTGTGGAGCTATAATTTTGCCACCAAACGTTGGAAATTGGAATTGAATGCGGACAATACGGATAATATGCCTGTCGAGCTGGCCTCCAATGCATTGACCATTCACAATAACGTGTTGATTGTAAGTATGGATGTGTTCACACACACACACACACACACACGCACACACACAGTATTAAATGAGCGAGTTTGATTGTCTCTTTGTTTGATGTTAGAGAAAATTCCCCTTACCGCCCGACCCGACCGCCCCGCCCTGTCCCGCTTTTGCAGATTTGCAGTAAAAACTAGTTTTCATAATTAGGTTGGAAACCATAGAGATTAGGGGATTTTCAAAATTAAAATTCAGAAATTAGTCCAGCTCTTAACCGAAACTTTGCGTGCTTTCCTCCCTGCAAATGGCTCTGAGGATATTTCTGGAAAAAGCAACCAAAGTTAGGTCAGGAAGGTTTCCTAAATCTAGATCTATCTGAGGGTGCAAGCCTCTTTGGATCAGAACGCTTGAGAATTCCAGGATAATCTTGAAGAATTTCCGTCTCTAACTATTCTGCATATCATTTAGATCCATTTTTGTAATAAATCATTCTTAAATTCTACTTTATGAGGTTTGACGACGAAGGGTGAACCATTTAATATCGCTTCAAATCGATTTACATAACTTCCCGATCCCAAATTGTAAGTTCACACCCGTACCTACTCGATTCGGCAGGTAATTTAGGGTAGTTTCCTCATCATTTCATTATTTAAAAGACTCCAAACAACTTTAGAAACTGGTTTTGAGCGGAAATCCTTAAAACAGGCTCATGTAGGATTATCGGGTTTCTTTTTAACGAACCGAAACACCACCAAGTTTTGGAAAAAGGTTCGGTTAGGAACAATTTATCGAAAAGTTCAGAAAATCAACTTCTAAAGTCTCTAAAGATGTTTAAATGTTCTCTTAAGTTACTGAACCAAGAACCAAACCAAAAACCTAAGTTTAAAGCTTTAAAAACCAATCCAAGAGCTGAATCTATCAAAATAGATGAATGTTTCTTTCCAAATACTCAAATGGCTTAAGGTAAAAGCTCAAACAAACGTTACATCTTCCCCTTCACTTCTCAATTTACTCTGTAATTTGTAGAAGATATGAAAGAACTCTCCAAACTTAGCATTTTGACCAATTCTCTAGTTTCGAGTTGCGCCCCCATGCCACGCCCATTGCATTTGTATGTTTGTTCGAGCTTTGCTTTTGGGTTACCTTTACGCCCCTTTTTGCTTTGTTTATGCATTCTAAACATACGAAAATGTCGTTCATAATAAACAAACCCAGAAACCCAAAACAGACGAACCGACTACGACATGGTACGAACCCCCAAACAGCTGCCAGGGCCATTGGCCGTCTCTTTTGTGCGCATGCCATTAGAGGGCATCCCTTCCCCCCTCTACAGCTTTCTATGTATGTATGTATTAGTGTATTTTAGTTACGACGCAGTTGTTGTTTATGCTACTGCATGCAACAACTTGTTTTCCAACTTTTCCCCCCTCAATGGAAAAGCCAAAACATTGTGGCCAACTAAGCGCGCGCTTTTTTCTCTGCTGTTGTTGTTTTTTTTGTCGTTTCTTGTTTGAGGAAAACGTGGTGGTGGCTGCCTTGGCATTTCATGCTGGCGTTGGCCAGCAAATATGTATGCCCTTTCCAATGCATAGTCCACAATTAGTTTTAATTTGATGATGAATCATTATTGCCCAGATACATATTCATGTATACAACATACTAAGAGACACATGTTTCCGCTTATCGCACTGCCCAATGCATAAGTGCTGCGCCGCCTCAGCCTGGAGCTGATAAGCATGGGCTTCTTTGTTACTTTCTCAAACAGAAATATCTGCTAATTGAATGCAACGGCAGAGCAATGTCAGGGCTATGCATGCCTCTCGCTTCCGTTCCGAATTTGGATGCAGTATGCATAAAACACAGTCTTAAAACTGGAATGGGTCTTTAGAATTTGATGAATACCAAGGTTGTGGGGGTGAGAAGAGCTGGAGAAACATCGTTTTATGCATATCCATGCATTTCTGCATATTCTGCATATATGCCATCCAATAAATCCATTTAATTAAGTGGGACCACAGCCGAAATGAAAGCTAAAACAGTTCTAAAACGCAGTTCACTTGATTAAATTGATATATTTTAAGGGAAATAATATATATCACTTCTGTCCAATCAGCCCCTTAACCCTCCTTGTTTAAAAGAAACCTCAAAAATTCTTTCTTGTGTGTTTCGAAAACTAATGCGGTTTCTGAACCTCCTCTAAATACCATGAAAACAACTCTGCACTTAAATCCGTTAAAAAAAAACCGGTTTAAAGGTAAAAATGGATCATGTTTCCATATTTTGGAATCTACAGAACTACTTGGAAGGGTTTGAATTGTACGACACAAATCCCGCTGATAAGGGAGTGTGGGGATGATATTTGTAGTTCAAAAGGAGTCCACCAGAACGTTGTCTAGAAATATACTTTCCATAAAAACATCTATTCACCACCATTCAAGTGATAAACATCGCTACAAAAGATTTTGATCGCTAAACTCGATACATAATCTGCTATGGCTGGCGGATTATAGCCCAAAGATCTCGGCATCAGACATTGTCTGAGAGATACCAAGAACCCTGAGCTGTATTCCAACTAGAAAGAAGTAGGTGCGACCAAGAAAGCCCTGAAATTCAAATTCAAATACTCAATTCAGACTCAGAATACGGACAATCAAGCCCTTCAATATCAACCAACAGGTCTTATGTACATAGAGGACAGGTCTCGCATAGGGCAGCTTTAAATTCCTTACCCAAAAGGACACTGTCGGCATGCCATCAGTTGGTTATCAACATTTCCAATCCCACCCTGCTCTCCTTAGACCCATGCTTGCTCTTGAGAGCTGCAGACTACCTATAGGTATCCCCTTCAACGACTTGTGCTAATGATGCAGATATTAGACAGAGAGGTATACTTACTTTATCATACTTTGCCCTGAGACGAGAACGAGAACTGAAATTCCTTGGACTTCACTGTCTGTCTACCTTCCAACTAGCAGCCATATCTCCCAGACGAACCTCAGCCTCTACACAGAACGGAATATGCACTCCAGCAAGCTTCTCAGGAATAAAAAAATTTAAAAAAACCGTCTTCTTCAAGCCAATTAATTGCACAGAGGTATTTCGTAAACCCAAGTCGTGAACCAAAGCATTGAATTCAAAGGTTCTAGAAACCGGATTGAAAGTTGGACGGCTATGAACCTAGACCGGACCTAAAAGGACCGTCTACGTAAATGTAATAGTGTTAAGGAAAGGTACTGCAGCATCACTGAACATTGGGAAACTGGAAAAAATGATTTCCGTGACTAACAAATCACAAAATCGCGAAATAGCAACCAAAATTACCCATCTTAGAAAAAAACTCGAAGAAACTGATTTCAGTTTTAGCACTTTCGCTTGTATTTAAGTATAGGACCCTGCTAATAATCCTTTGAGAACCCTATAATCCCTGTTCCATAGTTGAAGTTATCGCTCAGTATTAAAAAGATACTAGAATATCAATATTTGGGAGTGGAAACTATGTCCATCGTCTGCTATGGGTACTTCTTGTATTCAAGAAGAAATCCCCAAGGGTTATACGAATCGTTGACACCCAATTCCCTTACGAATCGCACTGTTATAGGAAAGATGGAAAACGGATTTTGCTTAATAACTCACAAATTTCCATCTCTACTCCCTTTCATTCCCAACAGTCCCATGGCGGCACTGGTTATCCCTTTGGTGAATCTTGCTCGAACGATTGCTATGTCTATCGTCCGGGACATGTGGCTAATGCGGTTGGCTTACCCTCACGCGTGGACCGTCTAAAGGTCACAGGTGATTTGCCCACTGCCCAATATGGACCCGGAATTGTTATTCACAAGCATTACTTGTACACAATTGGTGGAACCACGGGCTTTGATTACACTTGCGATGTGTATCGCTTGGACTTGCGTACCAAGGTGTGGGAGAATGTCTACATAAGTCGGCCAGAGATGCGTGACGATCCGGAGGGTCGCTACCGCCATGAGGTTGTGTACGATGGAAAGCATATCTATGTTTTGGGCGGCGGCACTTCGCATTCGGTGTACGATCTGCAGCGTATACCGGCATATAATTTGGAGGCCAATTGCTGGGATTACTTTGACACATATCCCGATCGCAGGGCCATCGAGGATGAGGCAAACAACAGAGGGTATCCCAAGCCACGCAAATGCTTCTCTTGTGTGCAACATGAGATGTCGAATGGGGACATAGAGGCTTTCATCACGGGAGGATTGCAGGTGAGTAGCGCGCCATAACAGAGTAGATTTGCTGGTGTTAACCATAGCCGCCACTTTCAGGGCGATTTCTCCACATATTTCTCGGACATTTGGAAGCTGAACTTGCGCACCAAACAGTGGGCACGCATTGTGACGGCCAGCCTGCCCCGCCCCTTGTATTTCCACTCGGCCGCCCACTCGGACAACGGCTGCATGTATGTCTTCGGTGGCATTGAGTACAACGAGAAGGAGATGCGTCGCCGCAATGATCTCTTCAAGATGTGGATGACCATACCAAAGCTAAGCGAAATGTGCTGGGATGCCATAACCTATTATAATGATAATCTCGATCGGTACGATAATAGAACTTTGCTGAGCGCTGGCATACCCAAGAACTTTAGCCAGCGCCTGCCCAAGGAGCGCAGGAGGCTGCACACGAAGCCGGACGTCACCATATCGCTGTACTCGAATCCAAAGCGTGCTCGCTCCACCATGCAGTAGGCACGAGACCTATAAATAAATCAGAGTATGCGGAGATGGTGGCTACGCCTCGCTATATATATATATATATATATACATATATCGACCGATTTGAGTTAGCAACGTTATTGTTTTTAAAGTGTTTTTGATTTTTGAGCGCGCGCTGTGATCGAATACGAAGGACATTTATATTTATATATATATACATGTATGTATTTTGATATCTCGAAACTTGAGAGGAAGGCGGAACATGTTAAGCATGTAAATAAGTTTGTACATTAAGTTTAGCTAGCGGAGCACCACAGGCAGACAGTAACAGCGCACACACACACACACACACACCAACCACACCCTCCTACCTAACCAACCCAACCCTACCTAACACCGCCCCCTTTGACCTTTTTCAAAATAGAACTGCACTTTTTATTCAACTCCAACTTCACCCTCTCGCACCACCACCCCAACCCCCCCTCTTGCATTAAACAAACACCAATATGTTGAAGGCTACACCAAACAATGTCATATAGAGGAGGCTCACGCCTCCGATGTATCTTTTTTGTCAAAGTGTACATAAAATATTTAGCCATAGTAAGATTTAAATCATCTAATCTTAAGCTTGAAATCTTTACTGCGTTAGCATATAAATAAGAAGGATATGGAAGGAAGAAAACAAAAATATAAACAAGTTTGCTCGATATTATAATACCACACACCCACACCCCCCTACCCCCCTCAAGACTAAAAATTTGGTTGATTTAAGTTTAATAAAGAAAAAAAAAACGGAATAAAAATTGAACATTTTTAATGTAACCCATCGAGGACAGGATGACCCAGTTTCTAGATGATGTCATGCGCATTTGCCAATTCCCTCAACCATGCAAGCACCCTGACCGTGGACTCAACCAGAACTGCGTAGAAACCAGGTACAGCGATGGCATTTGGGAGAATGCTTGTTGTTTGGTGGTGGAAAAGTCTGTCAGACTGTTGCTGTCCGACACAGCTTGGGGGGGAGAAATGGGGTGGGTAAGAAATGCAGTTTGGTTTTTAAGACGTAATAGCGCCGTGACCTGGTTTATCATCAGCTTGGGTCATGACGTCATTCAAAATGTAAACATTAAATGCGTCTTGATGATGTGGGAAAAGCCGGAAGTTGAGATAAGACAAATTGCTAAGAGATAAGACAAATGTTTAGTTGAAGTGGAGAGAAGGAGGGGATTAAAATAGGTAAAATTGGATGCGACCCTTAAACGATTGGTACGCCTTTCTAAGGTTTCTAGCTTAAACTTCCCCGAGCAGTGCTCTCATTTAAACAGTACAATCTACTCCCATACTTAGAATTACTGTGAAACTTGGAGGTGTGCGACATATCTAAGGGGTGCCACAGGTCAGAGACGGCATCACTTACTATCATAAGTGTTTTCCATTTAAAAAATTAACTTAAATTTGCTAAGAGTTGCTGCTATAAACAATGATTTCAATATCTTATATGGTAAGCTGGATCTTAATCTTGAGAAAACTCTTCAAAAACACCGAAAACTCATTTAGAAAAGTGTCGTTTCGATGAAAATAGAAAAACGAGAAAGCTAAGCTAACTTCGTCTGTGCTTGCAAGTGCTCGCTTAAATACCATCAAAAAATACTCTTTTTTCCCATTTTCCGACTGATTATTCCTATGGGAGCTAGTGAGATATAGTCATCCGATCCGGTCGGTTCCGACATATTAGTAGTGTGCAGCAAAAGAAGACTCTGTGCAAATTTCAGCTCTATAGCTTTAAAACTCAAAGCTCAAACGACTCAGTTCGTCACCCTGATCAAGAATATATAGTTTATGGTTTATGGTATAACAAGCTTAGAAAATATTCACTAGAAACGATTTGCACCTTAACTGTAGTTTCACAAAACCCCGCCAAGTATCGATACACTTTCGATTGCTTTCCTTGACTATCGATATACTGCCGCCAGTGACATCACTATTGCAGGCGTAGTTTGCTTGTTTTTGTTTATTTGGTTTGCTTAAAAAGACTATTTAAAATGCTGAAACCCAAAGCTTTGACGCAGGTCCTTAGCCAGGCGAATACGGGCGGTGTGGAGAATACGCTGTAAGAGATTCTCTGCCATGAAAATACCCAATACTCACTCACTTGTTTGGTTGTATTCTCTTCCTCTTCCCACAGTCTGCTCAGTCAGGAGGGTGCTCTTCTGGCCTACTCTGGGTACGGGGATGCACGCATAACGGCCGCCATAGCCAGCAATATATGGGCAGCCTATGAGAAGCATGGACGTAATGCTTTTCGCGAGGATCGTCTGACCTTTGTGCTGATTGACTGCGAGTGTGGTCATGTGGCCATCACACAGGTAGGCACTCCTAGGAGTTGAAGTTGGTTTTTGTTATTTCCCGTTTGCTCTCCCTCTCTCTGCAGGTGGCCAGTGTATTGCTGTGCCTGTACGCCAAGGAGCATGTAGGCCTCGGCATGTTGAAGCAAAAGGCCATGTCTCTGGCTGCCTATTTGGAGAGACCCCTAAAGCAGATCTCAGCCTCTTAATGTTTAATAAAATATTAAAAGTTTAGCCTAAGCTTTCCTTGATTTGGTTAATATTTATGTGGCGGTCAGGTTTTATTTTCTTCTGTAGAGTTTTTCCAATCCAAAAAAAAGTAGTTGATGGTATAAAATGCTGATGTAATTATTCGATGGCATACAACTTCAGGGTGCGATCCATGCTGGTGGAGGCCAGATACTGGGCATGCTTGCCGAAACGAACGCCCGTGGCCAGTGCAGTGTGGTCGTTGAATATCTTCAAGTCCTGCCATTGCTTGCAAAGGTAGACCCTGGAAAAGAAAACAAGAGGGGGAGCACAAAGAATCAATATTGGGCCTTGGTAACCAAGATAAACAAACGCACAGTTCGACATGGATAAGTTTAGGAGAAGAGTCTATCGTAAATATGAGGGTAAGTTTTTAATTTAAATTACTGAAATTCCTTTCAATTACTTGCTTGTTTTGGCCAGACTTCATACGTCCCCAGGGTCATATAGAACCAGCGGCACCCAAGCCCATTAACTTAACCATAGATGACTTCAATGCGGTGGGTGTTTCTCCACTTGGTTACTTGATATACTCAATTATATTGGCAACTTTTATCTAGCGCGGAGAAATAGCCAATCCACGTGCTCCTTGCGTGGTAACCACCATAGATCCGGATTACATTGAAGATGCCAGTCTACAGCGTTTGGCCAAGAAGTTTCGCATGAAAACGTAGGTTGGACCTGGGTTAGTCTTCCCCTTCTATAACATTCAGTGTAATTTCTATGCCAGCGACATTTTACTACTTCGCGACATAACAAGGAATAGATTCATGTACTATGCCACTCAAGAGATGTTCCTGGACAGACAACGCGAGAAGGAGCACCAGGAGAGACTCTATCAACAGGCTGAAGAATTTCACAAGTTTGCCGATGATTCGCTCAAGAAAATGGAGGCCAATGAGTTCAAGAAAATGCTCGAGGCGCAACAGCAATTAAAAATTTTGAAAGAAAACAAAGTGGAGGAGGAGCTGAACCAGGTGAAGTTGGAGCATCAGCGTGTGCTAATGGAAGTGCAAGAGGTCTATGGACGTTTTCAATATTTGCTCAAGTTGATTAGCTACTTTGATGACACCGTTGAGGAGGAGGAGGAGGAGGATGTAGGGCAGACACCAACTGCCAGGCTAACTCTACCCCAAGAGATTGTCTGCATGGAGATAAGTGAACGCAATCCAGCTGGCTTGGAGCAGGTAAAGAAGGTGCAAGATTATATGGAACGTGTGGTAAGACCATATCTGGCCAAGCGTCATCATCTGAACGCCGAGATATGGATTAAGGGGTATGAAAGGAATCGTTTGAAGGTGTCCAACTACAATCGTCGGTTTACACACTTGGCTTTGCTCAATCACATCGTGGGCATACTCCATGACAAGGCGGTGGGTAGTAGGGATTACCCTTAAGGATTATCCCATTCTGATATTCCCCTTACAGCAAAAGACCTATGAACGCCAGGTGAAGGGTGCAGTGTTTCTAAAGGATCCCGAGTTTCTACAACGCCGGGTGAATGCCCTGCAAAAACGTGCCCAAGAGCTGTTGCATGGCTATGAGCAAAGCTACTGCAGGGAGTAAGTGCCTCATTCATTGCTTAATCCCTTAGCTAATTCTTTTGACTTGCAGCAAGCTTAACATCAAGCTCAACAGCATTGTGCCCGTCATACTTAAGCACATACAAAACAAGGTGCAGCCGCAGCAGCAGGAGGAGAACGGCTCAATCGCACAGCAGACTCCTTCCGCTGCCGCTTATGAGGATGAGCAGGACACTACTCTGTCCAAGGTGGAGAAAATCCAGGAGCATGCTTTGGTAAGTCTTAAGGCAGCGTTTCCCCTTCCCTTTCTAATATACAAAACTTTCTAAGGAACTCTTGGCCAAACTGGACACCATTCCGCCCGGTGAGCTGCGCAGTTTGGAGCAGCGTGTGCGTCGTCGTATGGCAGAGGAAAAGGAAATGTCACGTCGTGCCTTGGTCAAACAGAATCGCTTGCACAACTGGATGGAGCACTTTAAGAAACATCATCGCCTGCAGCAGGCTCAACGCGGAAAGCGTAAATAATCAAATAAAATCTCACACTCACCTCACATCGGTGCCTGCAATGGCCAGATAGGTGCCACTCTGATCAAAACACAAGTCCTTAACCTCATAGCCATCGTCCAGTTGAATCGTCTTGAAATTCTTCAGTTTACGCAAATCCCACAGCTTCACACAGGCATCATCGGCCGCCGTGGCCAGGTAGTAACCGTTCTCCGAGAAGGATATAGCCGAGATGGGACCCGTGTGGCCCGGGAAGTTGGCCACATTGCTCTGCTCCTTCAAATCCCAGATTTTAACCTGCGAGTCCATGGTGCCGGTGCCGAAAATCAAACCATCCGGATGAAACTGAGCCGTTGTCAGACCCACCTCGGCCGTGTCAATCACTTTGGTGAGCAGACGTCCCGTGCGTATGTCCGAGAAGGCCCAGTGCTTGTCCGATGAGGTGGACAGCAAGTAATCACCGGTGGGATGTAGGGAGAGTCCAGTGACCGGTCCTTCATGGCAACGCAGCAGCAACTGCGTCTGTGAGGTGGGCACATGCCAGATGCGAATGTTCATGTCCGGGGAGCCGGTGATTACGGTGTCCTCGTTGGGGTGGTAAATGACTTTGGTGATCTTCTTGGTGTGTCCCTTGAGAATGGCCACCACCTGCTCGGTGTCCTTGTTGAAAACGGTGGCGTTCTTGTCGTTGCCTCCTGTCAATATCTTGCTGTGATCCGCACTGTTGATGTCGAGAGCCAATATACCCGGCACCGAGGCCGAATGCAGACCCGGATGGGAGGCCACCGTTAGGAAGCACTTTACCTGCTCCGCCGTGACCAGATCCTCGGGCACAGTACGACCACGCTTCTTGCGCTCTTGCGTCAACACTGTGGCCTTATCCTGCAGCTTCTGAATCACCTCGGCACTCATGCCCGCCTGCTCCATGGGATGCGCAGCACTGCCACCTGCCTCTGCGGCCAGAGCGGGCTGTGGAATGGAGGTGGGCGCACTGACTATACCGGCCTGGGGCTTAAGGGTGGCCAAAGCCTCGCGGGCAGCCGCCACTTCCTTGTTGAGACGCGCTATTACGCGGCACGCAGCATCATGCTGGTACAGGGCATGCGACAGCTCTTGGCGCGTGGTCTGCAACTGTTGGCGCTGTGTGAACGAGTGTATCATCAGGGCATCCCACTCGTCCTGCATGGTTTTAAGCATGGCCGGTATACTGGTGGCACTGGGCGGCTTGGGCTTCACCACAGCCGGTGTTTTGATCTCGATGAGCTCCTCCGGTTTCAGCTCCTTGCCGCTGATGGGATCGCAGCCATTCTCCATAAGATACTTTTCGATCACCCGCTTCTCGAAGACGGCTCCGGAGTGACAAGACACCACGGGCGTCTCGGGAACTTCGTTTGTAACTGGGAGGGGACAAAGTGTTGATAAATAAAAGGTCATTTTAGCTGGTAGAACCACTTACTTGCACAAACTAAAGCCATGGTTATATTTCTTATCTGCCGGCCGCTTGATAAATTACTTTAACTTTTTTCACACGTTCCGCTAAACAAGCCAAACGCCGGGGATGCCAACTTGAGCGAATGAAAGAACTGGAGGGAGACAAATCTGGTCACCCTAATCGACTGCATGGTCGATAACTCTTTTCGATAACTATCGATAGTTGAACAGCTGCTTTTACCAAAGGAATTAAAACTGAATAATTATTATAGATGTAAAATTTGTTTATATAGTTCACCAAGTTGCGGAGAGCGGCTCCATGTATATTATTTTAAAGTTATAGCGTCAAAATTACCTATTGAAGAAGTAATTCAATTATTTGATGAATTCGTTAAAAATACCAACAAAAATTAACTACACCACAAAAAAAAACATCAAATGTAATTGTTTTCAAATGTAAAGCCTTACAATTCCGCTATTTTAATTTCCTCCAAATAATTGTAATGAAATAATCTTGCCTTGTTTTTATTTTAGTAATAAAAATGACAAATTCACTTTAGAAGCCAGTGCAAAGGGTCACAATAGGAGCTGCAGGGCAGAGCCGAACAGCTGTCTACCGAGCAGATGGTTTAATTCAATAAGTTAACTTAAAAAATGCTGAAAACACTTATAAGACTAAGGCCCAGCGCCTGTCTATTGAAGACACGAACTAGACACCTGGTCTCATCAATTAAAGCCGACGAAGCAGCTCCCCTCCAGAAACTGAAACCAGCAAATCCCTTTGCCCAGCCGCCCACTTTAGCCTCAAATGTCATAAGCGAAACCAAAGAGGAGCGCGAGAAGCGCCTGCAGGTACTGCAACTTGAAGCGGACATAGCCCATCAGGAGGGACGTCGAGTGCCGGCTCTGGATTTCTTTCAGGAGCATCACTGGCAGCACATCCTATCGCTGCCCACCAAGTCTGCACGCATCAAGTACTATGCATTTCTTTGGCAAATCGAGATGAAAAAGGCCTCGGAAAAACGTAAGAAGGAACTGCGTGCCGAGGATGGGGAACGCCGGGTGGCCGAGCTGCGCAAGGAGCGCGAAGAGAACACCCACATCATCTACGGGCTGGCCCACACTTCCATGTTTCTGCGCATCTACGATTCGACCATCAATCACTGGCAGAACAATCGTCTGACACGCGCCATGCAATTCGCACCCAAAATGGTGTTCGACTGCTCCTACGATGGGAATATGAACCATCGAGAGTCTAACTATGCGGCCAAGCAGCTGATGTTGAGCTTTGCCGAGAATCGCTACAACGACGAACCCTTCGATCTGCACTATTGCAATGCCCAGATGGAGGGTGACTGCATGCAAAGCCTCAAGCGTTACATACCCACCATGCTGGATCCCGCCTTTCCCATGAACGTGCACAGCGAATGCTTCACCGAGCTGTTTCCCAAACAAAATTTGGTCTATCTGACGCCGCACTGTCGTGAGGATTTGGTCACCTACAATCCAGATGACATTTATATAGTGGGAGCCATGGTGGACACCATGAACAATGAGCCACTCTCGCTGGCCAAGGCCAAGCGTTTGGGCTTGCGTATGGCTCGCCTGCCCTTGGATCGTTATTTGCAATGGGGTTCCGGTTCGGGCAAGTCGCTGACACTTAACCAAATGGTCAACATAATGCTGGATCTGAAAAAGACAGGCGATTGGGAGAAGGCGCTCAGGCATGTGCCACGTCGAAAGGTGGTGGATATGAGTCTACAGCAGAGATCAGAGAGCAATTGGAAGGCAGTGGGCACCAGAGCTAGAAAAATGAATGTAAGAATTGATCATTTGCTCGACTTTCAGCAGGAACGGAGACAGGCCTCAGCCTTTGCCCAGCCACCCAAGCAAGTGCGTCAGCATCGAGAAGGATTGGAGTTTGAACTGGATAGCTGGGCCACAGGGAAACGCAAGAAGAAACAGAGAAGTTGAGGTTAAAATTGTAAGTAAACTTAAGATTTATGTCAAATAAATGCGGTTAAAACACTTTCAATGGACAGTGGTGAGTTCCTGTGGCTGCTGATCCTTCTCCTCCTCTACTAAATCAGTTTCCCCAGCTGCCTTAGCTTCCTCGGCTTCCTCAGCTTCATCGACTTCCTCACTTTTCTTGAATTTCAGAAACATATTCTTGGCATTGATGGCTTGATAATTGACACTTGGACGTAGACCCGCCTCTTTCATCAGGTCCTTGACTTTGGTCTCAAAATTAGTGATCTGCTCTTTTCGTTCCACGGTCATCAGTTTGGTTTCCTGCACCAGCAAGGCCCTCTGCCTGAGCACCTGGCAGAATTCCTTGCTCAGAAAGCCGAAATAATTATAGGCCACATAGGCGATGTCAAAAAAGTTACTCCAGCGCGCGGCTCCCTGCTGTAGCTGCACAATTTCCACCGGCGACACATAATACACAGTCACCTGGGGCACCTCTATCCAGGGCTCATCATAGCTCTCCAGATTTTCAGCCTCCTGATTCTCGTTATGCGTAAGCACCGGGGTCATCAGCAGCTGTACAGAACCATAACGACGCGAACGACTGGGATCATGCTCGTACGGCGTCTGGGACTGCAGCTCATGGAATAGCTCGAGTAGATTACGTTCTGTCACATCGGTGGCCCGGTAATCATTATCCCCATGTACCGAATGATGCATACGCTCCTCGGAGCTGCGCAAACCAAAACCACAAAACGGCCCCGTCTGTATGTCACCCACATAGCCGCGATGCAAATAGTTGCGTCCGTTCCGCACCAGTCCTGCGGCAAAGGTCTTGTTGGGCTTGCAGTGCTCATACTCGGGAAACACGAAGGCTATGCCGGACTCACGCCAATAGCGATACTCCTGCGAGCAAATCTGTTGGCCTTCACGATCTTTAAGCGTCATGCTCAGATCCCAATCGAACACACCTTGACGATGGTCATAGCGTGTGCCCAGCAAGGCACGGGAACGCTGCTCCCAGTAGCTGTTAATGTCATACACATGCATGGGCTTGGGTTGCCAATAGCTAAAGGCCATCTCCAGGCCATCCCGTTCCTTGTATTTCAATCCCTCCAGAGTGAGCATGGGCGCCAGCTGCTTAAGCTGTTCCTCATCCGTGACCATGCGGAGCAGAGTACGCGCCTTGGCTGCCATGTAGTGTTGTGAACTGGGTCTTATCATGGCGTTGCCATAGAGATCCATAAACAGATGCACACGACCCACCAGACTAAAACTTTGCGACGACTCCAGGGCAATGGCCAAGAGCAGCATATGCCTGGCCGCTATCTCGGCAGAGCCATCCAGCAGATAGATATTTAGCGGTGGCTTCTTGTGATGCGTATAACGCTTGGCCAGGGTCTTGATCACATGACGGGGATCGGCGCCACCGCAGATGAGTATATTAAGAGCCGGTGGAGGAGCATCACCGGCGGCCTGCTCCTCGTCGTCTGCTTGCTGCAGCTTAAAAGCCTTGGCATATTCCTCGTACAAATCCAAAGCTGAGCTGAGACCCCAAAACATGTTGTTCTGAGAGATTCGACTTAATCTTTTGACAAACTTCAACTGTGGTTTTGGTCTGGGGATTTGCATTTGTTTGATTGACATTCGTTGCCAGGGCTACTTGTTGCTAGGTTTGTTAGGGGCAGGAGAGGGAATACGATAGTATCTTGGTGCTTTTCTCTTTTAGAAATTTTTATATTTTCTATATTGTTTTCGAAATTGAGATACTTAAATTGAGTAAGGAATTAGGCACTTTACCTTAACTTTTTTAGCAGTTCGCCAAAACCCTATAAAAGGTTTGGGTAAGTCTTTTTAGAAGCATACATTTTCAATCATAGAACGATTCGGTTGAGAATATTTTGCTTAAAAGTAAAAAGGTGGTTAGACTCCCTCACTTTTCCATCCTTAAAGTATTCCGAAAACTATCTTTTTAAATACATTTTAACAAAATTCGGCACCGTATCATTAAAAACAGGCTTTAAGAATTGCGATTCGGCGAAATTAAGAGGGATCTTAGAACAGAAATGAGATTTTGGCATTTTTTGAACTTGCTGAAACTTTAAAAATTATATTCTGCGAAGACTTATATAAAAATCGGGTTAAGTGTTGGGGAAATTAACGAATTGCGACCGATACATGGCGTTTTTGAACTGTTTTACTTTACAAAGATAGGAAAAAATTGCTCAAAAAGGCTTTAAGTGAAGTTTAAGAGTTGATATTCGGCGAAATTAAGAGGGTTCTTAGAACAGAAATGAGAATTTGGCATTTTTTGAACCTGCTTTAAATTGGAAAATTCTATTCTGCGAAAAAATTGGGTTAAGTGCTGGTAAACGAAATAATTTCGAACGATCCAAAAACATATATGGCGTTTTTGAACAGTTTTACATTCCAAAGTTAGAAAAAATGGCTTAAAAAAGCTTTAAGTGAAGATCTTTATCTGTGAAAACGGAATAACGAACTTTTACAGAAATACGGGTTTAAATAAAGTTAAAATATTGGTCAATCCTAAATGAATCCACCATTATTTTGACGATGAAAGAAAAAAGATAGAGAAATATAATATAAATAAAAACGAGAAAGCTAAGCTAACTTCGTCTGTGCCAAGTTTTTAAACCCTTGCAAGTGCTCGCTTAAATATTTAAAAAAATAGGTTTTTTTTTCCCATTTTCCGACCGTTCGTTCGTATGGGAGCTATTTGATATAGTCATCCGATTTGGCCAAAAATTTGTAAAATTATGTGAAAGCATGTGAAACAAACAAATACAAAATTGCAGGATGCTACCACTAAAAATAAAAAATGTTTTCTAACTAAGACTGTTTTTCAGTCCAATCTTTTGTATGGCAGCTATACCATATCCTTGTCCGACTTCAATAAAACTAAGTAGAAGTATAAAAAAACCTAGGAAACCTACGATTACAACAGTTTGGAGACGTTTTCATTGAAAAGAAAAATTTTTTTCTCACTAAAACTAGTTTTCCGACCGATTGTTCCTAAGGGAGCTATGAGATATAGTCATCCGATCCGGTCGGTTCCGACATATTAGTAGTGCGCAGCAAAAAGAAGACTCTGTGCAAAATTTCAGCTCGATAGCTTTTAAACTGAGCGACTAGTTCGCGTAGAAACAGACAGTAGGACGTACACAGCTTAATCGACTCAGCTCGTCACCCTGATCTATGGTTTATGGGGTTGGAAATGAGTATTTCTACTTCTGGGCAAAATTAAAATACCCTTTGCAAGGTTATAAAAACCTAAAACAAGTTCATTTCCTTTACCTCAACGTCTGAGATGCTTCATTTAAGTTCAGTACTTCCCTTTCATAAGTACTAATTCTGTTTTGTCCATTCCCATTTTTGTTGTCTTAGTAGATTCTCAACCTTTTATGATTAAAGAGCACCGCATAGAACCACTAAGTTGACCCTTGTTGTGGTGGAGGGAGGGGGGAGGGGGGAGGGGTCACAAATATTATGTGAAAACCATAAAGCTTAAACACGTTCTTTTCACTTTTTTGTCCACCCATTTTTTGTTGTTGTTGTTTGCTTGCCGCCTAATTACTTTTGTATTCACAACCCATCCAAAGGGGCGGACCAGGCAGAAGCAGAAGCTGAACAAAAACCCGCATTGATGAATTGCTAGACGCTTGAATGGCTGACTGAATGGGGGGATGGCAATGGCAGTGGAAGACAATGGCACAGCTTTCGGCATTTAATGGCAGCAAAGCAACCGTATCACCATCTTAGTTAAGTTCATCCATGAAATGCAAGTGCCAAAGAGACGACGACGACATCTGTCATCGTCCTCATTCTCATCCGCCTGCTCCTCCGGAGCACCTAACAAATTGCTTGTCACGTTGGAATCATTTTGCATATGGGTCGCATAATTGCAGCTGGAAACAAAACACAGAATGAAAGTGATGTACAATGCAGGATGCACCTCCCAACCTTCTCAAACTCATTTGGGTGGCATCTCGTCAGCAAAAGTTTAGGCAGGGACTTAACCAAGCATTAAGAAGTTTCAGCCGTTTGTCAAACGAAAAGTTTGAAAGTGAAGAAAACTAGGAAAGCAAAGTCGCTGGATTAAGTAAGCCACTTGATGGTTCCTTGGGCTGGGGCTGGGATGGCCTGCCGGTTCTGCCCGTAAACGGTTTTGATTGCGACATGCATTATATCTGTGTAGGTCGCACATTTCTTGGCCATTTAGTTGATGAAGTGGGCAGGGAAAGGTTGTAACATAAAAGAGACTTAAAGATTTCATGGCACAACCATTAAATTGATTTATTTTTATAAATTCCTTCAGATAACCACATCGAATAATAAATCTTTCGTTGTTTAAGGTGGTTTTAGTTCTTCTCTTGTTCAGCACGAGCCTTGCCCAGGTTCTTTGCATTGTAAGAATTTAACTCTTCAGTTCTTAGCTTTATAAAGCTTCAGAGACATGGCTCTGAACCACTTTTCAACCGGTTTGAAGTCGGTAGTATGCCTGTAAAATATCCTACTCGAAGCTTAATCAACTTCTGAGATACGGTCCTAAGCCAGTCAAACATTCAACTCCATTTTACCAACCTACTTAAGAAAAGTTTTAAAGTTTCTATCGAGCCATAGCTATCTATAGCATTAGAAAAACCATAACAAACAATACCGAAATCGTTGACAGTCTATGGTCACTCTGTGACAAGAGCTTATCGATATCGGAAAACTGTTATGACTTGATCGCTGGTCATTTCAAGCAACAAATTTGTACAAACATACATTCTCTTTTACACATGTATATGTGTATAAACCTATAAACAAAGCTCCAACTTTAGTGGCCTTATAAGAGAATGGCAAGACCAAGATCCCTTCAATTACTTTCTCTCTCTTCCTTGTTCTTGTTTCCGTGCTTTCTCTCATTGTAGCTTTGCATATTCATAGGAATTTGACCTCATTGTAAAAGCAACATTCTCAGATGACAACATTTATTCAATTAAAAATTTAGTAAATGAAAAAAAATACCATTATATGCAGTCCTGTTTACTTACCAAGCGCAAGAGACCCTCTCCCTTGGCCATCTGGACCGCACCTTTCACGCAATCAGCTAAAAGCCCGCACTGAATAATGCATTCCATGTATTGTATTCCCGCCCACCTTATATCCAGCTTATGACTAAGGACATTTGTCCAGTTCCCGTCTGCTGGCTAACTGATATCGAAAAGCAATTTCCGTTTTGACAGGCCAACGGTTGCAGCAGAAGATTTCTAATCCTCCTCCTGGCGGAGGAGGCAAGCAAACAAAAGAGAATGTGCATGAATGAGTGTGTCATTTACGATTTCGCGTTTTATTATTCACTAAACTTGAAGTGAATTTAAAAATAAAACAATTGAATTGCAATTTTAATGAACAAACGTCAAGAATTTGCGGCAAAGTCAGAAGCTTTTGACATTACGTTGGTGTTTGTATTGTTATTGAACTCTTTTTAAGGTGCTCACTTGTCTTAAGCTTTTGGCAGGGCGTATGCCTTGCCTCTTTCTTCTATAAACATAATTCACCGTTACCTTATCTCCTTGATGTATTGTGTAAGCTATCAGTTGAGGACGCGAGGTAGAGAGAGAGAGCCAAATGAAGATCACACACAAATGTGCTTGTGTTGGTGTACACTTAAGACAGCAGTCGACTTACTCTCTTTTCTGTGCTTCTCTCTCAAAATGTCGCTTATTCAGCTAAAAAGTTTGAGTGCCTTTGGCTCTCCTCTGCTATGTGCACCTTGTAAAGACAAATATGGATAAAAATCTAATAAAAACCATGCCTATCTGCAACATTTTTGGATTGGGGAGACATTAAAGTGTATCATTTGACAATCATTTGCACAAAGTCCATTGAATCTGTAATTTACCAAAAATAGCAACGCCAATGATTCAACAATTTAATATATTATGAACTGCGGTTCGATGCCCGTTACAAACCGCTGAAGTTCTTTAATTTAAATGAAAGCTTTTACGGAAATACGCCAGGGTAAATCAGCTTCAGCAGCGGCCCAACGGAAATTAGCCCGGATTCGTTGGATTTTTGTGTTTGCATTTTTCCTTTGTTGTTGTTGTTGCTGCCGTTTTAAGTGCAGTTGAACAAAAGTTTGAGCAACAATCGATAGATTATAATGTGCGTCCTTTATGCTTTAAATGGGTCGCGTTACACCCACCCCCGCGCTTATCAATGGCCTTCATTGTCAATGCTTTCCGCCAACTTTTCTCATTAGACAGTGCAAACAAAAATGGCTGCGTCGGCGGTTTCACCTCCTTATCCGACGCCGCCGCCACGGGATGCTGCTGGTGATGTGGTGTTGCTTTTGTCTTTCGGTTGACATCCGCATGTCATGGCAAAAACCACAGAGAGTAAACCAATGCATAATGCCACGATGATGCCTGATTAGAAATAAACAAAATTAATTGTCAACTTTTGTGTGCGTGTGTTTTTTTCTGTGCTCGTGACCAATTAGCATTAGCCATTGGGTTATCCTTGACATGTCTTGTGTCATTAACTTTTCCCTTTCAATAAAACACATGTAACATTTGGTTTTTGTTTTTTTTTGTTTTTTTTTTTGCTGTTTTCCAGTTAAAGTTTAGTTTAATTCTGTTAATAGACATAGACAGGGTGTTCCATTGAAGGTACTCGTTTCAGGGTACCCAACAGCTTCTGTTTCAGCTACAAGGACAGTGGATTCACTACATTTACATATGCATAGATTAAACAAGTTCACATGTGGCATGCATAGAAATAGCTGTAGAAATATCCTTTCATTTTTTTTTTATGTTGCTTTCTTTTTTCTTTTTTTTTGTTCTAGGCAAGAACCTCTGATTGTCAGATAGTTATTGAAGTTATCTAAGTTTGGTGCTCCTAAAAATTAAACCGAAAAAGTGTGCATATAGAACAGAGTTCTGGCTAGATATGTAAGCCTAATGTGGGGGTGGGGGAGGGAGCTTAATAATATTTACAATTTTGTGAGTTTGTTTTTGCCAGCGCATAAAACTTTTTCCGTGTGTGTGTGTGTGTGTTTATCTTTTTTTTAAGCATAGTTTCGCTTTTAACCCCTCAGAGTTTTCTATTTGCATTTGGTTTGGCTCACTACTTAAGTACATACACGTACGTATACGTACAGGCTAACAAGTATATTCAACATTTATATATATATATATATATATGTGTGTATTGGTACATAAAACACTCTACAACATTAAAACTTCTAAATGGCTCTCTTAATGCTAGGATTCTTGGAAAGTCTGAGACGGTGGTTTTTGCATTTAAGTAATTTTTTATCAAAGAGGCCAGAGACTACTACACGTACACTGCTTCATTCCACAAAGGGGTAGGCGGGCGGGGGTAGGCTAATGGCAAAAGCAAGTTTGTGGGGTGGCCTTGGTAGTTTAGTGATTTTTTTTATTTGGTACTTAAATCAGAGTTGAGACATTCAAAACAAAAGTTACATAAATGATAATAAAATTGAACTGAACCACTGGCGCGTCTACCGCACATTAACGGTACTCCAATTGAAACTGACTGGCATTTGCAATCAAACTCGCTAGATGGCGCCTGTAAACTAGCTCAGGCCGCACTTATCGCAATGATCACGAACAATCAATCGATGTCTATCGCAGCTCCCTTTCTCTCATCTCAAAGACTCTATGAGATTTTTCCTCAGCGTTGGTCAAGTCTGGACCGCAGAAGAGAGTTGCGATGCAGGAATGTTTCTATCTTTGTTTCTTGGGTCTTTGGAAAGCTGTATTATAAGCCTAGCTCCCAGTATCGGCTCAAATTGTAATTCACAAAATTCAGTAAAGACCGGAACAAGGCTAACATAGAATGAATCAATGAATGCCCAGAAAATAGGTTATAGTTGAAAGAGCGGAGAGAATGAACAGGCGGCGCTCTTAGCTTAAGAAATAATTGGAGAAATTAGGGTTAGGTTTCGGATATTACAGGAATTTGTGTACCGCACCCCTCCTCTTTTGCTGGATTCGGAAGATATCAAGTTGAGCTTAGCAAACAAAATTCATTTTTCTGTTGATGTGGAGAAACTTCGTATGATTCTTGACTTACTTGAGTCTGCACTAGATATTCAAAGAACTTTTCGAATAATTAATACAAGAAATTTTATAGAAAAAAGAGTTTAAACTTTATAAAAATCCCAAGTTGGGGGCGGCAGAACCTCAGGCTAGGCCACTCTATAAACAAGGGTTATAAGGGTAGTTTTTGCGGGTCTTTTTTTTCATCGTACAAGTTGCCCCATGATTCATGATTAAAGATAATTTAAAATATGGAAATCATTCCATTACCGAAAGTTCGCTTTTCATGTAACAAGTCTGACTTAATCACTTCACCAAAAACCGCTTAAAGGCACACCCACTTTTGTGCCAGCCTAAGCCCATTTTGCACCTAAATCACTGCAAGGGGAAAAGTGTGTGAAAAATGCTTACCATTCAGTAAGACATTAACTTATGTGCTAGTTAGTTAGTTAGCTAGTAATTAACTACATTCAATCCTTATCCTTTGTGGTATCCTCCTCCTCCGAAATGATCTAGATAAAAATATGAGAAATTTGTAGATTTATGTAAATTATTGTTGGTCACATTTAGAGTTAGTTTTCTTTAAGTGTTTCTTTTAATGTGTGTATTTTTTTTTGTTGCTAATCACATGCCTAACACTAAAAGGCTTTTATTGGCATACCGCTAATTTAGCACTAATAGAAATTATTATTACAAATAAAAAGTGTTGTTAATTGGTATACACCAATTTTCTATTTTTTGGTACTCTATGGCATTACACACGCTATTGTATGGAGATCTGCATGATTGCACTCAAAACGAAGGAGAGTATCAGTAAGAAAAACTGGATTTACACGGTGAAGCGAACTTGATGAAGCTTTTGCTTGTAGGTGAAAAGGTGTAGAGAGGGACAAGCGATGCCATTACAACTCTTTTTGTGAAAAACTTCCGAAAGATAGCTTCAAGTTGTGTAAAAAAGGTGAAAAAAAGAGCTACATATCAGTGATCTGTTTAACGGTAGTGTCCGAGCTCAATGTGCAGTACTACAAAAGAGGTATGCTAAAGCTCACAGTGCACTCTCAGCTTAGACTTGGTGCTAGAGCCAAAGCTCAGTCAGTAATGTGCTGTCATTGACATATACCTAGACAAGCTTTATTCTGTGAAGCCAACTTTAAGAAGTTTTTCAGAAGTTTGCCTTCCCCTCTCTAGCTCTTTCCTACTATTGATGGCTTTTTTAAAAACTTCACCGTGTAAATTCACTTGTATTATGCTCGAAGGGACAAGGGAAAAAGTCCCTTCTTCAGTCCTTAAAGCTTAAAGCTCAATCCTCCACTCTGATATCCTACATTCGAGTGCAATCATGCAGACCTGTACTAGGGTACTTACTTGCTGGGATCCAGTTATTGGCGACTCTTCGGTTCTGTTCCGTATATTGTTTAGTTGTTGTATTAATTGGTTAATATTTTTTGTTATATTTTGATTAAACTATGTTTATATATAGAACTCTCAGAAATTGGTATTGATTTCAGCATTTGCATTGAGGTATGCTATTTGGAATTCGAAAGGTAACTCTGATTGCAATTGATTGCTTAATTTCGGGCAAAAATAAATAGAACCCCAGAACAAAAAAACTATGGCCTTGCCTTAAAAAAAATCGTCGAAGTCGTCTAAAAAAAATATACAAAAAACATACAAAAAGTTGGCATTAAGTTCAGTTTTTCGTTTACGGATAGTGCCTAGGACACAACACTCATCCAGTGCTTTTTTGGGGGGGAGGAGTTGAAGAAATCATGCCGATTTGAGCTAAAACTAAATTTATGTGGAAACATTCGTGAGTTGGTAATAATTTTATTTGGTTTTTGTTTTTTGGTTAATTATGGCCGTAGCTGTGGTTGTTGTTGTTGTTGCTGCAGTTGTTGTTGTTGTTGCTATGGGGCTTGTTGCAGTGAGCTGCGGGAACTGGTTTTCGAACTGTGCGCGTTGACTGGTTGGTTGGTTGGTTGTTTGGGTGGATATTTGGTTGGAATGGAAAATGGAATTTCATTTCATTTGCATATTGCAAAATCGTTTTGCAACAACAACAAAACTTTAACTTTAATTGTACAAAAAAAACGTATAATTAAAAACAAACATTTGTAACATATTTTCAATAGTTATACAAGTGGTATTTATATACACATCGAGAGAGAGAGAGAGAGCGAGCGAGCGTAAAACTGTTTGATTCGATTCAATCAGGATAATTGGAAGAAGGTGGGGGGAATAAAATAGTTAAGTAAAACATAGCAGTAACATTGACATTTATGATACAAAAAGTTGTTGCCGGCTTCCGTTTGGCTTTCGGAGTGAGAAAAAGAGAGAAAAAAGAGAGCAAAAACATGCCTGAGGATTGATATGAGAGAACGTAGAACTAGCCGCTTACCTCGCTGGCTCCCCGCAGTACGCACTCACTGCACACACACACACACACACACACACACACACACACACACACACCAAACACCACGCCTCTCGCCACACGCGTGCATCTCGTGCAATTCGATTGCGCTTAATTAATTTAAATGGCCCGATTAAATTCATTACACCAACGAGCGAATGCGTTGGCTTTTTGTTTGTTTATCGAGTTAATCGTGCTGAAATTTTATTGATTGCTATTTTATGCATTCAATTGGCGCAAATGCGGGGAGCAAGTGCATTGGGTGAGTAATTGTCTGTTGTGTAGCATACTTTTTGCGGTCGCAAATTAGTGGAAACGATTGCAACACTGCGGAAAACCAGCTGAGAGTTTTTTTTTTTTTCAACTTTTTTTTGGGAGGATTGAGGCTATTGAGTTTGAGAAAAAATATAGTATTCCTGTTTTTTTTCCACTGGTCTAAGTTATCATAGGAGATGGCAAGTTTTCTGTGAGTTCGCTGTCAAAAAACTTATTTGAAAACTCAGATAATCTTATATTCATTTTATGAGAGCTTTTTAAAGCTTTTCTGTTACACTATCTGGATGCTTATGAGATATCTGACAAGTCAATATACTTGGCAACCATCGAACTGTAAATAATCATCACTTTAATATAGCCAACATAAAGAAAGTGAACGATAAAGAAGCAATCGAGCAGGAAAACTTTTATAAAAACAGAGAGAATAAAACCGCCTACTGCGCCACGTTATGGTCTGTAAGTAGCAGTAGCTTCCGCAGCCTGTGAACCGAACCTTTTTAAGTATAAAAGCTGAACCTGAACCAGTTCCAAACATAATACTTTGGTTTGGTTAAAAGAAATTATAAGTAATGAGAAGAGATTTTTGCCAAAAGCTTTAATTTCGTAAAAAGTTTGTTTGCCCGAACAACTAGGCTAATGATCATACAAATTTAATAGATGTCAAATGATGACGGGAGTGTAGGAGACCTAAAGGGAGCGGGGCAGAAGTGCCCCCGCATGAGTTGTTGTTTAAAGCCTTTAATATCTTTTTAATCATCCAACGAATGATAATTTTTCGCATCCTTTCGATGATTTTCAGCTCTATTGAATGATTTAAAGTATATGTAAGCCCAAATTTAGTCCAAACCGATACGGAAAATCATCCAATGGATATTTTTGAATGTACTTTTGATTATTTGACATATGATTTTGTTGTTGCCGTATGCATCAGTCAGGTAGCCCACACACCCACACATCATTATGCAATAACCGGTTTTTTTCTATTGATTTCTTTGTTTTATTTGTGTTAGTTGCTGTTGGGCACCGCTGCCTTAGAATATGCAATATGTACTGAACAATTCTTGCTCTTCTCTTCCTGGATTTCTCGTACATGCCATCTCAAGAGATTATCTTGCTTTTACACTTTATATATTTAATGTTTTTCTTATACCAGACATTTCTATGGTGCTTTGTTTAGTTAGATTGTGTACAAGAATCTGTGGTCTGAGTCTTTAAACACTCGCTATAGATGTCCGATTTGATAGATACTAAGTTAATGAAACTATCTTTCAAATATGATGCATTCATCATGAAACTTTGCTCTTCAGAACTATCTACCTAATGGAAGGTATAGTTTAGGTCTTCTACGAGAAGGAAAGTAAAGGTAATGGCAATACTAACTTTGCATTTAAGGATAGAGGGAGGTTACACCATTTTAGACTAGACTCGTTAATAAACAAGGACCACTCGCTGACCACTGACAAAGTTTAAACAAAATAATGTAAATAAAGATATAGCATTATTTTATAGCATTATCAGACCATCTACCTAGTTATCCCTCGAGCTAAAGCTTACAATACGATAACCTTTTATAACCGTTACGCGGGGAAAGGGGATTAACATCGATATATGTATATTTTTGTTCAAAAATACAAGATATCGTTATCGAACAAATTTCACAGGCGATTTATGGTATATCGAAATCTTTTAAGTAATATTTTAAGCTAAATTTCAAAAGTAAACACATTTTCAAATATTCCCAAAATTGAACCAAGTAATCGGTATTTGAAAGTCGGTCAGGGCCGACTTTAATTCACGCTCTCGCTTATTTTTGAATTTGAAGTAACCGTCGTTGTTAGGTTGAACTGTGTGCACTTACCTGCTGTGTGACAGGATAATTGGATAATTGAACAAACACGTAAAAATAAAAGCAAATAACTTTTGCAAAAATTTTATTCAATAATAATAATAAAAATGAAATACAACTATGGCGAATCAACGAAATCTAGAGAGGCCAGGCAAGAACTACGATAAATTGGTAAATATCAGAAAAGTGCTAGGGGTGAGGAAAAAGGGGTGGGGGGCGGTGCTGGTGGGGTGGCGTGTGGCTGTAGCAGTTCTGTACAGGTTCTGTGTGTGTGTGGAGTCACTGAGCCACACAGTCATTACAGGTGGACGTCGGTGGCGGCTCTAGGGTAGACGAATTCCGGTTGCGGGACAAGGTTTTCGTTTTCCGTTTGGTCAACAGCTGCCAGCGGCGGCCAAAATAGCCACAGGATGCCCCCTTGGCCGGGGGCAACTCAATGTGACTGACGGAGGCCTGACGGCACTGCGGATGCAGAACTAGATCTGTGCGCAGTCGTTGCACACGCCGACTATCATAGTTCTCCACTACAATGATGGGCGTGGCACGGAAACGAGGCGGGGGTAGCGGGGCGGGCAGAGACTGACAATTGCGCTGTCGCCAAAAGTGCGATTTGAGGCTAGGCCAGTGGAACAACTGACGCAGCGTAATGTGCCGCGGCGACTCGGAGGAACCGGCGGCCGGAGGTGGCTGCAGCAGCAGATCGCGTACTAAGTCGGGGGCAACTCGCGAAAAGTAGGGACGGGGAGTGGGTGATTTGTCGGGTCGGGTGTTCAGCGGTAGATCGCTGCTGCTGTTGTGGTGCGGAGGAGTGCTCACATAGAACTTGGTACGGGTGCGGGAGCGGGTGCGGGGCACACGCAAGCTATTCGTCTTCCATGCATCGTGCAGGGAACGCAGACCGGGCAGGCGTGCAAGTAGATGGATGTGGTCGTAGGAGGCTGACAACATACCTGCGCGCTCGTCCTGGTACTCATCGTCATCCGATGACTCCAGGCGGTCCTCCACTAGCGAGGTTTGGCGCGACAGACCCTGGAGTTGGGGGTCGGTGGTGGTGGTGGTGGAGTTGTGAGTTGTGTAAGCGAACAGAGACGAAGCGAAAAGAAAGAAAGAGTCGAAACGGAAAACGAAAAATAATGAGCCGCAAATCTACGAAACGGATACAAAAGCGGTTCTTGGCTCCCGGAGTGTGGGCAACCCCTCTGCGTCTAGGACTGGAACGGCTAGAATTGGTCCTTAACTTACCGCATTGTGACGTCGGCGGGGTGGCGAACGCTTGTTCCACAGCGCCTCCAGCTGATCGAAGTGCTGCGATTGGGCCAAAGCCGCCTGTTCGGGACCCAGATTGGCCTGGGAGGCGCCCGTTTTGGTTTCAGCTATCTTTGAGATCTCCTCCATGCTGGCCGAGACACTGAAGCGACGCTTCAGACGTTCATCCACCTGGGCCATCATCACCGAGGACGTCAAATGGCCATATTTCTTCTGCCAGGTGTAGGTGTCCAGTGAGACTTCCTTCTTTAGCAGACGTTTCATCTGCCGCTTGGGTCCCTGCGGGCGGAGATCTGCCAGGTGGGTTAGCAGGTTAGGCTAACTGTGGTTCAATTAATAAACAAGTCCTTACCATCCACATCCTTGGTGGGTCCCGAATAGATGGGCAGCTTCACATACTGCGCTGGGGTGTTATGCAGACAGATGACTGGCAGATTATAGCTGTCCACCAGTTGGACCAAGACACGTGACACCTCCAGGCTGATGTCAAAGTGGGTGAAGGGCACATGGGTTTGCAGTGAGGTCAAAGCCAGACCACGTTTCGTTTCCCACACTATCAGAGTCTTGTCATCGCTGCCCGAAACGGCGGTGGATCCTGTTGTTGTTGGTAAATCCTTAGAGAATGGGCACTTGGTTCAAAAACTAAACTCCACTTACCATCTGCCGACACCTTGACTCCTATTACAGCTCCCAAATGCCCCGCCAACGTGTGCACCTCTTCACCCGTGAGCAGATCCCATATAATCAGATTCATGTCCTTCGAGCCGGATATTACCTGTGTCTTATTGGTCACCGAAACGGCCACACAGGTCACCGCATCACTGTGACCCACCAGCACCTGACTGAGCTTACCACCCGTCGATTGCCACACTTTCAGTGACATATCCCTCGATCCGGTGATGATGTGCATGCTATCCGCGCTGATCTCAAAGCAGGTAATCTCATCGGAATGCGAGACGGAGTATTTCTCATCCTCCTGTGTGAGCGACCAGATCTTAAGCATATTGTCGCCATTGCTGGAGCAGGCGAAACGCATGTTATTGGTCACCGCCAGATTCTTGTAGGGACCCTGTATGGTCTGCAGCAGATTGCCCGAGTCGGCCATCCAAACCAAGAGCAACGAGTCACGATCTGTGGAGATGACACGCAATGAGTCCATCAGCACCACCACCTTCATCACAGGCGCTGTATGCCCCTTGAAGGTGTTGCTGATCTCGCCCGAAGCCAGGCTCCACACTTGGACCAACCGATCCTCGGAGCCGGTGGTAAGAAACTCTCCATTTGGTGCAAACCGCAAGCAATTGACCACACCCGCATGCCCGTCGAGGGTGCACTGAAATTCTGGGGTATTAATCCGCATCAAGTGGACACTCCTAGCCGAGGCAATGGCCAGCTGCTGTGAGTCGCGGGACAAATCGAAACAGGTGATGGGCGGCAGAGTGGTCGAGGGAGAACGTTGGGCCTGGGCATGTCTCTTCAGGCTACGCTTGCGCCGTGGATTACGCGAATAGGGATTGATGTAGAGCTCCTCGTTGCGGAACGAATAGAAGGTGATCTTGTTGCCACCCACTGTGATGAGGAAATCATCATTTTCCATGGCATACGTAGCGGTCACGGGACCCGGATTCGGTGGCATGGAACGTACCAGCTTACCGGAGTGCATGTCATAGATCAGAGCACGGGTATCATCGCAGCCTACGACACAACGCTGACTGTCCTTGCCAATGGAAATGGTACGGACCTGCGGGAAAACGAAAGAGCCATGAATCTCCTCCTACACTCTACAATGCTCTAGTGGAGACCACAAACCTTCGACTTGTGACCCTTGAGTGTGTGCAGCTCCTTGCCGGTGGCCAAGGTGCGCACGTATAGAGCATTATCCTCGCACAGTGCCAGCAAAAAGACCTGCAAATGAAAATCATTAAATGCCATTAATTGACATTTTTTCACACCTCTTGAAAAGACATTCCATTTCGTTTCTTCTGGGGAAAATTATTGGAAATAAATAGAGAGCATTCCACGAAACTGAACGTCTTACAGTGGTGAGATGGCACGGAAAATGAAATTTGAAATTTCAACTGTTTGATTGCATTTGTCTCATAGTCCTGCCGCACACAGACAGCCGAGCAGAGCATAGAGCTCAAAGCGAGCGCGCATTCAAACAGCTTAGCGGAGCGGAGAATCAATGTAGAAGTCCGATTTCGACCAAACTTAGTGGAAACATGCAAAATCCTTACAAACGAACATGTAAGAAATATGGAGTTGATTCCATTTTAAACAAAAAAGTTTTTCTCAATAGAACTTCTTTTTCGACCAATCATTCGTACTGCAGCTGTATGCTATAGTTATCCGATTTTGACAAAACTTTGCAGAATTGTGAGAAAGCATATGAAATAAGTAAATGCCAATTTTAGGAACATTTCCATTCAAAACAAAAAAGTTTTTCTCACTTAAACTACTTTTCAGACTTTACTTTTCTATGACAGCTATCCTATATAGATGTCCGATTTCGACCAAACTTAGTAGAATCATGTACAAGTATATTAAACTTAGACATACAAAATTTGGAGGCGTTTTCTTTGAAAACAAAAAAGTTTATCTCACTTAAACTACTTTTCGGACTCTACTTTTCTATGACAGCTATACCATATAGATGTCCGACTTCCACCAAATTTGGTAAAATCATGAAAAAGCGTAGCAAACTAAGATATACAAAGTTTGGAGGCGTTATTCTTACTAAGACTACTTTTCAGACTCTACTTTTGTATGGCAGCTATACTATATGTTTGTCCCATTTCGACCAAACCTTGTAAAATCATGGGAGAGCATAGCAAACTAAGAAATATAAGGTTTTGAGGCGTTTCCATTGAAAACAAAAAAGTTTTTCTCGCTAAAACTACTTTTCAGACTCTACTTTTCTATGAAAGCTATACTATATAGATGTCCGATTTCAACAAAACTTAATAAAATAATGTAAAAGTATATCAAACTTAGATATACAAAGTTTGGAGGCGGTTCCATGGAAAACAAAAAAGTTTTTCTCATTAAAACTACTTTTCAGACTCTACATTTCTATGACAGCTATACTATATAGATGTCCGACTTCGACCAAACTTGGTGGAATAATGGGAAAGCATAGCAAACTAAGATATACAAAGTTTGGTCTGATTTCCATTGAAAACGAAAAAGTTTTTCATACTAAAACTAGTTTTCCGACCGATCGTTCCTATGACAGCTATATGCTATAGTCAGCCGATCCGGCCGGTTCCAACAAATGTGCAGCAGCGAAATGTCCTTAAATCTGTGTGCAGGGATTGAGTATGTTAAGATTATAGTTTCCATATTCTTTTACCCATTAAATTTGGTATAAATTAGGGAATGGCGTAAACTGATTACCTAAAATTCATTTCCTCAACACTCCTCACAACTAAATTTCATCCCTAGGCTTATTTATAGCAACATTAGTCAAGAATCTTGCATACCCTTGATTTTTCTAAGACTTTGATCATCAGTTCGAGTCAACTGCAGTGTGGTTTGGATTTTGAAGCTACAGATTATGGCAATGCTGCGCCTAGAGTTAATGGAGCATGGGTCAGTGGCGTACGCAGAATGTTTCCAAGGGGGGTAAGAAAATCTTTTCTTTTGTGGCTTCTACTTTAGTCTAGTATTTCAGAATTTTGCACCCCCAAACTGCCGCTTTTGTATGCCACTGGTAAAAGCCTTCAACCATTCAGCTTGTCCCTCTTTTCAACTTTTCGTTGCTTTTTTTTCCGTTTCCTATGACATTTTTGAGACTCTTTGCAGCAGCTGCGCACAGCCGTGGCGTAGTGAGTAGCCTTAAGATGTTTCCTCTTTGTTTTTGCGCGTTTTCCCACTGACAATAGTCAATCTAGTTCCACTGTGCACTGGTGGCACAAAAATTGAAATTTTCATTCAACAGCAGAAGTAGAACGGTTGACCTCCTTAGCGTGCCATGAAGCCATCAGGATGTTGGCTAAAGTGTAAGAAAGTTGATTTCCGTTTGCCATTTGCCATTCCCAGGCTCAAGTGGCTGCCTGGGATGAGTGTATCATTATGTGTATTTGCGTGAAATAACATTTCAATTTGTTTAATATTTGGCAGCACTTTTGGTATCAAATTTTATTATGGAAATAACTACAAAATGTGGCTAAGGGTGGCTAATTAATGTTAACAATGTTATGGCAAGAGCTGAAATAGCATTGCTGGTACTTGACACCACGCATCGATGGCAGTTGGCAGTTGCCATGCGATATTATTTTGCGTGCCAAATTGCTGCTAAGTATGCAATACATTGCGGATAACACACAGACAGGGAGAGAGAGGGATGGAGGGGGATGCCTCGGCAATTTCTTTTTTTGTCAAGCTGATTGACAACAAAGGATTTGGCATGTTATGTCTCCCCACCCCTCCCATATTAAGCCAAAATCACTTATGACAATTTATCCCCTTCCACCCGGCTTAAAGCGTTTTGCTTGTGCCACATCTCTCTCTATCTCTGCCTTATCTGCTTGCTATCTCTCTCTCGCTTTTTTTTTTTTGGCGAAATCTATTCAACTGTCGAAACGGAGACGAATCTTGCAATTTAGTCTAGTTTCCTTTTTCTCTCAATCTCTCAATCTCTGTGTGTGTTTGTGCTCGTTGAATTTGTGATTTTCGTTATTTTTGCTTATTTAAGCTGTACACTCAAGTGGAATTTACGCTTAAAGAAAGCCGTAGCCAAAAAAACAAAACTTTAAGGCGCTGAAATGGCACTTCGGCTGTTGCTTGAGTGCCCAAAGACTTTATTTTACTGTGTGTGTGTGTGTGTGTGTGTGTGTGTGTGCGTTTTTATGAAGTAAATTTTTTGTCATTCTGACTAAGTGATTTCTTGTTTTAAGAGAGTTGGCTTATGGTCATCAACCAAACCTCTCAAAAGTAAGACATGGATACTCGAATTAAGTTAACTTTCCAACCGTTTTGCATGCCATTCTGTTTCACTTACCGAATTCCAAGATATATCTATGCGCAGCACTGGACTTGTCATCTGCATGGTGTTCAATAGATTGAAATTCTCCAAATTCCAAACGCATATGGTGCGATCGTGACTGCCCGAGATGAGTACATCACAGGCACCGGCTACAAGAATCCCAGTGACTGGACCACGATGATGGCTGATGCGATGTTTCTGATGGCAAAAGTTAAACACAAATATTAATAAAGGGTGATTTTTTAAGAGCTATAGGAAAGTTTTTCAAAAAAAACAAGTAAGGGCGCTGCAGTCGAGTTTCCCGACCACAAAATACCCTGTTCATTTGTTTTCATTTATTTTGTTATTTTGAACCTAAATGTAGGCAACACTTTTTTCTAGTCCTGACCATAAACTGGGGGGTGGGGGTGCTCTTATCAGCTCAACTGTTTCGCTTATAACTCCGGTGTTTTTTGTCCGATCTGATTGTACTGGATCTGACGGCTATTTAGGTCTAGGATTTCTAGAGGAGGTCTAGGTTTTTTGGGGATAAAAGGGGGAAGGGGTGGTATTTTTCAAATCTGAAACAAACTTGATCTGCGTACAGCATAAATCTACATTCGTGCAAACATTTGTGGCTCTATCTCTTATAGTCTCTGAGATCGACGCGTTCATACAGACAGACAGACGGACGGACGGACGGACGGACAGACGGACATGGCTATATCGACTCGGCTGTTCATGCTGATCAAGAATATATATACTTTATGGGGTCGGAAAATTTTCCTTCTCCCTGTTACATACATTCGCAAAACTTCATGATCCCCCTTTTCCCATTTTCAATGGGAACAGGGTATAAAAAACACATAAAATTCAGAAAAATGCATGAAATCTTTATTTGAATCGATAGTACGGTCCATATAATTTAATGTTGGAAGATTATTTCATGCAAATGTTGACCGTGATTGCGCCACAAATGATCCATCCGCTTAGTTCAATTTTGTCATACTCTTTCCAACATTTCGGCCGGTATCTCACGAATAAATGCTTCAATGTTGTCTTCCAATGCGTTAATTGAAGCAGGCTTGTCTGTATAGACCTGAGCTTTAACATAGCCACACAAAAAACAGTCTTAATCATACGATCTAGGCGGCCAATTGACCGGTCCCGAACGTGAAATAAAATGTTCACCGAACTCGCCTCTCAATAAGTCCATTGTTGCGCGTGCTGTTGTGGCATGTGGCACCGTCTTGTTGAAACCACATGTCATGCAAGTCAAGCTCTTGCATTTTGGGCAAAACAAAGTCGGATATCATATCACGGTTACGTTACGATTCGCATCATTTTTGATGAAGTACGGTCCAATGATGCCACCAGCCAATAAACCACACCAAACTGACTTTTTCTGGATGCATTGGTAGCTCTTGCAATGCTTTTGGCATTGATATTCACTCCAAAATCGACAATTCTGCTTTTTTTACGTACGTTCAGTGGGTCGATTAAACTGACCATAAAATGGAAGAAGCGCGAGATGAGTTTTCTTAATAGAGCATGCATTTTGATAATAAAATTCAATAATTTGCAAGCGTGGTTCGTTTGTTCGTTAAATTATAGACCAAACTGAAGATGTTTGACAGTGAAACAAAACACGAAACGTGCGTTTAAACAGCTTAAACCTGTGTTGCCAAAAAGATAGTAGCTAAAAAATCACCCTATATATATATATATATATACATAATCCTGGATCCAGGTGCTGTGACTTTTGTTCGCGTGACACACATGTGGCTGTTCCTTCCTGAGTGCCACATTTTGTGTGCATTAAGTTAATTACCGTCTAGCATGCGATGTGGACAATATGGCGGGTCAACATACCGTCACCGAAAGTTTGATAAATTACCACGACTTTCGAAATGCCAGCAACATGAAACGCAACGCCAGCATGACACGGCGTATACGTAATATTGTAATTAATTTAATAAGCGCATGTAATTGTGCGTACACTGAAAAAAGTCGAATTGGTTGAGATTGCTTCTGCTCCTGCAGCGGCAACTCAGCGAAATTGACTTTCAAATATGCCCCGCGGCCACCCAAGTGGCAATAAATCTAATTTACGTGTGTGTCAACAAGGCGATGCGACATTTTCTAGCACACACACACACACACACACACACACAATTTTCCAGTTTCCATTTGATAAATGTATGTGCAGAGATGAGGCATTGTTGGTAATCACAGTTTAATGTGCGGGACTGTGAAATTTCAACTTAATATGACTTACATACGACGGGCGTGGCGGGCTGGCGGGAGGGGGTTGGTGCGGGGGCGGTGTCACGCCTCATTGGCCGCAAAATGCGTGCCTGACACAAATTCATGTTCAACAAGCACTCACACACATCTGCTGCAGGGTGACCTTGGCTATGTGTGTGTGTTTGCTCCATTTTGTATGGTCGTTCGGGTTCACTGCAGTATCGGGGGGCCCAGGAATTATGCAAATTAATGTGGCCTGTTTGATTTGGCCAGCGGTGAGGTCTTTGCAATTAGCTTCACCAAATGCATTTCTCATTCGTGGCAGCAGAGTGTGCCGGGAAATACAATTTTCCAAATGGACCACACTTGAATAGAAAATGGCAATTGCCTTTCGATAAAGTTTTTAATTAAAGCAGCCAGCAAAAAGCAAAACAAATTAAGTAATCAGAATGATGGGAATTTGGTTTGGTGCTGCTTTGTACAATCGGGCAACGATGTTAAGGCTGTTTGCTAGCTGCAAGGCTAACTGAGGATTGGTTTCGAAACGATGAAGTGTTTAATCCCCAGAGGAAATGAGTTTAAATTACAGCCAAGGGTAAGGCTAACAAGTAACAAGCCCGACTGTGATATACTCTGTATCAGCGAAAGTGTATGCTCTTTGGCTCATTACTTGACTATCGCTCATTCTATGCTTGGCAATACTAAAAGTAATCACCTTCTTATCTCCGAGACCAACAATGAGCTTATCCCTTCGAAGAATCAAGTTAGTATTCTCAAAAAGAGTCGATTTCTTATGCCTTAGAAGAAACTTAGACATATTGCCAGAGTAAAGCGATGACTACTGGCATTATAATCTTCCACTTTACAGCGTCTCTTAATGTGTCTTTTTATACTCTGTACCGGGTACATAGAGTATTATAAGTTTGTGCTTAAGTATGTAACAGTCAGAAGGAAGTATCTCCGACAATATGAAGTATATATATTCTTGATCAGCATCAACAGCCGACTAATGTCCCTCTGTCTGTCCGTATGAACGCACAGATCTCAGATTTGGTAAGAGATAGAGATTTGACATGTATGGAACATATGCTTCTTATATCTGCAGGCAGATTAGGTTTATTTTCAATTTTGGCCACGCCCCCAACCGCCCCCGCAATTTAGAAAAAACATCATATCTCCCACAGTTTTAAAGATAGTTGGTTCGTACCTTCTATACATATTTAGTAATCAGAATAACTTATCTGCCAAAGACAAACTCCGCTTTAAACCTCTTAGACTGTTCAAGGCCACAAATACATTTCCGATTTCGTATTCAAAAAGTCACTAAACCTCCCTCGTGCAAAAATAAACCCAAGACGCTGCCCTAAGGGACACCAAACTAAATGGATTTTATGCAGGATTAACATTTGTCAACACAGTTACAGCAGAAAGCTCTTAAAACTGCGCGACGGACCCAGGACGACGATGTAACAAATCATGAGGATGAATTTTGTGAGGAAATTAGCAGAGCGATGGGATTTCTGCTGAAACTGATTAAAATACTTGTCCATAACTCATCAATACCCCCAGCAACCAACTGCCCAGAAACTTGCTCTTTGTTTTGTGTTTGCTTACCAATTTGCCGCTGGCCAGGTCCGTAATGGCTATGGTTGCATCCTCGCTGCTGCTAATGATCAACGTATTATTAACGCCAGCTGCCACGCCCGTTATCGGCGCTGTGTGTACACTGCAAAAAGAGACGAAACCGAAGATAAATTGTGCCTGCAGAGATTTTACAAATTATGCCAGGAGGCTAAACGTGTACACTCACTTGATGTGGGCCAGACGCTCGCGCTGGGACACGTGCCAGACCAGCACGTTGGCGTCCTCGGAGCCGGTCAGCAGCAACTCTGACTCGGGCTGTGGTGCCACCAGCAGGCACGTGACTGCTGCCGTGTGTCCTGCAGTGTCGTATGATTAGCACGCTTAATGGCAAACCCCCCTCGAGTACTCACCCTTGAAAATGTGCTCCAGCGAGTTGCTCATTATGTGCCACTGTTGCACCTCGCCCGAGCTGGTGGCCAATATCAGATGCTGTTTGGAGGGGGCCAGGCAAACAGCTCGTATGACACCCGTGCCCGACACTGTCATGGTGCGTATCTGTGAGGGCAATGGAGCTGGCAGCCAACCGGTTAGTGGAACCAGTAATGGCACTGCATAGCCATCACACCAGGCTGTGGCCGATCTCACTGTCATGCTCAGCAGCGAGTTGTCATCATCATCGTGTTCGCTAATGGGTCGCAGCCAGGAGATGAGCTGGGATCCCAATTGCATGGGATCACGTGTCAGCACATCGCTGGACTTGCGTATCGTATAATAGATGAGTTCAATGTCTCTGTCCAGGATGAAGCAGCGTACATGTTCGATGAGACAGCGTAGATAGCTAATGGATACGGTTTGCACCTGAAATTAACAGAAGTCGAGAAAAGCGTCGCATTTAGCAAGCAGTCGACCCACCCCCCACCCCCTTTAATTATATAAAATGTCTGCTTATTTCATTTCAAACTTGTTTCATGATGCGTTTTCTGTTTTCACCAAACAAAAGGAGTTTAACTTGTTTGTTAATTCGATTTGTCAGCCACAGAAATGAAAAGTTTTTTTTAGCATACTTTTCAGCGCACGACACTGAGTAAAGTGCTTACAAATGAATTTGAGCATTCGAGCAATGAAAAACAATGTTGCGAATGGCAAATGGCAACAAAATGCAAGTTGCTAAATTGAGAGAGCGACAATAAGGCGGTTAAGTGTGATGACTGCCATTGTCTGGGGCTTTTAGTGAACTTGCTAAGTTGGGACATCTCGTCAAAAATGTAAATGGTCTATGAATGGACAGGATGATGTTTGATGTGCACTTATGCACACACACACACACACACACGCACAAGAGACTATTTTGGTACTTAGGTTGAGACCAACAATTGTCAGAGATGACAGCTGGTGGTACAAGCAATTAAGAGCGTGTCTGAAATCAAAGTTGACAGCAACATATCAAAATATATACATATATATATATATATATATATGAATGAGTTGACAGTTAACACAAGTTTACCGATAAAAGGACTCTTTTTAACCACAGAAGATGGTAAATGTTCCTTATGAATTTTCCGGTGCTGAATTCAAATTAATTGTCCGTTTTGAAACAGCACTTTAGATTTGAGAGAAACTTGTGCTTGGTTTGTTCACGCTTTTAGGTCCTGTATTTATTAACCTAATCAAATTACAAATTTTCTTCTACGTAAACTTGGTTGAATGACCTTTTTTCTACTTCCTAAGATCCAATTATACATTGTTTACCCTTGCAGCAAGTTTTTTCTAACTAAGATTTCTTTTCGGACCTTACTTTTCTATGGGAGCTACACTATATAGTTGGCCGATTTCGATCAAACTTAGTGGAGTCATGTAAAAGCCTTACAAACGCACATGTAAGACATTTGGAATTGATTCCACTTAAAACAAAAAAGTTTTTCTTATTAGTACTACCTTTTCGACCAATCATTCGTACTGCAGCTATATGCTAACGTCAACCGATTTTGACAAAACTTTGTAGAATTGTGTGAAAGCATATACAATAAGTAAATGCCAATTTTAGGAACGTTTCCTTTGAAAACAAAAAAGTTTTTCTCACTAAAACTATTTTTAAGACTCTACTTTTCTATGACAGCTATACTATATAGATGTTCGATATCAACCAAACTTAGTGAAATCATGAAAAAGCATAGCAAACTAAAAAATACAAAGTTTGGAACATTTTCTATTGAAAACAACAAAGTTTTTCTCACTAAAACTAGTTACTCGACCGATCATTCCTATGGCAGCTATAACCTATAGACATCCGATTTTTACAAAACTTTACAAAATTGTGAGAAAGCTGTTAAGATACATATATGCCAATTTTAAAGAGTTTTACGCTGAAAAGGAACAAGTTTTTCTTACTAAGACTATTTTTCAAACCTTACATTTCTATGGCAGCTATACTACATAGTCGACCAATTTCGACCAAACTTGATGGAATCATGGGAAAGCATAGCAAAATAAGAAATACAAAGTTTGGAGGCGTTCGCATAGAAAACAAAAAAGTTTTTCTCACTAGAACTTGTGTTTCGATCAAAAGTTCCTACTGCAGCTATATGATATAGTCATCCAATCCAGCCGGTACCGACAAATGTACATAATATTTGTACCATAAGATTTCGTGCAAAGTTTGGTATCGATAGCTTTAAAGCTGATGGAGTAGATAGCATTGAAACAGACGGACAAGGCTAAATCAACTCAGCTCGTCATGCAGATCAAGAATATATATTCTTTAAATGGTCGAAAATGCTTGCTTCTATGCATTACAAACATCTGGACCATTTCAATATACCCTCAGCAAGGGTATTCTAAAATCCAAGTATAAATATTCAAACATCGAATCATTTTTCGCTGAGTTTAGTTAATTTTGTGATTTCCAGAGGCGATAAATTTGAAGAATTTGTTGAATAATTGAAATTTCTGAGATAAATCCAAATATTTCATATGAAAAGTTGTCCTTTTTTTTGCCAACTTGTGCACTGAGCCTAGAAATCTTCGTTTAAATTTGTAGGCACGATTTCAAAGCAGCTTGTTTCGTTTTTGGAGACCTGACTGGTGAACCAACGACTTCTATAAGCTTGAAAAAAGCCTGGTCACACTTAAAGCAGCCAAGGAAAATCACTCTAATATGTGTAAATCGACTAATCCATTGCATTGCCTTTACTGAATGACTCACTGCCCTGTTCTGGGACGACATTGTTTATGGTTTCAAACATAAAAGTTACTGCTTGTTTCGCCTGACTCACATTCGTGTGCAGCCATTAAAACTCATCCCGCAACTGGGCTAATTGAGAGTTGATTTCATCGTCGGTTGTGAAACTAAATTTCCCCAAGATGGAGACACGCTCCAACTAATTGAGGTTGCCACACTTACCGCCGCAAGCAGGAAATCAAAATTGCAAAGTGCAATTTGTTTAAAGCGGGTCGTGTCGTCGGAGCGCATCAGATGATGCCAGCTTTCCTCCACATGGCGCATGCTGTAGGAGACATCGGCGGCAATGGGATTGTAGAAGGTGGAGGTGTCGTCATTGTGATGCGTTGACGAGGATTTACGGCCAGCCGACACGCTGTCCTTATCCTTGTGCTCGCGTTCCTTGAGGCTAATCACCGATTTGGATTCACTTTTGCTAGACTCATTCTCCAGGGTGCTGTCGTCGTCCTCCTCCTGGGGGAAGAACAGATTGGCCAGCTCGCTGTGAAGTTGCCGTGTGCGTTGGACATCCATGTAGCGACGTTTGGCCACAACACCACAATAATTGTGACGCCATTGGATAAGCACTTTGCCGGACATTATCTTGTCGTGCAGCAAAAGGAGTAGATCTAGGCGAAGGGAGAAACACCATCAAGCCAAACTGGGCTTGACCCTGCACCACACACTCACCCATCTCTCGGTGGATCTTCTTGAAGCTGGCGAAACTGAAGTGTCCATTTTTGGTCTCTATCAGAGACTCTGGATCGTCGGTGGGCATCAGCAGCTCCAGCAACTCTGTCTCACTTAGGCCATACTCCGAGCAGCTGATATAGGCCGACAGGCTGGCCACCGCCTGTTTGCCATAGTGCCGTTCCAGCTCATCAAACTGTTGCTCCACATAGATCACAAAGCTCACGTCCTCGGGTATGCACTTGGGCGGTCGCTTCAACTTGGTGGCATACTCACCCAGATTCAGATCGAATTGATACTCCGCCGACTTGAAACGATCCCTTTGCATGGGTGTAAACTTCAGTTGCTCCACGGGTGTGGTGGAACTGCAAATGATCTGCACGTTCCAGGGCAACGAGGTGGGCAACCAGGACAGGGCGGTGACTATATCGCAATCCAAGGGATTCAGTAAATGCAAATCGTCTATGAACAGGAATAGAACATCATTGTTCATGTCCTCGACGCGACGCAAAAGATTCTGAAACCAATTGCTGATGTACAGCGGATCGAAGGACGCATCCTTGGGTAGATAACCCTCGGGTATGTTGAATATAATCGAGATCTGTTGACAAATCACGCGCAGCAATTCCAGATTATAGGCAGAACGGGGCGTGGCCTTGGCAAAGCGTATCACACGATGCACTCGCGTCGAACTGAACCAGGTGGGCACCTGGCCGTAGATGTGACTAATGATGGCACTTTTGCCACTGCCATCGGAGCCGCAAATGAAGTATGGCGCATGCCGGCTGCCGTTTCGGAAATTGCTCATCAAATTCTGGCGCAATTGGGCGGGTACACGAGACTCGGTGAGGGCCGAGCTATTGGTGTGCTCTCGCAGGATGCGCAAATGGGTGGCATGCTCGTGAAAGATTTCCTGAAATGTGAGGGAAACGAAGGGGGGTAAGAAACAAACTGTAACATTCTACGTCTGATCAGTGCTTGTCAAACTGCTAAACTTTGCAATTTGCCACAAAACTGTGGCATCTACACACACACACACACACACACATTTTGCACATAGCTAGCCAAGCTATAAACCACTTCCGTTTTCTTGGCACCACCCACATCATCATCGTCAGCATCATCCGGGGGTCTCCATGTGAGTGACATTCAGCGTGTTTGCCACGTAACTTTGTTTACCTTAGTGTCACCTGCTGAGCAAAGTCAGCATTCCCTCCCGTCCCCGGTCCGCCGCTCCTCCCCCCCCCCTCAGCTAGCTGTCTGGCCGTGGCATGTTTGCCACTAACAAGTAGTCACAGTTCCACTCAGGTTACTCTCACTGCCCTTCATCCTGCATGCAGTCGTACATGGGTCTGGGATGCTTGACTGTAAGCAGCTTTTGCCTTTCACAAATCTCATTGAGAAACTGGGAGCTGGCGCTCCTTTGGCTATGCGTAATGCATTTCTTCAAGGACTCAGCCATTGAATCAATATGGCAGCCGCTTAATTAGCTTGGCATTTCGCTTGCCTCCATTTCATTTTAGTTGAGTGTGCAAAAAGTTGCGCATACGACATGTGGTACACACTTTGCATATTTCTTGGCTGCGGCCACAAAATGCCACAGCATTTTGTCAAAGTGAGGGAGGACGGCGCAAAAAAAAAATAGGAAAAATAGTGCCTTTCGCAACACTTTCATTCACATGACCCCCTCCCCCCCCCCCGCCGCCGCAGCGGGAGGAATGCAAAGGCAGAGCACGTTGCGCCTGAATGCAGTTTATGTTGCTGCGTCGTTAAGTGCAAACAAGCAACGTGCTGGTGGCGGTTGGGGGCGGGGCAACATTGTGCCCAAGTGTAAGTGTGTAAGTGTGTTAATATGTCAGAGTGGGGGGAAAGCTGGAGCAAAGGCTGCAGGCTGCAGGCTGAGCTCGGCCACGTCCGCTAATGGTAGAGACCAGCAGCTCGCATTACGCGGCAGCGTCCTTCGGTTTCCACCGAGTTGAAATGTTAAATGCTTTTAACAAAAGCCAACAAGAGGCGGTCCTTGCGGAAGTTTGCACCCACTCAACCTAGGCGATGCGAAACGCAACCGAATCTCGCGTCCGAATGTAATTTGGCCAAGTGCGAAGCCAGGGCAAGGCGATTCAATTTCCATGAGTTTTTATGGCATGAAGTGCAAATCTCAGGGAAACTCAATTTCACAAACTGTCATACACAGACACACGCACGCACACACACGCACACAGTTCAAGTATATGACATTCAAAACCGTGTGATAAATGATACGGACAGGTATAAGATACGAGGGGTTAAGCTGGAAGTAGGAGTATCCACATAATATTTACTTTCCCGAATCTCTGCAAATGATTTGCCTTGGCTTTAGTTGTGAAGAATTCATTAATATCGGGTTTCTTTATAGTTTTCTATATTTCTATATATATTCTATGGCCTTTGACTTAATCGAATAAAGTCAATGAGCGTCATTCTAAGAGTGTCTCGAAGGACTAAAACACCCTCTCTCTCCCTGTCGCTTGATGCATTTATCTACCAAATTCAATCTCAATAAAGTCAAAGTTGTGACTTGTTATAATAAATCCAACATATTCATTGAAAGGATCAGGTCTTTTAGCAGCAGAAATGTGTTCCAGCGACTCTAATCAATAGCTCTCGTTTACTAAATCAAATGGCTTAAATGTTAACCGATTTTCTGTTATTATTTGAAATTAGAGCCATAAATGTTTCAAACAATTATGAAACGGTGAACCAAGGTTTAAACTAAAACTTAAGGTCTGATAGTCTGAGAAACCAGTCCACGAACAAAGCCCATCTCTGTTTCATAAATTTCAACCATAAAACGAAGAGAAAGATTTTGTTTTGATTATTTCCCCAGCTAAAGCTAAAGGCAACAATTTCTATCGTTTATTCATCCATAATTTGCTATTTTTCAAAAGTAAACTCATAAAATTCCTTATAAAATTTAGAAATTTTCACCTTTATTCGGGATTGTTTGATTTTTACTGCATATTTACTCGTATTCATGAGGATTCGTTCAGATACACTGCCAGTTTGTCATATATGTACGTGCCAGTTGCTGCCAAAAGAAATCTGTCAATATTCTCAGGTATTTTATTCAGTCTGAACAGACTGACAGTTAACTGGCACACAAAAATCAGCAGAAATTTGTCAATTTCGCTGTTTTACATCTCATTTTTGCCCACCCATTCATTTATTTGTTAATATTCATTTGTATTTTACTCAGTCTGAACAGACTGTCGAATAACTGGCATACAAATAAAGAGAATTTAGTTCATTTCGCTACTCAACACCTCAAATTTACCCATTCACACTTGTGGTAGACCAAGTGTATTCAGTCTGAATAGACTGACAGTTAACTGGCACACAAAAATCATGAAATGTGTAAATTTCGCTATTCTACACCTCTTTTTTACCCATCCACCCTTTTATTTGTTAATATTCATATGTATTTTACTCAGTCTGAACAGACTGTCAAAATAATGATATACAAATTAAGAGAATTTGTTCAATTTCCATTCTACACCTTCATTTTACCCATCCACACATGTTGTAGACCAAGTTTACTCAGTCTAAACAGACTGCCGGACAACTGGCAAAGGCAAAACAAAAGAATTTGGTAATTTTCGCCATCTACATCTCTTTTTTACCCATTCTCAGCTGTCGTTTACCAAATCTTAATAATAATCTAAGCTTTAATGAGAAATAATACTTATTTTGGATTTTTTTTTTGCGGATTTGTTGTATTATGAAGATAAAACTTATATGGCTCGCCAATGAACTCAATTTCTTTCTAATCTTTGGCACTTAAAGCAATTCCATTTGAATTGGCAACATCCAATGGAATATGCAGCAAATGGTAATCAGATAAGCGATAGTCGAGTTTTTCTCTACAACAAACAAATATGCTGGCCAACAACGGCAACGGGGTAGCAATTCACACGCCTTTAGGCGCCCATCTCAAAGTTAATAAACTTTCGTTTATCAATTTTCATGTAAGAAGTGAAACCATTAACTGCATATTCCAACTGAAGGTTGTTCTCTATCTCGGAGGGTGAGCCTTCCGTTTCAATAATATGCCTTAAGGACAGATAGCATAAAGCCTTCCATGTGATGGGATTAATAGTAGTGTGACTATTGATGTGGCTGTTACTTGGGCAGAGGATGCCTTACGCCATGTTCACATATAGAAAACAAAACATTTCAAATGTTAAACGCAAATCCAACCAATTTTTACTGATTCCATGCCTCAGTCCAGAACTCAAACACAGGTAAAGCAGTTCGTGTACGCAATTCCTTCTGTCAAATAATGGAGAAAATTAAGGGCTTCGTGGAACTTTTTAGTGTTCCTTTTAAATGAACACTTAATTTAAATTGGAATCGAAATTCTTGTTCTATTTGTTTCACAAACTTTATGCATAATTTAGTTACCACAGCCGGACATTTAATTAACATGCCCATAAGGCTGCCCTGGCTCTGGTCGGACCATAAACAATTGAGGTACCACAGGTAACCAAACCTACCCCCCACCACCCTCCCTCCTCCTTCCACTGTCAGCCTAAAAGGTAACCGAAGTCAAGTTTTCAGATGCCCCAAAAAATATAAAAACAAAGAGCACACACACACACACACTCATTGTAAACGCCTTGGTGCTTTGGTTTGCTGCCTCTGCTCTGTTTCCTTGACTGCCCGTAATTCTTGGAATTAATTTATGACTGTTTTTTTGGAATGCTTTGCTTTAAGCCAACGAACGGCCCATAACAATGAGAATTGTTGATTAAATAAGCGTCCAGAAATGAAAACCAAATGCGTCTAAAAATAAATTAAATTTAATGCCACAAGCACTTTGTTGCCTGTCGGTGGCGTTAATTGTCTGCCCCACTCACCTGCACAGTCTTTTTCCTCCCCTTGATTACGTCGGGATCATTTGTAATGTGCGCCTCGATTAGCAGACGCAGCTTGTCGGTGACTTTGTTCTTGAATTTACTCAAATACGATTCGTGGTCTTCATTGTCCGGATCGATGGTCTCACTTGTGGCATTGCCCGGCACCCTGCAACACAACACAACACAACACAAGCAAGTCAAGTGTCACCAATTAAAATAATGAGCGCCTGGGGGCCAGGACTTACACAAGTGTGGTGTGATTATCCGTGGAAAGGTTCATGGTCAGTTCATCTTTGATTTTGCGCAGCCGTTCGCTGGCCTCCACATCCCGACCGCTGCTTTGGGCTGCACGTTCTCGGAAAACGGCCAAAATCTTTTCACTTGAAAGGGCTGGCCAGAGAAATGGATTAAAAGTGGGAGAGTGGTGGAGTGGTGGAGTGGTTCGTTCCTCAACTTACCCATGGCCCGCTGCACTTCGCGTTCGATCTGAGTGCGTCTTAGCTGTTGAGTGCGTGGCAACAAATCGCCCGCGGTTACCTTGTTGCCTTGAACCAAACGATGCAGGGCTTGCTCCAGCAACTTTTGCAGTTGCTGTGATTCAAGCAGCCAGGCATCCACGGCCATTAATCTAGAGAAAGAAACAGTTCAAGCTGGTCTTAGGTTGTGACCTTTATATATTAGCTTTCCAGCCTCCTACCCCTCCTCCCGCCCCCACACACAATCAGTTAGAGGTTAAATATTTGCCCAAGTTCAGCTGCTGGATAATTGTGTCCACACACTGTGCTAAAGTAGTAGTGATGGTGGTACTCACCGATAGTCCTGCTTGAGCACACGCTGTGTTGTTGATTGGGCTGAGGCCTTCTCATACCAACGCCCCAGCAGAGCCTCATCGTCAACTGTTGTCTGTGGGTCTGCTAGGATAGCGGCATAGATGTCCTCATCGAGGTGGGTGGGCAGTGGTACGCGTCCAATGCCATCACCAATCAATGCCAGAAAGAAAACGCTCTTTGTGTGCGCATGACAGATGTCAATCTCGTGCAGATAATCTTCCAGCAAGTACGGATCACGTTCCAGTTGATTGATCTCCAGTGCGCCAGTACCAAAGTGCATGTCCACAAACTCGAGCTGCGACAAGTGCAGGACGAAGGATATTAAATTTGAGATTAAGAGATATAAGCTAGAAGTTTAACAGTTCCCAACTGCACAGAGTGATAAACAGGATACTAACGAGAAAACTAAGCTAAGTTCGTCTGTGCCGAAGTATTTTCCACAACAACCCATTTTTCAGACCGATCGTTCGTATGGGAGCTATATGATATAGTCATCCGATTTGGACAAAAATTTGTAATGTTATGTAAAAGCGTGTGAAATAGACAAATACCAAATTGCAGAATGCTATTATTAAAAATAAAAAAGTATTTCTAACTAAGACTGTTTTTCGGACCTATCTTTTGTATGGCAGCTATACCATATAGTTGTCCGATTTTCATCAAACTAGGCAGCATTATAAAAAAGCATAAAAAAAAATATAAATACAAACTTTAGAGACGTTTGCATTGAAAAGAAAAAAGTTTTTCATACTAAAACTAGTTTTTGGAACGATTGTTCCTAAGGGAGCTATGAGATATAGTCATCCGATCCGACATATTAGTAGCGTGCAGCAAAAAGAATACTCTGTTCACAATTTGAGCTCGATAGCTTCACGAATGAGACCAGTTTGCGTAGAAACAAACAGACAGACGGACGTGCAAAGCTCAATCGACTCAGCTCGTCACCCTGATCAAGAATATATATAGTTTATGGAGATAAAAATGAATATTCAAGGCGTTGCAAACTTCTGGGCAAAATTATAAAATCCTTTGCAAGGGTATAAGGACCCTTGAGGTCGATTTGTAAATTGGAGAAGACTTCAACTGACTAAAGTTATACTTCGCTTTCAATCCCCAATCCTACCAACCTGGAAAACCATTTAAATTTACATTTTTTTTTTTTGTAATAATTCAAATCTCACCTCAATTTGTCGATCATCGTAGAGGCCTTGCAGTTCGGGTCCAACCAATTCCAAGAGCATGCGACGCTCCTGATTGAATTCCTGTTTAAGGCTGGCCACATAGATCTTGATGAGCAGCGGTTTGGGCAGTCGCGTTTGGGCTGTGGTAACGCCACGCAGTGCATTCAGCACACTCTCGTCGATGGGAGCGGCCATATCTGATGTGAGTGGTTGTTTTGGTGTTTTTGGGTGCTATTCCGTGCTATTGTTGACAACAACGCAGTTGGCTTTATTTATTGTTTGTATCTCTCTATCCCCGTGTATGTGTGTGTGTATTAGTGTGTGTATTTGTGTGCGAAAGTGTATTAGTTTTGTTTATTTAACTTGGCCAAAACCAAGCAGCAGCGTCGCCCTCGCGGTTTCCAAGCTTTGGCACATGTTCCAACATCCAACGAACCAAAATCAACTTGATTCCCTGTATCTATCTGTATGCCATTTGCGAGTGGGGTCGGCGGCACCAGCACGACGCCCGGCTGCGGGTCCTGTACATTGCGTGCCAAAAGTTTATGCTGCAAATAAAAAATGGAAAATTGTAAATTGAAAAGAGCAAATGTATTTATGGGCAGGCGGCAGCGCAACTTCATCCACAAATCCACATGAGACACGAAAAGTTTTGCATGAATTGTTTGCTTTATGATCAGACTTGGAGCACTGAGAGGGAAAAGTCGGAAAGTGTTAACAGTTGACTGCCATTTTTGATTGAAAATTTGAGTCTGTTGCCAGAAGTTTACATTGTGGCCAAATGGCAACAATCAAGTCAAATATTTGATATATGTATGTAAGGAGAAATGCCAGGGTCATCAAAGCTTTAACATTTGTTTGTCTTTAAGCCATCAGCCACCGGGCACAATCAGGCCAGTTCCATCCAGGTTCCTTGTTCGGGTTGGTTACTAATGAAGACCCCTCCGGACACGTCTGTTGTCCGCCAAAAACAAAATCGATGGCAATTAATTCCGCTTCAATGAGTTGGCTAAATTGCTCGTTTGAGTATTGCCAGGAGCCAGGGCCAGGAGCCACAGTGTAGGGGCCAAGGCGTTTGGCTGGTGTAAAAGGTGCGAGAGTCGAATCCGAACGCATGTGTGTGCGTTCGTTTGCCCAAGCTATTAAATAATTTATGGTATTTCAAAACAAATTAAGCCTAATGAGCTTTTTCATTTGCCAGCCAAAGCTGTGTCAATGATGTGAGAATTATTTGCCAGATCTGTGGGTAATAAAGGGTGTCCTTTTTTAATGGAGAATCCTGCTCTGTTGGGAAACACATTGAAAGTAAGTGGGTAATAACCAATTTATAACAGTTTATCTCTCTCCCAATTGAACCTCCGAAAAAGCACCCTCTTATTAAGTGAAACCAGAACACACCCACAAGCTCCTGAAAGCGCACTCAATCTGGGCGGATAGAGCGGGGAGGGGGCGGCAGGCAATTGCAGGTCACTTTAACACACAATTACCTTTGGCGATTAAACCTATTATTAGTCAATTTCCGACATTTTGGGTTACTGCACAAGCATTCCGTCAAAAATTGTCAAATAACAGAAACTGGCCAAGGACACTGAGTTTATTAATGGTGCCTGGCCAAACACATGTCCATGTGCGAGCACACTAGCTCCCCCCCCCCACGTCTTTCGCCGCTGTCAATGTCTATCTTGAGCTTCTGGGAGTGGTGTCAAATGACTTCCATTAGGGAAACGGAAACACACAGTGTGCGTGTGTGTGAGAGCTGCGAGCGAGTGCTCAACATTTATTGCAGTGAATAAAAATTGCTGAACTTTGAAAACGATCCGCTCGATTTCACATTAAATATTTACCCACACTTGCAACCACCTTCCTAAAGCGAACCGAAGGAGAAGGAATTTGGAAAAATGACATGGCATAACCATTTTGCAGTTTGCATAGCATGGCTTGCATTCCCTGAACATTTGTGACACGTTCAAGGCAAGACCAGGAAGTAGAAAATGAATAATTGCCATAGAATGAAAGTTGACAGCAAAGAATTTTCAAGAAAACGGAAAACTGCTGTGTGCGATGAAAAATAATTTTGCTTGGAAAACGATTGTTTATGAAACTTGAATAAATTTAACGGGAGGGGGGGAAATAAACAAAACTATAATTTTTTACCCGCGATTTGGCTTCCGTAATGTCCGTAGGAGAACAGCTAAAAGTACTCTGTTATGGCTGACGCTTTGTTATTCCAAAGTTTGACTTAAAATAAGCGTTAAAAATATGCTATAAAATTCCGCACAGCAAAAGGATTAACATTAAACCGATAAAAATAAGTTAAAATAATAGATTCACAGATAAATTCAATAATAAACTGCACCACAAATGAGCAAAATGAAAGACAATACCACTATTAGGTTTGGACTAGACAAGACAAATCCTACCCTTGCCTAACCTTTGGCTTATCAAGTCGACAGAAGAAATCTAATGAGAGATAAGGAACATGCAACTTAAAACACTTAGCTAAATCTCCAAATAGACTTAAATGAAGCCTTCCTTCAGCCGGTTCAACGGGGCTCAAAAAGACCAACAATCACGGGAATGTAGTTGGCTCAAAGGTTTTGCCTTTTCTATATCTAGCTCTAAGTGATTTTTATATTTGTTATAAAATAAATACTTTATGTTTATATGATCTATGAGTTTCTAACAAGGACGTGAAATGGAGTTTATGGAGGACTTGGTTCAAGAATGAGTAATCTAGGTTTGGAATAGCTGCCACTATCAAATTTTGAATCGCTTGGATCTAGAAGTTCTATTTAGTATGCGTTTTTATTACTTTATATTATATTTGAGGCCTCAACAACACTAAAACTGCAAAAATGCAATGTGAATTGTCGATTGACTTCGATTTATGGCCAGGTCAGTTCTAGAATCTTGGAGCGTAGCCTTAGAACTGATAACTGAAAGCTTCTGTCTTGATTTCCTCCACACAAAAAGCTTCAGACGCTCCTGATGAGCTGGACAAAATCCGAACCAATCTGCACATTTTTATACAGGCAATTATATTGGCATTAATTAAGAACTGTATTTTTCTCAATATTAAATATAAGTCTGTCCCGCATCGGGTTGTTGTTAATTCTACCTGATTTTCGTTTGCTGACCACGAAACTGTTTTTGTAAATGGTCAATCACTTCTAGTTTTTTTTGGGATTTTTAGTTAATAAAGTTGCTTAAAATGCCTATATTGACCCATTTTAGGCACGAGTTGAGGGGAACCTATCTGTTTGTTGAGGGTCTCATTAATATAATCGCAAAGTTATATTTCTTAAAATCTATATAAACTGTTCCGAGCATTTCTACGATTTTTTTTCATATACTTAAGGAAGTAATAGTTTATTTGTCTACTGGCCAAAGGTATGCAACAGCTTCTCTTACAATCCAAGAGAATATTCTGTTTTTACAAGAAACTGTTTTTAAAATTCCCAACTGGTTTTAACACTTTTCTTATGAAGAGATGGTATATTCTGTCCTACAGTCATAGAATAAAGGCCCTTGGCTTTTTCTAAACTTCCTAGATTGAATAGAAACCTCTTTTATAACTGCTTCGGAATATATGAGATATATTATATTTGGAAATTAAAAAAAAAAAACTTTAGGGTTGTAAGTATATCAAACAAGTACTAAATATTCTTGTTTTATGCCTTTAGAATTCTAAAGATCATACTCCAAGAACATATTCGTATTTGCTTAAGAATTCTAAAGGCATAAACCAAGAATATTTAGAATACCTTGCAATATTTAAATATGTAGTTAATTTAATCCAATGGGATCTAAAAATCAATTTTGACTTAAGAATTACTCAAATCGTATAGGAATCAGGTAGTTTTTGGGTCAGAAGCCCCCCTCCCATTACAATGGGTCTAAAAACACCTGGGTGATAGCCTTATTAACCTTAGTTTTGAGAACTTGAGCCTTGGCCACTTATTCCTATTCATATAAACGCACGATCTGCTAACTAACAAAGCCTTGTGACTAACAATAAAATGAATTTTCCCTTTTGTTCGAATTTCATTAATTCGATTCTCACTTATCATCATTTGCCAATTTCCCAGCAGCTTTTCGTTCAAACACATAATTTGGCCAGTCAGGCAAGGAAATCCTTAAAATAACTAAATACCATAATGCTGACAATCCTTTCACAATGCCATTGAATCGAATGGGCCAATCAAAAAATGTGAGGCATAATAATGTGTAAATAGAATCAGGAATTGTTGACTTACGCTCGTGCCAAAGTCAGGTCGGAGGAGGCAAAAAAGTAAGTAAGTCTTTGAGGAAAATGTTAAACACACAAGACAAAGTTTTAAATTTTCATTGACATAAAATTCAGCGAGCATTTTGTGTGACAATGCCATGAAATCGAATTTGCCAAGCGACCGGAAATGCGCACGGCTGTTGGAATAATATACATATGTAAGTAAGTGTGTGTGTGTGTGTGTCAAAAGGCTTCGCCCAGAAGTCAAATATAGTAGGCAACTGTCTGCAGGCCGGCAGCACTTTTTGATTTATGTAGGCCTCTGGATGTGGCTGCTACTCTACTCCTCCAAGTCACGGGCTCAATGTATTCGTGCATGAATTGCGTGAGCTGCCTCTGCAAGCTTATTTACTTTTACCGCTTGCCACTCGCTTCACCCGAAGAATAGACGACAAGTGAGAGAGCACAAAGAGGAACGAGACACACTTGAAATTGTTTTTGCATTTCTTTTTTTGTTTTTTTTTTTCTGTTATTTTCCCTTCAGCCTGCTGTGCATGAATAAAATGTGCCCGGCTGAGACAGTGGGCCTCCTTTGTGTGTGTGTGTGTGTGTGTGTCCTCCTTTGGAGAAGGATAAGGGCATAGAAAATGCTTGCGCCGACCTTCAGGTGGGAAAATACTAAAGAATTGTCAAAGGCATTGCAGATATTTCTTCTGGCTGTTGCTGAAATTAAAAGCCGCATCACAAAAACGGGGCCACCCCCTTAAGGGTCAGAGATTTGATTCAGAAAGGTGCAGAATTAACTCGGCAACTGAAATCATTCACAGCCAGGTCCTTGTACAGCCTTTCGATGACCTGCAGGTCACTCTAATTGGCATGGCATATGGCAGATTGTGTCCATAAATCCAACTCATTCACACACACACTGTGATTCATATGCAGGCAAATTGCTTGGCCAACAGCTTGAAGCTAGAAGCACGTACCTGATTACAGGAAACGAATGAAGCCAATTGAAGCAACAGTTAAAACCTGAAATTGCTCAATTTTCACGCATCATCAGGCGGACAGACGGACGGACGGACGGACGTACGTACGTACAAAAATCAATTGTACCAGAAAAAAAGAAGGAATAAAAAAAAAAACTGAACCGAAAATGGCAGCTCATTTTGTATTTATCAGAGAGCGGGCGACTCGAAGTCCCAAGTCGAACACCCACCACGTCTGGCCTGATGGCAGCATAAAGTTTTATTTCAATGAGAACCAGATGCGCCTCCTCCCCAAGAAAGGAAAGAAAATATGTTGTGCTGCTATTTTGGTAGGGACACAAAACAACATTCGTGGCATACTTTCAGGCGCCGGCACTGCCCCTATTTTCGCCTTGGCATACAAATGCAGGTAATAAAAGCGGGGGAAATGAAACGCAACTGTTCTAATTTTGGTCTTGCTGGCGTTTTGCCTTATGTTTGCTTAAATATTTATAAAAAAAATGAGCAGCTAAGCGGCCGGGCTTACACAGGCAACTATATGGAACTATCCATGTGGGTTTACCCCGAAACCATATGTGCTGCATCGCATTTATTATTAATACCCTCCATACGTTCCAGGCTAGACATGTTGTTGTTGTTGTTGTTGTTGCTGTTGTTGATGCCCCTAAAACGCTGCCACAGTTTATTTGCTGATTTTGCCTTTTTTTCCTGCTACCATTTTGTGTTTGCTCTGCGGCACCTCCTTCCTGCCTGGCTGTTGTGCCTGTTGCGGCCTTTGACTTATTACCATTTATTTATTTATGTCTCGGGCGTCAGTGCCAATATTTTATTTTCAGAGTTGGGAATAATCATGAATCCTGATTATGCAACTCGCCCGAAGTGTGAGGAAAGAATGGTTTAATAGAAAATTGAATCAGATTTGGCAACTGTTTAAAGGGTTGCTGATGGAGCACCAACAATCAATAGAGCACCAACTGCTTGGAGTGCAGAGAAGTCCGGACGCATTTATATATCAAGAGAACTGGCCACCACTAAACATTTCTTTCAAGGAGAATCCGAAAAATAATAGTATCAAGGATCCAAGAGAGCTCTTCGAAGATCAAAATGTATAACAGAAAGTCTAAGAGGTAACGTGAGCAGAGAGAATCAATGCTAGAGATACGAGAGTAGCTGCATACATCAGCGATTGTCACGCCAGGCCCGCAGGAGCCAAGCACACTTCACTATTCACACCGACTCAAGCCTCGATTCGAGAGAGAGTAAATTGCGTTTCATTCGTTTGATGCGGGCAGGTCAAAGCTGTCGTTGGCCTTGCTCTTCTTGCTTACTTTTATTAGGAGCTAACCTAAATGGCTATATGACAGCTCAAGTTTTTGTTACAAATATCTCAATTCACTTCTAAATGTAAGGAAGCACTGACTGAGCTCACATACAAATGCGGTCACAGTATCAAGAATACAAAAAGGACCTTGTCGGAGCTCACAAGACATGATTGAAGTAAACAAAGAGAAGCAAAGTGCGCAGTTAAAGGTTCTTTTACTCTCACTGTTCATGTGTTTTTTCTTCCAACAAGGGCAAATGGGTACCGAATGTGGCGACCTCTCTGATCTCAAACACATCAGAGATCAAGAAACAGTCAAAGCATTATACCCACCACTGAAGGACGAGCTGCCTTTTGGACTAAGTGGTCGAGTGACTTGGTGAATTTAGCTTGCAAAATGCTTAAAATTTCATTTTTCTCGTATTTTCAGTTTATTTCTCTTTCCGTTAGATGTCGACATTAACTTATTGATTCTACATATTTTTTGGTTCATGAGTTTTTGTGGGGGGGTTAAAAATCATAAATAAAAAAAACTCACCGCATAATTGCACAATGAACAAAATATGATAAGCAGCTTTCAAGTTAATGGTGCGTGCCACGCACATGCGAGCATACCCATACCACCTCCCCTAATGCCATTTATCAGAAAAAATCACAAATCACCAATCATTTTCATTTTCATTTCCATTCCCATTTCCATTGCTGTGTGTGCACGAGTTATGGGTAAAGTTTTCTTTGAGCTTACCTCATACAGAAATGAGATAAAAGCAACAACAACAACAATAAGGATAACAGGAGTAAATGCGCCTGGGATTCAAAATTATTGATTCGCCAGAGCAGAAACCCAGCTTCTTGCTGTACATCTGCCCTGATTAACACTCGAGTTCTACAAACAGAAAGCAAGTCGTAAATAAACAACGAATACGCGCGTTTACGACTTAATTGGATGCGCTACGAGTATTCATTGGCATGGACATCGGCCAAAGTAATGAAATAATTGCAAAACTTTCGCCTTCACCCCCTCCACTCCCGCTCGGAACTCATGTGGTGCCAATTTGCGCTTTTCATTAGGCGAATTAAGCGGCAAAAACTTTTCAGGCGCTGCGGAAAATTTAATTTCAATTTAAACAGTTTGTGTTGAGAATCAAGTGCTGAAATTGAAGTGGATGGCAGGCAGTACTTGTCTCCATCTCCATCTCAATAAAATACCAAAAGTTGTTGTACAAGAGTCGCACTCGAGATTGAGTAAGTGGAGCAGGGAGCAGTGAAGGATGGGTGCGGCGGGCGGATGCCGCTTGGTTTCTTCATTCTGAACGGGTTCTGTGCGGCAGTGTTTTTGTTTTGCCGTGCCGTTTTCAATGGCTGGCAAAAAGGCGCATTTGTTTAAATTGCAGTTTGTACTTTGCATGCACACAAAGATGACCTAAAAGTTAGACCAGGCCAGGGCCATCCAATAAAGGCAACGACGTTTTCTTTTTTTCATTTTTAACAGTGTACTACTACACTGTTTACCATGGTGATGTGAACCTGTGCTGGCAGTTTTAGCATTTGTTGCGGCTGCGGCAAATTGGTTTTGCTCAAAGGCTTTTCAGGGTTTCTGGGCTGGTGCATGCGGCGCATTGTTGCGCCAGCCAAGTGCCAACATTCATTAAACGGTCATAAACAAGTGGCACAGATTGCGTTGAAAACAGCAAACGAACGCAGCGATAGCAGGAGAGCCCACCCCACGACCATAAACCAAATACAACGCCCAGAGGCATGCAACAGTTTATTTATGAGCCAAGGACACGCGGCGACGCGCAGTCTCCGAAAAGCGATAAAAATAAAAATGGCTCAATCACGCAAATTGGTGCAGCCGCAACAAAGACTGAGCTTATTTTAGTGGTTATGATGAAACAACAACATACATATTGATAATCATTTTACGATTTAATTAATGACCAATTTAAGTTCGAGTTTAATGGGCAAAAAAGAACTATTGATTGAGTTTTTTGATGATACTTCAGCTTAAATTTGTTAAATAGTACTAGGAACTCCTTGTTAAAAGTTGTACAAGCTATCTGTTTAGCTATCTATTTCTGTGGTATTTATTTCACCTATAAAAGTGATCTTCAATTTTGAGGAAACCCTGTCTGAAAAATTCAATTTTCGACACCAAGCCAAGCTTATTGGAGTGAAAATAGCCACCCATAATTAAAACGCTGAAATATTGAAATGAGTACACTCTTCCAGGAGATTTTTCATAGGTCAGCTATCTACTAAAATTATACTAGGCAACAAGGAGCAGTATAGCCTAGTTTTGGGCTGTAGACAATTTAATAATTTTGACCTATGTATTCAAGATGGTAAATCTTCGCTTAAAAAATCTCTGAATTGTTTGGAATAGATTATTTTAAAGCTAAGGAGTAATACTGCACCATAAAATCATACGAGGTACAAGAATAGCAAAGATTCGCCATAAAAGGTGTCTAAAAAGAGTACAAATTGGCATTTCTGAACACAGATTCGAGATTTTTTTGGGCTGTGCCCCTTTAAGGCACAACAGAACTCTCATATCATCAAATAAGTAATGACATTTTCTGTCATGTATTTATATTTATACTTATTAGGCACCAAGTTCGTGTATGTTGAAAAGATGGTGCTGATTCTAGATGTTTTCGTGTGCTAAGCTCGTGACTGATTTCTACCTTTTTTGGTTATATTATATGAGCTTAAAATTGCCTGAAAATCATATTTTGACACATTTTACTTAAGTCTCAAATCTTAAACTCTAGACATAATAAATGTAAATCATTTAGAATCACCACAAACGCTTCTCTAATGATTCGGCCTGATGATTAAGCGTCTTACTTTGTAGTAGGAGAGCTTACACTGGATCGTGAAAGGACAGACATAGTAAAAGCCAATGACCTAAGACTCTTAAACTGTCAGCTGCGTGGATCCACGATTTTATCAGTCTGTGTGGCTACAGACGGGGATATGGAGTAAGCTAAGCCGACTCTACTGGTCTTAGTCCACTCTCACAGAAAACTAATATAAACTAACTTCACACAAGAGGGAAACCTACAAGACAAGAAAAATAAAGTCAAGTATCTTCTAGGCCATACTTTTCCAAATATTCCCGCACGAAATAGTCCTGACTTTCCATTTCCTCAATATAATGAGTTGAGAGACAGCAGAAAGGCATGAAAACTGATCTACACAAATTTGAAACATCAAAATGAACAGTTGATTTCAACTTTATTCAAAAAGTTGGGACATTACAAATCAAATTGGTAAAAGGTCCTCGTCAGCGTGCATTAAAAAATAGTTGAACAAATCCTTAAGATTACCAACAAATCCTTAAATCGTAATTTTTGCTTTATCGTCGACCCAACAAGCTGCAGTTAAGATAATCCATCCCTAGGTGAGCACATCGCGGTTATTTAGAATACTCCTGCCAATTTATTGTTCTTAGTTGTCTTCTGCCAAGAGCATTTAAGCTTCGACGTCATAATTTCTGCCATCGTTATTCGTTTTTATTCTTGTTTATTTGTATCCATTTCCAGCTGTGCCCAGCAGCGTCTAGCGCGCAAAAGTATTTCATATTTAATTAAAATTGTGCCCCACTCCCGCGCACATCCAAACGAATTCCAAGACATGTGCATTTGCATGGACAGGGTGGGGGATGGGGGGGGCGGCGTGAGATAGTGAGTTTGTTATTCATCGTGCGGCTGTTGGCGAACCGCAGTCGTTGTCATTGTCTGGCGCAAACAAACCAAGGAAAAAGCAAGTGGAAATGATAATAAAGTCTTGTGCAAATATTTAAAATCATAAGTACGAATGCCACATTAATGAGCTTTCATTTAGATGGCGATAAGACCCAACCCCCCACCAAGATAGGCAGACAGAAGCAGACTTGGCCAATAAGCAGGGCACGAAATATGGCTAATTCGCAATTGCCTTATGTTAAACAGATGCAAAACTGCTCGCTGAGCAAAGTGAACGGAAAATCAAAACAGACGAAAGGCGGTCGAGGCATTAACGCCTGTCGCCCCCTCCCCGCTCCACCAGCGGCTGCTGTTCAGACAGGCGTGGCAATTAAAGCGCGTGACGAAAACCGACGCCCTTGTTGGCCAGAGAGATGTGCGCCTGTTTACACGCGAGCTGTCAGCATTTGTTAATAATTTTTATTCTATCAACATTTTTTGTTTCACTTGTTCTCCCTTGTCGTATATCTCATTTCACGCCTGCATGAAAAAAGAGCGAAGGGGTAGGGGGGGAAAAGCGCAAAAAATGCGCTGGCAAAAGATGAACAAATTTCATGGGTCTGTGTGTGTGTGTGTGTGGGTTGCAGCCAGTCTCCTGCCTTGTTTTCTAATGGCGTTGCCTTTATTAAGTGGGTTGAGTGTTGATTTATAGCACTTTACCACCGGTTATCCTGTTTCGGCGCCCCTGTCCCGCCTGCTGCCGCCATATTTTCGCTGAAGGACACTCGCACATTGTCCTGCCCCACCCCACTCTACCTTGTCATTTAAACTTTAAGCGCCACTTTGCATTTAAAGTGAGTGTTTGTGTTTGTTTGTGTGTGTGTGTGTGTGTGTATTTGTGAGTGTGCCAGATAAACACTTTTGAGCGCATTACTCATACGCCGTGTATGATGGTGGGCCCAAAGCGCAGGAGCGAGCCCCCAGTCAAACGCAGACCGCACTTTAGTTAATTGGCGGCAGCCAAAACAAAAGCAAACAAATTTGATTGATGTGGGCAAAAGTTTTTTATATATGTTTAAGGTGCAACATTATTAAAAATTTAAAAGAATTTAAGCAATTTATTTTGTATGATGCTCCAGTTGTGTCGGTATATATAGGGTGCATGTATATACCTCTACTAGCTACTAGCTATACCCGACTCCGCTTGCGTGCAATTAAGTAAATAATTGAAAACGTTCAAAGTTTCCAATCGATTTTCGTGTAAGCGTTTGCATGTTTAATATAAATTAAGTAATGTTGTTAAATAATAAATTGGTTTTAGTAAAATTGAAACTAAAGCAGCTGAAACTGATGCCAGGTGGATTAAAATCCACGCAAAAAGGGAGCAGCTGATCTAAGGCAGACAGAAATTTCATTTCTATTATTGGTTGCGGCATAGAAATTATGGCACGAGTGTTAAAAAACACACACACAGCTTGGGCTAGTCTCTATAAAAAGGATTGAAACAGTTTTTGTTTGCTTTTATAGATGATTTATCTAGGGTTATGCTCAGAATCTAACGTCCATTGAAAAGAGTTCATGGCAAGAAAGAACCATAAATTAGGTTCCAATAAATAGTGCAATTTCCACATATCTTCCTTGCTATTCAATTGCAATTTTTCCAGGTTCGAACTGGATCGACTCATAACTATTGGTCAGTATTTGAACTACTGTTAAATGTAAGTTAATTTTAATACTTAAGTTTGGTTGATAAATTTGATGATTTATTATTTGTTCCCAAAATGTGGTTGATATCAAAATTCATTAAATATTTTTCGAATTTTTTTGTATTATTAGATACAAAAAAAAATTCGTATTATTCATTTCCCGCATTTGTTTACAATGGCCTTTAAACCATCATTCGCCGCTCATTCGCCAACAAAACAAAGAAACCGACAGAAAAAAGGCGGATGCATTAAAAATTATGCCAAGTCAAAATGCTGAGGCGAATTAATATTAATGGGCGGCCTGCTCCGCAAACAGACATTAAATTGGAACTATGGACAGGCTGCCAAGGCTACTAAACAGGATGGCTGGCGATTTTTGCATAAGGGTCTTCAAATCAGATCTCATTGAAGCCATTTCTCTGCCAGCTGGCTGAAAACAATGTGACCCAAATTGGTTTGCCAATATGACTCAGCCTTCTCCTATCCAGGGGATGCGGGCGGTGGGCATGTTGAGGCAATTGCAACAGCGGCAGCTCATAAACATTTTATAGTTTCAATGAATATAAAATCGAGTGTAAAGCACCGAGAACCAAAATTGCCAAATAGTATAAAAAAATGAAATGAATGGCTATTAAAATTGGTTGAGAAATGGCAAAAAGCAGAAGCAAAACGGACAGACGCACTCGGAATCGCACTTTGCATTTGTTTGTTTGGCTGCTTTCAAGTTTTATGCCTTTTCTTGGGAGTGTGAGTGTGTGCGAGTGTGTGAAAATGAGTGTATGTGTGTATGTATGAGTATTTGTGCAGCATTGGAAATCGCGCATGCAAATATAAACAAGTTTTTGATGTTTACACAGCTCAGAGACAGCGGCAACGAGTAGCAAGTAGCCAATTACGCATACGCCCTGTCGACAAAATTAAATCCAACGATAATTTGTCGGAGAAATTGTTATAATTGAAATGGGAGTGTAATGTACAGTGTTTTTGGCAATTTCACTATTGAAACTTATCAACGTCATGTTTGCTCATAACTATAATTACTAAATTGATCTGAAGGTCTTGACTGGTTCTTGAAACAACAGCCTTCTTAGTGAAATTGTCTGCGCCTTGTTACTTCAAGTTATGAGCAAACAAAGCGTAAGGGACTGAGGTTCATAAGAATTTTCACAGAAATTCTAACTTGAAGAGTTCATAAGATGCCTTTCATCAAATAACATATCGTTTATATTTTAAATCAACGTTTAACTAGCTCTTACCCGCAGCTTTGCTGGCATTTGTTTTTGTAAGCTTTCCAAAGTTTATAAGTCACTTTTTTCATACTTTTGTATATGTTGTACCCAAAATAAGCGATAATGTGGTCATATTGTAATCATTGATAAGTAGTTTGGCTTTAAATCAAATTATTCCAAACAATTCTGCGATTTTTTTAAGCCGAGATACATATGGGTATTTCCATTATTTTAATGTCAAAATAAAATATTTTTTCTTACTTCTCATATTTCAACTTATAGCTTTAATGATGCACTGTATTAAGTGGAAAAGTTGTTAGCAGACCTAGAATTGGTTCCAAGATACAGTCAATCAAAAAGCGATACGCACTTGAGAAAAAATGGAAGCGGTATTTTTGGCCATCAATAGAAGTGCAGAGCTCAGCGAAACCTGACAACATTTTGTAGTGCCATTTATTGTAAAATGTTCTTAAGGAATTTAACTGAATATTACATTTATTGCAGCATTTTCTTTACTTATTTTCTTACAAAGTCCATTATGATTTGCGGACCTTTTCCACAAAAACGTGCAAAATAAGTACCCAAATGAGAAAAATTATGCTTGGGAGATTTTTCTTTAGAAAATCTCGATATTCCACATGAAAATTTGATATATCTTGGTGTTTTTAAGTACTTTGATCTCTGTGGACCTTTCTGTGGAAATGCCCAAATACCGTTTAGAATACGTCTACATAAAAAAATATTAAAATATGCTATAAAAAATCACAATAATTGGCTAATGGATAATAACCCTTATTATTTTTTCATTACAACAACATCTTATATCTTCCTACATAGAAAGGTCCACAAACAGAAATTGGATATATCTTTGCCTGAAAAAAATCGCAGAAATATTTGAGATGGTTCATTTGAAAGCTTTCCGATGAAATCAAGGTGTAAACGAAAAAACTGTGTACCTTTGGTACAAAGTATACAACAATCCTTTACTGTTTAAACCAAGCGTTTCCTCACTTTTTGTCTCGAAAAAATATGTCCATATAAGTCCTTAATTAACCGGCGATTAATTACTTGCCAATTTACCCTCATCAACTTCTGGGCCGTGCTCTAATTAGAAGAGTAGCGCCGCATGTGTCATGACGCCTCCACCCAGCTTAACATGGCCTGCCGCTGTGAGAAACTGTTCATATCATTGCGCCCCATTTAATTTTGTGTGTGTGCGCGTCTTGAGTTTTCCATAAATTGTGCTTTCCAACTAACATAACACAAAAGCATCAACACGATTCCCAGGAACTCTGACTAACCCGGCCCACATGTGTTTGCTCCCGTGTTATAAAAAGAAACTCTTCATTAAATGTGAAAAATAATGAACTGTAGCTAAATGAGGCCTTAAAAACGAACACCGAAATATTCATAAAAGGCATTCAAACGCGCCTTAAAACATTTTCCTGTTTTTTTTTTTTACCTCGGTTTTCACCTTCTGCCTGGTGCGTGTGTCGTAAACATTTTGATTGGCCATTTTGAGCATGAACAGCAATGAAAGGATATGCCACGAGCATGTTTTATGATACGTGGGGAGGTTAATTGAAGACTACTGTTGAAATAGTTCTCCGCTACCTTTGATATCCTCCCGATGCTTTCTTTTTGAGTGTGGTTAGGCTCTTACTCATAAAACTACCCTCGTAGTAACTCTACCAAGTAGCAGGCCATTTATTTCGCTGTTTGCTGTCATGGTCATTCAATTATCTGAATATTGCGCATACGCCGCGTGTACTCCATGCTAGCAATTTAGTAATTTCAACCGAGTAAAAGGGACAAAGTGGGAAAACTAATTACAGAATGTTTATAAATAAATTCGCTTTTATGTCAGCCTCAATGCGTTTTTATTGATTGAAACTTACCCTGTTGAGTACTGCAAATGAATCCGGTTTATGTTTTCCTTTAGTTAATTCAATTTTTTTGGACTTGTTACAAACAATCTCAAAATTTCTGTGTTGACAGGGATACAAGATTTTCTTTATATTTTTTTGGGTAATTAGAAGTAGAAGTGGAAGGAAGGAGGGTTCTTGTTCTCATTTACATTTTATGCATATTTTAATTGCTCTGAAACCTGCTAAGAGGGGACATAGCAGGGCCAACTTTCTTGGGCCAAACAATGGTTATGGTCAATGCACTTGGCATAATTTCCATTCGCTTTTTTTTCCTCCTCTTGGCCATTCATTGTTGTCGCTTTCATTTAATTGAAAATTAGAACAAAACTGTGGAAAGTTGTCCCTGGTGTTGGCCCGGGACTTACGTTTTTTTCCGTGCTTTCTTTTGCTTTGTTCAATGAAACTTCAATTAGGCAAGTTTTTCAATTAAAAATGCAATTTTAAGGGTTCTCGGCTTCTGTGTCTATGACCAACTTTTGTCCAAACAGTTGGTAGAGAGGTTTGAAGGGAACTAATTGGTATTTTAAGCTGCAAAGCCTGCTGCACTTTTTGTTGACATTCTCGTATCAATCTCCCTCAAACAAATGCCTCTCGACAGTTGCGACATTGATGAATGCCTCCACATGCAGTTCCATTTTGTTCGATATGAACGAAATCACAAAAATTATGCATATTTATAAGATAAAGCACCTGCTAATCAGGATGCCTCTCCTCGCTCCCTCTGCCGTTCTAACTCCATTTCCCCCACTCCCCACCCACTCTCTATCTGTTTTTGTGTTTCACTCATTTACTTCACTTCACTCTGTTGGCAGCTCACTTCTTCGCGCCCGTTTTTTTCAATTATTTGAATTTTTCACAATTTTCTACCGCTAACCGAGAACCAAACGCTTTGAACTTCGACGAGGAACTGAACACACGGCCAGAGCTCGGGAAAGCTTTTTCCGTTTAGGGGCAGAAACAAAATGAGAAATGAAACATACCAAGGGGGAGAGAACGCTTTGTAGAGAGCCGTGTCCAGGATTTCATTCTGTGTTGCTTGGGGGACACTTGTGGCTGCATGTTGCCAAACATTCCGGACCCACAAATGTTGCCCCCCGTCCATTCAAACTGTTGCACTTGGGAATTTCTTAATATAAATTACATTTAATTTTGTTGGCTGTTTAGTTTCATGAAGTGCTGCCAACACTTTGAGGCAATTAATGTCGAATACGCCACACAGCCACGATATATGTACTCGTATTTGTGTGGCTGTGTAAACACTTTAGTTGGCCATCTGTTTCTCATTCGTTTCTTTTTTTTTTCTGTGTGTGTTTTTGGCCCAACAAACGCTGATAAGATAAACAGTCAAACCAAAATGGGCGATCAGGTAAAAATGTTGAAAATGTGTCCAAAGCCACCTGCTGATATGAAGATCGATCAGGCGAACTTTGACATTCTACATATTTAGGCAGGCATATTGCTTTGCAACAACTAAGCTTATCTGTTAGTCAAGTAGCAGAATAATATAATATTAAATGGATTTCCTTTGTTTCAGGTTCGGTAACAACCCGAAAACTCACACTCCGGAACGGTTTGCCACCAACTCGAACTGCTGCTCTGCTTTGAACCATTTTTGGGGCCAAGGCTGCAAAGCGGTCCAGCCCGCTGAACCGGTTTGAACCCAGTTTAAGATGTCGAACCGTCTATTGATTTAATAAACTTTATGCATTGGCTTGATAATGATTAGTTCTGTTGCACTGGACCTTACAATTTACAACGGTCTTGAAACTCTGAACCGAACCTTCTGAGAGGTTAGCATCCTTGATCTAAGCAAAATTTTAATACCAACACCCAGTACCTACCTCAAAAAAGTTGTGAAATGAGTTCAATTAACTAAGATCAAGGACTAGATGCAATAGCGGTCAATTGAAAGCAAATTTTATTGGGTAAATTATGAAAAAGAATTGGGTTTCCAGTTTGAATTAAGATATCTTCAAAAATGCCATCTAAAACTCAGGGCCAGATGCTTGCGGCAATTATCTGCATTGCCTTTGGTTTTGAAGACGATGGGGATGAGCCGCAAGCCAAGAGCTCTTACTACTTGTCTGAGAGTCGAACCCAAGAACTTTTGCACCCAACTAACAATGAATGGAATGGCGTCTTAGTTCATTACACCAACGCACACTTTGGAAGCCGCACGTTCTTATTATTTTGGAGTTGATTTGTGGTTATTTCAAGAACAACTCAATCATTTTGTACTTATTTTAATTGACGGCAACTTATTTTCTAAAAGGATTTTTCCCTCTATGTATACCAATGTAAACCTACAAACATTAATGAAATAAGAAAAACTTTCAAAACTCTGACTGGGAAATTAGAAAAATACAATAAATTCATTCAAGCGAGGTCGAGTGTGGTCAACAAATGGCCCGGCTTCTCATATCCAAACATTCGGCTGCGTCCCGGGCAGGAGAAAACCCAAAATCAGACGAAAGCTTTCCCCTAGCTGACGGCTAAATGTTTCACTTCCATTTGGTTTCGCCCAAGGCGCGCATTTGAAATGTGCAAGTCTTACGGACAATTTGATGTGCATTTAATTAAGAGTGAAATACTTAGGGGCTACATTATTTACATGGTCTAAACAGATGTATGAAAATTAATCACATGTCCTCGACAAATGGTAAAAAAAAAAAAAAAAGTAGAAACCTGAAAAAGGCAAGCAGGCAGACACAACAACCCTTTCAGAGAGCAAACATTTCTATACACACACGCAGACATAGAGTCGTTATCCTGACATTTTTACAAGGATTTAATGCTGTTTAGTGCCACTGGCGCCAAATTAGGCTCGAAGATTTATGTGCACAGACACTCCATTAAAGAGCGACCCGAACTTTAAGTGTAATTAAATTGCTGCCATCAGTTTACAGTTTGCATTAACATTTACATAAAAGCCTTCATTATCGAGGCACCAAATAACAGCGGGCGATGTTAACGAACTTTTGCTCGAAGCTGGGGAGAGCAGGTGTCATGGCGCGTCGTGTTGCCTTCTGCAGCAAATTAAGCGCCGCGATTGGCAACGGGTTGTCTGCTCGCATTAGCATATCGGACACGCCGACCCTTTTATCCCGCCCCCCCCTTCAAGCTCGGCAAAATCAATTTCAATAGTTAATAAGCCGCCCGTCTCCCCCTTCCCTGGCTGTGTTTTTTTTTTTTGGAAGGCGGGAGGCGGATGCTCCATTTTGTGTAATTGAATAGATGTATGCGGATGTGTGCGAGGCTGTCCCCTGTGGCGCAGAGCTAATGCACTTGCCACTGGCGATTGTTGCATAAATTAATTAATTTATCAAGTGCAGAGTCCTGCTACTGTCCTTAATTAGTATTTCTATTTTGGTCCAATTATTGCATACACATTTCTTCCATTAATTAATGACCACACAACACACTCCGGAAAAAATCTCACAGTTTGCAATAAAAAGTATGGAAACTAGAATAGTCTTTACTTAAAGCAAGTCCGTTATTAAGTAAGACCAGATTGGGTATCAAAAAAACTAGCATATCCAAGTCTTTCCTAAATTAAGATAAGACGGTTTTTGATATCATTGATATCATCGGTATCCTAAAGTTTTACAATTTCTTGAATTTTTCTGAAATTTAATTAAAAATCTTATTAGAAAAACTGTTGATAAAAATCTTAGTTTAAGTTTACCAGATTTTTGAGTCTGATATAAGAATTTTTTTAAAAGATTTGTAAAAATCGAATTAAGTCAGCTTTGAAGCTGGTTTTTAATTGATTTGGCTTAGTTTGAGTATAGAGCTGTTGTTGTTTTTTGTCTGAGAATAAGAAAAAGGGAAGGGAAAGGTTGAAAATGTTGGCCATACAAATTCATACTAATTCGACCTACGCAGTCTAAAATAAACCTAAATATTTTGTGTTTACTAAAATGTGGTACTTGTATCAAGTACTTCATTTGAGAACACAATACTTGATTTCTTTTCCCTCATTAATTACACTGACCACACAAACACTCACACACACACCAGTTAATGGGTGGACCCACACGTGCCGTTGACCGCTTCCTGTTCCCTTTACTTAGCTTCCTTAATTCTCCTCCAAAGGATTTATGGCAAAGTCACCCAAGTTCAGGTCCAGTTTTTCGCATTTAACGACCCATAAATCTTTACATTTCAACACATAAATTGCGTAAAATTAACGCAATAAAAACCCAAAATCGCCTGCAAAGATAACAACCAAACCACCAACTAAACATATACAATTTCAATTTGCAATTTAGCAGCTGTGACAAGCTGGTTTTTAGCTTTTCAATTTACAAATATTAGATAAACTTATTTTGTGGCCAAATGAGCTTTAAACTTAATCTGGTCCCAGCTGCCCTTCGCTGTCCAAATGTGGCGTACAGTTGAAAATTAATCCGCTTGCCACAGTGCCAAATGCGGAGGACCCCGAGAGCAGGGAACGGTTGACTGCATGCGTACAATGCTCCCTTCCCCTCCCAGCTTCTGCTGCTGCTGCTGTTGGCCAGTGGAACATTTATTTTTCGGATGGCCACAACATTTTGGGTTAAATTTCAAGTGAATAACTGCGAGTTGCAAACTTCAAATTGTAATTTATCCGTCTGCAGTTAGTTGGTATATATTTTTCTGCTAATGAGTTGACTGACTAAGCCAAGCGCAGAGAAATGTGCAAAAAAATTTTGTAAATTAAAAAAATAAATATAACAAATTGTCAGGGATTTCTAAAAAGGGGGGATTAACTTTAAGTCCTGACTGAAATACAAATTAAAAACTTTTTCTAAAGGTTCAAAGGGCCAAATAAGTTTGTAAGCAGGTTAGTTTGCTGCCTTCTTTACACGTTTTTGTACGAACATTTTTTACCTATTATATATAAAGCGGCGATTTCGTCGGTATAGAAAGTTAAAAACTAAATTACCAGGCTGTTTTATACAAATTTTCAACATTGGGAGAGTACACCCCCAAGCTCGGTAATTATTGAAAAGGACAATCTGCGTTTCCAACACTACTTAATAAGATGTCTTCATGCAACTAATGACTTTTTGAAGTACTTTGAGAAAACCTAATAACACAATTCACTTTCATGAATGAAAATCTGAGCGCTTTGTTGATGTATCCTTCTTATGTTTGTGTGACTCTGTCTGCCGCCTCCTCTTGTGCGAAGTGTCCACCCTGTTTGTGTTTCCTGCATTGTCATATTTACGTTATGTGAAACAACACCATTTGGAATCACTTCTGTCATCCTTGGGGCATATGTAACCATACCCAATCTTAAGCTGTCTCTCGCTCTCAATGCTTCGTCCATCAATGCCATACGCACTCTTGACCTTCTGACACTGTCAGATCCGTTTGGAGTCTTCGTTTTTATTTTTCTTTCACTTTTCTTTTTTTGCATTTCAAGAACTGTAAAATGTACCTTTAATTTACTTGATCTGCTCCTACATCAAATCCACTTTGAAGTCCTTACTGCCTGTTTGTTTCTGTCATTTTATTGAACTTTATTGAACTGTAAAAACAAGCATAAATAAAAATTGTCGTTTGCTAAATAAAAGAGAGAGAGAAAGAGATGGGATGGCTGCGATTGCACTGTACATATGGGATGAAAGATGGCCAAGGCGAGCCCGCGCAACGTCCATTACCATACATACATATTTATGTGTGTGTGTGTGTGCGCGACTGGGCGTGGCTGCTTTTATGGCGCCCACCTGAATGAATGAATGGATTTTTAGGGCTTTTCGAGTATGTATTTTTATGGAAGTCGTGGTTCCTGTTATGCCACTGTTTGTTGTTGTTCTAAGCAAGGGCGTTGCGAATTTTATTGGATTTCAGTATTTTTTGTTTGTTTTTTTTTTGCTTTGTGTTCCCTAGCTTGTTGCGTGTTGATGGATTAGCGCCGTAAGCCAAACAGGTGCCCTCCAAAAGCCTTTTGCCATTCAATGCATCATCAAATGGACGCACGATTGACAGATTTAGGGTAAGAGAAAGGAACAAAGTGCTTTGTCATCAGATGGTCGAATGCTGTTTTAAAGCATTGGTCCTAGTGGCTTTTTAAAAATTTAAAAACAGGAAAGGATGGTTCGAATTTGTTCTCCGATCTTATTAGAATTTTCAGACTAGATAAGTTAATACATTTTCAGTCCCAAAGCTATTTTGTACAGTTGCTTATCGAAGTAATAATGTATGTCCCTGAAATGTTCCACTGATTCTCGTGAAACTTTTGAACTATCGACCAACTTCTCTCTGATTTGTTGGCTAGGTATCTCTTTCACCTTCCTTCTCTTTACCTCCTTGCCCTTCGTACGAATGATACATTAACTTCGGTTACTAGGCACCATGACATCCTGTTGAGGTTCTCATGTTTTTTGTGGCTCTTAGAATAAGTAACAGAATTTTACAAATTTTATTGTTAAGTGCGCGACAACATACCTTAATGAACCTTAATCTTAGATGTGGTCAGATTATTAAGCAACAACAGCTGGTGTACTTCTGGGATGACACAAAAGACCAGTGAGCTTTTAATGCCTTTTGATGAAATTTGCTTAAAATCAAAATCGTTTGGTCACACACTTCATCATCCAAGCACCCACAAGAGTTCTGCTATTTGGCAGCAGGACAAATATTGTCATTGACTGGACTGTGTCCTTCATTTGACTTCGTTTTTTTTTTTTTGCCTAAATGCAGGCTTCATATCTTTATCTAAATAATGGCATGTCACATTTAATTTGAACAACGATTTATATTCCCCCAGCTCTGTCCCTCCGCCCTCTCCCCCTCTCTCTCTCACGCTCTGTCCATGCGCCGCATTCCTGTGCCCCAGAAGTTCATTTTCCAATAAAAAATATATCTATAAGCCAAAACCAGCCCAGACTAAAGCATTTCAGCCATTATGGGTGGGGAGGGAGGACATTATACGGACATCTTCATTGTGTTTATCAGATTCTTTTAAGCACACTTGTCCCTGGCTGTATTTCTATTATGTTATGGACATGAGGAGGGGATTGGCGGTGCCTTTTCCTTGCCATTGTTTATTTTTAAAGACAGCGAGCGAACAATTAGCCTAGGCAATCCTCACATTTAATTGTTATAAATGTCAAGCACCATGAGAATTAAGTAATATTTATGGAACGAATGAATGAATGGAGGGAAATTCCCTGCAATTGGCAGAACATCTTACGCCTTCTACGTGGGACAGTCCGAGATCATTAATAACACTGGATTTTGTTACTTGGCCGTGTGGGTGTCGTTGGTTTCTATTACCATTAATCTGACACGCCTTGCAGCAGAGCCTCTTCTCAGTGATTTCAATTAAGAAAGCTAAATTATAAAGATAAATGTCACTCGTCAAGTGGCCATCAATTAGTTAATGTTTTCCTGGCAGAGCCTTTGATGCTGCCACAATGCTTACACCTACACACAACATAGTTCTCCGCTGGCAATGTAATTGTCAACGAAATTATTCAATTACGATATTAAATTTAATGCCCTGGGAGACAGGGCGAGTGCCTGCTTTTGATCCCACTAAAAGCTTTAATAACTGTAAATTGCTTTCACAAATTTGTCTTGTCTTGGAACAGAAGCCGGAGCCCGGGCCCGGGCATACCTGAACATACCTGGCCAACCTGGCGACCCCATTTTCGGTGTCGCCGGCGCCCCTTTGCCCCGTGACCAAATATTTAAGGACCTTCGACATGAACAGCACTTTGAGCTCTCACTCCCGACACCATTATCGACTTTTTTGTGCCCCGCTGCATTCCAAATGAATACGCGTATCTCGCTCTCACTCTCGTCGCACGAAATCCAATTATATTCACTTTATATACAAAATGCGCTGCCAGCTTCTGGCGTGAGTAGGAGGAGGAGAAGGGTCTCTCTGTGTGTCTGGAAAAAGCCTTCTGGCCTAAGCCATTAACTAATACCAAAATCCGCTTAAAAATTTAATTTTTGCACCTGACGAAGACAATAAGATGAATAAAAAGGGCTGCCTTCGGGGGCTGACAAAAGAAAAGAAGATGCGCATATTTGAGGTGATTTAAAATTTTTGGGATGACTTAAAGGAAGTTCAATCGCTGTACAAAAAGCAAATCAGCATGCAAAAATCACCGGCTCAGATGAGGAAAATTAATTAAAGAATTTAATACTTAAATTAAAGACTAGAAGATTTCTCACGTACGAGCTGCTGACAGGATATTAAATTCGAGGGCTGTTGGATAAGTCTGTGGCCGTTTGAAGTGAAGCCAAGTTTGATTCTTTTTCCACAGTTTTAAAGTTGAATAAAGTTTAATCTTGTGTTCAAATCTGTGCTGCTCTAGAGGCACACAAGCCACAATATTGAGAGAAGCTCGGCTTGACCCTTTGGGCTGTGTAAAGCCAAATATTATTGTCAATATAAATATCCACTGGACTGTAAAGTGTGTGGTTATACTTTTTATTAATAACTTAGTATTCCATTTGCAAAATTCTCATTCTGTCTGTCCAAACTAAATGTCCTTTCATTGCAGTTTCCTAATTAACCAACGAACATTCATTGTCAGCTGCAACAACTTTTTGGGTTGACCTCGTTGATATGTACCAACCCGCTCCCGCTTCTCTTTTATTGATTAAATGAAAAATGCAGTGACATGTCAACGACTGGCGAAACTTTGCTTTGCATTTACAGATCAAGTTGCCGCCTCTGGATCCATACATATCCAATTATGCAAATGTTGCTTGCAGTTGCGAGTAGCTGGTGCTGTCGTTGCCATCGTCGGGTTGTCAGCATTGAAATTGCATGCACTTAATCAAATATGCATCAAATGTGGAGGCAAAGTGCAGTCGAGCGTTTGGCTGTCGTTGATGTAGTCATTGTCCTGTACAGGACTCTTCAAGTGACCTCATTTGAATTGCATTTCCGTTGCACACAAAAACACAGACACACTCACACACACAAAGTTTGTGCTGCCGTTTATCAGCAGCAGGCCAGGCAGACAGTTGAGTAGGATAATCGCATCGGCATTGTCCCGTCACCACTCACACTCACACACACACACACACGCAGGGTGTAAGTTTTTCCAACAGACCTAAGCTGATGCCACTGATTAGCTCCTGCCGCTTCCATGACCAAGTAAATGGCATCAATTGGCATTAACCACATCATCGAGATTGAGATGGAGACGGAGATTGCCCGGGACGAGCCTGTGCATTATTAACGATTATATTGTCAATGTCCACGTCAATTGTGCGGTCAGAATCGTATCGGAATGTAAAGTACCCAAACAGGTGCCTCTACACTGAAAGAAATGGAATGTTTTGTGGGAGGGTGGTCTTAAAAGTACTCTTTAAGCTTTCACCATGGCTTTACCCTCAGTGTAGGATAAGATACAAGACCAAATAGCCATAAAAAGTTACATAAAAACACGTCCAAATGATAAAATTCTGTAACTTGGTCCAAAAAAAATGAAGTTTTTTGTATAAAAACCACAGCAAATCATAGACCAATATTAATTTGGAAATCCTATGATATAGCCTTATCAATCTAACATATAACACGCTGGCTTTTACCACCCTCGTTTATATTTCAAGACTTTCACTTCCATTTTTCATCACAGTGTATCCTTTTATGCATGTCCTGCGTTGAGTGGCCACATGAATACCACATGAGAGCTAGAGCTGTTATACAAAAGATTTCCATTTTCAGTCGGTGTGTGTGTGTGTGTTTGTGTGTGTGTGTGTGTGCTTGTCCAGAGCAAATCAAATCCCTGGATGATGCCATATAATCAAGCGGAAAGCAAATGTCCTAATTATAGATTGATTCGCATTGTTAATTTGAAGACTTGAACATTGACTCTGGCGCTGATTGGATTGGATATCCCATATACTGTCCAATTAGTTTAATTAGCATTGGCATCATTAATTTAGAAAATATTGATTGGACAGCGAAATGTATTTGTTTAAACAACTTAATTTCAATGTTAAATCAACCGCAAACCGCAGCGCAAACAATGAGGTGACCTCAGGAGCCCGAGCCAGCTGGACCCAAGAAGATTTCAAGCTTAAACGAACCGGAAATACGCTGAGGAGGCACACCAATGGCATCATTAATCATGAGTAGCTACAGTTGGCCCTGGGTTTTTGGTTTCTGACTTTACTTAACTCGGCACGCGCTTTGACCACTTTTTTTTCAAGCTTCCTTTTTCCATTTTCCTTCTGGAGGCATTAAATTTTAATCCCACACACACACACAAAAGAAAAAGGGCAGCCCAACGCGCACAAGTTAATGGCATTTGAAAAACTGTAAAAACGAAAACGAAAAATTGGTCAAAATCCCCACAATTTCCGCTTTGGCAATAAGTGAAAGCCAACAAAAAAAAAAAAAAAAACTCGGAAAATGTTGCAGTTTAATTTCAAGTGTAAATGTGTCTTGTGTGTGAGTGACACAACAAATGCAGCTACCCCCCTTTTTTTTGCCTGTGGCTGATGTCCCGAAAGTGTTATGTTGCCGCCGCTGCCACTTACCATCAGCTGCTCTCAAGCTGAACAAATAAATGCCAAGTGAAGTGGCATGTTTGTTGTTGTCATTGTTGCCTGCAATTTACCCGCAGTTGTCAACTATTTCCGGCATCAGCATCAAACTGCAAAAGTTGCCGGCGCTGCGTTAAAAACAACTTCCCAGCACTTTTAACCCCCCACAAAATGTTGTATCCAACTTAATGAAATTCTATGTGAAATCGAGTCTTGGGAAAACTGCTGTTTTTACATAATATAAGCTTGTGTAATTCATTAAACTTATGCCAGTCTTCAATGAAAGTTGAACTATGGTAGTCTTCACAAAATTCTTATCGCTTTCATTATTATTTATATTTTTGCTAGAAGAAGCAGGACATTTGGTTGTAATTTCTTCTGCTATCAATGTGTGGAAGTTTGCATAAACTGAAGTTCGCTGCCGGCTGTCCTTTAAGACGGAAGTCAAAGTGTCGCCTGTCCATGAAGTTTTGACCTCAAGGGCGTATCGTGGCGCTACGACAACCACTTTGAAATGTCTGGTTAAGTCCGACACACTCACATTAGAGATAAGGCGAAATAAATATGTCTTTTGCATTAACGTAAGCTGTAGTTTGAGAGAGCTCGCAAACAATTGACTCTTTTCACAGGCGATAAAATAAAAAAAAAACCTACAGCTATTGTCCCTCGAACTCTAAGACAAATTATTCCAATGCTTCAAACTTCTAAAAAAAAAAACACACATAAACCTTCATCAAAAAAAGACGTAAAACAATCAATTTACATCCACCCAATATTCTTACACTTAATTCTTCATAAATTATTAACTATGTAGCCCCAATTCCTGCTCAAGGGTTAAGGCAACTTACAAGTCGCGCACACAGACAAGACGGCATTGCATACTTTGGGGCGCGGTTTTGTGTTGCAAGTCACATTTAAGTGGCTAAAAGTCAAGACTCAAACTCTGCCGTAAACAAGCTTGAACAACTATAAATGCGATCACTTACTGCTTGTAATCAATAACAACAACAATAGCTGATAGAGAACCACATCGTAGAAAACTTCTGGCTTGTATTTCACACACAGACGGCTCCGCCCCCGCCCTCGCTCCCTCCACACCCCACCCCGGCCAAGTCCATGAACAAGTTCAAGTTGTTGCTGCTACGGTTGGGCCATAAAAAAAACTTTCGCCATTACTTGTAGAACAGCTGCACATAACTGTCTGTGTCTGTGTGTCCTTTTCCCTTTCCGGTTCGTGTCTCCTGCTCCTCCTGCGCTATCATATTTCCCGTACGTTGTTTGCCCATGTAATGAAACTCATGACTCTTTTAGTTTGTGATATTTTGATTGATTATTTCACGATGGATTTAGGATTTATTCTCTTGACGTTCGGCCACCAATCCCTTGACCAAATTGACCAACATATCCAATCCCTCTTGATTGGTTTGCTTGTAATAAGGCAAAGTCTGCAAAAGTTTCACCCATTCGCTGAGTTTGGGATACTTTTCCGCCTCAATGGGAGCAAATGCGGCTGCGGTGGAAACCGTGGCAATGCAGCACAGATCACCTATGGTCAGTTGAGAGCCAGTCAGATAGGGTCCACTGGCCAGGCAGTGCTCCAGGCCGTCGTAGGCCCTCTGTAGATATGCAATGCGATCGGCTGGTATCTCAGACACACCAAAATAGATAATCGGCTCCACTATGAAGCGAACGCGTGGAAACAAGTGACCGCAGTCGAAGTACATGCGGGCATCCACCAGACGACGCTGAACTGGATCCTTGGGATACAGTGATTGGGTGTCGCCAGAGGCAAACTTATCGACCAAATAACTGCAGATTAGATGAGAATCGCTCACCGCAGTGCCGTTATCATCCAGCACGGGTATCGTGTGCTGCGGATTAAGTTTTAAGAATTCGGGTTTGAGGTGCTCCCCTCCCTTGACATTGACGAGACTGTAAAAGAGCGACAGAGAGAAAGTGAAATGGTCGTGGGTGACCGGTTTCATTTATTTCAGCTTACCGCAAGTCCAAGTCGACATTTAAAGCGGCAGCAGTTAGCAGCACCGCACGACAGGGGGGACTGCGGGGCGCATAGTACAGAACTGGCTTAGTGGACATGCTGGGAGTTAAATAAAACGGACCAGTTAACGAGGAATTTGCATGCGACAAAAACAACAGTTGGCACATAAATGAAGTTTAGTTACCTTTCGAATGGCAACCTGCTTCGCTGAAGTTTGGAAAGAAACTAACAAATTTTCGATAGGTATGTATACCGATCAGATGTTCAAAGCTTTTAAAAGCTTATGCGCTTGCTGACACAAGGGAAAGTTAATTGGATTGCCGCCCGAAAGAATGCTACGAATTATTCGATTAGAGATAAACAAACGTAAATACAAGTTAGTTTAATTATGGGTAAGTCCAATTACTATTAATTGCTTCTAGCTAAGCTCATATGAAAAACTTGACAGCAGCTGCTATCTTAAAAATATTCCAAGTTTTTCGATTTAGTTTTTGTCTAAGAGATCTGCTTTCACTGCTGTTTCAGCTGGATTCTGAGATTCGATGTGTTGAGCAGATTGTTGCCGTCGATTGCTAGCCTGCTCCAGCGATCTGCAGATCTTAACCTGGCTTGTCATTTTACCTGTTCATTGCTCCACGATTGAAATTGTTAAGCAGTCTTAGCAGCTTTTTGTGATGATCGACAAAAATCTCATAATTTTACAGATTGATATTCTTTAATATCCTCTTTTTTTCTCTGTGTGTATATACCAACTTTGGGAGTATCAGATTTATATAGCTACAACTATAGACTATAGCCAGACTTGCTTACCTATTTTATTTGTGTAAAAATGTCATAGAAATCTATTTCGCAAACCTATTTTTGGCACAAACCTAAAATAATTTTTTGAATTTTGTCCTACATGCATTTCAAACCTGTTTGTCAAACGATAAATATAAATATCCCAAACAAGCACTTGTTTGAGATTCATTTGTTGGTGCCTGTGCCATTATCCTTGAATGCTATTGTCCTGTGTTTGACATGTGCAGCTCTTGTTATGACAATAATAGCCCAAATTGCCCAACAAAAAGAATACTTCTATATAACTGCAATAATTGACAACAATTTCCATTATCAGCAGCTTGACAAAGTTTTCCAATTAGATGGAGCAACAAATGAATTATTGGGGGCCACACATCGTCGCACTGCCGGAGGCCGTCCTAGCTGATTACAGGCCTCAACTGTCTAAGCTCTTTCGAGCGACTTTAACTCGAATGAAATGGCGTTTTTAGGCTTTCGCCTCATTGCGCTTGGTCTGGCAGCTCCAGATGTTGGGTGGGAAGCGTGGAACGTGGAAGTGGGAGTTGGGGCAAAGTGCCGCCTGCCAGTTCAGCGCCTTTGCTAAACCAATTAAATTCCTTTGCCGCCACAACGCGCCCACAAAATTTGTTTCGCTAGCTTTTCACTTAGGCACCATGTGGATTATAATGTTTGTGGTGGGGTACCAAGAAGAGCACCAGCACCAGCACCAGCGCCAGCACCTGCCATAAATCAGATCCAACTATGCAGAGCTTGTTTGCGTGCTCTGTTTTCGGCCCGGGCTTGCAAGTCCTGTCTCTGTGTCCGGCTCTGCGTTATTGTTTGTATGACACGAGCGCCAGCTGCATCGTGCGGCCCACACAAAAGCCCAGCTAAATTGCCTGACTTATGGCCCACATGGCGTATACGTGCTTTGCATTTTGCCCCCCCTTTCCTCACTCTCTTTCTCTCTCTCTATCTGTTCAAATTGGTTTAACAGACTTTAATTAAGCCAAATATTCCATCCGGCATTCTTTCAACATTTTGGCACCCTTAAAAACACACACAAACTATGCCAAGGCAGTATAACTTGGCCTTTGCTTTCCTTTTCGTACGCTTTTGTGAATGTCTTGGGGCCATTCATAATAAGTTGACGCCTTCAAAAATGAGGAGACTAAAGTGATTTAATTATTTTTGGATTTCATTTGAAAAGATTTTGTTTTCTTTTTTGGAAAAATGCAAATTAGGTAAAGTCAGGCAGTGCGGGAGGACCTTGAACTAGTTTGAATAAACTGTCTAAATTTCTAGCATTTATAAAAAGTTGGCTGGTCTTTAAGCAGACAATTTTGAAGCCAAAGAAAACTAAGCCTTGGCTAGAAGAACATTACTTAAGATATTTTGGTCTAGTCTGAAACTCAAACTATTTATCTTATTTGTGCGGCTATAAGCAGCCGAAAAAAGGATTAAAAGAAGCTTAAAGAAACAAACACAGTATTAATCTTAATTTGGAAAATTTCACATTAGATTGAAGCTTAAACTGAATTTCTCATTCCAGCAGCAAAGCTGGTTATAGAAATATTAAAAAAAAAAGAAAAATGATTTATACTGAACAATTGTTATTGGAATTTCTGCTTAGTCACATGACTGGCATTGTTTGGAATATAAATATAAACCAGTGAAATGTAAGTTTAGTATGAATGGGATTAGAATGGGATTAATTTGTTTGGTTTTGTCAATATTTGATGCTGGGCAAGCTGCAGGTAAGCTTAACATTCAGACCACACACACACACAGGAGGAGGAATTTCATTTTGACTGCGTTGGCATTTAAGGCATGTTTGGAGGTATACAAAAGCCTACATACATACGTACATATGACACGAGTCGGGCAGCTTCAGCTCGCATTACCAGAAACCATTGTTATCGTTCTGCTTAGTGTTGTCGTTGCTGTTGTTGTTGTTGTCGTTAGCAGGTGTGGGTGTGTGTAAAGTTATTAAAACCATTCAAAACGTTTACTTTAGAATCGGCAGGCAGGGCGCACACACACACATGCCTCTCCTCCTGTTCGCACATTTATATGCTACGTGCAGTCATGTGTGTGTATTTGTGTGTGTGCTGGTGTGTGTGTCTAATTTGCATAACTATACGACAACCCAATTTCCATCCCAATGCCTACTTTTGTGCCTCTTTACCTATGCCTGGCGGCCATGTCGTGACATAAATAGGTGTTTAAGAAGTAAAGGATACCATCGATAGGCAGCTGCGTCCTGACAAGGGTACAAAATGTTGTACAAAATTACAAAACCGTTGCAAATTAGTAACAATGAAAATTCGAGAGCGACAATAACAAGTGTAAGTGGCTGTGTAGGGTAAAGGGGAAGGCAGTAGAGTCTATTTTCGGAAATGACTATTACAAAATGATGAAGATCCTGTGTGAAATTGGCATATAAATCAAGATTGCATTAAATAAAATATAAATTATAAAGCTTTAAAGCTTCACAAACTAAATGTACTGTGAGTTAAAATTAAGATCTAGAAACTTAATTAATGTCGCCCTTCGGACTAAAACCTCAAGTAAAAGTCATACTTGATTGTACACAGAGAAATCAAAATATCTGAAAAGTAAATAAATGTGCAGGTTTTTCGCACGTTTTGACCGGGATTTTTCATATATTCCTTTAAAGTACTCAAGAAAAAACGCATGATGGATCAGTGCAGTGAGAGTCAAAAAACTTCATCGCAAGCGAAGCTCAGGAGAATGCAAAAGGTAAGCCGTCAAGCGGATCGAAGAACGTCAAGGAGCTACTGAGACTGTGCAACCATCTCAATGTTGGCTCAATGAACAATTGGACCATCAGGCCAAGTTAAGATGGCATCCCAGCATTGGAAGCATTAGAAATATGGTGTAAGTCAAAAGCTCCGAAAAATCGACAAGTTATGACTAGACATGTCATAAATATTCTTTTAATCATCCAAAGGAGCTGGAAATCATCCAAAGTATATGATAAATGATTATCTTTTGAATGTTTTTCCGCATCGTTGGATGCTTAAAAGGATTTTAAGGACATATTCAATCCAGAACTCTGTTTTTGGGAGGCTGTGGAACATCTAATGATATAGTTTTTCCCCAAAAGTTGTTTCCTAGCTGCTTTTTAAAGCTGTTCTCTAGCTGTCGTTGCCTGTCCATGTCTAAATTGCCGAAATACTCCATCCAAACTATTTCTCAGTGTATTGATTTTTGCACACATCTCTGAAATGTAAGCATCTGCATAGTTTGCAATTACAGTAATTCTCACCTGACCTTTGTGGCCACCTATTTTGACATTTTATTGAAGATGGCATTCCTTCCGCTTTGAGCCAACAAAAAACACCAAACAGCTCGAATAAAATGCCATATTTATGGCCACAAAAGTTTGTGCACCAAATTGTTGGTCCGCCCCATGGGTGGTTCAGTTATTGCCCCAGTTCAGTGCCAGCCGTTTGGCCAGGTGAAGCGGCACTTGTCATGTCCAGGCGATGATAAGCCCAACATGAATGTTATTTCATTCTTTCAATTTCCCTTCCTGATGGAGATGATGAATTGGTTTTGCGGTCTTCCAGTCAAATGCACTTTGAAATGGTTTTCATTTGATTTTGAGCGGAGGAGAGCAGAGCCGAGCAGAGCAGAGAGCAGAGAAATTCATTAGGACCACAAGCCAACTTACAAAACTAATTTCGGTTCTGCTAACAAATGCAAATGCCTTTTGTGTGGTTTTGTGTGGTTCTGTGGCCCTTTTCCATTTTGCCCTGTACAAAGGACTCAGATGTAAAATTAGAAGCACACTCACACACACACACACACACGCGCGCAAATACAAATGTGTCGCATTTGTAATTTGTTTTTGGGTGAAAAATAAAGTCTGCTTTTTGGGGGCCTCTCAGATTTGCTGTAGGCCTGCACATCGCTTGCCTTTGAAGGTGCTTGCATAATTTATGCGAAATCCGCGACGTGGCCGTCTCACACGACTGGAACAGCTGCCGGGAGGGCACTTTATTTGCCACGTAAAATGCTTTATCCTCCGTTTCATTGTCACCCAGAAAAAGATGCTTTATCGCTGGCAGACAACAAATTTTGTCGCAGCTAAAAAATATTAACGCGCGAGTCTCATACCTGTCCGCGAGGTCGGTTTGATAAGTTTTATGAACGGAAAAGAATTATCTTTATTTTATGTATTCATTTTTAAGCAATTTCTTGAGGGTTGGAAACAGAAAGTAGTCCCAGGAGGCCAAATTTGAAGAACGAGCAGGTGGGGAAACAGTTCCTAGCATAAAAGGCGGATTTTTGACATGGCGACAGTGCACCAGTGGTTTTACGTAGAAAACGGGGGGCTGCATCTCCAAAAAAAAGAGTTTAAGGACACGAAACACCTTTTTTCTGCCATTTTCGTTAAGATTCGCTATCTTAATGTCATTGCTTGCTCAAAATTTGACTTTCCAAATCACAAAATGATTCGAAAACCTACTTGACATCTATCAAACTACTCCCGTAACAGTCACCAGTGCTGCAGGGAAGGCAGGCTCCAGGCTGGCTCGAAAAACTTTGTCTTTTAGTCAGTCAGGGTAGTCCCCTGCACCCAGTCTGCTTGAGGAGGGCGAGGATTATGGATAATCACCTTGGCGCGTTGGTTTTTATCGCACTTTTTACTCGCTCCCTCTCTTTCTCTCTCCTTGTGTTTATTTTTGCATAATTTTCTAAGCGTTGTGCCAGGCTTTTACTACATTTTCATTTACTTTTCGCCATTGCTGGTTTGAGAATTTGTTTACCTTCGTGCGTGTGCAAGTTTCGCCAGATTATGGTAAAGTTTTCATTTCCCATTGCAGGCCTCTCGGTTTGACATCTCACTCATTATACAGGGTAAAACGAAAAAACGTTTCATTTATACAGAAAAATTCAATGAGCCCACCACAAGCAATCACAACGACGGGGCAATCGTTTATACCAAATTGTATTATAGCCAGAGGGCAGACAGAAGGAGGTAGTAGGTAGGAAGGGGTACAAATTGTTTACTTTACTTTATTTTTTCGCAAAACTTGCCTTTGGCGTTTGTTATTGTTGTTGTTTCTTGTCTTGCTGTTCCAAGCAAATGAGTTTACGTGGAAAAACGAAGAAAAAGTTAAAAACTAACTGGGCTCACATCTTACGTGCCCTCCCATTCTATCCCTAATGTGTTTCGTTGTCGGGCAAAGAGAAATTTCAAACGTAATGAGGGTCAAACAATATTTGGGCTTTGGTCTGGCTCTTGTTTCAGGCTTGTGTTTGCCTGGGTAAACAGGACAGCGCAACAACAGCACAGCACACGGGAGCACCCACAGCCCAAGGACTTCAAAAAATGGCCACAAAACAAAACACCGATTTTATGTACATATCAGGCTGCAAGCACACACACACACACTTAACCTTTTTCAAGTCAACCACCCAAAAAAGGCTTTAAAAACTTGAAGTAACTTGGCAGTGATTTCCTCAGTGAAGTTCCTAGAATCATTGGGAGATCCGTTTAATGTTTGCATTTGGCTCACTGATTTCGTTTAAAGTTCAAAAAGGAAAAAGTTGGCTATTTATGCAGATATACACAGCAAGTAAATTGTTTGATATATTTGTATATTTGAATCTATTTTGACTAATGGATAAACAACCCGAGTTCTGAAATATAGTCTAAACTTTTGTTGTTGCTTTTTTGGCTGCGACGCCTTCTTCTAATGGTTGACTTGCGGTTGTAAGCAGCTGTTTCACTTGCTTGGTTTCCGGGACAACCACAATTTCAAAAGTAAAAGAGTTAAGCTCTCAATTGTTCTCACGAAAGTTCGAGTGCTGGTAATGAGAAGGTTAAGACTCAGGGGGCAATAATGAACTACGCACTACAACCACAAGCAGCAGCTAACACTCATGGGGAGCATTCAAAGATTTAAATGTGGGTGTTCTGCACGTGTGAGTATCACATTGAATGAAGCTTCACAATATTAACCCCGCGATTTTCTATTTATATATATAGCAAAGGAAAGGAACTAGACAGTTTGCACAGAGAGTTCGCGTGTATGTTGTAAAGAATATGCTCATCATTTTAACGTAATTTCTTTATTTATAAACAATTATTAAGCCAATTTGAGAGCGCCATGGTGCCCACTCTGTTTTTGCAGTGTTGACAGAACATGAGGTCCACAAGATGGTAAATTTATTAAAGAACAAACAAGCCTAGTGTGATCATTTGTGTAGCTTTTAAAATTTACACCCAGCGTTTTTAACATAGCCCCCAGTAGAAATCCACCTGCCCATACAATAGCCTGTTTTCATACAGAGCGCACTCAATTTCTTCAAATTCACCATTGGGGTCAAACCAACGAAATTGGAAAAGGCGAACAAATATACACTTACCCAGTTAAACTGAAACTGAAGTTAAAGCAGGAACGGCAGAGAGCTGGCACAGCACAACATAACAAACACACATTTGTTAAACTATTTCAGTTTAATCCACTTTTTCCTTACACAAGCACCAGCAAACACACAAAACAAAAACAACAAAAAATCAAAATGGCCGCGGACGCAAGAGACAGAGAGACAAGCCGAAACATAACGGAACATGGCAGACCACAATTTGCAAACTTAATTATTTCATAAAACTATTAACCTACAGCCGCAAACAGTTTAACTGCAACACAGGAGTACGCTAAGATCTAACCGGAAGCATTAGATTAGTTCGAATTGTTTTAAAAGACCGAAAAATTAATAAAACTTGGGAGCCCGCACAAGCACACAGCCGGTTCCAGCGATAAAATATATCGAACTAGACAGCTATCGATTGTACCTACCGATCCGTCAAGTCCAGTGTTGCCACATCAGCTCTTTTACCGTCATATCTAGCTTTTTTTTAAAACGTACCGCGGGAAATATTTCAACACAGCGGGCAGCGGGTATTCTGGCTTGTTTAAATTGATTTTAGCTGCTTCTCAGCTTTTGTTTTAAGTTGGAGCCAATATCGATAGTTTTTAATTTCAAAAGTTGAAAATACTGTAATTTTTGAGTGCAATCTATCAAATGAATTATAATTAAATAAAATCTGAAACAATAAGAAAAGCCATGCATTGTGCCAGTGGGATGCCTACCTACTGCCTGTTCAAATTATTCATTTCTGCTTACCTTTCCCTTTTCTCGGTGGACCTTTCTCCTTGCCATATAATTTTCTTCAAATAATTTAATTGTTGCTAATTGCATTACAAGTTTTACTGAATACTTTTTTAATAAGCACTTGGACAATTATATATTCTTTCTTTATAAATTCACAAATAGCAAAAAGCGAGTACTGCGACTTGATAAATATCAACAAAATGCTAATTCCGGTCACTTCTCCCTCCTCACATTAGTTTGAGCGTGCCAATAGCTGCCGCAATCCGTTCAATTTCATTCCGCGACTCCGTGAGTTTAGTCTCATTGGCCGTTTGTACCTCCGCTGGCACCTTGCTGCCATAATCCGAGGCCTGCATGGCTTGGTTGAGTTTGCCCACAGTCTGTTCCAGTTGATCCGATTTCTTTTGAAGCTTGGCAATCTCCTTGTCTGGTTCGATCAGTCCTTTAAGCAGCAAATGCACCTCGCATTGACCCGACACGGTGAGTATGGCACAGCCATTGGGTGGTGTGGTATCAAAGGCAATGCTGGAGCAATAGGCAATGGTGGCCAAATCATTGGCATAATGTTGAAGTATTTCATTGGGCGCCGGATCCGTACACACAATGTAGGCCTCGGTCTTGGTTTTGTTGGGAAGATTGTAGTCCGAACGGGCCGAGCGTATGATACGGGCAGCCTTTTGTACAAAGTCCACATCGGATTCGATTTTTAAGCTACGCCAGGAAATGTTGCCTAGAAAATAAAACGCATAACAATGGTAAAATGGATGAGGGATCCAATTAAAGACTCACTTGGATAGCTGGCCACACAAATGCTGGGTGCAGGCTTGGCTCTGGGCAGACGTTGATACAGCTCCTCCGTGATAAAGGGCATAAACGGTGACAGCAGACGCAAACCGTAATCCAAACACACATAGAGTGTGCGACGTGCGGCTGCCTGTTGATCGGCATTGCCACTCTGGAAAATGGGTTTCAGGCACTCCAAATAAACATCGCAGAGATCATACAGCCAAAAGGCATAGCAGGAGCTGGTGATGGCTGCAAAGTCATAGGACTCAAAGCCTACATTACACGATTCAATGGTGGCCGCCAGGCGAGAGAGTATCCAAGCATCCATTTGATTCAGCTGATCCACACCCAACTCTGTGCTGTACTTCTCCTCGCCACTGAAATAGAGCAGCGCAAATTTGGTGGCATTCCAAATCTTGTTGCAGAAGAAACGATAGCCCTGGACACGATTGATGTCCAAATTGATGTCCCTGGCCTGGGTAATGTAGGAGCAGAGGGCAAAACGCAAGGCATCCGAACCACATTCGGGTATGCCCTGTGGATAATCCTGCTTCTGACCCGCCTTGGCTTTCTCAATCTCACGTGAATCCAGATTGGAACCTATTAGCTGATCATGTAGACCCTCCAGGGTAATGCCACGTATCACATCCATGGGATCTATAACATTGCCCAGCGATTTCGACATCTTACGGCCATGTGCATCTCGGACCATGGGATGCAAGTAGACCTCACGGAAGGGCAACTTGCCCAGCAACTTTTGGCCAAAGAAAACCATGCGAGCCACCCAGAAGAAGAGGATGTCATGTCCCGTTTCCAGCAATGAAGTGGGATAGAAGGTATGCAGATCCTTGGTTTGATCCGGCCAGCCAAAGACGGAGAAAGGAAATAGACCAGAGCTGAACCAAGTGTCCAAGACATCCTCATCCTGCTTGAGTATAATATTACTCTCCTCCAGGCCAAAGCGTTGAGCGGCCTTGGTCAAAGCCTCCTCCTGGGTGCGGGCCACAATCCAGAATTGCTCATCGTCAGACTGAAAGGGTTTAAATGGTAGGCATAAGGGTCAGGAAATCTAGCAGAGTATCAGTATTACCACTTCCTCCCGGGCAGACTTAGGAAACAAACACCAGAGATTAGTTCAAGCCCTCTCCAGGTCTTTCTACTCACCGTTTCCTTCTTTGTATCCTTGAAGCTCACATGATAGGCGGGTATACGATGTCCCCACCACAGCTGACGCGACACACACCAATCCCTTATGCCATCCATCCAATGATACCAGGTCTTGGTATGATGTTCCGGCACTATTTTCAACTCTCCTGAGCGTACCGCCTCCGTGGCCGAAGCAGCCATGTCAGAGCAGCTGACATACCACTGGGGCTTAATCAGGGGTTCCACCACATCCTTGGAACGACTACATATGGGCACCACCATGGGATTATTTAGCGTCTCACGATACAGACCCAATTCCTTGAGCCGCTCCAGTATCAGTTTTCTGCACTGGAAGCGCTTGAGACCCGTAAACTCGCCATAGTCGCCAATTATGTAGCCGTCATCATTGAAAATGGTTATGAATGGCAGACTACAACGCTTGCCAACCTCATAATCATTGGGATCATGGGCTGGGGTGATCTTTACGGCGCCCGTACCAAATTCCATGTCCACAAACTCATCACACACAATGGGCAGACGGCGACTGCTGAATGGATGTTTGACAAATTTGCCCTGCAAATGCTTATAGCGCTCATCCTTGGGATGTACAGCCACTGCCGTGTCACCCAGCATGGTCTCTATGCGTGTGGTGGCAACTATGATCTCTTCCTCGGTGTCCTCCACTTTGTAAGCAAACTTGATGAGCACACCAAACTCCACCTTCTCCTCATAGCCCGGAATTGAAAGGAAAGTGCGTCCAGGTATCTCAACCTTGTCCACCTCTATATCAGAAATGGCCGAACGCAAAGTGCAGGACCAGTTTACCAAACGCGAGCTGCGATAGATGGCTCCCTGCTCATGCAGACGCACAAAGGCTTCGGTGACGGCACGACACAGTTGGGGATCCATGGTGAAAGCCACTCTAGACCAGTCGTACGACGACCCCAAAGACTTCAGTTGATCATAGATGCGTCCACCCTTCTCACGGCGCCAGTTCCATATGCGTTCGATAAACTTCTCACGTCCCAGATCGTGCCGCGAGAGCTTCTCATCACGCCAGAGCAGTTTCTCCACCACCACTTGGGTGGCTATGCCAGCATGATCACAGCCGGGCACCCACAAGGTGGTGCGTCCTTTCATGCGATGATAACGCGTAATGGCATCCTCTATGGAATTGGTTAGAGCATGACCCAAGTGCAGAGATCCAGTAACATTGGGCGGGGGTATAACCATTATGAATTTTCCATTGGGATTGGGTGAGTCTATGGATTCACGCTGAAAAGCACACAATGAACTCAATATTACTGTCACAGCTTTGGTTCCCACACTTACCCCATATTCGGGCTTGAAGTAGCCCTCCTTCTCCCACCAGCTGTACCACTGGGCTTCGACATAGCGTGGACTATAGGCATCCGGCAGGGCGCCACTTAAATCTTTCTTTTCACCCGGGGCCGTTTGAGCCGAGTACACAGCAGCCTCTTTTACCTCTTTGGTCCGCTTCTGTGAAGAAAGAGAGCGTGTAATAGTCAACAATTAACTTTCACTTAACCTAGTTCGTTCCCCCAGCAGCTCACCTCGGGTTTTTCTTTCTTTTCGCTGGCCGCCGGCACTGTAGCTGCCTTTTTGTCCAACTTGGCCTGCAATTTGGCCAGCTTTTCTGCCTTTAAGCGCTCCTTTTCCAATTGCTTGGCCGTTTTGGGTGGGCCATCGGCTTCGGCTGCTGCGGCTGGTGCCTCATTTTGCTGATCCGACTCTGGCATGATTGAGGTTTCTTAAGTACTGTTTCCTCTGGAATTCAGCTGATGCAATTTGAACCGAAATCAAGCCAATACTGAATGTTATTACTCACTTGCAATTCGTTTAGGAGGAGGAGTTGGCCAACAGATGAAAACGTGTGCAGTTTGAGCGATTGGTCTATCGGCATATCGATAGCAGTCGATGGTCGGTAAGTGTTAGCGATGATACTTTTAGGCTTGACTGAGTTGAAGCGATAGTCGGTATTGAAATAAATTATTAAAAGCAAGTTGTGAATAAAATAAGTTTAATTAATGCGGCAGTTGACCTAAAACTAGGTAAATTAATTACAAAGTTATTGATTGTTTTTATAATTAGGCAATTACGTTACACGATCTTACAAAGTGTTCATATAAGCCATTTTTCAAACAATTTAGAAAGCCACGAAAGTAATTTGAAATTGCACGCCAACATCTCTACTTTTAGCTACAAAAATCGATAGCTAGCCGAAAAATTTAGTATTTTCCACGCTAATGCGGTCTCACCAATCCCGAAAATAGTCAAAAGTGGTCGCACTGTTACCGAAAAAAGGTATCACTAAACTCAAAAATAATCAAGAGACAATTAAGCAAGGCAAATATCTTGAAAATTGTTTAAATAAAGCCTGTAAATGTTATGTTAAAGTGTGCTCGCATCAAAACCAAGTGAATAGCTTCCATTTAAAGATTTCGCTTTTGCCTCTTCCGCACCCTAGTGCAATTTTTGACAATAAGACTGCCGTGTTCCGATAAGCATCGCGCTGCCATCTTATAGGAAGGCGAAAAAATAAGAAAAACAACTAATATAAAGGCACCAACATTAGCGAATTACTGTAACCAAACCGCAGTACGTTTTCGCATTCACGCAGACATGTGCAGTGGAGTACTCAGGCCAGTACTACTAATCTTGTGTAAATAGAAAAAATTTGCGTCTGTGTCTATTGTGAACGAACACATTTTCTCGGTCACGTACGCCGCGCCGTTTCGTTATTTGCCAGGCGGAGGCGGGGTCTGCAAAAAAAAGTATCATAAACTTCGAAAACAGTTGGCAGTGTAATATGTAAGTCCTCGAAAAGTGCACCGAGGGCCTAAAGAATTACTTCAAACTGAGAAACTGGGTAAGTTGTCGCAAGCCGAAGTGTATGCATTTTTAAATTGTGTCTCAATTTTCATTTCGCAACAGCGAGAATTCGCCAAATCGATTTTTCAATTTAGGACTGGTTCTCTCGTTGTCGCTCTCGCTCTGAGGTGTTCTTATTTCTCTCTCTCTCCCTACTAGGGGGGCTCTTTTAGCCGGGTCATGCGTCACTCAATTCTCGTTTTTCGTTTGGCATCCTTAAGAGTAGGATTGTGGGAGGGGGAACACTTAGATTTTTTACTTATTTTATATTGGGAAGTTTTAGGGATTCAATTAATGAAAATTCCCTACCTCTTAGCTGGTTTCATGGAATGTTGCTTCCCCTTTAGGTACAAAGTGATGCACTCAGCCTTTGCACATTAACTCAGCGGGTGCAATGAAGTTTTGCATTCTAAAAGATGTTTTAGTTTTATTGTAATTAAATCATGTCATGTAAATGGGTGATTTATTTAGGGGCCTTTTGTTGAAATATATAATTATCATAGTAAAATTTGAATGGCCAAATTAATTAATCCTTCCAGAGATGCAAACCTTATGGTAGTTAACTCTGTTTCGGTTCAGTGGTTCAGTAAGGCATTAAACCATCGGTTTAATTTATAACATTTCGGTTCGGTTCTTTATTTAATTTTAAATTAAATTAAATTAATTAAATTTAATTAAATTATTATTTTTAATTTATAATCAGCCCTGCCCTTGTTTCAACATTATCTTCAGGATTATCCGCTTAAGTTGCGAGAATCCCTACTAAACTTATTTAATTTTCAGTTACCAGGGCATTCAGGGAATTAAAATTATGGATATTTCTTCAAAGTAGCTCCCAAGCCGAGATGCAGTAAAAAATACAAGCCTTGCTTTAGTTAGAAAGTTTCCCAATTCGATATGTAACTTCCATGAAAAGAATGCAGAACTAGACACTGATATATTAAGAACAGAGAAGACCCTGGCTGAAGTTGTACAATATCAGGGAAGTGCTGAAACCCGTCAGCAACAAGCTAGTTTGCTGCTGCTAGTTTCGAGACCTTAATTCGTACTTTCATTTAACTGAGAACCTTACCTTTAAAGAAACCACTTGACATACAAAATCCGTACCTGAACCTGTTCCAAGTCTAAAATTTCGGTTCGGTTCAAGAAACAGTCAAGACCTAAATAATTGTGACTTGCTGCCCATCGATTTCTATTATTATCCCAACCTTTTTGGTCGACTGAGTCTTACATTCGTCAGGAAGTTCAATGAAAAATTATTTTAAAAAATTTTAAGAACTATCTTCAAAATTCCCACACATTTAAGACTCTGTTCTTTAAGATTCTTAACTCTAAAGCTTATTTAAATGATTCACAAAATTAGAGCTGAAACCAGGTTCGAAGCATGCCTGCGCCGCAACTGTACTTTGATAAAAAAAAGGACATTGCTCTCTCAGAAAATTTCTTAGAATTTGTTTTTTTTTTCGTATAAAACTTTTCTTTATTTGGTTTGAAATGCAGGCTCCAAAATTGACAGCTGCCCCAGCAGCATCATTAGCATGACCGACCCCCCACACCAGAACCAGCATTATTTTTTATGCTCTCAACTGGTAACCCAATACCACGACCCGTACGATCGCCCCCCACCCCCCCCCCAAAAAAAATGAACAGGATCGAGATCGACCGACCCCAACAGAAAACAACAAAACGCAAAAAGGGAAAAAGTTTCAAATTGCGTTCCAGGCAACTTGTTTAGGGAAAAACCGGTCTGGCACTCGGGTCAGGATCAGGAGAAGATTACATACAAGTTGTGTAGCAAAAATGAAATATAAAATGAAAGAAATTAAAACCTAAACTGTTACAACATTTGAGATTTCCGTTTGGCGTCACATCAAGAAGGAAGTGCAAAATCACGCAGAAAATCACAACTTCCTCAGTCTGCAGGATAGGCAGCGGCAGCTGCCGGTCTCTCTTCTATATGTGTGTGTGCGTGTAAAATGTGTTTGCGCAGGCGTGCATTGAACTTTAAGAGTCCTTTTTTTTTATTTTGTTTGATAGTCAGGTAAACAGAACTCACTCAGACAGGACAGCAGATGTTTCTTCATTGCTTTGTCGCAGGTCAGTTGTCCCAGGAAAGAGTTAAATTTCATTATCCTGTGAAGGGTTTGTGTGGGCTTCTTTCTCAAACAAATTGTTTGTTGTTGGGTCTTTTGTTTGTTTAGAAGAAGTCATTAACACTGAGCCACAGAAAAGGGGGTTTTCAGAATGGAAAGAGGTACCTATACGAGTGAACTTGTTTCGACACTTCGGAAAAGACATTTGACTTCGTCTAGGTAAGCTTCCAGTCAACATTTGGAGCATCATTTTAACCAAAGTCACCTTGATGAACCTTATTCGAGTCCTTTCCATTGGGAGTCGGTCCTTGAACCCAGCCGTCTACTTTACCCTGCGTATTGCGAAGGTTTTTTGAACTGGACTTAAGAAAATATAAATTTGTGATGTGTGTATGCTATCTCCTCCTTCATTTTAAAAGCTGTCTTCACCAAACTTTGCACGAAGTTTTCTGGTACAAATACGCTGCACATTTGTCTGAATCTCCCGGATCGGACTTCTATATCATATAGCTGTCATAGGAATGATTGGTCGAAAAAGAAGTTTTAGTAAGAAAAAGTTTTTTGTTTGCAAAGAAAACGCCTCCAAAACTTGTATTTCTTAGTTTGCTATGCTTTTCCATGATTTTACTAAGTTTGGTCGAAATCAGACATCTATATCGTATAGCTGTCATAGAAAAGTAGAGTCTGAAAAGTAGTCTTAGTGAGAAAATCGTTTTTGTTTTCAATGCAAATGTCCTTAAAGCTGTCATTTATTTATTTAATATGCTTTCACACAATTCTACAAAGTTTTGTCAAAATCGGATGACTATAGCATATAGTTGCAGTACGAATGGTTGGTCGAAAAGTAGTTCTATTGAGAAAAACTTTTTCGTTTTGAACGAAATAGACTCCAAATTTCTAACATGCTTGTTTTTTAGGCTTTTACATGTTTCCAACTTAGTTTGGTCGAAATCAAACATATATATAGTATAGCTCCCATAGAAAAGTAAGGTCCAAAGTTAGTTAGAAAAACGTGCTGCAAAACGGTATACCAACTTCTGCTTGGAGAACAACGGAAAAGAATGAAATTGTATTGACTTCTGAATGGTGCACCCTCTTGAGACTTGGAAATGGTACCTAACTACTCATTTATTGGAATAGTAGGATCTTAAACGATAGTCGAAGTATAAAGAAATCAAAGTATTATTCTGGGAAACCAAAAGTTGTAAGAGTTAAGAATTTGCCATCGAAGTTAAGCAGCTGGTTTCTGTGATTCATGGATTAGGAGTGTGAATACATGGATTCAGGTCTTTTGTGGAAATTAATGACTAAATTTAAGAAACACAAGCTATTCAATCCCTTTTACAAGAAACCAAAAATAACCAAAAGTTTTAAAATTCAATGAAAAATAACTAAAACATTTCTCAGAATTTCAAAAATGTATTTTATGGATTTTGTGGGGAATAACTGTAGCTCCCTCTCCTTGGATTTTGTTGCCCTACGCTGATCTAGAAAAATTTGAACTTCTAATTTTTAAAGGAATTGCAATCGTAAAATGCAATCTCCTCTATTTTAAACTGTATCAAACTCTGCCAAAGTCCTACTCAAACTATATCCTTACCTAACTCAAAACATTGAGGGACATTTCTACCTCAATTGAACAAAGCTAGACAACTGTCCAAGGTGCACACAATCACCCACATCACACTAGAACTACAGTGAAAATCAATTGATTTGGAGCAGATGCCAGGCCATTTACAGATCATCTCATTCTTGGCGCATGCTGTTTCCCCCTGCTGCACAAAATTCATTACAATGGCGCATGCCAGCGCCTCCTAGACCAGATGTTGCTTCCAAGCCTGCCATATAGGAGTGTTGGTAATCAATGCAACAGCAGGCAGGCATACAGGCAGAGCAGAGCAGGCCAGCCAGTCAGCCAGCCAGCCGGCTGCATTCGGTTGCCTGTGGTACATACATTTTCTCACATAGTACCTTTTGAGTAGGCCACATCTGTCGCTGTAGGGCCCGGTCCCAGCTGCTCTCACTGTCTCGGACTCACTAAGCCCGACACATGCAGGTGTTGGCAGTTGGCTAAATTGTTGGAGCACGAATTGGGACTTCTCTTGGGGAGGGATGGCCCAAAATCAGCTGATTTTGGTGTTGCGCAATGTTTATAAACAAAAAATAACCCTTAGACATGTCTGGGCATATTTTTGGAATCACCACCGCCACATTGAGCAACAGCAGCCACCACCGACGATGACGACGACTACGACACCGACCTACATTGGCGCACTGGTCTCTGGGCCACATGGCGCATGGGGTTGGTTCCGCTCACACGCACGCACAACGGCCTTCTGTAGGTGCAAGGACGTTTGGGAAACCCCCCAAAAACCTACAACAAAAAAAAAAAACAAACCAACCCCAGACCGGCACCGACGCAACGCCGGAGCACTCCGCTCTTGGTCATGTGTTTTTAACCCACCACCAACCGACACCTTCATAAAGTGCCGGCATGTCATCCATATCCATCCACACAACGTCTTCGTCACTTTTAGGGGTTTTCCCAAAAAAAAAAAAACACCAAATCCAACAACAACAACAACAGCGAATCCGAAACAGAGTACGTACGCTTCTGGTGGTAGTTAGTGCAAACGCGCTCCCATTCATAAAAACATAAACATACCCCCGTGCATTGTTTGTCCTGACACCGACTACTAGCCTAGATCTCATCCATAAGTCAGGTGTATTCCTACTCTTTATATATATATTCATGTGGAATAGTGGACTCGTAGACCTACAACCCCCGATGTATTTTGAAGTGTTAACAAGTTGGTAACTCAACAGGTCCACCCCGCAGGGTGGGTGGCGGCGGCACCATTGAGGGTAATTAGTTTTTGTGGGGGGTTATATAAGAGAGATGGCATTGACCCGTAGCGTGGATATACGGGTGTGTATACGGCGGAATTTTGGTTTATATTTCCTTTTTCCGAAGGGTTGAAGGTCATCGGACAGGAGGTGCTGCCTTGATATGATTTATTGTGCGAGGTTATGAATATTGTAAAAGGAAATCAGGTGTTTTTGGATTAATACTTATTAGAACTTCGTTCAATATTTGCAGAACTCAAAGCTTACCTAACAAAGCCGATGCTGCCTTTATAAGCGTTATAACTTTAAAGAACTTCTTTCAAAATGTTCAGTATTGTGAACCAACTTTGCTAAAGATGATTTTAGTAACTGTTTCAGTTATTTTTTAATGATTCTTACACTTATTTTCATTATTTTTTAAGACTTGTGGAATATTTTATGCATAACTTGATTCGTTTTTTGTATATTCTGATTGGTTTTTCTACATAGAAAATTTTGAAAGAATTGTTATAGATGTTTCACATGTTTTCTGTGGACTCCTACATATATTTTGCACTATTTGAAGTACTTTTGAAGGTTTTTTTTAGAGACTGTATTTTTATTTGCTGTATTTTCTTTAAAAAATCCTTCATACATTTGCTCTAATTAAAGCCATTTTGTTAGTAATTTGCAGAAATTGATGAAGTTTTAAGAGGAAAGTTTGTAAAATTTTATTCAAGTTGTTTTGTGATTCTACATATATTTACCCTTGGTAACAGCCAGCAGGAAGCATCTCCGACCTTGAAAAATATATATATATATATGATTAATATAAGAACAGATCTCAGAGATGGTAATTGATAGAACTGCCACTTGAAGGGGACCTAAGTTTCCTTCACTTGCAGGAAGATCAAGGCAGGCAAATCAAGTTTATTTTCAATATTTGCCACGCCCCTTCCCGTCCCCGCTATTTGGAAAATACGTATCTGCTAGACATATTTTGTAATTAGGTTTATTTATCTCAATCCCCACCCAAAAAATGATGAAGATCGGATAAAAGATGGTCAGGTTAAGAGCAAAAGAAAGTTCACTGCTGCTGTAATAGCTAAAAGCATTACTTCCCTGGTACAGAGTATATTACAGTAGGGCTTGACCGACTTTCTTTGTTGATTTTCATATCCGTAACTCTTAGAGTAATAAAAGGTTTCACTAAAGTCGTTCAAATGTATGTACAAGCCAAAGGGAAGCATCTCCGATATTGTAAAGTATATATATTACACATAGATGTCAGAGACTAGAAGACCTAGAGCATCCAATATCTTTAATCTTTCAAATTTTCATAAAAATCGAATATAAAATGTATTGTATTAAAAAACGTAGCATACTTTTTAGAGCCGGATGCGCTGCTTGCCAACATAATGGTATTATTGTAGACTTGGGAGACTTGGGAGAAATTTTGCTTGAGCAGACCTGGTCAGAGAGAGACAGTCATATTTTTCAGTACCCTCCATTTGACCGGGCCTGGACTTAAGACCCCAGTCAACAGCTGATTCAGGTGCTTTCTGAAGAATCATTCATATATGTTTAAGTTAGTTGAAGACATTTGTAAAAAAAATGTTATCAATTGTTGAAATGTTAATGTGAAAGATTAGGAATAGCTTCTATCGGGATAGTTCTGAAGTATTTCCAAAGATGTCTACACATAAATCTGCCGATTTAACCAGCTCGAGGTCATGTCATACTTTCGCATAACTTTAAAGTTTAAACACAGACATAAAACAACGCACATGAGGCTGGTATATCGTACAGCTGTTTCAAGAGTAATTAGCCTCTATTATAAGCCATCAAACGCCTGCGATGCCATAACTGTTTGGGAATTTCAAAGCAAAATGCTCGAATTTTTGAAGCACTCTGAACTATCATTACTCTGGTTTACAAAACAATCTCCATCTTTCATACACCAAACGACTGCTTCAAACTGTAAGAAAAGTTGCTGCCAATCTACACCAGAGCAACTCATTAATCAACCTTAATGGTCCCTTTATTTAAGCATGTCAACTTCTACTTTACTTGTACTCTCTCTGCATATATATATATAGAAGCTAAGGCTTCCTTTTCAGTGCAAGGACCTTCATATCGAACGTTTGTATGTATGTATGCCCTGGCCTCGTTCCATATTTTCTTTTGGCATTTCTAAGCCATCAAATCAGAATTTAGAGCATTGTGTTTTTTTTTTTGAAAAACAAAAGCGAACATCCTACAGGATGAGGTCCAATAATGTAATGTTGTACACCCACTTGAGCACGCGCCTCTTGGGGAACGGTTTCTTGGGGCTTTTCAAAATGGCGTCGTCGACGAGACTTAAACTAAATCAAAAATCAATGAGAGGTGCGTAGACGACACAAAATGCTGACTACTGACTGGATGCAAAAAAAACACACACAATATATAAAACAAATACAAAATCATTTCAAGCAAATCAAATCCGGAACAATGGCGGACCAGGCGAAACGCAAAAGAGAATTAATTAGATTGCGGCGGCAGCTGCCGGGGCGGAGAGAGACAATCAGAGAGAGGGAGAGAGAGTGGGAAGGAGAGAGCAGCGAGTGCGCGCTGAAAGCCTGGCCAAAGTTGTCATGCGCCTTAAAATTCTTTCTACTCATTCTTTTAATGCACAACAATAACAAATATAATGGCGGCTCGACATTGTAACTGTGGGCGCCTCCTTTTTTCTGGCGTAAAGAGAGGAAAAATGTAACGAACGCCACGCCAAAAGCAAAACAAAAGCGAGCGGCCAAAGCCAAACAGTTGTGCAATTGAGATAAAGGACAACAAAAGGGGAACTTCAAAAAAACCAAAAAACAAAAAAAAGGGGACGCGTGCTTTGCTTTTTGGGCCCTAAAGTCGACACGGCACAGTGGGGAAAATGTAATAGAAAGAATAAAACCTAAAAGAGGCAGCAGTAGCTCAGCAGCAAAAGCTGGATGGTAAAACCTTTTAAATTTCTATCATGGGAGTTTTATTTTAGACAGCACAAACCGAACGTGAAATTCTCAGAACATTTTACAACTGTTTTAGTTCTAATTCTAGTAAAATGAAGTGTGTTGAACCATATTTACAGGATATTAGCACTGGTGAAACAAAAAAGGATACCTATAACTTTAAGAATGAACACCTGATTGACTTAAAGCCCTCAGCTGTTTACTATACAAATCTCTGCACTCCCCGACTGCTAAAATTGGTGTTCTAAGACTTTCCCAGATACCAGATCGCTCGTCAAAGTAGCTTCAATATACGCCAGTTTCTTTCTACGCTTTCTACACCAGGGGTGCCCGCGTCATATACGCTTCAGGCGCATTTGTTGTTATTCGTTGAGCATATTCCAGTAACAACTATGTATAAGCCTCTCTTCTCTTTCTCTCCTATGCCTCTTGCGAAGTTGAAGGTAATCACAATCTGTATGCACTTTGATTTTGTTGTTGCCGCATGTATCAGACAGCTACAAGCACACACACACACAGAGCAGTAGGCAAAAACTGAGATTCTCTTTTGTTTTCTTGTAGTTTTTGTAGCTTTAAAAGAATTTATTTTATTCGTGTTAGTGACTGCGCCAATAATTTGTGCTGTGGCCTACACCTTTAAGCTTCCAATTGTTTTCCATTTAGATTCCCCTCCTCCAGAAATTTGGGGTTCGGAACAGGACTTAATTCAATTATTTGTTCAAATTTGGTTCGGTTTTAAGTTTAGTTCACAGTTCGAACCGGTTCGGCTCAAAACCAGTAGCTGGATCGTTCATTTTAACAGTTATTGAAAGGTTCTAAGAAGGTTTTCATTCATAAAAGATCAAATCAACATTCAAATGTTAGAAATTAGATGAGATAAGATACTCCTGAGCAATGAGTGTTACAAACAGATGCTACAACTTTCTAAGTTTTGTATTTCCCATTGCATTTTTATACCATACACTAAAATCCTTAATTTGGTGCCACTGTGCCCAGAGAATGTAACGTCAGCGCGTGTGCTTGGCCTTACAAAAGGATATAAAAACAGGCAACTGCCAACAACAACAACAACAACAAAAAAAGCATAAATAATGCTGTTGTTGTTGTCGCAGCTGAGGCGACCAGCGAATTGAAATTTTATGAGAAATTGTATTAGAAAAACGCTTTGTGAATCACACGAGACACACACACACACACACACACACACTCAACCAATCATACACACACACACACATATACACATTTAGGATGCAAAAGGAAAAACATGAAACAGGGAACGGGAACGGGAATGTGAAAAAAGGGGACGCGCATTATGGCGGTCTCTACGTGCGTTCTTTGACGGCGCACGTCGTGTGTATTTTATGACCAGGACGAGAATGACGAGGACGACGTCATCGCCAGTTGTTGTAGTTGCTGTTGTGTATTTGGTTCCTGTTTTCGCTTTTTACCGTTCAGTCAATGACCACATTGTGTACACAGCGACTGCAACTGTGTGTGTGAGTGTCCTGCCGGAAGTTGACGCCGCCGCCTGGTCATTCTCGTTGCTTTTTCGCCTTCTCTCTCCGTCTCTCTCTCTCTCTCCGTTGGTTATGCTTGAGCTACTTTTGATAAAACAAGCTTTCCAGTCGCACAGGATCTCGCCAGCAGCTCCCCAAGCAACAAAATGTGCAGCGTTTGCAACTGCATACTCGTATTTCCATTCTTTGGTCACGCTTTGATCCTGCCGTGTTCCCCCTGTCTCTCGCCCACCCCCCCCCTCCCCCATTTCTGTATAGGCGTTGCCCAGTTAATGACATGTTGTAAATTATATTCCTTCTTGCTGCTTGTAATTAGTTTGGTTTCGTATTTTTGCGGTACGGCTGTTGGTTTTTCATTTTGTTGTTGTTGTTGTTTTTGTTATTTTTTGTGGGGAGGAATTGAAAGTGAAGACTTTTTAAAAATGTTTCCTTGGGAAGCCTGATCAAAGGTTATTAGGTTTATGAAGTGTTCATTTGCTTTTGGAAATGAAACCAAAGAAAACTGTTTTTTAGCTCTCAAAAAGACAGCACCTGAAACTGTTCCGAACCTAAGATTACGGTTCGGTTCAACAAAACATAGAAATTATGCGAACATTGGAACTGCTGCCTAACGACGTCATGTGCTTTGGTCGCCTTTGGGCGACTAAGTTCTACAATCGGCAGGAATAAAATCTCTAGAAAAAGTTTTTTTTTTTTTAAAAAACAAGGTTTATGCATATCTCTTCCACTGCGTCCCGATCCTCAAACCAAATATTCAAAAGGAGACGGAAATCGGGATGGAATTCAATGCAATATAAACCATATTCTCCTGGTTTAGGCAAATAAAAAGCCAGCAATGTAAACCAATTATTGAAATTATTATTATTATTATTATTTATGGTCACACTTAGCTAGGAATGCACTTATGGGCACACTTACAGGAGCATGAAACGAAGGGCTCTGCTTTAAAAACATAAAATAATTACTATATATTTGAAGTAAAGTCCTATATTTATTTTTAAGCAGTTTTTTTTTTGTAAATATCCACCCCAATTTAGTCTCTCAGCTTTGAAGCTATGGCGCTTAAATTTTGCATAGAGTCTTCCTATTACCAATCGTACAAATTGGCTGACTAGGGGAACGATCGGTCGGCGAATGACTCTTAAGTGAGATAAACTTATTTGTGTTCAATCGTATCCTTCCAAAATTCGAACGTTGTTAAAAATGGATGCTTTCGAACACATTCTCAAAGTTTGGTAGAAATTGTAGAAGTATATCTTTCAGCTGCCACAAGAACGATTGGTCGGAGAGTAATATGCAATATTTTTCTGTTGTAACATATTCTAAGAGTAGATTTGAATGATACCCACCAAAATTTGATCGAATTTTTGAACACACTCGAGTCTATGTTGAGTGCTTGGTCCGATTAAAAAGGTCATAAATAACCTCATTTTGTGATCAGTCCTTGCAAGGACTAGTAAGTGGATGTGTAGTGTTACATAATAATGAATCATGTAGTTTATCCCCAGCAAACATTTTATGAAATCACATTATTGTCTTTTTCGGATCCTTGGTGTAAATAAAATAGACATAAATGCTCTCGTTTTGTGAACTTGAATGATACTTTTTCGGGAGAAATTGGTAACCCAGTCACGATTCTTGTTGAAAAGACTTTTTTAACTCTTTCTTCTGGTCAGATTCGTCTCATTTTCGAAACATTTACTAGTGTTTTTCGTGTGATCTTTTAATAAACTCCATTTTAAGAATATGCATGAGAATTTTTGGAGTCCTCTTTTAATTTTACATGATGGGTATCTCTTTTTGTTCATTAAAAATACTCGAAAAAGACCACTCAAGGTGATTATTACAAATGTTGGATGGGTTTCTTTCCAGTAAACATTTTCTGAAAGTTTTGACAACATTTGCGTCTTTTTCGAGTCGTCTGTCTGCTTAAAATAAACACAAGTGAGCTCGTCTGATCATAAAAGATTCTTATGTTGGTAGAAAATGGTATCCTCCTCTTGAAGAGTCGTTCTTAAACCGTTCTTCTGATTAGTTTTGAGCCATTTTCGAGTCATTCGCCTCGCATTTCATTAAACCACATTTTATGCATTTGCATCTCATTTGTAAGCTCATTTGAATCATCGAAAGAGCTCGAAAAATACTTATCAAGTTGATTTGTGTTAAAAGGATCTACCAAATGTTGCCTGAGATGGTCTTAAATTGCGCCTACAAGTAGGCTTTAAAATTTACTTTACTGGTAAAATGCTAATATCTTTCTTGTAATTTGGTGCAAGTAATTGAAGTCTGAAACATTTCGAATTGCATGCAAACCTTTTCTTCACAAGAAATTTAGATTCAAGTGATTTTGGGATATACTCAAAGAGAAATTTACCTGCCCAGAAGATCATCATCATAACTGAGCCCCCCGGATTAAATCTTTGCCAAAAGAAACAAAAAATGCGAATACAATGCATAATGAGGACTAAGCCTTAAGCGAATACTCTGCTGCAGGCTTAGGCCAGGCGAGGGGAGAGCCACAAATGCAGAGAGAGAAAACGGCGGCTGCATCTTTCGCTACGTCTCGTTTTTGGCAAACGCGAAGACCAAAACCAATTTCATTCGGCTGCATTGTTAGGACTGAACAACTGCCGCTTTTCCAACAATTCTGCATTTTCCACTTCATTATCCTGTCAAACTTGTTTGCCTCTCTCTCTCTCTCTCTCTCTGTATTCGCTCTGGCTCTACACCAATTTTCCTTTCACATTTTGCTTCGCATTAAAAGGACAACGCTCTCAGATTCTGTGTGTGTGTGTGTGTGTCTGTGTGTTTGGGAGTGTGCGTCGCTGCCGCCGTCGACGTCTTGTCATGGTCGTCCTGGCGTCAGGCTCAGACTCTGCCACTGATTCAGTTAACGCTCACAGCTCCGACAGCTCAGACCATGTTGTTGGCTCGTCGCGCTCGCCGTGTGTGTTTATAGTTCACAATATACCAACATATACATACATAGATACAATCATACATACCACATAGACCAAGTCAAAGACTGGGGAAACGAAAAAAAAAAATAGAAGGAAATTCGCACAGCAAACGTTGCAGGGCAACATTTACCACCAAAGAAAAAACCAAATAAAATTGTGTCCAAATTTAAATAAAATTCAACAAATATCGAAAATTGTGCAAACCCAAAATGAAAATGTAACAAATTATACATAATATGTGCAATAAACTACAAGAGGAAATCATTAAACGAGAATAGCGACAATTTGTTGGGATTAACACAGAGCAGAAAAAAAGAAACAAGAAAGGAAAAACCCATTGAAGCACATCATCACAAGTGAGTTCTAAATTTCGTCTTGTTTTACACACACACTCACACTCAGTCATACACACACACACACACACAATCATGGCTCTCTTTACTCGTTACATTTATAAGTATTGGTCCCCTCCAAATATCCTGCCTGGTCCTCTCTCTCTCTCTCTCTCTGTCTCTCACCCAACTAGCAAATAGTTTGCGCACTCGTTGTTATCCTACGTCCTTTTCATCGTTGTTGTTGTTGTCGTCGTCGTCGTCATCGTTGTCGTCGTTGTTGTTGTTGTTGTTGGTTCTCCTGGTCTTCGTCGTCTTCATCGCCATCATCATCATCATCGGGTGGTGGTACAGTTTTCTGCGTAGCCCAAAATTGCGTAAATTTTCATCTAGTTTGCTTGCATGTCTCACACTGCATTGTCCTGGTTCAGTCTCTCTTACGCTCGCTCTCTCTCTCTCTCTCTCCACGTCTGTCCTTTTGGGCAGAGCTGCGAAAATGGTTATTATTGTTTATGACAAAAGAACAAAATGAAATAAGAAGTAAGACTTATTGGTCATTTTTTTTTATTGGTGGAAAAGTTATGCAAATTTATTCTTTATGTATAAGTGGGTAATTGAGGAATATATTACTAAACGGTTTGTATGTGTATAGCAAATCTTTTAATACAATTTCACAAGGTTTTTTTATTATGGAGTGAATTGAATTAAAATACTAGATCTGAGTGGGAAGGGTCACTACTTTTGGTTGTACAGCAAGAGCGAATCGTCTAAATTATAAGCAAAGATTTACTCATAGAAGAACTTTTAGTATTTTAAGAGAGAAATCTCAAGAAAATGGATCAAATAACAGTATTGAAACCGGAAAGGGTAAAATTTGAATATTCCGTGCTTTGTATGTATATTTTAAGTGAGTTATAGATGATCGAGAACTTGGATTTCGTCAGAGTCCAATTGTGTGTCCAATTGATGTAGCTTTTATAAGGTGTAAATGTTTGTGTCTCACTCCAAGAGCGACTTTCTGTGCCGTTCACTCTAAATCAACCTATATAAGCAGTATAACAAAAATTTGACACAATTAGCCAATTTTACTATTGGCACAATAACAGTTTCATGAGATAATTGATAATCAATCAAATTTTCTTTAACAATTTACTTTTTCCCAGTCGAAACGGAATATTTGGTACACGAGTATGGATTCAATTTAATATATTTCTCATTTTTAATGTCTTAAGTTATTAAGAATGAAATTGATATGCCGAATTAGACATATTTTTCCAAAGGTTCGAACAGATAAGGCTTCTATAGAAATGCTTAAAGTCTGTAGGAGCTGTACTAAGATAAAATCGATACTCAAGGAACAAAATATTTACTAAACTCTATTAAAATTAACTAACAGTTCACAAGCAGAATGTTAAGGTAACAGAGCGGACAACATAAGTGCAGCGTATTGCTTTATTGCTCTGTTAAATTGAATAAGTTAAACCAAAATTCTTAATTCCGAAACTGTCGAGGATACTATGGTTTACTGTTCTTCTCCTTTTCGTTTAAGATACATTCCCAATTATTAATTGTTTGCTAGCCTACTGAAGCAGTCATTTATAGAGATAAAAAAAAGCTTTTTAAGTAGATATTCCGTAACAAAATGAAACCCAAAGGCAACTCGTACACTCACTCGTGCACCACTACCTATTCCAGTAATATAAACGATATTTGATTCCATTGAATATGAAAATCATTATTATTGGCATATAAACAGAGTCATTCAATGGAACTAAACTTACTTAGCAACATTTCTGTTTCGTTATCAACTGAATAAACCTATTATACCAAAGTTACACAGAGTATATTAAGTTTGTAACAGCCAGAAAGAAGCATTTCTGACACTGTAAAGTGTATGTAAAATATTCTTGATCACCAGCCGAGACGATAATGTTTGCTCTCACCCCCTAAATTTAGAAAAACAGCATATATCCCACAATATTAAAGAACGAAGTAATTTTATAGTATTATTTATCCACCGAGGAATCGGTGAAAATCGAAAATTCGATGGTTACAAGGAAAACAAACTCGTGTGCTGCCCAGCACCGGCTATAACAGCGATGGGCAGCACTTTACACACCTTAACACTTTTTTTGATAAGTACAAACTTTCTAAGGTACAAAGTATGTTATAAAAGGACTTGACGGACGATTTTCGACATTCGATAGACGGCAAACCACTTGACTTGATTAACATTTCTTTGCTCAAACTTGTTTTAAATCTATACAAAAGCCGTGAATGGTGGTCCATCTTGGTTTCTGTTTCCTTAACTTAACTACATCTTCTTCTTTGCGCTTAAAACTAAGCTGTCACATATTTGATAGTTGATATCAAGGCAGAAACGCTCCAAAATCATAGTCCATAGTCGATCTCTTTAATTTTGAGATTATCTAATAAGAAACTTAGAGTAAAACACCTACTTCAAATACTATTCTAGTTATGCCATAAAGAGCAGAGTTTTCATGTAAATGGCTTACCAACTAATGAATTAAACACCATGAAAAGCCTTTAAGGAGCTACCGATGCTAACTGAAGACAACATCTTTTCCTACCGCTGCCTCTCCTTGAAATCAAAACCATATGCAGTTGGGCAAACTTAGGCGAAATTTGTAATCAGCTGTTTGGTGAACTGCATAAGCTTTAGGCTGACGCTGTTAAGAGGGAAAGCTTAAAGCTGTTTGGTGTACTGTCTAAGCTTTTAGGCTGACGCTGCTAAGGGAGAAAGTTAATCCCTGAATATTTTATTTGATTTTTTTTTGGTTTTATTCTACATTTTGTTTTCCAAACACTTAAAATTATCCAATCTTCAAAAATTTGGGTTGGTCTCAAATTCTTTAGGTTTTATTAACTTGACAAACTGTTTTTTTTTTTATGATGTTCTGGGCAAACTGGAAACCACAAAAATGGTTTATTTTGATTAACATTTTAATGAACCAAAACTTTGATTTATTTTTCAAACGAATTGACTTACTTTTCAGCTCTTAAAACACACAAATTTCTATAATTTTCAGCCAAAAGAGTTTGTAAGCTAATCAAATGTGACAGATCAATGCACTTTTCCAACATAAATTTGAGGAATGCCTCTCTGCCATTGCCTGTTAGTGTCTGTCTGTCTAGTAGCTGCTGCATATCCTGCCAGCCTCTGCCAGCCTGCTGCTTGCTGTTGTCGACGACAACGACGACTCGCCCATTCAGAGAAAAAAAGGCGCTCGAAAAGTTGCAGCTGTTCCCTGCCGTGTGTTCTCTGTTTGCTTTGTGATCGGCGGCAGGAACAGGGGCAGGGGCAGAGGCAGGGGCTGACAGGCTGGCTGGCTGGCTGGCAGGCAAAGCATCTGCTGTCTAGAGTTTTGTTGAGTCGGTTCCGTGCCTGATGTAGTTTAATACCTTCTACCTTCGTCTGCTTTATCACAGTTGCAGATCTGCTCTTAAATGAAAATGTCCGACATACCGCGCATTATGGTCTTTCGACCCTCTTGGGAGGAGTTTAAAGATTTCCCCAAATACGTAGCCTATATGGAATCGCAGGGTGCACACAAGGCTGGCCTGGCCAAGGTGGTGCCGCCACCGGAATGGGTGCCCAGGCGCAGCGGCTATGCCGACTTGGATGCCCTGAAGGTGACCATACCGGCGCCCATATGTCAGGTGGTGACCGGGAAACAGGGTTACTATCAACAGATCAATATACAGAAGAAACCGCTGACTGTGAAACAGTTTAGCGAATTGGCCAGCACCGAACGGTATGCCACACCCAAGCACTTTGACTATGAGGACTTGGAGCGAAAGTACTGGAAGAATATCACATATGTAGCGCCGATCTATGGAGCCGATGTTAGTGGCAGCATCACCGACACCGACCAGGATGTAAGTACTAGAAATGGACCGAAGGGTGAATCACTTGATTGATTACTTTGCACTTGCAGAGTTGGAACATCAATCGCTTGGGTAGCATACTGGACTTTGTCAACAAGGACTACAACATACAGATTGATGGAGTGAACACCGCCTATCTGTACTTTGGCATGTGGAAAACGACATTTGCCTGGCACACCGAGGACATGGACTTGTACTCCATCAACTACTTGCACTTTGGTGCACCCAAGACCTGGTATGTGGTGCCGCCAGAGTATGGTCGCAAGCTGGAGAAGGTGGCCAATCAGTATTTCCCGGCCAGCTATAAGAACTGTAATGCATATCTGCGGCATAAGATGACGCTAATATCGCCACAGATCCTCAAGCAGCATGATGTGCCGGTTAGCAAGGTAATAAGATGATTGGGTGAAGGTGTCACTTGCATGTCTAACCCCCTCCCCCCTCCCCACCCACAAATGATTACAGATCACACAGGAATCGGGCGAGATAATGATCACCTTCCCCTTTGGCTATCATGCGGGCTTCAATCATGGCTTCAATTGCGCCGAATCCACCAATTTTGCCATGGAACGTTGGATTGAGTACGGCAAGCGAGCAACCCAATGTACCTGCAGCAATGACATGGTCAAGATCTCAATGGATACATTTGTAAAACGCTTCCAAAGCGAACGCTATGAGTCCTGGCTGGAGGGTAGGGACCTGGGACGACATCCAGAGGATCCACTGAATGGAGTTATGACAGCGGCACCACTGCCACCTCACCTGGATGTGCTGCTCAGTGATAAGAAGTAGGTGATCTCTATGGGTGGGTGTGTTCGAGTGTTTCTCAACAATTCCCTCTCTACTCACACAGAATGAAGAAGCAATGCAATCCCACCAAGGCCAAGAGCTTCAAAGAGCGTAATCCAGACTTGGACTTGGATGAAATTCAACAGAATCCCAATGTGCCGGATGATGTGAAGGCCATGTTGAAGGAGAGTGTACTGACTCTAAATGAGGACGAGGCGGAGTTTGTTAACGAAGAGGATGCCATGAGTCTGCAGAGTCCGGCCGATTTGAAGACCAAACAGGAGCTGCTGGAGTATATAGATGATGGCACAGGTGAGCGGTGTCCTCTAATCGAAGAAGTAAACCAACTGTTCCCCTTTTTCTTGTACTTGTTTCTTTAAAGATGATGAAGAGGAGGAGGAGTTTAAGAGGCGCAAACAGAAGCGTAAGAATGATGCAGACTATGATGATGACTGGGTGGCGGCCACCACCACCAAGCGTAGAACCAATTCAAGAAACAGCAGTCGCGGTCGCAGTCCACGCACCAAAGATGATCGCTCCATATCACCAGCTTCCTCCACTTCCTCCACCTCGCGTGGAGCGAGGCGCGGCAATAAGGCGCAGGTGACACCCCGCAAAACGCCCACCAAAAGGAAAAAGGATGCAGAGAAAGCAGCTGCAGCAGCAGCAGCAGCAGCAGCAGCGGCGGCAGCCACATCTAGCTTAATTAACAGCGAGGGCGGCGGAGGTGAGAGCCTAAGCACCACGACAACATCATCCACAACATCATTTACCACAGCAACAACATTATCATTATAATAAAATCCACCAACTTTCCCTCTCACTCACATCACTTGCCATCCACAAACACCAACACTTTCCACTCATCGTCGTCGTCGTCGTCGTCGTCGTCGTCGTTGTTGCCTAACTGTAAACTCTTCCGTTCTTTTCTTCTGTGTGTGTTTGTGTGCTAATTTTTTTCCTTTTGCCTTTGTTCGTTTCTTTCTGTTGTTAACCTCTAAGCTAAGTTCGTCCTAGAAAAACCAAATTGTAAGCGCCAGAGAAATGAAAACTAAATGCTCAAAAAAACAAAAAAGAAAAAGAAAACTAACCAAAACAAACCAAAGAAAATGTTTTACTAAAATCTATCAGGTGTTGGCTAAGGGGCGGGCCGGCCCCCTTCTACTATGCTTCGTTTCGTTTCGCTTTGCTTTGCTTACACCCCCCCCTAACCAACCCAACCAACCAACCAACCAACCCCTCCCCCACCCAAAAACCAAAAAGAGAGCCCATGTGTGTGTGTGTGTGTCTGTGTGTGTGTCATGTCACCTTCCATTCACTCAATTACAACCGAACCACAACAAGTTAATAAAACCACTTTGAATCACTTTTTACAGATGTCAAAAAGGAGCCACCGCAGCAGCAGCAACAACAACTACAACAGCCGCTGCAATTCATGCAACAAGCGCGTAAATTTGAGGGCAAAATACCAAAACTAAGTCAGCAAAACTCCAGCCCGAGTTCCACACCCACTGCATCCACCTCTAGTCAGCAACAATTTTTGTATATCAACATGTTGCCAGCGGCCAATACACTCAATGGCATTCCACAGCAGCAGCAGCAGCAGCCGCAATACACCAACAGCAGCACCGATGGCCAGGTCTATCAGCTGCAAAACGAAATACTCTGTGATGCAAATGGACAGCCGGCGGCCACTGGGACATATCAGACGGCCGGCAGCAGCAGCCACCACCACCACAGCAACAACAGCAGCAACAGTCCCTCCTCCCATCAGCAGGCGGCCGGCGGTGTGAACGGTAAGTGTCACTTTGTTGCCTTTGGTTAACGGTTTTATGTGTTTCTTAGTTTTGTTTGTCTCTTTCTAATTTAATTGTTGGTTGTAGTCCTTTGTATGTACTCGTATTTTTAATCTATATGTTTATTGTTTTTCACATCAACAACAACAATCTAAAACAAAAAAAAATGTCATCAAATTTAACAAATTGGCCAACTTTTGTTCACTCACATTTCCATCTCCATTCTCTCAGTCAGTCCATTCGAATTTTGTTCATTTTGTAATTATGATTTGTAAAAACATTTTGTGCCCAAAATTTTTCAAAGCAAAGAAGAAGAAACAAAATCGAGAAAATAAAAATTGTCCATATCTTGGTCTTCCATTTGCGGTGTTTTAGATGAAAAAAAAAAGAAAAAAAAAGAACGAACGAAGACAAATCTCTCTATCATCCACCACCCACAACAAAAAAAAAAAAAAAAAATACCTAAAAACAACCAACAAAATAATAACCCAAATGCTTTTCAATTCTTATTACACACTATTTAATTTACACATTTCCTCTGGTTGGTCGTCTGTCATCTCTCAATGTTCCCTTCAACAAAATAAGAACAACAACAACAGCAACAACAACAACAAATAAATAAATGCACAAATCATTTGAATTTCTGAAAAATTTAAAATCAATCTGTGCGTTGGAAAAAACGGCTCAAAAATTGTTCAATTCTTTTAGTAGTTAGTTATCGAATTTAGTTTAAGTTTTGATTTATTTCGTTTATCTTTTTTTTTCAAACTTTAAGTTTATTTTAAAATTCTATGCCAGAGCGGGCTGAAAGTTTTAAGATTTTGCAGGGGTTTGTGGGATTTCGCTTGCTTTTGATAAGAAATAATGCTAGCTGGGATTACTGATCACAATTTGAAAGTTTTTCCAATATATCTAAGAGAATAGTGAGAGCAAAAGTGATTAGTTGGAATGCGCCATTTCTGATGAAGGTAGCGGGTTCAATAATACCGTTTCGTAGTCTACACTTGGTAAATATATATTACGAAAGAAGTAATAAGCTCTGATTTTCGGAATCATTTAAAAAGTTTTAGAATCGAGAGTCTTTAAATAGAGAGGCTGTTGGCTGTTAGGGTGTGGATTTAATAAGTAATTCTGCAAGTTTTTATACATATTTTCATTTAACCTACCTGCCGATTGTCAGATTCAGTCTTTCTTCAACTGAACCCACATTTTAGGCTCTTTATAGGTTCAGGTTCAGCTTTTCATTTTAAAATGACAGTTGCAATTCGTATCAGTTCGGTTTTATAGCCCTGATTTGGAAAAGTCTGTTTGGTGGATCAAATATGTAGACCCTAAAATGTAAAAAATTTGCGAATAACATTTGGTTAATAGAATACATTGATTTTCATGCGCTGCACGTTTGAAAGTCTATTCACGAAGACATGGCAAACCTTACTGAGCATTTTTAAGGCTGCCAAATGTAATGAATAAAGCGTGAGGTGTTCAAAATAAGTACACCTTTTAGCATTGTAGAGTTTTTCTATAAAGAACATTAAGGTGTAGGCTTTTATTCGGGTGCCAGTGCTTCAACAACACTTGGTTTTGTTCATATTTTGCACTTACCGTCTCGTTTCTGATAACACAAGGCAACAAAGCTAGACTTAATCTGGTTTTAGTGAAGGTTTAGTAGTGATTCTAGATGATTTTCATGTGCTTAGCACGACTACGTTTTTAGAACTGGTCCATCAAGTTTAGATTTTTAGGCTTTTAAGCTTAAAGTGCCTATTTTTACTCTTTATAGGCATGTTTTATTGAAATCCATTCGAATGTTTGATACCATATGAAAGTACCAGTCCTTAGCTTTGAAATGAACTATCCTCAACAATTCTATGATTTTTTTCAATGGAAATCCAAAAAGAACCCATATCTCTATATATATATATAAGATGTATTTTGATGTTGGAATATATATAATACTTAGCTGGTAATAAAGCACATTGCTTAGAGGTTAGAGCTGACTACTCCAATTACCCGCCCTATGATGACCACTAGAAACGCTAGGACGTGTGGATGTGTTTCTTAATACCGATTGAAAGGAGGGCTCAGGGCAAAGACCGTCTATTAAAACCTTATAAGCTTGAGAAATCCCCGCATTTCAGTATAAATCAGATCGATTTTCATTCCATTCTGGCATAGGAATTTATTGGCCAATCCACAAAACTACGTATACTTGATTTATATGATTATCATTTCTTTTAGTACTTTATATATATATATAAATATTTTAATTTTTTTTTTGTTTTTAAGTATTTAGTTTTATTTTGTTGCGAGTACTTTTGTCTAAGTATTTGATTTAGTTACGTTTATTTTGATTTAACTTAGTTTTAAGTAAAATAAAACACAAATTCTAGCGACAAACAAAAACCAATTCACTCAGGCTCTCGCAATCCCACTCGCTCCGTCCAAATAAATGGCCCACACAGTGTCATCTATATGGACTTACAACTGGCCAGATTTGCACTCCTCCTTTCTGTTGCTCTCTCTCTCTCTCTCTCTCCCCCCCTCCCTCTCTCTGAATATATCTATATACATATAAATGAATATATCATTTTCCAAGCGTTTTTGTTTCGTTTTGAGTGAATTGTTGTTTGATTTCGATTACGAATTGTTTTTCTGATTCTGATTTATGCAAATATTACATTCCAACACATCTTTTATGAACCAAACCAAAATATGTATTTTCACACAAAATATAAACAAAAGACAATGTGGTCACAACTATTAGTTCGTCCTCCATCCTGCACACCAACGGAGGCGTGGACACGATCACCACCACGCACGCGCAACAGCAACAGCAACAGCAGCCACAGTACCACTATATTACCACCACCGGAGAGGATGGCCAAACGCCGACGACCATAGTGTTTGAGAACTATAACGGCGGCATGCCGGCGGTCAGTGCGGCGGCGGTCACATCTGCGCCCCTATCCGTGCCACAGCAGAGCAATAATACCGCCGCCACCACCACCACGACGGCACTGGTCAACACAGATGGCACCATCATCGAGTTCGATGGCAGCACCTACGAGGAGTATCATGTGCTGAAGAGCGAACCCGTGAGCAGTGACTGCCTGAGTAATGGCAGCAGTGCCGTGGCGGCCGACATCATCAAATACGAACCTCAGCCCATCGAGGAGGAGGAAATGGATGAGGAGGAGAGTGCCCTGCAGGTGAAATACGAGGAACAGAGTCTGGACAACGACTATGAAGAGTTTCAGGTGATCAAGGCCGAGGTGGAGGCTGAGGCCGCGGAACAGGCGGCCGGTACCACCAGCTACACCATCAGCACTCATCCCAATGATGAGGGAAGTGTTCAGGGTGTGGTACCCAAGGCGGGCAGCGCCGCCGCCGCCAAACAGAAACGCAAGCGCAAGACCCGCGTCATAGCCGAGGACGAACAGGGCGAGTACCTGGAGAAGATGAGTGTGCGTGGATTGGACATTGCCCGCTATGAGCATATCATAGACGGAGTGGCCTATTGTCTGGTGTGTGCCAAGAATGATATATTCAAAACGTTCAAGAACAAGTACAGCTTCCAGCGGCACGCCTATCTCTTCCATGAGGGTCTGAATCGTAAGATCTTTGCCTGTCCCATCTGCAACAAGGAGTTCTCTAGGCCGGACAAAATGAAAATGCATAAAAAGGACAAGCATGGAGATGTGCCCATGCCGCCGTCCTCGAACAACACTCCGCTGAAATCGGAGACGGGAACGCCGGCGAACAAGAGAGCGAGAACATCGCGCACTCCGCGAGTAAGAAAAACGAAAGCAGGAGAAGCACCACAAGGCTCACCCACATCGAGTACGACGCCTACCAAGAAGCGCTTGGCGCAGATTGATAGTGTGCTGGATGAGGTGCAGAATGCGGAGGTGGTACCTCCAGTGGCGCAGCTGCAGCAGCATTTGAGCAGCGCCCAGCAACAGCAGCAGCAGCAGCAGCAACAACAACAGCAGCAACAACAGCAGCAGCAGCAACAACAACAACAGCAACAGCATATGCAGACCTTACCCTCGCTAGACTTCAGTGGCATGATCCTACCCGGAGGAGCTCAGCTGGCTCTGGCGAATCCCGGAGCCACCAGTTCCATGACTCTGCAACGTGGTCCCGGCACACCCAATGGTACACCCACCACAACGCTCATCTACTCCAATCAACTGGAACTACAACAGGCTCTGCTGCAGCAGCAACTCCATGGCCAGAGCATAATGATACAGGATCAGGCGGGCAATCTAGTGCCACTACAGCTAGATGGCAGCCAGACCATATACACAACAGCGGCAGCAGCACCGCCACCTCCCTCACCGCAGCGACCTCAAGCACCCACATATCAGACCCCGCAGCAACAGCAGCAGCAGCAGCTGGTACAACAGCAACAAGCCTTGAGCAAATCCTCCAATCAGGCCCAGTCTGTGCAATCTCAACCCCATTACGAGCTGGATAATGTGACCTATCTGAGCTCCACGTCTGCCGCCACACCCACATCCGCTGAACACCAACAACAACAACAGCAGCAGCAGCAACAACAACACCAGCAACAGCACGTGATTGGCACCGTACAGAGCTATCAGATCCTTACTCCCGATGGTCTGCAGAGTTTTCAGCCCAAACTGGAGCCAGCCGAGCTGGGGGATCTGTGTCCCTATTCGCAGTACACCTTCACCACACATGCCAATTCACAGCCTACGCTAAATGCCAATGCCCTGGATGCACAGCAGCAGCAGCAACAACAGCAGCAGCAGCAACATCACCAGCAACATCAGCAGCAATTGCTGCCGCACCAGCAATTTGTTAGCCACAATCCGCATCAACAGTTTATGGAGATCAAGAACGAGCTGCTCATCAAGGGTAGCGATGCCTATGCGTTGGACGCCTCCTCCATGTACCACCTGCCCTTCTCGCCCACCTCGATGATAAATGCTGTCAACGATGTGAATTCCTCGTCGCTGCTGGAGACCAAAGAAATTAGGTAACACTCTCTCTATCTATCTCTCACTCTCTCTCTCTCTCTATCTCTCTCCTTTCTTAGAGTAGACACTATTGCTATTGCCCTCTCTCTGTCTTTCTCTCTCTCTCTCTGTCTTGAGTTTGTTGCGTAGTCGGCGGCGTCGGCGAGTCGCTCTTGTGCCATTTCCATTGTTTCTTTAATCTTTTCCAAGTACTTAGTGTTGAACAACGCCGTTGTATATGCTACTAAAACAAACACTTGCAACACTTGAAGGCCGCATACTGAACGAAAAACAAAACAAAAAAAAAACAAAAACCACAAAAGTATCTTAAGCCTTAAACGTTATGAATTAAGTTTATATTATTTTGTATTTCCTTTAAGTAATTTAGTAATTTTAGTTGATTAAATTCCCAAATTTGTGCATTTATTTATACCACTTTGTATTTTGTACATAAAAACTATTACTACTTGATTTCTTGTGTGGCTTATTGTTAACCCCTCCAAGCTTTGTGTCCCCCCTCCCCCCACTCTCTCTCTTTCTCTCTCTCTGATGAAATTTTACATCATGCCGTTTTGTTTTAAACTCCAATTTTGTTCTTTTTCTTTCTTTTTTCTCTTGTTTTTTTTTTTATGTACACAAAACCAAACCACCAACCCAAATGAAACAAAAATAAAAATGCATAAAATATATATATATATAAAAATATTGATATATATATAGCTACGATATATCAGAAGCCGTGCTTCTAGCGCTCTGAGAAAGCCAAGCCAACAACAACTGCGCGCAGCCAAAGTAAACAATATTAAATAATTTATATCGATAAAAAGCAAAGAAACATGCATCGACATGCAAATAACACAAACAACAAACAAACAACAACAAAAAAAAAACAAGCGAAAGCAACGCAAATGGAAGCCATTTTCAATGCCAGCTGAGAGCGGCACAACACAAACATACAAACAAACACATTCACATGTACTTAATACTCATTGATCAACAACAACAACAACCACAACAACATCAAGAACAACAACACCAACAACCCCACCCCATCAACATCCTCCCCACCATCATCACCTCTCTCTCTCTCACTCACTCTCTCCTCCTCCTCTCTTTGTGCGTGTGTGTGTGTGTGGGCAATTTGCATTTGACATCGACTTAAACTTATATAAACTATAAAAATAATAACAATTTTTAAACATAAAATTGGACTTTTAGTGCAAGGTATGTGTACTTTTTTTTCAATACGTTTTCTTTCTTTTTTTTTGTTATTAATTTTGTTTGTTAATTTCGTTCCAAATTGTGTGATTTTTCTGTTTTAGTTTGATTTTTTAAGTGTCTTTAACATAATTCTCATAAATCTAATTGAATGCAACAATATTTTTAAATATATTGGAAATGTCATTGTGGGTACCAAATTAGTCTTAACTTGTTTTGTGCACTAACTTAAATACACTAGGTTTTGGGAAACGGAGAATTGGAGTAGGGTTATATTTAAGAGGTTCAAGAACCCCACGAACCAAGTCTCAAACCAGACTTGACTTTGACTAGTCAAGCTAGTAAGCGATTCTTTGTAGATTTGACAGACCGAAATGCAAAGATCCCATGCAGATTCTTAGAAGATTGCTGTCTTTGACCTTTGCTTCACTGCCAATAATGTATGAAGACTGAAAACTATGGTCACACTAAAGAATACAAAGATCGGCTGTTTCGATTGAATTGTAAGCAATTGTAAATCAAAAGTTTGTTCTCCACATGTCAAGCTGTCTGCTACAACAATACAGGTATGGAGCTCGCAGTGTGCACCCTCAGCAAAGTACTTAAAACGTTTAGTGTTTCGCGTACTCTTGTAGTGTGATGTTCGTCGCACAAAAGCGCAGTTCTTAATAATTAATTGTATCATGACTCTCCCTTTCTCGTTTAAGCCAGCTTTCCGTATGCATTTATAAGAAATTTGATGCCATTTTAACTTACAAAAACAAAGAAATAATATTTGGCGCTTACCTTTGCCAACACACAACATAGTTAGTTTTCTAGAAAGGGTCACAAACTACTCTCACAGTTGTGAAATCCTCTCCCACTGAGCTCAATCCCGCTCCCACCATGCCAGTAGATCATTAAGCATTAATTTCCATTACGGATGATCGCACAAATGGAAATTTAACTCTAATGAGATACTACACAGAAAGAATGAGTTTATGTAGATCATCCAAAGCAGCGGTGGGCATACAATTTGGGTCATCTTTCTCTCGTTGCGTCCGCCACTTGAAAATACAATCACCAAAACCATCACCATTACTCTCTGGGGTTAATTTCTTGATATATATTTGTACCAGGCTTGAAAGACTATTTAGCTAAGCAAAGAGTCTGTTTGGGAAGAGGGCATCGCTGCTGTTTTTATTCTCTCTATCATCGACTCTGATGAGAGTCTCTAGGCGTTAGACAGCAACATTAGAAAGAACATATACTTTTATCTTTCTGTTCATTCGTGTTGCTCTGCTAAAGAACGCACAGCTTTTTGTACGTGTTGTGGCTTGAAATTCCCAACTAGTTATATCAATTCCTACATGAAAAGGCAACTGTGGGCTTGAAGCTCACAGATGTTCGAGTCTGGTAATGATTACTCATGGGAAAGTATAGCTTTTATGACCTCTAGGAGGCTTCAACTTGCCATAAAAACGAAATTACAAATTGTAGCAAGTGAAAAAGTTAGTTTATTGCATCTAATAAGCCCAGCTCACTTGCAATATAACTAAATTATCGGCGCTTCTTATAATAAACTCTAATGAGAAGTTTGAAAAGGTTCTTTTTTATGACATTTCCACATATTTAGAAACGTTTGCTTTCTTAATTTCCCCCAATTCTTATGTTTCTTTAAAATTTTGTGCATAAATCAAATGAAAATCAATTGAAACTGGCATACAACATCATCATTCATTCATTCATTCATTCATCCAACCATCCATCGTTCATTCAAGCATTAATCATAAGTATTTTTATAATTTACTAACAACCAAAAATTAACTCTCAGTTTAAGAACAAAACCAAAAACAAACAAACAACAACTAACCGCATTTAACACTTAAACTAAGAAAAAGAAAAATGAAAATTTCTAATGAATTGTGTTTATTTGTTTATTTCTTTTTTTCCTTTATCCCTCCGGTTGTTTGTGTTTCTCGTTTTTGTGTTAATTCCTTATGATTTGCACACAAAAAAAAAAAAAAAATTACAAAAAAAAAAAAAAACACGAATCACCAAACACAACAACAACAACAACATCAACTGCAGATTCTTCTAAACACCACCACAACAACAAACCAATGTTCAAGCGGCCATACACACCTCAAAAACACAACCAGAACAACAGCAACCACCACCACCAACAACATCAACAACAACAACAACATACCCAATCACACAACACCAATGAAGATTTGCAGCGTCGCCAAGCGGAAGCGAATCGCATTTACTATGAAGAAATCATCATGAAGCAGGCAAATGCACGCGCTCGCCTCGCCGACAGCAACAAGCCGTCAAGCAAGAGCAACATCGGTAGCGGTACCGGTAGCGGCAACGGCAACGGCAACAACAACAACAGCAATCGCAGCGTGGTCAGTTTCGTCGACAAATTTGCTGACTTTGTTACACATAAGACCAGAATTAGCAACAGCCACAATTCAACCATGTCCCATGTGCCTAACCAGAAAACTAATGCCAATGCTCTGTCATCTCTCCTTCCCCTTAACAACAACAGCAGTGGCAACGCCAGCAACAACAGCAACAGCAGCAGCAACAACAGCGCCTCTGTGGTGAGCAGCAGCAGCAGCAGCACCACCAATGGGCTCAAACCAAAGAAGACTCCGGTTATACTGATGGCCACATCTCGAGGCAAGCAGCAGCAGCAGCAGCATCCACCACCACTCAGTCTGCTCAATGGCCAGTCCAAGGCCACCTTGGTGCGTCTCAACCAACAAACGGCCACTAGTGTGAAGCAGGAACCGGAGCCAGCCGAGGAACTGGCCGAGGAGGAGGAGGAACTGGATGATGAGCTGGATGAAGATGGTATGGCACTCAGTTCGTTGTCTTCCTCTACGGCTCAAATCCTACGCAAATTTCGCATACCCAAAGGCACCGCCTTGACAGCAATGCCCACCCCGACACCCTCACCACCCACAACAGCAGCAGCCGCTAGCCTGGAGGCGGGCACCTATGAAGAGGAGGACATCATAGAGGAGCTGAATGAAGATGATTTGGTGGAGGAGATAATCGAAGAGGAGGCGGATGACACCGAGATGCCGGAAAGTGACGGCCTGGACTCGATTCCAGCTGCAGCTCCAACCACCCTGATGTTGACACCTCAGCAGGCGGCTCCACCACCGCTGCAGCTGCAGACAGTGGCCTCCAATGGCACCGTGACCTGCTTCAATCTGCCTGCCAATACAATACTCCTGCAGTCGGCTGATGGTAGCATCATAGCGGCCACCCAGGTGCCACATCCCAGCAAGGCGGGCCAACAGCAGCTGATAGCTTTGCCGGACTGGCCGGGTAATGTGGCCATGGCAGAGCCCACACCGACGGCGGCACCCACACAGACACTGTTGCTGACAGCAGATGGCACGGCCATACCCATAATGGCCACAACTTCCCAGCAACAGCAGCAGCAACAGCAGCAGCAGCAGCAGCAACAACAGCAGGCGGCTGCTGCTGCTGCTGCTCAGCTATTTGCCGCGTAGGGTCTAATGGGTGGCCAAATGGGTCGATTTTTGAATAGTGCCACCATAATGCCGACCACTTACTTCTTTTAAGGGCAAACCCAAACCCAAACGGTTGCCTATGAAGCAAGGCTGGCACATCTCCTCCCAGCCTTGCTTCGTCGGCCATCGTTGTTAATTCCCCTCAAAAATCGTCACATTTGGCCACTAAGGAAATGGGGGGAAGTCCCCAGCAAAGCTACAAACTTAAATATTCTATTTTTTTATCAAAACAAATCAAATGTTGTTCAACAGACACACACAGCCACACGCACCGACAGTGTTGTAAATACCTTTCAAGGCATCCAATAAACTTAATCCTAGAATTGTAAGTCCCAAAAAAAAAAAATGAGACACACCCCCAACCAGTTGTAACTATTTGTGGTTTTGCTCCAACTAAAAAAGCAGCCGAAATATGTTTAGCTTAGTTAATTAGTTAATGTTTAAGTTTTTCTGCTAACTTGCTGACCAGTGTTGGATAACTCCAGCACTTTTGCTAACTACTTTAGATTACCTAGAGCTAAACTAATTACTTACAGACAAAACAATATCAATCTAATTTGTTCCTTTGCAACTAATTAATGTAACATTTCGCTTAGTTCTCATTTTATTATTTATTTATCCCCCCCCCCCCCCCACCCCCCTTTCTGTTAGAGTCTCTTGTCATATATTTTAGTGATTTGCTTTTAAACGTGTTGTATATTATTTATTTTCAATTTTGTTATGCCATACGCATCGGTTGGTTGCTAAACTATCAAAAAAACAAACAAACAAACAAACATAAACATTTTAAGCAGGCGATATAGAATTGAAGGCATAGCACTGACCCAAGTTGTTATAAGATCGATAGCTATAGACATATATATAGCCTAAGACTAAAGTATTTTTTCATACATCAAACAAAACTAAGTTTAGTTAAGAACTAACAATTACATGGAAGACAATGATTAAAAACCAACAAACAAACAAACAACAACAACACAAGAAACGATTTCTAACTGTAAGCTACATTTTTTGTAAGATAAACATTTAACGAATAATCGAAACCAACAAACAACAAGCAAATAATTAAGCAACTTACATGATTAGCTTACGTATAACATGTAACATATATATATATATATATATATATATATACATACATACATATATTTATGATATAAACAATAAAATACAATTTTAAAAATTTAAAACCAACTGCTGCGGCTATATCTCTTACCATCTGTGCGTTCATACGGAGAGACATGGTCCATTTTTTCGAAAGAACATTCAGACTCATTTTGAATGGTTTCATAAACCACAGCTCTGTGGTAGAACTCCATCAGGGATGCAAACCCCACGGATTTCAAATGCTTACTCGAACAGGTAGGTCTTTAAGTCTTTTATTAGTTCAAAACTTTTATTTTGCCATTAGCTTATACATTTCACTTCAGGTTGTCGTAGTCCATTTTCTCGCTTCGGGGCTTTTTCTTAGTCTTAACCGGCACCATAGACTCCACATACCATATAATTGAACCAACATAATCCGCAGCCTTGTCCTTATAGTTTTCCCAAATGGTGGTGCTCATTTTATACAATCCCAAGGGTAAATAGCTGCGTATGTATTTCTCATCCAGATACAAGTCCCGTGCAAAAATATGTCCCTACAAATCCAAACAGTTTAATAATAATAGTTAAAGGACTTACCTATACATTACCGTAAAGGGGCAGGAATGATTGAAATTTGAGAATCGTTTTGTAGTTTTTATGACAAACATGCCATAGGGCATATAGCTTCTGCGCGATAAAATATCACAAATGTTTAGATGAACATCGATGAGGAATGGCTGAAACTTATCGTGTAGTCCTTTTTGTAAAGCTGCAAGTGTGTCTGTGGCAATGGAACAAGGTTTGCTTTAAAGTTCTAGGACCTAGCTAATGGAACAGCTTACAGATATATTCCTCAAGACCAACACCAAATTCGCATCCATGCGTGCCACACCCTTATTCCAGTTAACGGCCTTGATCAGGCAAGATATGTTAACAGCAATTTTTGGATTTGCAACGCAATCCATTTTCGTAGTTTTGTAGATTACATCTGGATCACAGCTCTAGGGATTATAGATCGTGGATGAAAAGCTTTGATAACGGCGATCAGTAATTACCACTGGCTGGCTCAGCCCGAAGCAGAGTAGGACCCACAAAGTGAATACCATGGCGACAACTGTGACTGGAATTTGAAACAATTTGACATTTTACCAGGTGGAACAATTGAAAATGTATTTGAAATTAATTACCAACAAGTTAAATGGGTTTTTAAGTGTTATGGGAAGTGCTGTCACCAGCTGATACCCGCTTTGCCCCCCCTTTAGACTTGCTGATAATCTAACTAGTTGCTTGGGAACACTTGGTTGATTGATTTTATTTCATAATTCCAACAGAGATTTGTTAATAGATTGTTAACAGATTATGCAGCTCTTTAAAAAGGATGGCACAAAGATTGTATTCCATCTAAGGCTGCGTAAATGACGGGAACAACACGGGAACACGCCACATATAGCATGAAATGTTATGAATTTATTTCAGAATTCTTTCGCACACTTCTAGCGACTGTCCTTGTGACTTGACTGGTTAATGTATGTGATTGAACAGGATCTACAAGTTAGTGGAAGTGAAGGGAATTCATGATATTGGGTATTCTTCTCTCTTGAACTTTCAAAGTCCTCGCCTTTTTTTAATTGTTAATTAGCTTCGTCTAAATCGGTCGTATTCCATTGCACAGTTTCTTCTGCGATTCCATTCTCTAAACTCTTCAAAGTTCCATCGATTCCATCTAAGGACCGTTTGTGCGTCATCATGCACTTATTCCATATGATAAATTTAGAATTTGTCAACACTTAAGACTTGGCTTATTGTTTTAAAAAGCTGCGTAGAGGATTTTCTTTGATATGCTGCTGTTTTATCTGAATTTCAGTGCTGAATGTGTCGTTCTTCTTTCTTCCGGTAGATACCGGTAGATGCTACAGCTAAATCATTGTTTACAGTTCATTACGTGGCGCAGTAGGCGGTCATTCATTCCGTATTCAAAATAGCATATATGTGTGCTTTAAAAAAATCGACAAAATATTTAGGATGGTTTAACGAATATATTGAAAGTAAGTCAAAACATAATCTCTTGTTCCCCACAAAACGAGCCTACAAAAGGCTCAAAATTTGCCTTTTAAGCAACTTTTAGCTAATAAAAATCTAGATTTAATGGACCATTTCCATAAAAAAAACACTGTTTATTGGACCAAAATCAAGTGAAATCACTACTAACCCCTGAATATACGCAATCTTGTTGCCTAGTGTTATTGATTTGTGGAAATTTCAAGATTTATACAAAGAGACGATCACTTACAGTTTGATATTTGTAACGATGCACTTCGACTGGGCAAGATTGAACTCAAAAACGAAATGTGCACCTACAGCGCCACCTGTTTGCAAAATTTTCTTTTTCCTAAACCTTCAAGTGGCAATTACAAACAAACCTTTAGAAGAAAGAATCCATTTTGTTCTAGTCGTTTTCAGTTTTTAAGCGCACTAACAAACCAAGATTCAGCAAAAAACAGATCCAAATAGGATCCATTTGGAATGAATATGACTTTAATATCCTCTTAATCATCCAAAGTCATTTAAAGCATAATCTTATTTCATATCCCTTGGATAACTAAAAGTATATTTGAGTTAAATTTAGTACAAATGGATGCATGATATCATTCAAGGGATATTTTTTAACCTCCCTACTTAAGTAAGCAGTACTTTAAGCTGAAACTTTAAGGAAAGACGAATGTAGGAAGGGTTTGTTCCTCATAAGATGTTCCCTTGAGAACACAATATTTGTTACAGATTCTGATCTTTTTGGCTGTAATTTTTCCTGTAATTTATAATGAATAAGTTTAGCAAGCTTCTAAAACATTTATTAGCTTAGAAATATTTCATTTCAAGTCAAAACCCTAGTTTGGTTTTAAATTGGGCTTTGTCTTACTCCTAACCGCCTCCATGGACTGCATATACCAAATGATCGATCCCACATAATCCCTGGGCTTATCTTGATAGTTTTCCCATATAATGCAGTTTACTTTATAAGCTCCAAAGGGAAAATAGTTGGGTAAAACGTTCGCATCCAGATACAAGTCGCGGGCGAATAAATGTCCCTACAAATATAAAATAGATTAAAAAAGGTAAACTATTTATAAAGGTAAACTATTAAATCACCGTATAGGGACAGGAATGATTGAAATTTGAGAATTGTTTGGCAGTTTTTATGACAAACATGCCATAGAGCATAAAGCTCCTGCGGGAGAATAAATCACAAAGGTTTACATGAACATCGATGAGGAATGGCTGAAACTGGTTGCTGTAGTCCTTTTTGAAAAGCTGCAAGTGTATCTGTAACACCCAGGAGTCATAAGGTTTGCAAGGGAATGTTTGATCAATGGACTGATAGAACTTACAGATATATTCCTTAGGATCACCACCAAATGGACATCCATCTGGGACAGACTTTTATTCCAATTAATGGCCTTGACACGGCATGAGGAATTTACAGCAATTTTTGGATTACCATCACATTCCATATTGGTCGTTTTATAGATCACATACGGATCGGAGTACTACATATTTGATTAGGATCAAAGACAATGAAATGGTGGGGCAAATATGAAGCATAAGTTAATATTTACCACTGGCCAGGCGAGTCCAGAGCAGAGGATGACCAACAGAGTGAGTAGCATGGCGACAACTAAAGTCGCAAGCTTCATTTTACCATTTGAATAAATTGAAAATTAATTTAGTAATAATTACAATAAAATGAAATGGGCTTTTAATTGTTTTAATTAATGGATAAGGTAATTGAACTTACACTAAAAGATGATTTGGTTGGAGTCATACAAAACCCCAAATGCTCCGACAATCTGCGTGAATATAAAGTAAGTATTATGCATAACCCTGCATTAACTGGCCAAATCGATAACTATGGAAAGTAACAAAGCTGGCATACTTTTAGGGACATTTAGCAGAATAAATTTGGTAAGTATAAACATAGAAATTGACTTCTTCTGCTCACAGGCTAAGCCATTTGCCATCGCTCTGAAAGAGAGATAGAATTGTCTTCTTCCAACCTCCTGCCTTGATTTCTACCGGCCAATTACTCGTATCAACCCTTGAAAAGATTTTCGATCGCTGCTTCCTTCGAAGAATGATCGATGTATGGATCTATTCGCAAAGCCATATCCGATTTCCAGTTTGGTTTCCGACTGAGGCAGGGACTTTCGAACCATTACATCGACTAGTCAAAGAGCATTTATGGCCATGCAGCAGGCTTTTCCAAGATTAGGTAACGTCTTCTGCCCCAACAGTACCTGCCAGTGAAGAGAGCCAGGAACTTTCGGTAGCCTTAATGGGAGGCATTTTCCCTAAGATGACTGTACAGATCCGGGCAGTTGTATATAAGATGATCCAGGGACAACTTAATTTCAGTTTGCTCGCATTTCATACCTTAAGAAATGAAGAAGGCAAAGAGCAGCTTGACAATGCACCAAATCCATAGTTATCCACTTCATTTTCTGTCCAAGCCACACATAAAGTTGATAGGAAGTGACGAATCTTTAGATAATCCCATTTTAAAAGACAATTTGGTTTTATTTTGAGAAGTACAAAAATAAATACTTATTAATCCATATGACAAATCAAATTCCTACCAGGTGAGTCGTGTGGCATGATCGGTTTTGCGCTTGGACATTTTGATGTAGCCCAAAAACTGCAACTCGGCCACGGCGCGGGTGAAGCGTGCCCTGAGAAAATAAAAGACATTTATTACAAAGAAACTCCTTCTGCCCCTTCCCTTTAGACCAACTTACTGTATCTGTGGGTCAATCTGTTCTTGGGCCATATTCTCCTCGTCTTCATCAGGGGATCGCACCACCGAACGAAACGCCTGTAGCCAGTCGAACAAATTGATCATACGGCCGCACTCCAAGTGCAATTTATAGACCACCGACAAATCCGGCAGTGTTCCCACCAGTTGGTTGGAGTCCTGTAGCTCACAGCACTTGCATTGCATATAGAAATGCGGATTATTCAAGGCCGTGTGCAAGGCAGCTCGCGGTGCACCAATTATGTTTCTTCTCACAGTGGAAATGTCACTAAACACAAAGAGTTCATGCAGCGGCGGAGCCTCGGTCAGCGGAAGCAAGTGTTCCGAGATCAAATGCGTTTCAATATACAGCAAAATCTTTTGCAATGACCGCCCAAATTCGCTGACGGGTTGATCCTGCTTGCTACGCAGCAAAAGCTGTGCCTTGAGCTCTTGCCTTGAGGTAATGGGTCGAGACTGCGACTCCTCTGACTGTGCTGTAGGAGCCTGCTCCAACGAGGCCAGGGACATATCGTTCAGCAGTTGCTTGATCTCCTGCAAATGTGGTCGTATTGCAGTCAAACAGATCTCTCCTAGCTCTAGCGTGGCAATCTCCTCCTGCAAAAATTGCTCAGTTCTGGTTAGACACTTTGTTACTTTGGCCATAAATTCTTCTTTGGACAGAAAGCCCAACATTTGCCAGCATTCTTTGTACTCGGGCTGTTGTGTGATTTTCCGATTCAGGCATTGGACATACAGTTCACGTCTCAGTTTGCCCAAGGGGCAACGTGGTAGATCGCCCACCAGCTCGCTGAAGAACTCCAGCACACAGCGAAAGTTGAGAAAATGCAAGAGACAATCGCGAAGCAACTGCGGCAGTTTCTTCTTCAGATAGTCATCATCTGTCAGGACGGCTATGATGCGCTTACAGTCATTGATGCCCTCCACATAGGGTCTAAACGAGGGCAAACGTCTAATGGTCTCCATATCATCCTTCTTAAGCAGCTGAATACGGGACAGAGCCTGGCCATAGCCGGTGCACAGAGCATAGGCGTTACCCGCAAAATAGTGCTCCATCAGGCAGTACTTAAAGCCCTGTATAAATCCTTGTATGGAGAAGTCATAGTACAGGAAAATGTGGGTGAGAAATTTGAACGCCTTGCCGGACAGATGGAAGGCATATTTGGGCGACAGTAAAACCTTATCCAGCAGCTAAAGGTAACAAGCAGAGGATTAGCTACATGCCGAACATATCTTAGACTAGTGGCTCACCTCATTTAGACCCGTGGGTGCGGCCTGGGTCTGGAACACCCTCAACCTTATCTTGCTGGTCACATGATAGGGCAAAGTGGAGTGCACCGCGGACATGGCAGTGGCTACTCCCAGAATCAAAACAAAAGGCAGCACACTGCAGTGCGTGCTAAGGATTAATATGAAATCCTGCAACACCTGACCATTGAAGCACTCAAAATCCGGCAAGATGATGACCAATTGATGTTTCTGTGCCTTGACCTGAAAGTTGTTGGCATACCAAGACTTCAACTCCTTCATGGTGCACTGCGAGCGACGCAAACGCTTGCTGTCTCTCTCCTCTAGCTCTTGTTCCAGCTCGGCTGCTGCATTATCTTCTATCAGATTGTATACCATGGACTCCACTGCGGCCTTGAGTGTGGAGCAATCCCTAGACTGCAGCACACAGACACGAGCCTGCCTTAGCCGTTGGCTCAGTGCCTCAAACTGTTTGAGATGATCCGGCTGATTGATGCCGGTCAACAGAGCAGCTGTGGTCAGGATGTCTTGGCCGTCCTGCTGCTGTACACTGCCCTCGCTTTGAATGAAGTCCACCAGCTGGTCCAGGGTGCGGGCATAGCTTTGTTGCTGCAGTTGGACTATGTGGCTGTGGAACTGTTGCCAAGTCTCGGCGTAGGCACTGTAATAGGGTTGTGCGGTCAGCTCCGCGGGTAGTAAGCTAAGGGCGGCTGGGGCGGCACCGCCTCGTTTGCGTTTGCCGGCCGTTTTGGCTCGAGTGGCGCCATTTTTGTACACAAAACAGCCCTTGGAGACGGAAATGGTGGGATCCATGGCAAGCGGCGGCTCTGCTGATGACGTTTAGATCAGCTTTGTTTTCAAACTGAAAATCCCGAACAACACGGTCTCACTAATCGCAAACTAAAAGCCAATCGATCCGAACGATCGATAGATATTCGAGCGGGCTTTTAGTAGAGCGCGGTTCATTTGATAGCTCTACGACAAAAAAGGCAAAGGCATTTCTTGGTGTTGCAAGTGGCACTTGGTGTTTCTTTGAAAGTTTTGCTGGTGGTTTCGATGTGTTTCTTTTGGTGGTGGTGGTGGTTATTTAAAAAAACTAACACTCTCCGCTCAGCTATCGATGGTAAAACCTATCGATAGTCTAATTCGCGCTAAAACAGCTGTTTTTCCCACATTCCTCATCTCTACTATATCTCGTCTTTGTGGATTACTGAATTGCAACAATGCTGGGCGATGAACTGGACATCTACGATGATTTGGATGACTTCCAAGAAGCCGAGGATAAGGTGAATACCGTGCACTATGAAAAACATCCTCACTCAATCCTATATTCCCTTGCAAGAAATCCAAAGAGCTGCTGGCCTGGGAAGAGAAATACAAAGCCGCCGAGTTGGAGATTGTGGGCCTGCGGCAGCAAAGCAAAGTGCTCCACAAGAAGATTAAGACCATGGAGGTGAATCTGCAGATACTGCTGGATACGGCCAGGGCGGATATGAAACGCAAGGATACGTTGATAGCAGAATTGCGCAAGGAGTAAGTAGTGGGGCGTCAGGTTACGACAGCAATGATTAATTTGTTGTGTTATTGCAGGAAGGATGATATGTGTTTTAGGCGCAAGCGAGTCCATGGCTTTGAGAAAACAGATCCAGAATACAAACGTCACAAAGGTGAGAACCCCTTCGCAGATAAAACACAGGATAGGCAAGTCAAAGCTCTGACAGATGAGGCTACGAAGGGGCCAGAACAGGACTACAAGCGAAACAAATGGGAGGCAAGCCAAAATCTCTTTTCGAATAAAACCGAAGAAAGGCCCGTTAAACCAGATAATCGTGCTAAGGTCGAGAATAAAATCCAGGAAACTCACTTCAAACCTAGGGAGCCAGACCCTAAGCGTTCCAACCAGGAAAGACCCGCTAGTACTCCTATAGTTCAGACTAACAAGGCGCCAGACCATAAGCGTGGCAAGTCGGAGGATAATCCTCAAGAAAGGCACCTCAAGACTTCTACAGAGCGGTCTAATAAGGAGCCAACTACAGACCATAAGCATGGCAGGCACGAGAATAAATCAGAAGAAAAGCTCGTCCAAGCTCCTACAGTTCAGTCCACTAAGGATCCAGCTGTAGACCATAAGCGAGTCAAAGATGGGAGTAAGACACAGGAAAGGCCTCTCAGAACTCCTACAGATCTGTCCACTAAGGAGCCCGCTACAGACCATAAGCATGCCAAGTGCGAAAATAAACTCAAGGACAAACATCTCAACCCTGGAACAGCTCCAGACCATAAGCGTGACAAGTGCAAGGAAAAATCCCAAGTAAGAGCACCAAAAGCTTCTAAGGAGCAGTCTAATGAGGACTCAGTGCTAGAACAAAAACGTGCCAAATGCGAAACTAGCAAGAACTCCTACGCAGACAAGGCAGAGGACAAGACCGCTAAGCCTCATGCATACCATGGAGGATCGCATAAAACTCACAGCAAATATTCTGGTCAAAGACGAAATTCTACCAGCACTTCCCACAGCCATTCCACTCATAGCCGAACCAGGGAACGTGAACGTGAACGAGAACGTCGACGCGGCAGTCGTAGTCCCAGTCCCAAACGGCATCGCAGTAGAGACAGTAAGGATAAACCTCAACATGGCAGTCAGTCCCGTTCTCGCTCTGATCGTGGTGGCACATCTAGTAGCAGTCACAGGTAAGCGACTCACCGAATCACCCACTTCAAAATGGTTTCAAAATTAAGCGCTTGCCTTCTTTCAGATCACAGACCCTGGACGCTCTTTTCGGCGAAGATACCAATGATAGTTTTGTACCCAATCCGGCATTGGTTAAAAAAATGGAATCCAATGTAGACCCATACACACCACCGAGTGAGGTCAAGAAATGGAAAGAATCTTCAGAGTTTGACGAATCGAAAGCAGATATCGAAGGTTATTTTGCGGAAAACTCTGCGGTGACTTCACATGTTACCAAAATTGAACCGCGTAAATTAAAGCAGACACAAGAAAAGGATAAAACCACTTCGGATACACATGAAAAACTGAAGGACCTAAACGAAACTCAAGTAATTGATGGAATAAACATTGAAATGGATACAACATCTGCCGTTGCCGAAGAAAAACTAAGCAAATTAAGGGAAACTTTCGAGACAGAAGTAAAGTCATTCACTCAAGAAGAAACGCATGATATCATAATTATGTCAAAAGAGATGAACCAGAATTGCAATGTTAACCTTACCAGCAATCTAGAGATTCCTGGCTTGGATATGTTGACTGTGCCAGAAGCAAGCAAAACAGTTCTCCCCTTAAACACTGACAACCATTTCTTATTCTCAGTTTTGCCTACAATTCTAGAAAAATCTCTTATTCAACCGGAAGAAAATTGTCGTAAGACGGTAGAAAACAACATTCCCAAAACAACTGAAATTTTCAACTCTGACTTAAAGCTCCAACAAGTACTTGTTTCTCTAGAAACTCCAATAGAACTCTACGAACAGACCACTAAATCTGTCCTTAAGTCAGACGAACAAGTAGATCAAATGATATCTAATACTAAAGACGAGGCAAATGTTGAAAGTGACAACGAAAAGTTAGTAGAAAATGTTGTTTTACCAACGGATAAACATAATATTGTTGTGCAAAATAGCGTTTTTGAACTATTTTCGAAACAAGATCCGGAAATTCCAAAAGTTAATACTTCAGATTCTAAGACTGGACTCATAAATAATGCTGATTCAATTGTTTTATCTTCAGAAATATTGGCGAAACAAGAGCTAATGGTTGACGAAAGAGATAAAATATTTGAAGACTTGGAAACGTCTTCAAAAAATTTAGAAAAATCAGATGACCAAATAACGGATAACAAAAAAACTGAAAGTGAAGATCATATGGATATTGAAGAATATGAAATTGTTGAGATCTTGAAACCAACTTCTAAAGAGTTCGAAAATCATAACCAAAAGATTTCAGAAAATATGCAAATTACTTATAATTTGAAAACCTCGTCCGAAAAGTCAAAAATTACAGTTAAAGAAAATATGAAAATTACTAAACATTTCGAAACGTCTGACAAGGAGTTGGAAAATCAAGATATAATGGTTGTCGAAAATACTCAAAATCTTGAAAACTTTCAAACGTCTTCTAAAGTGTTAAAAAATCCACCTCAAATGCTGGTAATTCCTGAAAATTTGGAACTTACGGCCGAAAGTTTCAAAATACAAGATAAAGTGGTTCTCGAAAAACATGAAATTCTTGACATTCTGGAACCGTCCTCGACAGAATCAGAAAAAGTAGATGAAATGGTTGTGGAAAAAAATGTAATACCTAAAATATTAGACACTTTGACACAAGATAAACTTAATATCGAAATAGAACAAGTTCCTAAAAATACAGAGAACTTTGAAAAACAACAAAAAAATCTTAAAAAGAAAGAGACATGCAAAGAATTTGCCAAACTAAATCCTGGTAAATCTCAAAATTCAAATCCGAAGTTTTCAAATGCGATTCCCAAAGAAGAGGTTAAACTAAACACCAAGACAAAGAAGGATGAAGCAAGGAAATCTGCATGCTTGAAGCCTTCCACCGACACTCTGCATTCAAAAACTTCAAAGAAACCTGAAAAGGAAATTGAGCAGCCGCTTTCAAATGTCTCAAATGATGCAATAAATCTAGATAAAACGATGGAACTCTATGTCCAACCTATTAAAGAAACTCAAGAGGATAAACTCGCCACTTCAAATGAAACTAAAACGATGGAACTGTATGTCCAACCTATTAAAGAAAGTCAAGAGGATAAATTCGCCACTTCAAATGAAACTAAAAGTGTGCGTAAACACAGATCCCCGTCCAAATCAGGCACTATAACCCTCCCGAGCGGAGAGGCTCAACTTGGAACACCCATCAAACTAGCTACTCCCCCCTCAGCCGAAGACCAAGCCACACCCCGGCGTCCCAGTCGTGCTCTGAAAGCCATACAAATTATTGAGGACATACGTCTACCGGCCATGATCGACATAGAGCATATTGCTATACAAGTAGATGGTCTAGACACAGAGATGACCGCATCAAAGCCCCCGCCGAGCAACATCATTATGTATGCCCAGCCCGATTCCACCAAAATCGATCACATCGATGATGAGGTTGTCCTAGAGGAGGCCATGAATGAGCTGACCAACATAGAAGCCCAGCTCAGTTTTCCCAATCTCAGTCTCGAGGCGGATACCATTGAGAATGCCTTACAGCAACTGCATCAGCAGACGCCCGACGAGACAGTTGTTACCTCAACATCCAGCAAGGTACAGCAACTGGATCTCATCAATATACTAACGCAATCCCCCAGCCAAGTTGTAAGCCCTTTGAAATCCAAGACCAAAGAACGCAAGCTGAAGGCCGCACCAGAGAGTTATGACAAGACGCCGCTCAAGAAGCGTAAATTGAATTTAAGTGAAGATGAACCGTTAAGGGTACAGACCCCCCCTACCAAGGATCCACCTCCAGAAATAACCATTGATGAGACTTTGCAGCTAAGTCACAGCTTTGGCAGCGATTCGTTTACGGTGACCAAGCGTTGTTCCTTGGGACAGAGTGACTATCAATTTGAGCGGATCAATGATGAGGTCGTCTTAAGAGTAACACGACGTGGAAGACGGAGACGACCACAGCCGACGGCCCAACTCGAACAAACGTAGGAAAAAAATTTAATGTGATTACAACTTTATATGTAGTATGTTTAGTCCTAAGTATATCTATTTAGTTAGTTATATTCATACTTATTGGTCTATGAAAATTATTAAAAGGTCTTAAATCGTACCAAAGAGAGATGCAAACTCACCAAGATAAACAAACATTGGCACACAGACAGCACACAAATGTAAAATCGTGCGTCCACTCTGTCTGTTTGGATGCACCTAGTTTCTGACACAACATCGAAAAACCAAAACATCTTAGAGCAGTTTTATATTTTATTATTCGCAATTTATGTCCAGCATTAAAACCATAATTTTGTCTGCCAATTTCTGCTCTGCTTCAGTTAAAGTCGCTGCATTCATAAAACAAAACATATTTCTTCTGTATTTGGATACATGGGTTTTGGGTGGGGGTGGGGGTTCCTTCATAATGGTTACACATAATTCATGGATAAGTTCACACACAACTGTTGAAGTACTTTGGTTTAAAACGTAAAAACACAAAAATAATTGCACTTTTTAATACTCACATTTTGATCAGTAAAAAGTAAAAAGAGGGAACAAATTATGAAATTCTCTATACAAATTAGGCCGAAAATAATAGGACTAGAGAGTAGAATTCTGTTGCATTGAGTTATCCTCCTGAGGATTACTCATCTGCAGCACGTTTACCACCTTTACCACCAACTTCCTTAAAGAATGACCAGGCTTGGGACCAAAAATAGACGCAGAAAACTGAACGGGCGGTAAAAAGAAATATTAATTGAACTATACTAAATATTAGAAATACCTACTAAGTATTACACCATTTACACTATATGTCTTGGTCATGTTTAGAAAATAGGAAAGTTGCCAAATTGATACAGCCATTATAACAACGACTTGTACAATTTTTGTGACCAAAAAAACCAGCACGAGCTTGTGTCGAAAATCTTTTTTCTGCAGAGAGATGAAATGAGATGGTGTTTAAAAAAATATACATTATATTAAAATATCCATTCAATGTTAAATGGATCTTAAATTATAATGAATTATATGAAAAATGGAAATTTCGAATTACTTACCAGAAATAATGCAACGATCAGTATAATGCAGCCAATCATATGGATGACGTTGATCAAGATCACAATATAGTAAACGGCTGTATGCTGGAAAAGGTCCATCCCTAACGAATAGTATATGTTTACAGGATTCTATACCTACTAACACAGTGCCCAAAGAAAACAGCTCAGTTTTAAGAACTTCCAGCATAAGAACTTCCTATATCAAATAATTTGCTAATATTCATGTCTATTTCATTAACTTTAGAAACCCTTGATTGAATAGCAAAGAAAACGAACGAAGAGGCACGAAGTCTCATAAAACAGTGCTGGAATTGGCTAAATATAGCTTGTATGTAAAGAAATTTACTCTTCGAAAGCTTAGTAGTTCTCGTAGAAACTTCACAGATTGATGTGCCATTGGTTTTATCCTTTAAAATCCTTGTTATACCCTGTTCCCATTAAAAATGGGAAAAGTGGGATCATGAAGTTGTGCGAATGTATGTAACTGGTAGAAGGGAACATTTCCGACCCCATAAAGTATATATATTCTTGATCGGCATGAAAAGCCTTATCATGTCCCACTGTCCGTCCGTCCGTCTGTATGAACGCGTCCATCTCAGAGACTATAAAAGATGGACGAAAATTTTTGAATGAAGATAAAAGTATGACGTACGCAGATCAAGTTTGTTTCAGATTTGGAAAATTAACCCCGTCCCCCCCTTTTAACCCCAAAAAAGGAACAGATCCTAGACCATAAAAACCGTCAGATCCGCATTTTTCAAGCTATCTATTCTAAAAAGTACATTCAGATCGGACAAAAAACACCGGAGTTATAAGTTATAACCCCCCCCCCCCCCCCATATTTAGTTAGGACTAGAACCGCTGAATAATGTTGCCTACTTTTGAGGATGACCCTTGAATAGCTGTAAGTGTCACTAGAGCAGAGGTGGAGGGAGCCACCTGTATACGCTTCAGGGTTGTGTGTTGTTGTTTCGCACAAAGCGATTGCAGCAACAACTTCGTATGAGTCTGTCTCTCTTCTCTCTGTTTGCAGCGTTGATTCTGTTTTAGCATTAGGCAAACACTTCGTTTTCTCTTTTGTTACCCTCTGGTTGTTGTTGCTATTTGTGTTAGTGACTGCGCTAACATTTTGAATGCCTCTCATCTTCTATACAGCTGGCTATGTGTCAGATAATCAATCAATTTACTGTTAAACTGTCAACTGTCGAAAGAACACTGCCACGGATTCGGTTCGCTTTTACTTTGCTGGCAGTGAATGCCGCTTGGAATAATAATCATCGACTGGTCTGACTCTTTGGGCAAGTCAGTGTAAAGCCATATATTATATATAAATACGTCTTACTCACACTTGCTCTCAACCATACTCCCTATGGCCACAAAGAAATCATAAATGGCGGCAATTAGGCATCCCCATTTCAATTTTGTGCAGCAGCAGCCCTTCTCCAACACCAGTTTGTCCATATTTTCAGTATTTCTGGTTTATCCAATTTCCAATTTTGATGTGATTTTGTGCTAGTTGTGTATTTGGATTTGCCCTGACGTAACATGCCTTGGTAAACCGTAAATTTTGATTGTTTTGTTTTTGATCTGTTTAATAATCATCGGAATCGCCCAATTCGCGGTACCAGGAATAGCCACAGATAAAAAAATATATATTCAAAACTACAAAATAATTATTGCCAGTTGGAAAAAAAATGTGTTTGATTTGCATTTTTGTACTTACGAACGATTAAAGCGGCAAAAATCAGAATATCAAGGTGAATATAGTTGAATATTCCAAAAATGATCAGGAATAAACATTCAAATATTAGTACAATTGTTGTTATTAAAAATGGTAAAACTAGTATCTTCTTTTGCTACAAAAATAAAAATAAAATATGGATGAAATGCAAATGCAAAATACTCTCATACTTACGACAAAAACGGACACAATTAGCATAATGCAAGCGATAATGTGGGCCAAGAAAATCGCATAGGACACATACATAACGATATGCAAATTCCTTGAAGTCATCCCTATAAAACAAATGGAAGAGACGTTTTCTTAGACCTCCAGAACAAGAATAGAAATGCAAGAAAGTGTTAAAGTTTTATAATTCGCGCAACTGCCCCACTTTTATCAGCATCAAAATTTTAAATATAAGATTACCGTCAATGAGAAACTCACTCTGCCAAACGTCTATTCTGATAATCGCTATCAAAAGACTGCCTTTTTTTTACTCTGTACCGAAGGTACATAGAGTATTATTATAAGGAATGAAGAAGATCGGATGAACGGTTTTCGAGTTATGATCAAAAAACAAAACATTTTCTTGGTACAGAGTATGTTATAGTCGGGCTCCCGATGTTTGGAACGCATAGAAGGAAGCGTTTCCGACCACATAAAGTGTATATATATATTCTTGATCATCTGTCCGTCAGTTTCCATGCTATCTCCCCTTCGTCAGTTATAAAGCTATCGCGACCGAACTTTGCACGAAGTCTTTTGGAACAAATACGCGGCACATTTGTCGGAAACGGCCGGATCGGTTGCCAATAACATATGGCTGCCATAGAAACGATCGGTCGAAAAACTAGTTCTAGTGAGAAGAACATTTTGGTTTTCAATGCAAACGTCTGCAAACTCTGTATTTACTAGTTTTTAATGCTTCTCCATAATTCCGCCAAATTTGGTCAAAATCGGGCATCTACATAATATAGCTGCCATACAAAAGTAAGATTAGAAAAATAGTCTTAGTGAGAAAAACTTTTTTGTTTTTCATGAAAACCTCTTTAAAATTAACATATATTTATTTTATAAGCTTTCACACAATTCTTCAAAGTTTTGTCAAAATCGAATGACAATAGGTTATGGCTGCCATAGGAATGATCGGTCAAGAACTTAGCTTTAGTGAGAAAAACGTTCTTTTAAGTGGCATTCATTCATTTATTATGTTTTCACCAGGTTTCGGAATTGCTCACGAGCAAGCCGCGCGCTCGGCTTCTTTTCGGCTCTCGCTCAGAGTCGAGAGCCGATGTTCGAGAGCCGGAAGCACTAAACGTCTCACAGCTCGTGGGCCACTGCTTCTGGCTCAGAGCTGAGAGTTGCAACTCGGGAGCCATGAGCTAACAACCGGCTCTCGGCTCGTGAGCCACAGCTATCGGCTCTGAGCTGTGAGCCATAGCTCTCGGCACGTGGCTCGTGTTTGTTTCATTGGATGTTACTTACACATAGTCACCCTGCCAAGCATACCACTGCTCATTAACACTCCTAGAGCACCAATTATTATTATGCCCCATCTTAGCTCGCAACAACAACAGCGTTTTACGGTGATCATGATTGTTTTCTTTTTGTATTATTACTATGAATTGAGAGGAAACTGATGTGTTTGAGAGTTGATTACTGAATTATTTTTGACCAGAAACAGTTACGCACACTGGGAGAGTATTGGTTTTTGGAAATGTTCAATAGTTCTGGTACAACTCTTGAACACAAGAAATAATCCCCTCATTGACTCTCGCTGCAAAGCATGCAAAAATATGAGAAAAACACCAGTTTAAGTTCTGTTTTTAGATCAAATATCAAATATATATATATATATATATATAAATATACAACAAAACTAAATATACAAAAAATTAGTCAACGGTCGTCTCGGCACTCCCTAGGCCTCCTTGGCCTTCGCCGTCTCGCCCAACAGGAAGCGTCGCACTGGAGCCAACTTAAAGATCGGCACCGACAGTAACGCCCCCACACAGGCGCCTATCCAATAGACAATGATATGCTCCACATTTGTGTGGCCCCGACAACCCCATTTCAGAGCCGTTGCCAGCACTGGATTAAAGTAGCCGCCGGAGAAATTAAACGCTGCAAGCAGTAGATAGTTAAAAGCGTAAACTATTTTGAGACCACATTGGACAGCAATCGGACGCGCGTCCAAAACGGAGCCGGATCAGCCTACCTGCCACCACCAGGCTGGTGCCAATGAAGGAGTCCATGTAGCTGCCAAATTTCGGTTCCTTCTCGCTTAAGGCCTTCGAGGCCAAACGGCACAGTAGAGTGGCCACACCCTCAATTGCGGCACCCAAATATGGGCTAACCTGCAGATCAGCGTTGCACTCCTCGAAGGCGCGTCCCTTGTGGGTGTCGGCAAACTCCAACCACCAGAAGACCTGCACAATGCGATAGACACAGCAACCGCCCATCAGTTCGGCCCAAGTGCGCAGGGCCATCTCCTTGAAACTGGTACGTCCCTCGATTACATCCTCCATGTGGGTGTAGGGACAAGCGGATGCATCGCCCCATACCTTGCTCCACCATACCGTGAGCAGGAACAGAAAGATGGCATATGTGGCCACACCAAAGTTATCGGCCACTGCAAACGGACAGCGAGGGGGGAAAAGTAAGTTTCGCTTAGGGTATCAAGGCACTTACCAATGATCAGCTCAAAGCAGCAGGCACACAATTCAGCTGCGGCTATGGCTTCGTTCATCAGGATGGGTACGATCCCTTCGCGTTGCACCAAACGAGCGCAAAGACGACGCGCAATCTGAGCGGCCAGGCAACAGCCCAGCATGAAGCCGCCGCTGATGCCTAGTGAGGCCAGCGACATGCCTAGAAGAGGGGAACAAACAAAAATCGAAAATTCATTGGTTATCTTTTGTGAATAACAACTCGAACAAGTTTAAAAAAACCTTAAAGAGTCGGAGTTCCCAAATAAATCTTCGATAAACCGTTATAGTAGTTGGCGTACCTATCCAAAAATTTAGAGACTCTCACTACATTTGAACAAGAATCTCAGTAATCTCGTTGGTGTCCGAAAAAGAGTGTAAAAGAGTCATCTAGCAATCAATAACTCTCCTGTCCCGTTGACTTTTTTTAAAATATGTTTCAAAAGGTATGACAAGTAAGAATTGGGCTTTACTTTCTGATCAACTAACAGCCACACTTACATTCTAGACCAAAGAAGCAGGGGGTTGCCTGTTTAAATATTTTCAAAAGACTTGGCAAAGAGATTTCCACACAATCTCGGTCGCACTTCAGAATGACGCATTCTTTTTGAAGGAACAGAGTTCCAAGTTGCCATATGGTTTGGAGTAACGAAAAAAAGTTGAAAACTACTCACTCGTTCAGTTGCTATTTGTACACAAAGTGAGCTTTTGTTGATTCTACAATAAATTTGGATTTAAACTTTACTCCAAGTGAATTGTATTGAGAGCAATCAAAAATGTAAATTGGTAAGTAAAATCAAGGCCTCTCTTAAATAAAAATACTACATTTGGAATGGTTTTGCCTGAATAAATATTTGTTGGCTGGAACGGTTTAAAAGTTACCATAACTAGCAAAAATCTTTTAATAAGGATCTGCCTATATCCTGACTCTAGCTCTGTGCTCTACCACCGTTTGAAACTCTTTTTTAAGGGCACTCTCAAAGCTTTGGGGCCTGTTTTTAAAACACTTTCAATTGAACTTTCGCCAAGTGTTCCTTTTGCCAAAAACTGTTTGAAATTCCCAAACTGATCGTTATCAGAGACAGATTAGTGTAAACACGGTCTCCTTGGATTGCTTGTTAACACGAAAGAGGTTTCATATCTGGCATCGCCTTGTTGTTTGCCATTTGCACTGCACTTTGTGGTTTTTTTTTTTGTTTTTGATGTTGATGAACTATTTTCGAATTCACAGCACGCCAAAAATGATCTATAAATAGTAATGGCTTGGTGTAAGCACAAAATTAACAAAATTATGCCATTAAATTGTGGATTTCGCTTTGTTGTTTTGTTGTGCTTCTCCATCCGTTTGACTTTGGATATAATATATTTAGTATGAATATCGAATCCAAACACATACTTAGTTACAGGGCAATCTAAGTAATTTAATTGAGAATAAATTAGCCGTAAATATACTGGCAAGCACTGATCGTCGACTGACCATTTCCGTGATTTGTTTGCTCATCTGGCCCCAGGCTATTATTAAATTGCTCAAAAGAGATTGAAGGGGCGCGCATTTGGATATGCTTACGTGTAACGTAAATTCAAATGCGCCAAGGCGTAAGCAGCTGTAGAACTTATCGATAACAACTCGAATCGCTCAGCTGTTACACAAGTGAGTTTTATTTATGCACGGAAAAAGCTTACATTTTTAATTAAAACTTGGTTATTTCTAGTGCTGCCGCCACTGCTGAGAAGCCAATTGAGTAGATCCATCAGTTGTCTAGCCACTCAACATCAACGCCTGGCTGCCACCTCCACTCCTGCGCATTCTGATCTAAGTGCCGGCTTCTCCGATTGGAAAACCCTCTACCAATTGCCCCTGATTCGACTTGTGGCTGCCTTTAATAAGTTGAAAATCTATCAGGCGGCAGTAACAGCCGCCGGTACACCGGTGGCCTTTGCTCTCGGCCAGGCTGGACAAGTGTCCAGCGATGCTTTGGGCATATGTGCGGCCATTGGAATTAGTGGCCTGATCACCCTCACCCTTGGCAGTTATGCGGCCACCAATTTAGTGGGCTTCATCTATATCAATGAGCAGCAGGATCAATTGAAATTGGCCTATGTGGACTTTTGGGGTCGACGTCAAGAGACTTTGATAGACACCGACGATTTGCTGGCCAGCTGGGAGGGGGACACTAAACGGTATCGTTTCTATCAGCCCATTTGTTTGCGTAGCGATTCGAAAAGGAAGTACAAGTTATTGCAACGTTTTGGCGTTGTCAGCGATCCGCAATTGTTTGAGAGTCTATTTGGAGATTGAAGTTGTTATAAATATTTTGTATGTTGTTTTAATTAGATGGAAATTAATTAAACTTATTATTACCGTTTTTTTTCTTATGCATGAACGGTTTTCAAACTGATCAGTTATAAAAGAAGAAGGAGTGCGGAAATATCAGCGGATCGTCTATCCATTAATTTTCTGAGATCTCTAGACCCTTAGCTAATCCATTGAAAGTTAGTATTTCGAAATGCTTTGACATCACTGCGGTGTTTTTAAAGTTTTCGAAAAATTTAAGGTATCTTCTAGCGATTCTTGTATCTCCTGCTGAAGAGGATACACTTATACACTTACACTGGTTCGAACTTGATAAAATCCCTAAATTATAGAATGCAAAAAAAAATATCATATATACAGTTTTGGTTTAATAATCATTTTCACAGAGTGTTCGCTAGTCTCATTGTCTAGTTCTACATATATTTTGTCTCACAACATTTCCTATATTTAAAGTGCTAAAAATAGTCCATATAAAAATAATGAGTTTAAAGTTGAATGATGAACTTAATATAATGTTTACATAATTGAGTCCTGTTGTAGATTTTGGTCCTCTGAATTGACTGGTTTGTTGCCCAACGCAATGGCCTCGGCCACCTATAAAAGGTCAAAGATTTATTTATTTATATCTAGAGATATATGCCCAATCTCACATATTCCACTCACCGTGTCGGGCAGCTTTTTGCGAAAAGTTTCTGGCAGCAAAAGCGAGAGTATGCAAGCCATTAGGGAAATCGCTCCAAAGAGTAGCAAGGGCAATGGTTCATAGTAGGCACCCTGTGAGGCAGATCAATTGATGATAAATATACATTTCATCTGTGGCCACAACTCACCAGCATGGGCACAAAAGGAGCCAACATGGCTCCAAATCGAGCAAAAGTAGACATGACACCAACACCTCCGCTTCGAATGATCTGCGGAAAACTAAGAATTATGCTGTTAATTTTTAAAATTTATTTAACAAACCGTTGGCATCATTTCCGCTGTGTAGGTATAGATAACGGCAAAGGAGGAGGTTATGCCCAATTTACCAATGAGAAAGAGAGTGATCACCAGCCAATTGGCCCCTGCAGCAGCAAGTAAAACGAGAAAAGAAAGTGAACGGGGTGAGTATATGTGGTAGTCAGCGTTTGTAGAGCGATGTGGGGGTAAATAAACATGGAGTTAAACAAGTTCCGGACCCACAGCAGTTGTATTTCATTTAAAGCACTTTCTGACACCTTCCATAAGGCACCAAAACAAAGGTTGTGTAAAGTGTTATAAGCTCCTAATGTAGACCTAAACTACTTGTCCGTATTTGTAGGGTTTTCTTAAGAAGTAGGCATCTCCGACTACTTAAAGTGTATATATTCTTGATCAGAGTTGATTTAACCATGTCCATCTGTTTCTTTGTTATCTCCTCCGTCAGTTTGAAAGCTATCTTTACCAAATTTTGCACGTAGTCTTTCAGTACAACTACGCTGCATATTTGTCGGAACCGGCCGTATCAGAAGACTACAGCATATAGCTGTCATAGGAACGATCGGTCGAAAAACTAGTTGTAGTGAGAAAAACTTTTTTGTTTTCAACGAAATTGCCTTCAAACTTTGTATTTCTTAGTTTGCTAAGCTTCCCAACAATTCCACTAAGTTTGGTCGAAATCGAACATCTGAATAGTATAGCTGTCATAGAAAAGTAGATCCTGAAAAGTGGTCTTAGTGAGAAAAACTTTTTTGTTTTCAACGAAAATGCCTTCAAACTTTGTATTTCTTAGTTTGCTATGCTCTCCCATGATTCCACTAAGTTTGGTCGAAATCGGACATCTATATAGTATAGTCGTCATAGAAAAGTGGTGTCTGAAAAGTACTTTTAGTGAGAAAAAATTGTATGTTTTCAGTGGAAATGTCCCTTAAATTTTCTTTTATTTATTTTATATGTTTTCACGCAATTCCACAAGGTTTTGTCAAAATCGTATGACTAAAGCATAAAGCGTACTGCAGCTACGAATGATCGGTCGAAAATGAAGTTCTATTGAGAAAACTTTTTTGTTTTCAATGGAATCGACTCCTAACTTCTGGCATGTTCGTGTGTAAGGCTTTTGCATGATTCCACTAAGTTTGGTCGAAATCGGACATCTTTATAGTATAGCTCTAATAGAAAAGTAAGGTCAGAAAAGTAGTCTCAGTTAGAAAAACGTGCTGCAAGCTTATACAAACTTCAGAAGAAACGAAGTTAACTTCTTAAACTTAGAAGAGTTCTTGGTTATAGCTTATAAGTAATAATTTATTACTCAGAATGAAGAAATAGCAACTGCTATTCAGGCACGACTTTAAAGTAAACTGTACCAACAACTTGACTATCGCTCAACCGATATTTACCAATCCTTTAGCGGTTCATTACATAATCCTATATACTTAATGGGTTAGGACATGATTTCTTCTGGCTGTGACATACTTAATATATGCATCCTCAGTGTACCTTTGATACAGAGTATTGAAAGTAACATATTCTCGTCAAGTATATATCAAAATAGCGATTAGCTTATAAAGCTAAATTATCGAGGTCTCTGCCTTATCAATGCAACAAAAGATTAATAGAGCAATAAAATGAAACAATTAAAAAAATGTTGTCCCTAGTCAAGTGCATGGCAGTGCAAATATGCATGCACACTTAGTTCCTTAGTCCAACTCTGACTTATATACAGCGTAATCCCCCAAATCGAGAAATCCACAACCTTTGTAAAGTATGTTTCGAAATCATTGAAATCTCTAGCCTGATCCTGTAGAACTACCGCTGGATTTTGTGCCATATCTAATCTGTCTGAGCCCATATCTACTCTGAAGATTTATTATATATAAACAGATTGTCAAAAAGAACATACAAATGAGTACTTATAAATGACAGCTGACCGATTAAAACTATATCTTATCTCTTAAAATCGTTCTAAAGGTAGTAAAGTAGAATCTGAGAGTATCGATTAATTTCTCATAAATCTAATCAGAAAGTCATCTGACCCCAATGATTCTGATTCTTGGTACAGCATTTAACCGATAAGTTGAAATCATACAAAATTATAAATAAATATGTCTTGTACCTTGTACAACAGATTTCAATCTCAAGATATGATAATACATCTGTCTGAACATCTTTAAAAGGAAAAAAAGGAAAAAATCAACTCCATGATTATTTACCCTCTAAAAAGTAGACACTTTACGTGTAATCCTGTCGTCTTGAACTATTCGTAGCATGCACAGAAAATATGGATTACTCTAAATTTATATAGTACTTAACTTAAAATCATGTCTTACCCATGGTAATATAACCACTGGCCACACAAGTAATCGAGCAGAGTAACAGGGAACCGGATAAAGCCAGTCGTCGACCCAGTTTGCGCAGGCACAGCTGTGGATGTATGGATAGGGTGATGGATGGATGGATCTTTCATTGTCCCCTATTGTTCCCTTACTTACCCAGGCCAGTGTATAGCCAGGTATTTCCACAAGGCAGACGAGTGCAAAATTTAGATATTTATTGCCACTCAAACTGGTGGAGTTCAAGGACAAACCATAGTACACTATGGAATTGACAGCCCATATGAAGATCATGATGGTATAGCGCACCACCAGGATACGCGAGGCAAACACCTGTTTGACTGCCAGCGAAATCTGTCCACTCTGTTTCGGTTTCTTGTTATCCATATCCAATTCCTGCTGCTTAAAGCTGGCCATCAATTCCACCGAAAGCTCACGCCGATTCACAAAGGCCGCCTTCCGTAGGATTTCGCCCGCCTTCTCGTGCTGATTGCGTGCGAGTAACCATCTTACCGATTCGGGAACAAAGAATATGTACACCACAAATATCAGCGGTGGAATGGAGAGGGCCAGCTGCAAATGCTGCCACTCTGGCAGAAACACCGCCAGTCCCAGCAGAGCCTCACCCACAGCATAGAAATAGTTGAGCACAATGGAGGACATCTCACGTTTGCCCGGACCCACCATTTCCACGCCTATGATGAAGGCCAGCGGATAGACGCCCGAGGTGCCCACCGCATTGAGCAGGGCAAAGACCAGAAAACTGATATAGCTCCAGGCCACAGCCTGCGCCACGCCCGTCACCGCCATGAAAACGACGCAGAACACAAAGATGTGCTTGCGTCCAAAGCTAGAGAGAGATTGGTGATTAGGCTACACAGCGTAGTGTTTGCATTCGGGTGTCTACCCACCGATCTGCCAGATAACCAAACAGAGCGGTGCCTATAACCAGGCCGGCAAAGTGTATGGTACCCACAAAGGCCAATTTCCAGGCATTCTCTTTGCACAGCAATCCCCATTCCTGTGCAATGGTTTGCTCTCGCGTTTTATAGACAAATGCACCGCATCGCTCCACTTGAGGGGTAAATAGTGAAGCATTACATTCTCCCTCCATCCCCGTTTCACTTAAACTCTCATTGGCCATATATCGATCACAGATATTCGGCACAAAGGTGCCCTTCTGGCTCCACTTGCCCGGCACCGCCACATCCAGCCATTCCGTTTGATATTGTGGCTCCAGGGGATCATCACACTCGGGTATGAGACAACGATAGACTGGTGTACCGGCGGTAAATACATATGACAGGCTATTGGCTGCCGCAAAGAGAACGGGCAGACAGATGAGCAGGTAGTTACGCCTCTGGTAACGTCCAAATTCACCAATCTGTGTTAGGATCTCATCCAAGTCCATGGTATTGCCATTGCCCGTCATTTTGGGTATAAAAGTTATGGTATGACGATAGGCAACAGCTGATGAAGTTTGGAAGTGGGATAGACAGAGAAATATAGAGAAAGAGAATAGAGATAGTTGTCAGGTGGTACATTTCCTTCGGAATAGATTTTCACAAAACCTTAAGGAGACCTGAAATTATACATAAAAGAAAGGATGATGATTGCTTAAAGGATACTTAAACTTATTTGTGAATATTTGGAGATTCTAGCTGTATTGGTTCCTTGAGCTGTACTTTCACTTGTCAAGATCTCATTTGAAATGTGTGAAAAATACCTCAGTTTATTGTGAGTTGGCTGTCTAAAAACTCATAAGAAAACTCAGATATATCAGATATATCCACAAAGTGAAAATATTGCTTTAGTGCAAGTCAAGTCAGAAAATGACTCAATCTTGTAAAAATCTAAGTTGCAAATCGTTTGTTTTCGTAGGATTTTTAGACCCTAAGGCGTTGTTGAACTTAGCACCCTATGATTCACCCTATAAAGGAACGCTGTATTATTCCAAAACTTTCAATAGAATATGGCGTATTTTATTTGTAATAATATTAGATTTTATATGTACAATTTTATTCTTTTTTATTCATTTATTTATTCTTTATTCAATAACTCCCAAGTTAACCAAGGAATAAAAATAAGGTGTATGAATGATTTATAGGACATACAATTATCTTTTTAGAAAACATCACCACCATAAACTTCAATTGAAGATAGTTCCATTGGTTTTAACTTACTTTTCTTTCCAATCAATAAACCAGCTTTTCTCGATTGACCAAAAACGGGCATCATCAAAACAGTTTTTGACTCATTTGCTGAATTTTTGGCATTGCCAAATGTTTATTAATTTGTAAAATAGTGTTATTGGAAATCGTATGCGATTAGGCTTCATCCACAGCGCTAAATAATCATTCATGGCCCCCTCACGTCACCTTCTACACTTTTGGTAAGATAAGGCATATTAATATAAATAAATATGTGACGAATTGTTGCATTGAAAGGTTGACGACTTCATTTAATTGTTTTCAAGAGCAATTAGAGACTTGGAAATCAATATATTTGTTGCATCAAAAGCAGAAGCAGAAAAAGTCGAACTTCTTTGAACAGTTTTCTTTGGTGCCCAGTTCCCAGATATCTGAGTCCCAAGAACGTAGCCAGCTTTCCATAGAGGTAGGGCAGTATTGCCTGAACTTTTTTACAAATACTTTAAATACAATTGAACCTAATACAACTGAAAAGTATAAGAAAGCTAACGGTTTTCCAACTAAGTCTACTTTTCGGACATCACTTTTCTATGGGAGCTATACTATATAGATGTCCGACTTTGACCAAACTTAGTGGAATCATGCAAAAGCCTTACAAACGAACATGTTAACAATTTGTAGTCGATGTCATTTAAAACAAAAAAGTTTTTCTCAATGGAACTTATTTTTCGACCCATTATTCGTACTGCAGCTATATGCTATAGTCATCCGATTGTGACAAAACTTTGTAGAATTGTGTGAAAGCGTACTAAATACATAAATGCCAATTTTAAGGACCCTGCCATTGAAAACAAAAAAGTTTTTCTCACTAAGACTACCTTTCAGACTCTACTTTTCTATGACAGCTATACGATATAGATGTCCTATTTCGACCAAACTTAGCGAAACCATGGAAAAGCATAGGAAACTAAGTAATACAAAGTTTGGAAGCGTTTCCATTGAAAATAAAATAGTTTTTCTCACTAAAACTACTTTTTAGACTCTACTTTTCCATGACAGCTATACTATATTGTGGTTCGTTTTGGACCAAACTTAGTGGAATTATTGGAAAGCCTAGCAAACTAAGTAATACAAAGTTTGGAGGCGTTTTCATTGAAAACATAAAAGTTTTTCTCACTAAAACTTGTTTTTTGACCGATCATTCTTATGACAGCTATATGCTGTAGTCTTCCGATCCGGCTGGCTACGACAAATGTGCAACGTATTTGTACTAAAAGTCTTTGTGCAAAGTTTGGTGAATATAGCTTTAAAACTGATGGAGGAGATAGCATAGAAACAGACGGACATGGCTATATCTACTCAACTCTTCGTTCTAAGCAAGAATACATATTCTGCATTCTGGTTCCACATTTCTGGAACACCCCCCATAAAGATCAAAGTCAATACTGCGTATGTGCAATAAGAAAAACTTTGGTGCATCTAATAGTTCCCAAATCGGGAGTATCGAACAATAAAGCTGATTAGTATGTAGTTACATACCCACATTTCCCTAGCTTCTATACTGTGAAGGTTCTGAAGACTTTCAAATTTTAAATTGCGGGAGAAACACAATATATTAAATCTTTATAATCAGCATTATTAATCGATTGACCAAGTGTGAGAATGATTAGATAAACGAATGTCAGGCTATAGCTACAACAAATAAAGCTCAACCGGAGCAAACCCACACACACACACACACACACACACACACACACACCTCACACAGTTCGTAGGGCGCCACGCTTATAAATTATTCGTAAGTCAGGCTTTTTATAGCCTCCTTCAATTTGAAATGCAATGTGAAATGTAAAATTGCCATTGCAAGGGCTCGTCACATTGTTTACCCATGCCCATTCCTACATTTAAATGTTGGGCCCATCAGAACTTTTAATTAACCAGTTAACCAGTTCTGGGGTTGATCGATAGGTTTGCAGTGGGAAGAGGTTATTGTTAAGAGATGTCTAAATAGGGAAATGCATGCAATCCTCAATTGAGTCAAATGATTGCATGCTACAGTGGCTGACAAAAGTATGCCCACTTGAGTATTCTGTTAATTAAAGCCACGTACCGAAAATGCATATCGTGATAATACTTCAGTCAGCTCAGAAGCATAAAGTGTAAAGTACTCTGACGTATTAATTTGTGGTTGTTCCGGCTTTTTTTTGGGTTTTTCCCCCACTCATTTACACGAGATGGATCATTAAGCGTGTCAAGTTGTAGAACTTTCAGTCAATTTTTGCTTGCACCTGTAATTGCAGGTATTATTTATTAATAAAGGTTATGGGAAGCGCTGCAACCGGCTGCCGGGCCATATCACATAAATCAGATACTTTTTCTTTCTTTATCTTATAGATAGTACAATTAGTAGTATCTTATCAATAACCGGGTGGGCCTGCTCAGGACTCAACTTACAAAATTCATTTGTTTTTTACACTTGACAGGTGTTTTGGTTTTTGCTTTCTTCTTTTTTGAAAAGTTCGTTTTTGTTAAGGTTTTTTGCTTTTTGTTCAGAGAAAATGTATTTTAGGAAAATTCTATCACCGCACGACGCAACGTCTGCCGAGATACTGAAATTCGTTCGACAAGCAAAAAAAAAAGTGGCACAGCCGGCATGAAAATCAATAAATGTTTTAAGAGTAAGCGGCACAGACTCTTAAGACGCCGCCGGAGAGACAGAGAGAGAGAGAGGGAGAGTTGGCTAAGAGCGAAAGCTTAAGATGAGAAAAGTGCTTTTCTGATGTCTTCTGTTGTGGATCGCCTTTGAAAGCAATCGCCAAGTTCTTGGAAATTATCAGCCTTTGTGTATAAATAATAATATTAAAAAATAAACGAAGTGAGGTATACCCTACAATCCGGCATGTTTGGCAAACTTCTCACTGATAAGGCGGCCAGCTACGTATGAGCAATATTATGCACACATTAAGCATACGCAGCTTTAGGTTTTAGGTACTCCCCATTAACCTATGCTTGTGTGGGTACAATGTCAGGTATCAGCTGAGTAATCGGCCTGGTCTTATCTCAATCGCGAAAGTTTTGTGTGTTATTTTTTCTGTGTGAGTCTTCAGTGCTGCGCGAAACGTTGAGATATTCACAACTGTGCGCGCTGCTTAACCTCGGAGTAAACGAGAGAGTCAGAGACAGACAGAGAGAGAGAGAGAGAGAGAGAGATAAGATGGTGTGGTGGAACAAAAAGAAGGAAACGGATCAGAGCTCCAGTGTGCCCAGTCAGGCACTGGTGGCTCAGGATCCGCGCAAGAATGTCAAGACCACCAGCGCCGCCACCGTAACCACCAACACCGCCGTACAGAACTCCACCATCTTTAATACAAACAAGCAAACGGTCACCTATCTATCCACACGTCAAACCGTGACGCATACCCAACAGGCACACATTACGGAGATAGTGGATCGTCGTACACCCAGCCAGGCTGAATTGGAGTCCCTCTTTGCGCAGATGCGTATGGGTGGTGGCGCAAACACCAGCACCACTACCAGCTCCACACGTTCACGTCCACCCAGCCTGAATGGCGTGGCCTTACGTTCAACGCCTACCTTTAAGGCCACCACCAGCGGGGGGCCCAAACGTTCGAGTACCTTGGTAAAAACCGAACAAACTACCGTGTCACAAAAGAACGGACGCAGCGTCACACAGCATGTGGAGACTCAGCGGGTGGAGCTGAAGCCCAAGGCGAACAAGTGGACACCCTGGAAACCCACTGCATCTGCCTCAACGCCCACGAGTACCACCTATGTATCGCCCTATGCTCAAAAGCCGTTGGCTTTGGGTTATGTCTCACCATATGCGTCCACCACCACAACCACAGCTACGCCTAGAACTTTTAACACTGCTACACCGCCGTCTACCTCCAAAGTTTTGACCTCCACAGCAGTGCCAAAACCCTACATCAGTCTTAATTCTTCCTCCGGAGCCGTACCCAAAACTAAGCTGAGCACCTACGATGCTCAGGGTAACTTCAATGTGAAGCCACTGTCTAGTCTCGCTTCTTCGGCTCCAGTTCTAAGCAAAAGCAAGCTAAAACCCGCCAGGGTTTATATTTTCAATCATGAAAAGTTCGATAATCAGAATGAATACCGAGCGGGCAGTGCACAGGATGTGAAGGCTTTGTGTAAGACATTCGAACAGCTGAAATGCAAGGTGGAGACCATAACCAATGCAACGGTGGCCACTGTCAGGAGCACCGTCAAAAAGTGTAAGTAAAGCCAAAAGATTTTGAAAATCTCCAAAGAGAGAGAAAAAAGGGATATTAAAAGGTATCCATTGGATGATTTTAGTATACATTTGGCATGGATAATACTTTAGGGTTAAACGGGTCTTAAATTTTCAACCAACGAAGCTGAAAATCAACCAAAAGATATGAAAAATGTATGTTTTAATATCAAAATAAGGATTTTTCATTCTAAATGGATCTTTTAGGACCATTTTTTTGCTGTCCAGGCAGCTCCATTTTCTCTTGTGCTCAAGTTTAAAGCTCACTAGATTCGAAAGACAAGTTTAGGACTGCTTCTGTCAAGCCCGACTGACTGATTGACAACTAACAGCCCAAATCGCTCAACCTACATATCTAAGATTTGACAAAGACCTTTGGAAATGTGAGAACATTCAATTCTGAGTCCTTGGGGACTACCTTCGGGAAAAGCTTATCTTTATGATTAAATCCCTAAATAACCTATCAAATCTACCTTCTTCCAGTGGAGACGAAAAACTTTGGCGACCATTCAGCCTTGGTGTTGGTCCTTCTCACCCATGGCACACGACACGACAGATTGGCGGCCAAGGATAATGATTATTCGCTGGACGATGATGTGCTCTTTCCCATCTTGCGCAATCGAACCCTTCAAAACAAGCCCAAACTGCTGTTTGTGCAAGCCTGCAAGGGGGCCATGGAGAAGGGTGGCTTCCAAACGGATTCTGTGCAACCGCATGGTAGTCCCAATGAGATTTTGAAATGCTACAGCACCTACGAAGGTTATGTATCGTATCGCACTGAGGATGGTACACCCTTTATTCAGACCCTTTGCGAAGCTTTGCAGAGATTTGGCAAGTCACAGGATATCGATGCCATTATGACAGATGTGCGTCGTGTGGTGAAGCTGCAAACAAAGTGAGTAGCGCTACAAAGTACCATTTTTGAGAAAAAAAACTAAATTTGCATTTCGTCTTCGTTTTAGGGAGGGCCAAATACCTTCAGTCACCAGCACACTGACCACCAAATACGTATTCGGAGATTATATTTAAGTTGAACTAAACTAAGCCATAACGATTTGTGATTTGCCCCTAAGACATGGCCTAAATATGCGAGAGACTGTATTCATTTATATTAAATTGTAAAACCAGAGTGACACATTTTTATGCGCATACTCGAAAATGTTCCATTTCCGTTTGGAGCCCATTGATTGCAGCGGATGCGATAAGAAAGTATCAAAAAGTTACCCCGAACAAAAAAAAAACGTAGCCTGTAATAAATATTCGATAGGGATTTAATCCCATATTGAAGCTTTCTTTGATTTTATTATACTGAAGCACTTTTTAGGAAAACAAAAAAGGAAACACTTTGATACACTATATGACCTTAATCTGCCTATATCTCTAATGAATGTAGACCTAGTTTTAATGAAAATAATCCATTAAACTTGTATATTGCCTGCGAAACCCTAAGTTAGATCAATATACAACGAATACCGTGTTAGGCTATTGAAAATAAGTGATATGGATTACTTAGAGCCCACGCTTCGAATTTTCCGAATAGTCCTTTTTAGAGTTACCTTGATCAGGCCCTTTACCTTTCCAAAAACCAATTCATATATCAATATAAAATCCAGTTTTGACTATAACTCTGACAAATTCCCCAAGCCCGTATTTATCATTCTACCACAAATCATTCTAAGTATTAGTATTCTGTCTACTGAAATTATGTAAAATCGTATCTCCACATTGATACTTCTCTTCAAATTCCGCTGAGATTCACTTGTTTGACCGTTCCACCAAATATGTTACAAAATTTCGAGGCCAGCGGCAAAATCGTTGCGGGTTGGATATGTAAAAGCAGACTCGTATCCAAACGTAACCGTAACTCACACGTCAAACGTATCACAGCGTGAACGTAAAGCCTAGTCGACAACATGACGTATCGATATTTTCTGTTAAAGTTCTAATTTAAATGAAATTTTTCGGTTATAATTCCCTGGCTGCGCCAAAAACTGTATCTTTGGTGCAGCGTCTGCACAATTCGGATATTCAGTTCGACTTGAACAAATTTTGCACACATATAAAAAATTACAAATTTCTCATTAAATATCCCTAACCTTCACCTTTATGGCCTCTGCGAATCTTGTTGTTCTGGAAACGATAGTTGAGAAGTCTTTTCCTTGCACCCTACCAATAATATCTTCTTTTTCAGCTGTACATCCTTAACACTAACGCTTGTGTCATTGCAGTTTCCATATGTTTGGAGCTTGACAGGACATAATCCGGTTTCTACCTTCCATCTTCCAAATATTATTGGTGTGCCATGATTTTGCGGCCTAAACCAACTATAGTAGTACTGTGGTGGATTGTTCTTCCGGCTTTCGACATTTTACAGGGTAAGTGATCTCCAGTTTTTACAATTTAAGGTTTTAAGAACAAGCCAAAGTGGTTAAGAGTGGCTAGAGCCAGTAATATTTCTCTTCAAACCAACTTCAGAGGCTTAAGAGGGTGTTAAATCTGAATTTCGAAGACTTTTATACGAAAAAAATCACATAATTTTAATGGAAACAGACTGAATTAACCTCTAAAAAACGAGTTTTCCAGAAATTGAGTGCGCACGTATATTTTAAGAGTGTATATTATAGTAAGAAAGAAATTTTTAGAAGAATTAAGAGAAAATTCGGTCTAGGTTGATAAGGATTAGTAAGAACCTGTATTTTCTGAAGTAAAATACAGTTTTAGTCCTTACACAAAAGTAAATTTAGAAACCTATACATGAGTTTATAACCTGAGTCAGCCTTCTGCCTACATCGACCTAGGGTAAGTAGAACAAGAAAGAAAGTCGGTCAAGCCCGACTATAACATACTCTGTACCAAGAAAATTTATCTTTTCATCATAACTCGAAAACCGTTCATCCGATCCTCTTCATTCCTTTGGCAGATCGATAAGTTATCATAATAACTAAATATGTCCAAAAGAAACAAGCCATCTATCTTCAAAACTGTGGGAGATATGACGTTTTTTCCATATTGCGAGGGCGGGAGGGGGCGTGGCCAAAATTGAAAATAAACTTGATCTGCCTGCAGACATAAGAAGCATATGTCCCATACATGTCAAACCTCTATCTCTTACCATCTCTGAGATCTGTGCGTTCATACGGACAGACAGACGGACAGACGGACATGGCTATATCGATTTGGCTGTTGATGCTGATCAAGAATATATATACTTTATGGGGTCGGAGATGCTTCCTTCTGGATGTTACATACTTTTGCACAAACTTATAATACTCTATGTACCTACGGTACAGAGTATAAAAATAGTTGTTAATAAACCTCACAGCTCGTTTAAATTTTTCCATGCTTTTCATTTTCCGTCAATATTTCACAGTTTTACTGATAATTGTTTTACACACACATTGAGTATCAAGTTTTTAACAAATTCCACAATCAAAGTAGAGAAGCCTCAACATGATCTATTTACAGCGATGTTGTTGTTTCATCGATCTGCGCATAGGCACCATTCTCATTGGACTATTGCATATTATTGTGGATTTAGTTGGTGGCTTCTTTGTGGCCATCTATGGAGAATCGGGTAAGAGAAGGACGACTGCTCATTCTCCATTTATAAAAAAAACCTTCCCTTTCTTCAGGCATACCCGATCTGTGTCACAAATTCTTCATCGTATTCATGATCATTCACCTAATAAGCTGTATATTTCTGATCTATGCTTCGATTAGGGTAAGCTAGCAGAGTCTTTTAGTTGACTTTGACTATTGTAATTGGTGGTTTCTTTATACAGCTAAGACCCGGCTTGATGCTATTCTATATACTGGCCACAATGATTAAGGCTCTGGCCATGATTATTTTGACCATATCGGATCTTTTGCTTAGTATCTGGTATGCGGTGTTCATAGTATATGCCCTTATGTTCGGTGAGTAGAAATGCTTAATATATTTGGAGTTGACATTCATGACCTGATTAACTTTCAGTGATTTGCTTATATTTCTGGTTGGTCGCCTATTCGTTCTATGCAGCGCTAGGAGGAGCCATTTTTATTTGATTCCCAAATCCTGTCTCCAAATTCTGGTGTTTTTATTAAAATAAAACTCGTTTCGACTCCAATAATTTTTGTTGGCTTTGTTTAATCAGTCATTTTCCGAAAATAAATACCGATAGCTAGCAAACAGAATGCTACCGGGGAAATGCTGCTATTTTGTGCGTTTACGCCACGGATGCTTTGCCATTGCAGTTATTGATTTCATAGTAAACCTTGTTTTGGCCAACTTGGGTTCGGGTAATGGAGTAGCAAGTAGTTAATTCGTTTCAACCCCAACTCATTCACACCCTTACCAGATCACTTTGTGGCTCACATAGAGCATGCGGTGGCCATTTGTCATTGCATAGGTTGCGTTTTGCTGTTGGGCGGAGCCATAATCGTTCGTATTGTTAATCAAGTTTTCAAAATTGTTAACCTGCTCACTGATCTCTGCAGAAATCCACGGTTTTGTTGATGTTCTATCTAATCACTAGTTTGGTCAATACGGCCATTTTGTTACTCTATTCGATTTATGTGATCGCTTATATGTTCGAGGAGACGATGTATATAGCCATCGTCTGTTTAACACTAATAGGTGAGTGTGTGGGGAAGTGCATTGCATTATATATAGAAACCGATTTGTATACTACAGTTTGGGACTGTTACTTCTGGATCATTGTGCTTTCGTATTATCAACAACTGCGATTTAAGGAAAACGAAGAAGCCAATCGGCGCACGGATACGGATGTGTGATTCGACTGGCTAAGTCGATACGGAAAGGATTTGATGCTGAGTCTAAGGAAACCAATTCCACCCAATTTGTATTACATTATTTTAATGTCAATTATAAATAATATTTACACTCTGATCGACTATACCGACTACCTAGAACTGTTCCAGTGTGCGTGGTGCTGGCGGTGCTCCATATTCCTCCGCCGGAGGTCCATATTGTGGAACCGGCTGCTTGGCTTGCTGTTTGTACTTGATGAAGTAGACCTCTGGCTTGCTGGGCTCAGTGGGTGCAGGCGAGGGCAACACTACGGGCAGTTGCTCTTCCGGTTTCTTGACCAGCACATAGACCAACGTTTTGTGCTCATCCTGCACGGGTGGAGGCAACACTTGACGCACTGGTGTGGGTGGATTGGGGGCCTTGATGAATATGATTTTGTAATGCTTTTTGGGTACGGCAGTTTGAATGGGTGAGGATGCAGGATAATATTCTGGCTCCTCTGGTGGCACATGCACGTATACGTTCTTGGTAATAATGGCCTCGGCTGTGGGTGCAGCAGGTGGTCCATAGAAGGCCGTGGGTGGGCCATAAATGGGCAGAGGTTGTGGTGGTGGTGGTGGTGGTGGGCCGTAATCCTTTTGCGGTGCTGGTGGTGCACCGTAACGTGGCTTTGGTGGTTCCGGCCGGGCCAGGACCAAAGCCAAACCGACTGAGAGGAATACTAGAGCTAGCTGTAACTTCATGCTGAATCTTGAATGGTTCGTAGACGAATGACTCGTTTGTTGTGGGTCAATCGTGCATTATATACGACTTTTTGCATAATCAATCGTTACGCGTTATCCGCCCGGGCCCTGCACCACGCTTCGCATACAAATGAGCGGGGCTCGAGCGAGCGCATTGTGCCCATTTCAGTTTTCGATTTATGTTATTTTTTCGTTTCTTTACTTATTTTTGTTTTTGGTTAATGAAAACGAAATTGCACAGCGGCTCGACGCGTGGATGACTTCATATTTGTTTTGAGCCGGGCACGTTCTTTAAGTATGCCTTGTTTTCTGGACTTTCCGGCCTTAACGGTTGCTATTTGCCAAGTATATATATGTTGGCGTTTTATGTGCACTTGTAATTTATTGTATAACAGACCATTGAACAGAGAAATACCGTTGGTAGGCCAGGGACGGTCATTGTAAAGTGCAATTTTTTGCATCGACTACATTTACCTAAGACTAATTGCTGTAACAGGGTGTTGCATGAGGAGCAGGCTTCTTTATTGGGAATATTTAAGTTGTCTTTTGTAAAATAGTCATAGAATAAAACTCATTTCAAGAATTGGCTAGACGATCATAGTAGGAATAGACCACCAGGCAGAAGTACACGCCCACCACTGCTTGAGGAGAAGAAAAGAAAAGGGGGTGAAGTTAATCATCATTTAACCAATATCCCAGTAAAGCTGATCTTACCCGTTTGAAATAAATCAAATACCATATAATCATAGACAGCTTCATCATCTGTAAACACATTGACCACTTCCCAGATGAGGGTAATCAGACGTAATAAGGCCACCAATAGATAGGGCACTAAGAGCAAACGCACACCCTGAAACCAGGAATTATACACATTTTTCGCCTTACTCTATCTCTATAAAAAAAAGACCTACCAGGACCGCACCCAATAGTAACAGAATGCAGCATATAACATACGCTCCGCTGACAATAAGGGACATAAAACCCAACCAGGTTTCATCTTAGATTATAAATATATATATCAACCCTTCGATTAGTCACCCTTTCCCCATACTCACTGTCCACAAAGAAGCGATCGACTCCACGTATTAGTACCTCTATGATGGCTATAAGTACGCAACCCACTTTCAGTTCAATGCAACAACAACAATTATCGGTGTAGATCATTTTCCAAAATATATATAATATGTCGTACATTTGATATATGAAATTACTGGCAAGGCCACATTGCTGGATTAGGTTTCTAGGCACGTGACTCTGGTGTACCACTTGTGGGCTGGGCTGGGCATAATTAATGAGATTAATGACCATTGACCATTTGAATGCATTTTGCACTTGCTCCTTTATTTTCCATTATTTTTTTTTTACAACTAACAACTAATGCTGAGGATGCCCAAACTGAAGTCAAACATTGATTACCTACCACACACTCTAACTATAGTTTCTTTGTGTATATAGCCTCGTTTTTTATTGTTGTTATTATTATTATTATAAAGTTTATATATTCGGGTTTGTTTTCATGTCTTTTCAACTCAGTTCTTTGCGCAACTTGTGGTGCTTGTATTTTGTTGTAGGCAGATAGTATTTTGTAGTACGTACGAGTATGTTAAAGCGATATCGGTGAGGCATTCGAACTCAACTGTAACTCAACTAGGGGAGTACACTCTAAAACTGTGGGCAGCTAGGCCTCTAGGCTTCCTCCAAATCATCCTCCTCCGGCTGCACAAACATGCGATGATTGCGCGCCTCCAGTATGAACCAAACGATGAGCGGTGCACAGCCCAATACCATACAGGAGCCCATGCAATAGAAACAGATCTCATAATCGCCCGAAAGATCACGCATCAGACCGGCCAGCGGTGGCACCGAAATGGCACCAATGCTCTGGAACATGCGCACCAAACCATAACTAGAGCTGATACGATCCGTGCCAAAGACATCGGCCAGTAGGACAGGCATTAGGACATACCAGCTGCCCAGGCAAAGGCCATAGACGGCAGCAGAGAGACCCACCAGGATAAGAGTCTTGGCAAAGGGAATGGTCAGCACGGCCAGACCGGCGCCCAAAATGCTGTAAGGGAGAGAAGAACAGAAATTATTAAACTATGCCATACTCTTGGAAGGGGTCTGAGGCTAAGACAACTATCTGTTCTTTGTATGCTCTGAAAGTAAGAAGGAAGCTTCTTCCATTAAGTATGGTGTCTGTCTGTCCTTATGAATGCTCAGTGCTGATAAGAGACAAAGGTACGACATGTGAGTGTCATAAGCTTTTTATACTTGCAGGCAAGACCATTTTAAATTCTGCCACGCCCCTTTTAGCTTTCTTAATTTGCTAAAAACCTCATATCTCCGTCAGTTTTAGAGATAGAAGGTTCTTACATTCTACATATATTTGTCAATCAAGATTATTTATCGCTCCGCCAAAGGATTGTTAAAGATCGGTTGACCGATGGTCAAGTTAAGAGCAAAAGAATGTACGCTGCTGCTGTGCAGTAGCTGCGCTGCTTTCAGTTCCTACTTCAGGGCCTAAGTGCATCTAATTTAAGCACTAGAGAAAGGTACCCACAGTTTAAACAGTTTCTTTTCTATACTTCAGTCTGAAATTAGTACGAAAAGAGAGTCTAACTGGGCATAGGCTCATCTAGCTCATAAACTTCCATAAGACGTGGACGTGGTATTATACTTCTTTATAGTTCACCCGAATTTTTTAGAAGTCATTGAAAGGAGCAGAAGTCAGTACCCTGTTATGTAGTAGGCATACTGAGTCTTCAAAAGTCTGTTGAGCGCTTTCCTGTGCAAGGGAAGGAGGTTGGGGGTAAGCTGCCTTTGTTCTGGGATCCAAATAAGCTGGATGTCGGCCAGTACTGAAGGTTTTCGAAGAGATTTGCGGCAATCGTAGACTGATATCGAATAGCAGGATATCAACCCCAGTACTTAATCGCAATTAAGAAAAAGCTAACTGAACTAAATGGTATTGATTGGCTTGACCTTGCTAAAAACGCTCTCGAAAATCTAAGAATCCTTACAGTTTTGAGTTTTTTTAATGACTAAAATGATTAAATGAAAGTCCGTCTCAAGGCAAAAGATGTTATAAAAATGGGTCGCAAATCCTTTGGCGTTACGAGCAATGCCTTGCTCGCCTTGAAGAATATAGAAGAATAGAAACTTGAATGGTTTGTAACCCGAAGTATGGTAATAAAATGCCATCTTCGTGCGTGGAGTAAGGTCTATGTTGAGTATTACATTCACTTTCATGGTATCAGCCTCAAAATCTTTGTTATTTAGTTTGACTTTCTCCTAAATAATTCTGCTGAGATGGACTAAGAACCGAAGCAGAATCTGGGGGTTAATATTCTCCCTTCTTAATATTCAATCAAACTCAATTTCGAACTATTTCTTGGATTTTCTAGTTAATTTACCACAGCGTATAGGTCTTCTTGCGATCAAACAGCTGTAGATCCGAGAGCCAACCCAGTCCCAAACGGCCGATCAAATCCAAAACGGCGCTGATGGCCACCAGATAACCAGCCTGGCTCTTGTTATACCCTGTAGATAAACAACAAAAAGTTAGCCTTTAAACATGCATTCCACTTTAAATCTTGACTCACCTATGGAGATCACATGCGCCGGCAGATAGTATAGCATGTAGGGACAACCCACAGACATAAGGGTAACCGATAGACACATGAGTATAAATCTTGGTTCCTGCAGCAAACTAATATCCAGATACATTTCAATACGTTCGCAGCAAGTGAGTGACACCTTCTCCTCATCATCATCATCATCGTCGTCATCCTCATCGGCTGCCGTATCATAATCATTTTCATTCGCCGACTCCACCAATTGGGAATCCAGTATGCCATTCAGGTTGCTCACAGGGGTGGGTATTTCCATGCTCTTGCTAAGACCTCGGCTCACCACATTGGGCGGCGACAGGGGTTTCTCCAGATGGGCTTGGATTTTTGAGATAACTTCATCGTTGGCAAAGACGTTGCGTCGTCGACGACTGCCGCGATTGGAATCGGTGCCGGATTGCTTGCGATACACCCATGTTGAGTCGGTGCTGAGATCTTCCACCGAATGCAAGAGACCCGAGCTGCGCACCTTTTTCATGGGCTTTATAAAGGTGGTCTCGCCTATGATGTCCTTGACCTCGTCATCACTCTCCTGCGCGGATTTATCCTGAGCTGTGGATGGGACATGGCATGTAGTAGAGTTTAGGGATTGGCCATCAGCTTACCTGACTGCTTGCTGGTGTAGTAGTTCAAGTGATTCTTGGACTCTTCCAGAAACAAATGCTCAATGAACTTATCATTCATCTCATTGCCATTCACCACCTCACAAGTGTCCAGATAGGTGGAAGTGGTTAATATCCCGGTGGTGCTGGGATTAATATCATCACTCAAAGGTTTGGTGCCCACCTCTGGACAGGACTCCACATAGGCACTAAGGGGTCTGTAGAGAGTGGCCGAGAAACAGACATGCAACATACAACCGCCCAGAATGAGGAGAGTGCCATGGAAACCGAAACTCTCGGCCAGATGTTTGATTAAAACGGGCAGAATGAAGCTGCCGGCAGCGGTGCCCGACACACAGATGCCATTGGCCAGGGCTCGATGCTTGTCAAAGTACTGTGACACTATCACAATGCCGGGAGTGGTGGACAAACCTCCTCCAATTCCTTAGATGCGCAAAGAGTGAGTTAACATAAAAGCAGAGAAATGAATCCCACTCACCCGTTAGTATGCCAAAGGTGAAGAGCAGGTGCAGCAAACTGGTGGCAAAGTAACTCAACATCATGCCCAGGGCACAAAAGATGCCGCCCACAAAGACCACCGTGCGACAGGAGAAGCGTTGACAGAGGGCACTCGATAAAGGTGCCAGCACCAAGCACAGGGCCGACAGAATGGCCGGTATCCAGGAAGCTACCGTGGCCGTGGAGCTGGGAAATGTTTCCATTATCTCCACATACAACACACCATACGACTTGACCAGTCCGGCCACCCAGAACTGCACGGAAAAGGCACCAAACACTATGAACCATCCATAGCCTCCATCAGGTGGCTCTATGGCCTCGGTGGTAGTGGTCGTCGTCGATGAATCCCTATCCTTGGCCACCTGCTGCTTGCTGCGCCTGGGCACGGCGCGTTCCCGCTCCTTAAGCTTGCGCACACACTTGCTCCTGGCCGTATTTCCCACAGAGGATTGCACCTTGCGACTGCTCCGCAATTCATGCGATTTGGCTATCAACGGCCGGGCCGTAATACTCGAGACGGTCAACAGGTTTTCATTGTCATCCTCCTCCAGTTCGGAGATCTGGTGTTCCAGTAGGCTGGCGTGCAGGGTACGCGGGCAACAGGGTGCGTCCAGGCTGAGGGTGACGGGTCGCAGGGCCGCCGCCGCTGCTGTAGTCGACTCCATCTGCTTGATATCCAGCTCGGCCAGGGGTACGACCAGTGGCGGCGCCGACATAACCGAGTACAGGGAACCAGCCCCATCACCAGCACCAGGTCCGGCAGAGCCGCCGCCAGCTGTGGCCTGGCTGTCGAGAATGAGCCCTCCCGACTCGTACTGGACTCCACGAGCTGGGTCCGGTTCACTCGCGCAGTAAACCGATCCCCGTGAACCCTGTGTTTAAAGAGAGGTGCCAAGTTGTGGACAAATTAAACAAAATTGAAGCGGTGGGGGAGGGGTGGCCGGGAAGCAACAACTTAAGTCTAATTCCAAGACGGCACGCGAGTCGTGCCCAACCGCAAGCGACATCGCTGCTTCGCCCTAATGTATGCAATACATTTTACTTTAATTGAGTTAAGTTTCACCCTCCACCCGGCGCGGCGGTAACAGGTGATTCATGGCTCTTCTTGTTTTGTAATTACTCGAAGAAAGATTCCTGGCCTGGGGTAATACTTGGCTTGTTAAATCGATGCAATCAGTTGGCAGTTGCCAGTTGCCAGTTGCCAATCGCTGTGTGGGCGGCCCGCCGTGCAAGCTGACATTTGGGTATTTTCCATTCCCTTTGCGGGTTTTACCCTCGGCCAATTTTACAGTTGCAGTTCAGGGTCAAGTCCTTGGCTAAGATTGTGGGGAGGGGGGGGGGTAGGGGTTGGTCTATTGAATTGGTACTGATAACAAGGAGAAAAGAAGGTGCCAGAAATGGTTTGCCTAAGAAACAGACGAGTTGATTCTTAACTAGAGAACTATCTCCACACCTTTGGCAGGAAACTTTCCTTTAACGCAGATCTTTTCTAGAAACGTGGTTAATCATTACGTCTTCCGCCTACAGGTAACTAGCGAAGGGGCTGCACACTAGTGGTAAGAAGTATCGCCAGTTAACTGACAAAGTTCTTACACCAACTTGAATTAAGTCCTGGCATTTCCACTTCCTGTATCTTGTTTCTTCTGCAATCTGCTATATGTGACCCTTGGCTCCTTAACTGACTGATACTTAGACAAAGACTTAAACGGTAACACACACCGGGGCAACCTAATCTGGCCCATTAATATAATGAACTCGCCATTTGCACACACAATTTGTCAAGGCGCGTACGTAATATCACGCATACGCCGCATGGAACCAATGCAAACAAATTTGTCGCCTATTAATTTAACCTGCTTTCCGGTTCAACCCACCCACCTGCCTGTCACGGCATGTCAATGTGGGCGAACGTGCCGCTAATGGGCTGCCAGGCATTTATTGATGGCGGAAAACACCGACGATGACTAACATGCAACCATATTGCAATAGATTGGCCATATCAACATCATCTCGCCAAACAGCTGACAGGACTAACAAGCACACCGAGGCCAGCACAACTTTCTTTTGGTTTTTGGCAGGCTCACAGCATCAGCAGCATCAGCAACACCCAAAACAAAATGTAAAAACCCGCCGTCCGCCCCTTGACCTTGTCAAATGTCAGAGCCTGAGTTGCCATTGTTCGCTCTGTGCTCTGTCACCGGGAATCCGGCTTAAATTGTCAGGAAATTGTGCGCCACATGGGCGTGGGCGGACAGGGGGGGCGGTGGTGACGGGAGGGATGGAAAGTATTGTGTTACATTTTCATTTTCGCAGCATTTTCCAAGGCTTTGGCTCAACTTAATGAAATGAAAAACTTTGCCGTTGGCTGTTTGGCGGGGGGTGTGCGGGGGAAGTCGCAGTGTGATTGCGAATGCGCTTACGCACACAACTTGTTGAAGTTGCCATCGCTCAAGGTCAGCACACAAATACATACACATCCAAAAGAAGGGCCGTACAAATAAAACGTTTATTTTTAATTTTCCAGAAATTATTGGCTTAGATCTGTGGGCGTCAATGTAAGCAGAGAAGTTGCCACTGGCAACTGAGAAAATATACTGCAATTAGGTATGCAAAAAACACGCAGGGAGCTTTCAAAGGCTGCCGACGCAACAGGCAGAGTTTTAAGGATGTTTATCTCTTAAATATTGAAAAAATCACTGAAAAAAAACATACAAAAAAGCTACATTTGGAGTGGATTTGTCTTTCATATCCATTTAATGATCCTAAGGATAGACATTCTCCCTATCCTTGGATTATTGTCAACTCAGTTGGATGATTAAAAGAATATTATAGACACTTCCAGTCCAAATGAAAACAAGAAATCATTTAATGGATATTTCTTAATATCCTTATTTTCTCTGGGTACTTTTGCCAACTGCTTTAAGTGATGCTTCCAGTTTACAGGAGCGAGAGTCTACTGATGAGAGAATTCTAGAAACAATACAGGCATCCAGCTCTTTTTGGTGTACAATACAAAAGTTGTTTACAGTTCTGAACAATCATTACTTTCTTGATCAGCTTAACTAGCTAATTATTATGGAAAACTTTTCTCAAAATACAATGCAAGTGATTCTTAAACAAAAGCCAAAAAAAGACTAAAAATTATATATATTTTTCTTCAGAATTTCCTAAAATTGGAAATTGTTCTTAATTTGGTTTATATTTTATCAACAAAAAGGGGAAAAAAGGCGGGCCTCAAATTGAACTCAAAATTTTAGAGAATATTTTATTGGAAACTTAATGTCTAAGCAGGTCTTTCCTTCATTGTAGGTCGTGAGGAAGTGATCGCTGCAACAGAATCTTTTTTTTTTAAAGGGAGTAAGAGAAAACGATATACCTTTTATAAATTTTGGACAAAACAGCATTATTTGAAGGTACTAGAACGGATACTTTGAATCAATCTGTATTTGATTTGTCAATTTGAGTCATCAAATAATAAGGTAAAGCACTTACAGAGTCATTGGTGAGAGTTTCAGACTGTTTTGGGGATAAAAATATGAGTCATCAGAATCTTTTAGATATGGCGGGACATACAAAAGGACTGTTTCTGTTTCTACACACATATTTATATTACCTATGGTCAGAATAGACTTGGGAATGCTAATCTAAATTTTTTAGTTTATTAGATAAATGTCAAAAATGGATAAAATGGTTCAACATATGCAAAATAAAACTTGGATTGTTCAAAAGTTCTCAGAAATTTTTGATGCCCCCTCTTTAGTTAGAAAATATTTTCATTTCTAAAACTGTTTCCAGGCAAAGTTCTCCATCCTTGAGGCTAGCATTTTAGGCCCTCTTATAGTTAATTTAAAATTTTAATTATAATAAAATTAGCATTATTTTATGGGGAAAGAAAAAACCATATCATCATCCTAAAGGCATTTCCTTTACGTTTAAATTCTTTGCTTTACATTAATTCCAAGGCAACTTTTGAGTCAGCTAAAAAGTAGGCTACAAATTCTATTATTTTCTTAACTTTCTAATTTAAAAATCTGTTTTCATCTGAATTATACGCAGGATGTGCTCAGAGTTTAATGGACCTGCTACCATATGTTCTTCGACGTTGACCCATTGCAATGTTTGGTGCGTGTGTTTGTGTGTGTGTGTGTGTGTGTTTGCCGCATCCTGCGCATGCTCACCAAAAACATAAGCTGGATGGTACTTTGCCTGACCAGCAGCGAACTCAAACCTACTAGCAACCTCAATAATTTTGTGCTTGGCCCACTCTCTACACACACACACACACACGCACACGCACACAAATCAGATGATGATGTGGCTGGATGGTGTTGCAGGCGGAAGTGCGTTTCTTGACCTTCCTTTTACACAATTCTCACCTGTAAATGCCAGTCACGCTGCAGGGATGACATGGTCGTCGTCCTTTACTAAACGTGAAACGTCTTTGATGTTTCTCTTGTTGCTCGCGTTGTTGTTGTTGTTGCTTGGGGCGTTGTTGTTGTGCACCCAAATGCATTGGGTTAACTCTGTTGATGGACTCCACTGCACAAAGGAGCTGAGAGCTGAAATGGAGGGCCTTCACCGGCTGGCCCAATTTCGGTTGAAGCGGCTGAGTTGTGAGTTCTCCTTGAAGGAGCACTCCTTCTCTACTCGTTTGGCACTGAATATTGTTGTGTGTGTTTTTAATGTTTAATTGGAACTGACTGCGAGTTTGGATGCTGTTTGAGGTTGCTTAAGGCTTCGCAAGGAACTTGTATGGCTTGGTACTCATGTTTGACGCAGAACTGCAGCTGTTTTCTTCTCCACTTTTCGTTTTTGATAAATCGATACCCACAAAATTTGGGATGATGAAATAATTTGATTATTCGAGAAAATTCTGTAGTTTTTAGTTAAGTGACTACGAATTTTCCTTTGGATATTTGGTAGCAAGACTTCGCCTTTTGTTTAACCTTTTTGTGTGTTGTAAATTCAAACTTCTTTTTTGTCCAGGAATGCTTGCGAGCGTGTAGGTTACTCAGTGGTTCACTCAGTTCTGCCTTAAGTTCTCGACTAAATGGCAGACCCAATGCCTTTCCAACCCATTTAAGGACGCAACAAAACACATTTCCGTGAGGTGAAGTTGAATTCTGTCCATCGAGAGAGAGAGAGAGAGAGAGAAATAATACTTAACTCGGCTAGGCTCTTTATTCATTTTGTTTTGCTAAGCATTTTTGGCCGCCTCCTCCACTTCTCCTTCTCCCGGCCGCCATTTTAAGCAGGCTGATTTATATCGACGAACTTCAGACCTATTTTCTGGCGCAGACTCACCCAATATTTGAGAGTTAGAAAGAATTGCAGCACAATGGACCAGTAAACAACGCAGATAACTGTGATTCAAGATGATTAATATGGTGCACTGAGTGACGAGTGTCATTTTAAACCCACACAAGCCCACCAAAACGCCAACCTTGGAGTCGATCAAACTTTCAAAGAATTGTCCATAAGTTATGGCACCCAACCACACACAAACCAGCCAGGGTATAAGCTTATTGGGGCTCCCCTGTAAAATAAATAGAAAGACGGACTTGAATTCTAAATTTACAATTATTATTGTTTCAAGGCAAGGGCTGTGCTGAACCGTTTTGCTTTGAGGCTTACGGTTCGGTTCAGAATTTGAAAACTTGTTATAACTTTGTAGTTCACAAATGAAAACTCAAGAGCTTAGCAGGCCTAGTGAATACCCTCATTTTCGTATTCTTACCACCAAAGCGCCATGAACAAGCAACAGCGATAGGACCATATAAACAAGCGATCCAAATATGATTAAGCCTTCCACCCAAACTGGATCTGGTCCTTCGTCTGAAAATATAACTAAAAAGCTTAAATATACGCTCGCTAAGCCCATCACCGCCGAGAACATGCCAACGCCCAGAGTTAAGGCCTTGAGAAATACACGCAATGTAAATGCCATTTCATGTGGTCCACCACAATTCCAAAGATGCTAAAATTTAGAGATTTGTTTCGATATATTCAAAACCCACAGGAAGCCACAATTTTGTGAGTACAAATAAGTTAAAATGGAGTAGTTTCTTAATTTCCAAGCCAGCCAGTCATCTGTACTCGCAGATACTTTGCCAACCGTAGGATAAAATTAGACTTTAAAGATACAAGTTCCAGTTAGCGTTGAGAGGGCACCAAGAGTTATGAAAAATTATTGATGAAGAAATAAAACAAACAATTTTCTGAATGCTTGAGCCTGGCTGGCTTATGTTACATTTTTAGTTGATTCCAGAAAGATTATGGCAGGACGGTAATCTTCTGGCAAATAATTTCAACTATTTTTGCTGAGCTCTTGTGTTTTTTCCTCTGCAGATTTAAATTTAGCTTTAAAATAACGGCTAGAAACAAGCTGGCACGAACTATCGACAGACTATCGACACAGCGCCACCGGCTGTCCATCGATGAAACTGGGGCGGCACTCTACCATCACTAATACGAACATATGTAAATTTAAATATAGCAACAAATATTCGAATTTCTCTGATAGTTCTCCAAGAACAACAACTACGACAGCCACCCGCAAGTCCATGTCCTATTTGTCGTCCATACACAATCGTAGTTAAATGGATCCAGTGGTCTTTTTCATAGTGCTCACCTCGCTCTATGGCGCTCTGTACTTCTTCGATCGCTTCTTCAAGGTAAGTGGGGGGGCGGGTGTGCGTGTCTAAATATATTAACAATCAATTATGCATTCCACTCAGAGCTGCATGCATTATCCGTACGATGCATTTCTGAAAAACACGGGCCTCCGAGTCAACTTTATGTACTTGCACTGGCATACGAACGCCTTCAATCGGGCGCTTTTGCGCTGGGGCTCCGCCGGACACTCGAGCTGCACCCGCCTGCTTCTTGTGCGTAACTTTACCTTTGGTGTACTGGTTGCCTTTGGCCTGTTGCCTGTGGGAATCATATTGCTGATAATAACCATATTTAGTGGTGGGGAGGCGGCCGTCAGTGCCACATCCACTATGCCGGCTGTTCAGCTGGAAATACTGTTGCCGGGTGTAAATCTGCCCATACAGGAGATAGGTTACTATATAGCCACTTTGATGTTGTGCGTGGTGGTGCATGAACTGGGTCATGCCTTGGCTGCCGTGCTGGAGGATGTTCCTGTAACTGGATTTGGTTTCAAGGTGGGTGGAAATACTTGGAGAAATGTTTCCTGATTAATGAATGACTTTCTTTATAACAGTTCTACTTCTGCCTGCCTTTGGCCTACACCGAACTGTCGCATGATCATTTCAACAGCCTGCGTTGGTTTCGCAAACTGCGTATACTCTGTGCAGGCATCTGGCACAATGTCCTGTTTGCCAGCTTTTGCTATATACTGATTTCGACGGTGGGCTTTACCCTCTCCCCCTTCTATGCCTACAATCAGCAGGTGATTGTCAGCGAATTAACCCTGAAATCTCCTCTGCGTCAGGGGGATCGTGGCCTGCAGTTGGATAATGTCATCAGTCAGATCAATGATTGTGCCGTGAGTAGTGAGAATACGTGGCTAAATTGCCTAAATCAAGCGCTGCCCGCACGCCTGGGCTATTGTGTGAGCTCGGACTTTGTGCGACAGAATGATGAGAGTATTGACATTTCGCACCATTCATCTGATGGACGACTGCAGTGCTGTGATGAGCGGAATCCCAATGTGAGTTGCTTCGAATTGCTGGAAGATGTCACCGCCGATGCACCGGTGGAGTTGCCGCAGCATGTGTGCTTGAATGTACGCCGCACGCTGGAGGAAGCCAGTGATTTTTGCACGGTGGGAGTGTGCTCTGAGGGCTTCTGTCTGCGACCGCTGATGCGCAACTCTACGGTTATACTAAACTTCAAGCGTCAGAACCTTCTGGGCGAGGAGCTGCCAAACGTGATCTATGTGGGTCATCCCTGGGATGTGTTGCGCTCGGTAAGGATTTCGGGATTTGTTCCTCGCTATCGCAACTTGAGCTCTGCCTGGGCAGATACCTGGTTCTTGCTCCTAAAGTACAATGTGGTCTTTAGCATTGGCCTGGCCCTGTTGAATGCCATACCCTGTTTTGGTTTCGATGGCGCCCACATCACCAGCACTGTGATACATAGCTTTCTGGTGGGTCGCGTGGAACAGCATGCCAAGCGGGATCTCATCTCGTTAATCATCACCTGTGTGGGCACACTGCTCTTTGCCTTGGCCCTGCTCAAGGTATCCTGGCTGAGCCTGTTGAAGCCTCTGCTCTGAGCTGAAAGGGGCAACCTCTAGACTGCTAACACACACACACACACACACACAGCGAATTGTAGGCACACCTCAAAGGTTTTCTAGCTTTCCTAGTTTAATTTTTTCAAAGCTCAACATGAAAATTAAAAATTTACAATTTATGATCCACTTTATTATTTCATTTCATTATTCACCCCACTCAGGTGGAGGCTGGTCTTCAGCTCGGTTAGACTGCGACGTCCATGCTGGAGCAGCATTTTGATGGCCACCTCATCGCTCTGTTGACGGTTCGTTTGGAAGTCCTGCCGTGCCCAGGCCCTCAACTCTAATTGGCTGTGTTTGTCGGGAACTTGGCGGATGGTGCGGAATATCTCACGGTAAAGCTTTAATACTTCCTGACGTAGCAGAAACTGTGTAAAAGGGGTGAAGGCAGTTGCTTGGGTTGACTTAAGGGGAGTTTAAACGCTTACCTGTTTTAAGCTAAGCGCTGCCTTGGGTAGTTTTGTCATCTTGGCATCCCTTGTAGTTAGTTTCAGTTTTAACAAATCAGCTGATGGCTGCATTTCAAAACAAAGAACAGCTGTCGGCCTTACGTGTTAGAGATGGACTTTTGGTTGGTGGCACACCGTTGACCGTTTTATTTAAAAATCGATTCGAATCATCAACTGGTCTACCAAATACGTTATTTAAATAGAACATTTTTCGTTTAGATATAAGCACTCTTAGGCAAGAAGGTAGAATCCCTGGTCTATTCTCTTCTCATTGCAGACAGTTAATTTGTTGGAATCAGCTGAATTTAATGACTTTATTGTAGAACTGCAAACAACGAAATTCAAATTTCACGATTTTTGTTCAATTATGATAAATCTATTGAATGTACTCCATCAACAAGAGATTAACCGATCACAGGTCTTCAACTTAAAGCAAAGAATGTCCGTCTGTCCGCATGAGCACTCAGATAGATATAGATAGATGCATATATTTGCAGGCAGATCAAACCCATTTCCCCTAGTTGTGTTTGTAGATCATCAAATGAGTAAAGAAAATATGCTTGAGTTAATCCTATGCCTCTAAACTGAGCCACTTTTTCATTCACATACTGTGCTTTCCTATTTTGTTGATTTATTTTCGCATGATAACTCGATAAAAATCTTCAGGAAATAATTTTCGTGACAATTGGTTGCCTGGTTAGTGGGCAAATGAATTCTAGTTTAGCGAACAAGTTCATCGAACCAATTCGTGCCTGGATGACCCTCTTAAATTGCTTGTTGGAGTCAAGAAATAACCATTCTATATACAAAGCGATACCTCAGTTCAAAATTTAAGCTCAATAGCTTAAAACTGAGGAACTAGTTTGCGTATAATAAATTTTTTGATGTCTGCTTCTTGTTAAACCGAACCGAAATTTTAGTTGTAAGGCAGGTTCAGGTTCAGCTTTTATTACTGAAATTGTGGGATCAAGGTTAGGTTAGGTTTAGTTAGACTTCCAAGCAGTTCAACTCGTTTCGGAATGAATTTGCAGCACTAATATAGAGAATCTTACTGAAATTATATATGTGAAAGTTTGGGTGTTTGTTACGGAAAGTGGGTACACAGCTAACCTAGACTAGGCCGTATTATTATGATTATTTAATAGCTGACAATTGCAGACGTATAAACATAAAGTGTAGTTTCATAAATAGATAGAAATAGAGGCAACACAATTGTCCAATTTATTTAGTTAATGCTGCCAAACAGAAACATGCTTTTCATACCCAAAACTTAAGATTGTTAGTGCAGATACCAAGACAATGTAGGAATCAAAACACTTTTATCTAAAACAAAACATAATTTATGGCCACAAGTCAACAGCAATTAACGTTAAAATTGCAATTTTCAACAGCAATTGCTAATGAGTCAGGCACCCAAATAAACTAAAAGAAAAGTTAATTCAAATGGGATGCGGGGCACGCGGGTTGGATTGGAATACTTAAATCTAACAATAAATCTAGCTGGCTCTTGTTCAAATTAAATCAAATTCATTGCATTAAATGCTACATTTATCTAAATTATTGCATTGTATGTTTGATTGACATGGCAGCTGGTTCTGGTACTGATTCTTGATTATGATGTTCTATTTAAGCATTTCAATTGGCAACGACCATGGGCGTAAAGCACGGACTGGTATCTTCACTGATTGTTTGGCAGAAGCTCGCAGAGGCTCTTAAGTGCCGGTGCAGACCACGAGGCTGGTACTGGTGAGACTGGTAAGTAAATTACCAAGGTACTTCTTTATCAGGGCTACATAACCATCAGCAGCTGTTTTTCAAGTGCCATGGACACGTCCAGTTACCAATCTCACTCAAGTTGAGTTGAGGTGAATCATTCTCAAACTTCCAGACAACCTTTTCATGTCGTCTTGGAGTGCCTCCCTTGGATTTGACCTTTATTGGTCGGCCGACCAATTAAATATTTGATGTAGCTTGACTTGAATTTTTGACCACATTAATTTGCCCGTTTCTCTGATCTTTCTCAACTTATGTTTTTGTTTCAAGTGCGTTTAGCACAATTTTTGACATAATGCAATAATTTTCAGTTGAAAATAAATGAAATGAACCAACAAACAAGCGAGGCAGGTAAACGATGCAATTTATTTATAAACCAAAGAATGCATCTGATAGATACATTCACAACATTTTCCAACTCATAAGAGTTTTCATTTGGCTGCTCAAAGAGATGGGCCAATCTTTTGGGCTTTTGACTCATCCAGAGACCCACAGCTGCGCAATCGCAGCAGAACCGATGGCAGCACCAGCAGCAGCAGCGACGGCGGCAGCCACAACCGACTGAGCAACTAAAAATCCACATGCCAACGGGTTGGCTCCGTCAAATGTTCATGAAACGCGGCCGCGTGTGGACGTCGTCGCAGCAAGGCAAGGCCAAACCAAAAGCGAAACGTTAAGTAGAATCGGAGAATCGGAATTCGAAAATTCATTTTGAAAAGAAGAAAATACAAACAACAACAGCAGCCAGCAGCCACACAACGTTGTTGTGTGCATGTGTGAAAAGTGAAAATGAAAATGTTTATTATGGTGCATGATTCGTTGTAAAAGGCGAAACAAAATCAGAAGAAGGCGACGCCGTCGACGAGCAGAAAGGCAATTTGTGAGTGAGAACAAAACCGAAAATATAATGTGGAAAATATAAAGCTATTTTTGGAATATATGCGAGTGAATTCTCTCGTTTGGTTTGGAAAATTTTCGCCAAGTAAAGCAACAACAACAACAACAACACCAACAGCAGCAACAGCAGCAACAATGCCACAAAAACCTTAAAAAAGTATATGTACCATTAAAACAATAATAATTATGTTGCATTCCAAAAAAAAACTGTGAAAACAAAATTCAAAATTCTGAAAAATGAAAAATGAAAAGCAAGAGCAAACAAAGCCAAGGCGTAACACAAAAACAATGAAAAGTGAAATGTTTTGTGGGTGTTCAATTAATGGAAAATTATTGCATTAATAACCAATTGGAAGAGGTCAATAAATAAAGAGGGAAACAAAAACACTCGCCACACAAATCAAGTGAATATTAATGTACATTTTCTGGTACTAATTCAAATTTAATTAAATTCTATTGTTTGTTTTCAAGTGGGGAAGTGACATGGATCAGATGACAAAAGTTAAGAGAATTGAAACTGTCTACCCGAAAGACAAATGATTTAGTTCGTATAGATTACCTTCTGTGTAATACAAAATCATCGAATTTCAATACGAAATGCAATCGTTTTTTTATGAAAATCTCTAGAGATTAACAGAACACCTCGGCCAGTGTCTAAGGCTATTGGATATTCGTTCTTAATTCTTACTTTTGGCATAACAGTTCCGAGGTTACTCAATCCTGGTAAATCTAATAAGTTGTTAAGTTCATTTCAAGCTAAATCTGAAGTGGAATGCCAAAGAACTCTTCGCCATTTTGGTGGTTCCAGCACATGTTAAGCCAACAGTTTCGATCTCAAGAAAGAAAAGATTAAAAAATAGAATAGAAATAGAGCTTAGAATCGTCCAAAGGATATGATAAATGATCATTCTTTGTAAGATTTTCAGCAAGGTTGAATGATTAGAAGGGCTTATAAACATTTCCAGTCCAAAGGGATCTTTTTTGTATCTTTTTTTTATGTGTAGGAGAATATAAGTGCTGGAGAAGGCTAAGTCTGCATTTTACCAAAGGATATGAGACCTTATGAGTCTTTTCGATTACTTAAACGCAATGGGTGCCTCATTTTCTTACACTCCACCATAAAAGCAAGCTTTTTACTACTTCAAAGAAGTGTATGGCCATGTTCTACCTCAATCTTTATTAGATTTAGGGCTATGAAAGAAACCTGGAACAATCAAAACATACCAGAATCCTAAAAACAATCAAAGCAGGGTTGTCTAACATGCTCCAAAGAAGGTCAAGTTGGGTTCAATAAACTTATTACTGGAATGAAAGCGTTGTGACTTAAAGTTTGAAGTTTACTACTCTCCTAGCATTTCCTGTAAGGATGTAAGGATTTTCTTAGGTTCTAGGTTACTAATCTTATTGGGGTGTGAGATATGTTTCTTAATTCTATTGATCTGAACCTGGCAATATCATAGCTTCGCATGGTGCTAGTATATATTCAAAGGACTCATTCTGCTCTTCACATTATCCACAATAATTGGTTTTTTACTATTACCAACTTGTACCGGAGACCGGGCAGCCCGTTTATAGCCCTTTTAATATCCTAAGGGAATTCCTGGCTTGTTCAATCGGTTTATGGAACCTTTTAAGATTGTGGTTCGCTAATAATACTCCTGTTGTTTACCTAAAATGCAAAATAATAATACCCTTTGCAAGGGTATAAAAGCAAAAGCTAAGATTTATTCTTTAAGATGGAACTTGATTCTAGACTAAATGTGCTCTAAAAGCACAAATGTTATTGAAAGTACGCAGCCATAGGCACACACACACAGCAATCGATTATAAAAGGGTTTAATTGATCTATTATGTATTTTGTGTATCAACATTTATCTCCTACTTGAAAAATTGTGTACTGACCCGGGCTTTTAACAATTTGAGACCATAGAGTGTTTTCAATAAGGCGGGGTTTCTTTTTTATAACCCTTTCCCCTTAACGATGCACTTATAGCTGTTCTTAATGCTGGCACTTGGCTATTCGATAACATAGCGATAGCAAATCTAGATAAATACTACAATAGGTTGGGCGAATGGCAAGTGTTAGACTAGAAAAATGGCCAAAAGTACAAAAGATTTGAAAAATAATTATAATAAAATTAAAAATTATAATATTTTGTATCGTTAGTTTATAAAAACATCGATTTTCAAACAGCAGAAACAATAGAAACCCGTCAGTCAGTCAAATCAGCTAATGTTTATGAATGTCTGTTGATTGTTTAAGGCAATGTGAAGGGTTTGATTTAAAGGCTTATCCAAAAACTTTGGATATTATGGCATTAAGTTCATGTTTTTTTGCCCAACTGTTTAATCAAAACTCAAAAACCTACAGCAAAAACCGTGTGAATCAGTGGTGGGCACAGATTGCTATGGCAGCCCTTTTCAAAACTCCGCTCCGAACGAAATTAAATGAGCTGAGCCCTTTAGTTATAGTTTATTTCAATTAAAATCAAACGTGGACACAATTCTTATAAGAAATTGTACTTTCAGAACACTAAAACAGGTCACCTCAAACTAGGTGCTCGGAGGAGTGAGTCCCAGGACTTGGTAAAGAGCGAATTTTCATCATTAAGCTTACAAAATTTCACATACATTTGATACTCCTGGTCATATTGTGTCATATCTTTTAAATTCTTCTGAACTTCAGGCCCCGGCAAATGAATTAATTCTTGGTGGACGTTGTTGTTATTGTTGTTGTTGTTGCCTTCGATTTGTTATTGTATTTGTATTTGAATTTGTAGTCTTGTGTTATGCGATAGGTGGTAACGTTTCGTTTGGGGTATTAAATTACAAGACACCAAAGTGCGCGCCAAGCGAACACGCTCACCAACACACTCACACACACACACACACACACACACAGATACACACAGTCACGTATGGGGTATATAAATATATCGTCGACATCGTCGTCTTCTTCTTCTCTTGCGTGCGTATCCAATGGATGCGAAACAATATGCAAAGCAGAAGGGAAAAAACGTTGTGTGAAAATAAAGACACGGCATTGTAATTAATCATCATGGAAATGCAGAGGGTGCATCATACCCGTAGTTAGCTTAACTCTAAACACCACACTTACTTATCCATAGATAAATACAGATTTGGACTTATGTTAACTTTTGCAACTTCCACTCTTCTGTGTGTGTTTCAGTTCGTACAACAGCGCCCCCGAAATGTCCGCCAAAACTTCACCATCCAGCTCCAGAGATGCCAGCGTGGGTGCCACCAATGTAACCAGTGCGGTGCAAATCAAAAAGGAACTGCCCAGCGATGAAATCAAGGTGAGCCAACAATTTGTGAATGAACACTTTAGATTTATTGCAATCGCATTTTTTTTAAATTTTTTTTTGGTATTTTATTTGTGTGAATTTATGATCTGTTTTTGATTCTGCAATGTTTAGAATCAACATACTAATTCACCGCCCAAAAGGTGAATAACACCCACATTGATGTTCGCGAAAAGCGAATTGCTCTTGTCTTTTTATATCACAGAGGATTTATGTGAGCAATCTTGTTGATCTGTACGATAGAATGTAGAATGTGCAGGAGAGAGATTATTTGAATGGTCATTTCTTTTTTACTTATGCAAGAAATGTGATGTATTATGGGTATGTGAGATAAGATAATGTATGAAACTAATAGAACAATTTAATGAATGAATTTTAATAATTTATAATTGCATTTTCGAACACATAAAGCGTATTTACATTATTGACTAGAATCTGAAGTGTAGATATAACTTATATCCTACGCTGTTTAAGGATGTTAATCAAAGATAATACTACCGTGAGTTAAGATGGTTTTCTCCTTATTTCAAGTTTACAACCTTAAGTCTCATACTTTGCCCTTCAAACTTTGGATTGAACTGTAAGTCCAATATTATAGCACACAAGCTAAGAGATTGAGAGGAGCCAAATATATTATAATTATTAAGTTAGCCTGTTTCCACTTTCGATCTTAATCAAATCAATTTGTATTGTTAAATGTTCCCTTGCAAATAGCCTGCGTTACTCAACTTTGAACTTCTGGGTCCCATTTATCCCTTATTCGAAAATCGTTTCTTAGAAAGCGACGAAAGCTTCCATCTCTAGCAGCTTAAAAGCCAAAAAGTGGACTATACATTTTGCATTTACATTTTATACTCTGTTCCAAAGGTGCACAGCGTATATTTGACTTGTGTAAAAGTACGCAGCACCTAAAAAACAATATTAAATATGTTCTTAATCAGCATTAACATCTGATTCAATATATAGCTAAGTCGTTCTGTCTTTATGACCGTACAGATCTCACAAATTATAAGAGATAGAGGCTCGATCTATATGAGAAACAAGCTTCTTTTTCTTCTCTACCAAAGGTTCGAGCTGTAAGGGAAATAAGCTTCTTCTCCTTGCAGACATATCAAGTTTATCTCCCTCAATTTTATACATAGTAGGCTCGTAGCTGCTGGACATATTTACTAATCAGTTTCACTTATCTATTTATCAAAGCAATAGTGAAGTTTGGATGAACGATAGTTCGAAACAAACATATATGCTGTACAGCATCGGCTGAAACAGCAATGGGCAGCACTTTACACTGTTCAACCAACCAACTTTGGGAGGTTCACAGTAAGTATATTAAGTATATTATATTGTCGGGCTTGACAGACTTTTCTTTCGAACTGAATCCATTCTTTCGAACTGAATCCATTTGGCAAATAACATTGCTAAGTTTCAGCTCTACCTAGTTCGGAACAGGACCATATGGTTTGGTTCTATTTTATTTCGGTATTCGATTCCTTATTGAGACCAGAATATTAAGAAAAATGTATATTGCTTTGTTTTCCAAAAAGTTTTTAGTAAACTAAGCTGAACCAAACTAAACTAAACTAACTAAAACTGCTGTGATTCTTCCTGTGTATAAGTATGTTCTGTGGAATGTGATGGAAGAAAGGAAAGTCAGTCCGTCTGTCTGTCTGTCTGTTTCTACGCAAACTAGTCTCTCAGTTTTAAATTTGAAATTTTGCACAGAGTCTTCTTTTTGCTGCACACTACTAATATGTAGGAACTGAACATATCGGATGACTATATCTCATAGCTCCCATAGCAACAATCGGTCGGAAAACTAGTTTTAGTATGAAAAACTTTTTTCTTTTCAATGGAAACGTCTCCAAACTTTGTAATCGTAGGTTTTGTATGATTTTTTATAATTCTACCAAGTTTTATTAAAATCGGACAACTATATGGTATAGCTGCCATACAAAAGATGGGTCTGAAAAACAGTCTTAGTTAGAAAAACTTTTTTGTTTTAAATGGTAGCATTCTGCAATTTTGTATTTGTTTGTCTCACGTGCTTTCACATAATTTGTACTAATTTTTGGCCAAATCGGATGACTATATCATATAGCTCCCATACGAACGATAGGTCGAAAAATGGGAAAAAGAGTATTTTTTGAAAATATTTAAGCGATATTTAAGCAAGGGTATAAAAACTTTGGCACAGACATAGATAGCTTAGCTTTCTCGTTCATAATTTCATCAAAACTCACCAGTTTGTCTGCTTTCAAATATACAAAATTAGGCTTAGCAGATGATTGTTGATAGAACATTAAGAGCAACATAAGATGGTGACTAATGCAAAGCCTATGCCCTAGACTCTGAAACTGAAACAAATGAACTGCTATCTCCACTCTACAAACGTATTGTGAGAGGTACACCTCTGCTTGATGCAACAAGAATCCAGTATTTCCCTCCGTAGGAAACATTTGAAAAATTCGCAAAACCAGCAATGTAATTCACCACAATCCTCGCCCCAACACCGACAATTTTTCACAGAAACTTTGTTTGCTGTCGGCATTTGTAAGAGGAGTTCGCGATTATGCCAGCATTGTATGATGATTATGGCCGTAAGATGAGCGCGAACCGACAGTAATTTTATACTGATAAATTTTTATAATCATTTTAACGAGTGAGTGAGTGGGTGAGCGAGCGAGTGAATGAATGAGTGCGAGTGGGTTGCAAATTGGCGCAGACTGCCTGCCTGCGCCCCTTAAGTCGGCGCGCTGTTCAAATGAGCAAAATTAATTTAATGCCCGAGACAGAGAGACATTGTTTTCGCTCCACGTGTAATCCGATAGGTGAATTGAAATTGTAGCCGTCGGCCTGCAGCTGAGCGCAATGATATTTACTTATTAAACGGAAAACCAAAGGTGGTCAATGCCTAATTGTGTTGCCCTATCCCCCAAATATCCATTAAGTTATTGCAGATATAACGCTGCTCACCTGGTCCAATTTCAATTGCTGATAGTAATTACAAGCTTCGGCCAAAAACCAAAAAAAAAAAGACAACAACAAAATTAAGTAATGGCCCTGAAGGAAAAAACACACCATACAACATAATTACACAAACAACACAGCAAAACGCGCTTCTTCATGGGTGCAATTCGATAGGACTGTGGTAAGGTGATACGCTTCAAGGTTTCCGCTTTATGACAACGATGACGATGAACCAAGTCGTGGTCGAGCTCAATGTCCTCTCCACCCGAAAAAAGGGATGTGTTTGGGCACACACACACACATAAACAGCAGTACCCGAAGCGCAAAGTTTTCCAGGTTGATTGATAAATTATGAAAAAGAATTAAAACACACAATCTTGTGGGTATTGAAATAACAATTTTTATAAGTATCAACTTAATTTATATTTACAAATTAATACTTTAACATATCAAATTACTAGGCTTTGCATCAAATTAATACGCAAAAATATCAAACTGATACTCCACAGTTTTCAATTGATACTAAATGAAAATGATACAGGTTTCAGTTTCAGTTTGATATAGCGTTCCATTTTGGTCTTGGGCTGTTCGATGTTAAATTGTATTTGTTGTAGTGTATTTCCGCAGTCAGCGAAACCTATTTTACGAGGGTGGAATCAGAAATACTGTTGCTGTATGCAGTTCCTGTACCTTCCTCAATTTATAGGTAATTTTGATCCGTTTCTCCCTGATATTTTCCCAGGAAGTTGTTCGAATCGTACTCTCTCCATCTTTTATAGTGGTCTTAGCCTCAGTTGGGGTAAAAAACCTGTGCTTGAGTGGGCTTCACCTTTGCGTAAACGCTAAAAGGTGTTATTTTTTATAGCTATGTTGTTTATTCTTCCAATCTGGTCCAACTTTTGCTACTTATAGGTGAACCCATGGCTGCAAAGGGCCGATTTCACACCTTCTGTCACATAAACTAATAAAAAATAGAGTAAATTTTAGCCCCGTTTATACACAACTAAATCATGTTATCCCTTCACAAACACAAACAAATTTTTCCGCAATTATTCATATTCATAGGCATAGCATACTTAAAAGGGCATTTATCATGATGGTTTCTTTGTGGATAAACAGGGTATACGTTTGAGATTATCTGAATCATAGATGCTATCTAGAACAGCGATGTTCACCCATAGCTTCCAGGGGCCGAACACTTCAGGCAATCCATGCCGAATGCTTGCCGAAGTGATGCTTGAGTGAGTGTTAGGGAGAGAGACAGGGAGCTACAGAGAGCATCTCTTCTTGAACATCGCTGATCTAGAAGATTTATAATCGGTCCTAAGAGTAATGCTATTTCTCTATTATGGCAGTTCGAGGTAGTAATCCTTAATGAAACTGGTAGTCCTTAATAAACTGGCCTTTAAGCGGTTCAGAGCCACATCTCAAAAGCTACTTAAGCTAAAAACTTACAATTTGTTCTCTTGGCTAATAGAATGGAGTTGGATATTTTACCGATTCTGAGCCTAGTTCGAACCGTCTTATAAGAGTAACCGGTTCAAAGCAATAAACTTGATATTTTGTCAGTAGTTTGATAGCATGGAGAACCGGTTCACCCTGATTCAGAGCCATATCACAAAAGTAGCTTAAGCTATTAACTTGAAACTTGGTCTATGTATTGTTAACATAAAGCTGGTTATTTTACTAGCTTCGCACCGGTTCAATAGTAGTTTCAATCCATATTCCAATGTTATTGAAGCTAAGAATTGAATATTTGGTAGGTAGAAAGGTATTATGAACCATCCTGCTGAACCATTTCAATGGATGTTCACAGGTTCACACTTTTCGATTGGAAAATAAGTGGGCTGTAGCTTTATTTAGGTAATGTGAGTGTTAGACGTCTAGCAAATCTTGAAACTGAAACTTATCACGAACAAAAAGCAATTAAGAGTGGCCATGTTTTTGTATTAGCTCTTGCAAATTTAAGCTGATAGCAGTACTGAATCGGTACTGAGTCCTCCTGATAGGTTTTCATAACTACTGTAGTCCAATGAAAGCAGCCAGTGTGTCTTCACTTGGAGAGTTCTGTCTAAAAAATGCATTACTATGACTTGTAGGCAAAATATTTGATTTCCATTTTCAAAATTTTAAATTCCTGTAGGGTTTCTGTACCTTTTAAAATAACTTTTTAGTCTAAGCACCTTGAAAATGGATTTTTGCATGTTATTGATGGATTTTACTGAAAGAATATGTCTTAAAATTGTAGTAATGTTCTGAAAAACTGGTGGAATACTCTGACCGCTCTTCAGAATATTCACCTTAGTATCAGATTGTTCAAAAAACAAGACCCGCGTCTGTTTCTTATAACCAAATGAACTCCAAAGAAACGGTGCGGTTCGGATTTTCTAGGCTCCTTGAACCCTCGAACCAAACCTTTAAAATATTTCCCCTCCTGAACCAAAACCTGAACCGGAATCTCTGTATAAGATACGAGATCTTAGATTGGAAAAAATGTTATATTTCCCACAGTTCTATAGTTAGTTGGTTCGTACCTTCTGCGCATTTCTAGTAATCAGCTTTATTTAACGATTTGCGGAGGGAATAGTAATAGGATAGTATAAACGGTAGTCGGTAGCAGCACCGGCAGCACTTCACTTACCCTAGAGTATATCATAGCAGGTCTTGACCAACCAATTTTGTTGGTCTGTTCCTGTTTTCGTGCTCTCCTACTCTTACCAATTCCCGGAAAAATCTATAACATTAACCCACCAACAATGTTGTGCATCGTAAAAGGCTTAAGTTCCTAGTCAAGTGCGTTTCTAATCATATAACCCACGCACATGGCATTCAGTTGCTCACAAAAGCAGCATGGTGGAGAGAGAGAGAGAGAGAGAGAGAGAGCAGGAGACTTTATGGGGCCACACAATGACAACGTCGTCAAAGCTAGCCTAGTCAGCCACTCAGGGACGCCCCCAACCCACACTCACACACACGCACAGAGACAAAAGCTGGGCAAGAGGGGGGAGGCGGGTCAGCTCAAATATCGCCGCAGCAGCAGAACTTTAATAACAGCGCCGCAGATTGAATTACAAACAAAATAGAATATGATAAATTCTATACAAAACACTAGGAACACTAGAACCCAAAAGAGAGTGCACTAGTTGCAGAGGAGCTGACGCTGGTGATGGCGTAACATGAGGCACCCTGTGCTGCCACTAGCATCAGTCACACTGGCAAATGACACACACACACACACACACACACACAGAGAGAGTCCCCCAGGTGGACAGGTGGCCAGGTGGAGAGGGCAGACCCATGTCGTCGGTTAGTGTGAAATGGTGAGAGCTCAAATTAAAATAACGTTAAATTAATTTGAGCCACTGATGGACCGGCATTACCAAACGGGGTGGGGTGGGGTTGGGTTGGATTGGGTACGAGGGATTGGGTGGGGTATTCTGACGATGAACACTCGTCAACTTGGGGCGGCTCATATGTTATGTGCAACGTGATAGCTGTGATGCAGCATAAATTTAAATAAAATAAGCAGATGGAAAGGAAAGCAAGTTACATAAACGGAAAGGATAATTGGAAAAGCATCAACTCATTGATTACATTTTCACTTTAAAGATATGTTAGATTTCCCTTTATCAATCAGTTTCAATTAAAAGTTGGTTTTTGTTATCAAATCACATATGCATAGGTATATATGTACCTAGGTTCAGTCATATCTGATGTGCATTAAAATGAAATAAAATATTAAGTTGCAAAAACAAACGAGAGAGAGAGTAAGAAAGAGAGAGACGCTCACACACACTCGCACTCACACTCGCACACACAGTATGTCATGTAAGAATTCAAAAGAAGGACGCAGTCATTCAATCCTGAGCTATCGATATTCGATTACAACAAACTAAAAACCGACTGACTTTGTGCTCGACTCACACCGACACACACACACACACACCGAGGGAAAACTAGCGTAATTCTAGAATTTGTTGCCATTGGGTGTTGTTTTTATATTTTTTGGGGTGGTAGCCATGGTGTCGGTGTCGGATTGGGTTTAGGTTCGGGCACAGAGACTCAAACCCAGCCCAGGGGAGCAGGGGTGCTCAGTTGCAGTTTCAGTTTGGTTTAGTTCGTCGTTTCAGTTGTAGTTCAGTTCAGTTTACTGGCTCTCTGGGTTCAGGGTGAGTTATTATAAGCGTATTGGGTTGCTCACCATCTCGTTTCTCGTTAGACATTGCCCATCATCGCAGTCGTGTGCCTTACATTATTCTATTAGGTTTCTTTGGGAAACATTTTGTAGACGTGTATTAATGTGGCCGACTTGCATTACACAAAGCGCCAATCTAGGCAAATGACTAAGTAGGCAAGCACTTAAAGTCGAAATATAAGGTAGAACGGAGTGTGAAATGAACCAGAAAGCTCATCTTGCATCGGATGTCAGTGATCGGTGTGAAATGGGGTTTTGGTTAATGGTTCAGAATATACGATTCTTTGTACAATATCTAACGTCTTTAAAATTAGTTGGTAAAGTGTCTCATCTGACTATTGCATGTTCTTTGGTAATTAAACAAGTAGGAAAGTAGTTCAGGTTCGACTGTAATATACTCTGTACCTGCAAAAGTGTATGCTCAGTACCGCTACAGCTTTTACGCTGCGGTTCCGAACTTTATTTTGTCTAGTCCAATTCAAAAATTATTTTAAAGTCGATTTTAAATCAATTGCTTCATATTTTTAGAAACAAATCGATCTTTTCAATAGAACAGGCTTGTTTTAGACTTATATTCAAAAGTACATAGGTGGTTCGTAAGGGGCTGATCATATATATATTGATAATTATCCATGAAAAATCAATAAAACCCGCAATTTTATTCGGTAAAATTTGATTAATTGTAGTATATTGTAGGGTTTGTGGTGATTCTGAATGATCTTCTTGCGCCGAATACCAATCAGTTTTCCAAAATGTTTCATCCCTTCTAAATATATAGTTATTAAAGCTCAATGTTGCCTAAAATGTATATTTTTCCCCTTTTTAGACCCGTTTTATGGGAGTCTATACTTTTGCTTGCACATTCTTTGGTATAATCGTAAAGTTTTACATCCTAGCTTCAAGTAAAACTATACCAAATAGTTTTGCGATTTTCTTAAGCGAAGATGTACCACTTCGAAAGCAAGTGTTCAAAAATATTAAATTATGTACTGCCCAAAAGTATGCTAGGCAAAAGAACTGTAGTTAAATAGTCATTTGTATTGAATTCTTGTAATAGTTTCTAACAACATCCATAGAAAATCTATGGGCGGTACAAATTATGCATTATTTTAATACCTGGATTCCAAATGGCAAATCTCCGCGTAAGAAAATCATAGAAATATTCAGGATGACATATTTTAAAGCTAAGAAATAGTTAATTACGATAATATCAATGTGAGTCAAAACAAGTGAAAAGATTCCCTACAAAGGGAGCAAAAAAGGGTCAAAGTATGCATTTAAGGAACTTGATTAAACATTTCCGATACAGAGAAAACAGAAAACAGATGACTTAAATCATCTAGAATCATCGGCAACCCTTTAATACACTGAACCTTGTTGCCTAGTCTTCTTGTTCTTATATTTAGCAGCTTAAAGTAAGCAAAGTGCTCAAAATCTGCGTTTATTGTAATAATAAGACCACGAAATCGAGATAAAGTAGGGATTGTATTCTAAAAAGCTAAGAAAAGACATTAGAAAATTAAACTTTGGATGGGTGACCACCCAAGGACTTCTACTGAACAAACTGCACTAGCCATAGCATTAATACATGATCTATTTCGATAAAAGCAAATAGACATATTCAGAATGCTTTTAAATACATCAAGTAAGATGATTCATATGAACACAATGGCCAACATAAATGGTCGTCTATATAGCCACAAGAAACCTCAAATCGGAGTATCGTCATTTGTCCATAGATCGATTATTTTTTAATACCCTAGCTTACGATGTGAGTGGTTGGTTTATAGTATGCTAAAATATTATTCTGTACTTAAGATGAGACGAAAAAGTGATCGTTTAGAGTGGATTTTTTTCTGGGTTCTTTGATTGCTTTTATTGCTTGTAACGTAAAGACAAAAAAAAACCCGAATATTCGTTGATACCTTAACAAGGGATATCGGTTCTTTAATGCTGTTCTCTGTTATTACACCTCTCACGACTTATCAGTCGATGATCTCCTGCAAACAAATGCCAGAGTTTCTGGTTTAGGTTCTGCTGAGGCTTAAATATTAATATTGTTGGCTTAAAGCTGTTATTGCCAATTATTTTGCATCAATTGTGCTCTTTATGTAATTTTTGTTTTACATTTTCAAGTACAATCAACAGAATTTCTTTAACCCATGACCTCACCTATACCACAAACATAAGTTCTCATCTAGTAATATCACAAATTTGCAGTGTAATCGATAGGATTGATGAGATTTGTGGCAAATTCATTTCGACACACACTCACACTCACACACACACACACACACAGAAAGAGAGATGCGTACACCCATAAGCATATCACCTAACACAAGCAAAAACTTCATTATGAAGAGGTCTCGGCATAAAGCCCCGAGGGTGGCATTTGCCATTACATATGCATAATTCCTCTGGCCATTTTCCCCTTTTTAGCCAGAGGATGCGGATGCTGTTGTTGTTCGGCCTGGACCTGACATTGATATGCAATACCTTAGAGCGCGTGCGAGTGTGTGAGGCGATTTTGTGCATTGGCCCTTTTTTTGTTTCAAGTTTAAACAACAAGATGCCAGAAGTTTCTTCGTTTCCCTCATTTCTTTGCATTCCCATTTGCCGCTGAAGAAGAAAATGAAACAAACTCCAGGAAAAAAAGGCACAAAAATAAAAGAAACACACACTGTACTGTTTATCTGTATATGTTTTTGTGCACGAAAAAAAAAACAAAATAATTTCACACAAGGCTACAGCAAAACTGCATAAAGTTTTGTGCATATCAAATTACATTGAAATTCTCATATTCAAAGTTGTCCGTCGGCATTTGCAGTCACCGGACTTTGTTGAGGCCTTGCGGACAGTGACGGCGGCGGGAGAGGGTAAGAAAGGGGGTTTTTGAGGGTTGAACATACATTTCTAAAATGCGAAATTTCATTAAGGAATGATTTTTGAAACTGTTTATATTTATTCTAATTACAAACTGAAGTTTCTTAGATCTGAAACTAATTCCTAACATTAATTTACATCAAGGGCTGTCGCTCCGGTCATCCGTAGACTTTACTATCATTTCTTGGTTTGCAAACCCCTTTCCTAGCTGTCAACTCTAGAAACGGTTGGGAATTTAATTTACAAGAATTGAAAAAACAGCAGAGTTGGTAGCCAGTTATTGTCCGAAGACTGTTTAAGTCCCAATTTCTTTAGGCCAGGTTAAACATAAGGGTATTTAAGCTCTGGACAAGTTTGTTGCTTGCATTAACTAGAGCTTAAAATACTTGAATTTGTCAATGTCATATATACATATATTAATATCAAAATGTGGCCACGGTTAAGTTCGTTGCTTGATTACTTGCAGAACTCTGCTTTCAAAGAAACAGTTAAAGTAACTATAAACCCAAAACTTGTCATCTCAAAATCTAAAACCATTCAAAAAGATTACCCACTTTGTAGGGTAACCCAGGGTTTCATCAGGACAGAATCATTTGTCCAATAACAACAACTACAGAAAAAAAGAGATGAAGAAAATCAGGTAATTGCAGGGTGTTGAGTGAATAAGCACCGAGGAGGGCAAGTAGTACATTCATTCGGTCCCCCTTCCCTCTTGCCCCACACCTCTTGTCGACAGTCAGCCAATCTGTCATTTTTGTACTAGTTCCCCACCCCCCCCTTCTGGTTGTTGTTGTTGTTTTTGGTGCTTCTCAGGAATGCCAAATTACTCATACGCCACAGTTGACACAGTCGCTGACAGTTTCTTTAAATGTTGTAAAATGTGGCCCAGACTTTGGCATGGCGTGGCAATCTCTCGATACTTGAGACGTGGTCAAAATTAAGCGGTGCTGCCAACTTGCTGACAAACGCAAGTCGTCTAATAAGCAGCTTGTCCTCGCTCGCACGCCGTCTTCAGCCGCTCCGCCGCTCCGGCGTATCGGTGACAGTCGCGCAAAAGAGTATTAACAATTCGCACGATAAAAATCTTGGGGCCGGCTGCTGGGATGGTATCGATTACACGCCTCAGGTGCGACCTCGTCAGGCAGGCTGGCTGGCTGGCTGGGTTAGGCGAGGAGGGGCGGCGCAGAAGGTAACGACGCACGCTTGGCTCAAGTTCAGCTTTTGCCGTAATCGGAGGAACGTTTCTCTCTCTCTCTCTCTGTCTTACTTCATCTCATTTGCTGACTCTGTCTGGGTGTATTTTTTTTTTTTTTTATATTCTCTTAAATATCATTTGTCTGTTAATTTATGTTTGGTATTTAATTTCTGATTTGTGCGTTCGTTCAGTTTTCTGGCCTGACAGTTGCTCAGGGTTGAGCGGGGGCTGGGGGGGCAGCGGGGGCGTGTCCAGACAGTGAGAGACACAGCCTCCGACAACTTGAAATCCTAAACCGAAATGCGAATAAAAATCAATTAATTAAAAACTGAAATTGTATGCCATGAAGTTTGTTGTGGGATCTGCGACTCGAACTCCCTGCGCACTTACATACATTTCCATTTCCATTTCCATTTTTCCCCCATTATATTTGTTTGCAATAGGAGCCCAACGGATTTTGTGTTTTTTGCTTTTCATTTTATGCTGTTGTTGTTGTTGCTGTTGTTGTTTTTTTCCCCATAATTATTGCTCGTGTATCTTGCAGATAGATTTGCCAATTGCTGTGCTCAACCATTCTCGTGCTCTGACTGTTTTCTCTGCAAAATCTCAACTTACGAAAACATATCAAATTTTCGTTTTTATTATGAATCGTAATGAACTGACTTGACGAGTGTGACGGGGGCCAAGAATGCGAATGCATACACTGAAGGAAAGAATTGTGGCAGCTCCTTCAAATTGTTGTTGGGTGTTGGCTAAATGGAAATGGTTATCGAATGCAAGACAAGTTTCGGTATTGGTTTAATAAGTTTCTGCTCACAATTGTATGAGTAAAAGTGAGCTAATCGTATCTTTTTCGGAATGTATTTAGGGCAAGTATGGAGAGAAATTGAAAATATCAAAGTTTAAAAAAAGACATCAAATTTTTACATATCAAAAAAAAACCTTATACTTCATATAAAAAGCTAATTTGTTGTGTTTAGAAAACTTTATTCTCTTTCGAAATGTTTATTAGAAGAACTTTACTAAAATTTTCAAAAAAAGCCTTGAAATAATCATGATTCATTCAAAATTACTAGAAGGTTCGATTTGCACTTACCAGCTGAAAGTAAAGACTTACTACTACAATCACAGTCGATCGTTGTCTGTATCAAAAACAGGTCTTCCCTTCATTTAGTTGCACTCTTTAGCAGTTTATATCATGGCTAACTACTTCTCCAGCGAAAAGGGACTAGTAATTTCCCCGGTTCAACAAATAAATATTTAGCAGAACGTATTTCCTTGTCCCATAAGTTGATAATAGTAGAGTAATTCCGCTTATTCTTGAACCATCAACAGTGAAATGAAGTGAAATGAAGCCCATTAGTTGACAATAGTAGAGTAATTCCGCTTATTCTTGAACCATTAACAATGATGACATTCTATGCTCACTTTACAAAGGGTTTGGACATGTTTAAAGGAACCTTTATGCTCGATTCCCAGAATAAGAGCACACTCTTTCTTTTTTCTGAGTTTTTTATAACCTTAACTTTCTTCTCCGAACTTCGTACTAGCATCGAATGATGGCATCTCAACGCAGGCGACTGACAACCTCACGCAAGACACTGATATAATTCAATCCCGTTCTTAGATGACATTTGCATAAACTAGAGAGCGGGAGCGGAACAAAATAAGTAGAATTGATGGTGCAAAATCCAAGATGATGCAAGATCCTATCTGGGGCAAGATCCTCGGATCGATTCCCAGAGCAGACTAAGCTAAATTGAAAGCCAATCTGTGTTTCTCAGATGTTTCAACTAAACCAAAACTGTTGTGGATCTTCAAGTTTATAAGAAATATGTAGGAAACGAGGAATAAAGGAAAGTAGGGGATCTTTGTGGGATCAATTTCAGCTCCAATTAGTGTCAAACTTGGTTAAAATGTTGCTGATTTGGGGATTTTTTGTATTGAATTGCTCTTTTATGAGTTTCGCAAAGAAGAATTCGTTATTTTCGGGACTTAAAAAGGTGGCATCAAATCAATAACTTTCTGCCAGGCTCATGAATATTTGGGATTTCCCTATTTCCATTACCATTGGAGATTGATTTAAGAATAAATAGATTGAATGTCAGTTCATATCATAAAATCGACCAGGTAGATCATTTCACCCAAATTGTAGGAGTTGGAAGAATGAAACACCGAACTTATTGTTTGTAAATGCAAGTCACTTTTGTTCCAGTGGATCCAACAACAGCAACAACAACAAAAACAAGTAGTTAGCCACAATTTCACAGCTCAGTGGCGACACCTGCCGATCAATGAAAACGTAGCAGTCATTTCAGCTGCCGATCGAAAGTGACCCAAATAAACCGCAAGCCTTCTGATATCGAATGACCAAGACGTCTCCTTCTTTGCCCCAAAACTGATGTGTTTCTCTTTCTGCTTGTGTTTTTTTTCCAGGAATTCGCTCACAACACCATGAACGAGCTGCTGGGCTGGTATGGGTTTGATGGTGTCGATGTGGATCGCCTGGATCTGACGGCCAAAACATCGCGATTGCTACAAACGGCGGCTGCTGCTGCGGTGGCCACACAGCAGCAGCAACAGCAGCAACATCATCAACAGCAGCAGCAGCACCACCACCAGCAACATTTGGAGAAGGTGAAGCGGAGTAGCCTACTTCGGAGCAGTCGCTATCACAACAACAACAACAGCAGCAACATCAACAACATCAACAACATCAGCAACAGCAGCAACAATGGAAATAATACGGGAAGTGGCAGTGGCAGCAGCCGTGGCGGCGGTGGCAAGGGTGTTCTGCTCAATTGCAATAGCACTACAACAACGCCCTCGGATCATGATACGCGCAGTTCAAGGGAAGATGACTCCAAAAGTCCGCATTCAATTGGCAAACCGGCCACAACAGCGCAAACAATGCAAACGGAGGAGAAAATAGGTGAGCACACCGGCAGGAGTAAGCCAAAAAATCGCTACCAGCCAAACAGAAACGCCAAAAACCCACCCACCCAGCCCGGTCCCATCCTCCGGGGTTGTCTTTTATGCAACTTGATAAGTTCGACTTGTGCACCCGCTCTCCTATCTCCCATTAGTTCTACGTTGCACAGACAGGTTCGAAACTTTGCTAACTTTCAAACTCAACTCTAGCCGTTGATGCGTTGGCGGCTGCATTATCGAATAACAGATTCATTAAGACCCAAATATGGATTACAAAATGTTTGCCAAGCAATCCCCGTAGATGGTGAGGAGCTGGCGGGGAGGGGGTGGGGCCTTGGCACATGTGTATTAGGCATTGGATATCAAGGGGCGGGAGAGGCAGGCTAAAGGGCCCGTCTGGACGCTGTTGTCGAATTTCTAAGGGTGCTAATGAAAAATGTGTGTAGGAGATGCAGTTGATTTTGATTGATATATAATATATATATATAATACTTGCTTTGGTATGTGTAACCGGCAGGGCTCGGGTTTTAAATGTTTAGGATGCTGTTTTCAATCAATTTTTAAGAAATTTGAATGGTTAACGCACATTTTGGATAGCCTGCAAGTGTAAATGCAACTCTAAACCTGTAGAACTAGATATAATGGCTATAGATTGACATATATCCTAGCTAAAAGTGTTCTTCACACTCACCGCAAACAGAAGAAACTTAGTTTAAAGACTTGAGATGTGATGAACCAAGGCTCGTATCAAAACCAGCAGATCAGTAAGGGTAATACGATTGAATTTTAGGGAAATTCGAAGCAAAATTGTAATGTGGACCCTTTATTTTACAAATGTGTGCTGTGTGTGTGCGGCAGACCCTTCCCCTTCACTCATCTCACTTCTCTTCATTTCTCTGAAAATTTTGAACTTAACCAAAACTAATTGCTATCTTCTTGAACCCTCCGACAGACTTCAACAACTGCTGCTGGTGTCATCGTCCCATAGCCGAAAATGCTCCCGACTATCTAACCAGCACGGATGGACCGCGCTATTGTTCCGAATCCTGCTTCACCCAGAGTCGTCGTGCCTCCTTCAAGAAGGCCAAAACCTGCGATTGGTGCAAACATGTGCGTCATGCCGTTAGCTATGTGGACTTCCAGGATGGAGCCTCCCAACTGCAGTTCTGTTCGGAAAAGTGCCTCAATCAATACAAAATGCAAATCTTTTGCAATGAGACACAAGCGCACTTGGATATGAATCCACATTTGCGTGACCAGGGACTGGAGGCGGGCAGCGAAGCGGGCTTGATAACACCGGATCTGTGGTTACGTAATTGCCGCAGTCGTTCCGCTTCGCCAGCTTCAACGGTATCCGTATCGCCTGGACCCAAAAGAAGTTCACCCTGCGATGAGGCAGCACCACCGCCGCCCAATAATCCCAGTAAACCCCTGATCTCAGTGGCACCCGTGTCTAAATTGTTGGCACAAAAGAGTCCGGCGGTGCCGCCGCCACCGCCAGCTTCGCTGCAGCAGCGCCATCATCAACCCAAGCTCGGACGTCGCAAGCGCACACATCGTGGACCCAACTCCATGACGGTGGAGACAGTGGCCAGTTTGCTGCAGAAACAGCAGCCGGCCACGCTCAGTGCAGACTTTCCGGGCTCCAGTGTGCCGCTACCTCCACTCTCACCCATGCCCATGCCGGAACAGACTCCGCCGCCTGCGGCTCCCCATGTCAGTGCTCCACCTGCTCAATCTATGGGACGTGGTCCCACCTCTATACCGCCCAGCTATTTTGCAACGCCCTCGAATGGTGTGTTGGGACACCCGTTCGGAGCACGCCCACCGCCGCATCATTTTATGCCACCGCCGCCGGGAATGTTGCCCAGGGGATTTGTGCCACCATTCGGACCACTGCCCCCACAAATGCCGGAGATGGGCTTGCTGGGCGCTGTGCCACCTGTGACGGTAATGGTGCCCTATCCCATTATTATACCGCTGCCCATACCCATACCCATCCCCCTGCCGGTGGTAGACTTCTACAAGGCTTACCTGACGCCCGAGCAGCGCAAACGCTATGACGACGAAAGAGCCACCAACAAGGAGGAGCCCACACCGGAGCCGCTGGACTGCAGCAACAGAACCAGAGCGGAGCCAGAAACAGAGCCACCACCGGAGAAGGAGCCTCAGCCCGAGCAGGAGGAAGCTGCCGAAATGACTGAGGAAGAGAAACCCATACCAAAGACAAGTCCATCTACAGTTTCGCCCTCACCGGCATCCTCCCCAGCGCAGCACTGCATTGTGAAGGAGACCACCGATGCGGAACCAGAGCTGGACTCGGCGGAACAGAAGTTGCCCAAGCTAAAGATCACACGACTGCAAACCAAACGCACCCTCATCCAAACCAAAGAGCCAACCACACCCACATCCCCAGTACCGGCCGCGGCCGTATCCATCGCCTCGGCCTCATCGGAATGTAGTCGTCCACTGCGAAAACGGAAACGCATCATCGACTGTGACTTCCAAAAGTTGGCGGCGCTGCGTGATCTGGAGGCAATGGATAACCATAGCAGTGGCAGCAAGGACGACGACGAAGTGTGCAATATAACCAACAAAAGCAATGCTAAAACTAAAAAATAATTATACATTTATGTAGCTGGTAGTCCTTATCCATTAGTAGCCTGTATTTATCTTATGTATGGTGTAAACGGAGTCTCGTGAAGAGCAACAGGAGGAGGGGGGGAGGGGGAGTAGGAAGTGCACCAAGTGCAGCATCCGAATGGAATTTCAATAAATAAACTAAATTATTTAAGTCCAACGATGTGTTGATGCGAGAGGGAGGGAGTCCGCGTACTACTTCTTGTTCCCAGAACGTGGGTATTCCAGTGATTGAGTGGCACTTGAGGGAAGAGATGTATCTCATTCAAACTCTACTTTTGCACCCATCTTCCTCTAAAGTATGGTTTAAGTATCAACGATTGTGGACAGAAAATAACACCATCTGTTGGATCAGATTGTAAATCAACAGTCAACTCTTCACTTCACTCCCATCTGCCTCTGCGAGTTCAGATTTAGGCATATTTATTAATAGATTCTTATTAAGCTACAAGAATTTCGGTGAATAATCAAACTGTTTGCCCGCCACGGGATGTAAGTCAGTCGCTGCGTGGACAGACCAGCGTATCAAAACACTCAACACACTTTCAACACTTACAAACTACGAACAAGTCTCTAGACCGATTGTCCTTCATCTCTCTCAATTGTACAAATCCCACAATGAGATTTGGCCATCCATGCCAGCGGCAGCCATAATGGGAGCACGCCACAGGGCCACCGGTTGATGGGAGTAGGCCAGGTCCATGACACCGCCCTGTTTATGCTGCGTTAATACAGCCAGGGGACGCAGACTCTTCCACGAGAAGATGCGTATGCGTCCATCCCAACCGCCGCTGGCGAAAACCTTCTGATCTGAACGTATGCGTACACAATTGACGCCGGAATTCTTAATGCAAATCTCTGAGCCGCGTTGCAGTTGCATGGACTGTCGCTGATAGCTAAAGGTGGTCAGCTTATCCGCTGTGGTAACAAAGAAATGTGTAATTAAAGGGGCTAATTTGAGTTACTCTAGATACCTACAGGCTCCACCCACTAGGCCACGATTGGTAATGGGATCATAGTCCACTGTCAAGGCATCAGCAGCCAGCTCTAGCACATCCACCATCACACCCGAACTCAAATCCCAGGTAAGAAAGTGCCCAGACTCATAACCGGCCAGCAGAAACAACTGGGAGGCACACTCGAATGGCTTGAAGCAGGTCACGCTGCCCAGTTTGGGCAGCTGGGGATCATCTGGCACCAGCATTTGGGTAGGTGCTGCCGAATCTGTGACATGCAGCACCCCAATGGCCGACTCCTCGCACGGATAGAAGAGCAACTGCTCGTTGGTATTATTGGAATTGGTATGCAGTGCGGTGCGACAATAACCCAAATGGTTACCCGCTATGGTACGCTCCCGCACATAGCAACTGTTGCTGATGGAGAACATGGTGACGGTGCCGCCCTTCTCCTGGGTAACCAGGCGATCGGGTGTGTGATGCAGATTCGTGATGGGCTCGTGGCCCACATTGAAATGCAACGCCGAGCGATTGGTCTGCGGGGGGGGAGGCAGGAATGGAATACATATTGAAAGAGTTGAAAAGCCTGGCCCACCTGTAAGTCCCAGAGGAAAACGCTGCCTTTGAGTGTGCCTGCCAACAAACGTTCGCTTTCGTGGAAACACAGCGAGTTGACCGCCCCCATGTCTGGAGATCGTAGACTGAACACTGGATCTGGTGGTAGCACAGCCATTGCCTTAATATTTCAAATTAATTAACTTAATTCGCAGTTTGTTTTTGTTTTCGTTTGCCAACGAAGAAACCTCTGATGTGTTAGAAGGAGATGGCATGCCAGCTCTTTGAATAGAGATGAGAAAATGGTGAGAGCTGAGGAAGAACGTGATACGATAGTTGGTAAAGTCATTTTATCTATGGGAAATTATAAATAAATTGCATTTAACCAATTGTGTAGTATCTATTCCTTAAGTAAGTGCTAGTGTTTAGGCCAATTTAAAAGGTGTAAGTCAATATTTTCTCAAATTAGTTGGCCAATCCATATTTTCTCATTTTACTTGGAGAAGCAAGCATATGGCACATATATTCTTAGCTAAGCTCAGATTTTCTAATAGGTACCAACTTAATCTTCATTTATAAACAACATGTTCTGTATTTCACTGTTGTCTTTAATAGGAATTTAGCTCACGCACGCATCTCTATGCCTGCGCCAACAGCTGTTTCCATTGACCACAGTCCAACATACAAACGCTAGAGGGAGGCCGCTGCTTTAGCTTGCAAAAACTTTCACCAGGGGGCGCCATCTGTTGGGCGGGTAAAATGCAAAGTTTTAAATTCAACCACCAAGCATTTCAGTTACTAATATCTTATAACAACATAAATGTGTTATCAATTGAACTTTAACTACCAACTTACAGTTAAATATCTTTAAGCCACCAAACGCTCGCCCCAGCACCAACAAAAAGCCCCAACAGGCTTTAATGGACTTTGCCGATGTCGTTGCGTTCGGCCGGCCTAGACGTTAAGGCACAATCATAAAAAGACTTGTCAGTTGGTGCTGACCAGAAGATTGTGGCCCAAAACAGACCGAGAAAGATCGCAAAAAAATACAAAAAAATACAAAAAATAAGAAAATAAACATGCCATAAGCTCGTTAATCAATGCTAAGTTGACAGTTTTAAGTGGTTTTAGTAAAAGAATCGCAACAACAAAGTCGGGAGACTCCTGTTGTGGCCGTAAGGCTTTTTTTTTTTTTTTTTTTTTTGAATGATTTACTGAACAGAATAATAATTTTTCGGGTGTCTTAAAATTATGTGCGAATTTGCAAAAAAAAAAAAAATTTATTAAGTTTGTGGAAATGTGTGCACATAAATATGCATACATCGGCGGAACAGCCAACTTACAGTAATCGAAGGTGTTTGGCAAGAGAACTCGGGAAGTTGGGTTTGAAATATCGGGGGCCGTTTTCTAATTTACCATATAGGGTTATCTGTCACAAAAAAACTACAAATAGCAGAGCAAACTCTTAGTTTATTTGACACATAGCAGCTATGTAGAAGAAGAGAAATCTGGCCAAAATTGCAGGTCAATATACATTTCTAAGTGGTGTCATTTTTCTAAAATATACTTGAACTATCGATCAAACAAAATTGTATGGCCAGGAGAATATATATTGCTTACTCCACCTTTAAGAATTACTGAGAAAAATGGGACACCATTAACATAACCTCATCTCCTTCCTTTACCTCTAAGTTTCAGTCAGACACTTCTGTAACGGCAAGCATAATTCATTAAGGATGGGAGCTACATCTTAAAATAGATAAGTGTGGCAATTGTTGTCAGTTTTATCATCAGTAGACCTCGCTTTAGGCGGGAGACTGGCATAAGCCTTTCTTGGAGCCGTTTTATAAGCGGTTTAGTGGCATATCTGGGAAATTATTAAGGCTTTAAACTGAAAATCTCACTTTTCATAGAGCTTTATCAAAGGGCTAAACCCAATCCTATGGATATTTCAAGTAAGTAATTGGTAGGTTCATCAACCAAATGTTTTCAAAAGATTTTTGTTGATACATTTAGTAACAAACCTGAATTTTTTACCATGAAAAAGAATTCTGCGAATTAACTAAGACTTTTCTTTTCCATCAATGCCTCATTCTTAGATAGAAATTATAAAGATTTGTTAATATTTTACATTTTTAACAAAGATATGGTTACTAAAATTCACATTTTGACCATTCAATGACAGATTTCGTATGCATTCAAGATTGATTTTTGAACTTCTATGACATTTTCGTATTAAACAGTTTCTTAGCTTTAAAATAAATGGGACCAAATAGTTCTTCGATTTTGTTGAGCGCAGTTATTACAAAAATACCTAATTTGATGGGTGGCACACTCGTCCCATTTCGACTTGTATTAATCACTGAATCCTAACAGTTCTAGTAACAGAATGGTACTTGGTTTGATTCTGGAACACTTACTATCTTTCCTTTCCTTATTAAAAAACTAATCAGAAGCTTAAAAGATCCTCAAATTGTTTTGAAAAGCTAAGAAAATAAGTCATATGTCCTGTGGTTGATGTTTTTCAAGAATGCTGGTTAACTTCTAAGCTAAAACAGGCAAGGGACTTGAACAATTCTTATATGAAATCAGCCAGTAATTATTTGTAGCCAAAATATACATAAAAATAAGTCTTTTATTATAAAAAAACTCCCAAAATTTTCGAAAAAGAAACTAGAAAATATTTTCAGTAGCCAAAATTTTCTAAATTTGGAAAAAAAAGATAAAATCGGTGGTCATCTGCAAAAAGCTCAATTAAAATAACAAATTTCAGCTAATAATAGAACTATTTGCATATCAAAAGGATACTATTTGACCTAAATATAAATAGAACTATTTCCATATCAAAAGGATACTGTATTTTGTCCTAAATATATGGAGTCGATCATATCAGCTTGATATTTTTTTTGGATGAAATCCTATTTGTTACTTAAAATACCCTAATGATTCTAATCATTCTGATCTTTCTGATCTGATCATCTTTTGCTGTGCAGTTTCCACGTGTTACCCACTTAAAACAACAACAAAATTCACCAAGTTCAAATAGTCCAAACTCAAATATAACTAGTTTATGTTAAAAATTTATACAAATTTCAAAAATCTCAATTTCCCGCTTGCCTCCTTTGTGTCACACCTCAACGGGCGGCTTGCCACCAAGTTGCAGAAACCAGGAATACGCACATATCCAAAAGTATATACCCACAACTGAGACAGCCAAGAGGTTAAACAGTTAATCAACATGCATAATCAGCGACTTACCCATAAAAACACTACATAAAATAATGATATATGAAAAATATCCAGCATAGTCGGAGCTACGATTCAAAAAGATCGTTGTCAAAAGAAAGTATATAAAAAACATGAAACGTAACAGGGACATAATCAAATAGGGAACAACCCACATGCGGTGTGACTACAAGAAGGAAATGAATGATGAATCTTAAGTAGGAACACGAAAGTGGTTGAAACATACCAAAAAGGCAGAAACTATCAGAGCAAAGCAGCAGAGTATATGCAAGCCGTAGACCACCCAGCAGAGTATTCTTCGGGCATCAGTCTCATAGGCAGACCAACCTGTAATGAAAGTTTAGAGAGGATGGACTTAACTTAGTCCCTTTGTTAGCCATAACTTACCAATAATTGCCAGTGCATTGAGGGAGCAAAATGTTAAGTCTACCATGGCCAACATCAAAATGCCCACCTTCATCTCCATGCAGAAGCAACATTTTTTCACAATTACCATGATTACTTTTTGGGTTTTATCCAAAAAAAAAAAATAAACTAAGAAATTTCCAAATATTTTGTAGATTTAGAAGTTATTGAACAGACAGAGTAAGGCCAACTGGGTATACAAGCTAAGCCAAGCGCCAGTTTAACCATATCTTTTAGAGCCATCAAATCAAAATTCCAACACCTTTGGTAGTAATCCCCCCATTCCATGCAAGATTCATGAACCCTGCGCGTCTTAATAATGAAAACTCAACACATAAAGGGGGGCAAGTAGATGAAGCTCCATTAAGGTAGCGCATAAATAAGCTCTCTGTCCTTTTGTGTGTCCCTCGATCTCTCGCCTCCGTCTCGGTCTCCTTCTCCGTTTGCGTCTCCCATGATCATTTAATTTCCGACTAATAATGACAACCATATAAAGTTATAGGTAGCCCCAGACTCTGGAATGAGACTGTTTGTCGCGTGATAACTTCATCTTGTGGCTACAGAAGGGAACGACGAACCAATCTCAGCGGGGGCAGTTGGTGTCCTTACTCTCTTTTTTCATTTTGAGGTGGCGGCCTACACCAGAGGGCAGCTCTGTCAGCATATATCAAACTAAAGCCTGATTAACTATCGATATGTGTGCCAAATGGAATTCCTTAGAAACCTGTAGCTTCGGGCCAAAAGATGTTGCGTCTGCGATAGCCGCAAAATTTATGACTTCATTAAGGTAACAAGCTAATATGTTTTCCAACTGGGCTGGGCCCGGGTTATTGGAAACGTTTAAGGAGTTTTATGTGCTTGACCCATTTCAAATGGATTACCCGGGCAACAGCACCAGCAACAACGGCAACGACATGCATAAATAGTTTAAACGCCTCACTTCGAGCTGGTCTTGGACTTGAGAAGATTTATGGACTTGTCGCTCCTCAGCTCCGTTTCCTGGGTGCCATAAAAAGAGCGCAGCCAAAGCAAATGAGTTCGACATTTTAGCCCTTTTTCGGAATGAACTTTGCGTCGGTGGCCGGCAAAGGGGGGGAGTGGGTGGGGGGTCTCCTACCATCGGGCAATTTAATAAAATCATTATGCAGCTGTCAAAGCCAATGACATTTGAGGCGCGGTGGCTGCTTGCACAAGCCAAATACTTTATTGATTTCTGGCGGGCGTTTGCGCAACTCGCCGTCCACAACCAACGCCAAATCCAATTCAACCATTCGAATCTGGGTAAACATCTTCACCTGCTGCGCCACTCGTAAAATTTGGCCAGCTGACGTTTCAATATTGTAACCAAATAACCAAATAACCAAATAATCCACACTGGCCAATGCGAATGGCGCCGCCAGCTTTTGCATTTGTTTATGGTGGCCAACGACGCCAAACATTTTGATGATAAATCGCCAGAGCTGCCATGGCTAATTACGCACAGAATGGCCGGAGCAGAGTTCGTGTTTGATTTTGATGCCAATTCAGCACGAGCATTTGTCAAAAGGCCTTAAGCCGGTTCGCAATGAGCCAAGCATTGAGAAAAAAACGTTAATATCTAACGAGCTGCAAGTATTTGTACTTGTCAATTGGCCACCAGAGGATTTCGAATGCTTTTCGATGCAATTATTATTGTCGTGTGCCTAATTAGGTGTAGGATGGATTAGTAGTCATTAAAATCCACTTGAGGCGGCTTACGTGATAATTTGTTTTCAATTATGTACATTTTTAACAGTACATCAACGTCTGCGCATGTATTTACAGAGATATCTATTTGAAGTTGAAATCTTGAATTTGGTATTGGTTTCGAAACATTTAGTATATAGAGTTGAGTTTTGGTTAAGCTTTTATGAACCATTTTTAACTTCTTTCATTTAACTTGATCTGGATTTAGAGTTTGAGTCTAGGTTGAACCACCAAAATATCCTCCAACCCAGAGAGCTTAAGGGTCTCGTACCCCTGAATAAACCTCTGCCGATATTGATGAGAATTGTAGTTCTGAATATCACAGAACTTTCCACAGAGATGCATTTTATAACAAAAACATTGTGCAATTCTACACAAAGAAAATAAAGGTTATGAAAAAATATCCATTGCATGATTTCCCGTATCCATTTGGGAAGAATGTGACTTGAATATCCTTCTAATCATCCAACGAATGCTGAAAATCATCCAATTGATGTGAAAAAGGATTATATTTGGGATGATGTATCAGCTCCGTTGGATGATTAAAAGGATATTAAAGACATATCCGTCTCAAATGAATCTTTTTTCTCAGTGTGGCTTTTATATGCCCAATTTAACAAGAGTTTTTGCAATTTGCATGATTTATGATTACCTAGTTTTGATCCCTTTAATGCCTCTCCTTCAATGCAATCTGCTGCCAAGATTAATTCTATGACTGACCAGCTAGTTAAGATAGGTTGCAGCTTGCTTGTTTATATTATTTGCGTTTCGTGCTTTCGCATATATCCCTATGCCAACTTGTCATTTTTTGTGACAGATCTGTCCCTTTTTGAACCGATCTAGCCCCACAAAATTGCAGAAACACCTCATTCCCACGTCTAACCTTGTTTATGCTCTCTAGGTACACAGAGTACTTATGTTAAGCTGGTTTAAAAGCATCTCCGACACCATAAAGATTAAATATTCTTAATCAGCCTCAACAGCCCAGACCGTTAGATCAACTGTTCACTTGCTTATCAACTAATCTTAGGGCATTGTGACCATTAGCCATCATTCGCACATATTCCAAATAAAGGAACTAGTCACTGAACAGCTCTCTAAACCAGTCACAAAATGAGTTACTAAATAACTCACTGAAAAAGAGTAACTAAAATAAATAGAACAATTGAGGAAGAAAATGTACAACTCAACCCTAAACAGGAAGGAAAAGTATCGTTTTCATTTATATTTGCATTTTCCCCCAACATTGTTTTGAGGGTTGTTTCTCATTTCATATCGACAGCATCTTCATTTATATATTATATTTATTCCTTAAATGTATCCTTAAAGGAATACTTAAGAAATATTTAGATGAATTTGCTGCTTCCTTTTTGGAAAGCTGACTCTGCCCATGTGGTTTAGCTTGTACTGACGGTTAGTCATGCAGTGGCAGTGGCTCATTACCCTGTGACACACCGAAGTGATTTTGTCCTGTACGGCTTAAAAGTTATGTTAGCACTTAAAAACGAGGTATTTACATCTGCTGGTTAATTAGTCTCTACAGTTTGTACAGCTGGTGTGGGGGCCAGGTTCCCCGATTAAAACTTTGCTGAATGTTCCAGTATGCATTCAATTCTTACTCCAAGAAGTTCACAACACAGCGGACTTTGCCTGAGCTGCTAAAGTCAAACGTAGGAAAAAATTTGAATCAAATAGAATTCCCTCTCTCTTTTCGTCACTTTTGTAAATAAACATACCGAATTACAAAAGTTAAATACATGCAGATTTGCTCTTCGAAACGTATGATAGATCACATACGCTTATTGATAGTCGTATGGGCTAAGATGCCGGCATTTTGTGTTTAAGTTCCGGAAAGAAGGAGAGGGAGTTGTGAGTTGGAATGCCAGCGAAGGTGAGAGAAAAATTTACCCCTCCCTCTGCACACTACCCTCCTGCTCCACACTTCCTTGAGTAAATCAAGTAGTGTAAAAGAAGTTGTTTTAACTTTGATTTTATCTTCTGTGTGTGGGATGGACCCAAATAGTGATATATAGCAATGCTACATGTCATCTGTGGAAATGAGAAAAGTAAACGATCTACATAGACAAGCTAATGGACAGAAAATGTCTGTCAAAACGTGTAGAGAACCTATATTTTCATGAGGTTTTTATACTCTCTACCGAAGGTACATGGAGTATTATAAGTTTGTACAAAAGTATGTAACATCCAGAAGGAAGCATCTCCGACCCCATAAAGTATATATATATTCTTGATCAGCATCAACAGCCGAGTCGATATAGCCATGTTCGTCTGTCCGTCTGTCCGTCCGTCCGTCTGTCTGTCCGTATGAACGCACAAATCTCAGAGATGGTAAGAGATAGAGGTTTGACATGTATGGGACATATGCTTCTTATGTCTGCAGGCAGATCAAGTTTATTTTCAATTTTGATCATGCCCCCTCCCGCCCCCGCCATTTAGAAAAAACGTCATATCTCCCACAGTTTTGAAGATAGATGGCTTGTTTCTTCTGGACATATTTAGTAGTAAGGATAACTTATCGATCAGCCAAAGGAATGGTGAAGATTGGATGAACGGTTTTCGAGTTATGATCAAAAAAATTTTAAATTCAAATTTTCTTGGTACAGAGTATGTTATAGTCGGGCTTGACCGACTTTCTTTCTTGTTTGAATAATATGTTTGTCTGTGTATAGAGTATCTATATGCTTTGTCTTTCCTACAAGTTCAAGCCCATTCATATTGGCATCTTGCATTATTTGTGGTTCGATCAAGATCAACTCAAAGTATTGGAAAAAAAAGTCCTGGAAGACCCATTAAGAATTGAGAACACGCAGTCTGCTAACAACAAGTAACTCAACAATCAATTGCAGTCTATGGAAGAGCTTTTTAGTAGCGGTCTAGCAACATGACACTGTGGCTGGACATAGAAGCATTCTTCAATCTACAAATTTTGCATAGCCCTGCTGTGTCCGGTTGGGCGTCAATTGCCTGTACAGCGGATAGAAAGCAAAGGCGCCTGCCAACCCTCGGCTTATTTCTACTTACTTACCTTCAAATTCATTCACTTAGTTTAGCGAGCTCTCTTCCAAAAAACAGGTGAAGCAATTCAGATCTGAAACTCCACTTAATTATAACACTTTCAATATTATCCTCCGCTCCAATCCCTTTCCCTTTTTGTTTTGTTTTTTGTTGCAAATGTTTTAACCATTGATAAATAACTGTCATTAAACGCTTGGACATTTTCCCATGGCTCGGGCAAATTGCAAAATCAGCTGCAGCAAATTCGCTATAAATAAAAACAGAAAAACAGAAAAAAATGAAACACATTTAAATAAATTTGCCAAGTGCGCATAACTACTTATGCCTGCCTGGCGGCTCCACCTTTGCCGATCTCGTCGTCGTCGTCGGCGACTCTCAATATTCCACCAATATTCGTCGAACGCTGTGGCAGGCTCGGGGGGGCATTTAGCCAAGTGTCAGTTGTGAACAAGGTTAGGCATTTGGGGGCGTCCCACGTCGCCGTCGGGTGGGTGGCTTTTAATTAATTTGGTGCAACTTTTTGCACCGGCACCGGCAAACCCAAAGCCGGGGTCTGCGCCGCCGATGTGGGCATTTATCAAGACAATTGACTGATTGGCAGTTGGGTGCATTTGCATACATTGAGGCAAAAAGGCAGCGATTGAGTTTCATTTTTGGCCGGTAACCACCTGTCGGCGGGCAACGCTTATGATTAACTGTCAGGCCGAAAGTTGATTGTGATGGATTTATTGCTGTCAATTTGACAAATCAATGCAGCAGTTGTTGGCAGTTGGCAGGGCGTTCATTTAGATGTCGAGTTGAGTTAATTGAAAAAAGCGGCTCAGGCGGCTGTGTAGAATCCATGCACTGGGCGAAAAGCTGTTGAATTGATAGTTTTTTAACTCCTTCTCCTGCATTTTCCTGACCAGTTTCTTTACCGACTACCGTCTGTCAATTTATGGCAACCAAAAATATTAATTTTCTCATATATCTTTTAGCGGTGATTTTGTTTTGCAGTTGGCTAATGAAATCGTAAGTGCTTTTATCTCATAAATAGTTGCCAGTTGGGTTTGGTTTTTGTGGCCGCATACTCCGACTCCGAATGCCAGTTACTCCGGTCTGTGCAGCATTTAATGAGCCATCTAAGCGATTTCAATGACATTTTACCAAACCAACATCCCCCCCCCGCGGCCCAGAGTCCGGCTTACGTGACGTATGCGTAACGCTTGAGCTTAACCCGCCCGATAACCCACCTAAATGCGGTCAGATTTCACTTTCGACAACGGCAAATCACATTGACATCCGCTGAGGCATTTGAAATATTTTAACGCCATTTATCAAAATGCCAAACAGAATTGCACTCAGCTACTTGGCGGGCCAGCTTGAGTCCTGACTGACAGCTGCAACCCGGGCATTGTCAATCAGCGTCAGTCGGGCCACTTTGGGTTTGTGTCAGAAGTTGGTTGGCCAAATGAATTATACGCACTTCAAAGTTTCCACACAACAATCATCAAGCAACGCCCCCACTCGCACACACACACACACACACACACACACACTGTCATACTGGCATATACCAAATATCAACGACACTTCTATGCCCTTTTGGCCAGTTGACTCTGCTCCGACAATGAATAATTCACTGACAAATTTAGCTAATTACCAATATTTGTTCATACAATTTTCCACTTTATCAACTTTAGTCAATGGAAATGTTGTAAATGTTGCTGAAAACTTACAAAACTTTTTGATATAAGCAGCCATTTTCCATGTCTCAGAGAGATGGGGATATAGTTTTACTGCTAAGACGACGAAATATTTAGTTAAAGAGTACCCAAAGTCAGTATGGTTGCAGGTAGCTAATATTATACATATAATACAAAAAAGCTCGGGAAATAAATGGCATTTTCTGATATATATAAGGTTGTCCCAAAAGTCTTGCGGTATTTTTATTGCATTTTCAATTGTTCATCAAATTGGTTATAATAATGCGATTTAAGTCAAATATACGCCGTTTTGTTCGATGACGAGTTCCCAACGAGATGCCAACTTCATAATGCCCCTCTTATAGAAGCTCGCTTCCCTATTGTCAAAAAACTCGGAGAGCCAATTTTCACAGGACTCTCTTGTGGCCAACTTCCGACTACCAAGGTGGTAATCGCTTGGTGCGAGATCCGGACTATACGGTGGATGCAAAAGAACCTCCCATCCGAGCTCCCGGCGCTTCTGGCGCGTCACCAAAGATGTGTGTGTCCTGGCGTTGTCCTGATGGAAGACAATTCGGCCTCTGTTGATCAAAGATGGCCTCTTGTGCATGAGTGCTGCATTCCAGTGGTCCAGTTGTTGGCAGTACATGTCCGAATTGAGCGTTTGGCCATAGGGGAGCAGCTCATAGTGGATGATTCCCTGCCAATCCCACCAAACACACAGAAGAACCTTCCTGGCCGTCAATCCAGGCTTGGCCACCGTCTGGGCAGCTTCACCGCTTTTCGACCACGACCGTTTGCGCTTCACGTTGTCGTAAGTGATCCACTTTTCATCGCCAGTCACCATCCGCTTCAAAAACGGGTCGATTTTGTTGCGATTCGGAAGCGATTTCCCTTAGTCCGATTTCTCATATTCTAAATAGCCTACGTGTCAGTTAAACTCAAATTATGCTCTCTTTATGTGACAGATAGTTCTATTTTATCCAGGGATGCAAACCGGTTCTGAGCTGAACCGGTTTTGAACCGAACCGAACCGCTTATTCCCGCTGGTGAACCGAACCGCAAACCGAACCGGCTTCCTTTCAGAATTTCTGAACCGAACCGAAAACCACAAATAAAACCGGTTCGGTTCGGTTCAGTTCTCTGACGAGTTTTAACGGGAATTGCTTTCCTCTAGCCAATGATTTTGATTAATTAGGAAATTTGAATCGTTTTCCGAAGATAATTTTCAAACATTTCGATCGACCCTTTACATATTTAGCGTTGTCGGATCGATATAACTTTTAAGGATGACCTGAAGAGAATTTTACAAATCTTCTGCAATTTCCCGCCGATCTCTTAATTTACCTGTCATCAATCTAAATTTGTTTTTTCATTAGACAATATTTACAATTTTCTGTGGTACTTCTTAACCTTAATTCAATCTTAATCTGCCAATAAATAAGGGCAAAGTCCTGGAAATCCGACATAATAAACTTTGCAGATTGCTCTAAGGATTTTAAAGATATTCGAATGGATTATAGGAATCAAATTTCAAAAATGATCGAATAGCCACTTCACCGAAATCATATTTTATGTGCCTTTGTGAGCCTCTGAACCGAACCGAAACCGCGGTTCATTTAACTCCAAAAACCATGTATTGAACCGAACCGGCGGTTTAGAAACTGTGCGAACCACTGAACCGAACCGGTACTTATTTTCGAGTGGTTTGCATCCCTGATTTTATCTCTAAAAGATGAGACATCGTCCCTAAATTGAGCATATAAATGGTTTTGGAGTAGTCCGAGTACTGGTTGCTTTTCCTAAGAAATGCAGAACAGTCTCCATTTGTACAGCTGCAATAGAAGTTGTAATATGTGTATTGTTCAGGGAACCCATTTGGCATAGCAATGGGTCCAAAGGGGTTTAAGTTGGAGGGCGACTTGTTCTAACCTAACCCATTGTCCCTTTAAGAAACCTACCTTAAATCTAGTTCCATTTTTGCTAAATTTGTGGAAGTTGTAAGGCTACTTTGGGCTTGTATTTTGGGCAGAGAGAACCTAGTGTTCTGTTCCTTTCTAGATGCATTAGTGATAGATACAGAGCCCCCACTGAGTGTCCCCAACATACCAAAACTTCCTACTCACTCATTGCAATAGTAAAAATAAAGCCAGATAATGCAAAACAAAAAATAGCTAAAACTTGAGTGTCAATAATTATACACATTAAACAAAATTATATAGTAAATTCCAATAGAAATTTTTGGATAGTTAATGTTTATGCGCAATTGAGTATAGTTTTGAGTACCCAACCAATGAAAACCGACTCTTCCAATGCCTTGGCTGACCTTACTGATAGTTTTGCTTTGAAACATTAAATTTGGCCAGGCTTGTTCAACTTAAAGCAACTAAAGTTTTTTTGTTTATTTTTTTTTATGTTAAACGTTTTTTCTCGTTAATGATTCATGAGGTTGTTAAAAACTTGCATTTATTAAGACCTTCCTCCTGGCCAACCATGGGCATTCCTTCAACTAGACAGACCAACTTTCGCCACACTTAATAATTCAAAAAACTATTGGCATTTATTGAACTTTTGTGCAGGGCCTCCCCCCCCTTGGGTGGAACTGGGTCAGCTGCATCTCTGGGGCGTCGTATAAACGATTGTCGGCCACAAATTACAATAATTAACAGGCGCATGTGGAAGGTGTTTGTGTCAAGAGATGCCTGGCAGCTGGGGTAGGCCTCGCCCCTTCGTAACGCTGATGACATACAATTTGCTGGCCAGTTTATGAAATCGAAAATGCACACATAGAAAGTGGCCGCCACCCGCAATCGAAGGCAATCAATTAAAATATCGACGTCTATCAGCATTATTATAAATCAAACGATAACATAAAATTGACACTAAAGGCGTTTCGTCCATTTTTCATGCCGGTTGGAATCCAACCAAAAACTATAAAAAAAACAAAAATGGTAACAAAACTGGCCCGAAACTTTGTTTTTATGCAAATTTCATTTGCGGACGAGAAAAACTGGTCCGGTCAGCAGGCAAAAGTGTTTGCTGCTCTGTAATTGATCAATTTCCGTTGAACAGAAACTGAACTGATTTCGTACACCGAGAAAAGCAGAAAGTCAAGTCACTCTCCGCCCTTGAAATTGTAGTAAACGCATTTAAATGCAATAAAATTTCGAAATTTGGTGTGTTTTTTCTTCAAGTGTAGCCCACACCCGCATTGGAAATGTTGGTATAATGTGATGTCCATTTGATCTTAAACTGATTTAGGGGGCTTGGCTAATGAAATGGCGCTTGAGATTAACCAACGATTTGTGTTTTCACCCACAATATTGTGTCCATCTACGGGGCCAAAGTTATGATGACAACCTTCGTCACCCCCCCTCCCCTCCCCCTCCCCTCTCCACTCTGTGTCACCCACTCTCACCTTCCACTTGATTGCACCTGGGCGTCCGCAGCAGCGTCAATCAGACGCACTCAACAAAAGTGCCAATCAAGTTCGAACAAAAGGACCCCCCCCCCCCGCGCCTACCTGTAATCCTGGGTTTGTGTGAGCCTGAAAATCGAAACCATGTCTCTTTGGGGTGTCAATAACATTGTCCAAGCGAATGCCTCTGGTGCCATGATACGCCGCCATCGATGCTGTTAAGCTCCGGGTGCAGGTTCGCCGTTCGTTCCACACAAATTCCACTTTAATTGCCCGAATTAAAGTTGTAAATCATTATGCTAAGTGCCCTTTAATGTCTCAAAATGCAGCTCATTTGCATCAACTGGAACTGCTCCGAAGGAGCAAGCAGGTCTCCGCCCCCCCCCTCCCCGGCAATCAGGCAATCATTTTTGATCAGACAGCGGGAGCAGTTGCTGTTGGGCAAAAGCCTGTTGGGCAGCAGGAACTACTTTCAATTATCAATTATTAAACTTAATATCTTCTTCATCAGGGGGCCAGGCGATGTCATCCGCCCTAGATGGGGCGCGAGTGTTAATGTTTTAATTTGAGTTACCAGTTCGATCTGTATATAGTATATATACATATAAATATTTAAACTTGTGTTAGCCGCATTCGTTTGCCGCATTTCTGCCCGGCTCCAGCGACGTGCGCATAAATCTTGCACGCATATTTAAGTTGATGATGTTAAATGGGTATACTAAAAATACGAAATATGCATGCCGTATGCAGGCAACAGTTTCATCCTGTTTGTATGTGTGGAATGTGCCATGGCCAACACCACAAAACGGCAACAACAGCAGCAACAGCAACAACAGCAACAACAACAACAGCAGCGACAAGAACATGGCGACATTCATAAACTAAAAACTGTGCAAACGAACCTCCTCCGTCTCCTTCCACTGCACCACCACCAGCTTTTGGCAGGAGAGGAGAATGGATTCAGGGTATCGACAAAAAGGCAACAGCCCGTGGGTTGAGGGCAACAAAACGTTCTGCCCAAAAAGGAAATCAACCAGGAACAATTCCAGTTTCAATATCTACACGAATTTTTGTATACACTCACACAAAAATATAAGAAATTCTAAATAAATACAGAAAAATCTAGTTTTAAAACCAGAGATGTAGGAATGATTTGGTCGACTCTTTTAGTAGTTTTAGTTCAAACGATCTGCTTCTGTGATTCAGAAATTTTTGCAGATTTTTGTACAAAATTTTTCAAACTATTCATTATTCAAATAACTTCTTCATCTTCTTCTCTGGCCTGATGTAGTCATCAAATCCGATTTACGGTCAAGGCCTCCCCGAACCGCTTTCGCCACTCTCCTCTATCTTGAGCGACCAAGCTTCGAGATATCTTTCGTCACTTGGTAACCCCATCTCAGCTTCGCTTCCAAAAATCTTTCGCACTCCATTTGTACATCTGTTTTGCTGGAGCTGGTACTAAGAACTGCTTCTCAGCGCAGGATAATCTAAAGCTAAGAAGAAAAGACAGTTTTTTCTACGATAAGTAGAGGGAAAAAAGCGATTGAAAAATCGGAAAAAAGGGTAGGGATTTTCATATTATTGATGTAGTTTTAAAAATGCCTTAACTGAATGAAGTTCCTCGTCCTCATCCTTGTCGTATACATTTATTGTGCCTTATAATGGGGGGTATCCTATAATCGAATCGTTATTATGCATATTAAATTTATGGTATTATGTTTCAATTACAATCATCATCATATTGACACTCAATTTTCCCCAATAACTCTTTAGCAATGTCTTTCATAATGGGAACAATGCTTTGTTTTTTTCTGAGCAAAATGTGGCGAACCGAATATATATAAACTTGTCTTAAACAATGCTGACATAGGGCCGTTTTCTAATCTACTACATAGAGCTATCTGTTACATAAACCTGCAAATAATAGAGCAAAATCTGAGTTTATCTAACACATAGCAGCTATATCAACAGAAGATGAGAAATCGGCCCATAGTCAAGTAGCCTGGAAATCAATAAAATTGCATTTCACGAAAATCTGAAAAGATCAGATCAGTACCTTAGTTTCAGGTGCTTTAAAAGACAAATTCAGAAATTTATGCAGCAGTTTCGAATAGATTTCTCCAATTCAATATCCATTTGCGGCATTTTAAAGTGCCTGTCGAACTCGTATCTTTGATACAAATATCTTAAAATCGTCTACTTGAATTATACTAAGATCAGTGTCTGGGGGAATGATACATTTTCTTAGTGAGTTGTTAGCCATCAGTAGACCGCCGATTTCATCCTAATAAGTTAAAGTTAATGTAAAACAAAACACTATATGATGTGCTGACTTTTTACGTTAATAAAATTACAAAAACTCTGAACTTAATTCCAAGATGACTTAAATAATTATTTAATGAATTAAAAGGACAGCAAACAATAAAATGATGTTAAAAAAAATATGTAAAATTCACATTTTTCCGGGATTAAAATCTGTTTAAAATGAGAAAGCTAAGCTAACTTCGTTTGTGCCCAAGTTTTTATATATTTTCAAAAAAAAATACTCTTTTTCCCATTTTCCAACCGATCGTTCGTATGGGAGCTATGAGATATAGTCATCCGATTTGGCCAAAAATTTGTACAATTATGTGAAAGCATGTGAAACAAACAAATACAAAATTGTAGGATACTACCATTAAAAACAAAAAAGTTTTTCTAACTAAGACTGTTTTTCACACCTATCTTTTGTATGGCAGCTATACCATATAGTTGTTCGATTTGAATAAAACTTGGTAGAATCATAAAAAAAAAACATAGAGAATCTACGATTACAAAGTTTGGAGATGTTTCCATTGAAAAGAAAAAAGTTTTTCTCACTAAAACTAGTTTTCCAACCGATTGTTCCTATGGGAGCTATGAGATATAGTCATCCGATCCGGTCGGTTGCGACATATTAGTAGTGAGCAGCAAGAAAGAAGACTCTGTGCAAAATTTTAGTTCGATAGCTTTAAAACTGAGAGACTAGTTAGCGTAGAAACAGACGGACAGACGGACGGACAAAGCTCAATCGAATCAGCTCGTCACCCTGATCCTGAAAATATATAATTTATGGAATATTTCTAAGCGTTGCTAACTTTTGGGCACAATTATAATACCCTTTGCAAGGTTATAAATATGCAAGATCCGCTGTATGGCATCAATGGATGCATCAATATGGCAACACTTTTATTTACTTTAACAAATGTTCGGATTACGTTTAAATATCTAAATTTTGATTGAGTTATTTCGGCTGACGGTAGCGCTGTTGTTTTAAGCAATTTGATTTGCCGAGATTTGAGACTTTCTACAATTCAGTTGGCAAACATTGAAGATAATGTATGAAGTTTACATTAATACACAAAGATTTAGACGAAAATATTTCAAGTTTCCAAACGAATTCAGTTTTTCTCATTGGCCCAATCTCCCAATTTAATAAACAATACTTAAAACCCCTCTCCAGCTAACAGAAAAACCATACCTATAGTCATCATACCCCTTGGTAAGTAGAGTAACCAGCGATTGGTTTTCCTCAGCCCAGCTTATAGTTCCTTCTTCTTCTTTTTTTTCTTCTTTTTTTGCGTTTTGTAAATTTTTTATTATTATTTCTTGGCATGTTTTCTTTTTGCTTAACGGCGGCAGATTTGAAAAGAATTTTTGCTCGCAAATGAAATTGTTTCCTGTTAAAAGCTAAAAATGAAAGAAAAAAAAAAACACAGTGTATATATCTGGATATATATATATATATATGCAGAGTTGGGGACACGGTCATGGCACCGGCACCTGCACCTGCCGTCGCAACGATTGATGAAATTAAAAGGTATAAATAAAAATCTTTTTAATGGACTGGGATTTGGAACTTAATTTTTTAATTAAACAAGCCAAACAAGAAGGAGGAGCGACCAAGTCTGTCTTGGAGTGGGAGCGAGAGCGAGAGGACGACGACGACGACGACGACGAGACATTTATGCAAAGCAGAAGCCACTTGGTTGGCTGTGGGCCACTTGTGTGGTCTGTCCACGGTCTGTTGGCTGTGTCCGAAGGAGCAGCTACCTCGGGGCTGTGTCTGTGTGTTTGCCTTTTCTGTTGTGGCCAACACTTTTACTACCGAAGCGGTGGTCGGTCATGGTCTAGTCTAGAGGAGAGACCTAACATGTTAATCGCTGATACCAGAACTTGCGTGGCTACCATGTCAAATGTCAGCACATGTGATTTGTCAACTGGGATGTGCAGCCTTGGTGGTCGTCTCTCCCATTTTACATTTGTCGCCAGGAACCACATTTGTCATTTGCACTGGTGGTCCCACCTCTTAACCAAAGGAATTTTGCTGTGTGAAATGGAAACCATTGAGAGCTTCCTTTCGATCAATGGCAACTGCTATACAAAACTGAGATTATTGACCACAATCCTGGAAATAGCTTAGTTTGTTAACTTCATTTAGGGAGAGAAGAGAGCTGAACTCTCAAATACTTGCCAAAGGGAGCAGTAACAGAAAAATGCATCGTATTTCAATTTGAAAGGATTAACTTTTAGTGATTAGAGGGACTAGAAGGGCCACTTTGTGCCCATCGGCAGAGGGCCTGGACCTTAGAACATTGAAAGAAACTCTTCTCCCCCAAAAGAGCAACATGGGAATGCCCTTGGCCTTTTTGCTACCTGGCTGCTAACTTGCCGTTTGTTCCAACCTAAGACTAGCCATTATTCTTATAAGTCAAAGTACAGATAAAATCTACCTTTTTTGGTCTTGGCCTTTACGGGTCACTGCCTAATCGTGAGGCATGCAGCACGCATGGGCGTTGCTTAAAAAGACTTCAATATGCACCAAATAGGGCAAATTTAAACCCAAGCTCTTATTCTCAACTTAAGCCTAATTTCAAAATCGTTTATTCTCTACTTTAATATGAAATAATCTAAAATTTAGAATAAAATGGAATGAAATTTGAAAAAAAAGGTGTAAGTAATATTTTTTACATGTACTAACTTTTCTTGTTTCTGAAAAACTTCTTAAAATTTCTAGTTTTATTATTTTTTAAAACCTTCGGTGGGGCTAAACACGAACTTACATGACAACTTAACCCTCTTAGTAAATCCTCTCAGCCCCGCGCTGTTAGAGATGCCTTAGAACATTGAGGTTGCGAGTTCAAAACTCACTGGAGACAGCATTTGGTAGAAGAAGACTTTTGAATGTTGGCCATCAATTTCTACTTAAAGTTAAGAATGCAGATTAAAGTGAGGCTACCTGCTCTCCACTGAAGTGAAGGGAACTACAGCTTATACTATGCAGTTTACAGCATAGTTTGGTTATCGAAATGTTAAGTCAACTGTTGAAATTGATGGCAAAGTCTAAGGGACACAAAAAACCGAAGGTTCCAGAACCACCTACGAGAGATATCCCCTTTTGTGATCTCATTGCATTTTGCTCTTTCCCTATGGCGTAATATCATCTCGAGCTGGACAACCCCGAGGACCCCATTCGGTACTCCCGAAAAACAAAGCCTGTCTGGTCGAAAAGGGGTCTTCCCCTCCCAATGTGGTGGTTGTGCTTTGACTTCTACATCGAAGAGGATTTGCTTATCAACCGGGTGCTGTGAATGGCAGAGGTTTAAGATAGCCCTCGCCCCCCACACCATAGCCAAATAGTCATACCTTACAGAGAGCTTTATAAATTGCTGCCTGGGGGAATCGGGTCTCCTGGGGGAAGCTACTCTGAAGTCTCCGGTCAATCTCATTGTATCGTATAAACTTTTAAGTGCGGTTTTATTCCTACCTATGACAGGATTCTTCAACTAAGCCAATACAACCTTTCACAGCTAAGCGGCACATGCAAATGATACAAATTTTCTAATTTTGAACTAATAAAAAATACAAAATCTTAACGATATGAAGAAGGACAACTTCTGGTTTTAAAGGATCGAAACTAGAAGCCCCGCAGCAGTTGCTTTAATAAGGATTCTATTTAAATGATTTAAGGACAAAAGTAATGTGAATTGGTCAATAAGATCCAGCGGGTTGATTAAGTTTTAACAGCGACCAACACTTGTCCATAGATACTGCAGTTTACATAAAGTTTGGCTTTTGCACAACGCTGCCTTAACTTTCAAAGAGGACGCCAAATGGCAGAGATGCAAGTCACTCGGAAATAAGGTGTGGTTCGGTTCAAGTGGTTCAATTAGTTCTTAAGGGTTTTCAGAGCGGTTCAGGTGGTTTATTTTATATTATTATTCAGAGCTTGCTTTAAACAACATATTATACAATACTAATTTTTGTCTTCTATGTGTTTTAAAAACAGCATTCGACCTAAAAACTCCCCAACCGAGTGGGTTTTGGGTCGGAATTGGTTAGTAAAAAACATGGAGTTATTCAATATATATTGTTTCTATCTAGTGAAAATCCATTTCGTGGTCTACATAGAAAAATATTACCAAAATACTGTTAGACTCTGGCTTTTGAGAATTATGCAAGAAGCTTTAGAGTCGAGGAGCTATAAAAACAGAGACTGTTATGGGTAGGGATTTTATAAGGAAATGCAATCCAAGTTTTGCCAGATTTACTTTTTCCACTCTTCTGCACATTTTAGGAGTCAGTCGCACCAAAGAACAGCTGAAAGTCGGTAGACAGTAGGTCAACATTTTGTGTCAGTCTTGTTGAACCGAACCGAAATTTTGGGTTTCGAATAGGTTCGGGTTCAGCTTTAATATCTAAAGAGGGGTTCGGTTCAAGGTGCGGTTTATAGTAAAATAAAAGTCGGAATTTCGGGTTCGAACCGGTTTGCAGCCCTGTTATTCATACATTTCATGAAGGACTTTGCTGGGACTATTGCAAAAAAAGTGCTCCAGAAAAGCAGAAACGACTCAACTTGGCAAAATCCAGGCTATGCCACATTCTTACCATTTGTGTTGTCTTCTGTTTGCTGATTCTTCGCAAAAATATTACTTTCGTTTGGTTGAAGAGTGCAGAACATGAATCCCCAATCCTTTCCACCCTGGATTGATCACAAAACAAACTGCTTTGGTTTTTTTTTTTTTTTTTAAATTTATATATAATTTTTATTTTTATACCATTTCTCTGCACACGTTTTGGTTAACTCATAAAAAGCAAGCTACGAAAACGAAAACCAATCGGGGGATGGGGGCTGGGGGCTGGGGGGTAAGTGCGAAACTGAAACAAGAGAAGTGAAATAATAAATTGGCAATTTGTGTGTTTACTCAATTTATTAGTTTTTTTTTTTAATACAAAGAAATGCAATTAAATAGTCGTATATGTTGATACTTATAAGTAGAAGCTATATAGATCGATAGTTAAAGAGCAAGAGGGAAGTTGAGAGAGAGAGAGAGTGAGAGAGAGAGAGAGAGAGCGAGAGACAGAGAGTGGGCGGGGGGGGGTAGTGGTGTTATACATGGGCTAAACAATCGGTTTCCCTTTCTTTTGTTTTTATACATAAATAATTACAGTTAAACATATTACAATTTACAATGCAAAATGGTAAAATTAAATGTAAAATTAATTAAAATTAATAATTAGTTTAGATTGAAATCAGGGTGCAAAATGAATTTACAAATGACAAATGACAGGCTCGTTTCGTTTCGTTTCGTTTCTTGTTTGTTTGTTTGTTTTTGTTTAATAAATAGTTTTCCGTTTTTGTAAAATTTCGTTTTATATTACAGCAACGCGCATAAATATAAGTACAGTAGTTCAGGGTGAGTGTTTTTTTTTTTTGTTGTTTTTTTTTTGTTATTGTTGAATGCTGCTTTCAATGCCTAGTGTAGTTAGGTATTAATAATTCTGGTTTTCAATTGTTTAAATGTTTCGTCTTAAGTACACACTAATTAAATTTTCACCTAAGCATTTTGCTTTAACCTTTTTTTTTTGTTTTCTTTGTTTGTTTGTTTTTAATTTACATTCATACATATTGCTACATATAAACTTGACGCTTCAGTTTTTTGTGTTTTTGTTAAATTTTGCATATTTGGTTTGCTAATTTGTTGTTTGAACTATTTACTTTAAATATATATATTTGTATATATATATATATATATCATAATATAAATATATGGGAAACAATTATTTGTTTGGGTTTTGCCTTTTTATGATTTTCCTTGTTTTTTTTGTTTGTTTTGTTTTTATGTATATATATTTATTTTTTTAAATTTACTCGACTATGTAGAAAAGCAGCAGTTTTAGATTTTTGATTTACTTGACTTGAATTAGTTGCATATTTCATTAATAAATATAACTTTTTTGTTGTTGTCTATTCAGTGTGAATTTTGGTGTTAATAGCATTTTTGTTGGTTTTTTTTTGCTTGATGTGAAACATTTTAGCTTGGCTGGAGCTAACATTACTGGCAACATGTTACAGACAATGTTGCAGTTACATTGTGTCATCAGCAATTGTGGCTAATCAATATTGCTCGCCAATTTTTATTTAAATTTTGGCATTTTTTTTTTCAATAAACTGGCACCCAGCTTACTTTGTAGTGAGCATTAGCCATATTTCCCCACATTTTATGGCATTAGCAACATTTTAACATAAGCTATGTTAAGGCAGCTTGGCTTAAGCAACATTTTTCTAGCAACACTGCTTTAACTGCACTGCGGGGTGTTGCAAAAATCTTTAGAACATTTTGCTGGACTTTGAACGAAGCTGTAAGGACTTTAGGTGCCAATTTTTACATTTTTGGAAAGAAAAACCTTAAGCATTAAGGGCCTTTTTCCCCATCTGCCACATAGAGCCATCTGTTACATAAACAAATACACAAAATAAAAGCGTAAAATCAAAGTTTATGCAACACTTAGCAGCTATATAGAAGATCTGTAATCAAATCTTGGCCTTTAGCAAATGGTTTTCAATCTTTCAACTTTTGTCTACAAATCGAATAGCCTAGCGTTCACATATAAAGGCAAGTAGTTTAAATTAGAAATGAAAATACACAAGGCTGCTTCAGCAACATTTAGGCAACAATGTTTCAGCCGATCAATGTGTTGTCAGCATTGTTGCCCTGTGGTAGAAGGCTCTTGTGCAGACTTTTGCATCTATATTGAGTGCCACAGGATCTCACACATCATTTTCGGCTTAACCCTTAGCCAGCTGCTATAACATGTTAGGGGAAAAAACGGCTTAACAGCTAGATTCTTGCATTGCCCACATCTTATGGCAACATTCCTGAAGCAGCATGTGTGAAGGAACTGTTACGGCAACACTGTTGCCGAAGCAACGTTACTGCAAGCAATATTGCAGCAACCAAGATGTGTCCAGAATGTTGCTTACACAAAATCTATTTGTAGTTTGCTTATCATTTTGTGGTTGTTTTGTTGAAATCAGAAAAAATATGCATGCGCAGAGCTTGAAACCAATAAAATTACATGGTAAGGGTTTTTTCCCTTGTAAACAGCATTATTAATGCCTTGTCAACATCTTATAGCAACATTTGTGCAAGAACTGTTACGGCAACACTGTTGCCGGTGCATTGCTATTGCCAGCAATGTTGCAAGCAGCATTGAAGTGTTAAGAATGTTGCAAACACAAAATGTAATTGTAAATGTTGTTGTTGGGTTGAAACCAGAGAGTGGGGTACCACAGAAATATGTGTAAAAATTTGAAAATTTGAAAATTTTGTTGGAAATCCCAGCCTTGCTCAAAATGTTTCACATCAAGTACACCAATCGCTTAGTTTTTTGTTTTTGTTTAAGTATTTGCTTAGTATTTACTTTGCATTTGCTAACTTGGCAATCGAAAATTTGTTGCAATTCGTTTCCTTTTTACCGACTCCCTCTCTTCATTTAAAAATTCTGCTTCTGCCTTCTTACAAAAATTCGGTTTGTTTTTATCCCCGGTTCCCAATTAATCCTGTGTGCCTAGTAAAATTGATTTATTTTTGGAAGTGTTTTGCTGTGCGAATTTGTTATCGTATGAATTTAAAAAACGTTTGCTCTTTTTTTTTGTTTCTTCTCATTTTGTAGTTGTTGTTGTTGTTGTTGTTGTTTACTAATTTGTTGACTAATTGGCCTTACAAAAATTTTGAAAATATATTTTATATGCAATATATTTGTATTAATTTTTGTTTGCTAATAAATTTAATTGATTTAGATAAATCAAAGTTGCTACTTGATGTTGTGTTTCAACGATTTTTATTAAGTTTTTTATTAGTTCGTAAATAAAAATCTTATTGTCTTTTCATTTATAACTATGTAGCAGTTCTGCGAGTTCTTCGTCTTTCGTGTTGAAAATGGGCGTGCTGTTAGGCGTCGTCGGTGCAAGTTGCATAAAAGTTTCTGACTGAGTTAATTGCTGTTTGGAGGTATGCTTGAACAAGTAAGCAACGCTCCAAATGTGTGTATATATTTTGTTGTTTTATATATATATATATATATATATCTATATATATATAGATGTGTGTATATATGTATCAGTTCATTATAAATTTCATATAATTATCCCTTCCCCCGAAAAAACACCGATTGTCGTCCTCCTACTACGCAAATCTTCGCTGGCCACGCAATTGCATCCTCCTCCGCTCGTTATTGATCTTGATCTTGGCTATGCGTATGGATTCGGGTAACACCGAAGTGGGTGAGGTGGCCAGATAACCACTGACAAAAGTCAAACGGCTGTTGTTGCTGCTGGGATCAGTTTCCTCCAGTTCGCCCTCAAATAGATCGGGATATACACTGATATTGTCCAGATTATCAATATCGATATCACCGGCCTCGTTACGTACATAGGTCAGCTGATGATAGGGTGTGGCCAATAGTTTTTGGGTGGATTTTCTAAGTGATTTCTTGGTTGTGGTTGCTGTTGCTGCAGTGCCAAATGTTGTTGTTGTTGCTGTTGCTGTTGCTGCTGCTGTGGGTGCTGCTTCGGTTAAAGTGTTGTTCAGATTCAGATTGCTATTGATATTCTTATAGACACTGAACAGTTTGTCCAATAGGCTAGGGACTACGACCACCTGCTGTTGGTGTTGTTGTTGCTGTGTTTGGGATGTGTTGCTGTGGTTGAGCACTTGTTGCAGCGGTGTTTGCTCTATGACCAGCTGAGAGGTTGCTGTTGTTGTTGGGGCAGCGGCTATGAAAGAAATGAACAAAATGGAGGGGGAAATTTAACTTGGGTAACTTACGTACGAGGGGAGTTTGATTACTCACTTTTAAGTGGCTGTCCTGGCTTGGAGCTTGCTCTGGTCATCGATGTGGACCCAACTCCCTTAAGTATTGCCAGCTGAGAGGTAGAGATGGTGGCCGCTGTTGCTGCTGTTCTGAATGTTGTTGATGTTGCTTTGGTTTCTGCTGTTGCTGTTGCCGTAGCCGCCGCCTCTTCATCTTCATACTGCAACAGCTCGGTATTGTTGCTGTTCATTTCGGTTGTGGTGAGAGCTAAAGATGAGGACGAGGATGAGGATGAGGATGAGGCTTCGGTTTCCAATTCAGTGATAAAAGTAGACCAGGCATCATAATTGCTGCTGCTGCTGCTAATACTGTCATCTGTTGCTGTTGTGCTGCTGCTACTGCTAAAGCTATCTATGGTGGACCAGGTGGACCAGGGATCCATGCTGGTGCTGTTAAATGGATCCTCAAATGCTGTGCTGCTGCTGCTACTATCGGACCATGTTGTTGGCGTGACTAGCGATTGGTGTTGGTGCTGCTGCTGCTTCTGCTTGCGGCTCTTTCTTCGTCTGCCCTTGCGTTTGGTGGCCAATGTTGTTGTCGTTGCTGTGGCTGTTGTTGCAGTCATTTGTTTCGTTGGACTAGCTGTTACTCGTTGTGGTTGCTGCTGCTGCTGCTGCTGTTGCTGCTTGCGTCGCTTCTGTTTCTTCTCGTGCTGCTGTCGGCGTGCCAGCAGCGAGGGATCATTGTGATGGTGACGCACCTGATGCTGTTGCTGTTTGCTTTTGTTAGTGCTACTTAAACTATTACTACTATTGTTAGAAATATTATTATTATTATTATTATTATGGCCATGATGCTCATGTTGCAGTTGCAACTTTTGATTTTGGTTATTCGATTTGTGGCGATTGTTTTTGTTGCGCGAGCTCGCCTGCTGCTTTCTGCTGTTGCTGCTGCTGTTGCTGCTGCTGCTGCTGCTGCTATTGCTGTTGGCCAACATTGCGGCCATTTCGCGGCATTTTGGTAACGTATGCTGATGGTAAAACTGCTCGGCATCGATTTTATTAAACATATAGCAGGCATCGTTGACGCTCTTCTTGGGACCAACGGGCTTACCTCGATGCGTAAAGCCGACACGTCGCTGCAGATCGACAACGGAACGGAACACGAAATAACCGTGCACTATGGTCTCGTTGAAATAGCAGGTAGCTCGAAGTTCCCTCTGCAATGAGATGGAAAACATGAGTAGAGTGGAGCTGCAAGTGAAAAGACACTTCATTTGCAATTTATGAGCTGCATTTCCGCCCAGCAACCCGTCCCCAACACCCCAAAGGTGAGTGCGAAGAAACTACACACACACACTTTCGTCAATAGTTCCCATCGAGCAAACGTGTGTGTGTGTGTGTGTGAGTGTGTGTGTTTATTTATAAAACACTTGAAATTCCAAAAACGACAAGCAAATGAAACGCGGCTTTCGGCTTTGTTTGGTGTGCGTACCCTTTGTCTTTGGGTATATTCGGTTGGGAGAGAGTCGCTAAGATGTGAAAAAGATATTTAGATCTGCGTTTTGAACACATTGATACCTAAGCCACGATTTCTTAATGTTCGGTTAGTCAAACCGACCTGAGTTTCAGCCGAATTCAAGTGTCTCATATTGAGTTTGAAGAGAACCGAGCAAGAAACTTAAACGCAGACTTGTGCTTAGTTTATATCTTAATCTCTAGTTTAGTCCCAACATGTTTCTCGATAGACCAACAGCTGATACCAACAGTTTGTTTGATTGTCTTGTTAAACTGTGAAGGCCTAATTATGATACTGTCAACTTTGTTCAATGAGTTAGGCTGACAAACAACATGGTAAATTATGTTATCTAACACTAGAGTTCAATCCAGCATTAGTCGGACACATTAACAGGTATCAGGCATTGTTGACAGAGTAATAACAACTGTTGAAGATGATATTTCATGCCAGAGGCAACTAACTTGCTCAACTCTACTTATGACTTTAATGTGTTCTACGTTTCTTCGGCAGTTCTATCCACAAACTTCAGCAACAAACTCATCTCTAAGTCTCTGCCTAGCCTCGGTCTTCTGTCTTGCTGTTTGAATTAACCAAATCCACAAGCAAATGTTCCTTTAAAACGGAAAATTTGTATTTTCTTGGACAACCCATTGCAGCAAAAGGTATTAGACGACTTCGGGTGAAGGTGTCTTTGAAAAAGGCAAGTAACTTGCACGTAAGTAATGTTCTCTCTGAATGGAGAGCCTTCTAGACTGAGCTAGGACCTTAGTTTTGATGACACAGCATACACCTAATCATTCCTCAGAATGGTTCTAATAGAGAGATTGCGCAGAACCCACTATCCCCTTCCCTCCTCAAACCTTTTTCCCTTTTATAAGGCATTACATTGGGAAACAAGTCGGTCAAGCCCGACTATGGCATACTCTGTACTAACAAAATACATATATTTTGATGCTGCAGTAGCAGCTGAAAGCAGCGCTGCTACTGCGCTGCAGCAGCGAACAGTCTTTTGATCTTAACTCGAAAACCGTTCATCCAATTTTCACTATTTCTTTGGCTAATCGATAAGTTATCCTTATTACTAAATATATACAGAAGGAACAACCCATCTATCTTTAAAACTGTAGAGGATATGACGTTTTTTCTAAACTGCGGGGGCGGCAGGGGCGTGGCCAAAATTTAAAATAAACTTGATCTGCCTGCAGACATAAGAATCTTATGTCCCATACATGTCAAACCTCTATCTCATACCATCTCTGAGATCTGTTCATACGGACAGGCGGACATGACTCGGCAAGTGATGCTGATCAAGAATATATATATACTTTATAGGGTCGGAGATGCTTCCTTCTTGATGTTACATACTTTTGCACAAAATTATAATACTCTGTGTACCTACGTTACAGAGTATTGAAAGGCCTCTGGGTGATCTAGTAGGGTATCCAAAACTTCGAGTATTTCTTTCTCCAAAGCTGTCAATTTGTTTGCGGCGCGTGTGGAAGCTGCGTTTGCCAGCTTAAAAAGTACGCTTTGCTATCAAAACTCGCCATCTCAGTGATTTCCAAACAAAAACTGGAGCTAAGATCTTTGCAGAAAAGAACGCAATTAAATGTTTGCCATATTTGGGGCTCTATAAACACTCTGGTGACTATGTTCAACAGCTTCTCAGCCACAGCGCTTACAATTGATTGAGTGTGAAATTGGGTCTAGAGAATTGATTCCACATAACCTTATCTGTCATCGGGCCATTCATTAACCTTCATAATAGTCTATTATAGTTTATGGCACCAAATCACCGTCATATTTGCACATTAATTCAACATGGATTTGTTTTTTTCTGTTGTCACTTGCTAAAGCGAAAGCGTTCAGCAATCACAAGTGCAAGTTTGTGACCTCAGTGATTTGTTTGTATGCGGTTTAACTGTAGAAAAGGACATTGAAATATTTTCGCAATTACCGCACGACATAAAATATCGCATAGGAATATTGCCGTGTCATCAGATTGGTTGGTTGATTGATTGATTGATTAGATATATCTATCTAGCTAGCTTGGCGTATTGTTTTTGTTTCCCAAGCGCAAATAACTAATGATTTTATGCGAGAGCCACACTCAAAAGCCACTCAAGTGACAAATCTGACATTGAATCGAATCAATCTACTAAAACAAACTGTTACAATGTCTCACATTTCCATTTCAGTTGAAATTGGACGCTTATCGAAAGCATTACGCATACGCCGCGTGAACAACGGAATCTGTGCCAAACTGTTGTCCCAATAATAATTGCATATGAGATTTTTCGACAAATTTTTTCTGTAATAAATATTTGTTGTTTTCTTTCGCTGACAGAATTGGTGCAACTGGGCAGCTTTAACAGGTTTTCCGTCCGTTTATTTATTTACCCAAAAGCCCCCCCCCCTCGTAATTTATGCAATTGTTATTGTCGCTTAAAATGATCGTTTGCATAAAAAACCATTATGTGGAACATGTCATAAATTATAGTGTTTGTACAGTTAGTTTGCATAAAAAAAATAGGGGAAAACAAATTAATGCCACGGCGGCATTTTCAAGTACAAATGCACAATGCAATCAGAAAAATGGTTACAACGGGCCTTGGTTATAAGTGTAAGCCATATAATTATGGTTATTGCCGTGATTCAGCGCCATTGCATAAGCCGGCGCTGGCCATAAAGTGTGCGATTTCAAATGAATTTGCAAACGGATGGTGCATACTTTTGGGGACTTACCATGCCAACTAATCTCCAATTGTCGTTGAAACACAAATATCTTTGCGTTTCTTTTGCGTAGAGTGCGATTTTGAATTCGTTGTTCACATAATCCGGGAGGCCGACTATCGTTATATTTTCTGTAAGAAATGAAAAGATGGTGGGAGGGGGGGGGAAATGGTTAATCTCTCCAGCTTAATGGATGGTAAACATTTTTTAGGATTTTTGTATATTTTTTTTATTATAATTAAACGCAAACTTTGTTTGCTACACGTGTGTCTAAATAAATTCAAGTTTTGCTAATCATAATAATCAACAAAAGAGGGAATTTGCCCATGTGGATTTGAGTTTGGAATGTAATTAAAACTAAAAGGTCAAACTGAGTTCAGCTAAGCAATAGATTTGATACCCTTTGAGATGAATTGTTGGCGTAGAGCAAATGACAAAGTTGGTTAGTCACAATCAGGCTAAAAATATACCCAAATGAGAAGTACAAAGCGCACAGCCTTTGCAAGTGATACTTATTACACAGTATTAGAGAGGGACAGTCACATTAATGTCTAATTCATTCAAATCTTTTAAACTTCAAGGTTAGTTGGAAAGGAACTCTAACTGGATGTGAAATTGTAGATATCAGAGCTAGCTAAAGTCAGGCCAAATATACCAAAATGAGAAGAATAAAGGACAAGTGATATTCTTTACTTAGGGCAGAGTTTCCATCTTCTAAATAGCTGCTATGTGTCAGATAAGCTTAGATTTTGCTCTGTTATTTGTAGGTTTATGTGACAGCTAGCTCTATGTAGCAGATAAGAAAACGGCCCTTAGTATTAGAGAGAGACAGTCACATTTATGTCAAAATCTTTCAAATTTTCAAATCTGGAAGGGAGTTTGTATGAACGTTGGTATATTTGATTGCTCCAATCGTATATTTATGCTTTGCAACCGCGATTTTTCAGTGTGAATTTATAAATAAGCGGTGGGCTTTCAAATATTTCTGTTTCAGGGACGAACTTAGAGGGCGAAAAGAGTCACTGTGCGCCCATCGCTGCTTTAAATTGTAAGGTTTTCCTTGTTTAAGACATTGCAAGGATTGTATCACGATTTGGTTTGATTTAACCATTTAAAAAAACCTCAAATAGAAGCTATGGGATGATACATGTCTCTATATATCTACTCATGGACCAATTTTTAGTTATTATTCACTTTAAAAGTGGACGAACTAAGAGCGTTTCTTTCTGGAATTAAGAATGCGTTTCTTCCCAGAGATAAGAAGATATTTCTTAACATTAAAAGATAGTTCTGAAAATCAACAAAATATATAAATTTATATTTTAAACTTTATACCCAACTTACTTACTTTTGGAACTAACCCTCTTCCAAAATCAGCTGATCTAGTTCATTAATTTATAAGCTTTGAATATAGAAATCGAAAAATCAACCCTTAAAGTTTCTACAATTTTTGCAAAACAAAAGATGCTAATTTCTTCAGTAAGCCATTCAAAGTTCATTGGATATAGCTTATCTTTGGCCTGCCTAACTGCCAACTGACAGCCATGTTAACCGCAGTAACTGTTACCGTTTGTTAAGATTTCAATTCCACATTCATAACTGGTACAACTGCTCATCGTCGTCATCATCATCATCATCATTGTGAACCCAACCAGCGGCTTCCTACTCTCCCTCCCTCTCCTCCCTCCCTCGGCGTGGCAAATATCGCAAAATGCCTAGCGCAACTTTTTTTTGCTAAGGAAAACAAACAGAATGTGGAGAAGGAGCGGCGGAGCTGCTAAGTGCACTCACAAGTGCAAACTTCAGTGTAGAGTTCTCCTTCTCGCGCACATGTGTCACCAAACTAATGAAATCAATAAGTTATGCCCAGGGGCCGCATGAATCACAACAATAACAACAACATCAAGGGCCAAGGAGCTGCAGCCCTAGGCAAATGTGGAGTGGCTGGTGGCCAAAGGTGTGAAGCACTCAACTCGAACTCGAACTCGCCTCGGCTTATGATGAAATATGAGAGCTTGGCCGGCGGGGGCTGATGCAGGAAGAGTTTGTGGAGGGGGGCGGAGAGCCACTAGCGGGCGAGTTTTTGCCAAGAATTTCTGTGCATAAATTTAATTACTGGCGGGCGGCGGGCGAGCAGGCAGGCAGGCAGGCAGGCAAGAAGACGTCGCGTCGTCAGACGGCAACGCCGACCAAGCTGAACCCAGTCACCTATCAATCTAACTCGAGTGGCTTTTCTCCTCTTCTTCTGTTGCTTTTCTTTGGCTTTTCAAGTGCTTTACTTATTAGTGACTTTTGTGGCCTGAAGTTCAATAGCCTGACGAGGCCAGAGATACATTTGCATCAACATTGTTAGTCTATAATTAGGAGGAGTAGAGTAGCAGTTGTAGTAGTAGGCAGTGCCTAGGTGCAGCACTTGAGATTGGGTTTAATGCATTTCCCCTTAAATTTGCTTGCAACGGGGGGGTTATTTTTTGTTCAATTTTGTAAACTAATGGAAATTGGAATTTAGATTTTAAGGTTAGTTTGTACTTGTAACTTTAGAAGAAGTGCATTTACTGCTGGAGTTAGTAACTAATTAAGAGAAGGTTAAGTAGGGAGGTTCTTAATTGTTAACAATTTTACAGCCAAGAAATCACTTTGACTGCATAGTTTTATAGCAAAGTAGGTTATCTGTATAGTTATTTACCTTAAAAGTTAGGGTGAATTGTAGATTGATAGATTCCTAGATTTACTTTTGGCTTTAAGGTTCCTTTGCTTTCTTAGTTTTTTTTCGCAAACCCGAGTTTTGACAATTAAAATCCTTTAAAATCAGATGAGAAATATTTCGAATCAGAACTTCCTCTTCCTAGTGAACAAAACTTGCCAACATTATTAAAATGGCAACGTTTTGGTCACTGAAATCACTAGAATCTTTTATCCTTTAGAAGAGACCATTTCTTATCCGCACGAAGTAACGCTTTCTTATAGCTATTCTGAGATTTTATACTAAATCCCAAAAGAAACGCTTTCTTACCGAAGATTTGAAGGACATTTTCACTGAACACAGAGAAATTTTTCTTCCTAAGACTACTTTTCTGACGCAACTTTTGTATGACAGCTATACCATATAGATGTCCGATTTCGACCAAACTTAGTGGAATCATGAAAAAGCATAGCGAACTAAGAAATACAAAGTTTGGATGCGTTTTATTTGAAAACAAAAAAGTTTTTCTCATTAAAACTAGTTTCTCGACCGATCATTTCTATGGCAGCTACAACCTATAGTCATCCGATTTAGACAAAACTTTAAAGAATTATGTGAAAGCTTATAAAATAAATATATGCCAATTTTAAAGAGATTTACATTGAAAGCAGGTAAGTTTTTCCTACTAAGACTATTTTTCTAACCTTACTTTTCTATGGCAGCTATACCATATAGATGTCGGATTTCGACCAAACTTGGTAGAATCATGGAGAAGCATAGAAAACTAGTAAATACGGAGTTTGGAGACGTTTGCATTCAAAACAAAGAAGTTTTTCTCATTAGAACTAGGTTTCGACCGATCGTTCCTATGGCAGCTATATGTTATAATCATCCAATCCGACCGGTTGCGACAAATGCGCAACGTATTTTTACCAGAAGACTTCGTGCAAAGTTTGGAAAGGCTAAATCAACTAAGCTTGTCATGCTGATGAAGAATATATATACTTTATGTGGTCGGAAATGCTTCTTTCTACAAACATCTGAACAATTTCAATATACGGTATAAAAATACCATAAATTCCGAAGTGATAGAGCAGTTAACAAAACAGATTTGTATTAAGTATAGTTCATTTAGTCTTAAGATTGGAGCTGCAATGTAAAATTTTTACTTCCGATTCTTCTTCCCTCAAATTTTGTATAAAACCTCCTGTATATAAAGGCTAAATATTTCAAAGTCAAAGCCCTCTTACCGACAACAAATTCTTTTTCATTTCCAACAGTGAAAGTAAAACTAAAATTAAAATTGAAAAAAATAACCAAATAAATAAAACATAATCCATATTAAAAATGTCTCTCTGTTGATTATCATAGAAGATCGATAAGCAGCAATTTATGCTTATCAAAACCATAACGTGCCCCAGCCTCAGCTCCAAAGCCGCCCACTGTGAAGCCATATATCAGAGAAGATCAGACAGAAAGAGAGAGAGGGGGAGAGAGAGATGGAATGACAAAACTGATCAATTGATGACGCTGTTGGCCATGATGTTGATGTACTCCCGAGCTGATCGTAAAATCGGTATCTGTTTTTGGTATTTCCTACATGTGCGTGCCGCAATTACGAGGCATTTTGACGCCCCAACGTTGTTGTCAGATGTCAGTTTTTTTCTCTGTTTTTGATTTCGGATTTTGTTCATGCTGTGCAGTTTAGCATTTTATGATTTTTTAATTTTATGTTGATGAAGCTCATTGCTTGCATATTTGATTAACATTTTTATACGTTTTGTGTTTTTGTTTTTGTTTGTTTTTTTTATTCATTGTTTTCATGTGGAGGATGATTTTTGTTACATTTTGGAAGTTTTTTGTGTTTAAATATTAAGATCTGATAATGGCCCGAGGGCACACAGCTGGTGGGCGAATTGCAGGCCAGAAATACTCAATAAAACTTTCACTCCCCAAATACGAAAATAATATCACGCCTTCAGAAACTTAAGCACAGTCGTCGGCTGCTGCGCTGATAAAAATCTCTTAGAACGCCCTGGTTTTATTTTGCCATATTTATGGTGATGCATTCTTATAAGTTGAAATTCCACTCCATGACTAACAGCTTAATTAGAGAGACCCAAAGAGAAGATGCCTAAACTTAATAACTTGCGGCCAAAATGCGACGCAGTCGTAGCTTTTTTTTATTGACTGAAAAACAAAACCAAGAAATATCTAACGATCGAGGGTCATAAAAATTCCACAGCATAAATGCATTTTGTTTTTGGTTGACTTTGAAACACACAAATTCCAATGCCCAGATTTGGTTATAGTTATAGGCATCGTCGTGTGGGTTGGAAATTTCCCAGCCAAGTTTAATTTGCGTATCCTTGGTTCCGAGCATGGGGCATTGGCCTACTCCCTCCCTCCCCCTACACCAGCATTTTTTTTTTCCATATTCCGGGAATGCTGTCTGAGACCTCGATGGCTGCATTCCCGGAACTTTTTGCAGTGGACTTCGTATCGTAACCCCCTCCCCACCCTCCAACTGGCCTGTTGCGGCGTTTAAGATTACGTTTCGTATTTTGGTTTTGCGATTTGTCACATATTGATGGCCTGTGTGCAACTAGTTGCCATCGCCATTGCCATTGCCTATCGTCGTAGTTGCTGCAACTACTCTCCGCACTTATTGACGTTTTGTCACGTTTCCTGGAAAAAAACCGTTTTATTTGTTCGTCTCTCTGGCCAGGCATTTGGTTTGTTTTGTAAGCGGAGAGGCCGCCGCCGCCGCCAGCAACAACAACAACAAACTGCATTGGGCCAAAGAAAAACAAACTTCAACTTGAAGCCATTGCACTTGCTCCGACTCCGACCATTTATCAGTTGTGCAGAGGTTCCAACTTCAACTTCAACTAATGCTAATTGCATTGGCACGCCCGACTCAGACTACGACTCCGTCTCCGAATCCGAGTCCAACGAATGCCACAAAATTAGCGCCATTTAATGTGGAGCGTACTCAGCTTTTACGCACGATTCTGACGCCACAGAAATCGGGGTCCAAGCAGCAGGGACTCCACATTAAACACACACACAGACAGAACCCAGAACCCAGAGCCCAGAACACAGGGCACAGTGTCAATGAGTTAATTAGCGTACGATTTGTCGCCCCCAACCCGAGGCCAGGGGCAGGGACAGGGACAGCGCAGCTCACTCATGGGTGTGGGTGGGTGGGTGTGTGTTTGACACTTTGGAGAAAGAAAAATCTGTTTTTATTAGAGTCATCGTCGACATCGCCCATTTCTGGGTCAACTGACTTGGACTCTCTGGGGCAGGCAGCAGCGGCTGGTGCTGGTGTGTTTTATAATTTATGTGTCGCTGATTGAATTTTGTAGTTTACCAACTCACACACACACGCACACACGCACACAAAAAGCAATTAAAATTATTGAAAAAATTTAGATAAAATTCATATAAAACCATTTGAAGAATTTTAGATCAATTTTGTTTGTTCAAATATTGAATTAACCTAAAACCCATTCGTTGCTCTAGTTTTCTATATGATTTATAAATCTAAGAGAAATGTTTGTTAATTGTAGAATTTCTACTCAGAGAAGATGGATTTCTATTTACGCAACTTAGATGCAATAGAAACTGAACTTTTACTTGACATTAGCTTCGTTTTGTTTACCTTGGAATCCATTAAAAATGGCTTAAAGGGAATCATGAAGTTGTGCGAATTTCGACCCTCTAAAGTTAATATTTTCTTGATCAAGCATCAACAGTCAACTCGATATGGCCAGGTTTAAGTGAGAGTCTCCTGATTAAGGCCGATTTCTTATCTTCTAAGCCTGCCCACCGCTGTTTTAAACAGGGATGCAAACCAGTTCTGAACCGAACCGCTTATTCCAGCTGCGATTCATCGCAAACCGAACCGGCATCCTTTCAAAATTGCTAAACCGCACCGCAAACCACAAATAATGAGAAAGCTAAGCCAACTCGCTTGAATATTTTCCAAAAAAAACACTCTTTTTCCCATTTTCCGACCGATCGTTCGTATGGGAGCTATATGATATAGTCATCCGACTTGGCCAAAAATTTGTAAAATTATGTAAAAGCATGTGAAACAAACCAATACAAAATTACAGAATGCTACAATTAAAAACAAAAAAGTTTTTATAACTAAAACTGTTTTCCAGACCTATCTTTTGTATGGCAGCTATACCATATAGTTGTCCGATTTTAATAAAAGTTGGTAGAATTATAAAAAATCATAGAATACCTACGATAACAAAGTTTGGAGACGTTTCCGTTGAAAAGAAAAAAGTTTTTCATACTAAAACTAGTTTTCCGAACGATTATTCATATGGGAGCTATGGTATATAGTCATCCGATCCGGTCAGTTCCGACATATTAGTAGTGTGCAGCAAAAAGAAAACTCTGTGCCAAACTTCAGCTCGATAGCTTTAAAACTGAGAGATTAGTTCGCATAGAAACAGACAGACAGACGGACGGACAAAGCTCAATCGACTTAGCTCGTCACCCTGATCAAGAATATATATAGTTTATGGGGTCGGAACTGAATATTTCTATGCGTTGCAAAATTATAATACCCTTTGCAAGGGTATAAAAACGGTTCGGTTCGGTTAAGTTCTCTGACGAGTTTTACCGGGAATCGCTTTCCTCTAGCCAATGATTTTTATGAATTTGGAAAGATAATTTTTCAAACATTTCGTTCGACCCTTTACATATTTAGCATAGACGGATCAATATTACTTTTAAGAATGAACTGACAAAAATTTTACAACATGTCTTCTGCAATTGCCCGCCAATCTTTTAATTAACCTGTTATTAATCTAAATTCGTTTCTTCATTAGACAATATTTGTGGTACTTCTTAACCTTAGTCTTAATCTTAATCTGACAATAAGTAAGGTCACTCCTCTAGGAACTGATAGACGAGTCTTGGCGAATTCAACATAGGATAAGGATTTTAAAGGAATCACATTTCAAACATGGTCGAAAGTCTTATTACTACAGAAATCATGACACTATATAATGTGCCTTTGTGAAACGAACCAAAACAGCGATTCATTTAACTCCAAAAACCATGTAACGAACCGAATCGGCGGTTTAGAAACTGTGCGAACCACTGGAACCAAACCAGTACCTAATTTCGAGTGGTTTGCATGCCTGGTTTTAAAGTATCTTCGCCCAAGAAAGCAACCCTATTTTCGTGTATTTTTTAATGCTATTTGGTTTAATAGTTTGTTTGGTTTCATTTTCATATGTGTCAAGGCTTAAAATGCTCTGTAAGGTTTGCCATTTGACCATGAATTGATAATCAATCCTTGAAATTGATAAGTTCTGTGCACATTAAGTTCACTTTAAGTTCACTCATAATCGAGCCACCACCAGCTATTGTATTAATCCGCCATCCCCTAGGCGTAACGCGGAGAATATTGTTGCTGTATGGGCCAAAATGTAAAATATTTATCAATCACAAAAACTACAAAATAGAGAGAGGGCCGGAAAAGCACGTCTATAAAGAATGGTTCGGTACCGAACCGGTTAGCATTCCTGATGCTGTCAGCCTCCAGCTGACATTTACAAAGTTAAAAGAAAAAAAACCTGCCAAGGGTGCACATCTCCTGCTCCCATTGATCAATGCAAATGGCTCGCGGGGCACATATCGATGACAGCCAAAAATAATAATCATAAAGGGTTCGTGACCACACACACACATCGTTTCGTTTCGTTTCGTTTCGTTTATTTACAGTTAATTGTTGCTGACCGCCGCAGAATGTAAGGCGAAAAAAATTACATTGATTGCCGCTCCACGAGATGAGCGAACAACAAATTGTTGAGGCATTTGCGATGGCTTTTTTTTTTGTTTATTTACTTTACGTTGTGCCGCCGCCTGCGGTTTCGCTTTCATTGTTGTGGTTAAATGAAAAATAAATTGAAACTGGCATTTAATTAAGTTAACTGCCGGAAGGCGGGGCTGGGAGAGTTGGAATATAAATAGCAGTCAAAGGCAATTTATTTAAATAAATAAACACACACACAAACACACCACATATATCAACCGAGCCCGGCTAATTGCAGTCTTATCTCTTGGCCAGGACGTTTTGATCCGAAACCAAGTTGCAACACACACACACACACTCCCATACACACTCGCTGCAAACTTGTTGCAACAAAGTCAACATTTGATTTTATTAATTAAGTGCAAACGCAGTCACTTACAAGCCATTTAAACTGCAAGTGAGCCAACTTGAAATGGACCCGCTAATGCGCCAAAAAAACCACAAAATACCTGCAAAACAGTGTCACATAATTTACGCGATGGAGTCACTTGCCTGCACTTTTCGGTTAACCATTTTCGGCCAGAAAATTGCAACAGTCCCAAACAGCGATATAAATTCACTGGCTTCCTCTTGATGTGCATAGATTTTTTCTTATTTTTTTTTTTTATTTTGCGGTCATAATTCCTTGAGTTATGCTGACAATTTGGATTGTTTGGCGAATTTCTGCGGCCATTAACATCCGTAACGGAGTTCGATTGCGCCATCATAAATTAAGATGTAGTTAACCACAGATTGGGGCGGACAGTTGCTAATATTCAAATTCAGATTCATAAATTGGGCAATTATTGGGTGTCCATGTGTTATGCCTCTTCTGTGGGTGGGGAGGGGGGGGGGGGCGCGGGTGTGGGCGACTCGGAAAGCACTCAAATGCAGCCAGATAATGGAACTATTTATGGTTGTGTTCGTTTGGGGAGGGAGGTGACATTTATTTGTAAACATAACACACATGGAAAATTATTATATTCAGTGATTTCATATAGATTTTTATGGCCAAACGGAGAGTAGCGGCACCTGGGTGGGAGGTAAAAATCGTAATGGTGACAACTGCATTTGCATAACCGAGGACTATGGACAAGTTATGAGTGTGGTTTACAAATATTAATTGGTAGTTTTCAATAGAAACGCACCACGGAGCCTAAGGAAGTCCCAGCTGCTTGATTATTTAGATTAGAAAGGGAAGCACCAGAGGAATTGGAAGCCTATGGAAAACTGCTACAAGCTACTACGATAGGGTCACACCACGGTATTTGACCGAATAGTCCTTGCATAGGAGTCTTGATCCTGTTCGTATTTGCGGTCTGAATTTAAAAACGGTTCGCCTACACACCAAAGACAATTCAGAACTGCTGGTTTTTAGCTTATATCCTTCTGTGACTAAAGTGAAGTGACCAAAGTGAATGGAGAGCTGTATATGTGGCGATATATATCGCCAGGATACGGATGATCGACTTTTACCCTCTCGATTCAAACATAAAACAAAGCACTAGCAGAAAGAAGCCGTTGTTTTGAGATGGGCGGGACTTCAGCTTATTAACTCATCATAGCAGGACTTGCCCAGGACAGGGTCTAGTCTATTAGAGTGGGAAAAGAACCACCCACTTCCAGTGGATAAAAAAAATCAATTAAAAAAGATACAAGTAGATGTTAAGCAGACTAATTTTGAGGTAAACTGTACGAAAAAGTCTAGATATTCAGGACAATAATGCAGAGGGGTAGATGGGGGAGGGTTTGGGGGGTTTAGACTCCCCTCTGAACCTATATTTACCTATATTTACATGCTAAGTATTAGACAATGGAAGAAGACTCTATAGAAAAGTTTTCTCAAACGCCCACTCCCATTTTTTCTAATAACCAATTGATTTTGGGACATCATTTCACTTTTTTTGGTTATCTTTAACTTCAACTCAGTAACCAAAGAAGGATCTAACGCATGACTGCATTCTAGCTCACACGACTATCAAACGCTCGCAAGAGCTAGCTACCAAATCATACTAAATAATGTAGCCTTAACCACTCAACAGTAATATTGTTAGTATTTCTCACCATGCATTATGATTCTAAAGTCGATTTTTCGTCAATAATGTCAAAATATACAATGCATACCTAAGACAAGCCGATCAGGACTATTGCAGGATTACTCGTACTTCAAATTGTAAGCCTACCCTCTAGTTTTATGTTTCAGAGCTGAACATTTCAGTGCTGTTTCAGAACTGAGCAGTAGGAATAACAGAATTGCATGCCTAAATTCAGACATGTTTAAAAACTACCCAAGAAACTCACCCCTGAGTTTAGTACTGACATGAAATTAGCTTAGGTCATGACGTAGTAGGACATGTTTGTGTTGAATTCATGACTGAAACTCATATAAAGGATGCCATGAATTCAGTACCAGCCCTTCCAATTCAGGGCTTAATCAGCTATGATTTCAGCTCTGAGCCTAATTGAGGGGTACTGACGGGATTATATCATAGATAGAAGTTAGGCCATATTAGGGACAGGGACAAGGAAGCAAATCCAGGCCTATAAAGTATATAGTTTCTGAATCAGCAGCAACAGTCGAGTTGATTTAGCTCAGGTCCGTCCATCTGTCTGTCTGTATAAACGCTGTTTGATATCAAAGACGATAAGCCACAAATTTTCTGCATACAGGTAGCATGTATACCTTATCCAGTTCAAGTTTATTAGCTGAGGCTTTATTTCTATCGGTTCGGAAAAGTATAAAAAGATCCTTTAAAAACCATACAATTTTGCTTGTGGGAACGTGGGATCCGATAGAAAAGGGGCACATTCAGCAGATAAATCGTATATAAGATTGCTAATGATTATCTGCTGAATACCTTTGATTGCCAAGCTTAGACTTGACTGTGAGCAATTTGATATTGAGTAACTGAGCTGAAGGGTTGTTACTTATAGATAGATCCACCTCCCCAGTAGCTTGGTCCAAGTATAGAGCAATTTTTGTTATTTACAAGAATTTCTTCACCAAAACTTTTCCCAGAAAACAGTTTTCTCCGACCACCCAGTTTATCATTGAGCAGGAAATTGAGCAAGTTTCTCTATTCTATTTATTGTGTTACCAAACCAAACACATTTGTCATCTGAACGGAAATGCATTAATTTGCTGGCTTGGCTGGCGCCTGGGCAAATAAATCAATTCATTTACCAAAGTGGCAGGTTGGTACTCGAAGGGCGTTCTCATTCTGATTTCGTTGTTGTTGTTTTTTTTTTATATTTCTTTCTCTCTTTTCGGCTGCCACTTTCCAATTACGTAAAGGCTTTGCGTGCAGTTATGCAAATTTTGGTTTCGCCCTGCAGTCGGAGGTCCCCTGAGTCGTAGTCCTTACTACCGTTTAATGAGCTTATGATGATGGCAAACCAGGTTGCTTGCATGACTCCCAGTCGAACTTCAAACAGTTTTCGGGCATGCAAATGAAGCTTTTAATCATAAAATGGTTGAGTGTGTGTGTGTGTATTTCGGGGCAGTTGTTAATGGCAGGAGGCGTTCGCGTTTGCGTGTCTTTCGGTTGTATGGCCACAATTTTGTTCAACGCGGCACGCAAAGTCAGTCGATGTGTACCGTATCTGTATCTGTTAGATGACAATGCATGCGTGCCTGCTGACACCTACCTACCCACTGGTGGATGGGGCTAACATTGGTTTTAGTGCTGGTAATTGACTGCTTAGACATGACGTGGAATGGCCATGCAATTGGCACATCATTTGTGAGACTGACGTAACCCTGAACTTGCTACATTAGACCGACCACACTCGGAGCGTAGAAGAGGTAGGTCTTAATAGAGTTATCTGGTTTACGCTTTTTTTTTTGGTCTTTATTAAAGGGTAGCCCAAAGCCGAAACATTAAAGGTTCAGGCCATTGACCGAGAGTGAAGATTAGCGCCAATTATGAAATGAAGAAGGATGGCCAAAAAAGGTCGAAACTGAAACATTTGAACATGATTATTAAAAACCTGAGCTGTATTTCCGCAAAACCTTTTCTCTTCTCTTCTCCCTTCTTTTTTGTAGATTTAATGGGAGCCACCCACTAACTTTTTTTTACTGGCTCCTCGGACAGCGGCGTCCGTTGTTCTTCTTTTTACGAGCAGTTTACACCTGAAGCCTTAATTAAGGCCAACACAAAACATTGACAGTTGGCCCCGTCCAGTCCCAACTGCAATGTCACTCAAACTCAATGTCAGAACTGAGGGCTGGGTGGCTGGCAGGATCTGGCAGGGAAAACAAACAAATAAAACAAACAAAAAAAAACCCTAAACTAGAAATAATGATGCGCGAAAAACAATAAAACAAAACGAACAACTGAAATTACAGACAATAAACGGAGCTGTGTAAGAGCCAAACCCAGCCGGCCGCAGTTAGCACCTTGAGCAGTCCTCAGCCTGCTGATCCTGTTGCCGGTGGCCACACACCAACAACAGCCGGGCCAAATGTAGCAGACAAGGACATGACGTTTTTATTATGCTCAGGGTCTGACTTTTGCACGTGGTTCGGTGGGCTCTGGGCCAAAGACACAAAATAGAAAGAAGAGGAACACAAAAATTGGCAGACAGACGGCGCCCTGCCGCTTTTACATGGGACTTGCGAGACCCACATAGATCACATGACACGGGACACAGGCGGCAGCGGCATCCCTAGCTTTGTTTAATGGCCCACAAGACTTGCCGCACGTAAATCAAAAGGTGTTGCTCGGGGTCACCCTTCCTCGGTGAAGGAACGGTGTGTGTGAGTGTATGTGTGTGTGCCATTATTGGTAATTTTTGTTAATTAATGGCAACATTAAGAGAACTCTTGCATCTTTGTATGCAGGCACAACCAGACATGTTAATAGTTTGTATTTTTCTTAACCATAATTATGTTGTAAGCGGTTGGGCAAACGCCTCTCGACGAGAAGTCCTTCAGATGTTGAGGGTGGGGCGGGGAATGTGTAAGTATTTTTCTTTAAAAATATTATGGGTGGTCCTAAATGATGAAAACGAATCAATTCCAAGTATTTTATGTTTCTACTAGAGAATCTAGCATTTCATATTCTGGTGCAAAAGTTGCCTAAAAAAAAACTGCCCAAAAAGGATACAAAATTTAGAAATTCTCTTAAAAATGGGTCAATGCCGATTCACCATATATTTTACAAAATTACTTCCTATAATAGAACTCCGACTTTCTAATAGAAAGAAAATATTTCGCTAGAAAAGATTTCCTATAATTTCTAGATTTTTGGAAACACATTTATAGATCTTAGAAAAAACAATATTTTCTATGTATTAGATAGGAAGAAGAGTGAGGGGAGTATAGTCCCTTATACATTACAAAAGGTGTCCTTTTTATGTACTTCTTAGTTTTAGGCCGATTTGCTACAGTAATTTTTCAATATTTCAGGGCATATTTCTTAGCAAACCGAATGTCAGTTGACTCTTTTATATTCCGAAAGTAGGGAATTCGCAATTGTGAATTACAAGCGGTGACTTCTTATATTTTTCTAAATATTACGGCGATTTTTTACAATAAATGATCTATATTTTAAGGCGAATTTCTGCCTACCTGCAGCTGCCTCTTTTATAAGTATTCAGAAAGCAGGTAATTCGAACTTGGGAATCACAAGATGTCTTATTATATAATTCGATATTTTGGAGAGATTTTCTCTATTTCAGGGCGTATTTTTAAAGGATTTTTAAAGAATTTTTCTAAATTTAAGATATGTAATTTCGTTCTTAAAACAGGAGCGGTGTATTAACATTAAGGGTTGTCGAGCTATGTAATAATTATACCCTTGCAAAGGTATATTGAAATAGAAGCAAACATTTCCGACCACATAAAGTATATACATATATTCCTGATCAGCATGTCGAGCTCAGTTGATTTAGCCCTGTCCGTCTGTTTCTTTGCTAACTTCTCCCTCAGTTTGAAAGATATCTTCACCAAACTTTGCACGAAGTCCTTAAGTACAAAAACGCTGCACATTTGTCGGAACCGGCAGGATCGGTTGACTCTAGCATATAGCTGCCATAGGAATTATTGGTCGAAAAACCAGTTCTAGTGAGAAAAACTTTTTTGTTTTCAGCGCTAACGTATCCAAACTCCGTATTTACTAGTTTTTAGCGCTTCTCCATGATTCTGCCATGTTTGGTCGGAATCGGACATCTGTTTAGTACAGCTGCCATAGGAAAGTAAGGTTAGAAAAATGGTATTAGTTAGAAAAAATTTTTGTTTTCAGTGTAAACCTCTTTAAATTTGGCATATATTTATTTTATAAGCTTTAACACAATTCTTCAAAGTTTTGTCCAAATCGGATGACTATAGGATATAGCTCCCATAGGAATGATCGGTAGAAAACCCAGTTCAAGTGAGAAAAACTTTTTTGTTTTCATTGCAAACGTCTCCAAACTACGTATTTACTAGTTTTCTATGCTTTTCCATGATTCTGCCAAGTTTGGTAGAAATCGGACATCTGTATAGTTTAGCTGCCATAGAAAAGTAAGGTTAGAAAAATAGTCTTAGTGAGAATAACTTTTTAGTTTTCAAAGAAAACGCCTCTAAACTTAGTATTTAATAGTTTGCTATGCTTTTCCATGATTCTACTAAGTTTGGTCTACATCGGACATCTATATAGTATAGCTGTCATAGAAAAGTAGAGTCTGAAAAGTAGTATTATGGAGAAAACTTGTTTTTTTTCTGTGGAAATGATCTTTAAATTAGTTAGAAAAACGTGCTGCAAGGGTATACATACTTCGGACGAGCTTAAGTTAATTTTCTTCCATTTTTATATATAATATTAAAATGTGAATTTTTTGTATATTTTGATTGTTTTTTGGGTCTGTGGGATGAAAATTTAAGATACATTTGCCATTAAATGGTTATTGTAGTTTCTAAAACTCGTAAAATGTGTATTTTACTGAGTAGGGGCTAGTGAAATCCCTAACTACGGGTGGCTTTACCAATTGAAATGCATTGAAAGTATAGCTTTGTTACAATTACAGCTCCTCTCAAGCTTGCCCATCTCATTAGAACACACATCATTCAGCTGTCGCCTGCAATCCTCTTAACATGCCCATCTCCAACCCCTTGATTCATCATTCGTCTCCGTTCGGCTGATAATAATAATGATGATAAATACCTTGTCGAGGATTACGCTCACCTTAAAGGGTATTTAAGGGATCATCTATGTCCAACGATCGTTTTGAAATACACGAAAAATGAGAGAGAGAGAGAGGAAAAGCACACACACACAACCAGGTAAATTCCTGGGAGTGACGAAAGATCATGTCCATTAGGTCGTCTGCAGTCAGTTAATGGCTCAAACATAACAAAAGCAGCAAACAACCAAAAAAACAAAAAAAAGGGTCACAACGGTGGCGATGCGAACGGATCGCGTTTGTTCCACATTAAGATTGACCAGACGCCGATGATGATCATAACGCACTGATTATAGTTTTGTGGTTTTTAATATTCATGTCGATTAGACGATAGCAGCGGAGAGGATAGAGGAGAGCGGAGCGGTGCGTCTCAGTGCGGAGTCTGTTTGATGAATTTATGGCTGTGTTGATCAGAGCGATCGATTGGTGATGCGCGATCGATCGATATGGTTTCGGCGGCGTTTGTGTTGTTTTGGGGTTTTTGGTTTTGGGGTTTTATGTGGCTGTTTTTCTTTTAGAATGTGGCTCGTAAAATGCACAATTTAACGGTGCGCCGGCATGGAGTGTGCTATACATAATACATACATAGTTGGGAGTCGGTGAGGAGTAATAGATTTGATTATCTGCAAGATTATCACTTGTAAGTGGTTCTACTCATTCTCTATTTCATTAGCTTTCCATTCTTAGTGCAAAACACATTCCCGCGATTCCCACGCCCCTACTCCCAACTTACACAATTCCAAGAACTTTTGATTTCTATGGCCGCTTCATCTGCCATTGTCAGCCTCCGTTTTTGAAGTATGTAATTGCTGACAAACCCAGCTCCTTGCTCCGTGTGTGTGTGTGTGTACCAGTGTAAGATCAAACGCAGCTAAACGCTCATTACCAATCGAACTCTTGATAGAAAGCCACAGCCCTCAACTGCTTTGAACCCGAGCCGAGTCGAGCCGAGCCACCATTGTTATTCAAATTGTGGAGACACTTGACCGTAGGACGGTAGGAAAACTACATCAAATTGGCGCTTAAATAGTTTCGGACCAACTGTGGGAAACCATAATATTGAAACAGTGAGTGTGGTGAGGAACGAAAGCGCATTTGCTTTTCACTTCTTTCTTAAACTGTAAACTTGAAATGGCCACTTGAGTTGTGAAGCGTTAAGTGGAAATCAATGGCGGTCTCGATCCCCGTCGGACCACGAAAGATCGAGTGAAGCAATTGACCAAAAAACTGTCGAAGACGAACTGACGATCGGCAAGCGGTACACTTGTTCAGCTTTGTTGTTGACCATGTTTTTTAACCGTTTTATTTCGGCGCGCGGTAGGTAAGAATTTCAGTTTGGGAATTTCGTCGGCGTCTCTTGGAAATTTGTTTGTGCGCGCTGCTCCTCCGTCCTCCGGCCAGCGGAAATGCATTTATTTGCTGTTTAATGAAGGGCCCCTACGGCCGGGCAACGATGTTGTCTCTTCACCTTCGTCGGGGCGTTAATTGATGAATCTGCGCAGCGGCAGCAGCACACCTAAGCAGGTTCAATGACTACCCTACACCTTGGCATATGATGCTATGTGCTATTTCTGGGAATTTTCACGGCATGATTTCCTCATTTTCGGCCAGTCGAACGTTTTTTTTTTCTAGTATGGCATTTTTCATATTTTCGGGTTTAGGTTTTCCCCATTTTTGTGTGTTTTAATGATGTTTGTAATGATGGTGCTAAATATTTCCCACATTATTAGCACCTCTTTTTCACTTAGTTTTCGGGATTTTCTATTTGGAAGTCATTGAGGGGGGATTGTGTGAGGGTTAGTTGAAATTGGTATATTGCCTAGATTTAGCTGATAATCGGCGAAAGTTTCAATATGAAGTTTTACACTAAAGTTGACAGCGTGTTGGAAGGAAAAGGAATACATAGTAAGGGTGCACTTCAAATAATGAAGGTCAAAATTGGCATAAGCATCACTTTTTCAAAGTAAAAACCTTTATTTTGAAATTATTTTAAATCTTTTGATAGCACTTTATAAAAGGTTTAACAGTAGTTGATCCTTTACTGTCTTCTATGGCGGTATAACAGATTTTAGGGGCTGAAAGCTGTTACGCTTTATCAGATATTGCTCCTTAGTACATGTATTCAATATAGTATACATATCTTCGCTTAAATAGAAATTGTATTTAATTTAGTATACATATCTTCGCTTAAAAAAAATCACAGAAATATTTGGTATATCTAGTTTTAAAGCTGAAAAATTGTACTTTACAACAGAATCAAACTGAGCTACAAAACTGGCATAGAAAGGGCTTAAAATTTGCATTTAAAGTAACTTAATGCTTAAAAATATGAACGCGTTAGACCTTTCTGAACACAGATATATAATCAGTACACGAAAATTGTCTAGAACGAAAGCCAACCCTTCAATATACAGGACATTGTTGCCTAGTTTTACTTGGATATATGCCCCAAATTGGTTTTTGGTCTTACCAAAATTGACCATACTAAGCAAAAGTATATTACAGCCATTAGAAAGCACCTCTGACCTCAAAAAGTATATATATTCGTAATCAGTATCAAAAGCCCACACGATATGGCGCTGTTTGTCCCTATTAGCTGCAGAAACAGATCTCAGAAATGGTCAGAAATAGAGGTTTGTTATGAATGGCACATATGCTTTTAATACTTGCAGGCAGATCAAGATTTCAATTTTTGCCACGCCTTCTCCCACCCCCGCAATTAAGAAAAAACGTCATATATCCCACAGTTTTATAGATAGAAGGTTCTTACCTTCTGGACATATTTAGTAATCACGCCTATTTATCCATAGGCCAAAGTATTGGTAAATATAGTATAAACAATTGCCAAGCTATGATGCACTGCATCATCGAAATACTATCTCCTCCGTCAGTTTGAAAGCTATCTTCACCAAACTTTGCACGAAGTCTTTAAATACATATACGCTGCTCATTTGTGAGAAACGGCCGAATCGGATGACTATAACATGTAGCTGTCATGGGAAAGATCGGTCGAAAAACAAGTTTTTCGAAGAAAAACTCGTTTGTTTTTAATCGAACCGGCTCCAAGCTAAGCTTTCATTCGTTTGCTTTGCTTTTGCATGATTCCACAAAGTTTGGTCCAAATCGGACAACTATATAGTGTAGCTGCCTTAGCAAAGAAAGGTTTTAAGAGTAGTCTTAGTTAGAAAAACTTTTTGGTTTTTAATAGTAGCGTCTTAAATTTATGCATTTATATGTTTTATGTAGTTTCACACAATTGTACAAAGTTTTGTCAAATTCGGAGTACCATAGCATATAGCTGCTGTAGGAGAGATCTCTCGTAAACCTAGTTATGTGCTTATTTTGAGTGAAAGGCCAGCTATTTTCTAAACAGAATTGCTACTTAATTTACTGATATCTATATAAATACTATCACCAATTAGAACTTGTCGTTCCTTTACATATGTATCTGATTGATCGCTGGCGCTGCCGTTTTCAATGATGCCCAACAATGCTAAACATTTTTAATGAACTACCTGGCAAATAGCCAGGTGGGAGGGACAGTCACAGTCATCATAAACATGCCGACCCGAAGGGACTTATGGCCCTTTGCACTGCACACACATATTTGATCAAGAAATTAACGGTTTTGGGTACTTGTTACAAACACATCCCCCCCGAGAGGGTAAGAGTTCTATTGAAGGTGTTGATTGGGCAACGCCCTGGACCACATGAGGATGGTAGGGAGGGAGTGGTGCCGGCGGTGGTGGTGATTGCGTTCTTAAATTTATGACCGCACATGATGAGCTATAAAATGGTTTTATGGCCAAATGGTCTAGGTATTTTGGTAAGGGCTACCCTTTTACAGTGGCATTCCACGACCTCAACAATTTTTGCCTTCGAGCAGGGCATTTTTCATGTTAGTCTCGAAATTAAATCATGTGATTTATAGACGTGTGGTTCGCTTCTGTTTTTCTTGTATGTTTTTTTTTTTTTTTTTAAGCGGCTAAGGGGTAGGCGTGGTGAAAGTCTCCCCCTCAATAAAGGAAATTGATTGAAATGTCAAGATTCATTAGCGAATGCTATAAGGCTGGCTGATTAGTTGGCAGAAAGAGAAAGAGAGGGCACAAATGGGGTAGGTTAAATGCGGTTTTGTATTAGGGGTATTGTGATGGTGGAAGTGTGTGAAAGTTTTTAAAATAGTTAGAGGATATACAGAGTAGAACGTTCTGAATTAAACTATAGATTAAGGAACGAAAAAGCTAAGCTAACTTTGTCTGTGCCGTAGTGTTGATACCCTTGCAAGTGCTCGCTTAAATATTTTCAAAAAAATCCCCTTTTTTCCATTTTCCGACCGATCGTTCACATGGGAGCTATATGATTTAGTCATCCGATTTGGCCAAAAATTTGTACAATTATGTGAAAGCATGTGAAACAAACAAATACAAAAGTGCAGGATGCTACCATTAAAAACAAAAAAGTTTTTCTAACTAAGACTGTTTTTCAGACCTATCTTTTGTATGGCAGCTATACCATATAGTTGTCCGATTTTAGTAAAAGTTGGTAGAATTATAAAAAAACATAGAAAATTTACGATTTCAAAGTTTGAAGACGTTTCCATTGAAAAGAAAAAAGTTTTTCATACTAAAACTAGTTCTTTGACCGATGGTTCCTATGGGAGCTATGAGATATAGTAATCCGATCCGGTCGGTTCCCACATATTAGTAGTGTGCAGCAAAAAGAAGACTCTGTGCAAAATTTCAGCTCGATAGCTTTAAAACTGATAGACTAGTTCGGGTAGAAACAGACTGAAGGACGGACAAAGCTCAATCGGCGCAGCTCGTCACCCTGATCGAGGATATATATATAGTTTATGGGGTCGGAAATGTATATTTTTATGCGTTGCAAATTTCTGGGCAAAATTATTATACCCTTTGCAAGGGTATAAAAGGATCTTAATAGAATTATTATAATATTTTAAGACATTAACTCAAAAGTGGCAGATTTAATCCAGAACATCCTTATACATAAAGCCCCTTTAAACAAATTACACATCAATTTAAATCTGCAGATTTTTCCTTTGATCATCTAAAAATTCTTGACACACAAAATCTTTAAAGGTTCTTCGACTTTTTTTCGAACAAAAAAAACATGCACATGCTTTTTGGGCTAGGGAAATACCCACCAAAACAAGTGACCTCTGTTGGGTTAAACCCATACAAAACCCACAACTAAGCCATATTTTATTCATAAACACAATAAGCCTAATCCCAATGACTACCTGAGCTTAGAGGCAGCCGCTTGCTTTTGGGTAAATGCCATGCAAATGAATGAAGTCCGCTCCGAGGTTCAGGGTTAGGTTTAGGTTTGTTTCTGCGGCCCAAGTAGGCGTGTAAATTGACAAAGGAACTTTTCGCACATTAGGTTCTTAAGTGCCGTATTCCAGCTGGACATTTTCACGCAAATATTTCCCTTTTGCACCTGTTGTTCATGATTTTCTATGCTGCCTGAGAAAACAATGCTGCTGCGGCACAGTTGGCCTTTGTTGTTCTCCTGATGTTGGCACGTTAGCTCGTGCTGGTCAAAGGATCAAGAAGAGAGAGACAGAGAGAGAGAGACGACAGCAGCTGCACAGGCTCAAATTGGCCATGGTCTTTGGTGCTGCTGTGCCAAGTCGAGTGAAAGTTGACTTGAAGCGTAGCGAATTTTATGATTTTCTTTTTTCTTTTTGGGCAGTTTTGCCCATAAATTACGCATTTTATGTGTCACAAAGAAAAGGAAAACAGTTGGTGTTGTTGTTTTTGTAGGCTCGTGATTGAAAATGCAGGCGGGAAATAGAGGTAGTAAGTTAGGTGTAATGAAAATATCAACTATATATTGCGATCATGTTTGGAATTAGGTGAGAATGCACTTTTTTATGGCAACAGATTGCCTATCCATTATCATATTATTATATCTTGTATAAGGTGTTATTTTGAAGCCCAAAACAAAGAGCTAGTTCTATCAACAATTTTCAAAGACAGAATGTAACTTAACTTGTCTCGAAATGCACTTCAACATAAAAACAGTGGCAGAGGATAGATAAACTCTTGGGCCTTCCCTGTTGAAATGTTTTCTATGTAAATAGCATTTCATTTACTCTCAGGAAACATGGCGATTGTCATATTTTCAAGTCATTTGACAGTAAAACTATCTAAGACTTGCACACATCAAGAAAACATACAGAAATTCATATTTGGATCCAGAATTTACGTCGTCAGAACACAAATTCTTAATCCAAGAGCGGAATTCATTGCCCAAATATTAATATCTTGATTCAAGAGGTTTTTAACTTAATCTTAGTTCTATATTTTCTCATACCAAGTACAAGATTTCTCAAATCAAGAGCTTTGAGTTAAAAACTTAGCATACTCGAAAAAAAAGACTGCCTATACTCGGATTAAGAGCTAAACTAGGACTTTATTCTAAGCTCACATGGTTTCTCAGTTAATTGAAAGTCCTAAGGGTGATTGCTTATATGTATAAGCGAGTAAAAGTGCTATAGTGGAGGCGTTCGACTGTAAAATTCCTTGTACCAAAGACCTAAAACTTCATAAGAAGACTAAATTTGAAGGGAAATTTGTAGTCGAAGCGTTCGACTGTGAAATTCCTTTTACCATAGTCCTTTAACTTCATAAGAAGAGTAAATTTGAAGGGAAATTTCTAAGGTGGACCCACTATTTTACATTTGTGTGCTGTTTGTGTGCAAAATTTTCCCAAATCTTAAACGAAACTTGATCTAGTTATGGTTTTCACTTACACAGAAGAAATAAAGAATATGTTAAAATGTGCATTGGATGATTTCCCGTATCCATTTGGAGAGAATAGTTTTTAATTTACATTTTTGGATATTGAAAAATCTGTTTAATGTTAAAGGGATCTAAGATTTATATTCAACATAGCTGAAAATTATACAAAAAAACCGAAAAATCAATATTTTAATATGAAAATGGATCTCTTTCGATGTTTTTTTTCTGTGTACTTCCCAACAAAAAGTTTTGGACCATCTGATATGGCTTCATATGGCTAAATAGCCTTGACTGTGGGGTCGTAGATGCTTCCCTGGCCCATTGCTGTAGCAGATCAAGAACTATTAGGCCCAGCGAATAGATTGCTCCACCTGCTGGGTATTTCACCTTAGTTTTTTGTGTTCACAGCTTAGGTTACACATTTAATAAATGTCAAATGTGTGTTTATCAGTTTTGCTAACTTTCAACAAACTTTGCATTCATTTTATCAGAACAGAAATTACTACAGACATGAATCAGCTTCCAGAAAATAGGGTAAAACTTTAAAAAAGGCATTTTTCCACGTTTTAAATACATATTTCCTGCTGATGACAGTTGAAACATTTTATAAAAATATAAAAAACGACAGACAGACAAGACAATTGCACTTGTTTTGTGCCCTAACTGAAACTGACGTGTTTTTTTTTTTTTTTTTGACCAAGTCATGTGTGTTAACCCAACGCGTCGGCCCTTAAGTCATTGTCATGGAAATTAAGGCAACAACAAAAACCAAAACAATTTTTGGGATATTTTTGTGAAAGGCTGCAACAAAATCAATTGTAAATTAGATGGCAATGTGAAGGCATTTCCTGCAGACGTGTCAATAAACAAAAAAAAGAAGAGAAAAGAAAAAATGTAACACTTGAACCGGGAGACGAGGGGTTTTGTACTTGGGGTAAATTTATTGGCTACTTACGTATCTGTGAAATGTCTGTCACTGAGACTGTTCCTTCCGCAGCTAGGTGTATGGCTTTGTTGTGTGCACACTGTGACATTATTACGTAATCTTCTACTGTACATAATGCACCTGAAATCACCACCTGAAAGACAGAGAGAGAGAGAGAGAGAGAGAGTGAGAATTTTATCACTTATCGAAATGTTATCGTATTGTATCTATGTGGCATAAACAAGCTATCAATATTGTATCTGGCAGATACAAACAAGAACAACAACAATACCAACAGCCACAAAATACCTAAATTGCATACCAATGTTTACAACTTGTCACGACACAGACAAAAAGTGCCTTTTTATGATGTGTCGTCGTCAATTCCTTCTGCAACGCAGTGTAAGCCGGTAGCACCCCCCTGCCGCCCCCCTCTGGGTAATTTATCATGTTTGATTAGTTGTCTCTTTGATATTTTATTACATTCATTAATAATCGCGGCTTTGATTTAATGAATTTATTGTTTCACCTGCCCAAGTGTTGGGCGGCACTTTGGTTTGTTCAGTCTCTTTTTTTTTCGTTGTGGTTATTATTACGCCAGGTCAGGTTGTAAATCAGTTGGGGTTCTAGATTTAGCTGCTATATATCTCTGAGCTGAATACCAAAACTGCAAGTCGGGCGCCATGGCTAGTTGCGGTAATGATAATACTTAAGAAATTCTAAAAAACTTGCCAATAAGGAAGAAATATTGTTGTAAGGTTTATGCGAATTTTGTTATCTTCAAGGATTCAAGTTATGCCAAGTAGATGAGTATATTTAGAGATTTTTGTATGATTTGACATTGTAACAAACGATCAAAATGCAATCGATATGGCTAAATCTTTAGCGATTTATATTCGGCCCCTTAATGCTACTTTCTGTTAAAGAAAACATACGTCTGGGATATTAAGGAACTTAATACAGTAAAAAAGTAGTTTTTATACCCTTGCAAAGGGTATTATAATTTTGCCTAGAAGTTTGCAACGCATAGAAATATTAATTTCCGACCCCATAAACCATATATTATATATTCTTGATCAGGGTGACGAGCTGAGTCGATTGTCTGTTCCTACGCGAAGTAGTCTCTCAGTTTTAAAGCTTTGGAATTTTGTCTTCTTTTTGCTGCACACTACTAATATGTCGGAACCGACCAGTTAAGATGACTATATCTCATGGCTCCCATAAGAACAGTCGGTCGGAAAACTAGTTTTAGTATGAAAAACTTTTTTCTTTTCAATGGAAACGTTTCCAAACTTTGTAATCGTAGGTTTTCTATGTTTTTTTATAATTCTAACAAGTTTTATTAAAATCGGACAACTATATGGAATAGCTGCCATACAAAAGATAGGTCTAAAAAACAGTCTTAGTTCGAAAAACTTTTTTGTTTTTAATGGTTAATGGTTTAATGGTTTAATCCTGCAATTTTGTATTTGCTTGTTTCACATGCTTTTACATAATTTTACAAATTTTTGGCCAAATCGGATGACTATATCATATAGCTCCCATACGAACAATCGGTCGAAAAATGGGAAAAAGAGAATTTTTTGAAAATATTTAAGCGAGCACTTGCAAGGGTATAAAAACTTTGGCACAGACGAAGTTAGCTTGGCTTTCTTGTTTGGCAATCAGAAGTTACCCTAGCTTTTTGGTACAATAACTTTAAGGTAGCGCAAGCGGAGTGACTTTTTGCCTTTTCGAGGGAACTGGAGACTCTTTATCCACCAAAAGTTTATTTTGCTCAAATTATGTGTGTTGTGCCTCCGTAAACTGCAAGTGTGTATGAGAGCTAGTGTGTCTCTAAGGCAACAATAACAAAAAAGAACACTTTAAGCTGACTATTGGCTCGATTTGCTCACTTTCTTATGCTTAGGTGTTGAGAGCTGGCTTAAAAATACCCTGCTATCGTAAGACAGCTTCGGGTATCTCTCTCAATGACAATCATGAAGCAAAATACATAAGAATAGCAATTTTCTTGGAAAATTTGTGGTCTTTTCAAAGAATTAGAAAGTTTTAAATGCTGTTGAAGGGTTTAAGTTGCTGATGTATCCCTTTCTGGTTGAAAATTTGCATAGACTTTAATAGTTGAAGTCTAGTGGAACCTGGTCACACCGAATTTCCACTTAACCTTGCTAAACCTCAAAAATGTGCTGTCCCTGTAAGAGAAATATATAATTTAAGATTCAATTACTTAATCCGAAAGCCACTTTCTTGATCCAAGATTGAATTTCTTGATTTAAATAAGCATTTCTTATACAAAATTTCCTATAACAACAGTTTTATAGGATTAACTTTTCAATCCTGACAACTCTCTCCCCTCATTCACCTTTTAACTATAAATTGAAACCGATTACAGCTTGATTTCAAACTTGGACAAATATATAAGCTGTAGCCTTATGCACAATTTATTGTAATTTATGACCGTTCCACTTATATCTCTAATTTATTTCCCGATCTATAAAATGTTAAATGCTTATCTTGATGGGAAAAGTTATCTGTCAACCAAAAACTTGAATTTATCTCGATTGTAAATCACACATCAAGCAACTTCAACTCAAAAGGCAGGGCCAAAAGAATGCATGCAAATTGTGTGTTAAGCCAAGGAATTCCAAATTTGTTCTCAGTCTCCTCGCTTAGACCCGCGCCGCACCTTATCTCCATTCATAATTTCATCAACCCAGAAAGAAAAAAAAGAAAAAAAACCTTGCTACGTTTTTATTTATTAGAACTCTGTCGATAATTACAAAATAATGCGTTTGCCCCCGCCCCCCTCGACAAACAACCGCCTCTGCCATAACTTCAACAGTGTAGCTGCCTAGAGGCGAGCGCTAACTATGCTTGGGAAAACGTTTGGAAAGCACATGGCCAAACATTGCTTACTGGCATCCACCAAAACGAGGTTACACCAAAGCATAAATTGTTCCAGTGAGGAAGTAGTGTGTAGAAGGGCGATAGTGCCCTTTTTTTTGAGACATTTTGATAAGATTTCAATGGGTACCTTCGTTAGAGGGTTAATTGCTGTTTAGCAGTGGGTGGAGAACTAAGAAGCTTGGCTGGGGGAGAGAGGTGGGTGGTGGCAGTTTGTAACTTGGCTAATTTGTGGCTGCTACTTGTGAATGAGCTTGAGGCTGAAGGGAGGCCTTGGGAGGTGAACGGAATGAAGTGAAGTGGTCGGCGCTATTGTTGAGTTAAGCACTGGCGTTAAACTGTTAAGTTGGCTGTTGAGAATCCGTTGATACGACAGATTATAAATCATCCCAAAGTCGCTATAGTTTTACTGCTAAGGTATTGATCTGAAAAGTCATTCTATATTTAGCTGAGGGTAAAATGGTGTGAATAAAAGTGTTGTTGAAGAAGTGGATGGCTTAATACTTTGAGTTGAGTTTGAGTTTTTTAATGTGGGAAAGTTAAGCCGAACCTCGGAATTCTAAGTGCTAAAAGTATTTGAAACTTGAAGGACCTTGCTGAGCTGTAAAGGAGTTATTCGCCAATCCAGTTGCCTACTTTTAGGCGCTTAATATTAGAAAAAGATATTTAATTTTTAGAATTGTTCTAATTTGTTATATGATCCCAAAATGTTCTCAAGCTGAGCGTTATGCGCTATAGGACACACTTGAAACTTTGTAAAAGTATGAATTATGTTCTTGAATTCAGAAGAAACCATATTAGGTGCTGAATTACGAAACTATTTAGAGTAGAATAGAGTTTAGAACTGTTCTGGCCTTGGATTTTTCTATGAAATATAACAAATTCTAGATGGTATTAGTCTTCGTCTTCTTTGAAACTGTTTCAGTTGATAGTTTTGACAGTAGCTTAGCTTGAAATAAGAAGAAATATAGTAAAGTTGCAGCCAGGACGGATACAGATCCGAATTTTCCCAAAATTTTCAGAATTTTGCGGGTTCATAACCTTAAAAGGTAAATTATTTGAAGCAAGTTACATGAAGATGCTTAATTGTATTCTAATAACATCAGCCAGAAGTTCCGAAAACTATAAAATGAGAAAGCTAAGCTAACTTCGTGCTCGCTTAAATATTTTCAAAAAAAAAAAAACATTTTACGACCGATCGTTCGTATGGGAGCTATATGATATGGTCATCCGATTTGGACAAAAATTTGTAAAATTATGTGAAAGCATGTGAAACAAACAAATACAAAATTGCAGGATGCTACCATTAAAAACATAAAAGTTTTTCTAACTAAGACTGTTTTTCAGACCTATCTTTTGTATGGCAGCTATACCATATAGCTGTCCGATTTTAATAAAACTTGGTGGAATTATAAAAGAACATAGAAAACCTACGATTACAAAGTTTGGAGACGTTTCCATTGAACAGAAAAAAGTTTTTCTCACCAAAACTAGTTTTCCGATCGACTGTTCCTATGGGAGCTATGAGATATAGTCATTCGATCCGGTCGGTTCCGACATATTAGTAGTGTGCAGCAAAAAGAAGACCCTGCGTAGAATTTCACCTCAATAGCTTTAAAACTGAGAGACTACTTTGCTTAGAAACAGACAGACAGTCAGTCGGACAGAAGGACGGACAAAGCTCAATCGACTCAGCTCGTCACCCTGATCAAGAATATATATGGTTTATGGGGTCGGAAATTAATATTTCAATGCGTTGCAAACTTCTGGGCAAAATTATAATACCCTTTGCAAGGGTTTGCAAACATTTGGCAATACAAAAACATATATAAATCAAGGCAGGAACTTGGTAAAGCTTTTTCACTGGATTAAAATAGTTTTTTTTTAATTCTTATAATTTATATTTGATTGTTTTCATATAAAAAGTATTCCCAAAATGTTTTGAACTGGACTGTTTTGTTTCTGGAACTATTTTGTGAATATTCTAGATCCTTTCAAGATGCGTATTTGTCAGTTGTTAACAAAAAACAGTCTTCCACAGAATTAAATTTAAGCTGCTGCTTTTCCAAAGGGTAACCAACTAAAACAACTTGAGAATTTCAGTGCCCTCGCATACTTACAATAAAAAACAGCAGTCTTTTTAACTGATTCGACATTCATTCGGCGATTAATGTACATAATTTCAAATCCATTTACTGCCAAAAAACGGAGAGCAGTAAACTAAATAATTTCCGTTCGTTGTTGTTGTTGTTGTTGTTGTGGCTGTCGTTGATCTCGTAAGATTAGCGAAGGGCAAAACGGCGATTTGGTTGACATGGAACCGCCATTAATTTCCTCATATTATGTGTCACACAACACTGGTACTTCCGTTTCCGTTGCACTGTTTCCCTTTTTTTTTATGTTTTGTACCAACAATTTTGCACGTATCAACAACCAACGGTCAATAGTGTTTTTCTTTTACCACACGTCGTTAGTCGTAACGTAACGATAAAATCACACGCGATTCCACGGCGATTCCGAACGGCGACGTTGAACGTCTTTGCAGGGCGATTGAATTATCGAGACTGAAACGTGCGACATTTTTTGGTGTTGTGTTTTTCTTCCTTTCCACACACACACATACACACACACACCAAACACCAGCAAGAGTACGCAACATAACAAGCAGTCTGAAAAACTTGCGCAGCAGCGGCCAGTACAAACCAAAATTTGTTGCATGCGAGAAAACGTAACAGCTCAAACCTCTGCTGTATGAAGCAGTTGTCTGCCTCAGAGCAGTGGCTGTTATTAACAGTCGAACGGTTGTTGCCAGCATTTGCGACTGTTGAAAGTGTTGCGCCAGCTGATGTTAACGGTTTGCTTTGCGGCAAAGAAGAAGCTTCATGGTATTGGATTTGGCCAACGAATTTGAGGGGGGTGGGGGATTAATGGTAAGTGGCGAGCGCTGCCAATCAGTATAGCTGCCTGCAGAATCTAAAAGATAGTTGACTGAAAGGCTATTCAAGAAATTATATCTGAAAAATGTTTTTTAATTTTCTGTAACCTATGCAATACCTCACCAACAATACCTTTCGATTATCTAAATAATGATGAAAAGATCTTCTTGTGTTTGATTAAGTTAGTTTCGTTTTTTGAAACCCTACCCTTCAGACCTGAATCATAGCTAAATCAGACCTGAGTTTCATGGGAAGTACAAAAACTTGCCTGAATTCAGGCATGGAATTCAGAAATTCCTACTGCTCAGCCCTGAAAAGTTCAGTACTGAGTCGAAGAACTGCAGGGTATAGACCGCTTTTTATACTCTGTACCAAATATTTATGTCACGCCCACTCCCGCCCCCGAAATTTGCAAATAAACGTCATATCTCTCACAATTTTAAACATAGAAGGTTCGTACCTTTTCTGGGCATATTTAGTCATTAGAATTATTCATCAATCCAACTAGGAAATGGTGAAGATCGGATGAACGATTGTCGAGTTATAGGGTATACAAACATTTATGCTGGGCAGCACCGGCTCAAGCACTGATGGGCAGCACTTACAAACTTTGGGAGATACCGAACCGACTTTCTACTTGTTTAGATTCAGTACGGAAGATTTTATTAGAAGTAATATTTGTTAAATATGGTTTCAGCGTCATGCGTCACGCAAACATGTCATATTTTTCGAGTTTGGAGTTCTAGAATCGAGAACTTGGTATTGATTACTTACTATCCACTACTTAATATGCAGTTTTAAATACCGAGTACTTAGTATAGAGTTCAGTGCATCGATAGAGAGTAGGAGTATGGAGTTTATAAGTATCAAGTATTCAGTCTCAAGTACTAAGGTAAATGCGAAACACATTCAATGCCTCGTAAGTGTTAGCCATCAATCAAATAGTCTTATAATTTTATAAACCATTTGTAAAAACCTTCGAAAATTGTTCGAAGTAGCACCGAACCTGCTGAATTAATGTGTTTTCTGATTAAGCTTTATGGTCCATCATTTCTGCATCTCAATGTCATCCAAATACGCCTGATTTTTTATAAAAAATACCTTTTAAACTAAGATCGAATACAGTGATACACCGAAACTCAAGTATAATTGATGCGTATGGCCTGAATTTGGCAGCATTTCTAGTTTTTAGTTGATTTAGGGCTGATTTCTCATCTTCCACATAGAGCTTATCTGTCACATAACCTACCTAATAACAGAGTTTATCTGACCAAGCAGCATTCTAGAAGAAGCGTAATCCGGCCTTAACCCCAGGATCAAACGGACTAGCTCAAATCTGTTGAACCAATTAGTTCAGAAACTATTCAATTATGCAACTAAAATATATTTTACAGAATATTCAAGTAAAATGAGTGCCAAAGTTTGCTCTGGATCCAAACCTACACGCACTCAACATAAAACAGTCAAAACCGATTTATCTAATCAATGTACATATAACATTATAAACTACATCCGAATTTTCCAATTCTTATCGAAAGTGAAAGCAGGAACCGGATTGTACATATGAAACGTATGGAAAATATTATATCCGACCACATAAAGCTTGAAATATGCAGGTATATCAAATAAGTTCGTACATTAAGATTCGTCGATAAGATTGGCGAATTCGGATGTGTTTAATGATCAAATGATGTTGAGTCAGTCGAACTATAAGTAGAAATTTAAGGTGTGATATACCCATTACCATGAAAATTAGATGGGGGAAGGAAACATTTATCAGAATTCGTTGAACTTAATCAGGTTTTAGGGTTCTAGTTAAAATCGGTATTCGATCTAAGAGAAAATAGCTGCGGGTTTCTTCTGCTTAGTGCTAAAACAAGTGAAATGAAAATGTTGTTTCAATTTTGTATTTCGAAATTGATGTCCCACGTATCCATCTAAAATAATTCAAGTCACTTCGCCATTCACTTCATTTTATTCATTCATTCAACTGAGAATGACTTTAATGAGCTTTACACAAGAATCTTTGTCTAATTACCAACGAAATGGTTAATCCCACAGCTAAAGTGCGTCACCAATCAACCAAGTATCTGGTCGCCAGGCGTCAAGCATCGAGGCATCGAGGCATCTCTCACTCACTGACAATAGCCCATTATCGAGGATTACAAGGACATGAACAAAAAGGACAAAAGGGACGGCATTGTGTGTGTGTGAGGACGAAACAATGGAGCATGGCATGTCCATGTCGATGAATTTCAATCGATTGACAGTTGGGCTGCGCCCTCTTCTCGTTTCCTTCCTTCCGCCCTGACCAGAAACCCCATTGTCGTCGTCAATCAATGTTCAATCAAATGCTTGGATTTCAGTTTTTGGCAACTTCCTTTCACCCATCATGACACACTTTTCGCAGGAAGTAATCGCATGCGGGCGACCCTAATCGTTGGTTTTATTGCTTGGGTGTTAACCGTTTAATGGTTCACCCTAATTGAGATTGACTCTCCCAGCAAGCAGAGGCTTGCCAAAAAGTAGCCAACAGCCAGTACCATGGCTGCCAGGGCAATATCCGCCAGGCCTAAGGGTACCACTTGGCCATGTTGCGTGGGTAGAAAGTGAAGAAATCCTGCCTTGACCGCCAATTCGTGTACATCCTCCACCATTTTCTGTTCCAGACCCGTCTCAAAGAGACGCTGTACATGCAGATTGTATAAGGATTCCAGGGCCCAGTTCTGTTTGATAAGCTGCACGGCCCAGGTATAACCCACGGGATTACTCAACTTCTGCATGCGTCGACGCTTTAAAAACTTTTGCTGATACAAATAGAAATCCATGCGATCCTCAGAGTCTACATAGGCATAATGTGAGTCCAAACTATTGCGTCGCTGCTGATGCATAGATTCGTCCACAAGTTGGAAACGTTCTTGCAGCTCAGCTGAACCACCATAAATGGAATTGGGTCTCAGATTATGTGGTTGTATCAATATGCTAACATTGGCCTGCTTCAAATCGGCCAGATTATTGAGGGGCCGCTGGTAGAGCTTAGTGGTCAGCATCATGGAGAGTAAGGCCACATAGAGGCTGGACAAAATGAAGCCCCCATTGAAGAGTACAAGCAGTAACATCAATTTTACACCTCTCGAACATTTGGGTAAACTCATATTCAAAGTTAACAAACACTGCACAGCCAGTAGTAGATAGGGACCCACCTGCCAGCTGCCATAACGATATCGATGCCACAGGCTACCCATTAGGCAAATATAGAATAGAATCAATGCCAAGCCAAACCAAATAAACACATCAAATGGTCTTAGGAAATAGTAGAACCTGTCGATGGGATTGCCAAAGGGTGCCATCAGAGCCACCCGATTCAGACGCACCGCCTTACTGGTGGCATGGCGAAAGGTTTTCACAAAAATTGTGCCACAGGCATCGGTTTGATTAAGCTCCAACAGCTCCAGACACTCCTTGGTGGAATAACGACGCAAGCCGGGAAACTCCACAGGCACAAAGGTGGCATTAAAATGCCTCACAAATAATTTGAATATATTGATGACACTTCCCTCGTAGCGTTTGGAGCCTGACTCTTGCACAAAACAATGTGGCGGATCATTAGTAACCAATACCCTCACAGGATAACCTTGCAGATTTATCATTTGACGCTGTTGTAGGTAAAGCTCCAAGCTGTTGCTTTTTGCCACAGTATCTGCTCCATAAGGTAGAGTCCAAAGTTGGTTAAGCTGTAGATTATATATCAAAACAAAGGGAAATCCTTTATTCTGGTATGTCTGCAGCACTTTTTGATATCTTGTGGTGTCTCTCCCGTTATCCCTTTCCAGTAGTAAGATATCATTGAACTGTTGATCCTTTAAATACATTTCCATTAGCTCCGCTGTCAATGAAAAGTTACCCTCCAGCCAAACCACCATTAAAATGGGTGCCTCATGTTGCTGCTTCAATGGCTGACTTATATTTCGTTGAAGTAACATTTTGGGTAGCTGGGAATGATCTACCATGCTTAAGCCCTGCTGGGTTCCATTGTAGTAAATAATGGTTTTAAATTTGAACTTTTCATTTAATTGCCTAATCAGGCGAACAGGCTCCATTGCACCGATTAATAAAAGAAGGCTTAAACGTAGTATTAGCTGACGTACCAACATTTTGCTTAGCTTGCAGACAACTGAAAGACAAAAGTTCAACAAGATACTTACTTATTGTACTTATTAAACAGCCGCTGCTAATTGTTTAACTCAACTAATTATGGGCGTTTAATTAGACAGCTTGAAGCTGCTACTTAGTTGTTAATTCAGGTGCTAAGTAAATTGAGTTAACAGAATGGGACAAAAATGCACAGAAAGTGCTTAAATTATAAACGTAAACATATAATGAAACGCAGGCAGAACAGAACACGAAGTTGTTGCATACTTTTCGGTGTTAAGTTTAACAAATTTTCAAATAAGTCAATGCAAGTCTTCGAACAAGTGGACCTTGGAAAATTTAGCTCTTTTATTGAAGAAAGGGTACCGATTCCGGGTCAAAACTGTTTTACAATAAGCAAAAGTGTCTTTCTTTTAGGTAAGATTTGTAGAAAAACTGCATTTTGTGTTGCATTTTTCATGAATCTATCATTAAATACTATATCTGAGCTTTAAAATAGCTTGCTTGTCCCCAACAATTCTTCGAGTTTTTTAAGGCGAAGATTTACCATGATCGAGTTTTGTAACGCCCTTAGGTATGCAATACGTGTTTGTAAAAATCCTTGATTCCTTGAAATTCTTTGCCCAATTAGAGTACAGACACCTAGGAAACTTTTTTTTGGCGGAAGTTAAGAATGCGATTCTTTCAGGGATATGGCATTACTATCGCATTCTACTTTCGAGAAGAAGGTGACACTCTGCGCTAAGAAAGCGTTACTTTTCGCACCCAAATTTTCCTAAAAAAACCAAAAGGAGGCCTTAAAATTCAAATATTAACTATAAAAACCCATAGGGCAAAGTTAACTTCGTCTTGCCTTGCCCTTGCAGCACGTTTTACTAACTAAAACTACTTTTCGGACCTTACTTATCTATGAGAGCTATACTATATAGATGAACGATTTCTACCAAACTTAGTGGGATTATGTAAATGTCTAACAAACGAACATGTAAGAAGTCTAGAGTAGATTCCATTTAAAACAATAAAGTTTTTCTCAATAGAACTTTTTTTCGACCGTTCATTCGTACTGCCGCTATATGCTATTGCCATCCGATTTGGACCAAACTTTGCAGAATTGTGTGAAATTATGTCATATAAATAAATGCCAATTTTAAGAATATTTTCATTGAAATCAAAAAAGTTTTTCACATTAAGACTACTATGTGGACCTTACTTTTGTATGACAGCTATACTATATAGATGTCCGATGTCGAGCAAACTTAGTTAAAACATAGGAAAGCATGGCAAACTAAGAAATACAAAGTTTGGAGACGTTTGCACTGAAAACAAAAAAGGTTTTCGTACTAAAACTAGTTTTTCGACCGATTGTTACTATGACAGCTATATGCTAAAGTCATCCGATTTTGACAAAACTTTGTAGAATTGTGTGAAATTATGTCATATAAATAAATGCCAATTTTAAGAATATTTTCATTGAAATCAAAAAAGTTTTTCACATTAAGACTACTATGCGGACCTTACTTTTGTATGACAGCTATACTATATAGATGTCAGATGTTGAACAAACTTAGTTAAAACATAGGAAAGCATGACAAACTAAGAAATACAAAGTTTGGAGGCGTTTCCATGGAAAACAAAAAAGTTTATCCTACTAAAACTAGTTTTTCGAACGATCATTCCTATGGCAGCTATATGTTATAGTCTTCCGATCCGGCCGGTTCCGACCGACTTCGTGCAAAGTTTGCTGAAGATGGCTTTCGAACTTACGTAGGAGATGGCTTAGAAGCAGACGGACATGGCTAAATCAGCTGAGCTCGTAGTGCTGATCAAGAATATCTATAATTTATGTGGTCGGAGATGCTTCCTTCTATGCGTTACAAATATCCGGACAATTTTATAATACCCTATACAAGGGAATACTATATATCGCTAATGATCTTAGTAATTTTTCTTCAGTTGAATAAGTAAAATCGGACCTTAAGCTTAAATCATTCCAAAACCAAATGTGCACCTAGGGCATTTCTCACCCTACTTCAGTTTTGAATATTTTCGTTTAATGCAAAAGTAAGGCAATTGGTTGACAGTTTAATTTAGATATCTTACCCTCTAATCCCATATGACTCAAGTCATGTTTTTGCCTTAAACAATTACTTGCCAATTTTTCTTCTTTTTTTTTTTTAGTTGGCCAACTTATCAAAACTGTTGCCAACTGCCCAGAGTCAATGTTCACACACTTCCACAGTCAGCAACCCTAATGTTATCTCAGTGACGTCGCAAAGAATGTGCACCATACCCATAGATTGGCCCCAAATAGTAAAATGACGATTAGATTTCAAATTGTAGACAACTCGTAATAGGTTATGGGTTTTTGTGTTCTGCATTCCATTTGAAGCGTTGCCAAGAGTGATGTGTAAGTGCTTTGCATTTGCGAAATAATAATAAGTACTACAGACAGTCACTTCAACTTGTTTTCGAATGGAAATTACTGAATTTATGGGAATAATTTCATAATAATAAAGCAAACATTCAAATATTACCGAAATGCCAGCTTAGATACTTTGGGTTAAATGTCTAGCTCTACTAAAACCCTAGACCAAAATGACTAAGCAAACTAATTCGTGTTCAAGTGCTACTTAAACTTGTAAAAAAAAAAAAAAAGGGGACGACTGGCCCGTTTTTTCCAAGAATCGAGTGTAAGAGCTTCCTAAGTAGGCACATGACCAACTGGGTACTCAGGGGCGCCGAATCAAAGTCCACCTAAAGTAAGCAGTATTATCGTATGACTTGTATCAAGGGGAAATTACTATTTTTTGATAAGTTTATTTTGGGCTTGGAATTGTCTTTAAGTATTTAAGACTGCAAATCATGAGCGCTTTTATATATAATATTATACATTCTAACCTCTTGTTTACCCGACTTCTTGATATCGCAAGTCAATAAAAATATAGGTTTTTTAGTATTTTGAAAGAATGAACACGAACATGTTTTAGGAAATGGTCCATCACCTGCTGTTCTTTAGTAATTTTAGCTTTAAATTGTTTAAAAAGGTATGTTTGGACCATTTTTGGGTACTTTTTGTGTCAAACCTTTATCATTGTATTAACTTTCGCAAAGTATTACTTCTTCGCTTTAAAATAAACTACCCCAAACATTTCTGCGATTTTTTTAAGCGAAGATATTCTATTTGGAATGCAAGTATGTCTCCAAAAAATGGGTATATCTTCGCTATAAAAAATCGTAAAATAGCTTGGAATAGTTTATTTTAAAATGAATAAAAATAACCTTCAGATAATATCAAAGTAAGCTAAATTAAATGTAAAGAATCGTCACAAAACTTGCACAAAAGTGTTAAAATATGCATTTTTATGCAACTTAAAGTTCACAATATACCAAAAATTTAAACATTATACGAAAACAGATCTACAAATCAGGCAGTTAATGTCAAAAACTCTATATATAGTAAATAGACCCGAATGCGGTAACTCAAGCCTCAATTACCCAGTATGTATAAGTATTTCATAGTTCTTCGCTGGTAAAAGAGTAGGCCAAATTAATCGGAGGCTTATTTTGGCTAACTAAGAGACTTATCAGTGAAAACGAATGGGCTTACATTTAATAATGCTGGATTTTTTCGTCACAAAAGGTGATTAAGCCAAACAACTACTTGCCAGAGGTCACATAAAACCAACTTTCCTCCAAAACCCAATCTTAAATTAAAGTTAATTGATTTGCCATCGACTTGGGTGGCCCCTTGCTAAACTTCAAATTATAATTGTCTTCTGCAAGACAACCAAGGTTCAAAGGCTCAGCGCCAACATTGTTAACCTTTTTTGTCTGTGCCAGCTAATAAACTTAACAATTCATATTTTTGGCCACATTTGATTATCACGTTGACAGTGGTGATCTCGCCAACAAAATAAAAAATAGCTAGCTAGAAAAACTAGAAAACCAGCTAGTAGCACCGCCACTTGAACTTTGTAACCAACTGCTGACCACAGTGAAACTCATGGCGTTCGGTTGCTGATGTCAATCATTGTGATTGGGTCGCCTCTGCGGGGGATGGGGCTGGAATGGTACGATGGGGCAGTGGGGATTGAGGCGCCGCCAATCAATATCAAAGGCTGATTATGATTAAATTGCTGGTGCTCATAAAAAAAGAACCCAACTGAGCAAACGCCGCTCCCTCCTCACCACCCATAATATTTTGGCCTTGCTGCGACTTTTTGGCGAGCCTCCTTCGAATTGAAAATGGAAGTGGGAATGACTCAACATTAGGTTAAAGTGTTCTGTTAAGTACTTGGCATTAAGTGGGGGTGAGGTGATGAAATTGATAAATGAGATGCGATACGAGTAGAGTGGACTTTAGTTGGAAATATTTATAAGGTACGAGGGTGGTTTAAGAAGTTTCTACTAAAAACTGTTATTACAACACATCACAGTTATGAGATTCACATTAAAAAAACATGAAAACTGCTAAAACAATCAGCTGTAACTGTTTCTTTCAGCACAAATGTACCCGAACTTAAAAAAGGTGTCTTAGTCACGGTCGCCACTTCTTCCATAAATGTAAAATTAGAGCTAACTTGCGAAAACAACAATATATTTCATCCATAACTATTCAAACTACCCCCTTATATAGCTAATCTAATGTGCGTCAGCTACAAAAATTTATAAAAAGACAAACAATTTCTATTCAAGATTTGACGCCCTGATAGAAAAGTGATACACGCTTAGCGCCATTATTTCTTTCCAACCCCAAGGACTTGGTCGCTGGAATGCTCCACATTTTCTTTCCTTATCAAAGTCAAACAATGCCGACATCATGCTAATTTATAACCACACGCCATAGGACTTTAACTCTCGCATGACGTGCAATTATTTCTCGTGCCGCCACCGCCGCCGCATTGCAGAGGAACAGCTGTCCGTACAGATTTATGGGAACCATAAAAACTGGCCCCAAAACAGAACCAAATCAAAACAAATCGTAAATATATCTCTCAATAATTTCTTATTTATTTATTAGGAAACTAAGCAAAATTCCTGCAAACGATGGACACAATGCTCTATCGGATGGCATCCGAGCGTTTTTTGTGCGGTGAACTTTGATATTGAATCGTATATTAAGTAAAAGTGGACAGCTCACTTATCGCTAACTGGGGGAGGAGTGGTGTTCTTCCACTTGAGATTTGTTTTTGCTTGTGTGTTTCTTTTTATATTAATGAGCATTAATTGATTTTGTGTTTGATTTGTGATACCGAAACATTTGATATGCTTGTGGACAGGATCTTGCGGTTTCCTGAGGGCAGCACGTGTTTTGGGGGTCTGAAAAACCACAAAAGTGAAAAATATTTCAACAAGCCCTGGGCAACCGCAAACTCAACAAAATACCAGTGCATCACCTCCCCCCGCCGTCTCTCTCTCAACTTATATTCACTCACAGTTGGACGTGTGGCCCGGCGGGCAATTCGTGTTTGACAAGTAATAAAAATGATTAAGGCAAATCTAAACACTGGTTCCATGCATATTAATTACGCTTTTGGTTTCGACCATGGTTTTTGGCTAACATCGATGGGGTGCAGAAGTCCATTTCGTTAATCAAAATGCGAATGCAATCAATAGAACGGAAGCGCACAAAAAAAAAAGGTGAATGGTCCAGTTGGGAGAGATTAAAGGGGTGGGAGGGTTCAAAGTGACAGTGGGTTCAATGGGAATATTTCAATTCCAATTTCTGTGTTTCGAGTTGGAGACCCCAGGGCAGAATTTGCTGGAGATACCAAAGCCAAGAGCATTATGCACTTATTGCATGTTTCATTCTTGTTTAATTTATAAGAATTTAACTAAGATTGCATTTTTAGGATTTATTTGAAGTATTGAAGTGTCTTGTCTTGAAAGTAAATCAGCATAGATTTAAGAACTTTTGTACCCAAAAGTATTTGGAGATTTTCTGGTTTTTGGAAAACTTTTGCACTAGGATGTTCTTACTTTTAGAAAGAATCGTTCTAATGTGCAAAAAGGACTGTGAATATAACAATGGGAGCATATGTCAAAGTAAGACCTGCTTGACATCGATAAAGCCGTTACTCAGAGGAATTAAGGCTGAATATGTAAATTAACAGGTCATTAACATTCATGTAAACATATCAACATTGATGATTTTTGTATGCTGAACACGAATCTATATCTAAAAATGCTTCATTGCGTTTAGTTTTAGTAATTTGTGTATAAAGTGGCTTAAAATGACTGTTCTAAATCTTTTCAGGTAAGTTTTGTAAGAATTATATACAATTAATTCAACTGTCTTTCGTATTATCATAAAGAACAACTTTTTAGGCTTAAAATAAACTATTTCAAGAATTTTTGCGATTTTTATAAGCGAAGTTATATCATTTTGAATTTGTTTTCATTTGTAAATTTTCAGAAAAATCCATAGCATACCTATAGGCTGTACCTAAATATGTAAATTTTTAACGCATGTATTCAAATTGGTATATCTTTGCTTCAAAAAATCTTAAAAATGTCGGTGATAGTTTATTTTAAAGCTAAGAATTAAAACTCGACGATAATATTAAAGAGAATCAACGCAAAAGTGGAGGATACCTATAAAACGACACTAAAATTGATCCAAAGAGGTATTTTAAGCATATTTAAGCAAAGCAAGACGTGATGGACCATTTTATTTAAAGAAGATTGTGTTTGAGCACATTAAAAGTGTCTAGAACCACCATCAATCATTCAATATACAGGACCTGGCTGCCCAGTGTTATTCGTCTAGTATTACGTATGTTATTCGTATTTAGTTTAAGACAGACTTATTTGGAGCTCTAAGAATTCTTGTAACAATCCCGAATCCCTAAACATGTGTACCACCTTGATCTTTTGTAGGTACTTTTAAAAACCCTTTAAACCAAGTATTTCAAACAAAAATCTATAAATAAATGGCTTTTTAAACTTTTCCAACTGAAAATGCTTGATTTAAGTAAGAACTTTCTTGAAATCTTGATACAATTTTCAGGTAAAATCTCAGAATTTTGTCCCACTGTATATGGATTTCATATTTGACCGCTAGCCCCAACTCCCCCTTACCGCCCTTCCACTTAGCTATAAGTATGACCAAAAGTTTACGTAATATGTCTAGCCATGGAACTCCCTCACCTGCCTGACAGCCCGCCTGTACACACTCCCACCCCCTCCCCAGCAAAACGGTTGCATGTCGAGCAGCATGAAAACATTGCAGAAAGTACCATCCCCTGCGCCCCATTCCCCATTTCCCCTAGCTTATATATTTTTTTTGTCGTTGGCCTTTTGGCATTTGGGTTGCCATTTTCCTGCGGAAATGTGAACCAAAATGTTTGCGTGCCTCCATTTGGAGCTGAGAGCTCTGGGGAGTTTGGGGGAACGTAATATGTTGGAATATTTGAAATTTAAGAAACATGTCGAAGAAGAAGAAGGAGTAGGGAGGTGTCCTGCTGCTCTTGGCAAATGGCGCCGTCAAATGCGTTCATTGAACTGCCAAGCAATGCAATAAAATCAACAAACAAACAAACAAAAAAAAACACATTTAAAAGGCAAAAATAAATATGTGAAGGATAACTGGCGACTGGGTGGAGGAGACGTACAGAGTGCGATCTAAGACAAACAGCGAACGAACGGATTTATGGGGTCGGTTGCCGTCGTCAACGGAAGCGGAAAGACGCGCAACTTGCAACTGACATACAAAATAGAGGCAGGCAGGGCAGGGCGGCGAGCCGAGTCCAGCGCCAGCAGAAGCAACCGCAAAAAGGCTGCGCTAAAAGGAAGCTGTCAAAAGGCTGGCACAACCCCTCATCCTTGGCAAACGGAAACGAATTATGTTGCCTTATGCGAAAGGGTTCAAGACGCTGTCAGCGACTCTTCAGGCTCTGGGGTGAAATTGATATGCCCGAACAGCTACAATAACTCCCTCCGAGGCGCAAAATTTCTTTATTTTTATGGTTTTTGTGTATAAATTTATGCCCCAAGAGATCTGTAATTGTGTAAGCTGTTGTGGCTTTTACACAAAATTGATCGATCATAATCATAATAATAATTATGGTCGAGGACGCAGACCACTTGAAGCTGGCCAATTGCTAAATGCTTTTCCGACTTTGTTGGCGAATTTTCACTTGTTTGTAATCATTACAAACAAACAAAAAAAACTTCCTTCAAATGATGCCAAAAATAAGACTTACACATTATCAGCTTTAAGTGGGGAAAGATCTATCGGAATTTATGGAACCTTATAAATTCCTGCGTCACATTATCAAACGATTTTTTTCTGCAAAAGTCATTTTATTTTTTGTATAATTTCTTTTTAAAGACTCTCATAAATTCTCTGCCGGAGGTATGTCTTAAGCAGTGACTCAAAGTTGTCACTCAGTTCTTGGTAAAGTGAAGTCAAAAGTGAGAGTGTGCGATTTTGTTGTCAATTAGATAAAAATATCACACTTAAATCCATTTATTTGGAGTCAATGAAGGAATTCTATAATTAACATTGTTTGTAGTAACGTCAGGGTCGTATATATAGTTTTGTTTATACAAAGATATGACAATTTTATGCACTGGATGAGTAGAATGATTGAAGAAGAGGGTAACATTTTATCATGACTAAAGTTAAGATTACAAAATGAGCGCAGTTATGACGATTTTAGTCCTACGGAGGACTTGAAATGTTATCAAAAATTTCATAAAATGTTTACTGGAATGATGGGATACCTTTCGTGTGTAAATTTTCTCGAGGTAGAGTTAGAAAATATAACAAAAATTCCTCTTTATAATGCGATTTTCAGAAAGAAGACTTAAGTATACCCACAGATAGGAAATATGCTATAAAAATTATATATTTAATGGGTTATAAGCGTTCTAGTGTAGTTTCTACTCTTCTGTCTCTACTCCCCTCACTCCCTTTCCTATCCTATAATAAGAAAATATATTTATATATATTTTTTTTTTCCGAAAATCTATAAATATTTTTTGAAAATCTAGAAATAATTTTTCGAAAATCTAGAAGTATTTTTCAAAAATCTAGAAATATATTTCTAAAATCTGGAAAAAGTTTTTCTACAATTAAGAAAATATTTTCTAGCTAATAGTAAATATTTTCTGTATTTTGGAAAGTCTTTGTTCTAATATACGAAATAATTTTTCTAAAATATATGCAGAATCGCCCTTGACTCCTTTTTAAGGCGAATTTCTAAATTTTGCATACTCTGTACAGTAGATACATAGAGTATTATAAGTTTGTGCAAAAGTATGTAACAGCCACAAGGAAGCATCTCCGACACCATAAAGTTATATATTCTTGATCAGAATGAACAGCCGAGTCAAGTGCGTCTGTCCGTATCAATGCACAGATCTCAGAGATGTTAAGAGATAGAGGTTTGACATGTATGAGACATATGCTTCTTATGTCTGCAGGCAGATTAAGTTTATTTTCAATTTTGGACACGCCCCCTACCGGGCCCCCAATTTAGAAAAAACGTCATATCTCCCACAGTTTTAAAGCTAGATGGTTCATACTTTCTATACAGTCATCAGGATAACTTATCGATCAGCCAAAGGAATGGTGAAGATTGGATGAACGGTTTTCGAGCTATGATCAAAAGACTGTTCGCTGCTGCAGCAGCGCTGCTTTCAGCTGCTACTGCAGCATCAAAATTTCTGCTAAGCGTATAATTTCGTTGATACAGAGTATATTACAGTCGGGCTTGACCGACTTTCTTACTTGTTTGAGCGTATTTCGGTTCAAAATGTTACTCCAAAACAGGATTCAAGCGTGGTATATTTCAATTGAGACTGGGGGTACTGCACAATTACGTACTTCCTAATTGAAAAGTAGAATCGCACCACTAAATGTTACTTAGTTCACTTAATACCCTGCCTACACACTATTATCGGCCGCTAAGCGCTTTAGTTTTGACCTGCAAAATCCATGTAATGCTTTACCTAACTCCGCCCCCCCCCTCCGTAAGTTGAACACTCCAAAAGTTGGCTGGCTTGCCACTCCAAACTGTGGCAAAATGCCACGCCCCCTTTAGTCTGGCGTGGGCAATTTGATGCGCTTCGTTGCGCGTGAAAATTATGATTTTTACTTTTGCTTAAATCTCATTAACTTAAAGGCTGAGGGGGGCGGGGGAAAGGAAAAGGATGCCGATTGCCAATCGCCTCAACTAGTAGACCCATAAATATGGGTTAGCTAGCAGCCAGGGTAATTTGCATTAGCCAACTCTGACCAGAGCCAAATTGAGAAGCTCAGTGACCGGCCGCAATCCTGGAAGCCAAAACGCGGTAACACATAACAGCGAGTATTTTAATTAAGCGCGCATTTTTATAGACATATTTTCCTTTAACGGCTGGCCATAAATTCAAGACGAGACCCAAAAAGTCGGAACTGTCGAGAAGGAGAAGAACTCTACCGGAGCATTAAAGGCACGGCAGGCGGGCCGGCCACTCATAAATGGAAAGTGAATTTTATGCCAAGGCATTAAACAAAGTTGTGAAACTGAAGCAGCGGTTTGTATATCGCTGGAAGTCGCCGCTTGATAACTTCATCCCAGAGTCCCACCACAACTTTGTATGGGAGGCGTTCGGGCGGCAGGCAGCCAGGCAGCCAGCCTTATCGATTGCCTGATAAATTGTTTGACACAGTGTGTGGCATATGTGAGTTGCACTCAGCGTGTCATTCAACCCGCGTATCTTTATGGCCCGGCCCCGAGACGTAGCGTTTAAGCTTTGCTTGTCCCGTTTTCTGTTTGAACAAGCAGTAATGGATCAGTCCGTCGGTGGGTAGGTGCAAAAGATAGGAATCATTGATAGTGCATTAGTAGCAAGGGTTTAGCTTTTACTCACGACTCTTGGCGCATTCATTCCAGTTTCTCTTACTGTGTTTCGGATTTTGGCGCCGGAGTGATTTATTTGCATATGCAACATCGAAATGCACTCACAAAGCTGGCCCAAAATGAGCTTTCAAGTGGCCGGCCCTTGACTCCAGTGGAGCTGGAGGAGTTGCCGTTTTTTATTTCATTTTATTTCGGCTTTTGTTTGTCTGTCACCAAGTGCTCCATTTCTCAGGCGTAACGTAAAGCTTATTAAGTCGAATTGTAATTCAATTTTTGTCTCTCAACTGCTTATCGAGTTTAATGGATTTTTAATGAGCCTTAAGCACCGCTTTTGACGGCTGAAGCAGGCAACAGAGTTGGGGGAGGCGGTGGAAGCGATACCTACACTCAGAGAAACACCATTTTGTATGACTGCTGTTGAATTTTATTAAACAAAAATTTAGCCATCAAGCTGCCGCCTATTCTCGGTCAGCTCATCATAGTACGAGCTCACCACAAACATGCAATAGATCATGACCACTAAAAACAAAGTACAGCAGAAATCAACTAAACACACAAACATACATGTATCTCTCTCTGAAGCTTACCCATTCTTAGAAGAGCCAAGGCACTTAACACTGCGGTGACTAAGGTACAAATTAGCACACAAAAGTTGACCAACAACCAGGGACCCATATAGCCACGCTTCTCCTAAATATCATCAGACAGTTAAGAACTGGGGAGTCTTATTCAAACAAAAACTCACTCGTACTGCTCCATAGATTAACATTCCATCATTGGATGCCATCAAGTAGAAACAGGCCGAAAAGCAGGCTACACAGATTGTGGTATCCATTTGATCAAAGAATTCGACCACATTATCGGGATACTCATTCTTGATAACCATATAGAGACCTATCGAACCGAATATTATGTCCAAGATGCCAAACATGCAGCCGGTAACAATGACACCCACACGCAGTGGTAAGCAGCAGCAACATTTCATCAAACGCATGATTTTTGGGGTTTTTTTTTTTTTAAGAAACAAATATTAAAAACTCTAAATGGAGTGACGTAAAATTCTGAAAGTTAGTGTCTTGAAACAGTATACAAAAGATGCTAGGTAGCTTAATGGGAAATGCTCTTCGCAGGCGTCAGAAATTAAATAACCCCACAGATAAAAATATACAAAACTCAGGGCCAGACTTGTTGAAGAGATATATTGAACAGTTAACATTAGACGTTACGAGCTTTGTCAGAGAATCAAAAGTCTGCCTCTATTGCTTGAAATTGGAAGTTATTGTACCAAAAAACTAGGGTATCTTCTGATTGCCAAACGAGAAAGCTAAGCTAACTTGGTCTGTGTCGAAGTTTTTATACCCTTGCAAGTGCTCGCTTAAATATTTTCAAAAAAAATCCCCTTTTTCCCATTTTCCGACCGATCGTTCGTATGGGAGCTATATGATATAGTCATCCGATTTGGCTAAAAATTTGTAAAATTATGTGAAAGCCTGTGAAATAAACAAATACAAAATTGCAGAATGCTACCATTAAAAACAAAAAAGTTTTTCTAACTAAGACTGTTTTTCAGATCTTTTTTTTGTATGGCAGCTATACCATATAGTTTTCCGATTTCAATAAAAATTGGTAGAGTTAAAAGAAACCATAGAAAACCTACGATTACAAAGTTTGGAGACGATTCCATCGAATAGAAAAAAGTTTTTCATACTAAAACTAGTTTTCCGACCGATAGTTCCTATGGGAGCTATGAGATATGGTCAACCGATCTGGTCGGCTCCGACATATTAGTAGTGTGCAGCAAAAAGAAGACTCTGTGCAAAATTTCAGCTCGTAGCTTTGAAACTGAGAGACGTAGAAACCTCAATCGACTCAGCTCGTCACCCTGATCCAGAATTTATATAGAGTTTATGTTGAAAATGAATATTTCTATGCGTTGAAAATTTCTGGTCAAAATCTAATACCCTTTGCAAGGGTATAAAAAGAACCAAAACAGATCCATTTGCACTGGATACGTCTTTAATTACCTTTTAATCATGCAACAGAGCTGAAAATCATCCAAATGGTGATCAGTTTTTATTTCCTTTGAATGATTCAATCACATTTTGAACCATTTTCTAGAACTTCAAAACCTTATTGTATCATAAGAAATAGCAGACAATCATTTTGCACATATATCAATTTAACTGAGGTATTATAAATGTCAAAAATTGTTATATCGATCGAAACAAGACAAAAACGAACAAATCAGGGATGCAAGCCATTCGAAAATAAGTACTGGTTCGGTTCAGTGGTTCACATATTTGCTGAACTGCCGGTTCGGTTCATTACATGGTTTTCGAAACTTACTGAGCGTCATTTTCGGTTCGGTTCAGTGTGAAATATTATGATTTCTGTCGTAATGTGACTTTTTTGAGTTCCCTCTAACTTTTTACCTTCACACCGCAAGTATGTTGATAGAAAGAGCAAAAGGTTCAGATAAAGATAGATGAAATAAATTGTTTTGCAATAGAAAAACAGTTAAAAGTGCTACCCCAGGTAGCCTACTCTATTTGCACTACCTCCTACCCCACCCTTAATTAACAAAAGTACAAAAATTTTCCACAGCTCTCTTGTCTTATAGACTTATTCGACAAGCCCCCATGTCTTTCCCCGATTTCTTAGAATCAACTCAAAAATAGAATCCAAAAGACATTGGGCCATAAAGACAAATGAAAATAAATCAATTCAAATATATAATGCGAATGGCATTTTATCAACTCGTACAATCGCGGGCGTAACACTAACCAAGTCTCAAGTGGCGACCGTTTTGGCTTACAACACGAAAAAAAACACAAAAAGAAAGACAACATTCTTTGCTCAAATTCAGACACGGAAGCGAGCTCTCCTGATATCGGCCAACCCTTCCGAGTCATGGCTAAAATATTTCAGACCTTGGCCCTATCAGGGACTTGCATAAGCATCTCCTCCTCCTATGACTTCTTGGAATTTTGCAGCAAGGTCGTTGGCATGGGGTGGGGTTGGTGCCTCTGCCTCTGCCGCTGATAACGGGAATTTTGGCACTGTAAAATAATACGCGCTCGTGAGTATCTCCGAGTGTTGTGTTACGGGAATGTACCTATGTACAACAGCCACTTCATTTATCGCCAATGGAATTTTAATTGAGTTAACTTGTCGTGTAAGAGCGTTTGGGACGTAATTGGGTGCGGGAACTTTGGAACTGGAGAGCTTTACTCTTTGACGGCACAGGCGGCAGCGGCGGCGGCGTCTTCTCCATGCATCTTCGTCAGGGGGTTTATGGGGTAAGCTGGGGGCACAAGCCGAGTGACACGACGCGTACGTAGATAGCGTAAGGCTTCTGCAACTTAATGGGGGGTAGGTGATAGGGTGCACTTTGTACCTTGGCATAGTCATGGCTATTGAAGGAACTTTGGTCAGCAAGCTAAAAGCTTTCCCTGTCCATTTCACATACTGAAACGTGTGTGAGTGTGCTGTCCAGTTGAACTGACCTAAGCCACTCCAACACGCCTGATAAGAGCATATGACCAGCATTTACATACATAAGGAATTCTACCAAAATAGCGACTTGATAACTCTGCGTTAGCCCTAAGACTAACTAATGGGTTTTTAATACTTTTTCCCAGAAATAGAATCGTTCGTTTTGGACTTGCAAATGGTCAAACTGGCCTGGGCTAACATAAACTTTGATCGCTTCTGTGTCAGCTTTTCTCTCAGCCATGACACGTGTGTATCTTGGGTAAATTTCCGCTTAGACAGGAAATTAACAGTGGCAAGACGACGTAATTAAAAAGTTATAAAAAAAAAAAGTACCCACACGTTTGGCGTGTGGCACAGCTTGGCACTTTTCGTTGTTGTTTTCTTTATCGATAAGTTGTTGTTTCATTTGATAATCCAAAATATAACAAATTATTTGACAAGCAGTCTAATTGATTTCATTCTCGTGCCAGGCGATTGCAGAGCCACCAGAAATGGCTGCCAAAATGGGTGACAGACTGGGAAATACTGTGCAGAAGCCGTGAAACAATGGGGTATCGAGCCGAAAAGAACCAAAAGGAAGGGAAAATAGTCATTTTATATAAATTATGAGTATCAAAAAGTCCTAAATAAAGGAAATAAATTGTAAATGTAGTTTAAATTGGGGTTAGATGGGTTAGAAGACTGCCTCCTTTTGGTTAAAGATGTCATCAATACCACTCTTAACTGATGGCGAGTAACTTGCTAACCTAATGAAGCAGTATCCACAAAAGCCTTCAAGGCCTTAGGTACACTCGACCCCATTCCCATTTATAATAAGACTTACTCATTGCCAAAGAAAATACTTAAACTAATCAATCATAACGTTTTTGATATGCCCAAATGAAGCCTGTCAAGTTCCAAGTTCATATTTACTAATTAGAAGAGCTGTAAGCTTTAATTACCAGTACAATTACCATTACCATTTTTCACATAATTATAGTTAAAATCAGATAACATAATATGGTAATCGTATTAGTAATTTGGCATTAAGAGTATTCAATGAATGGTACAAGGTGCAATTACTTGAATAATTTTACCTGCAAAGGGTAATTATGGAGTAATTGTACTTAAAACGTTGAATTATTTTTGTGTTTTTGGGTGAAAATTTTGATAGAATAATCAAAATTACCAGCTACAATTAAGTTTAACAAATGATACACAAATTGAGTCATCATTATCTTAATTACTTTTCATTACAGAAAAGTAATTAAATACAGGAAGTAATGATAACATTACATCATTTCTAATTAGTAATGGCAGCAACTTAATGGTAAGCTTAATTTCAATCAACGAAAGGGATAGTTTTGCCCAAAAACGGGTTCGTACTTGGAAAATGAGGACCATATGTTGAAATTTGATTAAGATATTATATTTAAAACCTACTTTCAGAATTTTAGTTTAACTTAATATACGATTCTAAGAAAAGTTAAGGCATATAAATCTTCTATAACGCCATTTCAACAATGAAGCATATTTCTAAGAAACTGCAGAACAAGCAGATCGAGTACGATTTGTAAACTGGTATTAAATACAAGTGTCAACTGCATTTTCTCAGAAAACTGCACACTTCCTTACTCAACCACCCACTATGTATATACCCGTCGTCGTATCAGTTTGCAAATCACATGGCCTAGTTGTATAAGACCTACAACCTACTTATACTTATATTATGGGTAAAGTAAATACCACGTTTACTAGGCAAATTCTTGAAATTCTTTTAAAATGACAGGCAGGTATTTTGGTGTTGACTTCAGAGTTAGCTATAATAGTTAAGTCAGCGATATTATGATTTATTAGATAGATAAATGGAATGTTGCACGTCATGCTATGCATTGCCTGGTTGCTGAAATTAACCCTTTTTGAGAAATATTATTATATATAAACATTTCATTCAACAAAATGTTGGTCGTCCACACTATCTATCGACATTTGCTAAGTAAATACTTGGGGTTGGGGGGGGGGGGATACCAAAACGAGCCGTTTATAAAGGTTCTTTAGCCGCCAGAGTTACCACACACACACACACACACACACACACACAACAATCTGCCTCTGCAGATAAGACAAAATGCGTTTTGCAATAGCGGAACATTTTTTATAAGCCCAAATGAAATAAATACTCTAGTCAGAGGTAGACCTATTTTCTGTTTGCCTTCCCCAAGTCAACGTTGTCAACGTTTGCCATCGTCGGAATTTGCCTTGCATGTTACAGGAAATAAACAATAAGTAATTATGCAGCTCAAATAAACGATGTTTATAACTGTTTTTGTGTCCCCCAACCGGGCGGAGTCGGTGAAAACATTCAAATCATGGAAATATACGAGTATATCGCATGGATATGGCATGGCAGAAATCATCAACATCAACATCAACATCATAAACACAGCCTGTTTCTGTTTCTCTGGCTCCGTTTCAGTATCTGTCTCTGTCAACAGAATGACAAAAAGGCCGCCTGGCGCTTGAGTAGGCGCTGCAGCGTAGGAGGTGTGTCTGTAAAAGTCTTCCATCATACACTGAGCGGAAGTTTGGTTTGTGATAAAACAAAAAAACAACAGCAGAAACTCCAATGAAGCATAGAGCCGTGTGGATGCCCCTGCAGTGCTTTTAAGAGCTAAAAAATTATGTAGGCTAAAAGAATAGTGTGTGTGTGTAAGTGGGTCACTGCAGTTGACATAAGTTCAGTGGGGAGTCGGCTGTTTACGGAATGGACAGGTGGGTGTGGTGGTACTTGGGGGATGAGTCAAGAAAAAAACAATTTTTAAAAAGTGAAACTGATCAGTGGATTGGGATTCAAGGATTGGTCGAAAGACCAACATCCAGAAAAAAGTAGAACGAATAACTGAAAAACAAACGATCTTCAAAAAAAATATATTCGTTCTTGAATTTTCAAGAATTTTGCTGTTGAAATCGAGCTAAATTCGTTCTCAGCTTGGTGCTTTTTGGCGGGGGGGAGTGAGGTACAGAAACTGAGAGAGTAGTGCAAGCACATTTGAGTCTGTTCTTACTGTTTTGTATTTTATAAGAGAGGGGGGTTGGGAAGCTACAGAGCGGAGAGCGTAATGCATTTTTGAACTCATGTTGCTTTGAAATTCCCAACCAGGTATGGCATTGCTGGCATGGAGAGACCTCTGTTCGACTGACATTTGACAGACAAAGACTGATGTATGATATAACAAGGGATGTAAGGTGGCATCAGTGTGAGTTCTCTGCAAAGTACCTTAGCGTTCAGTGCTCGGCGTACTTTTGTAGCGTAAGCTTTTGGCTAAAGTACGCAACACACTGACACCGCCCCACCTGTATTGATGCATCATGGACTGATGCTGCTTCGAAGCTCTTGTAAAGCTCTTGATTATAGAGTAAACAATCTTACTCTTGAATCTGATGAGCTCTTGATACTAGAAAGAACATTCTCAGTTTTTGACAATGCCATATGCTCTTGATTAAAGAATGAGCTGTCTTGAATTCCGGTATGTGTAGCACTTGATTCAAGAACTATTCTGCTTGATAAGAAAATGATTCCTACTTAGAGTAAGAATAGAAGCTCTTGGATCAAGAAAACTGGGATCAAAAATTCATACTTGGATCGAAAACTTTCACTCTTATCGAACTATTAATCTGAAAAATTCTTGATCTAAGCATGAAAACCTTTTTTTTTTGTCTCTCTGAGTCAAGAACCTCTGCTTTTGGCTCGCGTCCTTCATAGATCGTGACAGCATTTTTAGATAAAAAAACTAAGACGCGTCTAATTTACATTATTTTTTAATTCACCTTTTGCAAGACAACATCATCCAAAACGACGCACTAGAGGGGTGCCAAAGTCCAATTTGTTTTTTGTGCTACCAAACAAAGGGTTCTCTAACCTTCACTTGAACAATTGATTATCTTTTTTGATGACATGCCAAAATCGAAGCTTATCTAAGTGCGCAAAATACCAAACATTTCGCTCAGTGCAACACAGAGAGGGGGAGACTCCACTCGGACTGTCATTCAATGCCGCTTTATCATCACAACAACGAACACCAAGCAGCAAGCGCCCAAGAAATGCGTGTCAGAGAATTGGTATAGTGTGAAACGCCATAATCGTATCTATTATTATTTTAACAATAATAATATAAAATGTTGTGTCTCTCAATGTTTGCTTAATGTCACCGACTAGCGCCAGGGCAGTTCGATGCGGTGCAACTCAATTGGGTGTCAGTATTTTCATTTACTTTTTTTTTTTTATTAATCAATAAGAGCAGCCGGCCCACCAGCCAGCTCTGTGGCTCTCTGATAAGATTACGTCGTCGCTATCGGAAGGGAAATTGGTGCCACAGCACAAATCGAAGGAGACGCCTCAGGGCACAAGGAGTTGGATAGACGATTTTGGCAATCAAATTGTGATAACACAACGAATTCCAAACTGACATGGCCAGTAATTGATATTAACTAAGTGTTTGCCTAGCATTTAGCATGTTGGACGGATTCTAATTACCGCGCAGCGGTCATCAATTTTGCAGGCGGCCATAATATTTACATAAACCAGACGAACAATTTGTTATTTAAAACAATAACCGTTCCGTACCACACCTTCTTAATTTCCAATTTGTTTTAATTATTTAAAAGTGGCTAATTGGTTACAGGAATGATGAGGCTTATGCAATGACATTGACTTATTTTGCATTATTTTAAGTTGTGATAAAATTCCTTGGTATGGATACATATTAATTTAGTTTTTTTATATATTTAGAAATCGGCTTTGATAAGACACGACTCTAAGGGGTGAAGCGAACAAATGTGAATTAAATTTATATGAGTTGTGTGATTGGCAAATTACGGTGGGTATTTTTATAACAATTGAAAGATATGATAGGGGGAAACGGAATGGACGCGACACTTAGCAATTCGATTTTAAGAAAGGCATAAAGATGGGTTAGAAGTTGGGTGAAAAGGTAAATAGGCAAATTTGTAGTTTCCAATTGCAAAAAAGTGCTGCCAAGTATGCACTAGTTAATGAAGTGGCAGCACTGCATATGTTTAAAGCTTTGAATACATAGTTTTTTCATGTAATGCAACTTTTTTAAGTCCGCTTAACATCTTTTGAGACATGTTTATGCTTAAAATGCATGATTTCATTAGTTCATAAGTAAAGCCACCCTCTCAAAACTGCAAGACAGTGCTGCCGAGTACACAAAACTTAAAATGAAAATGGCATCACTGGTGGTTTATTCCTTTTAAATGAGTATCAAAACTACGAAGACTAGGCAACACGTCCAAGTGATGAAATTATTCAAGTTTCTACCTTAGGACCCTAAAAAAGGAATGTAATTTCGCTAATATAACTTGTGGAAGATGGCCGCCCTTGAAGTCGTTTATGGTTCTCAATTTTAAAACATTTGTAATTCTAGCATTCTAGCAAGTGTGCCGTACAATTTCCACATCTGATGAAATCCAAAGGGTAGTGTTTACATTCATGTTAGCTAGCTATCAGTTGCTAGAGCTTTCCACCCTCTATTTTTTAACCAATCAGCATGATAATGCTTGTGCTGCTAAGTGCCAAGGCCAAACCAAAATGATATCAAAACCCAAACATAAAGCCGGCAATTAAACGGTCCCCCCCTCCGCCTCTTCAGTCAAAGCCATTAAAACTTTTCCACCCAAGCGACTTCCCCATCCCCACCCCCCAGCACAAAAGGAACACCACAAAACAAGAACTGCAATATTTACACAGACATTAGCAAAGTCAACAAGCGGCGGCACATTGGCAAAGAAATTGATTGGAAAATTCTGAAACGGAAATCGGCAAGTGCAAGCCGGAAAAGTGGTATGAAGCAAAGGCAAATGCCGACAGCTCAAATTTGTACATTTTCAAAGAATGTCCACATAAACCCCACCAATATATCAATGCTTGATTTGTTGTACAGTGGATCATAAAAAAACACGTTTAGTTCATATCGTGGCGCACGTTTTCAAACTTTCCGCTGGCCGCAAATCAAAACAAAGCGTTAAATCACAGAATGACAACTTCCTATATAAACTGATTCTGTTGTCAACGCCCTCGATAAAACTACCCTCTTATATGTATATGTTCAAAACGGCGGTAATATTTTTTTTTTATATCTAGAGAACTGATCTTAAAACTTTCTTATCAAGGCAAATGCAATAAACGGCACACTTGCACACACACACACACATACTCGCAGCTTTAGGAATTTATATAGTGGCAATACCAAGAAGTAAGCGACGCGACATATCAGACACCAAAATGAAAAGAAAGGGAAAGAAACGAAAGAAGAAAAAAAAGAATTTTGCTGTTTCTTCATCTATTGACAATTCAATTAACGTTTTGAAATTATTTTCTGATAAGTGTGTGTCTGTTTGTGTGGGTATCTCTTTTTTAGGGACCAAACTGTAAAAGCTTGAATGAAAAAATGGCACAAGAGCAAAGTCTTGCCAGATTTTGTTGCCATGGCAGGCCCAGCCGATGAGCAAACGATTTCCCAAAAGTTGTTCTAATATGCAAAGCATGAAAATAGAAGCGATGCAGAACGAGAATAAGTCAAATAATTCTTTAAAATGATGGCAAAGCTTACATATAAAGCTGAATGGCTGCAGATGTACTTCGGAAACCCGCTTAGAAGTCCGTTCTAGGTCAAATATTCCATTGCAAACAAGAGATTGATACTTGTTTTAAGCTTGCAAGGCAGCCAAAATAAAGTTCTTAGGCTTTATTTTAGAGAATCAGGGCTCCAAAGCACAATCCTATACCGAAAATTCAGAAAGCGGAACCACCATTTTGACACATTTTGAGAATCAGTTTCTTTGGAACCGAAATAAAGCGTTTGCAAAGCATAGATGGAAGCTTCTCCGACCACAAAAAGTATATATATTCTTGATCAGCACGACGAGCTGAGTTGATTAAGCCATGTCCGTCAGTCTATGCTATATCCTCCGTCAGCTTGAAAGCTATCTTCACCAAAATTTGCACAAAGCTCTTAAGTACAAATACGCTACACATTTATCGGAACCGGTCGGATCGGATGACTATAGCATTTACCTGTCATAGGAGCGGTCGGTCAAAAAACTAGTTCTAGTGAGAAAAACTTTTTTGTTTTCAGTCGAAACTCCTTCAAACTTTGAATATCCTAGTTTGCTACGCTTTCCCATGATTTTACTAAGTTTGGTCGAAATCGGGCATATATATGGTATAGCTGCCATGGAGTAAAGTAGTCTGAAAAGTAGTCTTATTGAGAAAACCTTTTTTGTTTTCGATGTAAGCCTCTTTAAAATTGGAGTATATTTATTTTATATGCTTTCACACAATTCTACAAGGTTTTGTCAAAATCGGATGGCTATTGCATATAGCTGCAGTACGAATGATCGGTCGAAAAAGAAGTTATACTAAGAAAAACTTTTTTATTTTCAATAGAAACGCCTCCAAACTTCGTATTTCTTAGATTTCTATGCTTTTCCATGATTTTACCAACTATGGTAGAAATCGGACAACTATATCGTATAGCTGTCATAGAAAGGTAAGGTCCGAAATGTGGTCTTGGTGAGAAAAACTTTTTTGTTTTTAAAGGAAATGTTCTTAAAATTGTCACTTATTGATTTAATATGATTTCACACAATTCTACAAAGTTTTGTCAAAATCGGAAGACTATAGCATATAGCTGCCATAGGAATGATCGTTCGAAAAACTAGTTTTAGCAGGAAAAACTTTTTTGTTTTCAATGAAAACGCCTCCAAGCTTTGTATTTCTTAGTTTTTTATGCTTTCCCATGATTTCACTAAGTTTGGTCGATATCGGACATCTATATGGTATAGCTCTCATAGAAAAGTGAGGTCCGAAAAGTGGTCTTAGTTAGAAGAGCGTGGTGCAAGGGTATATAAACTGCCGAAGTTAACTTTCCTTTATTTTTTTGGCAAATTAAAGTGGATACGATGGCCATAAGTTTTAGGATAAGATTGAAAAATTGCGAAATTTATGTTATTAGTGTATTTCCATTGCTGTCGGAGCTATCAGAACATTCAGCGAAGCAATATTACTGATATTTGATCCAAATAGTTGCCTAAAGATGCCTAAATTTAGGAGAGCACATCTTTAATATTGCTAAATACTGCAACCCCCTGGAATAATTTGTTTTTTCAACCTTAACCTTAATCTCAGAGTGAAAGGTCAAATGAGTTGGTATAATCAGAACTCTAAAATGTCTTTACCCTCAAGTTCAAACCAATCTAGATCAAATACGAACTGCAATTTTAACCTTACACTCCTAAACTCAATCAATTTTAATAATTGCTATATAATTTAGATTTTCGTTTTATCATTTGCCCACCATCATCAGCTATAAAAGCTTGACTTTGGCTTTAGAAAAATGTCAGTTCAGTGGAAACTACATGCACAATAAGTTGCACCCAGAGGTACGAGTCAAAATTAATTAGTGCAACTTGGTTTTGTTTTTGTTTAAATTCAGAGAGAGAAAAATATCCCCTCAAGAAAAAATGTGTACCAAAGATAAGATAATCAAACGGAAGATTTCAGATTTTTATGGTCTTTAGCTACACCGAACATATTCAATAAATACCTTGAAGCTTTGTTAGCCAAAGGCTTTTCCCCGAATTTCGTTGAACCACCCCACACTTAAGGGCTTTAACCATGTTGATACTTTTGTTTTATCACTCAATCACCACACTTGGCGCCCATCAAAAATCATGTCGACGCTATCAAAAGCCCCTGCTAAGCCATCATAAAAAGTGCCGCTAATTTGGTGCCCTCTTGATTGCTCATTTATTTGCGCCGCGGCGCACGCTTATTGTCACATCACAGTGTGCGGTGTTGTGATTAATGTGTAAACAACACACAATATGAATAAACCCCTTTGGTATTATTTTGGGTGCATTAGTTATATTAAATCTGGGGGAAAGCAATGAGAGAACGTGTACGTGTAGTATAAAGGAGCAGGCAGACGGTTGCAACTTTGGCAGTCGTTTCCAATCGCAAAAGCCTCATCCATCAGTCCACGGGTCAGAGGCCAAGTTTAATAGTTTTTCTCCAAGTTTTCCGCCAGTCCGCATGGAAGCCATAAATATGTAATTTATGAGTTATTTTTATTGTCTAACTAAAGGTCTTCAACTAATTGTGGTATTTTATAGCTGGCAGCGTTCTGCAGTTGAAAGTCAAAGCCAAGAACAGTAAGTTGAACAGCAAAACAAGTTTTTTTATTTTTACAAATATTTTAAGCCACAGGCGGGCAATTGCCAAAAAATAAATGTTTTTAGGATTCATTTGCATAACATTTTTTTGACTGTAAAGGGGTGTACGAGCTATCAGCCTAGAGCCTAATGAGATTTATTTGAAAAAGTCTACTTTTAGATATGAGGGTTGTTCGAGAAGTATGGAAGTCTATTCTTTTAGCACATTCGTTTCTGGAAAGTTTTTGAATCAAACGAGGGACTAAGAATTGGGTTCCAACTTGAATCTGTTAGTATATCATGATTCAAATAGAGCTTCTTACCGAAAATACGAAATAGTGAAATAAGTTAAACTAAAAAGAATTTCCATGAAGCAGCTGTTCAGTTCTGAAACTTCATAAAATTGTGTGAAAATGTTCGAAATAATGGGATAGTAATTGGGAAAGCCTTACCTAATGCTCATGCCCGAGCTCATTCCCATCAAAAAGATAAGGAGCTCTACAAGAGCTACTTTAGAGCTCAAAAAGAGCAGAGAAGCGCTCTACTCTTCTTGTGACTAATGCAATTTGTAAAATTTCCATATAATTTGATGCTAAAACTGCACTCTCACTGTATAAAACCACATTTCAAAGCTCTCTGTTCCCTCTAAGAAAGAGCTTTAAGAAGTGATACACCCCCACAATGAAAAGAGCTCTAGAAAGAGCTCCATAAGAGCGCCTTGGAGAGGTTGATAAAAAATCATATTATATTTTAGTAAGTATGGCATTACTCGAGATGCAGTCTTAGTGAGAAAAGAGCGTTTTTAAGCGATGCGCACCCAAAATGAACAAGGCTGTAGAAAGAGATCTCTAGGAGCTCTTTAGGAGCTCATAGTAAAAGTATTGTGGTTAAATAAGTGCATTAGTGGAGTATTCGGAGAGTTAAGCTCATGAATTGTGCATTATTCTTGTACTAACATAGAAGTGCTTCAAAAATATACAATAAAAGAGCACCTGAGCCTTCATTTCCATTAATATTGCTCTTAAGAGCGCTCTACTCATAAATTCCTGTTACTGTCATTACTTTTCATTTAACTAAACAAACAAAACCGTTCTAGACGGAGTTTGCTTAATTTTTTCCATCTTCAAAGTGTGCAGAGCTGAGTGAAAAAAACTCTAAGCTCCAATTCTGCCAGCTTAATCTTTGCAACTTCCCTCGTAATCTCCCGTCTCGTCTGCCATTTCATTGGACAACGCATGCCAAAATTATTTTTTGCAAAAGTTCATTTAGAACAAACAAATAAACAAACACATACAAACAAACACACAGACCCCCCCAGTGCCAATATTGTAAATTCATAAATGAGTGAAAAATTACGTCAAACGGAACTTGTAAAGACGTCGCCAAGTACGTACATTTTATGCCCGAGGAATTTCAGACATTTCAGTTATTTATTTCGGCACATTAACAACTGCAAAAGAGAGTTGGACAGCCAGACAGAGACACACACATGCCGGCACCCAGAGCTCGAACCCCAACCCGAACCCGGACCCGGCAGGCATACTTAAAATTGATTGTAAAATAAATTAAAGTGAAAACCGCGACAGGGGCAAATAAATGTACAAACAGTATAATTTAATTAGCGTTCGGTTGTTTGGCACTTTTTTTTTTTATAATTATTTACTTGAAAATTCCATTGAATTGTTTTTGTTTTTATCGATTCTTCTCCTTTCATTTCAAATGAATTTGTCACATATTTTTGCTTGACAATGTGTCGATAAATTAGGGCTTTTACCTTTTTAGTGCCCAGAGATAGCACATTTTTGGCATACCCTGTTGATGATGTGGATAGTGATAAAGCTGGAATTGATTATGACATATTTGCACCTGTGCTGAAGGGCATTGAAAGCAAGCATTACGTTAAACAAATTGGCAAATATTTGTATACTTGTAAAGTATCTAAATACAATTATCAAAGTATTTGCCAGATGCATTAAAGTAAGACCAATGAACTGCTGGCCAGAAACGATCAAGGTGCCGGAAATATGCTTATAGTTTTCAGGGATTTCGAGTGACAAATTGAGGGTTTATCTTTGAAGTGATAAGTTGCTTTCTGGTTAACTGAAAGTGTCATAAATACAACAATAATTTTATGCTGAGCAAAATGAGACTTGAGAGACGGCAGAGTCCCTAAAATTATGACTAACAGAATAGGTAATGGGTCACTGACCACTTACTGAAATGTTTTACTATTGATGAGATAACCAGAGGTAATCTAGAGGGTAGCCTAGAACTCCACATAAAAAGGACGTTTACATTAAAACTGTAGCACAGATTTACACCACTGAAAACAAGGTCCAACTGCAGCAGCAGGAGGCGTGTGTCAGGGCAGCTAACTCCCCAAGTCCCATCAATGAGACTACAGAAGGATCAACTCCAGATCAAGGATAACAATAAGAATAAGAAAACAGGGTCTTTCTCAGTAAAAGCAATCCTCTTACTGGTTTTCTCACATTTTCCAAGGGCGTGGACTAGGTTCGGATTGTAATGATTCATAATATGTGCAGAAGCTGTCTGATTTCTATTCATCCCGTACAATCAGCCAGCCTCCAATCCGCAGATACACAATAGCCCAAAGAAGAGATGAGAGGCAAGCACCCATGAACAGCTGAAGAGGGTGACAAACTTCTCATTTTAATGGAAAAGTGGCCATAAAATGCAGTCTAACTATACATAAAGCAACTTAGTCTACGTGCTTTGTTCTAGCAAAGTTCAAAACTGCCAAAAACCTTCGGAGTGAGTGAATAAACTTTCACTATCCTAGTATCTGCCCAGAGATATGGTATCCAAGCTCGACAATTCCAACTGAAGAACGTCCTAGATCTACTCCACTCCAGGTTGAGACAATCCAGTGCGCTTGAAAAGATTAGAGAGTGACCTCCTAGTACGAAAGATTCGGAGACGTAATCAATAATTATATGTAACAAATAGAGAAATACTCTTGCAGCGCTTTTTTCTAGCTAAAGCACCTTTTCGGACCTTATTTTTCTATGGGAGCTATACTATATAGCTCAACGATTTCGACCAAACTTAGTGGAATCCTGCAAAAGACATACTAACGAATCATGTACAAAGTTTGGAGACGATTCCATTTAAAACAAAAAAGTTTTTCTCAGTAGAACTTCTTTTTCGACCTATCATTCGTACTGCAGCTATATGCTATAGTCATACGATGTTGACCAAACTTTGTAGAACTGTGTGAAAGCATATCAAATACATAAATGCCAATTTTAAAGACATTTTCATTAAAAACAAAAAAGTTTTTCTCACTAAAACTACTTTTCAGACTCTACTTTTGTATGACAGCTGTACTATATAGTGGTCCGACTTCGACCAAATTTAGTGGAATCATGGAAAAGCATAGCAAACTAAGAAATACTAAATTTGGAGGCGTTTCCATTGAAAACAAAAAAGTTTTTCTAACTAAAACTAGTTTTCGAACGATCCTTTCTATGACAGCTATAGGCTACAGTTAACTGATCCGGCCAGTTCCGATAAATGTGTATTGTATTTGTACTTAAAGACTTTGTGCAAAGTTTGGTGTAGATAGCTTTCAAACTGAGGAATTGCTGAGCAGGAATATATACTTTATGTGCACGGATATGCTTCCTTCTATGCGTTATTACCCTCTGTTAAAGCTAAAATTTAAAATATTGGCCAGACGTTTAAATGCAATGGAAAAACTCTCTCTAGAAACCTATAGGCATTTAGTTACACAGAGAAAAAAAAGGTATATTTATTGATGAATCATTAGAAATAGAATTCTTATTAATATCTAGTCTAAATAAATCTTAATGGATCTGTTTTTATATTCTCTTTCTCATTAAAAATGGGTAAAAGGGGTGAAAGAAAACATTTTCGAACCTATAAAGCAGTGGTGGGCAGCAAATTTATGTTTGAAAGTAAGCTAACAGTAAAAAAAAACACACCAAAACAATTTAGCCATTGTAGGAGGAGAGCGTTGCCGGCTAAAATATGAGTAAAAATATACAAAAGCAATGGTAAAGGGTATTTTTAAGTCTGAGCACTCGACTGCAGAGCCTATAACCCAATAAAGGAGCTCTCAGAAAAGTCCCTCAATCTTTCCTGCTTACTTGAAAATTTAAACAAAATCTAAAGGTTTTTTTCAACTCACCATCAGGAGGTAAATAATCTTGGCATAGACCGTAAGCTGTGGTAACCTGAAAGGAAATATAATTTAATTATAAAATTGATTTAAGATTAGTGAAATTAGCTTATCTAAGGGAAGCCCCCACCCCAATTAGCTTCGAATGATAAATAAAACACTTTACTTTCACCCACAACTCATTCAATTACATTACTACGGTACTTCCCCTGTCAAACAACGATCATAACTTTACACCCTGAAAAACACAAAAAACAGGAACACCCACAAACCTAAAACAAAACTAAGAAAAAAAAAACAATTGCAATCAAGTTACACATAATTTGTTGTAGAGCATTATGCACGTGAGCATTTATTTTCAGAGTTGTAAATCATTTTGTTTGACTGACTTTTTGACGTTTATTAAAAAGACCTTGGCCAGGGCAAGATACGAAACTATTTCTAGAGAATTTATTGGGCCATTAGTTAAAGGCTTGCAGTTGTGTCGGACGTTGGCAAATAAATTGCTGGCCACAACCAGCTCGAACAGCTGTTGCTGTCAGCAAAAAGGAAACCAGAAAAGCCAAAGTGAAAAATGGCACAAGAGGAGAAATGGGAGGACCTTGATGGAGAAAGTGAAGGCGAGTTGAGAGCCTACTTTTGGGCTACTGATTTCAATTTCGATTTCAATTTTCCATCAACCTTGTTTAGAGAATTTTCTGAAGCAAATCCCTTCAAATCCTCAAGTTAACACCAATTGGGCAATGGGCCAAAAGTTCACCTTGTGTTTGGGGTTTTGAATGAGAGTGAAATCAAGGCAACAGCAACAAAGCAGCTTTGTAAGTGACCTGCAGTAAGGGAGGTGGAGGGAGGATGTAGGCCCAAGCTGCTAAGTTGCTGCTGCCGCATGTTGCCTTATATAATCTTCTGTTTGGTATTTTGATGTTTATTAGCAAAATAATTTATATTTCCTTGCTTTTAACTGGTTTACGGTGACCCAATGGAGCAGACCTAGATTAATTTATTTTCGTCCTGCTCAGTCAACTTTTCACTATCAACTCTCCCGCTGTGACTTTAACAATTAAGAAATTCCTGCGTATTCTAGCTATTTATTAATAATTTTTATCACATACATAGCTGATTTTTTTTTATCGCAAATATCACAACTTCATCAGCAATCAACAAGCCAACTTCGTACAGCAGCCAAGGCTGGTCCAAGTGGACAATTAGCCATTAAATTAGCTGCAAGTTGGCTGCAAGGAATGCAGCGTGGCGATAGTCGATTGTCGATGGCCAAGGCGCTGCTGCGGCAGTGGCAAATTGAAAACAATTTAAGTTATTTGCATATAAATGCAACTTAAGACGCAGGCGAGGACAGCAGCAGCAGCAGCAGCAACAGTAGCAGAAACAGCTGCATGTTGCCAGCAGGAGGCGGCAACATGTTGCTGGGCCAAGTTGCTAAATGCACTGTGGTATGAAATCATTAAGAAATGATATCATTCAAGATCTATCTTTTTAATTAATGAGAAATTTGACTGAAAAGAGTTTAGCCTAGAATTTTCAAGTATTTTATGCCAAAAAAAAATCATTGAAACTACCTAGTATTAGGCGGCTAGAGGTCATGTGGTGCTAAACATGAGCTCAACTGTACAGTAGGGTGTCTCAAACATTTGTTTTTTAAATTTTTAAGACTTATAGAGTTTTTTCGGACTTTTTGGAGGACTTTTAAATGTCGCGCAGGTTGAATTTTCCCCTAAAATCGGGTTTTACGTTCTGTTTTTGAATTTAACTTATAGCTTGTGCAAATCGCACTATTTTCTTAGTTTTTAAATCACCATTTTTAAAGAAAAATATTAAAATTTTACTTTTATGAGCACAAACCATAAGTTTTGTTATGTCTTTACTTATTTTGGTAGCAGAAATTACATTTCTTTTGTAAATTTTTGCAAAAAACGCATTAAAACTTTTAAAATGTCTATGAAAATTTAAAAAAAATTGTTGATGCTGTTTAAAAGATGGGTAAATTTAAGAAAAATATAACGCCTTGCTGTACAGCTGTTTCAAAAACCTCACGGTTTTATCATTAGCAGTCTTTGCCTATCGATTGCCAGCATAACTATAACTGCTTGGGAATTTCAAAGCAGCATTAGTGCAAAAACACTCCACAGAAGACAGAACGAATTTGTGTGAGTTTTGCTTGAAAGGAAAAGCTCTTAAAATGCTTGGGAATCTTTGCTGATGATAAGTCTTGTAGAAATGTAAAATATCTACAACTGCTTTCAATAAAATGCTGAAGATTTGTACTTTGTGAAGTGTGGGAATAATGTACGCCTGCCCACCTCTCTTGATCATTTGGTGTATCAAGCATTGCAACAATCGGCGACAGCTTAAGAGGCATATTAATATCGGCTTAACAGAAAATTACCACAATTAAAAGATTTCAATAATCCCCCCAAAAAAAAAAAACCATTCACATGGCACACAAAACACTTGCGATGCTTGCATAAGGCATTTCCAGCTAAGTTCAAACTACATTTCGCGCCTAATTTCATTTGACAACAGACGGCCAAGGAATAAAAAAAAAAACCGGGCAAGGGGGAAAATTTTATTTGCCACACCAGGCGGGAGCTGTGTTAATTTGAGACATAATTGCTCAGACGCAAGGAGGTGACTGATGGAGGGGGAGGCAACTGGTTATGACAGCAATGACAGCAGCTGCAGCGGCCACTATTTGAATAATTTGCAATTAAACGCTGCCAGCGGTTAGCTGGGAGCAGCATTTCTTTTGGCCATCACGACGTATGCGTAATATTTCGGGTTTTTGGAGTGGCGGCGCTCAAGAACGAACTCTTAAAAAAAAATAACAAAAACAAAACAAAAATGTTCATGTCCATCAGCTGTCCACAGCTGTTGGTGCTTGATGTTGATGAAGACAGCAGCCAACCAACCACAACCATCTTATCAAATAGAAAGCTTTAGGACATTTTATCTAGCGAAATTTAGGTTCTTTTTTTTAAATAATCAATTTAAAAGAAATTGTTTGGGGGATTCCAAATACATACAATTCTAACTTGTCCACTCTGTACACGTAGGTACATAGAGTATTATAAGTTTGTGCAAAAGTCATGTAACATCCAGAAGAAAGCATCTCCGACCCCATAAAGTATATATATTCTTGATCAGCATCAACAGCCGAGTCGATATAGCCATGTCCGTCTGTCCGTCTGTCCGTCTGTCTGTCCGTATGAGCGCACAGATCTCAGAGATGGTAAGAGATAGAGGTTTGACATGTATGGGACATATGCTTCTTATGTCTGCAGGCAGATCAAGTTGATTTTCAATTTTGGCCACGCCCCCTGCCGCCCCCGCAATTTAGAAACGTCATATCTCCTACAGTTTTAAAGATAGGTTGTTTCTTCTAGATATATTTAGTAATAAGGATAACTTATCGATCAGCCAAAGGAATGGTGAAGATTGGATGAACGGTTTTCGAGTTATGATCAATAAGAAATTTTCTTCATACAGAAGTATGTTATAGTCGGGCTTGACCGACTTAATACTATTCTTGTTTTATTTCAGAAATTTCAAAAAAACAAAATCCCAAAAATTGCCAATGACTCTTTGACACAGTTGATTGGAATGTTTGGAAATACATTTCCTAGATTTGATTTTCAATTTATGCCACAGCCAGCCGCAATGCGACAAAAAATATAAATAAATCAGCTTAAGTGCCCTGTGACTCAAGTGAGTGTGCTGCAATGAGGGTCAAGAAATATCGATTCAGCAAATCATATCTAAAGAAAATGTTTGAAGAAAAATAATATTCAGATTTCATTTAGTATTTTTTTTGCTGTTTAATAAAGTGTTCTCATACTATTTATAGCAGCATTCCCACATACTGCGTATTATCTGTCCAGAACACGAGGCCAGCACGTTTCCCAGAGACCTCCGAACAGTTTGGCTTATTCTAATTAGCCCTTGGCCATGCCCGAGGGCCGATTCACACACCCTGTGCTGAGGTTCAAGTGGAGAGATCGTATAACACACTGATCGGAATTTCAAAATGCGCAATATGATGTCCAATTTACATTGACCGACTGACGACGACCACTTCGACACGGTTGATGTTAATCAATATAAACAATGAGCATGCAATGCAAATCAGTGTGTGTCACTCTGATGGGCTCTAACAACAACATTATTAATTATAATTGTTAATGTTCTGATTATAAAATGTTTCTAGTTTAGAGGTTTGTTCAAGAGAATTGACATAATGACAAGTTGTAGGTGTGGGTCAAGATTTATGCAATGGAACGATAGAGAAGCTGGTAAGCTGGTTTGTAAAGTCAACGTAAAGAACAAAAGGGTTACAAGGTAGAACAATTCTACAAGCATTTGCTGAAATTTATTTCATTTATATTCAAAATATAAAAATTGCTTTAAAGCAGCGGTGGGCAAGCCCTTGCTCGCATTGAATCAAGACTTATTTTAGGGAAACTGTAATCAAATACTTAAAAATATGATAATTGGAATCAATTAATGATATCCTGAAAGCAGCAACAAAAATTGAGATATGCAAATGTTAGAAAAGCGACAATTCACAAGCACTCAGGACTAAGGAAAACGTTCAAATAGTATTTTGAACCTTCTAAGCCTTAAGTAAAAGAGTGTGAAACTTAAAAGTAAAGTTTTTTAACAAAGAATGTTGGCAGGGAATGAAGAGTTAGATGAAGAGTAAGGATAAGGATGTAAAGAAGAAACAAAGAAGGAAGGAAGAAAAAACCAAAAATGAATGACGAAAAAACTAGATAATGAGAAAGCAAGAACCAGAAAATAGGACAATACTTTAAATTCTAATACAGAAAGGAACTTAATCTTTTTTCACTTTTTTTCCCACAACGACACATTTTCCCACCGATCGTTTGTATGGAAGCTATATGATATAGTCATCCGATTCGGACAAAAATTTGCAGAATTAGGCGAAAGCGTGTGAAACAAGCAAATACAAAGTTTTGGGGTGCAACCATTAAAAACAAAAAAGTTTTTGCAACTAAGACTGTTTTTCAGACCTATCTTTTGTATGGCAGCTATACCATATAGTTGTCCGATGTTAAGCAAACTTGTCAGAATTATAAAAAAGCATAGAAAATCTACGATTACAAAGTTTGAAGACGTTTCCATTGAAAAGTAAAAAGTTTTTTATACTAAAACTTGTTTTCCGACCGATTGTTCCCATGGGAGCTATGAGATATAGTCATCCTAAACTGCCGGTTCCCACATATTGGCAGCGTGCAGGAAAAAGAAGACTCTGTGTAAAATTTCAGCTCGATAGCTTTCAAACTGAGAGACTTGTTCCCGTAGAAACAGACAAACAGACGGACGAACAAAGCTCAATCGACTCAGCTCGTCACCCTGATCAAGAATATATATAGTTTATGGGGTCGGAAATGAATATTTCTATGCGTTGCACACTTCTGAGCAGAATTATAATACCCTTTGCAAGGGTTTAAAAAGGGAGATCAAAGTAAGAACCAAATAGGAAAGATGCAAAGCTGGAATAATAATTAGAGAGTAACAAGAAAATGGAAAAGGAGCAAAAGAAGATCATTATCGGGAGAATGGTACCAAAGCTTGACGATTATTAATGTATTTTTATTTAATTATAAACAAATGAGTCCTACACTTTATCAGTTCTGCGCCCTTCCGTTAGACGTTGCAGCTCATTCAGTTCCGACTCGATTGGTATGATTAAGTATCCCCCCCACAAACTACTTAACTTCCTCAGCTAAAACTGTTAACAACTTCCTCATCCACTTAACTGAATATGCGATTGTATAGCACTTCGAATATCGCACAAGTCAAACTTAAAAGCTTGTCTAATAAATTGCCATTTAATTACTTCATTTAATTGTGCAAAAAGACAGCGGCAACAACAAAAACAATAACAATTCCGCTGAGGGCGCTCAGTTGGCACATGTTGCATGTAATTACAGGCAAAACATTTAGACGCCAATAATTATTAGATATTTATATGCAATCAAAGTGCGACGACGATGCCAACAAGTTTCCAGACACACACACACACGCACGCACACACTCACACTCCAAGTCGTGAACTCGCTTAAGGCTAAGGAGAAGTCGGGTGGGACACGCAGTGAAGTGAGTTGTTGGGGGGTGGGAAGAACATCCCCCCCTCCCACAGCCCGCTCATTGCATTGACATTGAATTGCATCTACATTTACTCGTATCTAACTGTAAAGTGGCAAGAGACGTTTGAGATGAGTTAACCTCCCTTCCACCAGCAAACCCGCCCACCACCACACAGACAGACATTATCGGGCATTGTCATCGACATTATTGCATTGAGTTGACTGTGGCTGTGGTTGTCTGGCTTTTAGCACTTTATTAAATGAAATGACAGTTCGAGTAAGTGAAAATGTTTGCATTTCGAGTGTTGATGACAATGATGATGGGATTCTAATGGAAGTGGATGCATTTCCCATTTCCACAGGCCTTGCACAACTTACCACACACACACACACACACATTGGTACCACATTTGTGTCACTGAGTCACTGATTGCCCCATACCATACTTATGTGGCTTAGGTCAGTAATACGACAAAAAAAATTAATAAATATCTAAGTAAATAAAATTACTGATAAAAGTGACGCACGTTTTATTTTTAGACCCCACTGTCTAGGAAGTACACTTGGAAAAACCAGGCTTGCGATAGGGAATTTATACCGAAATGTTACTATCTTGGGATACTTAAATCGAGAATGAATCGTAATTGTATCCCAAAGAACAAGCTTAACTTAAAGGAGGAAAAAAACGAGAAAGCTAAGCTAACTTCGTTTGTGCCGAAGTTTTTATACCCTTTGCAAGTGCTCGCTTAAATATTTTCAAAAAATACTCTTTTTTCCATTTTCCGACCCATCGTTCGTATGGGAGCTATATGATATGGTCATCCGATTTGGCCAAAAATTTGAAAAATTATGTGAAAGCATGTGAAACAAACAAATACAAAATTGCAGGATGCTACCATTCAAAACAAAAAAGTTTTTCTCACTAAGACTGTTTTTCAGACCTATCTTTTGTATGGCAGCTATACCATATAGTTGTCCGACTTTAATAAATCTTGGTAGAATTATAGAAAAACATAGAAAACCTACGATTACAAAGTTTGGAGACGTTTCCATTGAAAAGAAACAAGTTTTTCATACTAAGACTAGTTTTCCGACCAATTGTACCTATGGGAGCTATGATATATAGTCATCCAATGAGGGTTATACTGCTGCTTCTTACAGGTATATCGATGCCCCTTATCGTCCCTTTGTCATGGGAATTAATGTCATACCTCCCAAAGTTTTGTGTATAATATGTTTTGTACCTTCTAGACATACTTAGTAATCAGGTTTTTATATCGGACCGCCAAAGTAAAGATCGGTTGATAGTTAAGTTAAGTTATATTCAAGAGAAAGTTGGCAAGAGTTGCGCTGCTTTCTGCAGCAGAGTTGAATAGATAAAGATATATATCGATCTTTTTAATAGACAACATGCTATATATTATATATTGAAATGATATTTAAAGGAGCGATATTTTCGATAATTGGTATCTCTTAAAATGATTAAACAGACATCTCCCTTGTCTTATCTTGGAGGTTATTAAGGCTGTCTAAGTGATTTTAAATCGTTATATCACTACTTCTTGAGGAGCAGTTCAGTAGATATCCATGGCTAGAAACTAGGCATGCCAAAAAATAAATCGATCTACCGAATATACATCGCTATTTGGATTATCGATATACCGAATTAACATCGATATTTTGGTTCAAAAAGAGGATATATCAATACCGCATACATTTCCTAGGCCATATTTTGGTTCAAATAAAAGATTTATCATTACCGCATATTTTTCCGAGGCGATTATCGAATATCAAATAGTTTTCGAACCAATTTTTCGTGTGTTTTTTATATTGTTTCAGTTTTTTGGAGTGCGATTTATTATTACTGATTATTTCTCTGAGGCAGATATTTAATATCGAATAGTTTTTTAACATATTGTTAGGAATTTTCTAATTTTGTTTCTTCTTTTCGAGTGCTTATGCTGATTTTGAGAAGAAATACCAGAATTTTTATTAAAATTTGGGCTACAACTGATATTTTGATGATTTTAAGAGGTTCTTCTTATCGAATTTTGCATAACTTATAAAAATAAAATCTTTTTCCATATATTTTAAGTATTAATGTACATAGAAGGTGAAGTAAGCTTTCTAATTATAAATATCTGTCTCTTTTATAAGCAGTTAGAAATCCATTCGGGTGTTTGATAAATGTTGTAGTTAAAATGATCTTTCAAAAAGTCCTTTTTCCTTTGATAATTTTCCTTTTGGATCAAAATACTTGATTGTTTTTCCTCCAAGTGTAGAATATTTCTAGTATTTAATCGATAAATACGCCTCAATATATACATTTTTGTTTATTTTCCTTTTCAAATGTCAGTCGACCATAAAAATTGTTTCCCATGAGCGGCTAGCTTATGCACAACAAACAAAAGAAACGTCCGCCCACCGTGGAGCATCCTTTCACCCAGCGCATACTTTCCCACAGTTTAGCCCCAAAGGCAGGAATCTTCCTCGTTTACTGACAAGAGCTGCTGCTGCTGCTGCCCACGTTGAGGCAAGTGTAAATTGGCAAACACGCCAAAGTCTTTCGCTCTCTCACACACACCAAGCACACACAATTCATGATCAAGTGCAATCTTTTTGACATTAATATGACAACGCGAAAAGGAGAATTGCCGCCAGGCCGGGCATGCTAACTCCTCTCCATACCAACATACCAAGACATACCAAAAACTCAATAGCCTGTGCTAGGGGGCAAAATCAATTATAAGCACGAGGCATACGAAAAAGAGCTACGCTTCGCAATGACAACTGTGGTTTGGAGATGGTAGCGTGAGGTGGTGAGAGGGAATGTCGTGATTGGAATGAAGCATTCAAGCTGCAAATGTATCACTAAAGAGATTATTGTGGTATTTCTATACTCCGAATCTCGAAAGGGACAAAAAGAAACTTCAAAATATATAGAATATTTAAGTATGAACAAAATTGCATTAATCCGACCATCGTGATGCGCCTGCCACATTCCATCTGGGTCCATCTCCAGCGACAAACTCGCACTGACAACATCGCCTTGATTGAGTATGCGACAGGCTTAGCTCCAAAGTGGCGACCAAACTGATGAATGTCTGTCAAATTGCTGACACGCACGCAGCTGATGCAGACGAAAGACCAAGCCAAGACCAAGACGATGTTGATGACGACGACATCGCTGACATTGACACAATGCACACGAAATGGGCATGGAAAAGGCTCTGCGGCCGGAGCTGCCACCGGGAACTGCTGGGCACTCAAGAGGCGACAAAGTTGCCGAGTCTCGCCGTCTCACATCATGAAAATATTTCATGCCATTTAATTTCCAACTCCCGGCTGTCATCTAATTGAGTTGTTGTTGGCCAGCGTCGACGAGGCTCGCACAGCAAAATTTTTATCGGCATATTAATGCAACATATTTCAAATGCCTCCCGACTCCAGCTCCGACGACGACGACGACTAACTGACTTACTTCCTCAGTGGCTAAACATGGAACATGTTTATGCAATTTGCTAGCCAATCTCCCCGGACTGAAGGAGGTTTTTCTGTCTTATCAAATGATTTTATTTATGCTATGGGCGCGCATGTGTGCGATAATTGGATTATTTTACTTTCGCGGCTTAGCGACCCAAACAAAGTTGTGAAAATCGGCAAGTTTTCGCTTTCTGTAGGTAAACAAATTGCTGGTTAACGGACTTTTGACAAGGCACTCGAAATTGGCTGAAATATTTTTATAGGCACTTAAATTGGGAAACTTTTATTATTAAAACTAGGTATCTAGGTATTTCGACTCAGTTTTTAGGAGCTTGGGATATGAAATCACGCACTGCCAAATGAGAACAGTTTTGCCAATCACACTAAAAAAAAAAAACCTTGAGTTATGAAATAAAAAATAACGATTTTGGCTTAAGATTATGTTGGGAAATCATGAAAAACTGCTGAACATTTACCATGTCAATGCAGCAGAGAGATATGTAAGAGATCGATAAGGAAGCTAAAAATCTTTGCACACTTTTCAATCAAAATCTCCACTGATGCTGATTTTAGTTTATTTTATAGAAAATTAATTGTCAAACTAGGTAGCAAGTTGTAGACGGCTCGAGAAGGACACAATACAACAAAGCAGCAGCAGTCTTTGCCTGTCAAATGTCAGTCTAACAGCCGTCTCTCCATGCCATAACTGCTTGGGAATTTCAAAGCGACATGAGTGAACAAATCTATTGCGCTCTTCGCTTTCTAGTTTCTCCGTGGAACTGTGAGAGCCGACTCAAAGCGGTTCTCTCAATATGCCTGCTCTCCTCTCTGAATTTCTTTACCTTTCTTCCCTCTCCTAAAAGCAACAAACTGCGATCGAATTTTATTTGACTTTGGGGGCAAAATTCTTTAAATTTCTATAACGAACAGATTCTTTTACAAGAGCGTTTTTACTTAAATTATTCGTCTTTTTTTCTGGATGTACAGAAGGGGTTTCAAATCAATCAGATGAAAACAAACAGGTTTCTTCTCTTTTCCGAATTTAATATAACGAAATTGGTAAGAGATCTTATATACAAGAAAAGATTTATGAGTTCGGTAGAAGCTTTCAAATTGGAAAGTAAAAGCCCTATTAAACCATCGCTTTTTCACAAAAGGAAGAGTTTTCGGTTTTGATCCCGCGAAATTTGATCGGAATCAGAAACGAAAACAGTCCTGAAAATGTTTCCCTTTAAAAACCGGGCTAATCTTCACATTTCGGTTTGGAATTTTCCAACTTTTCGATCCTTAAAAGCGTAGACCTCTAGGTTTAAGGCAAATATAACAATCAGTCAGTCAATCGGGATGAGAGATACATATAATACATAAGTTGCTTGATTTCTACATTTTCTCTGATTAGTCCTATGACATCTATGAGTTAAAGTCATCCTACTTTATCCAATTTTAATAGATCTATTTGAAATTGTTATTAGGCAGACACTCCCTTTTTATGGTAAGACTCTGTTTGGATGCTTCTTGAGTTGAGTTATAGGTATTTTAGATACAATTGCTGGTGTTGAGAAACTCTTCTACTTCCTTAAGTAAACTTAGCTGGCTCTGAGAGATTTCTGAGAATATGCCGGTCCCTAAGCCCCATCTGACATTGAAATCCTATCCCTTCACTTGAAAACACAGTAGCTAACCTCCTTTCAAGGGTAAGATACAGTTTCTTATAATCGTTCACCTAACTGCCTTGTACCGCCAATCGATTCTCGCTTTCGACGTCCAAAGATTTGATGTAAAGCCCAATTGGATTAAGTTTAACGGCTGTAGCGGGACTCAAACTTGTACCAAATCCAGCGCTCTAATTTCAATTCGATCCAACTCGACTCAATTAATTAAAAGGGTTTTTCCATTACCACGTTTAATAGGGCCACTAAATATTTAAACAGCTGAGACAGTAAATTTGACATGTTTTCCTTTCCATTTGGCCATTTTCACCTCAGCTGTCCATTAGCTGCGTTCCCCGCATATCAACTCCCACTCAGCTAAATTGCAAAATCACAACCCAATTGGCCAGCTCCAGTCACGGCTCCCAGCTCCTAGCAAACTGTCAACGTTCAACGGCAGAAAAATGAAAACCTACTTAGACAGTCTGTCCAGTCCTCGGCTCAGTACAACACCCAATTGGCTACCAGTCGCCGCCGACGCCGCCTGCTCACCTGGCCCATTTAAAATGTATGAGTCGTGTCAGGAGGCAATGCCACAATGCGTTTATCAAACATTTCAGACGCGCTTCTGCGTTGGTTGACCCAATTAACCGGGCATTATAAAGTCGTAAGGCATAGTGAGAGCAAGAGAGGGCGAGGCGGTGAATTAGCAAATAGCCAGGCCCCCCGGCAAAAAAAAAAAAATAAGACAGACAGACAGACAGAGTCTCCACTCGCATGCAAATTCGAGTCAGTTCATAAATCACAAATCACTTGGGCAAACAATCTTTTTGGCAGCCGGTAGATGAGATGTGTTGGCTTCCAAATGGTCATGTTTTGTGCGATAATATTGACAAATTGTGCAAACATTCGCACACAATTAATAAAAACCTCAAACCCACAGTCAAGAGGCAAAGGCAGGGCCAGAAGCGAACGTCGGCCCACGTGCTATAGCGCGTGTTCGCAAAAAGAGAATAATAACAACAACTCAGACCCCCCCGAACAAGACAACATAATTCCAGGAGGGTAATGGCGCTACCTTAAAATGCAAAAAAAAAAAATCAAAAGAAAGAAAAACCAAGAATGTCGCCAAGTGTCAGAGACAATGGGTTGTGTGGTAGGTACGGTGGGGTAAATTGACAATTGGAAATCTAATTAAATTATTTCTTTAGAATTTCTGGAATTACTTGCAGATTGACTGATTCTCATTTTAAGAGGGTGAACTCTTAGAACTCCAGCCTTGACTGCTTGTAACCTTGAAGAAGTTTGACTTGGTTTTCACGCTGTCTAATTCAAATATGTTTTTAACTTAACCAAGGCTAGATTAAAGGTGGACCTCGTAAACATACAGATAGTTTCAGATTGTAGGATCCAATTTACTTGGGTCTCTGGTGAGCTTTTGTGGTAGAAACCCTACAGACGAGTGTTAACCTTCGGTCTGTGGTGTAAGCACGAAGCATCAACTTTCGTGACACACCAACACGACCCAGCACGAAATGTAGAGTTTTTCAGACTATATTTTCACACTATATACAAAAATTACGACCTGGAGCCGGCTAAAAACCAAAAACCTGTTTTTCAACAAGTATATTAAGGCCCGACTTCACTTCTTCTACATAGCTGCTATGTGTCACATAAACTTAGAATTTAGCGGGTTATTTGTAAGTTTACATGAGATTTAAGGCTATGTAGACGAAGTGAAATCGGTCCTAAATCGTATACATTTTAATGCTGTTGACATATTTTCCTCAATTAATCTGATACCATTTCTGACAAGAAAGGATAACGTAAACTAAAGTCGACCCTCAGGGAAATAAATGATCAACAGAACATTAACATTAATGTTAACATTTTAACATTATGTTAGCAAATAAAGCAGGAAGCTCCGAAGAATATGCTACGTTTTTGATAAACTGTATAACTCTGCCATTTGTTATACAATCTGAAAGAAAACTTGGAAGGTGGACAGGAGGAAGCGTGGTCATTTGAACTGTAGACAATATTAGTCTATGTTTTAAATTTGCGTGTTCTAGCTCGTTTAGACTGTGAGATGCAGGCCATATCGACTCTGCTAATGAAGCTGATCAAGAATATATCAAATATATATACTTTTTTATGCCTGATGCATACTTTTTCATGACTAAAGTGTACCTTTTTTTACTCTACAAGTAAAAAGTATACAAAGTTAACATATCTTGTTGAAAAATAGATATATGGATACATTTAAAACCCTGGAAATTACGACATCTTTATCAAAATTATGTTGCTGCATGTTTTTGGAAACTCAAACCTTAATATTTTTTACGAGGAATGTTGATAGAAGGAAGCACTGTTAAGTTAACAGCTGTTAAGCACAGAAAACTTCTGGTTTCCCATAATTCTTCAAGCCTATAACATCAAATTTAAAAATTTGACAACTTTTTAAGCCACATTTTTAGATAACTGACATTTTTAAAAGAATTCCCAGCAAGCGATGTTAAGTTAACAGCTCTTAAGCACAGAAATATGTTGATTTTCCATAGTTCTTGAAACCTAAAACATTAAGTAATAGAATGTTCATGCAGTGTTGAGTTAAGAGCTAAGTTAACCGCTTCTAAGCACATAAAGGACACATTTTTTTGTATCCTGGTGGTATAGTTGGTATAGTTTTGCATAAATTTTGTCTTTGGAAATACATAATTTTCGAGAGCAGCAACTTTGTTATAAAACAAACCTCAAATTTCCATACAAATGCCACATTTCGTTGCTATTTGGCCCATTGTGAACAACGCAACTGGACTCGACACATCAGCAATCACAGCACGTTAGGCGCCCACACACACACACACACAGAGAGAAGACCGGCCGATCGACCGACAGAACCTTCGATTCAGTGAGCAAAATACTGAATGAGTTGGCAATTTTTACTTCATTTTTTTTTTACCAAAAAGGGGAGCTGCAATTCCTTCCTTCCTCTTGGAGCCACTTGAATGCCTTGGATGTTGGACAACTTTGTGATTGATGATTGTGGCACTTGCAGAAGTTAGCCTTTGATGTGTCCCTCCCAGTGTTTGTGGGGGTCTTCGTCTCCTGCCTGCAGCACTCGACTTTCGTTTTCCAACTAAAGTCTGCAATTTATGCAGCATAACTCATGTCGCTGACTTCCACTTAACTCGGCCGCTTGGTAAGCGGCTTAAACCACAGACATTTGTGTTGACAAATCAATTAAATGCAAAATTTAAAGAGGCGCACACACAGTAGCGCCAACTGGAACAAACAGGGCCTAGACAAGGCGGCGGACTTGTCGTCGCTTATCGAAAACACTGATCCCGGGCCATGCAAATCGTAAAGTGTGAAAACAAATTGCCAAAGCCCCCCAGGTAAATGGGGCCAGGAAACTCATTGCAAACCGCCAGATAATTGCACTCGATTTGTGTGTGTAATTCAAGATTAAGGGCACTTGTCCATGCCAGCCAGGCCAGAGACCATGCACCAAGACTGTCCGATTTCCTTCTTTTGTTTTAATTTATGGGCATTTCTGTGCTGTTCCCCAGATAATCACATGAAATGTGGGCCATGCGTTAAGGGATTATGTAAATTTGTAACCTTCAATTGGCGAGTTGAAAGACAAATTGATTGGCAATTTGCAAGTAGAATATAATATGATATTATATACACGCGAGGTTTTATAGTGCGAAAGTAAAAGGCTTGAAGCTTAAACTTTTGAAAAATTGAATATATTAACAGGCTGCTCAAAACAAAAGGTTTTACGTATTTTATGTACATGAAATGGTACAAAGGTGCAGAGAGATCACTTTATTTTATGGGTTTTCTGCAATTTATGTGCAGAAATTTTAAGTACTTGGTATTCTGAACCACTCAGTGTCAAGCTATACAAATTCTTGAAATTTTTCAGTTTTGGTTGTGAAAATTTCAAGTGTATAAAGGTTAAAAGTAGAACAAGTCGGAGAAGTCTGCCTATGTCAGTTGATTTATGTAGCTTTGTTTAAAGGCAGGATGAGTATTGCCCAGACTTTTCTCACAACCTCAGATTAATAAATATTTCAACATGATTTTCAAGTTTGGTAATAAGTACTGGTCTTTAATTTTATAGCTAATAATTTGCTACCTAAAATTAACATAAACATTTCATTTTGTGCATACTTACATCGTATTTACTTGACCTCATTTTACCCATTTATTTTGCATCTAATTTGCATTCGTATTTCGTCGTACGCTTCTTTTGTTAAATTTCAATCCAAGCGAACATTTAGAGTTCTAGTTTTAAATTGAGTTTAAATTTTGTGTGGTTAAATAATTTTTTTTTTTTTGGTTAAATTTTGAACACTTTGTTAACACTCATCAAGAGCGGGGCTTCTACCTTGTCATTTGATATTTAATTGATTTTGATTGCACACAGTCTTTCGGAAAATTAGTTGAATAAAGTGAAAACTGAAAAATGGCCCAAGATTACGCATACGACAAGTGGCACGTGAAAATCAGCAGCTGACTTACGGAACAGAAATAGGGAATCACTCACGGAAAATAAACGGGCCAAACAAAACAGGCACAGGAAATGAGAAACGATTTCGACTGCTTTTACCTTCTGCACGTTGTTTTGTGGGAAAAATCGTTAGTGCCAAAAGTGCACGAAAAACGGCAGGCTAGGACAGACACACACCGACAGACAGACAGACAGACTGGCGGACGGACGTACGGACGGACGCTAAAAGGGGCCGCAACCACGTGAAAAATGCCGGAAACAGAAATCGATTTGCACCAAAGCCAAAGCAAAGGCAAATGTGCCATGTTATGTGGCTCAGAGTTAAACAATTTTAAGTTTGATGATTTCTTATGGTTTATTTTGTATTATAAATCGAACAATTATGTCACACACGCACTCGGCGCACAGAAGTAGGCAACGATTTCACCGACAAATTTCAAAGCATAAATTAAACATAAATTTTTTGTTGATTTAAAAATTGTGGAAATTTGTAATGGTTTTTTTTAAGAATTTTAATTTTAGTTTTTTTTTTTTTAACGTTTACCCGTCGACATCGCTTGAGCGCTTGCTGCCAGGCTGCACGACGCGTTGAAAATTCACGTAACAATTGATTTGTGTGTCAAAATGTCACAAGTGTCAAAAAATTTGTATGGAAAGCACTGCAACGCACACATGAGAGAGAGAGAGAGAGAGCAGGAAAAGCACCAGTGAGAGGGGAGAGCAAAGCCTAGGATAGAGAGACATATTACACGTGCACCAGAGAGAGAAAATCGAAAGAGAGAGAGAGAGAGAGCGAAGCTTTATGCCTGCGCCTAAGCCTTGCTCAGGCTTTCCACCTTAAGAGAGTTGGTCCAACACGTGTATCAACGTGCTAAAGCTCTAGGTAAAGCTTTGAGCTTTCAAAAGGATTTTTAGAGGGGATTTCATGAGATTCGAATTAATCATTTCAGAACTTAAACTTATAGACGGATCACTCTAACCGAAGCTTGAAGCTTTATTAAGCTTTTGTGATGAACCAAAGAGTGCTCTAAGGTCCTTTTTAATGTCGATTTTTAACTTTACGTTGATAATCTGAGCGCTTTGTTGATGTTATGTAAGCTTTCTATTGTACAATAGTGTCAAAAGTGGCTTGGCAATTGGTGGTTAGGTGGTAATACCCAAGGAACTACTTCAAAATGTTACCCCAAGAAAGCTGTTGCCCATCAGCCTACTCACACTTTGCTGTATTTCACAGTTTATTACAAATAGAGAGACTCTATCCTCTACTATCCCTGGAACTGGAAGGAAACTGTTTCCCAACAAATTTCTACAGATTATGACATATCTCTCTCTATCCTCTTCTAAATAAGAAAGCTTGAAATGAACAAGAATCGCTTATTACCAACACGAGTAGTTCCAAATTCTCAGTATTTTGGAATGTTCTTAACGAAAGTTTCATTTAGAATATTGAAAACTAAAACTAGACAAATATCCCATACTTTTCAGATTATGTCCCCAAAACGCAGCTCAACGTTAAACTTTATTAGTTGATGAATCAGTCAGTCAGTCATTCCTTCACCTTGAACTTTCTAGTAAATTTTATTCTGTCTTCTCCATCAACTTAACCAGTCTTTACTGTACTTATGTTTTCATAGTTTGAGGACTTATGTATGACTCATATGCTAGCCTCGCTAAGCTAAGCAAAATATGTGCGAAAAAAGGGGTTTCAATTCCTATTTCAAACTCCTTTGACCATTTCAGCCTAAACGGCTTAAAAGGCTCAAATGAACGCTTTTACCACAAGTTGCGGGTGAGTGAGTGGGGCGGGGGGGCTCTGAAATTTTGCCTAAACCAAAGCCGGAAAGGGTGGAAAACTGTTAACAAGTCGCTTTAGACACACATTTAGTTCTGTTTTTTTATTTTCTATTATTATTGCTGTTGTTGTTATTGTTATTAATTAATTCAACTGAATCACGCATTGTTTTCGTTTGTTCGTTCGTTCGATTTGTGACTCGCGCCTTGCGGTTTCATGATATTTTAGTTGCTTGTTGTGAACCCAACTAAATGCGATGAGAAACTGGCCGACCAGGCCGGGGCCGCCAGCCTTGTCTCTGTCTCGGTCTCTGGCTGAAGCAACAGCAACAGCAACAGCAGCAGCAGAAGCAGAAGCAGAGCAGCCACGATGGGTTTTCTTCTTATTGGAACACACACACACACACACACAGAAAACTCAGGCGAGACCGGCCAGCTGCCTCGCGTGATGTGGTTGTACCAGGAGCTGGGCGCTAGCGGGGGCGGAGCGGTGTATTTGTGTGCTCACCACTTGAGGCTAATAACAACCGCAATGAGCGAGTTGATTGCAACTGAACTTGTGCCAGGAGCGCCCCGAGTCGAGAAAGCTTCCAAGTCGTTGCAACTTTTGCTCAAGATATTTGATTTTTCTCTTTATGGAATTTACTGCGGAAGCGCAAGAGCGCGAGAGAGATAGATAGAGAGAGAGAGAGAGAGAGCTGTGGGTAAAAGTAGCATGCGATATGCTAACTACCAGAGACTTACTCTTAAAACATGGCAAGAAGAGTGTAAAAGTTATTGTTGTTAGGGGTTGATTCGATTCTGTGGTGTCCGTTGGATGACCAAGCAAACATTAGTTTTGAGCTTAATCAAAAACACTGTTGCAGTGGTCGTTGGGGTGACCAGCGCTGATACAGTGAGTTCTCATGAAGTGTTACCACTGAAAGTGTGAGACTTTAAGGGTTTAAAAGCTTTCAAATGAATTAATGTGCAAAAAAAAAGGTAGGAAATACATCGGACTAATGGGAAGTCTTGCATGTTGGTATCTTTTTTAAGGTCAAAACGGATCTTTAAGAGATTTTGTATAAAGAACCTGATATATATAATGAATTAAACGAAATCGCTCTGGCTGTAAAGGCTTAAAACAGGGCGGCAAACCGATTCGGAACCGCACCCCTGGGAATCGGTTCGTTTCGGGTCTTTTGGTTCCTTCGAACCGTATAGCCCTATTAATGTTTGACTCTCTTAATAGTTTTTGAGCATTTTTTTCTAAAAAATGTTGGTTTAAAATCATTTCTCCATAATATTATGAGTCTAAGGAGGGAAATAAATCAAAATCAAGCTGTGAAATTTCAATGCTAACGTGTGAATATAGCTTCAGGGACATGGAAGGAAGGATAGCACTAATATTTTTGGTCTAACAACATAGAAGTATCAAATTAGTATAAAAAATGACACAATCTTAATTTCGACGCCATAAGCAAGTGGAGAGGCAGGAGAGGTTAAGTTTTATAGTAATGTCAGAGCATGATCTTGCTATGCACATCACATCCCAGAGAGTTCATAAGACTGCGCAACAGCCTAAATAGAGCGACAGGTCGGGTTAAGACTTGCAGATTCGCTTGAGCAGGCTAACAATCGACGTCAGCAATTTGCGATTCGGTCTGAAAGGTCCGAAAAATGGTCCGAATTTAGCAGCTTGCTAAATTCTCATATAAGTTTTGATTTTGATGAAAGTTTGTGATAAATGCCTAACGAAGGCGGGTAGATAGGAGTTGTTGAAGGTGTAAAAAATGGCTAAACTTGCTCAACCAATTTGTCATCTAATTTGCCTTGAGATACTTATTTAAAAATATCCATTGGATCATTCACCCGTAACCATTTGTACTGTTTAAAACCTCCAATGGAGCTGAAAACCATCCAAAGGATATGATAAATGAGCACCGTTGGTTAATCCAGTACCAATATATCTTTTTTTTCTGTGCAGAGGTCGGCAAGGTAAGCTGCAAAGCTGCCACTGGCAACTGAGATAGTTTCTTAATTCAATATATAAAATACTAAAAAATTACTTTGAAAATTTTTGAATAAATTTGTATAAATTGAAAGCTTTTATTCCTTTAAGCTGGTCACCCTAATAAGCCTCTCCGAGGGGGTTGTTTCTGCTTAACTCTCGCATGCGATATGTGCCGTATGCCACAACAGGTTTGAGTTGGAATTCCAAATGTTGCATGACGGCAGAAACATGTTGCAAATGCAAAAGATGTTGCACATATCAGTGGCATGACTCAAGCGCTTGGACATTGCCATGGACTTGGAAATTTGGCTCTGGGGTGTGTGCTGTGCAGAGGGGTTGGCGGTGGATCCTCCACACGATGATCATCATCATTATTACTCACGCAATGCTGCTGCTCGACGGCGCGGCGTCGTCTTCGTGCTTGACACGCAATATCGCCTCGACATCGGTTAGTATTTGCTCTGTGTGTGTGATATATTGACAAGCATTAAGTCCACGATACTGGCGCTTCATTAATCATAGATCCTTATGTGGTAGCCTATTAATTTGGACACCAGCAAAACGAAAAAGGACCTGACCTCGGTACCTTAATGGTGTGAACACGAAGGTGCAACAAATTGCAAGAGAGGCGCGAGCGTTCCACCCGCCGAACCAAACAAAAGACGCCAGAAGAGTCGTTAAAAAAAAAAGTTACACGCATGCTCAGCGGGTGGCAAGCTGCGTTGTAATAAAAACGCTGAAAGGAGACGGAGAGACAAGGAGAGAGGGAAGCTTTCGATCACATTGCCCATCAGAGATATCCACCCGACGGAGGGTTGCGGTGTTTGTGTTGAAAAATTCATTTTAATAAGCGCCCGTAAAACCAAGCGCGCAATATCTGTGCCATAAATAAATGACAATTATGAATTGTTCCCCCCCTTCCCCCCCCACCCAAAGATCCCAGGAGACCCTTTCAACGGCGCCCGCTGGTGCGCTATGAGTTGGCTGAATCCCATTCTCCGTTCCGATACCGGCTCCGACTGTGCCGGGGCTGTCGTCGTGCCAGATCATTAATTTGTTGTTTATCGCACCTTGTTAAAAACGCATTGGCCAGCGGCCAGCGGCCAGCGAGACGATGTCTCTGACAAGATTACACAAAATTCCAAACAAAATCGCCAATTTTTGAATGGGCAGGAAGGTGTGAAGTCTTTTGGCCTAAAAATACAACCAAATCAAACACAGTCTGAAAGAAATTGATGGCCGATAAGCCAAAAATAAAAGAGTCTTATCAATATTGGGCTCTTCTGCTCAGTTCAATGAAATACGTCAATGCTGGGTGGTTTCTACATAGTGACCTATTTTTGTGTCTCCCAAATATCCAACTCACATACATACATAGTTCTTCTAGTTTTGAAATCTTTAATCAAAATATTGATTGTATTTCTCTCTCAAATCTCCACATCTTTTCAATCAAAATACCACACGACGGGGGCTTATCTTATCTTATCCAAACTCGAGTAATACTTCAAGTTAATATTTGCTATTTCTCTCTTTTCATTCATTCATGACTTCTTTCAAAACTTGCACCCCCTCCCCTCCCTCCCCGCCCTGGCACGCCTCAAACGAGTCAAGTTTTGTTTTTAATAAAAAGCCACTAGCCCGAGATACTTATCAGAGAGTCGGGGTACATACCGCAAAATGGTTTTTGGCTATTTATTTACTTAAGACATACCAAAAGCCAAGTCACTCAATTAAATTTTTGCAATTGCGCGTACCAAAAATGTCAACGCCGAACAAGTCGAATTCCGCTTAAGTTTTTTTTTTTTTTTGTCCCCCTCCACCCCATTTTCAGCTTTATAGGCATTGAGTTGTTGATTTATGCAAATTATTAAACGTTTTCTAATAACTCATTATGCCGCGTAAACAACGCGTCGCATGACTTGACAGCCAGAGACACAGCGACCAGCGACTCCAGTTCCATTTTCCATTACATGAGCCGGCGGCGCGGAGGGACGACGTCCAACTACTGTTGCGTCTGCCTAGTTAAAATCATTCCGTTTGGGTTTTTTGTTTTCTAACACTTTGCCAATATTCGTTGTTAGCTGTCAGTTTTCGCATCTGTCTACCGATCGTCGGAGTTTCGATGTCAAAAATATGTGGTTTTTTTTTCCATTTTTTTATTTTAGCAGGCAAATATTTTTCTGCTTGGTAATTGGGCAAATATTTTGCTTGGGATCTTCATTTGCATTGGTTTGTTTTCAAGTTTTCATGGTTTTCTTGACCTGGCTGTTTGTTGGGACTTGTGTAATGTTCATTTGCTGGTGGCCAGCTTTTACTTTCGTATGGCAAAAATGAGAAAATTCATAAAGGGGGGGAGGTTACTCGAGGTGGTGGCTGTAAGGTATGATTGATGGGTAGAAAAGAGATTTTGTTTAAAACCCTAGACGCAATGTAAAAGGGTTGACAGATAATCATCAAAACTGTCTGAGTTTCGTTTTTAAAGTCTCAGCCTTGACATTTATATATTTTCGGTCCCTTGGTTTGCGTGCTAACATTGGTTTTTCACATTAAAAGTTCACATTTTTATATGAAAATGAAGGAGGAATGTTTGTGTTTGCTTAATCCATCTGCTTAAGCAATTCCGATTTTCTTCTAGCTGAACCTGATCTAGTTACCTTTTAAGCGCTTGTCACACCTTCCATATAAACTTCACAGTTTTCCCAGAAAACCGAATGTATAAGCCGATTCTGAACCGAATTCAGCAGAGCGGTTCAATCGAACCTTCTTAACCAAAGTAAAAGAGGAAAGTTAAAAAGGTGACAGAAATAGTTTATTATGGTTTTTGGAATCAAAAATCTTGGTAAGCTAGTCGCTTTCTTCTCAACTACAAAGGCCTTGCTTTTCTTAAATTCACATTCAAGCTGGTTTTGAACCAAACACTTAGAACGTGCTTTGAACCAGTCCGCGAACCAAACCTAAGATTTCTAGATGGTATGGAATTTACTAATAATTATAATAAATAACAATTTTTGTTATATTAAAATATGCATTTTACGTATCTATTGGATGATTTTCAGCTCCGTTGGTTGATAATTTAATATCCATTTAACATTTCTGTCTTGGGTTGGAAGGCGAAATGAAACATACTTTGTTTCCCTTAACATCGAATGGCTCGAGTCTCTTGCAGTGTAAGCGCTGAGAGCGGCAGAGAGTAAAAATGCGTGTTGCTTGGCCCATGAAATAGAAATTCCTTGAGCTAATGCTCTAATGTTTGATAATAGTTCGTATTATGTTATACAACGGAAATACTTGGCACAGTAACATTCCGTCCAGGAGAACATTTTTCAAAATAATAACGAGAGAGCTAAGCTCACTTCGTCTATGCCGAAGTTATTATACCCTTGCAAGTGCTCGCTCAAAAAATACTCTTTTTCCCATTTTTCGACCGATCGTTCGTATGGGAGCTATATGATATATTCATCCGATTTGGGCAAAAATTTGTAAAATTATGTGATAGCATGTGAAACAATCGAATACAAAATTGCAGGATGCTACCATTAAAAACAAAAAAGTTTTTCTAGCTAAGACTGTTCTTTAGACCTATCTTTTGTATGGCAGCTATACCATATAGTTGTCCGATTTGAATAAAACTTGATAGAATTATAAAAAAAACATAGAAAACCTACGATTACAAAGTTTGCAGACGTTTCCATTGGAAAGAAAACAGTTTTCCCCACTAAAACTAGTTTTCTGACCGATTGTTCCTATGGTAGCTATGAGATATAGTCATACGATCCGGTCGGTTCCTAGATATTAGTAGTGAGCAGCAAAAAAAAAGACTCTGTGCAAAATTTCAGCTCGATAGCTATAAAACTGAGAGACTAGTTTACGTAGAAAAAGACAGACGGACGGATGGACAAAGCTTAATCGACTCAGCTCGTAACCCTGAACAAGAATATATATAGTTTATGGGGTCGGAAATGAGTATTATTTATAATATACCCTTTCCAAGGGTATAAAAAAGCTTAGATGTTCGTTTGAGGCTTACAAAAATGCTCGTAAAGTGGTTTTAAATGATGGAGAGTTCAGAATTCAGCACCACTTCAAAGCCAGGAGAGAACCAAATAAAAGCTAAAAGAAAAGCTTGGCCTAAGAAAATTGTAGATTCGCTGGTTCCAGCAGTTCCTCCCCATAGACCACAAACTTTCGACATGAAAGCTGGTTGCCTTGCATCGAAGGAAACCAATAGATCTCATACGATTCAAAAAACTTTCAGATTGCAATGAAGCCCAAGTTCTTTCTCATTCCGTTACCAAATCCCATCCACCCTGATGTGTCTGTTTCTTACTGAAAAAATGACCAGCTTTTGCTTCGGGCTGCTTCACCTTTGGCAGAACATTATTATTAGAACTCTAAACTAAAATGCGTCGGTCAAACTGTAACATAAATCAAAGGCTATTTTTCCTTTTTGTCTATTTGCCACAGCCAAAGCGCCGCTGTCAGTCAGTCATTCCCGTTCGCATTTGAAGGGAGTTTCCACATAAAAATTCGCTTCCTCATAAAAATTCCGCAAGCAAATATTTTTGTGCGTTTTTTTTTTGTTGTTGTTGTTGTGGTTGTAGGTTCTAGACCTAAAAACGACACCTTCCATACGGCACAACTCACACACGGAGAGATGTTGTTGAGCAATTAAAATGCCTTAAAAAAAAAATGCATGTGCATGGGTCTGGGTCTGGGTCTGGAGGCGAGTCCGAGTCGCTGGCAATGCCAATAAACTGTTGTTTATTTTCACTGGCGTCGGCGTCGCAGCAGCGCATAAATACATCCATCACTGGATGGACCCCGGACGGCTCCAAGTCCAAGTCGTCGTCGTCGTTGTTGACGTCGTCGGCGGCGGCAATTTATCTTTGAAATCAGCGCCTGGTTTGGTTTTTTTTTCTTCTGCCTGTAATTAGATACGCACAACCCACACGAACCATCACCACCCCCCCACCCTTCGGCCCGTTGGGGCAGGTGGAAAAGCCAATCTCGTTTGTTCTCCGGTGGGCGTGGCTGTCAGAAAAAAGGCAACAGAATTAAGTTATATACACAGAAGAATAGGCAAAGCCGTAGCCAATCTGTGACTTTGCATGCGCAATCAGCACAAATACAGAAAGAAAACCGACTCCGAGTTGGCTGAAGTGCTAAAATGTAAATGCAAATAGTTTGGCCCGGCCATGTGTCTGCATCTACTACACATCTCTAGCCAGCCAGCTCCATCTCCATCTACTGCATCTGCGGTTGTTGGTCAAATCAGTTGACTTGTTGTAGTTACTTGGGTGTTGCTTGTTGGCGGTTTCTTGTTGTTGGGTTAAGAAGCTAATGCAAACTGGCATTGGGGTCTGGCTCTCATTGTTTAGTAGGTCAGGGATTGAGTTGAGTTTGGTTGTAAAAATATTGAAAAAATTCAGCAGAGAAACTTAGTTGGAAACTGTTTGAAAAAGTATGCCCATTCGCTCTGCTCACTCCCTGCAATGGACAACAACTTCCTCACATAATTCAATTCCTACAAAAAAAAACACAACACAACAACAACAAACAACAGACAGACAGAGAGACAGACAGTCCAACCGACCGACATGCTGCATATTGAAACAAAAAATTAAAAACCTACACTTGACCTCAGCAGTCACCAGCAATCGGCAGTCCATCATTTCCACTGGTGATGGTGGACTCTGTGGACTTGCTCAAGTGCCTTTTGGGTTGGGATTCGTTCGTTAAGTAAACATGCCACGCTACGACGCGTTCCTAAAAACCTGGACACCCATTCGGTCTCATTCCCATTCCTTGGCGTCAGCTAGGTCCAACGAGAACCTCATCATCTCCATCATCTTCATCATCATCATCATCGACACACAGTCGTCGCGTCGTGTCGGCTTCGCTTTGCATCTTTTGTTCATTTTAGTTTAAATATTGCCTACCTCCGCGTTCGGGTCCACCGTTCCAGCTCCAACCTGCCAATAGTGCATAGCGTTTCATGCACTTTTCATCTTTTTTCAATCAGCCACCGAAGGAGCCGCGTCCGCTGTCCGCTCCAATGCGATACAAAGAATACATTTTCGCCGTTTTTTTTTGTTAATATTTTTGTTAAATGTTTCAAGCGCGCGTAAATTAATCTCGAGCTTAATTGCTTTTCGTTTTCGTGAGAGCTACCTGGCTGTGGCCTCACCTTGGGCGCCATTTTTAGCCTCAAGTGGTTATAAATATGGTTAGGGCTATTTTTAAAGCTAGTTGAACTGTCGGGGAAGTCAAGTTGTTAGCTTGTTGCTTGAAGTTGAAGTGGAGAACGAGGAATACATTTCAATTTGAAGCATAACCGAAAACAAAATACCTTCCAGCCGACTGCTGTCTGTCCACTTATGCCAATTTATGCACAGCATTCTGGTTTTCCTCTTTTCTTTGCCCATTTTTTGGGGGGCGGAAATGCGGCGCAAATTTACTAAATCAGGCACAAATGGCCAGAACAAAGTTCCAAGTACGTTCGAGGGGCCGCCACTCGGAGCTCGCGCTTACGATAACAAGATTAGAAAATAAGATTTATCTCATAGATTGATAGATTCGATTACACGCAGCGGCCAGCGTCTGGGGCGGGCGTATGGCGGCGTGTAATTACAACAAAAGCAACAGCAACAGCCACGAACAAGAACAAAACGAGCCAAGGGGAGCCCACCGAGAGCCACTGCACAGTGGGACAAAGGCGGGAGGGAAGTAGTTGATGGCATACCAATGTTTTGCTGAAGGATGTAGAAATGTGCGGAACTCTTAATCAATTTCAGAGAAGCTTCGCTGTTTACGTATTTTCGTTGGAATCAAATTCGGATTCAGTTTAGTTTCAACCTACCAAGGTATCGGCAGAAAACTATCAGATGTTAAAAAGATCTCATCAAGAGTATCCTTTTTGTGCCTCTTTTACGCAGTTCTTTCTGGTTCTACCTTTTTTTAAGGATCTATTTGAAAGGATAACAACGACAGCATCTCAATTTCCGCAAATATCATCTCCCTCGATTTTAAATAAAGGATAGTTTAGTTTTTGAGCGATAAAGTTATACCTAAAAAAGTAAGAAAGTAGGTCAAGCCCGACAATAATAAGCTCTGCACCTCTCAGAGTTTGTTTGAAGGTGTGTAAAGTACTGCCCATCATCGTGGCGAACGTTACTGCCCATCAAAATGAACTTTTTCCTTATAACTCGACTATAATTCATTCGATGTTTACCATTCCTATGGCGGATCGATATATAATAAAGATTGCAAAATAAGTGTAGAAGGTAGAATCAATCTATCTTTAAAACTAAGGGAGATATCACTATTTTTTCAAACAGCGGGGGCGTGGCAAAGGATTAAAATTACGTTTATCTGCCTAAAAGCTTGTAAAATTTCTGTCTCATACATATCGAACCTCTAACTCTTATCAGTTCTGTTTATACCAACAGACAGACTGTATAAAAGAGTATAGAAATAGTCAATTTTCGTAAATTTAAATATTAATATTCCATTCCTTTAAATTTAAGATAATTTGAAAAAGCTCCATTTGAATATTTCCAAAATAAAGTATTCTTTATAGCATATTTTTTTGCGGCCCTCCCTCTCCAATCGACCTCCAACCACTGTAATACCCCGCCTGGCCCCCTCCGGCTAACTCTTTTCTCTCTGGCGTTTTAATGGACTTTTAACTGGTTTTTGGAAGGCAGCAGCTGCACCTGCACCAACAACATTTCGCCCGATCTCAGATCTCGCATCTAGCCAGGGCCGGGCGTTGCATATTTACTAATTTAATAATTCAAAAGCATTTAAATTCCTAATCATATCTCTGGCAAAAGCGGCCGCCTGCGTCTGGATTAGCCGGTGCCCAGGACCAAAGACTTGGACTATGCCAAATGAATTGGCGGGGCGCAATTTGTGAAAATTTCTCACCATTTTGCATTGGATCGGGTCTGGGTACCAGTGTGTTAGATTTCCACTTTACTGTCTATGCAATTTGTTGGCTAACTAGATGGCTATCTGTGGCCAGTTGTTCTTGTTGTTACCCATGGGGTGTCCGCTGCGCTTTCGTGTTCTTTTTCATCTTTTCTTGCGGGTTTTATACATTTTTTTTTTTTTCGATTTTGGTTTTGGCCTGGCGTTAGTGTCTGGCGTCCTATTAGAGTCTAATTGCATTGCTGGTTTGGAATTAGCATAGGATCAAAAGGGTCCGCTTAGAAGCTATCAATTAGGTTAAGCCGCTACTTGGCCTAGTTACGAGAGTGAAATGAAGTCTACCTCTGAATTTGATGACTATCGAAATGCTTACATAAACACAACGCCATGCAAAAACCACTCTTGGCGCTACTCATGTACGTCAGAGTTCGCTTATCCAAGGTCGATGTCCTTTTCCTTGGTTTGTTCAAATATTTGAGGTCAACCTGAGGTGCCGCCATTTAGTCTGCAAGGCCCAAAATAGAGGAATATAATAGTCTCAATTTTGCCTATTTTGTTTATTAGTTTTAATTTGGTGGGGTCCTTAATGGCCAAAACGCTATTTTTAGAGGCCAAACTCGTGTCGCGCATTAGGCTGTGCGTCAATTGGGTTAGAGGTTACACAAGTTTATGATTGAGCAGCGAAATGAGTGTAGAATTTTGTGATGGGGTATACTAAACGAAGTATTTTTAGCAGTGAAGGACACTTCAGTGGCTTACGAGCCGAAATGCGACCCCTTTTGGCACACAGCTTCCTCGCACTCTCCTGGCGAGTTATGTCCTGTACATTTAAAAAAATTTAAGACAAAGTTTAAGCATAAAGGGAACTAATATTGCTCTACTTCTAAGCACAAATCCCTTTCAATTTCATTTATGCTTACAATTAAGTAAATTATTTCTCCACAAATTCAATACAAAGCTCAACAACAACAACGTCATTTCCATTGTCTAACATCATTCTAGTCCCTACTCCCTCTCTCACTCTCTCTCTTGCTAATAATATTCAATTGAAACTCAAATCTCGATTGAGCATTTTGCTTTATGTGCAAAAGTTTTCGAAGGCAAATTGCTGCGGGTACCCGTCGAACTTTGACAGGCGCACAATGGACTTCTGCAGTAATTGAAAGCAAATCCAGGGAGGCGGCTTGACAAAGGACCCCCAAATAAAAAGGGGACTCATAAATAATACAATGGCGAAAAGGATAAGCGACAAATTCAAGTAGAAGCTGATGCCAGCGGCCAGATAATTGCCGGCAATCAAAGTTTATTGAAACGTGGCGGAAAAAGGAAAACTGAAAAGAGTTTTCCTTAATTTGCCAGAACAGATGTTTGGGAGGGAGCTTTGCGACCTCATTCTTGTGTGTCTGCCAGACACCGCGTCGCCTTTGCCCTTAGGGACAGGCACAACTTTTCATTTGCTGAATGAATGTGTAACAAAAGTTTGTTGTATTTTGTTAGTAGCCAGACTTTTGGGTAGTTTTGGCAAAATGATATAAATCTGGCAACTACATGCTACCTCTCTAGGTATAACAAAATCTGGCCGAGGCGAGTTTTGGGACATTAAAAACTTTACCGAAGTAGCAAAGTTGAGCAGTTAGTTTTTTGGGTTTTAAATTTGAAAAACAAAAAAAACTATAGCATAGACTTTATTATTGAAGAATATGAAAATTTGCTAGCTTCCCATTTTTAAGTGCACCACCTTATCTTCTTCTTGGTTTTCCACTTTTTACTTTTTACATCCCCACAACCAACTTTTTGATTTACTTTCACTTCACTGAAAACTTAAGCAGAACAACGAACTTTCCCCAGTCAAACTGCATGATTTATTTATGCCCCTAAACAGCAATCTAAAATCCTCTTTCCCTTCCATTATATACTTAAAGTCAGTGGGAAAAACTAAGTCCTTAAATTGAATTTAAGTTTCAGGTGTGATATTCGCCTGAATGAAATTTATGCACCCTTGTTAAATTTTCACACATCTTGATTTTCTTCGTCGGGAGGGGCGGGGGAAGCATTATTTTTCCTTGACAGGAAAATGAAGCAACAAATTTTGTGGTGGTTTTTTTTTTTTACCAAAATGCATAGCAATTTCCCTTTTTATTATGGCCAAGGCCAGGGAGTTGGCGTGTTTGGTATAATGGCTTGAAATTGTCCTAGGAGACGAAATATTTAATGAAGTTTCAACAACTTTTTACGACTCCTTTTGGCTTCTTGGCAGCATATGCAGTTTTCTTGGACTATTTCTTATTTTTTTTTTGGTTGTGCAAATGCGTCGCCATGAAATTTTAATCAAGTTTTTGCATCCGTTTGCTGACGTTTTTTTTGTATTTACGTTTTCTTTTTTTTTTTATGTTTGTATTCAAATGGCAGACATGTCTGCCGCCTGGCATTTCCGCTGCCAGAGGGCGTGACTGCGTCATTTTGTGGTGCAATTTTTTTGGTATGACATTTGTAAAGGTGGGTTTTTGTGCAGTTCAACGAACTTGTGTCTTGAAGGACTAAATACACAGTAGTTAAATAAAAAGAAGCATTTATCAAATACGAAAAAGAAGGACTAAGTGAACATCTAAAATAAAAAGAGTTTTAAAGTACGAACATCTAATACTTTTCAGTTAGTTTCCACTTTGTATTACCTTTTTAGCATTTCAGCTGTCTTATTGTATAAACTGTCAATGCCACAAATGTCACCTTTTCCTTTATAATAAACTCAATAAGCCACCTTCTTCCCATTTGACACAAATTTCAACTGAATTATGACACTTATGAATAAACAAAGTCAACTATAATCCATTTATGCCACACACAAACACTCAGAAAAATAATATTTACAAAACATCCTTTTGTGCGTCACCTGGCGCATGACAAATGAAATCGAGCCAGGACAAATGTGGCACGTGATATTATGGACATATGGCCAGCCTTATGACAGTTTCATAATAATAATAATATATTGAAAATATGTCTTCTTTCTCTCTCCATCTGGGTGGGTTTTGTGGACACAAATGAAAACTGCTGGTGCCAAAAGTCACGTGCGTCTGACAGCGCAAAAATTGGAAAAGTGTCACTTACGTTCGCCCGTCAATTGTCAGAAATTGTCTAATTGCCAGTCATTTATTTGGCTGAAACGCGCACTTGTCCATGCACAAAACGTGTCAGCAATAAGAATCCAATTAGAGCAGTGGCTAAGAGGATGGATAGAAATCACAGTGGAGACCCAACTTCAGGAATGGAACTTAGAGGAAAGTTTGTATACCCTTACCCTTACCTTATCTAACTAAGACCACTTTTGGGACCTGTTATATTGATGTCCGACGTCGACCAAACTTAGTGGAATCATGCAAAAGCCTAACCAACGAACATATAAGTAATTTGTAGTGGATATTATTCAAAACAACAAAGTTTTTCTCAATAGAACTTCTTTTTCGATCGATCATTCGTACTGCAGCTATATGCTATAGTCATCCGATTTGGACAAAACTTTGTAGAATTGTGTGAAAGCATATAAAATAAACACATTTTGATTTTAAAGAGGTTTACATTGAAAACAAACAAGTTTTACTCACTAAGTCTATATTTCAGACTCCACTTTTCTATGACAGCTATACTATATAGTTGTCCGATTTCGAACAAACTTAGTAGAATTATGCAAAAGCCTATCAAACAAACATGGAAGAAATTTGGAATCGATTCCATTTAAATCAAAAAAGTTTTTCTTACTAAAACTTATTTTTCGACCGATCATTCGTACTGCAGCTATATGCTATAGTCATCCGATTTGGACAAAACTTTGTAGAATTGTGTGAAAGCATATAAACTAAATATACTCCAATTTAAAAGAGGTTTCCTTTGAAAACAAAAAAGTTTTTCTAACTAAGACTACTTTTCAGACTCTACTTTTCTATGACAGCTATACTATATAGTTGTCTGATTTTGACCAAACTTGGTGGAATCATGATAAAGCAAATAAAACTACTACGTGCAAAGTTTGGAGGCGTTTCCATTGAAAACAAAAAAGTTTTTCCCACTAAAACTGTTTTTTCCACCGATAGTTCCTATGACAGCTATATGCTATAGTCATCCGATCCGGCCGGTTCATAAAAATGTATAGCGTAGTTGTACTAAAAGACTTTGTACAAAGTTTGGTGAAGATAGCATTCAAATTGGCGGAGAAAATACCAAAGAAGCGGACGGACGTTTGGACAGACGTACATCAACTCAGCTCGTCGTGCTGATCAAGAATATATATACTTAAGTGGTCGGAGACGCTTACTTTTATGCATTACAAACATCCAAACAATTTTATAACACCTTCTCCAAATACAAACGATCACCTACGACTTATTCACCCCATAAAAGATTTGGAAAGATACGAAATTTAGTCGTGATAAGTGCAGACTCTTTGGATACAGTGGATACACATAAAATGCCTCAAATGTCCATTTGCATCCACTAGTTCGCCCCATCCATCTGTCTCATATATACTCTCGCCACGCCACTAACTGGGTCATCAGTCTAGCTCCAAACTCTTTGCTTGGCAGTAGTCGTCTTTTACCTAAAACAAGTACGTGCCTATCATAAATCAAGCCAAGGATCTGCCCGATCCTTGCCCTTAGGCACAAACCCGACTACTAATAAGCAAAATGAAAAATGTGCCACGCCCCTGGGCCACTTAATTGTTGGCAAACAAAATGAATGCATAATTAGTTTTGTCAAAAGCAGAAGCAGAAGAGGCGACTCCATTTCCAACTCCGGCCACAGACTCTTTCGGCCCGGGTTTAGTTATTTATGTAGACATTTTATGCATTTTTTTTTTTTTGTAAATGCATTTTTAATAATTTCATTAGTAGCCAGGGCCCCCGGTCAAGTGGTTTCGGAATGGAGTGGAGAGTCAACCGATATGCCATAATTTTAATGATCACTTTATAGAGACCTCAGCCCAGATAGGTTCCCACTGATAAGTACCAGAATCCACACCAAAAATGTGTGTTTTACCGTTGGATGTCTCACTTTAATTGGAATTTATATTATCAATTGCCGTTGATCAATTGTCAGCCTGTGTCAGTTCTATGAACTCCATAATTTATGCGTTCGCAGCCAAACGAGCTTTTCCGTTCTTGCGTTGGAAAAGATGTTTTTGGAACACACATTTTTAAACGGCTAATGACTTGGCAACTTGAATCGTTGATGATCCTTCACAAGATAAATTCATTTTACAAACTATATAAAAATATGAAGAGCCGACGTTGATGGCTATCAGACGATCGCATCTCTTAGAGATCTTAGGGTGCAGATAAGGTGGGCATGTGGAATCAATTTTGCTGCGTTGTTGTACTTAATTAAAACAAAAAAGGAATTCCCCGCATACATTAGACAGAGATCCTTCCACTGAAAACTTAATTTGCCAGCAGCTGGAGCGGAGTGGCTGATAAGCCTGGTCAATTAGTAGCCACAGGCACCTGTACAGGTCTGAGTACCTTTTGACCAAGTGTTTGTGCGTGTGTGTGTGAGTGTGTGTGTGAGTGTGTGCGGTCTTAGATAAATCAAAATTCTCACCACATTGTGTGTGGGGTCTGGTGCAATCAAGAATGAATTTGGGTTTTCCCTTTGTGTCCTTTTTTTTGTGTGTGTTAAGGACAGATTTGGCTAGACGATTAATCATAGGTATGTTTTGTATTATTTATGTTTAATTGTATTATTGTTTATGAGGCAATATCAAAACATTTATATAAATCATATTTGCTATTGTTGCTGGGTTTTTTTTTTGGTTTAGAATCAATAAAAGGACTAATGAGTTGGGCATTTGTGAGAACTGTTGAGCAAGAGGATGAGTGGTCTAAAAGGCTTGCCTAGTTTCAACAAGCAAAGTATCGATAAAAGTACATGGTGTCAATAAAAATAAGGTTGGCCCTTTACTTTACTCAGTGGGAGAAGTATTTGAAAGATTTCCCCTATTTTAATTGAAAGAGTATTAACATTAATGTTAACGTATTAACATTATGTAGGCAGAAAGCGCTTGTAGAAAAGTATGCAAATTGTGTAACTAAACAAAATATACAAATTTGAGAGATTTTAGATATTGTTCACATATTCTATGGTGAAAAATACAAGATCGATTGAGGGACTTGACGAAACTAAACACCCCGTCTTAAAAACCTAAACCCCCGGTCACCTTCACCAGCTTTTGCAGCCAGCTGTTAAGTAATTAGCCTGTTTTGTATATTTTCGAAGGCCAAAACTTCCAAATTGATGAAGATAACTGAACTTAATTGGGTTGTCAGTTGCTTTCAGCCATATGTGAACGCCAGTCTACCAAAGGTAGTCCAAATTGATAGTTTTTTCCAAACAAATGAACATTTCCGATACCATATCTACCGGGATTCTATAGATAAAGTTGTGCCAACGCAACATATTTGACAACTATTAACTGGGACTGCCATTGAAAGGCCTGCACACATGTATGTACGTAGCCTAAAACTGTATATGGTGCGAGCTAAAAGATGACATGCCACTTTGAATAAAATCTAAGTATTCCTAATTTAATATAACTAATAAATTGCACATCCCCTCTCAATCAATCCTTGACCAAGAAGAGCCACAAAGTATGCAAAAACTTTCGCTACAGCATGAATAATGTTTGGCGCACCAAAAGTAACAAATTAATTGCCATATTTTCCACTAAGATTTATGGTTACGCCAACCCACAACTAACTTTGAATCAATTTTAAATAGCTGAAAAATGGGGCGTAACGAATACCCCCGGACTCGGTCCCACCCGTCGGTGCGTCCTTTCCATATGGCTCTTATAATTCAGCATGTAATTTATTGTCAACCCACCAGGCATAGACACACCTTTCTGTGTCCTGGCCCAGGAATGTGTGTGTGTGTATGCGCTACCTGGCCCTGACCATATTCGTAGGCGTTGTAAAAGGTTTCGTTGCGCTTGGCCAACCACGTTCCATGTTCCATTGCCTGTGCCCTGGCACACTTTCACCTTTCCCCGCAAATTTACCGCCTTAATGCATTTGCCAGTTCCTCCCTTTGTGCCTTGCACTAATAATTTGGGTTGCATTGTTGCAAAAGCAGCAGCCGCAACCACGGCAGCTGATGCTTCCACGTGGCCTTGGCACGGGTCCAGCTCCCAATATTCCGACATTCTCAATTGATATTGCTTTGGGGTTGTGTGGGTGTGCTTTTAATTGCCCCGGGCAGCTGCTGATTCAACTTTAGTGTGAGTCACCATCCCGGAGACCCGCATTTGATTTGATTTGAATGAACTAGAAAATTTACATATCAATTCTGAGAATGATCGGAGACGGCAGGCAAGAGGCGAGAGGAGACAATTTATCGCAAGGCGCCGTTTGAAGTTGAATTTTGAACGCATTACCTGGCAATCGACTGAGAAACCGATGAGCACTAACGGACGCCAAAAACATTTAGTGAAACCAAAAAGGCCGAGCGGCTTATCGTGGACACTGTGTAAATGTTATCCACTTGAGAGCAAGGGCAAAGTGGGAAAGTTGAATTGAACTCTCAATCCAATTAACTTTGATAAATGAAGAAAGGTTTGCACTTGGTTTTGTGATGCCTCGATGCCTTGATCATGCAAATTTCTCTCATAAACTGGGGTAAACTATTCCCAGATACTTCAAAAAAAATATATATATAACTCATTGCCAAGTCAAACTTGAAACTGGTTCGACAATCAAATGACCATTTATAACAGCAACCGTTGCAGATAGCCAAGATCCCCAAGCGCAGAGTCATCCACCCACGCCAAATGCCACATTTACTTTCTAAAAAAAAAATCACATTTCTTTGGCCACCCCTGGCCCCGCCTGGCCATCACATCAATTGGAATTTTGCACCAAATTAGGCGCCAATCGGTTAAAAAGAAGCATCCAGCTGCTCCTGCTGCTGTGGTCAAAGAAGAATTTCATGGGCGTTTTTCCAATTTCTAAACAGAGCAAAGGAAAATTCCATTGAACAAAGTAATGTAGAAAACGCCTTATCCGGTCCTGGGATGGGGGAACTGTCAACGCGCGCGAGAGGTTTACCCGATTGCCCACCCATGTTGAAATGTGGCCGGCAATCGGCTCCCTGCTCCCATCTCCTGACTGGCATTCATTTGACAAACGTTGACAGCGGCGACAATGCTGTTGTGCCCCAGCAGCACCCGATGACGTTGCTGATGCGGATGTGCAAGTGGTGACCACCACCACAACAACAACAACAACAACAACAACAACAACAGCAGCAGCAGCACCAGCGACACCCAACCACGACAACGAACTTGATTTCTTATTTGAATATTTATTTCAGCGGCTGGACGACGCCATCGATCGTGACAATCGCCAACGCAAGTGCAAAACTCTTCACTTCATGTGTCGAACGGACGGAGACGACAATCCGACGATCGATCTTTGCTACAATTTCAGGCCAACTTTTTTTTTTAACTGGGCTACACTGGGAGAAATGTGGGAAATTGTACGTAGTCTTCAACTGTTTTCGTCGCACTCTCAATCTGTCATTTGAGAGCAAAGGGTTAACGATTCGCTAACTACTTGAAACTCAGCTACCAAACTAACAGAATATGACATAATCCTTATGAAAATAGAAATCAAAGTTGCTGATGATCCATTGTATGAGGTTGGCATCCATGTGCACTAGATTTTAATGGAAATCTCTTTGTTCGCAGCTCTAAAGAGCTCGCTCTTGCTCTCAGCTCATAGCACTCGGCTTTTGGCTCTGAACTGAGAGCCTTAGTTTAAGATACCACTAATCTAAGGACCTATCGAGTGACTTAAGGTAGAATTTCTTTCCTCTAGAAACCATTCTCAGACCTCTGGTTATACTCGAGAATTCACAAGACTTTTGGTCTAGTTTAGAATGTGGAATTTACTCTAATTTGTCTAGTTTTTCTGTGAAATTTATTTGAAATGTATTTCTATCGAGGGACTAAAGATAGAAGTTCGTGCCCCTAGAAACCATTCGCAGACCTCTGGTTATCCTCGAGAATTCCCAGTTCATTTGGTCTAGTTTATGCTGTGGAGTTTACTTCAATCTCGTGTCCTTAGAAGCCATTCGAAGTCTTTTGGTCTAGTTTTTTCTGTGAAATTTACTCTAATCAGTTGCCTTTAGAAACCGTTCTCAGTCCTGTGGTTATCATCGAGGTTTTGGTCTAGTTTATGCTGTGGTCAGCATCATCTATATTTTTTTCAATATTTTCTCAGTGCACTTTGGGGGGGCCTAACAGGGCCGATTAAAATTGACGTTTGGAGTTGTGAACGCCGCTCATAGTCCCCCCTCCTTTCGACCCCTCAACACTTTCTTTGGCTAAACGTTTTCATTATTTATGAATTGATCAATTTGTTGATGATGTTGCTGTTGTTGTTGCTGTTGCTGTTGTTGTTACTCTCATATCACTGGCCCTGCAACTTACTTCATATAACTACTCGTATCATCATCAACGACCATCAACTTGCATCGTTTGGTTTGTTTGTTGTGGCCATTAGCGTCACTTGATAGAGCGAACGAGTCGTGCTTGCAGCGCTGACTTAATTTATTTCAAATTGTTGCGAAGCCCCTCACAGCCTACTGCAAAATTATTTACTCAACTAATTTATGCACAAAAAAGGTTTTCCAATTAGTTGTAATAGAAAGGTCTGGGCTGTGAGGGGGGCAAAATGGAACCACACAACCTTAACCAAAATACTTGACGTTTTACAATATTAGAGGTTTTTTGGAGCCTCAAAGTAAGTAAGCTGCAGTCTGAAGGGGCTGGAAGAATATGGGCGATTTAGCATTTAAACACAAAAAATTTAGAAATATAAAAACAAAATTCTGTAATATGCAAGGTACCCTTTTAGAAAATAAGAGAGATTTTACAAAATTTTAGATTTCAAATATTTTTTAAAATATTTGTTAGTTTTTGGAATTTTCAAAAATATTTAATGTTAATTAACAGCCTTGAACAAATTGTTTTAATTTAAATTTAATTTGACAACAGTCCGTATTTGGGATATGCATCAATGTCTAAACATTTCTGCGATTTTAAAATCTCTTATCTAAGAAAATCTTCCCCAAAAGAATGCCATTCAGAACCAATCTTAACGTCCATAAGAATTAATGAGACAGAAATGCAAGTCATGGGCAAATCCCTGTTCCTAGTACATCACCTCGGGGCGTAAATTCATTCAAGGGTCGAAGTGGCCAAAGGTAGCAGACAGGACACTTTGTGTCCGTCCATATGTATATTCTGTTGCGTCATGTTAAATAAAAGCCAAAAGAAACGACAAACAGGACATGTACATCGACGTGTTAGCTTCCGGTTAATGGTCATGCAGTCACTGCACAGACACAGGACAAAGGGATGCCTGGAAGGCGTTGCGGTTTTTCAATTGAAACCAGGACCCCTGATATGTACTATTGACCGCAACCAGGTTAGGCAGATGCCGTCTGAATGAGTCCAAGGCAAAGGAAGTCTCAATGACAATGATGAAGAACACTTGGCTGGGCCGCATAAGAGATTATTTATTAACAACGCATTCCATAAACCAAAATGAAAAGAAAGAAAAAACGCACCAAAGTCCGAACTGTCCTAAATTAACAGGCGAGTGTTAATGGGGTAGACAAATAAATAGTTGGTACACAATTCATTAACAAACAGCGACAGAGCAGCGGCAGAGTTGGGTTTTTTGGGTGCTTTGGGGTAAAGGGCTCCCCAAGAGTCACACCGGCATCGCGTGTCCACAGTTAAATGAAGTAAATGAAACATATGTGTGTTTCTGTCAATATTTTGGCCAGGAAACCTTGGACTGTGGTGCTGCGTCCTGCTGAATAATGTGTATTAGGGGCATTAAACTGGGTCAATTGCACAAGGTGGCCGATGTTATGATATGAGAGCGAAGAATAGCACAATCAAACACGAACCAATTACATAACATGTGAACATATGTATGTAAATAGCGGGGTTACTTCGCTTGCTACATATAAAAATATCGATCGTAAATCAATTCTTTTGCTTCCATTGGCTTCTTAGATGCTGCCATTGGCACAAAGCATAAAAAGAAATGAGAGCGAGAGCGGCCGTAATCACACTTCATATTCCCCAAATTTACCACAAACAGTTGCATTGGGAGAGCAGAAGATGCACTTGCATAAAACGAAGAAGTGGGAGTGAGAACAGCACAATAAAATCATCACATACATACAAAAAGAATAAGCGCGTCTGCTTTGACCTTGTAAACCGCTGCTTTTGCTTCCACTGGCACAAAGCATAAAAAGAAATGAGAGGCAGAGCAGCCGTACGCACCACACTTCACACATACATACATATTCCCCAACAGTTGCATTAGGAGAACCGAAAACGCACTTACCCAATAAGTAGAAGTGAGAGAGTGACAGCAGCCAATTGCAATTAAAACACAATTAAACACAGCAAAAAAAAAGGTAACAAAAATTGTAGGCGCCCGCGCCCGCTTTGTTCAATCTGATCGCGAGTGCCAGAGAACACAACCCGGCGAGGGCGAAAGTAACGGGGATCACAAAGACAATTCACAAACGCAGCCGGCCATCTAATTAAACTTTTAGTGCGTACTATTATTAACCACGAGCCGCGACTAGATTATGTTTAGCACAAGACGTACGCGTAGATCCAAACGAAATCAGAATTTTTGGCAAAACGCGTTAATAACACCGAGCCGGGACACCGACAGGAGCGCACGTCACACACACAGCCAGCCTTTGCGATAGGACATTATCGAACTGGCTAACTATCGATTGCCACCGAAGTCGATAAAAAGAGTTGCTTGGCTATTTGATTTGAAATTTTCAAACGAAATTAAATCAATTTGTGGCTATTAATAATATCTGCTGCAGCACACTTTTGCCCAATTTTATTATAATTAAATGCATTCATGATGTAGCTGCCATCCAATTAACTGGCCAGCCAATTGATCTCAGCGCCATCTCTTGCTCAGCTTGGGAAATCACTGCTCGTCGAAAAACTTTAATTAGATAAATTAACTAACTTCACGATCAAAGTCAGTGGTATACAAAGTTATTAAGGCTGATATTGATTTAAATTTATCAGCTCAGGCGCCAAAGGTAACACTTTATCGAATCTATCTATTGTTTCCCTGCGCCCTGCGGCTGCTTTGTTTGTCTTGTAATTGCGCTCACCCTTGCTCTCACTCTCCCACGCGTTCTCGCGATTTTCGTTCTAATAAAAAATGTAAGTCGTTCCTTAGTCGTGGTGTAGTGGTCCAAGCCGCGAGTTGGCAGCACGTGTGAGAGTTAAACAATGGGGGGAGGACAACGGCGAAAAGTGTTAGTGTCGCGAGTGAAATAAAGAAAAAAAAGGAGAAAAGTTAATTAGAGTTGTTTTTTTGTTCTTTTTTTGTATGTGCAAGTGGTTTTGTGAGTTTATTAGAGTTTGATCTCTGCCTTGGGCAATATTCAGAAGCTGGCAAGCTGTTACGTAAGCTGGTGAGTTGCGTGCGTTCACACACACACATACAAGCAAAGCGATTTACATAGTTTTCTTCTTGTTTGCTTGCAGAAGAACCGCAATATGTGAGACTGCGGCGGACAAGCAAGGTCAGTGATGTCATTTTACATATGTACATATTGAAATCGGTTGATTGTGTGGCCTTATGTGGTCATGTCCTCCCGGATGAGGATCGGCGGTTGGCATGCACTTGCTGGTTAATACCAAGCAGAACTTTAAAGGGTACTCAGACATTCGGGCAAGATCTGACACTTTTGGCAGGTTTTCTTAAGATTTTTAATTACTTAGCAAGTGCAAGTGCTTCATTTATGGCCTAAAGTACACTGCCTAGAGGAGCAAGTGATCCCGCATACCTAACCTTAACATTAAGGGCCTTCCTCGGATGACTGTCGCATTTAGCTGTCTAAAAAACGATCTTTCGATGAGAAAAACTTTTAGGTTTTTTAAGGAAACGTTGCCAAACTCAGTATTAAGTAGTTTGTTATGCTTTTCCCATGATTTGACTAAATGTGTTCGAAATCGGGCAACTATATGGTATAGCTGCCATAGAAAAGTTCGGTTTTAAAAATAGTCTTAGTAAGGAAAACTTTTTGGTTTTTAATGGTAGCGTCTTAAACTTTTGCATTTATATATTTTAAGCACTTTCACACATTTGTACAAATTTTTGTCAAAATTGGATGACCATAGCATATAGCTGCCATAGAAAGGATCGTTTGAAAAAGTAGTTTTAGTGAGAAAAACTTTTTTGTTTTTAATGAAAACGTGTCCAAAAGCCACATTTTTTAGTTTGCCAAGCTTCCCCATGATTTCACAAAGTTTTATCGAAATCGGCCAACTTTATAGCATAGCTGCCATAGAAAATATAGGCTTTAAAGTTAGTCCGAGCAAGGAAAACTTTTTGGTTTTTAATGGTAGCGTCTTGAGCTTTTGCATTTACTATTTTTGAGTATTTTCACACATATGCACAAATTATTGTCCAAATTGGATGACCATAGCATATAGCTGCCATAGGAAAGATCGGTGGAAAAACTAGTTTTAGTAAGAAAAACTTTTTTTTTTTTATCAATTATTGGCTTCTTTTAGCTAGCCAGTCATTACCATAATCTGCTGCAGCTCAATTTTATTAAGATCGAATGAATATATCAAAGAACTGGCCAGTCAAATGATTAGAGTAGAGGCACCATCCTCCATTTTTCCTTGTCAAATTCCTCACTTGCATAATCACACCATCTACCACGTTACACATCACACAATTCCATTTAAAATCGGTCGTTCTCAATGTCCTATCTCACATTCCATTCGATTTCGACTCATAAATATAATATTCTTAGAAAAAATGAAATCAAATTACGAAAATATTTCACTCATATCAGTCAAATTTCGCATTCCTTTGGCATTTCCTCAAACTGAAAAATTCGTAGAATTCTTGTCATAAACCCTTGTCCGAATCCACATCAGGTCCAGTGGGCAAACCTTATCAGGTGTTGTATTTTTGGCTTAAATGGAATGTGCCAAAGTTTACAGGAAATCGTTGGCTATCATTAAACACTGATCTAGTCAAGTGGGTTATTTCCTTGATAGAAGTACAGAGTTTTTTTTTTTGTCGTTGCACTTACCAAAACTAATTGGCCATTGCGATAAGTGAACCCAACCGTGACCTACTACAAAATAAAGAAACTCAGGAAACCGGCGCAATCGCAAGTTGTGGCGCAATTCCTCAAGTAGCGGCATTTTTTCAATGTTTTGTGATGGACTATAAACAAAATCTAGGGGAATTACCAATTGAAGCCCCCCAAAATGGCCAAGTGTGTCCCGTTCTAAGCCTGGCGGCAGACGTAAACAAGTTGTAAAGTGGCCCAGCAATTGTGTGTGGTATTTTAATGACAAAACTAACTAAATACGACGTAGAAACAAAATGGAAAGTTTCAAAATTGCTGGTCATTATCTCGGGTCAGGCTAAAAACGTAAGATTAATTGTGAAATAAAATAAAATATAATTGCAAAACTTTCATTCAATTTTTTTGGCTAAAGATTTTAAGAAAAAGTTTAAAATTTTTGAATAAGAAGATTGACAATTTCTGGCGAAAGCTATTGCTAATTATCAAGCACTTCTTTAGAATCGCTGCAGTTTTCTATATTTAAGAAGGGCCCACCTTTACCTTTTTAAATTGAAATTCACCTGATTGTCAAACTTATAATTCACTAACTTATCAAAATTTTTAACTCGCTGAAACCAAATTCAATTGCCTGACTTTTGATTAAAAAGCCAAGCCTCCCAGCAACTTTGTTTGGAGAATTTATAGCCGCACTTCAAAATTCAATATAAAATTATTATATCATCAAGTCCAAGTACTTTGAAGAATTTTACGATTTTTATTGATGCAATTTTTTTTTTACCGGTAATTTTCGACTAATTTCAGTAAATTCCGTCATCTTAACTAGTTAAGGCCTTGCTGATAGCAAACCTAATCCTAGGCATGCCACATTTAATTACATCCAATCTTTTGAGCAATTACTCATCGACTGACCAATTGCTAAATTATTGGCGGTTATCAGTGGATATTTTGCGTTCTCCGGCTAGTCCATGACATCACTTTCTATGACCCCACCGATAAGACGCAATTTGTGTCTCTCATAAATACCTTAGACTGACTATCATTAACCAATTACGAGTATAAAATATATATATCTACATTTTCTATATGCGGGGGGTGCTTGCTTTCCTCGCTGATTAGAGGTTATTGGTGGCTCCACTCGAAATATTTATCATAATTATCGATATTTGGCGAAAGTTGTAAATATTTGTTACCAAAAGAATTTTTTTTATGGTTTCAAAAATTTCCACTAAATGATTGAAATTTGTGGCTGTAGGTCAAGGTTAGATCGTATGTTGGTTGAATTGTGCTGGCCATCGTTAGTGGACATTTCTCATGTGGATATACATATTTTTGCAAATGAGATGATGTATTAATTTATAGATTTTTGGTTGAGATCCAAGTTGGCAAAGCGGTCGGGAATTGGGTTTTTTATATCCATTGGCTAATAAGGAACCTAAAATAACAAAACTTCTAGGCCTAGACCAGCGGTGGGTACCAAAATCAAACAGAAGGCTAGAGTTTTTAACTTCACCTTCATCTAGGCAAGAACTGGAAGATACCAAGCATCAGAATCGACTGTATTTAGTCAAAAACTAACAAGAACAAATACAAAAAAGGACTTATTGGTCTAGACCAGCGGTGGGCACCAAAATCAAACAGAAGGCTGATCACTGCAGCATATTTGAGGCGAGGTATTAACCGTATTATGCAGTATTTAAAGCCAAAACGCCATAATATCTAAGCCATCCTCTGGAAATTATCTATGATAAGCTGCAGGAAATCTAAGAACCATGAGTTGTCGAAAGATTTCCTCTTTTCCATATAAATATAAAAGAAAGTTTGAGTTGAAAAGTACTCTCAACAGGATATCCTTCCTCAAACATTTCCATCTCATTTAGCTCTAATCTTAATTCAATTTTAAATGATTTATAACTTAAAATATACGCCTTTTCATTATCAAATCCACCACGGATGATATTTAGTAGTATGCCGATAATGTAGTTAGCTTGATAAGCCATTTCATATCTGCAGGTGTGTGGGTGTGTATACATTAATTAGTATTTGGTTAAATCGCACATTCCATTTGGCCCTGACCATAACAATTCGATTTCCAAGAACTGTGGTACAAAAATACCATTCAAGTGATTCAGGAAGTGGCAGCCAGAAACGAACAGAAATACTTGTACTATCTGTAGAAAAGTGTGGAACTTCTAGGAAAATTTTGTATTGTAATGTTGATAGTGTTAACCAGTATCAACTGGTTCGCATTTCTATCAGGGCGGTGAAATTACACAATTAAAGGTTGTAAGTGAAGGGGCATGTTCCGGTCAGGAATTATGGACTCAAATCAATCACCTTCTTCTCTTTCGGCGCTAGGCAATTAAACCTAATTGGAGCATAGATCATGCTGTCAACAGTGTTTCAATTTGATTGACATCTACACAGACGGAAGTCCGAGACAGCTGAGTTTTTGATATAAATCACTGCAGATTACACAATGGTCTTTGAAATGGACCGCTGGGGCCAGGACTGGCACACGCACAAGGACATCAATGAAATTAAGTTTTAGCCAGAAAAATTACATAGCTATTATCCCGGCGTACTGCTTATCCGAGAGTGTTTACCTGGCAATTGCTCCGGTTCGTCTCATCCTGGCCGCAATTATGCATGGTCTGTGTCACATAAATTGTCAATTCGTACCCTTACCTGGTCGTGAACCAACCCCCGCATGCCTATCGGTGTTCCATCTGCATGCCTTTTTACAGTGTTTCTTTCTTTTTTTTTTGCAACAGTTTTTGGACTAACTACTGTGAGTTGTCGCGATAAGCTGGTCCTTTTTTTTTAGGGTAAAGTGTTTTATCTGGCACCAAAATTTTACACGCTGATAATTGCTCAGGGGTTTGGGTGGCATTCCAAGAAATGAGTTTGAGTTTCAGCCGGCTAGCTGGCTTTAACCTCCGCCAAGTCAAATCTAGTAACTTCTCTATTCCCTCCCATAAAGCGCCAATAAACGCTCATTAGAAGCGTTCCACAAATGCCATCATTAAAATCATGTCAACACCACAAATGGCCCAGACGACCACAGAAATGCATTTACAGCATTTACATTTACATATTTCAGTAATCGAAAAATTTTTATGTTAGTTGTCAACGAAATTTTTACTGCTTTCTAACTGGAACGCGGAACTGGAACTGAGAATGCACAGCAGTGGGTCGTGGGTTATGTAAATTTGTGTTAACTTTTAACCATAACTTATGGCTACATATTTCAGTTAGTTTATGACAGAAATTCTACACATGACGCAGACTTCACACAAAAGACTGACAGGCGACACAACATTTTGACATTTTCCCAGAGCGCTGAACCTCTCTATCCCGCGACCTCTCCCACTTAACTCGCTGCATCATATTTTATTTATAAATCAATAAAATGTACATAAATGTTGCCGATTTCAATAGTAGTGTGTCTTTTTAAGATATTCTTTACTTATTCAAATGTGTGTGCGCCTGCCATGAAGTCATCAGCATCATCAACATTTGGGAGGCAGCGGCGTCATCTTCACATCAATTTGATGAAAGAGAGAGAGAGAGAGATAGAGGCAGGCGGCGTACAATAAACGTGCGATCGATTTGATGGGAAGTGCCACAGACAAGTTTTCTTTTTGAAACTATTGTTTGGAGGGTCTCAATAGAGTAGACTTTTGACACCTAGAAGGCTAAGATTTTTGGTTGTGGGAAATGAAATGATAATGGTAACTTTACAGTTATGTTTTAAACTCATTGAGCTCTTTCTACACTCTATATGCAATTGGTGACCCCGACGTTGAAATCAAGAAATTTCACCTAAGCATGCTGCATACTTAATTACTAACCTTAAATCTCAAAATCTATATGATATATAAGGTTTTTTCCCAGTTAACTTGGTCTGCAATTATAAACTTCATTTGACCCATACACAAAAAAAGGACCATATATCTTCGTTGTGTGATTTGCAGCTGCTGTTTTCCACCAACTTTTTAACACCTGAAAAAACTTAAGCACCACAAAATATTATGTCATGCCCCGGATTTATAGCCCAACAAACACTCAAATTAATGATGACCAAAAGAATTTGGCGTCATTTAAACGGCGCCAAGTTTATAACAAATGAACAACTAAATCCTAATCAAATCATTTTGGGGTTTTGATAAAAAAAAAAAACAAGAATTTTAACGGCATCGTTAAACCAATCAGAAAAAGATCTCTGACGGCATCCAAAGGCGTTTACGACTTCGCGCCTTAGAATAAAACGAATTCCTATTCCTATTTATTTCGTTTCGGTTTTGTGTTATTCTGTTTGGTATTTGGCAATTCCCAAGTGCCGTCGAACCGGTAACCAGCAGAAAAAAATGAAGCATTGGGTTTAAAATTAAAATCTGACGCGCACTCAATTAAGTTTATTGCATTGCAAATCATGTCCGTAACCCATTTTTATGACAGTCGAAGGTGTCAAGATGATTTGTCAACAAAATGACACGCCCACATGGACCGTTCAACCGTCATAAAAACGCATACACAGTTAGGTTTCGCCCGTTCGGTTGGGAGTGTGCAACTTGTTGCACTTGAATTTTTATGATGGAATGCCAACTGGTCATCTCGGTGTGCGGGTGTTTGGGCGTTTGGTCATTGGTTCGGTTGTACGGCTACGGCTTGTCAGTAATTAACCACACACTGACCTTCCTCATAGTTGTTAGCGGGTTGTTGCTGTTCTACCTGACAGCCTCCTCTCTCTCTCTTTCTCTACCAACTAAACTCGTCAAGGGGGCATTGTTGTCGAAGATCATTTTCTAACTAGGCGTTTTTGCCGTTGAGAGTTTAAAAACCTTTTACGAATAAAAAGGGGGTTAAGTGTCTTTACATTTCGATTTGGAGGTTGGTCGTCGTCGTCGTCGTCGTCGTCACATAAAGGTAAACTTAGCAGAAGAATGCAATTGGTGGCATATATTTAAGTAGAAAGAAGATTGCCACCGTTTTTTGAAGAATTTCTAATGAACTCATCAGACTACTAACTGATTCGTCAAAGCTTAAAACGACTTAGAAATTTCGGAAAATTAATTAAGTTTTATATCGAAAAGGATTTAATCTACAAAATTTGAATAGAAAAGCTCTTTTTCTGATATGATTAACATCAAGGAAGATATTTGGGGTCTGCGGTAGAGCATAGACGTTGTGTATCTCAGCCCAGGGGGTGTACTCTAATCTGTATGTATGGGATACGTTTTCTCTATGACAGTGGTTAAAAATTCGTCATAAGATCAACCGCGCTTTAAAGCAAACAAAGAATAATACAGAAGACTATATATAAACATTCCAACTTCCGTTGTAATCAATTCTTCAGAAGATTTCACTCAATCTTTTCCCTTTGCAAACAAAGCGGAAACATCTGTTGCCTTCAAAATCCAAATCTCTCAGCTCAAGTCGAATTCCTTCTATACAAAAGGCCATCGAAAAAAAAAAAACAAAAACATAATTCGAAAATCATGTAACAATTGATAAGAATCTACAACAATGTGACAATGTGTAAATCGTCTGTCCATATGACCTCAATATGTAGCAGATAATCATAAATTACCATCAAAGTCACAAAAGTCGCCACCAAAACGCATGCAAAACGCGTGGGCGCTGCTAGGCGATTTCCATTATGATGGGAAGAGGAAAAAAAAAGCGTATAGTTTGATAGATGTTCGACGATGTTGACACTGCATAAATCATTGACCAAAATATTTCCCATATTAATTTATGTAAAGTACACAAGATTTACGGCTTTTCGGAAAATAATTAAGTGAAATATGGAAAATATCTGAGGTGACATATGCAAATTGACCGCAAGTGCGAGACGAGTGACCCGTTTCTGGTGTTATTTTAAATTTGATCAAAACACACACAAAACAACAAAAATCAGGGGCGACGCATGCGCAAAGCAAAAAAAAAATACCACAAAAAACAAACAACATAAAAATCTGGCGCCGTCTGCGCACGCCAACGCCAAAGGCAAAAAAAAAGCTGCTAATGAAACTTTATTATACACTAAAAGTAATAATTTATAAATTTGTTTAACAAAAAATAAATTAGTTAAGCAATCAATTTAAATACGTAAAGCAAGTTAACAACAGTTTGACAAGGGTTTAGCCAAGGGGCTAAGCTGAAGTTAATAATGATTTAAAAGTGGCGACCGTGCTTCAAGGAATTCAACTGTCTTAAAATCAACTCAAGCTGATCTCCAACAGATAAGAATCAAAATGTTCTTAGAGAACCAGTTCAATTTCAGGCTCAACGAAGTTTTCCTTTATGAATATGAATATTTTATTGTGTTTTTTTTATTTAAATTCATTGAAAGCTGCTTATTTTAAGTGAACAATTCCATCAGCTTTCATACCCAAATTTTAATATTATACTTAAGTTTTTACATAAAATCATACTCAACTTTAAACAGAGACAGCTCTAAGAGAAGAGATTTTGAAGAAGAACCACCCTTTTTCATTAGCGATCAATGCTTACACACTGTCAGTCTACGAACAATCTGTCGATGCTTGCGATGTCATAACTGTTTGGGAATTTCAAACCAGCATGCTAGCAATTACATCAAAAGAAAACGTAGAACAAACAGTCGGCTTTGTGTGTGAGAGATACAATCCCCTACAACTTTTTGAAATCCTTTGATTTGTTTTTAAGCAAAAAATAATTAGACAAGAACTATACAAATTAATATGAATTATTATTAAGGTCTTATCAATCAAAATATTGCATGAATTGCATGTACTCTGAAAAGAGATCTGCTTTCCGAAGCTTTTTATTTTGGAGTTTATATGTTAAATGGCAATACGAATTGATTTGATCTACACAAAAATCGTTCTTAAATTGATATCGATAGTTACAAAAACCTGGTGCAGCGGGTAGTGTGTGCCTGCTGTGCAAGAGGTCGGGTATACATATTTCTTTAAAAACCGGTCACCTGTCACCTTAACTCGCTATTAGCAACTGCTTTGAGGTAACTAGTCATGAAAAATCTTTTGATGCTTAAGCTTAGCCTTATTTTTGTAAGGTACAATATGTCAGATGGTGGCAAAGCTCTCACAATTCAATAAGGCTACCTTATAAAATGACAGCTCAGCTGAGCTGTAAAATCAGATACTTAATGGTTGTACAAGTGAATCACAAGGGGAAATTTCAATGTGGATCTTCGACTTCACATTAATGCGAAGTTTTCGAAACAAACTTGGCACACAAACAGCACACATATGTAAATCCATGATATTTACTTATATATAACCCTTGCGCATCTTGTTGTTCTTAGTCTTTGGCCTCAAAACTAACTACTGTTAACAGGGTTTAAGAGCAATTTAGACAAAAACTTAGTTGAGAACTCAGTTCCAAGCTTTAGTGGGTTACAGCTTTTCTTCAATTTCTATTAAACCATTCTTAACAGTAAAACGACAGTCCATAATTCTGCTCTATTGCCTTAGTCATTTATGATATGCCCGTATATTCAGTAAGTAATCTGACTATTTATACCAAATATTATTACAAATTGAGATGATAATGAGTCAATTTTTAAGAAAATCCCCATTTTAGAAGTAAATCTACCAGGAACTGCAAAAGCTACCAAACGAAACCGAAACCTCTAGAATTGTTATGACCAGTAGATCATAAAAAGCTAGTCATAAGCTAGTCAGATCTGTCAAAAATTTCCGAGAACTCTGCTAATATATTTCTCAGATTTAGCAATAATTTATTTCACATTTTTATATCTCAGCTTAGTCTGGAACTAGCAGAGGATTAACCGAAGCTCAGTTAAGCAAAAAATTAGCATGACAAAGCGTTTTCAAATTGGCATCAAAATAGAAATAAAGCTTACTGTTTTTTTTTCTCTCAACTACAATAGCTTGGAGGAATGTTTAAAAGGTGGTATATAATTTTATTACCATCTTGCATACATATTGAAAAGGTGTATAATAATTTGTTTTTTTTTTTTTGGGTATTTGTGTTGACTTTTGTCATTGATGGGGTCCATGGCGCCTTTGGCTCAATTCAACTGAATTTTGTGGTATTTCGTTTTCGTTTGCCGGCTGTGGTGGGGGAAGGGGCGGTGGGGAAGCTCTGTGTGTTTATTAGCCAAATTAGCGTGTCAGGTGAAATTTAAGCAGATTTTTGTTGAACATCATCTGGCGCAGCTGTTTATGGGAAAATGATTAGATCCGCTTACGGCGAGACTTTTTTATGCGTTTATTTTTATGACAGTTATTCTAATGAAGAAACATTTTAAGCTGTTGCTTAAATGACGGAAATACCTCTCGTCCGAGTAAGAGAATGAAGAGAGAGAGACTTGTGTTGATTTTCTACCATTTTTCAAGTGCAGCTTAGGCTTCTCTCGCTGTCATTACGGGGCATTAGCTGGGGGGCTTAAATTAATTGTTAGAAATTAAATCAAATTTGCATAAAATGCTGCACAATTTGTCGTTGCCAAGAAGAGAAAAAAAAAGTGGGAAATGGGATATTGTGGGATTGAAAGGAATTTCAAACTGAGCTCTGGCGGGAGGAAGACACCTCACACCACAAATAAAACAACAAAGTATAGAAATTTGTATAAGTGTATAACCCCAACACTTTCTATTAATCTCAAATTAATAAAAAAAAAAATCAACTCGCCTAACCCCCTGACTTGGATGTCAGCTTATAAACTGATTTCCTAAACTGGATTTCCGTTTTGTTTTTTGGCAATACCAAATGCAGCTCATTCTTGGGCCAGGGGAACAAGTCCAAAAACTCGCCTCAACTCGACTCGCCCCGCCTCGTCTAACGGTTAACCATGTAGCGTATAATTCAAACTGAAAGCTTTTTACTTTATCTTATTAAGTGAATAAATCAAAAAACGCCCAAAAAGCCGAACCCAATCAAAAACGCATTAAAATCAAACAATTTGTCAAAGTGGCAACAACAATCAACGCCATTTAATTAGATGCCATTGATTAGAGGGAATGCGCATCTTCGACTGCATTTTGTTTCGGTTCCCAAAAGGGGGAAACGACCAGACCACTTGAAACTCGTCGAGCTTGACAAATTTGACAGGCTTGATTGAAAATGAAAAGCGCACAGCGGTTGAAAATGCTTTCATACAAAAGAAAAGGGTCCCCAAGAATTTCCCTGGCCATCTCATTAAAAGCAAAGCTGTGCAACAAAAGAAGAAGCTTGAGCCGGAGTCGCAGTCGGACATTTGAAAGTCTCTCAGGTTGGAAAGCAAATGTCAAGTAGTTGGCACTTTCAAAATGCTCTTCTCGTTTCACATGGGTTTTCGGTTTGGTTTGGTTTGGTGTGTGGTTCGGTTTGTTGCAATAGGTGAGAATTTATGTAGATTTTTATTTCGTTTGCAGCTGCTGCTGCTGCTGCCGGTTTGGGCTATTTGTCAAATTGTTTAGTCTTAAGTCTCGGTCCAATAGACAGCCCAGCTAACTAACCAGCGGCTGCTGCTACCTCTTTTGCTCTTTTTGCTGTTGTTGAACATGACTTTTTGAAGGCAACTCTCTTAATGATATTGTGATATTTTCAAGTCTACGACATGAAGTGCCACGTAAACAAGCCGCTTTAGTTGCTCAGCATATTGAGCGAGTAGCAGTTACCGATTTCCAGGTGTTGGCAAATTTTTCAAATATTTTACTTGTACACAGACAGGGTAATAAATATCCATCAATTATTCAAGGCAACTAATATGACAGGGGATTTTAATTGAATACCTTGATGAAAATGTAAGAAAATCGACAAGCGTGGGTTCAAAATTGGTTATAGTTTTAAACAGAGCATTAACAGTATGTTAAGTTAACAGAATTGGGTAAAAAATGAGGTTTTGCTACACAGAAGCAAAAAGGTCTATCAAAACTAATATGGAATGGATAAATTTTCTAATATCCCATTTTTGATATTATAAAATCTATTTTTCATATCCTTTTGGTGCTTTTCAGCTCCGTTGGATGAAAATCTAAGATCAATTTAACATTCATTGGATATTTTTATACCCCAAAAAAGGGATATTATAATAGCTAATATTCATTTCAAGTGGATACCAAAATCATCCAATGGATCATCAACAACTATTCTCTTCTTTTTTTATAAAGCACCGAGAGATGAAATCCCAAATGCGGCAGGCTGTTAAAACTACAAAATTTGATCAGAAAACATCAAAAATTTCTTTCTAGGATCAAGAATTTCGAAAGCATAATTCAAGTTCTTGATCCAATAGCGATCTGATTGTTCCTAGCATGAAATTTTTATACTAAACGTCTTGATCCAAAAGTTTTGAACGCCGAACTCTTCTAATTTGTAATAACCAGTTTCTTCATTTCTTCATTTCATTTAAGGAGGTTGTTGTTGCTTGACAAAAGATTTACATCAAAAGCTTTAAGCTTTCACAGCTAAGCAATGGTGTTCTATTCAAATAAAGTACTAAGACGAAAATAGCTTTTAGTTGATCTGAGAATAGGCCTTTAGTTTTGTGGTTTTTTTTTTCATATTTTATTATCCTTTCCAGAATATTCAGATATGGGACCTTACTTGAAGTTACTGAAATTTGGAAATTTTCATCGATTCCGCCAAAAAGTTTGACTTTAATTTTCGATAAATTACGATTCGACCCACTAAAATGGTTACCTATATTGACCAAATTGTGTTTTAGCTATACCAAAATGATATACATTCCTGTGTATATCATGTGTTTTATGGTATATTATTCTTCATTATCTACGTAAGCACTTTTGCAAGGATTTGAGAGCAGCTCAAATATTTTACCAGAATTTAAATTCGAAAGTGTGTCCATGAAAATATTCGAAAGCAGAAACATGCATTTATAAAATATATGAAAAATTACGAGTGAATCTCTGAACCGAACCGAAACCGCGGCTCAGTAAGCTCTTAAAAACCTTGCAATGAACCGGTGGTTAAAAAGCTGCTCGAACCACTGAACCGAACCATTCCTCATATCCGACTTTGAAAATCCTGCCTTAGCTTTCAAATTCTTATCGTTTCGCCTGTAAGTAGATTATCAATCAGTCAGTCAGGCACACACATACAAACTTACCATACTCACCTCGTGGCTTTCCTGCCTAGGATCCCTCCTTTCCCGCTGTCAAATAAATACCGCATGTTTGTATTGTACTATATGTGTTTCATATTTATTATTTTGAATTCGTATCGTTTCATCGTCATTCGCAAATTGCTCATTATAATTACTATTATGGTTATGGGGCAGCAGCAAATTCTCATTCTCATTCGCATCGTAGTGATTCGGATTGGGATTGGGATTATCGTTAACAACATTAATATTTGCATTTAAATTATCAAGATTAGGTTGTTGGTGCTGCTGCAGTAGTTGCTGGCGGCGAAAAAGATGCTTTAGAGTATCTTCCCCGTGCTCATCATCCTCCGCTTCCTCTCTGTGCTCAATTCGATCGTTTAATTGCTTAAGATTATTGTCAATATTCTCATTGAACGCGCTCTGGCTAGGGCTATGGCTATGGCTATGGCTATTTGGACTATCGAACTTAGTGCTAGTGTCTAAACTACTAGAATCAGTCGTGCTACTTTTAGTATCCTCGTAATGCTCGTTACTGTACAAGTAGTTGTAGTTGTTTTTTGGCAAGGCAGGTATTGCATTATGATTAAGACTATTTAGTTTAAGTTTAGGTTTTAAGTTACTATTAACATAGGTGTTTGAGTATTCATTTTGTTGTGGTTGCTCACGCTGCGCGGGCGCCGCCAACGACGCCGACTCCACCAACTGCATATCCATTTGGCTGGCAGCTGCTGCCGCTGCCGCTGCCGCTGCACCGCTCGACGTGACGCCGGCCGCTGAGCGTTTTCGCCTGCCCCGTTTGCGTCGGCTGGCGGCCAGCATGGCCACCAGATTGAGAGCCGAGGGGGCCAGCGAGGCGGCTGTGGCTGTCAGCGCGGTGGAGGTGGCTGTCGAAGAGGAGGAGGAGGACGAAGCGGACGATGAGGCTGCCGGTAGATTTTCACTCGAGGATTGCTCCTGGCGGCGTCTCTGCAATCGGCGGCGACGACGACGTTCCATCAGTGTGGCATTGTTATGATGATGGCGCACCTCCAAATTCTTGGGCTGGGGCTGTGACATGGCCCCCACAGCCAGGTGTTGCGGTTGGCGGTGGCTGTGTTGCCGCTGTTGCTGTCGGCGATGCTGCATACGTTTGCGATTCCTGTTCATGATGTTCCGCTCACGCAGGACATCGCTCAGGCTATTGTTGTGGTTGTAGGACTTAAGGCTATTGTTGTTTTCGTTGTTGTGGTTGTTGTTGTTGTTGTGGTTTTTGTGGGGGGTAGAAGAACTATCGCTATTAATACTTGTTGTTGTTGTTGTTGTTGCAAGGCGACGCGGCTTTTCTTGCTCGCGTTTTGTGTCCGCCACTGGGCTCAACGTAGTTGTTGTTGTCGTTGTCGTTGTTGTGGTAGGTCTGGCCGTGGTGCTGCTTGTTGTTGTTGTTGTTGTTTTTGCTGTTGCCGACCCCAAAAATTTATTCTTGTTGATAAATTTCCTATGAATCTCCAAGGTTCTAAAGAATTCCCTCTTTTCAACACGATGCAGCAGAAACCAATCATTTTGCTCCCGATACATATTCATGATTTTGGGACCAATTGGCTTAAAGTGCTTGGTGAAGCCCACAATTAACTCTGGATTGTAGGCATTTGTATAATTCACAAATCCTTGAAACATATGCTCTCTAAAATGGCAACCTTTTGTGACGTTTCTCTAAAGAAAGAAAGAAAAGAGGGAAGAAAATATAAAGAAATTGCTTTGAATATAGCGACACTAACTAAAATTATATTTTATAGATCACTACCTAAATAAAATAACCCTTAAAGTGTGACCTACCATTCTTAGAAACTCATATGGTCACACTAGATAACAAATTAAATGATATTAGCTAAGTTCTCATTGTAATTTAAATATTTTTTGAAATTATTTGAAATTATATAAAATTCTCAACTATGATGAGGCCAATAGAAGACTTAAAACAGCTGTACAGACATCACTAGCTGACTTAAATCTGAAAATCTTGCCTGAAACTGCAAATCGTACTTAAAAAACTCAGATAATCTATACTCTACAATTTACATATTTTTCTTAATTTGTTTTGAGCAACTAAAGGAGGGAATATAGTAGTTTCTGGAAGAGATATGGCCAAAATGTGAATGTTTTGATACCAATTCCAAGAAAAGAGGGGGGATTTCTAGGGATTTAGTTCCAGTTTCCGATACTAACTTCTATACACTCTATAACTCTCTATAAGCTCACCTATAACCTTTTTTTTCTCGAAATTATTTGAAATTCTCAACTGGTATTAGCAGATAAGAAGGCCAATAGACGTCTTAAAACAGCTGTACAGACATCACTAGATGACTTAAAACCGAAAATATTGACTGAAACTGCAAATTATACTTGAAAATGCCAAAAAATCTATTCTCTGTAATTTTCATATTTTTTTTGAACAACTAAAGGATGGAATATCGTAGTTTCTGGAAGAGATATGACCAAAATGTGAAAGTTTTTGTTCCAATTCCAAAAAAAAAGACTTCCATTCTAGGGTTTCGGTTCCAATTTGTCCTATCAATCGACTAAAAATTCCCGACCCTAAGGTTTTAGTTCCAGTTTGTCCTATTATACGACTAACTTCTAAACACTCTATAGCCTCTCCATTAACTTACCTTTCCAACAAGTCTCCTTCGATGAAAGCACAGATAATAGTCCACATCCTTGGCATAGATGGTAAGTTTGAAATCGACGCTTAATGCATCGCCAACACTGTCCATTATGAAGGATTCTAAAAAGTAGCAAGCAAATTTAATTAAATTATTAACAAATAAACAAATAAGCTGTACCAAATGGAAACTTCAATGTGCTGTGGCGTTAAACAAATATTGAGTTAAACAGCGGGCCACTTGAGCGTTTTTCATAGATAACCCAATTAATTGAAAGGTTTTCGATAAAGTTCTGAAAGGTTTGATTAGTGTTTGTGGCGTCGCCAGGCGTACATTTTAATGAAATTAAGTGCTATCAGTAAGAACATGGACTAAGTCAATTCCTCGAGTCATTGAACCTCTTGAAGGAATGTGAAACTACAACTACTATTTGGGGGTTTTGGCCATGAGCATCTTTCAGTGTGCCAGGCGCCGCCACGTGCATGGGGCGTGCGTCTGGAAGACAAGAGCCAAATCGATCGATGGGTAAAGTTGAAATCGGCGAAATGATTTGTCAACTGATTAGATAAAATACCAAAGTGACTATATGTACATACTGTTGCCAGGTTTTGTTAATTTATGGCCAAAGATATTTCACGTGGATCAGTGACGCAATTTACAGTCGCACACTCGACTGCCTGTGTCACTTTCGCTCACAGATCAAACCGCTCCTGAACTTCACAAATGTCTTGGAAAAACCGCATGAAATTCGAAATAAATTAAGAGAAGCAAATGAAACACAACCGCAATGGCGCCGCCGCCGCTGTCACCACAGTAGAGCAAAGCAGAGCAGAGCAGAACTGAGCGGAGCGGTTCATAACATCAATCAAATATTAAATTACCAATAATTTAATTAAGCACACAATATGCACAGACACTGACACAGACGCGCTCAGAGTTCAAAATGAATGCCAATTGAATTGAAATGCCAATGGAAATTTATTTCGTTAGCCACTTACGTGCCATTGAGGTGTTCTCCGCGGTCACTTTGCCGTGCGCATCGATGTGCAGCGTGCGATCGCTCTTTGTCTTCAGCGTAAAAACGAACTCTTCCGTTTTCTTTGCGCATGTTGTTGTCACAAGTGCAAGCAGCAGTACCTGAAAGAAGCAGAGAAGAATGTCGATTAATAAACGATACATTTGCCTTAAAGTCGCATCTGCGGATTAATCCTAGGCGGCAGCACCAGCAGCAGCCCTTGCTGGGCCATAAATTTCCATTAAAACGATGAGCTTTTTTTTTTTTATATGATGGCTGCTCCTGCTGCACACATGTGTCACCAAACGGTTTTTATGGTCAAAGTTGAGCTCCGGCAAGGAGGGAGTCATTTAATGCGGCTGGTATGCATGTGCGTGTGTTTGGGCTTAGCTGATACATTGTGTAGGGAGGATGTAAGGTGGTCTGAAAACTCTTAGATTAACATGAATTTATCTTGCTATTACATTTCAATTAATGATTTCCTCTAAATTTTGGGATAAGACCAACATTTAAGCATTTTAGTAGAGTTTTATGGAGCTGTATCCGAGTTACTTGAGATTAATATACTCTGTAAAAAAAACTGGTACTCTGAGTACCTTTGGAGCAGAGTATAATAAAGCGCATGGTTTTGCCAACACGTGAACATGCCACATAACCATGAGAAAAACATACACTTTCTTAGTTCTTGTGATTTTTTGTTCGTTATGGTGAATGCAAGGCGATTGGGAATTTGAATTCGTTAAAACTTAAAGGACACATCGCCTGCTAACGTGGAAATCCTAGGAATGAGAACATCTTCTCCATTGAATTTTTCATAGAGGTTAATCAATAGTTTGAAAATGTTATGGCCAGTTGAATGCTGAATGAGCTGTTAGGTATTCTTCTAAAAATAAAGCCGGTATTCCAGATAAAGCAATTCCTATGGCAATGTCGTGTCTCGTACCAAAAGTGGCCTATTGAAGCTTCCAGGTTTACTGGGTACTTAGCAAATTTATAGATTTTTTTTTGGACCGGTTGCCCTGCACTGCGTGTTCAACTATTAAATCTTCATGATAGTTTAAATTCCTTTTACTATTTTGACAATTTTCGAGATTTAGTCTTCTACAATTCTAAAAAATCCATAAAATTATCTTAATAATCTTTCCATGTGAAAATTTTTGCAATATTTCGAAATTTCAGGTGGAATACAAATCCAGCTCAAAAATGATAAAAATCCCCGTCTGAAGCTAAAGCTCTTATAAGTAGTGGAACCAAAGTCCCTAAATCCAGAAGATGAGTAAAGGTCATACAAGTGAATGTCAGGAATATTTTCGGGAAAATTTTCAATGGGGACCTTCAATTCTACATATGTGTGCTGTTTGTGTGCAAATTTTGTTAATCAGAGTCAAGTGCAAATTGTACACGAAGATTAATCTGTCATTTCCAACATATTTTGTATTTTTTTTCAGACAAAATGGCATTATTTAACATATATTTGATCTTAAAATAATAATTTTATATGCTCGAAAATATCGGTTGGATATTTTCGAATCTGTAAAATAATTTCGGCTTTTTATTAATATGAGAAAATATAATATTGAGCCCCGGATCATATCATTAACTTTCTCTCTGTGGCTATTTCATATATTTTAGCACCGAAATAGCCTTTAAAACCCTCTAAAGATATACACAATCTAGTATAGTCCAGACCAAAGCACGTGTCTACCGCATGCCGTTTTTATCAAGCACACGTTTCTTTTTTTTTTTTTTTTTGGTTTTTATCCATCTGGTTTTACATAAATGCCCCCTAAAAAGTTGATGATATCACAAATTGATATGGCAAATATGCACCGTCAGCAAAACAACATCAGAAATGTATCGTTCAGGGAGGGACGGGCTTAAGCAAGGCAATTGCCTAGATCAGAAGGCCAAAAATTTCTCATATATCAACCGGCACACGGCACTACACGAAGATAGGTTATTTTAGTAGAATTTCTAAATATACATGTCTATATCGATGGCTTTTCAAAGGGCTTAGCAGGGGCTGATATTGATAAGTGCGCGTCGAGCGTTGCGCAAGTCAATATAAGTTGACCTAAGTCAAGCGATTCCCTTAAGTCTGTGGGTATTTCGTCATCATGTCTCTGGAGCTGTGTGTGGTGACCTCTTCTTGATAGTTCAATGTTATTATTTATGATTATAAATATTTCTCAAGTGGAGACCTACAGCCAAGTCACTTCAAAGTATTTGGTGATTACACACACAGACACACACACTCGTACTCCACATAATTGATTTGGAGTGTGTTGAAAAACAAAAGGAAGGGAAACTCAATAAATTATAATTTTTTATTAAATGCCAAAATAATTGACCACCTTATCGTAGATCAATCAAGTACAGTGAACACACTCACCATCGGTATAAAAATTATCCTGACATTGGGCAGCGTGAACTGTAGTAACCTGCAAGTAGAAGAAGAAAAAAAGTTTCAAAGTTAATCAACTATAAAAAATGAATACAAAAGAAAAAAGCACATACAAATTAGCATAAATCATACAGAATTATTAATCATATTTTATTGATTTTATTGATTTGTTTTGTTTTTAATTTTCAACTTCCGTCTGAAGTCATGATCGTAAACAAAAAAAACCAAGAGATGAGTTCACTGAGAGCCCTTTATGGCCAATGTCACACACACACACACACACACATACACGCACACCGAACCAGAAGTGGCCATACTCAAGAAAAGCCAAGAAAACGTTTTTGTTTTCTATTGTTTCAGGCACTATATATAAGTACCTATATATATTTCTATATATATATGCATATGTATATAAGAGACTGCATATTTTGTTTCACGACTAATCCCCCTACAGGCCCAAAAGGTCATTGATTTCAGCTTAAGACCTGAACTGAACTACAAACAGCCGAGTATGAGTATGGCAAAAGGCACTAAAGAAGGGTAGTTTCTTGGGACGAAGGTCTTTTTGAAAAGTGAAAAGCTCAAAAGAAATCAATACAGCAAGAGCTAACAGAGAGAAACTAAAAGTCAAAAAAAAAAAAAAAACAATATATATATATATGTATAAAAAAAAAAACCCCCAGCCCCTGGACAATGAGCCCTGTAAATTGCAGTCCCAAAAGCCGCTTGCCCTCACAGTGGGCAGTCCCCAAAATGCCTTTTGGCATAGCGATTTTTATCATTTTTCAATTTCACAGCAGACAATAAAGTTCATTTCAAATGTGCACAGACACACACATGAATATTAATGAAATTCGTACGATTCATTGATGATGCTGTTGCTGCTGATGCTCCCAGACACCAACATAGAAACGTTGTTTATACCCAAAAGGAAGTTGATCCGCATTTTTGGTTTTTTTATAGATTTTAAAGGAGTAGAACGGTGGACTTTGAGTTAAAGCTTTTTATGTTATTTAAGCATATATCCTAGAATTTCCCTGCTATTAGCTTTGCCTTTTGGCATGTTTTGCATAAGAAAAAGGGATCGAATCCAAAAGTCAAACTATTGAGAGACTTTTGCAAGGCTATTTACCTCAAAGCTGGTGACAATAGCTAGTGAAGGAGAAAGGGTGTGTGAGTATTTCAAAGAAAATCTGTTAGATATATTGCACTCTTCCACCGCAGGCACACACACTACCCGCTGCACCACTTCCGGCCACCAAAAACTAGGCTTAATCTCTTCAAAAATATAGAAATTGTGAAGTTTATTTGAAATATTAATCAAACATATTAAACCTCACCCGAATCAAAACCTTTATCCAAAAACCTTAAACACAAAATTCCAGGCGAAATACATTTTACCCTATTTATGTGAACTATTAACCAATATTCCACACACAATTCGAAGAATTTGTGATCATTAAGCAATGGCACGTGAATCTTTAAGAGCACAATACCAAAAATTTGTACAATCAATTTGTTGTTCTGATTAAATGTTAAGATAGTTTTGTTTCTAAGATAAATATAGTAGTACACCCATGAGCTGTCAAAGTTGGGGCATTCCAAGAAGTAAGCACTTTATCTGACAGAACACACAATCTTTCGAGAGATATTGTCAGCCTACATAGCATTAATAAATTTTTGTTTACTTTCAATTAACAATGTCAAGTTTCATTTATAGTTTAGCTATTTTCATATTTATTTGGAGGGATTTAAACTGCAAAATCAGTTTAAGAGGTACGAGCCTAAAAGCGATACGTGTAGAAAAGCTGAGAGCTTTGCTGCTGTTGCTTTTGTACATTTCTGTTGGACGCAAAGTGTGTCAACTTATTCGAAGCTTTGAGCTCAATATGATAAGGCTTTAGAAAATTCGCACATATGATTAAGTTCGATTTGAGGCGAAATATGAGTTTTCTATAGTTTTGTTCGATTTCTTCTCTTCTAAAAAGGTGCCTCAAATCAGTTAAACTGAGAATTTGCTCTGCTATGTGTCAGAAGATGTCGATGTTGACGATAAGAAATCGGTTTCCACTTCTTTTATAAGTGAACTTTTGTGCATTTCAGCCACTTTAGCTTAGCCCAGCAATTAAGTGAGCTGACTTGTGGCTGAATTTATGTTTAGCTTGCATTCTGTATAATTCTTTTCTTGTGTGTGTGTGTGTGTTGTTTTTTAATGATTTAATTCTTTTCCACAGAATTTTTTGCCGGTTTCAATTTACACAACAGGAACTTCGTAGGGGGTGTGGGCAAAAGTTTCGTTTTCCGTGGAAAAACACAAATGCACTTTCATAAGCCATTTTATACATAATTATCTGTGATCTCAGGTAATCAATTTTTTGTTTTTTTTTTTGCGCACAAGTTTACCTTGAAAGCTTCCCTAGCGCCAGTTTTCTGTGGGTTAGCAACCGCAAACCGAAACTGAAACCGAATTCTAATACAACAATAGCCCAGGTGACCCGCCTCTCTCTCTCGCACACACACACACACAAACTTACTCCGTTTCCCACTTTTGCTGTCTTCTATTTTCATTTCTCATGTATGTAATTTGATATTACTTGGTACGTACGTTTGTCTGTGCTTTACTTTTGTTTCCTTTACAATGCGACTCATAATTACCTTTTTGGTATGCAGACAGAAGCACAACGCCCAAATGATTTTGTATGTGAGTTAAGAAGAAGGCATGTGCTTGGCATACAGATGACTAGAAAAGCTTTCACATGCACAGGGCTCACTTACAGGCAAAAGCTTCCTTCTGCTAGGCAGCTAGTGAAAGCTCACGCATACTATGACATCGTTAGAAAGGCCACTAGTCTAATCTTTAAGACATTCTCTTAGTCTTAATTAGTGCTTCGCCCAGAAAATATAAAAAAAATTAAAAAAAACTTACTTGTCATTCGCCAGACAAATTAGTTGTATTTGCAGAACCAGTTTGACCAAGTGCTTAACTGGCTAACTGGACCTTAGTACACTTGTTAATACAACCAACGAAAATTTTGGCATCTGTGGAATGTGACAACGATTAGATTAGACAAGATTCAAATGTGATGATAAAGGCCACAAAGAAAATATGATTACCAGGCAAAAATTTGCGGTTGAAAATCCTTAAGTAGCTGCTGATTGCAGACACGTGCGAGCCCATCAATCATGTAATCGACTCACAATAATTACAGTTACAAAGCGAGCGCACAACCCTCCTTTCTGTCAAGTGTGAAATTCTCTTTTGGGTGCTTTCAATTGTGCGTATGATGATGGGCCACCCCACACCCAAGGATGGGATATTCGCAATGTGCTTGCACTTAATGCAATTTTTGTAGCCTTTGTTTTAGGGGTTGCTCCCATTCGACGTTATTTAATACTCTTGCATCATCATCATCACCCTCATCATCATCCACCTTGCGCTTTTCACAAAAAAAGTAAAAAGGATAAAAAAAAAGGAACCAACAACCCTAATCCCCACAGCCCAACCCTCCTGCGGATGCCGACTCCCGACGACGACCGGCTGCAACTTTTTTACGTGGCTGTGCATTTTTGTGCTTTGCTTCTGCGTTTTTTTTTCAGAGAAGGGTGACGAGGTTTACTGACTTTGACAGTTTGCCAGGGCGGGCAATATATGAAAATGTTTATACAAGTTAATATAGGAATATTGTGGGTGCAGAAAATTTGGCGCCCAACGTGACAACTTCCACCAGCATTTCAGCTCAGAAACTTACAAAAACCAGCGTACTTAAACCAAACCCAGAAGTAAATTGAAAAGACAATTAGTAATCTGCTAATTAGAGCAATGCAAATCTTAGCTTTAGGCTAGACTCAGCATCAGCAAACAGTACTCCATTCTATCTGTTTCTCGACTCTTCATTCAACTTCAACCACTTGAACTTGTAACAACAACGCAACAACGCCCCAAATATAAACAGCCCAGAGCCACGGGAACGGGTTCAGTGTACCCCAGAGATAAGTAAATGTTGTACTGGTGCGGCACTGTCTAGATATATACTTGTACATGAAATATACAAAATATATACGCGTATGTTGCGCCAAATGCTGAAGAGATGAGATGCAAAAGACAGTGTCAAGGCTGTACTCGTGCCACAACACAAGACTCAGCTGATTAGCGAGAGACATGAAATATATACAACAACAAGGGGGTTGTTGTGTCTATTAATGCGATTTTCATTTTGGGACAGCTGCATTGTTTGCTGGCTGCCGATAAGCCGCTTTTTTTCCCAACTGATAAGCCCACCTTCCAGCTACTTAAGTGGCCAAATACCTTTGTTGTGCTAGGTAAAGCATTAGGCAACTTTCCCAAAGTGTCAATATTTTGTCTGGCCCTCCACACCCCACCCCATACCAGTGTCCAGCCCAAGACCAAGGTAAATATGGCGGCAAGTTGCTCAAATGTGACACCTTTTTCTAGTAAAAAAAAAAAAAACAATAATAATAAGAAAAACTGATACCAAGTTACACCTGAGCGCACAACTCTCCGCTTACGATGAATGATATGAAATGATAACAAGCGATTAAGTTCAATCGATAAATATGTATACAAAGATTGTTTATCAAATGAGCGTCTATAATTTGCTTAGTGCAAATGTGAATTCAACTGAAATTCCTCATCTTCTTACAAAAATGTATAAACTATTTTTTTTTTATTATTTATAACAGATAGAGCTATCTAGTTAGACTTTGTTTATTTAAACTTACAAATGACAGAAAGAGACAGATACTAATGAAATATGAGTAGGCTACAACAACAAAGTGCACAGCTTTATTACAATATGCGACTTTGTTTCTGTGCAGTTGTGGAAAATATGCTAACTGAATTTTTATTTCATTATTCATAAGAGGCTTTGACTTTATATTATTTTTTATCTATTTATTTAATATCCCCATTAAACATGACATAAATCTTATAAATTTAGTCATTGGTCAGAAAAGGTGTTACAATTATAACATTTAATTAATTACCTCATAAAACCACTTAATAACTTTAGTCTCTGATATCTCAATGTCTGAAGAATGATTTCGAACTGCTCATAAAGAGGCAGTATCTCACCCATGGAAGCTGTAACACTCACAAACAATCGTCTTTTGGGTTTACCAATCACAGTATCTTTCTCCAAAACGTGAGACTAATTTCGTCCTAAATATGCCGAGAGGCAAATGGCACCGTCTTATTGAAACCACATGTTAAGCAAGTTCAGCTCTTGTATTTTGGGTAAAAGAAAAGAGTAGGTAATCATGTCGCGGTACCTAAAATTTGACATATTCTTCTCGGTACGCACTCCCCGTACATTAATGTCAAACTAAAAACCAAAACTGGTGCAAAATTTGATCAAAATAGGTAGAATAGCCCTTTGGGTAGGTCAAGTATAAAGCATGAAAACACATTTCTTAAAATGGCAAACCTTACTGAGCAGTTTTGGAGTTGCCACAGGTTACAAACCAAGCATGAGGTGCCGGAAAATGTACACTTAAAAACCACATAACAAAAAATTACTCTTAGAAAGTAAAGCTGAGTTCAATTTTCGCTTAAAAGTAATAATCGTTTCTAAGCTTATTTCAATTCAATTCAATTTCAATTCCACAAAAGTTTTCAAGCATTTTTCAAAGCATTGAAAGAATGTAGATTGCCTAGTAATAAAGCAAACCCCAGCAAATCTTCGCATCACACATAAAAGTCATATATTTTGAAAACTTTCCCATTTTCCCCAAATTGATTTTTTTTTATCAATTAAACGTCATTTCTGCTGCACCTTGTGATCTCAGAGTGTGCACAGAGCTCGCTGTGTAAAGTGGGTGTGTTTGTTGTTGTTTTTACACAACACTACAGCCAATTGTAGGTCAGGTGCAACCTCAAAGGGGGGGGCCCCCCTAAATAATGCAGCTGCTGCTGCTGCTTCTTGCTTGCTTGCGTCTTCTCCAAAGAGAGTGAAAGAGTAAGAAAGAGCCGTCAACATTAACATTGATGGACAGGGAGGAGCGTAAGTTGGTAATTTGTAATGCAAATATTTGCATAAATTGAAAATTTTACAACCCACGTTTTCGACTTTGGCATGATTTATCTATATACGTCTGTCTCTCCCTCTCCCTCTCTCCCTCGCACTCCAAAACTCAAATAAATAATTAAAAAAAGAAAGCGACGTTTTGGGTCTTGCAAAGCAAAACAAACACTTGAGGGCCGCGTGGTTCTTGACAATTAGTTTCGAGCGTTTTTTGGCGTATTGTTATTATTATTTCATATTCTAGCTACATGCATGTATGGGTAGGCAGACAGGTTGACCATAGTATACTATAAAGTTGATAAGATTAAATGGAAAATCAGCCACTACGTTCAGGCGAACTTGACAGGACTGTTGGCCAAATTACCAAAAACTGTAAGCCTAGACAGATATACACAAATATTTGCCAGAAATCTATATCAACAGGTGGAAAAAATGCCGAAAAAATATGTACACAAATTGCGCTCCGATTACAGCGAAGGAATGCCTGCACCCCAGCTGCAGCTGATTCTACTGATGACTAAACATATATATGTCGCTATATCATCATCATTTGCATCATTTGAAACGTGCCATTTGGTTAGAACTTGGTTTGTGTGGCGTCACAGACGACGACGCTGACGACGCTGACACTCCCTTCCACCCTTATCAGCTCCCGTTTGCCATAACCCAATTATTCATAAACAAAAAACCGCTAGCGATTTTTGCGCGTTTTTTTGTTTTGTTTTCGAACAAACACAAAAATCGCTGCTAGACTTGTTTTCCTCTTTCACTCGGCAGCTTTTGCCACCCGCGCGTAACCTAATTATAAAACTTGAAGTGACATTTTTTTTTTGTGTGTTTTTTTTTTTGCAGTTAGCGACACCGATAACTATATTTGTGCCTATTTTGGTTGTTGTTGTTTTTTTTTTATATTTGTGGTAGGGGCTTTAACAGAAGGAGATACATTTGACGTCTTAAACTAGGTATAAATAGATACGCCAAAAGGTGTCTAAAGAATGGACACCAGTTCTGTTAGTCCTCTCAAAACGCAATTAAAAACAAATAAAGAGGTAGGCAAAGTGCTGACACTTTTGCTGCCATAAAAGTTGTAAATTTTCAATCATTTATAAGCTAAAACTAAGCGAATAAACGTCTCACATGGCTGACCATAGGCTTACAGTTGGTTTCACTCACTTTACTTGCCAGACCCTTTTGGACTTTATTCTATTACAAGTTGGAAAATATAACAAATATTAAAGAGCTTTCTGGCTACTTTAAAAGGCTGTTTAAATTATTATTTTTATCAAGTTGAAACAACGATTAAGTCTATGAATTTTCCAAAGAAGTTATATTAAACCAATTTGTTTTGCAATCTCCGTTCTGGTTCCGTTTTTGTTGAGTACCGAAAATCTTGTGAAATATATTGACATCCCAATTTAAAGCTATTATAATTCCTTATAAGATAAGGAACAGTCTTGAAAATGAAAGTTCTGAGTTTATTCCATATAAAATGAATAGAATATCTCTTAGGCTACATTTTTGAGGGAATTATATGATTTCTGATAAAATTATGTTGAAATTGTTATACTATAGAAAAAAAATAGATATCTATAATTAGTTTGGAAAAAATGTATTGCCGACTATCAATGGTCCACCTCTAATCCTTTTCAGTTGCCAAAACATAGTTATCTGACCACCGATTTTTAAAAAAAACATTGATTCCGATTCTGGTTCAATCATCTTGCATCATTTCCAGTTAAAAATGCGGTTTCATAACTTGTTTCCAATACATTTCATCATTTTGTAAGGACATTATATAGGATATGCAACTTTCGATAGAAGGTTCTTTTACAGATCTCAGTTGGGGTTCTTAATATATTGCGCCTATAGCTAAAGATATTCCAAATTTCAGCATAATAAGTTGATTCATTAAAGATCTTACTTCATCAAATAAGCAAGAGAAAGCTTCGAAATATCTTAAGATCATCATCATCGAGCGTAAATAAAGCAAACTTTTAAATAGAGGATTTTTCTCTAAAATCAAACGTATAAAAAACCAAGTATTAGCATTCTAAAAATATGATCTATAAACGTTATAAGGAGTGTGATTTCATATTCTTTCAGTGATGGTATTGTTTTCTGGAATCTTTCATCAACACATTCCACCCAAAGAGTAAGCTTAAAGTAAACTTCCTAAAACTGTCCAGTCATGTTGCCTCCCTGGGTGTCATATAACAAATAGGGTTTGCGTATTGCATTAATCAAACAGTTCATAAATATATTTTATGATGTTTTCGGCCTCTCATAACCTGTGATTTGCACTAATCATAAATATCAATAAAACTGCTAGAGAGCAAAAATATTTATAGAGTTGGAGGAGAGCGCATGAGATTATGGTTGTGTCCCCCCCTCCCTCCAATAGATGTAGGTCTTAGGCTTATATCCCCCACCCCCTTGCCACCCTGTCAGTCTTATCAATTGTGTTGAAATGTTTATCTTTTGGTGTGTATTTCCGTTTAATTAATAAAAAAAAAAAGGAAAACAGCGTAAGAAAATAACTTGAAAAATCAAATATTGTCTATTTTGAGGAATCACTTTCTTATCTGAATGTTGGGGCGTGGTCAGTCATGATGAGCTTGTTTGATGATGGCAAGTGAAAAGCGTGAGATTTAGTTAAGCATTTCTTATTTATTTTTCCGTCTTTGGGTTGCCACTGCGAGGGGTTGGCATTGATTTATATTTCAGGTAAATGTCCTGAGATCAGCCGGCTCGCGACCCTCTCGGAAAGTTTCTGAAAAGGGGTTGCACACACACACACACACATAAAGCACATATAGCTTGCATGTGTTGGTGGCATAACAAGTTATAAATGGCAATTATTAGAACTGAACCTGGACCTCAACTCTCGTTTCTTGTTTCAAACTTCTGCTCATATATTTATGTACATATAATTGTGCTTTTTATGTGTGTTTGAAAATTGTTTTTTAAGTGAAATTACTTTTTGCATGATATTTATGGCAATGGTAATGGTTGTGTCTGTGTGTGTGAGAGTGTGTTAAGGGAGCTACACAGGTCAGGGTATTTGGCGGATTTGTGGATTGAGTTTGTGTATGGCGTGATGTTGCTCTCTTTGGATTATGCACGTGGTTAAAAGTTAACTAAATGCATTTAAGTACGGAAAGCTAGAAGACCTAAGGTCTTATATTTACATGCCATTTGTTTTTAATTTAACCTCTTAAATATGTTATTAGATAATCTTAGAGCTACCTTTTCGCTTATTATAATTCGCTAAAGAGAGAACCTCTGCTATTTCATCATACAGATGCAAATATTTAGAGACATTTGCCTTGCTTTTACACTAACGTCTGATAAATATGACAAGTGTAAAGGTTGCTTAAGGAAAATTCCATGAATTGCAGATTCAATTCTTAGTAAACGAACGAAATAAGTCTGTTTCTGGATCTTTCCAGTACTAGACATAGTTTTGCTCCTTCGTATAAGTCTCGATTAAAAAATCTACTTCAAGTTTGCTTCCTAACTAAAATACAAACCGATCGAGACACTCTGTGCTCAAGTGTTCTGTGTTCTTTTGATAACTTTGATATACAACACAGTTTTCTTTGCAATATCGGGGCTCTTACCTATTCAGCCATAAAATAAAGTACGGCAATCAAACAATTGTTACTTTCAATTTCATTTTAGTTAAGTTTACCCCTAGTTTATGCATTTTTGAAGCCATAATTTTAAATCTCTGTCTCAGTTTTTGCTTTCGTCAAGATCTGAAGGACTCTGAATGGTTAAATATCTCAAAATCTATTAAACTATTACGTAAAACTTTTGCTAAAAATCCACTTTATTGGAAGTGCAATAAAGAGTTTTAGTAAAAAGTTTGATCCTTTTAGAAAATTTAAAGTTTACCAAGTCCTTTTCCATATAAAGTGCAAATTTTCATTTACCTTTTTTTTTTACCTTTTACACTCCACAACGGCGACATGTTAGTTCATTGCGCCATTGCATACATTAAAATACCCACTTATAATTGTGCGGTGGTTAAGTTGAGTTAAATTTAGCTCATTTCAAGAATATATCAATTATTTCTTCTCTCAAATATGAGAGAACCTCCTGTTCTTATTATGAGTTGAACCTTTTCTGAGCAGATCTTTTCTCTCATTGTACTACTTTGGATATAGAAGTATTATAGATAGTCCTGATCTGCTGTCTTTCACTTTAAAGACATTAACGCGACTATTTTTAAGAGAAAATTATAGTTTTGTTTCATTTTAAGTAAGTTTTAATTATGAGTTCTACGAAAAAATTAATCAAATCAAGCATTTGGTACTCAGACTAGAAAAAATCTTGTTCAAATAAAGTCAATGTCATACCAAGTTTCATATTTGCACATCAGAATGTAAAATTCTTGTTACAAGTTCGATTTTTTGTGTAATTTCATTAAACTTGATATTCATTTTTGTGCATTATTTAATTATATTTTTTATGTTGCAGCGAAGTGAAAGTATTTAATGATTTAATATCAATAAGAGAAACACTAAAACTAGATATTGGTTAGAATATGAATCTTTATCCTGGACTTTTATTTAAAAAGTTTTAAGTTTTGGCACAGATATGTCATACTTAATATATTTTAACTGGATTTGAATGGTTTTAAAATGGATACTTCAGTTTAAAGATTTGTAAGGGTTTCATGAAAATGTTGCTTTCATTTTCATTGCATATCTTTGATAATTTTATGTATTTCATATTCTACTTAATAATAAATGCCATTTCTTAAATTTGATAACTTCATAATAGAATAAATATTTTCCAGAAAAATTTGCATCATTTAAATGAACTTACATCGTATATTTCTGGCCGCATTGTAGCCCCCAAAATTTAAGGGTATAAATTATAATCCAACATGGGTTTGTGCGTAATCCCGTCCAGAATGATGCCGTGTATGCAGTAGTTTTTGCCACGTAGTATCAGTATCCAAATTGGCAATTAATATTCATATATCATATATATATATATATATATATTCATATACTTTCTTTCACAATAATTTTTCAAAAAAAAACTGTTGAAATAAAACACAACATGAACCGTAAAACAAATGCACTTTTTGCTATTGTTGTGTTTTCTTGATTCATTTACTGCACTTTCATGTAGCTCTCTCTCGCTCTGTATGTGCTTTTGCTTTTTTGATTAATAATATGTTATAAAATTTATATATGTGTGTATGTGTGTGTGTGTGTGTGGATAATTTGTATTGCACGACACTTTATATATGCATATTTTGTGTATATTTTTTTTTATATTCGAATATTTGTTTAACACATTATAATATATGTAAATAATTATATATATTTATATTTTTTTTTCCACTGGGACACAATTTTTTTCTTCTTCTCTTTAGTCGATTTTTATAACAAAATCAGTTAATTTAATTTTTTTTTCTTTGAACAGAGCAATTGGAATTTTGATTGCTTGATTGACGGCACTTTTCATCTTTCCTTTTGGTTTGAATTGATTTATTTTGTTGTTTTGTTTCAAAACTACAATTTTTGTAACGCCTTTTGCTGCTGAAGTGTTTTGGTTTTTGGTCATCCGTTAGGTTTCAGCGATCTTTAGCCGACGAAAGGTGCACAGAAACTGAAACTGAAACCGACGGCCAGCTCGATTCAAACGCATTTGTCGCTCGTACATTTTGCCGACGAGTTCGAATCGAACTGCCGCCTGCGCCCCGACCGCACAAGCCGAACGTTTTACAGTTTGTTGTTATAAATTTGGCTGTGGTTGTTGTTGTTGTTGTTGCTTTTTTTTTGTATTTTGTGGGTGATAGATGATGTGGGGTTGGATGGCCTGGAATTTTTACGCCCTCATGAAGTATTGTATGAGTTTTTGAAATTTTTAGAGTTATATCCAAGGAAAACACACGCCCCAGATAGCCACAGTATTCTATACCTGAGGTATGTGCTGGGTTTTTTTTATCATCTTATGCAAAAAATTAGAAGGAGAAATTGGATAAATCTTTCGTTTATGTTTCTATCTTGTATGGAAAACTTAAGAACATTATTAGATTTGAAATATTTGAATGGAATCTTTGGAAATATTTCTAAGTATAGAACACTGACTACCAGTAGCTAGCTACGTAGCTAGTTACCAAGCAGTTGGTACTGCGACATGCGATAGAAAAGGATTTTAAGAACATTTTCTTGCATTTTACAACCAGATCTCTTATACAAGTCTAAAGATTTAAGGCACTTAAAGCATTAAAGGATAAACTTTAAATTTACATTGTTATTCGGAAGCTTATGTGACAAATAAAGCTGTCTAAAACAAAAGAATTACGACCCAAGAGTTCTTGAGTATTTAGAACTAAAATCAACTTTCTGTTAGTCTTAAAATATGCCACGAAATCCAAAAAATTCAGTATCAAACTCTACAAATGAACTCAAATATTATATAAGATCTGCATATTCGATTCCGACCCAGCTGCCTTTAGTCAGCGAACATATATGCACTTGTCGTAGAAGTCATTTTTGGTATTCTTCCAACTTACTTATAACCCCATCAATTTATGGTGATTCCTTGTACCAAAACTAACAAAGGCGACTGTCTTGCAAATCCATATTGAGGTAAATTTCTGTCCAGCTGGTTCCTTGGCCTCCTTCTAAATTCTTTCGTGAATATTTTAAATCAATAAAATCCAATTCAACTTATTTAAGAACTCTTTCTTAAAGCAAGAAGTTAATACACACTGTTAAAAATCGCTGTTAGACTTCTAAAATAGATCCATCGGAATGGAACTTATACCCTATTAGTTTTTAATAAATACCTTTTAAAATTCCCAACTGGTTGTAACACTTTTCTGATGAAGTAATGGTAAATTTCTGTTCTACAGTAAAGCAGCTTGGTTTTTGGCTAATTTATAGACCTTGACTCTTACCAAGTCATCTATTATGCAATACAGGGAGTACAACATGTAATACATCAAGTAATCGACTTTTACAACCTTAAAATATAATCAAAAATATTTTAAAATAGTTCCTACTGTTCTTTATATATCACGACACAGACTTAGGTTAAGTATTTCGGGATTGAATCAGTTGTACATTAAGAAATACTTAATTCAAGTACAAAGAATGGCATCAGGTTTTAAAAGTTTGTCAGTTTCTTGGTAGGGCAAGCCTTGTTAGACAAACAATAGTTAGAAGCAGTCAAATAGAATAAAGAAAGATAGGTTAAAAGAACGAAGAAGATAGAATAATATATGAAAAAAAACACAGCACTCTTGGGTAAGCTTTAGAAAGTCGTGCTACTTATTTTAAGCAAGCTCTCTCACGAAATTTTAAGACAGGGTAAAATGAACATACTAAAGCTACATAAACAAAGCGCTCAGTTTCTTATATAGAATAAAGAAAGATAGGTTAAAAGAACGAAGAAGATAGAATAATATATGAAAAAAAACACAGCACTCTTGAGTAAGCTTTAGAAAGTCGTGCTACTTATTTTAAGCAAGCTCTCTTACGAAATTTTAAGACAGGGTAAAATGAACATACTAAAGCTACATAAACAAAGCGCTCAGTTTCTTATACTTAAGACCACTGTACTGCAGGGAATGAGGGATGAGGGATGAGCTTAAAGGTATATGGCTTAAACCAGCTGGTTTGCCAACACGTGAACATGCCACATTTAATTGACCATGAGAAAAACCATGAATTTTATTATAATAGCCGCTAGAGTTTCATTAAAACTAAACCCGTAGTTCAACCACAAGTTTTACCAATACCTACTGAAGAATACAAAAAATATTTGTTAAATTAAGTAGTATTTCTCCTAAGTAAATCGTTTTATTAACTAGTATAACTGTGACAATATCAGCTGGAGTAGCTAGCCTAGTTAGAAACTAGGCCTTTGCTACAGATACTGATCTGGTGTAGCCACCCAACTATTGGGCAAGGTCCAGTTCGGCTGTAAGTCGTTAGCAAAGTTTTGGCCTGCATTTTGATATTGATCGATTAGTTGCCTAAAAAAGTGTGTGTAGCAGGCAGTTTTATTGATCATGTTGTAAATCAAACCATAACAAAGTTCAACGCAATTAGCTACACTGATAAGGCAACCAACCCCGGGGGGGAGGGCCTATCAGCATCATTAGCTTTTTTGATCTGTCAAATAACCCAAGTACCCATCGACACCTTGAAATTATCAATTGGTGGGCAGGTGAAGTACCTTCCCGTTTTCGTGGACTTTGCTCCCTCGCTGTTTGTATCTAAATAAAAAATACGGAATTCGGTAGCGTCGGTCCCGCCTTATCACGGCCTTTTTTGTTTACTCAAAACTATGTCAATGATGACTCAAGCTGTATCATTCTTCGCAGAAGAACTGATGAAATTTCTGCACAACGCCATGGAAATGTTCCTATTACAGGGCACAAAAAATGAAGCTTATCAAAAAGCCAGTTTTATGATCCACCTCATAAACATGATAAAATTGATATCCCTGTCATATAAGTTGATAAACCAGAAATAAAAGTATAAAAACAAAAATTTTGATTTCAAATTTGAAACGTTTTACTGCTTGAGCAGTGCGAACTGAAATGTTAACATTTTGCCCAAATGCCGGGCGAACCTCAAACATGTTGCAACTGCTGGTAATGAGCTGTGGGTGTTGGTGGGTGTTAACAGGGCGCAAGCAGTGCGTGTGTTAACAGCGCTAGAGCAAGCAGTTGGCAGGCTTGGCTTATGACCCATATTTTCTAGGGTATTGATGGTTGTCATGATTAAGTGTATTGGCTGCTGATGACACTGACTAATGAAAGCTGCGATTTGAACTAAATCTAATTAACAACTTTCAACTGACTAAGCAAATTGTTAATTGATTTATTTCTATAAACAATTCTCTTCTTATATCAGTATCTCTATAGTTCAATTCCATATATTTTGGCACCGCATCACAAGCCTCATCTCCCCACCTTCCCATAAATTTCATTTAATGTAAAAAACTGTGTCCTTTTGTTTTTTTTTGGCAAACTCAGCTGGACACCATTCTTGGCGCCACTAAAAAAACGAGCAAACAAAGAAGGTGTAAAAATCTTCTAGTACAAAACAAAAGGAAAATCCGAAATTCAAATATTTATGAGACTTCTGCCGTTTGTTCAGGTGACACTGACAAGTTAATTTTTTTGTAGTTTTTGCCACACGTTGGTGGGCCAAAAGAAAAAAACGAACGCTCCCTCACAAAGGAATGCTGTGCCAGTGATTTATGACTGTGTGTGGTGTGTGTGTGTGTGTGTGTGTGTCCTTTGGCTTGGCTCTAGCTGTTGTTGTCATATCTGATGCAAATGTGTCACACTCACGACGACCCAGCAAAGTTCCACTAAAGCATTGCCCTCCCGAAAATACCATACATAAAAAACAAAACCCTGAGAAATATTTTAATTAAAATTCACTGCCCCCCCAAAAAAACAACAACAACAACAACAAAAATCCAAAAAGGAAAACGCAAAGCAAAAGTACCAAAACCGCAGAAGGGCAGCAGCAGGCAGGATAAACTCCAGTCGCCGCCTGATCTCAACTGATAAACGCGAAAACCAACAACAACCAGAGCAAAATCAGCTTTAAAGGTAAGCACCAGCTGGAAGGAGCCCAACGGTGGGCGTAAAATATACGATTCAACAAAATTGAGAAGAAGTAAAAGCACAAAGTGAAGGGAAGGACATGCTAAAAGGTAGAAGAAGTTTGAATGCTCTAAAATATTCAAAGGAAAAGTAGTTTATTAAAGGAACTCTAGAGAATATTCAACACGGAACTTTAACATTAAATGTGTGATGTTTAAAGGAACTTTTCGAGCAACGCCGCTCTACTTCTTATTCTTTCCTTTCCTTGCATTTTATCAGAACCAAGCCTCAGAGCTGAAACACTTGCAATAACCAGGGCCCACCATATCAGTTCGGTAAAACCTTTCAGTCATCTTACTTACGCCGAATGAGAATATTGCAGCTGAGCTACCCAGTAGATATAGTATCATAGGTTTAGGGCCGATTTCTTAGTGTCAATAAGGGCCTATTTCTAATCTTCTGCATAGCTGCAATGTGTCAGATAAACTCAGATTTTGCTCTGTTATTTGTAGGTTTATGTGACAGATAGCTCTTTGTTAAAGATAAGAAATTGACTCTTAGATCGTAAAAATAAACGATAAACTCCTAAGAATTGATATTCGACTAGAAATGGCTTTCCAAAATTGAACTTGTATAATTCGATGCGAATCCTATATTGAAGCATCTAACGCTAATGCAGTGACTAATACAAATAAAACAAACAATTTTTTGAAGCAACAACAACCCTAGATTTGGAAAGAGAAAGGCGACTGTTGCCTATTGGATACCTCTTACGAATTTTGAATATTTTCTTAGGAATTGCTAAATCAAAAAGAAACTTAGAAAATAATTTTAAGAAAACCAAAAAGAGAGGAAAAAAATATAGAAAAATATAGAAAAAATATATTAGGCAAAAAAAAAAACTATGCTTTTTCTGACTCCGGCTTTTTCAAATTTTTTCCTTCCCATTTTGTATTCCTAATTTTTGATTTCCAAAATATTTTATTTTTTCATAATTTAATTTTCCTAATATTTTTTTTCTCTTATTTTAATTTTCTTAATTTTATTTCCTTTAGTTTCTTAGTTTTTATTTCTTTATTTTGATTTCCTGATTTGGGTATTCTTAGTATTAATTGTTCGAATTCTTATAAAGAATCCTGTTTCTGGATGATTCCGTTTAGATTAACCAATCAGTTGTGGTGCAGCTGGTAATGTGTGTGCCTGCTGTGTTCGTGGGTTTGATTACCTTTTGAAAGCAACCATAAATAGTTCATATACAGCTTCAAATGTTGAAATGTAGTGTTAATATACCCCATCAGCTTGAAAGGGTATTCAAAAAAGCAAAGCAAAACTCCACTTCCAAGGAACTGCATGTGTATTTCGCATGCTTATGTGTGTGTGTGTGTGTGCGTATGAGGACGAGACAGTCTTTAGTGCTAACTTTTCAACGCCGATGGTGTCGCTGATCTGGCCATATGCAGTCCACTTGCACATGATGCATACGTGTTGGTCACGTTGGTGTCCAGGGACTAATTTACCGCTGCGCTTATCAAAACGCATCTTCATTTTATTTTTGGGGGTTTATTGTTTGTTTTTTTTTTGTTGTTTGTTTTCAATTAAACAAACAAAGCGCAATGAATTGATCGCGTTGCTAACCCGTTTAATTACAAAACTGCCCCTATAACACATGTACACATGGCCAACTGTCGTTGATGATGGGCAAACCAGAGGCTTTCCCTTGTTAATGAAAATGTAGGATCAGGAATCATCCCCTCCGCTTTACACACACACACACACAATTTTCACTTAATTTATGCGCTGTGGTTCATTGAGTTTTGAAGTGAAAGTGAGATCAAAAGATATAGATGAACTTCTGTTGACAATAGCGCGTGGATGTGCTCGCTCTGTGACATATGTACATGAGCGGCTTATGTTAAGGTACAAAATTATTTAAATATGAAATTTAGCGCGTTTTTTTGAGGCTTCAAATAACGAAGACGTAAGACCGATTGCTGCTATGTGTCAGATAAAACTCACAGCTTACACTGTTACTTGTTACTTTATGTGGCAAACAGCCCTTTTGGATCCGAAAAAAAATAAACTCTCAACTTGTTCTAGCTTCGTCAGCTCAACTACTTCTCACCTCAGTAAATTTTCCTTAATGAAAAACATTCCACCAGTCACTAAATCGTAAATATAATATTTTTATTATAATTATGATTACTTAGTTATTATGATTATTGTCAATGTCTGGGCCTGGCAGCGCCAACACGTGTAATATTTACAGTCTTATTTGTCTTTGAAATTAACAAGCTAGATCTGACAGATTCCTAAGCTCAAAAAAAAAAAAAAAAAAACTGAAAGTCCAGCCATGTGAAAAAATATCACACAAGTTGAAGACTTACCTAAAAATGTACAAAATTTATGCGTGTCAATATTGAAAATGTGTTGACTTTTTGCTCATTAAACACAAATTGAGGAACAGAAATAGAAATTAAATTTTTAAGAAGACAACACTTAAGCCAAAAATATGGATAAACAACAAATATTGGGAAAGTCCCAAGTGATGGTGGCGCGTGTGGTCCAAAAACGGCGATTCTAAACAATCATCAAATCCCATTTTTTGGAGCAGACGGCGCCAAACTGAAATCAATATAATTTGTATACTTAATTTCATATGTTTTTTCCGTTGCATTCATTTATGACAATTTACGACTTCTGTGAATCATCTCGCTTTCAATATTTTCGCTTTAAATTAACGCACTTTGACGAAAGGTTAAGGCAAAGGCAAAGAGGTTAATGTCTTTTTAAATGCCATGCTAATTGGTGTGCGGTGTTTGAGTTAACTCAAAGGGTTTTTGAGTAGTTCTATTGAGAAAGAATATGTGGAATGACGCTCAATGAAAACGAGATCATATAATTCATACTCTTATTTATGTATGCTGTGTGCCACAGAAAGTAAATTGTCATACATGTTTCAGTTTTTTATCATAGCAGATAACCTAAAACACAGAACCGACTAGCAATCCATTTGACTCTGTTCAGTTGGCTTCCTGAACTTTACTACAAATTTTCATACAGTCTCTTTCGTTGTAAGTTCAAAAAGTTTGCCTTTATAAGGATTAGATGTTAAAAAATCAATATTTTTTAAACGATAGTTAAGAACCAAAGAGATTTAATGCTAAAGGTTTGCTTTCCTGCTGATCTAGAAACCAAAGTTTGCCTGTCCTTTCACATCTAATATGAAATGAAATCTTAGAATGAATTATTTCTATACTAATTGTTCGATTCTTAGAAAATATTCTGTCAAGTATGTTTCCACATCTGACATAACATTTTGAAGATTTCCAAAAAGACCTTTAACCTTTTTTTTATTCTCTAACCACTTTTTACAGGAAACACCTTTGACACAATCAGCTGTTTGCGTTGCTGTCATCTGGTTTTTCTATAATATATCCATAGTAAATCTAGCTTTTATCTTTAAGAATTAATGTTTTTAAATAGGCTTCATCTTTTGATATGAATATTGATCCGTAGGTACTTGCATCTTTCATTCAGTGAAAGTACTGGAAGATTTGCCAGTTGAATAGATACTTCTGAGCATATACAAATAAAAAGACACAACCCAAAGAGCCAAGAGATTGATAGAATCTCAGCTGTTTTAATTATCGCACATGCAAAAGGCACCTACAGTTAACCTAGCTACATCAAAGCTGTCACCAATAGCTAGTAAAGGTGACCGCGTGTGTTAGTTTTTAAGGAAATAGCTTCTGAAATTATATAATAGAAATCTTTGAACCACTAAGACTCAATTGGGTCTGAATTTGAAACAAAACAAACCCCTGAAGCTGTATTTTTTATTGTCTGATCTCAAAAGAAAGTTTCTCAAATGAGATATCAGACAAGTGAAATGGTCAATGTACGTCTGTTTCTATGCTCTCTCCTCCGTCATTTTAAAATCTGTCTTATCAAAACTTCTCGCGAAGTTTTTTAGTCAAAGTTCGCTGAACATTTGTTCTAAAAACGGTCGATAAACTAGTTTTTGTGAGAAAATCGCACTCAAAGTATGAGTGTTCATTAGATTGCTATGCATTTCTATGCGAAAATGAACAAAAAATTTGTTGAAAGCTTTATTAAACGCTTAACGATTGCTGATGGGAAGGATGTGCAGTACCATTATACAACAATAAAGGTAAGGCGGTGTCAGTGTGAGTTCTCACTAAAGTACCTTCACGTTCAGTGAACACACTTTTGGGCAAAGTACTCATCACACTGACGTCGCCTTACCTTTATTGTTGGATCATGGGCAGGACCCTTGGTATGCGAATAGGGACAACTAGATTAATTTAAGCTTAAAAAGGTAGAAAACTATGAAATATTTGGCTATGCAAATTTTTAAGAATTTTCTAAGAATAGAAAGAAGAACTGTATTGCTCTGCACACAAATGCAGAATTGTGGGTCCACGCTAAAAACTCTGCCTGGCATTCTCTTGAATGCCTTCAATCATTTAACATCGTTGTGATTCGAAAACCCGTCACTTCGGTAATAGAAAGCCACTCGACTTGCTTCCAACATTTGCATTTCGAATAGTGTGAAAATTCTGAAAAATTCGAAAAGTGGTCATAAGGAAATTAACCTGAAAAGGACATATTTTTAATTTAACTCATAACATGCTTGATTCATTGGCTGTTAATTGCTTAAATAAAACAGACACATAAATAAAATAGCTCTTAAAAATTGCAGTTCCCATGCAAAATCGTGCTCAGACTCTGCTAATTAAGTTGAGAATGTTGTGCAAAAAAAAAAAAAAAAAAACAGAAATAAATGCGACTGTCAAAGTTGTTGTTAATTATGGCAAATATGTATCCCAAATCGGACTATAACTCGAAATGGCTTGGGCAAACACAAATCGGAATGGTTAGAAAAGCCAACGGGGCAGCGCGAAATTCGTCAGGTGGCAGTTGAACGCTTCGTCGTTTCGGCCAAGTTTATTTATATGTTTTATAATTAGTTGTTTTTTTTTTTTTATTATTATTTTTTTGGGTGGGGGGCTTTGGCACTTCGCACTGGGCCGCAAATTCGTAGCGCAAAGTTTGAAAGTTTCATTCAGGCAGCTGGCCCGAGGCCTCCTCTGTGGCTTGTTGGCCGAATGAATTATGAGCCCGCTTCTTCGATTCGTGGGTGTCATGCGTCGATTTTATTATTATTATTATTTCTTTTTTTCGTTTTTGCATTTTGTTAATGAAAATGTTTGGTTTGGTTTGGCCTAGTGTTGGGAATATGCTGTCGAGGTGGTGGGAAACCGCAAATTTATTGCGCATCAAATTACCAGCGTTTGAGTTGGAGTCGTAGTAGTTAGGCTATGGTCTGGTGGCACAGCTCTTAATGGGTTTGTAATGAAGCGAATCGCAAGCTAAATGGTTAAGGTGAAGGCGTATTTGAGCAGTGGTAAAAGTGTTCCAAAGTACCCCTGACTTTTCTCCAAGTGTACCTTATATTCTTTTTTGTGATAATTGCCCGTTGAAGTCGCACGCTCTGAGACCTAATCAACAACAAGTCTCGTGGTCTGGCCCCGGCCCCGGCCCCGGCTCCGGCTCCAAAACCAATAACGCAGTCAATGCCCAAAACAACCCGACCGACCTATACCCAACCGTATGAGTCGTCGCCTGGTAATCGTATGAATGAGCCAGCCACCACCAACGCCTTTTCGGTGCCTTGGGGGCAATCAAGTGAGAAAATTAAAATTACATGGCGCGGTTTCTGCATCTGCTTGGTGTGGATCCCCATGCAGTGGCCGCATTTAAAGGTTCATAACTTCCAAGTCAATTACGCGTTCGCATACGCGCTTATGCGTCTCTCCGGTCTCGATCCTCGAATCTCAGATCTGGGGTCCGCCGGGTGTAAGGTGAATTAGAAAAAATTGCACACTCAAGTGGAAGAGGAGGCCCTCTGTGTGACTGACTGACATAACTCACGACGAGTGCCACAGCGAGTTGGAGACTGAGAACCGCTGCTTAGGCGCAGGTGAACTAGACAAGCAACAGCACCAGCAGCAGCAGCAGAAGGACTACTGTGGGAATCGTAGAACCAAGATCCTCTGGCCAAACCAAGAGCGAATTAATTTGTGACGCGCGCTGTGCACCACTCTGCACGTTTGCAGTCTGCAGCTAAAGATGGAGCTGGATGGAGCCATGGCCTCGAGGCAATTTACTCGCCATGGTAGCCAAACTCGTGACTGCATGCAGGCACAGTGGTGCCTGGGAAATGTTGGGAATGTTCCAATTGTAGACTCTAAATACATGGGAACGGCATAATTTTCAACTTGCGTAGACTTTAGGTAGAATTTTCGACCCCATAATGTATATATGTCCATTCTGTAAGACCTAAATCTCAGAGATAAGAAGAGAGAATAAAAGTTAGTAAATATTTTCAACAATTTTTAAGATATCTACTCGAAATGTAATTCTCACTTTTATACAGCTAATGTCATCGTGTAGATCAATCAAGTCTCTTAAAGATCGGCTTATAAATGGCGGTGTTATAAGAATTTAATTTTTAGTCATATTATTTAGTTAATAAAAATGTGGCATACTTATTGGGGCAACATGCGTTGTCTGCTTACATAATATTTATGTTAATGCTCTGTTAGTAAACATGCAATATCGTTTTAAGTGTTTCGTTTTACTTTTATAAAATATCCAAAAAAAATTCTAAAATTGTTATGCAACATAATAGAATGACTAACAATACAGCTTTATTTTAGAAGAGACGATAAGGTATTGCGTAGGTCCGGTTCTTTTTTGAAGACATGACGTAGCGATGAGTGTGTTTATGTGCGTCTCAGTCCTTTTTAGACATGGGACCTCGCTTGAGATTCCTGGCCTTACCTTCTTTTGTAAACTTGTCGATTGTGTAATCTTTTGTAAGATGTATCTTAGCCTTCTTTTGGGTTGTGTGACTAATTTTAGAAAACTAAAACGATTCACAAGCTTGGGTTGAGTAGTACTTTCAATTTTAAGCATGATTCCAGATGACATATAAATTTATTTCGGCACAATAAAACTACTGTTCATAAGGCATCATATTTCCCAACATTATAAAAGTGTTCTATTCATATAAAGTTCGACAGAAAAATGTATTTTTGGGCATTCTGGAAACCAGCCTTCAATCTTCAATGAGTAATTGTGTTTATGTATTGCATTTTTTTTTGACATCATCTCGGTTTCGGCAGCGGGGTCCATAAGCTTCCGCAGATGATTATTCAGGGTCTAATTTATATATAAGAGAATGACGTTAGATTTTTTAAGTCAAATCTAATGAGATTTGCTCTCATTATTCCAGGGAATTCATGGACTCCAAACGGGAAATTGGTTCAAGAATGACTCATAACTCACTAAGCTATGTCATTGAAATAGATTATGAAATGGAAATCGGTTAAAGAATTTAGGAAGAATTTTCATTTATTAAAAAGCAAAGCAGTTTGAGCTCTTAGACTTGTTTCATCAAAATCTTTTACTAATGCGTTATTGACTTAAAATTCAACGATTTCTTGAAACTGCTTACCATTTTTTAAATATAATATATTGTATACGACTAAGTACGCCCAAATATAAGCTTAAAGATAACATTATAGAGCATTTTTTGAGTAATTAGTGTGCGTAAAGCTATAAAAGTTACAGTATTAATACTGCGCATAAAAGGAATCAAAAAGAAATCGAAAGTGTGCTTTTAAAATAGAACGTAGAGAGTAGGTTAAAGCCGTAACTCGGGTAAGAAGTGTTAAATAGCCCTTTCTTAAGTCAATTAACAGAGCAATAACATTAATGTTAACATATTAAAATGATGTAAGCAGACAGCATGCTTAATAGCCAACCCTTATATCAATTAACATTAATGTTAACATATTAAAATAATGTAAACAGCTAGCGCATGCTGGCAACGTTTTTCTGTTAACCTCAAATATATGACTGAAGGTGATATTCTTATAATTACGCTACTTATATTACGATATTTGGGCAAATGTAAATATCAACGATCATAGATATTGAATATATAAGCTCGAAATCGAATCGAAAGATTGGTATAATCCCCTTTTTTTAGTGCTAAAATCATTAATTTAATCATTATATTCCATTTGATCCCCAAGTACGATCATTTTTCATTCATCATTTGATGCTGATCACGAACATATATACTTTATGCTTCCTTCTGCCTGTTATCCACATTTAAGGCTCTCATTTACCCTTTTAAGACTAAAAGAAAGCGGTATTCATGTTCAATGCTTCCATTTTTACTTTCGCAAGACTTTTACGAATCCAAAAAAAAACCTGTTTTAATATCTCTAGATACTTATTTTTACTATTTAAGCTCTTATGTCTAGAAAAATTGATCAATTATAAGAAAGAAGTTGTAAGTTTACTGATTTTAAGTTTGATTTTTCCTTGTTTCAAGATTTATGGTACTCAATTAAGGTAAAACTTTCTTAATGTTATATTGAAATGGCGTTTTCTGGGATTCTAAGAACAATTTTTTAACTTTGAAGAGACTTTGGAGTGTTTCTTAGATTTGAAATGGCGTTTTCTTGGATTCTAAGAACAACTTTTTAACTTTGAAAAGACTTTGGAGTGCTTCTTAGATAAGTAAGGTTTAAATATAGCCATATAGAGGTCTATTTTAAAATCGTAGCGATATTTTCATCAGCAGACTTAGCTTATCATCCAAATAGGTTTCTAAATAAAAACTAGGCCATATCCGAACATCGCTTAAGCTATTTGTAATGATCTTGTCCCACTGTACCTCAGCAGCCGCTTGGTTATACGCCACGTCTGACTCGTCGTGTGGCAAGTGGCTTCTTGGCTGTGGCTTCAGCTTCCTCCACTTCTTCTTCTTGTTCATCTGCTTGTTCTGGTTGGCCTGCGCTTCCACTGGGGCATCTTGTCGGCTTTGGCGCTGGTGTCAAACGTTTTGTAATCTGTCACGTCGCATCGTTTTAATATTTTTGCGCTCAGGCATCAAGCTACGAGGAAATGCAGTCAGTCGCGGGTTGCGTGTAAAAATAGGCGTAACCCTTTTCTTTTTTTTTTTTGGTATTTATGGTCGGTTGGACTTGCAGTTTTGGCTGCTTTGTTTGGTTTTCAGCAGGAGCCGTCGCCTTGGGGGCCTTGGCAGCAGCAGCAGCAGCAGCAGCTGGTTCAAGTGCTTCGCATTGCATTTGCCTTCCTTTTATTATCTAAATCATTATTAGTTTGACCTTCAGCCTGGGGTGTGTGTTTTTGTTGAATTCGTTTAAGTTGTTCTCTTATCTTATTAATTATTTAACTGGGTAAACTGGGGGACTACTGTGTGCAGTTGAGTCATTGGGGGAGAGATAACCTGAGAGGATGTTTTGACATCATACCCAAACATCATCTATCAAACTGAACTGCTGGAATGTGCCGCTTTAAACAAGAACCAACCCATTTATTATTAACTTTCGCTTCCGTTTTGCGACTCTTTTAACTCTTTTCGTGTATTATTTTTAACACTCTCAAATAATTCAATTAGCGATCGGCTTAGTTTGATGTATTTTCAAGTAATTCGCATAGACCAAAACTCATAAATATTCCATTCCACCTGATTAACTCTCAAACAATTAACACTGCTCGGGCTTGTCGCCCACCCACCTACGCACTTCACAATACGACGTATATTTAGCTTAACAATTTTCATGGGTATGCAAAAGTACAAAAATCGTGTCAATATTTTCGCCCAAAGACAAAGCTATAGTAAACGTGTGAGCGGAAAATACCAATGTTGCTTTATGTTGCTGCTCATCTGCCATTTTAAAAATAGTCTAAAAGTCTCATCTCTTTCTGGCATCCAATCGGAGAGCTGCGCAATTACATTTCAGTCCGCCTCTCCCCATCGCCATCCCCCCATGCCCCATCCATACCCCATCCAATGTTCCGCCTGGTGAGTTAATCGCTCTGGGCATGCGCTTCAGACTGCGCCACGTTGGTTGATTTGTGGCGCCTGATTAACGGTTGTCGTGGCATTGTAATGCCAAAGTGGTACTACCGTATGGTTAGTTATGCATCTTGAGAAGGGTTAACAAATTATGCGTTTAAAATGAAAAAAAAAAAAAGAAGTGCTGAATGAATGAAATTCTGCGCCAAGTTCTTGTTGATCAAACGAGATCAGTGGGTCAATTTATGGGTGGTCTGAAAATAAGAATACTTACAGGCTAATTTATTTACGTGATTTGTTAATAAGCCTGGTGATTGCATATAACGGAGTTTAATTGAAGTGCGAAAGACTCTTGACTTGACTGAGCAAGAGGATTGAGGGATCTTGATTTAAAGTAACAGAAAAAAGATACATTTTTATACCCTTGCAGATGGTAAAACGCATAGAAGGAAATATCTCCGACCACATAAAGTATATATATTCTATTCTATTCTGTTCCGACCACAATAAGTATATTTATTCTTGAACAGCATGACGAGCTGAATTGATTTAGCCATATCCGTCTGTTTCTGTGCTATCTCCTCCGTCAGTTTGAAAGCTGTCTACACCAAATTTTGCACATAGTCTTTGAATACAACTTCGCTGCGCATATGTCGGTACCGGCCGGATCGGCTGACTATAGCATATAGCTGTCATAGGAACGATCGGTTGAAAAACTAGTTTAAGTGAGAAAAACTTTTTTGTTTTCAAAGGAAACGTCTCCAAACTTTGTATTTCTTAGTTTGCTATGCTTTCCCATGATTTTACTAAGTTTGATCAAAATCGGACATCTATATAGTATAGCTGTCATAGAAAAGTAGAGCCAGAAAAGTATTCTTGTTAAGAAAAACTTTTTTGTTTCTAATGGAAACGTCTTTAAAATTGGCATTTATTAATTGGATATGATTTCGTGCAACTCTACACAGTTTTGTCAAAATCGGATGACTATAGTATATAGCTGTCATAGGAACGATCGCTTCAAAAACTAGTTTTAGTGAGGAAAACTTTTTTGTTTTCAAAGGAAACGTCTCCAAACTTTGTATTTCTTAGTTTGCTATGCTTTCCCATGATTTTACTAAGTTTGATCAAAATCGGACATCTATATAGTATAGCTGTCGTAGAAAAGTAGGGTCTGAAAAGTAGTCTTAGTGAGAAAAACTTGTTTGTTTTTAATGGAAATGTTCTTAAAATTTACATTTAATTATTCATTATGCTTTCACACAACTCTACAAAGTTTTGTAAAAATCGGTTGCCTATAGCATATAGCTGCAGTACGAATGATCGGTCGAAAAAGAAGTTCTAGTGAGAAAAACTTTTTTATTTTAAATGGAATCAACTCCAAATTTCTTACATGTTCGTTGGTTAGGCTTTTGCACGATTCCACTAAGTTTGGGCAAAATCGGCCATCTATATAGTATAACTCTCATAGAGAGTAAAGTGCGAATTGTAGTCTTAATTAGAAAATCGTGCTGCGGCCGAGCCGAACTTAACTTTCATCCATTTTTGATGATTGAAAAAGGGTTACACTCGAAAATAGCTTAAAATGAAATGCTTAAAATGTGATTTATTGTAATATGTCTCAGAACAGACTTGCAAATGGCTCACAAAAGAGTCCAAAATGTTCAAAAAAGACGGGTTAAAACGACTCTTTAAGAAAATCACCAGTTTCCTACAACATAAGCACCTTTATGATAACAAAGCGAGCGTATTTATGACTATTTTAATCACACCGTGGACTCAAAAAAGCATCAAATGTGATAAATAATTTCATAAAATTTTTGCTGTGGTGAATCGCCTCAAAAGACGCTTTGTTTTATCGAAATGGTAACCGAAAACTGATGCATAATACCTTTAAAAAAGAATTTTTAACTTCAAACTTGAAAAAAAAACTTATTTCTACAGATATCTGTGGGGTAAAAGCCACGCAGATATAAGAACTGATTTGAATCAGTGGTTCAGACAGTTTTTAATCCACAGGTTCCGGTTTATAGCATGGTTTTCTAGCTTTCGAATGTCGTGTATTATTGTTATTTTGCACTCTACGCAAATTTAAACCCATTACTTGTATTTCAGGGTTGACAAGTCATCCTTTAAAGGCTTTATAGACCGACATCGCTGAGCATAAGTTCAGTTAGTAATTAAGTAGTATTTTCTGGTCAACGAAATTCGGTTTAACGCTTCTTTGGGACTCGATCAAAAATCAATGGTTCTGCTGAGATTTGGTTCGGTAAAGTTCAGACCAGTTTTGCATCCCTGAATACCTTAAAATTTGTGGTTATTTTTCATTATGTCCTGTTTAGAAGACATCACCGTTTGTATCTAATCAGTTGTTTATCTTAGAAAAGCTAAAGGATAATATTGTCTCTTATCCAACACACCCTTTATCTCCTTACAGATGACTTCTTTCGTACCTTCCTATATTCTTCTCTTACTTTTAATCCAAGGATATATTTTATCATCGCAGCGACTGCCCATTATCATTGATGATCTTAATGAACAACTTGATATTTCTACAACAATTTTATACTCTCGCCTCTCAAGTGAAAAACTAAACCATTATCTAGGCTTAATACAAACCGAAACTCTACCTCTTCTTATCTTCAACTCACTCGAGACCTTCAACAGTACTCGATTGGCACATCAGTGGAGTGGACATACACTGATCATAGTGATCAGTGGAGAACCATGCTATGAATTCTTCGAAGCACTTCAGTTAAATTTTCAAAATGCCGAATTCCTATTTGTGATTGACAATTGGACAGGGGAACTTGTGAAGAACTCAAAATGGTTAACATTTGTCAACTTTGCCTTTAAACATGGCTATGTGAAGCTGTTATTTTACACCCCCCGCAATAGTTCTCTGTACGATATTTGGCTATTTCCACAAGTGCGTCTGGAGGCCTGCACTGTGAAGAGCTATGTGAAACATCGTGATAGATTTCACAACTTGAAGGGATTTGGCATACGTGTGGCTGCCTATACGAATTCGCCACGCTCTTTGGTCTATGACAATGTTCGGGGAAATAAGGTTTTTGGCGGCTATTATATGAATTTTATACGCCACTTTTTGGAGTCCCGTAATGCCACTTTTGTGCCCGTTTATACCACCACCGCGTCTCCTGCGCATTGTACCAGGGCCTTGGTCAGTGAAGAGGTGGACTTGTGTGCCGATGCTTTGGCAGCTAATCCTGAAAAAATAGCTTTAACTGAGGCCATTCGTATGGCCTATGCAAATGTTATGGTGGCTCATGCCGAACCCTTGCATTCGTATCGCTACTTCTTAGCACCCTTTCAGACCAACGTCTGGCTGTGCCTTTTGACCTATGTTACCATAATGGTGACCTTTATGAGCCTCGTCTATTGGCGGCAACATCAACGTTGGATTTTTAGTAAATTTCTATTGGAAGTCCTTAGCTCACTCTTCTTTTCGGGCTTCTCGTTGAGCGATTTGAATGGACGCGTGCGTTACATACTCTTTGGTGTCCTGTTCATCGCTGGCTTTGTCTATTCCACCATGTATCTGGGTCTGCTGAAGAGTATGCTCATCTCGGAGGTTTTCGAAAATGAGATCAACACATTTGAGCAGCTGATAGAGCGAAACATTACGCTGCTCATGGATGACTACGACTTGAGTTTGAGCAGCAAACACAATATGCCCGATATACTGTGGCCAATCGTACGCATCGTTCCCATGGAAACGCTGAACGAGCATCGCAACAATTTCGACCAGAGATACGCCTACATACTCTTCAGCGATCGCATGGACCTGCATGAGTATGCACAGAAGTTCTTACGACATCAGCGCTTGCGCCGCATACCCATCAACATTTTCTTCCTCTATGCCGGCTTTCCCATGCGCAAGACCTGGTTCCTGAAGCATCACCTGAGCACGGCCTGGGCCAATGGCTTTGAGAGCGGCCTGGTGCAGAAACTGTCATGGGATGCCGACTATGAGACAATGCGCGTGGGCATCTTGGACTTCCTAGTCACGGAGTACCATGAGGCGAAGGCACTGGGCTTGGATTATTTCGTTATGCCAGCGATTTGCTTGGCCCTGGGCTTTGGCATGGCGTTGCTGAGTTTTGTCATCGAGTTGATGGCCTGCAGCTTGATGAGTGCCAGGGGATGGCTGAACTTGATGGTGATTGATGGATGGATTTAATGTGGTACTTGGCACTTGTAGAGCAGACTTACACTTGAATTAGAATGGTGTCTTGTGGTGCGTTTCGCGATGGGTTTTTCAAGTGTGCCAACATATTAAGTAATGACACTTGAAAGTATATACTTTTTTGTCGGTTAATCCAAAACGGAATCACCTTCGAAATTGATAGAAAAATAAGATATTCGTAAGAATAAAGCTACCGACACACCTCTATATTGAGAAATTATAGTGAAATTAAGTTGATTTAATATAATATTTCGATCTATTAGTTCAGCTTATAAAAAATTATCATATTTGAAGCCATTTTAGTCTTATATTTGGTGTTTTTATACCAAGAGGGTATCATTAAATTGTCCGTATGTTTGTAACGCATAGAAGGAAGTACTTCCGACCGCATGAAGTATAGCACGACGAGCTAAGTTGATTTAGCCATGTCCGTCTGCTTCTATGCTATCTCCTCCGTCAGTTTGAAAGTTAACTTCACCAAACTTTGCACGAAGATTTTTACTACAAATTCGCTGCACATGTGTAGGAAACGCCTGGATCAGATGACTATAGCATATAGCTGTCATAAGCACAATCGATCGAAAAACTAGTTTTAGTGGGAAAAACTTTTTTGTTTTCAATTGAAACGCCCCCAAACTTTGTATTTCTTGGTTTGCTATGCTTTCTAAAGATTTTGCTAAGTTTGGTCGAAATCGGACATCTAAATAGTATAGCTGTCATAGAAAAGTAGAGTCAGAAAAGTAGTCTTAGTGAGAAAAACTTTTTTGTTTCTTATGAAAATGTTCTTAAAATTGGCATTTATTTATTTGATATGCTTTTACACACTTCTACAAAGTTTTGTCAAAATTGGATGACTATAACATATAGCTGTCATAGGAACGATCGGTCGAAAAACTAGTTTTAGTGAGAAAAACTTTTTGGTTTTCAATTGAAACGCCCCCAAACTTTGTATTTCTTAGTTAGCTATGCTTTCTAATGATTTTACTAAGTTTGGTCGAAATCGGACATATATATAGTATAGCTGTCATAGAAGAGTAGAGTCTGAAAAGTAGTCTTAGTGAGAAAAACTTTTTTGTTTTTAATGGAAATGTTCTTAAAATTGGCATTGATATATTTGTTAAGCTTTCACACACTTCTACAAAGTTTTGTCAAAATCGGATGACTATAGCATATAGCTACAGTATGAATGATGAGAGAAACTTTTTTATTTTCAATGGAATCGACTCCAATTTCTGCTAGTACCTTCAATACTTAAATACGTATTTAGTATGACACTCTTGTAATGAAACCACGCTTGATTTTAGTTAGACAGCACAACTGCACAGATATTTCTATTCATATTAAATGAAATCAACTACTAACATAATTCATATAATATTCCAATTTTTTTACAATTTAGTTCAGACAACAGTGAGCCTTACTAACCCTTTCGACGTCAGGTAGGTTATATATACAACTCTTCAGACTTTCCTGCAGCAACAAGACTTTTTTTCTTTCTTTTTAAAACAGCATTATATCACCAACCCCCCAAATCATGAGTTTGTATATTAGCCTGTTACTCATATTTAATATACATCATATATATGCAAATGAACTACCTTCCCTCATCTCCCAGCTTAATGAGGGTCTTCGTAGTAAGACCAACATTATCTACACTGACAACACTGAAGCCACACAGATCTATGACAGTCTAACTCAAATACCCTCAATTCTGATCAGTCAGAACTTTCATATATTAAAAGAAATTGGCCTAAAGCTACCCAAACCCTTACTTGTCATATTACCAAAACCCGATTTGAAAACTCTACATCATTTCGCTGAACTACCCACAGAAATGCAACAAGACGATTTCCTGTTCATGGGCAGAAATCAGTCGGAAAACTGGCTAAAATGGCTGTCCGAATTATGGGGTCTTGGCTTTGCCAATATTTTGATGTATAATACAACTAGCGGTACCCTTTATACCAGTCAAGGATTTCCTGGCCAAAGATTAAGCCAAACTAATGTCAGTCAATATCTAAAAGAGCGTCTTCGCTGGTTCGAGAATTTACAAGGCTGGGAAGTACGTGTGGCCCTCTACAACGATCCACCCCGTACCCTAGTATATCCCCAACATGAGCTCTATGATGGTTATGCCCTGATGCTTTTGCGACAGTTTTTAAACCACAGAAAAGCCAAGTTTGTTCCAGTATTAACACCCAATTTTACGGTGTTCTCACCCAGTGATTGTCTGCAATTTTTGAAATCCAATCAGGCAGACTTATGTGGCAATCTGTTGGCCTTTGGCTCGAATGCTAGCTTTACGGACAGTTATATGTACCTGAGTGCCAATGTACTTATACCCAATTCACCGCCCAAATCCAAAAACTATTATATGACAGCACCTTTTGAGCTTACCAATTGGCTATTGTTGGGCATCTATGTGATTGTGATCTCCAGTTATGCCAGCTTTATATACTGGTTGCAGAGAAGAGGCAACTCCAGTGAAGTGCTAGTTTCAGCATTTGGTAAATATGTATTGGATGTGCTGAGAAGTCTTATATATGCAGGCTTTCGTTTAAAAGGGATCAAGGGTAAAGTCTACTATATACTATATAGCACCATATTTGCAACAGGATTTATATACTCCAATTTCTATTTGGCTACGCTGGGCAGCATATTGGCCACAGGACTATACGAGCCACACATAAACACCTTCGAGCAGCTGGTGAAGAGTAATATAAGCTTGCTTATAGGAGACTATGATAGAGTGGTGCTACAGGCTTATGACTTTCCCGATATTTTATGGAATATAACACGTGTGGTGCCCTATAAATTTCTACATGCACATCGCCGCATATTTGATACAGACTTTGCGTATCTGGCCCATAGTGATCGCTTGGAATTGTTCAAATTTCAACAGCACTTCATGACCAAACCACGGATGCGTCCCCTGCCCATAGACTTTATGCACTCGCTACCGGGATTTCCAATGCGACGCGAATGGTTGCTGAAGAAGAAACTAAGCGAGACTTTGCTCAATTGCTTTGGCAGTGGTCTTATGCAGAAACTGACAGATGATACCAATCGAAGGACAATACACATTGGATACTTAAATCTTATACCATCGGAGAACTATGAGGCTCAGTCATTGAAGTTGGATTTCTTTGCTGTACCACTGGGGATGTTGATTTGGGGATTGTGTTTGGCTTTTGTTTGCCTAATGGGAGAGTTGCTGTGGCGATGGGGAGCGAAAAGCTTATCAAGAAGGAGCCAATAGGTGGGTCAATTAATTAGAAGAAAGTATTTACCATTTAAACTTTTATTTTCATATTTTCGCAGTAGAAATTTGAAACTGAATGCTGGCAGCTGTGATGGACTGGCCCTACTATAGCCTATCGCTTACATCAATCATTCAGTAATATTTATATCGTTGTGAATCTGTAGCTAAAAATCCCAAAATGGTGTTTTCAACTTGAAATGTTTCAGACTAATTTATTTTCAATTTTGAACATCTTTTCCCTCTAACATTTTCTCAAAGTTGTATCTAAATCGTTGTTGTGTTCTGTTCTCTTTCCAGCTCAAATAAAATTATGTTAAGTCTACATTTTGGATATGTATTGTTGGGTTCATAAAATTTTTATTATTTCTTTTATCTTTTTAAAAAGTAGGTCAAAATTTCCTTAATTGTTGAGATAAGGATGAACTATGTAGAATTGTGAAAAAGCATATCAAATAGATAAATGTTAATTTGAAGGTCATTTTGGTAAAAAACTAAAAAACTAAAAATATTTTTCTCACTAAGACTACTTTTCAGACTTAACTTTTCCATGACAGCTATACTACATATATGTCCGATTTCGACCATACTTTTTGCCATCATAAAAAAGCATAGCAAACTGAGAAATGCAAATCTTAGAGACGTTTCCATTGAAAACCAAAAAGTTTTTCTCACTAAAACTAGTTTTTTGAACGATCTTTCCTATGAAAGCTATATGCTATAGTCATCTGATTTTGACAAAACTTAAAAGAATTGTGTGAAAGCTATTAAAATAACTATATATAAATTTTAAAGAGGTTTACATTAAAAACATAAAAGTTTTCCTCACTAAGACTTCTTTTCAGACTCTACTTTTCCATGACAGCTATACTATATAGATGTCCGACTTTGATCAAACTTTGTGGTATCATGAAAAAGCATAGCAATCTAAAAAATTCAAAGTTTGGAGCCGTGTTCATTGAAAACAAAATAGTTTTTCTCACTAAAACTTGTTTTTCGAACGATCTTTCCTATGACAGCTATATACTATAGTCATCCGATTTTGACTAAACCTTGAAGAATTGTTGAAAGCTTATAAAATAACTGTATATAAATTTTAAAGAGGCTTACATTAAAAACATAAAAGTTTTCCTCACTAAGACTACTTTTCAGACTCTACTTTTCCATGACAGCTATACTATATAGAGGTCCGACTTTGACCAAACTCTGTGGTATCATGGAAAAGCATAGCACACTAAAAAATTCAAAGCCTGGAGCCGTTTCCATTGAAAAGAAAACATTTTTTTCCACTAAAACTAGTTTTTTGAACGATCTTTCCTGACAGCTATATGCTATAGTCATCCAGTTTTGATTAAACTTTGTAGAAGTGTTAAAACCATTTCAAATAAATATCTGCCAATTTTAGTGAAATTTCCGTAGAACAAAAACAGGTTTTTCCCACCAAAACTACTTTTCAGACTCTACTTTTCTATGACAGCTATACCATATAGATGTCCGATTTCGACTAAACTTAGTGGTATCATGAGAAAGCATACAAAACTTAGAAATACTAACTTTGAAAGCGTTTCCATTGAAAACAAAAAAGATTTTCTCACTAAAACTAGTTTTTAGACCGTTCGTTCCTATGACAGCTATATGATATGGTCATTCGATTTGGCCGGCTGCTACAAATGTGCAACGTAGTTGTACTAAAAGACTTGGTGCACAGTTTGTTGAAGATTGCTTTCAAACTGAGGGAATAGATAGGATAAGAACAGACAGACATGTCTAAATCAGCTTAGCTCTTCCTGCTGATCAAGAATATATATACTTGAAGATGGTTCCTTCTTTGCGTTACAAACAACGGAACAATTTTATAATACCGTGAGCAACAATGAGTACTAGACTCTGATATTATTTGAAGATGAAATATCATGAAAACATCTACTTTTACAGAACTTTTCCATTAAACTCCACCAGCAATCGAAACCCTCATAACACTTGCACATTTATCGTCATACACAATCTTAATTAAGGGCCGCCCAGTTGCAAAAACCAAAAAAAAAAAATTAAAACAAATGTTTACTTTAAACACGATAGGGATCAGGGATCAGAGACGGTGGCACAGGGGGGGGGGGAAGTGCGACTGTGACAATCGTGGGCAGTTAAATCGCACACGAAATCGATTTAAACTGCGCGTTGAAAACACGAAATCTGCAATTAAAGCGTATGAAGGGCGAGAGTTTATCTGCCGCCGATATGGTGGCCAGGCACGCACATAAAACTGGTAATCCGCTGGAAGGGCGGTACCCAGCAACAACAACAACAACAACAACAACAACAGCAAGGAATAAAAAGTGTGTCGCCGTAGGAGTTGCTCCACCATCAATTGTCGCCGGAACATTTTTTAGAGATGATGATGATGATGATCATCTTTGGTGCATTTTATTCCTTTGGCTGTGTGGCGCCTGGAGCGTAAACTTTATTGTCGCCATCATTTGTGTTGCATACTTAATGGCGCCAAGGCAGCGAGTCAACGAACTTTAAAATTCGTTGTCCACCCACCCCAAGGTTTCCGTTTTTTTTTTTTTTTTTTGTATTTTTCGGCAAATGCTTGTATTTGTGCAACTCAGCCCTCCTCCTCCTCCTCCTCCTCCTCCAACCCAATTTCTTGGGTTTGGGTTTTTGTGTTATCATTTGCCTTGCATACTTGCAGGCGCACTTGAGGGCATAACACAAAAGGAAATTGCTGCGCAGACTTAGCTGGGAAATGTTTTGGAAATATCTCAAGTGCTATTTATTTTGAACGCCTGTCAAAAAAAAAAAACAGGCCCAAAGGGGACTAAGGGTGGTTGTTTCTGCATCTTCTATGGGTTGTGTTTATGTGGGAGATTGTGCTCACATGGGGACATTTCATTTTTAAAGAAAGTGGGGTCAAAATTTAAACCAACATTCTTACTGCAATTCCATTCGCTCCATTCAAATGCCACAGTCTGCCCTCCCCCCCCACCCTGACAGTCGTTAATCACCCAAAGGCAGAGACAAAAGCCGCTTTGCACAACCTGCTGCATGGCCATTGATTGACTCGCTCCATTGTTTGTCCACGACTAATTGAAACTGCCATCTAACTCCCCCCCCGCCCCCGCCCCCTCTACCCATACTGGTTTAACCAGCTTTAAATACTATTATTTAAATCAATGCCCATTCACATCTTCTTTCACATATGATTTGCAAATTTATGTACCATGCCTAATTGTACGCTCTGAACTTCAAAGTGGAGGCTGCGTCCCGATCTCGATGGGGCATGCAATTATCGCGCTCCAAGTTATGCTAAGATAAATGGCCTCGGCACAGTCGGTGGATGCATGGGGGCAGGCCATAAAATAAAAATAATGATAATAAAAAATCAGAAAATACGCTGACAATTGGCAATTTTTGGTTGATTTTTGCAAATTTATGATGCTAAATGGTTGTGAAAGAGAGTTGGCGGCTTGAACAAAAGAGCGTATGTAGAGATTTTGGGGCAATCTATTTAGCATGGAATAGTTTTCGAGTGAAAAAAAACCCATTGAGAAAGTAAGTTGACTCTTGAAACTCTAAATAAGAACGAGATGTTCTTATTTACAAATGTGATTACAAAATAAACAAATGTGTGTAATAGCTCAGTGAGCTAGCAAGTCGCCTTCGTTGGTGGCCATAATTCGATCAGTGTGAGATCCTTTTATAACCAAACTCAATCAACTTTGTTAGCCCAGTTGAGCTTAAAGCAGACTTACAGCTTAAAACTGCCTCTTATGCTTACTTATTTACTCACACCAAAAACAAAACAACAAGAAAACAAAAAAGAAATACAAATATTGTCCAAATGGACGCTACAGAGCTGTCGGCACGTATTGTTGTTGTTTTCAATTTCGCAAAAAATTCTGACAGAGAGAAACAGAAGAGAGACACACACGACGTTTTTGTTGCAAGTCTGCAATACGCCTTCGCTCAAGCCTACAACATAAGCGCATGAAGCATATATGCCGCGGACATCCCTGGCTTCAAAATGGTCTCAAAACTGAAACATTTTAACTCAAATAAAGTTTGTTTGTTCTTGAAGTGAGCGAAACCGTTTATGGCCTGTTTTGGTAACTTTATTGCTCACTTTTAGTCTAATAATGTGGGGCTGTCGATACATACTTCAACATTTATATAAGTACGAGTCTAAAAACCATCGATAATATCGCTAATAAGTTATAATAGTTATTACAGAACGTCTGCACCCTAAGTCTGTCCAATGAAAGTGTCCGTTCTATCTGATAATTCGTATATCATATCTTTAACCTGTTTTTCTGAAATGTCACTGGTGTCCGGTTCACTGGTTCGAACCCAAATAAACTCATGGTTAAGGTTCGGAAATTTAAGTCGCGAGTTTTTTGACAGAAGCTTTTGGTTCAAACCTTGTTTCAGCTTTATAAAATATTAATAAATTTGTGTTTTAAAATTCGCCCTCGACCTACAAATCGTATGGGAATCACGTGGTTTTGGGGTCAGAATAGTTTAGTAGAACACATGGTAATAGCTAAGTAATATTCCATTTCTTAGTTTTCGTAAACAAATATTACCAATTGAATGTTAGACTCTTGCTTATGAGAATTATTTATAAAGCTATAAAGTCGAGGAGCTTAAAAAACAGAGGCTTTGATGGCTGGGGATTAAATAAGTAATTTTAAACATTTTTCTAGATTTTGTATTCCATTTTTGGAGTCTGTCGCACTAAACCCATCATCATATAACAAAAGAAATCGCTAGGCAGAAGGTCACATTTAGTTTTCTATCATTTTCAGGTTAAGCTTTTAGTTCTTAAGAGGTTCGGTTCACAGTAAAATAAAAGTGAGAATTCCGTGCTTGAACCGGTTCGTTTCAAAACCGGTTTGCAGCGCTGCTTAGCTGTGATCCTTTTCCATTAATCCTTTTAAAGTTCTCCTCCAAAAAAGTTATCATTATGCATAATGGTTTTTGTAATATCATCATCAACAATTACCTAGAAATACTCAACAGTTGGATCTCCAGTTGCCCTTTTTTTTTTTGTATATTTATATCAAACAAAGATCTGCACACTTTCCCTTGTGCGCTACACCAATTCCATTCTTTGGGTCAGACGAATGCTTTTTAATACCAACAACAAAGGGAGCCAAACGAAACGCTGTCCAATTAAGCGCAACAAACAACTTTACGCCACATGCCACACCAGGCGTTTATCAGGCTTTTCACATCGAATCGAACTCGATGGGTATCCTCTATACTCGTCCCTTCGCTGGGGTAGCACAGGTAATGACCAACGATTTGTCGCTGTCCGTGGGGCTATAATGACAAACGTTGATCGTGAGCTGGCGATAAGATTGCAACAAAAAGATAAGGGACAAGCAGAAACGGCGACAGGCTGGAACATTTATGCTAATAAGTTGACATTTGACCACCATGACGAAATAATAAAACGATCAGGAGGAGTTGTCAATATGACAGGTACGGTGGAGTAAACAAATGGAAAAGAGAGCACAAATTTTTACATATATCAAAATATAGGACATCGTCTACCAAAATTAGGTATAAATTAAAGATATTAAAAAGCATTATATTGAAACAAAATCAATTTACTATCTAGGTAGCAAAAAGCACCTAATGCTTACGTAGTCACTAATGCAAATGAAAAATAGAAGATTCTGAAATAACAACAACAACCACAAGACAACGAAAGAGATAGCCGGTTAAGGCCTAATGCTGCATGTGTCTGCTGGTGGCTTTTTGATGAAAACACAATCATATGTAGGATAATACCTTTTGGTGTGTGTTTGCCAGTGGCATTTCGAGAACAACGCAATCATTCGACGCACAACAACACATGTTGCATTTGTATAAATGTATGATAATTCGTAGCTGTATTCAATTCTGCTAGAGGTATAGTTAGTAGCTAGTTCTAGCAATTTGGAAAGTGCGAAATCTCTCCAAAACTAACATTTTCCATACTAAAACTTTAAATTTTTAAATTATGTTAAGCTTTTTTTATTGGTTTCAAACCTGAACATTCCCTGCTTTAAAACTTCCACGGTGTATATACCTCTTAAACGAAAGTTTCTGCGTGTTGAACTAAGCATAATCATACGATGTCATGTTTATACCCTTGCAAAGGGTATTATAATTTTGCCCAGAAGTTTGCAACGCATAGAAATATTCATTTCCGACCGCATAAACCATATATATTCTTGATCAGGGTGACGAGCTGAGTCGATTCGAGCTTTGTCTGTCTATTTCTACGCTAACTAGTCTCTCAGTTTTAAAGCTATCGAGCTGAAATTTTGCACAGAGTCTTCTTTTTGCTGCACACTACTAATAAGTTGGAACCGATCGGATCGGATGACTATATCTCATAGCTCCCATAAGAACAATCGGTCGGAAAACTAGTTTAAGTATGAAAAACTTGTTTCTTTTCAATGGAAACATCTCTAAACTGTGTAATCGTAGGTTTTCTATGTTTTTTTATAGTTCTATCAAGTTTTATTAAAATCGGACCACTAAATGGTATCGCTGCCATACAAAAGATAGGTCTGAAAACCAGTCTTAGTTAGAAAAACTTTATTGTTTTTAATGGTAGTAAGGGTGCAATTTTGTATTTGTTTGTTTCACGTGCTTTCACATAATTTTACAAATTTTTGGCCAAATCGGATGACTATATCATATAGCTCCCATACGAACGATCGGTCGGAAAATGGGAAAACGAGTATTTTTTGAAACTATTTAAGCGAGCACTTGCAAGGGTTTAAAAACTTCGGCACAGACGAAGTTAGCTTAGCTTTCTCGTTTTATTACCAATTCTTACAAAATAGCGCTGATTTCAGTACTGAATCAGAATTGAGCAGGAATGCTAACGTTTGACTGATTTTTTGCAAGAAATTGAGCTGGGGTAGGCGACTCCCCCCCACCAAACCAACACCTAAGCCGGCTGGAGACTTCTCTGAACTCTCGAAATGAGTTCGGACGCTTCGTTTGTGCTGTATGTTGAACGCTTTCAGTCATTGGTAAACAGAATTTATCTGTGGGCATTTGTTAGCGCACTGGCAATACAATGCTTTCGTTTAAGTCTTGCGTTTTTCTGTCAATGCTGTTGTGAGCAAATCGCCGGTGTGTGTCTCTTGTTGATATTCAACTCACTAGACATGATTTTCAGCCTGCGCAGTGGATTTCGACGGATTTGATGTTTCACGGCTTTTATTTTTGAGTATTCTGATACAACTTGACGATAAGCGTACATCGTTGCCCACTGTGCCCACTGTGTGTTTTGCTCCTCAAGGAACTCTTGACATTTGTTTTGACACAGAAGCCGAGAAACCGACGCCTGAAGCCCCGCTCTGGCCACGTACTAATTTCCAGGAATTTCACGCCACTTGTCGCTTATCGCCAACGAAAACCTTGGTTAACCAAAAATGCAAATTTCTGTGATGTTTTTTTTTTCTCCTTCTTCCAGCATCCTTTTGCTGATTTTATTGTATCTTCACACGATCTGCCGACTGCTTGTTAACTACCACCTAAGCAACGGCACCCGCGGCATTTTGTTTGGTGTTGCAAATGAATTTTAATTGTTGTACGTACATATTAATGTCTCCGCAATTTAGCAAAATTAGTATAAACTGTCTAAAGTGAAATTCAAACTAAATCATTTATATCGGCGATCACGCCATTTAGAAAAGTATTCTCGTTCAGCCTGATATCCACCACGTGGACCATAACTACTGTATCTGCCGCCGCCGCCGCCGTTCCCCAAGTTGTTCAGTGAACGTATATAGTTTTGACGTTCAATCTCATAACCTCGTGCCTCAGAGAATTCTGTAAAATTTGAGAGAGAGAGAGAGTGTCAAAAATAAAAACAAGGTTCAAGGTTAACTTACGTAGAATGGCCGTGTTGGGATGCAAATTCATTTGGGTTATCATAAAGAAACATATTAGATATCCCGTACGATTCACTCCATGCGTACAGTGGACACCAATTAGTTTATCTGCAAAAAGAGAGAAAGCATTTTGGATGTATGTAGTATGTAGTATGTAGTATGTAGTAGTAGTAGTCGTCGTCGTCATGTTCTGGCCACAAATTGCTACAAATTTCATTTGCAAACACAGGCCACAGGAATGTGCTGAGCTGTCGCCCACGCCGCCACCAAACCGGGTCGGGCGTCTGGCATAAAAGCAGAAGCGACCTGGAACTCATATCTAGAGAGCAGGAAGAAGCAAAAAAAAACAAAAAAAAAAACAGCAAGCACTGCCAATAATAACATTGGCAATAAATTTAACAAAAACATGTCAGCTTCATGGGTAGAAGGCGGTGGCGGTGGTGGCGGTGGTGGCGGTGGTGGCGGTGGTTTGGTTGCTTTTGTGCACTATGCGGGTGCGGGTGATGTGGCGGCCCCAGCCAGTCAGAGTACATCATGTAGTCGAATGCATTTAAGCCAAGTAACATGAAAAAGAAAAGCAGAAACAACAAAACACACAGGGGGGGACGACGAAAGGCAGTTATTGGCTAAGGTTTTCTCAACATTTTTATGATACCCCGAACGATTCTATGACTTAAGAACAAACAAAAAGGAACAAAACTATTAATAAAATAAAAAAAACAAGAAAGAAAGTCGGTCAAGCCCGACCATAACATACTCTGTACCAACGAAATTATACGCTCAGCATAAATTTTGATGCTGTAGTAGCAGCTGAAAGCAAGCGCTGCAGCAGCGAACAGTCTTTTGCTCATAACTCGACAACCAATCTTTGTTGGCGAATCGGATAAATCAACCTGATTACTAAATATGTCTAGAAGGAACTAACCATCTATCTTTAAAACTGTGGGAGATATGACGTTATTTCAAAATTGCGAGGGCGGAAGGGGGTGTGGCGAAAATTGAAAACGAGAATGCTAAGCTAACTTCGTCTGTGCCGAAGTTTTTATACCCTTGCAAGTGCTCGCTAAAAAAAATTTCAAAAAATACTCTTTTTTTCCCATTTTTTGACCGATCGTTCGTATGGGAGCTATATGATATAGTCATCCGATTTGGCCAAAAATTTGTAAAATTATGTGAAAGCATGTGAAACAAACAAATACCAAATTGCAGAATGCTACCATTAAAAACAAAAAAGTTTTTCTAACTAAGACTGGTTTTCAGACCTTTCTTTTGTATGGCAGCTATACCATATAGTTGTCCGATTTCAATAAAACTTGGTAGAATTATAAAAAAAAAACATAGAAAACTTATGATTACAAAGTTTGGTGACGTTTCCATTGAAAAGAAAAAAGTTTTTCATACTAAAACAAGTTTTTCGACCGATTGTTCCTATGGGAGCCATGGGAGATAGTCATCCGATCCGGTCGGTTCCGACTTATTAGTAGTGTGCCGCAAAAAGAAGACTCTATGCAAAATTTCAGCTCGATAGCTTTTAAACTGAGAGACTAGTTCGCGTAGAAACAGACGGACAAAGCTCGAATCGACTCAGCTCGTCACCCTGATCAAGAATATATATAGTTTATGGGGTCGGAAATGAATATTTCTTCTGGGCAAAAGTATAATACTCTTTGCAAGGGTATAATAAATTGGATATGCCTGCGGACATAAGAAACATACGTCTTATACATGTCAAACCTTTATCTTTTATCATCTCTGAGATCTGTACGTTCATACGGACAGACAGACGGACATGGCTATATCGACTCGTCTGTTGATGCTGATCAAGAATATATATACTTTATGGGGTCGAAGATGCTCCCTTCTGTCTGTTCCTACTCTCTGTCTGTCCCCACGGTACAGAGTATAAAAATATTGCAAAATTTGACTCAACTTTGGTTTTTTTTGAAAATAAATTCATGAACAAGTTGTAACTTCTTTTGTTTTAAATAAAATACATATTGGCTCTATTAAACCAGAACCAGACATAGATATAAATAAAGATATTTTTGAAATACTTTCAAGCAAGGCTGCAAAAACCTTCTAAATTATCCATTGTAAAATCCAAGGTTCAGTTCTTGGTACCCCTGAACCCAAGGTTCTGGCACTAAACAAGGTTCGCTTGCACATAAAAGAATAGTTTCACTTTTGATTTATTAATACGTTCAAAATGAAACATATAGTATATACTTTCTATCTGTATGCTCAATCATAATGATCATTACTTAAGTTAGAGTTAGAGCTTTTAGAAACGGCTTAGTTTAATTTAATTAGCATTATATCTCCCAAGAGCTGTATATATCTACTAGCTCTTTAATCAGAAAGAACAAACTTATGTATTGAAAATGCTTCTTCAATTGATAACTGAGTTGTTGGTACAGCTAGTTTAGTCAAAGCTATATATTCTATATTCTTTATTATGACCTTTGCAACATTTTAAAACATTTGTCGATGTCACATCTATAACATCTTTCACAGATTTTATATATTTGATATTTGTTTATTGCTTTCATTAACTTATAGGTCTTAGCAAACTCGTCGAATTTTGAAAACTTTCATTTGGCATATCAAATTGGTGAACCGAACCTCATTCTACGAAAAAGTGGTTCGGTTTGGGTTCAGCTTCGAGGAGTCAAAAATGTCAAACCAAAAAACCCGAACCGAACCGGTTCTCAGGAGTTCAGTTCCGGACCGGTTTGCAGCCTTGCTTTCAAGCTCTTGTCCCACTGTGCTCACACACACACACACACACAATTGAATGCACCACAACAACAATCACTCGCTTCTTTGGTCCGCGAACCAAGTCGGCGTTGACAAGTCGCGACCACCTTGAATTTGACTTATTTCCCTTGATTTGTTTCGTTGTAAATATGTTGGCAAGCATCGCGCATTTATTTATTTATTATTGTATGCTCTTTCGCATCACCACGGCGCCAGCTTTTGAGTTGTAGGTTTTGTTTTGCTGTTTTTAATTAAGCGACAGCTGATAGCTGATGGCTATTTGTGTGGGCAAAAATATCCAAATTGGTTAACATTTTTCTTTGCATATTTAAGTCAAAATGTTCGCACATACATTAAAAGCGTTAGAGATGAAAGTGCAATATCCAAAAAAACCGACGAAAGGTGTGTAAACGCCTACAAGACAAAAGAATTTGGCATTCAAAATGAATGGGGTATAATAATTTTGAGATGCTGTTGGATATAAATGAGGAATGAAACAGATAGAATCAGTTACATTATCTGTTCAATTGACAGCTACAACTCATTCGGAGCTATTCTAATATAAGGCTGTTTTTAGAATATCCGACTCGAAGGACCATATTGCATTTATGTACATTTCAATATCCCTGAGAATGTATACATAGGCCTGGGCAAGGATTAGGGATTTAAAGTAGTGTATTTTCCAGTCGGTCGTCTCTGCTCTCTTCCTTTTATGCATTTTTTTATGATTTTTGTTAAATGAAATGCGGTTTTCTGTGTGTGTGTGTGTCTAGGTGTATAATTAGAAATGCCTTTTTCCCTTTTGTATGCAAAGGCTGGCTGGCTGGCTGGCAGGCGGCATGACTAAGCTTCATAAGTGATTTGTTTGCCTGGCTTCTGACTGGCTGACTGGCTGGTTGACTGGTTGACTGACTGACTGACTGAATCTGACTGATTGAGTGTAGTGGTGTTGTGTGCGCGCCCACATTTGTGCGCCAGTTTGCGCTTGTTAAAAGGTTAAATAGTTTCTTTTGGCCACTTGGCTATGTGAAAATTTCTCCTTGTTTGTTGTGCGCTTGCCAGATGATAGAAATCTTTGGAGGCAGTGCAGCTTGATGGGTTTTTTTTTTTTTTTGGATACGTGGTAATTGCATATGTAGACGACACAACACAACGGCGCAACTTGCTTTTGATATGATTTGTTTGCATATTTTGTGGCTCTAATTGTGTTGACAGATATGCATCTGTTGCATGGTTGATGTAAAAACGTTCTCACGGTTGCCAGTGGATGCCTGTGGGTGAAAATAGCTTGGCATGGAATGCTTTGAGATATTTCATCGGTGTCAACAAATCCTTTTCTACAGCCACAAAGTGTGGTTTTTTTTATCTACAAATTCGGAAACTCTTTTTGACAATTTCAAACACATATTTCGAGTTCTTAAGGCCTTATGTCTGATCTTAGAATGTTCAGCGGTTTTGGCACAATTCAAAGAATTTTCAGTTATTTTCAACCACTTTTGGATAGAATTTTTTCAAAATCTTAACAATTTAAATAGAGGAAAGTCAACTTGAGCTCTGTAGATGTTTGAATACCCTTAAACAACATTTTTTTTCAACTAAGACTACTTTTGGGAACTTACCTTTCTACGTAATCTATTCTATATAGATGTCCGATATGGACCAAACTTGGTGAAATCTTAGAAAAAACCTTTCAAACTAAGATGTTAAAAATTTGAAGTCGATTCCATTTAAAACATACAAGTTTTTCTCACTAAAAGTAGTTTTTCGACCGATCGCTATATGCTATAGTCATCCGACTTTGTCAAAACTTTGTAGAATTGTGTGATAGTATGTCAAATAAATAAAAGTCAACTTTAAGGACATTTCCATTAAAAATAAAAAAGTTTTTCTCACTAAAACAACTTTTAAGACTCTACTTTTCTATGACAGCTGTACTATATAGTTGTCCAATTTTAACCTAACCTAGTGGAATCATGGGAAAGCATAGTAAACTAAGAAATATAAAGTTTCGAAGCGTTTCCATTGAAAACAAAAAAGTTTTTCTCACTAAAACTAGTTTCTCGACCGATCATTCATATGGCAGCTATAACCTATAGTCATCCGATTTTGACAAAACTTTCAAGAATTGTGTGATAGCTTTTAAAAGAAAAATATGCCAACTATAAAAAAGGTTTACATTGAAAAAAAAAAGTTTTTCTTACTAAGACTAGTTTTCTAACCTTACTTTTCTATGGCAGCTATACTATATAGATGTCCGATTTGAACCAAATTTGGCAGAATCATGGAGAAGCATTGAATACAAGTAAATACGGAGTTTGGAGACGTTTGCATTAAAAATAAAAAAGTTTTTCCTACTAGAACTAGTTTTTCGACCGATCAGCTATATATTAAAGTCATACGAATCGGCCAGCTCGGACAAATATGCAGCGTATTTGTTTGAAAAGACTTGGTGCTAAGTTTCGTGAAGATAGCTTTCAAATTGACGGAGGAGATAGCATAGAAACAGACGAACTTGGACAAATCGACTCAGCTCGCCGGGCTGATCAAGAATATATATACATTATGTGGTCGGCAACGAATCTTTCTACCCTCTGCAAAGGTATACAAAAATCTTAGATCTTTAGGTTAAGCTGCTTGGATTGTAGAATGATTATATCTCAGTCATTCGGTCTAAGAGATTTTCAATACAGCAGAGGTGCCGAAGAGCACCTAATGCCCACGTACTCACCAATACAAATGAAAATAAAATTCTGAAGCAAAAAACAACCACAATCAAACGAACCAAGGCTCACAGGCTCACTATTAAACGTGCCTTACAGAGGCTTAAGAGCAACATGGTGCTCGGAAGACGTTCAGCAGCTCTAACCACTCTCGCCCAATTAAGATAAGGGCTATTCCTGCTTCTTTACCAGCTATCTGTTAAGGACTATCCTACCGCTTCAACAATCTTAGCCCCGCTGCCTTTCTAGCGCTGCACTTAGGGGAATCGATTTATGTATTTGTTAATTTTTAGACACTTTCATCGAATTCTCCAAAGTCGAATGATTGGAGAATATAGCTGCCATAAGTTAAATCGGTCGGAAAATGGTTTTTAGTGATAATTATTTTGTTGTTTTTTATTGTTAGCGCTGCTTAACTCTGCAATTATGAAATTTATATGATTTTAAAGGTATTTTCAAGGTTTGGTTAAAATCGTATAATTAAATCTTATTGGAAAATAAGTTTTTTCAAACACATTTAGCAAAAATTGAATCAAAACGACCACTTACAAGGGTATTACAACTTTTCAAACTGACGAAGATGTGTTATAATGTATTTTGTTATGCCTATTTTGACTGTTTAGAACAAAACGGCGCCACAACAAGCAACGATCGTTTTATTGTGCTCAAAATTGGATATTTTCACTGGACCTGCTTCTTTTTGTGGTGTTTCTTGAAATAGAGAACAAATTTCTAAATAAATTGTACGGAATTAAGACCGATATGCTTGAAAAATAGCATGGAAAATGCAGAAAATTGAGAATTTAGGCTTTATGGGTTTACACAACTAAACAAAACTAATTGGCACGGCTTGAAATAAACAAAAATATAATTTGCCTTTCAACATGAAGTTTTAAATGGCCCACTTTTAGTAGGGATAAGACCTAAAACTGCCTTACTTCTTACTTACTTCTACAAATTTCTGTTTAGGTTAATATAAATGAACATTACAAACTCCCTGAAAGCTATTTTCAGCTGCTAAATATAGAGTTATCCCAAAAGTAACAAAGTAACATTTTAACAATTTTCGAAATACAAAATATGAGACTAAAACATGAATAGTTCCCTTCCTCATAATCGATGAAGTTAGATGGTAACCTAATCTATCCATGTTTAAATTACTTACCATTGTCTTTGTTAGCCTCTTGAAATTCATTCACATACTGACAGAATCTGCAATCCAAAAATAATTTATCAATTAGTATCTGATCCTAACTCAATCATCAGCTGTACTCACCTTTCGGCCAAATATCTGGGTGGCGTTTCTTTTCCCCGTATCATTAGTTTCTGATAGCTGACATTGTTATCCGTAAAGCAGCTGGGATTATAGTAACGCCTTGTATTGGTCAAGTCAATGATGAGCCCCAGATTTGGCACCGTCTCCATTAACGATTCGGGCGCCAGACGCAGTTTCTTCTTGTCAACGTTTGTATTGATTTGCTGCAACAGAGCAAAGAAGAGAGGGAGGAGGGGGGAAGGGGGCAAAGTTAATACAAGAAATTGCTCAATTTATGCGTGTGCCCCTCGAGCCAAGTGCAATTAATAAGGCAGCCGCCATGGAGCAGCAGCAGCAGCAGCATCTTCCTTCTGTCTGTGTGTGTTCTGTGGCGTTATTTAATTAAGCAAAAACAATTTAATTTAATATTCATGTGGGGTCGGTCCCCTTCTGCTGGTGGGTCCCATGTACCAGTTGCCACTTTTATGCATAATTACAATGCACCCATTTTGGCCGGTTGTTATTTATTTTTAGCGGAACGCTCTGCTGCCCTGGTGGTCGTCTGCTCTTGAAGCCTTGGACTTGGGCAGGGTCTGTTGACACAGTTTGTTTTTGGTATGCAGTAATGTCATAATAAATTATGCCGGAATTGCTGGAATTTTCTAAAGTTCAATTATCTGAGGCTCGGGAACGCACTACAGATGGGCCTTACAAAGCTCCAAGCAACAGCAGACCTTTGCAGGATCAAGGTGAGGGGATCGACAGTCATTCGCAGTCATCAAACGTTACGTTGACTGATGCTGACCAACAATATGTATGTCACAAACATCAATACATACAATGTATGATCATGATCTGGAGTTCCCCGGGGAATCCAACAACTAACCTTTCCCAGCGGCACTTTAAATGCAATGAAGCGGGTTCCTGCAATTTGTTGACCAATGGGACTGTAATCGAGCCACCCATCTGGTATGGACTTAGGCATTTTAACCTTATTTAAAATAAAAGGCCTAGTAGTATTTTGCAAATGAACGGAGAAACTAGATTGATTATATTCTAGGAAAGCGTGCCAGCGTTGCCACACCGTTGTCAATTTTTTGTTTCAGCTAGAGATGAGTAGATTTGGTAATCACTGTGATTGTAACACAAACTGTAAGCTGTGACTTTTTCATTATTTTTGGCTTAAGATTTCAGAATCCCCACTGATCCCCACATAATATGTTTTTTGTAACCTTTACATTGGACTACAGTGAACCATGGATAACGAAAAATTGTACCAGCAAAAGGCTAAATTAAATTATTTATGTATTTCTAGGTGTAAACCAAAATTATATACTAGTTCGAAAGCTGCAAGTTTGGAATAATCACCCACATATATATACTAAACCCAATTCTCGCTCATATGGCCTTAGAAGAGTACAAAGGGTCATAAATGAATTAAAAATTGATCTTATTTGTCAGTTTTTTTTTTTGTACCAATATCAGCTATATGATATATATTTGGTATTTTTCAAACTTGTTTGCCAAAAACTTATGTATATCATCTACAATTATCTTTTCAAGCACAATTACTCAATTATGCCTCTTTTCAGGTATAATTATTCAAATAATTGCAAAAGTAATCACAATTTGAAGTAATCATTGAATAATCGAAAGTATATTTGGTATTTTCCAAACTTGTTTGCTAAAAACTCATATCTATCACCTACAATTACTTGAATAAATCATCTTTTCAAGCACAATTACTCAATTATGGCTCTTTTCAGGTAAAATTATTCAATTATTTGCATCCAAAGTCCTATTTACAATTACCATTCCTTAAAAAAAAACCTATTCAGGTTTTGCTTTTTTAATTATCTAAATAATCGAGATTATTTGCAAAGAAAGAAACTGAAATATGGGTAGTAGTTCATATTATTACAGCTCCGGCTGATTGAAGTCAGTTCATTTAAGTCTAATAAGCTATTTACCTTAGAAGTGCGTTATGCGTTTATAGCTATTACAGCAACAATAAGCTTCTTTTTTTAAGTTAGGACCTCGGGAACTCGTTAAAATGCATTGTTGGTGTTTAAAAACCATTTTGATAAATGGAAAATGTCATGAGTATTTATATATATTTAAAAATCATCATAATAACAGTCAGCATTGATTTATAAATTAACGCGTCTGCAACGAAAATGTATCTGGTGTTCGGTGTGTGCTTGTCTACGAGATTCTTAGACCAGATTTAGTCAACTTTAAGCGCTTTAATAAACAATTGGTGCTATTTTTATATAATTAACACCTTAAACCTTACAAAAATATGTTAAATATGTGTGCAAAATAAAACAAAAGTGACTGTAAATAGCAGTGAGTGTTATCGCAGTGACTCGACATTATGCTCATCTCTCACAGCGCTGCCACTGCCACTGCCAGCTGTTGCCATCAAATAACATGTACTAAAAAGTGGCACCTCTGCCTTACAGCTGTGCTGTTAAAGCACTGCTAAACAATTGCTGGCGCTGTAAACTTAACATAGCCTCAAAATGTACTAAAAAACGCCAAGTGCCACATCAAGTGGAAGGAACCTTTGGACTTTTGTGATTTTGGTGGCCACGGCAGGTGATTGTACAACAATTAAGCAAATAAATGCTTATTAATTATAGTTTACACTTCGTAGATAATCGAAACAAACCAAGATGTTTGCCAGCAACACACGGAATCTAATGCGCAGCAGCTTTGTAAGTGAAGTGCGCAGGCGAAAAAATGATTGAATAACTGTAAATTGGATTTGCCCACAGCTGCAGCGCTGCAAGAGCACCTTGGTCATCGCGGAGCACAACAATGAGGCCTTGAATCCCATCACCCTGAACACCATCTCCGCGGCCAAGCAGATCGGTGGTGATGTTACAGTTCTTGTGGCGGGAACCAAATGTGGACCCGTAAGTTTCTGTTGCTGTTTTTGTTGTTGTTGTTGCATAATCACAGCATGTTTGTATTGTAGGCCTCGGAGGCAGTCTCCAAAGTGGAGGGCGTTACCAAGGTTCTGGTGGCTGAAAATGCCGCCTTCAAGGGCTTCACTCCCGAATCCCTGACACCTTTGGTGCTGGCTGCTCAATCGCAGTTTAAGTTCACCCACATACTGGCCGGTGCCTCAGCCATGGGTAAAAATGTGCTGCCACGTGTGGCCGCCAAGCTGGATGTATCACCCATTTCGGAGATAATTGATATCAAATCCGAGGACACTTTTGTGCGCACCATTTATGCGGGCAATGCCATCTTGACACTGAAATCCAAAGATGCCATCAAGGTCATTACAGTGCGTAGCACCAATTTCCCACCGGCAGCCACTACGGGAGGCAGTGGAGCCATTGAGCAGGCACCGGCTGGTGATTATGCCAGCAGTTTGAGTGAATTTGTGTCTCAGGAACTAAGCAAATCGGATCGTCCAGAGCTCACCGGCGCCAAGGTGATTGTGTCCGGAGGACGTGGTCTCAAGTCGGGTGACAATTTCAAGCTGCTGTATGATCTGGCTGATAAATTTGGTGCCGCTGTGGGTGCTTCCCGTGCGGCAGTGGATGCCGGTTTTGTGCCCAACGATCTGCAAATTGGACAAACTGGCAAGATTGTGGCCCCCGATCTATACATAGCTGTGGGCATCTCGGGTGCCATACAACATTTGGCCGGCATGAAGGATTCCAAGACAATTGTGGCCATCAATAAGGATCCGGAGGCACCCATTTTCCAGGTGGCCGATATTGGTCTGGTGGCCGATCTGTTTAAGGCTGTGCCCGAGCTAACCGGAAAGTTGTAAATGTTTTATAGGCAAAGGAGTAAAGCAATGAAGAGTTGGAACAGGAATTGGAAATTGTGGCATTTATTTTAAATTTATTAAAAAAAACAAAGAAATTCGTATGAAAAGTCGATGTCTGTCTGTTAGATTGTATCACTCGCTGGGTGACCCTAGCGGCGGTGATAACAACTGATAAGAGATTCCGCCTCCCTCCCCCCCCCCCCGCCCGACGCGAAACCGCTGCTCTCTGCCAAGTTCAGCTCGTAAATCGTTGATATATTTTCGGTATTAAAGTGTTGACAATGAAACGCAAGAACATAAATACTAAAATTAAACCAAATACCACACCTATCACCAATGTGGTCCATTCCAGAGGATTCAGACTGTTTGTGGTGGGCAGTACATGGGTATTGATGCCTCCCTGTAAACCAAAATCATCATTACAAAAAAATGACACTTTCCAGTTGGTTTTAACCCACCCAACCACCATTCTCGTTTATCCAGGGCACCAGTTCATCCTCAATGACCTCGGATACACTCTCCATTAGTTTGGGCAAATATTCGGGATGTCCCTGACGTACACAATCCACCGACAGACCACCGGCAATGGCAAATAGAGAGATCACCTTACTCCAGGTGATTTCCACACGAAAGAGTTCACGTCCCACGGCACCCAGCAGCAGGCTAACAGCATCGGGCGTATGAAACTCTCCACCAGGATTGCGACAAATTTGCCTGGCCACACCGGTGTAGACGCGTGGAAACTGACGTTCCAGTTCATCACCCAGCTGAAGGAGACTCTTAAGTAGGAACATTTTCTATGAGTGTTGGGGGTAGAACTTACCACCTGCACCGCGGGAAACACATCGCGTACTATGCCCATCGAAGTGGACCCCATGATGCTGCGTATGCGCTGTAGACCCAACTTTTTGTTAAACAATCCCGAGCGGCGTAATCTTCGCTTGATGTAATGCCCACACAGACAACGTCCCTGGAGATTGGAGTTAGAGTTATGAAATTCAGCACGAAATTTTTGTAGCAAATCAATGGTTGTTGTCACCTGTGTGATTATATCCTGTGCGGGTATCTGGGCGGCCTTCCAACCAATTGTATAGGATAACTTGCGTGTCACCACATCACTGACATTACTCAAACGCCGTCGCGTCGTCTCCCTCGGACTCACCTCGAGCAGTGAGGTCGAGTGTAGAGTGGCTGGAAAACTGAATTTTCGTCGATTTTGTGCCTGCAGCAGACGTTCACTTTGTGTATTGGCCATGGGAAATCCGTTGCTGAAATTATCATGATGTGTGGGAAACGAAGAGCCGGGCATTGATATTTGAGATTTGAGTTTCGTTCCTAAAGGAAATGGTAAATGGCAAGAGTTGGGGAGGGGGGCAGTTGCGATCATCTCTGACCCGTGTGTGTGTGTGCCCCAAAACCTGATTCAAAACAATTACAATCAACTGAAATAATTGCCTCGAATCATAAATGTCATGTTGAATTGGACAAGTGGCTCATTAAAATTGAATGAATCCACATTAATGGACTGAAAAAGCCAAACAAATCGCCCCACAAAAGATATGAACATCATCAATTTGGTCATTGTTTGTGGATTTTGTTTTTAAGGTTGCTTCACTGACACCTTCCTGTACAATTTTGATCAAGTTTTTCAGTTGAAATTGATTGAAGACGCGGGGAAACTTCTTTAACCCATTGTTCCCATGTTAGCTAAGGCCATTCTATCCGAGTGTTTGGCCTATTGTCTAGTCCTTTGCATTGATTGATTAAGGAAAACTCTTCGAAAAAGTTAATACAACTGAGTTAATCCTCTTACATGGTTGATCTGAAGTAGAACATTCAGTATGGGTCCTCGAAACGAACCTTATACATTAAATTCACCTCCCATCAAACCATTCTCTAAGGTAATTTCTAAAGTTACAAGGGAAAGGGTAAAGGGATTCCGAAAAAATAAAGGTTAAGTCAAGTGGGAATAGGGAAAAGCAAATTTTTATACATTTATGCACCTAGAAGTTGAGGCTAAGTTCCAAAACTCAAAGACCAGGCACTGTTGGAACAGAGTCGGTTCAAACCCAGGCCAGAACTCAGAATCGGGGTATACAAAAGTCTGGCAATTGTTAGCAACAGACAAAAGGAAGTGCCCTTAACCTCATAAACTATATAAATTCTTGATCAGGGCGAGGAGTTGATTCAATTGAGCTGTGTCCTTCTTTCTGTGTATGCAAACTGAACTGAAATTTAGCACAAAATCGTCTATATACTTCATCGGATCAGATGGCTATACTGCCATTGCAATGATCGGTCAAATAAACTAGTTTTAGTGAGAAAAACTTTTTTGTTTTGAATGGAAACGCCTTCAAATTTTGTATTGCTCAGTTAACTATGCTGTCCCATGATTTTACAAAGTTTGGTCGAAATCGTAAATCTATATAGTATAGCTGTCATAGAAAAGTACAGTCTGAAAAGGGGTCTTGGTGAGAAATCGTTTTCTTTCTTAGCTTGCTAATCTTTTCCATGATTTAACTAACTATATAGTAAAGCTGTCATAGAAAATTGGAGTCTAAAAAGTAGTCTTAGTGAGAAAAACTTTTTTGATTTGAATGGAAACGCCTCCAAACTTTGTATTTCTTAGTTTGCTATGCTTTTCCATGATTTCGCCAAGTTTAATCGAAATCGGACCACCATATAGTATAGCTGTCATAGGAAAATAGAGTCAGAAAAGGAGTCTCAGTGAGAAAAACTTTTTTGTTTTTCATGGAAATGTACTTAAAATTGGTATTTCCTAATTTGATATGCTTTCACACAATTCTACAAGTTTTTGTCAAAATCGGATGACTATAGCATATAGCTGTCATAGGAACGATCGGTCGAAAAACATGATTTGGTGGGAAAAACTTTTTTGTTTTCAATAAAAACGTCTCCAATCTTTGTATTTCTTATTTTGCTATGCTTTCCCATGATTCCACAAATTTTGGTCAACATCGAACAACTATATAGTATAGCTGTCATAGAAAAGTAGAGTCAGAAAAGTAGTCTTGGTGGGAAAAACTTTTTTGTTTTCCATGGAAATGTACTTAAAATTGGTATTTCCTAATTTGATATGCTTTCACACAATTTTACAAGTTTTTGTCAAAATCGGATGACTATAGCATATAGCTGTCATAGGAACGAACGGTCGAAAAACATGTTTTGGTGAGAAAAACTTTTTTGTTTTCAGTGGAAACGCCTCCAAATTTCTTACATGTTCGTTGGTTAGACTTTTGCAGGACTCCACCAAGTTTGGTTGAAATCGGATATGTATATAGTATAGCTTTCATAGCAATGCAAGGTTGGAAAAGTGGTATTAGTTAGAAAAACGTAATGCAAACTGAATTGAAGTAAACTTTTCTCCAGTTTTGGTACACTAAGCTGTGTTTTCTTATCACATTCAGCATATTTCAGTATAAAATCAAAAAGTCTTAGAGATAAAGATAAAGATAAAGAAGCAAAGGGGTCTGCGTCTGCACTTTGATTCCTTGATATGTGAATGTACCAGAACGAGCACCCTTTTCCAATATAACGACACGGATAAATATTTGTTAACCATATTAAGTACTCGATATATAAGATATATACACTGAACAAAGAAATCACTACGGAATGGGATTGAAAACAGGGTTATCCCCGATATTCTTGAGCCGAACCGAAAAAAGATTGATTGCACTCACACTTTTTTTGGTTGGTCCCAAAAAACAGAACACTTGAAGCCTGCTGCGGGATTACCCTGTATTCAATCGGATTGATTTGTTACCCGTATACCTGGAATTTACTCTGTTATATGTCATGTTATGTGACAGATAGGGGTTATCTATAAGATGTAAACTCTGCCTTTAGTAGCTCAGCTGTTTTGGAAACTCGTTGGAAATAGAATTGCCATAGAGAATATAGATCATCGACTCTTCAGTTATGTGTGATATATGACAAGAGTTTGCATTGGCGGCTGCAGCATTGTGTAGCCTGGGCGGGAGGTGAGCTGTTAGTTGGCTTGGTTTTGGGGGCTGAACAAACAAATGTTTGGTGTCACTTGGACCAACAAAAACATTTCTAAAGGGTAGAGTTTCATATAATACCTCTGGTTTCTAAAGAAAGAATTCTATAGAATTAATCGCTGAGTAAATGAAGCAAAAAGATCACTTAAAGTGCCACCCCCCCACCTGTCGGCCACACGATCTAATCGAGCTCTCTTAATTTTTCGTTGTTGTTTAATAAGCTCGATTTGATTTCTAGACTTGTAATGCCATTATGACGCTTATTGATGGCTTTTTCTTGCCTGGCGCTGACCATTTTGGGCATCTTAACGACATATTGTCGGCTCGTTAGGTTTCTGTTTTTGATTGGCGCTAGCTTCTTAAGCATTTCAAAACATGACCAAAATGTGGTTGCCTGTGTGTTGTCATTAGTTTGTCCACAAGCGAGATGTCAAATGGCAAATGATTTGTGAGACGACGGCCCAGGCATAATGTCTGGGGAGTACTTGAGCAACAATTAGTTTTACATAATCCCCATTTAGGCGTGATCAAGGAAAGTTTTTCTGCAACCGAACAGCAGAATCGTGCGTGGAAAGTGAGTGAGTGTGGTGGATGTGGGTCAGCTGTGTCACGCCTTTTTTTTTGGGCCAATTTGAGATCTTTTAAAAGCCAGCTTACGCTGGCCAGGAACAGTTAGTCAATTGACAGTATGTCTGGCCATTGGAGGTGTCAGTGTCAGCTGGTCTGGTTGGTTTTAGTTCTAAGTGAAAGTTTGGGGGATGTGGCACATTATTTTGCAGCCGCCCCAGGTGATTTTGGTGGCTATTTCCAGGCACAACCATCGGTGGTGTATGGAAATCCGGTAACACCATCGCCGGTGGCGCCCATTCCAGCTACCACAGAGTTTACACTGCCAGAGATATTAGAGAATCGTAGTCTGAAGTATCAGGGACATGGACAGTTTATACCCCTCAATCAACAGTATCTGCCGCCCAACTATGAGAGTCCCAAACCATCGGGGTAGGTGTCTAGAACCACTCTGTTTGGGGAACCGGTTTAACTGAGTCTCTTTTCAAGCGTGGGGTACTATTACCCTGCACCCACCAGCTCCAGTACCACCGCCACTCCCATAGTGGTAGCAGAACCAGGTGATGATCATGAGCTGGAATCTTTACCTGGCTATGATTATCAAGCTCCTGTTTCACCACAGCGACCCTCTACCCCCGCTCCCGTTTATCTACCACCGGCAGAGAGTAATCCTGCACAGCAGTCACTTCGTTTGCGTTTAAAGGATCTGCGTTGTCTTAACTCTGGCTATTTTCGTGCTGTACTTAAACTGGATAGCTTTTTGGGTGCTAATCCCACATTGGACAGTGAACATGATGATGTGCAGGACAAACGCTGCGAATTGAAACTTTCACGCAGTTATCTGCTGCTGGACATAGCCGGTGTGGACTTTGAGAGATGCGGTGTGAGAACTTGTGGACAGGATTTGTGTTTACGTTTGAGATTTCCTCTCATACGAGGCCTGAGAACTGCTGGGGATTCCATATTGACGCTACATTGCACCACGCAGCAGCGGGTGGCGGTGAAGACGCATGCTCTTAAGATGGGAGTGGCCAATGATGTGTGGGTATAGCTGCTCGTCTGATGTTTGCCCCAAACTAAAGTTTTCCTCCTTTTTGCATACCTAAAAGGCAATCCCGCACTGTGGGTAATCATGCCCATGGAGGCAACACCTTTCGCACACATGTGGAGCTATTGAGACGTGGTTCTAATGGTTACACCAGACAACTGGAGAGCCAGGATGCTGTACAGCTGGGTGAAGAGCTGCTGCTACGTGCACAGGTGTTGCCCGGCGATGGTGAGTGGCGGCACCATCAAATTCCCTTAGTTAGCTTCACCTCTGCCTCCTTCCTTCAGGCTGGAACTACACCAAACTCACGGATGTGCAAATGCAGCGCATTTCAGCTAACGGAGAGGTCCTTAATAGTGCTCAATTGATAAGTTCTCGTGGCTGTCTGAACCCCGCCATGCACTCCATTTGCACACATTTGCCCCTAGTGGAACCTCCTTTGGGTCAGCGTTTCCACTTTAAGGCCGTCATGTTTCCGGGTATGCGAAGTGGTGATCTAGTGGTAATGTCACTGCGTATTACAGGCTGTTTGGAGCGTGAGGATTGTCAAGTTAATGTGCAGGATTGTTTGCCTGGTGTAACTCAGCGACGTCGAAGGGATGCTTTGATGGATACGAATGGAAATAATACCGAAATTTCCGAATTGTCGCAGTTAACCTTTAGGGTTATGTTGCCAGAGGGTAAAGAGTTTATGGTAGAAGAACCAAGGCAGTTGGCCAGGTCCATGGCCTTATTTGGTAGTCTGGGATTTGTGGTGCTACTCCTGGGTGTGGCTTTGGTGGCTTTGTATAAGTTTGGTAGGTAGAAATGTTTAAGAAATCTGCTACAATAAATTTGTTGATGTGTTTTATTTCACTTGTTTTAAGTTTGTCTACCCTGGCAGCAGGTTTTATTAACTAAAACTACGTTTCTGACCTTACTTTTCTATGGGAGCTATACTATATAGATGTACGATTTTGACCAAACTTGTTGGCATTATGCAAAAGCCTTACAAACTAACATGTAAGAAGTTTGAAGTTGATTTCTATAAAAAAAAAAAAGTTTTTCTCAATAGAACTTCTTTTTCGAGCAATCATTCGAACTGCAGCTATATGCCATAGTCATCCGATTTGAATAAAACTTTGTAGAATTGTGTGAAAGTATATTAAATTAGTAAATTCAAATTTTAAGAACATTTCCATGAAAAACAAAAAAGTTTTTCTCACTAAGACCCCTTTTCAGACTCTACTTTTCTATGACAGCTATACTATATGCTGGTCTGATTTCGACTAAACTTAGTTAAATCATGGGAATGTATAGCAAACTAAGAAACACAAAGTTTGAAGGCGTTTCCATTGAAAACAAATAAAATTTTCCCACTCAAACCTCTTTTCAGACTCTACTTTTCTACTATATAGATGTCAAATTTCAATCAAACTTAGTTAAATCATGGGAAAGCATAGTAAACTAAGCAATTCAAAATTTGGTGGCGTTTCCATTGAAACACAAAGGTTTTTTTCACTAAACCTAGTTTTTCGACGGATCGTTCCTATGACAGCTATATGCTATAGTCAACTGATTTGAATATATGTTTGTAGAATTGTGTGAAAGCATATTAAATATATAAATGCCAATTTTAAGAACATTTCCATGGAAAACAAAAAAGTTTTTCTCACTAAGACCCCTTTTCAGACTCTACTTTTCTATGACAGCCATACTATACAGATGTTCGATTTCGACCAAACTAAGTGGAATCATTGAAAAGCATAGCAAACTAAGAAATACAAAGTTTGGAGTCGTTTCCATTACAAATAAAAAGTTTTTCTCACCAAGACCCGCTTTCAGAATCTACTTTTCTATGACAGCTATACCATACAGATGTCCAATTTCGACTAAACTTTGTAGAATCATGGAAAAGTTTTCGAAAAAGAGAAATACAAAGTTTGGAGACGTTTCCATTAAAAACAAAAAAGTTTTTCTTACCAAAACTACTTTTCAGAGTCTACTTCTCTATGACAGCTATACCATATAGATGTCCGACTTCGACCAAACTTGGTGGAATCATGGCAAAGTATTCTAAAATAAGAAAAGAAAAAGTTTGAAAGCGTTTCCATTAAAAACAACAAAGTTTTTCTTACTCAAACTAGTTTTTCGACCGATTGTTCCTATGACAGCTATATGCTATAGTTAACCAATCCAACCTGTTACGACAAATGTGCAGCGTAGTTGTACTAAAAGACTTCCTGCTTAGTTTGGTGAAGAAAGCTTTTAAACTGACGGAGGAGATGGCATACAAAACAGACGCACGGACTCAGCTCGTTGTGCTGATCAGGAATATATATACTTTATGCGATCGGAGATGCTTTCTTATATGCATTCCAAACATCTGAACAGTTTTATAGTACCTGCAAGTGTATAAAAAGTGTCAGCCTGTTACAAGTTGGTAACAATTTGCTATTTTGCATTTTAGTTATACACCTAAACACAAGGGCCACATATGTTGGGACACTATTTGCTACTCCAAATCTTTATCAAGCAATGTTTTTGTTGTGAACTTGGTTAACTAGATTGTTTCAGTCTGATTGGTTTTGGTTCTGGTTAAATGCACCGGTGTCACAACGACCTAAGAAGTGATTTTTGGAGTGTTGGCAAGAAAAGTAGTTTTCATTTTATATATTCGTGATGCTTAAACCTTTTTCAGTCACGGATGACGTAGATTTACGCTGGAAACTGTGTGTTTGGTCACGTATAGGTGGTGACACCTTATGACAAGCTCAAATTCATGTCGGGAGTGCAACTCTACTAGAAAATCAAGGCTATCTTAAGTATATTTAAACAGAAAAATTTTAAAAATAAAAACCAATATGTATAAATGTTGAATCTTTACAACTTTCTCTACCATTTTCACCATCGAGTCGGAAGCACCACACCCATCTCCCAACCAAGTAATTATATTAAATTTAAAACTCCATCAGGTGGTCAATCTACGGCGCCAATCTCTCACTTCGCGGCTGTCCAAGCCAAACAAATTGACTTATCGCCCAGTTGAAATCAGTTGAAATCAGCATCGCTTGCAAAATGTTTGCCCATTTTGAGCTTTAAACAGAAATTAGCACTTAATAAAATTTTATTTATGTTCATGTCGCTTGTAATTGGACGGAGAATACTGGCAACAACAACAACAACAACAACAAGCAGATCTCTTCGAAACATGGTCAAACCGTGGTTTTTCACTGATTTCCAAACTGCGCGCGCCTCACAATTCACAAATTGCGTTGGCATTTTTGCACGTTTTCACGCGCGCGTTGAATGAAACTGAACACTTTTTGGCTTTGTTATTTGGTGCAAATTGTTTAGCCATTTCCTATGTTAATTTGTAAGTCTCTGTTGGTTTTTTTTTTTTTTTTATGGGCATTAAATTGGGTAGCCAATTAGTGGCTGACAACGCGATATTCTCTATGGGGGGGCAATGATATCCAGTTTGTTTAATTATTGTCTGGGGTGCAAGAACGGTTCACCCTTTTTTCGCACAGTTGTTGGTTCCAAGCACACATGTTGTTGGCCTTAATTAATAAACCCAACACGTTCGCGGTACGCCAGAGATCTGGCTACATAAGTACTTTGTCTTTGTCAAAATGTTGAGTGCACATAAATTAATGTCTTTTGGTCCCCAACTGGCGCTTAATTTCATGTTTAGTAGACTTGCTCTCCACACACAAACGCACACACAATTTACACTTTTCATTCCGCAGCTCGCACAATTTTTACTTGTCTGCTTAAATTAGCCAACTACTTAGTCCCCAATTTAGCAATGGCTAATAAATATTTATGAATGCACTTCATTTCAGTAAAAAAAAACTCAACGCATTCATTCTATGAATGGGCTGGCCAAGCTCCAAAGGAACATGTAAGTATGTCGATGCGGCTTTTTTTGTTTTTTTTTTTTTGTGGTTTATTTGTCTCTTGATCATTAAGTGATTTAATGGTAGATCAATGGAAGAACACGTTGGGGGAAAGATGTGGAAGTGGTACAGGAATTTCATTGAAAGCGTTTTCGGAAATTTTGATGTGAATCTTGGGAAGGCCCCTTTGGTTAACTAAGCCTAATTGGTGGGGTGGGGTTTAGCTAGTTTTTTAGTTTATTTCAAACCAAAGCTATTTATATCAGGGATGCAAAACACTCGAAAATAAGGACTGGTTCGGTTCAGTGGTTCATACAGTTTCTGAACCGCCGGTTCGGTTCATTACATGGTTTTTGGAGCTAGCAGTGGTTCACAAAGGCACATGAAATATTATGATTGTTGTAGTAATGTGACTTGTCGAACACTTTTGAAATTTAATTCTTATAATCCATTTAAATATTTTTAAAATCCTTAGAAGAATGTGCAATGCTTATTATGTCCAGGAGTCGTCTATAAGTTCCTAGATGAATACTCTCGAAAATTGAGAATGTTTGCTAGAAAAGAATACGTAATATGCATATTAATTATTCTATTTATCGTATCCCTTAAGTTAGGCTCAGAACTGAATCATAGCTTAATCAGCTCAGAAATGAAAGGGGTGGTCCTGAATTCATGACATCATTTTTATGAATTTTAGCCATGGATTTTACTCTGACATGTCCTACTACGTCATGACCTTAGTTGATTTTAGGCATGATTTCAGTCAGAGAACTGAACCGAACCGAACCGTTTTTATTTGTGGTTTTCGGTTCGGTTCAGCAATTCTGAAAGGATGCCGGTTCGGTTCACCGGCTGGAATAAGCGGTTCGGTTCGGCTCAATACCGGTTCGGTTCAGAACCGGTTTGCATCCCTGATTTATATAGCCATCAATTTTGTCTAAGAGCAAATTTCATTAGAGCTTTCTCTACCCTCGTTAACTTATTGATTTTACATGTGAAACTATGAAATATTGGTTTCCTTATTAGTTAGCCTGCTCTTTGATAATCGTTTTGTAGGGAAGTAGTACTTAGATGTTCCCATATTTCACACAAAAGTCTTCTAAGATACACCGCTTCTCCATCTTCCACTGTTTTTGGCTTTCCCAATTTACAACTGCGTTTGCTAATATGAAAAGATATCTGTGAATTGGTCATCAGCTTTTGCATCAGCAATGAGGCTTTCCTCATTTTAGCTATAGGTAATTCCAACATTTTCCTTTCCCTATAAATACCAAAAAGACTGCTTTGCAGCGATTTAGTGTTCTTTTGCCCTAGCTTGCATTATATTGGCTAAGTACACTGTGAAATGTCATTACTTCTTAATACTGCTAGCCAAACATGGGTACGAAAGGCTTGACATTCCCTCATTTTCACCTTCTGACACAGCTGGACACATCTGTAAGGGCTAGCTTCTCTCCTGGAAGCAGTCTGGGCCCATAACCTATTGATTAATTATTTATTTTCAATGTGAAGATGTTCACAGCGATGAATACAATTAATGCACTAAGTTTACATGTAAATAATCTATTATAATAGTTTGCTTGCTTGCCAAATGTATAATTATTCCCAACAGTTACCCCTCGCTTAAGTTTTTTGCCTCAGAGGTGCATAGTCCTGGATTGATTGCTTAAAAGAAATGGCCTTAACACCTTAGAAACTTTTCATTGAGGCAGAAATCTGAAGCCTGGCAGCTGTCTTCGAAAAATCTCTTCCAAATAATCTCGATTTGTGTCAGAGCCTAGGCGTAAATGATAAACACTTTGGCAGGCATTAGCGTACGCAGGATTTTTAGAAGGAGGCTCTTAAGAATATTCTTTCTTTATACTCTTCCTAGTTAGATTAGATTTATACGGTGAAGCAAACTTCATACAGCAACTACATCAGCAATTTGTATAAAAATATGTTGAAATTGTCCAGATGTTTGCAACGCATATCATATCTGACCGTCAATACCCACTACCCCCTCTCCTCCCAAATCCCCAACTCCTTACCAGGCATCACAATGGGCCAAAAGGCCTCTGGGTGAACTCGGCCTCCGCCGAGCAGCCTATTTAACCTAACCTAACCTTGTAACGCATAGAAGGAAGCATTTGCGACCACATAAAGTATATATATTCTTGATCAGCATGACTAACTGAGTCCGTCCATGTGTTTCTATGCTTACTTCTCTGTCAGTTTTAAAGCTATCGCGACCAAACTTTGCACAAAGTCTTCTGGGACAAATACGCTGCACATTTGTCAAAACCGGCCGGATCGGATGACTATAACATATAGCTGCCATAGGCACGATCGGTCGAAAAACTAGTTCTGGTATGAAAAACTTTTTTGTTTTTAATGCAAACGTCTCCAAACTCCGTGTTTACTAGTTTTCAATGCTTTTCCATAATTCTGCCAAATTTGGTCGAAATCGGACATCTATATAGTATAGCTGCCATAGAAAAGTAAGGTTAGAAAAATAGTCCTAGTAGGAAAAACTTTTTTGTTTTCAATGTAAACCTCTTTAAAATCAGCATATATTTATTTTATAAGCTTTTAAACAATTCTCCAAAGTTTTGTCAAAATCGGATGACTATAGGTTATAGCTGTCATATGAATGATCGGTCGAGAAACTAGTTTTAGTGAGAAAAACTGTTTGGTTCTCAATGGAAACGCCTTCAAACTTTGTAATCCTTAGTTTGCCATGCATTCCCATGATTCCATTAAGTTTGGTCGAAATCGGACATCTATATGGTATAACTGTCATAGAAGAGTAGAGTCTGAAAAGTAGTCTTAGTGAGAAAAACTTGTTTGTTTAACTTTCTTTAACTTTAACTTTCCTCTATTTTTACAGCTTTACCTAATTCTTTGCATAATCCTCCCATTGACTCTTTCGCCTTTGCTCTTCATCTATCCCAAAACACATGTCATTAATGTGTAAGTACGTATGTTTGTTTGTAGATCAGCTGCGCTTAACCAACCCCCCCCCCCCCCGCCCTGGAACATATTTGCAATTTGCAATTAACGGAGCCCGCCCTCTTCAACTCTCATGTCACGTTCGATTTGAATGACGCAAATTGGTTGAGTGAGTCGCCGCTGGCAAAGGCAAAAAAAACAAAACAAAAAAAAGAGAAAAACTAAAGTGCAAAAAGTGCAAATTCAACAGTTAATGATCTAAACAATGTTTGCCCACCTGTGCAGGCAGGCAGGCAGTGTAAATTTCAAACAGAAGCGTTTGCAACTCAGACATTTTCTCATTTGACAGTGGACGAACCGCAAAACTGTGGTTCAGCTTATCAAATGTGCAATTAAATGTTCAATTTGATTAACCAATCACAAACCGAAAGTCAAATTGCTCGAATTGTTTGCCATGCTTTCCGAAACGGAGTGAAATAAATAAATTGGCATTCCAATGTGAAGTCCGTGTGTCTCCCTGTCGCTGTCTTAGGCACCCGCAGCGCCAAAGCCCGAGTACCATAGTTGATTTGGCCAGTTGATTGGGTATAAATGAAAAATAATGGTCATAAAACCAGTAGGCAGCTGATTATATTTAACTCGAATATCGTTCATACGACCCATGGTACAGCCGTTGCGTCTGCGTCTGCGTAACTGTCAACTGTTGTAAAAAATCAATAACACAAATGTTAACATGCTTAAAATGCTAAAAACGCATAAGCGACTCGAAAATCTCGCACAACAACAATCCGCACAGCCAATAAAAAAGACAAACAAAAATGTGTGGAAAATGTTTAAGGCAAACACGGTAAAAACGGAGAGCCAATCGAAAAAACGTTGACACTTTTGGTTAATAAAATTTCCTAATGAGTTTTGTGCAGGCGTTGATGTTTGATCAATAATATAGATTGTTGTGGCCAATGGCAAGGCAATGCAATGCAGCGCAGCTGTGAACACAATTGGAGAATTATTAAAAACTTAATTCAAAACTGTAGGTGCCAATTATGTTGACTGTTTAAAGGTCAGAATGGTGCCCAGAGGTATTATTAAGCATACAAAAAACAACTTAAAACACGTGAGGGAAGCGAATGCATAGCATAAAATAATGATACAATCAATGCTGCAAACCTTTAAAATTATCCATGAGGTTCGGTCCATTGTAAAATCCAAGGTTCGGTTCGCGGACCGGTTCTTGGAACCCCTGAACCCAAGGTTCCGGTTCGAACCTTGATTCGCTTGCACATAGAAGAATAGTTTGACTTTTGAATCATAAATACGTTTAAAATAAAACATATTTACCTTTTATCCATATGCTTAATCATAATTACTTAATTTTTTTTCAATTATCAACTTTTAGAATCGACTTAGTTTAGGTTAATTGGCACTATATCTTCCAGGAGCTGTTCATCTATACTGGCTCTTAACTGCTCGTTAAACTGATACCTGAGTTGCTGGTACAACTAGTATAGTAAAAGGAATATTTTATAAGCTTTTGTTATTTTGACCTTACCAAAATGTTGAAACATTTGTCGATGGATGTAATCTTGGACGATTTTTTAAAGGAATCTATAACATCATTCACAGATTTTATATATTTTTGATATTTGCTTCTCCACTTCGCAATCAGACTTTGAGTCATTGTTTTGTCGAATTTTGAAAACTCTCATTAAGCATATTAAATTGGTGAACCGAACCTCATTTTTCGAATAAGTGGTCCGGTTCGGGTTCAGGTTCAGGTTCGAGGAGTGAAAAATGTAAGACGCCTGGTTCATGGTCCAGGTTCGCGAACCCCAAAAAAAATTCGAACCGAACCGGTTCTCAGGGGTTCGGGTTCGCACCGGTTTGCAGCCTTGGATACAATGAATATCAAATTGATATTTATGAGAATATGAAGATACAAATGATATTTCATAATGTCATTTTGTTACCAAAAATAGAAAATATATTGGGGAAATGACAACTTGCACTTAACTCTTGTTGACTTGTTTGGCTAAGGTTTAATTTCTCATCTTCTACATAGCAGCTATGTGTTGGATAAACTCAGACTTTGCTCTATTATTTGTAGGTTTATGTGACAGTTAGCTCTATGCAGTAGTTTACAAAACGGCTCTCAGTATTCTAAATATTTTCAGAGAATCAGAAGCCAACAAATTAATAATAATTTGTACTATTTTATTCACATTACCTCTACCAAAGATTTATAGATATTTTAGATGACGTAGCTAACATGGGCTTCTAATTTCTGATCTGATCCTCTTGCGTCATCTCTAAATATCTATATATCTTTGATATAACTCTGTTAGTGTTTTACCAATGATTTATAGATATTATAGATGACGCATCTAAAAGAAAACACGACATTGGCTGCCAATTTTCGATTTGTTCCACATGCGTCATCTTTAACATCTATAAATCTTTGCATCTACTTAAACTGGGGTTCAAAACTCAGAATCTCTTGGAATAACGTCTTATTGTATCTTACATTTAACTTTTTCTCTGTGTGCTTTCAATTGATTTGGCTACAAACACTTCTGACAAGTACAACAAATGTTCCTTTAAAGTGCTGTAAAACAATCTGCCTTTGTAACTGCTTAGCCAAACTCCAGACTCTACACTAAATACACAATTTCTGAACAAACAGGAGAATATTAAGCAGAAAATATTGCTGTGAAATAGGTATATGTGCAATAACATGTAAAATTGAAGGTTACTTATTTAACAAGCAATCAAAATATCAGTTGAAAAAGCTATGTGTAAAGCTAAGTGCTCTCTGTAGGTAGGTAGTTCCGGCTGACCCCAGATGGGGTCACACATAGACCTAAGGGTCCTTAATGAGGCCGGGTAATAATTTAAGGTAATTTATTTAACAAGAAAACAAAATATCAGTTGCAAAAGATATGTTTTGAGACGTCGAAGTCTTTGATATTACCAAAGATTCATAGATATAGATATAGATATCTATAAATCTTTAGATATATAAATCTTTGATATTACTCATACGCATTGGAGCCTTTTATATTTATATATATTTCAGTAGCTATCGTTGATTTCAAACAAAATCGTTTCAAACTTTTAAAAGGAAACTTAACTTTGTCTAGGCCTTACTTTGTGCACCCTTGCAACACGTTCGTCTTCCCAAAACTACTTTTCGGACCTTACTTTTCTATGCCAGCTATACTATATAAATGTCCGATTTCAACCAAACTTGTTGGAATCCTGCAAAAGCCTAACAAACGAACATGTAAGAAATTTGGAATCGATATCATTTAAAACAAAAAAGTTTTTCTCAGTAGAACTTGTTTTTTGATCAATCATTCGTACTGCAGCTATACGCTATAGTCATCCGATTTGAACAAAACTTTGTAGAATTGTGTAAAAGCATTTTAAATAATTAAATTGAAATTTTAAGCACATTTCCATTGAAAACAAAAAAGATTTTCTCACTGAGACTACTTTTCAGACGCTACATTTCTATGACAGCTATAGTATATGGTGGTACGATTTCAACCAAACTTTGTGGAATGGTGGGAATGTATTCCAAAATAGGAAGTATAAAGTTTGAAAGCGATTCCACTGAAAACAAAAAAGTTTTTCTCATTAAAACCCCTTTTCTGACTTTACTATTCTATGACAGCTATACTATATAGATGTCCGATATGGACCAAACTTAGTAATCAAACTTAGCAAATCAGTAGTAAAAATTCTCAAAATTGCATCAATTACACTAAGCAACAAGGGCTAATGATTTTATATGATGTTCGTGTGCAGAACACGAATCTGTTTTCGGAAATGGTCCATCTGGTTTGATTTTGAGTAATTTGAGATTAAAGTCGCTTGAAATTTATATTATTATTCCGTTTAGGCTTGTTTTTAGGGTAAACCTGTTCGTTTAACTGGACTCTCTTTGAGATTATTGTAAAGCACTATTTCTTAGCTTTCAAATAAACTCTTTCAAATATTTCTAAGATTTTTTTAAAGCGAAATAAAGTGAAAATATCTAAATTTGTACCTCCCAAAAGTATGCAAATCACTTTATTTCAATACAAATGATTAGCCAATCATTTGGCGTAGCATATTTTTGGGCAGTAGACAATATAATAATTTTGTACATACTTTCAAAATGCTATATCTTCCGTTAAAAAAATCGCAAAAATAGTTGTGATGGTTTGTTTTAAAGGTAAGAAGTTAAATTTTACAATCAAATCAAAGAATGTAAAAGTACTCCACAAAAAGCAACTAAAAGGAGTTACAATAGGCATTTTAAGCAACACTAAGTACAAAATATTATAAATCTGAGACTACCGATTAGTGTTCATCAACAACTAGCCGTTTAAAATATTGAAAAAATTAAAATAGAAATGGTTTCTAATGTTTTCTAATGAGTGTGAGTAATATTAGAAATTTATGTCTAAACTAATGCTGATAAATCACAAAAAAAAAAGCACAAAAGACTGCCTGTTCTGATCATAGACAGCTTTTCCAGATTTTGCCATGATTCCAATGAATCGCTATCACAAAGAGTCGCCGCATTTCTACAGTCTTTATTTAGTAACCGAATGCCGGCAAAAAACAACAACAACAACAAAAAAACAATAGAAAAAATATCATTAAATAGCAAAATCAATTAGATTCTGTTTCTGTCGCCTGCTTGGGGTGTGGGTGCGAGTCTGGAATGCTGCTGACGTTGGCGCTAAGCCACAACCAAAAAAAAAAAAAAAAAAAACAAACCACAAACAGAAGTGAAATTTAATTAAATTAAATTTTGCGTTGGCCTTTCTGTACCGCCCCACGCATAGCACACAGTTGAGTGCGTTCGTTCAACTCCTGAGCAATGATAGGGGGAGGGAGTGCAATTAGCAAAGGCCACTCCAAACTTTACTTATCTGCCGAACCCATTGATACGGATGTGTGGGGCTTTTATCTTTGATTGTGTTGATAATGTATTTTGTGTAATTGTTGTTGTTGTTGATAAACTGTGGCTGAGCTGCTTGGCAATGGTTTAATTATTAATGCATGAAGCGTTGTCATTCGTTTGTTTTTTTTGAATGTGGGTGGAGGTGTACAAAATTATATATTCACGGTCACACATAAAACAATAAAAAAACACAAAATAAACCAACCGATAAATGTTTAACGGAAGTAAATAAGAGTAAATGGTAGTTGCGCAGAGGTTGTACCGCACGCGTCGAGAGTTAAAATTGAAATGAGGCCCAGCGCGCCAACCGGGTGCAATCGTTATCGATTAATTTAAAGGGTATGACCGTGGTGTGCGAAAAATACACCAAAAATAGTGTTAAAGCAAGTTGGTGTCACTTTTTGCGTTTACCCACACTGATTGCGCGACCCACTCACGCCAACCACTATCGATATGTCGATCTATCGAGGTGCCTGTGTATCGATTTGTCTTTCTATCGCTGTGTCTTTCTATCGCTGTGCCCATCGTCTGGATGGTCAATATGAGTTTGCAGAAGCAGAAACCGTTCCTGGCCGGCGGCGGAGGCGTAGTTATCAACAAAATACCCGCCGTTATCAAGCCCAGCATGAAGCGCGCCGTCACCGCCCATCCCACCACCCTAGGACGTAAGTAGAGCTGGAGAAGATCGAACTACTGACAGACTCCTTCTTGCCCACCTCCAGCTCCTTTGGTTAAGACGCCCAGGTACGTGCTGCAGTCCGGCAATGCCGCTGCGCTGTCCTGGCAAACGTCTACGCCCATTAAGAAGGAATCCTTGGGCATGGCCATTAGCTCGCTGCCGCCCAACACCATCATCAAGGCCACCACCCGGGCTCCGCTGGTGGCCGCCAGCGGCTTCGCTAGTGCCACTCCCACTGTGGTGGCCGATGCACGCGTCTCCTCGGCCGTGCGTCAGGCGGTGTTCATTAAGCGTGAACTGCCCCAACGGAGCAGTAGCATGCGCAGCCTTAATCTGGGATTGATTGAGAATGCGCCTCTGCTCTACTTGGGCATTGCCAGTGAGCATTTGACCATACTAAAGCGTCACATCTGCCGGAATGCCAATGTCACGCATTTGGACTGCTGCATCACCTTGAGAAAGCTGCGTCAGAACGAACCCTTTGCCCTGCTGGCAGAATACTTCGAGCTTAGCGAAACGGATGTGGAGGAGACATTTAAGCGCACTTTGCTGAAGTTGGCCCGCTGCTTGCGTCCCCTGATTTGTTGGCCAAATGCCAGACACTACTATGAAAGATTAAAGCATACTCCCTTGGACTATAGAGCGAATCTGCTGCATGTGCGCTCCATGATTGAATGCGTGGAGACGGACCTGAGGGAGGATTTGAATTTCAACTGTCCCAGCTATAAATTCATATTCTGCCTCAATACAAACGGTGCGTAGGCAAGTCCTTACACGTGTGGAGCATTTTTTAAGCTGCCTCTTACTTCCCAGGCATCATCAGCTACATCTCCCCCGCATTTCCCGGCGATTGTGATGATTTGCAGCTGTTTGAGGCAACCAATTTCAAAGATATCATACCTGAATATTTAACGCTGTGCGCGGAGCCAGGCAAAGCGGTGCCACGCTGTAGGAAACCACCGCTAGACGATTCCTTTAATTCGGATGATGAGGACTTGCTGCCGCTCGATGAGCGTAGGCCGTCTTTAAGCAAATACGAGGCTCAACGTTTAACCGGAGAGTTGGCCAATCAGCAATCTCTGACCGTAATCGATGGTGTCCTTACTTCGAAACGTGCTCCCGCCATGCAATTGCCTACGCTACGTGTGCAGGAGCCAGCCTGTCGTGTACAAATTAGGGATATGATTGGCATTTTGAGAGAGTTTAAAATGCTGGAGCATAGCTCGATACAGAACAAAGCAATGCTGGGCTATCTCAATGAAATGCTCATTGTGGCAGCCGCCTTGTGCAATCTAAAGAAACAAGAACTTTAGACCTGGGTGTAGTAGCTCTTAGGGTTAAGCAGGAGAATGAGTCTGTTTTAAGACTAAAAGATTTCAATTGTAGACTTATGATTAAAATGTATAAAAACTGTTTTTAATAGATAGGTAAAGAGAAGGAGTTAATTTGATTTATTTTAAGGATTCCTTGGGGAATATAGAATACTATAACTTGGGTTTCCTTTGGCCCACGGAGGATAGCTCACTGCATCAGGCACAACTGTAATCAATTTAGGACAGGACAGAGTACAAAATGAGCTTAATCAACTTAGCCGGGAAAGGAATGAAGAACTCTTTGTAGAAAACCAGTATGTACCAATTGAGTTGACCCCAAGAGCTGAAATTTGTATAAAATCTTTGTTTTGGCAAGTATTTTGATTTAAGAATATGAGAAAATGAGACACCTAAGTGGGCCCTACTCTACTACTATGTAGGAAACCCTCAATTTTACGATTTAGAAAATTTTTGATATAAGAAACAGTTTATTCAGACCACAGATGAACCATTTACTTCATATTTTCGGTAGGCTCAGACTGTAAGAGAGTCAACATTTATGGTTCTTACTGTTAAATATTCCCTAGAAAAACGATTTGCAAATACTCGGAATATTAATGTGTCTCGCTCAGACGAAAAGTAATTGGAAACCCAAAGTAGTTAATCCACTGCGCTACCCTCTATTGACCGTTGCAACGTTAACGCTTTGTATACCCTTGCAAAGGGTATTATAATTTTGACCAGAAGTTTGCAACGCATAGAAATATTCATTTCCGACCCCTTAAACCATATATATTCTTGATCAGAGCGACGAGCTGAGTCGGTTGAGCTTTGTTCGTCCTTCAGTCTGTTTCTACGCGAACTAGTCTCTCAGTTTTAAAGCTATCGAACTGAAATTTTGCACAGAGTCTTCTTTTTGCTGCACACTACTAATATGTCGGAACCGACCAGATCGGTTGACTATATCATATAGCCCCCATAGCAACAATCTGTCGGAATACTAGTTTTAGTATGAAAAACTTTTTTCTTTTCAATGGAAACGTCTCCAAACTTTGTAGTCGTAGGTTTCTAGGTTTTTTTTATAGTTCTACCAAGTTTTATTAAAATCGGACCACTATATGGTATAGCTGCCATACAAAAGATAGGTCTGAAAAACAGTTTTAGTTTTAAAACTTTTTGTATTTGTTTGTTTCACCTGCTTTTACATAATTTTACAAATTTTTGGCCAAATCGATTGACTATATCTCATAGCTCCCATGGAAACAATCGGTCGGAAAACTAGTTTTAATATGAAAAACTTTTTTCTTTTCAATGGAAACGTCTCCAAACTTTGTAGTCGTAGGTTTTCTATGTCCTTTTATAATTCTACCAAGTTTTGTTAAAATCGGACCACTAAATGGTATTGCTGCCATACAAAAGATAGGTCTGAAAAACAGTTTTAATTAAAAAAAACCTTTTTTGTTTTTAATGGCAGCATCCTACAATTTTGTATTTCTTTGTTTCACGTGCTTTTACATAATTTTACAAATTTTTGGCCAAATCGGATGACTATATCTCATAGCTCCCATGGGAACAATCGGTCGGAAAACTAGTTTTAGTATGAAAAACTATTTTCTTTTCAATGGAATCGTCTCCAAACTTTGTAGTCGTAGGTTTCTAGGTTTTTTTTATAGTTCTACCAAGTTTTATTAAAATCGGACCACTATATGGTATAGCTGCCATACAAAAGATAGGTCTGAAAAACAGTCTTAGTTAAAAAAACTTTTTTATTTTTAATGTTAGCATCCTGCAATTTTACATTTGTTTGTTTCACCTGCTTTTACATAATTTTACAAATTTTTGGCCAAATCGGTTAACTATATCATATAGCTCCCATAGGAACAATCGGTCGGAAAATGGAAAAAATAATATTTTTTTGGAAAATTTTTGAAGCGAGCACTTGCAAGGGTATAAAAACTTCGGCACACGCGAAGTTAGCTTAGCTTTCTCACTTATTTTATTAAATATTTGGTTATTCTCCGCCATCAACCACTCCTCCTCATTTCTAAGCAAAACTTTTTGTATTTTGTTTAAACAGCTGCCAACTAATTCCGCTCGCTCGAATGTTAATTAAACCTTTTGGAAAAATAAAAAACACATGTTAAGTGTTTCTCTTTATTTCAAATATTTTGCTTTATTTACTGAGAGAAAAATATGCAAAAAAAAACCTAAATACAAATTCAACGAAAGTTTTTTTGTTTTTAATGTAAAATTTTGAAATTTTGCCCATTTGTGAAGCGGCATACAGATACAAATATGCAATTTGTACAGTTGATAAGATGATTCTTTTTCGTGGTTCGCTTAATAATTAAAAACTTGCTTAGTTAATAAGTGACTTTTGCGTACTAAAATTATGTATGTAGGTTGTATGTATGACCAATTTTTGTATATAGAAAGAAAAAAAAAACTCCTTCCCTCTTGACATAGAATTTGTGGTGTTGGTTCCTTTCTCTGTGTAAAATAATAACAAGTACGGGGCTTTGGAGTTGGTTCGTTTAGTTCCTAGAGAGAGCTTTTTTAATGAAAAGACAGAGTTGGGTGGAAAAAAGTGAATCCTGGTTCAATTTTCAAAGCTTTTTGTATGATTCTTCTCTTTGTTTCTTACTGCATGGCCATAAGCTAGCTGTGGGCATTGCTAATAAATATTTTACTACTAAATTTAAGCTTCATTTAAACTACTTTCCATCAATTTGTTTAACCAGTTCTAGTTGAGGCACCTTCTAGCCGCTAAATGAACCAACTCTAAAGTGTTTTAAGGGTGTGTGTGTGTGTGTGTGTGCTTAGTACTTCTACTCAAAGTTTTTGTATAATTTCGAATTTCTTTTTAAGATCCACACTCTCATTCTTGGGATCATACTTCTTCTTGGAGGCCAATTTTGCTCTCATCTCGGCAACGGTCAATGGCAAATTCAAACTTCCTGCTTTATTGATAACCGGAGTAACGGCTGGTGTACTGACCATACTGCCATTACTTCCATGGGTATTACCATTTGTGCTGCTATACACATTCCCATTGTTCTCCTTGGTGGCCATGGTGGCCGAAGGCGGTGGCGGTGGTGTGGCCATCAGTGTGTTATTATTGTTGATGGGTTTGCTGCCACCATTTTGTGGAGAAACTGGTGCTGGCATCGCTGGCATGGCTCTGTCCACCACATCCATATCGTTGGCATTCATGGTGCTGCCACTCTGAATGCTGCTGGCATTCGATGACCTTTTGGTACTGACCATGCTAATGCTACTGATATTGGCACTGGCTCCGGGCATCTCCTGTTTGGTACCCTCATAGCCCGGTGATCGATTGCCATTGCTGAGGGCCGTGGGTGATGCGGGTATCTCTAGGGCTTTGCCATCCACATCGATGAGCAGCAATCGCACTTCATTCGCTATGGCCTTGATGCGAGCCACCACCTGTTTGTGTGTCTCATTGCCAATGGATACGCCATTGACCTCCAGTATGCGATCCCCCTCCTTGAGGCCCGCCGCCTCGGATGGTGAATTGGCATCCACTTTGCCTATAAATTGTCCCGGTTTCACCTTCTCCGAATGCAAGTTGAAGCCATAGCCATCAAAATCGGGTCGTTTAACTATGTGACATGTTTTTGTCACGCCCGGCGGCAATGTGGGCGGTGTGGGCGTTTTGGGTGTGGTGGGCGAGGACATGTTGTTTGTGGCTGTGAGAGGAAGAGGAATATAAATTAGTAATTGAATTTTATTTTGGCGGAAGTACGAACTTTGCTTTCGGTTAACTCTTCTCATTGCAGTGGCGATATCAAAATAAATTCTCTAAAAATTGTTTCCATTGCCATTGCTATTCCATTTTGTTATCCTAGATAAACAGACCAAAATGGGGTATATTCGTTGCAAAAAGCCCAACAAGCGCTTTCTAAAGATTCTTGAGAATTTTTCTAGTATTTTCTGAGAGTACTAAATACTTGCAAAATAAAGTACAAAGTACAGTTTTTAAAGTAGAGCCAGTCCATATTTTAAGATTTTATAGCTGTGTGAGAATAAAGCGACTTAAACCAACTCTGACCTGTCCTCATCGACCGCTGTTGTTCGCTCTCTTGTTCCAAGTCTGCGCTCGGCTCAAGTCTGTGTGAATTGCGAAGTTTCTTCGGTCCCTGGGGGCCAGGCATGAACATCGCTACACCAGAGCTTTCTTTCAAAAAAGGTCTGTTATTATTAAAACGTCAAACTCGCTGTAACTTAAGACCTTTAGCTCAATAATATTGAACAGATTTGCGAAAGTTCGGGTATAAAGTCCTTTTGTTTATTGTTTTTTAAATATGAAAGTTAACTTTCCAATTAAAAAATGAAGATTTACACATAATTCTTAAACTAAATGCTCTTTGATCTATAAATAAATCAATTCTCAAGGCTTTTTCCTAACCGTTGACTATAAAATCATACTAAAGTTATTAGTAAATAGAAATGTAAGGTTTAAAAGATAATTATCCGGCTCGAAGGACCAAATTGCAGCATTGCAATGCATTGTGGCGGCTTTGAAAAATTGTAGAAAGACTCTACATATAGCTTTACTCTACATTCATCATCGAATTAGTGAATTAATGCAGTTGATATCGTATAAAATAGTATTTTGTTTATATAAAATACGAAAGGTTTCACAAAGAGCAGCCAAGGTAGTTAAAATTGGCAAACTATTGCAAAGTATAAGCTTAATGATTAATACTAGGCAACAAGGATCAGCATACTAAAGGGTTGGTAGAGATATCAGAACATTTTTTCCTCTGCTGGAAACGAATTTGTTTTCGAAAACGGTACATCCCGTCTGGATTTTGTATAATTTGAGTCTGAACTTACTTAAAATGCAGTTTTAATAGTGAAGAACCATTTTCAAACACAGTTGTGTGTTTAGCTCACGAAACTCATCAAAATATACCAACTAACCCTATTTATTATGTGAAAAAAGTCTGATTTTGTTTCCGTTTTGAATTGCTAGAAATGTAACTTCTTTAAATAACTGTTAAAAATGTAGGTAAAGCCTAAGAGACCCTTCGCTTACTTACTTTGATCGATAATAGTTTTAAATGTTAACAAAGACTTCTATAGAAAATCGCACAGAGCAACTTTTATCGATAAATTTTAGAAATAAAACCAAAGCCCTATGATAAATGATTTCACAGAGTATCTTTATTAGATAATTCCTTCGATGAATTATTGCTTAGAGTAAATTCTTTTCATAACAGCTAAAAAAGTGATATAAAAAGCCTGAGAAGCCCTTCGATAAAATATCGATATTAGTAAATTTGTTCGATAATTGTTAAAAATGGTAATAAAAACCAGAGATGCGCTTAGATAAACTATTGTTCATAGTAAGTCAAATTGATAGTTGTTTAAAATGTAAAGAAAAGCCTTCGATAAATCGTTCGATAACTGTTTAGAATGTTAATAAAGCCTGAACCTCATGCGAAATATCACTTGTAGTAGCACTGTTAAGAATATATATAAATGCTGAAAAGAACTGCGATAAAATATTGTGCATAGTAGCTTTTATGTGTACTTAACTTACTATTTTTCGAAAAGCATAACTTCTTTCGATAACTGTTAAGAATGTAAAATAATTCTGAAAGGCCTTCCCGATAAAATATGGTTAAATGTATCTTTTTACTTTCTAATTTTTTGAAAAAGTTATCGAGCAGAATAACAGTTTTCGATAACAGTTGAAAATATAATGTGAAGCCTTAAAGTACCTCTGATACATTTTGGCAGGGAGTAACTCCCATCGATTATGGTAAAGACAGAGAGACCCCTACGATAAATTACCTCACTTAATAAGTTGCATTGTTAATAACTGTCTGGGAAGTATATAAAGCCTGAGCCTAAGCTGAATAGCGTTGAAATAATACATTAATTAACTCTCTTACAAATTCCACAAACTTGAAGTTTCTACCATTTACAGGGTAACTTCCTAACGACACAATTTCAGTATATGCGCGTTTCCCATTTATGTGTATTTTTTTCTTTCTTTTTAAACATTTGCTGATAAAATTCAAAAGATTTTGTAATGAGCTTTTTGTTTCTGCCATCTTGTGCCTCACTTCCCCGCACCCCTCCCCATTTTGCAGTCAACTTTGTCAATGGAGCAAAACACGCTCTAATTGAAATACCAAAGAAGTTTGCGGTACATACATACAAATGTAACTCTCGATCATGAAAAGGGGGGGGGGGGGTCAATAAACGTGTGCCATAAGAAATGATAGCCTTATCAGTAGCCCTTTTATGGTCACCAAATGACCCACATTCCTCGCCAGTTCCATTTGGGCAGTTCACCTTACGCCGATCTCTACGTGTTTGACCACACAAAACTTGAAGTGTCGTTTATCTGCTAAGTACTATTTTATTATTGTTTACTATATTTAATGTTTTTTATGGTCGTGCTTAAGTATAATTTGTGGGTTTGGTTGCTCCACTTTGTGAGGTAAATAGAAATTCCACAGGCATGTGTTCATGGGTAAAAAAAAAAAAAAGGTTTTCAGTTCTCATAACTTGCGATTACCTTCCCCAAACGACCCTGAACTTTGGGAAATTAATGGCATTTCAAAAATATTACTCATCAGTTTCAAGAAAAACGCCTTTAAAGATTTATGAGAATTAGCATTAGGTATTTTTGTTGTTCGCCAAGATGAGCTCGACCTTGTGTGTGTGTGCGGGGGGGCTCCCAAAACCAGCTTCAGCTACAATTGTAAGTGATTTTTAATTCTACCAACCAAAGTAAACAATGAGACGCAGCAGCAGCAGCAACAACAACAACAACAAATTCAACAATAACAATAAAAATAATAATAATAATTGTTTAATACCTCGCATGTCTATGTGGGTTTATATAGAAGTAGTACTCGTTTATTTTTTCTATTAGGAAGCGGAACTGACATTTGAAAGAACGTCACAAAGTGACAAAGAAACAAATATTTATTAATAATGGACGGAAATTGATAATAATGGCATGGCAATATACAACATATAGAATTGCAATTAAAACTAATTAATATTCATGCCAAAATTTGTAAGAGATTTTTGTTTAAGAAAATGTTTACAGAAAGCTAAGCTAACTTCGTCTGTGCCGAAGTTTTTATACCCTCGCTAAAATATTTTCACAAAAAAATACTCTTTTTCCCATTTTCCGACCGATTGTTCCTATGGGAGCTATATGATATAGTCATCCGATTTGGCCAAAAATTTGCAAAATTATGTGAAAGCAAGTGAAACACAAAAATACAAAATTGCAGGATGCTACCATTAAAAACAAAAAAGTTTTTCTAACTAAAACTGTTTTTCAGACCTATCTTTTGTATGGCAGCTATGCCATATAGTTGTCCGATTTTAATAAGACTTGGTAGAATTATAAAAAGACATAGAAAACCTACGATTACAAAGTTTGGAGACGTGTTCATTGAAGAGAAAAAAGTTTTTCTCACTAAAACTAGTTTTCCGACCGATTTTTCGTATGGGAGCTATATGATATAGTTAACCGATGTGGCCAAAATTTTTTAAAATTATGTGAAAGCAGGTGAAACAAACAAATGCAAATTTGCAGGATGCTACCATTAAAAACAAAAAAGTTTTTCTAACTAAAACTGTTTTTCAGACCTATCTTTTGTATGACAGCTATACCATATAGTGGTCCGGTTTTAATAAAACTTGGTAGAATTATAAAAAAAATATAGAAAACCTACGACTACAAAGTTTGGAAACGTTTCCATTGAAAAGAAAAAAGTTTTTCTCATTAAAACTAGTTTTCCGACCGATTGTTCCTATGGGAGCTATGAGATATAGTCAACCGATTTGGCCAAAAATTTGTAAAATTATGTAAAAGCAGGTGAAACAAACAAATGCAAAATTGCAGGATGCTCCATTAAAGAAAAAACAGTTTTTCTAACTAAAACTATTTTTCAGACCTATCTTTTGTATGGCAGCTATACCATATAGTGGTCCGATTTTAACAAAACTTGGTAGAATTATAAAAAGACATAAAAAAACCTACGACTACAAAGTTTGGAGACGTTTCCATTGCAAAGAAAAAAGTTTTTCTCACTAAAACTAGTTTTCCGACCGATTTTTCGTATGGGAGCTATATGATATAGTTAACCGATGTGGCCAAAATTTTTTAAAATTATGTGAAAGCAGGTGAAACAAACAAATGCAAATTTGCAGGATGCTACCATTAAAAACAAAAAAGTTTTTCTAACTAAAACTGTTTTTCAGACCTATCTTTTGTATGACAGCTATACCATATAGTGGTCCGGTTTTAATAAAACTTGGTAGAATTATAAAAAAAATATAGAAAACCTACGACTACAAAGTTTGGAAACGTTTCCATTGAAAAGAAAAAAGTTTTTCTCATTAAAACTAGTTTTCCGACCGATTGTTCCTATGGGAGCTATGAGATATAGTCAACCGATTTGGCCAAAAATTTTTAAAATTATGTAAAAGCAGGTGAAACAAACAAATACAAAATTGCAGAATGCTACCATTAAAAACAAAACAGTTTTTCTAACTAAAACTGTTTTTCAGACCTATCTTTTGTATGACAGCTATACCATTTAGTGGTCCGATTTTAATAAAACTTGGTAGAACTATAAAAAAAACCTAGAAACCTACGACTACAAAGTTTGGAGACGTTTCCATTGCAAAGAAAAAAGTTTTTCATACTAAAACTAGTTTTCCGACCGATTGTTGCTATGGGGGCTATATGATATAGTCAACCGATCTGGTCGGTTCCGACATATTAGTAGTGTGCAGCAAAAAGAAGACTCTGTACAGACGGACAAAGCTCGAATCGACTCAGCTCGTCACGCTGATCAAAAATATATATAGGTTATGGGGTCAGAAACAAATATTTCTTTGCGTTGCAAATTATAATACCCTTTGCAAGGGTATAAAAAAGAAACTACTCACAGTGTTATGAGTATTATATAAAAATATAATAAATAAATGCTCCTTTTGGTAGCCTGGGAAGAGCTCTTCACTTTCCCTTACATTTCCCCAAACTTTGTTTAAATTATCAATTAATTTTTCTAAACATCTTCCACTGTCCCCCATCTTGTCACCAAAATCTCTGTTTTTAAATGATTCACTCACTTAGCACCAAGTCGTCACATTTCTCACCAAATTTTAGTTTATTTTGTCGAGCTTCTTTTTTGTGACATTTACCCAACTAATCCCCCGACAAATAGATTTTAAATGAACGAGGAAACCTCAGTAAATTGTTTAGAATTCTTATCTGAAAGTTTGTGTGTTGTGTGCCTCTTATCAAATTCCATTTGCATAGTACTTTGTGCTGGAAATTATTGTTGTTTTTAGTGCAAAAATTAATTTTGAACTTTACTTAGAAATATGCCGCAGTTTCCGTTTTGGGAGATCTTGGCAAGTTTAGTTTTGAACAATAGAGTTTTTTTTTGTTTGTTTGTTAACGGGTTTAACCAAAAGCCCAGACAACGCGTCAGAATCAACTACCTGTACCTAACGGCTAATTTGCTTTAATGATGAGAAACCGCTTAAATAAACAAACGACAAATAACAATAATGGAGATGGAGGCTGTCCAATGGCTGCGGGCTCTCCTCCATTCTCTTCACAGTCAGTGTGTGTGTGTGTGTGTGTGTGTGTGTGTGTGTGTGTGTACTTCATGCTTGATTGCAAATTCAATTAAAGTTTGCACAGTTCTCAAAGCTTGGGCAGTGGGTTGAGTGAGTAAAGTCGCTTGACAGATTGAAAAACAACAACAAAAAAAAAACCCTAAAATTACAATCTAAAAAAAAATTATATAAATTATTTAGGCTAACTTTAGTATTAAGCAAACATTGTTCATTAAGCAAGCTTAAGTAAAAACTCAACCACAATTCTTTGAAAAAAATTGATCTTATTGAGGTAAACAGCTTGACCATTTTTCACAACATCTTTTAACAGAAACTATTCAGTTATGTCGCAACCTGCTATTTTGAAAAAATAACTGCCATTTTCTGTATTTTGTTAATGAAACTAAAAAATTACCAAACTATATCCAATTGACTAGGAATTTAGCTCATAAAGGTATACAAAAGCAGAACTATTCGAACTTAGAAACCCTCTCATTAGCTTGTCCTGTTTACCTATAGATTTTTCTAAGAGCGCTGCTTCTTTTATGTTCTTTCAATCAGAGCGAATCGTTCTTTGAATCAGAAATTAAATTCTTAAATTTGTATTAAATAAAGTTAGTAGATTTTGCCTTAGCAAAATGGGATTTTTCCCAATCTTGTCAGGCAACCTTTTAGAAAGAACAGCACACAAAGAATAGAATACTAAACTCAAATATTTTAGTTCCTCAAGTAAAAAAGAAGTCTATATCATATTGTAAGGAACTATTCAGTTATGCCGGAACCTGCTAGTTGGTCAGACTACATTTCACATTACACTTTATTTCAGAATTCCAAACTTTAATCAAGAGATTTTTAGCTCACTGAAGTTTTAGAACTGTAAATTCTTGATTCAAGTTTCCAATTCTAGAATTAGGAGCATTTTTTTTAAGTCCTTAAATTCAAGAGAAGTATCTTCTGGAACAAGTTGAACTTGGATAGGTCTTTAAAATCCTTCTAATTATCCCACTGAGCTGAAAATCATCCAAATGACGATCATTTTTCATATCCTTTGGATGATTTTTAGCTCCGTTGGATGTTTTATAGAATATTTAAGACATATACAATCCAAATGGATACGGGAAATCATGCAATGGATATTTTTTAAGATCCTTCTTAATACTCTGTGTAAATATGTAAGTGCAGCATTCTCTGAATGTTTATTAAATATTTTTTTAAATTATAAATATAGGCAACAATGCTGAAATTTGTTATAAAATTAAAAGCAAACTTCCGAAATAATTCAGAACGAGAAAGCTAAGCTAGCTTCGTCGGTGCCGAAGTTTTTATACCCTTGCAAGTACTTGCGAAATAGTTTCAAAAATACTCGTTTTCCCATTTTCCTACCGATTGTTCGTATGGGAGCTATATGATATACTTAACCGATTTGGCCAAACATTTTTAAAACTATGTGAAAGCAGGTGAAACAAACAAATACAAAATTGCAGGATGCTACCATTAAAAACAATAAAGTTTTTCTAACTAAGACGGTTTTTCAGACCTATCTTTTGTATGGCAGCTATACCATATAGTTCTTCGATTTTAATAAAACTTGGTAGAATTATAAAAAACCATAGAAAACCTACGATTACACAGTTTGGAGACGTTTCCATTGAAAAGAAAAAAGTTTTTCTCACCAAAACTAGTTTTCCGACCGATTGTTCCCATGGGAGCTGTGAGATATAGTCATCCGATTCGGTCGGTTCCAACAAATTAGTAGTGTGCAGCAAAAAGAAGACTCTGTGCAAAATTTCAGCTCGATAGCTTTAAAACTGAGAGACGTAGAAGGAGGCGTAGACAGACAGACGGACGGAAAAATCTCAATCGACTCAGCTCGTCACCCTGATCAAGAATATATATAGTTTATGGGGTCGGAAATGAATTTTTCTATGCGTTGCAAACTTCTGGGCAAAATTATAATACTTTTTGCAAGGGTATTAAAAATGGAGATATGTATATATGAAAATTTGATATTTCCCAAGCAACATCTATGATTAAGCCCTTTGTGCCCATATGCAGATTGCTAATCAAACCTTATCCGTAAACCAAAATCATTGAAACTTAGAGCCAGAACTGAAACAATATTACTGTTATTTGTTCTAGAATTTTATAAAGTCTTAAAGATACTTTTATAACTTGAAAGAATCCAATTCGAATCATAACCTTTTTCAAATGTTGCAGTTCCTTGCCAATACTCAAACGATCCTAAGAGTCATCAAATTCCTACTTAATCTTTAAAATCAATTCTAGTTTCCAGTTTCCCTTCAAATGCAATTAACTTTCTGTCATAAAATATGCACTTAACAATAATTCTCCAACTATATTTATACTTATATACTACTTCATACTTATGTAAGCCATTCTCACATTGCTCAAATGATGCATCACAGGCTACAAAAAAAAAATCCAACTTATGACAACAATAATTCATAAGTAAACAAAAAACAAACAAAAAAAAACCATAAAAAACGGAATGTCGATGATAATCATACTTATAAAAGAATTACTCAAAAAAAAAAAAAACCAAAACATTGTACGTAATAAATTAAACAAATGCTGACGACATTGACAGTTTTTGTTTTGTGATTTATATGAAAGTACTTGACCATAAACGAAATCAGAACTTTCACTATCTATTTTTGATTTGATTATGCAATGTATAAACAAATTAAAACCCATCTTGACACATATTTTCATCGATTGCGACTTTATCTCAGAGACATGTACTAATTTCGCTGTCTTATAAAATAATCTTATCTTGTCTCTTGATTTTAATTAAAAGCCGGACAAACAATTGGTGGAAGGCCGCTTATTTTTACTTCTTTTTATTTAAAACTGTGACGACAGTTGTTGTGGAAAGTCATGAATCACTTACAACCAACAACAACATTAGGCAAACAATAATACATAATACAAAACTCATTAGCTGGCATCTTCTGGTGAATGCGTACCAAGCCTCTTCAAGATTGCAGACGATAGACTCATGAGGGACTGGCGTTGTTTTGTCGCCGCGGGCGCCTGAGCAACAGGTTAAGTGAGATTTTTTTTTTCCCCTCCACACATTTAGAAATATTCAATGACAAACAGCAAACAATATGCATGTGACTGTGACCCGGGCGGGCAGACCTTACCCCCCCTTACTCTGAGGCCAGACACCTGCAGTTGGACCGAGGGAGAAGAACCAGATGTTGCGGGCAAGTGATTGTTAATCAAGTCGCATCAATGGCAAATAAATATTTGTTTAGAGAAAAAAAAAAAAGGTTGGTTTTACATGAGCCATAAACTTGTTAAATTGTGTTGTATTTCAATTTAACTTTATTTTGTTCACAGTTGGGTGAGAGGAAAGGGTAAGCAGCTTGAGCTTTGTTATTTGACACCCTCAAACTGGCAAAGGCAATTAGACCCCCACAAAATATAACTTATTTAACAGACAGTTTCGAAAAATTGCTAAAGGTTTTAGAAATAGATTGATCATGGAAGAATGGGTTCTGACTGACTGATTTCCCATGGAACAAACACTCACCGCCTAAACGGTAAAATCTATTGGCAATTAGAAATACTAGTAATAGAATTTAAGCCTTCTGATACTTAAAACTTCAAGTATAATTCGTTTTTGGGTGTACTTAAATTAAGTACGAAACATTCTTAAGCCGAAAAATGACTGCTTAATATATTTAACATGAAAAGAAAGGTTATTGAATTAAGTACTTACAGTAATATATCAAATTAAAGAAAAACGAGTACTCATTTCAAGTACAAAATATGTTAGATTGAGTACAAAATGCTACACAGAGCAGAAAAGAATATAAAGATGATTTTGGGTATCCATTTGGAAGGTATCATTTGTAATACCCTTTTTTGGTTAATAAAATATCCATTTAAGGTTAAACGGATCTTAGATTTTCACCCATCGAAGCTGAAAATCATTCAAAGGATATGAAAAACGCATAATATAATATTATAATAATTATATTAATATAATTATATATTATATTATAATATTATATTATAAGCAATATATAATATATATATATAATATAATAGAAAAAGGGATATCAAAAAAAAATCCACTCCAAATGTATGTTAAGAATATTTTTTTTCTGTGTAGCTCCAAAAAGTGTGCTACGAAAAAGGGCGAACTAATTTTCAAATTTCCAACTGGTGCTAATACCTTTGTCATGGAATGGGTTCTTTAGCTAGTTCAGGTCCCTTGGTATATCCTAAGATATATCTTTAATATATCCCGAAACAATCCAAAATTCAGTATTAAGGGATTGAAAAATAATGCTTAATATAGGAATTCTGAAATCAATCCAAAATCAAGATTTAAGGGACTGAAAAATAGTACTTAATATAAGAATTTTGTACTTGAATCAAGTATTTTCGCTCTTACCATACTATAAGCAAAGTTCTTGGTGCTTTTTCTGAGTGTAGATGACCTTTGTCATTACTTATGTGAAATTTGCTTAGCTAACTCACAAGATTACATTAATCCCCAACGATGTCAGAAGTAAGAGCAGGTTTAACTTAAGTTTGAATTTTTCAAGCCCGGAAGCTTGATCTTAGCACGTTATAAGCTTAATTTAAGCACAGCTCTGACTGGTTTTAACTTCTTAACTTAAATTAACTTGAAGTCTTAAGTAGAATCAAATCAAAAAGGCCCAATATTGATTAAAGCTATAAGTTCTAAACTAAATTGATCTTGATATCAGCTTGGTGAACGATTATCGGAGATTAAACAGAGCTCTATATTCGAGCTGCAGGCAAACCGAAAAAGGATTGTTTCTAAAATGACTGAAATCGACATAAGCTCGACATGTAAACTTGATGATACCCATTAAAAAAGCTTTCCAAAATAGCCTTTATGTGACCTTTTTTTTTGCTAACCCGCAAGTTCTTGCAGTGCTCGAGGTGATTAGTTGTTTCCATATCCCCGGCTCAAACTTTAATAGACTTCAGCTTGCTCCCCATGGCAGCATTGCTATGACTGTTTGGGAATTTCAAGGCGTCATAAGTGCAAAATGGACACCTTAAATTAAGCTCCAAGTTGTTAGAAGCGCATTGCGCATGTGTGTGTGTACTCATTAAGCCTCACTGTATTGGTAAGAGAGATGTTTTAGCACTCGGTTGCTTTCGCTTTGACAAAGGACATTCGTAGTAACTTCAATCTCAATTGATTTTTAGGACTTAGGCTTTTTCAGGATCAATCAATTACGTCTAGTATTTAAAATTGCCAACAGAAAGTCGAGATCAAATCAATTTTTTAGAACTTGATTTAAACTCGACTTTCTCTTTCTGTGTGTGGGTGCCAAATGCATTCTAAGTCTCATCTCCTACAGCGACATCAGTTGGCAGATATTTTACCTACACTTAATGTGTGTGTATGTGTGTGTGTGTGAGAGTCATAAAATTCCCATATTTATACATACTTTCATAGTATTATATTGTATATAGCGGACAATTATGCATGCATATTTCAACTTGAGTGGCATGTGAAAATCTTAACAATTGCAGCTCGAAGTCTACGATTGTATAAATTTAAGCTGCCATATTTCATTTTCGCCAAAGCTTGTTAATTTTGAGTTTTTTTTTCTGTTTTTTTGTTGTTTGCCAACAATTTTGCACAATACCCCAAGCTAATCATCAATTTTTTCTGCTCACTAATTATTCATTTATAATATTCTCAAGGTCTTGCAATTCTAAGAAAACTTTAAGTTGTTTAGAAATTTTACTTTTCGCTTTTCGATAAACTTTCGAAATAAAAAATAAAGTAAAAAAAAAACTGATGCATAAATTATACAAAATTTGTGCTTCATTAAATGGATGGACCATTTCGCTGCCGCCTTGCCCCAAAACAAACGAAAACGAAAGCAGCAGCGACGATACACCTATACAATGTGCGTATTTTGTTGTTTAACAAAAAAAAAATACAACAACAACAACAACAAAAACACGATACCAAAATGAAGAAACGCCTAAAACGCAGGCAGGCAGGCCACAATAAGTACAAAAGGCAAAGATATTGCTGAAAAGCAACAACAACATGGAGAAGAGACCCCAACAAAGCCCAAAAACAGGTTCTAGAATCAATTTTTTATTTTCTCAAGCTCGACCAAACCAACAAAACAACAACAACAACAACAACAAAAGATGAAAAACAAGTAAGAAGGGTTACACCAAAAAGCCGACGAAGCTGAAATACACTAGACAAAAGTGTAAAGTCCATTGGGTTGGAATATGTAAAATATAAGGTTTGAGAACTGACAGTAAAGCAATAAGCTGCAGTGCGTAAGATGTAGTTGAAACATGCGCAAAATGTATTATGAATGTTTCTAATACCAGAGATGCAAACCGGTTCTGAGCTGAACCGGTTTTGAACCGAACCGAACCGCTTATTCCCGCTGGTGAACCGAACCGCAAACCGAACCGGCTTCCTTTCAGAATTTCTGAACCGAACCGAAAACCACAAATAAAAACGGTTCGGTTCGGTTCAGTTCTCTGACGAGTTTTAACGGGAATTGCTTTCCTTTAGCCAATGATTTTGATTAATTTTGAAATTTGAATCGATCCCGAAGATAATTTTCAAACATTTCGTTCGACCCTCTACATATTTAGCGTTGTCGGATCGATATAACTTTTAAGGATGACCTGAAGAGAATTTTACAAGTCTTCTGCAATTTCCCGCCGATCTCTTAATTTACCTGTCATCAATCTAAATTTGTTTTTTCATTAACCTTAATTCAATCTTAATCTGCCAATAAAAGGGGCATTCCTCCAGGAACTGATAGACGAGTCCTGGAAATCCAACATAATAATCTTTGCAGATTGCTCTAAGATATTTTAAAGATATTCGAATGGATTATAGGAATCAAATTTCAAAAATGATCGAAGCCACTTCACCGAAATCATATTTTATGTGCCTTTGTGAACCACTGAACCGAACCGAAACCGCGGTTCATTTAACTCCAAAAACCATGTTATGAACCGAACCGGCGGTTTAGAAACTGTGCGAACCACTGAACCGAACCAGTACTTATTTTCGAGTGGTTTGCATTCCTGATAAATATACTTAAGAAAGAACCTTGTTATAAAGAAGTTTTGTAAGAATGGAAAATTAACCAAATCAACAATTTGAAAATATTCCAACCTATTATTACCTATTTTAAAGGTTACCTGTTAAAAGTTTTAACGTATATTTTTGCAAGTTTGACGCTTCTACTTTTTTCAATCTTTCTGGCAGTGTTCGGAATACCATCTTGAAAAATGCAGCTTAGTTTGAAACGATCCACAAATCTATAAGATTTTAGAGTTCTTTAAAAAAAGCAAGGCATTAACAACCATGTCCAATATTATTAACAATTACCTTGTAGTGACTTTGCTGGTACTCTGCTCAAACGCATCAATTAAGTACGTTAGAGAGAGAAAAAAGTAATGCAAAAAGAATTAATAAATTAAGATTTAAAATTCCCTTTCTTTTTTGGTGTTGTCAAACCTCAACACTCAAACTGTATACCCTTCCTCTTCTTAGAGTATATGAAACAACAAAAAAAAAAAAGAATTGCCGGCTGAAAAATTTTTGAGGCAACTTCAACAACAAAATGAATTTGGTTAGGACCAGGTTCCTCCACAGATACAGATACAGCTTCTAAGTGGCTGGCCGTTCTCCCTCCCTCTCCGTTCTCTCTCTCTCGCTCGCTCGCACTCTCTACCGCTCGCTCTCTCCCTAAGGCCTTAGCGATCTTTATACTTTAATTTTATTATTTTTGCCGTTGCGCTAAAAAGTATCTGTACACGGGCTGAACAATGTCGTCGTCGTCGTCGTCAGCTTGTGTTGTCTGTACTAGAATTTGTTGAAGTTTTTTTTTTTTTTCGCCAAAAATTAAATAACAATCCGCAGAAACAAGCCTTCTACATTGCTTACATACAATCGTTTTGTAACTGCTGCCGTTGCATTTTCATTTAATGTTTTTTGGGGTAATTTATAAATTTTATTTTTTTTTCCTTTCTTTGAACTGCTTATTAAAGTTTTGATTGATTGTCGAACACGCCCCAACATCAAGAGCTGATGAGGCGAGAATACAACAAAAAATGAGACTGGAATTGCAACAAATGATATATTATATGTATGTATGAATGTCTGAAGTGGGTTTTTGTTGTCTTTTGTAATGAATTGGAGTGATGGGAGGGGTTAGTTCAAGGCCAATTTCAATTGAAGCTAGCTTGATTCCTAAATCCTCTACTTCCTTGACAAAGTATTCAAAAAAACAGGTCCACTGTAATTCGTGTTAATTGCTAGAAAATCTCAGTTATTAATTGAATTAACATAGATTGGTGACAAGCACAGAACACCACAAAGTTGTGGAAAAAAAGGGGAGCGATCTTCAAATAAAAACAACTTGAAATCCACGCGACAAAAATGCACAACAAGAAATCAGGTGAAGTAAACCAAACCGGTGAATTAATAAAAACAGAAAACTAAAGGCAAGAAACCTGCTTTAAAGACATAGCTGGCATACCAGAGTTGACACTGGCAGGAGGAGGAGGAGGAGGTTGAGGAAGGGGGTGGGGACACTTGGCACGCCTGAGCCATGAAATAAAAATAAAAAAAAAACCCCCCACCAGCAAAGTTGAAAGCGAATTATGAATAGCGTAAAAAGAAGCCAACGATACAACAAAAATTGCATGCATGTCGCATTTGAAAATGGCCTTATGCAACGAGCGGGCGAGGGAGCGAGGGGGCAGTTGATGTTGGTGGTAAAACAACACCAGTTATAAGGAGACCCAACCAAAATAAATCAAAAACAATTATTGTGTAAGCAACAGTCAACAGGCCAAAAACTCACACATTTAACTTGTTTTTTTTTTTTAATTTTTTTTTAAAATATTAATTTAGTTTATTTATTTACTTTGCGTGCGACTTTTCAACTCGGTTGGCGTGCGAGCTGCAAAGTTAAATGTTTATATCATTGCAATTGTGTTTAAATTTACTTAATTTTCTATTAATTTCACACGTTTTGTGTATGGACAGTTTTGATGATAATTTCGTTGAACCAGTTTGATGGGATCAAAGTGTTACGAAAGGGGAGGGGGAACAACACAAAACACTTATATATAATAGACCTTAGTTCGTTAGTAAGGCGTAAGGCTACTAACAGAGCTGTAAGCTACAATTACCTAATTACCATTACCATTACCATTGCAATTTTTGAAATATTTAAAAACAGTTCCCGATTACGAACTACAATTACTCAATGATTACTTAAAGTTGTAATTACTTTTACAATAACTTCAATAATTGCGCCTGTAAAATGGGATTATACAGGGGTGTCCCAGAAATTTCCAGAGATATATTTAAAAAGGTTTCATTTTGAAACAAAAAAAATATGCCTTTGTATGTGAAGTCTCCAAATTGCTAGGCTACTAAATTAGATGACAAGATATGAAGGATTTCACATTGACTGAACTATGCTAAGTAGATTTAGGGCCGTTTTCTAATCTCGTCTAGTCGCTGGTACGTTTTACTTAAGTTTTTAACAGCCCCATTATTTGATTTCAGATTTCCGGTTCGCAGGTTCGAACCAAAATTGGGTTTCCCAAATATAAATTTTAGCATTTTTATATGAAGGTTTTGGTTCAAATCTGGTTTCAGTCCCTGCTTTTCTCAATATTTTATAAAAACCTAAAAATTGTTAATTTTAAAGAGCATTTACAAACCGATGTCATATGGTACCAGTATAAAATTCCATTCCACATCATCATTTATCCATGCGTTCCTCTAAAATGCACTCGACTCAAGAGCTAAGTTGTCTAAACATAGTGTTCGAATCAGTTACAGAACTGAAAGTGGCGCAGTAGGCGGTCTTTCCATTTTGACAACCCAGCATAAGTTCTTTCTGGTTTGCTTGTTTCTGTCATTTGTAAAACATGACCTAAATCTGAATCCTAACCGTACGATCTCTTTATTGATAAACGCTGGGTATTAAAATCGGTTTCAATATTATCTCTTCAACTATTTTGCACGTTTTTCTACATTTTGAATATTTTTTAAAGTTTTCTAACCATTTTTAGAATCATTCTCCCAACACAGAGCACATAACAGAATAAGTATTCACGCTGATTGATGTCTTATATGATTATTAGTCCGAACTGAAATCTTAGGTTGAAAACAGGTTCAGATTCAGATTTGGTTCAAGGTTCAGTTCACAGCAAAATAAAAGCCGAAGTTCCGGGTTCAAAACGGTTCGGTAACCCACGGTATCCCCACTTCCTCTACGGGAGGACATTTTCAATATTTAGAGTTTGTAAGGAGCAGTGACGTACGCAGGGGGTGAGGGTGTGGGGGTTAAACATGTTTTGCCTCAGCTGACCCCACCTCCTCTCATATTTTCAGAATTATGATTTAAATATTTCAGCAATAAAAGTCGAAAAAAAGTCCCAAAACACCAACTCTTTTTTTTTGTTGAGTTTTTCCAAATTTAAATCAAAGCTCCTCTGTCAGAGCCCCCCCGGGGGGTCGAACACATTCGACCAATCACACAGACAGGAGCCCGATTACTTTACAAACCCGAACTCGAGGCTCATTACCGCATAGATTTATGTACGTACACATGTCCGATATTATATTTATGTATCACGTAGCGCTCGTAAAAGGTTCAAGTGTTATTATTTTTGTAATTTCCAATCAATTCCCTATGATTTATTTCGTTCCACTTTGATTTACTGCACATTCACTTTGTGTCTTAATTTTGTTTCAAGTTCAATTGTTTTGCGCAATGCTTGTCAAACAGTCGCAAGGCTGAGTCACAGTTTGATAAGCATGCAAACAGCCATAAAGTTTCCTTTGCAATTCTCCGCATGTGTAGGTGTGTGTGTGTGTCTGTCTCAACTTACCGCTAAAATAAACAAAAAATCCACCAAAATTGCAATGCCTCTGTGGTTGCTGTTGTTGTTGTAATAGTTGTTGCAATCGTTGTCACCAGCTCACACGCGCTTCTTATTGTTGTTGTAATTTTAAGCCTTACTTATCTTTTAATGAAGAGCAGCAGCAACAACAACACCAACATCAACGAAAACTCTCTCGGGTAGTAAAAATAACTGTCGTGGCGTTTTGAATGATTTGAGTGCGGGGTGGGGGGAAGGTAGTTGGTTGGTTGGTGAGGGGAGGTGGCACACACGTAAAAAGTTAGCTGCTTGTTTTGTGGCTTTTTATCAAAACTTGACGCGATCGGTCCGTTGGCAACGTTGTGGAAGTTTTCGCGGGTAAATGGTAACTGATTGGGCCACAGGTGAGAGAAGCAGTATGACCGTAGGCGGTAACTGGGAAAACGCCTGAAACGGATCGGTAAAGGGTTACAAATGCAACGGTTGATTTAGGCGATTTAACACGAAACGTACGCGGGTTTATAAGGAGTTGGCATCATCATTTGTGGTTTTATAATTTTAATTTAAATATTTTTATTATTATCAGCAGGATCTTGTGTTATTCTTCTTAAACCTCCAACTCTCGCAATTCACCAGGAAATTACGTATCTACATGTTATCTACATGTGTCAAATTTGAAGTTCTGAAGCTCAGTGGCGCCAACTGACAGCCAGCTTTGGTTTAAAAGAGCTGCCCGTGCATGTTCCATCATTAGTACTCCAGTTAAGCAAGGAAGCTAAATTTAAATCAACATATTAGTTAAAGACTAAGCTTAAAACCCCTTTGACATCTGCAGAACAGTTTCTATGTAGTTTTCTGTTAGTTAGTTTTTTCGCGGAAAACTGGCTTGGAACCGTTAAAATGTATAACTGCATAATGTAAAACCCATAATATCTCAATATTTTAACCTAAATTACTAATTTTAAGTTTAAAGTGAACAACACTAAGCAACAAAACTAGACTTTTTCAGTATACTAATGGGTGGTCCTTGATTTGAGATGATTTTCGTAAGCTCAACACGAATCTGATATTGGAAATTGCCATAATATCCAGATTAGTAGTATTTTAAACTGGAAATGGCTATTTTGACCCATTTTAGTTGTGATTTCTAGGGAATCTAGAACAAGAAAAACCCAACAATTCTACTGAGAGGTTTTTAATAATTTTAAATTCCCTAATTCCACAATTCCGTAGCTCTACTGGTGTTAGCGATAGTCTACTTCAGGTGTTTTACTTGTAAGCAATATAAAATGTACTCATTTCAACAACTCCACAGCTCAACTGGAGGTCGTGAATACCCTAGTTGTGTTCTGGATATTATCGGATTTCGTTCTTTTACTATATTTGACCGGAATTCGTGCTTTAAATAACTCAGACTCAATATAGTTGCTTTTTTGGTCTAAACATTGAGCAGTAAGTGCTGTGATCACTGTTTTTGTCACTGCTGGGTCACTGGTTTATTAACTGCTTGGTCACTGATTAAGTCACTGTTTTGGTCAGTGCTGTGATCACTGGTTTGGTCACTTGTTACTGCTGTGATCACTGTTTTGGCCACCATTTCCCTCCTCTTCCCCATCCACACGCTTAAAAACGTTAGCGAAAGCTAAAGTGGGCCCTGTTCGACTTGAAAATAATATTAAATAGCCTTTCCCCTCATGTAAATTAACAGAGCATTAACATTATGATAAATATGTCAACATTTCGTTTGCAGAGGAAGCAAGATGCTCGAAAAAGTATGCAACGTTTTGTATAACCTTTATATATCTGCCATTTATTAACCGATCTTTATGAAAATTTCACAGATTTTAGATATAGGAAGATCTAGGTGTTCATGCAGGACGGACGGACGACTCTACTGTTGATGCTGATCAAGAATATATATACTTTTTTATATCGGAGATGCCTTCTTCTGACTATTATATACTTCAGTATACCCTTTTTACTCTCCAAGTAATGGGTATAGCAAAGGGCTTTGCTCTAAATAGGAATTTTATGAGGAAATGAATGCTTAAAACATTTTCTTTGGAACAAAATATAGTCAAATAGTAACTAATCCGACAGTCCCAAAATCTCCAAGGTGCGAATGAAAGTGTATGAACCGCTTCCCTGCACTGAATAAAAAATTAAACCAAATTCCAATTAATAATTGAAGATTTCCCTAAGTTAATTTATTACCCAAAATCCTGCAAATTCCCCAGCTCAAGGCTTAAAGAAAACTTTACCATTTTCTTCTGCTTTTTTCTTGGTTACTTTCAGTGAAACTTTTATCAGCTTCTGTCGCCTACTGTCCCCGTCTTCCTGCAGCGTTGCATATAAATTTGTTAGCCCAATGAAAAGGTATTTTGTGCCTAATCCCCAAACGTTTACCATTCGAAAAGTTGCATTTCCTATAAATATTCATGCAAATAAAAAAAAGGAGAGAATCCTGCCAAAAAGATAAACAGCAAAACAACAACAACAACAGCAACGAAAAAAAAACACTCTCACAGCAGGTGTTGCTGTCCCGCTTCAGTTTTAATTAAATGTAAAGAAGTTTGCACTTTAAGTGCAATTCTAATTTAATTTCATAATTGCATATATAGAGTCGCATCTCTCTCTCTCTCTCTCGCTGTGTGTGTGTTCAGTAACTCTCGCCCCGGGTTTTTTGGGTTGAGTTTTGTTTGGCAAACTTTTTGCAAAACTAATTAAAACGATAAGAGCGCGCGGCAAAATGTTTGCCTAAGAAGAGCCAAGCTAAACAAAAATACTGTTGATGTTTATCCACCTAGCTGGAATTTGCATTGGGCACGCGTGTATCTAGCTACATATGGGGGCGGGGCTGGTAGTCAATTTACTTCAATGACCATCCGGAAATTAAATAAATTCCATAAGCAACTAGCACTCAAAATTGGCAGCTGTCAGCTGTCACACACAAACACAACGCAAAAGGTACAGTACAGCCCACACAAGGACATGCATGTTTTGTCGCATATATCTTCTATTTTTCAATTATAACGTTTTGTGGCCTGTCCGACTTTACTGCGGGAGGGCGGGTATCATTTTATTTTTTTTAATGTTTTTTGTCATCTTCCACTTGCATTTGTCCCCTTCCGTGTCCAGCTGCCATATCATGTCCTTCTCCTCTCTGTTACAGCTCTCTACATACATCCTTTTGCACAAATTGATTTCCATACAGGTAATGCACTCAAATGGAAACAGCAGTGGCTATGACTGATAAGAAGCGTTCGCTGTAGACAATGCGACAATTTTGTGTGTTTGTGTTAATAGGCTTGAGAGTGAAAGAGAACTGAATGACATGACTTATATATGTATGTATGTATGTGTGAGTATTTGTAGTCAAATTGTGGTAGCAGCATGATTTATTAAGGGTAGTATCAGCTTTTTGCACAATTTTTTTCGTTCTGGATAGTTTTTAAGGTATTATTTTTAAAGGTCCTTAATTCGCTTAGAAGCGGGGACTAGTTTGAATCGAAATCCACCACCTTGCTGGGCACAAATTCACCTCAACTGACCACAGGGCGCAATGCCTCTCTCACTCTCCCTCTCTCTGACAATTATTAAGAGCAAAATCTTAACACATTTGTTTTAGCGCGATTTTTATACCCTTGTATTATAATTTTGCCCAGAAGCTTGCAACGCATAGAAATATTCATCTCCGACCCATAAACTATATATATATTCTTGATCAGGGTGACGAGCTGAGTCGATTGAGCTTTGTCCGTTCGTTTGTCCGTCTGTCTTTCTGTTTCTACGCGAACTAGTCTCTCAGTTTTAAAGCTATCGAACTGAAATTTTGCACAGAGTCGTCTTTTGCGGCACACTACCAATATGTCGGAACAGACCGGATCGCATGACTATATCTAATAGCTCCCATAGCAACAATCGGTCGGAAAACTAGTTTTAGTGAGAAAAACTTTTTTCTTTTTAATGAAAACGTCTCTAAACTTTGTAATCGTAGGTTTTCTATGTTTTTGTATAATTCTACCAAGTTTTATTAAAATCGGGCAACTATATGGTATAGCTGCCATACAAAAGATAGGTATGAAAACCAGTCTTAGTTAGAAAAAGTTTTTGGTTTTTAATGGTAGCATTCTGCAATTTTCTATTTGTTTGTTTCACATGCTTTTACATAATTTTACAAATTTTTGGCCAAATCGGATGACTATATCATATAGCTCCCATACGAACGATCAGTCGAAAAATGGGAAAAAGGGAATTTTTTGAAATTATTTAAGCGAGCACTTGCAGGGGTATAAAAACTTCGGCACGGACGAAGTTAGCTTAGCTTCTCGTTTATTATTTATTTCTACCATATAATTTTTAACGTATTTTTAGAGATCCTTAATTGGATTAGTAGCGGGGCTAGTTTGAAACACAATCCACCACTCTGACAGTCACTTTCCTGGGCGCAAATTCACCTCAACTGACCTCAGGGCGCATTACCTCTCTCTCACTTTCTCTCACTGTAATTTATTAAGGGCAAAATCTTATCACATTTGCCTTCCGATGGATTTTTAAATATTTATTCATTACAAATAGTTTTTAAGGTATTTTGAATGATCCTAAATTCGATTAAAAGCGGGGACCAGTTTGAAACAAAATTCACCACTCTGACAGTCACATTGCTGGGCGCAAATTCACCTCAACTGATCTCAGGGCGCCTTGCCTCTCTCTCTTTGTCACTCTCTCGCTCAAATTGATCTCAGTGCTTGCTTCCAGGATTCTGTCTTTTTCTACAAAGCATTTCTGGGATGAGCAGCAATTTTCAAGAATTTTCTATCAAGACTCATTAACACAATGCACAGCGTCATCCATCAACATATTTCTTAGATAATTGCACAATTTTCCCAAAAGGAATCACTCAAAACGTTTAAATTTAAATACATTCCATTCCAATTCCACTGGCACAAACTCAAATGAACTTTTTTTAAAGTCCAAAACCGTGCAAAAATCGTTCAATCTTTTTAAGTAAACGACCCGGCGCTCAGCAGGCGCCACAGCGTCACAACAAACCCCCCCATTCAATTCAATTCACACGCACACACTCACACACACACACACACACAGCCACTTAATTAGCGGCCGTTCGCCTGTGTGCGTGCTTGTCACGGTTCTTGGCCCTCAGGCGGGGGCACAGTCTGTCTCGCTCACTCTGACTCATGCATGCCGCCATCTCTTTTCGATACATGCCTAGCATTTTAAATTTGTTGTATTGTATTTTTGAAAATAATGATCATGCGGGTGTTTCAACCTACTTAACTAAGCTGATCGCTTGGTAGCAACATGGATCACTTTATCGATTTTACGAAGAAGCCAACAAAAATGCGATCGATTGCGATCTCAAAATCGGAATAGCAAATGAGGATCGTGTTCACAGAGAGCAAGAGAAGAGCATCATGAAAAAAAATAATGTTGAAAAGAAAAAAAATAATACTTGGAGATGCCGGGGATTGAACCCGGGGCCTCTCACATGCAAAGCGAGCGCTCTACCACTGAGCTACATCCCCATGTGATGTTGGCTGGTCAAAGTGCTTATAAGAAGCAAACTGAGGTGCTGGCTGTTAAAAGCAACGGTAAGCAAAGGCAAATATGGGTGGTTGGCAGTAGGAGAGGTGAAAAAAATGAAGTTATACGAAAAAAATTAATAAAAATTAAGCTTAAATTTAAGTAAATGGATAAATGGAAATTAGTCATATTCTTGAAGCCGAAATTAATTGTTTTCTTGGAGAGGAAACACATTTAATGTAATTAAGCACTGTAAATTACAGTTAAAACTGCACTTCAAGTGCTTACATATGCATGTATGTGTGGACAAACTCTTAGGAATGCCTTTTATACCCTTGCCAAGGGTAATATATTTTTGCCCAGAAGTTTGCCAGAAATATTCATTTCCGACTCCATAAACTATATATATTCTTGATCAGGGTGACGAGCTGTGCCGATTGAGCTTGGCCCGTCCTTCTGTCTGTCTGTTTCTACTCGAACTAGTCTCTCCGTTTTAAAGCTATCGAGCTGAAATTTTGCACAGAGTCTTCTATTTGCTGCACACTACTAATATGTCGGTACCGACCGATGATGACTATATCTCATAGCTCCCATAGGAACAATCGGTCGGAAAACTAGTTTTAGTATGAAAAACTTTTTTTTTTCAATGGAAACGTCTCCAAACTTTGTAGTCGTAGGTTTTCTATGCTTTTTTCTAATACTACCAAGTTTTATTAAGATCGGACAGTTATATGATATAGCTGCCATACAAAAGATAGGTTTGAAAAACAGTCTTAGTTGGAAAAACTTTTTTTTTTTTAATGGTAGCATCCTGCAGTTTTGTTTTTGTTTCACATAATTTTACAAATTTTTGGCCAATTCGGATAACTATATCATATAGCTCCCATACGAAAAATCGGTCGGAAAATGGGAAAAAGAGTATATTTTGTTTGAAAATTTTTAAGCGAGCACTTGCAAGGGTATAAAAACTTCGGCACCGACGAAATTAGCTCAGCTTTCTCGTTTATACCTTCGGTACAGAGCAAAAACACACTGAAGACTAATACCGACTATATGACCAAAATTGGGCTATAACTTTTACACAAATCGATCTTCTGTGAGGGAAATAAGTATAATGTTGTGCCTAACTATAGTTAAGTTACAGTTCTATACCTCTTTAAGCCAACTATTCCTAAATTCACGATGTAAAGTAGCTTTTCCAAGAAAAAGAAAAAAGTCAAACACAAATGCAATATCGCAATAACTCTGGTTGAAAATATCGAATAAATGCGTTTATTTTGCACAGTACATCATACTAATAAAAAATCCATTTGTTTAATTTGCACTGTTTTTGTGTTATTATGATTGTTTATTCATTTTAAAAAACGTCCCTGAATTCACTAAGTAAATGTTTACATTTCAATTCATTCGAGTGTTTCTCCTCTGCTGTTACCTGCTTAGCTCAAATGGCACTTTGGGTTCGCTAGCACGCATCGGGGATGTAGCTCAGTGGTAGAGCGCTCGCTTTGCATGTGAGAGGCCCCGGGTTCAATCCCCGGCATCTCCAAGTATAATTTTTTGTTTCTTTTTTGTTTACTTTTTTTTTTTTTGTTTTATCTTCAAATAAATATTTCTAGAGCTTTGCCAACCAGTCTCTAGCTAGGCTGCCTGCCGCCACCGTGCGTGTGTGCGAGTGTGTGTGTGTGGCTTTGGCTTCTCTTTCAGTTTTTGGACTTGATTTATGCGCAACGAGGCGGCAATAATGAATTATTTATACCGATTTACGGCTGCAAGCCAGGTCTCCATGCATGTCAATTGGCAAAAACACCAGACCAACGAGCTAGTACTACTAGTTTGCACTCCTCCAATGTGTTTGACTTCTGGCAAGCATTTAAGCCAAGTCAAGTGTACGGGCAATAAGAGGAGGTGGGCGGGTGGGCGTGTGTGGCCGGGTGCAAGGATATATTTCCTGCAACATTTGCTTAGTTGAAATTAAAATTAAATTTTGCATGAGGCTGAAATTTTTGGACAGGCAATTGATTTGCTTGCGGTTGAGCCCAAGCAAAAGTCTTCAATTCCTGGCATCGGGTTTCAGTTGCTTTCTCACATGTGGCCCATCAATTAGCCAAGTAACAAAAATCAAAATGCCAAAACTACACACACACACACAGACACACGCATATAAACATAATTTTCCAGCATATTGAAATTAATTACCACAAAGCGAAGGGACAACAAAATAACGTCTGTTCGTGTCAGTCGTCCTCTATCTGCCTCAGCTCGGATTGTGTGTGTGTGTGTGTGTGTGTGTGTGTTAGAGTGTGTCTGACAATAAATATTTTATGGTCCCCTGATGGACTTGAAGGCATAATTTAAATAAAAGAAAATCCAAATCGAAATTGTCACACAAAATTTATGTAATTGCATAAACACCACAAGGATCCACACGAAATGTGTCTCTGAGTTTGTGGATGTCTCGACAGGACTCTCTGCCCCCTCCCCACCGCCCGCTTGCAGTGCTGAATAATTGAGGCAACAAACTAAACAAATGACATAACCTCAATTTTGTGACGGGCGTGTCAGGCCGAAAGTGTGTGTGTCACAGCTTGAGAGGGGCGGGGGGAGCCGGGTTAAGCCAGAATCGAGTTAAATGTGCACTACTTTAAAATATCTACTTATTATTGATCGAAATATCAGCTTATTTCGGTTTATTTTGTACTTGAATTAAGAATTTTTAGTAGTAAAAGTATAAATTCTTGATTCAAGAGCGCTTTTTTGTTTAAAATGCCTAAACAAAGGTAAATCAAAAGTATAAAATTGACAGAAAGAAGCATATCTGACCCCATAAAGTATATATATTCTTGATCAGCATCAACAAACGAGTCAATATACCCATGTCCGTCTGTCCGTTCATCTGTTTCTAAGCTATCTTCTCCGCTATCTGCACCAAAGTCTTATAGTACAAATACGCTGCACATTTGTCGGAATCGGCCGGATCGGATGACTATAGCATAAAGCTGCATTGGGGAAATTCGTTAAAAAACTACTTCTAGTAAGAAAAAACTTTTTGTTTTCAATGGAAACGCCTCCAAACTTTGTATTTCTTAGTTGTCTATGCTTTTCCCTGATTCTACTAAGTTTGGTCAAGATGGGACATCTATGTGGTATAGCTGTCATAGAAAAGTAGTGTCTGAAAAGTGGTCTTAAAGGCAAAAACTTTTTTGTTTTCAACGGAAACGCCTCCAAACTTGGTATTTCTTAGTTTGCTATGTTTTTCTATAATTCCACCAATTTTGGTCGAAATCGGACATATATATAGTACAGCTGTCATAGAAAAGTGGAGTCTACAAAGTAGTCCTAGTGAGAAAAACTTTTTTGTTTTCAATGAAAATGTCCTACAAATTGGCACTTAATTATTTGACATACTTTCACACAATTCTACAAAGTTTTGTCAAAATCGGATGACTATAGCATATAGCTGTCAAAGGAACGATCGGTCGAAAAACTAGTTTTAGTGAGAAAAACTTTTTTTTTTACAATGGAATCGACTCTAAATTTCTTACATGTTTGTTTGTAAGACTTTTACATGATTCCACTAAGTTTGGTCAAAATCGGACATCTCTATGGTAAAGCTCCCATAGAGAAGTAAGGTCCGAAAAGTAGTCTTAGTTAGAAAAACGTGCTGCAAGGGTATACAAACTTTCGGCGAACCGAATTTTAATTTATTTTATTTTTTTTTTTATTAAAATATAAGTTTTTTACGTTCTTTTGATGATTTTCAGCTTCGTTGGAAGAAAATTGAAGTCCCATTTAACATTAAGTGGATGTTATAATATCAAAAAATGAATATTTAAAACAATGCATGCCAAATGGTTTCCGAAATCATCCTAAGTTGATTTTCTTATATCCTTTTTTCTCTGTGTAGGAAACCAAATCCATTACATTCATAGAACATACTTATGCATAGAGACAGATAGGAGGTTTTTTGAAATTTTCAAGCCTTTCCAAACATTAGTTTCCCCAAGCTTGGATATCAGTACCATCAGTCTTAAGGGAGCTTAGATCATGCTCGGTATATAGAGCATCCAACCCTTTTTACACCAGAAGCAAAGTATGCCGCTCACGTTAGCCAGCAGCTAAGCAAGTTCAGTGTACTGCTAAAAGGGGTAACCACTATGAGAAATGCATTGCTTGGATAGCCATCGCCAAAGCTCGGATTTAACGCCAGAAACAATTTGAAGTTTTGCCTCTCTATTACGCCTTGAGATTTGCTTTGATTTGCCATTCGCTATATTCGATATTGGTTTAGTCTTTTTCATGCTTTTATAAATGTTTTATAAATGTACCATGTTCTTTCAATTGGTTACAGGAAATGTCTAGATGATGTATTCGGTATATTACTAAGATCATTTTGGATAATCAAGTTATTGTAGACACAATTCATACCATAAGCTTTGAAATTCCCAAGTAGTTAAGGCAGAGTCTGCTTGGAAAAGCTATAAAACAGCTGTACAGACAACTTCATCTCTGGTTGAGTGTTTACCATGAACGTGAAGGAACACTTCAGTCTATATTTAGTTGTTAATTGCAGGACTAAGACACCGCACATCTATTCTCTATGATAATACCATAATACTGTCAATTATAAACGTTTATCCTCTCAACACATTCACTTCAGCCTGGCCACGGCTTATCATAATCGCCTAACCTTAGGACCCGGGGTCCTTACCTTCCGAAACTGCAATGATGTTCCTATTCTTGGCTCTAATTACTCAACCACAAATGTGGACATTTGCAAGCGCATAGATAAGAAATTAGAGATTCAAAAGCTTATGTCCTGGTAACGTGTGCGTGTGTGTGTAAGAGTGTGTGTGTGTGTGTGCACACACGACAAAGACCTAAGGCCAACTTAAGACCCAACTTAATCACATTAAATGGACATTTAAAATTCTCTTTCTCGTATCATCATCAATATCGTTTTGTGTGTGTGTGGGGGGCGAGAGGTTTTTGGGGAAAGTGAAAAACATATTTCCGCTTTGCCAGCAGCACCCGGCCACAGTTGGGGGGGGGGGACGGTGCGCTCGGAAGGACATCTGCATCTGTCTCGTGTGTGGAAATTAATAATGCATTCGATATCGTAGCCACTTTGCATTCAAATTCAATTGTGCGTGCGTGCAAATTCAATTCCCCAAAGCCCACAAGCATCAAGTAAATTATATTTGGGCACAAATTTAAATTCCGAAACTATTTACGAGCCATCTGTGCGGCAGTAGTTAGGGCCAGCTGAGTCGCTGCTGACAATTGCAATTGCAAGTGTCAAAAAAGCGGCAGCGGCGACTAAACCAAAAAACCTCCCCGACACAATCACGTTTCAATTAACACACATGGCAGAGTCGGCCAGCTCCTGCTCCTGCTCCGCCTTTTGGTCAAATTCATATGTAAAACACGCACGCATCGGGTTCCAGGGGCCTGAACATCATAATTCCGGCCACAATTCCCAAACACCGCAAAAACAACAGGCCGGGCCCTGGCCATTGGGGAAACGACAATGCTCCAAAGTTCCTCCACACACAGCCGGGCAGCAGCAGCAGCAGGAGCAGGAGGAGCAGCCTGCCACCCCGCCTCTCCCCGTTGCAGTTTTAGTCCGGAGTTCTATGGGGCGCATGAACTAATTACGTTAATATGCGACAACGTTTTCATAGGCGAAAAATGTTTTGCTGCACTGCAGGAGGTCCAGCCAAAAGGGAAAGGAAAGGGAATTGGTTGGCAGGGGGGATACTGCAATTGGATGGGCGGTCCAACAGTGGTGCAAATGAGTTAAAGTGGAAAAGGAATTGAGGGTAATGAAAAGTTATGAGAAAGGGAAAGGCTTCAAATGAGTTTTTACACAGATGGAGGGCAAATAAAAAATACCCACACAGTGCACCGCTTCTCAGCGACAAGGCAAGGTTTGTAAGAACATAATGGAGGAATCTTCTAAAAGAGATCTCTTCCTCAGAGAAGTGCCAAAAATGGCATTGGAACGCCAAATTTCGCCTTTTTTCTTTATATTTCAGTCTCCATATACTCCGTATCAAAGGTTTACAGAGTATACTAGGTATGTAGCAGCCAGAAGTCAGCAAGAGCTGTAAACTACAATTACCTAATTACCATTACCATTACAATTTATCGGTTAACTAAAATAATTACTAATTTTACAATTTGTTAGTAGTCTTAATTGTAACTTAAAATAAAGATTATTAGTGATTATTCTGTGATTATTACAAAATGTAATTACTTTTACAATTACATAAATAATTATACTTGTAAGGGGGGTTTTTTTTATGTATTTGTGCTTCAAACGATGAACTATTCATGTGAAAAATCATAGTTCTTCCCCACAATTACAAGAATAGTTCAACTTTCCAAGCACAATTACTCAATAATCCCTCTTTACGGGTTCAATTATGCAAGTAATTGTTAGAGTAATTGCAATTTTAAACAATCATTGAATGATTGTAGTCCCAAATTACAATCGTAATCATGAATTGTTGTTTCATTATCTGAATAATCGATATTATTGTAATGAAAAGTAATTAAATACTGGAAGTAATGATCACATTGCAGCTCTGCTATAAATTATATTTATAGGTTAGGTTAGGAAGTTTCGGCTGAACCCAGATGGCTATAAGCTATATATATTTTTGATTAGCACTAACATTTGATTCGTTATAGCACAGATCTCGGAGATGTTAAGAGATAGAGGTTCGACATGTATTTGAAATATTCTTCTTATATCACAGATCACATTATTTTTTAGCTTTGGCCACGCCCCCTCCCCCCCGTAATTTAGAAAAGTCGTCAAATCTCTTACAGTTTTGTATATAGAGGACTATCAAAAGATCGCTAAAGATCGGATGAGCGATAGCCGAGCTATGAGCAAAAGAATGTTAAAAAAGAATACTCTGCATACAATCAAGTTAGTAGAGAGTATATTATTGTCAACCTGGACACACTTTCTCTCTAGTTTAGGACTTGGTTTATACAATGAAGACCCGCACAGTGTCACTAAATGGCGAGAATCGTGTAAAATTTCCATGGTACCTTATTGATATGGGGTATGATCGGGTAGAGATGCTGAAAATAGAATCGATATATCGAAATATTGACATTTTTGTCCAAAATTAAGATAATTTGCTATCCAATTTTTTTCGAGGTGATATTTCGGATATCGAATACCTATTTATTATATTTATTAGATATTTTTCAGATATGTTTTTGGTACTAAATTCCTCTAAACCAAGCTTCGAACCAATACCTTTGATAAGTGAAGCAAGCGGTCTGAAAACTAAACCTAAGACTTTCCAACTTGTTTGAAAGTAACGATATTATCGATATTTTTAACCCAAAATATCGAATTATCAGAAAAATCGATATATATCTGCACTACCTACTTCTATAGTTTGACATTTCAAAGCCTGGCTAATTAGATCGATAAATGTTGATGCTGTCTATCGATGCGTTTTCTCAAGTTTGCACAATTTGATACCTGGCAGCTCCATTAAACTTTCCCCAATCACACACACACACACACACACACACACACACACACACACACACACACTAACAAGGCAATGACAGTGAGGCATCCTGTCCATGTCCATCCATTGGGTCGCTGGTACAGCCCCAAAGTGCGTCAAAACTAATGGCCACTGACAACAAAGTAAATGAAGCATAGCTTGAAGCCAGACCTGGCCAGACCAGGCCAAAGGCAAATGGCAAACAGGTCGCATCTACCCCAGCCACAACCCCCCAATACCCCCAACCCCTGCCTACCGCCCTGCCACGTAATAGGCAAAATGAAAAATCTATAGAGTTAAATGAGTGAAAATCAGGAAAATGCATTAATGAATGAATGACAGCAGGCGCTGTCAGCAACAGCAACAGCAGCTGCTCCTCCTGCTACTGCTACCCTCCCCCCCCCCCCCCCCCCCCCACCAACCGCCCCAGGACCTGAAACACTGCTGACCACTCACCCTCAGGGAGTAGAGGAGGGGGCCCGGTGTAGGTGGGTGGGGGGGATGGGTGGGCAGGGCTTTGTAAACGTACGTGAGCGAATGAGTGAATGATCGAATGTGTGTGTTTGGTCAGGTTGAAGATGGACAGGCACGGGATGCGGCCAGCTTGTCCACGTTGTTGATGTTGGCTCGTTGAATGTCTTATTTATGAATGCAAACGCATTTTGGATGGGGTCGAAGAGGTTAGGGGGCTGGGGATAATGCTGTTGGGGCTTAGCTTGTACTACACCTGATATGATAACCGACGTTCAACACGTACAGAGTGGAGCATACGAGCTGGAGTACACGTCTGTGTTGGCATTCTTAATAGCCATGCGTCCAAACAGTTGCAATTTCTCCTGCCCGAGGCGCTTGGCATGAAGTTCCGTACGGTGGGTGGTTAATGGGAGGGAGGGCCCACTGTACTGACAGTTGATGTACAGTCACTTGTTACTGCTGAAAGGGGGGAGGGGGGGACCTTTGGAAGTGGGTAGGTACAATTGGTAATGGCCCCCCCTGCTGCTGCAGTTGCAAGCGAATGGAAATTTGGACAAAAATTCAAACCGAAATTTAACCGAAAAGGAAACGGTCTTCCGAAATATCTAGGTTTGAGGCTGAGGAAATTCGATTAATGCGGTGTTGCAGTATCTTGCGGTGTGTATTTGTGGTGTTATTTTCTTCAATTTGAAACACATTTCTGCTTGAGGGAAAAAATGCACAAAATTCTTAAAATAAAGAGTAGATTAAGTTAGAGGAAATGTATGTAACCTTTAGAAGAAGGGGATCCCTTCTGAAGTGGCATTATCTTCGCAATCAGTCCAAAAACCACTACCAAAATAACCACATCGGGGCTTGAATAAAGCAGTGATCCTCAATCTGCTAGTGCACCAAGCTGTCGCTATTGCGAATCAACTATTTGTGCTACAGACTGGCTCCAGTTGCTGATAAATTCCTCTAAATGAAGGACCCTAAGCCTACGATTAACCTTTTCTCTGCCATATAAGTAATAAAAATGATCCTTTTCTCAACCTGCTTTACCAAAAATCGAGTTTCTAGGCTTTTATTACACAATTTAGATCAATAATAGTGCCATGAACAGATTCCTTTAAGCTCTTTAAGAGCAGTTAAGCAGATTTTTTAAGTATTTAAGTTTTGATAACCTTGCAGCACGATTTTTTAAACTAAGACTAGTTTTCGGAGCTTACTTTTCTATGGGAGCTATACCATATAGATGTACGATTTCGACCAAACTTGGTGGCATTATGCAATACCCTTACAAACTAACATGTACAAAATATGGAGTCGATTCCAGTTAAAACAAAAAAGTTTTTCTCACTAGAACTAGTTTCTCGACCAAACTTTCGTACTGCAGCTATATGCTATAGTCAACCGATTTTGACAAAACTTTGTAGAATTGTGTGAAAGCATATCAAATAAATACTTGCCAATTTCAGGGACATTTCCATTGAATACCAAAAAGTTTTTCTCACTAAGACTAGTTTTTAGACCCTACTTTTGTATGATAGCCATACTATATAGTTGTCCGATTTCGACCAAACTTAGTAGAATCATGGAAAAGCATAGCAAACTAGGAAATACAAAGTTTAGAGGCGTTTTCATTGAAAACAAAAAAGTTTTTCTCTCTAAAACTAGCTTTTAGACCTATCTTTCCTATGGCAGCTATATGCTATGGTCAGCCGATTTTGACAAAACTTTGTAGAATGTTGATAAATTAAATAAAACAAACAATTGTTCAAATTGAAGACGCTGCTACTGAAAACAAAAAAGTTTTTCCTACTAAGACTATTTGTAAAGCCTATCTTTCTATGGCAGCTATACTATATAGTTGTTCGATTTTGGCCAAACTTTGTGGATTCATGAAAAAGCATAGAAAACTAAGAAATACAAAGTTTGGAAGCGTTTCCTTTGAAAACATAAAAGTTCTTCTCAGTAGGACTACTTTACAGACTCTACTTTTCTATGACAACTATACCATATAGATGTCCGATTTCCAACAAACTTAGTAAAATAACAGGAAAGCATAGCAAACTAAGAAATATAAAGTTTGGAGTCGTTTTCTTTGAAAACAAACAAGTTTTTCTCACTAGAACTAGTATTTCGAGCGATCTTTCCTATGACAGCTATATTAAATAGTCAGCCGATCCGCCTGGTTCCAATAAATGAGCAGCATATGTGTGCTGAAACTTTGTGCCAAGTTTGGTGAAGATAGCTTTCAAGCTGAAACAGACGAACATTGCTAAATCAACTCTGATCGTCTTGCTGATCAGGAATATATAATATACATACTTTATGTGGTCGGAAATGCTTCCTTTTATGCGTTACACACACATACGGAACATTTCATAATTCACTCTGCAAGGGTATAAAAAGATCCATTTGAACTGGATGTGTCTTAAATATCCTTTTGAGCTTAAAATCCTTCAAATGATGTTAATTTTTCACATCTTATGGATGATTTTTAGCTCCGTCGAATGATTAAAAGGTTATTTAAGAAAAATATACGAGAAATCATACAATAAATATTTGTAATATTCTTATTTTCTCTGTGTGGGGGATCAAATCTAAAATCTTTTATAGCTGGGTGGCACTATCACACGTTTTATGTAGAATCACGTCGAAATGGCCAACTGTGCGGTGGCTGAGTTGAGTTAAATTGTGCTCATTTCAAGAATAATTGGTACAGTTTTGTTCCAAAAATTTCGAACGATCATGTGGCTCTTATTATAAGTTGAGGGGTTCTTCTGTGGCCAATATTCCTCCCTCTTTTTCCCCCCAAAAAATGATGCTTAATTATTAAAATGTTGCAGTTGAGCGCCTTTCTTTGGTTTCATTTGATGAATCTTGCCTTACAAATTTCTTGTACAAGATGTCTCCTCTAGATACTGTTTCCTCATTCATACAACTGAACCGTCCAGTTCGTTTCACTTGATATTCCAATTCCAATTTAACTAAAAATCTCTGCAGGTAAACCCACGGCTCATTGAGATCCTGGCACCTGTTCCCGTATTCAGCTACTTCCCTTTTTCACTCCATCACCATTTCTATTTTCTTTTTGCCGTATCTCAAGTGACATTTCTGCACAAACACAGACGACACTTCTGTAACTTCAGCTGCAGATTCAGCTGCGTTTTATCTACGACTCGATTTTCCAAGCGTTTAAGCAACAATAACAACAACAACAACAGAGTAAACAAAAAGCCAGGGGGGGGACGGGTAGTCAGTCCGCTCCCAGTTCTCAGGTTCTGTGTGTCCACACTAAATGACGCTCGAGGGCAACGACAAGGAGTCATCCTGCTCAAAAGTCAAAAGGCTACGAAGGACGGCAACTAAACTGACTTTGGCTTTTCAGGTATAATTAATCTTGTTTAGCTCTTGTTGTTGCCTGTCTGTCACCCTGTGCCACTGTTTGTTTTTGTGTCTCCTTGAAAGTAATCCCCTCCGCCGCCGAAAAGTCCTTTCGCCCCCGTTCCCGTCCCCGTCCCCATCCCATCGTAATGTATTTAGAACGAGTTTAATTTGCTCGCCAGCACATTTTTCTCCTCTCCTTTTTGGGCAGTGGCCCAGGTTAACTATTAATTTTCAGCCCCCTGAGCAAGATTAACGAGTGCATGATTGCCTCAAATTGTCTGGCCAAGCAGCACAAGAGGGAGTCCTAGCAGCATAGTTAATAGTGCAAATTCATGGCATACTTGAAAAAAAAAACAAAAAAAAAAAAATGTATTTTCGCCTTAGTGCTGCAATTTTGTCGCAATTTTCCAGTTGACTTTTTGTTGGCCCGAAAAAAGGGTAATTAATTTTGGGCTGCTGCATGTCACAGCTGGTTGGTGGATTTTTCTAAATTATAATGCGAATGGCTTTTAGATAGCACCTCACGCACTGGGTAGGAATCCAGGGATGCCCGTTGTAATTCCTCCCCCGGCGTCCGAAAAATGTTGCTCGTTTTAACAATTTTTCTTGCTGTTAAGTAAAATGTTTTCATTGTAAACGAAATGCAACCAGCTGGGGCAGCAGACCGGCCAGCCAACTGGATTTTTGCTGTTTGTTATTGCAACAAAGCTGAATGTGTTTTTGCAGTTGACACCTGAAATGCAAACACATTTGCCACAGCCGCTGCACAGGATCTGGTATGCAGATTGCCAGAATTTAGATGCAAGCGCCGCCTGACAGGCTGCAGATTTCGCACATGAAGAAATTCGAGTGGCTTGTTTTCATGTTGGCCAAGCAACATGAGGAAGCTGGAACCTGACTCTTGAACTGACCTTCTCGATGCTGGTTGACCCAGTGTGGCCCGTCCGCAAAACTGTGTATACTCGGATATATATTTATTTACCAAAATTTCAATTTAAAGAAAAACATTTTTTGGTAAAACGAATGTATTTTGGCATTTCCAGGGTGGGTGTCGGTGACATGGGGTTAAGATTTCATTCTGGGGAATTACTTTAACTTCCTTTGGTGGAAACTGAGAAAGTAAAGCATAAAATTAGGGTGAAATCGTTGATTAATCTTCTTAAACATTTCAATAATGTTTTAATACCCAATTTGTATTCAATTTGCAACATTTTTTTGGTATCTACAGTCGAACTTTTCTATTACGAATTTCTGTACAACGAACCTTTAATTATATAGCTTTTCAGTAGTTGACCAGCGAGCGATGATGTAGGTCAGAGCTAGTTTGTTTTCGCTTACCAATACACTCTCAATTTGTGATCTTGCTCCTCCAAGAATCATTTTGTTTACATAATGAGTCCACTTTGTGCTTATTTTGGCCAAATTTTTATTCAATTTTTGAAGCATTTTGTCAACATTTTTGCAACATACTTACCTCGTTTTGTAAACGTTTTAGAAACATTTGAGGTATATTTTTTAGGAGCGTTTTTGGGATTGTTTTGGTACCGCTTAAGCCTATTTTGAAAGCCTATTTTGGCATTAAACTCTTAAACACAAAAAAACAGCTTAGATTGAATATTTCAGTTTTTCTGTGAGTCTTTCGAACTCAAATCAAATAATTTTCAATTTAGAAGATATTAAAAGTCAGCTTGCTCTTCTAAGGGACGTCTTAGGTTTGATTTGGATAAAATATATAATTTTCTTATACTTATACAGGACGATCTCTTTATATATACGTTTTAATCACGCCCCCTCCCGCCCCAGCAATTTATAAAATACGTAATATCTCCCATAGTTTTTTATATAAATGATTCAAATCTTTTACATATATTTAGTGCTCAGTATAACTGATCAATTCGCCAAAGAATTGATAAAGATCGGACAAACGATAGTCAAGTTATGACCAGAACAAAGTTCGCTGCCGCAGCGCTGCCTTCTGCTGATATAAATCGGCAAAATATATATACTAAGCAGACTTGTTCGCAGGTGCAGAGTATCTTATACTAGCACTTTACCCACATTCTTACTTGTTATGGAGTTACGACAGTGTTGAAGTAAGTGAGCGATACTTTAGACCTTACTTTTCTATGAAAGCTATACTATATAGATGTCCGATTTCAACCAAACTTGGTGGTATCAAGCAAAGGCCTAATAAAAGAGCACGGATGCAATTTGGAGTCGATTCCATTTAAAATAAAAAAGTTTTTCTCAATAGAACTTCCTTTTCGACCGATCATTCATACTGCAGCTATATGCTATGGTCATCCGATTTGGACCAAACTTTGTAGAATTGTGTGAAAGCATATCAAATAAATACATGCCATTTTTAAGGACGTTTCCTTTGAAAACAAAAAAGTTTTTCTCACTAAGACTACTTTTCAGACTCTACTTTTGTATGACAGTATGTATGACAACTACAATATAGATGTCTGATTTTGACCAAACTTGGTGGAATCATGGAAAAGCATAGCAAACTAAGAAATACAAAGTTTGGAGGCATTTCCTTTGAAAACAAAAAAGTTTTTCTCACTAGAACTAGTTTTTTGATTGATCTTTCCTATGACAGCTATATGCTATGGTCATCCGATCCGGCCGATACCGACAAATGTGCTTAGTATATGCACTACTAGACCTTGTCCAAGTTTTCTTTAAAATAGCTTTCAAAATGACGGAGTAGCCAGCAAAGATACAGCCGGCATGGTTATATCAGCTCATCTTTTCTTGCTAATCACGAATATATATACTTTAAGAGTTCAAAGATGATTTTAAACATTTAGTTACAAGCTTCTGGAGAACTTTAATATAACCTCTTCAGTTTCTTTGGCCTGATATTTCTGGTACTTGGGTTTAGAGGTTTTGGAAACAGCAATTAAAGTCCGCCACTTGCCTTTGTCTTGTGCGAGCTGGCACCAGTTAGTCACATTATGCTTTTTAGTATATTGCAGCCCCTATCCATTTCAGTTTCGGTAGTCTCCTCCTGATTCTTTTCCCAAGTTCGCTTGTATTCGGTTTGTAAACCTTTTTTGCTGGAGCTTCTTCATCCATATGAGCAGAAAAACTTTTGTGAAGGCATTATCTTATTTTAAAGCCGCTTAATCTTACTTGGAGCGGGATTGGGATTTTCTGAATATAAATTCGGCTAGAAATATAATGAAACACTCAGGAACTCAAGGCTACAGAGTATTTTGGAGTCAGTACACTTCTTAAATGTCCCTTCCCACAATTAGGATAAAATCTTAAGAAGTTTTAAGCATGATAAAACTATCAACTGAGTTTTTTTTTTTAGTATATTTTGCTTTACTTTCTTGTGAATCCTTTTAAAGCTCAGCCGACCAAAAATGTTGATGCTCCTCCTCTTCTAACCTTATCTCCACTCCCAATACGTATTAGAATTCAAGAAAAATAAAACTCCTTTATCCTAGCTGTCTACATCGACCTTCGACCGCATTTGCATTAAGTGCCACTTAACAGGGAATTTCAATATTTTATGCCAAAAAGTTGCATCTCCAATCCCAACTCGGCAGTGGCTGCTGCTGCTGCTGCTGTCTGTTTTGCCTGTGGAAAGTTTGAATAACTTGTGCAATGCTTCCTCCACCGTCTGTGAAAAGCCCATGAATCACTTTGTGTCAACCTCCTGTGGCTGCGATTGACTGTCAACGAGATTTTGGTATGACAGAGTCTCACTCACTCCGCTCCTCCACATATCGCTTACAAGGGAATTTTGGTTTGGCTCTCAGCTCAGTTTTCCACACTTCAAATGGATGATTGAGTAAAGAGTTGAGGGTATGGCGAATAAATCTTCTTAGGGGCAAAACTGTTTGAATCGTTTTGATTAACTTCAATTACCTTGAATCCCCCTCACTGCACCCTTCGCATGGAAAATGCATTTGTGCATTTCACCGACTACCTAATGCAGCGTTGCATAATTTCCAGCATCAAATATTTAAACGAAAAATCTTTTGTGCACAAAATCAAACAGTTTTTAGACCACCCCCTTCCACACAGGGGGGGGCCAGCAACCTCCTTGCCATTCAGTGAAGCAAACGTCTGAGGGCAAACAAACTATGTTTTCTTTTTTTTACTTCTTTCTCTCTGGTTTTTTTGTTGCCAGCGTCAGTTAATTTAGTCAATTCAGGGTAAAGTTCTGGCCCCCCCTTGGCCACCACCACCACCACCGCCACCGCCCCTGCCCACACTCGTAGCCGTACCTGTGCATTTCTTTCATTTCATTTCATTTTGTGCGCCGCAAAACGCGCTGCTGAAATTTTTATGATCCTTTTTTTTCCGCTTTTCTCGCGTGCGAACATTTTCACAAAATCAACAGAAAATTGACTTAACTTTCCACTGCGGGCTCTGATTAAAATATCATCATCCTTAGCAGCATAGAAAGGTAAGAAGCTTGCGTGGCTGGGATAAATTTGCATTCCTTCTTACCACACACACTCTCGCACACACACAATTATTTTAATGACTTGAAAATGCAGTTTAGGCCAAGCTATTATACCCCTACGGTACACGGCAACTCACTTTATGACTCACCACCACTGGAATAACCAATGTGATGACGAAATAGGTAAATTTTGGCATACAAAGGATGTGTCAAGGAAAGCAAAAGTTGATGTAAATTAAATTATTGGTTATAAAACACTGTAAAGCTCGGCTGGGAGTTGGCAACGGAAGCAGAGAAATTGCCAGTGGCCATTAAGTAAATACTCATTATCAATCACAAAGAACATGCAGAAAGCTTTCAAAATGCTTCTCCTTACAGCTTTTTGTTCGGCCGCTGCCGACGCACTAAACCCAGGCGGAATATAGAGAAATTACCCCTAAAGCGATTTTCATACCCTTGCAGAGGGTATTATACAATTGTCCGTTTGTTTGTAACGCACAGAAGGAAGCATCTCCAACCTCATAAAGTATATATATTCTTGTTCATCTCGACGAGCTGAGTTGATTTAGCCATGTCCGTTTATTTCTAAGCTATTTTCTTTGTCAGTTTGACGGCTATCTTCACCAAACTGTGCACAAAGTCTCAAAATACATATATGGTGATATGGTTGACTATAGCATATAACTGCCATAGGAACGATCGGTCAAAAAACTAGTTTTTGTGAGAAAAACTTTTTTGTTTTCAATGGAAACGCCTCCAAACTTTGTATTTCTTAGTTTGCATTGCTTTCCCATGATTCTACTAAGTTTGGTTGAAGTCGAGCATATATATAGTATAGCTGTCATACAAAAGTCGATTCTATAAAGTAGTTTTAGTGAGAAAAACTTTTTTGTTTGCAATGGAAATGTCCTGAAAATTGGCATTTATTTATCCGATATGCTTTCACATAATTCTACAAAGTTTGGTCCGAATCGGATGACCATATCATATAGCTGCAGTACGAATGATCGGTCGAAATTTAAGTTCTAGTGAGAAAAACTTTTTTGTTTTAAGTGGAAACGACTCCAAACTTTGTATATCTTAGTTGTCTATGCTGTCCAAGGATTTCACTAAGTTTGGTTGAAATCGGTCATCTATATAGTATAGCTCCCATAGAAAAGTAAGTAACGAAAAGTAGTCTTTGTAAAAAAAAAATGTGCTACAAGGGAATAAAACTTAACTTTCCTGTATTTTGCCTTTTTAAAATCTTGAAAATATTTTTATATTTATTTCCGTCTTAAAGGAAATGGATTATCAATTTTAAAATATTTCAAAATACATATAGAATCGTCTTTGATCCATTTTTTTTTAGGGTGTTTGTCTTTTATTTTAGGTCGATTTAGCCACTGCCCAGCACATAGTAGGAGAAGTCTCAAATCACTTGATATCTCTCTTTCTATATCTCTCTCTCTCACAGATTCTGTCTCTACTGAAATGTTTATTGTCCTCTCAAAAGTTCCATTCGAAGGAATCTCTCCTGGTTTAAATAGGGAATAAATTCTGCAAAAGTTTCGGGCTGAAAGTACGAAATCATGGTAATGATAAAGGTTTGAGCTGGTCGAGCCGTTGGTTTTTGCATCGTATTAAGGAACATAGCTTCTTAGATGTTTTAGGCATTATTATCTCTAATTTTTTGTACTTTTTGCTATCTCTATCTCTTCATTTTTTCAAATCTACCAATGTTTGAATCATATTTTTACCAGTTTTCGACCACTTCTTGAAGTCCCGAATGGCCGAAAATCATTCTTGGAGTTCTTGCAAAGAAGTTAAGCTAAACCATTTAAATTCCATACCCCAGAATCTCTACTAATTTAGCCCCAGGGCCATGCTATGCAAAAAATTATGCGCTTACCAATAGAAAAATATATTCCAACTGCAATTTTACTTTATCCCGCCGCACACAGGCTAGCTTTAATTTGCGCCACGTAACCTTTCACCTGCCTTCAACCCACCTTCCCCCAGACAATATATAATTGCTGGCACCTTTTGCGACGTCTACACAACTTTGTCTAACCATAAATTTGCATTTTTTTTCTCTGCTCCTCCGACACCGCCACCACCACCACCACCGAGTTGGAAGAAGAACTAAAAATATGGCCACTTTGTGCAGTTTTGCTATTTTGCGAAGTTCCCAAGGAAGGGCCCAAAGCCAAAGTGGACATAAAGTTTGCTTAGCAGCAAGACGACCCCAAAAAAAATGCAAGGTAGAAATTGCATTGCAAATAAACAAAACAAGGAATCTGTGAATAATGTTTTACGATATGAAAATTGCACTGATTTAGTGCTTGAAATTTGTTGGGCAATTTATTTGCTATGTGTACGCGCGTGTTTGCCCCAAAAAAAACTTAAAGATGCCGTTGGAAATGGGTTTAATTGGCCAGCCGGAAAACAAAGCAAACGAATCCTTCAGCTCGGCTGGAGACTAGGGGGAAATCAGTTTGGTTTGTTTTTTTGTTATTTAAAAGTACAAAAGAGATAGATAATTGCCTTGGAGAATTTCCGGAAAACTTCAATATAAAGCCTTGATTTCATTTGAAGAAAGTGCTGTAAGTTTAGTTTAAAAAAAACACGCCTGGGCTGAGCTCAGACCAACGATAGGTACATCTATCTACATCTTCTTTGTTCAGTAGGGGGCTGTCGTAGTCCCCAATACCAATGAAAAATATATTCTAAAGTAATAGGAACTACCAGAAAACGAAAAAGAAACCCAGTTAATGGCCTTTGTTATGCAAACGCAATCATTCGACGCATAACAACAAGTGCTACATATACAAACGCATGATAATTTGTAGGTAGTCTGAATTCTGCAAGCAAGGGTAAGCAAGAGAAAAGAAAGAGAGAGAGAAATACGAAGTTGTTATTGCAATTTTGCTATGCGCAAGCCGCTTTACGCATTGCGGCCGATGCGTATAGCTTAGGGGCACCCCTGAACTAGATCTGAAAGAACTGCAGACCATTCTAAATGTAAAATGACGTAGCTCTCCTCCCCTTGTCGTGAACAGCCACTTAAGCCTTCGCCTTAGTTACGCGTGACGCATGACGATGGTTTTCTTTAACTCTAAACCAAGCTTCTATTTAGTTTCAAATCTTTTTAAACTTATATTTTTGCAAAGATTTAATCTAAGAGCGATTCAACTTGCTTTCGCCCTGTTCCCTTACCTTAGCTAACCGCAACTTCAACCACAATCGAAAAACTTTCCCCCAATATTCTGGTCTTATCTACTAACTCCAGCAATTTGCCTTAACAGCAACTTTATAAAAAAATTAACCAGTAATTATGTTTCAACATTTCCTCTCCTCTCCCCCCCGTCCAAAATAAAATGCAGAAAAAGTAACCAAGTAGCTGAGACCGCAGACTTAATTTGTGCTCTAACCAAAACGCTTGAATTAACAAGAACAACAACTTTTGGGAGCCAATGGCCAGCCGTGTTACCAAGGAGACACCCACGAATCCCTCTCCTTTTCCACTTTACCAGCCTTTCGGGCCACCACTAAATTCTGTTAAGTTTTAGGGAAAGTTCTTTTGGGATAAAAACTTATGGGTTAGAGCAGGAGGAGGAGGAGGAGCTCATGAAAAATTTACCAAGAAACTTAAATTTTATTGCCTATAAAGACGCATTAACTTATGCCCGAGTTGGGGGCGGGGCTGGGGGTGCGTGGGGTAAGCGGATGTGCGTGAATGCCTGGGCCTTTGCATAACAACGACAAATTGGAACAGGAGTGGGTGGGTTTGGTTGGAGGTAAGGAAGTAAGTTTCGGTTTTTTAGCCAACGCCTGCAGTTCTTGTGGCCAGCAAAAACTTTTTCTCTATTGATCAGCACAAAAATGTGTTCCTAATTGAAATGCTGCCTGCCCCTCAAGGTGAGGCAAGACATGGCGTTAGTTTACCTTCAATTTTGTTATTTTTTTTTTTTTCGAGCGGCTTTTATAACTTTTTGATTGAGCAAAAAGTTGGAAAGGCTAAACAAATAACCACTTTGCTTAATAAGTGGTCTAAGGTTGAGCCATAATAATGAATGAGGCTTGAAAAAACGAGGGGGGGAGGGACATTTAATGGCTAAGCGATGGTTTTTGGGGGCATTTTAGGCTAAGCCGCTTAGGCAGGAGGGGAGCTTAAGTGGATTTGGGGATAAGTGACATAATGAAGTAATAGTTGTTAGGATTGCAAGAGAGGAGAGAGAGGTAATAGAATGAAAGGACATAGAGCATAGAGATCTATTTATATCTATATCTATATCTATATATATATCTATATCTATATCTATATCTATATCTATATCTATATCTATATCTATATCTATATCTATATCTATATCTATATCTATATCTATATCTATATATATATCTATATCTATATCTATATCTATATCTATATCTATATCTATATCTATATCTATATCTATATCTATATCTATATCTATATCTATATCTATATCTATATCTATATCTATATCTATATCTATATCTATATCTATATCTATATCTATATCTATATCTATATCTATATCTATATCTATATCTATATCTATATCTATATCTATATCTATATCTATATCTATATCTATATCTATATCTATATCTATATCTATATCTATATCTATATCTATATCTATATCTATATCTATATCTATATCTATATCTATATCTATATCTATATCTATATCTATATCTATATCTATATCTATATCTATATCTATATCTATATCTATATCTATATCTATATCTATATCTATATCTATATCTATATCTATATCTATATCTATATCTATATCTATATCTATATCTATATCTATATCTATATCTATATCTATATCTATATCTATATCTATATCTATATCTATATCTATATCTATATCTATATCTATATCTATATCTATATCTATATCTATATCTATATCTATATCTATATCTATATCTATATCTATATCTATATCTATATCTATATCTATATCTATATCTATATCTATATCTATATCTATATCTATATCTATATCTATATCTATATCTATATCTATATCTATATCTATATCTATATCTATATCTATATCTATATCTATATCTATATCTATATCTATATCTATATCTATATCTATATCTATATCTATATCTATATCTATATCTATATCTATATCTCCAACTATATTCCCTTTCTTTTCACCCTCCACTCCGCTCTGCCCCTCACACCACACATCGAGATACACTGTTAAAATTCTCATGATTTATCACTGATATCCTTTAAGCTTTAAAATCTCAACCCACTTTTCGCAGCATTTCCAAATTCACCCAGCCATAACCCCATTTTAATCATTGCTAATCCCCCCAAGGACATTTATTGACACGTAAATTGTTCGTCAACAACAACTGCAGAGGGGCTACCCTTTTATGCCATCCCATGCCCGGGTCTTGTCATGAAGGGATGATGCCTTCAGGTGTGCAACGTGTTGTGTAAATATTTTGCTTGACACTATTAAATTTTACTAAAAACAAACGATTCTCCCAAGTCTCCCACTTGCTCTCTGTGTCCCTTTTTTTTTATGTGCGCTACAGCAATTTTTAATTAATGTGATTAAATTAATTTAATGAGCTCCCACTTTCGTTGCTCCCCGAGTTTTTCAACTCACTTTAAGCGACAATTAAATTTTCATGATAAGGACAACAACGGGGAGACGTAAACATAAACGCTACGTTTCGTGTAATGTATAACGTGAAATGATTTTTACGACGCCCGACAACCACACCACATGTCCCATCAACGTCAGCGCCAACCCAGTCAAGAGCATCGAGCATCGGGCAGCATTATCATTAACAACATCATGTGAAAGTGCCCGATGTAGCTCAGGGCTGGGGCTGGAGTCTGGGTCTGGGCCTGGGTCTGGTACATACATTGTCAATTGGTGCGTGACAGCAGCAGCACCTTCAGTAGATGCCTGAATGGCAGAGCAGAGCGGAGCGGAGCAGGGCCGGGTAGGTCAGGACAGGGCAGGTCACTTGCATGGGGCGTCCCGGCTGATAATAAAGCAATTTCTGTGTTAATTTTTACGCCATGACCATAACCTCACTTGCCTTAATTGATGTTGTCTAGGTTTATAGTGGGGACAATTAAAACGAACCATATTATGCCTGACGATGGGCCTTTGTCTCAAGGGCTGCAAATTTTTGCTCGCCGGCCAGGACACAGGTGAAGCGTTAAAGCTGAGTTGAGAGAGCTTTGGGTGAAAAGTGGTCGAGTTGGGAGTACCAAGTCATTTGCTGGAGTGTCTTAATTTTAATTAGATTTTGATTTACCAGGAGGGGGGGGGGGGGGGGGGATGCATAGGAACCCTTTGGTAGCCTTGAAGACTTTTTCAAAGTTCGCAATTTGTGTGTACCCTGTATCAAAGGGTTTAAAGGGTTAGTTTAAGGGTAGGTTAGGTTAGCTTAGGTTAGGTTAGGTTAGGTTAGGTTAGGTTACTTTGGGTAAAGTTAGGTAAGGTTAGCTAAGTTTAGTTTAGGTTAGGTTAGGTTTGGTTAGGTTAGGTTGGGATACTTTAGGTAAGGCTAGGTTAGTTTAGGTTAGGTTAAGTTAAGTTAAGTTAAGTTAAGTTAAGTTAAGTTAAGTTAGGTTAGGTAAGGTTAGGTTAGGTTAGGTTAGGTTAGGTTAGGTTAGGTTAGGTAAGGTTAGGTTTGGTTAGGTTAGGTTAGGTTAGGTTAGGTTAGGTTAGGTTAGGTTAGGTTAAGTTAGGTTAGGTTAGGTTAGGTTAGGTTAGGTTAGGTTAGGTTAGGTTAGGTTAGGTTAGGTTAGGTTAGGTTAGGTTAGGTTAGGTTAGGTTAGGTTAGGTTAGGTTAGGTTAGGTTAGGTTAGGTTAGGTTAGGTTAGGTTAGGTTAGGTTAGGTTAGGTTAGGTTAGGTTAGGTTAGGTTAGGTTAGGTTAGGTTAGTTTAGTTTAGTTTAGTTTAGTTTAGTTTAGGTTAGGTTAGGTTAGGTTAGGTTAGGTTACGTTAGGTTAAGTTATGTGATGTTAGGAGAGAGGAGATGTTAGAGGTTAGATCGGTTCGATTAGCTTAGCTTAGGTTAGGTTAATTCGGTTCGGTTCGGTTCGGTTCGGTTCGCTTCGCTTAGCTTAGGTTAGGTTAATTCGGTTCGGTTCGGTTCGGTTCGCTTAGCTTAGCTTAGGTTAGGTGAAGTAGGGTAAGCTAGAGCTGTGCTGCATCCCGACTGCAATAATAATTGCTTGCCCCGCTCCATTTCCGATAATCACGTTCATTTTTCAATACCAAGCTGGCGCAGTTGGTGGCCCCTCCCTTCCCCGCCCTCTCCTGCCCTTCCCTTCACCCAGCAAATAATCTGCTCGCATTAATTACAGTTTGGCGCTGATCTAAGTGACAACCAGGGGGGTAATATTTTGTGAACGTCGCCAAACTAATTGCAACAGTTACGAGTTGTGTGCGCCATATTGCCATGAAGCCAAAGCCATTGTCACAGGACTCGCCTCCTTTGTCCCCCCTCTCTTGTGTCCTCCCCAAGGGAGTGGTGCTGTCGCTTTTTGCAGCGCGTTGGTGTGTGAAATAGACAACTTACGTGCCATTCTCTGTAGGTGTATGTGTGTGTGGTATGTGTGTGTGTGTGTGCGTGTGGGTGTGCGTGTGTTTGTACCTTCGACTTCTTTTAAGAAAAAATGCTGAGCAAAAGCAAACAACTGAAAAAAAAGAACGCAACCGAAACTGCAAAGTTTCTTTTTCACTTGCACATTTTTCACTGCCATGTGCCAGGTAGATGTCGCTTTCCTTTTTTCCTTTAGCCATTTTCCAACACTGGCACCTGGGGAATTTACGTGTGCATGCGTGCGCTTAGCATACCCCCCACTTTTTCCTTCCCTCTCTCTGTCTCTCTCTCTCTCTGTCCACCCCGAACAAAACTTGAACCGAGTTGCCATTGTGGTTGGGTTTTTACCCCTCTTATGCTTTTTTGTTGTATTTTTTGGCCTTCTGCGGTTAAGCAGAAATAATGCATGTGGTTGTATGCGTTTTTATAAACGTTAATTCTCTTGCGGTTTATGCGGGAGTTGTTGGGTTTTCCATTTCCATACTTTTTTTACACACCACCTTTATTTTTTTGTTGTTTTGTTTTGTAATTTTAATGTGTAAATTGGCTTAGTCGCTGAGGGCAAATTTAAGAGTGGTCTATGGGAAAAATGTACATGGATTTTTCATGTGAAACATGGTTAATTTCTAAACCGAATCATCCAATTCGTCATCTAATTGTTCGTGGAACGAGCTGTCGTTTTCCTTGAAAGATTATAGGGATTTTCTTCTACAACTTCATAGAATTCCTTAGGTTAACTAAGTGGTAAATTTGTAGTTTTTAACGATTCATAGATAAAGTTGCTGTTCTTTTTATACCCTTGCAGGAAGTATTTTAAAAGCGCCTCCGACCACATAAAGTATGTCTCTTCTTGATCAGTATGACAATCAGAGATGATTGAGTCATGTCCGATAGCTTAAAAGTTAGTACTAGTAAGAAATTTTTTTTTGTTTTCAATGGAATCGCCTCCAGACTCCACATTTATAAGTTTGGTTTGATTTAAAGATAGGTTTTAAAACTAGTCTTGGTAGGGAAAACTCTTCACATTTAAATGGTAGCGTCTTCAAATTTTGCATTTATTTACTTTATGTAGTTCTACACAATTCTACTAAGTTTTGTCAAAATCGTATGACCCTGGCATATGGCCGCCATAGGATCGATCGGTCGTTAAACAGGTTCTAGTGAGAAAAACTTTTATGTTTTTAATGGCAGCGCCTCCAAACTTTGTATTTCTTAGTTTCTTATGCTTCTTTATGATTCCACCAAGTTTGGTCGAAATCGGACTTCAATATAGTATAGCTCTCATAGAAAAGATAGGGTTTCAAAATAGTCTGAATAGGGAAAACTTATTGGTTTTCAATGGAAACGCCTCCAAACTCCACATTTATTATTTTACTATGATTTTTCATGATTCCACAAAGTTTGGTCGAAATCGGACAACTATTTGGTATTGCTGCCATATAAAAGATAGTTTTTAAAACTAGTCTTGGTAGGGAAAACTTTTTTGTTATGAAAGGTAGGGTCTTAAATTTTTGCATTTATTTATTTTATGTAGTTTTACGGAGATCTACTAAGTTTTGTACAAATCGGCTGACCATGGCATATAGCTGTCATAGGAACAATTGATCGAAAAAGTAGTCTAAGTGAGAAAAACTTTTTGGTTTTGTATAGAAACGTTGCCAAATTTATTATTTATAAGTTTGATATGATTTTATATGATTCTTATAAGTTTGGTCGATATCGGAAAGCTATACAATATGGCTGTTATGGGAAAAATGGGTATACAAAATATGTTTTCAATGGAAACGTTCTTAAAATTTGCAAATATTTATGTAATGTTATAAAACTTGCTTGGGGGAGGCCCTATTTATAGATGCGGTAACAGTATTTGTAAGGCAGCAGAGATATGTTGTCAATGTGCGCAGCCAGAGGACGATAACTATGACTATTTCTTTGACATTCAGTGACTTCGGCAAGTATTTGAGTAAGTTCGGGCGCCCAGCTGCTACGGTTGTGAATCCGGTACTTCCTCTGTTTCGTCTCTTCGACTTCGTCTGCAGCGGCTGAGTAATCATATCTAAGCAGAAATGTGAAGACATTTTCGCTCCCAGATCCAACCCCCTTCGTTCCCCTTCTACTTAAAACAGCTAATCATCGAAAAATGCTGAAAATTTGAAGAATTCTTACCTGCCGCTTGCAAATACCCAAAACTTAGCCCAAATTTGTTTCCAAAGAAAAAACCATTTGACAATTTTTTTTTTTTTGTAATTTATTTCTTGTGTTTTTATTGTATTTCATTGTTGTTGATGGTGTTCATTGATGTTTGTTTTTTTTTTGGTTTGTTTAATGTTTTCATTTTCATGTTCAATTTGTTGTTGTTGTTGTTGTTGTTGTTATTGTTTACTTTACCGCTAAATAACTTTAAATGTTGTATTTTCATTACCAATATTCTTCACATACATTCAATACAATTTTGGTTGTTCTTGTTGTTGTTGTTGCTCTTGTTGTTGTTGCCATTGATTTAGCTTCGCTTTTGTTTCTGTGTTGTTTTTCTTTTTTTTATTCGTTTCTTTACATGTATAAGTATATAATAATAACTTAATTTGTTTTGTTTCCATTTTTTGTTTGTTTTTATTTTTTTTTAATATATAATAATAAATATAATAATAATCGTTAATAATGATTTTATTTATTTTTAAATATTTTTAAAAAATGTTTCGTTTTTAGGAGTATATTTAATTATCGTTGCCCCAATCTTCTTGTTCTTCTGGTTCTGCTGCATCCGCCTCTACACATCTAACTGTATTCCTAGGCCAAAAAACTCTCGTTCATTGCACTTACAAACTATTATTCCAATTCATTTTGTATAAGTTTATATATATATACTATATATATATATATATATGTGTGTATATATATATATTTGTATAGGTATATGCTAGTTTAAGGGGTTTTTTTTTAGGGGGATTTTTGTTTGTTTAAATAAACAACTAAAAATGTAAAAACAAATTACAAAAACAAACAACAATCAACTTTTAACAAATAATAAGGGTAGGAAGGTTCCATACCAACCCAAGAGTGACAAATAGAGAAATCAGAGTATCGAAAGTAAGAATCAGACATAAATCATATAGAAAAATTCGTTGATATCACCTGACAAAACATAAGTGAAAGACTACTTACAGCTTAAATATAGATATATATATATATATATTTATATAGATGTATATGTATATCATATGACATTTAGTTTTAAAGTGGCTTTTGTTTTCAATCAATTTGTTTCACACTTAGTTAATTGGGGTTCTCTGGGTTTTTCAATATCCGGTTACCATAACATGTATTTTTGTTTGTTTGTTTTCCTTTTTTTTTTTCCTTTACTTTTCAATAAACACATCACATCATATTCACAATTAATAATCATAATCATAATAATCTAAAATTAAAAGTTAACAATAATAACTATGACACTCTCTACACATAACTCTAAGTTGATTACGAATGAAAAAAGTGTTTGTGTTAAATCTGATGATGAGAGTTTTTTGCATTCTTATTTTTTCTTCTTTGCAAAAAACGGTTTTTTTTTTTTTCATAAGGCAAATAAAAGTTTCGTTTCTAGTTTACACAACGCTAAACTGAAAAAAAAAACTATTTATGAATTCTTATATGGTATGGGGGGGAGTTAAGAACACTGGGGACTATCAAAGTACCTAAGAACCAAACCCTACATGAAGAGACTTTAGTTCTCAAACTCAAATTTCAATTTTCTAGATTTTAGATGATTCCTTGAATCAAAGATTTGACTTTTGTGGTTCTTTATGCAGCATACGACACTGCACAGTGGCTTACGCAGCATTTTTTTTACAGGGGGATTGGTTTAAGCAAACGTTTTCTATAGTAACTTGTTTCTTAGTCTAATATTTAGCAAGTAAATATGTGTTCAAAGGGGGGGTTTTAAGCCCCAAAAACCCCTTCCCCACCCTTAAGTACGCCACTGAACCAGCAAACAGCTGTGTTTCGGAAGTTGTTGTTAGACAAAATAGTCAGGGGGGGTCTCTAGTTTCCCAACCAATGTAGGGGTTGGTTCGTAAAGTACTTGATAATGCCACAAGTGTCATTATTTAGTTTAACTGTGTATGTGTGTGTGTGTGTGTGTTTGTAATATATATTGTGTGTATGGGTAGTATTCTTTTTGGGGGAACATTTATTTTATACACAAAAAGTTTTTAATTTGTTTTTTTTGTTGTTTTTTTTTTTGGGGTTTTTTCTTTTGCCGTAGCTTATTGTATTTTTTTTTTGTATGTGTTTCATTCATAAATGTTTGTTTGTTTGTTTGTTTGTTGTTTAGTAACTGTTAAAATGTTTACGAGTTGTAGTTGTGTTTGTTGTAGTTTTTAGTATCTACTAAATATGTGTATTTTTATGACTATTTGTAGGTTTTTATTTATATATATATATATATATATATATATAATTTTTTTTGTTTTCAACTTGGCTTTGTCGTTCCATAGTTAGATTTAAGGTCTGCTTATAATGGACGGAAACTTATTAGGCATTTTAGTTTTGGAGTTACGAGTATTCTATAGAGAGACAAGTAGATAGAGAGATTGAGAGATAGAGAGAGATAGTGGTAGAAAGAGAGAGCGCTAGAGTATGTGTGGCTGTTGATTGGGAAAATCAGGGAAACAATCGTGGGTAAATCAACAAATTTCCGTATATTATAACCAGCCCTTAAATGTGTTTATGTGAAGCAATTTCTGAACGATCCTAGCGAATGTTGATTATTTTTTTGTTTTCGAAGGGGAACCAATTTTAAAATTACGTTTATCTAAATATTGATTGCTACTATTCAATATGTATATATGTTTTGTTTTTGTTGTGTTTTCTTTTTAGTTTTTCCTTTACAAATCAATTGATGTCAATTCTGTCCCTTTTAAACATTGTTTTTTTTTGGTTTTTATTATTTTCGTTTCTTTAAAAGATCACATTTCATGTTTTTAGTTGCCTTTAGTAAATATCTGTAATTTATGTGTACATATACATAAATATCTATATATGTATATATATGCAATATAGTATATGTGTGTGTGTGTGTGTGTGTATGTGTGTGTGTGTTGTATGCTTGTTTGCATTTTATTTATATATATATATTGTATATATAGAAGTTGTTGGGTTTCACATCTGTGAAATTATTGTGTTGATGAGAATTTGTAAATGAAATAAGTTAATCAATACGAAAAGGACCTGTGTTCAGTGGGCGAATCGATTGCAAAAGCCTGGTTTATTTTTCACGATTTTCTGCTGAGAATCGATGTATGAGATTCGATATTTTTGGAAGTGATGAGACCTTCACATTTGAACGGTACAGATCTTTAAGTTGAGAACGTCTAGAGCTGGTTTGTGAGTATTCTTTAAAAGCAGTTGACAAAAAGAACGATAAACGATATTTTCGATAGTTTGAAATACATAAAGAAGGACACTCTTCAAGGTTGACGATTACGTAACGATTGGTCGATATATTAAAGTTTCTGTGCGACTTATAAAGTCGAAGAAGTACAGCTGTGGTTACTAAATCTCGTCGTCATTTTCTCTCGTATTGAATTTACTTAAGGTTGAGCAAGTTCCGTGGTTTTTCTGTTACCTGGTCGCTTTCTATACACATACATACATGTATTACCTAAAAATCGATTTGAAAATCGGTATACTGCCGATAACATTTCTTGTGGGGATAAAGTTGTTAGTCGATATTTATTTTAACAATAAATTCGAGCTAAAATTCACGTTTCTAATATTTTGCTGGCTGGATTTCAAAGCACTTTAAATGATAGTGTCTCGTTTCATAGAATCGCGTCTTGTTTATATGCGAAAGAATCGATACAGCCCTGTTGTTGTTATCGATAACAATTTAAAACAACTTTACTTAATCGACTGTGTTATTCAACTTTTAACTTCAAATTTCCAGTTTATTTTCAATCAATACTTTAAATGACAAAACGTTTTTAACAACTTTTTTAATCAATTACTTTCATTTCAGATTAATCGAATTCGGAACCAAAAAAAGGGCCTCATCAAATATAAAGGTAAGCTATCCAAATATTATTTTAAACATGAAATGCATATGCACAAATCTACTCAATTACTGTCTAAGGCCTGATTTCTAAACTTCTACATAGAGCTATCTGTCACATAAACCTACAAATAGCAGTGCAAAGTCTAAGTTTATCTGACACATAACAGCTATTGAGAAGTTGAGAAATCGGCCCTAAGATTAGCATTTCACACCCTACCAATTCACTAGAAAAGTTACTAACAATTTCCAGAATTTTGAAAGGCTTAAGTAAATGACTTCTAATCGATATACCGATGTTTTGTGAACTCGATATATTTGTTTTTTCAATATAACAAATATCGTTTTGGTATATTTTGATTTAAGATATCGATTTTTACAATTTGTAAAGTATTGACAACCCTATTTTACACAGTAGAGTTGTCCATAATTAATCAGTGATTTTGAAAGGGTGAAAAAAAACCGTTATACGTATATTAACTATGAAATAAGTGCATTTCCATTTTAAATACCATAGATATTTATATTTTATAAAGTCGAAATGCACTTATTTCATGGTTAATTTTAATTTTTAACCCTTTTAAAATCATTGATCAAATTATATGTAAAAATATCTAAAATATCCTTTTTATATGCAAGGAAATATCGATAAGATATAGACAACCCTATAATAAATAGTGAAACATTCTCAAAATCAGAACTCGCGATTAAGTATTAACATTTTTTCAGTACAATCAGCCTCTGAAAAGCAAACACAAACGCAGCACGCACAGTTTCTCTCTGAGGCGAACACTTTTTTTCAATCCTCTTGTGTTCTTTCTTAGTTATTTTCGGTTGAGTAAAATAAACGAGTCTGTCGGCCAATAAGAACCCGAAACAACTGTTTGCAACTGGGCAGAGCACAAAGAAAGTGTGCGAAAAGTTTATTTGTGTTGGTTTTTCAAATGAATGCAAAAATTCTCAAAAAAAACTGATAGAAAATTGAAATTTTTGGTACCACTGAACTTTTTAAACCGAATAAGTTGATCGTTTTTCATATGAGACTGGTTTTAGGACCTTTATGCTAAGTAAACCTGCAGTTTTAGACGGTTCGGAAACGGAAACACCTTCCAGTTTCGATACATTTCCAATACAAATGTGTATCTTGTTTTACGGCCTTTATGCTAAGTAAACATACAGTTTTAGCCGGTTTGAAAACAGAAAAACCTACCAGTTTCAATACATTTGTAATACAAATGTTGGTGCTCTGCATTTTCAATTTGGAACCATCGCGCACTTTAAGTGTGACCGGAGCATTATAAAGTTTGTCATTATCTAGCACATTCTTACTCATAACTATTTCTAGTACGGTCACTTTGCCTATTGTATTTTGCAGGTTTCTCTTCTTTATTTTTTATGGCAATTCCAGACTTTTGGATTCAATTCGCACCACTTACCGTTCGATCACTTTTGGCTTAAGTAGATAAGCATAGGTAGAATTTCTAGTTGTGTGTCTGTGTGTGTGTGTGAAGGTGAAATGTTTCTAGAGATTTCAGCTAAATTAATAATACACTTAAAAAAAAAGGTTTGCATTTTCAGTGTGGTTTTCGGTTTGCTTATCCTTAAGATTTGATTACTTTTTTGTTTTTTTTTTGTTTTAGTGTGTGAGTTTTTCTTCTTCTTCTGTTTGATGGCGTTTTTTTTTTTTTTGTATCTTTTTGTATATAAAAAAATATGCTTTCTCTTGCTGTAGTTCTTGCTGATTTACTGTTTGTTGTTGTAGTTTATAAAATGTAAAAAAAGGAAAATTCTCCATTATTTATGCATGTATTTCGTTTTCTCTCTGGGTTGCTGTTGTAGTAAATCGTTGTTGCAAAAATAGGACGTGACTGTACTTTTATTTTATTTAATTTTTTTGTTTTGTTGTTGTTTGCTGTTTATCTATGGCCTATTAAGTTGTTTATCTTCATTTTGATTAATTTTGACTATTTTTCTGAAGTTTTTGTCCCATACATGAACTGCCTGGCCACTTAACCCTTAGCTACTATTAACATTCGTTTAAGATTTTTTGTTTTTCTTTTAATTCTTGGTTGTCTGTATTATTGAAATATGGAACACTAGAGTTTAAAATAGTTTGTAACTAATTTTAATGCAACTGCGTTTTGTTTTTCCCAATTTTTAATTGCTAATTTTTTATGTGTTTTTTTTTTTTTGTTCTGTTTTCCATTTAACAACACACTAAACGTTTTGGTTTTTGTTTTTGTTCGGTATTATTTATGCTTGTCGCTGGCTTACAACACACTTACGTTAAAGTCTCTTTGCAATATACGTACGAAAAAGTTCTGTAGAGTTGTCAGTAATATATAAATAGTTCACATATCAACCTTTTGAATTTTCATCAAAAATGTAGCAAAATGTTGTTGCTCTGCTATGTGTGGATTGCCGCCGCCTGCTTGTGTTTTTTTCTTCACATTTTCCATCTTTTCGTTTTTGTTTTTTTTTAGTTTTTTTTTGATTTTAAACCAGGCAACTCTCTATTTTGCCGGGGCTAAGTACGTATAAGTAACTAGTACGGGGAGGGGGTGGGTGATGATTGGGTGTTAAGTTAAGGGTGTTTTGCTGTGAAGACCAAAAAACTTATGACTTAATATTTCAGTATAGTTGCATTGTGTTTTTGTTTAGATGCAGGTCGAAGGTGCGGCCACTGTGGCTGGGGTCATGGTTATGGTGGTGGCCGGCAACCCGGTGACGGTGGTGGTGGCCACCACTGGATAATGATGTGCCAAATAGGCCTGATGATGCTGATGCTGCTGCTGCTGTTGCTGCTGCTGTTGCTGCTGCTGCTGCTGCTGTTGTGTGGAGAATTTCAACAAATGTTGCTGCGGTGGCGGCCCTTGAAGTGAAATGTATGATGCCGCCTGTATGGGTATACAATTCGAATTGTAATCGCTGCTCAATACCAATGTGGGCGTGGCATCGGCATAGTAGGCGGGGGCCGCCTTCAAAAATGCTGTGGTTGTGGCCGGCCCAGCATACTGTTGCTGATGTGGTGTGGGCATGGTGGCTGTGGAGGTGGTAGACAAAGTGGTGGCCGACGAGAGAGTGGGTGAAGTGGCTATCGAGCAGGACGAAGACGATGAGGCCGATGAGGGGGAATAGGGTGAGCTGCAGTGATAGGTGATGTGTGGCTGTTGCTGTTGTTGTTGTTGTTGTTGTTGATACATGTTGCTGGCGTGCTGTGTTGCTGCTACAACTTGCTTGTTGTGATAGTAACCGAACTGCTGTTGTTGTTGTTGTTGTTGTTGTTGCTGTGGCTCAATGATGATCAAGTTATTGTTGTTGGTGTTGCTGCTGTAGCCCACTGCTGCTGTGACATTTGCTGTGGTAGTGGCCACCAGTTGGCCAGGAGCAATCATTGGCTGCTGTTGCTGATGCTGCTCATTGGGATTGGTTATCATGGCAGCCATTATGTTGGCCGGCGGCAAAACAATCGGTATATGATAGTATTTACATTGCTTGCGACGACACTGGCTATTGGCATGATCGCGACAGACAGCAACACGTTGATCAATCACCTCGACTTTGTCATCTGCACCACGAAAAAAGGGGGAGGGGGAAAATAAAATAAAAGAAAGATACCAAAATTAGTACAATTTGTATTAAAACATTTAAGAATTTTTGGAAAACAGTGAAAGCTTTTCAATAAAAATACTGATCAAGTTTTTTTGGGGGGGGGGAGGCATTTGAACGTTAGACCTCGGATTTAAGATTTGATGTTCGATTCCTTTGTAAAAGCTGCCTATGGTTTGTGGTTACAATGCTCTGAAATGTTACACAAAGTGTTTACTTCAATTAAGATATTCATTGGCCACTCAATTGAAAGTGTTAGCTGTTTAAAAAGTAACCTTTCATCAATCCTACGTCTACCAAGTTCTAAGAACTATATTCATATGTGTTCTACAAACCCACATTGGGCAGTCTTTGGTTCAAAATGATTATGTAGAACACTTGGAACTATCTTCCAGTAAAACATATTCGTCTGACTTACAGAATCATTCAATATTGAAAGGAAAACTTTGGTTTTTGAAAGAATTGCACAAATAACCTATGGAAGAATGACATTGAATTCAAATTTTAGCCCAAAAGTCCAAGACATATTTTGAGAATTATGGAACTACTTGGAGTGGGAAACAACTCCTTCCCGTTCCACAAAAAATAATTTGAATAAAGCAGGGTATTAATGCCATGAGAACCTTCAATCCTTAGCTTCGAGTAGTAGGCAGTCTGTGGCTCACAAAATTCTTATAGAATAACTTTTAGAATGGACATTTTTTCGTGCTCTCCAACACAAGCATATTTATCTATCCTTTTCATTTGACAGACATATAGGCTTGGCTTAAGAGTACATGGCAATAGATATGGTTTTACACTGCAAACATTTTATGATATTTTTGTATGACATTCGAGACTTTTTCGAATCCTTGGTCTGATTAAAATAGTTATACATCTATTTGGCAGCACAGCTGTTTTCGAGTCCCATGTTACTGTCAAAGATGTTCTGTTTGAATTCATCTTTCAGCATTTAATTTTATAGATCATTCGATATCGACTCAAAACAAAGATTTCATACATTTTTCTGAAATCAAAACCAAAAGCAGTTTAAACATCACCCTTTATAGATGTGACGGGTTTTTCTGTGTCCTTTATACTGAGTAAACCTGCAGTCTTTAGCCTGCTCGAGGTCATGTTATGCTCAAGCAAAACTTTAAACAAAGGAGACTGGTAGATCGTACAGCTGTTTCAAGAGGAACCACCCTCTATCATCAGCGATCAATGTCTACCAACTGAACGAAAAGTCAAAAATCTCCCCATGCCAGCGGTGGCATAACCGTTTGGGAATCCCAAAGCAGAATGCGCCCTAAAACATAGAGAGGCAGCGCAGAAACAGAAACAGTCCCCTTTATAACAAAGTAGGGGTCCCCTTTTTAAACTTTTATCAGATAAAAGTACAATTTAGAAACGATTTCAGATCTTTTAGACAGCTGCTATGTTGCAGATTAACTAATAATTTCATAATCACACAATTTAACATATCCATGCATCCAAAGCAGCTTTCTAGAAGATGTGAAATCGGTTCTTACTCTAAAATTTGTGAGATTCTGCGACAGATAGTGCTATTTAGGAAAAGTGAAACTATCTGACATAAAGCTCTATATAAAAGATAAGAAATCGGTTCTAGATTGTGAGTTTATCGGCTGGCTAGAAGATTAGAAATCGTGCCTATATTGTCGCTTTGTGTATTTTGTGAAAATACATATGATATCAAATAAATTGTCATCTGTCTTCAAATAAGTCTTTCGAAAACCTATAACACATTCAAAGAACCACAACTTATACAAAAATTCCATAGTTTTTTACATCTATAAAGAAACTTAACCCTTAGGACCAAGTGAAAACAAAGTTTAACTATCATCTTGGCTATTCGATAACATATTCAGACTGGATAGATCTATCTTTTGAGCGAAACAATGCCAATAACCGCACTTTTCCCTTAGGCAGCTCTTCATCACTTCTAAAAGTTAAAAAACATAGCATTATCGTTGACAAAAAACCAATATTTCCTCAAATCGAAATACGTCAAATTTTAGCCAAGCAAAGTAAAAGTCAATTATGTATGGATGATCGAAAATCCGAGGTCTACTTCTCATTTCAGGTGATGTTAAAAGAGCAGCTGGCTTTTGAACCTGTTTTGTGGGTTTGGTTTGGGTTGATTGTGACTGTGAATAATTTGACAAAAATTTTGTGTTCATGATGTACTCTTTGACTTTGGATGAACATGCGCGCTGCCTCTAGTAACCAATTTTACAACATTTTCTGCAACTTCTGATTCTTTTGCTTTGTGTATTTCGGTGTCTGGGGTGTAGAGAATATCTTGATAGAAAAATTTGTTTAAGCCAAAACCTAAAAATCTAAAACAAAACAAAACAAAAAAACGAAAAAACGAAAACAGGAAAAATGAATCACACTTGAAACGAAAATTGTGAAAAATATATAATTCGTATAACAGCCAATCATCTGCTCCTAACTACAAAAGCTCTATAAAGCATAAAACTAGAAGACTAAACGGAATACAGAAAAAAAAAAAACAAACAAACACACAGAACTTAGGCCACATGCACTTACCTTCAGTTAAATGAACGAATCTACAATTTAACCGACTGCACATAGATCTATTAAAATCTTGGCACACCGGGAGGGTGTCCAGTAACTAGGTATTCGGGTTTGTATTTTTTTTTTTGGTTCGGATATGACGGGATGCAAAAACGTAAAAAAAATGGGGAAATTGGTATTTTTTTTTTGTATGGATTGGTTTTTGGTTTTTTTTTTGGGTTGTTTTTTTTTGAAAAAAAGAGAAGAGCAGAAAAAAGAAAAGAAAAATATTACAAATTAGTCCAGAGTCTTATCGTTATCATGTACATATACAATCAGATATAGATCGATATCTAGAATGATTAATGGTGGGTTAGATCAGAATCAATCAACAGTTGTTTTTTTGTTTTTTTTCCAGATGTTAGTTGGTAGGTGTTTAAACGTACGCTAAATTGGGGGAACTTAACTAAGCTAAGGATTGGCGTAAGAAACTCAATTGAAAAGCGAATGAAATTTCAAAGGTTTTCGCCGCGCCTGGGTACTGGTGTGTGTCCTGGAAATGTGTGGTGATGGGTCTGGTGGGGGTGGCTCTCTGGATTGGATGTATTGAATTGAACGAACTTAAAACGATAAACTTTGCCACACAAAAGCTGAAGAAATAAAACCCCAAATTGAAAGCAGCAAGTACAGGAATAGGTAGGAAGCTGGGAAGCTCTTAAAAACACACTCACTCACTTAGGGAAACGATTGCGATTGCGATTGCGATTTCGATTGCGATTATCTTTTGCTTAAGTTCTAGTAACGGTTTTTACATGGTACGTGAGAGTTACATATGTATCCTAATAGGCGGCACTAGAAATATAAAGAGAAAAGAGGAGAGAAGAAAGAGAGAACGCAATGCATACGTAAAGTTAATGTTCGATAACTGACACACAGGTGGTTTTGTTTGCTTTACCCATAAGAAAAGTAAGAAAGCTAACTCAAGCGATCGCACACGAAAAGCTAAAGCTGGCTACATATCAAGCACACACAGTAATCGAGAGACAGAGAGAGAGAGAGAGAGAGAGGGAAGCTTAACGAAAACCCGCTTCCAATGCGCTCTTTACCTAATTATGTAAAAGGTGCCGTTCATTAGCATGGGACACTGAGTAGTGTATAAAACGCCCCGTTCCGGTTGGGCTGAGGGTTATCAGAAAGAGGATGAGAGAGAGGGAGAGAGAGAGAGAAAGGGTTAGTCTTTAGAGAGAGAGTGAGAGTGAGAGTATTTGTTGCTGTTGCCGCTGTTGCTGCCGCTGTTGCTGCTGCTGGTTGTTGCTGTTGTCGGGGCTCTCTAATGTGTGTGTGTGTGTGTCAGTGTGTGGGTGTGTGTTTGTGTGTAAACAAAATGCTAGGTGTGTTCAGGGACCTGACATCATCATCATCATCATCACCACCACCGCCGTCATCGTTGACAACTCGAGCGCGCCACACCTTTGGCCGTGCAGGAGCGGCAGCTAAATTTGATTAACCCAATTCACTTATGGCTGGGGGATGGGGTTTGGGGGCTGGGGGTTCGGCCCCTGGCTTCAACTAATACTTGCTGCTCTAACTGGGTTTTATTTCTATTTAAATGTACAGTTAATAATTGTGTAAATTATACATAAAACGGTACTTAAAAACTAAGCGATAAGCTCATGCAGAAGCTCATTGGGCCCAGACACACTATACCTGTCCACTGGCATCGGTGTAAATGACACAGGAAGCGTTTAGGGGTATTTTATTGTTGTTGTTGTGGGCTAAAGAAATATTTCATATTGTATATATATATATATATATATATTTTTGTTGGTTCGACAAAAAAAACACATGCAAATTATATTTCGGAAAAAAACAAAAACAAGAAAGGTGTGAGAGAAAGAGATTATAATGGTTTTTTTTGGGTGAGTGTTGAAACAATTGCGAGGCGGAATCCATGCAGCGCGCGTTCATTTTGCATCCCAAATCCGTGAGAGATTAAATTTGATTTGGTTTTGAGTTTGCATGCAAATTTGAGTGTGTGTTTTGGATTTTTATTGACGCATATGTGTGTGTTAGGCATGTAATAAAAAAAGGTGATAGAAACAAATTAGTCGAAATAAATATAGATTGGTTTTCTTTTTTTTTTTTTTGTAAAATTAGAGGCAAAATATTGCGTTGGTCATTATTGCAGAAAGAGAGAGAGAGACTTAATATGTGAACAACAAATGATCAGAATTATGCAAATTTGTGACTTGTGTCAGTATTGTAGCTTATTAGAGCTGTTCCAGAAATGCCTAACCTGCTGTAGAAGTGTAGTCTATCGTCTCTAGTACTCAAAAAGCTGAGTAACTGCCTTACAAGTGTTTGTCTGAGAAGTTTGAGTGAAAATTTCCAAGTGGACCTTCGATTTAGCAAGTCTGTCTCACAAAACTTTGCACACACACTGCACATAAATGTAAAAAAGAGGGTACACTTGAAAATTAACTCTTGCCATTCACTTGTAAGGCCCTTTACAGTGTTTATGCTATGATTTTCATTATTTCTTTAAACTATGTTTGCTATTCTAAGGCATATAGTTGTCCGATTTTGATCCCACTGGGTGAACGTGTTTGGCAGGCAACGAAAACTGTTGAATACAAAGTGTGGAGACTTTTTTTAAGACCATAAATTGATTGTTCACATGGCAGCCATATGCTATAGTAAAACGATTTTGTTCAAAATTTGTAGAATTTGGTATTTTTTTTCGCTAAAACCCGTCCACATTCCATGCTCTGTAACTACCAAAGTTTGTGTAGAATCTCATCAACTTTCAGTATGATGCTACATTAAGTGTTCAGGTATTTGAAGTGCTGCCCAACGCTGTTGCAGTCGATGCTGCCCAGCATAACTGTTTGTTATTCCTTAAACTTAACTATAGTTCATTCTTTCTATTTTAGCAATACCATGTAGTTTCCCCGATAATGATCAATCTTAGAGAACTTACGAAAAAGCATACAAAACAAATAGCTACAAAGATTGAAAAACCAAAGAGTTCCTTTCACTAAAACTAGTTCTTCGATCGCTCTTTTCTTTGTTAGATATTTCCTATTGTCATCCCAATCTGATCAAGCTTTGTGGAGTTGTATAAACGAATGTAAAATAAAGAAATGACAAATAAGAAAACGTTTTCAGCGAAAACTAACAAGTTTTTCTTACTAATAGTTTGTTTCACACCTTTCCTCTCTATGGTAGCTTTACTATACCATTAACTTTTAAATGAGATGGAATTTCAGGTTGTTAGTGGTTGAACTTTGTCAATTTGAAGACCTGCTTTGTGAACTCTGCAAGCGTTTTAAAATGGTTTTCAAGCTGAGCACCATTACCTTACAAATCTCTTTAAAATTCGGTTTAGTTTTACTTCAGTGTTCATTATATCCCCCCCCAATAGGATACATTATATCTTGCTTTAGAGTCACAGATTGGGCTGAGATTGAAGTTTCAGACTCTCTAGTGTTTTGTAAACTAGAAAAAATGCATTTAGAATATGTTTGACAATAAATAGTTCCTAGTTCGGTTCGGACGGACTTGCACCAGTTTGCAGAGCTGCCTCCAAAATCGATAACAACTGTTTTCACACATCTCACCATGGTCATGGAGAGTTACCCCCACTCCACCCTCCTCTTTTTTCACTTGGTCCATAATTACATGTTAATTTCATTTTATGCAAATGTAAAGCTTCGCCCTCAACCTCAAACAAAAATAAAAATAATATAAAATAACACAACAAAAATAAACTTTTGGCTGGCAGAAAAACACGAGTTAATAAATGTAAATTAATGACACGCCCCTCTGTCCTAGCCCCTCCTAGAAACAACAAACATTGTGTGTGTGCTGTGGTAATTAGGGCGTTTTTTGTGTTCGCCTCTCCTCCTACGCGGCACGTAATTAACTTGTTGCTTTCGACTACAAAAGTTTTGGCTATTTTTGTTGTTCACATATTAGCAAGAACACTTAAAATGTATCACAGATAGTCGTAGATTAGTTCAGTAGTTAGTTGCTGTGGAGGGGGGGAGTGGGAAAGGAGGGGTAGTTAAGCGCTTGAATGCCAGCTTGAAAAGTGTAGCATACTTTTTTGGGTTGGGAAAATACTAAACATGAGGCAAGGAATCAATGCAAAAGCGCGTTAAAGCAGCAACTGAAAAGTATTTGAAACAAATTAATAAACAATTATATTAGCATAACGGCAGCGCAGCAATATGTTTTTTTTTGTTTTAATGTGTAGGTTACTTGGCGCGCAGCTTCGGCTGTAATTAAATAAAAAAAAAAATAAACAAATAATTGAAGTAAGTTAAAAAAAAAAAACACAAGGGATGTCAGCAGCCAGACATGAGGAGAACAAGGCAAATATACTTACTACATGTACAAACAAATAAGCCTGTAAAAGTTGGATCAAATGCATATATAAATATTATATTATATATATCTGGGGGTGTGGGAGGGTTGGGGTGTGTGTGAGTCAAAAGGGGGTAAGCTAATTTTCTTGATTTCACCAGTTTGCAGTTGCTGTGTGTGTGTGTGTGTGTGGTATTTTTATGGTTTCTTTCCAAGCAGCACAGTTAGAGGGCATCATGTGGAGTGCCTTTCGTAAAGCCGCTTTACGCATTAGCCAACCTCGCCTAGAAAGCTTTTCTTTTTTGGGCTCTAAGTAAACGCAAGCGTTACCTCTACAAGTGTTTGCATGTATGTGTGTATAAGTGTGTGTGTGTGTGTGTGTGAGTATTATGTTTCTTTATGGTTTGTCACTAGGGGTATTCCTTTTTCGCTACATAAAAAGAAAAGAACAAAATTGGTATGAAAACAGAAAAAAAAATCAACACAGACAAAATAACAAGAGTTGGGGGTTAATCACATTTCTGGCCACACAAGTGTTCTATCAAGGGAAACGTTAAAGTGCTTTAACAATTTCCCTCTCTTAAGCCAAATCATCTACGGAGAAATAATAACAAAAAAAATGATCATCTGCTTATAAATATGTATAGTATATATATAGAGATTAATTTAAAGCAGTGCACCAGCTTACCTTATAAGTGCGCTTATTTAGCTTGTTTTTTTACCATCATACCACATGCCTCAGAAGCCATAAACAATGTATAGATTTATCTGTTTCGTTTTTTTTTTTGTTGTTTTTTGTTTAGCACGAGATGGGGCATGAGTGGTGTCAGAGAGATAGAGATACAGCGAGACAAAGATACAGAGAGAGCGAGAGATACAGAGGGAGAGACAGCCACTTGCAACTTTGTTGTACTTGCTACAAAACGTTTTCTTGTTTCACATGAGCACATGCTGAAAAAATTACATAAATACGCTCCAAAATCAAAAAAGAAATCAAAAGTAAATCAAATAGATACGCTGTGATACAGATTCATATATGTTTTTTATGTTTGTTTGTATGTAAGGAACGAACTTCCCACTAAATTAACAACCAAATTGGCGAACGCTTTCGACAAACACACCTGTACGAGGGATCAGCACAAAGAGAGATAGAGAGATGGATGGATCAGAAATACAAACAGCGGGATCGGGGTTCAGGGATTAGAATTAGAATTTGAAAACATTACTGTATACGGATCGATCTTCTTTGAAAGAAGCTTAACTTTCAACCAAGCGCTGTTTTCCTTTGTAATGTTTGTAAAAGAAAATGCTTCAGTTGTATCAGCTGCCTAACCATTTGGGCCATTTAATACCAAAAATATATGTAATATCAACTTGATGAATGTATTTTTAAGTACACCAGGCTAAAAGATTACAATTGTGGCAGTTTGTCAAAGGGTTGCTGGTGATTTTAAATGATTTTGGTAAGCTGCATCACTTTTAATAGCTTGAGGTGGCTATTTTGCCCCTTTTTTGGCCTATTTGGTAGCAAACCTTTACTCTTTTTAATAACATCGTAAGTCCTTAAAGCTTAGCTTTCAAATAAGCTTTGCCAAACATTTCTGCGATTTTTTTAAGCAAAGATACACCACTGTAAGTACAAATAATCAAATTCATTTAATTTTCTACTGCCCAAAAATATGCTATGAAAAATTTATATATACACGCGGGTGTCTCAGAAGTCTCTAGAGATTTTCAAACTAAAATTGCTTGTCTTTAAATGCGAAATGTCGCCGAAATGCTAGATTAGATGACAAAAGTTGGGAGATTTAAAACCGTTTCCGTTTAATCAGTTTCCCTTCTTTATACTATAAGACCTGCAACTTTCCAATCACTTCCAAAGTTCTCCTAGTTTAGTTCAAACCTCAATCGTTTATACATAAATATCTTGAGATTTCTGAGACTTGATGTGTACGGCTTATGTTCTCTATAATCTAGTAGCCTGCCACGTTCCAATCACTTTACATCCAAAGTGTTCCCAGTTTAGTTAAAAATTCAATCGATTATACAAAAATCGATCAATTTTTGGTACACCCCCCATTAAACATTTTCAACTACATTCATTTTCATACCTAAGGGCGGTACAAAATATAGTCATATTCGAATAGCTTTGCTTAAAAAAATCTTGAAAATATTTTGGACAGTTTATTTCAAGCTAAGATGTATAACTTTACCATAATATATAAGTGAACCACAACAAACGAAAAAATCTCAGAGAAAATGAGCATAAAAAGGTTCAAAATTTGCTTTATAAGCTACTTAAAGCTTTCATTAACCAAAATCTATACAAGCTGAACCATTTCCAAAATCAGCATTGTGTTCAACACACGAATATCATGTAGAATCACTAGTAACCCTTTAATATACTGAACCCCTAGTGTTCTTTATTAAGATTAACCACAAAGGTTTACCAATTTTCTGCTGTCAGGAGGTTAAGACTTTAAAAGTATATAGAAAATGCATGGTCTTAATTATTTATAAACAATTTCTCATTCATTTCTTTATCTACATACAATTTCTATAAGTAACACAATCTAACAACTAACGTAAGATTATTCAAAAACTGAGAAGTGCAGTGGGTATTGTGTGTGTGGAAGAGTTCGTGGGTTCGATCCCGCCTCGGGATTATGATTAAGATATTTTCTTTACACACACGGTCGCCTTTGGTACCAGCTTGGCCTTTCTGTTTTGCGAAAATTTGAATCACAGTAGCCAGGAGATTGCCCTAGGCCATTTTCTCTGCTGTTTGAGTTCAAATATTTCGTTTTTTTAATATAATTTTCGGAGGAAGGATGCTATCTTTAATTTTCAAAGACATGGAAGCCATGGAAGAGGACGCTACAAAGTATAACACTAATGAACTTGGTTTAAAGTCTAGGCGTTGAAGGATACGCCAGCTTGGTAAGTTGGAATCCTTCTTATTGAGTAACAGAAAGGCAAGCCTTCTTAATTCTTAACAAATCGCTTAAATTCGCCAAAAACAGCCGACTTGGGATTTCATAGTGCTAGGTTCGAACCAAATTCTTAGGTACCGAACCTTAGACTTCATGTTGGGTTCGCACTCTCGGTCCATAGCCCCTGTTGAGGTTTGGAATCCAGTAGATTTTAAGAATCGATTCATGGTAGTTATAAAGAAACACCTGGTGCGGTAAAAACTGGTCCACAAGTGAACCTTTTAAAAGCGGTTCGCTTTTGTTTTTAGTATTGACCTTATTTCAGACCGGGCTCCATGCTTTTGGAATAAAGTTTGATTCTAAAAATGACTGATGTGACTATTTTAAGAACTTATATAAATTTCTGAGGTTTATGCGGATTTTAGTATCTTGTCTATGTTCAATAGATATGGCAAGTTTGAGTAAGAACTCCTTGTAGTCTGACCTTTTAAATGAACTACCAAATTGCATAAATTCAACGAAAATCTAAGATAGATAGATAGATCTAGATCTAGGATTCTTATAAATATCTAAGTAATACCTTACGTTCGATAAGCTAATCTTAATCGAGGGTTCTGGCATTAAACCTTAATCGAACTGGTGGTTCTCAGGTAATCATTTCTAAACCGGATGGCAGTTTTGTCCAAAAGGCTTTAAAAATTTAAATTGCTTACTTTGATGATATCAAATTGGAACTTTAGTTTCAAAATAATAGCCTTGGCTTATTACTGAAAATTCTACAATTTTGTGAGTATATTGAAAACGAATTGTTTTGGTTCGTGGTATTTTCCTGTATATCTATATTTTTTAAGATATTTTTGGATTAGATCTTTCAAGTTCTTCTGCAATTTTTGGTATTAATGCATTTGCCCCAGCTGGTCACACTGTTCCTATGGTTTACAAAAACAAAACGAAAACAAAGAGAGAGAGTTTGCATTGAAGATGTTTGGAAACATGCGAAAGAATTTATAACTGTTGGAGTTTGATCATTTTGTAGTGTATTACAGACTAAATAATGGCAGTTACTTTGCTTTAGTTAAAGACAGAGATAGGTAAAAGATAGAGATAGTTATAGAGACAGAGAGAGAGAGAGAGAGAGCAAAATGTACGCAAAAAAATAAAAAAAATAAAAATATTATCCGAAGCATTTTCTTTGAAACATTACAAAAGCGCTTAAACTCTAGTGAATACGAACGAGTATATATATATATATATATCAATATATAGATTTGATCCATACACATTAACTAATACAGTAACATTTTATTGAGCTCGAGCAAGCCAAGTGTGGAGGAGGAGAGTTCTACCGAAGAATGTTTGTTGTTTGTTTGTTTGTTTGTTGGTTTGTTTGTTGTGGTGTGTGGAGGAGCAGGAAATGGAAATCAAAATAAGTCGAGCAGAGAGAGAGAGAGAGAGATAGAGAGAGAGCACATAGATCAGAATACAAACGCCTAAACAGTATACCAAGTGAAGTTTTAGAGGGAGTTTAGCGGGGGCGGGGGAGTTGGAAGGAAATGATAAAAGAAGCAACAGTTCTGGCAAAATGAGTAGACCAACTAAAGTAATCAACAAATAAGGACAACGCACAGCAAAACTGGAGTGGTGAGAGAATGTTAGTTTGGGTTCCTTTCCAAGGTTTTGTTTTTTGTTTTGGTTTTTTTTGTAAGTAAAAGAAGCAACAAGTTTTTACGGTTTTTACAATAAAACGTATATATAATTTTCAATATTTCGTAGTAGGTTTCACTTTAATAGTTGTTTTTTTTTTATAATAATAATAATAATTTATGTAAAAGTATGACTAAATGTTGTTTGTTAGCGCACATTTAACATATTCATCAGTGTGTTTTGGGCTTGTTGCTTGTGTGTGTGTGTGTGTGTGTGTGTGTGTATGTTAAGATTATATGAAACATTTCTTCGATTTCTTGCATTTATTTTCAAACTGGTTTTACATGCAATTTAATGGTTGAACCCATTGACGGTTCTCGCTCATTTTGTCGTGTTGGAAACAATAAACGTAGTAAAAGCAGAACTAAAACGGAACCTCTCCGAGAAACAGATGCACATTATAGCCATACATTAAATAGATAGTTATATAGAGTGTGTGTGTGTGTGTGTGTGTGTGTATAACTTGCATGTTCGTGTGTGTGTGTGTGTGCGTTTCCTACCACTAAAAAGAAAAAAAAACACAGGAAGGTAAACTACTTGAGTCTACATGGACGGTACTGTACTTTGTCTAAGTGAAATGCCTGTTAAATGAGCTAAATTGGAGTGGAAATACTCGTGTTATTTATATTTAAAATATTGAAAAAGAGAGAGAGAAAAAAAGGAGAGAGAAGTAGAGCTACAAAGGCTCCTAAAAGTTTGTTTTACAAAATGGTTTACTTTTTTTTTGTATACTTTGTATATTCAAAATCAGCCTAAATAAATGTATACTAACATTTCGTTGTGTTCTGTTATTGTTTCTGGCACTGTTAACGTTAGAATTTGTGTATAAGTTATGTGGTGGCTGTGTTTTTGTGTGTGTGTGTGTTTGAAGCGTTACCTTGAGTTAAGTGCAAAATAGGCTAAAATAGTTCGAGCTTCGTTTGTGATGTGAAACGTTTTTAGACCGGGCAAATGCTGGATGGTTGTTACAGCTTTGCCAGAATGTTGCATTAACAATGTTGACACAGCAATGTTGCCTCAACAAGTTGCGTTTCGATGTATCTGTTTTCAAATGAGCAAAGTGTGACCAAACTTTTTAGGAAAGGCTCTCGAATCTTAACAAAAAATCAAATGGGGCTTCGTTTAATAGGTTTTCGGGTGTTCCGATCTCATTTTTGGCCATATTTATGCCGCCTTATGGAGGGGGTTGAGAGTAAAATTAAACAATAAATAAAATGCGGTTTCGTTTTATAGGTTTTCGGTTGCTCTGACTCCATTTCTGGCAATCTTTTTCCGATCGCGACTGAGTGGGCTGACTTATCTAAAGGGGAAGGGGGTCAAATCTAAAATAAATCTAATGCCGCATCGTTTCACAGGTTTTCGGTAACTTCGACTTCATTTTTGGGAATATTTATGCCATCAGGTGGGGGAGGGGATCGACTTATGGAGGGGTATGAGGGTAAAATTTATTAAAAAATCAAATGGGGTTTCGTTTTATAGGTTTTCGTTCGCTCTGATTTCATTTCTGGCAATATTTTTGCAATCTTGTTTAAGGGGTAGGACTTATGGAGGGGTAGAATGGGGTTAAATCTAAAAAAGAAACAAATGGGGCTTCGTTTTATAGGTTTCCGGGTGCTCCGATCTCATTTTCGGCAATGTTTTTAAGAAAACTGGTGAGGGGACTGACTTATAGAGGGGCAAAAAAGATTAAAATCTCACAAGAATTTATAAAAAATCATATAAAGTATCGTTTCATAGGTTTTTCGGTGCTCTTATTTGATTTTTGGGGAATATATTTCATTCTGTCTCAGTATGGAGAGGGAAATATGAAGAAAACTGTTGATTTGGTAGCAGTTTCTGGTTCTAAAAGGGCTGACTTTACATCTTCGGGGTGGCCTTAGATAAACTCAAAGTTTGAACTGATGCCACATCTTCTAAGTAGCTGCCATGTGACAGATAATTCCAGAATTTACGCTGTTATTTGTAAGTTTATGCAACAGGGCTATCTTTCATCTACCTATCTATATATATACCTATCTATCTATCTATCTATCTCCGTTAGATGATAGTTCATATGGCAAATTATGCTTCTTTTCAATATGTTAAATCGGCCCTGAATTTGTAAGTCGGTTTGTAAGGATCATAATTATAATCATAATTAGAAAAATGAAGTTGTGGTTTGATAAAAATGCATCCCTTGCAAGTGGGAAACTACCCGGAAAATTTATTTTTCATTCAATTTACTTAAAACTCCGTTGTAAAGCTCAGTAAGCGAATTATACTCATAATTTTCGAAAATCGCATCATAAATTCGAGAAATTAAAGGTTGAATGCAAGTCCAAATAGTATTTTTAAGCACATTTGTTTAAAATTCGGCTTGTACAATGAAAATTAATGCTTGTTTTTAACTAATTTGGCCAAATAAATGCACCATTTGACTAATTAAAAGAGCGCCAAGTCACAGCTGGCCAAGTTCAGCTACATTATCATACAGGTAAGTCAGTCAAGTCCATTTGTTATATACTTTTAATATATGGCAAAAGAAAATGCTTAAAAAAAAGCAACAAAATGCAGCAGCATACTTTCTTTTGCTTATAACTTGACTGTGGTTTTCTTCTTGGCATTTGTATAATTTGTTTGTTTATACCGACAGACGGACAACGAGAACAGAAGCACTCGATGCTGCTTCCATTAGCATCTTCCTCTCACTTGAAACAACAAAGTTGCTGGCCATCATGTTGCCTCAACATGTTGCCGCAGCAACATACTGTCAAAAAAGGTTTCACATCAAAATTTGCATATGCTCTTGTGTCTTTTGTTGTGGTTGTTGTTGTTGATTTTAGGCTTGTTCTATACATGCAAGTAGGGTGGTGAATACTTTCTATAAATTATTCGATTTTATTTTTCTATATTTTTTTTTGTCAATTTTTATGAGCGTTTCTTCTTTTTTTTTAAACAATTTTCTCATCAGATATTTGTTTTTTTTTTTTGTCAGTTCTACAAAATGCAAACGACGACACAGCTAAAGAACTTTTCACATATAGTTTTGTATGGGAGAGTAGCTATACTTTTTAGGCAAGACATAGATATCATATATATTATATATATGTATATAAACTATATAGTTGTTGGTTGTTTAATGTTTCTAAATCGTTTTTCGCATTACTTTTCTGTAGGTTTGCATGTTTTTTTTTTGGTTTATCATTGGTTGGTTGTTTTTTTGTTTTTTGTTTTAGTAAGCTTTGTTCTTAAGAGTAAGCCAAGCATTATTTGGCCATAGGCATAAATAGATATATGTAAGTACGAGTATGTATGTGGGTGTGTGGGTGTGTGTGTGTGTTCTTTCTTTACAGCTAGTTTCTACTCATTTTGCGGGCCATTTTATATGGCATATATATATGTATATATATGTATGTATATATAGATACTAGAAACTAAACATCTAAACATTTGTTCCTAGGGAGGGGAAGTTTTGGGGGGAAGAACAAATGAAGTTTTAGCTAAAATGTTTCCAAAAGCGGGTTAAAGACAGGCAGAAGAAAATGTGTGTGAGAGAGATATAGAGACAGAGAGAGGGTGGGGAGGGAGAGAGAGTGCTGCTCTGCCCCAAAAGCGGCCAGTGAAAAGCTGGTGTTTAGATGTGAGGGGTGGGGGCGAGGTCTGATTTATATATATATATATATATCAAATTTATATATAGAGAGAAAAAGCGGCGGCACAACAGAAAACAAATTCAAGTGAATACCAAAAACAATATGTAAAAATAAAATACCAACACACAATTAAGTATTTTTTTGTTGTCGAACTATATTTCAAAATAAAACATTAATAAAAACTAATTTAGAATTAGTGGCAAACATTTCTTTCCTCTTTTGTTTTTTTTTTTTAACACAAATTTTACAGAGATTATATATCGAGTAGATCGTATATGTAGGGTGGTATGTAGTATGTTTGTATGTATTTTAATGTTTAAGGGGGGTGCGCAAGTCAGTGGCATAAATCGATCTCATATAACTACACTAAAAACTATAAAAAAAGTCACATAAATTAAATATAAAACGTAAAGGAAAAACATAAGATGGAAAAAAAATATAAACAAATCACACGAGATCTCTAATATTAAAAACTTAGTTCTGTTTTGTCATTGATTTTATTAAACATAATCTTTAACATAATACATCAAGAGTGAGAGAGATAGAGTTGGTGAGAGAGAGAGAGAGAGAGACAAAGAGATAGCAAGTGGGAGTTGAGTTGAGAAAAACAAAAGATTTTACATAGTTTTTTTTTTTTCGAACATAACATTAAAATAAATTAAATTTTGGGTGGCTTAACAAAAGGTGTGAAGTTGTGTGAGTCAATGTGTGTGTTAGAGAGACGTGATTTGTATGTTTTAGTAAGCTAGAGATGTGATATATAGTATACGATTTACAGTTTTTAAACTTGGTCATGTGTGTGTGTGTGTGTGTGTGTGTGTGTGTAGGTATGAACTAGAGTACATAGTGTGAATATGGTAGCAGCATTTAGCATATATATCGTATTTGTATACTAAACTAGACAATATTCGTTAGGCAAGTTCGTTGCTCAAACAATTACAACAGCATTCACGCTAGCTAGCGAGCGAGAAGGAGAGAGATAGAGAGTGTGTGTGACAACGAGACAACAAGTCAACGAACTACCCTAGGTTTATAAGAGAGAGAGAGAGAGAGAGAGAGAGAGAGATGGCAACAAGCGCGCGCGCTTACACAACTGTACCTCAGCAGCAACAGCATTAGCATATGGCAACCACCTGGGTTTTCTTTTTGTTTTTTGTTTGTTTTTGTATCAGGGAAGGAAAAGCTATCACAGTACTTTTCGCTATGGTGTCATCTGTGTCTAAGGAACTTAAAATGTCTCTAGGTCTATGTGTGTGTGTGTGTGTGTGGTGTGTGTGAGTAGGTGAGTGTGCTTTAAAAGCTAACTTAATGGCAAGTAGTAGAGCAAAACTTTTTTTAGCACTGCAAAAAAAGCTTCATTGTACAGCGCAAAAGCGGTTTTGTAAGGCAAAAAGCATTCCAAATAGATATCCAAATCGGTCCAGTTTGTTCAAGGTCAGGCTATAAACATGCATTATCGGCTAAAGCTTGCGCATAGAGCTTTCATTTGAAAGCTTATAGGTGCTCCCACATATGAAATCATGTCTAGATTCTTTGATAGGTATGATAGTCTGCAAAAAGGTTCCCATAAAGCTGCAAAGTTTCTGAAGTTAAGTCTTAAGCTGGGCTGATAGTCGCATAGAGCTTTCAAAGTGGTGCTTGTGTCATGCTGTACCTTTTCTTTTTCTTTCGGGCAGGTTTTCAACTCTGAGAGCTTTGGTTTTGGAGTGTACAGTTGCGTTTTCTTCAACTGTTTACTGCATATGCTTGTATGAATAGAGCTTTCAAGAGCTTTTATCATGCAGTACCTTTGCTTTTTCTTTTAGGCAGGTATTAAACACTGAAAGCTTAGGCTTTGTAGAGCAGTACCTTAGCTTTTTCTTTAAGCCAGTTATTAAACACTGAAAGCTTTGGCTTTGTAGAGTACTGTTGCGTTTTCTTCAACGGTTTACTGCATATGCTTGGATGAATGGAGCTTTTAAAGACGTGCATTAATGGAAAATAAATAACTCTAGTCCCATCGTACCAATGTCTGGCAGCTATTTTGGAACATTAAATTTAGAAAAAAAGAAATACAGTTCGATTTCAAAGTATTTACTGCTTAAGCAGCACTAATTGAATGTCCTTCGGTGTAAGCTCTAGCAATTACCTCACCTATTCCGAAACTTTGCATTGTAGCTGCTATTCATGCTTGTTAGAGAGATCAGCACTATTTGCCTGACTCGCTTTGTAAGTGGATGTTTGTTTCATGTCAGTAGTCCTGCTATTCCTGCTACTGTACGACCCTTCGTGACTCTATTTGGAAAGCTCTCTCATGTATCTTTTCTCCTTTTGTGTGTGTGTAAGTGTAAAAAGCTAAAAGCTCTCTGCTGTCAGTGTTATGTTTCGTTGTTAAGTATTACTAACTAAAGTCTAAGTAAAAGAAAACTGAGGCACATAATTCTTACGTCTTCGTTGCGACAAATCGTTTAAGTACAGTTGCGTCTGTAAATCTGTATGTGTGTGTGTGTGTGTGTGTGCATAAGTTTATATGGGTGTCCGCTTGCGTATTTCCCTCCCTAAGAGGTCTTCATTTTCTTATAAGGATTCAATACCATGGCACTGCCCTGAGCTCCACCTTGCGGTGCTGCTGCTGCTGCCGCTGCTGCTGCCGCCGCTGCTGCTGCTGCTGCTGCATATTGCTGAGCGGCAACCTGACTAGTGGGCAAGGCATAGGCCGCATAACCCGCAGCAGCAGCATGACTAGGCATGACTCCCGGATAGAAATACCCCGGAGCTGCGGCATAGGGTGAGCCGGCGGTTTGTCCGCCCGGTGCTCTAAGCAGTGCAGCCGCTGAGGCATACTGCGCTGAGGCGCTGCCCGCACGCACCGATGTACCCGGCGGTGGGCCGCCGCCACTCAACTGACGCATCTGTGCCTGTGCCTGGGCCTGTGCCTGAGCCTGTGCCTGTGCCTGTGCCTGAGCCGTTTGCATTTGGATTAGGGCCGCCATATTGGGCGCCTGTACGGGCTGTGGTGCTGCCTGTGGTGGCGGTGGTTGTTGTGCCACAAAACTCTTGTTCAGCGTCATGCCCGTGTAGGCGGCTGCCGCTGCTGCTGAGGTGCCACCACCAGCAACATTGGGTTTGCCAGCGGCAGCGGCCACCTTGAGGGCATAGTTCTTTTGGGCCACTTCCTTGGCCAAGGCAGCCGGATCGGCATAGTAGCCGGCGGCGCTGGGCGGTGCGGTTAGACCCGCGGCAGCGGCATATGCCGCATACGCCTGCTGGGCATAGGCAGCCTGAGCCTGTTGCATTTGCTGTTGCTGTTGCATTTGCTGCTGCTGCTGCTGCACCTGTTGCTGCTGCTGCTGCTGATGCTGCTGCAGCTGCTGGGCTTGCACATATGTGGGTGTACTGGCCATGGTTACCATGGGTGAGGCACTACTGTAATTGGCATACAGATTGGCATAGCTATAGGCTGGCATGGCATAGCTGATACGCTGATAGGCAGCTGCGGCAGCAGCAGCCGCTGCTGCTGCTGCTGTTGCTGTTGTGGTATGATGCTGCTGCTGGTGGTGCGTTGCATGGCTCTGGCTGCTGGTGGGCGTGGGCAAGATGCCGGTGCTATGACCATTGACTGCTGTGGCATAGCGTGCATAGGAAATGGCGGCATCGCCATTCTGTTTGGCATAGCCACCGCGAGTGGGCAGTGCTGTTGCTGTTGCCGTTGCTGCTGCAACTGCTGCTGCTGCTGCTGCTGCTAAGTTGTTGCTGTTGTCTAACTCCTGCTCTTCGGGTTTGATCAAATTGTTATTGATGTACGAAAGGTAATTGTTATTATCGGGCAATGTCTCGGCTTGAGGGGGGGAGGAAGAGGAGGTGTTGGTTGCTGCTGGTGTGGCTAGGGGGCTAGTGCTACCATTAAGGGGCGTGGGTGTTGATGTTGTTGTTGTTGTAATTGTAGCTGTTGTTGTTGTTGGTGTAATTGTTTGTGTTGTATTACAATCAATAGCGGTAATAGCAGCGGGATTTGTATCTTGATTATCAGCAGTATGATCCTCAGATGAATCATCAATCTTATGCTCATCACTGTGATCGTGATCATCGTGAACGTGATCGTGAACGTGATCGTGATCGTGATCATCATCGTCTTCAACAGCATCGTTAGCAATATTATTATTATTATGATTATTATTATTATTATTATAATTGTTATTATGATTAGTAGCAGTTGCTGCTGCTGTTGTAGCAGCAGTTGTTGTTGCTGCTGTTGTTGTTGTTGTTATGGCGCTACTTATTGCAACATTTGCTTGTTGCTGTTCTTGTTGTTGTTCTTGTTCTTGTTGTTGTTGTTGTAGTGGTAGTTGTTGTTGTTGTTGTTGTTGTTGTAGTTGTTGTTGGGCATACTCACATGACACTGGCACATAGGGCTGCATTAGTTGTTGATAGGTTGTCGCACCGGGTTGATACACTGGAATGCCAGACTTTTCGGCAGCTGGACGTTTGAACGGTACCATGCCAGAGAATTGCTATACACAGAGAGTGGGAGAGAGATGGGGAGAGAGAGAGAGAGAGAGAGAGAGACAGAGAGGGGGAGGGAGGGAATAGAAGAACAAAATTGAGATTAGTTATGCTGTTTGAATCCATTGTGACGGGCGGGTATATCTTTATACACTAGACAAATATAGGCTTAGAAACAAACTTGCTGTTGGTGGTGGGGGGGGGGGGGAGGGAAGAGAATTTGTTGTTGTTGTTGCCAATATGTTTGAATGATTGTTGAAATCATAGAAATCATATTTTAATATCGAATGAAATTAAAATTTAGAAAATTATATGTATACAAAAACATTAAGCAGCTAATTTGGCGTGCAATTTTGATGAAAATGATCGAATTTTAGTAGGGTAGAATGATGAATGATGAGTTGTTAGAAAGCTTTTGGGTGTTGGCCATTCTTTTACTTAGTAGAGTTTCTCTTTCTGTTTGCTCTGTGCATCTATTAAGTTCTATCAATCATTCCATTTCTGTATAATCCCCAAAGGTCGAACACAAACGCCTAAACTAAAGTAAAGTATCCATTTGGGTGGAATATGTCTTAAATATCCTTTAAGTCATCTAACGGAGCTGAAAAATCATCCCAAGAATCATAATTTTTCAAATCCTTTGGATGATTTTTAGCTCCGTTGGATGATTAAAAGGATATTTCAGACATATCCTTCCCAAATGGATACCGGAAATCATCCTTTTCACTGAATTCTTAGCCAGTCCGCGCATCAAGGCAAGCACTTTGATGTCATTAGAGCTTGTCGAGATCACATATTAGATGGGTGAGAAAAATCTCAGTTTACTGTAAGTTGATTGACTATAAACTCACAGGAGTACCTCAGATAGATAGCTACTTCTCCTGCACCTGCTCATATAATTTTTTGATTTTCAGATTGACTTCTACACTTGTTCGATATCTCACCAGAGAACTTAAATCAACTCAACTTTCTTAACTTTTGCTTGCACAATTCTTTGGGCAATCCTTTAAAGAAGTTCCTTTTTAGCAGATAAACCTCAGCGTTAATTTTAGATCGTGTCGAACCTTATCCCTTTACTCTTTAAGAAAACGTTTCCAGTGAGTTCTTAAGCAACTCTAATCTCTACTCAAACAAGTCTAGTACTTAAAAGTAAGCGTTTTGAAAATTGCCAATCCCCATACGAAAGCTACATCAACAAAGCGCTTAGCTTTCTAAACAGAATCTTCACTTACTGTGACTTAACTTCTCTAGAGCGTTATAAGAGCGAATCTTACTCACCTAAGATAAATTTTTGTTAATTTCTTGGCATTAATAAAAATGTTTTCTATAAAATTAGTATTGACATTCGAACTAGAACCCCAATATGATATTAAATTTTACTGTTCCAAGCTATTCTGTTCTATTTTTTCCACAGTTTTGTCAGGAGGTGTCCTTGATTCTATGTTCTGAAACGATGTCAAGTCTACCATAGCAGCTATATCATATCTCGTTAAGAATCAGAATCAGAATCAGTATGCCCTTCAGAGGGTACGAAATTCAAAAGAAACTTATTCAGAAAGTCGATGAAAATGTCCAAATTGACAAGTATCATTCTCTGAAGAAAGTCCTTTTAAGTCTTCAAACTTGTCAGTGAATTAAATAGAAACGAAGCGTTTTGATTTAGTGCTTTTCAGTGGTTTCAGCATTTCGCAAACAATGCCGGTTCGGTTTGGTTCAGAACCATTTGACACGCTAAAAATGCTCTGTAAGGTTTGCCATTTCACCATAAATAGACTAACAACCAAATAGAGCTTGCAAATCCTTAAAATTTATTATCAAAATTTGTGCTCTGTAAGAAATGTGTTTATGGTTGACAGAACTGACACAAAAAACAGCTCAGATGACCAAATTTTGCAATAGTTTCTCTTTATTATACATTAGTCTACCATAAAGCAAGTAGAAGTGAAGTATTTGGCTTTACAATTCATATGTTAAAGTAACTAAGACTGGATTTATATGGTGGAACAAACTTCATGAAGTTCTGGAAAGATCTTTCGTTTGTAGGAAAAGGGTGTATACACCTCTCCACCTCCACCTTACACCATGTAAAACCTGTCTTTTTCAAAGTCTTTAAACCACTTCAAGGCTGCCGGAAGATTGAGTTGCTTGTTCATTGTCGTCGTTGTTCTTTTACCAAGTAAAACTGTACCATACGATAATATTCGATAAGTCTTAGAGGCGGATTTCTTAAATAAAAGCACAAAAATCAAAAGTTGAGATTTTAAAGTGAAGGTTTGTAGGGAAAATGCAGAGATGGATGATATATCCAAGACTTTATAAGGGAATTTTTTGAACAGAATTTACACCTCATATATGTTACTTCATCTTCTTCTTCAATCAGAGATTGCTACTCTAGTATTTCCATTCTCAACTCGAATTTGTTTTAAACAAATATTATTATAATAATAAATGGGAGAGTTGCTGTTTCCAGTGCATCAAGCAATGTGGCGACCGTGCTCCACAAATGAGGCGACCGTGATCACATACAACATATACAAGAAAACGGTGTTTTCCAACCCTAAACAATATGTTTGCAATGAAGCGGTAAAGAAGTTCTAAGCTAAGCTTGACCTATTTCGAGTAATCAAAAAAAGCTATTCAATTTTTGCATATTTAAGCGTTACCTATAATCAATTGGGAGTCAACGAAAAGCTCTGATTTACACTCTAAAAAAAAAGAAGCCAAAAGAAACAATAAAAAATTCTTTTGAACAGAGTCGTTTATCTATTATTTTGGTAACTCTCTAGGCATGCTTTATAAATACTGACTCCTGTGTGTGATTGATTATGCTAATTATATGGCTAATATCAGGCATTTCATAAGCGAGTATGTTTCTATATTCATTTATTCATTGGACTTTTTGTGTTTTTGTTTCTTTTTCATGTTTTGGATTTTTGGAGTACTTACGAAGTTTTCATAGTAAAATGAACCAACCGTTTTAACATCCATCTTTTTGGTATTTGTGCATCGTTACAGATATTACATATTATTCATATTGATTCGATGTTTAGTTTTGTGGTTAGTAATTGGCATGTTATTACGGTTTTGTTGATTGATTGATTGTTGAATGGTTGGTTGGTTGGTTGGTTGGTTGGTTGGTCGGTTGGTTGGTTGATTGGTTAGCAGACAGTTGGCATTTTTGAGTTTCGGTATTTCGGTATTTTGATTGGTGGAGAACACACACACAGAGAGAAAACGGAACGAACGAACGAACGTAACAGAGGCAAAATGAAGAAGAGAGAGAACACAAATGAAATTAGTGGATATATATTCGTGGGTTCGACTTAAGTGATAAATGTTGCTAAACCGCAGCAATATGCATGTTCAACTAATTAACCAGGAAAAGCACTTAAACAATTAAACGATTTGGCGTCAGTTAAAGCGTTGGCATTGGCGTAGCGAAAAGAAAAGGCAAAATCATCAGTTAAATCATATTAATTAACACGACTCTCGCGCAATGGCTCTCTGTCTTGCATTGATGCTGATTTTGATTAATCATCTGGGTGTGTGTGTGTGTGTGTGCTTGCAAGGGTGTGTGTGTGTGTAAGGATGGGTAAATATGTATGTAGATAGATGGCACGTTTAATTGGTTAAATTCAGGCACGCAAGTGGCAGTAGCTGAACTGAACTGAAGTTAAGCAAAGGTGAAGTGGCCAGGTGCAGTGAAGTCAAATAGGCGCAGAGTGATGTCTGTCTGTGTGTCTGCGTGTGTATTGATTGCCGATGAGTGTGTGTGAGTGTGTGTGTGTCTGCTTGCTTGTCTGTTTGCGCTTTTGATATATCTGATAATGACTTCATTTTGTAAATTAAATTCTCGACATGCTCCCGGACTAACCGACTCTAGCTGGCAGCGAGAAATGCTGATAATGAAACGTTAATTGATGGCACTTTGATGTGTGTTTAGGAGGTGCAAGGTGAGGCGGGTCGGGTTGTTGTAAGCTAAACTGATGTGTGGGTGTGTGGACTACACATTGAATTGATTTCAACAAGAATTGGTAGAATTTTGTACAAGAAACTGAAATTCTTATGAATACTGACAATTTCATTCTTTTCCCTTCAATTTGTATAGCATACTTTTCAGCTGAAGCTGAAGGTCTTTAAAACTTGACTATTTTGGTCCAACTTCTCAAGCTCAAGCAATGCAATCGATAAATTGCTATCGCAGTGATCAGTATGACCATTTGCCATCAATATCTTTAGATTGCTAGACCTGGAATTGCTTGCCCTAGAAAAAACTTTCCTTTGTCTGAGAAACATTTGCTTGGGGACACTTTTAAATCCTCAAATCAACTGAATGGCTAGGCCAGGCCCTCGCTTTATGACTTCCAAACCCAAGCAAAACAAGGCAAGTGTTTGATTCAGTAGTTATCGGTGATTTTATCGATAACATGAGGCTTCGCTTAGGATTATTTGCTCGAATACTCACTAAATGCCAAGTGATACACTCGAATTCAGCTAGAATTTGTTTTATTTGGCCATCTTATAATGCTATTATACTTTTCCTAGAAGTTAACTAGGCAAAAAGCTTAAAAACGCACCAAGAAGCACTGGCCGACCCTTCGAGGCTGATCACAAAACAATTACAGCAATGATAACAGAAATCTGCCAAATCTTTAAAAAACTTGGCTACCTAAACAAGCTCTATAATTGTGAACCAGATTTGGATCTTATCTTATCTTTTACATAAAGCGCTCTGCCACATAAACCTACAAATAACAGAATCAAATCTAGAAAAATCTATCTGACACACAGTAGCTATTTAGAAGATAAGGAATCGGCCCTCAGGTTTTGTTCCCGCTTTGATTTTGATCAAATCATACGAAATAAATGTTAAGTTCTTAACTTTGATTGTTGGTTTAACACTTCAAAAGACTTTTTTAATCAAATGATCTAATCTCGTTTCTGAAAAATCAGACCTTCCAATTCCGATTAGTCGGACTAGGAAATTTGGAAATATTATTTACTATACACTTCACCTAGCGTTTCAATATCTGCGACCTGAAAGTGATGAATTACACATTGGAAGGGGAAATGAACAAGCGTTTTTGGTAGGAGATAACCAGTTTGTGATCACATCAGAGATCATTTAAGCATTGAAATGTAATGCTGTGTCTGGTGTCTTCAAGCCGTTTATCGGAAATGGTTACACAAAACTTAAACAGAAATTAGCCAAAAGGAAAGGCACACTTTTCCTTTAGAACAATGCTTGCTCGCTTGCATATGGTATTTTCCTAGTATTTTCTTGGTATATTCCAAGTGTTACATGTTACAAACTAGACTTTTTTCCAGTATATTGAAGGGTTGGTGGTAGTGCTAGATGATTTGGGTGCGCTGAACACGATTCCATTTTTAAGAAATGGTCCATCACGTCTGGATTAAAAGTACTTTAAGCTGAAAGCTGACCCATTTTTGGACACGTTTTTTGGGGAACCTTCGACTTTTTTCTTACATCTCTTGATAATATTTGTAAATAATTACTGCTTAGCTTTAAAACAAAATATACCAAACAATTCTGCTATTTTTTGAAGCAAAGATATAACGTTTTGAATAAATTTGTATTTTATGCTTATACCAATTTGTAGTGCAAAATTCATTGCATACCTAAGTGGGCAGTTGAATTTATAGTAATGCACTCAAAATGGCATATCTTCGTTTAAAAAAATCGTAGAAATATGTAGAATGGCTCTTTTTAAAGCTAAGAAATTGTACTTAAAGAAGTATCAAAGTATAAGCTCAAATGTAGCCCACAAAATCAAACAGAATAGGGTCAAAAATTGCAACTTTAAGCTCAATTTAAGTCAAATCTAAACATGATGCATCATTTCCGATAACAGATTCAGAATCGTTGGAATCACTACCACAACCCTTCAATAAAGTCACGTATGCACTGTATTTTTAGGTCTATTTACAAGACTTAGGGCCGATTTTACATCTTCTACATAGCTACTATGTGTCAGATTTTTTTAAACTAAGATTTTGCATTGTTATTTGTAGGTTTATGTGACAAATAGCTCTATGTGGTAGATCTACTACATAAATTATGAAAGAACAGAGCAAAATCTTACACTTAGCAGCTATGTAACAGATGAGAAATCTGCCCTAAGAAGCGTCTATAGAAAATTTATTTAAAATTCAGCTCCCTTGCTGCACCTGGTTGCCTAATATTAATGAAGCTGATTTGGCAAGTGTTGGTGATATGATACACCTTTTGTTTCTGTGCTGTCTGCTCCACGCAATAACAGGTATAAGTCATTGTGCCTATGGCTATAGCTAGCCCCAGGTGGTCGAACAGACTAGGGATTTCACACTGAATGCCTGACGAAGTCATGCCTCAGTGAGTGTCAGAGAAAGCGAGGGAGATTCGTTCTTCTAGGACAACCTTGGTATAAATTAAAGAGCATTTGATGGTTGGTTGATAGTTGATTTGGTTTCTAGTCTGTATTCCGTTTCCGTTTCTTTTCCATTAGAGAAAGACACACCTCTTCTGTCTTACGATAACAGCTTGATAAGTGAATAGTTCCTAGGACTCTCTGTTGCCTTAGAAGCACACAAGCACGCAGACACACTTGCAGTTGAAGTATAAACAGCAAAGTGTTGCTTGAAAACTGAATTCTATAAACAAAGAGCGAATAGAAACTATCGTTGGTTGAGCAAAAAGTGTGTTGGAGGAAAAGTCAAAGGCAAAATATCATTTCGTTGTCATTTTTCAAGGTGTTTTAGGAACACCTTTTGCTAGCTCTGGTTTATAGTAGCTTCAAACTGCCCGAATTTTGTTTACTTTTATCCAAATTTTGCTCTTCTTCTTTGATCACTTGATAAAAACTTTGCTCATTCTTCACAATTTGTTCTACAAAAAAAACCCTTAAATTATACAACAAAAAGAAATATTGGTATTTTATATGGCATGCACTTAAAAGCTTTAAATAAACTAATGAATGGCATTTGAACAATTAAAGTCAATCAATAAAAACGAAAAAAAAAAAAACACAAACAGAACAAACAACAACAAAAAAAAAACTAAAACGAAACTAAATTGAAAAATTCGAAAAACCAAATTGGAAAGGAACGAAAAATACCAGTGAAAACAAATCAGTGTCCGCCGCCCGCTTCTTGCCCACTTCCAGTGTATGATGACCCATGACAGCAGCGGCAGCGGCGGCAGCAGCAGCGGCGGCAGCGGCAGCGTTGTTTGTGGTTGTTGTTGTTGGTGGTGTTGTTGTTGCCGTTGGGATGGTGTTGTTGTTGTTGTGGTTCTGCTGTTGTTGTTGTTGTAGTTGTTGCTGGTGAAGGTGTGCCGTAACGGGTGAGGTCTGTGTTTGTGTGTGTGTGTTTATGTGTGAGGTGGCATGAGTCGAGTCAGTGTGCGTGTGTGTATAAAAAAATTTGCAAATTATTTTTAATAAACAAGCATTTAAATTATTTGTCCATTAAATATTGATAGATTCCATTTGAATTATTCAAGCAGCAGTTGGGGTGTTGGCATATTTAATTGTTTTTTTTTTTTTGTTGTTGAAAATTTTGTGAATTATTCATATTTGTGTGTGTCCAGGGTGCGTGTGTGTGTGTGTGTGTGTGTGTGTGTGTCGATACCATCCATCGTAGAAGCAATTACAGGCGTAACAGATGAAATACATAATAGTAGAAGAAGTATGAAGTAAATAATAGTTGAAATCAAATTTGTTTAACAAAATCTTAAATCAATTTATCCAAAAATTGCATTTTGTTTAAACGTTTTCCTGTCGTTTTTCGTTTGGTTAGAAAAAGCAAAAAGGATGTTAAGCTTGTAAAGCGCAGACAAAAAGCTGAAGCGTAGAGGCCAGCACAAAAATTCTTAGAGAAAACCTTAAAACTTATCACATAACTTAGTTGAATAGTTGTCCAAAAAAAAAATAAAAGAATTGCAACAAAATCAAGTTTATGTTTGTTTTTTTTTTGGGGTTTGGATTTGATTCGATTGCCACACATTCGTATTTGTCAACACACCACCTTCTCCCTTTTGTTACCTACCGATGCATCGTTGCTCTGCTGCTGCACGGAAAACCAAAGAAAACACAAAAAAAAAAAAGAACCAACCATAAAAAGAAAACTTAAATCGACAAAACTTGGCATACTTTTCGGCTGTCAGAGGGGGGTGGGGGGCAAAAAAAAAAAACATTTGCATTTAAATGGCTCAGGGAGGGACTTTGGTATGGCACCGGGTACATGTCACTGGACATGAATGCCACAAATGGATTAATTCGCTTGGACGCCGAAAACTTTGGCCCTGTGTGTGTTTGGTGTGTGTGTGTGTGTGTGTGTGTGCGAGTGAGAGTGTGAGTGTGAGCCCGTGTGTGTGTGTGTGTATATGCTGGGACAGGGAAGAGTTCATAAAAAACCCAGCAGGCAGCAGCTCCTGCCGGACAGCACAATTCATTGGCATGGAAATCTCTGCTTTTAGTTAATTTTCCGGTTCAAACGTTATCCTGCCTGACTAATCCGTGTCGTCGTCGTTGTCGTTCAGGTTGACATTTACATTTTTGGTCAGCCTCCGGCAACGGGAGCAAAAACAAAAAACGAGAAAGCTAAGCTAACTTCGTCTGTGCCGAAGTTTTTATACCCTTGCAAGTGCGCGCTTAAATATTTTCAAAAAAAAATTCCCTTTTTCACATTTTCCGAACGATCTTTCGTATGATATAGTCATCCGATTTGGCCAAAACTTTATAAAATATTGTAAAAGCATGTAAAACAAACAAATACAAAATTGCAGGATGCTACCATTAAAAACAGAAAAGTTTTTCTAACTAAAACTGTTTTTCAGACCCATCTTTTGTATGGCAGCTATACCATATAGTAGTCCGATTTGAATGAAACTTGGTAGAATTATAAAAAAACATGGCAAACCTACGATTACAAAGTTTGCAGCGTTTCCATTGAAAAGAAAAAAGTTTTTCATACTAAAACTAGTTTTCCGACCGGCTGTTCCTATGGGAGCTATGAGATATAGTCATACGATCCGGTCGGTTCCTAGATATCAGTAGTGTGCAGCAAAAAGCAGACTCTGTGCAAAATTTCAGCTCGATAGCTTTAAAATTGAGAGACTAGTTCGCGTAGAAACAGACGGACAGACGGACGGACGGACAGACAAAGCTCAATCGACTCAGCTCGTCACTCTGATCAAGAATATATAGAGTTTATGGGGGGTCGGAAATGAAAATTTCTATGCGTTGCAAACTTCTGGGCAAAATTATAATACCCTTTGCAAGGGTATTAAAAACTACTATCAAGGCAGTGGGTAACGCTAGAAAGTGTCATTGCCCATGGCCCATAGAGTCCCATAGAGTCATAGTCATAGCCCATACATCTTATACAAAGCACCATCTGACACCTAATAGTTTTCGAGTTTATCTGACAAATAGAAGCAGCTATCTAGGAGATAAAAAAATAGGCAAATCTAGAAAGTTTCCTTCAGATAATAGGCAACTCTGGATAATCCCATTATTGGTGCTGACTAGCTTATGAACTGATATCAAGTCAATTTATGACTGAAATATTTCATGGAAAATTCATTTTTTCAGAGTTGGCAACACAAATAATGCCATTAAGGCAATGTGTTTCTAAAAGTTGCAAATCTGGGAAGCATCATGAATGAATTATGTATTCTCATTGAGCAAGTTGGCAACTCTGCAGGGTCTCATGGCCAAATGTAATCACATGAAGTGTCTTCGTACTTAACTGAGGCTGTACTCAACTCTAGAACACCTTCTTGTAAAGGTTGACAACCCTGAATACCATTCATATGACTATATTTATAGTTTTTGGTTAAAACTTAATTTCGATCAGACTAAGCGAATTGAATTTCGAGCAAAGTGGGGAAACTTTAAAGCAACGGTGGGCATCAAAATATATATATATAATGTGTGCCCATGGATCCAATCTTTTTTTCAGATTGTGCTTATGATAATCATACATCAGTCGAAGTAACAAACTGCAAACTGCCTTTTCATTAACAAACAGGCCTCATACCCTCTGCAAGAGTATGTAAACAAGAAAGAAAGTCGGTCAAGCCCGGCTATAACATACTCTGTACCAAGGAAATTATACGCTCAGCATAAATTTTGATAGCTGAAAGCAGCGCTGCTACTGCGCGGCAGCAGCGAACAGTCTTTTGATCATAACTCGAAAACCGTTCATCCGATCTTTTTCATTACTTTGGCGGAATTTTTGGTTATCCTCATAACTAAATATGTTTAGAAGGAACAAGCCATCTATCTTTAAAACTGTGGGAGATATGACGTTTTTACTAAATTGCGGGGGCGGGCGGGGGCATGGTCAAAATTGAAAATAAACTTGATCTGCCTGCAGACATATGAAACATATGTCCCATACATGTCAAACCTCTATCTCTTACCATCTCTGAGATCTGTGCGTTCATACGGACAGACAGACGGACATGACTCGGCTGTTGATGCTGATCAAGAATATATATACTTTATAGGGTCGGAGATGCTTCCTTCTGGATGTTACATACTTTTGCACAAACCTATAATACTCGGTAAACCTACACTACAGAGTATAAAAACACGGCAAAAAACTAAACTTCCGCTTTTTCGCCGTTTTTTTTTTTGGTCTCCGTTTTTCCTTTTTGTACCATTTTTTGATGTTTTTTCTTTCATTTTGGGTGTCATGCTTACATGGCGGCTTATAGTTTTGGGTATGAAGTCCTTAAATACGGCAGGTGGCATATTTTAAGGAAAGGCCACTGAAACCATAATAATAAACACAACTTAAATGTGAAACGGAAAATTTCAAAAATTCCAAAAATTATACCAATCAAATAAATAACTGAACGGGGGGGGGTGTTTCTCTTGTTGTGGTTGTACATGTTTCGATATGTATATTTTTATATAACTTTGATATATGTATATATATATATTTCGGTATATAAGCTAACAACATTGAAATACAGAAACTGAATGGATTAGGGGCTAAACACATGTAGAAGTATATATTTTGTATGTACATTTCTAGGGGGGTGGGGGTGGTAATATAGAGGCTAAGGCAAAAACATATAAAGAGAAAGTAGGGAAAGCAGAAATCTTTAGCGCAGCGCTGCATCGGGCAGTATAAACACACATATATGTAGGGCTTGATTTAACCTGATTCAGAGTAAATTTTAAAGAATTTTGTTGTGGCGCAAAAATGGGGAGGGGTAGGGGGGGGGGGGGAATGACAAACTATATATAATATACATTATGTTTAAAGGGCAGGTGCAAGGTTATTAATTACATTAAATCGCACATAAATAAAATCATTCGTGTCTGTGTGCCTGTACGTGTGTGTGTGTGTGTGTGTGTGTCAAAGGACAATTTGATACCATAATCACGTTTGTCGTTGCCGCCTGGTGGAATGTCTCGATTGAATTACGCCTAAAATGCTGCAACAATTTTTCACTTTATGCGATATTATGCTGCAATTATGTGTGTCACCTTCTCCCCTGTTGCCACCCCACCCCCCAACCCCTCTATATCCCCACCGTTGCTTGGGTCCAGCAACAACCAGCACAATGTTGTTGGTGGCAGCAACAGCATCAAATAAATTTTCAGCAGAAAGCAATTAAGTCGCGAATTAAGTGCGGCAGGCGCCCAGGACGGGTCCAGCACGTACGTGAGCCCACGTGTGTTGTGTGTGTGTGTGTTGTGTGTGTGTGTGTGTGTGTGTTGCGGGCGCCTTCTCTTCTGCGTGCTCAAAGTTTTAACGCGTTGTAATAAATGTTAATTTTCCCCAACGAAAATCAACATTTATGGCGTGTTTTATGTGAGCTTCAACATATTTTCCATGTTGCTGAATAACGCATTCTGTCCATGTGTGCGTGTAAGGGGATTATGTTTATTGGTGTGCGTGTGTGTGTGTGTGTGTTGCTGTTCAAGTCAAATTGTTTAAAATGTAATTTTGTGTGTGTGTGTGTATTTTTCATTATTCATTTCCGAAATAGTTTGAATTCGATTCGCAAAAAAGGTGCCAAACTCTTAACCATGCCTAAAACCAAATGTTTGCCCTTAACACAGGTAATTAAATGCACCCAAATGGCTGTTTAATTGGGGGTAAAATTTTGGGCTATTTTTTGGGCAATTGAGTTGAGTTGAACTTTGCAATCAAAAGTTTAGCTGGTGATGATACCCTTTAATGGGTAGTTGAGACTACTCTCTCTACTCTCACATGGGATACAAATTTTGATTGAAATGAGCCCAATATGTAGTCCAGTTGTATTTCTTACATTTAGAATGCATTCACAATGTTGAGACATGATTGACATACATATTGGTTGTATGAATTACAGGGTTCGGCATCGCTCTTTGCTTGCAGCTCTCGAGAGCCAGCCATTGCTCTCAGCTCATTACACTCGGCTCTTAACTCTGAGCTGAGGCCCCGCGGTCGTGAGCCGTGAGCCATCAACCGGCTCTCGGCTCACGAGCAATAGCTGCCGGCTCGTGAGCCACAGCTGTCGACTCGTGAGCAATAGCTGCCGGCTCGTGAGCCACAGCTGTCGACTCGTGAGCTACAGCTGTCGACTCGTTAGCCACAGGGTAGCAGTGGGAAATCCAAGTACTAAAATATCAAAACTCTTGAGGTTTCCGCTCCTCTAGACAGCTCTAAGTCCAATAGATTTCCATAATTTGTGCATTTTTAAGGTCAGGGCTTGTGCTAGGCCAAATAAAGGTGTAATGTGGCAAATTGTTGCGCCAAGAGTGTGACCGTATATTGTCTAAAGAGGCAATATGCAGTATAAGAGTCAGTATAAGACTATCCCTTTGGCTTAGATGCATAGGTTATGTTAAAATATATGGAGTTTATAGCCACCTTTTCAATGGTTTTAGTCAACCCTATATTTTATTACCCTATATTGTTGTTGAAATTAGTTGGGGTCACCTCTCTATAGTCGATAGTAATCTTAAAGTAAGTTTTTACGTACTTAACAAAGAATATTTAGTTTGAATTTAGGTTTTTTCTTGATTTGAGATAATATTTTGGCTTCTTTTCTTAATTCCTCAAGGTAAACTAACTTTTCAGAACAGGCTCACACGTTGGGCGCCAAATTTGTGTATATTTTGTTTACATAAGTATAAATCGCTGGTAGTGTGTTTATCTGGCGACAATTTGTTGTAAATTTAAATAGAATTAAAAGGGTTGACGACGCCAATCTAACATTAACATATTTAAAATGTAGGGAGATTTAAGCAATAATAATAATAATAGTTTCTAGTTAATTAAGTTTTTGTATTGTGGCATGCAGCGTTTTTTTGTTTTTTTGTTTTGCATTTGCATTTGCTAGGGGTAGTAGAAAGTACAGTTGCTACAGTTGTAATTTCTAGGAGCATACTTTGTGGCGTATTCGGGGAGGGACGGGTTAGTGCATTTTAAGGAGCAAAACGTAATCTTGTTTTGGTTTTTGGTTTGTTTTTGTACAAAAGAAAATGTGTATATATATTTTCATAAAGTTGAGTGGCTATTTTCAGGCAAAATCAAAACGAAATTAGCGCGTACAAAAATTAACCACAAAAAATTATAAAAAAAAGAGAAAAAAAAAAAACAATGGAAATTTATCAAATGAAAATCAATAAAAGAAAACGCAAAACACTTAGAGAAACCGAAAAAGAAATAGATAGAAAATGATAGCCATACCGCAGCTGCAGCAGCGACAGCGGTGGCGCGTGTTTGGGCCGCTTTTAATTGTGCCTGTAGGTGCAGGGGGGGATGAAAGTAGCGGCAGGGTTCACGTGCGCATCTGCCCTTCACGGCGTCCATGCAAACCGTGATGGAGCCATCATCGTGCCTGGCGACGCTCTCCTGCGGATGCGCGAATCGGCACTCGGACTCGGCGCGTTTGCAGGCGCCGCGCAAGAATTCGCGACAGACCTGGAACACACACACATTGTTTTTGTTTTTGTTTTGTTTTGTTTTGGTTTTTTTTTTTTGGAGGGATTTGGGTTTCAGTTTCGGTTGCGGTTTTTGGTTGTTTTTTGTTTTTTTCATTGGATTCAGCATTTGTTGTAGACGAGTTGATTGCAGAATTGTTGTTGTTGTAGTAGTTGTTGTTGTTGTAGGTTGTAGGTTGGTTGGTTGTTGGCGGGCGTTGGGCAGCGTAAGGCAAAAAGTGGCAGCAGTTGTGGTTCAGTGGTTCAGTGGTTGAGTGTGGTTTGGTTTGGTTTTTTGGAGGTGGTTGATTGTGTGTGTGTGTGTGTGTTTGAGTGTGTGTGTGTGTGTGTGTAGGCGGAGAAGTGTGTTTTGTTTTTGGATAATGGAAGGATATTCAGTAACAAGTTCATTTTTGGATTTTTTTTGTTTTGGGTTTTATGCTTTTCAAAGAAAAGTTAAAAATATGTTTGGTTTGTTTTTTGTTTTTTTTTTGCTTTTGCATTTGCATTCCCATTAATTGAAGGCATATATATATATAGATTTTTAGAGCCGATTTTTTGGTATTAGCTGTGTAGCTTTTTGTGTTAGTTTTTGCCATTTTTTTTGTTTCTTGGTTTTGCAATTTTTTGTTTGTTTTTTGAGCGTGCCGATTAAAATTTTTTGTCTATTTTTGTTTTAGTAGAAGTGCTTTTTTTATTTTTATTTTGGAGTACAACTAAAAACAGAAGCACGCACACATAACAAACTGAACAAACACAAAAAGGAATGCAAGGATTATATAAAAAAACACAAAAGGAAATCATAAGAGATTCTATAAGGAGCTAAACTTCGAAAAGGGGGTTGTTGGCAGCGGATGGAAGAAGAACAGGGACTGTTGTTTGTTTGTGTAGAGAGAGAGTGGTTTAAGTAGAGTTAAAAAGAAAACCCTCTAATCAGAGTCGGGGGGGAGGAATTGTATAAACAAAACAAAAACAACAACTACTAAATGGTATTACGGTTCTATGGATATTCAACTACAGATTTTCTATAGAATTGGAAAGATACGGAAACATGTACTACCAGAAATTCTATGGCTAAACATATCTAGTATGAGAGTTTCACTGTGGAATGAATTTTCGCTTTAGTTCTGTGCCAAGTCCTGAGTCAAAAGGTGGAGCTAACGGAACAAGAAGAGGACTTATGAATGAAACTAAAACCATTCATTGGAAGCTAAGCCTTAATTATATGCATTTTTTGTCACGGTCGCCAGAATTCCCAGGAACTGGAACTAGTTAAAAGGAAGGTAAAGAATAACAGACAAAAAGGCTGCATTCAGCAGAACATTTTGATACAAAATCAATCAATTTATTAAGAAAAGATAAGTAAAAGGCGCAGCTTTATCAAACTGATCAGTAATCAATTGCCTCTGCTGAACGTGCCCATTTTTAAATACTTTTAGGAATGGGGGGTATAGAATATCAGACAAAAGGTTGCATTCAGCGTAGCATATTGATACACAATCAATCAATTTACCTAAGAAAATGAGTAATAAAGTGCCTCTGCTGAACGAGCCCATTTTGAAATACTTTCAGGAATGAAATCTAAAGAATAACAAACAAAAAGCTGCATTCAGCAAAACATTTTGATACACAATCAATCAATTAACTGTGAAAAGACAAGTGAAAGTCGCAGCTTTATCATACTGATCAGTAATTAAGTGCCTCTGCTGAACGAACTCATTTTGAAATACTTTCAGGAATGAAAACTAAAGAATAAAGGACTAGAGACTGCATTTAGCAGAACATGTAGATTCACAATCAATCAATTTACTGTAAAAAATAACTATTTTAGAGCAGATTTATCAAACTGATCAGTAATCAAGTGTTTCTGCTGAACGAGCCCATTTTGAAATACTTTAAAGAACAAAAGATAATGAATAAGAATCAAAAAGGGTGCATTGATACACGCTCAATCAATTTACTGTAAAAAATAAAGTTTAAAGATATATTTGAAGTCAAGTTAAAGGCGCAGTTTTATCAACCTGTTCAGTAATCAAATGTCTCTGCTGAACCTGGCCATTTATCATTTTAACAAGTTCTTTCTGCTTCAGAATGGTTTCAACTTCAGGGGATCTTAACTCTCAATCAATTAAGGTATATTTTAAGTCAAGTGAAAGGATTAGCCTTATTAAACTGATCAGTAATCAAATGTCTCAGCTGAACCTGCTCATTTATCATTTTAACAAGTTTTTTCTGCTTCAGAATGGTTTCAACTTCAGGGGGAGGGTGTCTTAACTCTCTCCTACCTAACCTAAAAAACCTTAAATAACTCGTAAACAAATAAAAACTAAAATTGAAATAAGAAATTATTGAGTGCATATAATTCAGCAATTTGTAGTCAAATTGTGTTTCTTTCTTTTCTTTTTTTTTTATATATACAAATTGGGAATAGTTTTATTTCATTTTAGCGCTTCAGCTGCAAAGCCAAGCGCGCCCTCAAGGCTGCAACAAATTGTGCTCGTTTCATGTTCACATATTGTATAATCGAAATATATATAGAGACAAAAAAATCAACTAAAAAAAAATAAAACAACGAATGTTAAATATATAAATCAAATGGAACAACAACTTTTGGTTTTAGTTTTGTTAGACAATGTTCAAAATACGAATGTGTGTCTCTCAACGTATTCAAATCAATTTTAAGATTCTTTTTCTTTTTTTTTTTTTTTGCAATTTCTTCTTGAGAACTCAAGAGAACTGAAAACACTGTACATGATAGTTGGTTGCAATATTTATACATAGTTTTTTTTTTTTTAATCATTTTTGTCAAGTTCTTAAATCATAGAAACATGCCACGAACGAACGAAACCAAAAAAAAAAAAGAAAACATAAATAAAATAACGTTCAATAAAACGAAACGTAAGCGTAAAATTAGATTCATCATATTGGCTTCAATTAAAGAATAATACCGCTTGGAAAATTGGTCAAAATGCGACTCACCTCTAATCTGTCGGAGCGTGGTATTTTCTGTTGGGCCACCTGCACGGTTTGAGGAACAACCGGTCCCAGTTGGGAGGCAACGGCCGTTGGATCGGGTCCCAGCAAAGTAGGCACTAAATGTCCGGTTGTATAATATGGACTGTATGTGTTGGCCGGTATGCCGGTCAAATACGGATTTGTGGCCTAGTTGGGGAGGGGGGAGAAAAGCAGAGAAGCCATAAAGTCATTTATTAAATAATTCATCAACTTTGCTGAGGGTTGTATGTTCATTTATCATGGCACGCCATCGTTTTGGGAAGGAGTGGGCTACCAGAAGTGGGTTAAGCAGTTGATGACGAACCTAACTATTCATAACTATCAAGATTTCCCATTCCCTAATTCAGTTTTTCTCGAATAATTCACTCAATATTAAGTCTAATTCACTGTTTTAACAAGGCAGCAGCAGCTCAGCAGCATTTATATATTTAGCTATATACAGCAAGAGCATCTATACTTCGTTCTAAATCCTTCTACACCCTTTCACCACTGCTCAAATATGCTTAACACGCGCTTTCCCCCGCTGAATGTCTAATCCTAAATACGCGCTAATGATGATTCATGCATTTTTCAACACAATTATTTCAGAATTAATTTTCAATTTCCATCAGTAAAAAAAATAGAACTTAAAGGAGAAGCAGTCCGGTTCTCCGCATGAATAATACATACATACTCGTGCTTTTTTTGTGCCCCACCAACATCTCTACTCAACATTTTCGCGCATTTTTCGGGGTGATTTCTATTATTTTTCTTCTTTTTTTTTTGTTGCCCCCCCCCCTTGATATTCATAGTCATGGTCCAAAGGAGTCGCTTATAAATATTCATATTTCCTCACTCCCTTCCTCTTTTTTGGTTGGCTTGGGAATTCAATTAAAGTATTAGAAGAGACAAGCACTTACCACAGCTGGCACTTGGCCCGATATAACCGCCTGGCCAGGCGCAATGCCCATCTGTTGCATCAGTGCATTCTTGAGGGCCAAATGATTGCGTCCATTTATCAATAATTGATCCTTCAGATGCTGTGGTGGATGAAAGTATTTGCACGGCGGTTTATCACGATTACAGCGGCCCTGCAATAAAAATCAGTAAAGTTTGTATTATTCGAATGAAACCCAGGGCAAAGGCAGAGGCCACTTAATAAATTTGCAAAATCAATTTATGTTAATGTATTTCTATTTGAAACCAACAACTGGAATGTGAATGTGTTATTTATGTGGGTCAGTAGAGTTTGGTTAACGCCAAGTTGTAGTGCTTAAGTTAAGTGTGTGTGTGTGTGTGTGTGTGTGTGTGCAGTTGGTGGAAAAGTTCGAGGGGCTCAATAAAGTACTTGAGGCTAAAGTTGTACATGGTATAGTTAGATCATAATGAAGAGTATTTTCAGAGAGTTGATTCATTTTTACTGTTTTGCAAACAAGCAGAGTGTTATTGAGAGATTATTTAGAGTAAATATAAGCTAGAATAGAGAGAGTATACTTTATTCCTTGCTGAAGTCATTGCTGCAAGCATTTTTATTGAAAAATTTTAGAGTGACCTTCCTTTTTTTATACAATTACAAAGGGTATTATAATTTTGCCCAGAAGTTTGCTACGCATAGAAATATTCATTTCCGACCCCATAAACTATATATATTCTTGATCAGGCTGACGAGCTGAGTCGATTGAGCTTTGTCCGTCTGTTTCTACGCGAACTAGTCTGTCAGTTTTAAAGTTATGGAGCTGAACTTTTGCACAGAGTCTTCTATTTGCTGCACACTACTAATATCTAGGAACCGACCGGATCGGATGACTATATCTCATACCTCCCATGGGAACAATCGGTCGGAAAACTAGTTTTAGTATGAAAAACTTTTTTCTTTTCCTTGGAAACGTCTCCAAACTTTGTAATCGTAGGTTTGCTATGCTTTTTTATAATTCTACCAAGTTTTATTCAAATCGGACCACTATATGGTATAGCTGCCATACAAAAGATAGGCCTGAAAAACAGTTTTAGTTAGAGAAACTTTTTTGTTTTTAATGGTAGCATCCTGCAATTTTGTATTTCTTTATTTCACATGCTTTCACATAATTTTACAAATTTTTGGCCAAATCGGATGACTATATCATATAGCTTCCATAGGAGCGTTTGGTTGGAAAATGGGAAAAAGTGTATTTTTTGAAATTATTTAAGCTAGCACTTGCTGCAAGGGTATAAAAAACTTCGGCACAGACGAAGTTGGCTTAGCTTTCACGTTTTTTATACCCTTTGCATGATTTTTAGCTCCGTTGGATGATTAAAGGGATATTATTCAGACATATCTTAGCCAAATGGATACCGAAAATCATCCAATGGTTATTTTAGAATATTCCTTTTTATACTCTGTACCGTAGGTACATAGAGTATTATAAGTTTGTGCATAAGTATGTAACAGCCAGAAGGAAGCATCTCCGACACCAAAAAGTATATATATTCTTGATCAGCATCAACAGCCGAGTCGATATAGTCATGTCCGTCCGTCTGTTTGTCCGTATGAACGCACAGATCTCAGAGATGGTAAGAGATAGAGGTTTGACCTGTATGGGACATATGCTTCTTATGTCTGCAGGCAGATCAAGTTTATTTTCAATGTTGGCCACGCCCCCTCCCGCCCCCGCAATTTAGAAATAACGTCATATCTTCCACAGTATTGAAGATAGGTGGCTTGTTCCTTTTGGTCATATTTAGTTATTAGGATAACTTATCGATCCGCCAAAGGAATGAAGAAGATCGGATGAACGGTTTTCGAGTTATGATCAAGAAACAAATTTTCTTGGTACAGAGTATGTTATAGTCGGGCTTGACCGACTTTCTTTCTTGTTTTTCCCTGTGTACGGAGCTCTGTTTTGCATGGACTTGACACTATACTTATTCATTTGGCTTCAGCTATTCTATACCTTCCTTTTCCAGTCACATTTTGTTTAATAATTAAAGTTTATTTGATTATCTAAAAAGTAGCCTACTTTTTTGGGTATTCTGGGCTAAGCTGAGTTCAATTGTTCTCATTTAAAGCCAAGTAGTCTTGTTCTTATTTTTAAATGAAATATTTCTCTGCCCTCTGCAGTGCCATTATGACATCAACAATTTAAGGAATTTTCCATAATTGTTTCACCCCCCCAACCTAACCCCAAGGTTTTCTTATTATTGCTTTTGTACATTCACTCACACTCTCTCTCTCTCTCTCTCTATCTGGCTGTCGTCACTTGCTTCAATAACAATTAACTGCATGAAATGTTTGCCTTTCTCTCCACTTAAATGTGATTAGGCTTCGTTTCAAACATGCACATAAAATGCCACCTGCATTCCAAACAACTGAAATATTCTGTGAGCATTTTTTTTGTGGCATACACCTACTAGCGTGCATATTTAATTGGCCAAAGAAAAACGTAAATTTCACTTCATTAGCACGTGTAATTATGGTCAGGGATTATGGCAGTCTGTTTATTTTTTGTTCGCCTAGATGTAAACCCAAATGTCAACAATAATTATAATGACCGTGTATACCGGCAGGGATATCCTATATATACATATGCATATGGCTAATGCCTTGGGGCGGCATGCAACAACGGGGCATGCGAAAAAAAGGATTTCCAAACAGACGCCGCCATAATTTCAATGAAACGCGTCCACAGACTGGCCAAACAAATATGCATGTAAATTATATTTAATTCACAGCAAATGAAGTTAACAAATATTTGCATATAACTGCGGAGCGAGCGAGTGAACGGAGTCTCTCAGCTCCAAGTTGAAAAAATAAAGTTGAAAACTGCGTGTGTGTGTGTGTGTGTGTGTGTGTGTGTGTGAATAAATTGATTGTTTGCCTGCACAAACAACGGGGCGGAGTTCTCGGCAGCAGCCATTGCAAAATGGATGAGGCACTGAAAAGCGGTGTTAAATTCATGAAACCCAAAATAATTGTTGTTACAAAATTCCGCACCCTGTTTCCCAGAGAGAAACATTAATTAGCTTAATTAATTGTTGCCTACTTCTAAGCGCAGTCGCTTGCACAATTATTTGTGCAAAGCAAATACTTTGCATTGTTGATTTGCAACATTTTCGATCAATGCACACGAAAGTATTTATTGACAACAAGCAAATATTTTCGCTTGCAAAATTTCAATCAGTATTTTGTCGTCTGAAAACTCCGAAATGCAGTCGGCGCCACTTTGGCATATAGTTTGTTTGTTTGTTTGTTTATTTGTCAGTTTGTCTGTCTGTGCCAATGCCTGTAATTTAATGCTTCGATTGAGTTTGTTCAACACACAGCAGCAGCAGCAACCAGCAACAGATTTCCCCAGTTGTGTTTTTTCTCTCTTTTTTGTTTTTTGTAATGTATTTTGCAACACATTTATCCCTTTGTGGCACAGGGTGTGCCAGGCACTTGTACTAATTTGCCATAATTAAATACTAATGCGATTTTTATAACATCGCACTCTGTTGTATCTGGGTTAATTGCACATGATTGGCTGGCAAAAGGGACATGGATGTAGCCATCAAAAACCATTTTGAGTGTGTGAATTGAGTTCTGTGATTGAGTTAAGGCCTGGGAAATGGGTCAGTCGGAATGGTAACAGGAGTTTCGATGTTTAGATATTGATTTGTAATTAAAAGTTTATGTGTTAATTAAGGAGTATGATATGCAGTAAGAGGGAAGAGAGGCTTACCAAGAAGTTGATATACATTTTCATGGCAACATTTATACACAATTACTAGCTATAAATGATGGCTTTTCTTAAGAATTTTTAAAATTTATGGTAAGAATTGTTTGAATTAAATTGCAAATATTGTTGAGCCTATGTAAGACGTGCTATAAATTGTTTTAGCAATTTAAATACACAAAAACTATCAGAAATTTAGGGCTTTTCTGCAGTATTCTTATAGTTTATGGTTAAAATTCTCTTAAATTATGTGCATATACTTTTGAGCCTATTTTAGACTTGCCATAAATTTCTGTAGCAACTTTTAAACACCTTTACCAACTAACAATTAGGGATTTTCGTAAGAATTTCTCGAATTTATAGTGAAAACTCTGTAAATAAATTTTTCAAATATTTTTCAGCCCATGTAGGACTTGCTATACATTTTTATGGCAACTTTAATACACAAATACTAACTATAAATGAGATTTTCTACAGTAGCTTTAAAGTTTAGAGCTGAAATTCTTTTGAATTATTTGCAAATATATTTGAGCCTATTTGAGATATGCTCTTTATTTTTATGGCAACTTTAATACACAAACACTAGCTATAAATGAGATTTTCTATAGAATTTTTGTAGTTTATGGTTGAAGTTCTCTTAAATTATTTGCAAATATTTTTAAGACATGCCATACATTATTATGGCAACTTTAATACACAATTTATAGCTGCAAATGAGGACTTTTCGTTAGTATTTTTGTAGTTTAAAGTCAAGATATCTTAAAATAGTTTCAAAATCTTTATAAACCTTTCGAAGACTTGCCATAAATTTTTATGGCAACTGCAAAGTCGAGACTTTTGTCAAATTAATAAGTTTAAGCAGCATTATGGGCTATTCATATTCTTAATTGAAGTATTTAAGCTAATAGGAGAGGAAAAACTATCTAAGACTTGCCATAAAATTGTTAATAAATATTTCTAGACTTTTATCCACTTTCAACGATTTATTCTAGTGTAGATTTGTTTTATTTTATGGCCGATTATGCAGCACTTGTATTTTAAGACTATCTAGGACTTGCTATAAACTTTTATAGCAAGTGGTAAAACAGTTTTTTCGGCCACTTTTGCCATTTTTTGGAAAGGAAATCATTTGAAGCTTGCTCCAAAATGTAATTAAATCGTTTAAAGCAGGGGTCGGCAATGTCAGCAGAGAAATTGCCATTGGGCACTGCTTGTACATGGAACAAAAAACGTATACAAAGCTTACCAAAGCCCATTTGTTTTGATTGCAGCAAGCTTTAAAGCTTCAACACATTGACTGACTCTCAATTACTAATGCCTAAATCTCTGCTCAAACTGCCGACCACTGATTTATCTAGGTATATCCGAATAAGGAACTTTGGTAACTCTGTTATAAAGCCTCTCTTAATTTATAGCAGCTACTTATTCAACTCCTTGTGTTTCCACCTCAAAAACTAATATCTCTTGCTCCACCCCCCGACGCCAACTCTTTGTCCAGCCTCTGTGTCTATTGCCTTCTTACCACTAAACAGTTTTAAATTTGCATAAAAATCCATTTTATTAACATTCAAAGGCGATTCGTATCGTCGCCAAATTGAAGGAAAGTAGTAGCCAAGGTTCCCTTCCTTCGCCGGGTTAGTCGCTGTGCAAACAACACCCAAACCCGGAGCTAAGAAACTAAGAATGCCATGTAAATGCTCTCCCGGGCGAGCAAAAGTGTAAGAAAAATTCCTTTGCACTCAACAAAGAAGAAATAAATAACTTTCGAGTCAGATTAGCCAACTTGTCACGAAATGCAAAATGACATTTAATACCTAACGTCGTTTTCGTCCTGGTCCTGAGTGCTCGCTCCATCTTAGTGCTGGCCAGCAGCAGCAGCAGCAGCAGCAGCAGCTGAGACGTCCCCCCAAGACGCATGTCGGCAAATGGCAATGCGATACGCGACGATATACATGACTGGACCTGACTTGCACTTGGCATGAAAACATGAAAAATTCCTTAGCCAATGCGACGGACATGGACATGGCCAGTCGCTGGCATGCCCGACCCGTCCCTCCCCCCCCCCCCCCGTCGGCGGGGACAGGCGGCAACATTGTTTCGAGCGTAGCGAAGAAGAAAAATGGCTCTGAAATGCCAGTGAGGAAAAGCAGAAAAAAAAAGTAATCATTGCAATTTAAAGCGGATAATCTGCTGGAAAAAAATCGCTCTAAAAAGGGTTCGAGTTCTTGGGGTGCAATAAAAATGCAGCGAGAATGAGTGAGCGGCGGGTCGGGGCGGGGCGGCATGCAAATATGCTGTCTGTCTCACCCCACCCCGTTGGTTGCCGGCGTGCGTGAGTGGACACCATTTGCAATTTTCACACTCGCCTTTTTTCTCAACGATTTTTTCGTTTTTTTTTTTGTACTCCAACGAGCGAGGAGAGGCATTCATGCAGATTACAATCGAAATGACATGAAAATGTTTAGTGTGGCGTATGGCACAAGGGACAAAAAAAAAAAGGGAAAAAGACTATCGCGGTGGTGGTGGCCATGTCACCCAGCTTCACAAGGAGAGACTCGAGTCGGTCGGCAGGGACCCCCCCCCAAGGCAAGCAAGAAAGTGTTGCATATCTACGGGCGCCAGCCAGAAGAAATTGGCCCAAGACGACGCGCAACTTGGCATTTGAGATAATGTCTTGCCACGGCCAACGGCAAAGCATTATATGCAAAACGTGCGAAAAGATGGCCAAGAATAATGTCTTATTTGATTGTAGAACCAAATGCTATTTACATTTCTTTCCATTTTTTTTTCAAATGACATTGAAAATATCTTTAAAAATTGCCAAAAGATGGTGAATGATGGCCTGCACGGTGCGAGAATACAAGCAGAGCTGTGGAAACTAAGCTGCATTTGAAACGGTTTTGGGAATTCTTTAAGTATTAAATCAAGTATTACAAGTATTACCCTGCAATCAACGAAAGTGTATGCTCAGTAGGGATATTGAAGCTGCAGCGGCAACTGAAAGCAGCACTGCAACTTATAACTTGACTATACTACAGCCGATCTTTAGCAATGCTTTGGCGGATCGCTAAATAATACTTTTTACTTAATAAGTGCAGAAGGTAGAATCCTTCTTTGTTTAAGACTGTGAAAGATATAACGTTTTTTTCAAATTTCGAAAAACAGCAACAGGATAACAAGGTTATTGATCTGCCTTTAAGTATAAGCAGTTTATGTCCCTTACATGTTGAACCTCTATATCTTACCATCTTTGAGATCTATTTGTTTATAAGGACATGACCATATCGACTGGTGATGCTGATAGATAATAAGAACTAATCCGTTAACTGTATAGCTATTTCAATGCTGCGATTTCTGATACATGAAAACGGTCTCAGCTTGAAGGCTCGGTTTATAATGGTGCAGCTAAGACAACAATTGAACTGAAATTAGCTTGTAGATTTACAAAACAGGTTATCAGACTTCTTCCCTTTTTTGATCTAGAACCGGTTTTAGCAGTGGATAAGGTCTCTACTAAATCACAAAACTCTTGCGGAAGTGGAATTGGTCACAAGAATGTATGAGTTACTGAACACTTTCTTAAACTTCTTACTTTGATTGAGTAAATACCCTGTTAATTCATATTTTACACTTTTTGCTTTTAAAGCTATGCTAAACTTTATTTAAACATATAATTACAAAAGATAATAAAATCTCAAATCTTGTTCAGTATATTCAAGGGCTAGAAAGGTGATTCCTAATGATTTTCGTGTGCTTCAGCAGGAAAGTGTATTCAAAAGTGGTCCTTTACGCCTAGCTTTGTTGTTTCAAATGGTAATTTTGACCCATTTTAGTCACGTTTTATGGAAAACATCTACTATTAGCTTACTTTTCTTTGATTTTATTGTAAAGTTTTACTTCTTTTGATATTAAAAAAACTGTGGGAAATATTTCTAAGATTTTTTTTAAGCGTATATATAAAATATTTGCATACAAGGGTTTATAATTACCAACATTTCAACTGCCCAAAAATATGCTACGCAAAATTACCATAGTTGGCTAGTTATTTTGCATAGCTGTGGGCCTTACAAAATATGGATATTTTGAACACATGAATTTAAAATGTTAAATTTTCGTCTTAAAAAAATTGTAGAAATATATGGAGTATTTTGTATTAAAACCAAGAAATGGTACTTTAACATAATATCGAAGTGAGTAAAAAAAAACGTATAATTTTTCAAAGAAAACGAGCACAAAAGGGTCTAATTATGAATTTTAAGCACCCTTAAGCTCAAATTTTTAAAAATCTAGACGATGAAGGACATTTCCCAATACACATTCGGGTTTAGCACAATATTCTCATATAAAATCACCAACAACTCTTTAATACAATGGACATAGTTTCCTAGTGTTATCTTATTTTGGGCAGTTACAGCAGAATCTTGCATAATGCACACCGTAACATTCAATTCAGATGGTGAAAGCAAATAAAAGGATGGTTTCATAAGTATAGCATACTTCTAAGGGCTTTTTTTTGTGATTCCTTTGGTGGTATAAACAGGTGAACTAATCAATTGCACTATCAAAATTCTTATGTTTGTTGTTAATTGAGTTTGACAAAATACGATTTTATGCCTTTGCTAGCACATTGAGTCGTTTTGGACAAATTTTGATATTCTCAAAGATTTTTTGTAATTTTTTAAAATAGTTTATGACCAAATTTGAGTTGAATTTTTGAAAATTTTTGAAAGTTTCTTTTAAGGATTTGTATATTTATATGGTTTTACACTTTAAAATATTTTTTTGAATTTTTTTTTAGACATTTTGCAATTTTATTAAAATTAAGCAAGATTTTGTTAAAAATTCTTAAAGTATTTGTGGATCTTTAGGTATTTATGGGAATTTTTTGGTATTTTTTGATATTTTAATACATTTATTTAATATATTTGGAATGTTCTGTGATCAGCAAGTGTATTATTCAGCCAACTATGCCATAAAAAAACAGCAAAAACCAAAAATCGGTCACGATCTACGACTTCAAAGTGAAATTAAGAATCATTACTTCCAGCTTATATATAAATTTGGATTTTGTGTGATGTTTTAATAGAAATGTAAAGTTCTTACAGTTACATTTTGGCTTATTTCTGTAACTTACTTAAAAGCTTGCTCTTTACTTTCTGAAAACTTTGCCTCAACTCCACATTTTAAGATCATTTTTGTGTCTGGAACATCAACAAGAAAACTAGCTCATTCGCCTCAAATCTCTCTGTCTCCCCCCCAGTAATTCTTTCCAATTCCAACAGCATTTTGTACAGTGCTTAAACAAGCCAGCTGCCCAAAAATTTAATGCAAACTAACGACACTACAAGCTTTAGCACTTTAGAGCCAAGCACACACACAGAAAGAGCAAGAGAGGAAAACTATTTTCGACGCTTAATGCAGAACTCAATTTGTTTCCACTTGGTCCACTCACACACACTCACACAGACGCACACATATAGAAAACTAGCCAGGCGGCTGGCAGGACATACTGGTGGCTCAGCACGATAACACAACCAGCAAATGGAGATAATCAAAAAGCAATTGCCAATAACTACAACAGCTACAACAACAATAAGAACAGCCACAGCAAAGCCTAAAAATAACCAACCCACGAGTGAGTGAAACATATTTATAAAATAAATTAAAAATGACAAAACCAAAAAAGAAATCGAGGCAATTTTCCATGTTTCGCTACTTTTCAGTTTAATTTTCCAATAGAAAGGGAGAGAAATGGAAATATTTTCGTAAAATGCAAACAAATTGGCAAAAAGCAAATGGTCAATATTTGTTTGTGCCTAGGATGCAGGAGCAGGAGCCGGGCAAAAGTGTTTGCTTTCGTGCCTGGACAAAACAATGCTGCACGACGACGAGGACGACCAGCGGTGCATGTTAAGCGTTTTGCAAAAATCCAGGAAAAAGCAACAGCCGGGCGGCTCTGCCACGGCAACGGCAGTCACTGAACTCCTCCAGCCGGCAACAAAACAATGGCCCAGCCTCCTGCCTCTCCCCCTCCGCCACTCGGCAATGTGTCTATGTTTTTTTTCAATCATGCGTTCATTCATTCATTCATTCAATGGCAGCCATTGCATTGCATTGCATACTTTTGGGATTTGCAGCAGATTCGCAGCAGGACGTGTGTGTGTGTGTGTGTGTGTGTTGTAGGCCCAGCATTTGGCCCAGTGCGACAAACTGACTTTGTTGCTTCAATTTTAAACACACACACACACACACACATACACAGTAGACAAACTACTGCGGCTGTGTGACAATTATCCGGAGGATTTCCCATTAGCCCCCAAATGGGGGAATTTGTGTTAATTGAAAAATTTACATGCCAAACAGTCACTAATTTTCCTACTCATGTTTTCTGGTTGTTTTTTCTTTGTTGTTGTTGTGAAATGAGAGACACCGCTTTCTCATATGTTAAATAACATGGCTTTAACATTATGTAAGCACACAGCGCAAGCTGCTATGAAAAGTATGCAATTATTTTGTTTAATTGTATAGCTCCAAAACTGATAATAGACCACACATTCGAGTTACAATTGAATATAAATTTTCCTTAAAATTTTAATAGTTACTAAACATTTTCAATGGGGGAAACAGTAGGAGCTGAAACAAGCTTGAGCTGCCCTGGCATAAGAAGTTCAAAATTCATTTAAAATTCTCTTATTTTCATACAAAACCTTGCATACTTTTCGGCACATCATAAGCAGTCTGCTAACACTATAGCATTATGTTTCTAACCGGTATTTATTAAGGTACATTTCGGAATGTTCAGTTAGACATAACATGCAAAATGGCAGGGATACAATGAGAATCTAGATACAGCAATCTCTGATCCGGTGAGATTAATATATGGGCCGATGTCATTTATGGCTCAACTCACAGCGATGTTGGTCAGCTGAAGGTATTCATTGTTAGAAAGAAGAAAAAAGAAGTGCTATTAAGGCGTTTTTAACATTAAAGCTAGAGTATTTTGTGGAAAGCAGGTGATGGGACTCACTATAGACAAGACATAGGAAAGAAAAAAGATATTAAAATGTATCCATTGGATGATTTTTAGTATCCATTTGAACTGGATGTGTCTTAAATACCTATTGGAGCTAAAATTCATTCAAAATATATGAAAATGGTATGATTTTCAGCTGCTTTGGATAATTTAAAGGATATTAAAGACTTATATGTCCCAAATGGATATTTTCTTTACAGTGCGGAAGACGCCCTTTGCCATGAGGACTAGTGCTCTGTTAGTTTACATAAAGATTTTCAATGTTTTCTGTTTAATGTTTGGAAATTATCATATATCTTTTGTACATTGTATCGTTGGAAATGATCATCACGTACAGATTTTCGAATATTAAAGCTTAAAGTTGCTTAAAATGCAAAGTTGGGCTCTTTTGAGACACGTTTTGTATGGAACATTTATGTTTAATTTGACTTTCTTTGATATAATCGTCAAGTAATATATATTAGCTTTAAGGCAGACAATTCCAATTATTTTTACGATTTTTTTAAAGCAAAGATAAACCAAACTTATATACTACAAGTACCCAACATAAGTCATTCGCGTTCTTGGGGTTGTTGTTGCTTGACAAACGTTTTTATTCCGGTTGAGATTTCACTATCCACAGCAACATATCGATCCAGTTGATTAACAAACTAATTACTTTCAAATTATCTATAAAAAAAAAACCTTTCCAGTTACTTCAAAACCAACATTCAACTTGAATTTGCTTCAGTTCATTCTTTTCAGTGGCATCTTTTTTAGCAGTCGTACCTACATTATTTCACCTGCTGCTCCTGCTCCTGCTCCTCCTAATCCTCTCCCTTTTCTGTTCATTTTATGCGCTTATCAGTCTCGAAATTCACTTAATTTAATTAAAGTGCACAACGAATGGGCCAAAAAATATAGAGAGAAAAAAAAGAGAAAGGAACGCGAAACAGGTATAAAAAAACGAACACTGCGCGAGCAATGAAATGGCTCCAACACATCCAGGCGCCACTGGTCATTCCGCTCTCATCATCGTCATTGCTTCATTTTCGCCTGCCGGTCATGGCTTCAGCTTCGTTGCGCCCCCGAATTAATTTCCGTTTTGCAAACCAATTGAAAATCCAATTTTCAATACACAAACCTCTCTCGCCTCTACCAGGCATACACGTTTAACTAACGTCCCCTACCCAGTCCCGGGAACCAAACGGTAAGCACACGTGCAAAAGTTTGCTCACATTTAAAGGGCTTTAAAAAAAGGCAGGGGGGGGGGGGGGGGGTTGGAATGAAACCAACAACCGGGTGGCGACCGTGCAGGCCAATGGCCACTGCGCCTAAAAGTAGGCAACAATATATGGGCATTAAACGTAAACCGACTGCAGGCAGGCGAACAGGGGTCCTGGTGCTGCTGCTAGTGCGGTTCGAAGGGAAGCCCTCTCCATCTGTTTGCATTGCCCTGTTTATTTGTATACAAACTCTCGCACACGAACACACACACCGACACAGTCTCGTAAACTCGCATATGGCCACATAATGCACGCCATGGCGCCTACCCAAAACACAGGATTTCAGAGCTGGAGAGCTCTATACGGCGTCAGGCTGCGGCAACATTGCAACGGTCACGTGTGTGCGGTTATGTGTGACTCTGTGTGTGTGTTTGGGTGTGTGGGTGTATGGCCCATTGATTTTTCCCATGGGGAAAAGAAAGATCCTCCCTGCAACGATTTGACCACATGGCTACGCCATTTTTTGCCGCTAGTCTTGGGGGTCGCCTTTAGGGGACACAATGGGAAGGAAATGCAATAAAATATAAAAAAATATCTAAAATATCTAAAATTAAGCAAAATATGTACACAAAACAGCTATACAGACAACTTGTAGGACTGTTTTTGCACATTTATATAAATTTTTGAAATCGGAAACTAAATGAGAGCCTTAAAAGTGTCAACTTGGAAGGAAATGCAATAAAATATAAAAAAAAATATCTAAAATTAAGCAAAATATGTATAGAAAACAGCTATACAGATAACTTGTAGGAATGTTTTTACAAATTTGTTTAATATTATGAAATCGGAAACTAAATGAGAGCCCTAAAAGTGTCAACTTGTTTATTTCATTTTACATTTGCTCTCAACCACTGTGCCACCGGCTGGTCAACTGTGGGCTATTGACTCTGAGTCTGGCCCTGGGGCTGGCTTCCAGTGCTACCTACCTACAAGTCCCAACTTCATGCATATATACAAATACATTTGCATGTGTAGGTGTGCATATATTTGTTTTTGTTAACGTTTTTGCAATTGCAAATGAATATCAATGAAGAATTGACCATTTTTTGTTGTTGTTGTTGTTTTCCAACGTTCCAACTTTAAAAGCATTTTAAGCCTAAAAGCATGCCCTGGCATTTTGGGGGGTTTTTTTTTTTGGGAATGGCTGACATTTTTTTAGACCTCATGCGGTGGGTCATATAATTGGGCCACACTTGCCACTTGGGAGGGGGGCTCCTGTCTTATCGTGGCAGGCAAATCGAGTCGCACACACTCGTGAAAATAAACTGCGGCAACATTTAATGGCGAGTTTCGAGTTTCTGGCAGACATTGATGACTTTTTAACTGCAGTCATTTGCTAGGCAAAGTCGTTTGCCTAGCCACACACACACACACACTCGCACACACTCGCACACAGTCTCACACATTTCGGCGGCATTTCCGTTTCCGCTTCGCTCAGCGTTGTAAGCCATTTTTCGTTGTGGCGACATCGCGTGACGCGGCGATAAAAATAATCATCATAATGTAATATGAAAAGAGGCCAACTGAAGTTAATCGATTTTTCCTTTTTGCATAGCTGCAGGCGTGCCCAATTTAATGCGATTATTTGCGATTTCTTTTTGCCTCTTTTGCCGCAGTGTCCGCCGAATTATAGCCTCTCATTCCAAGGTCGCGGGGCAAATTGATTTCGCTTCATGTTTTTGTTAGCCATATGTTTTGTGTGATTTTTTTATGCCAACACATTTGCATGATCATAAACGTGTACAGGGCTTTACGGCCAAAGGAATGGGCCGCTGAGTGTGTGATTTTTGGTTTGGAAGGGTCAATAAAAAGTGATAAGGCAACAACACAACACATTTTTGCGGTCATCATTATCATCCTTCTATTTTAGGAATTTTAAATAATTGACTAAAGGGCTTTTATGTCAGTTAATTTTAGCCAATTTTCTCTTTTATTTGTTAGGCGAAAGATTGCTCTATGTAGAAGATGTGAAATTCAACCTTAGTCTATAGGAAAGATTTCTCATATTCTATAAAGCTGCCATTTGTCTGATAAACTAAGATTTTGTTGGTTTATGTGACAGATATAGCTCTAGTAGTATAGAAATCGGGCCCAAGCAAAGTAAAAACCAAACTAGGTGTCCCTTTATAGCAAAGTAAAACCACTTCAATTAATACAGAACTTTTACTATAAGTTGCTTTGAGTATTGAGAGTTGACGAATGCCGAATACATCATAATCAGCTTTGTTCATTTGCAGTTCTAATATTTACCAAAAACTTGTCAAATTAAAGACTGTAATTTACATATATTTTGAACCTACATTTGTGGAAAGTTTACCTCGTTTAAGGGTACTTGAAATTACTCAAAAGCTGATTTCTATTTTATGTAAAAGTTTTTATTTGTTAGAAAAACCTATATGGACCATTGGATGCAGCTAGTAAAGCTTAAATCTTGTTTTGTTTAATATAATGACGTTGTAAGCTCTGATCCTTGAACTAAATCAGTTATTGTTTCAAGTCATGAACACTTTCGCATGACATTCATGGCACAACGCCATATTTCAACCAAGTAGGAGGCATTTTCATAATTTCCATTAAATAATTTGCCGTCAGTAAAATTTTAGAAGAGATGTTAGGAACTCAGAGAGAAGTGTCAATAGCTTGAAGGTTGGCAATGTGAGCAGAGACCCAAGTAGAGTTTTTTTTGCTTTAAAATGCAAATATCTATTCCATTGCCAGTGGCCACTTCTCTGCTTGCATTGACAATCGCTGCTCTCAAGCATATTCCCTAAAAATTCAATTGAAATAATCATAATAATCGTCGTAAGAAAAACGAATATTTTCTCAGCTGCCAGTGGCAACTTTTCAGCTTGCATTGTCGGCCCTTTCTCTGAATGGTATTTCTTGAGAAGTCAATTGCATTGATCAGAATAATAGTCATTCTAAGCTCGAACAAATTTCTCAGTTGCCAGTGTCATCAACTATTCTGCTCACATTGCCGACCACTGTTTTAAATAGTATTCCGTCAGAATTCCATTTGAATATTCATAATAATCGCCTTAATATTATATATAGGAATATTTTCTCAGTTTCCAGTGACAGCTTTTCTGCTCACATGTCCGACCCTTTATCCAAATAGTATTCCTTGAGAATCTGATTGAAATAATCATATAAATTGCCGTATTAAATACGAATATTATCTCAGTTGCCATTGGAAACTTCTGTGCTAGTATTGCCGACCACTGTTCTAAGCAGTGTTCCTTCAGAATTCCATTAGAATAATCATAATAAACGAGATAAAAATCGAATATTTTCTCAGCTGCCAGAGGCAACTTCTCTGCTCGTATTGCCGACCCCTTCTCTTAATAGTATTCCTTGAAAATTTAAATGAAATCATCATAATAATCTCGGTTCTAAATACGAATATTTTCTCAGACGCCAGTGGCAGCTTTTCAGCTCACATTGCCGACCCCTATTCTAAATAGTGCTCCTACTTGAGAAATTCCATTTCAAATTAACCCACTTTCTAGGCAACCTCCCATCACTCCCATAAAAGACTTTCGCTACTTCGCCATAAAACGCTGATTGTCTACTTTTTCCAGGGCTCTTTTGATGTTCAAATGCCTCAACTTGACTCTCTAACACAAATTTGTTGAACTCTGTTTAGCATGGAAAGCATTTTAGCATTGCATAACTTGAGGCGCCGCCTGCTAAAGTATTTCTATGTGTTCAGAGTAAACTAATTGAAAAGGGAAGGACAAAGTTGAGGGCAAACACACACACACACACACACATACGACGAGCATAGACAGGGGACACGCTTTTAATAAATCCATCACATAACCCGCATTATTAAAAAGATCCCCAGAACTGACACGAACAAGCAAAGTTTCGCTGGCAAACACAAACACACACACGCACACACAAACAGAAAGAGTGAGAGAGGAAGAGAGACGGATAAACTCCCAGACACACGAACAAAAAGCGCTTATCAAATTTCCACAAACGATGACAATCATCAAACTGGGGTAGAAGGATGCTGCCCACACAGCAGCAGCGGCAGCAGCAGTGCGCCTCCAGACGAGATGATTGAGGTTTCTCCTCGTTGTCGTTGTCTGCTTTTGAGTGAATGTAATCGCCAATAAAGTGCACAAAGCGCATACGAGGACATACTGACAATGGCCAAAGTCCAGGGAGACAGAAGGACATCGAAAGGATTCAATCAAAGCGCAAACAAAAAGGCAAACAACAGACTTTTCCTGGACAAGGCACATAAATAATGCAATTGTCAACACACACACACACACAGACACACACACACACACACACACGTGATAATATTTTCTCCCATCTCCAACTTTCTTCTTTTTTTTTGTTCCACAGAACTTTATCGATTCACACAAAATGAGGCTCGTTATTAGTTTGTCCAGAGTCGCATGTGTGACCAATGGGGGGAGCACCTCAATTGAAGCATTGCGGCTGCTTTGCCTTAAGCTGACTAATCCTGTAACTAATCTGCCTACCCTCTCTGTCTCAGCAGGCTGTGTATGGCTTCTTCAAGTTGTGTCTCTTTGCAGCAATTTTTTATTGCCCTTCTTGGCATGTTTTTCTGTTTTTTTGTTGTTTTTTTTTTTTATGATTTGTTTCCTCCCCCCTTCGATTTTAAAGGCTCTGCCGTGTGTGTGTGTGTGTGTGAGTGTGTGTCCTGGGCCATTTTTTATTGTTAGAAAATTGTTTTCTCTGTGCAAAAAAAAAAAAATAAAAAAAAAAATTGATTTCTTGTCTTTATGGCATTGTCCTTTTGCCTGCTGTTGGCAAATTTAATATGTTATCCTTTGGTGTTGCTGTTGTTGCTTGTTTTGCAAAAATATTGAATTTTCTCCATCACCCCGCACAAAAAGGATAACATCTTTGCCGTGTTGTAGCAAAATGAAGCAACCAATGGAAAATTGTCCTTTTTTGTGGTCGTCGTCGTCGTCGTCGATGTTGTTGCTGCACATTTTTGTGGTTAACTTATTTCAGTTTCTTTTTTATTGGCCAACATGTGTTATGGTTCTTTTTTCATTTTACTTAAATTGAATTGCATTTAATTTGCTGGAATTTGCACTCGTTGCTTGGGCGAGTGGCTTATGAAATGATGAAGATGAGAAATTTGAAATTGAAGGAAATTCCCTCTAAGTAAAGAGAAATATTGTTTGGTTGGTTGGTTGGTTAAATAAATGTTGACCCCACAAATTGGTCGACCGCATGTGTTTAATTGGCATTTAAGTGGTGTATAAATTGTTTGGTTAAGGTGTTTTAGCCACAGATTTTTAAATTTTAAATTTAAAGGCTTTAATTTTACTTATTTGAGGGGTAGGAAGAGGTTACTTATGTGCAATGTATAACTGGTCTGTAAATGAGCTGTCAAAGGATTGTGAATTTCTGATATAAAGGTACCAAAAAGCTGTCAAAGGATTGTGAATTTCTGAAATAAAGGTACCAAAAAGTCGACCTTGAGTTGATTGATTGATTTCTAGGTCTTCTTTACTCGATAACTTGCCTATAAAATTCGTAGATTTACACTCTGAACATAGAACTTCAACTTTCTGCAAAGAAACTTTGAGAGCCCACTTAAGTATGCTACATTATTGCAGAATCGACCACAGCGAAAAGGATATTACTGCAGTTGATATCTGACAACGATTTTCACTGTAAGCGCATTATTTAACACTAAAACTTGTTAACTTCTTGTACGAGAAGCTTGAATCATGTGCTAAAAAGTAAACTTTAATTTTAAACAAGTAAGGGCGCTGCAGTCAAAAATTTTTGGCTCTATCTCTTATAGTCTCTGAGATCGACGCGTTCACACAAACAGACAAAAGGACGGACGGACAGACGGACATGGCAATATCGACTCGGCTGATCAAGATTATATATACTTTATGGGATCGGAAACGTTTCCTTCTCCCTGTTACATACATTCGCACAACTTCATGATCCCCCTTTTCCCATTTTCAATGGGAACAGGGGTATTAAAAGTGATTTTAACTGACAAAAAATACTTGTTCTACTCGAAGATATAAGCGTTAGATGCACTTGAGGGCCGTTCGGGTCCTTACATTTCATGAGAAGCTGACTGATTTAGTATTTAGGGAAAAACTGGAGAAAAGCTGTGTACTCTATGTGAGACGAATGCGATGAAAAGTTAGGAAGTACTTAAGGAAGAGATGAAAATGTGTTGGCGTAAACTGTTATCAGGACAACGAAAGTATGACTATTAATCGAAAAACCATAACAATACCATCATTCAGTAAACTAACCATAACCATAAGCATTAACTAAGCACTCAGCTCAATTCGAAGCTCAGATCTTTAATACCCAGACTTTGGTTGAAAATAAATTAAATTTTCAGCCAACTGTTGAGTCCATCGAAAAAATAAACAAGATAAAAACAAATACGAAATATTCATATTCTTTTCATTTTGTTTTCAAACTCATCATAAAAGCATTAGCGCACATTTTTATTTTAAACATTTTCAGTGGTCGCCCAGAGACTTTCACAATGCACTTTCCGGGTGGTGCGGCTAAAAAGCACTCATGTGAAAGCCCAAAGGGCAACACTGCAACAAAACAAACGGCAAATGATGAGCAGCGGCAACAACCAGAAATATACAAAAACCAAAAAAAATGGTCTAACACAAAAAAAAAGGAGAAATTGCTGACAAAAAAAAAACCACACAGACATACAGACACGCACACACATAAAAAATAATATCATGAATGCAATGACTTTTAATGTACAGTTATTGCGCAGCTGTCTGATGTGTGGCGGCAGCGACCCCACCAGCGTTTACGTGTGAGCCCGTAACAATACTTATATATATATAATATATAAGTATATAGGTATGTGTATATATTTTTTAATATTGCATACTTTTTGGCGTTGCACACACACACACACACACACAGTCAACCGAAAGAAGTAAAATAAGCGCCACAATGCATTGCATGCCAGGCATGTATCCTTTTTGGCAAGCTTCATTGCCACTTTTGGCGAGGGGCGACTGTCGCTGTTGCTCGCTGCACATACTAATAAGGCTAAGTGGCAATGACAAACACAAATGCAAACACACTCACACTCACACACACACACACACACATGCAGGGAACAGGGACACTCGGTTTGGCGACAAATGTTAGTTCTCACAAACCGAACAAGAACATTTGCCTCCCCCACACCCACCCCATCCGACCGTTGATGACCTCATAAGCATGCGTGTTTATTACTTTTGTGGTTGCGCAAGACGTTTCTCCACCCGGGACACCATTCCGTATTGGAGAAATCGCTTTAATTCCTTTGAATTTATAACGACACACTTATTTATACTGTCTGTATAAAAACTTTATGCTCGCGCACTGGTATTGTGGCACTCGAATGACAAGGCCAATATACGGATAATATAATTTGGTCTCTATAAAATCTTTGAAAATTATTATTTTTTAATTCAAGTTTCGTTTTCTCAAGTTTATGTTAATTAAAAAGATCACTTTAAGCAATTTATTGGCTGTATTTTGAAGCAGCGCTGTAATATAATAATCTAACTGCGAGATAAATAAAGAAAACTGACCTGAGTAGAGAAAACTATTTCTGTAGGAAGGGAATTTGTTCTTCTGTAAATTAAATATGGCCACACCAGACAAATTAACTATAAAATCATTCTTAGAGCCTTCTTCTGAAGTTTATTTACTTTAGATTTGGTTTTAGTATAGCTATTGTTAGCCAAGGCTAATGATAAGATACCAACTTAATGGAAAACAAAAGCTGGTCACACTTTTTCAAAGGTATAGAAAAGAAACAAGGCATTTAATTTGACCTTTCATTGTTTCGTTAGGTGTTTCGTGTGCTGAACACAAATCTGTTATTGGAATTGGTCTACTGTCTCTAGATGTGTAGTTTTTTAAGTGGCATTAAATGCCTATTTTTACCCTTTTTAAGTGTGTTTCATGAAAAAGTTGTACCATTATTTAACTTTCCTTGCAGCTATCGTTAATTATTACTTCTTAGCTTTAAGTTAAACAATTGTTAGAATTTTTGCGATTTTTTCAAGCGAAGATATACCATTTCAAAGCTTTTACATTGTCTTTTGTCCAAAAGTATGCCAAGCAAAATCACTACAGTTAGATAGCCATTTGTATTGTGTTCTGCGTTGGTAACATGTAACCATATTCAATGCATTTCTATGAAAAGTTTCTATAGAGTTAACCATTTGGAACACATGCATTCAAAATACTGTATTTTGGCTTAAAAAAATCGTAGAAATAATTGGAACAGTTTATTTTAAAGCTAAGGTAGAGTACTTAAAGCACTTATTAAGAGTCTAAACAAACAAAAATTAGATCCTCAAAACGGGCCTAAAAAGGGATCAAATTTTAAGCTCAAATGATCAAAAATTAACAGATGATGGATCATTTCTGACAACACAACGCACACGATTACTATATAGAATCAACATCAACCCTTTCATAAAAAGGATTTTGTTGGTGGATTTTTAAGGGTTAAGTTTTGCCAATTTATAAATCAAATTACTGACATTTAAGTCTTTTAGAGAGCTTTCATCTAATTGGCTGGTCACACTATTTTATGATTAAGGAGTATTTGGTTTTAAAATCGGTCGAAAAGCGACTGGAAAGTTTGTTTTCACCCAAGTTTAAGGTCTAAATGGTATATTGTGGTAAGTGGTAAGCACTCTTATCTCATTGGCCATAAAAGGCTGGTCACACTGTTTAATAATTATGTAGTATTTCGTTTAAAAATAAATTTTAAAGCAACTGGAAAAAGTATTTTCTCCTAGTTTCAGGAATTAATCGAATTTTGTATGTTTAAATCTTTCGGTAAGCTCTGTTATCTCATTGGAAAATAAAAGCAGGTCACACTGTTTTATAATTATGAAGTATTTGGTTTAAAAATCGATTTAAAAGCAACCGAAAAATGCATTTCCCCTAGGTTTTTGTTGACAATCAAATGGATTATAGTTATATTTTTCGGTAAGCTTACTTATTTCATTGGTAAATAAAATCTGGGCACACTTTTAATAAGTATAGAGGATTTATTGTAGAGGTGTAAGCTCTTTAGAAATTACAAAAGCGACGAAACACAGCCTGAGAGGTAATCTACGAATGTAAAACTGTGGTAATCAGTGTAAAATAAACCATCAAACTACTCTACATTTTAAGCTGCAAACCATTGCTTACATCTGAGCACATAAATTTCATCAATCATAACATGAGAAATAAAATTTTGGGTATTTCAGCACAAAAGCAACCTCGAATCTGGAAATAAAACTGCATTTGAAAGCCTTGGAGTAGAAACTAAACGTATGGAATTCAACAAAGACTTTATGAAAATGCTTAAAATGGCAAATCTTTTTGTGCTTTCTGCAAGGACAAAGACTCAAAATTTTGTGAAGCCAACCACTGCAGTGACCCAGTCTTTTGGCAATCTTAAATCCTGCTATATTAAATTTCAATTTAACCATTTTCCATCAATGTCAAGCAAACTAAATGCAAAAATTTGCCATTGTCATTTTTGAGGCTATTTATAGGCAACTGTCATATGGCAAATTGATGGCTTGCGCACTTCTCTAGCCAGCCATTTCTGCACTCCACTCAACATTTTTGTACTTGCAAAGAGTTTTCATCTTGTTGCTTCGCTTCTGCTGCTTGTCAAGCCATAAAATGTTATCACAAAAAGTATTTTCCAAGTCAGCGCACACACAAAAAGAGTGAGACAGGCAAACTTCAAAGCAAAAATTGTTGGCAGGCACACACACACTAGCACACACACACAGTGAAAGTTACAAATAGAGTTGCCATAAAATTTCATATGCTTATCACGTGCGTTGCCACCCACAACCGACAGATGGCGCCACATGTAAGTATAAAAAAAAAAAAAAAAATGGAAGAAGAAAACCGAAGTAATATTATTATTGCCATTGCTGCTGCTGCAGGGACTGTACTTTAACTGAAAACTTGGCATCAAATATTGCAATTCACATTTTGTTGCCTCGCTTTTTTTATTTTTTATTTTGCGGTGTTAACTGTACCAAAACAAAATATTTTCGACTATTTTATTGTCATATTTATCTACAATCAGGCGCAAAACAAAGCTTTTCCTCTATTGCCAATTTCTGTTGTTTTTTTTTTTCTTCTTTTATATACAAAAACCGGCACTGACACTGACATTGACGCATTTTTGGTTGTCGGCTTAAAAAAAAAATATAAAGAACATGTTCCACCAAGTTGTGTTGGGCGATATGTCAGAAATTGGCTTTTCGATGTGAATGGCAGAGGGAAAACTATTGTTTAGAGTTGACATATTGTGTGAAGGACTGTACAGAGATAAAGTAGAGTAACGAAATTGAGTATTTGTTAGAGAGATGGGCATTCCTTTCAAATTCATTCTGGCTGACCTTCCCTGGTTCATCTGATAAGCCACATATTTTCATTTCATTTTCCGAAAAACCTGCCAAAACATTAAAAACTCAATTAAAATTTGTCTGATTAACGTTTACATTTGTTGGCATTGTTGGAAAGTGTATGGAAAAAAACGTCACACAGAGCCAAGCCAAGTCATGTGTGTGTGTGGCATACTTTTGGGCGCCAACTAAACTGTGTAACCCAGAAAAGTGGAGGAGCAAACTGAACTCATTTCGCTTGGCATAGTTTTGCCATTTTCTTTTCTCTTTTTTATTTTTTGGCAAAAACACAATCAATTTTATTTATTATTCATAAATTCACCAAAAGCATTAAATTTGATTTTTATGCAAAAGCCAAAAGAAAACTTTTGCTCAAACAAAACCTAGCCAGGTGCCAGTGCTGCCAGCTAAGCTAGCCGGCTGCTGACCCCTTAATCTGCATAATTTGAGCAGATAAAACAACAAAAAAGAAAACAACAAAAAGGTAAGCTGCCCCGTCGGCATTATAAATAGTCCAAGATATTTATTTGTAATGAGCTAAGGGCAAGACGAAAACTTAGGGGTTGTCCCTCCTCTGGACCGGCGGCAACGGTCATTGGCAGTTTGGCTTGTGTACCCCCTGAAGGGTAGTTTAGTGACTTTTGTTCGATTAGAGATGCAACATCTGTTTGGGGTCGACTTACTCAAAAAAAAAGTGGAAGGAAGAAAACCTCAAACCTCAAGACTAAGTTATGTTAATGATGGACCTTTCCTGTGGTCGTTTTAGTACACTTGAAAGTTGATTAAAAGTGGCAGAGTTTATGGTGCTTTTTTTTGCTTGGTTTTGTGATTATTAAATCAATATTTGTTGTGTTGCCAATCAACATTAAGGAACCGCATTTACTACTTTTACTTAAGTGAGTTTATTACTCCCAAGTAGCCATCACAAAAGGTGACTAATGAAAAGGAGATACAAAAGGCATAAAAAGGAGATACATAGAGCTATCTGTCAGTTACACCTACAAATAACAGAGCAAAATCTTAGTGAATCTAACAAAGAAAAGCTATGTGGCAGATGAGAAATCGGCCCTTAGCATGTTAAGAATTTTTGGAAAATTCCCAAAATAAGCTTAAAGATTCTTTCAGCGGAGACCACTACTGAACTGGCTTTAGAGATAACTTACTTCCCACTTTAGTGGCAAATTAGAAAACCAGTTAACACATATTGCCCAGAACTATATACTGAGCATGAAAGTGTACGTACTGTGTCTACGAAAGTGTATGCACAGTATGAATTTTGATGCAGAAAGCAGCGCTTTAGCAGCAATCACACTTTTGCTAACAATTTTACTATCGGTTATCCGAATCTTTAAATAATTCTTACTTTAGTTCAACCGGATCTATAAATAATGCTGATTTCTAAAAAAAAATGCATAAGGTATCAGCCTTCTATCTATAAATCTGTATAAGATTGGTCTATTTTTCCAAACTTTTAAGAAGGAAGTGAGCTTGGCTAAGCTTTCCAATATCCTTGAAGGGTCTACTAGCTTAAGAAGTTATTGTTTCATACATGTTAAGCCTCCATCTGTTACCATCTCTGAGAAATATGAGTTCAAGCGGACGAATATGGCCAAATCAACTCGTCTGTTGAAGCTGATCGAGAATATATTTACTTAAATGGGTCACTTCATACACCCCAAAGGTATACACTTAAGAACCGGCATCTGTATTATAAATATTTGTGTATTTTTTTGGGAAAACTGTGAGAATTTCTTCGAGGATTTGTGGTATTTTTTACCAAAATACCGAATAATTGCTGGGTACTACGAAAAACTAACAGAAAATAACATCTTGTAGCTACGAATACAAAAGTTATTCAAAATTTCAGCAGCAAATAGTATCCAATTACTAAAGTAATTTAGGAATTAAAGTTACTTAAAGCTTAATTCTGTAATATTCACTAACTAATTTCAATATTAAGCCACCAAAAGGTAATTTTAATGCTACCTAGGACTTCAGTACACACTTAGCAGCTCTAAAAATGCTCAGTAAGGTTTGCCATTTAAGCTAGAATCAACTTAAAACGGAAAGCGCTGGCACATATTTGAATTTTATTATCAAAATTTAAGCTCTGTAGGAAGATTGCTTTGCAAATTTTATAAACTTCATAATCGATTCAATATTCAAGCTACTTGAGGGTATCCCTGAAATATCTAGAGAGTTCCGTACATTTCCAACTTAAGGATTGCCAATTTTCTGTTTATTTTTCTCAAATTTCAAAAGCAAAAGCTTCAAAAATCACGCTTTAGTAGAATTTTGCCTATTTATAAGCCTTTGAGACAGCCAGAAAGCACACAGAAAAGCCATTCATTCACTTAAAAAGATGAAACAAAGTGCTTTTTCCTTAGCCAAAAACCACGAAAGAATCATTGATATCCAGCAAAAGCAACTTTAAGATTGATATAAAAAAAAGCAGAAATAATATTTTTAAACATTTTGTAATTTGAAAACTTTTGTGGCCAAGTTTTCCATTTATTTTTTGGTAATCTTTTAGAAATCTTTTCATTTTTCATCTTGCCTACACAACTTTTGTGACTCAAGGTCACAATTCTAACTCCGTCGTCTCCTTCCGGCTTCCTTTCTAATACACAAATCCCAGCTCCCTTCGAGGAGAGTTCACTCATGTGTAAGTCAAATGAATTTGTCATGAGGTTTTTGCTTCTGTTATTGTCGCTGCTTAGGAAACCGAAAAAGTGACACGGGCCACACACACACACGCGGCGGGAGGAAAACCAGGCACTTGGCAGTTGGGGGGGGCGCATTTATAAATATAATGCCAATAAATACCAAGGGAGGGGGGCGGCAACTAACGGTAAAAATATGTATATCGATTGCCCATCCAAAGAGTTGGCAGTTGGCAGTTTGTGTCACAGACAGAGAGACCACCCAAAGTTTGATTGGCAAATGCCACAGCAGGTGTTTTGGGCGCTGCTAATGGGCCACCAAATGCAATTTCTAGTTATTTTTAGCAAAAAAAAAAAAAAAAATCTAAATCTTGACAGGTGTTTGCTTCGAGGCGACGACTTCCGTTTGCCAATTTTTAAGTGCTTCAAAAAAAAAAAACCAGCTTAATTATGCAGGCCAACAAACACTCCGGGCCGAATGTCCAAGAATCAGCAGGAAGCAATTACGTGGGCGTTCTGAAATCGGATAGTGGTTGATTTGGATGGATGAGGGTTGCGAGTGCTTAAGTGACTCATGCAATTTACACTTGGAACTGGGGCCTGGCTGTGGGTGTTGATGACGTCAGCCCGAAGGATTCAAAAGCAAATGTCGAGCACAAATCAAAGTCAAGCAAGTTTGCCTTAAAGAAGGTCGTCCAACTGGCAAAAAAGTTCTCCAAAGTGTAAGAGAGGGTAGGAAAAATACAAAAAAAAAAAAAAGACAAGTAAAACTCTAGGGGAGGGTTTGAAGAAGAGATTTCAAAGTTGAGTGATGTGTTGAGCCCCAAAGAGCATTTGAGTTGAGTGAGAAAAGGCAAAGGAATTAAAAAGAGTAAAGAGCAGTAGGACTTAAGGGTAAGAGTTATGTGGTGTGGTTAAGAGCTCTGAAAGCTGTTAAACTGATCCAATTAGGTTTGGGAACAACTCTCAAGCGAGCGCGGTTGGAAAGCAATACAGGCGGCAAGTGTTAATTATGCTGGATTAAATAAGCCTATTTCATTTCATTTTAAAGCGGACTTGAATGTAAATGGATGTTAAACTAAGGAGATTTATACAATAAATTAGTTTTAAGGCAGAGGTCTATAAGGTTTGAGGTCAGCTTGGTTAAGAAAAAGGGCTCTTAAATATTGCTTATTATAATAAAATCCTTAAAACTCAAAGAACAGTAACTATCCAAGTTTTATACCAAAAACTAACTTGATTTACACTTTAATTTGACGAAACTGAAATCGCTTAATTTGTGCGGAATTAAAGAAGTGGAATTCGCTTAAAATTCACTTAAATTGCTTTAAAATTCATTTAATTTTTTGGCTTAGAGCTGGCAAAATTAATTGGAAAATAATGTCTCGCGGAATTAAATTCGTTTAAAATTTGCGGAATTGAATTCGTTAGTTTTTCCACAATTTCTTTTGCCAAATGATGTCAAAATTGATTTCCCATAGAATTCGCGGAATCTGGTTTTGAAACCCACTTTACTTTTAGCGGATTTGAATTCGTCAAAAAGTTTTCGGAATTAAATTCGCAAAAAAATGGCGGAATTGAATTCCATCAGTTTTGAAGAGCTTTGCATACAAAGTTTTGGTAAAGTACAAAAAAATGTATAAGCCATGTTATGAATTTTACTCAAATTTTGCGGAAGTGAATTCGCAAAAATGTATGAGATTTTTTTGTATAAACAAATGAAGCATTTTACACTAACTTTAAGTGTGAAAGATCTCAAAAAGCTCTGATGCTGGTCAAAAAAACGGACTTCAACTGACCAAACTGAATATGAATGTAATAATATGTTAAATTTAAGAGAGTTATTCTACCCAATTCAAGCCTCCAGTATTCATTTTCATGCAAGTGAAATCTGAAATCTCTTTCCTCAACCCAACTAACTTCCAGGCAACACTCAACTGGCATTAAACTTTTCCTGGTTTTCACTTTAATCATTTAAATTTTGTTAAAACCCATTTGGAAACTTAAATGACATTTCTCAATTGTGTTTCCAACTCTATTAGGCCTCGACACCAACTTCAACTTCTTCAAGTCTGCCTCTGGCGCATCCATTACCGCAGAAAACCACCAAAAATACGCCACACATTCAAGTTTAATTAACAAGAAACAAAAAGTTTATACAATAAACAGCAAAGTAAACAAGTTTTGTCAGCCTTGCGATTGACAACAACATTCCACACAAAAAGCGAGGGAGACGACAAACAGCAAAAAAAAAAAAAAATAAAGAGAAAAAACTTTTACATTATTAAACTTGAACTGGCTGCACAATGTTGACAGCAATTTGACAGCCAAAAGGAAACCCAAACCAGCGAGAACAACAACATTTACACAGCCAAATAAAATAATAATAAAAAAAAAAGGCCAACGGAAATTCCAACAGCAGCAGCTTCAAGTGTCTGTCAAATGGTTGCCAGGACAACAACAACGGGACACCCCTCAAGGGGTTGACAATGTCCTGCAATAATCGTGAAAGAAAGAGAAAACAAATTTGTTTATTGTTGACACCGTCATGGCACACGAACACAGGCAGGCAGGCAGGCAGGCAGGCAGGGCAGGCGGCACAGGAGCACCTTATAACCTTTCGCCCCAAACCTGAGAAGGGTTTAACGGGACAGAGCCGCCTAGGCGCCGAAGTGTGTCAAAGATTTATGAGCGCGTGTGCCTTCATCGTCCTCGATCTCTTATTATTTATCATTTGCCCATCCCCATCCTCATCATCATCATCTTCCTGGCATGCTAATTGCGCCGCATTCGCTAACGGGACACGTCTTTATATTACCGCCGCACCCTAAAGAACCCGAGTTACAGTGGAACGTGCCGCATATTTCAGGTTTTGTCTTTCACTTGTTTGGCTTTTTCTCGCTCTCAACCTATTTTGTTTTTTTTTTTGTCTGGTTTGCCGCTTATTGAATAGCTACGCATTTGGGACACTTTGGTCGAGTGTCTGGCATTCATGCGGGTAATTTATGTAAATTTATTGTGCCTTTTTATCTGCCGGGTTCCAGGCGCTCGTGTGACCTGTCAAAATATTCCTACGCGTTTGGGTATCAAAGACATCGATTTAGTCAATTAATAATGAGACTTGAGGCGTGGATTAAGGTGAAATGCTGTGTGGAGTGGATATGTGGATGGGTGAGTTCTAAAAGGGGCTATTTCTTAACTTTTTTTTAAAATTTTTTCAAGTGAAAACTGATGTATTTCTTCAAAATGTTTAAAATTTTAAGTAATTTGTGTTGGTAAGTGTCTGTTTTAGCATTTTTTTTGGAAGCCAACGGAAAGTTTCCACAAAAATATTGCGGAAATGGAAATTGTAAACTGGTTTTGGTAGCAAAAAAGTAAGATAACTTTTTTCTTACATCAAATTCTAAGTGGAGATGTATGTATCTAAAGTAACTATGATTGTGTGAAATCAAGCGGAAAGTTTACGCAAAATATTTGCGAATATCGCAATTCACAGAAAAGAAACTAACTATGAAAACTATCAAAAGTATGGATTGGTAAAGTACTTTACAAGCAGACGGAAAGTTTCCGCAAAAATATTACGGTAATATCCACTTCCGCAATAGTTTGCGGAATCTTTCCGTCTGCTTCTAAAGTACTTTACCAATCCATACTTAGTTTTCTTAGTTAGTTTGTGGTTTAATGTGTGGTTTTCAAAGCGGTAGCTTTCGTAATAACTAAACCACTTCTTATTTGTGTAAAGTTCTCTGTAAGCATCAATCTAAAGTGATATAGAAGATTGTATGAAATCAAGCGGAAAGTTTACGCAAAATTTAAGGGAATATTGAAATTCAAAGAATTCAAAAGTAAATAGATTTCTATGTAAACCTGCAGTTTTATGATCTCTATAATATTCTAAAAGCAAACGGAAAGTTTAAGCGGAAAGATTCCGCAAAATCTAAGCAAAATTTTAAGCGAAATCTTATCAAAACTTTTGCGGAAAACTCACATAATTTAGACATCAATAACATTCGAAGTAGTATGGGTTGGTGGATGTCTGCTATAAAGTTCCTTAGAACAAAAAGAGAAAGTTTCCGCAAAAACTGAGCGAAAGTGGAAACTAAAACAGTCGGGGAAAATGTGAAAAGTTTCCACAAAATCTATACCCACTTCACATATAAAGAATATTCAAAGTATCTATGATTCTGACACGATCTGTAGTAACAGCAAGCAGAAAGTTTCCGCAAAAACTGAGCGAAAGTGGAAACTAAAACAGTCGGGGAAAATGTGAAAAGTTTCCACAAAATCTATACCCACTTCACATATAAAGAATATTCAAAGTGTCTATGATTCTGACACGTTCTGTAGTAGCAGCAAGCGGAAAGTTTCCGCAAAACTATGGCGGAAGTGCATTAACCCCACTACATAACATTTATTGATCTGTTTCAAACATCCCACATACACACACTCAAACCCACCATTACAGAGACATTGCCCCTTAACCCTCGCCCTCAATTTAATTTATGAATATTGTCTCAACCCCCCCACCACGACCCTTTTAGCATTTGTTTTTATTGTTTTATTTCGCCCTGCTAGAAACTGAACCAAACTCAATTACATAATAAAAATTTATGTACGCTCTGGCCAAAAGACATTTTTGCTATTGATTTTATGTGCTTTTTTTCCCCCGTCGTTCTGTTTTGGGTTAGTGGTAGTAGTAGATCAAGCTAAATCCCAAATCATTAATACATATAAGCCACAGCGTTGACCCTCATTTTCTACATTTCTCATGTAATTCATCTCAATAAAACATGCGAGAAGTCCACATGGTAAATCCGACAAAAACTATAAAAAGTTTGCCCCAACTTAAGGACAGCGAGGAAGAGGAGAAGGAGGAGATGGAGGAGGAGGTGGTCGTGGTCGTGGAAGTTTGTGACCGACGCGTGTCCCATTTGGGTATGTCTTTGCAATGCAAATAGAAAATATATACATTCATGTGGAGAGGGTTGATCGGGGTTCAATCGCCAGCTGCTAATTGTGAAACGTGTGAACGACTTTCGTTTGACCTTCGGCGAGCAACTAGACTGAACTTGTTATCAACACGCAAAATCACACAAATAAAAATGCCCAAAAAATCCAACAAAAACAAGTTTGGTTGGCCCTGGGAAACTGATGATGCTGCCTGCCTGATGGTCAGTGGCAACCCTTGAGATCTCAACTGGACCTTCGGAGCGCTTAGAATTCGAACAAACAAAATATATTTATAAGCACATTATAATGCATTGTTGTTGCCTGGAGTGTCCTTTGTCACATGCATAGCTCAGCATATTAATGATGCCAGGCGGCAGTCGCCTCCAGAAGTTTAGTTTTCCTTTCCGCAGAAACCCCTTTCGCACAAACTCACACACACACTCGCACACACACATAAATTAATTTTCTTGTTCGCTGAGTTCTGGTGGCTTTTAAGGGAAAGGTCCGTTTGTTAATGATGATCAGCATAAATAGTTATGGGTTTTTTGGACATGTTTTCGTTTACTGGAATTTTTATGATTATCAAATTCCGGTTTAGTGTTTGCTGCTGACTTGTCTGTTGATTGAACATAGTCTTGCATGTTGATTCAATTACTTACAGCTGTTTGCATTTCAGTTCAGGGTTAAAAGGGAAATATTTGAAGAAAATAATGTTGATTTACCTGAAAAGAGACAAGAGAAGGAGAGAAATATTTGTGGTTAGATTGGTAATTTTGGTACAGAAATTTTTGCTATTAACGAGGGGTGGAAGTGTGAATTTTGGGATTTACAAATCAATAAGACACTTGGATTTGAGGTGAATAGGAGAAAGGACTGGATGCGCAATTGTTTTTGTCAAGCAAGGCCCAACTAGTCAGCCTCTGGACCGAAGGAAAGTGGGTTTAAAGCATATTCTCTTAATTTTTAAAGGAACTTACTGATGAAAAGTTTGAAATAGGGGCTGCCGTATTTTATTATCGAATATTTTTTGAACTTTTAAGAAAAGTTGCCTTAAAAAGCTAGCTCCAAAAAGTATGCAACGCCAAATGCGAACTATGCTTAATCTGTACTCAAAATTCTCAACTGTTTCTAACAATTTTCTTATAGATAGATGCTGGATTTCTTACCCACAGTAACTATCGGCTAAGCTTTCTTTGGTTTAAAAAAGAGATTCCATTGTAGGAATAATTTGAGAATAGTTTAGTGGTACTTGTTTGATGTACTCTTATGCTGGTTTTTGGAATGACATGAATGTTTTTGACTATAGCATACAGCTGTCATATAAACAATCGTTCGAAAAACTAGTTTTAGTGAGAAAAACTTTTTATTTTTGAATGGAAACGCCTTGAAACTTTGTTTTTTTTTTACTTTGCTATGCTTTTCCACGATTTTACCAAGTTTGGTCGAAATTGGACATCTCTATAGTATGGCTCTCATAGAAAGAATAGTTTTACAAATAGTCTTAGTGGGAAAAACTTTTTTGTTTTCAATGGAAACGCCTCCAAAATTTGTATTTCTCAGTTTGCTATGCTTTTCCATGATTCCACTAAGTTTGGTTGAAATCAGACCTCTATATAGTATAGCTGTATTGGAAAAGAGAGGGTTTAGCAATAGTCTGAATGGGGAAAACTTTGTGCTTTTCAATAGTAACACCTCCAAACTTTGTATTTCTTAGTTTGCTATGCTTTTTCATGATTTTACGGAGTTTGATCAAAATCGTACATCTATATGATATAGCTCCCATAGAAAAGTAAGGTACCAAAAGTAGTCTTGCTTAGAAAAACGTGCTGCTAGGCTATACCACAACTTAACTCTATTTTCGTACTTAATTCCACACCAAAGTTCTGTATATTTTTCCTAGTGTACATATCTCTACGCTGTGTTTGTATAAAAATTACACCAATCAAGACATTAAGTGAAGCTTAAATCTACAGTTTTAAATGCTGAAAGCTGCTCCTGAATTGGGGCCCATGCTCAATTTAATTGGTCGCCAGTGTCAATATTTTCATTTCCAAGCCACTTGGCGACGCATTGCTCACTTTTGAAACGCATCACCGCACACCGCATTGCATTGCATATCGGCATCAGGCAGATACTACACACCCATCCACATCCACATCCACATCCATAGCATAATGACGCGACATTTGCACTCAAGTTGCCGCACTTTGCATGCCGAAGACATTGCAAATTTGTCGCGAGAAGCTGCAAGCATCCATCCCCATCCCCACTCTTCGTCACCATCCTCTCTGCCTGCTCTGCGCCTTGACACGCTTGACAAATTCGCTTGCAATTATTTATAGAGAAGTGCCAGCCCGAAGAACACGACGACGACGACGACGACGATGTCTTGAGTTGAGTTGAGTTGACTTGACTGTCCCATGAATGAATGAATGAATGCCCCGTGCGAGTGTGCGAGTGTGCGAGTGTGGAGGCATCTCGCTCCACTTTTTGGGCAATTTAATTATGCAATTTTCAGAGTTATTTTTAAGGCATAATTTTCGGGTTTCGATTTATGTGCCAAGTGTCAGCCTGTCATTGCGAATGTGCAAATGCGATATTTGCTTGCGCATTTTTGGCAAACATTTGGTACGCTTGTTGGCAATTAGTGTCAACTGCGTGGCGCGCGGAGCTTGGGGGGGGGAGCAGGGCCCGGCGTGACTCACTAACTGGCGGTTAATTAAAAAACTTTTAGCTATTTGTTTAATTTTCATAATTTACCAGAGGCTAACAGAGATAAAAAAATAAATATAAAAAAAAGGCGGGCAGCGCATAAAGGCCAGCCAGTTAAGCATAAACTTTTTCCACTCTCTCTCTCTCTCTCACTGTCTCTCTCCGTCTCCGTCTCCGTCTGTCCTTCTCTCTGTCTGTGTCTGTGTCCGTGACTAAACGACGCAACAAGTTAATTAGCCCGGACATAAGGGACTGGGACTTTGGTCAAAGCATACTTTCAGGCTGAAGTTCCACTCATTATTTCAATAATACAACTTTTTTTTTTCTAGTTATTAGAGCAGCTTTTGTATTAAAAATAAAATGGAAAAGGCACAAAGTGAAATGGTAGCTACTGCTGCTGCTGCTGCAAATATGCCAATGATTAGCCGGGCTTAGTAATCAGGCAAGCGAATGCCAACCAGTCGGTGCATTGGCCCAAATTTTAGCCATCCTTTGTGGCAGCTGCTGTCATTCACCTGTGTTTAGACCAGACACAATCAACAAAATGCACAGAGAGACATGGAGAAAAACATGTCAGCAATGGGATGACAATTTTACCTAAGTAATTTTGGCATACACTGCAAGAAATCTAGAATGAAAACCACCTAACTCAAATCAAATGGAATGGCAGAATTCTTGTGCTAAAAAAAAAATACTAGATTTAATCGCTCAGTGTACATTTTTCGTTTCCAACTCTTTCCTTTATTATGTTTCAACTATTTTAAAAGGTTTCGTAATTAACTGAAATGGACAGGGTAGGTCACACACACACACACACACACACACACATTTAGTTTATTTTAATTTCATTTAGTTCTACTTGCACTCGGACGTAGGAAAACTGTGCTCCACACTTGCACTTGACTTTTCAAGCATCCAAAATGAAGTGCCTAGTTTAAGTGATTTCATTAAAGAGTTGAAACACACACATAAAGTGCAATCAGTGCGAAAATGTTTTACCAAATAGTTGAAAAATATTTCACTGATCCTGTGTAGCTGTATAGTGTGGACAATGACCAGCGATTCTCGCTTAACCGGCGGGCTTATTACGTTTTTCAATTAGCAAAATTAAACTCGAAAAACGAAGCAGAACAAAAAGTGCACACAGACACACAGAGACAGAGACACACTTGTTGTTTGGGTAAAAGCTCTTTTCCAGCTAAGGTTGCCAAATGAGGAAGGCAGCTGCTATAGCAAATCAACAGCAAAATCAACAAAACATGTGGACCAAAGTGAGTGCCAGTTGAGTGTATTGAATGTTGGAAAGTGGGTGAATCGACAACATATGTATATATGTATGTTGGAGACAGTTTGAAAGAAGAAATACAATAAATTTAAGTAAATATGGCAAATTGAGTTCCTCCAAGATGAAATCGATGGAATCGTTGTTACCGGAATCAAGTCAAATTAAACCTTTAAAGTACACAACACAAATGGAATGACTTGTCAACGCCTACTTGACCACTTGTTGCCATATGTTTCAGATGCAACTTATACTTTTCTGTACCGAGAATATGAATACAGTTTTGAATCATCGCTCTCTGATTTGGCTTTTCTCATTAATGTACACAGAGAAAAAAAGAATATTGAAAAAATATCCGTTATATGATTTCCGATATCCCTTTGGGAGGGATATGTCTTAAATATGCTTTTAATCATCCAACGGAGCTTAAAATCATGCAAAATTATGATCATTTGGAAGATTTTGCGGCTGAGATGGATGATAAAAAGCATATTTAAGACATATTCTTTCACAATGAATCTTTATACCCTTGCAAAGGCCCAGAAGTTTGCAACGCATAGAAATATTAATTTCCGACCCCTTTAACTGTATATATTATTGATCAGGGTGACGAGCTGTGTCGATTGAAGTTTGTCCGTCCGTCTGTCTGTTTCTACTTGAACTAGTCTCTCAGTTTTAGAGCTGAAATTTTGCACAGAGGCTTCTTTTTTGCTGCACACTACTAATATCTAGGAACCGACCGGATCAGATGACTATATCTCATAGCTCCCATAGGAATAATCGGTCGGAAAACTAGTTTTAGTGAGAAAAACTTTTTTCTTTTCAATGGAAACGTCTCCAAACTTTGTAGTCGTAGGTTTTCCATGTTTTTTTATAATTCTACCAAGTTTTATTCAAATCGGAAAACTATATGGTATAGCTGCCATACAAAAGATAGGTCTGAAAAACAGTCTTAGTTAGAAAAACTTTTTTGTTCTTAATGGTAGCATCCTGCAATTTTCTATTTGTTTGTTTCACATGCTTTTACATAATTTTACAAATTTTTGGCCAAATCGGATGACTATATCATATAGCTTCCATACGAACAATCGGTCGAAAAATGGGAAAAGGAGGATTTTTTGAAATTATTTAAGCGAGCACTTGGCGAGGGTATAAAAACTTCGGCACAGACGAAGCTCACCCAACATTTGGAAGATCATTTTCATAAAAATCACCTTGATGAGTCTCTTTTGATTCCTTCTGATGACTGAAAATAAAATCCTATCAAATGCGATGAATTGAGACTCGAAAACGTCTCATAAATATGCTTAAAATATGATTTAGTGAAATATGACTAAAAAAAAGACTCTCAATTGACTGGAAGATGATTGGAAACTGATCAGAAGAGGCGGTTAAAAACGACTCTTCAAGAAGTGTCGCTGTTAGGGTACCATTTTCTACCGACAAAAGTATTATTTACGATCAGAAGCGCATACGAGCGCATTTATGACTACTTTAATCAGATCAAGGATTCGGAAAAGACTCGAATGTGATCAAAAATGACTTAAAATGTTTGCTGTGAGTTAGCTTAGCTTTCTCGTTAATTACTTAGTATAGATTACTTAGTATTAAATCATTAGTATTCAGTATTTAGTATAGACTGAGTATTAAAGTCTGGGTTTTGAGTATCCACTGCTGTTTATAGATTATAGAGTACTGTGTAAAGAGCTATGAAAATCAAGCTGGGTTGGTTAGGAGGAAGAATATTGGTTTAAAACCCGCCCCCCTTCGGAATATTCTGCGTACGTCACTGACTACTCATGCACTACAATGTGCTGCATGCACCAATGCAATGATCAACGGGATCTTTGACTATTTCAGAGCTTTGAAACATTTGTGACACTATGGAAACCCTTTCCAGTACAGAATATACCAAGTAAAACAGTCATTCATTCGGGGTATTCCAGAAATCTCTAGAGATTTTCGTATAAACGATTGAACTTTCAACTAAACTAGGAGAACTTTAGATGTAAAGTGACAGCAACGCTGCAGGCTACTAGATAATAGAGAAAGGAAACCGTACGCATCTAACCTACTTGGCCTTGAACAGTCGGTTTCAAATCTCTCAACTTTTGTTATCTAATCTAGTAGAGCAGCATTTGGGAGACATTTCACAAATAAAGGCAAACAGTTGTAGCTCGAATTGAAAGCGTTTACACGAAAATCTCTACATATTTGTGGGACACCCCTGTGTATAATAAGCGATTTTGTGATCTGACCAGCTCCTTTATAGGGTATACTATAGGGTATAATGTCACCGTACACGGTAGTTCTTCTTACAGTCAATTGCACTTTAAATTAAGTCAAATGCCAAACAAAGCGCAACAAAGCGCCTAAAAGTCTGCAAACAAACCACCGACACACACACACAGGCACACACTCACACACATATGCGAGAGCTCGCACCATTAAATTTAGCTATCCAGCGAGACATTTTTGGACTCAAGGTCATTAAACAGCAGCGACAGAAGAGAATAACGTTAGGGAGGACGACGGCGACGGGTTAGGTTTTTTGGGGTGGGGTAAATTTTAGCACTTTTTCGCCGGGCAAAATCCGCACAAACCGCAAAAAGTCACGTAGCCAAAGATGCTGAGGAGATTCGAGATGCGTGAGAGGCGACAAGATGCCTAACAAGTCAACACAAAAATGCTCAAGTGGTGAAAATGAAGCAAAGCAAGGGCCTGCTGTTGTTGTTGGGGGTGGGGGTGGGAGGATGGGGGATGGACTTAAGTGAAACCCTTAAAGTGTGCTCACATGCGAGCCAGCTACCAACAATGTCCCATATGGGACAGAGGCCCCGCCCCCCTCCCTACCCTGGGTAGAAACAACGGCAAACGAGAGCAATGAAATCTTAATGCCTTAATGGGCCACACAATCTAATTTACTTTTGTTTGCTTTCCGTTTTCGCTCTCACTCTCTCCCTCTCTCCCTCTCTCTTTCTTTCTCTGTTTGGTATAAATGATTTCTGTGTGCCTTAATTGTTGTTGTTGCTGCTGCTGCTGCTGCTGCTTTGGGGTTTTCCACCGTTGCTAATGCCGTTAGCTTTGCTTTGGTAGTTGCTGTTGTTGTTGGGCTAGTTGTTCGCCATTGTGCTTCCTAATCCTATTAACAATGGCGGCATCAGCGTCGTCGTCGAAATCGGCTGCGTATATATGTAATATGTCTGTATATATATATTTTTCATATGAACATTTCTACAATTCTATTCTCTTTTTTGTTTGTTTTTTTTTTGTGCAATTCTTATTGGTTGTATTGATTTTTTAAGCGTTTTCCTTGTTGCTGGCTAATTAGATTTAAAGGTCGCTGAACCCAACACAAAAAACAAGAAAGAAAGTCGGCCAAGCCCGACTATAACATACTCTGTACCAAGAAATGTTTGTTTTTTGATCATAACTCGAAAACCGTTCATCCGATTTTCTTCATTCCTTTGGCAAATCGATAAGTTATTCTAATAACTAAATATGTCCAGAAGAAACAAGCCATCGATCTTCAAAACTGTAGGAGATATGACGTTTTTGCTAAATTGCGGGGGCGGCAGGGGGCGTGGCCAAAATTGAAAATAAACTTGATCTGCCTGCAGACATAAGAAGCATATGTCCCATACATGTCAAGCCTCTATCTCTTACCATCTCTGAGATCTGTGCGTTCATACGGACGGACATGGCTATATCGACTCGGCTGTTGATGCTGAGCAAGAACATATATACTTTATGGGGTCGTAGATGCTTCCTTCTGGATGTTACATACTTTTGCACAAACTTATTATACTCTATGTACCTTCGGTACAGAGTATAAAAACCTCAACCTGAGGCTCAGCGCTTCTGACATGTCCTCAACATCACAGGTGACAACTTTTCTTCACATTTCTTAAGACTCTCTTTTGTGGCACTGCACAGTGGTGCAGCTTGATGTTATCAATGCTCTAGCTAAAGTTTTATAAACTTTGCCACTTTCGTACCACTGTGACGGTGCAGTAAACAAGCTGAAATTGTCGCGCAAGTGTCAAAACTCAACAGTTTTGGAAAAGTGTTTTGCTGCCAATTTATAGCTGCAGTTAATTTGCATGAAATATAAATAAAATGGCAAACAACTTGAGACAGTTTCAGTTGCAGCAAGTTCTAACTTCGTCTTTAGATGTTGGCAGGCCAAAATTTAAATTAAATTAGAATTTTCCACATTGCAGTCTCGGTTTGAGTGTGTGTGTGTGTGTGTGTGTAATTTAAAACTATTTTCCCTCACTCTCTCCATCTCTCACTCTCTATGTGTGTGAGCCTTTTTGAGCTACAGCCAACTTAAACTTGTTAAGCTTCAGGGAATTTTTTGAGCAACAACAACAACAACAACAAGAACCAGCAAGCAATAGAAAAAAAGTGCTACAAAAAATGTTAGAATATTTAAATTCAACTTGATATGCGCCTGGGAGCTTACTATGTCTTCAGTGTGTGGCTGTGTGTGTGCGAGTGTGTGTGAGTGTGTGTGATTTATAGTGAGCTGGGATTAAGCTGTCTTTGTGCAATGCACAAGAATGTTGTAGGAAATTATTTCTTTCTTTTTTTCCCCCCTTCTTTCTTTTAAGTATAATGCACAGACGTGTAGCCCCCCCCCCACCCTGCGTATACGTATTTTTTTGGCCTAAGAGAGCTCTCCTCTTGGTAGCCAGCAGTTGTTCTCCCAAGCGGAAGTCACATTCATTGGGGAGGTGTCAAAGATGAAGTGAAGAAAGCAAATGGGCAGCTATATATGAAAATTTAAGAAAACCCTTTTCGAAAATATTGGTCCACTCTACACAAAAAGCTGTAGCTTTTGCTTTCCAAAAGCAGCTTTACTAAGTGAGTGCAGCTGAAAAAGCTTTATATCTAAGACGAAGTTTACACAATGAAGCAAACTTTACAAAGATTTTTGAAACGAATTCAGTTTAGCATCTTAAAGCTAGCTTGTAGTGCCTTTGCTCGTATTCTGACCATCATCAATTGAGGGTTTCGGCCAGTTGTAGCAGCATCACGCCGATCAAGTACCATTCAAGTACATACCAGACCTTGCCACCGTGAATATTCGGCTTTTTGGCATCGATCTTGATTGATTTCCTGCGATTGGGGTTATCAAAATGTATCCATATTTCATTACCAGTCTTTATACAATACAAAAATGTCTTCTTTTTTGCAGCTATACCGCAAAATTGTGTTTTATTAACTCAAAAGTTGACATATTTGGAGCAAAGAAACACTCTCATGTTTACACTTCAGCGAAAAGACACATATATAAGATAAACAAGTAAGGCCGCTGCAGTTGTACCCTGTTCATCTATTTGTTTTTAAATTTTTGAAGATGAATTTAACAAAATTATTATCCCAAATGTAGGCAACACTTTTTTCTAGTCCTGACCAACAACTGGGGAAGGGGGGGTACTCTTATCAGCTCAACTGTTTCGCTTATAACTCCGGTGTTTTTTATTCGATCTGATTGTACTTTTCAGAATAGATAGATATTGGGCCTAGCTTGATGTATACCACGAGGCTTTAACTTCAAAATTGTGGACCTGACAGTTTTTTAGGTCTAGGATGGCTAGAGGAGGTCTTGGTTTTTTGGGTATAAAAGGGGGACGGGGTGGAATTTTCCAAATCTAAAACAAACTTGATCTGCGTACAGCATAAGTCTACCTTCATGCTAAAATTTGTGGCTCTATCTCTTATAGTCTCTGAGATCGAGGCGTTCATACAGACAGACAGACGGACGGACATGGCTATATCGACTCGGCTGTTCATGCTGATCAAGAATATATCTACTTTATGGGGTCGGAAATGTTGCCTTTTCCCTGTTACATACATTCGCACAACTTCATGATCCCCCTTTTCCCATTTTCAATGGCTGGTTGTCAATTGAATACTATTACTAGACAACTTTAAACAAATGCTTTAAAACTTATTTTTACAGGTAATAAATGCCTTTAAGGTGTGTTTCAGCTCTTTGAGAATTCCTTTAACTAAAAGAGTGTGACCAGGAATTACCAAAATGCCTCACAGATGCAAGGTCATACTGAATTCGTAAATACTGTCAACTGTTTAAATTTTGGAAGATTTAAAGCTACCAATTTTCGAATTTGAATCTATATTTAATCAAATGAAGACTATATTAGACTCACTTAAATCATTAAAGAAAACAGCTCAGCTGGGTGCAACCGGAAATAATCACCTACAAGAAATAAATCCAACATAATCGAACTAAAAACTATGCCACAAAACTTCTGACAGTCTAAGTCAAACAACCAAACAAAAGAATTGACTGAAGTAAGGATTCTTTTATAACAGATTTCTTATTTAGAAAAGGACATTGTAGACAAAGAGCTTGATGTAAGCTCAACATAGCTCAACACAAGCTAGATAGAGAGCAGCTCAAGTATCTAGTCTCTTTAAAAGCTGAGGGAGGATGAACAAAAGGACAAGACAGCGAATTTTGCATATTTTCAAACTGATCTTAATCCTAGTAAGGACTAGAATAAATGTTTTTTTAACAAATTTTTGTACATTTGTTCAAAATATTTGGTGTTTTGCTGTCGTTTCAACTTATGAAATGAATAATTTAAGTAATTTTGAATTTTAAAGGGAATTTTTGGCTTATACAAAAACTAGAACTCGAAATGGCTATACAGACAACCAGCTCTCTTTGCGGCTGTACACCTTACAAGGGCTCTAAAGGTTTAACTGTTTGATTTTGATGCCTAAAAAAAACGAAAGTATGGCAAGGCCTTTAATTTGATTAAAGAAATTACAGCTCCTTCATTCTGAAAACAACAACAAAGGACAAATGCGTTAACGGGATTTGCTTTTTAATTTGTTCCAAAGGCTTTTGCTTTGATGGTCAGTCTGGCAGGCTGTCTGGATACATCCATCCCTTTTGGCCAGCCACCCCATGCCCTTTTCAACACACACACACACACACACACACAACTCAAATACTAAACGACTGCAAAATATTTGGCGTATTTTTTTTCCCCCCTCTGTTTTTTTTTATGTTTCTTCACCCTCTTTTTTTTTTATTTTTGAAGTTTTGTGGCAGTTTTGCGTGTTTGCTTATAATTTTGTTTGAAGAAAAACTAAGCGAGGTTTTTTTTGGGGGGGGCGTGAAGGGGGCTGGTCAGAACCAAGCAAATTTGTAATTACTTTTTCATGCTGCAATTAAAAATGGCGTAAATAGCTGCAAGTTAGAAAAATAAAGAGAGAGAGCGAGATAAACTCTGGGGCGTTCTGCCAAGTTTTTATATTTGCTGCTGCTGTTTTAAGTGGTTTTTGGGTTGGTTTGTTTAGAACTTAAATTGAGTTTCGCTGGAGGCAAGTTATAATTCAATTTTGGTGCCTTTTCTCCCATTGATTTCCATTCGAAATGATAAAAATTGGCGTTTTAATTGTGTGTGGCAGGCATCATTAGTGCAAATTACAACCAATTAAGCCGGCTTTTGCCGTGCATTAAATTAATTGAAAGCATTTATAAGCGTGCAATTTGCAGAGGACCCCCTCCCCTCCCCACCATTTGGCCCGTTGCCCTTTTTCAATCAATTTGCAATTACTTAAAGTTCATTGAAATGCTCTAAACACGGAATCGTCGTAAAAAGTGGAAGAAGGTTTGTGCGATAAAAACGATGTGTGTGCGGGGAAGGAAATAAAATGTTGCATAAATAATTTAAGCAGTATGGAGAAGGGCTGGGGAAACAAGCGGCGGTACACACACACACACACATGTCTCTCTCTCTTTCTCTATGTGTGTGTATTCCCCACGGAAATCAACATAATACAAAAAATAGCAAAAGCAAATCATTTAGATAGATATATTTACAGCAGACTAGTTTGTGTGGTTTATCGAATTGCATTTCGGTGGTGGCTTTATAAACTGAAGAGCTGGGGTGGGCGGAGGGGTGGGGTGGAGGGTCAGGTGTGGGGTCAATAACTCGTGTAATGCACAATTGAAGGCGAATGGATGCGAGTTAAATGTTAAAGACACTCCACATCCAAAGAGGGAAACATTTGTTTAAGTTTCACTATTACTTCGTTTATACACAAGTCCAAATTCATGAATTTGGGCCCTCAAAGTATGCTATATATATGAATATGTATAATCAAGGAGTTTATTTGCCCCATAATTATTAATATTCATAAATATAGCATACCTTGAAGGGCAAAATTCATGAATTTGTATTTGTGTGTAAACGAGATATATGATACAAAAACAAAAACAAAAAGAGATATATAAAGTATGAAAGATGAACCTTGAAAAGCTATCAAGATCTTTGTAAATAAGACCAAACTCTCATATGGAAGGTATTTTAAATGGTCCATTCCAGTTCTTCCAATATTAGGCTCAGTTATTTCAAGCCCTGTTTATACGAAAAGCCAAAAATATCTAGCTAAATGCCCTTAAAAGTATGCTAAATTTTATTTTTACTTTAATAATAAGCCATCCATGACACATTATACACACTGTATCCTTCTTCAATTGCTTTTTTCAGATAGTTTTAGGTAGATTATAGATGCTATAGTATCTTCACGTGCAGCAACAACCAGCATGTGCGATGCCGCAACTGATTGAGACGGTATTCCAATTGTGTTTAAATAAATCTCAGAGTAGCTATAAAGTTTAAGCCATAATTGTATTGAATTTGTAGATTTTTCTTACTCTTTCATAAGGTTAGAAAGAAATGCATTCCCAACTTTAGAAAGAACTGTCATTTCATACCTCAAAAAGGACATCCCTTGTATCCCCAAGATGAATGGGGTCTGTTACTCTCAGTAGAGACTTTTTCTTGTCTCCCAAACGTAAAACTTTCTTACCGCTCAGAAATGGCTCACTTCTCTCCAAGGGAAATATGAATGTCATATCGCTAGTCTGAGGAAAAAAAGAAGTACTGGAAGAATTGCAATTTTCTTTTCATCAATCGGCCCCTGTACCTTAATTCCCGGTAAATTTTCGTGTTAATTGTGGATTTTAAACATAAAATTTGGCTAGTTGCTTGAAAGAAAGTATAGTTTCTTAACGATTAGCTCTTTTTCAAAGCAACACCACACAAACTCTTACTCCCATAAAGGAAAATGGGCGGAAAACTTTCGAAAAAAACTCTTTTTTTCGAAAAGGTTAAAACTCATTTTCAAAAACCGTTTTATAAATCAACAAAAGGCACTGTTCAGTAAAAGTCACCTCTTTGGGTGGTAAGTTGGTTTTTAAGTGAGTTTTGGTTGAAAGATAACGTTCCAAGCTATTGCTATGGAATAGGCGACTCTTATAACTAGGAATATCTACTGGAAAACTGTTATATGAAACATAGTTCTCAGGTCCAAACATATCTAAGTTTCACCTTAGCGAGAAGAAGAAGAAAGTAGATCAAACCCGGATGAATTAAATTGTCTACCAGCAAAAGTGAATGCTCAGCCTGCACTTTCAGGCTGCATAGGCAGCTGAAATCAGCGAACATTCGTTTGCTCATACCTTGACCATTGCTCAACTGATGCTTACCCATTGACGACTTGTGCATACCCTTTACATGTACCAAACCAATTGCGACTACTAAGTAGATTCTTTGTACAAACATAGCATACTTTGAAGGGTAATTGTCCTGATATTTTGATTGTGTATAAGCAGCATAATAAAGAGCTTAAAGAAACTATCAAATCATTCACTTTTGAGGCTTTCTCTGTCAACAACAAATGAGCGATCAAAGTGATTCAAAGACTTTGGCTACTAAAACTATAATTTTTAGTGTTCTGAAGACGTTTTTATACCTCAATTTCAATCACAATTAAACGTCTACATTCTTGTGCTCATAACTTTACTATCTTTCACACGATTCTTGCCAGTATACATCTATAGTAACCCTTTACATGTTTTGCGACTTCTAGCTAGGTATTGAGTATAAACATAGCATACTTTGAAGGGCAATTGCCATGGTATTTTGTTTGTTTACAAGCAGGATATCAAAGAGCGTCCAAAAATATTACATATGTGGCTTGCTGTGTTAACCAGAAAGCTGAATTAAAAGTCTTCAAAATATGTTTACTACTTAAACTAAAAATTTTGTTAATCTTCAGACTTGTTTCTACCTTAATTTCATTCATGTTGTGTCCTCAATTAAACCCCAATTCTTATATAAAAAGCCTTGCGGTCTTTGTATCCAATTTTCCCTAACACAGATTTTTGCCACCTTTGTTAATCCATCGTAAAGCCCACTTTTGGTTGTTTTTACAAAATAATAGCCTACTTTTTAGCATTAATTATGCATTTGGAACAATACAAAGAGAGCCGCATTACATGCTTCTTGGCACCTGCTTAACTCTCAGCTAATTTTCCACTAATACCGCCCATTTTTTGCTTTTTTTTTTTGGTAACAAATTTTATCTCTGGCCACTCGACAAACAGCATAAACCCTACACAAAAAAAAAGTACATATTTTGCTTTGTTGCGGCGCCTTTTGAGCGCCGCTTTTTGTTTTTGTTTCAGTTTCCGTTCTTCCTTTTGTTTTGCCTTGTTTCGTCGTCGTTGTCGGCCTACGAGGATAAACATCTAGAAAGGCGCTTTGCAGCAGGTAATGGTAAAATGAGGCCTCAACCGCCCGCCCCCGCCCCCGCCGCCCATCCCGCTCCACCTTTGTGCCGTTGTCTGTCTTCTGGTGGCACCCTTTTTGGCTTTTTTCTTGTGCTGCTGCTTTGCGCATTTGGGTTTTTTGTTTTGGCCACTTTTGCCATGGCAACACGCGTTAAATAATGCCAACGAACGAGAAACGTTAAGTGGATTGTGTTTCCTAAAACCCTCTCAACTCAAACCGAGTAACATGGCATCGCACAATACATGGTAATTATATAATTTTATTTATAGCAGATAAAAGTGGTGAAAATGCAATTAACGTTGGCATAGGAGTGCAAAAAGGGGTGGATACTCTGATTGAAATACTCGCACACAGCTTGCTTAAAGGCGCCGCGCCCCAGACAAATGGCCGTACTACTCACTTCCAGCCAGACAAAGGCAAAAAGGGAAAAGGGAATATATATATATATATATATATATACAATATATATATATATATATACAAATAAATAAATTTATTAAACTATAATTCAGCGCGAGCTGGCGAAACGGAAAAAGCACTTTGCACTCACACCTCCCAGGGCCTCACATGGCCAGGAGAAAGAAAGAAAAAGAAGCAAAAAAAAAAAAAAACAGGGAAAAGCACAAGGCAGACAAGGCGACAGGACGACAATGACGGCGACGCCACGTACATAAACAAAGTATGCATTACGTTGTGCAGAAGTAATAATAAAAACAGAGCAAACAAAATGGCATACTATTCAGCCCACCCACTTACCACACCCGGCCGGGCCAGGCCAGGCAAACCCAACCCAAACCCAACTTGGTACAAAGAATGCAGGCAAAATACTCGGAACTTGCCTCTTCGTGAGGTTCGAGGTTCGCGTGCAGTAGGGAAAAAGTTTTGTTTGCATGTCTGCGGTACATTTCCGCGACAGGCACCGGCAAGTCCCAGTATACCCATGTGCCCGTCCGTCCGTCCGTCCGTCCGTACGCCCGCCCGCCCGTCTGTCCTGACAGCAGCGGCAAACTATGGCCAACAGCAATAAAAATAGTTGAAACATGGCGCTAAAACTGCAGCAAATTATAGGTTAGGGTTGCTAAAATGAAATTATATACTTACATATGGGGAAAACTAACTTAAAAAGAAGCACTAAAAGTTGTGAGAGAAGCCTCAATGGGGAGAGCATGGTAATCATGGCAAGCCGAGCGGGGGAAGAAAGAGCATCTGGCTCCTTAATTTCCACCCACACACCAAATCACTTCTCAAATATAATATGTCGCCGAACCACTTCAAAAGCTGTTCGAAAATATTGAAAAATTTTGGGAAAATATGTAACTAAGAACTAGTCGATTTTCGGTCGAAACGGGTTCTGAACCAATCTAAGATTGGACTCTATATTATCAAGCAATAGATTCAAATTAAAGTTCAAAGCTCAAATAATTTCTGGGATATGCCACTGATCCACTTATGAATCGGTTTTAACTTAGAGTGGGGACATGGCCAATGACTCAATTCTGATCGAAACATATGTTCACTTTAAGAGATCTACAGCGAGCAAGTACCTATCTTTCAATTAGACTCGAGCCATAACTCGGCTCGTTTTGACACACGAAATAAACGGACGAACAAGCACTTCGTTATTCACGAATAGTTATACTGAAAGCCGAGCTTTAGCCAGCCACTGGTGAGCCTCTATTGCCATGATGTTCAAGAAGAGAGGCTCGCTGTCACTCCCTGTCTCTCTCTCTGACAATCAGTGAAGCATTACTTCGGCAAGCAGTCGGCGTGAAATGGCACCTGGGCTATGCTATGCTCTATTCAGAGCAACACTCTTACACACTCGCTCTCTCAAACTTTCATATACCTAGCTTAGTCGGCTCTTTGAGATTTGAGTCTAGGAGAGCTTCCTTCTGTTTATTCATCAGAAGAATAGAGAAAACCGTGTGCAAAACACAGATTATATCACAAGTTGTGGTTTTCTGATGTCTCGATTGTGTTACTCATGCGAGAGCGTTGCTCTTGACAGCTCTCTGCAGAGCTCGGCTCTCAGCAACAAGAGCTCGTAGACGCTCGAGGTTATGGCTACAAGTCAATATTCGAGCCTAGCACTTGACAATGATCCACTCATACCCAAAGAGTGCTTGAATGAGCTCAATCAGCTCCGAGCAGCGTTGGGTTTACTCGTATCGCAAGTGGAGCTAGACTTGACAGCTCGCAGCAGTTCTCTGATACACATACAAACTTTAAGTAAATTTTGATTTTAAATATAAATATCATAAATTTGATATTTTTCCATACTTTTCAGAGATTACTTCTTCAATTTTTCACGGTGTTTGTCCTGAAACTCCTTTGAAATGAATCGACCTAATTTAATGGCATTTTTTGGTGTGTATTTGGTTGGTATGAGAATAAGCTGTAGTGTATATTTTATACCGCTGGGAGTTTGATCGCTATTTTAGAATTTTCGTATTTCAACAACTCAAAAAAGGCGTAGCGCCATCTTTCATTCAACCACACAAATGATTTTGTTCTGTTTGGAACACAAACTTCGGTAAAAATAACTTTTTTTGGTTCCAAAAAAAAGGGAACTTGGACTATTTAATCGTGGTTAAACAGCACTCCATGCAGTTTGCATATCCTAAGAATCTATGAATTTGCTTTAAAAGTTTTGTACTCTCTGGCTATGGTATGTCATTATGCTTTCTACGACTGAAAGTGGGATTATTTTAGTAAAATCATTTACTGCGAAATATAAACCCACCACGACAGTGCAATTGCACGATTTGTTAATTAAAAAATTGATTCAACATTATAGAAGAAAAATGGTTTTTCAGCCATGAATTCTAGTGGTTTGCATTCGCAATGACAATCAATGAGTGGCAAGGCCAAACGATAACCGTTTGAGCCTTACACTTGAGCACTCTCTGTTTAGACGTGGCATGTTCGCGTGTGGGCGTTCGCTTATTCAATTGAGCTTATAAGACTGACTGACCAACAAATATTCTACACTCAATTGAACTTTGATCTTTTATGAGTTTAAATTCAGATTGAGAAAATGAAAAAACATACCCTAAACCCCAATAGAAAACGTTCAAGGTTCAAGATTGCTGCAACCTACAAATTTACTGATAAATTTGTTTACAAAAAAGCAAAGCAAAAACACTCTCACACACAATCGTTAACCTAATCATTTCCAACTGGAATCATGCACTAATCTAATGACGCATTAGACCCGAAAAAACATCAGGAACAACATGTTTTCCAAACAACTGCCCCACCACCTTACACCCCCTTTTGACTCGACCCAACTGACCACAACACAGGGGCCAAGCAAGGCACACAAAGCGAATTTCGTGTGCGAAGAGTGAAACGACTTGAATGCTTTTGCCCTTCTGCAGCGGCAGAAAGCAAAAAATAAAAAAAAAGGGCAAACGGCGCACTTACGTGGCATAGTTCTAGGAAAATCCAAACAGGCAACCAACCAGCCAGCCCGCCCACTCAGCCACCTAGCGACCCCGAACAAAGTGACTGACTGGCGCCATAATGTCGCCGCCTTTTGTGTATGGCGCACATTGTGCCGTTTGTGTATCCTTTCACAACTCGCACACACACACACACACACAGATGTACCTCAGCCAACGTGCTTTTTATTGTGGCAACAACTTTGGTTACTTACTTTTTGATACTATTGTAACTTATGTTAAGTTAGTGTTTAAGTTGCAACAAATTACGTTTCTGTTATTTTATCTATACTTTCTGGCACATAATTCCCGGGTCCTTGTGTTGATATTTATTTATTTGGCTGCATGCACGATAAACATGCTCAAAAGATTTACAGCCCTTCAAAGGCAAAACAATACCAAACAAAAAAAAAAGAAGGGAAAATTGAAGGAGCAAAAGAAGCGGGGAGTTGGCCAAATCAAAGGCTGTGTCCTGTCTCTCTGGCTGTGTGTGCGTGCCATAATAATCTGGAACCGCATTTGAGAATTCAATGAACGAACCCAACTCTCACACACACACACTCACTCAAAAAATGATTTATTTTGCACGTCGATAAGCGCAAGAAAGCGAAACTTGAAACGCACTCGCCTCCTCACCCTCCCCCCCCCCCAGGACTACTATTCTTTTTTTTTTTTTTTTTGGTATTTTCTTGGGTGTAGCGAATGGCGTATAAAATTTTATACAATAGATTGAGCATTTCCTGGCCAAAAGCGAAATGCCAGCAAAACATGTGTAGAAGTTTAATTTAATAAGTTTTTCTTTCGCCCCGCCAGGATATAGGATATGTTAAACATGCCGATATTGTGTTGCTTTTCAAAATACAAAAAAAAAAAAGGGACCCAAAAAAAACACACACACACAAGTTTTTTGCTGCCTCTTACATGTTGCTAATTTTGTTTGTTGTAAAGTTGAGGAGGAGGAGGAGCAGCAGCAGGCTTTAAAGCCTGGTCCTAAGGTCACATAAATCATGCGTAAAGTTAACATAAACTTTGACTGGCTGTTGGGGAGGGTTTTTGGGGGGTGGGGCAGGGTCGAAATTTTCTTTGCCACATGTGTGTGTGGCATAATTTGTTAAAAGAAATTTAACACATTTTTTAAGGGCTACCTTATACAGTTCTACTGAGTGGCAAAGCTCTAAAGCAGCACTAACTGAAGATGTAAGATCTTGCAAGCCTCTTCTGTAAGGTAAGTAGGAAAATATAATACATTTTTCCAAAGTGGTCGTGCCTAGCCATGGCTAGGTATATTTTTTTTAAATTTCCTTAAATTCAAGGAAAGAACTGGCATATTTTTTAAGTTCCTATGTTTTTTGTAGTGGCCGCATGTGGTGCAGGCGGTAGTGTGTGCGCCCGATGGCTTATCCCACCTTGGGAGTTGATTCTTTAATCGTTCGAACGTTAGAAAAGCTAGTTTTAGTAAGAAAAACTTTTTTCTTTTCAATGGAAATGCCTCCAAACTTTGTATTTCTTAGTTTGCTATGCTTTCCTTTGATTCCACCAAGTTTGATCGAAATCGGACAACTATATAGTATAGTTGTCATAGAAAGAAAGGTTTTACAAATAGTCTTAGTGAGAAAAACTATTTTGTTTTCAAGGGAAATGTGCTTAAAATTGGCATTTAATACTTTGGTATGCTTTCACATAATTCTGCAAAGTTTTGTGAAAATCGGATGACTATAGCATATGGCTGTCATAGAAACGATCGGTCGAAAAACTAGTTTTGGTAAGAAAAACTTTTTGGTTTTAATGGAAACGCCTCTAAACTTTGAATTTCTTAGTTAGCTATGCTTTCCTTTGATACCACCAAGTTAGATCGAAATCGGACGTCTATATGATATAGCTGTCATAGAAAAGTAGAGCCTGAAATGTTGTCTTAGTGAGAAAAACTTCTTTGTTTTTCATGGAAACGCCTCCAAGCTTTATACTTTCTAGTTTGCCATGCTTTCCCATGATTCCACCAAGTTTGAAATCGAACATCTATTTAGTATAGCTGTCATAGAAAATTAGTGTCTAAAATGTAGACCTTAGTGAGAAAAACTTTTTTGTTAACCATGGAAATCTGTTTAAAATTGGCATTTGTTTATTTAATATGCTTTTACGCAATTCTACAAAGTTTTGTCAAAATCGGATGACTATAGCATATGGCTGTAGTACGAATGAGCGGTCGAAAGATAAGTTCTATGGAGCAAAACTTATTTGTTTTCAATGAAATCGACACCAAATTTCTTACATGTTCGTTTTGTTAGGCTTTTGCATGATTCTACTAAGTTTGATCGAAATCGGACTTCTATATGGTATAGCTTCCATAATAAAGTTAGGTCCCAAAAGTAGTCTTAGTTAGAAAAATGTGCCGCAAGGGCTTACAAACTTCCGAAGTTAACTTTTGATACAAAAATATTCATTTTTCATATCATTAGAAAGATTTTGAGCTCAGATGGAGATCCACTTTCTTATAAAATTAAATTTCCCATACTTAATGCTCTACCTTTCTTATGCTTGATGTCTTAGCCCCACCATTTGGTTAAGATATATCTCTTCCTTTTCAAATTTCTCAAAAAACAACCATCTACATCAATTTGGCTGCTACCCTGCTGCATACAAATGACTTTCATAAGGCAAATTAAGTTCGCTTTCTAGTTTGATAGACACTCACTTTGTAAAATCTAATGAAATGGCTTCCCTTGACTGAAGGAAGCATCATCATTAATAAGCTTCAGCTTTAAAGTTCGTTAAGCAAATACAAAGCTAAAGGAAATCGGTTCCTTCCTGGCCAGAGAAACGCTGCCCGGAGGCTTCCTGCCTGCGGCTGACAAGTGGCTGACGGAAAGCTTCAGAAAATCAATTTTTTGTTCGTTTTTTTTTTGTTTCGGTTTAGATTTCCTCTCACTAATTGCCCGAGTCCTTCTGCCTGGGTTCCACCACCACCACCACCACTGGCACATCTGGCTTTTGTTCGGAATGGCAAAGGACAAAAGGACTGTCTCGTTTATTGTTATGCCGTTTGCATGATCGTTTTTTGGGGGTTATTGCTGGAAAGCGAAAGTGTTGATTTGTGCGTAGGTTGTGAGGGTTGAGCAAAGCAAAACAGGTGCATCCTGCCGAACACAAAAGAGACAGCAATGTGAGTCCAACCATTTATTTGCCAGGACTTTGAAAGCATTGCGTGAGCGAAGAGTATGCAAAAGAACAACAACAACAACAAAAACGAAGGAATTGTGGGGAAACAAAAAGCTAGCAAAGCAAAGTTTTGCTGAGTGATGTGACCTTGATGCGAGGTTTCACTTTTCCTACCGCTTTTTTTTTTTTTGCGTGAGAAAAAGTTTGAAGCCTTTGAGAGCAGGTAACGACGAGATTGAAAGGCAGTTTAAATTTGAGATATTTTACACCCAAGCCCACATATCTGCCAACTCTTTAAATAATATCATCCTTTCCCCCCCAACATCTGTGTGGGTGTATTATTTGTTAGACCCAACCCCACATATCAGCATATCATAAAGCATCAAAGCACTTGTGCCTTGTGGCTTTTTCTTGGTGACGAAGGGCGGCGGCGGCGTCGGCGGTGACAACTCACAGATGCTGCTGCGTCAATTTCATGGCTCCTCCTCCACCTCCAACGAATCGCGACGCCGCCTGCTCCAACTGCTTCCCCCACAGCCAGCCAGGCATATGAAGTGGTGCTCGGCTCTTGCGCCGGCAATGAAATTACAACTTGTCAACTCAATCAAGCGCGCTTTATGCAGCAATTTCCGTCACTTGTGTGAGTTCCCATACACACCCAAACCACCTAGCCCAGCCCAGCACTTCGCTCCCGGCAATAAAACGCACATAATCAGCTAATATTAAATTTGTATGAGCGCGCTTTGAGCTAATAATCCTTTTTGGATTTCCCCAGCAAAAAAATAAACCAAAAATTAACAAAGAACGCGTAAGCCGAGGCGCCTAATGTTATGCAGCAGCGCCAGCGAGAAGAAGATTGCAGAAGATTGTGTTTGGTTTCTGCATTTTAATTTCATGCTGCGGCATATTTCCTGCCAACCAACAAGGAGCAGGACGACAGCGACGACGCCATTCGGTTAAGCAAGGACATCCGCCGGTGCTTCCGGCAACAGTTGCCAGCTGGCGTACGTCCTGGGCGCGTAGGGCAGACAGAGTAGCAGCCAGAGTAGCTAACTTCAATCAGCCACCAACATTTGAGGAGTAAAATGTGTATGAAAAAGACGCTTAAAGAAGATGTTGCCAACTAACAACAACCGTGATTCTGTGGCAGATATTAAGTTTGGTGGGGAGTGGGTGAGGGGAAGTTTTTAAAGAGAAATAACGCATTTAATCTGGAATCTGCTTTGGGGTAAGGATAATAATTATCATAGAAGATGGAAAAGCTGTGTAGCAAGTTTAAGCCTGGCTGTTTCACCAGCCAACATCACAAAGTAGCATCAGTTTTTGCCTGACAACTGTCAGTTCAAGTTTTTGTACAGTCTCGCCATAACTGCTTGGGAATTTCAAAGCAAAAATCGATGGCGCTCTCTGCTTGTTAGTTTTGCCAAACACTACTCTTCTATACAACACGAAATTGTGAGAACAGACGCTATTCTCTCAAATGTTCTTGCTCTCCTCTCTTAGTTTCTTTAGCTTACTCCCCTCTTCTAAAAGCATCAAACTGAGGACGCATTTAGCTCGATTTTTGAAAAGAAATTCTACAAAATTCAAGAGCAAATGGATCTTTCATCGAGAGAAAGGATATCAAAGAATGTATTTATTGGATTATTTCTTTATGCATGGCGAATGCATATTGTTTAATATACATTTCCTTATAGTAAAATAATCATTTAATGTAAAGGATATGCAAAATGGATACTTGAATATCAAAAAAAGGATATTGGAAACAATTGGGTTGTGTTTTCTGTGTACTCCAAAAGACAGAGAGATACATAAAACTCACATCAACTTTGCGTTTTCGCCACTGCAGTTGCCTTCACTGCCTTAAAGTATACATTTCATCAATTAGCAATTACTTCTTCACACTCTCACCCTTCTTTCCTTCGCCCTTTTCCTGGGGGGCAACTAATCAACGACTCCTCGCCGCCTTCTCTGCTCTTTCTTCTCTTACTCTTTAATTGCAAAAATCAACAACAACAAAAACTCCCGGACGCGCTTTGATTTATTCCGCACATGTGCGTGTAACGGGGAGAGGGGGGGGGTAGAGCCACATCCACACCCACACCCGGCCATTGCATCCCTTTGTCCATTACAAAGCTGTATTTAGTTAATTACAGCGATTGAAATGCGGGCGCCCAGTTGCGACTTTTGAAATTTTATGTCTCCGCGCGTAAACGAAAAATAACTCCCCGGCGTAACATTTAGACGGAATTGTGGGAGACGGGTGAGGAGTGGACATGGACGTGGGGAGGGTTGGAAAGTTGGCTGATTCTTTCTCTATTTACGACTAAATTAAATGTGCATTAAATAACGGTTAACAACTGACAAAGCCAACAGCAAAAGTGGAATTTGCTGAGCCAGAGAGTTAGACAAGAATGGGAAGGAGGGAAAAGAAGGAGCGAATTGGTCAAACATTGTAATTTGGCATTTTATGTGACACGTAATGGTGGTGGGGTCGTGATGGGGGCGCCGCTAAGGGCAGCTACATTAAGGGATTTTCTAGATGTAGCAGGTACGATGGGGCCAAAAGTTGTTGAAACTTAATCAGTATCGAGAATCTTTCTGAAATTGTTTACCCTGAGTCAGCATATATTTATGTAATTACATGTGATGCGTGACGCTAATTGAACTTCAGTTGTTGATAGTAAATTCCATTTAAAATATGCTGATTGTTATCAGAAAATCAAAATGTAACATTAATAAACATAAGTTTGCCGTGATGCGTGACGCTGAAATCTTTTTAAATTCATTTTAATAAAGAAATCTTGCGTAATACTGTGATTGCAAACACCAGATTGTTGATTCGAACTGATTTCAGCGCTCTGCCTAGTTACACGTGATGCGTGACGCTTAAAAACTTTACCAATTTGCTCGGCAAAGTGTGAAATATTTATAAATTAGGTTAAAACTTGAGGTTTATAAGCATATAAGGTTAAATAAGTGATTATAACCTACACGTGATGCGTGACGGCATTTAAATTTCCGCATTTGAAATGCAAAAAGGGAACAAATATAAGTTGAATATTTCATCTTCATTGATAATAATTAACATAAATGAAAAACAAAAAAGGAGTATGTATTCTTTATGCTTCCTTCTATCTGGACAATTTCAAAATACCATCTGCAAGGGTATAAAACCCAAAGCCGTTGCTTTAACTCCTTTGAAAGATCTCTTTTGGTCTTTAAGTAAATATATCGAGGCGTTGCCAACTTTGAGACCAAATAAGAAAACCCTTTGCAAAGGTATAATACTTATTAGTTACGCGTGAGATTAAATATGTACAGCAAACCATCAATGCGGCTTTAAAATGACTTAACATTAAATAATACTAAATATATAGAATGAGTTATACGTGATGCGTGACGCTCAGCTATTTTTTTCATGTTTATTTTCAGGTCACACATTTAAAAACAATTTATCACCTTAATTTCTGACAAAATGCGATATAAGCAATTGGTTTAGTTACGCGTGATGCGTGATTCTAAAAATCTACATAATATTAGGTGACTGTTCTTTGCTTAATGCAGTTGGTACTCTTGTTGCTGCCATTAAATACGTAAATTTTAAGACTAGTTATTCATGACGCATGACGCAGATATAGTTCTTACTTTAAACGCATCAAATTCTGCAATCTTACGATATGCAATAGCAGTTTCCTGGCTAGCCACGCAGTGCCTAAATGTTACAGATCAAAGGGTTAACCCTAAGTCCAAGCCGCTTATCCTAGAATTCTAAGATATTATAGAGATCTGCTTGAAAATCGGATTTCAGTAAGAAGAAAGGATATTGAAAACGACCACCCTTATCTTTATGAACAACAAATTTGTTAACCCACAGAAATTGTGCAAATTTGGCACAAAATAAAATATGCAATTTCCTGTCGCCCCACTGTTTCGTCTACAGAAATAAAAATACAATTGATTTTTAATTTAAATACGTGTCTTTCATGGCCTCCCATCCCATCCCATCCCCGACCGGCAAATGTCGTCACGTTGATTTGATTTTATTGCGCTCCCATTTTGGACAGAAGGACCGCCCATTTTTGGCACTACCCTCCCCCATTTTTATGACCTGACTCTGGGCGGCATAATTTATGCATGCCTCAACTGAAATAAAACGAAGCACGAGCGAGCATAAGTCAAATTTAGAGCCCACTTAGTAGACCAATAAATACCTCCAGATACTGTAGAGGTAGCTGTGGGTAACTTCCCTAAATGATGTTTTTATGGCCCGGCCGCAGCAGCATCCTCAAGAATTTGTTGTATTTGTGTTTTTTTTTATTAAATTTTGGCCAGCCAAGCATAAAAAGAATACGGTTCTTTCTAAATAACAAAAAAAAAATGTGCTTTTTATATGCTTAGGCGACGCAGTTGCAGTTGTGGACAAGCCGCAACAAGAGCAACAATAACCCAAAATGCCAACAAGTATGATAACCGCAACAACAACACCAACAACACGCCCACAAAAACACACACTGACGAAGGCAGAAGAACACCACCGAGGACGTCGCAGGCCAGAGATATAGATCTGTAGACGCAGGCGAGCCGTAGCAGGCGACAACAAAGCTCAGGAGAACGAAATAAAAATATAATATATATACATACAGCAAAAAAAAAACACGAGAAACAGGAAGTTGTTGTGGCACATTTTTTCACTAAGAGTATTATGAAATTTTTATGTGTATATATTTTACAACTTGTCTGCGATGCTGTTTCTCACATTTTTGCGTACTGCATTTTGCTTGCTTTAGGTTTTCGTTTTTGGTTGTGAATGGGGAAAAGGATTCGTCAGTTTTAAAGAACTATTTTTAAAGGCTAGCTTATTCAAGAGAGACGGATTTTATGAGCCATTTGAAGATAAGCGTAAAAATAATCAATATATTAGCTATGATATACGAAACTTTAGTTGATTTTCGAGTTCAAATTGTGTCAAACGAGAAAGCTAAGCCAACTTCGTCTGTGCCGAAGTTTTTATACCCTAGCAGCAAGTGCTCGCTTAAACAATTTCAAAAAATACTCTTTTTCCCATTTTCCGACCGATCGTTCGTATGGGAGCTATATGATATAGTTATCCGATTTGGTCAAAAATTTGTAAAATTATGTGAAAGCAAGTGAAACAAACAAATACAAAATTGTAGGATGCTACCATTAAAAATAAAAAAGTTTTTCTAACTAAAACTGTTTTTCAGACGTATCTTTTGTATGGCAGCTATACCATATAGTTGTCTGATTTTTATAAAACTTGGTAGAATTATAAAAAAACATAGAAAACCTACGATTACAAAGTTTGGAGACGTTTTCATTGATAAGAAAAAAGTTTTTCTCACTAAAACTAGTTTTCCGACCAATTGTTCCTATGGGAGCTATGAAATATAGTCATCCGATCCGGTCGGTTCCGACATGTTAGTAGTGTGCAGCAATAAGAAGACTCTGTGCAAAATTTCAGCTCGTTAGCTTGAAAACTGAGATACTAGTTCGCATAGAAACAGACAGACGGACGGACAAAGCTTAATCGACTCTGCTCGTCACCCTGATCAAGAATATATATAGTTTATGGGGTCGGAAATGAATATTTCTATGCGTTGCAAACTTCTCGGCAAAATTATAATACCCTTTGCAAGGGTATGCAAAACAGATCCTTAAATATAAATGTCTACTTTTCGTGCTGTACGGAAAAATGAACTTTTCCAACAGACTTAAACATGATTCGGGACGTTATCTTTGTGTACAGGTTTAAAAGAGTTGAGATTCAAAGGAATTAAGGGTGATCCTCGCAGGGAAATGAGTTTTTATGACTTTTTGTATCATAAGAAATAGACTTCGCCTTAGATTATAGAAAATAGTCAAGTCTTTATCCATAAAAAGCGGGAGTTAAGATTGCACAGAATTATGGCCGATACTAGGGGATACATGGTGATTTTGTAATTTTTCAGACTGCCTGACCTTCGGTGAATCGAAAATTGTACTTTTCAAACAGACTTACATAATTTGGGTTGCTATTCTTAAGTACAGGTGTTAAGAATGACTTTTAGGCATATTATTTTAGCTTGGAAAGTAACTTTCGGCACAAATATACGAGAAAATAGAGTCATTTTACTTAAAGACGCTCTATAAGTGTTGAGAATTGACAAGATACCGACCGATACAACTAAATTGGATGGCATTTTTGTCACTTTTCGCACTGCCTTAGCTTCGGAAAAGCGGAAAAGTTAACTTATAGAACAAACTCAAGCGTATTTCGGGACGTTTTTCTTAAGTACAAGCTTAAAAAGTTAAGATTTTAAGGAACTAAGTGCAATTTTAGCATCGAAAGGAGTTTTTGGCATTTTTTGTTGGCCTGAAATATAACTCTCTGAGCAGATTCTTAAAAAAAAGGGTCATTAGACTTAAGAACGAGATTTGATAGCATTTCGGTAGATACCAAAATATATATGGCCGCTTTACCTTCGAAAGGTCGAAAAATTTCCAAAAACTGACCTTCAATAAAGAGTGAACCACTGAACCGGAACAAAAACGCGGTTCAAACCCGGTTTCAAGACTCTATAAACCACTGAACATAAACTGTTTTCATTTCAAAACGTTCCAAAATGCATTTCCAAATATTATAAAATTTGATGCCCATAAGTAGGCTATAAAAAATGCGTTCATAATTCGCTTTCTATCTCTCCCATTAATTTCTATCTTCCATAAACTCATACCAACTGCAGTAAAAGCCCACTCATAAATCGTTTACATCTTTTCTTAACTTTAATTACCTTTTTAAATTCTGCTCAAGTTCAAGTTCTGGCACATTTTGGTACTCAACTTTCTTTCATTATTTCCTTCTTTTTATCCGCACACACACACACACACACCAGCACAAACACTTCATATGTTAATTTTCCAATTAGACTGCGAGAAATGGCACTAATTACATGCGCATGTTTGCAGGAAACAACAAACAAACAAACAAACACAACACAACAAAACAAAACAAGAAAAATAAAAGTAGCCACTTGAAGGTCGACGCTGAGAAACCGGGCAAAAAAAAAAGTAAATAAAATTAATTTTATGCAGCTAAAAACCTCGTCTTAAAATTGAAAAAAAAAAATACAACAAACCAACCCCACCCCCCACCCAGCAAGGAAAAATGCCTAAGGAAATGCTGCAAATGTCTGGCCTCAAGTGGGGTGTGTGCGCTGCGCCATATACGAGTGGCCCCGGGGCAGGTGTGGTCGTGGTGGGGTGTGGGCTATGGGGGGGGGGGCACACATTAAAACGAGCGTTTGACACGCGACGCGTTTGCATTTTACACGCAGCGGGCGCACTAATACCACAGCCGCCTCATTGTTTCATTGTATGGAAGGAAGGCGGAAATATTAACCGCACTGTACAATTCTAATTACATTTTGCCAGCCCAGGTCGTCCCGGCAGTTCCAGGAGTTGTGGCGTGTGTGTGCTCCTTTAATTTTATTTATGGCGCAAAATTGCTGACTTGTGTGTGTGTGTGTGTGTGTTTTGGTGGTGGTGTTGCAGGGATGGGGGGCGGGTTGTTGCCGCAGCATCGCGTGTCGCATTGCAATAAAGTGCAACAGCAACAACAACAGCAGCCGCCCTTTTTGTATCCTTGACTTCAGTAAGAAGTTAAAGGTGTAAACAAGCAGGAACCCGCAGGGGCAACGCTTTAAATCGTTTGGGTGGAATGCATTGAAGCAAATATATTTTTCTCACAAGACTTACAAGAGGAGCTGATGGATGGTTGGTTGGTTGGTTGATTGTTTGGGTTAGGTCCTGAAAAAATTGCATACACATACCTGCAAGAAAAGAAGGAAAACATATGGTTTAGATTTATTAATCAAAGTTTCTTTAAGTGAGGGGAATAGACAATTTACTTCCATTTGTTGTCTAAATGTTTATCAGTTATTTGTCTTGTCCTCTGCCATTGCCCCGCCCTGAGTAGAAGGACTCTTGGATCAACCTCTACTGCTTAACCTATCGGAGACATCCGATTTAGAGATTCCAGGCTACACTAGAATTCATTCTGTCTACACAATGGTTCAGTGACGAGGATCCCCCTCATTAACAAAATGGGTTAACTGGAAACCAATATGGCATTACAATTGGCCCAAAGAGGCCTAAGTGGAGCTCTCAGCCAGCTAACCCCTAACCTACTTGTCCTGATGGCTTTGAAGTACTTTATTTATGAACAATTTCCTATCTTCTAAATATAGCTGCTATGTATGGGAGCTATATGATATAGTCATCCGAAAATTTGCAAAATTATGTAAAAGCATGTGAAACAAACAAATACAAAATTGCAGGATGCTACCATTAAAAACAAAAAAGTTTTCCTAACTAAAACTGTTTTTCAGACCTATCTTTTGTATGGCAGCTATACCATATAGTTATCCGATTTGAATAAAACTTGGTAGAATTTTAAAAAAACATAGAAAACCTACGATTGCAAAGTTTGAAGACGTTTCCATTGAAAAGAAAAAAGTTTTTCATACTAAAACTAGTTTTTCGAACGATTTTTTCTACGGGAGCTATGAGATATAGTAATCCGATCTGGTCGGTTTCGACATATTAGTAGTGTGCAGCAAAAAGAAGACTCTGTGCAAAATTTCAGCTCGATAGCTTTAAAACAGACGGACGAGCATTGTCAATCGACTCAGCTCGTCATCCTGATCAAGAATATATATAGTTTATGGGGTCGGAAATGAATATTTTTAAGCGTTGCAAACTTCTGGGCAAAATTATGATACCCTTTGCAAGGGTATAAAAAGGGTCATACCAGATATCAAAGTGCTAAGAAGTAAGCCAGGAGAATTACAGGAACTAAAAGAGATTAGTTGAGTAATTTAAGCTGATTTTTTCTTGTATGGGGCTATTTTAAAGTGCATTCTGGTTTGAAGTTGACTTTTTCTTAACGTCTTCGATTGCAATTGCCGGTTTGCCTATCGCCAGACTGGACTTATCGATATTAGGGTTGTATATGCATAAAATATCGATAGTTTTTAATACATGGTACTCGAGGCGCTTCTACATTGAACCTAAATATACTTTAAACATCAATAGTTAAAAGCTAAACATAGTTTTCTAAACATTAAGTTTTGTCTTAATGTTTAGGAAAAGCCAAACAATGTGGATTTGAGTGCTAGTCTTAATCAGAGCCAATTCAAGTCAAATATGACCTGCTGATCACTTAAACTTCATTTTTCATATTATTTACAACGTCTTTTCAAATCATAAAGTCGAAAGAAGAACTAGGAAGATTGGTTCAAGCTCGACTATTACATACTCTGTACGTCCCAAGGTTTGTAAATATTCAAATAATTATACTTTGAATGCCAAGCAAAGTGTAAGGATGTGTAAAGTGCTGCCCATCACTGTTACGGCCGGTGCTGCCCAACAGAATTGTTTGATTTGCTTATAACTCGACGATGGTTCACTCCATCTTTTTCATTTCTGTGGTTAGGCGATATATATAGCTGTTTACTATGAAAATTAAGAAGGTACGAAATATCTGTCTATAAAACAGTGGGAGGTATACGGTTTTTTCTAAACAAAAGTTAAAAACAAACTACTGACTATTGCCTGCAAGTATATGCAAGTTAATCTGCCATATACATCGAAGCTCTAGCTCTTACCATCTCTGAGAAGTGCCGAAAAGTAACACTCAGTTGTTCAAGCTGGCTGTTGCACATTTTAACCAACTCTGTATACCCTATCAAGAGCGCTAATGATGTCACAGCAAAACCACGCTCTCCTAGCAAACAGATTTGTAGCAGTAAAGTAGCTCGCTGACAAATAAGGACACATTTTACGCCTAATTAAACAAGTTCAATAAACCGAAAGCAAGTTGAGAACAGATTTCAGGAAGGAAGTATGAAAGGCAACCCTTTTTTTTGGAGTCGTTGCTGTTGTTGTTGTTGTTATGGTTGCCTCTGTGCCTGCATAATTGCCAGCATAATTCATAAAAAATGTAGATGTATGTGTGTGTATATATATATATATATATATATGAAAGGCGAAAGAGACGGCAAGTGGAAAAAGGAAATCATTGACTTTATTTAGGCTCGTCCGAGCAGACAAAGGAAGCAATGGGATAGAAAAGCCTTTTCTTGTTTTTTTTTTTCGTCCTTTTTTGCAGTGGCCTGTCTTTGATGATGCAACCAGCGAGGAGCCGTTTAAAAAGGACACCCAACTGAGTCTCATCATCATCTCTCATCAAATGCACTGCCAGGCCACTTGCTTTTTAATTAAAATCCAAAGTCATTTGCATGAGCTTTGAAAGAAAATTGCCAACCATTTGAGACGGCATGGGGGTAAGGGTGGTTGGGGGAGGCTGGAGAGTGCATTGTAATGTAAGTAGTGTAGTGTGGCGTGTGGAGTGGAGTGCGAGAGTGCGGGACGGGTGCTGGCTGGGGCGGGGGGGCGGGGAGGTAAAGCCATTATAATCATTATCAATTGCCAAGCGCGCGCGCTGACAACGAGCTTAACAATGGCAGACCAGACCAGACCAGCAGACCACAAAATGCTTCTGCATTGCATACAAAGTAGGCTGGCAGAGATGAAGAAGAAGACGACGACGAGGAGGAGGAGCAGCTGGCAGCAAGGAAGGAAGGAAGCGGCCAGCAAACGGAAACGGAAAGCCTTATTAAGCGGAAACATTTCGCCTTTTGGCTTCACAGCGTTGCTCATAATTTATGCCAATATTTTTACAAGTAGTAGCCCCACCCGCTACCCAGTACCAAATCAAGAGCTACGCCCCGGCTGATCTTATGCGGTGTCTCTCCCCCCCCTGCCGCCACCTCCCTCCATCCCCTTTGGCATATAAATTGAAAAATTGCAATAGGGAAGAAAAGAAACGGTGTAAGAAATGCTCTCAAAGGATTCGTGGCGGCTTTTGAAGTGTAAATCACAGTGGAAAAGTAATGACAATTTTCCTTCAGCCATAGTCAAGTGTAATTGGAGTGTACAGCCCGGGGTAGAGGGGTTGGGAGGAGAGCGAGCGGGGCGTTAATGTGGAAATTGATATTTACCGTTGGGGGTTTTCAACAGAAGCAGCATTAAATGCGTTCCACAAGAAATGAAAAGCAATCAAGTGGAAGCCGCTGCCTGGTGTTAAAAGCAGGACAAAGGAGAGCAACAGGGGGGAAGAATGGCAAGTTGAAGGTCTATTTAATTGGTTCTTAAGCTAATTTCGGTTTGCGAATGGTATGTCTAAGGAAGTTCTTTCTCTTATGATAGAAGAATTCTGGAAAAAAACACCAAAAGCTTATTCAATTACTTTAATAATTGAGCCTGTAGGGGGAAATTATTGAGTAATTGTGCTTGAAATGGTGAATTATTCATGTTTTTGTAGGTAAAAACTATGAATACTTAATAAACAAGTAGGAAAAACACAGCCGAGCCTGACTTTGGTACATGTTTTTGAATCAAAAGCACCTTTAGATGAAGCCAAATTAATAGAAAATAGCGCAGACGCTTTTTTAATAGTTATGACACTTAATTTTAAAGAAGTGCTGGGAAGATATTTGCTAGATCCGTCGACAAATGACTCTAAATTAAACACTGATCAAGCGGGACAAGCCGCAAACATGCTCAGGCCTAGTTGGAAGAATGTATTCATTCGCAAATTTCATAAATTATTCAAGACGGCATTTATTTTCTGAGTTTATCGAGCAAGTAACATCATTTTACACCCCCAAATAATCGAGTAGTTCAACATTTTAAGCACAATTACTGTAGAATAGCACACTACAGGTACAATAATTCGAGTAATTGTACAAATAATTACATTTTATCGAAGAATCGTAGTTCCAATTGAATGGTAATGGTAATGGTAATGGTAATGGTAATGGTAATGGTAATGGTAATGGTAATGGTAATGGTAATGGTAATGGTAATGGTAATGGTAATGGTAATGGTAATGGTAATGGTAATGGTAATGGTAATGGTAATGGTAATGGTAATGGTAATGGTAATGGTAATGGTAATGGTAATGGTAATGGTAATGGTAATGGTAATGGTAATGGTAATGGTAATGGTAATGGTAATGGTAATGGTAATGGTAATGGTAATGGTAATGGTAATGGTAATGGTAATGGTAATGGTAATGGTAATGGTAATGGTAATGGTAATGGTAATGGTAATGGTAATGGTAATGGTAATGGTAATGGTAATTGCAATGGTAATGGTAATGCTAGTTGCATTTTACAACTCTGGTTTCCACTTAATTTAGCATCTCAATGATCATTACTTATCGATTTTTCTCTACTGTTATTGCATAATCACATAACTCCAAGATCACTCTCAGAATATTATTCAGGAGTCGAATTTCTCAATATTAATACAAAATATTACTACTTTTATATGTTAATCAACTCCTCCAATAGATTCCTTCATAACAGTTAAATGAAATTCACCGCGCGTTTCCCATTTCTTTAATCAAATGTAACCAAAATGTAGCACAAGTTTTACCCTAATTAGGCCAATTACTTCAATCTACTTATTTTTTAATCATTTGCATAAATACTTCAAGTCAAAACCACCAGAATACAAACGAAACCCTCATCGCCCATAAATCAAAATTCAAAAGCCTTAGCATATATATATATATAATCCAATTTTAACAGACCACAAACATTAAATGCCTAAAACCCAGAAAAGCCAACTTTTGGCCCCATCATTAACAAACAAAATATTGAATATCGCCTTCATCGCTCCTACCCAACTCAAGTTTTCGTCGTCCTCAACCCCCCAAAGAACGACAACCAGCAACTGAAACTTGCACTCAAGTGCCTATTTATCTTATTAAGACGAGGCCGAGCAGCTTGTTTGTTTGTATTTTTATTTTGGCCCATTGTTGTTGGCCCTAACTTGGCAAGGACACGCAAAAGCAGAAGCTTTATTTATAAGCATTCTCCCGTTTTCTTTACTTCGTTTGCAGTTTTGCTTATTAGTTTATTTTGCTGCTTGAAGTAGTTTCTAAGTTTTTGCTAGGGATCTCTCGTCGGTTGTTTGGATGCTCCGTTTGTTTTGTTAATTTGATATGGATGCTCCTCTCACTCGGAGAAGAGGAAGAGAAGGAGGAGGAGGAGCAGGAGGAGCAGATTTCTTGTTGACTTGTCCACTCATACATGTAAGCAAACAGAATGAATTTTGCTCTTGTTGACATGTCATCCGTGTGTGGATGTGGATGTGAATGTGAATGCTCTATGAATACGTTTAAAGTGCTGTGAAATTTTTCGGTTACCTCCCCCCTCTCTCCCAACCCCCTGGTACTGGCTGGACTTGTTTGATTTTGTCAAGTGAGTGCATGAAAATGTATGCTAATTGGCTTTTGATATTGTCCTGTGGGTGTGTGGCTATGTATGAATGAGTGTAATGAGTTTAGCAACTGAAACAGGGTGGTGGGGATGGGGGATTCGGGTGCCGGGTGGGGGGTGTGAATTGGACATGGTTTTGTGGTTGCAAGTGCAGTGACTCTTATGCTGAGTAGCGTGTTAGTGGTTAAGCGGGCCAGAAAGTGTATTATGGCATGTAAATGAGCTAGTGGATTGCAAGTGGAAGGTAAGCAAGAATGACAAATTGAGTGGCGGTTGAGAAAAGTGTTGTAAGGTTTTTGGGCAGGTGAGCTGTTGCTGTTTTTGCAAGTGCAGGATTGTAATTGTTAAGAAACGCAGCTGAGACATTACGTGGATCACATTTATAGACACTCAATTTCGTGTTCCAAGTGGAAGACTGGATTTTTGAACACTAGCCTAAGTGTTTGATATATTTTCTCTGTTCTATAACAGTTGTGGATGCCAAGTGGATCATATATTTAACATAAATTGTAGTCAGTTGCAGCTAAGTCCTGATTTAATATAATATCTATAATAAAATAGTTTTCTAATAAATATTTTTGTATATCAAGGTGTAGATTTTAAGTGGATTATGTGTGTATTCTATTTTTTGTTACAGTTGACAGCCTAGTTCTTTATAATTTCTTTTCTAAAGCCACTTTCTAGCACATATTTCAGCATTTTATGGTTTTTATATGAGGTGGATCTTATGTGGATTCTATTTTTCATATATTAATCCATTTTTTTGAGTTTTTAATGCCTATTTCATTGAAAATTTTGCTTTAAATCCATTTTCTTGTTCATATTTAAGCGTATTACAGTGTGGATTACAAGTGGATTCTATGTAGATTTAATTTTTGATATTTTATAAATGCTTGAAAAGCCAAGTTGATTACAATTTCTGTCATAAACCCGCTTTCTTGCTCATATTTAAGCATTTTAGGTTGTGGATTCTAAGTTTATTCAAGTATTTCTAGTTTAAAAAACTCCATTTCCCTATTATTTAAGTACTTAAAGCATTTCAAAAGTGTGTATCCTGGGGGATCATAGCTCAAACCCTAGTGGATACTGTATGACCAAACTATCCCCACATGCATTTCTACAATTTATGACTGTTTTTGGCCACTTTTTTGATTTAGAGATTTTATGAGTGAAAAAAAATATAACTTTTTTTTTGTGTGTGTGTGTGTGTGTGAAATGAATCAAACTTTGCTTTTACTTAATTTATTAAACTCTCGAGAATCCCTCCTTCCCAGAGAGATTGGAAACTCTTACAACTAACACGCGCACACACACACACACACACACAAACACACACACAAAGTGTCGAAAAACTCATAAATATCGATTTCATTGCCTGGACGCATACATTTCATGGTTATCCGGCTGATGAGGCGGCAAGAGCACTTCCATTCATTCCCCAAGTATCGCCGTCGTGTGCGAATCATCCACACGCCATGACTAAAAGTTACTAAATTTTCCGGCCGTTTGCGTCATTAATTTCCAAAAAGAAAAAAAGAAAGAAAAAGAGAGAGAAAACCAATCCAATGGAGAAAAAGCCAGTAGAAATAATGGGGCAAACGCAAAAGTTTCGCGCCGATGGCCGTGCTCTGATAAGGATAATGGATTTGGACTCCATTCGCAACGAGAGTCAAAGTAAATTTATTCATTGACAATTGAGTTGCGGCCGGCTGAAAATTGAGTTTGAGTTTCGGTTGGCCCCTCTCCCCTCCCCCCCCCCCCCAGAGTCCATCTCATCATCGTCAAGTAATATCAAGTACTGCATATTTATTTGCACAAACGCTTTGCTTTATTATTACGTATTCCAATGCGTCCTGTTATTAGAGAAAGAAGGCACCGCAACAAAAAAGAGAAGAGGAAAAAAATAAACAGAAGTAAAACGAGAACTTCGACCACGAAGTTCTTCAGAGTTCTTCCCCCTCGAGAACTTTGCTGTGGCCGACCGGCGGCCGGGTTTCAATATTTGAAATATTTTCACGCAAAAAATACCAAAAATTTGAAGAAAATGTCAAGTGGACTTTTTTGGCTTACTGAAAGTATTTAAGCTGGAGAGAGAAAAGTTGAGGTAGGAAAGTAAAAAGAGAGAGCAACCTTTTCATTTGAATGATTTTTCCGAAGCAGGAGATGTGTCAAGCAACACGCAAGTTGGAGCAAAGGTTGTGCTTCTGAGAGTGGCAAGTGGAGAAACGAGAATCAGTTGACAAAATATATCAATTTAAAATTTAAAGGATTCTTTAAAGAGTTTGCTGGGGTTAATTTAAGCCACCAAGAACCTTTTCTGATTTGTTACTTTGTTTTAATTTGATTGGAGAGAATATCAATATGTTTATATACATATATTTGCCGACCAATACATCTTATCTTATAAACTATATCTTTCTGTACCTTGGGATAGTTCCAAGAACTTTGAGCTTCCAATATGCTGAGCCACTTGCAAGAGGGTTTTATCTACTTCCAGCAGAATGAAGCCGTGGGGCTTCCACTTTGATTCATGTATTTTGGTTAGAGGTAGACAAAGCCGTAGTGCATACACTTTGTTCTTGTGTTCTTCCCAGAGTTGACATACTTCTAGGAGCAGTTGTGCCTTTACTCTGCTCTAACTTTTGGATAGCCAATCCTTCCTCCTTCCTTGAAATACTCTACCTCTATTTTTGGTGTATATCAGACGGAAAGCCCTCATAACCCAGAACATTTAGCATAATCCCTAGAATTGGCATTATTTCCAGAGTTTGCTACGAAATATGTAAGAAATTGCGTAAAAAATTTATTATAAATTTAAAGGTAATTTTTCTGTAGTTCTGTTATTTTAAAGCAGCGATGTTCACCCATAACCCCCAGGGGCCGAACGCTTTAGGCAATTCATGCCGAATGCTTACCGAAGTAATGCTTCAGTGAGTGTCAGAGAGAGACAGAGCGCTACAGAGAGCCTCTCTTCTTGAACATCGCTGTTTTAAAGACACCATCAGGCTTAACGAAGTGATGCATCACTGAGTGCAACGACAACATTTGCATCACATTGCTAGTCTTATACATGTGCAATAGTGAGCACCCTTTATAAGACAAACGACCAGTGATGCCACGTGCTACCGATCAGTACATTATGCGAACATTCTCATACCAAATTCGTTAGGCAAATACTAGGCTGGTGGTGGGTCTGTTTGCAACTGCTTACTACCTAGAGTTAGAGGATTCGTTAAGGCCGCACCAGTGTGTCCAAATACAGGGTTATAATGAAGATATATATATCCATGTCAAGGCAGTATTCTAAGCGGTTCTTCAATGTGCATACACTTTCGCATGGCTATAATGAAGATATATATATCCAAGTCAAGGCAGTATTCTAAGCGGTTCTTTGTGCTGTTTCAAAACTCACAATGAGCATACACTTTTGCTGGCACAGAGCTAACATTATCCTTCCAACTGTCCGTTTTATGGAGATCAGACAATAAAGTGCAGAAATTTGAAGCTTAGCTTTTACTTTGCTAATGCTAATGTTAATGTGTTTACATTGATGTTAATGTGCTGTTAACTAGCTTATTAAACATGTATTCCCCGGGGGGAACTGTTATATGAAAGTAACTAACGCTTTTAGTTGTTTCTAATGCTCGGAACAATCAACCATGCAGAGCTTTGGTATGAATTTGATGTTGAATTAAAAGAAATGACTTAACAGACGATCCACTGAATATACACACCTCTGCCTTAACCCATCATCCAACTGTCAATTTGAACAGCAAAGCTGTACAAAGAAGTTGTGTTTCAAACTAGGCAATCTCTAATAAATAATCACTGTCTTTTCGACTTGCTAAGATTTGCAGCCCTTTCGATTCATTGGCTCAATTTCAAAGTAATTTTTGCTTGGCTGGCCAAAAGAAAAAGTACTCCCAGTCACTGGGGTTTTGTTAAAAATTCATACTCCACTGCCATAAATTAAGTTTCTATCAACTCAACTTGGTCCCTTACTCATTTGCATAAACTTGACTAAACTTTCTCTTCCGCTCCCGCTCCCCCTACCCCGCCGTCCAGCCCTTTCTCTTTTTTTCCTGTCTCTGAACATTTCACATTCCTGCCGCAATACTTCACATGGCCTGCTCTATTTGCTGCCTAAGTCCTCATTTTATTTGGTTGTAGTACCGAAATGTGTTCAGCTCTCTTCTCTTCTCGTTTCTATGTTTTTTTTTTTTTTTGGTGTGCTGTGTGTTGTTTGCTGCATAAAATGCTCGATAGATGTTGTCGTCGACATTGTAGAAAATCTAGTTCCTGGCAAATGCCACAAAAAAAAAAGATTGATTTTTTTTCTTTACTTATTGTTGTTATTGCAGCTGCTGCCGTTCTGTTTCTTTTCTGTGCTGGCAAACAGCCAGGCACAAATTTGTTTTGAGTGCCCCGGCGACGACAGGTCCAGGGAGGCGAAATACCTAACCGAAAAGTAATGCTTTAAGTAGAATTTTCCCCATATGCAACACACAAATTGCAAATAAAGTAATAATCCGGGGCGGCGATGATGATGATGATGATGATAATCAACGCTTTATGCCGTCTTCTTCTCAGTTGGCCGCAAAACTTTTCGCCGACTCCACACAATGTCGCTGGTTTATTTTGTGTTGGCGCTGGCAACATTTTCGCAGCATTTATTCTTAATTATCCACAGAGTTTTTTCCCCCCAACCCCCTCCCCGCCATAAATCTAGTTGGCCGCAGTGTTGAAGCTGTTGCAGCTTTCATTACCAAGCCGCGCACTGCCCACACACTCGACATACTTTATCATGACACGCGGCGGCGTATTTCAACATATCTTCCTACACTGACAGATGAGCCAACAGCCAGACGGACAGACAGACAGGACACTCGTCCTGCCCCCACACACACACAGAGTGAGGAGCGTGGAGTGTGGAGGACTGTCCATCGTCTGTTTTGAACATATGACAGTTTAATTTACTTTTATTTTGCTCTGTGGATTGCATTCCTTCCACTCACACACAGAGAGGAGAAAGACAGAATGTTGGTTATTCTGACTCTGTTTAAAGTTTATGTTGATGTCATTTAATTTCCATTATTTTGTATAGCCCAGCTCAAGCTCTTCCAATTTAATTATGCTCCCCCTCCTCCCCCTCCCCCCATCTCTTACGCTGTGTAATTTATGTTAAACTGTGAGTTATTAGAATTTATGACCAACTGCTGGCAGAAATTACTTCAGGCTAATGGTAGGAAATTTTTGGTCTTTAAGTCCTGTTTACAAAAATGCCAACTAAATACATGAAAAAGCAATCAAGTTGGATTCTTTTAGTTGTGCGGGGGGGAGGAAGAGCAAAGGAAATGTTTACCATATTGTGGGGGGGAAATAAACAAGATACTTAGCCGGAAACATATACTCTAAGTTAGTAAGTTTTATAACAGGGGTCGGCAATGAGAGCAGAGAATGTTAGCAGAGCTTCAAAAAGGCTTTAAAGCAGCGGTGGGCATGCAATTGCTTCGTTAGATACTGGCGCCGCGCGGTGGATTGAAAAATTACCTCACTTTTTGGTCGGCAATGAGAGCAGAGAATGTTAGCAGAGCTTCAGCGAGGCTCTAAAGCAGCGGTGGGCATGCCCTTGCTTCGTCAAATGTGGCCTTAACAACTGCCTCACTTCTTGGTCGGCAATAAAAGCAGAGAATGTTAGCAGAGCTTCAGCTAGGCTTTAAAGCAGCGGTGGGCATGCCCTTGCTTCGTTAGATACCGGCGCCGCGCGGTGGATTGAGAAATTGCCTTAATTCTTGGTCGGCAATGTGAGCAGAGATGTGGGCAGAGGTTCAGCAAGGCTGTAAAGCAGCGGTGGGCATGCCCTAGCTTCCATTGGTAGTGGCGCCGCGAGGTGTCCTTGTAATTTGCCTAGTTTCTGGGCTTTCTTTGAAGCAAAGTCCACGAAATTGGTAAAAACCTCATATCTGCAGGAATTTTATAAATAGAAGGCTCGTACCTGCTGATCCTTTAAAGTTATTAGGATAATAAATTGATCCGCCAAAGGATTGGTAAGGATCGAATAAAAGGGAGTCGAGTTATGAGCATAAGAATGGTCACAGCAGCGGCTTAGTAGCAGACCTGCTTACAGCAACATCAAAATGCATGCTGTGCATACACTTTTGCTGGTACACAGTATATTATAGCCTTGCCTGACCCATTTCCTTAATTGCTTTGTATCCTATTGTTGTTATCAAGCTTAAATTTTATGCCCAACGCTGCTTTAAAGCACTTAATGTACTTTCTCTGCGTATAGAGCAGCTTTTTAAAAGTTTTCTGCTCGTTTTTTGTAAATATATGTAAAAGAATACTTTCGCTGTGGCCAGTGGCAACTGCTCTGCTCACAATGCCGACGCCTGACAGCCCTAAATGCTTGAAAAACAGTCCTTATTTCTACCATATTTCAACCAACGACTTTCCTTTCTCCCAATTGTCCACATACCCCACACTTCCACTTAAGGGTATACAAAATGAGCAAAAAGCTGGCCTGCCAAACAATGACAGCAAGAAATCAACGCGCCAAAAACTGACAAATGAGTAAAAAGTCCAGGGAACCAGACAATGGATGACGCCATCGTCTAGTCGTCCGACTGACAGAAAGACACGACACAAGTGGATGGAGCGAAAGGCGGGGGACAGCAGCACACCAAACTGTTTTGGGGTATTCCAATATTTTTCCGATAAAATGACAAAAAAAGAAGTACGGTATAATAAAAAATAACCAATATAAGCTTAAACAAGAACGACAGAGAGAGCAGAGCAGAGCAGAGACTCTCGTCTTGCCATGCAAATAGTCTGCTTGTTGGCACCACAATTGTGGCTGGGAGTTTTTCCTGCTGCCAAATACAAATTCCCTTTTTCTTAGCTCTCAAGAGATTTGTTTTGTTTTCGTGCACTTGTTTACTGCGTCTTTTGTAACAAATAGAAGAAGTAGCATCAACAATGCAGCATGCCCCATTCCACTCGCCCCCTCTCCTCGCACACACACACACACACACAGAACACACACACATGCGAGAAGCGAGAAGCTTGCTTACTTTACAGCTCTGGGGGATTTTCCCTCTTTTTGTGCAGGAAAGAAAAAATAAGAAAGAAAAATGTAAATATACATTAGAAGCAAGTAAATTTAAATAATGCGCGTAAAATTTACTACTTTTCTGTGCCACAACAGAAGGCAGCAGCAGCAGCAGGAAAGCTTTAGATAACAGTTATGGGTATCGCCTTTTGGTCCCAGCTCGAGCGCCATTTTGTTTGGTGAAGCTTAGAAAATATGTTGACAAGCAGAAAGCTAAAATGGTTCGGTTAAAGCAAGCACAAAATGTGACAAGTTATGAGGAGAGAGAGAGGAGTTTCAGATAACAAAATAAGTGAAAGAGTCTGACAACATTTTTTAAGAAGCTTTAAGATTTGCTTGCAAGTTGAAGATTATTTTGATCTTTTATTAAGGCTTTGTTGTGTGATAAGACCTTGCATTGGATGATAATGCCAAACAATTGGGATAACAACATAAACGAATGCCCAACAGCAGCGTTAGAAACCATTTTTCAACTTTTACCAATGGACCTTATAGCAACTTTCTATCACAACCGACTTAAGACCAGGCGAAACCCAGAGAAAAGATCCCCTTTGGGAAGGATGCCTTTGGCAACTTGAAAGCTGAAACACTTTGTCTCGCCAAGGATCAGTGGAAAACCCTTTTCTTTTGTGTAGGAGCAACCTAAACTACAGCGTAATACCAAGCTTTCAGATCACAGAGGGAAATACATATCTCTTCTGGTGGGAACTATGACAGGTCACTGTCTTATCGACGGAATATGATAACTGCTGAAGCAGGAGAGACGCAAGAGAGGAGGAGGCATCAAAGCAACAGCTTCTCTGCCATGACCCTGCCTTTGGTAGAAAAATCCTATTAAAAGTCATTTTGTCTACACAATGGTCTAAAAAGGGGTCAACAGGGAACATATATAGCATCGCTATGGACACCAAGACATCTAAGTGGGAATAGCGGCCTTCGAAACTTAACCTAACCTGTATGGTTAGTAGATCGCATCTAGTTGGATTATGGCAATCGCTTTGCGCAAAACCACAACAAATGCGCCTGAAGTGTTTATAACGTGGGCAACCCTGCTTTAAAGCACAAATACAGCCGAAAGCTTTAGAAAACACTATTCCATAGCTGAATTTTAACTAAAAGTAAGGAAAGAAGCCTCTAAAAATTGTAAGAATTATCTTTTGTGGCAATTTTTCAACTGGAAAAATTAATAATCAAGTGTGGAAAATAAGTATAAGGGCTCATTGTATGTTTCAAAGTTTGGGAAATCTTTCTTACGTATTTAAATCAAACAAAGACTTGAAATTTTATACTATTTATACATTAAATACTTCTATGTGGGTAAAATTTTCATATTTATAGACAAAAAGTACTTTAAATTCTTCAGCATATGAGCTGTTTCGAATTCTTTAACCAATTTCTAGCTTTAATACCTCCAAGAACTTTAGATATTCCAACTATAATACCATGTTGTAAGATGTGAAATGTAAATGAGTTTCAATTTGTATTAAAAGCCGAAAAACATCATACCCAGGTATGAAAATCAGTTGATAGACACCCTATAGCTGTAACTACAATATAGGGGGCTAAACTTCACTTCTATATCCTATTTCTAGCTTTAATAGTTCCAAGAACTTTGGATATTCCAACCATTATCAAATGATGTACGACGTGGAATGTAAATGGGTTCTATTTTTTATCATAAAAGCTGATATTTGGCTAAAGTTTTCGGATGCAGGCAAAAAAAACATTCGAAAATCAGTAAGAAGGCACTATGTATTGTGGATCGTTGCCTGATTTCTCATATTTGCACTTAAAACTGCAAACTACACATAAAAAGTTAGAAAAGTTAGTACCTTCAGAAACGTCTTAAGAGGGAGGGAACTACGTCTAAGTAGTTAGTACCCAGTTTCCGGGGTAAAGCGTCAAAAGCGAAGCTGTGAGTGAACAAAAGTATCAGAGAGAGAGAGAGATAGAAACAGTCAACTATACGAAAGCTACATCAACAACACGCTCAGTTATCAGTGCGAGCTAGTGGATTAGCCAATTTCTCACATTTTAAGTGCTTTATACCTCTTCTTTCTTCCTTCCACTCACTTCAAACACCTGTAGCTCATTTTTTTCTATGGTTATAAAATGATTGGGCTCGCTCACAACTGGGCCACCCTAAATACAGTAAGCCCACAGAAAATCCAGCGTAAAAACCGCATTTATTAGTCCTTTTCCCCTTCACGTCGATGAGCCTCAGCCGCTGATCACAAAATCCACATGCATTTTTCATGCTTTGTCAAATAAACACACAGCATCTATCTACATACATTCATTGTTCGAACGTACGTATGTATGTACATATAGATGAGACACAGGCCCATACTCTGGAGACATTTATTTTTTTTTGCAACGGCTAGACTTGAGCCAAATCGTGCCTCGGTTATATTTTTGGTATACCCCAGGACAAAGTTTTGCAACCAAACGCTTTTTCTTGTCAATTTTCAAAAGACACACGGAACTGCAAAAAATCAACAAGATGCTGAGGACGAGGACGAGGACACACACACACAGAGAGAGTGAGAGAGTGAGCGAAAAGCTTGTCTAATAAAAGTCTAGTCAACATTATTTTCCAACCCTCAGCGAATTATACACAGTTTGATCCGTTCCGTTTCGTACTTTTCGTTGTTTTTTTTTTGTCGTCTTTCCATTTTTTTTTGGGCTACGGCGACCCGCGACAACCCCAGGACGTGGCCTTCTGGCAATGCAATTTTCGTGCATGACGCAAAAACGTGGCTTGAATAGCCAAGTAAGTCCCCACATTATAAATAAATAAGCAGCCCAGCCAGGCAAGACGATAAAACTACCCTCTCGATTCAGCAAAGAGAGTAAAAAAAAAAATAGAAATGATATTAAGGCAGGCGAGGAAAACATTTTAACAAGTCAATAACATGTCAAGTGAAAACTTTTTTAATATTTTTAAATTGTACCTAAAACTTTTGGCCGTCAACTGGTTTGCCCTTGTGCCACCCGAAGAAAACTTCCCGACTCGTGTCTGACAGCGCAATTAATCAAAAATTTACCATAATTTTTTATGAAATCTGTTTGGATTTTATTCGTTCTTTTATTTTTTTGTGTTTTTTTTTTTTGTTTGTCATGCGTTTGAGATTTGTTGTCTTTTGAGCTTGTAAATGCTTTTGTTGCTTGGCTTAAGGGATGAGGGGAATTTGTCTATTAGAGTGACAACTTTACAAGCCAAAGAAGTGCGTGAGGGTGTGGGTGTGTGTGTGGAACGTGAGTTGAGCAAAATGTTGACTCATACAAGTAAATTTTGCACAAATTAGGATTAAAGTGTGCTTACAACTTGCACTTACTTGCCAGGGTCTTAAGTAAAAGTGCAAGACATACTACAAAAGAACCATAATTTAAAGATCCTTTAGAGTTAAGGCATATATCTTATGCTGAGAGTCGTGGCTGAAAGGGTGAATCCCATGTCATGGGTTTCCATACCAAAATATATACTTCTTCAACAACATTTTGCTTCAATTAAGCATTAAAGTTCCACAAGTGCCCAATTCTCATTGTAAGTACTGCTATTCTTTATCTAAATACTAGATTTAAGACACTTTTTTGAATGTTTTAACTTTGTTTTGTTGTTTTTTACGAAATTTTATGACCGAGCGACTTTTGTGTTCCTTTAAAGTAGGTAAGGCAAATAAATACTATAATTTGCACTAATTTTTCTAAAGTTTTCCTCTTCTGTTTGCCTCAACTGCGAGCACCAAATAGTTTGTGTATAAATGAGGCCAATTAAACTCTTTTTTCTGTCTGTGATCCAAATATTTGTTCATTGAATGCACATAGAAACACCCCTATGCAAATTTGTTTGCGTGTTTGCGAGTTTGCTCCTGCAGGCAAAATCTAAGAGAAAACACCGCTAGTTAATATGAAAGAATATACAATAAATACAAAAACTAAATACCAAAAGTGATATATGCCATAACTTTTCGAGTTTTTAAAAGGTTTATAATTAAGACAAATTTATTTGGGCAAACATTTTGTTATTCGGGGTTGCCCCAGAAATCTCTAGAGATTTTCGTGTAAACGCTTTCATTTCGAGGTACAACTTGTTGCCTTTATATGTGAAATGTCTCCAAAGTGCTAAGCTACTAGATTAGATATGAAACCGACTGTTCAAGGCCAAGTAGGTTTGATGCGTACGGTTTCCTATCTCATCTAAAGTTCTCCTGGTCTAGTTCAAAGTTCACTCGATCAGTCGATTTCACATCTTCCACATGGAGCTTTCTGTCACATAATTTACCAAATAATAGAGTAAAATCTTATCTCTGGTACCAAGGAAATTGTATGCTCTGTATGTTCTTTTTGTTCTCTATAACATTCTTTTGCTCATAACTTGACTATTGTGCATCCGATCTTTAAAAATCCTTTGACGGATTCATAAATAATCTTAATAACTAAATATGTTTAGAAGGTACAAACATTCTATCTCTAAAACTGTGTAAGATATGAGGATTATTCGAAATTAGGGGGGCGTGGCAAAAATTGAAAATAATGAAGCTCATGTACCATACATATCCAACCTCTATCTTTGACCAACTACAAGATCTGTGCGTTTATAAGCACAGAGAGAAGCACTCCTCGAGCATATTTAAAGATAATTAAGTAGAGTTAAGTAGAAGTAGCATCCGAATCCCTAGTAGGCAAGTTTCTGTTCACTTTATGTTTGGAATGCTTGATTGATCCCCCCTCAACTCTCCTAAGTTAAAGTTCATTCAAGTCATATCAAATCATCTTACTGTTTACTTAGCCCAATCAACTCATTTGTAAATCTTTAATCTTCAAAATATTTTGCTCAATTACATTTAATTCTTTACAAAAATTAAACACTCAACTTGATTACATTTGGAACTCAGCTCTATACCTGCACATCGTTCATATTAATTTCAATAAATCAACAAGTGCAATTTTAAAATTACAAAACTTAAAGGAAACTTTGCTGCCTTCAAGAAAAAAAAGAAGCGAACTTCATTTAGTTGCATGAATCAACACAAAAAACTAGGCAATAATGCGCCATGAAGCATGCGGCAAGTTCTCATGAAAAGAAATATGGCCAGGAGTGTGTGTGTGTGTGTGTGTGTGTCTGCGAAATCAGGCAGAAAATATTTGCAAAACTTTTCGCATTCAAATACGTTTACTTAATGTATTAAAATGTTCCAATGATGATGATGATGACGATAATGTAGCAGGGGAAGGGGACGGGGACATTATACAAATGTGGCCAGACTTTGATTTTATTAAAAAGCCAAAAAGTGTAGCAAAGTTCAACTGTCATTTTTTATTTTTGCACTGCAAAGTGCCGCGAACTTTTTGCTTATGAACTTTTACTTCTTGAGGCGGCGTTTAAAGTTTTTTGTAATTTTTTTTTTTTTTGTATTCTTTTTTGTATTTTTTTACATACCCTCAGAAAAGAATCAGCGCAAAAGTTTTAGCTTCCAAGTACATAACCGAAACCAATATGCGTGTGTGTGTGTGTGTGTGTGTCAGTCTGTCTGTCTGTCTGTCTGACTGTGTGCAGTCAAAGTTCTCCTTGGGGTGCAAGACCCTTTTTTGTTTCTTATGCTCTGTAAGCTATTTTTTTAAGTTTTTTCTTCGTTTTTTTTTTTGGGGTTCCTGTGGCTTGCATTTCAAGCAAATATCATTACTCTTGTCGTTTTGCTGCTTTAAGCGATTTTCGTAGTCGTTTAAACTTGACTTGTATGAAATATGTTGGCACATAAATATTTAGTTTTTATACAGTATTAAAAAATTCCTTTAAACTTACAGTAGAATAGAAAGGGTCAAGGAGTTGCCAATGGTGAAATATGGACGGAAGACTTACCTAGAAAGAGAAGGAGAGTAGAGAAATGGTTAGTCAATGTAGTAAAAAGTAGAGTTAAGGGCTGTGGATTGCATGTGGAATGTAAGTAAGCTTTTGTTTGAAAAGCGTAGAATTGTGTTAGGCCTTTAATAAAACTTAGAGTTTCTATGGGTCAGAAATCTATAATCATTCCTCATCAAAAGTGTTCGAAACAGTTGGGAATTTGAAGCACAGATTTGATTTTAAATAATTCGAGGTTTTTGGGGCTAATGTTACAATTTCAGTCAATTCTTTGAAAAGTGATGCATGTGGAAGGTATGCACCATTATCATCTAAGGTTCAAAGAGAAAGCTAAGCTAACTTCGGCTGTGCCGAAGTTTTTATACCCTTGCCAAGTGCTCGCTTAAATATTTCAAAAAATACTCTTTTTCCCATTTTCCGACCGATCGTTCGTATGGGAGCTATATTATATAGTCATCCGATTTGGCCAAAAATTTGCAAAATTATGTAAAAGCATGTGAAACAAACAAATACAAAACTGCAGGATGCTACCATTAAAAACAAACAAGTTTTTCTAACTAAGACTGTTTTTCAGACCTATCTTTTGTATGGCAGCTATACCATATAGTTATCCGATTTGAATAAAACTTGGTAGAATTATAAAAAAAACATAGAAAACCTACGATTACAAAGTTTGGAGACATTTCCTTTGAAAAGAAACAAGTTTTTCATACTAAAACTAGTTTCCCGAGCGATTCTTCTATGGGAGCTATGAGATATAGTCATCCGATCCGGTCGGTTCCAACATATTAGTAGTGTGCAGCAAAAAGAAGACTCTGTGCAAAATTTTAGCTCGATAGCTTCAAAACTGAGAGACTAGTTCGGGTAGAAACAGACTGAAGGACGGACAAAGCTCAATCGATTCAGCTCATCACCCTGATCAAGAATATATATAGTTTATGGGGTCGGAAATGAATATTTCTATGCGTTCCAAACTTCTGGGCAAAATTATAATATCCTTTACATGGGTATAAAAAGCAGAGTTAAGGGCTGTGGATTGCATGTGGAATGTAAGTAAGATTTTGCTTGAAAAGCCTAGATTTTTGTTAGGCCTTTAATGAAACTTAGACCAAGATGGAATCACTGTGGTTCAGAAATCTATAATCATTCCTCATCAAAAGTGTTAGAAACAGGGAGGAAGGAATAGGGAAATTTAACTTTTTTATAGCATACTTTTTGGGGCTAGTATTGCAATTTTAGTCAATTGTTTAAGAAGTGAAGCCTAGTCCTTTAGAATGCATGTGGAAGGTATGTACCATCATCATCTTAAGTTCAAAAATGAAGACCTAAGAAAGCTCGACTTGGCGCTCGTAGGAACTACTTTCTTTTCCATCATAAGTCTTTGATTTTGCAAAAACCCACAAAATCATTCAACGGTGAATCCAACTAAACACTTTTCCATCAATAAATAAGAATATTTTTCAGCATCAACTTTAATTTAAGTACCCTGCCAAAGTCAACCTCAAACAGTGTCCATTACAATTGCCATCCTCACTCCCTCCCTCCTTTCTACTCCATACACAACAACAAATTACGCATGAAAACAATAACAATTGCTACCAACAATTATGTGCAAAAGGCAATAACAATAACACTAACAACAACAATGACATGCGTAAATTTATGCTAAACCAAATTGTTATTTAAAACACTAAAACGACGATAGCAAAAGTTGGATATCGAATGGAGCCGGTCCGGGCCGACCGAGAATGTGCGTGTGTGAGTGTGTGAAATATTAATGCACAACATTTAAATGATTGCAGCAAATACGGGTTGAAGGGAGGAGGAGGAGAAGAGACGGACAGCCAGCCAGCCACACGCAATGATCTGATTAAACATGGTAATGAAGTAGTCAAAATGTGGTGCAACGTGGCGTATGCGTAATTTTATATATACATACGCACAGAGGCCAGCCAGACGCAGTCCAGCTTGTGTGGTTGTGTGTAGTGTTGCTGCTAATTTAAATTTACGCGCGTCCACATCCAGAGGCAACTGAAAAGTAAATCCTCGCCAACACACACACACACACACACACACTCGCACATCCACTACTGGCAGCAATGGCTTCTGGCTACGGCCCCGGCTGGCTCTACGGATTCTTGATGTGAATGTAAATACAGTAAACCACGGAACCGCCAACATCAAGCGAGAGGCCCGGCCTTTGCCTGCTTTTTGCTTACTGCATATTAAATTACGTCCGCCAAACATTTTTTGTTTGTTTTTGTTTTGCTCTATGTTTGAGCGAAAGCTGCCTAGAGCAAAGAACTTGGTCTACGCCAGCAATGAGTCTCGTTTAACTCCTAATTAAAGATTTAGAAACTGATTTAGATGGTTTGCAGCACTCCACAACTAAAATGTGGGCAACTTTTAATGTAGTCTTTTAGATTTGAAGTTGTAAAAACTAATTAAGATATGAAAATAAGCTAAGGAAATGCTTAAAAATACTTAATTTTCGTGCAATTTACCAAATATACTCAACAATTCACACTGAAGCCTTATAAAATATAACAAAAATATTTAAAACATGTCAAAAATCTCAGGTATACAAATATTGCTATAAGAGAAGGTCAAGTTGAGTTTGTCTGTACTGAAGTTGTAATACCCCTGCAAGTGCTCGCTTTGATACTGCTGATTTCGACCAAATTTTGCGAAATCTGTTTGAAAGCAATAATGGCCGAGTTAAAGCACGCTTACATTGCCATAAACAATTTTTTTTAACTTAGACCCATTTTCCGACCGATCGGTCCTATGGCAGCCATAAGATATAGTCGTCTGATCTCAACTAAATTTTGCAATAACCTTTTTCAACATATAACCATAAAAATAGTAGAGTTTAGAAGCGCTGGCATTAAAAAAACAACTCTTTTCTCCCAAAGAACCATATTCCTACCGATCGTTCGTATGACAGCTATATGCTATACTCGTGTGATTTTGAACAAACTTTGTAGCAATTGTTAGAGGTACATAAAAAAAGGAAGTACCAAATTGCAAGACTGTACCCTTACAAACCAAAAAGTTTTTCCTACTAAAACCATTTTTCGGTCGTATATTTTGTAATGCAGCTATACCTTATAATTCTCCGTTTTTCAGCAAACTTAGTAGAATCATAAAAAAGCATGGAAAATCTATAAATACAAAGTTTGAAGACGTTTCCATTGAAAATAATAAATGTTTTATCACTAAAACTAGTTTTCTGAGCGATGGTTCCTAATGCTATAGTCAACGGATCCGTTCGGTTCCGATATAGTAGGCAGCAAGCAATGGAAAGTTGGCTCTGTGCTAAATTTTACCTTTAAAGGTTTACAACTCAGAGACTTGTTAGCTTAAAAATAGAGAAATGATTGAAAAAAGCTCCATCGAGCCTTATCAAGAATATATATAGTTTAGTGGGTCATATATGAATATTTTTATGCGTTGCCAACTTCTGGAAGCACATTTCGATACCACACCAATAAAAACTGTTACTTTTATATGAAATAATTCAAACTAAAATACTTTTTAAGTATATAAACACAAAAAAACTACAAAAATACTACAAAAATACCATAAATAACCAAATACCTTCAATTTATTTAGAAAATACCAACAAAAAAATACTAAAAACTAACAGAATATGCTATATAGGCATAGAAAACATTATCAAAATATATTCAAAAATACCAAACAGTTATTTAAACACGCCAAAAACTACAAATTTAAGGCACCAAACCCAGTAAATAAAATAAAAATATACCCATAGAGTTTAAAGATACCAAAAAATGCGAGATAAATATGGAGAATATATAAAGAAATTCGAAAAAATGTATGAATAAGAAAACAATAGACAAATAGAAATGTGAACCTAGCTGAACCCGCGGCGATTTGGATTAAGTGCAAGTTATTATGTCCCTAGTTTTAAGTGAATTGATGAAAGTTTACTAGTTTCCAAAGTTTCCATACAAATTTTTCTCCTATTTTCATTCACTTATGGATTGAATTTCCCTGCATTTTCTTTCTTATTCCTCGCCTACATGACTGAGTAAAGGTCTATGCTAGGTCTCAGGTTCTTAGAATAAGAAGCTTAGACTGTGGGGTTAATAATTTGTCGGGGCAAATACCACAAATACCAGAAAATACCACACTTTCTAAGAATTTAAAAAAAATACCAAACAAATTGAAGTAAAATACATTAGAATATTGAAAGATATGAACATTTGAAGCACCAATTAACTGACACTTCTTTGTCAGGTGTTCTAACATGTATGGAACCCAGCAGATGTGTCTGAATGAACACCTAGTATAATGAAATCCCATCTCCTACCCACTTAAGCTCATGACTAACCAAAAAGCCAAGCCATGGTGTTTTTCAAGTTCCGGTCGCTCTCCGTTCTAGGCTTTATCAACACACAGCACATGGCAATCAGACACACACAATACTTAAATCTCCAATTTGAACACAATTAAATTTAATTTAAAATTGATCAAATCGAAAAATGCTTCCACTTTATTAATTTCTTTTCAACTGTTTTCATTTGCCAAACTACAATTTTAAAGCTGCATTATTTGACAATTTTATTTTTAACCACTTTCAATATTTATTAGCTCGAATGCATTTTGTTTGCATTTAGCATCCATATATACATATATGTATATGTATATACACCACGTTCCACATTCCTCTCGGATGGCACGTTATGCCATTATTTGTTTTCGCTGATTGCATTTGATTTTTGGCAAAAACGGCGGAAAAATAAAGTTGGCAGCTGCCTGCCTCAGTCCGTATGTTGCCTGCCCTGCTGCCTCCTCTCTGGTTTGTTAGCTAAACAAATAACCAAAAACCATATTGTTCTAGCACAGAAGGAGGAGCAGCACGAATGGAATTGAGTTATGCAATTTAAATGCGAATACAATCCACTAAGTTGTGACATTTAAACAGAACACCCAAACTAATTAAGCCCATATAACTTAATTTGGCTGTATGTTGACCCAAGCAGCCTGACCGAAAGGTCAATAAGTAACAAGGCAAACTTTTGTTTATGCTTCAACCTCAATCTAAACTGGAGAATGTTTAGTAAAGTGTTTTGGGTTATTAAGTAAGGTTTCACATACACTTAAAATGGTAGGTTTATGGGCTTTCAATGAAGAAGCAATAAGCTGATTTTGAATTCAATGGAAATCTATACAAAGAGGCGAGACAGAGTGTAATTCTTCTTTACAATTACCCAAATTTGGATGGCAGATTCGGAAGTGCTTAAGGCTTGAACTGAGTTAACAGCTTCGACTGTAATTTTGTTCCTTAATTTATAAATTTTCACGAATTTTGAACAGCAAATTCTGGTAGGGCAACCGTGCTGCTCCTGGCTTAAAGGTTGCAGTTTAGGTAACAGATTCCCTTTTACAATATTTTCCATTCAAGAGTAAGTAATATGCCGTTTTTATTAACACATTTCATAAGAATCTTGATGCACTTCTTCTTTAATAATGTAAGATTCCGTGCAAAAGTTCGGTATTTAACACTCTTATTACCCAGGCGTCTAATTAACAGTCCGAACTTTTAAGAAAATAGCGCAATTTAGTGTGTTTTTTGACCATTCATCCTACATCTAACATTATACCGTTCACAGTTGTCTTCTTTTTAAACTTTTTCATACCTAAAACCTGTGAGACTTGTGTAAAATTTCCAGATTTTTATCGTAATTATAAATAAATTTAAAAAATGTTCTTCTATCTGTCGCCGCTGGGCAGACCTTTCACTTACAGCCTTTCTGCTGTCACTGCACTACTCAGCTTTTTGAATTGCGCTGTTAATATCAAATTTGCTGGCGTCGATTTTTCGCCTGCTACAGCATTTTTGCAGATCCTAACCTGGATTGCCGTTTTATTTGCTCCTCGGTTAGGAAATGGGATTATTGCGCAGTCTCAGCAGCTGCGTAGGATGCGTAGTGCATAGCAAGTGGCTACGTCGATTGCTCGCCTGCCTTCGCCTTAAACCTGGCTAGCATTTTTTACGGTTTGTTTATTTTGTTTTCCAGTAAAATTACAATTTGAGAGTAAAAATGTAGACTTTTGGCCCATTATATACCCTAGGAGTGCCAAATTTGATCCATTTCAGTCAAACAGTCAAACAAAAAATCATACAATTCTCACATATCTTCACACTGTTCGACACCTGAGTACATAATAATCTAGTAGTCCTTTTAATGATGTCATCTTCCAGCAAAAGCGACATATCTCAGTTATGCTTTAGAAGATATTTTACGGTGAAGAAAATCTTACATATTTTCTCTGACAGCAATTCGCAAATATCACAAAATATAGAGCAAGATATAGGTAATATTTATGCATCATTCAAATAAGTCATTCAGAGTTGAAGTAAGTAAGCGATATGTTAATCACAACTGAGGTGGCGACCGTGATGTACTTTTTTTTTAGTAATATGACCAGTTCTAACTTAATATACATCTTAATATATAAAACTCATAAACATACGATAATTTGATATTATAGTATTTCTACATTATTCAAACGAGTCATTCAGTATTGAAGTAAGTGAGCGATATGTTAATTATAGCTGAGGTAGCGACCGTGATCTAAGTTTTGATAGTATTCTGATCAGTTCTAACTTAATATATATCTTAATATCTAAAGCTCCCAACCACACGATATTTAGTATAGTTTTATATAATATTATGAACAATTTTCAAGCTTTCTTTAAATTGACTTAAGATTTTTGACGTGGCGACCGTGACGGAAATTTTTCTTAGCGACTGCGACTTATATAAGTGTGTAAAATTAAACAATTCTGCTGACACATGGCAGTTCTTTCAAAAAAAACAGGCATTTTATATAGCATACCTTTTCTAACTTTCATATCAGATTGACTACAATAGAAACACCTTTTCGCCCCTTGTTATTAACATTATTATCGCAAAATGAAAATCACAAAAAGCTACCCAACAAGCGACAAATGCTCATATATCATTGTGTGTGTGTGTGTGTGTGTGTGCTTTATTTTACTTTTTTTGACAATAAAAACTTTTCCAGCCAGTTGCCATATTGTTCCACACACACACACACACACACACATAGAAACCATATGCCTCTTTTCCTCTCTTTCTGCATATCAAACTGAAAATTAACACAATAATAGCCAGAACAAAGTCATATCAGAGACAAAAGGGTAAGGGACAGGAGACACAGAGAGGAAGGGGGAAAGGGAGGAGAGAGGGAGATATGCAAATGGCATAGAAATGCGGTCGAGTCCGGCTACAGTTCCATTTTTGGAGTGTAGCTAGCATATAAATTATAACACCGGCGTGTCTATTAAAATGATTGTATCCGCTCGATTATGCACACAAAGGGAGAGGGAGAAAGGTAGTGCAAAACTTTTTGACTTCATCATGCAGCTACATTTGTGTCTGTGTCTGTGTGTGTGTGTGTGTGTGTGTTGATTTTGCTTCCATTTTAGTTTATTTTGCGTGTGTGTGTGTGTTTGCCAGTTGATATTATGCTATTTTGACAGCTAATTAGTTGCATATCAAATAGACACTGCATTTGTTGTGTTTTCCACTGTTTTTAAGTGCTCCACCGCAAGCCCAAAAGTAGGCAACACAACTTGCTGCAACTGCTGCTGCTGTCACTCAAAACCAAATGAGCTGACTACATAAACTAAGCTAGAGCGAGATAGCCGAGAGTGTCTGCGGCATTTGTTTTAACTATCAATTAAAGCGCCTCGATGCTAATTATGTTTCACCCTTTCCCTTCGGCACTGCACTTTGTGTGATTGCCTGTGTGTGTGTGCGGTGCTGTGCGGTGCTGTGCGGTGCAGTGTGTGTGTGTGTGTGTGTGTCTTATCTCCGTGTCAGCAACAGAGGCCATAACTTTCTGCTGCTGCATTTTGTTAGCATTTCTAGTTCTCATTGTTGTCTTGAAATTAGTCAAATATTTGTTTTTGCCATTGTCTGTGCGTGACTGTGCGTGTCTCTGCTTTGCTGATTTATGTTGTTTTTGTTGATATTGCTATTGATGTGCATAAATCACGACCAAAGCGACAGAGACAACGATACGAGAGGCTTTTGCATATGTCAAAATGCCCAGCAACAGGATAATGACTTTAAGTCAATAATTACAATGGTGGGAGGGGGGGAAATGGACATGGGCAGTAGCCACACATTTTGCAATTAATCGTGAAAGAGTCGTCGATTGTGCATGGAAAATGTGTGGAAAAATTAGTCGATTTAAACATAAAAATACACGAATTTTTCTAAAAAGTTCTCCTAATATCTGACTTCAGTCCTTCTAGTTGCTGGATTCACATCCGGCTCGAAGGACCATGACTTTACATCCAAAATGAGTGGAAAACGGTTGTTTAAGGAGTACAAGAGACATTTATACAGACATTTTGGAAGGAGAATCTGCTATTGAAGCATGCATTTTGAAAACCGGGTTATTTTTAGATCGATATTTCATATCCGGCTCGAAGGACCTTGAAAATACTAATTGCTGTTGCTCAAAAATCCACCCAATGTGGGTATTGTAAATAGACGGTTCATATACGACTCGGAGAATCATGAATTATACTTTATATTGATAAATAAGAACAAACTTTGGACAAGGTATTTGCTTAAAACTTAATTTGTGGATTAAAGTCAGCAGATGATATATATAAATATGACTTATTCTTCTGATAAAGTAGAATAAGCTTTATTAAAACTAAGCTTGGGGTGGGAATGTTAAGGAGATGGTTCATATCCGACTCGAAGAACCTTGATAATATTAAAAAGTTCTACCAACTATGGGGTAGGCAGGGATTGTTGGAGCTTAAAAATACACTTGTGGTGTTAAAAATAGGCAGGTGGTTCATAACTGGCATTAAAATATACTTTATTCTGATAAAATGGAATAAACTCTATGGGTGTTAAGCTAGGTTGGTGTCGCTGGTGCTGAAAACAACACATGGGGTAAGAAAGTTGGGAGATGCTTCATATCCGGCTCGAAGGACCATGAAAATATTCGAAGGTATTACACTTTTGGGGTACTTGGGGATTGTTGATGCTTAAAAATACACTTGGGTTGGGTATATGGTTCATATCCGGCTCGAAGGACCATTGAAATATGATTTACTCTTACAAAAAGGAATACATTTTGGAGTAGGTAGGTAATGGAGAAGCTTAAAGCTACATTTGGAGTGAGAAAGTAAGGAGATTGATCATATACGGCTCGAAGGACCATGAAAATAAAGAAGATTATACTTTGAAGCAGATAGGGATTGCTGATGCTTTAAAATACACTTGGAGTGGATATTTGGTTCATATACGGCTCTAAGGATCATGATAATATATCTTATTCTAATAAAGTAGAATATATCATGGACTAGTTAGGTGTTGGAGGGGCTTAAAGCGACACTCTTAGGGTGGAAAAGTTAGAAGAATGTTCACAACCGGCTCGAAGTGACTAGGAAATCTACTTGAATGAGCTTTACAGTGGATAGGGATTGCAGGTGCTCAAACATACACTTGGAAACGACAGATGGAAACGAGTTTGAAGAGGAGATAAGAAGCATTATCCTTGCTTCGCTCGTCTGGCTGAAGAGATCGTTTCAGTTTTGAAAGGAAGCCTGATTCTCTCAATTCCAAAATCCTTTAACAAATAAAAACCGCATAAATAAGTTTTTGACTTCTGCGGCGCGGCGGCAACTTAAAATTACTTCCATTTCCACAACAATTAAAATACTGATTAAATAAATGTACCAAAATAAAAAATATAAAAAAAAAACCGTCGCTCTGCAGGAGCCATATAATTTAATTAACAATATCGGGCGAGTAAAAAATGAATGTTAAATGTGAAAACGATGAGCCAGACGTAAACAATATTAAACAGACAACAATAAAAGCGAAATTAAGTTATGACAACAGCAACAATCAAGGGGGGGGGTTGAAAATAAAGTAAACAATTTTGAAGCAAATGCTCAAAATGCAGCAAAATGGATGGACAGGACAGGACGGGACCGGCAGCATGCATTATTATTATTATATGCCAGGATATGCCCGCCACCACCCGAGAGAAGAGAAAGCACAGGCAATGGGAGATAAATATCAGCGATTAATTTGAAATTTATTGCTTGCATTTAATAATTTATTAGTGCGAGCGTCAGAGAGAGACACAACCATTTCTTGCCACACACCGCATTGTTCCGCCCAGCGAGCAAAATGTTAATCGCCTCATTCGACCTCTACCGCTCGCTGCCTCCTGGCCTTTGGCCTCTCATGGCGCACCGTAAAGACTTGAACATGGGGACAGGGGGCGGGAGTGGTTGGGTAGGGGGAAGGGGAAGGGGGAGAAACAATTGCATTTAAATTGCATGCATCGTTGTTTGACTTTCGGGGCTATTTGTGTGCAAGTTTTCGCAGCGATGGCCCATAAATAAAATGCAAACAACTCAATTTGCGATGCTTGTGTGTGTGTGTGTGTATGAGACAGAGAGAGAGAGAGAGACAGACACTGGAAGTGGTTAAACGGGGGCGAGGTATATAGGCGGGGGGATGACAGGCTGAAACAACCTGTGCATATTTTAAAGTCAAGCTTAATGTTTAATGGGCTCTTAGCCTGAGGTTGTGCAATGAAGGTCAAAGTATTAAAAAATAATATGGCAACAACAATTTAAGAGACTGCAAAAGTGACTGGAGAAATGATGCTGCATTTAATATATATATATAGGGTATACTTAAGTCGTGCAACAGGCATAAATCTCAGAGACATCTCCTTTTGCAAGTCGTTTAAGGACTCCTACAATTTGTGAGAATTAGACAGTAAATAGCCGAGCTATAAAAATATCATCTGCAATCATTAATATACTGCGTCTGCTAACAAAATCGTAGCCTACCTTTCGGGGTTTCATCAAACTTTCTGTTTAATGGACTTCAACTCGGAAAAAAATATATAATGGGGTTTCGTTTCATAGGTTTTAGGGTGTATTTACTTATTATCTGAGCATATTTTATCAATCGAAGGGAAAGGATCTGACTTATGTAGAGGTGAAGGGAGTAATATCTAAAAAAAATTCAAATGGGGTATCGTCATATGGGTTTCTATACCCTCTGATTGGATTTTTGATAATATTTGTTCGATCAGTGGCAAGGGTGCTGACTTATGGAAGGGGAGGTGTGGTAAAAATAATCAAAATGTCATATGGGGTATCGTTTCATAGGTTTTTGGGAGCTCTGAAATCATTTCTGACAATATTTTTTCAATCAGGGGGGAATGGGTTGACTTAGGGAGAGGTGGTGAGGGGTAGAAGTTACAAAAAATCAAATGGGGTATCGTTTTATAGGTATTTGTGCCCTCTGATTTGATTTTGGATAATATTTTTTCGATCAGTGGAAAAGGGGCTGACTTATGGAGGGGGAGGTGTGGTAAAATTAATCAAAATGTCATATGGGGTATCGTTTCATAGGACTATGGGTGCTCTGCAATCATTTCTGACAATATATTTTCAATCAAGGGAGAGATTTCTGGCTGAGGGAGGGGAGGTAAGGGGTAGAACCTTAAAAATCAAATGGGGTATGGTTTTATAGGTTTTCCGGTGCTCTAATTTCATTTTTGGTAATATTTTTCCGCTCAAAAGTTGAATTAGTGACCCAAGGAAGAAAAGGAAAGGGGTTTTCGTACAATTTCTCATCAAAAAAAGTAGCATAGGGGGTACTCCAGAAGCAAGTCCGTTTTGGAAATTGTTTGGTACACAATAGTCTCATGTAAAGCCCAGCACTTACCACAGTTTTGATCAAATCGCTCAATTTTTAGTTGCAGCTTTCAAAAAAAGTGAAAAATGTACCTAAATAATCTCATTTATAAGGAAAACTCAAAAATTTGCCTCCTTACAGTTGCTCAACTTTGGAACAACGTTCATAGAACCTTCTAAAGTATAAATTTCCGAGCTCAGGGGTTGAAAACAAGTCAGGTTATAAAGCTATCTCAAATGAACTTTTGTGTGGATTATAACAAACTATCTTTTCCATTTTTAAACACTCAGAAACTTCCATAAGTGGAATAATTAATATATAACAATAATACCCCTTACTTTAACATCAAGCACAGCCCTCGCACTACAACAAACTTAAGCCTTTTTACTGCACTCATTCAAAGCTGGGTACCTTAACCAACCTCAACCCTTTTCTTAATCCCCCCGCTAAATCCACCAAAATGTTCACTTAAAAACTCACCTAAATTACTTGGGTTGCTCGCTTCCCCCCTCCACCAAAACAAATCTCTCTTCATCAGTTTGCTAATCTTGGCTAATTATTGAAACGCAGCTGCAAGATTTCACTTCTGTCAGTTGCCTCTGCTCCCCCGCCTTTCGCTTTTCACAACCCAAAGTCCTGACCAACTCTTTCTGTTTTTTTTGTTTTGCCCACCATTTCCATAGATTTAAACAAAACTTTTTAATTAAAAACTTTTTTTCCGGCACTTCACTTCGTTTTGTGTTGCGTTTTTGTGATTTTTCTCCGTTTTTGTTGGTATTTATTTTTTATGCGTCTTTTGGCTGGCGTTTGTCTGACGTTGTTACTCCCAAATGCCTTTGGGGGGGGTTAGCCACAAAAAAACAGCAGCAACTGCGGCGGCAACAATTAAAAGTGCGCCACTGAGCGCCACTTGTGGGTAGGTGGGGGCGTGGGGGCGTGGCTACAACATCAGCACTTAATGTCACATTTCATTAGGCGCACAAAAAGAAGCATCCAATGGGAATACTGGGACACAACAAATGCTTGAAAGTGTTTTTTGTGGCTAATAAAGAAAATGTGTAGCATACCTTGTGGCTGGAGAATGGAATGCACAGAGGATTGAGAGACAGAGACAGAGACAGAGAGAGAGAGAGTGTGCTAGAAAAAGGGCAGGCAAATTTCAACAGAAAGCAAAAGGAAGTTGATGGAATCGAAGGAAGTCAATGCAAAATCTTGAAGCTCGTTTGTATTCCTTTTCGAACCGTGTATTTCCCCGTTTTTACAATGCATTTAAGTCGAGTTCTGCAGGTAATTGTAATAGAAACAAGTTAAGTCATCCTTTTTAGTTTGATTTGCAGCATCAATTACTAAATATTATTGTAATTACACAATTTTTATAATATTAAAACGAAATTGTGTGATACATTGTTTATAAGTATTGAGAAAATCCTTATAAAAGCCCTCTAAAGTATGCTACCTTTTTGTTTAAGTTAATTTTTGACTTGAAGCAGATAATTCATGGCCAGCTAACGCTGTCTCGAGCAAAATTCGCTCTTTACATGAGCTCAGGCTAAATTTCATAAACATAGCATACTTTTTTGGGTATTTATTATTATTTGTATTTTTTCTACATGTCCTTTATATGAAAAATACTTAAATTTGTATAATAAATTAAGAGAAATCCCAAAACTGCTAAAAGTTTATTAACCATGTATTTTCTTAAGTTTTTGTACACTTAGACACAGCAGCTAGCACAATCTAGTGCAAAAAGCAACAACTTTCTTTCCTGAATAGAGAAAAGGGAGGGTCCTTGCTAAATGACACATTTGTACTAGATATTGTTATAATAATCGAACTTCTTTTGATACAAAAATATCATATAAATGTTAAATTGATCTTATTATGTCATCCAATGGAGCTGAGAATCGTGAAAAGGTTACTATAACATTAAAGAAAGATATGTTAAGAATAATATGGTAGAAGTGATTGAAAAAACAGATTGTTTTGATCTAAATAAGAACCTCTGCTTAGCAGTTATCCCTTCTGAATCAAGGAAACGTTTCCAAACACACACAAAAGTAAGCCTTCACTGTTCTTCAACTAAGCCAAGTATCTTTTCCATCATTTATCATTCCGGTTTTCCCCCCATCCCCCCTCCAGAAATGCAAAATTAAATTACTCACTAATTACGCATAAATCCATCAGAATTAACCACAATTAACTAAAAACTTTGTTGCCACAAAATTGGGATTTTTTTCTGTCCCCCTCTTTCTCGCTCTCTCCCTCTCGCTTGTTTTGTCCTTCCACAGAAACTTCTATTCTGGCTCTGACTCGCTTCATTTCAATTATTCAATTTTACACCTTGTGGCATTTCACACCGAGGCACAACGAAGTTGACGACGACAAAAAAAGAGAAAAAAAAAAGACATGCCAAGAAATTCTAGAGAATTTGGCAGAGAGTCTCGTGCTGCTACGCATTAATCGCCCAGGATGCCGAAGGACCAAGTTTTTGCCACTTTGGAATTCAGTTGTGCAAAAGTACGCGTAATGCGAAACAGCAGAAAGAAAGCGGGAAAGCAGTTGAGCAGCTGGAATTTACAGCTAAACGGGCTCTCTAAATGAAAAATCGCAAAATCCTTAAGGAAAATGAAGGAAAAAGGGGGTGGGTGGGGCGAAAAACTATGTGCGCCGCTGTTGCTTGTGGGCAGCTCGTAATGACAATTGGAATTTCGGAGCGATGAGTTACAAAGCAAAGCAAAAAAAAAAAACACAAAATGAAAGGAGAGCAGTGTTTTAATTTTAGCATTTACCATTTGTTATTAAAGAGAAACCTGTTTTCATGATATGACAGATATTTTTTTCTTAAGATTCTTATGTTATGCGAAGTTACAAAAGTGACAACAGCTGTCGAGCTGAACAAAACTGTACACTGCACGGTCGCCACATGATTTTTAAATGGGATATCAGTACAGCATTTTAAACAGATCATAACTTCTGCTACTCTTTTTGAAGAATAGACTTATAATCATTTAAAAAAGCCTAAATATAAAGGAGAAAGGATCTTAGAAATCTGTTTTCTCCAAAAATGCACCGAAACTACTTAGACTCCTTAAACCGCTGACGATAACTCATATTAAACAATGTGTGAAGAACCGAAGGTGTTAGAAGCTGTAAAATTGTACAGAAATTAAACCAAATTTGAAATATAGCAACTATTATAGGTTCTGCATGTTAAAGAATAGACTTATTATCACTAAATTGACTCCTTAAACTGCCCTCTGTAAGTCTTCTTAAATGATTTGTGAAGATGCGGTAGTGCCAGAAAGAAGTTCACACCCCACGGTCGCCAGAACTGTAAAAACTCACCAGATCTATGTCTAAATTTATATATAAGAATACGAAAGTGCCAAAAAGCCGTAAAGCTGAATACAGTTTATGATGCACTATGTCTACATCTATATGTGAGAGTCTGAAAGTGTCAAAAAGCTTTAAAGCTTAATACAGTTCATGATGCACGGTCGCCAAGTGTTCTAAAAATGGGCTACTAGAATAGCATTAGCCCAGATTTTAGTTCTAGCGACTATTTTCTGTACTGAATGTTGAAGAATAGTCCTATTATGCTTTAATTGACTCATTAAACTGCCCTCTCTAGGTCTTCTTAAATGATTTGTGAAGATTCGAAAGTGATAGAAGCTGTAAAGCTGAAAAAAGTTTACACTGCACGGTCGCCAAATTTGCAGGATCTATCAAACCGCCCTAGTTAATTTGTCTTAAAAGATATGTGAATACCTGAAGGAGCTAGAAGCTGGTAAAACTTAAAAAGGTCATACTGCACGGTCGCCACATGTTCTTAAAAAAAGCTTTAAGGGTAGTATAGCGTTTAACCCAGTATGCGGACTTATTAAACCGCCCTCGCAAATTAGTTTTAAACCATATGTGAATATGCAAAGGAGATAGAAGGAAAAACTAGAAAAAGGTCACACCGCAAGGTCGCCACATGTCCTTAAAAAAAGCTTTAAGGGTAGTACAGCGTTTAACTCAGTATGTTGACTCATCAAGCCGCACTCGCCAATTTGATTGAAACAATATGTGAATATCCAAAGGAGCTAGAAGCTGAAAAAAACTAGAAAAAGGTCACACCGCACGGTCGCCACATGTTCTGCCACTTTATTGACCCATCAAACCGCCCTCGCCAATTTGCCACATTTGTTTTTCGTGTAAATGTCTTTATTTTCGTTAGGAAAGTGTATTTATATTTAACTTGTGGCATCGAGCCAAGATATTTGACTTGAAATAGTATTGCCGAGAACTATAATTTGACACGAATTTGTTTAAACGTATTTTGTGTGTGTGCGTGTGAGGGTGTGTGTGTGTTTGTTGTCTGTACGCAAATGTTTATGAAAATTGACAGACCAACCGCAAACGTACAAATTGCAAATGTAAGCATTTTGTAATTGAATTTTACAGCCCCGACAACGGAATGGAAAATTTAAATTTTTCGTTACGGTTCGCGAGTAAAATTAACTCATTATAAAATTAATTAAACAATTGGCGGAAATTGCACTTAAATAAGCGGCGCCGCCAAAGGCAAAAATGGATGCGGCAGGAGGGGCAGGCGCACAGGGAATATGTTTGCAATCAGTTTTCAAATCGCCTGCAAACACAAAACAAAAGATAGGCCAGCGATGGGGGAGGGGGGTGGAGGGGGATGGGGAATGGGATTAAAAACAATAATAAAATCAATTTGTAATAAACCACAAGAGACGCACTACTACGTAGGAGGCCCAAAGAGAGCAAGAGAGAGAGAGAGAGAGAGAGAGAAGGCAGGGGGTCAGTGTTGTGTTGTGGCCAAAGCAGCAACCGCAGAAGAGCTTTAAATTGTTGCATACTTTTCTGCGTTAACGAATATTACATGCAGGCTAATGCCAAAAGCCCTTTAAGTGACAATTAAATTGTTAAAATATTTATGGAAAATGTATTTGTTGTACACTTTTCATCCCTGCTATTTCTACTTTAAACATTTGAAACATTCAAGAGACAAACTAAATGCATAAAATGCAATTGTTGCCACCGTTGAAAAACATGCACTGGCTGTTGCTGGTCCAAAGCCGAGCAAAAAAAGACGACAAAGAATGTTGACAAACTCTGTTTTGTTATATTTTATTTTTTAAACAACTCTAAGGAAGAAAAAAAAAAGTGGCAAGCACAAAGTCGTTGACATAGACATAAAGCTGACTCCTTACACAACATACGCGCAAACACACACACACACACACACACATAACTCCTGGGAAAACTTTGTACACAAACGTGACAGCAAAGCACAAAAAAAAAGAAAATATACAGAGAGAAAATTTATGAAATTATATGAAAATGCGCGTCGCTCGATTGTCTGCTGCCCTGGCACCTGGCGCACATGTGGGCAGAGGGGCAGGGGGGAACAAAGCTTCTCATTTCAAGCACACTTAAGTCACACACTTACGCTTGTCGCGCTACCACACTCACACACACACACACACCCATGTGTGTCTGCCTGCTTGTATATATACCTTTGTCTATAATTTTCATTTTGTCAGCGCATTTTGTAACTTAATTAGCATTTTTATAAATTGCTTTTTTTCAGCCCTTCTCATTGCCGCAGGCTGTCAAAAAAGTGTCAACATTATTTTGGTTTGTTGTTGTTTTTGTTGCTTTTAATTAAGTGAAAATTAATAAGAGACAACAACAAAAAAGTATAAGGAATACGCTGAGATTCTGAGGACGTTTAAATACACTTACGAAAATTTCTTTCTAAGTATTAAAATCCCTTTGAATTAGGGGAAAAAAAAACAGTTCTGCGGCGTCCCTTCGAACATGCTGAACCGCACCGAAAAGACCCAAATCAGAACGGTTCAAATGGGTTCCGCTCACTGTCAAGTTTAGGGCTTACCAATTTTGGGAATTTTAATAGCTCCTCAATGACTTATATAAGTCCTTTTCGTGGCCGGATTTATATGTAGCTTCAAACTATTTCAGAGCTTGTGATCCCTTTGTAATTGGCTACAAAATTCCTTATATGCCTGCCATTAGTTAAACTTTCTACTTTAGAAGTTGCACAAGAGAAAGAGAAGAATCCGAACGACAAAGTTTGAGAAGCTTTTGTGGGGCTAATTACTTCACAGCTGGTGCCAATAGCTAATTAAGGTGACCGGTTGAACCTGTCTCCTGTAGCTGTGTCTTCATACATTGGGCTTTACTCAAAGGAACAGTCATGTGCCGAGGTGGGATCAAACCCACGACCTCTCCGACAGCTGGCACACACACTACCAGCTGCAACACACCCATATACATACTACTTTGCTTACCCCTGTACACTGTGAAAAAAAGGATTCTTTGACAAACCACCCTGTTCATAGTTCCATTTCCACAAATATATTGTGATCTTAAAACGGTTTTTGGACTTGAGATCTGATCTACAAATCAGGCCTGTACAAGTTTAGTATTTTAGGGATTAGCTAGACCCCTAAGAGTTTGAAAAACTGGTGCCTAATACCTTCATAAACAGAATTAATACTTTATAATGTGTTCGAGTCCAACGAACCCAACTATATCTCACATCAAATGGTATAGGACATCTATATACATAGCTTTAAAAACTTTCTCACCTTCAAAAGTTTAAAACAATAAACTTTGTTAACACATTTCTGAGTTTTAGACCTAAGAACGGTCTTGAAGAGCTAAGATACGGTGAAATTAAGTGCCATACTTAAACATAAGGAAGTTTTTCACATCATTTTGAACTTTAAAAGAGGGAAAATCATGTCTTTCTGAGCAGATTTCAAGGCAGGTCGCAACAATGTACTCAAGAAAGAGCTGTACAAGTTTAGAACAGGGTGATATTGAAGGCAACTCAAGCACAGAAATGAGTTTTAAGACGTTTGACTTACTGCCTCACCTTATAAAGTTTCTGAAAAGTACCTTTAAGCACATATTTAAGGGCAAATCGGGGCTTTATACTAAAGAACGGGTTTAAGGCTTAAGACTTGACAAAACTAAGGACGATGCTTGAACAGAAATAGTAACTATTTTTCAAGCTTTTCATACTTCGAAAACTAATAACTTTCCAAACCGTAGTAAGCAAAATTAGGGTCAGTATCATTAAGTGTTAAGATGGGGCTATATTAAGAGCGATTCTGGAGTAGAAATAAGTTTTTGAGAGTTTTTTTTAACTTTCTGCTTAGGTTCATGAAAACTTAATGGGCTTTAAGAGTTGATATTTGACAAAATTTTGACCGAATCCAGTACATAAAGTGTTTTTTTTTTTTTTTTTTTTGCTTTGGAAGTTGTACCTCCGAAAATTTGGAAAAAAAATCAAATCGGGATTTTCTGAGAATATGAAAAGGTTCCTTCATTAAATATAAGTATACTAAATAGACCAGTGAGCCACTGAACCGAACCGTAACCGCGGTTCAGTGGGTCCCAACTGCTACTTTACAACTCTGAGAGCCGGTGAACCCATAGAGTTCCTAATTCCGTTTGGTTTGGACTTTATTTGTGGAAAGTGAACATGTTTTTGCACTGCTTCTCAACTTGAGGCTGGTGAACATGTCTTAACAGCGCACACACACACACACACACACACACACATAGAAAACTCACACACACTGGTCTTTCAACTTGTCTTGCAATTTTGTTTTCTGCTATGTTTCGGGTTAGGGGCGAATGATGGGGCGTTGCATCCTGACACTTGTCCGTCCTGTTTACTGTGTTTTGCTGTTGCTGATGTTGCCTGCCATTGCATAAATGCCTTTTAAGTCGGTTTAATCTCCTTACATTTCAAGTTGTTTGCTGTTACTGCATAATTAATTAGTGAATCATGGCACAGAGAATAAAAGTGAAGACGATGATAATGACAAAGTTGGAGAGCATTTGAGGAGTGTTGAAAGTGTTGCACAGCCGCCTGTTTACAGCACGCAAACACTCACACACACACACACACACACACACATTCAAGCAGGACAAACTCACGTTTTGCCTTTTTGTTGTCACTCTCTGGCACTTCATTCATCATCATTTCCTACCGCACTTTTAATGAAGCCCAAAAAGGAACTGGAAAGATATTTAAACCCTTCTACAGTTTGATGTCATTTTATAACAGAGGAACGAAATTCAGTTAAATTTTTGTAGAAAATTAATGCAAATCTTTTATCTGAAGATAAATAAGGAAAGAAAATGAAGGAAAATGATGGTATGGAAGATTGTAAAGGCTATTGGAAAACTATTTAATTTACATATGTCAGCTGACCAAACTAACAAATGGAATGACCACCTACTGCGCCACGTTTTACGCTGCAATTCAATTAAAAACATTGCTGCAGCTCTGTCTTCTACCAAAAATGCTGCAATACTGTAGAAAGCTGCGAGTTAACATATGAAATGACCACCTACTGCGCCACATTTTGAGTGCAATTCTATTAAAAACATTGTTTTAGCTCAGTCTTCTACCGAAAATGCTGCAAAACTGTAGAAAGCTTCGAGTTAACATATGAAATGACCGCCTACTGCGCCACGTTTTAAGCTACAATTCAACTAAAAACATTGTTTTAGCTCTATCTTCTACCAGAAATGCTGCAATACTGTAGGAAGTAGGAAGAAAATAATTCTTAAGTCCAGTATTTCGGTAATAGACTGAGTCTGAGTTTGGATATTTCTCTGAATTATACACATACTTTGACCTAATACATTTGTTCATTAAGAAACAACAGTACTTACGATTTGGAAATAGAATAGAAGTCAACGCAGTGGAACTTTACATACCTGCAAATATAAGAGATAAATAGAATGAAAAATTAAAGAAAATTCGATTTAGTTTATACAAATTAGGCAAAACTTAAGCTATTCTACATTTTTCTTAAAATCTAATTTTATTGCTCTCCCCCATTTCTTTTCCAGCATAAACTTAAATTAACAACTTTCCCTCTGTAGGTTTTTCTAATGGCCAACCTCAAGCGTGCACAAATGACAAGGCAGATTATACACTTTCTTGGGCGCTTTTGTCCTTTCCACTGCTCCTGCTCCTGCTGCTGCTACTGCTGCTGTCATCAGCTTCTGCCTTTTGCAGGCAGAGCTTAAGCTGCACTTAAACACAAACTGGGACACAGTCGCTCAGTTGCCCGCATCCTCAGTCGCGGCACTTTAAAATGTAGCAAGAAAATTGGTAATTGCTGCAGGTCACACGCACACACAGACACACAAAAGGACCTCAGAAGCCGCAACAACATCTTTCCCAGAACAATTACAACCCCGGATGCCAGGTTGAGTAGAAATGCTGGCTCATCACAGCTGAGATTGGCAGCTGGCGTGTGTTGGGGTAAAGTGAATTTTGATATTGTCTAGCAGCAGCAGCAGCAGCAGCAGCACTAGTTTTTATTGCCGCTCTTGCCCTGCTCTAGGTGTCAATCACATAAAATTTGATGCAATGCCACGCCTTCGAATCTGAACTGGAACTGTCATAAAACCAAATGGGCAACCCCGAGAAGCAGAGCAAAAAAAAAACTTTTGCCACACAAACACTTTAAAACCCATTTTCCGAGGCCACAAAATGGCAGATTCCCCCCCACCACCCCCACCACGCCTTATTGTCTTAATGTTTCCGTCAGTAAAAAGAAAAGAAAAAAAGAAAGTCAGGGAATTCATGCGAAATTTTCAACTTGGGAGCCACTTAAGCAACCAGAGCAAGCAGAGAGTGTCCGAAACTCTAATTTAGTTTGATGGGCGTGTCACAGACACACAATTTTCACATGTTGCATTTTCCCCATTTTGACCACGCCCCCCCACCAGCCCAAACCAACGAACCAGCACCCACCCGCCCTCCTGCTGCTGGAGTTTTATGTGTTTGTAATTAGTTTTCCAAACTGGCGGAAATGAAATTGCTTGCAATCATTTTTCAAAAAATAGTAAATGGTATATTTTGTAATTTGAAATTAGCGCCAAGCCAACAGAGATAATAATAAACAACAGCAGGCGATCCGCCCCTTGCCGGCTTTGGCCCCTGGCCCCTGGCCCCTGCTTGGTTGGCAATTTACAAAATGTGCGTTAAGCTCACTTTTTGCTGAAGCAAGAAAATTTTAATGAATTTTTTGGGTTGGGGAGGGGAGTAGACGAGTTGGTGACTGGGTACTGCTGGGGTGGGGGACTCAGGCAGATTTGTACAACTTGGCCAGCAGAAAGTGTTGCCTACTTATTTGAGAACGGTTAAGAAGGAAATTAAGTGTTGCAGCAGGCTAAATGAGGTAAGGATTTTCGTTTTTCTGGGCTGAGCGAAAAAAAAGAAAGCTTGCAATTTATGCAAAATATGTTTTGGGTGAAGAATCTTTCGAGATGTGAAGATGGTTGATAAAATGGTTTAATTTGTGTATATTTTAAAAGAAATTGAGGATTCTTATGACAGAATTTACATACATTTCTACAAATTCCGGCTCGAAGCATCGGAACGCTTAGTTTTAACAATTTTCTTGGCCTATTCTTTAACAAACAAGTAAAACAGTCGTACTAGATCAACTGTAAGACACTTTGGTATAACAAAAGTGTATGCACAGCATCAGTTTTGATGCTGCAGCGTCTTTTTTCATACTTTTGCTCATAACTTGACTCCCGTTCATCCCAACTTTACCAGTCCTTTGGAGAATCGGTAAATAATTTTGATTTCTACATAAGTTCAGAAGGTACGAACTTTCTAGCTCTAAAACTGTAAAAGATATGGCGTTTTTGCCAATTTAAGGGGGCGTGGCAAAATATGAAAGCAAACTGGAAAAGCGTGCAAGTATAAGAAGCATATGTCCCATACATATCAAACCTCTAACTCCTAAAATCTCTGCTATCTGTTAGCTCATATTGACAGCTAGAAGGTCCTGGCTATATTAACTAGGCTGTTGATGCTGATCAAGAATATATATGTTTTATATAGTCGAAAATGATTACTTCTGGAAAAACATTATATAGTCTGTTTATAATTTTTGTAATTTTTATCATTTTCGGTGCATCCGACTCGAAGGATCAATATCAATAAACTTTAAACATTTTGTCGCTTTGAGTATACGGCTTAAAGGACCAAAATCCACTTTGAAATGCTGATGTCTTAATAGTTTTTGGCGAATTCTTAACATTAAAGGATCTAAATACATTTCTATTGTACAAATTTATGTAAATCCGGCTCGAAGGACCAAAATCCATATTACAATGCCGAACTTTAATAACTTTATTGCAAATTTCTTACCATCAAATTTATGTAAGCTACTTAAAAGCATGTAAATTGATGTGCTAGGGTCGCTAGGTATACTTCCATCGAAAAAAAAAACCCCACAGCGCCCTTCTATTCAGAAGACTCTGCTTTTTCTGCAGGTTGCTTAACGTGTTAGCTCTTTAATGCAGGTTATATAGTCTATTCCAGTCCATAATATTAAGAAAAAGTTGAATCTCTTTCAATGTGAGAGCTGGTTTGCTCCATGCGAGTACACATTGCTCCCGTAAAGTTAAGTATAGTTAAATTTTGAGTGAAGATGTTTTATTTTACTAAACATATTTGCATGTTCTTTTTCTTAAAGTGAGTTAACTCACTTAAATTGCTAGTTTTTGAACTAGTTACCTAACAAATAACTGAACAAGTCAATAAAAAACTTACTGAACATCTCCATAAGCAATAGGGACTGAACAAAAGAGAAGAATTGAAGAAGAATATGTTCACTAAGGGAACTCAAGGATAACACAAACTGTAGGGAGTTTGGGTATATCATGGCAATTCTGGCTTGGAAAATAGTTTAGATCGTAATTATTGGCCTGTGAAGTAGTTAAACTTCTGGAGAATCAGGTCAAATTGTCTGTAGTTGTAATTTTTGGCCATATCTACCAGCTGCATCTATTGTTGTCTGTAGCATTTGCACATATCCGGCTCGAAGGACCAAAATCAATGAGTATATACACAATATACAACTTTCCATTCATAACTACCTCCTTGTTCTTTCACAGTATTCCAAAAAACCAAGCAAAAGTGGCTGACTTAAGTATAAGAAGTCGCTTTTAACACTGAAACCGCTAATCAAGCTTATAAACAAGTTAAAGCTATACCAAAAGTCTATACTTTCAATCGCGTTGATTCACCTTGTTATTCATTTTATAAAAGGAAAAACTCATTATGGCTGATAATCTGCCATGGAATTGACATCACCTCCCTCCCTACCCTATATCAATTCCCTTGGCTGGCATATGCCTGGTTCTATTTACTTTGCCTGCTAACATTATCATCATCATTAAATGTCATTATGTAAATAAAAACCAAACAACAAGGAAAATGGAAAATGCTGCTGATTTGGCCAAACTTTTCAATGGAATTACATGGGAAAAAGAAGAAGAAAAGAGAAGCACTGAAAAGAAGCTAAAAACTCTTAAGCCCAGTTGCCCCGACAACGTGTGGAGCCTAATAAACTTGGGCATGCTCCATAAATATGCGTCGACAATTCCCTTAGGCACAGAGACGGGATAAAGCGTGAAGTTTGCCAAAGACTCACACACTCGCACTCGCACACACACACAAAAACAAAGGCCAAGTAAATACGAAATTAGAATCAGGCTTTGGTGACACTTTTTCTTTGCTGCCGCTGCCTCTTAAATGCCTCGCTGCGCGCAATGAATTTGTTATGAATTTATATTCTCCACAGGAGCAGGAGAACTTGGCAGGCAAATGAAAGTAATAAGTTCCATGTGGCTGCATCCTCCTCCCAGCAGGAAGTAGGCGGTAGACAAACGTGCGACAAACGACAATGATTACGCTTTGAGTAAGACAACAGGCAGGGGGGCTGGGCAGACATTCCTGTTTCCCACCCAGGTTAACTCCAATTTGGAAGGCACATAATGCCCGAGACAATGCTGACAATGTCGTTTGGCCCGCGCTAAGGGCGCGAGAGAACATTTCTATTTGGCATTGCTTTCGTTTTCAATTTGGCTGCCATCGCATCATCTTCAACGCCAACGGCAAAACTGGCCAACAAAAATGGCTGAGCGTCGGCGGCGGGGTGGGTCGGAAAACAATAAATATTAAAATAAAATTTGTTATGGGAGACAAAACTGACAGACATTGTTGGTTAAATGCTTTAAACGGGCAGAAGGATATTTGTACTTGTAATTTGCATGTTGCTAGATGCTTAGGGAGTGAGTTTTAAAGATTTAAGCTCTCACGTTGGGCGCCAAATTTAAAGTGAAACATGTTAATACAATTTCTGGTTGAGTTTAAGAAGTAGGAAGCTTCTCTTAAGCTTAGTAATAAGTGAAACACTACAATTCAACGTATTTTTTCACTTTTATACTAATGTAAGGTTTCGATATTTTCTGTATTTAAAGTACATGTTGGTGTAGCTTAAGCTTAAAAGGCATTTTATTAGATACTATAGCAGAGAAAAAGGCCTTAAGTCTTTCTATAGTCTCTCTAGTAACATTTTGTACCTCACGTAGCGCACCATGATATACTAGCTACAACTTTAGAAGCTAATAGCTCGATTTTAAATGTTTGAAATCATTTTCAGAAATCATTTCAAACTTTGGACTGCCAAATAATGTGACAATTATAAGATTTTTGGGTCTTATGACTACATATTCTCAAGAATTTTCTTCCACTCGAATTTCTTCTTTCACTTCACATATAACGCCTTCCGAGTGTGGTTCGAACTTAAATTCTTTAAACTAAATAAGCCAGAGCATTCTGGGAAACCCCTGAAGCTATTTTAAAGCCATTTAGAGCTTCACGTTGGGCGCCAAGTTTTAAAATAAAGTGTTTAATAGCTGGCAAACTAAATTTATGTGAAGAGTAACCATTAGGGTGATCTTCTATAGCATTTATTGTGGTAAGTCTCCATGTTGGAAGCCAAAAAATGATTAAACTACTTGTACAAGTCAATCAAAACAATGAAAGCCTAATTTAAGGCGCCTTTTTAATGAAAAATATCATATATTAAATGAACTATTCCAGTTTGAGTCACTCATCTGATGTTTCAAAGAATACAAAACCAATATTTACCTACCCTTCCCCACCGAATTCTCATTTACACTTGCACACAAAACCCCAGCGCTGCCCCGCCCATTCAATTAGAGTCCATGACAGACACGCCAAATACACAGACAGTTACATCTATCTACGCTACTCCAGCATTACCACTTGCTGTTTATAATTTTATCAACTTGTATAAATATGACAAATCGCTTTATGACTTCTCACGCAGCTGGAGAGAGAAGAATGTGCACGGGAGGGACACAGATACGAGGCGAGCACGCCTCAGGCAACAGCAGCAGCCACAACAAGCATAACTAAAATCATCAAGAAAAATGTTTTGCACTAAATCAGCAAGCAGCAGCAGAACCGACGCCCAAGTTGAAAGGTTGTCCCGTATCAGGGGTGCAAAAAAAAAAAAAAAAAAGAAGAAGGAAATGAAAACCGCAGGCAGCAAACGACAAGGAGCGCGACGACGACGACAATCTCCGAGGCTGAGGCCAAGTTATGGTCCGCCCTTCTTTTTTTTTTGTAACGTGCAGCTTATGCGCTTTTCCGCCTCACGCGCTTTTCCGACAGCTGCAACGAATGTTGATGTTATCGAAGAGTCCATGTTTTTATTCGTGAGCTTCTTTCCACTCGCAAGTAATTTGCATAATTATGTTTCTTTCTTTCCTTACGCTGCTGCCTTGTTAAATTGAGCATTAAATACGCTGCTTAAATATTTGAGACCAACTTAATTAGTGGCGGGTGGTAAAAAAAAAAAAAGAAAACAGAAAGCTCAGAATAATTGCCTCGCATATCAGAAAGGTAGTTGCTAATATGGCAGAATGCAAGCAGAAATTTCTTTGAAAATCAGCTTAGCAAGTAAAGTTTTGCACAAAATAAAGACATAAAGTTGGGGAAATTGTTTGCAAATGTTTAATATGGTTTTCAGAATAAAAGGAAAAGGAAATAAAAGGAATGTTTTCTTAATCACAGGCCTATTAAAATCTAGGTGGGGCGACCACCTTTTTGAGTTTTAAGTCAAGGTACAACTCTATAGCTGAATTCATGCGCTCAATCACGGTCGCCAGCTTTGTAAAATCTAGAAATGTCTCAATACAAAGTAATTCCTTTGACTAAAATAACTAAATAAGTACACAACTTACTTCTAAAATCATTACAAGAAAGATTTGAGTTATATTGAACTACATTAGGTCCAAAATAAGGGACCTTTTTGACTGATCGTCAATTTCCTTGTATTTCCAAATATAAAAAAGGACAATCCTGGAGTTAAGTACACAACGCTCATCTCTGATCATCTTAAGGAAGCGCTTGGAAATGTTAAAATGCATTAAGTGCGATTTGAAGCTCTTTTTGAGTGGAAGCACGGTCGCCACATTGGGCAAATTTATGAAGTACAGCTATCCAACTGCTACTTTCGTGTTTTGGCAATATTGAAAGGAATAAGGTAGCTGAATAAGTAGGCAAAGCTCATCTGTGCTCACTTCAAAGAAGTGTTGGGTCACATTGAACTGCATTAAGTGTGAAATTTAGGTCCTTTTTAGCTGGAATCACGGTCGCCACATTGGGCAAATTTAAGTAATTTATATATCAAAGTAACAATAGTGGAGTTTAAGTTCATAAATTGGTTTTATTAGCAGATAACTCACATCTGTGACCATTTTAAAGAAGTATTTAATATCAGTTTCATCTAATCTAAACTGAATGGCTCCAAAAGGTGATAATCTTGAAAATAAATTGATTTTCTTGGCCATAAAATAACATTTTTTCATATATATTGTGCCCTACAATCCCTCTGGCCCGCCTGCTTCCTACTCAATTGCCCCCGGTTTGTCTTTTATGTAACATCTTGTTTTGTTTGCTTTCTCTTCCGAAAACAGCCCGCCCCTCTGCATTGGGTATGCTACATAATTTTGTCACTAATCCGGGGCAATAAGATTGTTTAATTTTGCGCTAAACTTAACGCTTTCTTTGCTCTTTTCTTTGTGCCGCCCTCCCCCTCCCATCCTACTCATTTGGTGTTATTGTGCTGGCGTGGCTTGTTTTTGTTTGCCCACTCAGGCCCATTCCTGTTCACCTTCATCTCCTGGGCTTTCTGCAAAGCTATGCAAATTGAGGCACACACAGAGACAGAGACACAGAGGCAGACACACACCTGGCTCAGGACCAGAACCCAAAAAGGGAAACGAAGTCGAGAAGGTCTCATGTGCATTGGCATACATTACCCTCTAGTAAATGTTACAATCTAGCCCATCTACTCCACCCCCCCGCTTCGTCGCAGTGCTTTATTTGCACAAAAGCGCGCGCCAGGACACAAGGAGACTCTTCGTCTTCTGCTTGCCTCATTTCGTTTGATTTTGCTGGTGCTGCTGCTGCTGTTGCTGCTACTTTTTATAGATTGCTGCCTCCTCTTTTGCCTTTTTGTGTGATAATAAATTTGCTTTGGTCTAAGGCAACAACACTGGGGGATTGCTGCAGCAGCAGGAGTAGGCCCTTGCCTTTGCCTTGCCTTCGCCTTTCTTTCTGGTATTTTTATGCAAACAATGCTCGAGTGTATGCAAATATTTGAGTTTTAAGTGTGTTTTCCCCACACACACACACACACACACATGGCAGGACGAAAGCAAAATTAAAAACCGACACAAATGAAGCAAAAAAGAAATCCACAAGGAGCCAGTCTCTGGAGGGGACTCTGCCCACACACGCACACTTGTTCATTTTGTTTCAATAAATGTGAAAATTATTAAATTAAGTGACTGCCTGCCTCCCTGGCACAGTCAAACATATGAAGCAAAAGTGGTTTTATGTTTATAAGCAAATAAATTACTGTGTAAATAGGTTAAATTCTCTCGCATGAGCTTAGGAAATGTACGCCGAAGGGCCTAACCCCCACCCCATTCCACACACACACACAGTCACATCTTCGGGGTAGGAGCAGGGAAAAATGGGAAAAGGAAAAGGCAAGGCAACAGTAAGTGTGCGTGCAGAGGTTGTCTTGAGGGACCTGTCTTCTAAATTCTGGCAAAGTGTCGTGGCATTTAATGTGACAATTAAATTTCATTTAAAATGCACAAAGACGTCGGCCTCCTTGGGAGAACCTTGAGGCATATGTAAGTGAATTTTACGTAAAATTTCAAACGGAAGGAGTGAAAGCAGTGGAAAGAGCTAATCAATAAATGGCTTTAAGTTTCAACGATTTTAAAGTCATTGTTAGTTCTAATTTTCTAAAGAATTCTTTCCTTTTAACTCGATATCAAATCAAATTTCATTTACTCTCTCCCTCTTCGTTCTCATCTTTAATAAACACATTCCTAATCAGAGAATTTTCACGCTTCATGTGTGTCTGCGCTAGTTGGAAGCGAAGCAATAATTGTGGCGAAAAAATGTTGTGGCAATACAGCAAAAGTTATCAAAAATGAAAGGAAAGTAATTAAAAAGTGCGATGAGCAAATAAAAAAATCAAGAAATAAGTGGAAATTAAAACGAAACGAAGTTGCGAGCAAAAAATTTGTCGACGCTTGCCATTAAGCTCCAAGCCGCTGCTGGTGCCGCTGCCGCTGCTGCCGGCTGTCAACGGCCACGATGGAAAGGATTTAAGCCAAAAATAATGATAATAATAATCATAATAATGAGTGAGAGACAGATTGTCACAAGTTGTCATAATGAATGTGCCAAGAGGCGTGATAAGTAGGAGGTGGAGAAAAGTGAATGAATGAGCGAGCAATTCGAGGGGAAAGTGTGGACGGAAATGTTATCAATTTGACCTTAGAAGGTCGAAGGCTTGAAAACAGTTGGAGAAGATCATTTTGAAATGTGTAAAGCCAGTGAAATGGTTGTATAAATAGTTTAAATTCATTTAAAAAGGGTGGATGGAACAACTGGAATGGAAAACTAGTGGAACAAGTGGATTAGAGGACAGGAAGTAAAACATTTTGATCTTAAGAAACTATAGACATGTCTTATTTGAATGTTTATGGCCTAAATAGCAATGGAACGACTGAAATGAAACGATAATGTTTACAGAATAATTCAAATAATTTTGTTACATGCCAATTCGCTGATCAGTCTACTCGTCTACTTGTGGGTTAGAAGAATTATCTTTATTAAAACTTAGAGTTAAAAAAGGTGAGAAACAACTGAAAAGGAACATCAAAATCCAAGTTAATATTAAGAAATCTTCTCAAATCTTATAAAACTGTTCAACATGCCTACGCAAGTCTTAAAAAACAGTGCAAAAACTTTGCAAACATCACTTTCCAATACTAAAACAAATGGAATAGAACACTGAATAGTTATTGCTTGAAATAAATATTATAAAGATGTCGCCAACAGAGATTTTACATTAGAAGCATTAGAATCTTTTAAAAGCGTATCTTAATTGCAGCTTTTTGTCTGTAAACAACTGAAATGGAACGCTTTAGGAGTGGCAAAATGCTTCAAAGAAGTACAAATAGTGATTGACTGCTCTGATGCATTATTACACGTTTATTGCAATGAGACAATGGTAGTGGAACACACTTGAACTACATATATTATATTAAAGAAAATTCTTTGAAAGTTGATTTTAATCATTAAGGAAGTGCTTTATTTTTGTATTTTCAAGGTACAGTAGTGCCAAAACAGCAAGAATAGAAATGGAATTGGGAAATCGGACACTATAATTATAGTAGCATGCCAAATATTTATGATTAAGGTTGTGCCAGGCGTCACTTTGATAGTCTTTCTTCTTATACACGACGGAATTGACACAATAAAAAGTACATAATATGAAAGCAATTGTTTAAACTAGGTTTTATAAGAGTGTAACACTCGGAATGGAACACTTTGAGTTCAAAAACTTCAAGTGAAGACTTGAAAAGTAGATCCCCAAAGCCTCGCCAAAGCTTGCAACGTAATTGAACCATAGAACCATCCACTTTCAAACTCATCTTCATTAATTTATTAAAGACATTTTATTTAAGTCCCACTTAAATTCAGCTGCTGACATTTATACGCTCTCTCCCTCTCTCTATCCCTTTCTCTGTCTGTTCTTTCTCTCCTGCCACACACTTGAAATATTACTCATACGCCGCATAGGCCAAATTGTTTTCAATGAGCAGGTCTTTTCGTTCATCTTCCACCCAGCACTTCAAGCTGTCTGTGTATCTTCCCTCTCTCGCTGTGTGTGTGTGTTTGTGTGTTTTTATGCCGCTCAAGTGTAAGGTAAACAAACACAGACACCAAGGAAAGGTAAGACAAGTCAGAACACATTTCGCCTTCTGGGTGAGCTCTTGAAACTATTATAAATGTTGACAATAATGGCTTTTTAAGCCTATTCCCCCAGCATCGCCTTGCTCTACCTCTTCCTTTTCTTTGACAATAAATGTCATTTAAATGGAATGCCTAATAAGTCACCTTGATGTATGTATGTGTGTGTGTGTAAGGCAGAAGGCAAATTTGAGCAGGAAATCATTTTGTTTGGCACTCATATTTATTAAGTAAGCTGACACTATGATTAGTGAGCCATTTCAATGCACTGCCCAACAAAAAAAAAGCCTGCTTTTAATTGCCAGCCAAAGCTTACAAGCGTATTAAGGAAGCAGAAAATGAGCGAAATCAGGCTCAGGCGCTTTGATCAGACGATGGAAAAGCAAAGCAAAAAAAAAAAAAGCAACTGAGATAGCCAAGTTAATCCATAATCTGTGACAGCATATGCAAATCATGTTTGACAGCGTCAAATGGTAAAATGGGGGGGAAAAAAAGGAGAGGAAAACACACTCATATGATACATGACTTTGCTAGGAGAGATTATAATGCCCGCTGATTGTTTAATCGCTTGGAAAGTGATGGAAAAGTTGGCTATAAGTCGACCCACCATTTTTGCCAGCGCAAGAAAAGTGGGAAGCGGAAAAGCATTCGAGTGAGTGTGCCCTTGGTTTTTTTCTTCTTTTTTTTTGGGTAACAAGTTAACATTTCCATATGCCAGCGAGAGATAATTTGATTAGAGAATGAAGAGTGAAGGAAATAAAAACTTTGAAGAACGTGGGAGGTCAGTTTGACAAGTTTTGCCATTGTCATCTGTCAAATATTGAAGAACAACAGTTGCAATGCTTTAAGTTTTGTTTGACAACCATTCAAAACAGACAACCTCTTGAATTTCTTCTTCGATAACAAAATTAAAGGAATTTTATTAGCTTTTTTCTATTAAGAAACCCTTTGCCTAATCCAAAAGTAGGAAATTTTCAGTAAAATTGGATTATTAAAATAATCCAAAAATAGCTGAGAAGAAAACAATCTTCCATCAAATTCATCAAATGAAAATGAACAATCAAACTACAAGTAAATACAATGATGGGTGCCGCGATTGCTTACACTTGACACAGAATGACAACAAATGAGGAGTTTTGACGACCTTTCGTAACTCTGAATGGAACATGAATCTACCACAGCACACCAGAAACCAATGTACAGTCAAAGCAGTAGACTTCTCTATATAAATGTGCACTATTAACTTCGATTACCTTAAAAAGTGTAGAGCAATCACGGAAACATATCAAATCAAGAGTTATTGGACTAATTTGAACCATAACCGACTTAATTTCATGAAAAAAATGATATTTTTTATTTAATTACGGTCGCCATGTCACAAAAAAACACACAATTTAGCAAGTTTTCGATCCTGAAAAAGACTAGACAATTAGAGGCTTATGTCGAAAGAAAACTTAAATACTTTAATATTTTTTAAGGGATAACAAAATTTTAGAGGCTTCCATTTGACCACGGTCGCCACGTCAAAAATCCATAAATTTGTGGAGATTGAAGAAAAGGCTGTACGATTAATGAAAAGCTACATATTTTCATTTGGGATAGCAAAATCTAAGGATTTTTACTATAGCACGGTCACCATGTCAAAGAATCCTTGCAAATTCAGCACATATATTTCAGCCTGAAGTAAGAAATGATTTGGATTGAATGATGGACGATTTGGATTGGAATGAAAAGGTCAATAATTCGATTCTTAAAAGGAATACAAAAATGTAGTGATATTTCACTGAAGCACGGTCGCCATGTCAAAAAACTCATATATATTACTTATGTATAAAACATACATATACTAGTTTAAAGAAAAGCCTGGACGATAAATTAAAGATATATAAAAAGGCAAATACTATGAATTTGGGAAACCAAAATATAAAGACCATATCACGGTCGCCATGACATTCCTGTTTTTGCCTGAATTATAGGCTCGATAATAAGGCCACTAATGCATAGAAAACCAAAAGTCATTGGCTTATTAAGCTACCCCGCTACCATTTCAAGTATCCAGTTTTCTACCAAAACGAAGCTAACAAAAACACTCCAAAAGCTAACTGCTACAATAGCTTATTGATGCAACACTTGAACAATCAATAAGCCAGCATTTTAAGTAAACTTCTTTCATTTCACAATAGCCTGACTAATGCTTTTCCTGCTGCCCCTTCTACATTCTTCCCTTTGCCCAAGGCGTATCATCAACACTGAGTGATAATAAATATGCGACCATTTTCAAATGGAGGACAACGTGGCGCCAATGTTGATAGCTGCACACACAAACACACACACATAGATAGATAAATAAATGGCGAGGGGTTGGCTGGAAATAGTTATAAACAGTAAAAATGTCTAAAACGTCTGCCAATCCGAAGGGATAAAAATCTCTGGCCCCGCAACAATAACAACAGCAACAACAACAACAAACGGCAGTAAATCATTTTCAGCTGCGAGACGACTAGTTCCATTTGGAATTTTATTGTTGTCGCCAAGTTTTGTCCCCAAACCCTAATACTTTGTGCTGCGGCAGTAAACATACCGAAATGCTTTTTGAATTGTAATTTTTTCTGCTCCTTGCTCCTGCCACCGCCGCCGCTCCTGCTGCTGCTGCTGCTGCTGACGTTTCTCCTCGTTCAGTCTGATAAGCGTGATTGAATTGATTTTCTATTTTTCTACTTTCTATTTTTTTTTTCTGCGCCACTTTGCTGATGGATATCAATTGAAATGCTTAAACAGGCGCTTTGCGCATTTTCAATTCTATTTTTTTTTCTCCCTATATTTGTTGATTTTAGTCAGCAACTTAAATTGTGCTGTCAGAGAGCTTAAGCTTTCAATATTGATTTCGTAGGAAACAAAATTGTTGCTGCCATGTTTCATGTTCGACCCGTCTAGGCCTAGGCCAAGCATAGGCGGAAGTAATCCATTGATTGCACGTCTCAGTCTCAGTCCTTTGGACAGGAAGATGCTTTTTGGGATTCTTGTGACACGTGTTGGGCCATGGATTGAGTATGTCATTGTGTGTGTGTGTGTGTGTGTGTGAGATAAATATTGCATGTTTAGATGGGTCGGTTTGATTAGGTAATTAAATTGGCTGTAGAAATGTATAGAATGGAACATTTGATATTGCATACAACTCTTAGAAGCAATTGAGATGAAAGAGTAAACCAGATTAAGGTGAAGTAAATTTTATAAGTATTAGTTTAACTATGGAACAAGTGGAATGGACCACTGGAGGCTAATAAATTATGCTTTAATAAACTTTAATTTATCTTGTTAATACCTAAAGTTGTGCTAGACGAATTAAAACGTAGGCATAATGCTATGAAATACTCCAAAATATTATATAAACCTTGGAACAGTTCAGTTTACAAAAAATCACTTTAAAATAAAGTAAAATACGAATTATGACAGCCTTGAGTATTATTTAACTCACTAACAGAGTGGAATTCAAGAAAAACTTATCAAAAAGCCAATTTAAAGGTATTGGTACAGTGGAATGAAACACAAAAGTCTCTTCAGCTTAGTATAACACATTTTAAATGTTGTAAAACTAGGAAGAACAAAATAAAAGTAATTAAAAGAATCGGTACGTTGGAATGGAACATTAAATAATACTTAAAAATACAACTTTGATGTTGGAAATTTAACTAGAATGCAGTAAAATTAATCTTTCCCGGTACTTTAACTAAGTGAAACCATGTTAAAACTACCTAAAACAGTGAAAACGTTGAAATGAAACATTATAAAATTATTTCAAACAAACTCACTCATAGATCTAGTTTCTACATTTTCACTTGAGTCGAACCAAAACATTAAATTTAAATAAAAGTGATGGGGTGACCCCGACGTTCCAAAACTGATTCAAAAACTAATTAAAGTTATAATCCTCCCCCTTCTCCCCCATTTCAAATAAGATTTCCGTTTCAACCTCCCATCCGCACTTCAACTAAAAAGTTTCATTTCATTTCCAACTCCCAGTTCAATTTTCTCATAATATGCAAATCAATGTGTATCTCTAAAGCGACAATTTCCCTTGTGTTCCTTTAAACAAAAGGCAAACATTTGGGCAACAAACCATCTATCGATTTCATTGTTGATTAGCATTTTTCAGATTTTCATTAGAATCAAATAATGCCAAAGGTAATTTGAGGCGCCCCCGTGTGTCCCTAAACTATTAAGTAAATTGAATATCTTTCTGGTTCAGCTTTCCATTTTTTTGGTTTTTTTTTCACTTTTTGAGGAAACACAGAAAGTTGTCGGACTGAACTGAACTCCTCCACTTCTAAATTACACTAATGGACACCGAAATGTAACCGAGCAAACTTTTCAGATGAACTGCAAGGCAGGCAGCAAAGTGCAGCTGGAGTGGGCGACTGAGGGACGACACTGGATGAATTCTGGTGGCAGTCATCATCATCAAATGACCAGCAGAGCAGGGCTCACTAAATAGCCAGCGCTTTCCAAGTGTTTGCCACAAAATGTGTGCACAAGCAAACTTTCAACCATAAATTATGGCATTTATTCAAAAGGCAAACCCAAGGACCTGCAGGATGTTGATCCTTTTCAGTATCTCCGAGTGTATGTGGGTGTCTGTGTGTGTGTGTGTCCATTTAACTCCCAATTGACAGGCCAACTCGAATTTCTGACCGACCTCTGGAGCGCTGTAAAGTGTAGAGAAATTGAATTTCTCGTTAGACCAAAAGCAGCTGCCATGTAAAGCTCATTTAACAATGGCAACCAAGGCCTCAATATGTCGCCTCCACCAACCCATCGTCGTCGTCCTCGTCATCATCATCATCTGAGGAGCAGAGAGCCGGGTAGGGTACAACAACAAAAGCATAAAAAGCGCAAGTTGCGCCAATGGCGCGTGCAACTTGAAGGCGCCTGCCGCATGCCGCAGCTTCATTAAAATTGCAGCAGAAATGAAAGAGGCACGATGGAGAGGGGATGTGGGGCGGACGGTTGGGGAGCAGGAAGCGCTGGAGCAAGATGGCCTAACGACGTCAGCATACAATGGAGCATACACAATATGGATGTGTAGGAGGAAAGAAAGGCAATAGAACATTCCACAGAGTGGAAAAGAAATATGGAAAGAGCGGAACCGAGAGCGAGAGTCAAACAGGCTCACTGCTGCTTGCTACACACCATCCACCTCTGGCTCAAGGCGAAGGAACAGTCATATGACTTACAGTGGAATCAAAAGAAGGTACAGATAGTTCGTAGCTTCTATTCTATCTAAATAACACAACGATAGTCAAAAAAAACGGTATCTAAATCTGTGCTTAAAATATTTCAAAAATTACAATATATAAAACTAAAAAATAAAGTCTGGTCACACCAAGATTTGCCAATTCTGGGCATTTTTTAGGCTTGGGAATTGCAAATTTTGAAGGAAAATGTGTTTAAAAATGCACATTTTTGTTTTTGAAACAAGAAAAGTTGTAACTGTGATTGGAAAATATTTCCTAAATTTTTAGTACCACCCATAATATTGAAAAAATTTTGAAAAGTAATTTTTTTCCCCGTTTTTTTTAATAAAGATGAGTTTTAACTAAATTAAGTGTTGCTAACTGTACTTAAAATTTATAGAATAACACTCAAAAGTGTCCAAATATCTAAACCAATATTAAAATCTGGTCAAACTAAGATTTGTAATTTTTCTATACTTTTTGGCCAATCTTGAGACTTGAGAACTGAAATTTTTTGAAGAAAATGTATTTAAAAAACTTCAATTTTCGTTTTTGAATCAAAAAAAGTTGCAACTGTGATAAGAAAATATTTTCTAGAATTTTTGGAACCACCCAAAATATGGAAAAATGTTTGAAACGTGAAGTTTTTCTCGGGTTTTTAATAAAGATTAGTTCCAAATAATTTAAGTTGCACCAACTGTACTTAAAATATTTGGAATAACACTCAAATATGTCCATACTTTCAAATTAAATATGGTCACACTAAAATTAAATGAATTTTCCTATCATTTCTGGCATTTCTTAGACTTGAGAACAGAAAATTTTCAAAGAAAATATGTTAAAAAATACACATTTTCGTTAATACGTAATCAAGAAAAGTTGCAACTGCTATTAGAAAATATTTTATAGAATTTTTAGAAATAAGTTAGAACTGTGAATTTTAATAAAGCTGACTTCAAACCAATTCCAGTTTAAGGACTTTCGATAATGCGCGTCAGATAAAACAGAACATGTTTGGATACTTCGGATACTACTTTACGATTCATCACATTGGCCCCACTGTGCGTTGCTGAGGACCTCCAAGACAACGACGACGACATCTCGCGTGACCTGAATTATTGGTGGCATATTGCCACTCATTGACTTTGCCGCAATGCCAGTGGCAACGAGTGCAAAAACGTAGTGGAATCTTACAAGGATGCGGCTCTGCCATCCACCATGGACTTTAAGTTAGTTGACTTGGCAAACAATTTGTGCAGTGCTGCGTCCGCCGTCGCTTTAATCAATTTCTGCTCAAAAATTCAACAGTCAAGACAATGGCTGTGACAACAAGCGACAAGGCTGACAATGGTGTTGGAGCTGGCAAGGAGAAATGCAACAGGATTGCTGGAGCTGCAATCGCATTCGCAGTGTTGTTCGCCGCCTGCTCACAAATCCTTACAAATGTGACGGTGCCATTCTGTGGGCTTTTGTTTGTTTGTCTCGCTTTATTTCTCGACGACATTGCGGTTTAATAATGTGTAAAGTCAAAGTTATTTGATATAGCCAAACACACCCTCCACACACACACACACGCACACATATGTCCCGACTGCAGTTTGTCATTGTTGCTACCACACACTTTTCTTACGCTCGCTTTTCTTCTTTAAATTTATTGGGTTTTCTGTCTGCCATTATTTGTTAGGCACTCGCTCCTTTAGAGCTTCAGTCCTTCTCAAGCCCTGCCCTGCTCTACCCTGCCCTACCCCTGCCACGTCTCATTTCGCGCTTCTTTCCGCTCAACAAAAAATCCGGGGAAAAAAATTGAAAATAAATTGAATGACGTTTTTATTGATCCCGATTTTTGTACGCCGCACGCTTCCCTTTCTCTGCTTCAGCTGACGCTTAGCTGTCGTTTGGGGAGCAGCAGGCTGACAGATAGACAGACAGGCCATGAGTTGTTGCGGTTAAGGCAAAGGGTTTACGCTTGTAGAGCTTTAACTTTGATTAGTTATCGAAAAACAATAGTACAGTGAAATTGCACTACAAATTTTTGGTATACACTTTCGTAGAATATTTGCGGAAATTATTCGCACAATTTACTAAGTTTTAGTTGGAGATTTGTTCAATATTTGCGGAAATTATTCTAATATTATATTATATAATGTAAGATACTCTATGTTTTAGCTGGAGTTTTTGATGGTTTGTCTTTATTTCTGTTTGTTTAATTTGTCACATTCGCCAAATATTTGCGGAAATTATTCGCATATTTTTGTTTTGATATAAGTTACTCTGTGCTTTAGCTGGAGTTTTTTCAAAATATTTGCCAGAAACTGTACTCAATTCTGATGTTTGAGTTTTCACATTCGCCAAATATTTGCGGAAATTATTCGAATATGTAAAAATTTAGTCAATTTTTTACATTTACTTCCGCAAAATATTTACGGAATTTTTTGAAAATGTGAAATTGTGGGAATGTGAATGTGAATTTCCACTTTCGCATAATATTTGCGGAAATAATAAGCGGAAGCTTACTTTGACAGTTTTTAATATTATTTCTCTTTAAGTTTTGTGAAACTGTGTGTAAATAAGAGGTTTGAATTTACAATTTTGCAAAATATTTACGGAAATTTAAATATGATAATTGAATATCCACTTTCGCAAGATGTTTACGGAACTTTTTCGCAAAATGTGACTATGCAGAAAGTTTCTTTTCTCTTTCTTTTTTGTATCTACAAAAGTTTTCTTAAAAAAAATGTCATTTGAAAGTGTTAATTTACACTTTCGCCACATATTTGCGGAAACTTTACGCAAATATGAATATATCCTTAATTACCTAAGCGAGAGAAAAGGTTTTTATCCGCTGGAAAAACTAAACACATAAAATATAATCACCTGCTTCCTTTTCATTCCTTTTGGAAGGAATGAGTGTTCTCATGAAGCAATCGGATTTATGCTACAACGTGTAGGAAATTATTTCACAGAAACAAATTAATTTTGCATTGCTTTTTGTGCAGAGGACCGACCCTAAGTGCTTAACTTGCTTTCCTCATCAATCCAATTTCAATTAAAAAGAGTCCATCAAAGTGAATTCAGTTTCCTACATTCAATCAAAGGGATTCTCATATGAATATCAAATACTACTATACTCTTCTTCCCCCCATCCGTGAATTTTTCAACCATTTTTTCACAGGCACTTTTTGGCATTTGTCAGCGACTGCATTAGCCAAAGACAATGGCAAACTTGTGACATTTTTCTTTCTCCCCCTTCCCACCCCCCCGTCAAGGAGCATTTATATTCATTCTGGCCAGGCATTAGTTTTTATTTCCCTGCACCCATATGAAAAAGAGGGAAAATTTTGTTTGTTGGTCGCGGTCCGGCAAGGGGCGGTTCATTCGCTCTGTAAGTCTGGCGCGCCCGCCGACTGCTGCAATTTGTCAGGCTCGTGACTCGCACAGACTCCTCCGACTCTGAATCGGACTCCGCTTCATTTGTTGGCTTAAGTAACTTAACAACTTTACGCTTGCAACTCGCGTACGCGACTCCTCCCGGCGACGTTCTCTTGTTTATATTGATAATGTGCCATTTATTTTATTTAAGACATGCGCCCGCTCGATTTGCAGTCACGTTCAAGCAGGAGCCGGAGAGCAGGACGAATGAATTGTGTAGGTTTCAGCAACTGTGGAATGACTGCACATGTGTGTGTGTGCGCGGAAAGTGTGCAAGGACATGCCACAACTTGCTGTTGCATAATGCATTAAGTGCTGGCATCAGTGACGCAGAGGGTAGGGTGCATGTGAGGTGGGGTGGGGTGGGGGGGGGTATGGATGGGTGTATGGGGCTGAGTTATTGACTTGAAGTTTGTTGCGGAATTTCAAAGTGCAACGTGTGTAAGGCATAACAAATTAGGCGTGGAGAAGTGTGAGCCAAGTGGCTGCTTCTAGCTCCAGCTCCTTGGAACAGATTTTCGTAAAGTTTAAAGTGAGCTAATTGCTATAACACTTGCTGCTGCAGAAAACTTGTAAAAATTTGATGGTAGAGCTAAGAGTTTGATTTTAAATACAAAATATTGATCAATATCTCATAAAAGGACGCAGAAACAACAAGTTTTTTGACTATATTCTACAGCATATTTAGAAAAATGCCACAACAGCACTCATTTAGTAAACCAAGCGGTTTCGGATGAAGTATCTTGTCATTATCATTGGTGTTCACACTCAAATATTCCTGGTTTTTATTATCCTAGGATATGGGCACACTTTTTTATTTGTTTTTTTCTGTTTTTAACACTTTTTTGTAATTGTTTTTCTGTTATTTACCTAAAAGAGCTAGGAAAATTCAAATAATGACCCCTATTATGTATTTTTCTTAAATATTGTGGATCAAAAGCTACCTGATGTGTATACAAATCCATAAAATATATGGACACTTTGAATCAGTCAGCTTTTGTTCTTTTTAGCTAATTAAAAGCTAATTGTTATGGCGGGAAAAACTCTCAGAATTGTTTTATACAACCTTAGAATCCTTATTTTAGGCTTTCCTTGTAACTGTACTTCACTGGCCCACTGTATCAGCCAGCTTTTTGGCATTTCAGCTTATTAAAAGCTAATTGCTATGCCAAGAAAAACTTTCAGAACTGTATAATACATTTTGAGAACAGCTAGAAACCCCGTTTTAGGCTTTGCTTGTAACTGTACTTCACTGGCCCACTGTATCAGTCAGCTTTTTAGCTTCAATGCTAATTGTTCTGGCCGAATTGTTTCATTCTTTTTAAGAACAGCTGGAGACCCCATTTAAGACTTTCCTTGTAGTTGTACTTCACTGGAAAGCAGTATCATTCAGCTTTTTTGCGTTACAGCTAATTTAAAGCTAATTGATATGGCAGGAAAAACCCTCAGAATACAATTAAAAAGCAGCTGAGAGCTGCGATTAAGGCTATCCTTTGCAACCGTTACTTCACCGCTAAAAAGAAGCAAACTTTTATAGTTCTCAAGGGGAAACGCTTAAAATTTTTCAAAAATATCAACATATTCAAAGCAAAGTCAAAAGCTACCGGATATATATATTAAACACAAACCATTTATGAACCTGATAGTCTCTTGAACTATCACAAATAGTTGAATGATTCAATGCCCAGCTAGCTACAAACGAATCTCAGTAATTGATTTTATTCCTAAAAATAAATTTCAAGTGTCATGGCAGCCAGAGCTTGCCTTACATTAAATTCAAATTGAGTTTCCCATTGGATAATAACTTTTCTTCCATTTGACTCGTTAGTTGTGCCGAGCGCCACACAATTTGCAATTTCTTTTGATTTGATGACAACCGCAAAAGTTTTCTTTTGCCAATTCCTTTTGCGCTCTCTTTCACTTTCTCCACCCACTTCTTGTCATTCAAAATGAAGAAAATTTTGTATTCCAAACGCTATTGATGGCACCACAACAGCACATTCTATCGCTCTCCATGGCCATTGTGTGCGCTCTATTTCGCAAAACTATTTTGCAGCTTTTATTCTTTCTATTTTTTTTTAGTTTTTTGAATAAACAAATAATTTATTTTAAATTGGATTCGTTTATTTTTTTTCGTGCAATAGAGAGAAAATCAAAATAACCACGACGACAATGTAAATTGAATGGCCATTTGTTTTTGTTGTGCTTAAAAATTTAATTACCCCCGCATTTCCGTGGCGCCTTTGGGCGGCCGGAAATTCGAGCGTCAACTACACAAAATGGTCGAAGCGGAGGGGCAAAGAAAATGCGTCAAAGTGGCGGGAGCCCTGTTTTCTCGGGGCTCTTTTGTGGTAGAAAAGAGTTTTCCCTTTTTTCTCATAATTTGCCTGGCATGGCAACTTGACTTTTGTTGCCCAAAGAAAGAATGAAAGGGAAGGAAAGTGAGAGGAGGGCGAGGAGGGACGGCTGGGACAACAGAAATATGTTGCAGCGGCAGTGTTGAGAATATAATAGAAAAATAAGGTGCCACACAATATGGCCGAGAGCTTTACAGTTGGTTAAGTAGCAAAAAAGCGCGCAGCTCAGCTAGGACCTCCTCCATACCCGGGAGGGATACACAGAGCAGCAGAAGCGTTAGCGCCAGAGCATGGCGTGAAAATTGTGTTGACAAGAAAATTATATACCGGAAAATGTTTTATGTTGTGGCCAGGCGATTTGGCTCTGAAGCTTTGTCGTCGTGTGGCTTTTTAAGTTTTTAGCAGTGCCAGTGAACTGATGTTCAATTTGTTAAAGGATTGACAACAGCAACAAAGGAGAATCAAAAGTATGGAATAAATCTAACATGGGAATCATCGCGTCGGGGTCACCAGATGACTAATTATCGATTTACTTTTACTAAATATTAAGAGCTAAAGCGTTTGTGAATTGGTAAGAGACACAAAAGCTTCAGACAGCTCCTCACATTCTTATTATTAGGGAAACTACAAAATTAGGCAACGTCGGGGTCACCAAAATTTGTTGTAATACATTAGATATCCTTAAACTTCGGCTAGAGCGTTTCTTGAGTCGCTAATCAGCAGATCTCACACATAAAATGAAGTTTAAACTCTAGGTTTGGAACAATTCCTTACAAATTATTATCGAAACTGCAAATTTGCAAACGTCGGGGTCACCTAATCTTCATTTTAAGTGTGGTTTCAGTTTTTCTGAACTAAGATCTATAAATTTAAGCTAAATTTTCCACTGAAACACCATTTCGGAAGGTCACCATGCTGAAATTTTAATCTGTAAATAATGAATTAAATGTTTTTGGACTTAAATACTTTCAAATGGAATTTTCCCATATTCTTTTATCATATTTAGGGCCGTTTTCTAACCTACAAATAACAGAGCAAAATCTCAGCTTATCTGTCACATAGAAGCTCTTTAAGAGATGAGTAATCAGCCTTTAATGTTGCAATAAAAAAGACAGCTAGTCGGGGTCACCAGTTTTTTAATTAAATGACTTCAAACTATTTATATTCAATTACTTTGCCCTAATATTTCTGTTGACATTGAATTGACTCTTATGCATTTGTCCATTTACTATTTAACATCACGTCGGGGTTACCATGGCCTATTTATAGGACGTCGGGGTCACCACATATAAAATCTTCTTACTCTTAACTGCAACATATTAAAACAAGTTCTACCTCTACACAGTTTCTGCCAACTTTTCTCTATACTTTAAGCCCTTTACTCATATAAAACTCTAAACAACTTTTACCTATTGCCATTGACCCAATTTTCCACATATGCTTGCTACTTCTACTCCTAACCTAGGCTATTAAAACTTAAATATAAATTAGAACAAAAAAAAAATACAATTTAAATAAACAAAACTTAACACACAAACTCTCTCAAACACAGACCCGCACCCATGGTTGGTTGTAGGCCTGTTGTCCTCGAACTGGTTGGCACAGCCCGTTTATATATTACATATGCTGGTTACTTGCACGTTTAAGTTCACTTTGTGTGTCAAGCGCACACATACTTGTACACGCACATACTCGTAGGGAAAAAGAGGTGCAAATGTGCACAAACACACTCGGCACAATTGCAACACTCTCGAAAGGCAGAAAAAGCGGGGAGAGAGAGAGAAAAAAAACTCAAATTGCTGGGCAACTTTACTGCATAGTTAATTAATAGGATAACACAATTAATTTGTGGGCAATGAATGTCTGAGCTTTATTTGCGAGCAAGAAGGGAAAAAAAAGCCGAGTAGCCCAAGGGCTTCAACATGGCTGCTGCCCAGTTATGTGGGTTTCGCATGGCCAGAACTTGCTTATCATGCAGCTGTGGCTTTGAGTAATTGGCTACAAAGGATTTAGTAGATCTTCCACCGATGTTTCTGTAAGGATATTTACTCGGACAGTTGAATGGTATAGTTTTTGTTTTCATTTTTTTTTTAAGAATTCATTGGATAGATTGGGTAAAAGGAAAAATTAAAGTAAAAGCCTAAGTTAGTCAAGGTTGTCGGGGTCACCAAAGACCAAGTTTAACATTTGGAATTGGAAAAGTTACACAAGAACTGATACAGCTGAGCTGATAAAGCTCTTAGTTCATGTTCTTCAAGAATATGAGTTAATTTCCTAGAATTTCGGCATAAGAAGGTGGTACAGTCCTTACAACGTCGGGGTCACCAAATGCAGGTTAAGCCTTAAATGGTTCTATATGGTTAGATTTTAAATATTTTGAAGTAATAAAGACTAAAGATGTAATAATAAACTTGGTAAAGGAATTATAAGTATAAACATATAAATATAAGGCTAAGATGGTGGGTTAATAATTCGTCGTCGGGGTCACCAGGTTAATATAAAGACGTCTTTAAAAAAAAAAAAAAAACATTTAACTTTAATCAAAAAAAACTTCATAGGAAATGTTCAAACCTTAGTATGATCCATTCTGGAGGTCTTAGTTAACAAATGAAACCTATTTAGACACCAAACTAAAAAAAAGCTTACAGCTTACTGAATGAAATTCCAGCATTGACGTCGGGGTCACCAAGTACCAAGCTTTTGCAAGTTTAAAGCTTTAAAATTTCAATGATTACAAAATATTTCGAGTTATTTTTATCACATCAATTATAATATTTCGCCTTAGCAGCTTTTTTATAGCACTTCTCTGTCTTCAGTTGCCTTCAATGATCAATTTAACAGCGTCCACCAGTGTTCCTCTCGAATACATTCATTAAAGCTTTCGGAGCCCAAGCAAACAAACAAACAAAAGAGCCGAAGGACGAGGTCCTGCATTTCAGGAGGCAGTGGCTCAATTAACGATGCCTCCGCCTCGGCGACAGGCGTGAAAAGTACAAAAAAAAAAAAAAAAAAACAAAAGAGACCACTCCAATGGCAACGAGCTACTTACAAACATCAGTTTTAACTATTGTTTGCACACTCGAGTGGGTGGTGGTGGCTATGGCCAAGTGTGAGTGGGTCGAACTATGCCCAACTTTAAGGCTTGACTCGAGCTTCTGTGTTAAAATAACAAAGGCTCTGCCGCAGCCGTTAACCAAACAAGCGGCGCACCAACGCCTAAAAAGCGGCTACGAAAATTTTCAAACGTAATTTTTTATGCTGTCACAAATTTGATGATGATGATGATGGGTGGTGTGTTTGGTGTGTGTGTGTGCGGCAAGGTCTTTTTATATAAAATATTTTACTTTATGTGGGCATTTTCCAAAAAGAGAGAAACAAGGGAAAACAAAAGCCTTAATAAAGCAAACAACAACTCAAACTGGGCAACTCAATTTGTTGTTGTAAATATGGTTTAAAAAAAACAGTGCTGTTATTTGGCCAATTTTACAGCAGAGGGAAGATTCATTAATAAAAATTCGATTAAAAGAGTTTAAAAAAAATCTGATAGCAAGCCAATTTCTTTCAAAAAGAAGCACTCGCGCTTCACATCACGGTCACCACAACTGAAGTTCAGCTAGTGAAAGACAGGGAAAAATTTCGAAACAGACCGTATGATGTTAACAATAAATTTATATTAAAACAATTTTATTATATTTGTTAAATATTATATTGATTCAAAAATTCTTTATAGGAAATAGTGGAAAAAAAACCAGAGACCCAATTAGAAGGGTCGGGGTCACCACTTGCAGAAGTTTAAGCAACGAGTTCCCAATTCAAGTGGAATAAATCGAAAACGGAAACAATATACAAAATATTAAAAAAAACTGCTAGTTAATCCATCAGACTCTCCTATGTAAACTTAAAAACAGTTTATATAAAGCTTGGTCGGGGTCACCAATACAAAAACAGACTCTACATTGCTTAAATTCGTTTAAGAGTAAATTTAGAGTCAATAGAACAATGCTGGAAGCTCTTAAAAGTGCCACCTTAGTAACATGATTTTGAAATAAACCTTTATTTGAAAGTACAGTTACGGATTTCAAAAAATTAACACGCTGGGGTCACCAAATCAATGAAAATATGCTGCATTTTGTTTGAAACGCAAAAGTACTGTTTGAAACTGAATGGAACATCAAAGGCTTAAAATGTAAGTGAATATTTGCATAATAGATAAAGTTAAGTCGTCGGGGTCACCAATAGAAAATGTCATTTGAAGGCTTACACCCTAACTTAGTTGATAAAGTGACAAAAATAGGGCATTGATAAGGTCAGGGCGTTAACCTGTCAAACAAATTTAGTTACTTTTTCTTAACTTAATCAGTATTATTTATTTCTAAATTGATAAGAAAATGTGATGTTTGATTTTACCTGAAAGTTTTCCATGTCTAAAAGTTGCGTGGCCTAAAATTCACTCCGTTTAATTATTGATAAACTTGTTATGTTGATTTATTATAGTTTGTGGAACTCTCTGTAAAGCTTTATCTACATATCAGGGACTAACGCAAGACTCGTTGTTTAAGCATTTTATTTTATATTTGGTGGGGGGAGACATAAAGCTTCTCACACTCCTAGGCTTAAAAGCACTATTTTTCCATCATCAGCAGAGCAGAGGCAGAGGCGGTAAGCTTTTCTACTTAGACATACATATATATAAATAGATATTATAAAATACTATTACACACAAAAAAAAAAAACAAAATATAAGGTAGAGATCAAAGCACAAAAGCATAAAACACAATCAAAAGCGAGACAAGATCAGTTTTGGCCCTAGAAAAAGCTTACAGACTACATTCACAAGAAGCAAAGGTTGATTGGTTGGTTGGTTTGGTTTGGGGGAGGGTATTCTCTTTTCTTATGGTTTTTTGGGGGAGGGGGATACTGACCTTAATGCTGTCGTAACAAGCAGTGACCTTGCCATTCTGCACCTCCACATTGGCCGGGGGATGGGCAAATTTGCATTCGGTATCCTGACGCGAGCATTTGTTGCGCTGAAACTCACGGCAGACCTCCAATTGTAGCCAGCGCGAATCCTTGCCATTGAGCAGGCTGTTCATATTGACAACGTTGGCCATTGTATATGTAGATAGATATATATATATATATATATGTGTGTGTGTGGGGATATAGAACTTTCTATAGCTTGTTTTTCTTTAGCTTTTTTTTTTTTAGCTTTTAGCGGCTGGCGGACTAGAACAAAGTTTCGCGTTTTCACACCTATATATAGGATATATATATAGCATAGATTATAATATATAGAGATGGTATGAGTTTGTTTTTTGTTTTGTTTTGTTTTTTTGTTATTTAGCGTTTTACTTGGGAATAGAGACCAGCGGGTTGGGTGTGTAGTACTTTCAAAGCCGTTTTTTTAGGACTCAGTTTATAATTTTGATTCAAACGTATGTTTTTTTTTTTATTATATAGATAAAGATAGACGCAGCTTTGTGTTTTTGTTTAGCGATTTTACATTATCTGAAATGAGAGTAAGAAGAGAAATAGAACTTTAAGATCATACCAAAAAGGCGGGCAACGGGGGGGCGGTGGAGGGGGGCGGGCTTACATGGCGTTAAGACAAGACAGAAAACTGGGTATTGATGTTCATTAACTGATCATGTTTTCTTGTTTTTTTGGGGAAGGTAGGTGGGGGGGGTGTGTTAGTAATGCGCATTTTTAGAGCTTTTGTTAGTTAGGTGTATGTGTGAGTTGGTGGAGGGGGGGGTGGTGGGGGGATGCAAAATGCCAGGCTTTAAATCATAAGACACAAAATTCAGCCCTAATCCATTAATGATATGAGAGATGTATGGATTTATATGATATATGTGTATAGATTTAGTTCTATTCTCAATTCCACTTTCGCATTAAAACTCGCTTAACGTTCATTTTAGCTTTCCGCATAGATTTTGCGATTTCACTTAAGCAAAATAATTGGAAAAATTTCTAAAAAGTAGAATTGAGAGCAGTTCCGACTAGACTTAAGTACTAGACTTTTCAGTTTTGGTGTTGCTATATATATAAATATTATATATATATAGAAATAGATAGAGAGCGTGAGCAGCCACAGCATCCAGAGTTTTTGCAGCCAAAATATTTTGCGCCAGGCACATTGATACAAAAATTAAGAATTAAAAGAACATACGAGTACACTACAGTTTTTTTTTTTTGTTTTCCCTTAATTATTACCAAGCAAAAGACAGAGAGAGAGAGAGAGAGAGAGTGAGAGAGATATAGAGAGAGAACCACACTTGATGATTGCATTGAATTCTCACTTCGAGCTTTGTTTAGAATTATAAGTTTTACGCACTTACCGCTCAATATATTTATAAATATTTTTTTGTGTGTTTATTTTTATATACTGTAAGAACAAAATATGCATTAAGAAACTTGTTGAGTTAAGAAATTCGTACACAATTCAAATGATTTAATCATCGATGACGCCACACCAAAGTATTGTTGTGTTTTTATATATATATAATAATATTTGCTTAGATATTTGTTGTTGTCGTACGTTTGATTGGTTTATCTATGTATATATTTTGTTGAGCTGTACGTTGATATTTTTTGAAATTTTTTTGCTAATCTTAACTTTTCTGCGAATTAATGTAATCAAAAAGGAAGAGCCTATTTAATTGAATGGTACGTTTAATTAAACTATGGTCAGTAATTAGACGAATTTGACATTCAAAGACTTTAAAGAGCTTCAGGCACCGTTTTTAAGACTATTTATATATGGTCAGCAAAATCTGACAAAAGTACGCAGCAACTTAAATGGTTTGTCATCATTTGTCAACTGATTTATTTGTTGTTCAGAGACCTAAACGCTTCACACTAGTAGCCCCATTCTAAAGAAACAGCAGACCGAGTGCCTAATAACCTCAATCGAAGTGCAAATATTGGTTCAGAGTCGGGAGATGTTGTATTTGAATAAAATTAACTAATTTTAAACTAACCTACGTCGACCTGTTTGTCTTGAAGCGCGGAATACAACTTTTGTATTTAGCCAGCAATGATGCAGGACTTCGACAAGCAAGTAAAATGAATCCTAAAGGGACACAAGTGCACAATTTGCACAAAAAATATAATTTTGTAGCTAACCCACGTCGAACTGTTTGTCTTGATGCGCGGATGAATCTTGTTCTCCCAAAATCAATGAATAACAACTTCTGCCAGCAAGTGAAATGAATGTAGCTGAACCTCTGGGGATACGAAAGCTCAATTCGCCAATTCAGTAGCTAGCAGACGTCGAACTGTATGCTTTGATACGTGGAATTCAAGTGGATGAATTTTAATTTCTAAAAAGCAATGAATAACAACCTTTTGCTGGCAAGTAAAATGAATGTAACTGGTCCTCAGGGGATACGAATGCTTCACTTGCCAATTCGGAAGCTAGCCGACGTTGATTTGTTTGTTTGATGCGCGGAATACAAGCGGATGATCTTTATTCTCTAAAAAGCAATGAATAACAACTTCTCCTTGCAAGTATAATTAATGTAACTGGACCTAAGGGGATACGAATGTTCAATTTTTCAAATCGGTAGCTAACCGACGTCGATTTGTTCGTTTTGATACGCGGAAAACAAGTGAGGTGAACTCTCTAGCAAGCATTAAAGCAGTACTTCTATAACTAAGCAAGTTTTCATACGTTATTGGACCTTAAGAGGTGGGAATGCTGCCGAATTGCTGCTGCCTCGTCTTGATAAAGCTTTAAAAACAACTTTTGGAAGAGTTATATCTTAATATTTCTCATAAACCTCATTCTTCTTCTTAACTAAAGTTTCATAATCTCACATAACCCAATTGCAAACTCACTTTTGACCCCTTATATCACTTGTCCAGTCCCTTCAATATCAATTCTTTATCTTAGTCTGCTGGTATTTGGGTAAGATATGATTTCAAATTCAACCAACACATGGGCCAATACTTTATCTTCGTTTCGTTTTAAAATAGATAAAAAAATAAAAAAAAAACCTAATAAATAAACTAAATATATTTAGTTGATATTCGGTTAAACTTATAGCAACTGTTTTGCAGTGGCATGATGTCAGCTGCAAATTGCTTTTCCGTATTTCAACTTGATTTCCAAAGATATAAATTGTGCGCATTTGTGTGTGTCTGTCTGTGTGTGTGTGTGGGTTAATGTATTAAAATAATTTTGGTGTTTTAGACGAAAAAGAAGAACTTTTAAACAAGTCGCCCACACACAAGCGGACGTGGTTGTATATACTATAATAGATAGTGCGCCAAGGGGAAGGGAAGCGCGGAGGGCACATCTCTAGATATCGAAACAGAAATTAGCGTCGTGTCATTGACGCAGTATGAGAAATTTATGGCCAGGCGAGTGTTGTGAGTGTGGAAAACGCTTACAAAAATAAACTTGAATAGTGTTTTCTTTTTTTTCGTTTTGTATTCGTTTTTCAAAATTGGGCCAAGAATTATCGAAGGTTTGGTTGGTCGATGCACTGGCACATCCGTCGACCTATAAGTAACCTTCAGCATCAGAAGGATATGGAAATTATGCGGATAATTAAAAACTCATCAAAAGCAAAACAAAGAAGCAGTAGACAAAAACCAATCGAGAAGATGTTAAACAAGTTCAACAAGTTTTTCGATTTCATATCACAAATTTTGTGTTTGAAGGTTAAAGTTGCCGAAACCAGCGACGACACAGAGAGAGGGAGCAAAAAGAAGAGAGAGAGAAAACTGATGTTAATTTTTGTAGCTTTTAACGCAATCTCACTAAATATTTATACACATTTCGCATTTTTTTTTTATTATTTATGTAAGCTGAATCAACACCAGACATCTGGAGGCTGCTGAGAGGAGAAAAGCAGACACGAGACAATTTTTTTTTGTACTTTTTGGTATGAAATGCATGCGAATGTCAACATGTGAATTGAGCGTAAAATGTTAAGGGAATATTTTAGTTGAGATATCACTGAAGAAATACAAATTGAGTTAACAAATAAGCTGAGGTATGATCATGATGAAGAAAATCATGCACCCAACGTCACCTATCGAACTTGCGTAGGCACGAGAGCTGTGTGTGAGTTCTCAATCGCTTCAATTTGAACAGAATAATTATACAAAAGTGAAGTTAAATTTGCCAATTTATATGATCTTTTATTTCTGTGATCTTGTATCGATCACACTTAGATGCTTAAATAAACACCCAAAAGTCGGGAAAAGCGTGAGCGTTTATAATGAATGAGTTGTAATCAGATGCTTGACTCGACACATTAGTAGTAAGTTTTTGTGTCTGCCTTTAACTTCTATATATCGACCTAGGTGTATGAAAGTGGGCGTTAAGGATTAGTTTTAACCTGTTTATGACTTCGAGGTATCGACTAATTTCAAAAATTAAAAATTAAGGTCACATTTCCCAACTTTAAAGGGGTTTATCATAACACATTTCGACTAAACGATCTAAAATTGCCCTTAACTTTTACAAATATTGAACTAGCTGTATGAAAATGGGCGTTATGACGACCTGTTTAATACTTCTAAATATCGATTCTTTCCAAAAATTGTAAAGAAAGGTCTCATTTCCTAGTCTTAAGAGGATTTATTATCTAAAACTACCCACATTTCAACTGTATTACCTTAATCTGCGCTAAACTTCTGCAAATATTGTAATAGGTGTATGAAAATGGGCGTTATGTATTTGTTGTAACCTAAAAACCAACTTTTTCTTAAAAAATTGGAGAGGTGAGTATTCCGGACTAGTTGTTAAAATAGTTATAAGGTTTCAACTCGGTCTTAGGGCGGTTCATATATTAAAGAGTGTGTTTTGTGATGCGATTTAAGGTATTTGGAAATCGCTAGTCTATATTTTTTCATAGTTTCGGCAGGGTTTGTAAATATTTTCTATTATCCAAACAATACGATGACTATGTTAATTGAGAGAAGTGATGGTTTTGACTCTTCTCAGGAGCCGAATAAACTTCGCTCATACTGGAGCCGAGCTCATGCCGAGGTTTGGCCCAAGACAGCAAACTTGAGCCGAGCTCATGCCGAGGCTTGGCCTAAGAGAGCAAACAGCTGTCTCTTGGCTTTCAGTTGTAGGCCAGCAGTTGATGTGGACAGGGCAGAGCTAGTTTGTATCGCTTTATTTTCGCTTACCAATAAACTATCACTTAGAGGCCTGTCGTTTCTTGACAAACCCAGATTTAGAGCGCAGAACAAGGCAAGTTTTAATTTGAAAATCTCTAGAAATTGTCCGAACACCACTGCCAAGTGTATTGTATATATTGGAAGGCTTTACGTTGTGTTCAATATAAAACTTTATAATTTAAGTAAGCTGCAATCAACAATTTTTGTAGAAATACTATCTAAATGGGATTTTCTTGATTTTTTATTGTTCAATGATACAGTTAACTTGTACAGCCGGTTTCTCACCTTCTGCATAATCCCAATCCGTCACAGAAACTTAAAATTTGTAGAGTTAAGAACAATTTCTTAACTTCTAAATAGCTGATCTGTGTCACACAGCTATTTGTAAGTTTATTTGACATTTTATATCTATATCTCTTTGTAGAAGATAAGATATACGACCTAAATTTCGGGTTTATCTGACAATTTAAGGGATCAGAAATCAGCTTTCAGTTTGAAGTCTAAACGACACACTGCTGCTATGTGTGCGATGAGCAATTGGCCCTAAATTATAAGTCTAAACGTCTCAAAGTTGAGATATAGTTTAGATATATTAATGTGTCACAAACTGTATTAAACTCCCCATTCATTTATTGATTATTCAAACCCATATGCCCCACATATTCTGTACACAAAAACCCACCGAATTGAGAGCATTTTACGGGGAGGGCGCTGTGTTTACTGATAAGACGTATACGCCGAGTAGTAGAGCGGCGACCACTTCGCGGCTTGCTGTGAAAACACATTGTTGCTCATATATTTTGTATTGTATAGTTTGTGTCGTTTCGTTTCTTCATTTATATATTTATTTGTTTTTTTTTTTTTTTCTGTTTTTAGATATGCGAGTCATAAACCAGAAATATAGAGACTTTTGTTCTCTTTGACGCCTCGGCGTATGATTAGTTTAGTGGCAGAGTCACGGGTCTTTGGCATTTAAAAGAGTTGCTGCGTTTTGCATTTCGCTTTCTTTTGAAAGCCATACATAAGACCTCCCGGCGACAAGTTAATGCATTGAAATTTACGCAACACCTCGCCCCGAAGCCGTAGCAAACCCTGCCAACACTCTTGGGCCGGTCGGTCGGTCGGTCGGTCACTAACCGCTTTGTGCAACATTATACAACTTAAGCTGCCGGGGGCCCACCCTAAACAGAAAAAGCACTGAAACAAGAGCATGACACATATATTTAACGATGCGCCCATAATACAACAACAACAACAACAAAAACGTAAAACAAACTCATATATGAAAAAAAAAAAAATCTAAAAGTGAAAAGCGGAAGAGTGAAGGGTAGGTGGTACAACACTCAGGCTATCAATGAACGCCCGATTAGATAAAGAAACCCACCCAAATGGCTCTGATAAGCAATTGCAATTGCTGGCAACCTCATCATCTTCTGTCGATGACAACTTTCCAAGCCATAAACGAACCATAACAAAGCTCCACCCAAGTGTGGAGATGTTTGGCTTATGTCATTCAATCAGGTGGGCGATCTTAACACTAAACTCCTGCCTCGACTTGGCTAATTAATTCTCATTGTCATTAGTTTTAAACTACACAATGTCGTGAAATCTTTTCGAAAGTTGCCAAATTCAATTTCGGAGCTTTTAGGATGGATGAGTGTTAAATTACTAACAAAAGATGTGCATATAAGGTCTGATGGTTAATGAAGAGAAGCGTGCCCAAAATGTAAACAAAAGCTAAGAAAAAAAATCAAGGGAAAATATGCGGGGGAGAATTTAGTAAATGGTTGATGATTCAACCGAAACTAAGAGCTGGCTGGGAAACCGTTTGGCAAAATGAAGCTATTTGAATTCCAAACGGTATCAAATAAATCGAATCGAAAGCGAAACTTTGATGTTGTTGGTTTGCTCCAAAGAACATATAATAGATAGATGTGATATTGTTGCAACACGTTTGCTTATAGTCTTATAGCTTAAAGAGATGGAGAGAGAATGACGCTTCTCTATATCCCAAGGACCGTAAATACAGATGATTTGTGGAATTTTCATCCACAAAAATTATAAACTTGGAAAGAAGCATCTCCGATCACATAAAGTTTATATATGTATTCTTGATCCGTCCGTCCGAAAGTGTGTTTCTTTATTATCTTAACCGTCAGTTTAAAAGCTATCTTTACCAAACTTTGCACCAAGTCTTTTAGTACAAAAACGCTGCACATTTTTCAAAGCTGGCCGGATCGGCTGACTATAGCATATAGCTGTCATAGAACCGATCGGTCGAAAAACCAGTTTTAGTGAGAAAAAATTGTCTGTTTTCAATGGAAATGTCATTTAATTTGGCTATTAATTGTTGAATATGCTTTTACACAATTCTACAAGGTTTTGTCAAAATCGGATGACTATATCATATAGCTGTCATAGAACCGATCGGTCGAAAAACTTGTTTTAGTGAGAAAAACTTTTTTGTTTTATACGAAAACGCCTCCAAACTTTGTATTTCTTAGTTTGCTATGCTTTTCCATTTTTAATCTAATTTTGGTGGAAATCGGACAGCTATATGGTATAGCTCCCATAGAAAAGTTGGGTCTGAGAAGTAGTCTTACCAAGAAAAACTTTTTTGTTTTTATTGCAAATGTCTTTTAAATTGGCCATTATGTGTTTAATATGCTTTTACACAATTCTACAAAGTTTAGTCAAAATTGAATGACTATATCATATAGCTGCCATAGGATTGATCGTCGAAAAACAAGTTTAAGTGAGAAAAACTTTTATGTTTTTAATGGAAACGCTTCCAAACTTTGAATTTTTCAGTTTGCTATGCTTTCCAATGGTTTCATAAAGTTTGGTTCAAATACAACTACTATAAAGTATATCTGTCATAGAAATATAGAGTCTGAAAAGTAGTCTTACTGAGAAAAACTTTTTTGTTTTTAATGGAAATGTCTTTAAAATTAACATCTATTTATTTGATATGCTTTCACACAATTCTACAAAGTTTTGTCGAAATCGGATAACTATAGCATTTAGCTGCAGTACGAATGATAGGTCGAAAAAGAAGTTCTATTGAGAAAAACTTTTTTGTTTTCAATGGAAACGCCTCCAAAATTCTTACATGTTTGTTTGTTAGGCTTTTGCTAGATTCCATTAAGTTTGGTCGTAATCGGACATCTTTATAGTATAGCTCCCATAGAAAAGTTGATCCGAAAAGTAGTTTTAGTTAGTAAAACGTGCTGCTTGTGTATACAAACTAAGGCCGAGCTGAAGTGGAGTTTTCCCCATATTTTTCCATAATTTTAATCTAATCGGCAAAGTTTTTATTTAAAAGATTTCCTCTAGGAAACGATTAACCCTTCTTTGTTTGCTTTACTCATTTCCGAAAGAATTCGCCTTTAATGGCCAATTTCAGCTTCCAAAACTAAAATAGTACTATTTTAGTCTGTGGTTTTTGGTTGATTGGCTCTGCATAAGAGTTATGATTTCTCTTTTTGAGACCTCGTTTAAAGCAAAGGTTCGGTGTATAAAACTGTTAATAAATCACATTTCGGTTCGGTATTGTAAGCATCTTAAGAACAAAGCATATCAATTGAATTCTCAGCTATCAAGAAGACAGGAAAGCAAAGTGTCACTTTCAGTGGAAATACTGACCTAACTAACCGAACCAGTATCTCTAGCGGCTTTCGCTTTGGTTCGCGGTTCAGTTTTCCAGCATATATATTACATATTCCACATCTTTTACATTCAAAACTCTCACTTTAAACTAAACAAATTGTACATTTTTCTGGCTAAACCTTGCCCCAGTCTTTACTATTGTCTGCCCTTTGAACTAAAACTTTTTTTAAACAATCTTTTTGTTGCTTTTAATATAAACAAATCAATTTTCTTTAGCGTTCGGACAAAAATTACGTCAGAGTTCGAAAATCTAACACAAAGCAGAAAACGTAAAAACAAAATTCATAAATTTTGTGAGAGGCAAAGAGAATGTGAGCAAATGACTTGACTTTTGGTGTTATTTTGTTTTAATTTCGGCATATTCATAAATGTTGTGGTTGTTTTTTTATTTTTTTTTATTATTATTTTGCCGCTTATCTTAAAAATACAATATAACCCAAAAGAAGAAGAACTCAATGTTTGAAATTTTCGTTGCTTTGCTTAATTAATTTATGTTTCTAATATGCGGTTAAAAATAGAAATCAGAGAGGCAACACTCAACAGAGAGAGAGAGAGAGAGAGCGCATGGGAGAGTCACAGACAGGGGAGAATTATAATTAAAAAATTTCTCAAGTGAAATGAAATTAATCTTTGAACTAATTTGTGTAAGCCCAGCAGCACCCGCTCCACTTCAAGAAGCCGGAGAACAGAAGAAGGTTAAACAATCAATTTCGCTTTCAATTGATCTCAATTGAGCATGGAGGGCCGCCCAAGGGTTAAAGATGTGTTGCATTATGCAAATGAGAATGGTTTCTCTGTTGGTTTTATGTGCGGCTGCTGCTGCTGCCAAAAACAAAAAGGAAAAAAAAAAACTTATTTTTGGGTTGCCATGTTTCCAAAATGTGGCCAGGCGGCCAACAAAAGCTGTGGCGTGGGGGAGCCCGGCGGTGGCGGGGGGGGATGCACAGCTGCAGATACATCCAAAATGTATAGCAGCTGTCGCTATATAAGAGACAACCCAACCCAGAGAGTGAGCAGGAGAAAAATTTCTTTGCTTTTGAGTTTTGTTTAGATTTTTGTTTGGCAGGGTGTGTCAGAAGGTGAGAAAGGGGGCAAAACAGTATTAGACTAAGCTTATGTAAGTTGGTTTGAAAGGAGTTTATAATTTTTTTGGAAATACCAAATCGCTGCTACGCGAATGTTGAATGTTTATATTTACATAAATTTGTTGTTCAACATGTAAGAAAGTCGATCTGCGTCTAGCAAAATGGGTGTTAAGTGCTGCCCATCGAGGCCGATGTTGCCCAGCATTATGGTTGGTTTTCTTTATAACTCGCTTACTACATATTTGTAAGGTAAGAACCTATTTCTATTTGCAACAGTGTGGCAGATATGACTTTTATTACAGATTTTGAAGGTGGCAAAATTGGAAAATAATCTGTATTTGCTTGAAAGTACAAAAAGCTAGCTCTCTCTCTCTGATATCTGTGCTCTTCTACAGACAGGCATGGGCTATATCAAGAGTATCAAGAATATATATACTTTCTAAGGCCTGTTACATACATTTTTATATACTGCATTTCTATATTTTTGTCACAGAGTCTACCATGTAATCATTACCTTTCGTATCTAATTACTATCATAATAAACTTAAAACTAGCAATTGGAAATTCGAAAGAAATTAATTTCGCGTCGTTAATTTCCGATCATTCAAAATTGATTAGTTTGGTGTCCAAAAAAATTAAACAAAAACATTTCAAATAAACGTATGAAAGTCCAGGTAATAAGACGAAGTTGCATTCACTTCTCTTTACAACAACAACAACAACAGAAAAAACTCATAAAACCTATTTTAAGGACTATGCAAGCTTTAATTGCCACCAAATGTTCAATTTGCTGTAACTCATACATTCACCGATTTTAGTAAACGAAATCTGCTTGGAGAGCTGACATGGTGATTCGAAAAGATAATCAATTTGAATTGCCCACTTATGAACAAAAGATAGCAGGACAGAAGCTGTTAGATTCATTCCTCAAAGACCAAAGCTTTCTCCAGAGGGACGGATTGAGGTTTTATTATCCCAATTAAAGCTATTGCATGAGCCAAGATCTATCAAAGTCCGCCTCCTTCTTTGATTACAGGGATAAACGGGCAATAATAAACATTACCAGCAAGTTATAAACAAAAAAAATTGGCTTTTTCATCATATTTGTAAAAAATTTTGGCCAAAAACTACTCTCTTATAATGCCACAGCCATCAAATTTCGCAGAGGGGGACTTTTGGTGATATTTTTTGTTTCTCAAACTAAAGAAGCCCATGAGGGGACGTTGCTAAGACGCTTTTGAGGCTGTAAAGACGACATTAGAGGAGCTAAGCAAAGCCACAATAATGTCTTTTTTAAATGGTTGGAGAGTTGAACGAAAATTTCGTTTTTAAGTGCTTTCATATTTAAAAGATATTGTTGCTAAAAAAAAATCCCAATTTTCCAAATTGTAGTCGAAAGATCTCAAAAATGCTAGAAAAAGAAACTTAACCGATGTCATTGATAAAAAGTAAGAGAAAATGGCATTTCAGGGCAGACCAAAGCAACTTCCCATGGGATTTTTATATAAACAGTAAGGGAACTTCTCTATAATTTAATATCCAAGAGCGTATTGAAAACCAAGCGTTGACCAAATCTCTTCAGAATATAAATTAAGTGTTTTCGATATTTCTTGAAATATCACAAGCGCTAATATCAAAAATCTATAGTTTTCATTTCGATATTCGATATATTGAGTATAAAAAACATTGAAGAAGAAGAAAAACGCAAATAAGGAATATTTGTATATAAATATCGATATAAACAACATCAATATATCGATAATATACTAGTTTTCTATAACTTACACCAAAACTGGTTTCTAGTGATTCTGCATTTGCAATTTTCTGTATACTACAATATAGATTTTGTATGGGAGCGCTTTTTATTTACATCAGAGACTGGCAATCAATGGCCCGATTGTCCCGCATGGCCCAGCCCCTTATTCTGCCTAAAATGTGTCTTGTTAAGCCAACAAGAATATTTAAGCCACGGATTTGTGCTGCTCAGAGATGGATAGGAGTTGAAATTTTCGCCCTTTTGTAGAATGTTGGTGCCCACCACTGACATTATTCGTGTTTATACGTATTATAGAAGAAAATGCATGTAGGGACGTGCGTTTTTTAGTTCTTAGGTGCGACTTTAGACTAGATATATTACATTTCTTATCATTTGCCCTTGGAATGGTTCAAAAAGTTTGCTGAAATCAAATTTATAGATTTGTTTGAAACTATGGAAGAATTTTCTTTCAACTAGCTTGAATTAGAATAGTGTTTCTGTTTGAGGGAGAGATGTAAGACGTTTGCTTTAAGCTCTCAAAGAGGTCTTTAATTAACGGTTTGGATGCATTAAGAAAGCCCATAACTTAGGTATTCAGCTAGTTATATATTTCTTCATTTCGTCGTTCTCTTTTTGGTAAACTTAAGGATTCTTCTTGAAAAATTGCCTTTTAAAATTCTACAAAATTTCATATATTCCAGAGCATATCCGCACAATAATCTCAAAAATCGGCCAAATTATATTCTGTTTCTTTTTCTTTTGGCGCGCAAGTCAAAGAGAATTTTGGTATATTTTTAGAAAAATGTGCGCACATGTTTGAAAATATCAAAAACTAAATGGCAGCAGAAATGTGTTTATACTTAGTTGTGGCAAAAAGCAACAACAAGATATATGGAAATGTTATAAAACTTTAACCTATGGACCACCTTCTTCCCCCCCATGACTTATAACTTTGATGAAGTCTAGAGCTGCCGCTGCCGCCGCCGCTGCTGCTGCTGCCGAGCTCTATCGATATTTACGACTGTTTTAAGAGCAAAGCAACACGAAAGCGAGAGCAAGAGCCATATTTCTCGTTTTCGACATGACTTTTGGCGAAAAATCGAATCGATTAGTCATGCCAAGTCCCTTCTCCTTACCCTACTCTACCTCCCAGCTCTGCTCCCCCTGCTCTTTGTAGCTTTCATGGCATTTCAGTTGGAGTTTTGAGAGTTGATTTTTTTTTTTCCTTTTTACTTTTTTGTGTGTGCAAGTGAATGACTTGTCAGACAATTGGACAAATGGCACAGAAACGACAATTCATGTGGCATTTTCCAAACATTTACTTTCAGTTCATTTTTCACACATTTTTGACACACAACTTTTGCTTTTATTTGACGACTTGGGGGCCCCTCAACTAAATCAATTTGCATCAACCAGAAACAAAAAAGCGAAAACCTTTCTGTAATCTCAAATTGATAGAAGTACACAACTTGAAATATACATTAAGTTAATGTTTACGACGGCTGGCGGCTGGGCTGAGGTGAGGCCGGGGAGGAAAGACATAAAAAACGTGACTTTTCATAAAAACCAAATAAGAACAAAAAAAAAAAAATATCTGGCTTTTGAAATCTCGGTGTGTTGTAGAGCTCTGGTAGCCTAGGCCTTGCCCGTTATTAGAATAAAAATTGCTACATTTGCATGAAATTTTAGCACGATTTGTTGTGTGTGTGTGTGTGTGTGTGTAGGTGTGTGTGCGTTTGTGGGTGTGGGCAGAAGTGTGCGTAGAACCAAAGTTCAAATGATTTGTAGATCATCAAGTAGAAGAAGCAACAATTTCATATTTATTCAGAAATAAACGAAAAATTGTATACAACTCAAAAGGGGATATTTGCTTTTCTTTCTCAAGTCTTTAATATACAGAAGGTATATTCTTATTGCCTCAAACTGGGAAATAGAACTAGTCTTTTGTTTGATTTTAACATCAGTGGCTGGGTTCTTCCTTTCGAAAGGAGTACCTCTCTTAAATCCCAAATTACAAGTATGACTAAAGCGTACTTGTGGAACCAATCACTGGTCACATTCTAGCTCCTTTATGAGCTATTATTTCCCGTGTCAAATTTTTGTCATTATATAACACTAAGCTTTACAACTCTAAATGCCAATTTTAGATTTCCGTTGCGGCCAACCAACATACCGTTTTCAATTTTTGCTGACCATTTGCAATTGCATTTTATGCATTTTAATTGTTATTTCACAGTTCATTAGCCCTAAATGAAAATTGATTTCGGCTATAATGTTGAAATTGAAATAAATTCACAGCACAAATAATGTTTTAATTCTGATTTCAGAGTGGGTGTAATTAATTTGGGGGAGGTTTTAAAAATCCATTACAAATTAAATTCTAAACATTCCATAATTGTGTCTGTTATAAAACAAAACTTTAAGCGAAAATTTGCAAAGGTTTGGATCCCTACAATAACGTGAATCTTGGTAAGTTTTAAGGAGTTTAACAGAAAGATACTTATAGTAGGGTCAATAATTCTTAATATATAAATTATCATTTCATCTTCAAATCTCAAATCGTTCTACCAAACCACTTTAGGACCATTTAATCTGCACAAAATGCCACAATTTTGCTTTTTTAATATAAAGGGAAAAAGGATTTGCGGAACTTAAACCGCTTACAAAATTTTCGAATACTTGCAAGTTTTAAAAACGGAAAACTCAAAATGGCTCGTTTAATGCTTAACTTTACTGTAAGGAAGGCTTCAAAATGGCTCCTTTACTGCTTAAATTTGCCATAAGGATGCCAGAAATAATATCAATAAATCAATATATCAATATTTTTGTTCAAAAAACCTTATATAATTTTCGTATATTTTTCTGAGTCGAAAAAATAGATTTAAAATATTTTGAAGGTAATTTTGTGTCCATGATTTTTTGTTTTTAGCTTTTCGAATACTTAAATTTGAACTTGAATTTAAGTTTTGATGATTTTGTGAGGAGCGACTACTGCCGAATCATCAAAGTTTTCAAAAAGTTCCAAATTTCATTGAAAATTTTGTAATTTTATGTTTTTTATTTAATTTTCACATTCGCCCCGCAAATAAATTTATGTATTTAGTAAATACTAAGAAAGTAAGGCTATTGGAGGAGGACAATTCAATTCTGCAAGCTCTAGAAGAGGTCCTATGAATGATATTTATAATCTATGAGGTCTTATCGGGTATTAATTAATGTTATTCATAGCTGAATGCGTTTTTCTTTTTAAAAATTTGGACAGCTTTTTACCAAAAAAAACATACAAACGATCTAAGTTTACCTAAAACAAGCTAAAAGCCTGTTCTTAAGGTTTGAAAAGTAGAATCGGGCCAGAACTTCACAGGTTTTTGATCTGTAGATTTGAAGTTTTTTGGGAACGTAATGACATCTTTCATTCCTTAATAGATCTCATATTTTAGTAAATATACATAAAGGCGTATTATTAAGGCCTTTTCTAAGCTGAAAGTATGGTTTTTAATGAGTTTTCAATAGGAAGTTGGAGAGGTTTTCAAAGAACAGAAGCTGAATTTGTATTTTCACTTGTCTAAGCTCTTATGAAATGCCTGAAAAATAACTTAGAATACATATGAGAGCTGGGATAGGGTACTACCAACGATTTATAGATATTATTATAGCCTTTCATCCAGGGGGCTAAAGCACCATCAAACTTTGAATATGGTACCGAAATTCAGCCCTCTTCTGATCCTTTGATTTGTTTATAAACGTTAGGGATCGATTTTATTTATCTTGTATCAGCTTGAAAGTAGCTGCGGTTCAAAAACCACTTTTGTATTGGCTAAATCAGTTAGTTAAAGCCGCGAAATTATCTAAATTATGCTGAAATATTCAGCAGTTTGAAAATTTGCAAGGAAAAAGAGTGTTTAAGTAACAATTTGAATGAATTTAGACTTTTAATTCTTGATAAGATAAAGTATGGGTGGTGGAGTGCATTTCACAGCAATGGAATGGCAGTTTGTTATCAAAAACTAAGTAAAAACAATAGCAAAATTAATGCAGTCGTAGAAAAATAGGGTTTTCTGCAGCTTATTTAAAAAAAATCAAAAGAATCGACACAGAAAGGGCGAGGGATATTCATCAGCAGAGAAAAGAACTAGTCTATTTTCTTTCTTTCAACAGAAAACCCTTAAAATATCCTATATAAGTTTACTTCACCGTGTAAATCCAGTCGAAAAATATGAATATAGCTGATTAAAATCAAAGGACGCCTGGCATAGGTCGAGGAAGATGTCTAAAACCCGCACCGTTAAACAAAATAAACCATTATAAGTCATGTATCGCGTTTTTTGTGTAAAAATTGCGCAATTATGGGGACCCAGAAAATCTAGAAGACAAGGATATATGATGGAGAATAGGTTGAACATAGCTTTAGTGCCTAGCAAGCCTGGAAGTGGATTTTTTCGAGAACTTTATGGACTATGAAATAGAAAATCGAAGGATAGGTCCCAATGTTTCTCGTTTATTTGGACTTGATTCGTTTCAAACCATTTTTCTCTAGTTTACACTAGAATTTCCAATAAATTTGCCAAGAAATCACTGATCAGCAGTAAATATAGATAAACTTTAAAGTTTTCAATATTTTTATACTTTTTTGCAATAGATTTTACAGCCCTAAAGGGCCAAAGCTTTTACGAAAATAAGAGAAATAGACCTACAGTTCGACGGCGAATCCAAACGGTAAAGTTTGAGTAGCTTTTTAGCATGTCCTAGGCACTTCACAGCTGTCAAAGGTGACCGGGTGACATTATCATATTATCCTTACAAAGACATATTAAAATTTTTGATTATTTTAACAGTATCCGTGCTGAAATTTTATGTATGTAAAAAACTCATCCGAAAACAAAATTACAAAACAAAGAAACAGGCAGCGTAAAGGAATCAAAACCCGTTACAATTTTTTTACAGATTTGCTTTTTTTCCACATTTGCCTTGTCGTCATGCAACTTCACAACAGCGCCAATGCTTTTTATTGCTTCTTAAGCCGAATATCAACTATATATATATAACTCTTTTTTTTTTGTGTGTTTTTTAGCCCTGAACATAAAGTCTAACACAGTCAGAAATTGGTTTTCCCTACATTTTCTGCCCAACCAAATTCAACACAAACAAACCGCAAGAAAACGTGTTAAGAGGGGGGGGGGGCGCCGAGGGGGAACGGCTGCTCCACAAGAAAAAGTACGGGGGGAAAAAAAACCAACGAAAAAAAAATTATGTAAATAAACACCTTGGAGAGTCGAGGTCCAGCTGATGAGACGAAGTCGTTGATGTTGTTCTTGTTGTTGTTGCGGTTGCTGTAGTTGTTGTTGTTGTATTTTTAATGTATTTTTAACTTTTTTTTCCTTCTTGGCGTGGTTGTTGTTGTTGTTGCTTCCGCGCGTTTTCAGCAGCACCAGCAGCAGCAGCAGAGACGAAGACGTGACGTCATTAAAATGCCGGTAAAAATCCACGAAACGAGATTTTTCTTTGGCTTGCACTTTTTTTTCTTCTTTCTTTTCTTTTGCACGGCTTTCGACTTGACTTTTCTTCTTTTTTATACAATTTTTTTTCTTCTTGTGACACACACAAACACTCACTTGCACATGCACAGACACACACACGCACGCGATACGTCAAAAAAGCGGCAAGAGGGCAAAGGCTTGCTTTGTTGTTGATGTTGGTACAAAAATTTTTGACAAATTTTATTAAATAAATTTCTTTAATGTGTGTGTTGTGGTTTTTTTTTTTTGCGATTTTGGATTTTCCGGGGGGGGGGGGCTGACAGGGCTTCTTCTGCTTGCAGGGCTAAAGGCAACTCTGCACAATTCGACGCTCGCAAACAAACTGAAACCAAAAACGGTACAAAAATTCCAACCAAAAGCAACGACAGCCGACCGCAGTCGGCTCTTGCCTCGCTCTCTAACACTCTCTCTCTCTCTCTTCCTCTCCGTTGGTTACTCACGCGCTCTCTCTTGCTGGTGCTCTCTTTCTCGCGCTGGTTCGTGGGTGCTTGGGCTTATTGGATTATTTCAGCTGGAGTTGGTTTTGTTGTTATATTTGAATTTTGGAAGAGACACACACACACAGAGAGAGAGAGAGACAGAGCGGGAGAGCAGCAAGAGCGAGCGAGCATAAAATGAGTTCGAGTGATTTTGGTGGGTCGACGAGGGGGGTTGCAGTGTTGTGTTGTTTAATGAAGGCAAGTTGACAAACTAACTAAAAGGTTAACTAGCCATATGTAGCAGACAGCTGGCTTTTTTTTTGTCTTTGAATTTTATTTTTGTGTGGGTTGAGAGGAACATGAAACAACGTTAAAAGCGTGTTTTTTGGCAAGTTTCGTACATTTTTAACAGACTTTGAAGATTTATGTAGTTACCAGAGATGGTTGGGCTTTGACACAAGATGAAGTTTACTAAATTTAAGGATTTTTTTTTTCAGTAACGAAAGTCATGCGTGAAGCGCTTTTCTCTAGTGGGTAGCAGTGTTGGGTAAGGGCTGTTTAAATCGCTGTGACTGTTCACTGGCTCTTGACGGTGGGTCAATTTACTTATTTTGCTCAGTTGTAGAATTGTTCAGTTGTTATGTTGCCCAACGGCAGATTTTTCTTAGTTATGGTTCTGTCGAAAAGCTGCTGAAAAGTCACGGAACTAAGTGAACAGTCACTGTTCTGGTCACTGAACTAGTTCACTGAACTAGTTAATAAACAACTCTACTATAAAACCATTTCCTTTTAGAAAACTTAATTCTATACTTATATGATTGTTATCAGACATGCTCCAATTATTACATTCGCAAGAGATTTGCGATTTTAAACCGGTTTTTCAATCAAATTTGACCTTAGGAGCATAGCTGCAAATGCTGAATTATTTGTAAGTAGGGTTTAAGGACGTTACAGCTACAAGGCCTTCAAACTTTGTATTTCTTAGTTTGCTATGCCTTTCCATGATTCGACTTAGTTCGGTCGAAATCGGACATCTATATGGTAGAGCTGTCATAGAAAAGTAGAGTCTGAAACGTAGTCTCAGTGAGCAAAACTTTTTTGTTTGCAATGAAAATGTTCTAAAAATTGGCATTTGTTTAATTGATTTGCTTTCACAAAGTCCAGCAAATTTTGGTCCAAATCGGATGACTACAACATATAGCTGCAGTACGAATGATCGTTCGAAAAAAAAGTTTTATAGAGAAAAACTTTATGGTTTCAAATGGAATCGATACCAAATTTCTTACATGTTCGTTTGATAGGCTTTTGCATAAATTTACTAAACTTGGTAAAAATCGCACAACTATAAAGTATAGCTGCCATACAAAAGATAGGTCTGAAAAACAATTTTAGTGAGAAAAGCTTTTGTGTTTTCTATGGTAGCATCTTAAATTTTTCTATTTATTTATTTTATGTACTTTCACACTATTCTACAAAGTTTTGTCAAGATCGGATGAGCCTAGCATATAGCTGTCCTAGAAACGAACGGTCTAAAAACTAGTTTCAGTGAGAAAAACTTTCTTGTTAGCAATATTTGGGGTCTTTAAACTTCCCAGCTATAAATATTATCTACCTAAGCACAATTTTAACCAATTTGATCAATATGGAATGATATATATTAATGCAATAAGCTGTCTATAAACAGTCAAATGATCAGCGTAGAGGCTTCTTCTGTTGCTCAGCTTGAAAGGAAATCACTCAACCAGTATTCTTCCAAGCGAAAATGAGTTTTTTAAATAATACTCACTTAAAAGCAATATTTAGATAGTTTATATACTTATATAAGACTTTATCTTTGACAAATTATGCGAACTGCAAGGGTATATATACTTTGGGAGAACTTAAGCTAACTTTTCCCCATTTTTTGGAAGAAAATTCGACCAAAATTGTTTGTAAGTTTTATTCTTTTCATGCTAGGAAGTAAAATCTAATAAACTAAACTAAACTTCAAAAAAAATATTAAATTCTAATAAACGAAAAAGAAGAGAAACACAAATGAAAGTTATTGCTACGAAATTGCTTAAGACGCTACAAAAGCAATAACAAATGCGGCCATTGCGTATAGCTTGCGGGCACCCCTGCTTTATGAACAAATTGTTTCTAATTTGCAATACATCTGAAAAATTTCTAGGTGTGTAAAGTGCTGCCCATTGCCCTTGCGGACGATGCTGCCCATCATAATTCTATGATTTTCTGATAATTCGACTCTGGTTCATACGATCTTTGACCTTTTCTTAACAGCTCGATGGTTAATGCTGATTACTAGATATGTCTAGAAGGTACGAACCTTCTATCTATGAAATTGTGGAAGATATAAGGTTTTTACCCAACTGCGGGGACGTGGCAAAATTGAAAACCACCTGGATTTGACTGCAAGTATAAGCAGTATAAGAATAAAGAATATATTTACTTCAAATCTATCAAAATATTCACAATATCCCCAAATCATTCGCTCCACTTAAACACAGCAACGTCCCAGCAGCATATTTTTGTCCCTCAAAGTCACCTTCAGAAATGGTTCAATATTTCTAAATCATTTTACGTAAATGCAAGCTATATATAGGCAATGCAATCTAAGAGATCCAACAGATATATATGTATATATACGTATATAAACTCGTAAATCTACCAAAATAGAAATGTAAAGTGTCTTTATGGCTTTTTGACATTTCTATGTCATAAATATGTTTTCTCAATTTGTTTCTTTTTCGACTAAACCACACGAAAATTGAATTGTTAATAATAATAGAAAAAAGGTGAATGTTAATTTAATAACAAACCAGAACCAGGAACAATGTGAAAGCAGTTCTACAGTGGGGAGAGCGTGAGACAGAGAGACAGAGAGAGAGAGTGAGAGATTGATCTAGTTACGCCCCCGCAATGCTGTGTCTCTTGGTGTGTATTATTAGAAAGAAGTTTAGAGTGCTATGCCGCCACCTGGTGGAAAGAATTGAGTGCTCCAGGGCTAGTGAAAGGCCTTTTCTTTGGAACACACACCCACTACGAGGCATCTTGATTTGAGCATTAAACAACTCATTTGCCGGCTGCAGAAAGATGCCCAGATACATTTTAGAGGTATATAATGGAGAGCAACTCTTCGCCAAACCGGTTTCAGGCAAAATCAAAAGTGGCGCAGACATCGGTTTTCTCAGCTGCTGCTGACCAAGCTGAAGTTGGAAGCTGGAGTAACCACGGCAACACACAAAGGCAAAGTTTGTGCTGTTGTTGTTGTTGTTTTTGTGTGCTTCTTGAGATCACTGGAAGCTGTGTGTGTGTGTGTGTGTACATATACTTGGGAGACGCAGATTTTTTGACCAGGGAAAAAACGGGTTTACCTCTCGTTTTTGCTACACCTTTTGCTCTGCCGCCGCCGCCAAGAACGTGTTCAAGGCTTCAGCAGGGTGTGTTGTGTGGCAAAGGAAAAGGAGGTCGCTTTACCACCGGATTGGTTCAATTTACCTTCTTTAAAAAGGTACCGACCCACTGTCTAATTAGAAATAACGGCAGGCAAATTAGCCGGAGATTTTGGCTAGGCAAACCAGTTTCAACTTCAACCGTCAAGAAACGCATTTTGAACCCGATGACGTCGCCTCCGTCTGACTCAGACCAAAGATCTTGGCGCTGTGCCTGCCTGCTCTTCGTCTAGTCGTAAGAGAGTCGGCTGCAGCGTGGGAGTTCTGGACCAGCAGTTGACTCACTCCTCTAATAGATCGGCCGATAACAACTGGCCAACAACTAGACACTCATAATGCCACTCAAACGCAAAACGAGTGCCACAGAATGAACCAATGCGAGGCTGTTTGGTTGAAAAGGGGGCGGCTGCTCTTGAGTGAGTTGGCAAACAGCTTTTGAGTGAGCGCTGCTTTGCATAGATATATAGTGGGAACAGTTTGGGGTTCAAGATTTGAGTGGTACAAGGTAAATATTAACTCCAGGGAAATTCATTTAAAAAAGTTTACAAATATTTTAAAACATTGAGAATAGTTGAAAATATATATAAATAATACTTTCAGAATTTTGGGAATTAAAACTGGTTCGGTTCGGAGTGGTTCATGACAGGCTTAAGCCATTGGTTCGGTTTATGACAAACCAAACCGCTGCTTTGGTTCGCTTGAAACATAATATTTAATATTAACCAGATATTTTGGACTATTTTTGGGAAACTAAAGTCCTAAAATAGATCAATTAAGCCACGGACGAAGTTTGCATACTCTTGCATTTTGAATAATTTATGTTAATAAAAGTTATAAACAAGTATCACTTAAAAATAGCTCGGTAGAAGTTTCTCTACACTTGCAGCATGATTTTCTAACTGATATTACCTTTCCGAACTTACTTTTCTATAACAGCTATACTATATATACATGTCCGATTTCGACCAAACTTGGTAGAATCATATAAAAGCCCAACAAACGAGCATGTAAGAAATTTCCAGTCTATTTGATTTGAAACAAAAAGTTTTTCTCAATGGAACTTCTTTTCCGACCGATCTTTCGTACTGCAGCTATATGCTATAGTCATCCGATTTGGACAGAACTTTGTAGAAATGTGTGAAAGCATATTTAATAAATAAATGGCCATTTTAAGCATATTTCCATTGAAAACAAAAAAGTTTTTCTCACTAAGACTACTTTTCTGACTTATCTTTTATATGAGAGCTATACTATATACATGTCTGAACTCGACCAAACTAGGTAAAATCATGGGAAAGCATAGTAAACTAAGAAATACAAAGTTTGAAGGCGTTTTCTTTAAAAACAAAAAAGTTTTTCTCACTAAAACTAGTTTATCGATCGATCATTCCTATGGCAGATATATCCTATTGTCATCCGATTTTGCCATAACTTTAAGGAACTGTGTAAAAGCATATCATATAAATAAATGCCAATTTTCAGGACATTTCCATTGAAAATAAACAAGTTTTTTTTACTTAGACCCTTTGTACAACCTAACTTTAATATGGCAGCTATACTCTATAAGAGTCAGATTTCGACCAAACTTGCCAAAATCATGAAGAAGCATAGAAAATTAGTAAATACGGAGTTTGGAGACGTTTGCATAGAAAACAAAACAGTTTTTCCCACTAGAACTGGTTTTTCGACCGATCGTTCCTATGGCAGCTATATGTTAAAGTCATCCGATCCGGCTGGTTCCGACAAATGTGCAGCGTATTTGTACCAGAAAACTTCGTGCAAAGTTTGGTTGAGATAGCTTTAAATCCGAAGGAGGAGATAGCATAGAAACAGACGGACAAGGCTTAATCAACTCAGCTCGTCATGCTGATCAAGAATATATATATTTATGTGGTCGGAAATGCTTCCTTCTATGCGTTACAAACATCTGAACAATTTCAATATACGCTCTGTAAGGGTATATAAATAATTGAGTATACATCGACTCATCACTTTATTGAGCCCTTCGATAAAGTGTGGCCCGAAGGTCTGCTTCCACCTTTTCACGGCCTTGACTATACCTGTCAGTCGAGAGCTTCGTGACGGGGAAAACCTTTAAAGGTGGCACAGGATGGAGCGTTATCTCAAACCCGAACCGTTCGAGCTAATGTTCCGCAGGGTAGCTTATAGGGCCCGGCGCTATGCTTCCCATTCACCTATGCATTGGCCAGAACCAAAAGTATTTCGCTTGAAAACCCCAAAACACCTGACCCATACTTGTCACAGATGTCCTCCAGAAGTACCTGAAGAGGTTGAGGCTACTAGGCAGCTAGATGGAACATAAGGTATAACTACGGATATTGGAACCTTGCCCGGAAGTATCACCGCAATACGTAGAGCATAAAGTAGCCCATTTATACCTGGGGATCATAGCTCAGGCCGTGGCTACCGAAGCACGGCGCTTGGGGTGGCTCCTGAACACCAAGAACAAACGGTCACACTCAGGAACAAGGTATTGAATCAAGACTGTTGATGAACCAGACTATTCAGGCTGCTGTTATGGAGCTGTGAAGCCTACAAAAATGACTCATTAGGGCAAAATATGAGTGGTCCAGGGCAAAATCATAGAATTATGGGACCCTAAAGGTATCTGAGAGGGGACAGGGACATCAAGAAGGAAAAGAAAAGCTTGACAATTCGTCTCGCCAAACAAACAAACAGGCGAGTAACTTGCTGAAGAGAAGTCTAAAGAGAGTCCTACCAAAGTCTCCCGAACAACAAGATGAGCAACAGCCATTTAAGTGAATGTCAGAGAAGTTTTGCAATGTGGACCTACGATTCTACATAAGTGTGCTGTCTGTGTGCAAAGTTTGTGCGGCACAATCACAGCATATTAATGTAAAATAGAAGGTTCAAACCGAAATATTCCCTTGCTGAGGACAAAATTTGAACACAGACAGCACACTAATGTAAACTATAAGGTCCACACTAAAATTTTTCCTTGCCAGACTGTTACTAATCTGGTTGTTGAAGAATCTTCACCCATACGAATTCTTTGACATATTCTTGAACCAAAAATATACGGCCACTCTGTTGTTGAGAACTCAAGTCCTTGCGCACATTCGTATCTCCTGTCGCACCCGCACACTCCAAAACGATTTCAATTACAGCCAATTAAGCGAAAAGGACTAAGAAAAACTGCAAAACTTTCGAAACTGCAACAATGCCAAAGTCAAAAAAAGGATTCACCCACCTCAGACCGTGCTTCCAGCCAAATCTGCAGACAGACACACATTGAATCTTCCACTTGGACTTTTCGCTCTTTCCCTTCCCCTTCCCCTTGCCCTTGCCCACACACATGCCATTCATTCATTGGCTGAAGGCGTTTTGCACCTTGGCAGCAGCAACGGAGAAGGAAAAGTTTTATCCACTTGGCGTGTAAGCCCCCACATCTCCAACCCCCTCTCGAACCGTCTATCGTATTCCCATTTTAATGCGCCAAATGTTAAAACAAACAAACAAATAAATTAGTGTTCAATCAGCGTAATTTCTTCAACTGGCGCGCGTACACTCACTTCGCCGCCTCCCTTCGCTGGGTGTTTGCCTTTGTCTGACTGTGTGATATGCGAGTGTAACAACTTTGGTTTCAATTGCAATCGAGGAGCGGGGCGGTATCCAAACTTTGGCATCCCCCCAACCCCCCGGAGACAAGCGGCAGTTAGTTGTAAGTAATTAAGGCAATGCGAAAGAATGAAACAAAGCAGGAAGAAGGAAGCCAGGGAACAACCGAGGCTAGCGAAATTTTTGGGTAATTTGGTTAATTTGAATTCAAAGTTGGTAGGTGGCCATTGTTGTTAGGGGGGGTGGGTGGTAAAGGGCTCTGATTGTTGGGGAATTATCTTTAATTTTTAAACTCAAACTCAAACTCACCCAAATTGAATCACTTAAGCCTTTGGTCACACTAAACACTCAAATCAATATCACATTTCAACTGCAAATCCATTTTCCAAATTATAAAACGGGGGGGGATTCTGTCTGTTGCTTTGAGCCGCATTGAGGAGAGCTGCTGGCTGTTTGACTTCAAGTTGAGGCCTTACCAAACAAAAAAAAGCAAAAAAAAAAAAATCGTACTCCATGTGTGACCGTTCAGTTTCCCTGCACACCCACACACATATATCATTTGCTCTGTCACACACAATTTTTTCTTGCCTTGTTTGTTCAAAATTCTGATATATTCACGTTTTTGGCTTTTGGGCCACTTTTTTTTTTTTGCCAGCGACGACCTTTTAACGAACGTTTTCGCCATTTGCAGTTTTTCGCCTCTGGCACGGCAGTTTTCCCTTTTGCTGGTGTTGTTTTTCTTGCGTCCTTCTCCCCTGTTTGTGTTTTCCGAGTACTTGGTTATGGTAATCGAATTTCAAATTATTGCCCTAAGCTATATGCATGTCGTCTGGCCTAGAAGTAGGGGGCGGCGGCCGGGAATATGTCGCCTTCCCAATTCTTCTTTTTTTTTGCACACAGAAGATGAATTTGTTTCGGGTCCTTTATTTTTTTTTTTGGTTTTTTTCTGTTGGTTGCTCTTCACTTTTCATGTTTATGTTAGTAGTTTGTGGACTTGTGTGTTGTGTGTTTTGAGGTTTTCCTGTTGGTTGTTTGTTGTTGTTGCTGTTGCTTTCTTTTATATTTTGTTGTTTACATCCTGTTTTTGGCGCGTTTTGAATATTTTGCGGTGCATGTTTTGTCATGCAATAATTTAATTGTCGGATTTGGCAGCTTAAAAGCGGCTCCCCCGCAGCTCCACTCTTTGTGGGGTAGGTGGTGGGTGATGGGGGGGGGGGGGGGGGGGGGGGGGGTAGCAGGCTGACAGGTGTGGGTTGTTATTGTTTGTTTGTTTTGTTAGCCTGACACTTTGTGCCTTATTTATGTTTTGGATTTGGCTTGTCCGACAAATTGCTAAAAATAGTTGGCTGGCTTATAAAGTTTGCTGGAGTTTCGAGGTGAGCCACTAGCTATTTTGCATTTCTAAAAGGGGTTTTGCCTGACGAAATAGTTCAGATTTCATATCAGTTAGCTCCACCGAACCGATATTTGGTTCAAATCCAACTCATTTTACTTAACTAAAACAGAAGAAAGTTGGCCGGAAGTTTGTAGACCCACGTTTTTCTACCTAAAACTGATTTTCGGACCTAACTTTTCTATGGGAGCTATACTATATAGAAGTCCGATTTCCACCAAACTTGGTGGAATCATGCAAAAGCCTTAGAAACTTAAATGTAAGAAATTTGAAGTCGATTCCATTTAAAATAAAAAAGTTTTTCTCAATACAACTTCATTTTCGACCCATTATTCGTACTGCAGCTATACGCTATACTCATCCGATTTGAACAAAACTTTGTGGAACTGTGTATAAGCATATCATATAAATACACGCCAATTTTAAGCACATTTTCATTGAAAACAAAAAAGTTTTTCTCACAACGACTACTTTTCAGTCTATACTTTTCTAAGACAGCTATACCATATAGATGTCCGATTTCAGCGTAACTTGGTAAAATCATGGATAATCATAGCAAACTAAGAAATTCAAAGTTTGGTTGCGTTTCCATCAAAAACAAAAAAGTTTCTCTCACTAAAACTAGTTTTTCGACCTATCATTCCTATGACAGCTGTAAGCTATGGTCATTCGATATTCACTTAACTTTGTAGAATTGTGTAAAAGTCCATTAAATAAGTAAATGCAAACACTGAACATGCTAACATTAAAAACAAAAAAGTTTTCCCCACTAGGACTATGTTTAAAAACTAACTTTTCTATGGCAGCTATACTATATAGCTGTACGATTTTGACCAAACTTGGTAAAATCATAGAAAAGCTTAGCAAACTTATAAATACGGAGTTTGGAGATGTTTCCATTGAAAACAAAAAAGTTTTTCTCACTAGAACTAGGGTTTCGATCGATTGTTCCTATGACAGCTGTATGATATAGTCATCCAATCCGGCCGGCTTCGACAAATGTACAGCGTTGTTGTATTAAAAGACTTCGTGCAAAGTTTGGTGAAGATATCTTTCAAACTGATGCAGGAGAGCATAGAAGGAGCATGGAAATAGACGGACTTGGCCATATCAATTTAATTCGTCATGCTGATCCAGATTCTATATGATTCAAGTGGTCGAGGATGCTTTCTTTCTCATTTACATGCACATATGTCCCTTTACAGTTAGTTGGAACTTAATTGATAAGTATTTTCTCTTGGTAACCAGAATAGAGGCATAGAAACAGATGGACAGACTTGGCTAAATCAGTCGTGGTGATCAAGAATATATATATACATACTTAATGTGGTCGAAAATGCTTCCTTATCTAAACAATTTTAATATACAATCTACAAGGGTATAAAAAGTTTCATAGTGTTAAGCAATTCTTAGTATACGGTTAATCTGTCTATAGCTTCTCCACTCTGCAGGACAACTCTCAAGAATTCGCAGCACTACCAAAGTTTTGTAAATCTTAGCAACCAAACGAAGTATTTGTAGTGTACCATATTAAACAGAGTGACCGTTCGACGAAAAATTCTGAGTTAAATAACATTGTACACTAATATCTGAGTGGAACTATTTCCAAAGATCTGGCAACTACTTATTTTGAAACTTGACCAATTTGGTGTACTTGGAAACAAATGAATGAAAGAAGATTTCATATATTTTTAACTTCGGTAACTCCGCTTTTAAAGAAAAGAAAATGAAGGCGTTTATTAAGGTCTTGACTTCCTTTTACCCATTCACAGTGGTAGGTGGAATAATAATAACCATATGAACATTAATAACAAATAAACAGTATGTAAGCGGACAGCGCAAGTGATATATGCCAATAATATCGCTCGACTAAGCTACATTTTTATAAAAACATTGATAAAGCTTCAAGCAGAGTTGTTTTCAGGCTGTTTTTTATTTAAGACAGTTGCAACAGACTGGCAACTCTGTTTACTGACCAATTTCAAGTGATCCCAAAAGCATTTTTATTAATATAAATTTCAACACATTTTGAAGAGTTTCTAACCCAATGAAAATTAAATAAAATCCTAATTTTCAAATTTTACTGATCTGTTGTAGTAAATAACACTTTGGTTTGTTAAAAACTGTTTATATAAATTTGTAAAAAATATGGGAATATTTAAAATGATCTGGCAACCCTGCGTTTACCACTCTGGAAAGTGTTTTTGACTCATTTCAATTCATTACCTAGGATTTCTACATAATATTAAACATCTAACGAACCTTCTTGATTAGGGCTAAAGAGCAGTTTGTAGTTCTTCTCCCACACTCATTATAATTAATAAAAAAGACACCGCCGCTTTAAGATTTTAATTAAAAGCCACATTAGTTTGTGTATTCCTCTTCCTCCTCTTTCTTTTCTTTTTTTATCATCGTCTCCTTCCTTAGATATTGTCAACGTTATTCCCCACTGTTTTCTCTACTTCGATTTCTTTTAATTTAGCCGCAATGACCTGCATCGAAATGCTTTTGTATCCTTACCCATATCCTGCACGGTTTGCAGTTCGTTTCGTTGGCAACTTTTGCCAAGTTTCAGTTTCAGTTGCAATTACTTGGCGCACCTGAAGTGGATGACAACAAGGATGGAGGGGTCAAAGGTTAGTTGCTTTGTTTGTATTTGTTGTTGTTGTTGCTGTTGTCGTTGTGGTGTTTGTGTGCGAGTAGTGAGCGAATTTTTTTCTCCACCGCTTTTCTGTTGACTTTGCGCTTTCTATTTACGCTTTGCCGTTGTTTGTTGAATTCCAACTGCAATTATGTGAATTTTTACCGTGCACAGCATAAAACATTTTCTCCCCATTTTAAAGATAGAAATGGAAGTTGGCGGAAAGAAGTTTTGGCCAAGCCAAAAGTTAAATAGCGTACGAGAGAGTAAACCGAGCTTGAAAGTCAATAAGCGGGAAAGGGGGAGGTTGGGATTCGAAAGGAAAATACTTGGCAATAAATTAATACAATTTGCAATACATTTTCAATGATCTGGCAACTCTGTTGATATATATATATCGCACTTTTATAGAGCTGTCAAGCAAGAGGATAGGCCTTTTGGCTTATAGAAATGTGAAGAAATTATGTTTACCATATATTTTCTATATTTTCGACGATCTGGCAACTCTTTATTAACAAATTTTGATCGCTTGGTAAGAAATCTATGTAAAATTGTTAAATTCTTATTTGAAGTATTATCATTTCGTATTATTCCAAAATCATGTTGATACTTTTTGCTGTTAATCGTCTAAAGATTAACTCGATTATCTCTCGAAATAAGTACATAGCCCCCCAAGACATTCAGTCTGACTGTCTGAATAGATTAGGACTAGGATGAGATATATTATATTTTAACTTTCGAGATCTGTTTGACTGACAGACGAAAAGATGAACCTTTGGCCCCTACATATTTAGAGCTATTCTCAAAATGTTCTTAAAATTAGCTCTCTACCTTTTCTTTCATTTTTCGGCTAGATTCAAGAACGATTGATCTTATTTTAATAATTTGTAGTGGTATTTTTCGATTCTAAAAGGTTTCGTACTTAATTTAAGTACTTCCAATAACAAATAACAATAATTTGAAATTTTAAGTACTGAACGGTATGAACTCGAACCCGATCGACTCAAGATTCTGCCAGCATTCTGCCTGTAGACCATTAGATCAAATCTTTAGAGGGGAAAACACGATCTGAACATCAATAGTTTAGGCTTCGGTTTGATTATGTATGGATTGGTTTGAGAATTGGTCTAGGAAAATCTTAGAATTTTTTCGCCTCTTCAAAGGAAATGTGCGACATCAAATGTGGCATGTTCCAGAGTGGAGAAAACATACGTACACTTCACTAACGCTCCGGAGCAGAAACTAAGAGGTCTAAAAGGGGAGTCACGTCATGCGAATTTCAGTTTGTAATATTTATCTTGTGTATTTTTCTCATAATTTGACCATCGGTTAATGCAGGTACAAGCTATAATCTACAAGAATGTGAAAAATATATCGCTTCGTGGAGTTTTCTGTATGATTATCATGGTACAGTCACTACAAGGTGGCTCAGCCGACCTTGGTTCGATAGGTATTATTCATTATATAGAACTGACATGAGTCGATTTCGATTTCCTGGCATACAGAGTAAGAATTATAGAAAGCCATCAAAAACGTAAGTAACGACAGTGTGACCGTACTTTTTGTGCTTGTTTCAGCACTGGGGTTCGAGAAATTCTCTCGTATTGGATTGGACAGCAGTTTCTCTACCCAAAAGTTTCCTTACACAAAGTGGGCATAGAACTCATCGATAAGCAGATATGAATGTGTTTGCATAAACTTATATAGGAACATCAGAAAACCTTCAAGAATTGGCCAATCCCAACACATGACCCCAAAAGCATCTCCCAAAAGTCTTTACTGTCTTATAAAAATGTACAAATCAATTTATCGTATCGACTGCTCCCTACTGGGCCCATGGGCTGGTGTCAGAAGAAGCTTAATCCTCACGTGATGGACTGCGTTTTGGCGTTGTTGTCTTTGGATGACGTTTTTGCACTAAACGTTTGCTATCAGCAACAGAAGCGGCAGCCAGTTTACGTGTACTTCGACGAGCAACATGACATGTGCATTCACTTGTGGCGCCTACATTGATGGTGCCCTCTGCGGGTGCAGCCAGTGCAGCTTTACGCTTGGGACGGCGCTGCACTTTGGTCTTTTGAGCCGAACGCTTAGGCTTGGCCTTTGACACGCCACCGAAAGCAGGACGCTGTCCCAATAGGCAGACGTTGCACTGCGATGCCTTGCAGTGATCAGTGATCAGACCAAAGAGCGAGTTCTTGTACATGAGCTCGGCATTACCAGGAGTTTTTCCCGATGGCTTGTTTGAGGGCACACGGCAGATGCGACGAATGATGCTGGGTTTCAGAGCATGACGTCGTAGATAAAGTGGCTTACGTGGTTTTTTACCCACATTCTTCTTGGTGGACTGCGACATTCGAGGTTAGTTGAGGGGTTGGAATCTTAGGGTTGAGTTTCTACACTTACCCGCTTTGGTTTGTGCGGCGCCATGAGGTTTACTAACAAATTTCTTCAATATGAATAAAATTTTTGAGTAAAATCTATTAAAAATTTCTACTTTTGTTGTGTCTCAAGTGATGGAAAATTTGAAAATAAGTTGTGAGGGAAGTGAACAAAATGAGTACAGAGAGCTGAACTTGAAAGCAAGGCCTGCCTCGTTTTCCTGCCCATTTGCCTGCTCCTTTGGTCACGTATCTTTTGGCGTTTCCTTTGAGTTTTCAGTTACAAGATTTTCGGCCAGCTAAGCAATCATCAAAATAAAAAAAAGCCATTGCCATTTTGGACAGTTACTGACTGAGCTGAGTTTCAATTTTCACTTAAAGCAAAAGTTGGCACCCAAAAAACCAAAAAAAGAAACCAAGTGCTAGCCCATCCATACCCATTCCCCGATGTTGTCGCCGCTGTGTTGGGTTTGTAATCAGAGCAAAGTAGACGCTGCCTTCCTGGCTTACGTGATTTGACCAACAGCAACAGACCACCCACCCACCCACCCAACCAACCAACAACAACGACGACAAAAAATTGGCAAAAAGGGGTAGCCGCCCCATGTGATGAACCAAAGAGTGTGGCAAAAATAAAGAAACGGACAAAAGTTTTTGTGGCTCACGTGACATTTGTTTTGGCAAGTGCTTCCTTTCATTGTTGTCGACAAATCAGCGAAACGTACCTGCAAAAAACAAAAAACAAAAAAAAACGCAAGGCAAGAAGAAGGGAAAGAAGTGTGGGATTAATACAGACTACGCCATTTAATTTTAAAGTGCATTTGTTTCACAATTTGTGACGCTTACGTAAGACGTAATACTATATGGCATATCAGATGCTTACATAACTTTTGTATAGAAACAATAGCTTCAACATTTTAGTTAACTTTCTAATATTGGCAAAGAAAATGCTGAGAAAACTTTGGTGCCTGCTGTTGATTCTACTGCTAAGTGGCGAATCGATGGAGTGCAAAAGTCAGCGAACACGTAAGGATTGCAGAGTTGGTTTCCTACGGAATGAAAATAGTAATCGATGCGCTCGCACTGCATACAGGGGCTGAAAAACTGAATAAAGCGATTACTGATCTCCAATAACATTCATTTTATTGATTTCATTTCATTTCAAGGACTGTTTAGAGCTAGATCTAGCTACACGAGGCAGCAGTAGCTCAGCAGTCGTGTCGTTTGTGAATGTCGAAAGGGCGGAGTATTGAGTATAGAGAGTAATGAATTGAAGCTCGAGTTGAGCAGATATAGGAATCATCATTGAGCTGCTTTTAGTGAAAAGTACAATATGGATGTAGGTTCAACCTGAGTGTACAAAGAAAACCAGACCCATCGCTTCTAATAGATCCACAGGCGAGTCACATTGGTCGTATTGACAGAATAGAAGCAGACGAGAGTAGAGAACAAGGTTACCCAGGACATTGGTTTTTTGGGAAGGTACCACTCCACACCACAATTAAAAAAATCTACTCTAGATTTTAGAAATTCTCCTAAAAATAATGATTATACCCTTGCAGAGGGTATTATAGAAATGCCCGATTGTTTGTAACGCATAGAAGGAAGCATCTCCGACCACATAAAGTATATATATTCTTGATCAGCTCGACGAGCTGAGTTGATTGAGCCATACCCGTCTGTTTCTATGCCATTTCCTCCGTCAGTTTGAAAGCTTTCTTCACCAAACTTTGCTCTAAGACGTGAAGTACAAATTCGCTGCACATTTGTTGGAACCGGCCGGATCGGTTGACTATAGCATATAGCTGTCATGGGAACGATTGGTCGAAAAACTTTTTTGTTTTCCATGGAAACGCCTCCAAACTTGGCATTTCCTAGTTTGCTTTGCTTTTCCATGATTTTACAAAGTTTGGTCGAAATCGTATTGCTCTATGGTACAGCTGTCATAGAAAAGTAGAAGCTAAAAACTAGTTCTAGTGAGAAAAACTTTTTTGTTTTCCATGGGGACGCCTCCAATCTTGGTAATTCTTAGTCTGCTATGCTTTCTCACTATTCTACTAAATTTGGTCGATGTCGGACATCTATATAATATAGCTGTCATAGAAAAGTAGTGTCTAAAAGGTAGTCTTAGTGAGAAATCCTTTTTTGTTTTCCATGGAAACGCTTCCAAACTTTGTATTTCTTAGTTGGATATGCTTTACCATGATTCCACAAAGTTTGGTCGAACTCGGACAACTATATGATACAGCTCCCATAGAAAAGTAGAGTCTGAAAAGTAGTCTTGGTGAGAAAAACTTGCTGAAAGGGTAGAGAAACTTCTATCGAGAAATCTAGAAATGTTTGTCTAAAATATAGAAAAAGGTTTTCCACAATTTAGAAAATATTATCTAGGGAATAGTAAAATTTTTTTTTAATTTCAGAATGTCTTTGTCCTGTTATACGAAAACATTACTATGGACATCGCTCCCCACCTTACCAAAGCTCATTGATGTTATTATGAAACCATAAGCAAACCTTTCAAACCAAATGAGAATCGTTATCTCGCTGTTTCCTTAAGTTACATATACAAATGCTGCTGAACTGCTGCTGCCTCATATAAGCAGTGTTAAGCAGCGATATTCCCTGCCCCCGTCAATTGCTCACACATGTATAAAAGCATCTGATACCTAAATCATATGACAGTCTGTCACTGTATGTGTGAACGCGAAAAAAGACAGCTGTTATGAAAACTGCGGCACAGACTCAGCTAGCCCTGTTGTCTGGCTTTATATTTGGTATTTGAAAATCGGAATATAATAATGTACACATATATTCCTTTAGTTCCACACAATCCATTATGAAGGTGGAACATCTTTTCCAAAACCACTATTATATCCCCACCAGCCTCCATCGTACTCCGTTGTCGGTCTGTTAACTGGTGGAAGTATGTACGTCTTCTTTGGCTTTTTTGTGGGATTACGCCAATTCTCCCACCAATTGGAAATTTTACCAGGTTTCTGCTCCGGATGATATTTAATCCGCATGCATTGCTTATGCTGGGCATGCATTTTATAGCCATATGGACAGGGTCCCTTGGCCACGCTTCCACGCCCACGTGGCTCCAGAACGGGTTGACATTGATTCACTTCCGTGTTCCAGGCATAGCTCAATGCACAGGGCGCCATTTCGGCGCTGGACAAGGGGGCAAAAATCGAACTATCTAGTAGCTCCATTCTGGGTAAACTGCTGGGAATGCTAAAACTTCGAGACTTTGGTCAAACTAAACGACTTTGACATGCTGCTTGCATAACACAGAGACCGTGACTTTATTGATCAGCGGGATTTATGTTTAACAATTTTACGCTTTTTGCGTCTCTTTTTTGGATCACTTTCAAACCAAGTGATTTTTGGATTACTGTAGGGAACAAAGAAATGATTAGCTTTAGAGGGTCGTGGAGGGGGAGGCGCTTCTTTTTGTTTCACTGATTCGATGGCCGCATGATTGATGGTCCATTGGCCAAAGCTTTCGTCCGGTTTATTTGCGGCCCTCTTGCCCGTATACGGAATGCTTTCACCCGGCAAATCTGGCTTAAATGACCAGGGATCAGCAGCCGGCGTCGGCCGGGGAGTTGTTTTGTATTTTCGTCGTGCAACCGTGGTATACGGATCAAACCAATCGACCAACTTTCGTAAGTTACCCGGCTCCTGAATACTATTGTAAACATCTCGTACACACTTCATTTTATTCCGATCAAACCAGCGATAACCTACGGCACACCTTTTCGGAGGGGCACGCATGTCCAAAGGGGTAATCTCATCTGGGGGTAGCAAATCTTTGTCACAGTTGAGAAATGGCAAGACAAATAGCAGCAACAGCGTTTCCCTCATGTTGTCTCTCAAGCAACTGAAACTCAGCTGAAGAGCTCTAAATGAAATTGAAAGACGTATCCAATTTGCTGGTACACTGAGAGAAATCACAGAGAAATGCACTTGACTAGCTGATTTGGGTATATAGGAAACGGTTCAAAAGATTGTAAAAACGGCACAAAAGTGGTTCAGTGCTTAAACCAGGGATGCAAACCATTCAAAAATAAGGACTGGTTCGGTTCAGTGGTTCATACAGTTTCTGAACCGCCGGTTCGGTTCATTACATGGTTTTTGGAGCTAGCTGAACCGCGGTTTCGGTTCGGTTCAGTGGTTCACAAAGGCACATTAAGAAATATTATGATTGTTGTAGTAATGTGAACACTTTTGAAATTTAATTCTTTTAGTCCATTATAAATATTTTTATAAGTCCTTAAAAGAATGTCCAATGACTTACTATGTCGGATTTCCAGGAGTCGTCTATAAGTTCCTAGATGAATACTCTCGAAAATTGAGAATGTTTGCTAGAAAAGAATACGTACTATGCATCTTAATTATTATATTTATCAGAAATGAATCATAGCTGAATCAGCTCAGAAATGAAAGGGCTGGTCCTGAATTCATGACATCATTTTTATGAATTTTAGTCATGGATCTTTACTCTGACATGTCCTACTACGTCATGACCTTAGTTGATTTTAGGCATGATGTCAGTCAGAGAACTGAACCGAACCGAACCGGATTTTTTTCTGGTTTTCGGTTCGGTTCAGCAATTCTGAAAGGAAGCCAGTTCGGTTTGCGGTTCGGTTCACCGGCAAGAATAAGCGGTTCGGTTCGGTTCAAAACCGGTTCGGTTCAGAGCCGGTTTACATTCCTGGCTTAAACTCACATATGATCGAAGCTTTTGAACCTGTAAATTTTGGTGGGTGGGCTGGTAGTTTGTAAGTATAGATTCTTGTTCCCATGGTTCCGAACCAGCCCTACTGAACCGGTTCAAAGCGGTTCAGAGCCATAACTCCGGAGTTAATTGAGCTTTAAGCTTAAAACTTTGTGTGTTCCATGAAAGTTTGATGTTTAATCGAGTTTTTCATACCCGAACCAATCAGCTGAACCGGTTCAAAAGTGGTTCAGAGCCATAACTCCTAAATTATGTCAGCTATTAACTGCAAAATTAGCTAGGCAGGTTGATATTTTGAGGTTAAATATTTTCCCCATTTCTAAACCAGCCAGCTGAGCCGGTTCAAAAGTGGTTCGTAGCATTGGTAGAATTGGTTACACAAGTTCAATAAGAACATCCACCAGAGACGCTTCCCACATCTCAGCTTAAATAAAATCTATATATATTTCCTTGCATACTTTAAGGAGCCCAAAGAAATTCAAATGCAATTGCACTTTAAAATATTTCATAAGAAAAGAACAAACCTCAGAAAAATAGAAAGTCTTATCCTTTGAGGTCATTCAGTATCAGATCTCGTTACCTTGAGGTCTCTCCTCTTCCGGGAAAAGCATTTTCATGGCTGTATGCAAATGTGTGAGTAGAAGCTATAATAAATTCAATTTTCTGCCTAAATAATCGCTGTAATTAAGAGATGCCCTCGCTCAGATACAAAAACCCATCTTCTCAACCCCCACCCCCATCAAGATGCCATTAGAGGTTGTGTGCCCTGCACCTGGCAAAAATGGCAAAAAAAAAAAAAAACGAAAAAACGAACAGAGCAGGGCCAAAATGTGCGCATTTCCCTCCATTAAATTGGGCAAAACACACGCGTTAATGGGCTGCTGGGGTGAATGTTGGTTAGCTGATTGTGCTGGCATTTCAATCATTGCCTTTGTACGCTTCCTGTGTGCGCTTTTAATGAGTGAAATGAAGTAGTCTACTTGAGCGCAGACACCGCTATTGTGTCTCAGCTAGAGGAGCTCGATCAATCGAATGGAACTTTGCTGCAAACTTGTGGGACAAAGTCATTTTCAGTTTCAGTTTGTTGTTGTTTTTTTTTTTTATGGCCACAGCACTTTAAACAGTGTCGACTTACAGCAAAGATTATCACACGGCGGGCAATGTTGTTGCACTTCGCCACTGGCCACTGTTTCAGCTGGCTGACTAAGTTGGCATCAAGTTGCCAGCAACTTGACTTTCATCAACATCAACATCCAAGTGAACTTTCGCATTTAATTATTTGAAAAAATACGCAATGGCGTTTTGAATTTCAAAGTTGGCGCCTCAATTTATCTTTCTTTGTTTTTGCACTGGGCATAAAGTGCACAGAAATGGACAGGAAGGAAATGTGAAGAAGTGAAAGTGACCGCGGAAAGGCTTGAGAGTAGGTTGATAAATAAAAACTGAAGTAGGAACAGAACCGGTTTGTTAAACAAGTTCACAGTGGTAGAAATTTGGTTAGAAACTAGGTTTAAGAGGAATTTAGTCGTTTGCTTTAATAGGCTGCTTAAATTTCTTTAATTAGATTAAACTCGTAGGAATTGGGTGCAAATTTTAGTGGTTTTTTGAACCACTCAATCGACCTCAGCTGTTTAGCCGTCTCCAATTGTTGTCAATTAAATCTTTTTTATAATCTCCGGACTCCGTTCTGATTTCCCAAATCAGCCTTTACACCTCTCATATCTTGATCAGACAAATTTATATATATATTATTCTGGCATAGGTCCTGCTATATGTTGCCATGGGCAATGAACTGTCGTCGAGCATCTGCTTCCACTACTGTCTCAGCAGATCTCTGGACTGCGATGTTTATAACAAATTGCTGGTGTCGATTGCTCGCCTTCTCCGGCCTTTCTACAGCTCTTAACCTGACCTGACGCTTAACTTGTTCATCGCTCCTCAATTGAGGTTATTACGCAATCGCAGCCGCTCTCTGCGATGTTTAGAGTACTCCTGCCGTCGATTGCTCGCCTGCTCTGCGATTTTGTTTGGATAGTTTGATCCTGCGATGTGTTGCAGTGGGCAATATACTGTCTTCGAGCAACTGCTTCCACTACTATCTCAGCAGCTCTCTAAAATGTGATGTTTATAACAAATTGGAGGTGTCGATTGCTCGCCTTCTGAAACTGACCTGACGCTTAACTTGTTCATCTTGCTTTAATTGAGATTATTACGCGATCGTAGCTGCTCTCTGTGATGTTTAGAGTACTCCTGCCGTCGATTGCTCGCCTGTTTTGTTATTTATGCACTTCTCTGACAGTTAGACAGTTATCTAACCTTAGGTTAGGTTAGGTTAGGTTAGGTTAGGTGAGGTTAGGTATGGTTAGGTTAGGTTAGATTAGGCTACGTTAGGTTAGGTTAGGAAGGAAGGAAAGAAGGAATTCAGAATTGGAATGGTCTTCTTTAGATGAAACGTGGCTTTGCTTTTCCATCTTTTCAAAGTTTGTTGTGAAACTTATCCTAAAGTTGCCCCACTGACCCATGCGTTGGACAGTCTCCTTTCATTTTTCGAGTAAATGGAGCTACCCATCGACTTTAAAAGAACTGGACTACAGGTTGAGTCACTTCCAAATAATGCGCAAAGTCCTGTATTTTCTTCTCACTTCAGGGGAAATTGATATATATATTATATATATATATGCCATACCAGTTGCTGCCGCTCACAGTTCAACTTTCCGTATGCTAATTAAACTGACTGCACAAGCTCTCGCTTACCCCAAGTCAATAAATTAAACGCACGTAGGACGCACCAAAAAAAAAAAAACCACAACAACAACAACAACAAATAAAAGGAAAAACCAAAAAGTTCATAAATTAAATTCCCTAGCAGCTAGCGTACAAAAACAATTATAACGGCCAGAGAAAGCGAACAAATCGAGCATAATTTACCAAGCCGGAAGTTGACGCGGATGCCGAGAGTTTAAATGCGGCAACTGCCCCATTCCCGGCAGCGGCAGCTCCCATAAGTAGGCTACACCAGCAGCGGCAGCGGCAGCAGGGAATGCTCCTTTTGTTTTGTTCTCATATTCTGTATCTGCCTTTTTTTGTATATTTCAGTTGTTTTTTTTTTCCCCGTGCCTCGTACACATCACACACACACAACAACAACAAAAAAAAAACGGAGGAAAAATTTTATTGTTACACAAAGTTTCCAATTGCACAATGGAAATAGGCAGTGCCGACGCTGCTGCAGTTGGGCCAAAAGTTTACGGCCACGCCCAGTGCCTTAAAAGTTTCGGCTTGCACAATTGCAAATGCATTAAAACAATGAAAATTTGTTTTTGTATTCTGGCAGCAACGCGTTGCCTTTTGTTGCCTTTTAAATCTGTTTGGGCATAAAGTGGAGGGAAAAGAAAGGAAGGGTTGGGACAGTGCAAGACTGAACAATAAAGTTAATTTTAATTTGATTTTCATATTCCAAGTTGGGAATTTTTCCAAAATTTAAAAAGGTGTCAATGGAGCATTAATCAGTGGGGGTCCTGGGGGTTTTGTAAATCCTTTTTGTTTTTTTTTTTTGGTAATTAAATCTAAGGCCTAAGCTTTACATTCTGGTGATGCGATGTGGGCAGGGCACAGGAATAATGTTGATGACACTAATTCTCCGCACAACAACACACCCACACACACGCACAGCATGCGGGACTTACCAAACGCCAATGTGTTAATGACTCGACGGCATTGCATAAAACGCGGCGCTAATTTACATTGTTGTGGGGTTCTCTCGCTCTTGTGTGTGTGTGTGTGTGTGTGTGTGTGTGAAGTGGTCGCTGTCAACACTCTGTTGTACTCCCACACGGTGTGTGAGTGGGCTGTGTGTAATGATTTGTGCCAGTTTGCCAGCTTATGTCATTCAATTTATAAAACTTTTTATGCGCAATTATGAAGGAAAAAAAGGAACGCAAACACTTTGTCACACGTTGACCCTAATTACACGGCTCTTCAGCAGAAAAGTGTTCCTTGTATAAAGCCATGAACTTTGCATTCGAGAAAGTATACATTTTTTAAAGCTTAATGCCAAAATCTATTTTAGTTTAATTCAAGCTACAATTGGAACAATTACAATTAGGTACAATTGGTGTATTCGCCTACAGTTAAAATATGAACATTTGTAAACTAGGTTACTTCATTTAACACCTTACTAATAGACTACACTCAGCTGTATTGACGCCTACTCAACTTGCTCAGTTTCTTTGTTCAGTTCAGTCTATCATCAACTATCCTCAGGGCACTTTTGTCAACATAGTTGGCTTGCAAAGACCACAAAAGTCACTGTACAGAAGTGTATGATAAGATCTACTCTTATAATGACACGATTCATTACAAAAGTCACTGAATAAGAGTCACGGAACCAAAAAAAAAACGAGTATCAATACAAAAGTGACGGTACACAACTCAATAATTAAGAGTGAGTGAACAAGAGTAGCAATAAAAGAGTTACTGAAAAACTGCAACTGAACAAGAGTCACTGCCCAAGAGGCACTGCTGAAAGTCACTTACCGACAGTAAGAGAGTCACTGAACAAGAGTTTCTGACAGTAAGTAGCTGTACAACAGTCACTGAACAATAGTCTATGATAAGATTCACAGCATGAATAGCTGAATAAAAGTCAATGACTTGATTTAGTAAAAGAGTCACTGAATAAGAGTCACGGAACCAAAGAACCAAGTCACAGAAAAAAGTCACTGGATAAGAGTAGCTATTCAAAAGCGACAAAACGAAGCTCAATGAATAATAGTCAATGTATAAACAAACAATACAAGGGTCACAGTAGTAGTAACAAGACTAACTGTACAAAATTAACTGACTGAGGGGACAAGAGTTACAGAACCACAGTAAATGAATCAGAAAAAATCACTTAACAAAGGTTCACGGAACCAAAATCGATAAAGAAAAGTCTCTGAGAATTAGTCACTAAGAGTAGTGAGAGAGTTCATAAACAAGAATCAATGAACAAGGGTAACTTAACAAAGGTTCATAGAACTTATATCATTAAACAGGAGTGTCCTAACATTATTCACCAAAAAATAGTCACTAAGCAACAGTAGCTGTACCCAAATGATTCAACGAGAGTCACTGAACAAGAGTCACCGATCCAGAGTCAAAGAAAAAGAGTCACATAAGAAAATGAATGCCAAAAGTGACCAAAAGAGAGTCAATAATCATAATTTTTTTCAATATTTTAGTTACTGAACAAGAGTAACTGAACAAAAGTCGTGAACAAGAGTCGTGAAGTCGCTGAAGAATAGTTACTGTAACTGAACAAGAGTAAATTACGAAAAGTAATTGAAAAAGGTTTCTCTGAAAAGAGTCACTGAACAAGAGTCACTAAAAAAGAACGTCTAAAGATAAAGGAAATGAACAAGAGTCGCTGAACAAAAGTCAATAAATGAAAAAGAACAATTAAACCTACTCATTTTTGTTCACTCACCCATCAAACAACTAACATCTATGGAGTACAGTACAGTTTTTTGAACTGAGCACACGGAAATCAATTCAACTGTTTCTTCTGCTGCATCTGATGTATTTGAGTGCTTAAATGAAGGATTTTCCAGCTCGACCCGCATTTAAAGAGGTCAGAAGTGTGCTGGGAGCAATTTAAGGAGTTTGAACTGCATTCCCAATATGCAATTGCCTTCGTACTCTATATAACCTCCCTTCTTCTTCTTAATCGAAACAAAAATTGACAATTCTTTCTTTCAATTCTCTTGCTGAAATCGAAACTGTATATGTGTGTACATTGTGCACACTATTGTATATACATATATATATATATTTATATATATATATATATGCGTGCCATGTGACTGGTTCTGCTGACTACAATTCCTACGTCTTTTTATATGCCATTTGCCGATTTTACAACTTTGCTGGCGCCTGGCTTATGCCTGGCCCCAAACCAACTGTGGCGCTTGGCGCCATGTTGGCCAGGCAGACTACAGCAAATCCCAACTGTTGTTGTTGTTGTTGTTGTTGCCATTGCTGTTCCGGGGGACATCGCGTGCTGGGGCCATTTTCATTTTCATGGCATTCGTCGCCAAAATGGCGTTGCGTGCTGCCGCGAAATGTTTGTTAAAAATTGCTTCAGAGGAGCAAAACAACAACGTCGAAGTTGAGACACACTAGCCAAATATTTTCTCAAATAACAATATTCCCATTGAGCTTGACAACCATATCAGCCGCATATACCCACATTTAAGGGTTAAGGGAGGGCTAGGGTGGCGCATGCATTAGGGGGTCTGGTTGGAGGGAGGTATTAGCAAAAACACATAGAAATTTGTATGCGTCACAGAATCAAGTCATTTGGCTTGTGGAAACAAAAAATCATAAAAAGATTTATGACTACTTTCAAAGCAAAGTCAGCACAAGCGGTGAGTGAGGGGCAGGGGGCGGGGGCGGGGGCGGAACATAAAAACGAGAAAACTGCGTGAGAAAATTGAAGCAGAAATAGTTTATTATCTCAAATCATATTTGATTCTTATTGCAGTTGGGTGCTTCGATCAGTGCCATGTCTGGTTTGAGCTTGAATAGCATGTTATGGCAATTGCTTAACGTTTTAAGCAATTTGTGGACAATATTTTGTATGTTTTGATGATTTGGTATATTTTGTTTGGTATTTTTTGGTACTATTTTGGTATTTTTTGGTACTATTTTGGTATTTTTTGTACTTTTAAATAGCCTGCTTTTGATTTAGTTGTAATTAACAAAGCACCTTTAATTCCTAAATTAAGTAAAAAGTTTATACAGCCGGAAAAAGCCATCATCAGTAGACTTTGCTTTCACATATAGACCAGTAAATAGTCCACTTATTGGAACAGCTGTGTTCTCGGCTTCTACACAGCTTTCGGAGCTTTAAATGTACAAAATTCTTGAATATTACTTCTCCTGATCCTAAGGCTTTTTCTGGTTTGCAATTATTCTTTGTAGGTTCCACCGAAAAACACACTTTGTTTGCCTAAAAGAAACAACTTCACCTTGTCCCATAAAGCCCCCATATATCCCTGAATATTTCAAGAGTCTGGGTGCCTGAGAAATTTCTTAGAAAGCTTCTTCATACTTATAACCTTTTCTAAAGCCTAGGAGTCAAAAGTAATACATTGAATTGATAAAGAGCCTTCTGCACCTTGAACTACAAAGAAGCTTGATTAGGTTAGACTTAGTTTTTTCAGAAAATCTTGTAAAGGATTTGGCCTTACCTTTTCAGCAAGGCGATATATATGTCAAATATAGTTATAAAAATATGAAAAAAATCACAAATTTCCCAGGAAACTGGGTATTTAGTCTGGGGCTTCGACTTGCACCGACTTAAGACTCTCTAAAGTCCCTGTGGTTCAAACAAATAGAGGTTGTGGGTCGACTTTGAGAGGTTTTCGACTACTTTTTACACAAAAATATAAACATAAATATAAAAAGGGATATATTTTTGTTAAAGAAATGAAAAAAGGTGCGCGTTTAGCGCTCTCGAGCACCAAACGTTGCGTTTGATCAACGCTGTAAATAATTTATGCATTGTAGACCTCTCAGTTCTTTCATCAGTAGACTTATCGCCATAGACAGTACGTTTTTGTCAGCTGCCTGTGTTGAGAGTCATCACTTTAAGCAGTTGGGAACTGCAACACACAATAAAGTCATCTATTAAGCTTTCAGGCTGAAGTTTTAAAGTGAGAAAGCTGGAAGCTTTCGAGCGAGCTTAGAACTGCCCATTAAAATCGGGACTTACACGATGCAACGAAACTTTCTGATGTTTCTGATGTGGAGCAAGCTTCATAAAGCTTTTCAAAAAGCTCTTGCTTGTGGGAAAGAAATGTTGAAAGGCAAGTGGCACCACTACACTCAGGATGCAACAATACAGGTGGGGCGGTGTCAGTGTGATGCGTACTTTTGTCAAACGCTTACGCTACAAAAGTACGCGCAGCACCGAACGTGAAGGTACTTTTCAGAGAAGTCACACTGATGCCGCCTTACCTCCCTTGTTTTATCATGACAACACCTCATTCCTACAAGCAGGAGCTTTTGGAGAAACTTCGTGAATATGTAGACTGGATTTACAAAGTGTAGCAAGTTTTATGAAGCTTTCGAAAAGCTTTCATTTGTAGGAAGGCTTTTTCAAGAACTTCATAAAGCTTGCTTCAGCGTGTAAATCCAGTCTTAAAGGCGAGAAATATTGCATCTCAGCTAATAATCTTCAACTCACTTCATCGTGTAAGTCCCGACTTACTTCTAAGGCTAAAAGAGCAATGATAGAACTACTTTAAAAGTAACCAACTGCTTTAACTCAGAAGAGTAATTCATTTCTGGAGATCAATTTCGTTTGAAAAATTTCGCCCTGCTGCTCCAATGTTCATCAAAATTTCGCACAGCCAGGCAACATGTTGCAGTTTCATGTACCCCCACTGTTGGTTGAGTTCAGCCGTCTGTGTCTGCCTGACAACATCATCTGACAGTTTGGCTAACATTGAAAGCGGCAAAATGTTGCGGCGTTGGCCTGCCAAATGACATGATTTCTCAGTTGTGATTCTTCGGCTCTGCCAACACTTCAGGCATCAACTTCAAGCCAAAAAAAAAAAACTCAAGAATGAAAACTTTTGCTTATCTGCATTACAGCCGCATAGACCGACTCGCAGACTCCCAACTCTCCGGCCGACTACCCGACTCCCCGACCCCCCGACCGACTCCAGCCAACCACATCGCCAACGTCTTGAGGCGTGGAGGAGCTTGGTTTTTGTCTGGCTGCCTTGGATGGGTCCTGTTATTTCTACACATGGTTATGCAGGACTCGTCAGGAGTTGTTCCCTGTTTGTGCGTGTTTCATTTTATTTGTTGGCACAAAATTGGGTTTTAGTGGATTTTGTGGCAAATGATTTTTGCTGCTGCTGCTGCTGCTGCTGCTGTCGTTACGCTTGCATAAACTTTAATTTAATTTTTCGCCAGCAAACCGGGCAAAAGTTGCCCCAAGTGCACCAGGCACCAGCACAATACAACAAGACCCGAAAATAGAAAAAAACACTTGAGAAAATAGCAAGAAAATTGTAAAAAGCAAACGCACAGAGATGAAAACATGTTTAATATGGTTCTAAGACGGTTGGATGGCAGCTCTAGAATTCATGAAGTTTTGTTAGTTAAACATGTACTTGTTTAGTTGTTCCATTTAAATGAGCAACTTTAGTTTAATCTTGTTGACAGTCTTCTGAATTGCACCAAAGTGCAATTGAGTAGAAAGATTTGCACCCCAAACCGGAGGGGCAGGGCCATAAAAATGGCAGCTAAACGTCAGCCAAAGGTAAAAGATTCGCCGCACAGGTGAAAAATTATGGCGTAAAATTCATATTTGATGACTTTTTGATTGCCAGCCCGAAAGCTGTCGCCTGTGACACAAACCTCAACAGCGGCAGCAGCTCTTCAGCTTCACCTACGGCCACATAATGCAACGAAAAGTGCTTTCAATGGCGTCATTGTCAACGTGCTTGCTCCTCGTCCTTGTCCTCGTCCTCGTCATCATCATCATCATCATCATCAAGCATCAAGCATCAAGCATCAGCATCAACAACATCAACTGTAGGGATTATGTTGAAGCTGTGGATTTGGATTTTGGATTTGGATTTGGGGCACCAACTACTCTCACATCTCACATTGTGCATCTCCCTGATGCTGTTGCTGCTGCTCTTGATGATGTGCTACAATTTCAATGGTTACCTCCGAGACAGGGGAATAAGTTTGTCAGGTGAACGCAAAACTGTCTAAAGGCTGGCGATTAATCCCTCGATAAGTAATGAAATGTATTATTAAGTGAATGAAATGGAAACTGAATATTCATTGTAATTTAGTAGATTTAGATATTCGAAGCAATTGTTTATTAAAAAGTCAGCCCAACAGTATGCAAATATTCACGCTTTACACGTTTCCAGGGAAGAAAACTTTGCAGAAGTTTTTTACAATTGGTGAAAAAGTGCGGTTTATTGTAATTTAGTAATTATAAATGTGTGAAGTGAAAGTGCATTAAAAAGTCATCCCAAAAGTATGCAAATATTCAAGATTAACACGTATACAGGGAAGAAAACGTTGCAGAAGTTGGTTTTACTTATGACAATGGGTAAAAAAGTATGTCTTATAGTAAGGGAATACAAATCTCTTTTGGGAAATGGTCATAATACTGTACTTTAAGTGATCTAAGCTTTAAGTTTCTTCACACTTAAATTTTAACACTTTTTTGAGAAAGCTTTACTCTTGTGCTGACTCACTTTGATAGTGTGGTACTTGTGCTGTTCCTTAGCTTTCATATGGAGTATGCTAAACATTTCTGTGGTTTTTTTTTTTGGAGGAAAGATCGGTCATCGTTTCGAGGACGCTTGTTTACTATCAACTTGATGGTCTGATTTCTACACTGGGCAACAAAACTACATATTTTTCAGTATATTGTTGATTCCATTTAAATTTCGTGTGCTGAACACGCATCTGTTTCCATCCCATCTAGATTTATGATAATTTGAGCTTAGAGTGGCCTACAATCCATATTTTGACAACTTTTAATCACTTTTTATGGGGAACTTATACTTTTCTTTCAATTCTCTGTTTAATTATGGCATAGTATGGCTTCTTACCTTCAAATGAACCCATTGCACACAATTCTGCGATTTTGTTAAGCGATGATATATCATTTAAAAAACATGTCTTTAGAATTGTTAAATTCTTTGCTGCCTTAAAGTATGCTATACAAAATCAGTATGGAATCCATGGGATAATTTCCCGTATTCATTTGAACTGATTATATTATAAATGCGTAGCTGACAATCATCCAAATGACATGAAAAATTATCATTCTTTGGATAACTTTCAGCTCCGTTGGATAATTAAAATTACATCAAAGACATTTCCACTCAAAACAAATCTCTTTTGGGTGCTGAAGTCTCTCGCTAATACAGATAATCCAAGCTTCCTTGCTTCATTATCTGGAACATTGCGATTTTCCAATGAAGCCGCTGGCCCACCGCCGCACCAAACAGTGCATTATTCAGGGTGAACTACCTCTAGGTCCCTCCAAGCAGCAATTCTGTTTGTTGAACCATTGAGCAAAAATTGAAATCAATTTGTCAATGAAAAAACGAATCTTCCTTCAACTTTTCATAGGTCACCCATTATCTGTTTCTGTCCAAGGTCCTTGCTTAAAATCTTTCAGTTGGTTGACTAACATAACTGACTGTTGAGAAGGGCTACGAATTGACCTAACGCCATTTTCGTTGACAGCAGCAGAGTTTTTCTTTGTCCGCAGACGAGATGTTCAATTAAAGTGTGAATTTTGATCACCATAGATGGAATAAGCTGATGGTTGGACCTTCAAATGATCATAATTGGCAAAAAACATATACCTAAGTGAGCATGTTTGGTTTGTTTGTCCAATCATAGTGAACTGGCAAACCTTACTGAGCATTTTTGAGGTTGCAACATGTAACGTATCCACAAATGTACGCTGCAACACCTAATGGTTTAAGTAGGTATGTTTTGAATGTGAATTGGCAAGCCTTACTGAGCATTTTTGAGATTGTCACATGTAACGTATCCACAAATGTACACTGCAACACCTAATGGTTTAACAAGCAGCCTTGCTAAGTACTTTTTTAATGTAAATTGGCAAGCCTTACTGAGCATTTTTGAGATTGTGACGTGTAATGAAACCAAAAATGTGCAGAGCAACATCTTATGCCTTAACAAGCAGCTATTTTAAGCTTCTCTGAAGCACAGCACTAATATCACCATAGCATTTCACTTAAAGGCAAATCATAGCTCAAAGTTTGCTAATGAAAGCAGCTTAATGCAAGTACTTTGCCTAAGAAGTGAACAGAAAAGAGGGAATCAGGTTGTGATTGAGCGAAGTCAAGTGAAATAAAGCAATGCAATGCAAAAGTAGTCTATGCAAATCTGTGTAGGAGTAAAAGGCATACATATGCGCATGAAATTAACACCATCAAAACACAGAACACACACACACAGACAGACATAGACACAGGAGGAAATGCAAATTGCATTTGTTTGTGTTGTGTCACTTGTCGCTCCCTTTCAAAGCCACCCCCTACCACCCTCGGTGGGTTACAAAATTCATAAACTTGTGCAATATAAATCACAAACACACACACACACACAGCAGACAGTGCACTTGCAGGCCAAATTTAAATCGATTTATAGTCATCCCTCCCAGCAAGCTGTTTAGTTGAATTTGTCTAAAACCCTTGCCAGGCCTACTTTATATGATGATTCTTAGCGACGGTGGAACAAATGCTTACATTTCTCTATCAAAATGTGAAAAAATCTTTGTTACTTAAGTTTTCTTAGAAAACTCGCGTTGAACCAAAGTTGTACAGCTTAAATAGGGCAAGCGAGGCGGATTAAAATTAAATCTGTTCAATTTAAAGAGTCACACATTTCTGCTCAACAGTTTGAACGTTTGGGCCCATTGTACTTAATGGGAATTACTTTTTTTCGGCCAACTCAGCAGGCCGGAAAATCCAAATTTTTGGACTAGCCCCAGCCGAGCACAAATATCATCATTCACATACAACCAATCGAAGAGTAAACAACTCCAATCATCATAAATATATATATATATTCCCCATACAAGTCTAAACAGGTAAGTGATAAAAGAAGCCAAACAACCAGGAAACCAACCAACCAACACAGGACCAAACGGCGAAAACTCTAACATATCCCTCCTTGGACCGCAGATTATATAAAACTATCCAACATGAGTGATCAATCTGGCTCCGACTCTGGCTCCGGCTCTGGCTCCGATGGTGGGGCAGCACCACCACCAGCAGCGACACCAGCACCAGCTCCACCACCGGTCATGCCCCCACCACCACCACCACCACCACCACCGCCACCACCGGCTACCCCGGCACCAACTGCTGCGCCCACTTCCACAACCACCTCGGGAGCTGGCATGATATCGTCGAGCGCCTGGCTCACTGCAGCTGCCGTGGCCATCTACACCACTCGCGCCTTGTGGGTGAAGCTAAGGAAGAGCAACACCAAGAAGCGTCTGCAGTTGGAGGAGGCCAAGTTGCGTGCGCAGCGTGCTCAGTTGGAGGATGTGAAGGAGGAAGACGACGAGGATGAGGAGGACGAAGAGGAGGACGATGAAGAGGATGACGACAACGTAGAAGCCGTCCAGGCTCCGTTGGAAGCTCCTACAACCGCTATGATGGAGAGCGGTGTGAAGAACCTGCTGTAGCCAGGGGCAGCCAAAGATGCATGATCAAATACAAAGAGATTTCTACAAAGGGCTTAGCACACAAACACACACACACACACACAAACACTCGCATTTCCTCAGCACAAACACTTACACTTACACTTACACACACACTTGTACTTGCACAAACACACACAAACACATACACATACACTTACTCGTCTTAGTTCAGGCAATGTTCTAAAGACGTAATGCTGCTTGGATCTTGGGGGAGTTATCAAGTACTTTGTCACACTTTTCTCCAATGGAGCAAATCATCGTTTTGTGTTCCCACATTCTGTCAAAATTCATTTTGTGTAAAACTTTTAATCCAAATTTTAAGTAACGCTCCGATGGCATCAAGTTGTTCAACACCAAAAATTCAAGTTATTAAAATGTAAAATGAAAAACCATGTGAACAGCTTTCTATTTAACTGGGTGGTGGACCACTAGGGGGGGAAACGCAGCAGCAACCAGCCTCTTCCGCAAGGCCTTTCGGAATATGGAAAACTTCCCATGCCACGAAATGTTCCATCGAACCTTCCAAATTTCCCACTTGGATTACCATTGCCTTAATGGTAGCAATTGGTTTGCAGAGCGTGGAGCTCTTACAGAATCATACATGGGATTGCTAGTCCTTCTTCGTCGGACATGGTGCAGAAACCGCTAACATGGAGAGCACACGTACCTCTGCCCTAGCTCTAAAGCTTCTACTGCAGCATAAGGGATGGTGGACTTAAGAACTCTGCCAAGGAGCAGCCTCACAGCTTTTTCTAACCTTTTTTTCAATAAAAGCTATGTTATATAGATGTTCGATTTCGACCAAACTAAGTGGAATCAGTGGGAAGCATAGCAAACGTAGAAATACGAAGTTTGGAGACGTTTCCATTGAAAACAAAAACGTTTTTCCTTTTAAAACTAGTTTTCGACCGATCGTTCCAATGGCAGCTATATGTTATTGTCATCCGATGTGGACAAAACTTTAAAGAATTGGGTGAAAACTTATAAAATAAATATATGCTGGTTTTAAAGAGGTTTACATTGAAAACAAAAAAGTTTTTGTTACTAAGACTACTTTTCTAACCTTACTTTTCTATGGCAGCTATACTATATAGATGTCCGATTTCGACCAAACTTAATGGCATCACGGGAGAGCATAGCCAAACTAAGAAAAACAAGGTTCAGAGGCGTTTGCTTTGAAAACACAAAAGTTTTTTATCTTAAACTAGTTTTTCGACCATTTGTTCCTATGGCAGCTATAACCTATGGTCATCCGATTTTGTCAAAACTTACAAGAATTGTGTGAAAACTTATAAAATCAATGTATGCCAATTTTAAAGGGTTTTAAACTGAAAACAAAAATGTTTTTGTTACTAAGATTATTTTTCTAACCTCTCTTTTCTATGGCAGCTATACTATATAGATGTCCGATTTCGATCAAACTAGGCAGAATCATGGGGAAGCATAGAATTCTTTTTTTTTCCTAATTTTTTTTTCTAATTTTAACTTCCTAATTTTTTATAGTTTTTTTAAAATTTTCTAATTTTGCTTACCGAATTTTTATTATTCTTAAAAATTAATTTTCCGAATTCTTATAGAGAATCCATTGTTTCCAGAATATCCGGCTCGAAGGACCATGTCATTGAAAACTAAGAGTTGTTACTTAGATGCTGTATTTTAAAGATTGGTCTCTTAAAGTTGGTTAAGAGGTGTGAATTCATACTTCTGGCTCAGTGGGGATGGCTTAGTTTTGTAATCTAAATAGTACCAAAGATTTATAGATGTGGAATATATGGAAAATTGGTAGCCAATGTCTGCCACCAAGAATAATCGTGTTTTCTTTCAGATGCATCATAAATCTTTGATAGTACGTACTCATTTTTGAGCTTCTTTTAGTAGAGATTTTAATTGAGGCTCCTTCTAGACATTTTTAGTTATAAGGATGATTTATTAATCAGCCAAAAGAATGGTAAAGATCGGTAAGTGATGGGCAAAAGAATATACGCTGCTGCTGAGCATACACTTTTCTTGGTATAGATTTTAATATAGTAGGATTTGACCCACTTTCTTACTTATGTCATTCACATCTATTTCTCTTTTGAGATTTTCATTTATTTATCAAAGAAGCAAGCATTGAAATTGTACAGTTTTTATATATCGATATATTTGTAATATTTAGTGGATTTGCATATTCTAACCATGTCTGAGGATTCCTGGGATAGTCCGAGTTCGGATTTTCTAAGTGACGACTACGACAACAGCGATGGCGACAGCAACAGCAGCGATACCAATAATATAACACTCGGCCCTGTTCCCGGCATGTGGGTCAATTCGGGTGCCACGATGATTGAATTTAGCACCTGGCTTGGAGCAATCACTGTGATCCTCTACAGTCTGTACTGCGCCCAAAAGATACGTCAAATGTTTAAAAAGTTTAGGAATAATCAAACACCTCAGCCACCATCAGGATGATCTTTCGAATAAATTGCGCACTCTCCATTCCCCCTTTTTTCTGCTGCTGGTGGCAAACAACCATTTTACATAATCGGTTTTTAATCTGTTTGTTTACCAAACTCCGAAATCGTGTTTCGAACGCTAACTCTGCCAAAAAGAAACGCAAACCTGGCCAAATGCAACAAATGACTTGAGCAAATGTACAAAGATCAACAACATCTCGATGGAGATGGAGATGGATATGGCGATGCCGATGATGAGGATGATGATGATGACAGGGCAAATACGCGGCGGCAAATCTGCAAACAGCCGAACCAGGTCTCTCAAACATTCGCTTTTGGTATGTACGTAAATATTTTGTTGCATTGATTTGTAACACATTTGGCAACTGGGTGACACCTCATCAATTCTGGTCGGCGGCGCGCGGCTTCTGATCCATCAATCAAAACGTAAACTACGCGCGTCACGTCATTATGTCACGCTGTGCCGGCAGAAAAAAAAAAAAAGAAAAGTGGAGAAAAACTTTGAAACGAGGAAATTCATCGCGGCCAACGGCCACGGAAACTGGAGCACATGCAACCAGGCGCGCACAATGTTTGCGTTAGCCAATCCTTCGCCTGTTTGTCGGCCGCCTCCCGTTTGCGTGTTTGTCAATCTGTTTGTGGGACTGGGGGACGACGGGGTGGTTGGCTGGAGGTGGGTGGAGTTGAGGTGGTAAGCTAATGAATGCAGCTGTCAATTAGCAATGTGCGTTGGTCTATCAGCGCTTTAATCAAGCGTGAGTGTGTGCCAAAGTGTTATATCAACTGTTAGACCTTAGGTCAGAGGTCAGTGTTACCATTTTAATGTGCGAAAATGTTACATAATCGAATGGCTAAAAGTGTTATACTAAGTGGTATAAGTATCTGAACAGGGTGTTAAGGTCATTTGCATAAGCCGAAAAAACCAGCTGTGGGCACCAAAATCGAATGAAAAGGCTTTAGAATAATCAGTCTTTTGCGGGTAGGTCTTCACGCTGTCTTGCAGTGTGGAAATTGCCTGAGAATATATCGAGTTTTCGATAAATCTTCATAAAATAATAGAGGAAAGTTTGAAGTTACTCTTGAAGAACATATCCACTGAAAACAAACAAGTTATTTCAATAAGACTACTTTTCTGACTCTACTTTTGTATGACAGCTATACCATATAGATGTCCGATTTTGACCAAACTTAGTGGAATCATGTGAAAGCATAGCAAACTAAGAAATACTACGTTTGGAGACGTTTCCTTTGAAAACACAAAAGGTTTTCTCACTAAAACTAGTTTTTCGACCGATCATTTATATGGCAGCTATAACCTATAGTCATCCGATTTTGACAAAACTTTTAAGAATTATGTGAAAGCTTATCAAATAAATATACGCCAATTTTTAAGTGATTAACATTGAAAACAAAAAAGTTTTTCTAACTAAGACTAATTTTCTAACCTTACTTTTCTATGGCAACTATACTATATAGATGTCCGATTTCAACCAAATTTAACAGAATTGTGGAGAAACATTAAAAACTAGTAAATACAGAGTTTGGAGGCGTTTTCTTTAAAAACAAAAAAGTTTTTCTCACTAGAACTAGTTTTTCGACCGATCGTTCCTATGGCAGCTATATGTTATAGTCATCCCATCCGGCCGGTTTCGACAAATGTGCGGCGTATTTGTATCAGAAGACTTCGTGCTAAGTTTGGTTAAGATAGCTTTAAGTCTGACGCAGGAGATAGCATTGAAACAGAGGGACATGGCTATATCTACTCAGCTCGTCGTGCTGATCAAGCATATATATACTTTATGTGGTCGGAAATGCTTCCTTCTATGCGGGTATAAGGGTATAATTACTGTATTGTTATTGTTCTAAGTTTACGCTTTTTCCGTCTACACCACAGGGCTTTCTGCCAGCTGAGAGCTTAACAAATAAGTGTAAGCTCTGCGTGGATTTGGAGCACCGTCACGCGTATGCTCCGTGGATTTGTACGATAAGATAAGATAGTGGGAAAAATGAATTCTCAAAAGTTTTTCAGAGAGAAGAAATTAGTGAAAAACACCACAAAAGAAATCCAATATTCAATTTGATTCTAGAAAGAACACAACTAAGAGCAGCTAGTGAGTGCAGGAACTGAATGAATATCTTTTTATATTAAGAACTCTTTTTGATGAGACCGTTACTCATAGAGTAAAAAGGGTATACTAAAGTCGTTAAAATATTTGAAACAGGCAGAAGGAAGCATATCCGACCACATTAAGTATACATATTCTTGATCAGCTTCAAGAGCCGAGTCGATATGGCCTTGAACATGGCTTCTGGCTGCACAAACTTAACATACTCTTTGTACCTCTGGTACAGAGTATGAAAGGATTCAAAGAAGTTCCATTTGGACTATGCTTAATATACTTTTAATCATCCAAAGGAGCTTAAAATCATCCAAGTGTTAATAGTTTCCGTATCCTCTGCATGTTTTTTCAGCTCCATTGAATAATAAAAGTATATTAAACAACATATATCTAGTCCGATTGGATACGGGAAACGTCTCACTTGTACACAAAATTAATCGAACCGAACCGAACCGTACGGTTCTGCAGCATGTTAAGAACTCTGCTTTGGTTTACGGGAAGTCTACCTTAGACTGAGATTAAACTTAAACCCATTCTCACATTCATAAATTCGGCTTGCATCTGTGAGAAAAGCATGAATGACATCGATCACTTGATCCAACTCTTGCTGGTATAACTAACACTTTCTCAACTTTCTGTATTAACACTTAAATTATGACAAAAGTAATGTGAAAACTTGCCTGTTTTAAGGTTTCTTTACATCAGATCAATGGCGCTTACCTGCAACAAAATGTAAAAGAAAATGCAGTTATTATGTGAAAAATTTCAGCGAAAAGGAAAAACCCATTCCCCCATTCCCCCTTTGTGACCTTTCAATCAGTCCTGTGCCCTAAAGTGTGCTGATTACCTCTCGTTTTTTTTTTTTAAGCCCCGGCTTTGCTCCAATTGCTGCCAATATTCAATTAGCTCTGACGAGCGTAATCTTTATTATTGTAAATTGCATTAACAAATAATTTCGTATTATTTAATTACCACTTTAAAATGGCACAATTATCACTGAGTTTCATTTCCACCGGGTTTTTCTTTTTTGTATGTTTCTTAGTATTTCTCTTTGGATAATTATGCCACCAGACGATGATTTCATAACACGCCACAAAAAAAAAAAAAAATAAATAAAAGCATGCCTCAACGCTGAACGCTCTAAATAAGTAAAAAGAAAAAAAAAAAAGGTAACTAACCACCAACTACATTATACACACATTTTTTTCTTTTACTTGCCGATCGATTTCCTTGACGGCTTTTCCTCAAGTTTTTCATTTTGATACCATATTTCTGCCATGGCTTTGGTTTCCACATCATAAACGCGCTTTTGGCATAATTGCTCTCAACGCGAAGGCGAAGGAGTTGGTTGCTGGTAAGGGGGGGCGCGGGGGGAGAGGAGGTCGCTGAACAATCGATAATTATGATGTTGCATTGTTGTTGTCGTGATAATATGCCTTTCGATACCAAGTGAGTGAGAGAAATAGAGAGCGAGCGAGCGAGTGAGAGAGAGAGAGAGAGGGGCTTAACCACCCGCGGAGCCAAGACTGAGCTTTCATGTAATATTTGCTCACAATTATTGCGAGACCACGCAGCCAGCTTGTTGTTACTTGTGGTGCGGTTGCATGTTGCATGTTGCAATAACAATTTCGCTTTTGCTTTCCAGTTAAGTTTTTGGTTTACCCCTTGCCGTTGATGCTGATGGAGAGTATACGGGTTTAAGCCATTGCACAGTCTTCTATATATTCAGTTCACTGATTTAGGTTGATGATTTTGCTATATTCCACATACTTGCCCAATCTTTATGTATAAAAGTGAATGTATGTGTCTATATCTTCACAATATCTTTCACAGTATGCTCAAGTCGATCAAGAAAGATTCACAGACGAAGTCTCATGCCTGTAAACCGTTTCGAAAGCGGTTGAAAACGGTTCAAAAGTGGTTCAGAGTCATATGTTCGAAATTATTTAAGCTATGTATATTTTATTGGTATAGCTTCGGTTTCTAACCGGTTCACAAGTGATTCAGAACCATATATCAAAATTTACTTAAACTTGATTGAGGTTGGTAATATGATTTGGCAGTCACTGAGAGAGTAGAGGGGTTCACACACTACCCTCTGCACCACAACCAGAAACAATTACCTTACAATTGCCATCTATGAAGTCTTTAAAAACTTCGGTCTTTACTACCCTTACCAACTGTATGTCTGCATAATAATCTGAACTCATAGGTAACTGCTGTGTACATGCAATCCTCATCTCCTATTTACAATTCTAAAGTTGTCACCTATTATATTTTTGTCTTAATCCAAACTTCTAAATGAGAACATGATACATTGTGCATCTATTTACTTTATGATTATCAAAAGTCAAATATAACTGTCCAATTTACAGCTTCATATATATGTCATAAAGCTCTTTTGCAAATTTGCAGCTAGTTTTATAACATTCCAGTTATTTCGAGAAAGTTTTTGTCGCCAATGGGCCACCCTCTGAGCAATGGACTGTCTTCAAGCTTCAAGCACTCCTATTTGCAGGTTGCTGTCGTCGATTGCTCGCCTGCTTCGGCTTTCTGTAGTTCTTAAGCTGGCCTTGCCGCTCAATCTGTTCAATGCAACGGAATTGTCAGTTTTGCCATAATGTCATGCTATAAACAGGCAAATTGCGGTCGTCGATTGCTCGCCTGTTTTGGTTTTTTTGCAAATGTCAAGCTGGCTTGCCGCGGAACTTGTACATCGCTACTTGATTGAGATGGTTAAGCAGTCTTAGCAGCTTTCAGGAATGTTCAGCGTATTAACGCCGTCGATTGCTCGCCTGATCTAATGTTTTGGCTTTATTTGTTCATTGCGCCGCGCTTTCGAGTGTCGCAGAAGAGCGATGGTATGGAATATATTTACCAAATTACTAGCGTTGAGAGCTCTGTGTATGGCAAATTGCTGGCGTCGATTGCTCGCCTGTTATGTTATTTTTCTGCAGAGCTGAAGCTGGCCTGCCGCTGTACTTGTACATTGCTCGTGGGTTGATATTGTTAAGCAGTCTCAACAGCTCTCGGGTTTATTTAGCGTATTAAAGCCGTCGATTGCTCGCCTGTTCTTATGTTAAGGCAGCTTAAAAACGCTGGGATGCAAAGTTTTCAGCCATATACTGCCATCGATTGCTTGCCTGCTCTGAAGTTTTTTCAGAAAAGGATGAAATATGTTAACACTAATGTTACCACTGTGTTAATTAACATATGGAAAGGCTGTTAAGTCTAGCAGGTGGGACTTTAACTTATGCTCTGCTTAATTTTACAAATTAAATAATTTTCCTTTCCCAAAACAGGGTGTATAAGTAGTCTACCTATAGCTAATTCTCACATTGTATGTCGATCGCATTTGAATGTGAGTAATTTGCACGGGCAGCGGATGGCTTACACAGAAGAGGAGGGGTGGTTGAAGCCAACGGGAAGCTGATTGGAGTGGCATCTGGTTGAACTGGCCCAATATCATTGGCATTTCCCGCAAGTGTCGCCGTATCATTCTATGGCTTCATTCGCAGATCATAAATTGCCTTAAGCTGGGAAGTGGTTTGTACAACTTGTACACTACGCACTAAAGTTTTTCACTTAAAGTTTACAATCCTTCCATCCACAATACAGAAATGAAAATAAAAAAAGGACAGAAAAGAAAAGGATTAACAAACTTTCTGTTTTGCCCTCTTCTTCCACTCACTTCTTCTGCCTTTACTGAATTCAATTTAAATTTAATTACTTCAAAATGCCAACTTCTGACACACATATTTCAGTTGGCGCGGCGGTGGGTTTGCGGGTTGATGAGCAAAATTAATGACTCTGCGTTGAGTTTTGCTCATTTCGTCTGGCAAATCGGTCTGTTTAATGCATTGCATTATGACGTTTAGTCTGTTTCCCCAGTAAAATTGTTGTAGTTGTCATTTAATCTGATTACGGATTTATATTATTAGCTAAAGCAACAGGAAAAACAATGTGTGCAATTTTGTGTAGCTGTCTCATATTGACATTTGCTGCTGGTGCTCCTCCTTCGCCTCCACTCAATTGTTTTGCTCGTTAATAATAATCGGATTGTCGTTGATAATATCTTCAACTGAGTGCGTGTATTTGAACTATAATGAATATAATGAGTAGAGAAGAAGAGGCAAAACTGAAGGACACTTGTTGCACAGGAACTGTTTCAAGTGGCAGCTCAGGCTATTATGTAAGACTTTTCGGGGAATTGTCAACGGGAAATGTCTAAGCGAAGATTTGTTGGAAATTTGTAGCCGCTTACGTTAGCCAGCAGCTTTGCAAGTGCTTTGCTCTGTAAGCCTAACTAAATTCATACGCCCCATTGATCACAGCAGAGCTTCCTGCTCTTCTAAGAAAAATCTAGTCAGTCAGTTTATATCACGTAATTTTCCAAAGATTTTCATGGAATTTCCCTGGTTTTTTTTCAAGCAAAACAGTAAAGGGAATGCCTTGCATTGTCTGGAAACTTAGAAAGAAGCGACATAAAACTTTTAGCTGCACAGCTGAGCGGAGTTTTGGCATTTAAATGCTACACCTATGGGATTTTCATTTGTTGTTCATATTTAAGTAGCTCGCGATTTGAATTTTCCCTCTCAGTTATGTGTGTGTGTTTGGTGTTTGGTTGTGGGGGAAGGGGGAGGGCAAACTGCGGTAGTAAATTTACACATTGAAATCTTAAGCGCTCCCCAGGGTGAACGTGGCAGCAGAAGAAGGAAAAAGTTTTCCACGTAAAATTTGTAGGAACTTGCAATACCTTGACTTGGCGGCACTTGGAACAATGCGGCGTTTATATATACGTACTTACATGGCATATGTTATGAGGGAGTTGGCTGGGTACGAAGGGTGGACGCTCGCCATTTGACCGGAAGTTCGACAAAAGTTCAAATTACACACACACACACACACACAGCCAGGGACACGCACAGGACGAAGGCGGCTGCTGTTATTCATTCGTTTTTGCAAATAAATGAACCGTATACTAAAACAAACAAATTCAATTGAATCACTCTCCTGGGCATTACAATTGAATGTCTGCCCTCTCAGTCTCTATGGCTGGCTCAACGGCTCTTTGTGTGCGTGCGTAGTTTTTTCCCGAAAGAAAAATCTAATGAAAATGTTCAATTTGTTGCAAACAAACAAGGAACATGAGAAAAACAAAAAAATATACCAAAATCTTTCAAAAAACACACACAAAAGTTCACAGCTTTTGTTGTTGCTGCTGCTGCTGCTGCGGCTGCTGCACTCGGCTGATTGGAAGTTTCTGGCCATTTTGTTAGTTCAAGGGCAAACAACTTAACAACTTAAAACCCTGCAAAAGGTTCGAAGAATCTGTGGCATAAGTTGAGCAAATAGTATCAGCTTGAAGCTGAAGTTTTACAAATTTGAAAAAAAAGAGGCTTCATTGAAAACATTCCTGCATTGGGTAGCTCATCCTCTTCAAAGTTTTTGAAGCTCAACTAAGAACATGTCTTGACATGATCCCATCGAATTGTTGATCTGAAACAGGCTTTAAGTTTGTTTAAAGTTGATATATGTGCAAAATGTTTACGGTATCTTTGTTTTTAAAACTTTTAAACACTTTCAAACTCTCCTATACTTTACTTCTGAATCTAACTTTTCCATCTTTGCCATGAAAGCAGCGCAGCAGTCGTGATTTTCATAGAAAATTGGTATATGTGCAAAATGTTTGAGGTATCTTTTTTTTTAAAACCTATATACACTTTGAAAACTTTACTTTACTCCTATAGTTACTATGCTAAGAAATAAGCGAACCAGTTGTGATTTTCATAGAAAATTGATATATGTGCAAATCTTGCTATTGGTCTTTTGAGGTCGGCAACCTTAAAAACAGAGTATTGAAGAGATGTTTCTTTTAAAATTTGTAAGGACCACAAGCAATCCTTGTCTATTAGGCAATTCTAAATATTCTATGCCATCTGCTCCGTCAATTTGAAAGCTATCTTCACCAAACTTTGCACGAAGTCTACTGGTACAGATACGCTGCACATTTGTCAGAACTGACCGGTTTGGATGACTATAACATATAGCTGCCATAGGAACGATCGGTCAAAAAAATATTTCTAGTGAGAAAAACTTTTTTGTTTTCAATGGAAACGCCTTCAAACTTTGTATTTCTTAGTTTGCTATGCTTTTCCATAATTTTACTTAGTTTGGTTCAAATCGGACAACTATAAAGCATAGCTGTCATAGAAAAGTAGAGACTGAAAAATTGTCTTAGTGAGAACATTTTTTTTGTTTTAAATGGAAATGTGCTTAAACTTGGAATTTATGTACTTGTTATGCTTTCACACAATTCTACAAAATTTTGTCTAAATCGGATGACTATAGCACATAGCTGCAGTACAAATTATTGGTCGAAAGTGGAGTTCTATTAAGAAAAACTTTTTTGTTTTAAATGGAATTGACTCTACATTTTGTGCATGTTTGTTTGTGAGGCTTTTGCATGATTTTACTGAGTTTGATTGAAATCGGACAACTATATAGTATAGCTCCCATATAAAAGTAAGGTCCCTAAAGTAGTTTTAGTTAGAAAAAGCTAACTTTCCCCTATTTTTTGAACATAAAGATGTGTTCGCTTTTAAAATACTGCATATTACAACAAAAAGCATTCGAAAAACTAACTAAAATATATACGATATGCAATATATCTACTTGGAAAATTATTCGATAACGATATATGGTATTTTTTTTTAACAAAAAAATGTAAGTTATGATATATTTATATTCATTTCGATTACACTCGACCAGCAGGAACAACTTTCTTACCGATTAAGCATATCAATTTGTTATGGTTTCATTTTGGGTTATAACGGATAAGATCAGACTTATTCGTATTCTCATACCTCTTTCCTGTTCTGGGACAGCTACACTGTACACCCATACTTAAAGGCAAATTGCTAAATCCACATCGCTATAATTGATTTGGCAACCCCAATTTGGCTCATCACCGACATAAAAATGGCTGTCCATGTAATAGCTAATCTTGACTCAATATTACCTAAGCCAAAGCACCCACCCATGTTGACCCTCGGCCATGCCTCTGCCACGCCCTTTGCCTCTGATGTGTGTGACATGCAAGCGATTTGTTGTTTTATGTGACTCTTAGGTACGTCTGGGGCAATTGGCCACCTTTGTAGAAGATCGTTAAAAGTTTTGTTTATGTCTCTTTATGGTAATTTTAGCAGTTTGGCAGTTTGGCATTTTGACCATTTCAGGTGTGTCTGTCTGGCCGGCAAAACCAACACAAGCTCTGGTTCAAAAAATTGATATTAAAATGCTGTGAAAAGTGCAAGTGACAGTTGGGTAGGGGATTGTTGAGAAATATACCCCTAATTGATGGCCACCATAAAAAGCGACCGCACGACTGCAAATGGACTGCAACTGGCAAACATCGCCTGTGTTTGTTTACTGCGTAAATCATCATTAAATAAATTGCTCATAATTATCGCCCCAAAACTCTGTTTGGCATTCGCGTTCGAGTTGACTTATGGCAGAAAGTGGGCGGCTTTTAGTCGTGCAATTTTCTGTCAAATTTTGTATGATTTCCATTTGATAAAGAGAGTTGCAACTAGCTGGAGGAAATTTGCTTCCTGGTCCTAAAAACTGGCAGCTGTCCATCAAATCTTTTGCACGACTCCAGCGATGAGCCGCTCTGGCCAACATGAATAGTCAAAAAAAAAAAAAAAAAATGGAAGGAGAAAACAATATGTAAAAACTCGCCTTTCCAAATTGGCGTCCAGCCATTGTTCATAAAACGCAGACAGTGGGCAATAAATGAGTGTGGGCGTGTCTCTAATCAAGGCGAAACGTTGAATCCGAAACGCTTGCACAATAACCAGGAAAAAGGCGAAGACAGTCAAAAACACTTTAAAAGCGGAGCATGGCTTGAAGATGTTAGATTTCAAAGGTAGAAACTTCAATAGGCAATGGGGCATACAATTTAAACAACATAAAATTGGTCTTGGCTCTGTCCAAAGTTGTGAAAAGCTGTACAACTCCATTTAAGTGGCTAAGCGACTGATTGGAGAGTGTTTAAAGCGTTTATCTAAAGCGGCTACTGGCGAAAGGAGCCGAGGAGCCGTTGGCAAACGCACACATGACATAATGATTGTGCTTCAAGTGGTCAACATTTGTTATAACATGTGTGTCGATTACACTCAGCTACAGAGCGGTACACTGCACAAGCAAATATAGGATTCGGAAAACCAAATTGAACATCTTAGAGGTTAGGTAGGGACGAAATTGCATCAAGTTTTCTAAAAATTATAGGGTGAAGGTGGAGTCTTGCCGCTTTGCTCGAAGAACTTAAGTGTTTTCCAAATCTTATTGTAGTTTTCTTCATCGTGTGAGTCCACAGGCAAACATATTGCACAATCTAATGCATTTTTAGCAGTACCAGTATCTAAATAGTTTGAAAATATGTCTTAAATTACGAAATACTCTTTTGCTCACAGCTCTCGAGAGCCAGCTCTTGCTCTCAGCTCATAGCACTCGGCTCTGAGAGCCCTACCTCGAGAGCAGTGAGCCATTAACCCGCTCTCGGCTCGTAAGCCACAGCACACGGCTCTGAGCTGAGAGCCACTGTTTGGGAGCCGTGTCGCTCTCGGCTCGTGAGCTATAGCACACTGCTCTGAGCTTGGAGCCACAGCTCGGGAGCCGTGAGCCATCAACTAGCTCTCGGCTCGTGAGCCATAGCCACTATACGAGGAAAGATCGACATATTTGGAACATATACTTCGTATATGGGCATTTCAAATGAAAGGCTACATTCAGTTTATTTCGTCTTATTACCGCGATTTATTCTCTAAAAATTCTCATAGAAATTGGTTCAGTGTGACCCTATCTAATGGTCTTATATGAAAAGTTATGACAAGTAAAGTTTATCATGATTTGGGAGGACAGGAATCTCATGCAGGGTTAGTTTTGAAGTGCTAAGACAACAAGTGAGAGTGTATTGATGAATTGAGCATCGACTGAAAGCCAACAGAGTGCTTTTCTATTTCTTCTCCTTTGAAGTTAAAAGCCGAAAATCTTCAACTTAAACAATCTCTGCAATTGATTTTCGTTAGCCTGGAAAACGCTTTCAGGCGAATCACCTGCAACATTTAGCCACAGCTTTCTGGCAACAATGTTGCTGCCACAATGCTGCCGCAATGAAAAACGAGCCTACATAAATCGTAAATTTTGAAAGTTTGCTTGGCGAGTGTAATGACTGTCTCATTTCAACGCTAAGGAAGGCCTGTCATTCATTAACAAGACCCAAAATTATGAATGTTGCTCTGCGATGGCGACAAGTGTCAAACAGGCTGCAACTGGTGACTGGACTGTAGCTCTCTGGGCATTGATTGTTGTACAATTAAAGTTTTCACCTATAAAAAAAAACAGCAAAATTCAACAGGGAGTCGGCTTACATAATGCCAGCCACAACAACAAACACTCGCCTTATGATTAACACAAATTATTTTGTAATATGCGTTGGCAAATTGCTGCTTTAAGCCGGAGCTGAGGCCAACTCCAACTCAGCCCATCGAACGCGCCTCCAGCTCCAACTTTATCGCCGCCTGTCGCCGTGAGCCGTAAGTCAAACAAATCAGTCGTGCCAGAAGATTAATGGCGGCATTATTGTGTCGGTGTCGCCTGCATAGTCATTGTGGGACAGACAGACTATCCAGAGCAACTTCATCATCATGCAACTGGTCAGCGTAACCCGCTACGCCCGCCCACACTGGCCAAGGGTACTGCTGATGGTCACGTGATACATATAAATGCACGGGGCTCCATTTAACTAAATGCTCACGCACCCATCGCCACCTGCCACTGGCCACTAGTGGATGCGATTTTTCTTGCAGTAAATAATTTTTCATGCCAGCTGGCCATGTGATGTCTGTCTGCCTTTTGGTCCTCCTCTGACTGTGACTGTGTGCAACTCTCTGCCTCTCTGTCCCTTGCTTAAGCCTGGTCGTCGTATTATAGCCCATTGATCAGTTTGTTTTACTAGCTCCTGCCCTGGTCTGGGTCTGGGTCTGGGTCTGGCCTGGTCTCCTTCTCACCCTCGGGCTGTTATCGTCGTTGTCTGGTTTTGTGTACATTTTGGATTATGAACTCTTTAAAGCATTTCGGTTTGATGTCTGCAACTGTGGATGCAGATGAGAATGCCGCTGCCTGCTGGTCAACTGACAGAGTGGGAGTGGAAGCAAAGGAGTGGATTTGACCAAATATGGAGCAATGCTTGAAAATGGGAAATAAAATTGATGTGGCTCCTGCTGATGATGATGATGATGAGAAGGATGATGATGATTTATTAGTGCTTACTTATTTTCCTGTGGTATGTCCATTTGATTTGGGTGCTTATCGATTTAAATATTTATTCTTGATTTCTAGATACCGATAACTGAAGTATAAAGTTTCATTTAGATCTCTGGCCAGTGGTTGCATGCTTTTGCTAGCTTTATTCTGTCATATATGCTATTTTAAGTGATTTGGGAATATCGATAACTGATCGATAAACTAAAATGTTTGTCCGATTTAAGTTATTTTTTGAATCTACATTTAATTTGAGTATTCATATTATACTCAACATTCTATGACTTGACATTTTCGATAACAAATCGATTAATCGAAGTGATTTATCGGTAAATATTTCAAGTTCGCATTTTAAATTTTCTATTTTGTGTAATTATGAAAATTTTATATATTAATTAATTGTAGACTATCGATAACTGTTTGATTATTAGTTTGAAGTCATCTGTAAATGTAAATGCTGATCATTAATTTAGCATATATCGCAGAAATGATATATATTCGATATTATATTATCGATTACTGATCGATTAATGCTTAGAAATCACCGATTAGATAATTTTTTTTCGATAGTTGATCGTTTAGAATTCTCGATAATGTCGATAAGCATTTATGTTACTGTTTTTACATATAAAGACTTAAGAAAAATCAATCGCTGATCAATTTTTTGAGAGTCGCGATCTGATGGTATTACCCCCTGCCATAACTTAGAAATTTTCGGAATAACTAAACGATAAATTGAAAATTTGAAGCGTGGCTTAAACTTTCCATATAATATCTAATTCAAATTAGCATTTATTACAACTAAAGTTTTCCAATTTGATGTCTTTGTTCCATAAATGGTGTTGACTATCGATAACTAATTTTATTGGTATGTTTTTGTCATCGAAAGCAGATCGATTAGACAGCTTAAATATCGTTTAAAGACCTTTTTTTTTTTTTGTAAATCAATGGATCAAACAATCATTCACTTAGTAAAACACTTATTGTAAATCTAAACGATATTTTATATTTTAAATAAATTTTTCCGATAAATAAAGAATTTTTTATTATTTTTTTATGCATGGACTGCATATTTTATTGTTTTAAATGTAATTTTCCATATATTTTCCGAGTTCCAGCATCGATAGCATCGATCTATCAAAATGTCTTTGATGTTGTCTACATTAGAATTCTTTATATAAAGACTATATCGAAAAAAAACCAAAAACTTGTCAAATGCACAAATTGTTAACCGTTTAATATCGATAGCACATAGAATAATCGCTGTATTGATAAATAAATTTGTAAAGGCTAGTTTAAATAACGATAAATATTCGATTTTCAGATAAATATATCGAAAATGCATAAAGAAATTGAGCATATCTAGTTATTGACCCCACAGTGCTTTCGCTCGTTACTTCCATATGCCTTTTCCTTTCGCCTCAAGTGGGGCAGTGGCTTTTCATTTCATTGCTTTCTTGGTGTGGGATTTTTCTTTCCTGGTTTTTTTGTTCAGCTAAAGCGGCTTTCGTGTCTTGTTAGCAGCCGCAATTGCCCGTAGGTCGACGAGGACTTTCCATGGCACAAGGCTATGCAAATTTGTCAAGTTTATTGAGCTGCTGCTGGTGCTGGCTGCACTTGTGACTCGGGCTTAGTGTCCGAAGTGGGTACAAGTCCATGGTACTCGAACCACCGAAAAACCTGCCTAACAAATCCAAACAGCAAGCAACTGAATGCTTGCTGGTGCAGCCAGCGACTGGAAAACTTTTTGCGCCCAACATTTAATTAAATTCCTTTGCACCTTTAGTGCTGCGCTAAAAATTCCGAAATGCCGACGAAAGGACTTCCTGGCCTCAGGACATGCCGCCGCCGCTGCTGCTGCTGGCAATAACAAATTAATCTTTGCGGTTGCGTCCCGGTAAGCCCTACAAATGAGGCATTTGATTTTAAAACTAGCTTTGGCCAAAGTTTTGCCCGAGACAAAAGCGGTACCCGCTTTATGTTGAAAGGGAGAGGGTCGATTCAATCAACTTGCTGAATTATGTTGACACGGCACGCACAACTGCCAAACAAGGCGGTTGCATACTTTCGAGGGAACGACAAAGTTTTCAATTTACGTTTTGCCAAACGGAGGTCCGCAATTTGCTGCCACTTGCACTTCGTCTTCAATTTGGCAAATGCGCCTCAAGTCACAGGCCACGTAACAGGAAGGAAATGCATAACAAAGCGTTTCTTATGAGCGAGCGCAAGGGGTCTGCAGGAGGCTACTGGCTGTTTAATCGATAAGTTTTCAGTGTGTGTTTGTGTGTGTGTGTGTGAGTTTGTGTGTGTATTCAAATAATGATAAAGATAATGCGATTATCGATTTAGTGGTATTATTGAGATTAATCTGCAATGAACCGAATCAAACTCAAATCAATTGCCAAACGCCAAGGGGCGTAGCAACTTTTCAATTTCTTTTGCACGCAGACAATCGACTACACTCAGAGAAAAAAGCATGTAGTTGGTACTTGATCTTAGTACGAAGTTCATATTTTAGGTAGGATTATTATAATAGCTTAGTTTTGAGATTCTTTAGGTTTGAAAAATCCTTGGAATTATAATGTCTCAAACAATCATTCAGAAAAATCATTTCGATTATTTTTAATGACTTGATTTATCGATAAACAATGTACTAATTGGCCAATGAAGTCGATAAATCGGTATCATTATTGAAACTTGATCTTTAAAATACCTTTTATTAAATCTTTTCTTTATTTAACTATGTCGATTAACAAACTATCGATAGCTAGTCGTTTTATCGATATACTTGCTTATTAAAAAGGAATTTTCAACACCTGCTCTGTTTTATCTGTAATTTTTCACAATTATTGACTGGAGAAAATCGATAGCTTAACGACTTTTGGACAAACTTATCGACAAATAATTGAAATAGTTTGAAATAATTCCGAAACTACTATTAAAGCTGGCATTTTCTTACTTAAAAATCTCCAAAAAGGCTTTACATTAATCGATATCGATCTTTTTTGTTAAAGAACTTTATGTTTGGAAATTTCATTGGTATTGTCTCACACAATCATTCACATTAATGATTTAAATGAATTTTAAAGACTTGCTATATCGATAAACTATGTATTAATCGCTTAGTGTAATCGATAGTTCTGAGAATTTATCGAAATTTAAACTTTTCAATAACTTTTTCCTTTAATTTTTGTTTATTTTACTTTGTATGATTAAAAAAAGATCGATAACTAATCGATTTATATAAAACTTGTTCATTAAAAATGATTGTTTATCAATTTCTGTAACTTTTCACATCTAATGACTTGAGTATATCGACAACTTATAAATTATTGGCCATACTTATCAAAGATAAAGCGAAATAGTCTGAGATAAATACCAGTTTACAATAAAATCAGGTAGTTTTTAACCTAAAAATCATAGAAAAGGTAATAAATAATAAAAGAATTTGTGGAATTATAAGAAAAAATCTTGTTTCTTGTGTTATGTTCTTAGTTGGCTGGTAAAATGTTTCATATCTTAAGAATAATTTCAATAATACAATTTCTTTCGCAAAGTGTATGCCCCCCTACCCATCATCTACTCTCCTCTTTCTCGCTCTCTATTTCTCTCCCCATCCCCACACGCCCAGTGCTCGCCCAGAGCAACGCTTGGCGCTTGTCCTTTAAGCCACTTGCCGTCTTTTGTCCTTTGGGGCAATCAATCCGTGTTAATGGCTCCGCAGCTAAATCAAAAAGATTGCCACAGCATAAAAAAAAAAGGAAAGCCAACGCCAAAGCTGCGCCCCAGAAGTTGAGAATGTGTCCAGAGAAAACAAAAGGAAAAAAGAAATTCGAAAACTTTACACAAATATTTTGCCACTTTGCTTTGGAAATCTTGGCCAAAGATGGAAGCGAGTTAAATTTTGTTGTTGGCCTGCATGTGGCATGCTTAAGCTATTTAATTATGGCCAAGTAAAACTTGTCTGCCCTGCAGTAAGAACAACTTGCACACTATTCCTGCACACACACACGCACACTTGACAAAGCTCAGGCCCAGCTGAGGCTTAAAAGCGGGCAGTGGGGAGTGGGGGGTGATGGAGGAGAAGCCAAATGCAATTTGTATGCCCGTCAAATGTGCCTCGTTATTGCGAAATTTAGAACTGCTCGAAATAATTCCAACAAATTTTCGTGCAAACGAGGCAGACGAAGTTACAACAACAGCAACAACAACAATAAGGCTCACACACAGCCAGCATCGACAACAAACTATGTACTAAGTATAGAAGTACTATGTACACCCCACAAAGTTGACACTCGGAAGATTACCTTTAAACCAGGAAACTTGCAAATAAGCTGGAGTCTTTAACCAATTCTGGAATCTAATGGCTATCTATTAAGCTTAGTTTAGACCACATTTCATTTCAAGTTGGACACACTTGTCGCCTGTACCTGGCAACAGGAAAGTCAGTCTTTGCCCGGGTACGTGCATTAAAAGTTTAGCGCCAAAGTTGCTGCCAGCCCCCCTCCCTGTCCCTCCAAAATGCCAACCCAAAAGCCGGAAGTGGCCTGAGCCCATGGGCGCGGCGGTGTTTCTGGGGGGGCGGGGGGAAAGGTAGTTTAATTATGTAGAAATCGAGACACGCACTTTTGCAGCAGCAGCAGCTCCTGTTGCAGGCAGGATTGGTGCGATGCAATCGACACGCCCACTCAGTGACACTCGCAACATTTGTGGGGGCGCCGTTGGATCATTTTTCCAGCATCCAGGACGAAACTGTATGCGATTATAAATTCTGTTGCATGTCAGTGGTTTTCATAGTTAGGAGCCGGCCTGTCTGGGTGGGTTGCCTGCCTGCCTGCCTGTCTGTCTGTCTGCCCACCTGTCTGGCAGGTGAGAATAAATGTCTTGCATTGCATTAGCCGGGTAAATGTTGCTTGGCCAAAAAACACTTAAAGGTGAAAGGGAGTTAAAAAATCCAGCTGGAGGCGACGCATAAATTTTAATCAAAATAAAAACCGTAAAGTCAGTTGCCAGTTGCTGTATTTTCCACCTTTCCTTTCGTAGAAGACACTCGTTTATATCAATTAGTCGACGCGTCTGGCCACAGGACAACACTTGGGTGCCGTTGAGTTCAGTTGAAATGGATCTGGGATTTGGTGGCAATTTTTTGTTTTCTATGTTTTGTGCAAGAAAGGTTAATTGATTTATTTGTGTACAATTTTTTAAAACATCTAAAACCATCTCAGTCATTATTCACTTCACCCATTCATTGAGTTGTTGATGCATTCATTTCTTTATTGAATTCACTCACTGTTCCACCCATTGACCTCTCCGACGGGGCGGAAGAGAGGGGGAAAAAAAAAAAAACAATTCGCGTTGCCAACGCAATTTCACACTTTACCAGCTACAAATTGCAACATCATAGCCCCGTATACCTTTCACCCCTCCTCTCCCCAACACCTCACCAACCCGCTCCAACACGCCACCCCCCCCCATCACCATTCATCGAACCACCAGCCGAACGTTGCTAAGATTATAAAGATGACGATGGGGCAGGGAATTTTATGATTTATGAGTGCGTTCCAACGGCCTCCTCAATGGTTGGAGAATTTTTCTTCTTCTGCTTCTTGGTTTTTATGACCGGCTTCTATCGAAAGTGTTGCCCCAGAAATTGTGGCCTTTTTTTTTTCTTTTTTTTTTTTTTTTGTTGTATCCTGACGTCTGCTGCACGTCCAAGACCCTGGGAAAGGCTTTGGCCATTTGATAAATGAGTTTTGCACTCTTCCATCGACCACAGAGCCTGGAGGAGTATGGAAAAAGAGTTGAGCAATGCGACAATGTCATTGCTTTTAGTTCAATCTGTCAGTGGATAGCAAATTGAGCTGACATCTGTGGTTGGGCCTTACCAGAAGCCTATCTGATCGGAGTACTTTACGTAGAGCATGTGAAAATGGAAATCAGAGAGAGGCGGCGATTGGGATTCCGTATGCCGAATTGTAAAGGAAATGGCATATTTTTTAAAGACTATTCTTAAGTTGATTATTTTACAACTGGTTCTTTAAGTAGATTCAAGAAGAAACACCACATGTGATTTGTAACCAAGGGCTTTAAGATATATGACAAGGCTACTTCATTAGCTTTTTGCAAAAATCACAAGAATTGCAAGAGTAAGCACATTTTTCACACTTAATGGAACTTCTTGAAGTACTTAAAAGGTTTTAAGTATATTAATCAACCTATATATGTATGTATCATAAATCTCTAAAAAGTCCATTGTCAAAAAACTTATCATATTGAACCTGTCCCAGTTCATCTGAGGCCTAAAAACCTAAATATTTGCTGATACCCAAGACAAAGAACTTAAAATAAAACTATTTTCGCACATCAGTAGCAGAAAGAAATTAGAATATTAAAAAATATCCATAAGATGATTTCGGAATTCATAGAATAGATAGTTTTTAATATATTCTTTTTAAAAATATTTTTTTTTTTAAAAAAAGGTTATTAAAAAATATGCATTATATAATTTTGGCATCCATTTGGAATGCATAGTTCTTAATATCCATTTTTGGAGATTAAAATTTCCATTTAATGTTAAATGGATCTTAGAATATCACCCAAAGGAGCTGAAAATCATACAAAGGATCTGAAATATATATATATAATATTAGTATAAAAAAAATGGAGAAGAGATAACTTCGGAAGTTTGTAAGCCCTTGCAGAACGTTTTTCTAACTATAACTACTTTATCATGGGAGCTATATATACTATATAGATGCCCGATTTCCATCAAACTTAGTGGAATTAGGCAAAAGCCTAACAAACGAACACTTAAGAAATTTGGAGTCGATTCCATTTATAACAAAAATGTTTTCTTTAATAGAACTTCTTTTAGTCATCTGATTTTGACAAAACTTTGCAGAAATGTGTGAAAGCGTTTTAAGTAAATAAATGCCAATTTAAAGAACATTTCCATGAAAAACAAAAAAGTTTTTCTCACTAAGACTACTTTTCAGACTCTATTTTTCTATGACAGCTATACCATATAGATGTCCGATTTCGACCAAACTTAGTGGAATCATGTGAAAGCATAGCAAACTAAGAAATACTAAGTTTGGAGACGTTTTCTTTGAAAACACAAAAGTTTTTCTCACTAAAACTTGTTTTTCGACCGATCGTTCCTATGGCAGCTATAACCTATAGTCATCTGATTTTGACAAAAATAGCAAGAATTGTATGAAAACTTATAAAATACATATATGAAAATTTGAGAGAGGTTTACATTGAAAATAATAAAGTTATTGTTACTTAGACTATTTTTCAAACATTACTTTTCTATGGCAGCTATACTATATGGTTGTCCGATTTCTACCAAACTTGGCAGAATAATGGAAAAGTATATAGAACTAGAAAATGCAGAGTTTGAAGACTTTTGAATTAAAAACAAAAAAGTTTTTCTCACTAAGACTACTTTTCAGACTCTATTTTTCTATGACAGCTATACTATATAGATGTCCGATTACGACCAAACTTAGTAGAATTGTAAAATTGAATAGCAAACTAAGAACTACAAAGCTTGGAGGCATTTCCATTGAAAACAAAAAAGTTTTTCTCACTAAAACTAGTTTTTCGACCGATCGTTCCTATGACAGCTATATGCCATAAATACCCGATCCGGCCAGTTTCGATAAATGTGCAGCGTATTTCTACAAAAAGACTTGGTGCAAAGTTTGGTTAAGATAGCTTTTAAACTGAGGGAGGAGATGGCATATATTTGGACGGACGGACAGGCTCGACGTGCTAGATTCTTTCTTCTGTGCGTTACAAACAGCCAGAAAATTTTATAATACCCTCTGCAAGGATATACATATTGGGTGGATCCGGCTCTTAGTTACAGCTCACAAGCGACGCTTTTCAAAGAATCTGAACTATTTTCAATTAAGCTTTTGACACATTCTATATGTGGCGTGTTCGCGAGTTGGGAAACCAGTTGAAATCTTTAGTTATGACATAGAGAAGCCTTCTTCATTCATTCTATTCCTTTCTAATGGCTAATTTTCGTTCAAAAACACAAAGTTCAGGCCTACTCACTTACCAGAATGATACATTCAAATTTTACCCAACAATTTTTGGAACAATTCTGTTGATGAAGCTGAAATGGCCACGACTTTTCCCCCCATTAACTCAATACAGTGACCATTATTGCACCTAAATGTTGAATGCGTCATGCTAGCCTATAAAAAGATGCCTAGACTTTTTTTCTGTTGGCCAAAAATGTTTGGCCTAATGCACACACACAGACACACACACACACTTCAAAAAGTTTTTGCACTCCCAAAAAGTGCGCCGAAATTTTCAACTAAATTATTCATTGGGCGCGCAATTGAGCTGGAAATGTGCAGAGCGTTATGTGAGTATGCGGTCTGTGGATGTCTCGTTGGCACTGCCAACAGTCTGGCACGTAGAGCCGTCGGCCAGCGTATCCCCCAATGCAACAGTGAGAGGGAACAAAAAGGAACTAAAGGAGCAGCAGAACCGTAACTCTACTCGTGCATGCCACTCAACCACTTGACACTTAGCTGGTGATAGCGGCACAATCAGGGAACGAGCCGGAGTTACTAGAGACAATAAACGGAAGTGTTTTGGCAGCTGCAGCGACGAAAAAAAAATGGAAAAAAGGACGAAATATACAAGTTGAGCCTTAAATTTAAGCTTATGGCTTTTTAATAGCCACGAGGAAGCCAAAAGCTTTAGCAATATTGTGTGCAAATTTGAAGTTAGTGTCGAAAATGTATGAAAAATACAATTGAGGAAATACTTGGAGCCAACCGAACATTAAAAAGTTTGCAACTCTGCCTCAAATTCCTTTGAACAATGATCAAGGATCAAGTTGAAGAAACCTCTTAACTGTGTGCCTCTGAAATTCCAAGTTAAGTTGGTTTATAATTCATTATTCTAAGAACAAACTCAAATCCAGAAATGTGCACACACACACAGTGAGAGAGAGGAGAGATAGCTGGGAGGGGGGGGCGGGTAGTTTATCTTCTTAATTAGTGGCCAAGTTTTGAAAGGAAGCTGCCTTTGTCTGCGCTTCCACTCTGCCCCCACCCAGCCGCGTGTTTGCTTTGTGTGGATTATGGATTATTATATGACAATTATTATGCGTTTTGTCATCTGTCAATTTTGTAGTAAGTGAGACAGAGAGGATGGCCTTAAGTAAATTTCGGGGCACTGGCATTTGTCTCCATTTGTAAATGACGCCACGAAGCATTTAACATTTGTCGTATTTGTGTAGGGCACTCCATTTGCATTTGGTGGAGGGGTGTGGGGGCCCATCCCGGGGATCGATAATTATCTTCTGGCATTGTTTTCCTGCCGGCCACTAACAATATGCCACAATTTGGTGGGACGAGACTCACCTTCTATGGCCGAAATTAACATTTCGACAAAGGCAACCTAATCAAATGTCACAATCACGCATGCGGCTGTCCTTGGCAGCTACCAACCAAGGACTGGCCTGCCACTTTTTGCCGGCCCTCGCATAACTTTCACTCTTGTCAGTTGCAAATTACATCGCACACGTCTGCAGTCAGCAGCAGGAGCAGCAGCAGCAGGAACAGCAGGTCCTGGGGATGGTGTCGTAATTTAAAGCTTATTTTGACACTCTCTACGGCTGGTCCAGGACTCCAGTTCCTGGCACAAAACAACAGCACCCAATTTGCATCTTTCAAAATCGTGTTTTGTTACATTTTGTGCATGCGCAAAAATTTGCATACGACAATTAACACTCCAAAAGGCGGGACGAGCATTATTGCTGCTGGATGTGTGTGTGTCGGGCTTATCCTTATGCACTTTGCAGTACAATGTGGCGTATGCGTAATTTCTTCTTGTCTGCCTTGCCAGGGCGTGGGGGAGGGTGGTTCTGGTTGACAAATGCAAAATAAGTTAATACCACCAACAAGAAATGAGATATGCAAATGCATTTGAAACAATCTAATAAGAATCTGCAAACATTTGCCTAGGCCAAAGGTCAAAAGTAATCGCAAAATATCAAATGTTAAGGCTATGGCTTTCTATTTCTAAAGGTTTCAGCCCACGCGGTGAGAGGGCAGTTTGATAAGTCTGTAAGATTGAGTGCACTACAAGCTACAAATTGTACGCCTGAGAAGTTTTTCACAACACAAATCTATTGAACTATCAAAGAAGTTTTATCTAAAGATTTTCACTTGAGAAAAGCCAACTGCTCAATGGGTGCCTCCCTGCCTTACACTCAACCATAAGCACAAAGTTCCGGCACCGTTTCTGTGGTATTTATATGGACTAAAACGATCAGTGCTGAATATTACTCTGAGCTGCAGATTCTACTTGAATTTGAGGTTAAAACGAAGTTAAGTGAAAAGCACGGTCGCCATGTCAAAAATACTAAACTTGGGCTAGGAACTGCTGGAAGATTTTCTGCATTTTCTGCAATCTAAAAAACAGAAAGTGGGTTTCGTGGAACACCCGATACGAGCGATATGAGGGATAATCTGAAACTACAACAATTCGCAAGAAGATGATGATAGGATCCACTCTCTGATCTAGCTCATTTTGTATTGTGCTCTGAGCGTTACTTTACAGCCGCATAATAGCAGCTGTTTTTTCACTATTTTAGTCACTCTTTGGGCGCTGTGTTGATCACTGTTTTGGTCACTGTTTTAGTCATTGCTAGGTCTCGCTTTGTTCAACGTTTGGTCACTACTTCGGTCACTGTTTAATCACTTCTTTGAACACTGTTTTAGTCATTGTTTGGTCACTATTTGGTCACTGTATGGACACTGAACTGTTATTGTTGGGTCACTGTTTTGTCATTGTTTTTTCATTGTTTGATCACTGTTTTCGTACTGTTTGGGCATTGTTTGGTCACTGTTTGGTCACTGTTTAGTCACTGATTTGGACACCGATTTGATTAATTTTGGTTCACTCTTTCGGTCACTGTCTTAGGCCCTGTCTTAGTCACTGTTTAGTCACTTTTATGGTCACTGTTTGGTCACTTCTATGTTCGCAGTTTTGTTCGAAGTCTTTTCACTGTTTGATCACTGTTTGGTCACTGTTTTGTAACTGTTCGGTCACTGTTTTGTTGATCTCTCTCTTCCCCAAACACCCCACACACTCGCAGCCAAACTGCTGCTATGGCAAAGTCAAAAAAAAGGCTGCAAAGACAAAATTGGTATCGTTTTGGTCCCCCAGTCAAAATTCCGTCAAAGAACTTCGCTCTAAAAATAATATTTACAGAATATTAAAAGCATTTAAAGTGATTTATCTGTGTCTCATCGCTCTACCCTCGCAACTTAAAGCAAATTAAGAACCGCAATCAGCCGCAAACATTTTACACACCCGAAATCGACATTGAAACGACATAAAATCATCCTCCACAATTCTGCCAGCGTAAAAAAGGGGGTAAAAGCTGTAAGGGTAGTTGGGGTGGTTGGGAAACCGTTTGTTGTTTGATGGCAATGCCAAGAAATGTCATGATAAGCGCGATGCACACTCCACACACTCACACACACACACACACACTCACACTCAAACACACTCTCCACACAGTCACACTTAATACGCTTAATTGACTTTCATGTATGCACGAGTGAATGCCGCTACATGATGGCAGGGCCTGGACCTACCGAAGTGGCGGGGGGTGGTGTGGGGGTTGGGGGGATGCATGTTGGCCAGACTGCTGTTGCTGTTACCAACTGATGCGAACTGATGCGGCTGGTGGCGACATTAGCGTGCCCAAAATTAGGCAAAATTTGGCTTGTAAATGTCTCGGCATTGGCGCAGCTTCTTCAGAATTATTGTCTGCATAAATGATACGCATTTTCAATGTGGTTTATGCAGATCCTGGAGGCACATCCTTTGTGTGTGTTCCTTTTTTTTTTTTTTTTGTGATGCATGCTTCGCATAATTCTTAAGTGCATTAACAGATCCTTTTTGTTTCAGCTTCAAACAACAACAACAACAACAGCTTCCTTCTGTTTCTGTTTCGTTTTAAAGGCAACGCTTTTGTACACAAAAAAGTCAATGTCAGGCAGGGGCTGGCACTGAAACTCAATTATACACAGACACAGGCACACGCACAGGCACACACGTGCACTCATACTTATGTACCTGCATATATGGAATATCCTTCTTTCTAGAAAAAAGTGCGACAATGAGGCATACATCACTGTTATTTGTTTACATTTGAATAAAGTCAGCTGACGTTTGTATACTCTTGAAATTTAAAGTGAAATTGTATTTTGGATCCTTTTTTTTGTACTAGTGATTCCTTCCCCTTCCCAAGCAGGAAAGCTTAAAAAGGTCCTGTTACACTGTCCCTTAAGGTATTGTATGTGTCTTGATTCTAAAGAAAACTTGAGTGATATTAAACCTGATGAAACTTGTTATTATTGTGAACCACTTTAACCTTAACTTTGTGGTTTCTAAAATCATTATACCTTTGAGAACTTTACAGTCCAAATAGACCTTAACATTTAGATATCTTAAGAATGATCTGAACAGAAACGCTATTTCGATTTATGGAACCTCACCTCTCAGTTTTTTAAAGCTTCTGAAAACGTTTCATTTGAATGATATTCATGAGAATCGGCGACTTTTTTGGTTGGTTTTTCATTTTGCATTTAGAATTACCTTTCCAAATAAGATTTAAAGGATTTTTTCGAGTTTTTCAATGCATTCTTCATCGCTAGCCTGTACTTTCTTTTGTTTTTCTGTAAATTTTCGAAAACCATTTGGAAAAATGAAGCAACTTTTGATGCGATTCACAAATCTAATCAATTTTAGAGTTCTTTCATGAAGAGAATCTGCTGATCCTCAAGGACATGCTTCTTCGAGGTGAACAAATAGATGAGGGAAGGGTCCCATTTTCAATGGGAACAGGGTATAAAAATGTACCGTGTAGTGCCTTTGCTCATATTCTGGCCTTTTGGGCTTCATTGCTTGGCTCAAACTGTTTAATTGATCAGCTTCAACTTGAGCTTGTTAAGAGAGAAGCACAGAAAAGCGAGTCTTTGGTGCACACTTTTTTTAGATCTCTCTCCGTTTGGCCGAAGACTCAACTCTCACCAAATTATTCTTCGACAACCTTCTGGTCTCAAGTGGCTTGATCCTGCCCGTATACCCCGACTCAAATGTGTGTGTAGCTCCTTTTATATGTACATTCTTAGATGCTGTAGAAAGAGTGGTAATATGTTGCTGCTGCTTTCATTTTGTTCCTTTAACTTGATGTGTGTTTATGCCCAGGGAGTAACAAAGGACACAGACAACATACAGCAGCATGCTGCATGTCTCTCGCTCGCTCTCTCTCTCTCTCTCTCTCTCTCTATCTGCCTGTATATGCAGCTGGCGCATAATGAGCGCAAAAACATCCTGTGTTGATTGTCTGGGCCAGGGACTCACTCGACGTACGTCGTGGGGCTTCATATTTTGCAACGTTTGCCAAGATTTGCGCACTTTTAGCGAGGTTCAAAGTTTCTTTCTGCCTGTGTGTGTGTGTGTTTTTTGTGACTTTTTAACGGGCAGGACCTGAATGCGAATGTACCCCCCACCCCCCCCTACCACTTGCTAGCTCATTCTTAAGAGTGCAGTCGGCATGTCGCCAGTTTTGTTGACGCCGTCAAACCGCTTCGCCCTCCCGCTGCGTTTTTGCGACATGTGTCGCATTCTTCGCATCCTGCCAAAGTTAAATGGATCTCGTAATTGTTGTCATGGCCTCCGCCTGACTGCTGCTGCTACTGCTGCTCCTGCTTGTTGCCTTAATTGTTTTCTTTCACATTTGGAGGCGTATTTTATAGAAATTGCGGTTTAATTGCTGCATTTTAAAGCCATTGAGGGGACATTGAGCATTGAGAGAATGCATGTTTGCCGAGTCTTTTGAATGAACCAACCTGAAAGGGATGTTATGAAGGGTGTCCTGCTGGGTATTTGGTGTCAGCATGGTGTCACCTTTCATTTGGTTGGTACAAATGCATTTAGAAAAAGTGGGAAAGGTATGAGGTTTGCTTCTATAACTTTATCATGGGATGGTATTATTATTTCACCTCACTGATAAACCCTCTCTCTCTCCCTCTCCCTCCCTTTGCTTGCCTCCATTTGACAATTGCCGGTGTAATCAATTGCAATTCAATGGCAACTTTGTCCAAGCATTAAAAACCAAATCGTTGCACACTGAAATTCCTACAAATATCCTTCCCATCCTCGACGAGTTGTAGTTGTGCAGCAATTTTCCATGCAGTTGCAGTTGCAAAATTTCCATTTTTCCACCCCGTTTACGACTGGGATGCTCGGTGGAGGAGGCACTGGGACTGGTAATGAAACGTCTATAAAACTCAAACGAATGCACACAAATCGCAAATCATTTATCATAAAAGCGCACAAAGTGCAATGGCATTCCTCTCCATTGCTGTTCCACTTTTTTTTTTCCTTCCCCAACCATTCTATTTTCCCATTTTTCCCCCAGGACTGAATGCTTCTTTCTAGGCACACACACACAATTCCAGCCCATTGCTAATCAGTGGCTTTTGTTATCTACCAACTTACCTGCAGAGACGTCTATGTTGATGGGGGGAGGTCTGTGGCGGGAGGGGATGTGTAGCGCACCGAACGTAACGTGGAGAGTGGCAAATGGAAGCTGCAAGTAAAGAGACAGGAATTGAAAAAGTGGGCTCCAAATTGCCGTCAAACGGCAGCCGAAATGAATTACCAACTCAAAATGCATAACATAACACGCCGAGCGGGAATTAATTATTTCCCTATTAGATGTCCGAGCTGAGTGAATGAAAATGAAAGCAAGTAAGCGAGAAAATTCGCGGCAATTGGCCAAAAAAAAAAAAAAATAACAAAAACACGTTGACAGATTGTCAGACATAAATTTACCAGTGGCACGAGGCGGGGACTAAGTGAGAAATAAACAGTTTTAACTGAGAAATAGTAAAAATTTCATCACAATTTATAATTTTAGGGTGGGGTTTCAAACATCGATCGTTTTTTAAATAATAAAAAAAGAGAAACCGTTTGGAGAACTGAAATAAGGCATTCATGGTATTTTAACAGCTTTTAAGACTTTCTGTTTCAAATCACTAAAAGTCCAAATCACTAAAAGTCCTGCGAATACTTTGAACCGTCGACCTAGCCATAATTCCTAAAGTGCTTCTGCTGATGTTATCCTTGGGTAGTTTGATTTTAGGTAGCTAGTTTATTATAAACTTGAGGGGATATTCTAGTGTAAAATTTGGAAAGAAAACATTTTCCATGTTTTATTTAAATAATCTATTTATGTGTAAGTACATATACAGAAAATTTCAAGCTATACCGGCAATTTTTTTCCAAGTTACACGCACAATTTTAACCGTTCTGTGGGAACTTTAAGCTAGTTTTGATCGATATTACTTTTTTCCTACACATTTAACATGATATTTCAAGTTGCAATGAACTGATTAGGTTGAAATTTTGCAAGGGCCATTCTTTGGCTAAAAGAATGTAAAAATTTTGATTGTTTTAACAATATTTATAGCACTGTGAATACAAACGAGAAAGCTAAGCTAACTTTGTCTGTGCCGAAGTTTCTGTACCCTTGCAAGTGCTCGCTTAATTATTTTCAAAAAATTATACTCTTTTTCCCATTTTCCGACCGATTGTTCGTATGGGAGCTATATTATATAGTCATCCGATTTGGCCAAAAATTTTCAAAATTATGTGAAAGCAGGTGAAACAAACAAATACAAAATTGCAGGATGCTACCATTAAAAACAAAAAAGTTTTTCTAACTAAGACTGTTTTTCAGACCCATCTTTTCTAAGGCAGCTATACCATATAGTTGTCCGATTTAAATAAAACTTGGTAGAATTTTAAAAAAATATAGAAAACCTACGATTACAAAGTTTGGAGTCGTTTTCATTGAAAATAAAAAAGTTTTTCTCTCTAAAACTAGTTTTCCGACCGATTGTTCCTATTGGAGCTATGAGATATAGTCATCCGATCCTGTCGGTTCCTAGATATTAGTAGTGTGCCATAAAAAGAAGACTCTGTGCTAAATTTCAGCTCAATGGCTTTAAAACTATGAGGCTAGTTCGTGAAGAAACAGACAGACAGACGGACAAACGGACGGACAGAAGGACAGACAAAGCTTAATCGACTCAGCTCGTCACCCTGATCAAGAATATGTATAGTTTATGGGGTCGAAAATGAATATTTCTATGCTTTGCAAGCTTCAGGGCCAGGTTATACAAATGATAAAACTTTCTCCCGGATTTTCAATTTCAAAGCCAAATTGTACACCATAAAGAACACAAATAGCGCTAGCGCAAAATGTCACACTTTCTTCTGGTATTACCAGACTTAAGCCATTGACATTGGAGTTACCAGTTTCAGACATATGAATACCCCACTTAATTTAAGATATTACCAAAGTTAGCCAAATCAAATGAACAAGATCCCCACCAAACATGCACAAAATGAACTCAATATATGCACTTTAAACAATCCTAGGCTCAAATTATCACAAATCTAGACGTAATGGACCATATCTTATTACAGATTCTCGTTCAGCTCACAATAATCATCTAGAATCAGCACCAATTCTTCAATATCTTGTAACCTTGTGGCCTAGTATAATCAATATAGAAAACACCACCTATAATGTAAGATCCAACAAATTTCAAGAAATCTTCTCAATTCGTCTCTTAGTTGTTGACAGAGTCAGCGGGCTGGTCCTCAAATGGAAGATCAAAAACTGCATCTACATTCCAAGCTTGGAGTAACTAACTCTTAACATTTCACAGATCTGTGCATTTATTTGGAAATTTATGCCTTTCGTGCAGCTTTGAACAAAAATTTCAGCTTAAAAAATTTGGCAGCTTGTCAACATTCATTACCAATGAAACTGTTTTCATTTAAATTTTGATAAAAAATTCAAAATAAGTGCTTAAAGAAATGTCTCCTTTCACAAACGAACTGCCTTCCAGTTATCCGCTGTCGTGATCAATAAACAAATCACCTGGAACTCAATACTTATGTCCGGAAGTTGTCACTGCAGTTTTGGCGAAACTAAAGCGTTGCCTTCAGTTTATGCGTTGCAGCCATGGAAAACAGTATTTAAGCCTTTTGGCTGTGGGCAATAAGCCAGTTTTTTTTGTTTTTTTGATGGTGGGGGACTTGCCTCCTGTTAATTACCCTAACGTTTGGCGGGCCTGTACGAGTGTGGTTTTCTTTTCGTTATTTATGAGTTAAACGGCCAAACGATTTACATAAGATGCTGATATAAACTGGACACTTGAGACGCAACGAGGATAAATGCAAATGCTGTACAATGGACAAGGAGATGGAGATGGAGAAGGAGAAGGAGGCGGAGCTGTGCATTAAATGTTGTACATTAACAAATGATTGATAATTAAATGTTCAATTTGACTTGGGCCGTTTGTTTTACCGTGTGCAAACTTTGATGTATTGAAATTTTACTGCTAGATTTTGCAAGTCAATTGTATGCCAATGTCCGGAAATAGTTTGCACAGCTGGAAAAAACTGGGAGAACGGCATCAAAGGCAGCAAAATTCAAGTGGCAACATGCAGTCAATGGCAGCCCAACGGCAATGCGACTCTTGTCGAACAACAAAAACAGCAACAACTGCAACAAGAACAACAACAACAACAACAAATGTGGAAGGGGTAAGGTAGGGATGGAGAGAGGGGGCGGGGCGGGGCATGTAGAGCATGGGGGCATCTATTGAAATCTGCTTTGCTGATTGACGTCGAATGTTGTGGTTTCGGTTACGTTATTTGGTACCAAAATACCAGCAACGACCCAGGGAGCAGCAAATGATAATACCAATACGAAGGACGATGATGATGATGATGATGATGATGATGACGATGGCGATGTCGATGATGCAGTTGATGCGGGAGACTTCCTTTTGCATTAAATGCAAACCGAAGGCAAATACAAATGTTTGTTCAAAATTTGATAGATTTATTTAATCAAATAATACAATAAAGTAAAATTAACATAAACAGGCATTATTATACTAGTTAACAATGTTTATAAAAATGAATATAGCATGCTTAATTAAGTTGAGTGAGGGGATTTATATGGCTGGACATAGACTTTAAAACTATGACAGGCACAGAATCGTTCCTTTCTTTATGACTTTAGGCATTATTTAAAAAACTACACAAGCTGACAGAATCTAGATAGAACCTTTCTTTGTACAAAAACTGTGGGATATGAGTTACAAAAGAGCTTAATTCAAGACACAATCAAAATTTATTCCTTGTAGGCTGTCTTTTTTCTTAGAAAAGTATTTTCGATATATGTTGTTACCCCGTCGACTGCAACTTGAACAATCTGGAATCGACTATCATAGATTAAACTCTATAGATATCGAACTTTAAAGCCAAAACTTTTCACAACAAGTCATCGCATTTAAGTTTTCTTACTAACAGTTACCTTCATGTTTCACTCAAATAAGAGACATGCTGGCGGTCGTGTTGCTCAAGGCTCAGCCTTATGTTGTCCTCATGATGAGTGGGAAAATGTAGTTCGATATCGATAAATAACACCCAATAAGCTTCGAATTTATGAGCATTTAGGCAAAACCCTAGAAACGTTCACTAAGATCATAAGTACCATATATGAATCGGTACTAAAATCTATTATTACCCAACATATTAACCATATTCAAAGCCATTTTTAGATACATTATATTGTACGGTTCAGAAATTGGGTATCAAAACAAGCCTCAAATAAGTACTAGACTTCATAAATGATTAAGAATTGTCCCTTTTTAGTCTTTAGCCTTGTATCCAAATAGCTTTGGGACTGACAAACTAGATTACTTTAGAACAGACAGACAGGTGGACGGACAAATAACACGAAAAAGGATATCAAACTCTTCAACCCATCGAATTTGTTCATGCCTTTATCACAGTGTGATATTCCGATCAATCGACACACAATTCAAACTTAATCCACCAACTAAAAGCACAATTCCCCGCCTCTCCTTAGTTTTCAATTCCGAGAACTTGTGAAATCTACTTAAGATTTTCTATAAATTAGTTTAATCCGATGTACGTGTCGTATGCGTCATTTTGTATTCACTTGCAGAGCATATCCTAGTTACATCAATTTCAGACCCCACAACAATTTCAGAGTAATTTTTAGTAGCTTTAGCTATTAATTAAAGATTGGAATATATTGAGCTAAAATTTGACTTCAAAAGGATCAGGAAAAATGCCCTTTTAAGTAGGCTATACTTATGAATATTTATAGCCAATTTTGAATACCTTCAAATGGTTCAACAATCTTAGTGAATGCAAAGTGTGGATTGTGTGTAGCCCTGATATAACTGATTTATACTTGAGTGATCAATATAGAATTATATAAAGTTGGCCTACTTTTGGGGGAATTTTTTGCGATATATTTTTTCCTTAGGTAAAAACAAGGTAATATTTATTTTTCAACGGTTTGTCGGGCTATGGAGTTGCAGTAGATGGTGTAAGCGACTTATGTGTGACATCTCATAACAAATTTGTACACCAACGGTCACTTATACCAGCTATAGGCACCAGCTCTGTAGTAATTTGCTGTGAAAAAAACTTATCTAGTTGCCGTTTTTTTGTGCAAACAATTTTAAGACATTAGCCCAGCTATTAGAAGCAGCTCGACTTGGCATTTTCAGCTATGTAGGCAAAATACTATTATTTTAATTATTTCCCACATTGTCTGGAGCGTTTCTTGAAATTTATCTCTAAATTGAAATAGTTACTAAACTAAGAAAGCTCGACTTGGCCTTCTCAACTATGTGCATAGTACTATTTTTTTAATTTTCCCACTCTTTTTGGTAAGGTTACTTGAAATTTTTCTTCAAATTTAAATAGTTTCTAAACTAAAAAAAAGTTCTATAATTCCTCGTATAAGAACCATTATAAGAGAAGTGAATAACACACCCAATTTATCAAAATCTGGTCTAGATTTTCAACAAGTAAGAATAAAAATAGCACTAGGCAGCAAAACTTCACTTTTTCCAGTATTTTGACGAATTAGCAGTGATTCTATATGATTTTCGTGTGCTAAACACAAATCTGTTTACACAATACTCTAGATTTATAATAATTAGAGCCAAATGTTGCTTCAAACTAAGTATTTAACCCAATTTAGACACGTTTTATGGACATCCTTTACTTTTGTTTTAGTTCTGTTGAATATTTTCGTAAAGTATTCCCTCTTAGCTTAAAACCGCACTGACCAAAATAATTTTGTGATTTTTTTTAAGCGAAAATATGTCATTTTGAATGCTAGGGCTGAAAACTATGTTATTTTCGACTGCCCAAAACTATGCTATACAAAATTACTACACTTGGCTGGAGAGTTGTATTGAATCCTTATCAAAATTTCACAACTTTTATTGCATACCAATGGGCGCTACAAATTATGGTCATTTATAAACACTTTTACTTAACACTCTATATCTTTGCTTGAAAAAATGGCTAAATTATTAAAAATAGTGGATTTTAAAGCTAAGAATTAGCAATGTACGATAATATCAAAGTGATCCAAAACAAACCATAGGCTTCCGCATAAGACAGTCCTATAAATGGGCTAAAATATGCCATTTTAGCAGCTTTAAGCTCAAATTACCAATAGTAAAGACGTGGTGGACCATTTCCGAGCACTGATTCTTGTTCAGCACACGAAAATCAGTAAGAATAGCTAGGAAAAAACTGTTGCTTCGTGTAATCAAATTGAGTCAATGAATGGAACTTGTCACCAACAAATGTGCTAATACTTATATCGGCCAAGATCGAGACTTTATCCAAGATCCAAGATCCAAGTACTTCAAACTACTGAAATCTGACTTGATATTCGTTGGGCGTACTTTTATTCTATGAATTTGACCATTTTTACAACCTTTATGATAAGTAAACTAGCAATTGATGGCATTTTTTCTAAAATAGTTTCAACCGTAGAAGACTTTCAAATTCGAAACGTTAAAATTTTCTATAAAAACCCAACTATTTGAAGAAAATCATTTAATATTATATAATTTTGCAGTTATTGCAGCTTCCTCTATACCTTTCTGTTTTTTATCAAACTATGCGTTAACCTCTTCAAACAATTGTGTAACACTTTCCGGTTCCGGTTCTGCCTCCAAATCTTTGGCCAGAGTTTAGTTTATTTCCGTTTTATTATTTTGTTGTTTCTTTTTCTGAATATTTTTTTGGTTTCTGTTTTTTTTTTATATGATTAGCAAAAGATCGCGAGCTAAGGAAACGCGCGCGCAAGCGAAATGAAGGAACTGGTGGAGCTGGAGCAGCAGCTGCTTGAGGCTAGCGATAAATTGAAAGCGCGACAACGGCAAAAACTACGAAGTTTTTGAACCTTAGACGACAAAACGAGAACCGCACTTAGACGAAGTCGGTTGGAGACTGAAGGCAATCGCCGATATTTGGTTGGGCAAGCGGCAGAAGCGGCACTTGCAGGCAGCAATTGCAATCAAAATGCGCTTCTTATGCGAATTGCGAATGCGAATTGCGAATTTGTTTGGGCCAAGAACGAGAACGAAGCCAAAAAGCCAGCCACAGCCACACATATACAGTTAGTTGCACTCGACGCCGACGCCAGCGCTGCAAGTTGCACTCAACGCGACGAGGCAGTGCAAAATTCTGTTCTAGCTCAAACAAACAGTTACACGACGCCTGCTTCGCCAGTAATGAGACGCCCGAAGACGCTGGCCAGCCAAAGGATGACTAAGCCCCAACAGTGGCTGTTAACAGTTCGCCGCTTAACAGTGAGCGAAAGCAGGAAATGCAACAACTGTAATGTGAGAGTTTTGGCTCAAGAGAGTTGTGGGCTAAGAGAGCGATAGCAAGTGGCAGAGCGGGAGAGTGTTGCAAATGAAAGTGAAATGGTAAATGGAGGGGAGAGCCAACGACTCTCTGCTGAATCAGTTGACTCATTGAGTGATAAGAGAAGTCTCTAAGCTTAAGTTCAGACTCTTGAGTGTATGCGCTTAGGCCTAATGCGAGGAGAGCACTTCCCCTCAAATCAAACTCAAATGACAAACTGTTCCCAAGTATTATAGAGTGTTCCCAGCTATAACAGTTGCGGCTAAGTTATGAGTCACAGTTAAAACTAAACAGGGGAAGATGGAAAAGCGTGCATCATTTCAAATCTTCGTTCTCGTTTTCGCTGCTGTTTTGAAAAAGTGAATAGGAATTTCCACTGGCAGTGATATTTGAATGATCGGAGTATACAAACTGTAAATCTATAATATTTGAAGACCACCTAACCAAAGATTCAAACGACATTGAAAGACAGAAACAACACCATTCAGAAAATTCAGGAAAATTCTAAGAGTATAAATATTGAGTAATACTTTAAAAACATGTAAGAAATGTATAATAATACTCTGTACCTTACAAAGTTTGTATTTACCACTCAAAGTGTTAAGGCTTGAAAAGTGCTGCCCATCACTGTTTCAACAGGTGCTGCCCCGCATAAAAGGTAGAATTTCCTATAAGTCGACTATCGTTCTTTCTTTCCGTTTGTAAAGAAACTAAAATGTTTAAAACTCACTTAAAAAACTTCTGTCACATAAACTAGCAAATAATCGTGGAAATTTTGAGATTTTCTGACACTTATTTAGTAGCTATCTGGGAGATGAGAAATCGAGCCGATGGATAGCCCATAGCCGATGGCGATGGACATGGCTATATCGACTCTGCTGTTGATACTGAGCAAGAATATATACATTTTATGGAGTCGAATAATCTTTCTTCTGGCTGTTACATACTTTTGCACAAACTAAATATACTCTGAGTACCTTTGGGACAGAGCAGAGTTGTACTGTGATCATTGCTTTTCGTATTTTATAACTTGGCTTTCTATTAGACAACGAAAAAACAAATCTAGTTTAAGATTTTTTTAGTAATTGTAATTGAAACTTGGAACCACGATTATTCAATGATTATTTCGAATTACTAATTACTTTTACAATTACTTGATTTCATTTAAAAGGGGAATTGTGCTTTAAAAGTTGAATTATTAAATTTTAATTGAAAAGTAAATCGTAATCGTCATAGAAACTCAGAACTACAATTATTCAATGATTATTTGAAATTGTAATTACTTTTACAATTACTTGATTTAATTAAAAAAGGCAATTATTAAGTAATTGGTCCTTAAATCATGAATAATTCATATAATTGTCATTGGAAGTTGTGATATTTTGTCAATTAAGCTTGGAAAACAACAAATTTAATAGGGTAAATTTTGTAATTTAATTATGACACTTCTATGAACGTCTTTATCACGTTTTCTGAACAGCGTGAAGGTCAAAATATTTTATATTGAGTAATATTTAATTTGGCTTGCAGATGCTTTGCGATATTTTAAGCAATTTAACCGTGACTCAAGAAACATTAAATCGTGAAAACATTCTAAAGTGTATAAGAATGATGTGAAAGTTAATTCATTGCATTTCAAATGCATTTGCCTAATTCTCAGCTGAAGGGTCTGCTTGTTAATAGAATAGCTTAATACCTAAGAAACTGATTTTCAGGAACAAGACGCCTAAAAACCCACAGTTTTGACCATATTAAAAAGTGAATAGAATGTAGCAAACCTTTTTTCTAAGTCTGTCGAATCATTAAATTGCCAAATACGAACCAATGGTCCACAATTTTTGTTCGTAAGTGAGCACACGAGATTGACAGATGCTTAAACATTCTTTTGTCTTAGTTTTTCACTTCGGAAAGGTACTTTAAGTAGATTTTATCGTATGCTTTCTTCAATCAGCATGCCTAAAGTCACTTATAAAAATTTAGAAAATTCTTTCATTAATTTTAAGCAAGTACAAACTAAATCTACGCTGTGTACCTCTGGTACAGAGTATAAATATTTATTATTTATTAAGAGCTCAGCATGTCCTCAGCATGTTTGTTTCTTTCAAATTCCAATTCCTAATAGTTCAACTTCTGATATAAATAATGCATTTGATTGGGGAAATGTACACTTGAAATTTCTATTCTAAATCAAATTATCATCATTGAGTTATGCCATAAAATTTCTCTCACCTTTTTTATTCGAACCATTTAATTTAACTGAGAACAGCAAAAACTCTGACCGGTCGAGTGGAAAATAGTTTTGCTTCCATTTTGGCCACCGCAACAATTTCCACAAGGCACTTGCTCATTTCCAGCTGCCAGTGAATTTGCATAGCCATTTAAATATTAATTTCAAATTGTCTCAGCGTCGGAAGTGGATGTAGAAGGAGAAGGAGATGCTGAGGTGGCGGTGGTATCCAACAAACAAATTAATGGTTTTGCAGCTCAACCACATTTTGCGGTATTTCCTGCCAACTCTAGCTCCAGCTACAGCTTCAGCTTCAGCTACTGCTACTGCTTCTGTCGCTGATAAGCTTGAGTACACACACACACACACACACACACACACACACGCACATTTGGGGGCATTAAAAAGCAGCGTAGCGAAATGAATTCATATTTTTTTTTTAAATACAAAACTAATTCTAAAGAAGTCCGCAAAACTCACCCAACGCACATTATAAATTTCAGTCAGGTTTCTAATAACTTTGAATTAATCATCTCTCTTCCTGCAGGAAGTGGCTCTCCTTTGCTCTTTTGGCATTCCTGGTGCGTGTTTTTTGAAACATAATCCATATGAAAATTGGCTGGTGACAAAAGTTGCAAAAGCAGTAGTACACATCCTGTGGTCAACTTTTTGTATCCACAAAATGACACCTTCCCGGCGCCGGAAGCTTAGGGAAGGAGCACCCGCTGCAGACTCGGTTTGTGTGTTTGGTGCAAATGATTATTAAGTAAGTAGTCTAGACGACGGAAAAGCATCTCGTTTTGCTTAATTTTTGTGTTTCGTATTTTCATAATTTGAAACTTTTGCTCAGTTAAGCAGGTGTAAGGGGAAAAGGAGGCAACACACAGTTTATCATCATTAGAGCAACTGTTAACTGAGTCCTCGACATTTTGGGTAAATAAATAATTCGCATTTTTTTTTTTTTTTGCCACATGCGCATTTTATTTAATTAGAAGAAGAGCGCTCTCTGGCGCTGTCTGCATTTACAATGCTAAAGCTTCTTCTGGCACTTTTGAGAAATAGAAATTAAGCAAATTAGCAGGGACCGTTCCCACTGAAATTCCCAACCAGTTCAAGCCCTTTCTTTGCTCATTTCATATTTGTAAACTTTTTAAATAAACAAAACAACATTAAAAACTTTTGCGGCTGCCTTCCTTTTCGGCCTCAGCTTCTGCACTTACGTGCCGCCACAGTTGTATAACCGAAAGTCCATTAACAAGTTTGTAAAAATACGCCGCAGGAATTGACAATTGTCAAAATGAGGTGGCTTAAAGCCATTCCTGAAAACGTGCTGTTAAATAAATTATGATTGTTTTGGGCAACAAGGTGTTAAGGGTCTTAAATAAAAGAGGAAATGCCCTGGGCACGCGCCTAACAAATAAACCGTTAAAGGGGTTGAAGAGCAAAGTCAAAGGACTGCCAACTTGGCGGCTACTTAATCTATAAATGGAAGGACAATCAATTGGGGTTTATTTCTTCGATTTCTTTTTTCTTTTTGGCAAATTCAGCAAAAATGTCGAGAATAAATTCAAGTGGAAAATTGCATTTCGAAATGGCTAGGATGGATGAAGTTAAATGTTGGCCATTTAATTGAGTGCTGACCAAAAATGCCAGGTGACAGCTGGCCCATAAAAGTATGCTATGATTTTGGCTCTACCAGCCAAATGCAAATATTATGCATGCATAGTGCGTATAATTTCTAATTAATTATGCTGTGTATGGCCACCGCACACAACTACATATATGCTTCGTCCCCCCCTCCTTTCATCCCCTTGCTGCCGCCCACGCTTTACCCCTCCTGGGGGTAGACATTAAAGTCTTGTCTTGCAAATGGCAGCAGGTGGATTTTATTTTTATTGCAACTCAACTCTTTACGCCGGGTCTTACTTGGCTTTTTTGTTGGTTTTTTTTTTTTTTGTATTCTAGCCAGAAAATTTTTGCAAGAAATTCACATAAGTTGCAGCTGCCTTGCGATTTGGGCAAAGACAGTGGTTGGAAGGCATTGAAATATGTGAGAGAGCCTGTAATTGACGAATTTTTGTAACAAGAATTTGATGAGAAATGTGACTAAGTATAATATTTTTAGGAGATATCAAGCACAGCTAAGCGAGATCCATAAGGACTTCAATTTAGATTGAAGACTAGTAGAAAGTATGAACAATTCTTAGCAAATCGTCCTACATATGTGTTCCCAGTTAACCCCTTTTATAAGGGTATTAATATCATATCTAAATAAAATTTTGATGGTGGGAGTTTTGAAGAAGCTTCCTGACATATTTAGTATTGATAAGCCGAAGATATAGCTGAGGGATATTGGACCACCGACTGAAACTGCAATGGGCAGCACTTTACACACCTTGCCAAACCACCTACAGTCCACTGTGCCTGGCGGCAATGCATTTTGTTTGAGATTTTTGTTTTATATATATGTATACTTTTCTTTTCTTTCATTTTTTTTTCCTTGCTCCCCGCATTTCGTTACTTTTTCAATCCGCCACCCACCTAATGAGCAGCCATTTGCTACAAATGGCAGGCAGCAAACGGCAACAGCGGCACCGGCAGCGGCATCGGCGACGCCTTTAAGCCTTTTGCTTTTGCCTTGCATGAAGGTGGCGACTGACTCAAAGAGGCGACCAAGCATAAGAAAGTCATCAAAAATTGTTACAAAACTGCAGCCTCTCTGAGCACTGATTGAGGCATGATACCAAAAGTTCGAACAAATAGCAACAACGTTCGTGTCCAAGAGAGCAGTTTAGGGGGAGGGGGGAGTGTGGTCCGCGGGACGTTATTAGTTCACGTTTTTTGGCCGTTTTTCTCTTCGTTTTTTGTATTTTTTGGCATCGGAAGTTGGTCCTGGCCAGAAACCCGTTAACAGTTAAGTGGATAAGCCAATTTATGAGTTTCGAATTTAACTTTGTCACTTTTTGACCTTCTCGCTCGCTCGCTCTCTCTCTCTCTCTCTCTTTCAGTGGTCGCCCTGCTTGCTGGCTGTCGTCACTTGGCACATTTAAGTGGATTTGTTTTGCTTTATTGGTCCTCTGTCTGGCAATGCTGCTGACATTTTTAGGCTAAAAGTTTTACAAAAAAAATTGTATTTTTTCTGAATATATAGATTTTACAACTTTTAGGCTGGTATGATGAATTTCGAGGGGGGGTTTTGGATTGTTGGCACTGCAAACGGAGCCTAAGAGGGGACACATTTATTTTTAAAATTGATTTTAAACTGGGAACATTTTTTGGTAGTATTTTCTCTATTTAATTGGCAAAATGACCTATTGAGGTCAGAATTTGCTATATAATAATAAGCTAACTTCGTCTGTGCCGAAGTTTTTATACTCTTGCAAGTGCTCGCTAAAATATTTTCAAAAATACACTTTTTCCCAATTTTCGACCGATCGTTCGTATGTGAGCTATATGATATAGTCATCCGATTTGGCCAAAAATTTGTAAAATTATGTGAAAGCATGTGAAACAAACATATTTAAAATTGCAGAATGCTACCATTAAAAACAAAAAACTTTTTCTTACTAAGACTGTTTTTCAGACCCATCTTTTGTATGACAGCTGTACCATATAGTTGTCCGATTTTAATAAAACTTTGTATAATTAAAGAAAAAACATAGAAAACATATGAATACAAAGTTTGGAAACGTTTCCGTTGAAAAGAAAAAAGTTTTTCTCACTAAAACTAGTTTTTCGACTGATTGTTCCTATGGGAGCAATGAGATATAGTCATCCGATCCGGTCGGTTCCTAGATATTAGTAGTGTGCAGCAAAAAGAAGACTGTGTGCAAAATTTCAGCTCGATAGCGTCAAAACTGAGAGACTAGTTTGCGTAGAAACAGACAGACGGACTCAATCGACTCAGCTCGTCACCTTGATCAAGAGTATATATGGCTTATGGGGTCGGAAATGAATATTTATATGCGTTGCAAACTTCTGGGCAAAATTATAATACTTTTTGCAAGGGTATAAAAAGCTCAAACAGCTGCATTCAATGCTGCATAGTAAATAGTTATATGTGCAAATTATAAGTTAAATCGGAATATATATTTCACAAGTGCCAAATATTTTACAATTGGTTCGAAAGTTTGTCTAATCAAAAACCAAAAATTTAAATTCCTTTTAAATTAAAAAGCTTCTAACCCAAGACCTGGGCTTGTATAATGTTTCATAAACCTTAAGCAGCCAATTGAAAACTGCTCGGTTCTTGGCCATCAAGGATTATCAAGGACCAGAGCGATTAGTGACAGCACTTTAACTGTCAGTTCCCCGTTCCTCAATCGCCTGTCAGTTTTTATTACTTTAAGCAAGTTCGTCCTGCTGCTGCTGAAAGTGAACTGGCCCGGGTCACGCGCCACACTAAAATTGCCCACAAATCTAACCCGAAAAGCAAATGAATGCAAGCTGATGATGATGCGGACGCCCATCCTGTTGATCGTTGCAAGCGTCAGCGTCGGCTCCAGCTCATTTGCATATTTGCCAATTTACAACAAAGAACTGCAACGTGTGTGGCGTGTGGCTGGCTGCTTATGTATGCGACACAAGAAGCGTTGAGCGTGCGACGACCTCTCGGACGGCAGATTCGGTTTCAACTGCTGCGGTCAACATGCCGTGTATTCATAATCAGCGCCAGGAGGCGAAGCAGCAGTGCTCCTCCCTTTTCCCTTTTTTTTTTTTTTGGTTTTTTTCGGTCATGCCTTCAATTTCTATTACTTTTGCTGACGGATTTCGCTTTGAGTCTCCTAGTTTTCTGGTTACGCTTTATTACATTTTGCTAGAGACTTTTTGGCCATTAGATATGCACGACGCGTCTCAATGCAAAAGGTTTTGCCCTATGACAAAGGATGATGCGGTTCACTTTTTGGTACAGTTGGTTCGGATTGAGTGCAGCTGAGTTGGGAAATTACACAAATTGCTCTTTAAGTAAGGATTTTATTGTTTTTTCTTAACTTCTTTAAGAGAATCAAGTACCATAAATACTTGATTCAAGTACGCACAGTGGTTATACCTATATGCGTATCCCAGAGCTTGATTTTTAACTGCTTCGGCCAACTTTACTTTACTTTTAAGTTTAAATATTCCCAATTGAATACGAAATATTCTTTGTTAACATCTAAATAGTGCAGCAGGTAAGAAAATACTTGATTTAAGTACCAAATTCATATTTTAAGTACTAAATACTTGATTCTAAAGCGATTCCAAATAGAAGAAATACAATTAACTCGAAATATTTTAAAGTCTTCTAGTATTTATTCTGAAAGCAAATATATCTGTACCTAAGATAAGTACAAAACAAACTTCAATTAAGCTTGAAAGTATTCCAAAGTCCTTTCTAATATATATTTAGTATAAAGCAACTAAATTCTTCAATTTAAACCAATTAAGCACCAAGGAAAACTTATTCAAAGTCGCAGGTCAAAAAGAACCACTTGAGAATTTCAGAAATTTTAAAACATACTCCCATGCAATTTTTATATCAAACTTATTGACGTTTTAGATACCAGAATTTAGATTCTTCTTTAACTAACATAAACTCTCATTTTAAGCATAAGTTCCAACCCATTCTGTTTAGCGTTTCACAAGTTCGATTCGGTTTCTATATAGGAAAAGTGTGTGCACACTTCCGGATTGATGCAATTTACGGCTTCTGTAGTTTTTGTTTCTCATTGCGGTCGCCTAACCTGCATCCGCCTTAACTCTCTCCATCTCTCCTTCTCTCTCTCTCTCTGTGTGTCTCTGACTGTCTGTTTGTTTGTTTGGCAAACGGAAAGAAAAACTTTAATAAGAAATGTCTTGAGGTCTCACACACACACTCACACACACCTGCCCCGCCTCCCCTAAGGCATTGCAGTTCACTCTTCTGCTGCTGCCGATGCTGCTCCATGTGCATTGCCAGCAAAGTTGAATGGTGATAAAAATTAATGACTCCCCAAAGTGTTTGCAGTCAGCGAAAGTCGCTTTTTAAATTTTTAACCATTTAATTTTGAGCCAGCAGAGGCCAGGCCAGAAGTTTATTTGATTTAAATATGCAATTTTTAATACACGAAACTCGTGTAGCGTCTTCGTCATAAAACTGTTCTGGCAAAATTGAATCCTTCGCATTCGGCCAACTATTCACAGTCAGCGCCAAAAGAGGAAGACAAAAATAAGCATATTATTTATTTATGCAATAACGGAAGAAGGAGCCTGAAAGGAAGCAACATTTTGTTTCGAATGTGTTGGCTAATTTAAAGGGTACTCACCCTTCAGGACTTTAGCACACGTATTCAAATTGGCGCCAAAACTGCAGCGAAAGCTTGCCAAAGCTTTCTGCAGTTTCTATGAAAACGAAAAGCTAACTAACAGCTGCAGCTTGCTTTGCTTTGCTTAGGTTGTTGTTGTTTTTTTTTTATTTATTTAAACATATTTTGATTGATGGCCAAGGTTTTCATACTTGCTGTAACATATGGACTCGGCTCGCAGCTGCTGGACTTTAGTTACTGATTTTATTGTCACTTCACCTGAATTTCTAAGGCAAAACTCTTATGCTCAGCCCACAAAAGTAGGCAATAGAAATTGACTTTCCTTTCGTTGTTTTAACAGTTTCGATTTAAAGATTTTACACAACAAAATTCTACATAAAAAAAAATGGTTTCCGAGAGCAACAACATGAACAATCATAACAACACAAGCGGAAATATGCCTCAGGTCCAGCAGCTGTTGGCCAAAAATGTGTGAGAGCCACATAAAGCAAGAAGAGAGTGATTGAGAGAGCTTGCGAATGTCAAGAGAACAGAGCGCAAGCTCTTCCTACAGCACAAAAGGGTATATTCGGCAAATACAGAGACAACACATGACATGCCATTTGTTTTATAATTGTGCAATTCAGTATTATTGATTCAGGAAGATTCTGTAAAGATTCTCTGAAACGTTCTGCCTAATGAGATATGCAAAAATCGTATGAACACATTAATTTTCTTTGGTTTAATATCAAAAATTCTTATTTAATTGATAACTAGACATTGAAAATCATATTTTTAACAATGTTATAGTTTTAAAGTGTTTTTGAAAGCATGCTGATGGCTCGAATTTTCCCGTTTGCCGACTTTTAGGAAAGATAAAGCACAGTCCAGGATGTATATTCGATACTTGGCTTATCAATAATAGAGAAAATCAATCATTTTTAAAGGATTTTTGAACAAGTACGTATGCAAAACGTTAGTTTCAAAACAAACAATAATATAAAACATGGAAAAATAACTTAAAAATAAAATAGAGAAAAATATTATTACGCATCCGCCACGTGGGAATATATAGTAGGTGAGGCGTGGTCGGCTCGGTTAAAATATTTTACCATATGCTATTCTGGTTGTTGCTACCAAATTTAACAAGTTTCAACTCTTTGGCTGGGTTTTCTTGACTTTGTGCCAAAAACTGGCCTTCCAGTACAAAAATAAGGGATGATTTCACTGCGATTTGTTTCCTAAACTCCATACCTCCCAAAATTTGTTTTTATCACACTAAGTGTTACGCTGTTTCAGCCGCTGCTGCCCAACATAAATGTTAGTTTTCGCTATAACTTGACAGTCGTTCATCTGATCTTTACCATTCCTTAAAAAAAATGGATAAATAAAACTGACAATATATTCTTCTTCTTCTATATACTTTTCTTTACTCAACTTGTATGATGACAATAAAAAATATAAAGAATATATTTAAATGTTCTGCCACCGATGTCTGTTGTTGTTGTAAGGTCACTCATGATGAAATGGCAAGACTTACTGAGCAGTTTTGGTGCTGCCACTTGTAAAGTACGGCTTTACTCTGGCAAAAAGTCAACTTTAAGCCAATTTGCTCTTTAAAAGTTTAAATAAAACTCATTTTTTCTCATTTTTCTCAGCTTCGAATCAATTTTCTATTACATTCTCTTTTTTCCCGTCTTCTGCACAGGATATCTCTTGGTCGACTGCCACCTTTAATGCAATTGTGCAAATGCAAAATTGTTCAGTTTAGCTTTTGTTTTTGTTTTTTAATTTAAATGTTAATTTGCTTGCATGTGCAGTCCTTGCCTTGCCTCCTGCACTCCTTTACCCAACAACTGAAATGGATGAAGTGTGAACTGGCATATTTTTCATAAATTTGCAAGCCGTTGCTGTTGATATGCGGGCAGGGCGAGTGGCGCCAAACTTAAATGCCAGAAATTGTTAAAGTGACCCACTCCCAGACTCCCCGCCACACGGCTAACCCTCGACAGTACTCAGGCTCACTTAAGTTTTTATATCCTTGTATTTGCCCTCGCACACACACACACACACACACGTCTTTTTATTGTATATTTGTCTTGGTTGCCGCAAATAAAGACGGTCTAAATGCAAGAGAAAGACGCTGAAGAAGCAGAGAATTCATTAAAAATTAATCCAACGAGTGCGAGGTGTATTTGCTGCTGTTGCTCCCTGCTCCTGCTCCCTGCTCCTTGCTCCTGCTGTTGTCTGCTATTCAATTACGTATGCCACGGCAGCCATGAAAATGACCTGCAGCGTCGTCGTCTGCATACCCTGACCCCCGCCCAGCATGTTGGCCATCCGGTTGGTTGGTTGGTTGGCAGTTTTATGTGTTTTGTCTTCGCATGCCGCATAAACGGAATTATTTACAATTTATTTTTACCTGGGCTAAGACCACCACCACCACCACCAAGAACACGCCAAGAAGTAGTAGACGAAGAAGTGCTGGCATTTGGTTAGCACTTTTTGGCTTGTTTGTTTGTTTGTTGGTTTTCTTGTGCCATTCAAAATGTCTTCATTGCCGGACTTAAATTTGAAAGAGGGCAAAGGTCTTACGTTCAGTATTTGACAGTTGACTCGAAAGAGTTAATAAACAATAGAGGCTGGAAAAATACACTATTCCAGCTCCTTTTTATTTCAAAGTGCACGATATGCTTATGATTGCAGGGAGATCAAGTTTTGTACTCCGAATCTTCATCATTATCCATCTTCGATTTCCCCAAAATAGATTTTCAACTTAAAATTACTTCCATCAAATAAAAACGAATAGAACAGTGATTAAATTTCACTTGAGGCTGCTCGAAATGAAGAGTGAGTATGGTTTCCCAACTCGGGAACATGCCACATATATGAGATTTCTGACTTGCTAATGGCAGGGACCTTTTGTTAGGATTATTTGCAGATTTTTCATTCTCAACTATCATGGGCTACATCATTTGTAGCCTTATATCATTTTATCTTTTGGGGACTTATTTCCAGCAAGATGCAAGAGCTAAGCAATATATAATTTAAAAACAATTCAAAACGTTGCGCAGTAGGCGGTCATTCCATTTTTCTATTATTTCAAATTTATGAAAGTTTCCAGTTTTACGATTTTCAACTGCAACTTCTGCTTCGGTTATTTGCCTTCTATATTTTGCCTATTTTAAAGGTAAATTATTGATAAGTAGAGGCTTCATGTGCGATTTATACAAAGTGAAAGTCATTAATAATTCGATATTTGTTAGGAGGTCAAGAAGAAGTCGTCCTAACATTTGTAGGCGTTCTCAGAATCTCGAAAGGCAGAGGAAATTACATATTTTTCATCCCTTTGTGACTTCCGTTTTGATTAACAGATTGATATATGTTAGAATTTTAAGAAGACGCAGTGTTTACAGTGGTCGCCGTTTTCAAAATGCAATAGAAAGAGGAATATGCTATTGAAGGTGTATTGGTTCGAATGTGCGCCTACTGCGCCACTCTTCTTGTTTCCTAAAACTTCGCGCTGCAATTAAGATATAAAAGCCAGGATTGGGAGGTACCCCATCTAAATTGGTTTTCAGTAAAAGCGTCCACTTTCGAGGCCGCTCTACTTTGAGCATTCCAACTAATCAGAACATTGTTTAACTGGCAGCTCCTGTAGCCTCTACACTATATAGACCCAAATGCATTCTAAGCAATGCATTTTTGTTATGGTTTTAGCTGCATTGCGACGCGAAGCGCCTTGGAAACATGCAAATTAGCTAAATATTAGCATTTAACCGCATTTTGCAAGTAATTGGTTACAAAAACAAATTGTTACATGATTTTTTTTATTAACTTTGATATACTTTTTGGCTGCACATCTATGCTTATGTATATATATTAGGCCATTCCAGCCAATTTCCTCCGGTCGCCCCCGCTGCATTCTCTCCGATTGTTTTGGATGTATAAGATGATTAGGAATTGAATGTAATTTGATGTCGGATTGATTGAAGGTGATTACGATGCAGGATTGATGTGGGATTGATTGTTGTTCGGAGGTGGATTACGACGATGCAAGATTGAATGTTACTTGCGAGATGACATTGATAACTCTTCTGTTTGGTATGTGTGAATTTCCTAGTGTTTGGGCGAATTTATATGCATAAAATTGAATGTATGTATGACCTCTGTATGTCATATTGTGTTTGTGTGTGTGTTGTCATTGTAAATGTTAGTGGTACTCCCTTCTGTGCTTATATGTGGGTGATTGGAAACTGTGACGAAAGAATTGTTAGATATTTCCTCAATAAAAGATTTCAGCCCAACTCACTTAAGCATCGGATCGGTGTAAAAGTGAAATTCCTGGGTGGCCACCTTTCAAAACCAGCTCTTGTTTTTGGAACTTGTACCGCTCCACATCTTCCATTCCGGTAGCCAGCTACTTGGTAAACTCAGTCCAGCTGCTGATTCACCGAACTCGCCGGCGCTGGAACCGTTGGAAGATTGGCGGCTGGCTCTAATACAGATGGTCCCCCATATGTCGACTGCTCAGGAACGGTATCCTTCAGAAAAAGGCCATTAATATAGTTTTGTAGATTTTATTTTTCTTCAACTTGAACTGCTTACCTGTTTGTTTATTGGGAACTTACTTCCCGGCTGCTTGTGAGTGAATGAATATATTTACTCTCAGAGTTTGCAAGGCACGAAATTTCGAATTTTTCGGCTTGCTGAGTGAACAGAAAAATTGTAATTGTGACCTAAGTACAATGGGCCATGTAAGCCAAATTTGTACTCAAATCTAGTTACTTTTTAACTGAAATAATAACCAATTTTGCACATTTTCAAGGGGATACAGCTTATATATTGTTTTTTCGAATGCTTACAACAGTCGGAAGGAAGCTTTTCAGACCCTATGAAGTATGTACAGTGGGGTCGATAAAGGCAAGTAAAGACACAACTCAGAGATAGTAAGAGATGAAGGTTCGACTTGTATGGAACAAAAACTTCCTATGTTTACAGGCAGATCTAGATTATTTTGAATTTTCGTCCCGCCCCCGCAATTTAAAAAAAAAAACTCAAATCTCCCATAATTTTATAGATGGAAGGTTCGTAACTTTTAAACATATTTAGCCATTAACATTAGCGAACGATCCACCAAATGATTAGTAAAGATCGGATCAACGGTAGTCAAGTTATGAGCAAAAGAGCTTTCGCTGCTAAAAAAAAACTGCTTTCAGCTGCTACTGCAGCTTCAAATTTGATGCTGAGAATACACTTTTGTTGATACAGAGTATAATATAGTCGAGCTTGACCGACTTTCTTTCATTTTTAGCTCATTTTATGTGTTCTCAACAAGGAAGTTCCCCAAATTATTATAAGATTATTATACGAGTTCGGTTATAGAAAAATATCCTTTATGATGCTTTCAAATTATTGTACAATTTTATAAAATAAAGTGGGTAGAAGCTCTTTCAACCAAACCATAACCCAAAAGAACCCAGAATTTAGAAGCTGCGGTTCTGGGTTCTGTTCAGTACCGGCTTGCCACTTCGGAGAAACATTGGTGGCACTTCAAAGAACTTTTCAGACTATTTTCAACCGCAATCAGAGCGAGATTATGAAGCAGTTTCATGAGGCATGCTTTCATCACCAGATACCTGAGGCTATAGAGTAGTTATCGTGCTGCAAAGCAGGCATAGTTGGTTTTATCGTGTCATTCGCATTACATACAAACGAGAGCGTAAGTTAAAGTCGGCCCTTGCTCGACTTTGAGAAATTGCATAAGGAGAACAACAATAAAATATGTACATATGTACACTTACCCAGCGAAACAGAAGTTAAAGCAGGAGCAGCAGAATAAACACATACATACACACACGAGCAGGCGCGACGACAAGCGGTGGCGGGGGCGGGGGCTTAGCAAAACGGCACAATGAAAACACTTTGCGAAACGCGGTAAGGAGAGCAGCAGAGAGCAAGCGCAGCAGCACAAAAACAAATACACAAACGCAGGCGCGACGTCGAGCACCGTAAATGGGGGCGGGCGGCTTTGCGAACACGGTAAACGCGATAAAGAAAATGAAGAGAGAGGGAGAGCTGAGAGTAGGCACAGCACAACTCAATACACACAATATGTAGACGCTTTCAACTTATAATCAAAATTATAAGCTTAACTTTTTTTTGCAGCCATAGCAGCTAGGCCTTCAGCTGATTTACACACTTATCAAGGAACACAATAAAAAAAAAACAAAAAAAACCAACAAAAACCAAGGCCGCGGCCGCGACAGAGAGAAAGAGAGACAGGGCCGGTAAGCGCTTAACATAACGGCATAACTCGCAAGGCTGGCAAATGATTTACCAATTGCTTAAAATTATTAATTAAAAGCCGCAAATAGTTAACATTGAACACACGGACACGCTATGATATACGCGAAATCATTTTATTAGTTTGAAATGCTTTAAAAACCGAGAAAATTAATAAGACTTGCGAGCGGCGATCAACAGGCGTGCGGCCGCCACGATAGAAAACACGCAACTAGCCAACTATCGATATTTCTTGTTGATACGCTAGCACGATAGGTTTCTTTATGATGCGTTAGCACGATAAATTGCTTATCGATGTGTGAGCACGATAGGTCCGTTGATCAACTTAAAATTTGAATTTGAATGTAATTTAAATTAAATCTTGTTTAGAATTTGATTGCATTTTAACAGAACTATTTAAAAAGTGAGCAATCAAAATATATGTTGTCATTTCAACTAGACTTTAAAGATAATAAATAAACTACTAATTAAATTTAATGAGCTTTTAAATCCTCAACAGAAGGGCTTACTTTTGATGGTTTTTTGATGAATTCAGGTTTCATTTACATTCATAAACACTTTTGTAGACTGTAAGCTCAGAATAGAACCTCATTTATTTTATAACCTTTATAACTCTGCTATTTATTATACGATCTTTATGAAAATTTCAAAGATTATAGATATCACCAGTTTCATATTAGTTCTAAAACTGAGAAAATAGTTTTTTGGCTTATAAAAAGGGGTTTCTTAATTTAACAAAGTATTATATATATGTTAAATCGCCTTTGACTCCTTTTTTAAAAAGAATTTCTTAGTTTTAGGGCGATTTCGACTATGGTTTTCGAATGTATTAACTGTTTTGCAGCTGCTTAAGAGAATCACTGAAATCTGAAGTATGGCAATCGACCATATCATGATGTGGACATCAGAATATGGGACTACACCTGCCCCTGCTTGATTTTAAACTCAAATCTATTGCCCACCACTGCTTTAAGGCATAACTGCAACGATTTAAGCATACAGAAGCTCTCCATTTGCGGCTGTGTAGCATGTGGAGCAGGCATTCTGTGTGTGAAACAGAAATAATTTTGAATGGAAAGCCATATCCAACTTGGCGACCGTAATTCTTAAGGATCTGACCTCCTTCTCTTATAAAAATCAACTGGTCAAGCTAGGTTGCAGGCTGCGCAGTCGCTTCAGAGTTATAGATTGTAAATATAACCTGGATATGTATGGCATTTTAGGCCTTGAATAAGCAAACATAAGAGCTATATTATGGCACCTTTTACGAACAAGGAGAGCGCGTGCCGTATCGCCCCTGTTTGGTCCTTGTACAAAACTCGCCGGTAATTAATCAGCAAGCAAATGCAAATTACTTGCGGCAGTTGATGCGACATTTTTTTGTATTATTTCCCAAAGTCTTGAGTCGTGCTGTGTTAACCCGGAAAACGGAAATGTTGCCTTGCATAACAAATGAATTTCGCCCTTAGGGGTTGGGGTGGGGGGGTGTTGGCTTGGGTTAGGGTAGGGGGGTTGTGCTGTTCTCGTTTACTGTCTTTGGGAATAAATTGTTTTCCTTGCTTGCGAGGAGGTCCTGCCAGGCTGATTGGTATCGCGGCGGCGCCTGCCGTTGACAGGGACATTCAGTGTGCACCAGGACCAAAATTAGAAATTCCAATGAAAGTGCCTACAAAGGAACGGGGCCAAAGTTCAACTCCCATGCGTTTTGCGTTTGCCTGCAATTGCATTTGTCGCCGCGACCCCAAAAATGTATTAACATCATCGCGGCGATGCGTCACATAAATGTCAAAATGGGAAAACCCCGAAGTGCAGCCAACGCGGGGACCGCAATAAAAAGTTGCGCAAAGTATTCGCCCGCTTTTTGGCCTGGCCATGTTAAACACAATTTTTTAATGAATTTTCGCGCCACTCGAGTGGAAAATGGTGGGCGTGAGCCGCCACCCCACCGGCTCGGGCCAAGTGCCTACTTTTAAAATGCCATAAAACTAAAAAAAAAAACAAAAAAAAATGAAACAAATATGTGTGTGCGCAAAAAGTGTGAAAAAAATTAAAATAAAAATGCAAATAATTCCATCCAACAGGCAAAAAGTGCAAATTGTTTTTCGAAAGTTTCGGCTGTGATGTCTGCCTGATGATATGCCAAGACGGGACCCATTCCCCCATGCTGTGGTGCAATACGCTGATGCCCTGATATTGTGGGGTCTATGGGCTGGGTGAGGCCAAGTGGCTGGCTGATCGCTGAGTTCTGAGAGCATATGGAAGGAAGGAAAGAGGAGAGCAGGGTGCTTAAAGACTCTAAGAAATGATTTTCTCATTTCTGACATTAGTGTCCGCACTGCCCTAAGGACGCCGTGGGCATTTTTCCTATATTAAGCAAGGAAGAGAGCAATTTGCTCTCTTATTTACTATTTATCTCTTTTATTTATCAAAATTATCCTCGTATCCTATTTGCATAGTACTAAGAACTCGATTTCCCTGCTGTTGTCATCACGCACTTTACTCTTTTCAGCATGATATTGCCTGATTTAAGCTTATATTATCAAAATATAATAAGCTTATTCCACAACAATAGATTAATATCTTAGTAATTCAATAACATTGCTCAGCTACTTGAATTCCAGACACCAGGACATCAAAGACTCATAAAAGACAGTGGTAAATCTCCATTCTTTGAAATACAAGTTCACATAAAACCTCCTGAAACTCCAAAGGAACAGAGAAAAGAACACATCGGTCAATTCGCTTCCTTAAAAAAAACTCTGAGACATAGATTCTATATATATTTTATATATAAGGTTGTCCAAAAAGTCTTGCGGTATTTTTATTGAATTTTTAATTGTTCATAAAATTGGTTATAATAACGCGATTTAAGTCAAATATGCGCCGTTTTGTTCGATGAAGAGTTACCAACGAGATGCCATAATTCATAATGCCCCTCTTATAGAAGCTCGCTTCCCTATTGTCGAAAAACTCGGAGAGCCAATTTTCACAGGACTCTCTTGTGGCCAACTTCCGACTACCAAGCTCTTTCGCCATGGACAGAAATAGGTGGTAATCACTTGGTGCGAGATCCGGACTATACGGTGGATGCCAAAGATGTGTGTGGCCTGGCGTTGTCCTGATGGAAGACAATTCGGCCTCTGTTGATCAAATATGGCCTCTCTTGCATGAGTGCTGCATTTAAGCGGTCCAGTTGTTGGCAGTACAGGTCCGAATTGAGCGTTGTGCCATGGGGGAGCAGCTCATAGTGGATGATTCCCTGCCAATCCCACCAAACACACAGAAGAACCTTCCTGGCCGTCAATCCAGGCTTGGCCACCGTCTGGGCAGCTTCACCGCTTTTCGACCACGACCGTTTGCGCTTCACGTTGTCGTAAGTGACCCACTTTTCATCGCCAGTCACCATCCGCTTCAAAAACGGGTCGATTTTGTTGCGATTCAGAAGCGATTCGCATGCATCCATACGGGCCAAAATGTTTTTTTGCGTCAAGTCGTGTGGCACCCATACATCGAGCTTCTTTTTGAATCCAAGCTTCTTCAAATGGTTTATAACGGTTTGATGACTCATGCCCAGCTCTTGGCCGATGCTACGGCTGCTACTATGCCGGTCTCTTTCGATCAATTCAGCGATTTTATCGCGACGACAGGCCTTCCGGACCGTGGCGCGTCTTCGATCACCTCTGCACCAGAACGAAAACGTTGAAACCATCGTTGTGCGGTGGAAATGGAAACTGTATCGGGTCCATAAACTGCACAAATTTTATTGGCAGCATGAGATGCATTTTTGCCTTTATCGTAGTAGTACTGTAAAATATGCCGTATTTTCTCTTTATTTTGCTCCATGTTTGCGACGCTATAACTCACGCACGACATAAAACAAACAACAATAAATCAAACACGTGTTAGCGCGTGAAAAGAGCTTTCCAAAAAGCTCTAGCGTGAACCGATGCGCCGAATACAACTAGAACTACGCGCTTGCAAAGACAAGCTTACGGCAATACCGCAAGACTTTTTGGACAACCTTATATATATACTTGCCTAAAGTTATGATTTTTAAATAACATAGCATACTTTAAAGGGCATTAAGCCTGATGGATTTGTGTTTATAGATTCTATAAATAGAAGTAGTATAAGTTTCTTAACAGAGTTAATAGCTCTATTCATAGTATATGTTGAGTTATAAGAATTATCTAACTAATCTAACAACAAGAAGTTGTCAATGAAATGCAATTGCTCTTTCTCTGTCCAAAGAGCATTTGGCATTCACCTTTAAAATGTTGATGAAAACGTCTCTGTGTAGGCTTTTTTTACATATATTTTTTTTTTTTGTATGCTATTTATGCTGTTGCTGTTGCGTCGAGTCAAAAGACAGATGATAATAAAATAAAAACCAAAAAAAAAAAAAAACAGAAATTTTATTACACACAAGCTCATCCATTTGACTTAATGGCGGTTGAAATGTGCTGGCTTTTAATGTCTGCCATGTATGTCTAGGCACGGCGGGGCAGGAGCAGGAGCTGCATCATTTTATATAGCGGAATGGACTGTTTGTTGATTATTTAATCATTTTGCGCTGGTCGTCTGCCTTCTCAAGTGGAAGTGCAGCATATAATTTCATTTCGGTTGCATTCCCATTTTTTGTGATTGCAGCAGCAGCAGCTGGGCAATGTTTCCAATAAATCAGCCAAATGTGCAACCAAAAATAATAATTAATGGCATGAAAATTTGTGAGAAATTACACCATTTCTCTTGGTATGCGGCACATGTAGAAAATGAGTTAAATGGCGCCCCAGTTGGAACGGAAATAGACAAAACACTTGGCTTAATTTCTACAGTAGGAGGCAAAGAAAAAAGAAAGAAGTAGGAGGAGGACGTCATCATCATCATTATTTTGGCACAGCCGCATGTTCAATATGATTCGTGACATGTTAAGGAATTAGTGCAACTTCAACTCCAACCCACACACGATATTGAGTTGGACTTTGTGTGTTCTGGCCACGTGCGCCACATGTTTGTCATGCCAAGTGGCGCCAGGATGGGACACCCCTCATTAATGTGAGTTGCTTTAAGTTTCATTTATTTATTATTGGACTTTTGTTGTACTGGATTTGGTCTGAGCTAATTGCTTTTTTGTGTAGGCAGGGTGAGTTTTTTGTACCTTGTTGCTGTTGCTTTTGTATAAACTTACCAAGGCTGCAAACCTTTAAAATTATCAATGGGGTTCGGTCCGGGGGTTCGAACCCATTTTCAAATCCAAGGTTCTTGGAACCCCTGAACCCAAGGTTATGGTTCGAACCTTGGTTCGCTTGCACATAAAAAAACAAGAAAGAAAGTCGGTCAAGCCCGACTCTTTTGATCATAACTCGAAACCCGTTCATCCGATCTTCTTCATTCCTTTGGCGGATCGATAAGTTATCCTTATAACTAAATATGTTCAGAAGGAACAAGCCATCTATCTTCAAAACTGTGGGAGATATGACGTTTTTTCTAAATTGCGGGGGCGGGAGGGGGCGTGGCCGAATTTGAAAATAAACTTGATCTGCCTGCAGACATAAGAAGCATATGTCCCATACATGTCAAGCCTCTATCTCTTACCATCTCTGAGATCTGTGCGTTCATACGGACAGACAGACGGACAGACGGACATGGCTATATCGACTCGACTGTTGATGCTGATCAAGAATATATATACTTTATGGGGTCGGAGATGCTTCCTTCTGGATGTTACATACTTTTGCACAAACTTATAATACTCTATGTACCTACGGTACAGAGTATAATTATTTGACTTTTGATTTATTAATACATTGAATTGAAACCTTCTATCCATTTGCTTTATCATATGGATAATTCCTTAAGTTATTTGTATTATCAGCTTTTAGAAACGGCGAAGTTTAGGTAAATTAGCATTATATCTTCCAGGAGCTGTCCATCTATACCAGCTCTTAAGTCAAAAAAAAAACAAACTTAAGTATTGAAAATGCACGTTCAAATGATACATGAGTTGCTGGTACAGCTGGGATAGTATAAACAAAATTTTTAAGGTCTTCGTTATAACGCCTTTCCAAAATTTTAAAACATTTGTCGATGGATGTAATCTTGGAAAATTTTTAAAGAATCTATATTTGACATTTGTTTATTGCTTTCATAAACTTCTCGTCTTGGCAATCGTTGAGTCATTTATTGTCGAATTTTGACAACTCTGATTAAGCATATTAAATTGGTGAACCGAAGCACATTTTTCGAAAAAGTGGTCCGGTTCGGGTTCAGGTTCGAGGAGTCAAAAATGTAAGGCACCTGGTTGAGGTTCAAATGCCGAACCGAACCGGTTCTCAGGGATTCGGTTCCGAACCGGTTTGCAGCCTTGAAACTTACTCTATTTGGTGTAGCATACTTTCAGGCCGAACTTGTTTTTGTCAAATTACAGCCCCAACTGTGAAATCAAACAGCTTCTACTTACTTCACCACACCCAAAAATTGAGTTTGTTGTTTACATTCTAGCCACTTTTTTGGCCATGTCTGTCCCTTTATCATGTAAGCCGCGTCTTTATGGCCCAACTATATACGGTTACATGGCCCCGACACTTAGTAGGCAGTGCACCACACCACATTGTACCGGTTCGTGTTCGCCTGTCGCCTGTCGCCTCTTCTCTAATTTTGTAAAATTATTCGCACGTACTTTCTTATTAGTTTGTTGTGGCATGTAAAGTTTTGTGCCGCTACAAAGTACACGCCGAGCTGAGGACAACAGCGTTAAACTCTTTAAGTGTCAACTGCATTTTCCATAGCCATTTATCAACAGCCAGCTTCCGGACATGTAACTAAAACATTTTAATCAAGATATTAGCAAATGTTCAATTTATTTAGAAAAACCGCTGCGGCACATGCCACACTGCAGAAACCGGCACAAAAAACCGAACCCACTAAATGCAAATCGAGCTTGGGGAATTAGTGACAGCCGAGCGGAAAGACCAGCTCCAGTTTCAGTTTCAGTTCCAGCATTTTCTTTTTTTTTTTTTTAACCACCCAAAGCATTTCTGTGTGACATTTGCAATTGACAGTCGCATCGAGTTGAGTGGGTATGGGCCAGGGGGGGGGGAGGCGACGGCGGTAAAAAGTCAAATGCAGTCTTTCCTCTGCGACAATTTAAAACGACAAAGTTCAAATGTGTGTGAGTGCGGTTTTTTTGTCGGTTCTTTCTTTTCAAGTTGGCGCTTTCTTGCGGCCAAATGTCAAACGGCGGCCCAAAAGTTCACCAACTGCCAACTGGAGTACCTGAACACGTGTGCAGTTTTTTTTTTCTAAATATTTCCTTAAGCTTTTCACAGATTTGGTAATTCTTTAAGCGGCACTGTGGAGTGAATGGTTGAACAAAGGCGATCAAATTTGTAATTGATGAAAATCACCTAAGTATATTGAAAGGAGTCCTAGAAATCTCTACAGTCCTTCAGTTTTAGAACAGAACTTTCAAAGATTTCACTTTCCCTGTGGAAAAACAAGAAAGAAAGTTGGTCAAGCCCGACTATAACATACTCTGCACCAAGATAATTATTTTTTGATCATAACTCGAAAACCGTTCATCCGATCTTCTTCATTCCCTTGGCGGATCGATAAGTTATTCTAATAACTAAATATGTTCAGAAGGAACAAGCCATCTATCTTCAAAACTGTGGGAGATATGACATTTTTTCTAAATTGCGGGGGCGGGAGGGGGCGTGGCCAAAATTGAAAATAAACTTGATCTGCCTGCAGACATTAGAAGCATATGTCCCATACATGTCAAACCTCTATCTCTTACCATCTCTGAGATCTGTGCGTTCATACGGACAGACAGACGGACGGACGGACAGACGGACATGGCTATATCGACTCGGCTGTTGATGCTGATTAAGAATATATTATATATACTTTATGGGGTTCTGGATGTTACATACTTTTGCACAAACTTATAATACTCTATGTACCTTCGGGACAGAGTATAATTAGCTAGCAGGTTGCTGTCCTGGCTAAGGGTTCTTCTTATCAAACACCCTGTTGTCTTTCTTAAAAGTGCATACACTTTCGTTGGTACAAAATAGTGAGAGTTTGGCTTTAGTTTGTTTGGACGGGGAGAATTTAGAAATAGTTTGTCGTTTTATAAGCAATTTACACTGAGAAACAAGGGCTGGCTTTATCAATTGCCTTTAGATACCGGCATAAAAGTGTTTACATTGAGAAATACCATCAAAAATCAGCAAGGCTCTTGTTATACCCTTGCAGAGGTTAAATTGAAATTGTCCAGATATTTGTAACGCATAGAAAGAAGCATTTCCGACGACATAAAGTATATATATTCTTACTAGCTGACCCCGTCAGACGTTGTCCTGCGTTAATATAATTTTGTGTATTATTCTATTATACTGCTCAAAAAAAAACATATATGTGTTCGAGAGGTACCCGAAACAGTTGACCGATTCGGACCATATTTGTTATCAGCCTTCCTCTATTCATGACGAATTTCTTTATAAAGTTTCATCCAAATCGGTTAAGTTTAGGTCAAGTTATGGTACTAAAAAGCCGTGGATGGCAAATTACGCGATCCCTGTGTGACCTACCAGAATCAGCTATAGATATAAACCACCTACGCTGTTACTACTACACTCACACGAAATTTCATCGAAATCGGTCCAGCCGTTTGGGAGGAGTGAGGTACCAAAGCCATGTACGGAAGAATTTTATATATTAAGATATATTATATTCTATATATGTATCCTTCACCATCTGTCCCTACGTCTGTTCGTCTGTTTCAATGCTATCTACTCCGTCAGTTTTGTAGCTTTCTTCACCAAACTTTGCACGAAGTCTTCTGGTACAAAGACACTGCACATTTACCTCAACCGGCCGAATCGAATAACTATAGCATATAGCTGTCATAGCAACAATGGGTCGAAAAACTAGTTTTACTAAGAAAAACTTTTTAGTTTTTAATGCAAACATCTCCAAACTCCATATTCACTAGTTTTCAAAGCTTTTCCATGATTTTGCCAAGTTTGGTAGAAATCGTACATCTTTATATTATAGCTGCCATAGAAAAGTAAGGTTATTTATTTATTTATTGAGTAAAACCTTTTAATTTTCAAAGGAATCGACTTCAAATTTTGTACATGTTCGTTTGTTAATCTTTTGCATGATTCCATTAAGTTTGCTCGACATCGAACATATATTTAGTATAGCTGCCATAGAAAAGCAAGGTTGGAAAAATAGTCTTAGTAGGAAAAACTTTTTTGATTTCAATGTTAACCTTTTTAAAATTGGTATATACTTAATTTATAAGCTTTCACACAATTCTTTAAAGTTTTGTCAAAATCGGATGACTATAGGTTATAGCTGCCATGGGAATGATTGGTCTAGAAACTAGTTTTGGTGAGAAAAACATTTTTGTTTTCAGCGACACCGCCCCAAAACTTTGTATTTCTTAGTTTGCTATGCTTATCCTTATTTAAACTAAGTTTGGTCGAAATCGGACATCTATATGGTATAGCTGTCATACAAAAGTATAGTCAGAAATGTAGTCGTAGTGAGAAAAACTTATTTTTCGCTCAAATTAGTTAGAAAAACGTGCTGCAAGCGTATACAAACATCGGCCGAGCCAAAGATAACAGAAACAGTAAAAGAATAAAAACGACTTCGATTATACACCTTAAAGTATTCATGACTAAAGCCCTTTTAAGTATGCTAGCATTATTTCCTTCAGCAAATATCTATAAGTAGGCCAGCTGTGGCCGCATCAGAGCATATTCACACAGATTGTTAAGAAAGTTATGGGATACAACAACACAAATACACATCAAAAACATAACTAAAACAGTTATATTAAGATATAGTAGCATACCTTAAAGGGCATTAAGCATGGCATATGTATGTAGTCTGTGTGTATAAATGCAGTAGCAATCAACTGAGATTACTTCAGATCTCAGAGTCAAAAACTATAGCAAAAGCTTTAGTTTAACTTGTGTGTTATCTCATAAATATATCTCGAATTAGATATCCGACGAATGAAATAGTTAATATGAATAAAGAAGAAGTAGCCTGTGAAGTAGACTATGTGATTTCTCTTAAGAGTTTCTTGACAGATGAGAACTCGTGCAACTCAGCACGTTCACATGTCTAAATCTACTTGCACCAATTTCCTTAGAAATTTGACTAAATAGCCTTAAAGGACTCAAAACTAAAGCCTGCATTCCATTCGTTAATTATTTCTTAAAACATGGCCTTAAAGTTTATTATTTAGCCAAATTTTTATACAAGTTTGTTCGAACCTTTGCCTGTGAGATCCTGGCTTAAGAAGCTCACTTGTTTCATTTGCAGAACCTTTGGTTCATTGGAATCTTTTGGCTCAAATAAATAGGAGAAACATTACCGATAGACAAAAATGGATAACAGAGGTATATCGATTTTTCAAAAAGCCAGAAAGTGGCAGCTTTAATATTATCAATAGAAGATGGTTTAATGATTCAAAGGTGTAGTTCGATTTCCTAGCGAGTAACTTCCAAGGAAAGCTGTCAAAATAACGACTGAGTGGCCCTGGAATTTTGGTAGCACTACCTTAAAACCAGGGCTTCAAACCGGTTTTGAACCGAACTGGTTCGAACCTGGAATTCCGACTTTTATTTTACTACGAACCGAACCTCTTTAGAAATTAAAGCTGAACCCGAACCTGTTCCGAACCCAAAATTTCGGTTCGGTTCAACAAAACTGCCACCAAAATTTGACCTTTTGTCTACCGACTTCATCTTTTATTTGGTGCGACTGACTTCTAAAATGGACAGAAGGGTGGAAAAAATCAAGCAAAACGTTTAGATTTCCTTATAAAATCCCTACCCATAACAGTCTCTGTTTTTAAAACTCCTCGACTCCAAAGCTTCTTGAATGATTCTCAAAAGCAACAGTCTGACATTATGTTACACATTTTCTATGTAAACCACGAAATGGAATTTCACTAAACTGTATATATTGATTGATATTATATTATATAATATATTGAATATATATTATAATATTTCTACTAACCAGTTCCGACCCAAATACAACTCGGATCCCAAACAATTTGGGGAGTTTTTAGGTCGAATGCTGTTTTCAAAACACACATAGAAGACAAAAATTAGTAATGTTGTATAAAGCATGGATTGAACCAAGGTTCGAACCAAAACCTTCTCCCACAAACCTCGAACCTTAAATTTCCGAACCTTAACCATTCGTAAATTCGGGTTCGAACCAGTCTACCGGATATCCGAATATATTTTTTGGTTTGCAGCTCTGCTTAAAACTAACGTAACAAGAGTTAGCCCTATGAAATGACAGCTGACAACTCAGCTGAGCGGTTGTCTTCTCTTTCACCTTCAAACTCAGCCAAGGACTCAGCTTAGGACCAAATTGAGCTTGATGTAGGCTACCTCTGAACCCGTTTTGTTGTACCACTGTGGCACTTTTACAGCACTTACTTTTAATTAGCAAACAAAACTGAAAACGAAATGAAATGCCACCAACTCAAACCCCAAAAAGTATGCAAAACTTTTGTTATTGTCGCCAAATAAATTTGCCAATGCCAACTTGTGGCCGTTGGAGCTGGGGCTGGCGGGACGAGCGGGAGCAGGAGGAGGAGGGGTGGTGTGGCCGACCGAAAATACAAAAACAAAAGCGGCAAAAGCAACACCAACAAAAAAAAAAGTTTCAACGTAAAATTATGTGGCGTCAAATGTGGCGCGTCGGTTTGGTCGTCGTGCGGTTGCCGTCGGCTAAAATTTATGTTGCAGCGTGAAATTTTACGCGACAGGTGGAAAAAACTACACAAAAAGTTGAGATGCAAAATTTGAGCAGGGAAATGCATCCAGACGGTTGGGCGTCGGGTCCCTCAAGGGCTAATGATGTAAGGAAGGAGATGATCTCGTACCCCAAAAACCATGCCACTATTTCAAATACCATAAATCTTATGTTAAACTTATTTGAACACCCCCCAACCCCCACACACACGGGGGGGTCTGGGAGTTAATTGCCACCTTGGACCCTGACTTTCCCCGGACAGGAAAACGTTTACCCCAACCTACGCCAATAAGCGTACACAGCATATACATATATATATATAAATTACACAGGAATAAAAACTGAAATTGCTGCAAAAACAGAAATACACTTAAATATATATTCATGGTGAGGTGCAGAGTGGGCAAAAGCAAAAACGGAATATTTATGAACGCACGCCATGGACAAGGAAAGCGAAAATGCGCCAAACAGTCAAAAGTCCAAGACCAACGAACCAAGTCCAAATGGAACTCCATTTCGGTCCGGGCCCGGGCCATGTTTGCTGCCAGATAAAGCAAATGGCAAAAGTGTTTTCCATGCGCGCGCGATCGATAAGCGCGGCGCCAGCAAGACGGGACAAATTTTCATAGTTCAAGTGGCGCCTAGGCAGTCGCTAGCTATTCCACCAAAGTGAAATGTGGCCAAAAGCAGGCAGTAAAAATTTCGCACACACACGCAGGCAGTCAGGAGAGAGCGAGTGAGTGAGTAAGCGAGCGAGACCAGAATAAATGCGATAAAAATTATTGCGGAAGTGCGCAAGCGAAAAGAAGTCGCACAAAAAAGCAACAGGAATGAGTAGTAGACGCACTTGCCGTCTCGCTTCTCCATCTAAAACCTCAGCTGTTTCCATTTCCGTGTGCCGGGGCGTCCTGGTTGTTGAATCATCATCGTCGCCAAGTAAGAATCTGAAATGAAAATTGATATCATGTGTCAGGCCGCGCCATGTCACAGCAATAAAATGCTCTTAAAGTAGGCTCACAGTTTTCTTCGCCAAATGAGCTACAAATTAAGTTGTCTGTGAGCATGAATTGTAGTTTTATGGCATTTGTTCGGTGTGAGTTGTGCCCCAGATTTGTGGATGACGAGTGCGTCATCCAAATGGTGACTTAAGCTGGGCGTTTGATACTTAGGATGAGTCATGACTAAATCAGTGGCAAACAGCTTTACTTTGTGTTGACGTGGCGACCGTGATCGAAAATGAAAATTAGGGTAGAATTTGGGTAAACTGCTACATTACATTGTAGCACTTGTCAAGTATATTTTTAATGCCACTTGCCTCTGAGGCTCAAATCAGGCAATGAACTGTGGTCACTTAAGCCACAAATATTGAAATATTCCTATGGAAATTTGGCACAGATAATGCTTAGAATCAAAAGTAATTTCGGAAAAAACTTTGGACCACTCCGACCACATTTATGCCTAACTCCCATACTAGACCTTTTTTGATATTTGTACACATAAAAAGATCCAATAAAGCTCCATTTGGGTAGAATATTACAAAATATCAATTGGATGATTTCCAGTATCCATTTAGATAGGATATGTCTTAAATATCCTTTTAATCATCCAGCGGAGCTGCAAAATCATACAAATTATCATCATTTTTCATAACCTTTGAATGATTTTGCGCTCCAACGGAGGATTAAAAGGATATTTTCAGACATATGCTTCCGAATTGGATACCGGAAATCTTCCAATTGATATTTTTGCATATCCTTTACACAGAGTCTATTAAGTTTGTATATAACAGTCAAAAGAAAGCATCTCCCATACCAAAAAGTATATATATATTCTTGATCAGCTTTAACTGCCAAGTCAATACAGCCAGTTGTGTCTGTTTGTTCGTATTAACGCTCAACTCTCCGAGATGGTAAGAGTTAGAGGTTTGACGTGTATGAGTCAAAAACTACTTATAGCTGCAGGCAGATTAAGTATATTTTCAAAATGGGCCACGCCCACTCCCGCCCCCGCAATTTGGAAAAAACGTCATATCTCCCGCAATTTGTTGAAGATAGAAGGTTCAATCCTTTTGCACATATTTAGTTGTAAGTATTATTTATCGATTCGCTGAAGGTTTGGTGAAGATGGCATGAACGATTGTTGAGTTATGGGTAAAACAAACATTAATGCGAGGCAGCACCGACTAAAGCAGCGATGGGCAGCACTTACCAGCATTGGGAGGTAGAGAGTATGTTATAGTAGGGCTGCTTGCCTGTTTTTTGTAAATATAGTTGTTGGACTGCTGCCAAACTCAAATTTTAAGCCCACCACTGATTTTATAGGTTGAAATATCGGACATTATGCCAAATGAGAACCATTTACCGGCTAGAAACTAGCCAAAATTGGACTTGTGAAAGCGGCTCTAAGTTGTGGACAATATCATAAGACTGTTAAGTCAACTTTGAAGTGTTTTCCTGAGCAAGTTCAGCATAAATTGCAGGGATTGAAGAGAACTCTTCTTTGGACTCAATCTCAATCTGTTTAATAAGTACATCAAACACTCTTAAAAACGAAACTAAACTCACAAATCAATTTCTGCAGTATTGAAACAATAAAACTATATGAAAAACTAAGCAAACAGCAGGGACGCTCCTTAGATATGTGTTCAGATAGCCGGAACAGGGGTTTGTCGAGGACAAATATTTGCCCTGTCGTCTCGCTTTCAGCCTGACCCCCCTTTCCCCCCCCCCTCCCCCGGGGCACACGCCGCCACCAGCACGCACAAACGCACAAATTTGAGCGCGGACAATAAGCAATAAAATTATATGCCATATTATAATGCACACACACACACACTCTCACATAGATGCACTCACACTCTTGAGCAATATAATTTTGAAATCAGTTAAGTGTTGGCTTTGTTCAATGGACATTGAAAGGCAGTCCTTGTTCTCGTCCTCGCACTCATCCTGCTCCGTGTGACTGTCGTTTATTGTCGCGCTGTGTTGTGTCGAGAGTACATTAAATGCGCATCATAAATTTCATTACATTATTATGGCGTTGTTTGCGACAACAACAGCGTGGATGGATGGGCAGGGGAGCGGGATCGGGAATGGGAGCCGGATTCGATGATTTTATTGGTTGGCATATTACATAAATAAAACTATCCGCCTCAGTCGATATTAATGTACTAATTATGGGGCGCACGCGACCACGCCCACTGCCTGCAATTTTATCAGCATAATTTATGACAGCGCGAAGCCTTCTTTCTCTTTACCATTTTGGCCATGTTGCCTTTTGTCTAAACAAAACGATACAAGCAGCTTAGTATGGTGGGGGGTCTTGGCCGGGGGGACGATGACAATGCGTAGGAAAATTATTATTATGCCTTGCCAAAAATTTTAACAAAGGCTGGGCCCTGGACCTTGTCTTATTGAGTGAGTTATGATGGGTGAAGCGGCGGGGCAGGCAAATCGATGGGCCAAGCCCCAAATGGCAATGAACTCTGGCCAAATATTTGGTTATGTGGGTCGTTCTGAAACTAGAGGAGGGGCCAAGACTAGAGTAAATGTTTTCTTTCTTTTGGTTTTTATGCTGGAAAGGGGAAACGTAAGGTTTTAGCTGTTCATAGATCCAATTAACTTGGCTTCCAGGTTTTCCCAGGTACATAGAGTATTATAAGTTTATGCAAAAGTATGTAACAGCCAGAAGGAAGCATCTCCAACGCCATAAAGTATATATATTCTTGATCCGCATCAACAGCCGAGTCGATATAGCCATGTCCCTTCGTATTAACGCGCAGATCTCACAGATGGTAAGAGATAGAGGTTTGCATGCCCCCGCAATTTAGAAAAAACGTCATATCTCCCACACTTTTACAGATAGAGAGTTCGTTCCTTTGGAACATATTTAGTAATAAGAATAACTTATCAATCAACGGAATGAATGCTGAAGATCGGTTGAATGGTTATAGAGTTATGGTCATAGTTATGGCAGCGCTGCTACTGCAGCATCAAAATTTATGCAAAGCGATAAATTTCCTAGGTACAGCGTATGTTATAGTCGGGCTTGACCGACTTTCCTTTTTGTTTTTTACAAAAAAAACTTAACATTTTGAAAAAAACTAGAAATAAACATAGCTACAGTTTTGCTTTTGCTTAGACTAAAGTACTCCAAGTAGTTAAACTTGTGTCAAAAGTTGGTAAGTCTTTTCAATTATCTGCTGAATGACCCAGTAGGATTCTTTAACCAAAGACATGGTTTTTCCACAAGGCTTTTCGTTGTTGAAAAGAAAACGTTTGAATGATTTTACCAACTCATTAGCTGCAATTCGTAGAACAACTTATTCCAAAAAGACTTCCAGCAAAGTTAAAGTCTCGCTGGCCATTCTTCGATTGCAGTGCTCACCTCATGTCCTCTGCTTAAACAAGGACTTGCTACAAAAACTCAATATTTGATAGCCGAGTAGACTAAGCCATAGTCTAGAGAATTAACCACAGTTTTTATACCAATGGATTCAGATCTAGGCCAATCAGCAGGCTAATCTTCCATAGTACAAAAGTTCGTTACATACACTCATAAAAAATTCGCTCTGAAAATTAGAAATTCTCCCATGAAATCTGTTCTAAGGCGCTTCATCCCAAAAAGGAAATATTTAACCATTTATGGCATATTTGTCTAAGTTTCAGTGTAGTTTTGTAGCCATGCTTGAGTCGTTTTTGCCTTGTGAGCTGGGGCGTAGTCTGGTTGAAAGGTTCACGGCTTGATTGAGACACTTCCGCTGATCTTTTGATTATATTTTTACAAAAAATGGAGCTTGTTGAACCCCCATTATAGGGATTTCCAAAAGATTTCGCCTCTAATGTAGCCGCATTTATGCAGCCCTAAAATGACAAATCATTCCATGATTGCAAAACAACTGACTATGACAAGAAAGAAAGTCGGTCAAGCCCGACTATAACATACTCTGTACCAATGTACTGTATAATGTACTCTGTACTTTCTTTTGTTCATAACTCGAAAACCGTTCATCCGATTTTCTTCATTCCTTTGGCGGATCGATAAGTTATCCTAATAACTAAATATGTCCAGAAGGAACAAGCCATCTATCTTCAAAACTGTGGGAGATATGACGTTTTTCCTAAATTGCGGGGGCGGGAGGGGGCGTGGCCAAAATTGAAAATAAACTTGATCTGCCTGCAGACATAAGAAGCATATGTCCCATACATGTCAAGCCTCTATCTCTTACCATCTCTGAGATCTGTGCGTTCATACGGACAGACAGACGGACAGGCGGACAGACGGACATGGCTATATCGACTCGGCTGTTGATGCTGATCAAGAATATATATACTTTATGGGGTCGGAGATGCATCCTTCTGGATGTTACATACTTTTGCACAAACTTATAATACTCCATGTACCTACGGTACAGAGTATAAAAACTTAAAATGTCACTTGTCAAAACGCCACCAACTTGGAGTAGATGCGTTCTGTGGTACTCCAGAACCAGTGTGTTCAATAAGTGTACCAGAACATTTGCATCTACTAGTTATACTTAATCATAGTAGGCCATTGAATTCACCCAACAAATAAAACATAGTAGGCCAAGTTCATACATTTAACTTCATAGTTCTCCATCTTTTCAAAAGCAAATTCAGTCTGGCCTCTGCTTTCGGGGGTCGCAGACCAGCTCTTGCTTTCTTTCTTGAATTTACTTACTAAATGCTTATTTCTTCTTTATGACATTTATTTTCCCATTTAATTTTTTTTAATAGCTTAAATGCGTTGCAAAGTATTCCCCGTTATGTAGAAGATTAGAAATCGGCGCTAACTCATGCGAATGGAACTTGAATTCATTTATAAATACATCATAATTACCACATCAGCACACTTTTCTTTCTTCTATTGTTGGTGTATATATAGTATGGCATTCTTAACATTAATAATGTGGTTGATCTGGAATTGGTGTTTGCCTTTCAGATGGCCAGCTACTTTCTTTCCCTTCAATAAACAACAATATAAAAAGATTTTCAAGAAGTGCCTTCTTAATTGACTTCAACCAAGAGACAATTGCTTCTTTTTCCTCTGTCTTCTCTTTCTTTTAAAAAATTAACGATAAATATATACAACAATCACTCAAGTATAATCATCCTACAAATAAACACACCGCAAATCACCTTTATTAAGTGTAATGTCAAGGACCAAAAATATTCGTTTGTAAATTTTCTCAGCATAATATTCTGTATTTTAAATGATTAACAAAAATTTATTGGATTTTGGTTTTTAATTTAAACGATTTATTAACGATTATATGAAATTTATACAAATACTTGCCATAAGTTACAAAATATATAAAAAGCAACTTCGTCTCAGATTGAAGCAACTAAAACTCGAAAAGACTAAAAACTGGAGTTTCATTTAAGCTGATTAAGAAACTGCTTTACCTGCTTTTTGGAACATTTATTTAAAATTACCTTCGTCACGTGTGAAAAACTGATTTCTATGTGAAAAATACAATTATTTTGGACTGAGTTTTACCTACAATTTGTTACATATATAATTTCTAAACGCGCCAAATCTAGACGGTGAATGTAGAACACCCAAATTTTCAGTTGGCTGCTCAAAAAATAAGAAAGTTATTGGAAAATGAACTTATTTTCTCTCATCGTGCAACCTTTGCCTTTGTCCACGCAACATTTATTCCTAAATTTCTACATGTAATAGAAATCTTTCTACATACCACGGTTTTACCTTCAGCTTTCAACATTTAACATGTGAAATTTACATTGATCTACATTCTGTGTAGATACATTTGATTTCTAAGTATGAATTTTATAGTGTCTCCCTAATAAGTTGCTGTTATATCCTAGCAGAGAGTATTATAAAATGGTGCGAATGCTTGTCACGCTTAGAAGGAAGCATCTTCGTCCACATAAAGTGTATCTATTCTTGATCAGCATGACAAGCCGAGCTTATTAAGCCCCGTAAGTCTGTTTTATGCTATCTGCTCCGTCAATTTGAAAGCTAACTCCACCAAACTTTGCACCAAGTCTTTTAGTACAAATATGCTACACATTTGTGGGAACTGGCTGGATCGCATGATTATAGCATATAGCTGTCATAGGAACGATAGGTCGAAAAATTAGTTTTAGTGAGAAAAACTTTTTTGTTTTCAGTGGAAACGCCTTCAATCTCCGTATTTACTAGTTTTTTATGATTCTTTATGAATCTGCCAAGTTTGGTCGAAATCAGACATCTATATAGTATAGCTGTCATAGAAGAGTGGAGTCTGAAAAGTAGTTTTGGTAAGAAAAACTGTATTGTTTGCAATGGAAACACCTCCATACATTGTATTTCTTAGTTTGCAATGCTTTCCCATAATTTCACTAAGTTTGGTAGAAATCGGACTACTATATAGCATAGCTGTCATACAAAAGTAGAGACTGAAAAGTAGTCTTAGTGAGAAAAACTTATTTGTTTATAAAAGAAATGTCTTTAAAATTGGCATTTATTTATTTAATATGCTTTCACACAATTCTACAAAGTTTTCTCAAAATCGGCTGGCGATAGCATATAGCTGCAGTACTAATGATGGGTTGAAAAAGAAGTTCTATTGAGAAAACTTTTTTGTTTGAAATGGAATCGATTGCAAATTTTCTACAAGTTTGTTTGTTAGGCTTTTGCCCGATTCTACTAAGTTTGGTCGAAATCGGACAGCTATTTAGTATAGCTGTCATAGAAAACTAAGGTCCCAAAAGTACTCTTAGTGATAAAACTCATATGTTTTAAGTGGAAATGCCTCCAAACTTTGTATTTCCCAGTTTGTTATGCTTTCCCATATTTTTTACTAAGTTTAGTGCAAATAGCACATATATATAGTGATGCTTCTTTGAAAAGTAGGGTCCGAGAAGTAGTCTTAGTGAGAAAAACTTTTTTGTGTTCAATGCAAACACCTTCAAACTTTGTATTTCCTAGTTTGCTATGCTTTTTAATGATGTCACTAAGTATGGTAAAAATCGGACAGCTATATAGTATAGCTGTCATACAAAAGTAGAGTCTGAAAACAAGTTTTAGTGAGAAAAACTTTTTTGTGTTTAATGCAAATGCCTCAAAACTTTGTGTTTCCCAGTTTTATATGCTTTTGCCTGATTCCACTAAGTTTGGTAGAAATCGGATATCTATATAGTATAGCTGTCAAAGAAAAGTAAAGTTAGAAAAGTAGTTTTAGTTACACAAACTTCGCCCGAACCGCAGTTAACTTTTCTTAAACTCAAATATTGTGCCCACCGCTGATCTAAGCTATGAAGTAAACGACCCTCTTAGGTGTTATAGTAAGGAATAAAAAATAACGTACATTGTTAAACTATAAATGAATTGCATAAATCAATGAAACTTTTCTTCGAGTACGTGTAATGTTCAAAGAGCTGCTCACTCCAATAAACTTATATGTATATATCTCCCTTCCCCCAACCCAAAAAAACATGTTACTTTCACTGCACCGCCATAACCACAAAAAAATACAACCCAAACCCATACTAAAAATGTTCCACAAACTAGAGCATAAAACTTAATTTTGTGACATTGCAGTGCAATAGAAACCGACAGACAACACCGCAAGAAAAACCCAATCAAGCTTACAAGTTTCCCACCAGCCAGCCACCTCTTCTCCTGTCCTGTCCTGTCCTGTCCTGCCCTGCCCCCCGCTCTGCCCTCTACTATACAAGAATGACAAGAATGTTGGCACACAGCTCGTTGAAGGTGAAAGTAATTTTGCAGGCAACAAAAAAATGGTAACCAGTATGGAAATAATTGAAAAATTGTACACTACCCAGGCGAATCAAATTAGTGACGAAAGGTGTCAAGCACAGATGACAAGGATGTTGGAAGGGAAAATATCAATTAATAACAACAACAACAACAACAACAACTGCACGCTGGGAGTAGAAAAGCTATTAAAAGCTTATTTAGTCAAGCCAAACTGCAAAAAAAAACCAAGAAAGTCGGTCAAGCCCGACTATAACATACTCTGTACCAAGAAAATTTGTCTCTTGATCATAACTCGAAAACCGTTCATCCAATCTTCACCATTTCTTTGGCTGATCGATAAGTTATCCTTATTACTAAATATATCTAGAAGAAACAAGCCATCTATCTTCAAAACTGTGGGAGATATGACGTTTTTTCTAAATTGCGGGGGCGGCAGGGGGCGTGGCCAAAATTGAAAATAAACTTGATCTGCCTGCAGACATAAGAAGCATATGTCCCATACATGTCAAACCTCTATCTCTTACCATCTCTGAGATCTGTGCGTTCATACGGACAGACAGACGGACGGACGGACAGACGGATGCTGCAGTAGCAGCGCTGCCATAACTATGACCATAACTCGACAACCATTCATCCGATTTTCATCATTCCTTCCGCTGATTGATAAGTTATCCTTATTACTAAATATGTCCTGAAGGAACGAACTCTTTATCTTTAAAAGTGTGGACATGTCAAACCTCTATCTCTTACCATCTGTGAGATCTGTACGTTAATACGAAGGGACATGGCCATATCGACTCGGCTGTTGATGCTGATCAAGAATATATATATACTTTATGGGGTCAGAGATGCTTCCTTCTGGATGTTACATACTTTTGCACAAACTTATAATACTCTATGTACCTTTGGTACAGAGTATACAAATATAAACAAATAATGAAACAAATATGAGAAAAGTTGTAGGAAACCAACCCCCAGAGCTGGGGCCAAGCCGCGCCGGCAAAACTGAAGCCGGTAGTAGCTGTAGAATTAATTGCTTTATATGGCGTGATAATTTATTGAAGCCCACGATGACCAACATGGGACCAAAGGCAAAGACCAGGAACAGTACGACGACCAGGATAGGCAGACACAGGCCGGCCACCGAGCGTAAGGGTCAATCACATTAGAGACATGCGAACAAGTTGGCGAAGGGTGAATCGGTCTTTGGCCAAGAAGTGGGTAAGGGGAGGGCTCAGTTGCCCGCTTGCATTTTGCAATCTGATTATAAAGCTCCAAGGGTCGAGTAATACGCTATTTGCCCTCGGTTAGGAACCAAACAAGTGGCAAGGTATGTTCCATTTGTGGAGAAATTTGTAAGGAACTGAAGAACTCTCTGTACTTAAATGAAGTTTAGCTTATTTCCCGAATTTATATGATTTATAAAGACTCTTGCAGTTCACAGAAATCGCATAGAATTCTGCCCATAAACATGCTTTCTAGTTCCCCAAAATTTTGGCAGTGTATTAAACCATCCACATGCACAAACACTTCACTCCTTGCCCTCACTTTATATTGTGTGTGTGTGTGTGTTGTTCATAAAGGATTTACGCACTGCCAACGGAAGGCCTTTTGTGTGGTCCTTAGTCCAGCGGGGCCCGCAAAAGTATGCTATGAATATAATCAGCGCATTCAATCGACTTAATTTCATTATGAATATGATGGCAGCTAAACGGTTTTTTTTCTCCCCCAGTTTTGCGTTTGTGTTCCGTTTCCTCGCTGTTTCAGTTTTTTTTTTTTTTTTTGCTGCGCTGCTGCTGCCTTAGTCCAGCTCAAACTGCCGGGGCACATAAATAATCTTGGAAACTTGTCGTCCGGACAGGACACTCTCTAGTCCCGCCAGCAGCTGCTCGTGTTGCACTTACCCGCCGCTGCCCGCCCACCGCTGCTGGGGCCTGTTGACAAACAAATATGAAACTAATCCTTGGTAATTAGTGCGCCAACTTTTGCTGCATTTTGAGCCAGGACACGGAGTTTGCTTGTCCTTATGCTGCTTTTTGTGGGTTCTGCTCTTCTCTTTTTGGTTTGTTTTTTTGTTGCACGTTCTCTCCCTATTTGTGTGGTGTCGTCGTTATTTTTATTGGAAAAGTTAAGCTGGTGTTTTGATAGGTTTCAGTCGTAAAGGGATTAATTAGTGCGGACTTCTAGCCCAAACATGCAGCTACATACAGAAAGTGGTGAACTGAGTCCTGTGTTGGTATGTTGCATTCGTGTTTGTGTTTATGCATAATTAAAGTTAAGCTGAATGAGCTTGAGGTTAAGTTTTGTGTTAGTTGGACATTTCGGAGAATGGTAGAGTATGAAAAAATTTTAATTGGCTAATTTATATGGAAAATTTGAAGAAAGAGTTTAGCAGTTGGTGACATGTGGGAGCAGCGATAATGATGTGTTGATTTCACTAATAAAAAGCTGGTAAGGATTACCATTTTTCAGTTGTATGACTGTACTTAGCTAGACCATAGGACACCACATTAAACGCTTCATTGACTAAAGGACTTCTATCCATAAGCAAAGAACGATCAATGCCAAAAAAGCCTTTGGGCCTTATAGCAAAAGTGGATCCTAAAATCAAAAAAGTTGGCTAAAACAGCCAATAAAAAGCTAAAGTAGCCCTAAAATACCAAAAATTAACCAAAAAACGCCACATTTGGTATTATTAAGAGAGGGTCACACTAATTTTCGAGTGCGATTTGCTTACAAATTTTTACAAATGATGATTTTAGCATTCAACAATAAAATAAGTCACAAAAGTCAGTCATAGTGGCTAGAGTTAGCCAAAAAGTTGCATCCAAATTAAGTGCACCTGCATCCATGGCATTGATCATTCTTCCTATCGTTATGGGAATCGATGCAAAGGCTGTCACTAGCCAAAAAAACAAACCAAAACCACAACAACAGCAAAATTGCTAAGCCCCATGTTCAAAGTAGCAAATATGTAGTCGTATCTGTAGACTCAGAGGTTTGGCTTGGATATCAGAGGCCATATAAACCCTATTCAAGCTTTGTAATGGGGATTTGCATATATTATATTTTACCTTATATTTTATATCTATAAGAAAATTGCAGAAAATATAAAAATATCATCAGCCCCGAGGCAATTTTACCAATTTTCTAACAACAAGTCACAATATTGTATATAATAAGAACACATTTGGCCAGGTTAAATGCTCCTCTGCTGTTGCAAGGACTTCTTTATTTATGAAATTATGGTTTCAAATTCACTTTAGCATTCTGCAAACTGTAATCCATCAAGCAAAAAAACTGTGAAAATAATGTTAAATTAAGGAAACATCATCTAAGCCTGTTTGATTTCCAGAAAGACTTCTTTCATAGTGTAAACGACCTCAATATCAGCTATTCAATGGAAGCATGAATACAAGAATCTAGTAATATGCCGGCTAGTAATGAATTCTCAGCATTATGTGGTTTCTAAAGCTATAGTTTGTGCTCTCAAGCCATCTGATTACTTTAACAAAGAGCATCAATTAGATCAACCAATCAGTTTGGTGTTTTTGGGCGAGGAGAGTGGGATCATGATACAACAATAAAGGTAAGGCAGGGGTCAATGTGATGAGTACTTCAAGAGTACGCGCAGCACTGAACGTGAAGTTACTTTGCAGAGAACTCACACTGACGGCGCCTTAGCTTTATTGTTCTATCATGAGTTAGATTAAAAACATGACAGAGGAGAGCTATCAGATTTGAGAGAGCAACGTTCAATCCGCTGTCACAGCTATGATATTTAAGAGAGAGTGTAAGGGGGTAAACATGATACAACAAGACAGGTAAGGCGTGTGATGAGTACTTTTGCCAAAAGCTTACACTTCAAGAGTACGCGCAGCACTGAACGTGAGGGTACTTAGCAGAGTACTCACACTGACAAAGCCGTACCTTTATTGTTGTATCATGGTGAAAACAATTCAGCGGATAGCGTCATCGATTTTTACACTCATGTTGCTTTGAAATTCCCAAGCAGTTATGGCTTTGGTGGCATAGAGACTGAGAGAGAGAGAGAGAGAGAGAGATGGCTGTTGGACTGACAGTTGAAAGGGAAAGACTAATGCTGCTTTGAGGCTGCAAATTAACTAATCGCAATCGGAAATCACTGTTTTCAGCACACAAAATCGGCTTCAGTAATCGAAGATCGGATTTATTAGCTCAATGAAATGAACTTAAGCAAAAGAGAGGGGAAAAACAACAGATTTTAGACTGTTGTTTGATGGAATGTGAGAGGCCTTCCTGCTGAATCTGTGGAGCTCTCGACTCAAGAGAGATCTATCTTTATTTTGATAAGAAGAAGCATACTTGGTTTTCAACATGGGATAATGCTTTTGTTTCAAAAATGTGCCATCTATTCTACACTCGATGAGCACTTGCTACAAGAACGATCATTCTAGGTTTTCCACATTGACCTAAGCGTTTAATTCAAGAAAACGCAATCTTAACTCTTAATTAAAGAATTTTTCTACTTGATTTGAGTATGTTTCGTACTTGGCTTAAGTATTGAAGCTCTTGAAACAAGAAAAGCATACTTGCATCAGGTTTTCTGCACTTGGAACAAGATTTTCCCTCTTATCCAACTTCTGACATAAAAAATGCCAGGTTTAGCAGCTTTTATAGTCTTTAGAACATAGCCAAGGCTCTAAAATTTCCTACTTAATCTTGTTATATTTCATTTTTCATTTCAAAAACCTAAACCCCTCCGCAAAAAAAAAATACTACTTACCACTTCATATTTCACTTGTCATCAACTGAGTTTATTAATTTCATTTTCTTCCTCCAAATAAATGACATTTGCGCAGTGGAAATTCCAATGTGGTGGAATTTATATATATTATATATATATATATAGATTCTTTATATTTTTGTTTTTATACCCGCTTCTTGTGCGATTCTTTTGGTTTTTGTTACTTTGAACTGCATCAACAATTTTTGCTAGCCATGTCAGCGCATGATTTACGAGGCCGTGGCGTATAAATGAAAATTGTAGTAAAAACATAGCCGCATGCATGGGGGGAAAGAGGGGGAGAATGAGTTGCCGGACAGACAAACCTTTTTTGCGGCACCGTAGCTTTTGGCCACAAAACAGGAAACGGAAATGAGTGCGCAGGACGACGCTGGCGACATGCGAAATGTGTTTGCCACCAAAAAGTGGAAGACGAACCAAACTAAAACACATGCAAAATAAACGGGTTCAAGTGGCGCTCATAAAAACAGGAACTGGAACTGGTAAAGCCAAAGGATAACTGTTGAATTGCTGGCCATAATAACAAGGCAGGCAGGCAGGCAGGCAGGAGTCATGTGTGTGTGTGTGTGTGTGTGTTGGCTTGTCGCGTAGCAACTTGTGGCTAGCTTAATAGCAGTTAACAACATGCCAACAAGAGGCGGGGGCCACAAACCGAGGTTAGAGGGCTAAAATAATGAAAATATTTTCTTTTCCATTTAGCACATTAATGGCCAAAAAAGCAAATATGTCTCAAATATGTGTGTGTGTGTGTGTGTGTGTACAAGAAAGTGCAATTAAAGCTAGTGAATGCAGCTGCCTGCTGTGAAAACAATCCAATCAATTTATTAATTAAGCAAAAACCCCCCCCCCCCCCCCCCCTCCTAGCCAGTGGAGAGAGAGAGGTCCTGGTGATATACCAGCGACGATTGTCTGTCTCCTACCCCGATATGCGCCACTATTTGTCTAGCTTTGTGCAATGGACTTTTAATGTTTTCCCCTCTCTTGGCCATGTTACGCATTGTTAAGCATTCTGCTGCAACATTTTTGGCTTTAATCAAGAAAACCACCGCCAACTGCCAAATAATATTCTCTACTCTAGCTGGGAGTATAAGTTTATTACCATTTTTTCCACCAACAGACTTAAGAGAACAGTCTAGTGTGAGAGGAGGAAGTGGAAACATAAATTTCAAGTGGTTTTTGGTACAACATTCGGCACTAACCACTGCGAAATACTCCAAAAATTTGGTTTTTAAGTTACTTATCCCAAAATGCCTGCAGCAGTTTTGACATTTTCTTTGTAGAAATCGTAGAAATAGACCTTTCAGAAAATAATGTAAGAACAACACTGAGAAATAGTGTACGATACGTTCTTTCTGCTGACCAATGTATCCCTGCGATCTCTCAAATCTATTTGATCTGTATGAGGATGATTGATCCGTGTGTTTCCAAAAAGTCCTTGGACTGAAAAATGTTGATGTTGATCAAGAATATATAAACTTTATACAAAATCTTTCCTTCTCCCTGTTTTCAATGGGTACAGTATATAAAAATAATACGGGCACACTTAAATGAAATGAGAGGAAATGAATGTTTCAGATGGATGAAACCTAAAACTATCAAAAGTGATGTGTTTGAAAAGAAACTCAGCTTTTGAAATTGCTGACATGGCTAAATTGTGGCGAGCATTTCATTCAAAGACGCAAGTGACACAGGTGGGTTGCTGCGACACCGGTGCATTTAACAAAATCCATAAAGTTTGAGACTTTGAGTGTTGCTGAGAGTCTCACTAAGCTTCCCGCTGCTGCATAGTTCAGTAAAGTGCCTACTGGTTCCAGTTTCAGGTAAAAGTAGGCAAGAGACCTCACCTTCTACACCGGAAAAAGAATGCGGGTATATTTTAAGCCTTAGAAGTATAATTTAATCTCAGCAGTGGGAATAAAATGTAAGAATTGGTCCAACACGGGATTGTCTAAGTAAAGGTCTTTCACATTGAGCTTGCAAAGGATCAGTCGGAATTTTGATTTCTATCGGGCTCAATTTAAGCCTTTCCGAAATCAATCCATTAGTATAACCGCTTTGGCTAGATTTGACCCCAATTAACTGTTTCGGTTCAAAGTACCTACTGACCAGGGACCTGTCCAAGGATGATCCTTTTCATTTGCTTTGGATGATTTTCATCTCAGTTGAATGATTAAAAGGATGTTTAAGACATTTATTTCCCAAATGGATACGGGATATAATCCAATGGATATTTTTTCACATCCTTTTTATACCCTTGCAAAGGATATTATAATTTGGCCCAGAAGTTTGCAACGCATAGAAATATTCATTTCCCACCCCATAAACTGTATATATTATATATTCTTGATCAGGGTAACGAGCTGAGTCGATTGAGCTTTGCCCGTCCGTCTGTCTGTCTGTTTCTACGCGAACTAGTCCCTCAGTTTGGAAACTTTCGAGCTGAAATTTTGCACAGAGTCTTCTTTTTGCTGCACAATACTAATATGTCGGAAACGACCGGATCGGATGACTATATCTCATAGCTCCCATTGAAACAATCGGTCGGAAAACTAGTTTAAGTGAGAAAAACTTTTTTCTTTTCAACGGCAACGTCTCCAAACTTTGTAATCGTAGATTTACTATGTTTTTTTATAATTCTACTAAGTTTTATTAAAATCGGACAACTATATGGTATAGCTGCCATACAAAAGATAGGTCTGAAAAACAGTCTTAGTTAGAAAAACTTTTTTGTTATTAATGGTAGCATGTTGCAATTTTGTATTTGTTTGTTTCACATGCTTTTACATAATTTTACAAATTTTTGGCCAAATCGGATGACTATATCATATAGCTCCCAAACCAAGGATCGGTCGGAAAATGGGAAAAAAAAGTATTTTTTAAAATATTTAAGCGAGCACTTGCAAGGGTATAAAAACTTCGGCACAGCCGAAGTTAGTTTGGCTTTCTCGTTTTCTCTGTTTATCAACCTTTTGTATATCTTTCAAAATCCTTGGAAGAATGTTCAAAATTGATGATGTTGGACTTACAGCATTCGTCTATGAGTTCCTAGAGGAATGCCTTTCGAAAACGGAGAACGAGGGCTATTTATCTGAAATTAGCTTATAATATTAAAATTCCCCAATTTTAAAAGTAAAAGTGGCTCGAGGATAGCGATTCACGTCTTAAAACTCGTCAGAGAGCTGATCCGAACCAGTTTTCTTTGTAGTTTGCGGTTTGGTTCGCCAGCTGGCATAATCGACTCGGGTTGGCTCAAACCCGGTTCGATTCAGAAACGATTTGCATCCCTGTTTAAAAAATCCACCCATATTAGCCTCGGTTTTTCCAGATCCGCGTCTACAAAAGATTTTAAATGATTCACAGAAAAGAAGATTAACTTTACTTCAACTTTTCTATATGTTTCAAATAAAATGTTGAATACTCCCATGTGATCTGCTCTACAAATCACTTTCGATACATTCTAAGATTATATACACAAAGTATATGATGGTTAATGCCCTTTAAAGTATGCTACGTAATATGAAAATAATAATTTAAGTGGAGTAATTATTGTTAATTTGGCTCAACTAAACATTTCGTTGTATAATCATAACTTACACAACAATTTGGGTGATCTTACAGTGCGATTATCCATATCGCGGTCATAACTAACTAGAAGAGAGCATTGATCTATAAGATAATTAGTTAGGGAAATAAAGTTTGCATACTTTGAGGGGCATTTATCAAAAAAAAATTGCTGTGTATACCGATAGTAATAATTGCCTCACAGTTTGGGTCGTTTTTAGGTGAATTTCTAACCAAAACCTACGCCCCTGAACATTGAACCTCAGATATGTGAACCTTAAGCATTGGTAAATGTTGGAAACTATGCAGCTCTGTTAAAAACCCCATACATTTTTAACTAATAGCTAAATTTTTTCTCGATTTTGAAATGTTCTATTACAAAAAAGTTATCTAAAGGCTGTCCCCTCCTCCATCAGCTGAACACACTCTTAACCGCTGTGAGTCAGTTTTGCTCTTGAGCATTTTCCCTACAAATGCACACTCAAACTGCAGGGTTTTTACCAATTTTTTTGTTGTTGTTTGTTTTGGTTAGAAGGACGCATGCGCTAGCCACAAATTGAAATCAACTCACTCACAATGTTTAGTTTCATCATTCTTTTGCTTGGCTGATAACCCTTTTTATCTTGGGGTTGAATGTGCATGCAATCATATATATATATATATATTTTTTGTATGTTGCTGTTGGTTTGGGAGGCACACAGCACACAATTGCAGCTAATTGGCAATATAATCAGGCACCGCCAATGCCAATCCATAAATTGCCATAAACAAAGTGGAGCTCCAACAAGGCCAACAAATCAAAAGCAGTTTGGCGCCTTTTTTAATTGTGATTGAGTTTGCAGCATAAATCAGCAAATTAAATTACGAAAACAATGGGGCAATAAAATCCAATTTTTTCACCCAATTTAATTACGATTGCCAGAGGGTCAGAGGAGGAGGAGGAGTAGTAGGGGGTGGTTGGGCAATTGCAGTCGCCACCCTGACGCCACAAAATATGCTAATTTATATTTATATTTGTAGGGGAAATTCTACCCTCGATTCCCCATTGCCCATTTCCAGTTGTGGAGTCAATGTGAAATATTTTTCGGCTGCGGTCATAAAATTTATTGTAGCCAAATGCATATTTGTCACATTTTGCAATGAATTTGGCGGCTGGGCACAATTTATAAGCAACTGGGGGATAGAAGCTGCTGCCGCCAGGCCACATCTATTTGGCTTAAAAAGCCAAAACCAAAGAAAACCATAAAAGAGCAAAAAAAACAGCACAAAATGCCAAAAGTTGGGAAAATGTTTAATTGCGTGCAATAATCAATGGGTAGATAGGCTTTACATTTATTTGATAAAAAAAAAAACTGAGAAAGCTAAGCTAACTTCAGCTGTGCCAAAGTTTTTATACCCTTGCCAAGTGCTCGCTTAAATATTTTCAAAAAATACCGGCTGAATTGAAGTTAACCTTTTTATACTCTGTACCGTAGGTACATAGAGTATTATAAGTTTGTGCAAAAGTATGTAACATCCAGAAGGAAGCATCTCCGACCCCATAAAGTATATATATTCTTGATCAGCATCAACAGCCGAGTCGATATAGCCATGTCCGTCTGTCCGTCTGTCTGTCTGTCCGTCTGTCTGTCCGTATGAACGCACAGATCTCAGAGATGGTAAGAGATAGAGGTTTGATATGTATGGGACATATGCTTCTAATGTCTGCAGGCAGATCAAGTTTATTTTTAATTTTGGCCACGCCCCCTCCCGCCCCCGCAATTTAGAAAAAACCTCATATCTCCCACAGTTTTTAAGATAGATGGCTTGTTCCTTCTGGACATATTTAGTTATTAGGATAACTTATCGATCCGCCAAAGGAATGAAGAAGATCGAATGAACGGTTTTCGAGTTATGATCAAAAGAAAAATTTTCTTGGTACAGAGTATGTTATAGTCGGGCTTGACCGACTTTCTTTCTTGTTATTTATATTTTTATATAACTTATAATGCCTTGCAATTCCCAAGTAGTCATAGCCATGCAGGCAGGAGCAGTTACACTCAGAGAAAAAATAGAGAATTTCACACTTGGATCAAAAATAGATCAAGATCGAGATCAATAGTTCGATAAGAGTGAAAATTCTCGATCCAAGAGCGAAATTCTTGATCCAAGTATGAATTTTTGATCCCGGTTTTCTTGATCCAAGAGCTTCAATACTTGATCCAAGTACGAATCAGTCTCAAATCAAGCACAAGAGTTCTTGGATCAAGTGCTAAACATACTCAAATTCAAGATTGCTCATTCTTGAATCAAGGGCAAACAGCATTGTCAAAAACCGAGAATGTTCTTCCTATTATCAAGAGCTCATCACATTCAAAAGTAAGGTCGTTTGCTCTTAAATCAAGAGCTTCACAGATTCCAACCATACAACAATTAAATATCAGTTAATTTTTCCATTTTGTTTAAATTTATTTCATGGAAAACTAATTGTTGAGCCATGTTGCAACTTTTAGCTGGCTCAAAGCAGCATCAGTCCTTCTGTGTCAACTATCAGTGGAACAGAGGTCTCTCCATGCCAGCAATGCCATAACAGGTTGGGAATTCCAAAGCAACATGAATGCAAAAATCCATTACGCTCTCCACTCGATAGTTTCCCCACACCCCTCTTCCATAAAATACAAAACTGTAAGAGCAGCTTCAACGCTATTCTCTCTTTTCTCTCAAATGTGCTTGCTCTCCTCTCTCAGTTTCTGTACCTTACTCCGCTCGCCTAAAAGCACCAAGCTGAGAACGAATTTAGCTCGATTTCAAGACCGAAATTCTTGAAAATTTAAGAACGAATAAATATTTTTTCAAGAGCATTTGTTCTTAAGTTTTTCGTTCTACTTTTTTCTGAGTGTAGCTGAAGGCGGCTTAAGACAGAACCCTGCGGGTAGGCAAAAAACTTATGATCTCGAGTCGAGCTTATGTTAATATCGAGCCTCTTTGATTTGAACCTACTGAGGCATTAAGCCACCAAGTACGGATAACAAGCCTAAATCCATTCTTTGTGTAATAAAATGAAGTATTTATCGAGATTATATTAAGCTTTAAGCTTATCGAGATTAGCCAGCATGGAAAGCTTCGAGCTTAACTTAACTTAAGTTTAACTTAATTCTGCCCGTACTTGGATTGAAAAAAATGCGGGATTGAGCGACTTTTGACATCAATTGGGAGGGACTTTTCTTCTGTGTAGTTTTTACTTGGATTTACAAAACAAAGTTCTAACGAAAAGTCGCAAGTCTTGAACCACATGATGAAAGAATCTGTAATACAAATGAAAGTCTCATTATAGCATATGTATAAAAGCTCAAACTTGTTAATAAAAGTGAAATTATAAGCCTGTACAGTAGAAAAATCAACCATATTTGGTTCGCCCTTCACTCCTTCCATGGCTGAATACTATTTTGCACACCTAATTGCTTTTTCACGCCTCCTCAAAAGCCGCAAAGCATGTTTAATACTCTACTCCAACCATTGACAGCAGCTGTCAGCTGACTTTTTTGTGTATGCAAGACAAAGAAAAAGACAGGGACACGTCCATGGGCTGCAAATTGCTCATTTCAAGGCTAATTTGTTAGCGCAAAAGGAGCAGGAGCAGAATTGGGAGTGGGAGTGGAGGAGTAGTACAAACAGGAGGTGGCATGGCGACAGTTGCATCAGCTAAATAAATTTATTTACATAATTTTAATTATAGCAAAACCAAAAGTCAGCCTCACGTGGCCTGTCATCTGTCAGGGTCAAGCACGCGGTGTCTGTCAAGGTGTCAACGCAAAGTCATGGCGACACCTGTACGACACACACACACACACACACACAGACTCCTCCTCACGGGGGTGGATTCTCTCTTTGTCTCGGTGTGGCCAATTTGTGTCTCACTGTGTGTGTGTGTGTGTGTCTCGGTGTGCTTAACGAGATAATTAGATTGTTTTTGTGGCAGGCATTTTCTTTATTTTGGTTTCGTTTTTGTGGATGCGTCACCCCCTGAATCTCTGTGATTTTCAATATGCCAGACCGTCAGGTTAAACATCCTTATGGCTTTTTTTTGTTGTTGTGTGGCAAATTGGGGTGACAAACCTCATTAATTACAAATGACTTCATTTCTTTTTGTACGCCAAAGCATTCCCATTGACTGAGTCCCTGAGGTGTGAAGTGGGCAGTGTGTTGTGACAGTCGGAGGGCGAAATGTGTAGAGTCAAAGGGCATACATTAAATTTTAAGGCTTCTTTGTAAAAGCCAAAAACTAAGGCATTACGAATGAATCACTGATTAAGTTGATGGTTGTGGAATCGAGTTGGAATCGGTTTACTTAAGTTTTTATACCCTATAATTTTGCAACGCACAGAAATATTCATTTCCGAACCCCACCAACTATATATATATTCTTGATCAGGGTGAGGAGGCGAGTCGATTGAGCTTTGTTCGTCCGTCTGTCTGTTTCTACGCGAACTAGTCACTCAGTTTGGAAGCTTTCGAGCTGAAATTTTGCACAGAATCTTCTTTTTGCTGCACACTACTAATATGTCGGAGCCGACCGGATCGGATGACTATATCAGATAGCTCCCTTAGGAACAATCGGTCTGAAAACTAGTTTTAGTGAGAAAAACTTTTTTCTTTTCAACTGCAACGTCTCCAAACTTTGTAATCGTAGATTTACTATGTTTTTTTATGATTCTACCAAGTTTTATTAAAATCGGACAACTATATGGTATAGCTGCCATACAAAATATAGGTCTGAAAAACAGTTTTAGTGAGAAAAACTTTTTTCTTTTCAACTGCAACGTCTTCAAACTTTGTAATCGTAGATTTACTATGTTTTTTTTATAATTCTACCAAGTTTTATTAAAATCGGACAACTATATGGTATAGCTGCCATACAAAAGAAAGGTCTGAAAAACAGTTTTAGTGAGAAAAACTTTTTTCTTTTCCACTGCAACGTCTCCAAACTTTGTAATCGTAGATTTACTATGTTTTTTTATGATTCTACCAAGTTTTATTAAAATCGGACAATTATATGGTATAGCTGCCATACAAAAGATAGGTCTGAAAACTAGTTTTAGTTAGAAAAACTTTTTTCTTTTCAACGGCAACGTCTCCAAACTTTGTAATCGTAGATTTACTATGTTTTTTTATAATTCTACCAAGTTTTATTAAAATCGGACAATTATATGGTATAGCTGCCATACAAAAGATAGGTCTGAAAACTAGTTTTAGTGAGAAAAACTTTTTTGTTTTTAATGGTAGCATTCTGCATTTTTGTATTTGTGTGTTTCACATGCTTTCACATAATTTTACAAATTTTTGGCCAAATCGGATGACTATATCATATAGCTGCCATACGATCGGTCGAAAAATAGGAAATTATTTAAGCGAGCACTTGCAAGGACGAAGTTAGCTTGGCTTTCTCGTTTTTATATATAAAAAATTGACAGCACATCATAAATATTGGCTACCTCCGGCTTAAACGTACTTCACATGGCTTAAAGTTATTCATTTCGATTTAACACAGTGGGAAATGGCCGTTACATACGGGAAAACCTGATGCTATCACTTTCACAATTTCCATCCATTTCATTGCCAAAATCAAAAATTGACAACAACTCACTCATCAAAGTCCCACACACACGTGCGTGTGTGTGCTGTGCAGCGCACTGCATACATACTAATGAAATGCCAAAAAAAAAACAATAACAACAACAGCAACAAAATATATATGATATCTCCACTCCATTCCCCATGTCCAAGGACCTCACGAATATCATCGATTTTCAGCCTTTTGTTCAAAAATGTAGAGACGGAACACGTTGACATCCGCTGGGGAGAAATTGTTTTGATGAATGTGTCGATTTAATTGATGAATGAGTTTTTAAGCTGAAAAGTCGATGCGCAAACAAGGTGAGAAGTGGGCGGCTGGCTTCATAAATAAACCCGCCCAGGCCAAACATAAAAGTGAACAAAGCCAAAAAGTATGCTATACAAATTTGAAAATCGCTGTAAACAGCGCAACAATTGAAAGCCACAAATATCAATAAAAAAATAGAACCCAATGCAAGCATTGGAGGAGCAGTAATGTTGCGATTTGTACACTTTTGACTCGGGTTGGGGGAGGGGGTAAGGGTACTCTAAACCGTTTCAGTCAGTCTCTGGTATGCAATAATATAAATTCCAACCCACACACACACACACACAGACACCAACTCTCTGCTCAGCTCTGCTTTGGATGGGTCGGCACTTTAATCGAGGTACAAAAAACAAAAAAAGAGCAGAGAAAAGAACACAACAAGCCAAGCCAACATCAGAACTATAAATAGAGCCCAAGCGGGCACTGGGGAGGGGGAGTGGGGTGTGTGCTGTTATTGGAGTAAATTTCTCGCAAAGTCTTGTGGCTTAATCTACAACAGCATGCGGTTTGTTTTTTGAGGCCGTAAAAACCTACAAATGGCAACAGCAAAAGGTAGAGAATTTCAATTTAGTGCACAACTTAAATGCAATTCTTATAAAAAAACAAGAAAGAAAGTCGGTCAAGACCGACTATAGCATACTGTGTTTTGATGCTGCAGTAGCAGCTGACGGCAGCGCTGCTGCAGCGAACAGTCTTTTGATCATTACTTGAAAACCGTTCATACAATCTTCACCATTCCTTTGGCTGATCGATAAGTTATCCTTATTACTAAATATATTTAGAAGGAACCACCCACCTATCTTTAAAACTGTAGGAGATATGATGTTTTTTCTAAATTGCGGTGGCGGCAGGGGGCGTGGCCAAAATTGAAAATAAACTTGATCTGCCTGCAGACATAAGAAGCATATGTCCCATACATGTCAAACCTCTATCTCTTACCATCTCTGAGATCTGTGCGTTCATACGGACAGACAGACGGACGGACGGACGGACAGACGGACAGACGGACAGACGGACATGGCTATATCGACTCGGCTGTTAATGCTGATCAAGAATATATATATACTTTATGGGGTCGGAGATGCTTTCTTCCGGATTCTATGTACCTTTGGTACAGAGTATAAAAAGCAACCTTTTATATTTGTCAACCAGTTTGAGTTATCTCTTAACTAGGCCTTAGTTAATTAGATGGCTTAGTTAAACTGTTCCCGGGCCATATAAAACATCTAAAACTTAATGTGCCGCGTTGGGGCATAAAACAAAATTTCAACTGCAATTAGTCGTGCAAGGCTTTTCCTCTGTTATGCTGTCTCTTTTACGCTCATGATAAAACCATAAAAATTTTTCCGCCAACATGGCAAATAATTTGGCTAACGACATTTTGTAACTAATGCCGAGCAGCGGCAACCGCAACTACAACAACGATAACCATTAACACGCCCCGCCGTCGGTGTGTGGGAGGCGGAATGCAACAACGCCAACTGGTCATTAAACGTCGTCGTCGTCCCCCCCTCCCATTTTTCGCCATCAAACCATAACGGTTTATTGTAATGCTAGGCCAACAAACTGGACAAGTGGCCAACCCACGTTGCCGGCGTTGCCACTTAATTAGAAAAGTTTTTGGCGCCCAACGAGACAAAAGCCATTGACAGCAAACGAAAAGTTGAATCTGAAACGTTACCCCTGTTCAACCACCCCTCCCGTTTCTATCCAAAATTATGGCCATGCATTTACAGGAACAGGAAGCTAAGGAGCTGTGAGGAAATACACTTGAAGACTTGAAACTTTTGAGAACAATTGTAAAGCCAAATATTGGTCATTCAACCCTGGCACTGTTCAAAGGCTCTAAAACAAGCTGTGAACAAAAAGAGATCGAATTGAAATGGATAGTTTTTAATATCCTTTTTTTTTGGATATTATTTGATATAAAAAAGTCAAATTTGCATATATTTTCGATGATTTTCAGCTCCTTTGTATGAAAATTAAAGATCAATTCGACATTAAAGCTATATTTTAATATCCTAGAATGAATTTTTATGAATATTCGTTTCAAATTAACTAAATGTTTACTTTATAATACCCTTTAATTTTTCTGTTTGTGTATTCAAATGTATAGTCACCCCACAAAAGGCCAAGCCTAGCTCCTCTCTCAATCTCTTGTCTTGTAATTTTCACACCAGAGAAAGTAACCCACAGCTTAAAGCCAAATCCCCACAACAATATTTTAATTCAATTCATTTTAATACATCATAGCTTAAGGAAATAAAGTTTGCATACCTTGTAGGGCATTAATCACGAATTATTTGGTGCTCATATACTTTTTCGCGCATTCTGCTTTGGAATTCCAGTCAGAGTGGTTGTTGGACCTCTTAAGATCAAGGATTGATTATAATTCAATAATTCTAGGCAGGAATGTCTAGTCTATTGAAGGGTTGGTGGTGATTGTAGATAGATTTAGGGTGTTAAGCACGACTCCGTATTCAGAAATAGTTCATTACATCTAGATTTTTAGTAATTTAAGCTTAAAGTTGCCTATTTCCACGCTTTCTTCGGGCAATCTATTCAATTTTTTGACTCTCTTTGATAATGTCGGAAAGTACCACTCCTAAGCTTTGAAATGAAGTATACCTAACAATTCTGCGATTTTTTTCAATGGAGATGTTCCCCTTTTTCCCAAAATTTTCTATATATTGCTGGTGCCCCAAATTATGCAATGAGACTCTTATAGGTTTGCATATCCCAAAGACAGTAAAGTAGGCTGCTTATTTGTAATGCACCAGCCACAAAACTCTTAAAAAAAACCTCACAACAAATCTATTCAGTTTCTAAGAATCTGTACTTATTTGACGAATTTTGTGTGCTTGTGTAATCAAGAGAAATCCGCTTAGATTATGTGTATCTGTGGACTGCAAAGCTTGCTCAGACAGTACTGTTTTGAAGGCCTCCCGGAGCAGCTCATCAGTGAGCTTTAAGGCAGTCACACCATGCAGACATTTGACATATATAAGGCTAACAACCACTTTCGACTTATAATGTGAAAAATTTTAGGTTCTGGTGTATGTTTGTTCCCCAATTAAGCTGAAATGACGGATGGCTTGGCTGCTGCCCTGGCCGAAACGTCAGAGCAGGCGAGCAATCGACGGCAAGAATTAGTTAATAACATTGCATCCCAGTTAGCTGCGGAGACTGCTTAAGAATCTCCATTGCGATAAATAATTGAAGCGGCAGGCCAGGCTACAATCAAAATAAACACCAGAGCAGGCGAGCAATCGACGGCAAGAATTAGTTAATAACATTGCATCCCAGTTAGCTGCGAAGACTGCTTAAGAATCTCCATTGCGATAAATAATTGAAGCGGCAGGCCAGGCTAGGATCGTAATAAACACCAGAGCAGGCGAGCAATCGATGACAATAACGCAGAAAATTGATAAAACAGCAGAACAGGGCCACACAGTGCCCTTTTATAACCCACCTTCAATGAAAAAAAGCATATTTCATATTTAAAATTTAAAAAATTTGATCAAATAAAAATGTGCTCCACTTTCTCACATTTTTTTGGCAGCTGTGTTTATGGAGGTTAAGTCAACTGAATGCCAGCTACCCACTGCAGCTTTCTACTCTATTTGTGCATTTTTCCAATTAATTGCTTCTACGTGGGCTTCCTGACCCGGGCGATTGTCAACAAAGCTGCGCCGATTCCCTTCCTTTTACCACCCCCCTACTCCACCGCAGGCAGCACACCCAAACACACAGTGGCGGTGCTGCCACAAACATGAGTTCGCAGGAACAAAAAAAGGAAACTGAAACGACGGCCAAAGATATAGACTCATCAATGCTTTCAATTGAAATTTTTGCACGGTCCCACGTGCCTCGTTCTTATTTTGCTTTTCCCCCATTTTGTTTGCCGCTGAAATTGCGGGGAATTGGAACTGTGAGTGCAGCAAACAAACAATAAGCAGTTACATACAATTGCAGGGCGGTGGAGGAGGAGCAGGAGGAGGAGGAGGAGGCTTCCCAAAAAGCGAGGCCTAGCGCCAGCTGGTGGCCACAGTTGGCACAGCTGCCGCCGGGGGCAAATATCTATGCAAAATTTAGGCAAATGTTAAGACTGCATATTACATTTCGCTGGAAGGTTATTGATTTGCAGAAGCAGCAGGAGGGCCAAATGTGGGCCACATGTGGTAACAACTAATGGATGTACGTTAAATTGTTTGAACAATTCAAAAGCATAGTTTTGGGTTCATTTGAAATATTAGCCATATTCTAGTTTTAGTTTTGTGCAATGCCAGGGGCGTGTTTGTCGCCCCACTTGAACACCTCTTTCGAAATGAATTGGAATTTTTAGCACGCTATTTTACAAATACGCCGCCATTTATCATTCATTCGATGACAAAACGTTCACATGGCCCAGACCAAAGAGTCTCCAGTTACAGCCAGCCAGCCACACCCTCTGCCATTGGCTGTCAAAACAAAGCAATTTTTCGTAACCACAAACAAGCGAATTAGCTGGCTGTCATTGACAAGAAAACGGACTGTCAAAAGCAAAACGAAAAGTGGAATCCGTAGCACCACCCAAGCCCCAATTGCCACCACCAGCCAGGCTTAGACTAGAATGCACTCAGGGGGGGGGGAGTCAATATCATCAAACATGCAACTTGGCGGCAATTGAAAACTCATTGACAGTTGACAATTGAATAAAAAAAACACACAGAAAACAGCAACCAACCAACTAAACGAACAAACAAACAAACAGGCGCGGCGGTGGAAGGGGAAGCAAAACTCAATTGCAGTCACATTTCAATTTTACATACCCTGTTCGACGCCAAAGCATGTTCGACTGCTTCAAATGCAGCAGTCCTTAGCTGTTTTTAGTTTGTGCCAGGAATGGTTGTTATTATAGAAAAATTTCGGTTAAGCCGTACAATGTAATGCTCTTGTATTGCATACTTCAGGGCTGAAAACTATTTTCCATTTTCAACACTTTTCAAGTTGGGTATATCTGGGTTAACAAAAAATCGTAGAATTGTGGGGGATATTTTATTTGAAAGCTAAACTCAAGCTTTACATACTCTAATCTACGGCAGAGCTCTTAGAGCACCTAAGTATGCCATAGCATGTAAAGTTATTGCAATGCCCACCTATTGTCAATTTTGAAATTTTCAAGACTTGCTTTTTAAATTGGGTAAATCTTGGTTTAAAAAAATCGTAGAAATGTGGGGGATATTTTATTTGAAAGCTAAGAAACAATTTATATACCCCCTAAAGCCCCAAGTATGCATCACAATGTTAAGTTCTCGCATTGCCTACACATTATTGAAATTATCAACACTTTTCAAGTTGAGCATATCTTGGTTTAAAAAAATCGTAGAATTAGAGGGGATACTTTATTTGAAAGCTAAGAAACAATTTATATACCCCCTAAAGCCCCCAAGTATGCAATACAATGTAAAGTTCTTGCATTGCCTACCTTTGGGCTGAACACAATTTTGAAAATTTCCACACTTTTCAAGTTGAGCATATCTTGGTTTAAAAAAATCGTAGAATTAGAGGGGATATTTTATTTAAAAGCTAAGAAGTACTTTAGATACCCTATGCTACGGCAGTGCCCCTAAAGCCTCTAAGTATGCTACACAATGTAAAGCTCTTGCATTGCTTACCTTAGCTTAAAACAGTTTTGAAATTCTCAACTCTTGCTTTGCAGCTTCGTATATTTCGGTTTAAAAAAATCGTAGAATTGTGTGGGATATTTTATTTGAAAGCTAAGAAGTACTTTAGATACCCTTTTTTACTGCAGAGCCTCTAAAGCCTCTAAGTATGCTACACAATGTAAAGCTCTTGCATTGCTTACCTTAGCTTAAAACAGTTTTAAAATTTTCAACTCTTGCTTTTCAGCTTCGTATATTTCGGTTTAAAATAATCGTAGAATTGTGTGGGATATTTTATTTGAAAGCTAAGAAGTACTTAAGATACAATATTTTACGGCAGAGCCTCTAAAGCCTCTAAGTATGCAATACAATGTAAGGTTCTTGCATTGTCTACCCCTGGGCTGAATACAATTTTGAAATTTTCAACTCTTGCATTTCAGTTTTGTACATTTCGGTTGAAAAAAATCGTAGAATTGTGGGGGATATTTTAATTGAAAGCTAAGAAGTACTTTTGATACCCTGTTCTACGGCAGAGCTCCTAAAGCCCCGAAGTATGCTATACAATGTTATGTTCTTGCAATGCCTACCTTTGGGCTAACAACAAATTTGAAATTTTCAAGACCTGCATTTCCATTTGGTATATTTAGGTTAAAAAAAATCGTAGAATTGTGGGGAATACTATAATTGAAAGCTAAGAAGTACTTTAGATACCCTATTCTACGGCAGAGCCCCTAAAGGCTCTAAGTATGCAATTCAATGTAAAGTCCTCGTATTGCCTACCTTTGGGCTAACAACAAATTTGACATTTTTCATATTTAGGTTAAAAAAAATCGTAGAATTGTGGGGAATACTATATTTGAAAGCTAACTTCTTCTTCTTAATGAATAAAAGTTTTCGCACAAAACTAGCCCTAAGAAGCCTAACAACTTTAAGTCAATTTCACCACATTTGTCACAAATTTGTATTTGGCATACGAAAACCATATAGAAAAGCAATCGGTAACTAGAAAATATTCTAAATACCCAAGTATTTCCCAGCTCGCCAGGGTATGTAAGCTATTGTTAACCAAAAACCTAGAATTGCTTTCTTATTTTTTTTATTTTTAAGAGAACTTTGTTTTCCAGCTTGTCGTTGGCAGGCAGCATTTTTCCCACTCTTGTTCCAGTTGTTGTTGTTGTTATTCATTTGTTCTGCCATGCTGAGACATTTTCTATTTGAAATTGTCAGCCGCACAATTGATATGCATTGCGGTGGTAGCTGCCGCCGCTGCCGCTGCCGCTTCTAGTTGTGAGAAGGTCCCTTTGTTTTGTCAGGAAATTGATTTTCAACAATCATATGAAATTCCTTGCATCTTTGGTTGTTTTTGTCCCACCAAGCAATTAAGGAGGCGCGGGTGCGCGCCTGCAAGTATGCAACGTAAGATGCATTTAATTTTTTTTTGGGTAAGAGCCAGGTTTTTAGCTCCTCTCTCTCTTTTAGTTTTTGTGATTTGCAATTTAATGCACGTACTCAATGAAGAAATTCCAACAGCAGCGCATTAGTAGACAAGCTTCCAACCGGGTATATGGTGGGCTGGGTTGGTTGGTAGGTACAACGCCTGCCAATTGCTTTTCAACATATTTGATGCGACGACGACTTTCGACATTTTGCAACTTGGCCACGTACCTAAAAAGAAGCAGCAGAGTGCAAGAACCAACAGCAGCAACAACAACTCGGACCCTCAGTCTCTGCTTAAGCATACAAACTGTATATAACGTGTATACGAGGCGTATGTGTGTGTGTGTGTGTGTGTGTGTGGGGAAGTGAAGTATACGCCATGTTGACCCAACAACAAACATAAAATGTAATCGCAGCTAATAAGAAAACTAAGCAGATCCTTGCAGGTCACGATTTACGCTCGTTTCGCATTCGATTTGCGATGCGCCATTGGCAAAAGCTTCAATGCACTGTGGCGACAGCACAGTGGGGCCAGACAGTGCAATACAGAGTTGAAGAGATATTGAGCTGGCATTTTAAGCTGAAAACTAAGCTGGGCAGTTAAATATACACAAAAGATATGGACTGACTGAGCTTGTTACTCTGAGAGCGTTATTTAATACATGATACTTACTTAAAGTACTCGATTCTCAGTATTCGCTGCTCTGTTTTCGATTCTCGGCACTCGATTTTCTGTTTTCTAGACTCAGAACTTGTTGCTCAGAGCTTAATATCCAGTACTTGTTACTTAGAACTCTATATTCAAAACTCAATACTCTGAGACTGATATTCAGAACTCCCTACTCATTACTTGGTACTCCTTACTCCTTGCTCTTTGGTAAGTACCTCATACCCAGTACTCCACACACTTAGTACTCGATACAAACTGACCCACACACTTAGAGCTCGATACTCAGTACTATTTCCTTAGTACTCGATGTACGGAACTCGGCATTCAGCATTCGAAACTCAGCACTCGCTAGTTAGGGTTTGACTTTCAGAACTCCTTACTCAGGACTCGGTTCTTAGTACTCGCTACTTAGAGTTTGACACTCAGAGCTCCATACTCAGTACTCCTTACTCTTAACTGTAGGGGAGTACTCTATACTTTAAAGTGAGCACTCTATACTCAGTACTCCACACAGTTAGTACACTCCATAATCAGTAATCTCTCCTCAGTACTCCGTACGCTTGAGCTCTTACGTCAGTATTCAGTATTCAAATCTCAACTCTCGTTACAGCAGACAATACTCAGAGTATAACACTGAATACTCCATATTTAGAACTTAATACTCCTAAATATACCACTCTATAATCAGAATTCTGTACTCAGTACTCGATTCTCAGTGCTTCTGGCTCAGAACTCGCTACTCGATGATCGAGTCTCAAAACTAGCTACTCGGTATTCGATACATTTCCTGAAATCGGTCCCTTAACCCAAAGAAAGGCATACTGAAGTCTTATATGCGGGTTTATGAGCTGAATCTGAAGACTTATATTCAGAACTCGATGCTTTCGATTCGATACTTTTGCTGATTTCGGCCCAATGACTAAAAGAAAGACATTCTGAAGACTTTTATACGGGTATATGACCTGAATCTGAAGACTTATACTCCGAATTCATGTATCACTCTATAGGCAGTACGTAGTACTCGAAAGTAGACAGTCGATACCCGATACTTTTATTGAAATTGGTCCCATAACCCAAAGAATATCATTCTAAATGATTACTTGAGAATATGTGACCTGAATCTATCAATAATTTCGATAAATTATGGTCCTAGCTGAATGAAAATGTGCATAATGGAGTCCTTATACTCTTTCAGGCCAACTGTTTCCCGAAATCCCTACCTTCAACAAATCTTTCGTTCAAAAAAACCCAAACTGAATACCTGAAATATCATTGAAACCTAATTTATCGCCTTACAGCCAGTTGGGTTCACCCTTTTTCGCAATTCCTTTCATACCACTGTGCCGGACTGGACTTGGAAATGCCATGTCAATGGACATTTAATGGCGTTCACCATTATGCGCCGCATCAAATGTGCCAAATACGCTTCGTTGGCAATAAATGCTGCATCGCCGCCATCCGTTAGTGTTTCGTAACCTCAGACTCCTGGTCTTGGTCCTTGGTAGTTGGTAGTTGGTATTGGTATTGGTCTTGGTCTCGGTCTTGGCCTCAGCTGGGCGCACACGGACACGATTGGCAATTTTGTGTGCAACGGCGTTTCTCGTAATTTTTCGTGAATATCTACACGTACTTGCATTCCATCTTCATCCTGCAGCCGCATCCTCCTCCTGTCTCCTGTCTAGCGCGAACTTTCCGGTTTGGCCCCGGAGTGCAAGTGGATTTGTAGCCGCATAACCTTTGAATAAAATTAGCATTATCAGCGCCATGTTACCAGGTGGCCGGCCAGCCAAGGAGATCAATATGAAGAGAGAGAAAAAAACCCCTCAATGAGTTTTTGAGCACCAACTGATGATGTATCAAAAGCCGCTTAGCTTTAAGGTTGGCTACTCCTCCTGCTCCTGCTCCTACTCCTACTCCTCCTCCTCCCCCTTTTTTTCTAGGCCACACACATCAATTATGAGCTCGGCCCAGCCAAAAACTAATTGGTGGAAAATTAAGTTTTCTGCGCAAATTGAAATGCAATCGAGGCAAAAGCGGATTATGGGGAAAACTTTTATGATTGAATTTTGGGGCGGAACCCCAAAAAGTGCCCTCCGCCCGTATGTTTTTGCCAGCGCAGACCAACGATTTATATTTTGCTACTTTCGCTGAAAAAGTACGAACAAAAAGTAAAAGATAAATAAATATGCAATAAAACGTATGCATTATTGTCTTTCTCCTACCCGCCAGCGCCAGCGCCAGCGCCCCTCTCCCTAACTCCCTAGCCACCGTCTGTGTCGCCTGTGAAAATATTTGCTAGGAAACGAAGACATAAACTTAAAAAATATGGCGCATTTGGCAGGACCAAGACAAAGGCATTTCTAAATGGCAGTAGCAGGCCCCGTATTGTTGTACTAAATTGCGCTCTCAGCTGGCGCACGACTTGACTGCATCTTCTACTTTTGGCATTTGGCTTGCATCGGTGGCCTGGGGTGGCCTGGGGCGGCCTGGGGAGGAGCAGAAGGTCTGACTTTATGAAGCGCGCATATGTTGCACCCCTTTTGGCCATAAAAATGAAGGACCTGCGCTAGGCAAATCACTGCAGTCGAAGTCACAGTCGGCTATAAAGCAAATCGTTTGGCATTTGTTTTGATTTGCAATGATTGTTAAAAGTATCACAGACGACAGCCAGTGATACGTTCTGCCCTTCTTTTGTGGTTGACAAACGGGGAGTGGATATAAAAGGACATCAGTTGTGTGGGGAAGATGTGTAGGGATTTCTGTATAATTATGAGAATTGGAGAAAAACTATGTCTGAGTCGTTTTTGTCTCAAATTTTGCATATAATGTCGTGTTAAGAAAATTCACAACCTTCAAATGGCTTCGCTTTTGCCAAAGTTTTGGCTACTTTTTCACAAAAATGGAGCTTGTTGACCCCATCATAGGCAAGTCCCTGCCATACCATCACATAAGTCGGATGGTAACCTCTCTAAACTCTACTGTACTAACGTAAAGTGTTGTATTTCAGAGAAAAAACAGGAATATTGAATGGATAAAGACATTTTGGCCGTTTATTCTACCTAACACATGAACTTTACAACAAAGGATCCAAGAATTAGATGAATATAGGAAAGAAAATCGGAAAAATAAATGGAAATCGGATGTGCGTGTGGTGTTAAGAATATGCGACACGCGCCCATCTCTACTGTGCATACACTTTCATTGGTACAGAGAGACGTACAAGGCTTTACCGATATTGATATCAAATACTTTTAAGCATAGAGACAAAAAAAAAAGGATATTAGAAAATATCCATTGGATGGTTTCCCTAATCCATTTGGACTGGAAATATCCAACGGAGCTGAAAATCATCCAAAGCGGATGGTTTTCAGCTTCCGTTGGATGGTTAAAAGGATATTAAAGACATATCCAGTACAAATGGATCTTTTTTGTATATTATATTATCAATTTATATCTATCAATATATCAATTTATTATAATATTTAGCGGATGTTTGTTACGCATTTAACAGAAGCACTTTCGACCACCAAGCATTTCTAAAATCTGAGGTTACGCTCTATATGGGCCTACCTGACAACAGAAATATATATATTCTTGATCAGGAAGAAGAGCTGAATTGATTTAGCCATGCCTGCCTGTTTCTATGCTGTCTCCTCGGTCAGTTTGAAAGCTATCTTCACCAAACTTGTCTCAAAGTCTTTAAGTACAAATACGCTGCATATTTATTGAAACCGGTCCGATCGGATGACTATTGCATATAGCTGTCATAGGAACGGACGGTCGAAAAAGTAGTTTTAGTGAGAAAAACTTTTTTGTTTTCAATGGAAACGTCTCCAAACTTTGTATTTCTTAGTTTGCTATGACTTCTCAAGATTCCACTAAGATTGCGCGAAATCTGACATGTATATAGTATAGCTGTCATATAAAAATAGAGTCAGAAAAGTAGTTTTAGTGAGAAAAACTTTTTTGTTTTTTATTCAAAAGTCTCCAAACTCCGTATTGACTAGTTTTCTATGCTTCTCCATGATTCAGACAAGTTTGGTCCAAATCGGACATCTATATAGTATAGCTGCCCTAGAAAAGTAAGGTTGGAAAAAAGTCCTAGTGAGAAAAACTTTTTTGTTTTCAATGCAAACCTCTCCTTAAATGGCATATATGTATTTTATAAGCTTTTACACAATTCTTAAAAGTTTTGATAAAATTGGACGACTTTATGTTATAGCTGCCATGGGTCAAGAGGTCGAAAAACTAGTTTTAGAGAGAAATAATTTTTGGTTTTCAATGGAAACACCTTGTATTTCTTAGTTTGCTATGCTTTTCCATGATTTTTCTAAGTTTGGTCCATATCAGACATCTATACAGTATTGCTGTCATGGAAAAGTAGAGTCAGAAAAGAAGTCTTAGTGAGAAAAACTATTTTGTTTTTAAGGGAATTATTCCCAAAATGTAAATTTATTTATTGGATATGCTTTTACACAAATCTACAAAGTTTTGTCACAATCAGATGACCATGGCAAATAGCTGCAGTACGAATGAGCGGTCGAAACGGAAGTCTTAGTGAGAAAAACTTTTTTGTTTTAAAGGGAATCGCCTTTAAATTGCTTACATATACGTTTGTTAGGCTTTTGCATGATTTCGGTAAGTTTGGTGGAAGTCGGACAACTATATAGTGCTGCTCCCTTGGAAAATTAGGGTTCAAAAAGTAGTCTTAGTGAGAAGAACTTTTTTGTTTTTAAAGGAAACGCCTCCAAACTTTGTATACCTTAGTTTTCTATGCTTTGCCATGATTCTACTAAGTTTGGTTGAAATCGAACATCTATATAGTATAGCTCCCATGGAAAAGTAAGGTACGAAAAGTAGTCTTGGTGAGAAAAACGTGCTCTATTATTTCTCTACTAAAAACGGGTGTGACTAGAACAAAAATTCGCTTGATTCTTGTTAGATTTTTATATATATTTTTTCTTTTGCATAATTCATTAATTAAAGTTGTCCTAACCCAATCAACTCAATGCATTTTCCTTGGCTGAAATTCAATAAGAATCAATTACCACTTGACCTAACCTCCAGACTGACCCTTTTAGGCAACTTAACTTCACTTCACTTCTGAGCCACGGCGATAGTGAAAGTTTCTTATCATAATTTACAAGACAATTAGCCAGACAAGACTGTCTGTGCCACCTTCTTTCCTCCATATATATATATATGGTATCAATGGCAAAAACTTTGTCTGTGTAAATGTGAGTGTGGGTGTGTGTGTGTGTATGTGTGTGTGTCGGAGAGCTACTTAAAGTTTACAGCCTTTGGGGCCAAAACAATGCCAGACAATAATTAGCCAAATTTATTGTAATTAGGCGCACACGCATGGACCAGAAACACAGAAGCCACACGTACATACCACGTACATCTGTGACCAGAGTGGAAGTAATTATTATCATTACAGAAGAAGGACCACCGGATCGGTGTAGTACGGGTTTGCCATTCGCCGGGGATGTCACATGTGTTGCGTAGCGAGTTGAGCGGCCATTTAATTGCACAAAGCTTCTTTGGCTCTTAGAGAGTTTTTAAATAATTTAGTTGGCAGAGAAGCAGGCGACAGTCAGTGTCAAAGGCATATGGCATAAGGCATAAGGCGTAATGCAGTCGAGTCACGTCATCACACACAGAGAGAGAGCAGGTCGCTAATTTTTCCTACCTTCAGCAAAAAAAAAAAAGTTTTCCTTCCCTGCAATGCGCTGCACAATTTTTTTGGTTTTTCCTTTCTTTTTATTTTTATTTGGGAAAGTTTAAAATACGCTGCTTTGTAAGCTTAAAGCCGGCTTTGAGTGACAGAAGAATAGGTACAGTCATCACACACACACACAGAACACCGCTCGGAGCACGTTTCCTTTGGTAAACTTTATTATTTCGTGTTAAAAGTAAATAAACTTAGCTGTGTTAAGTGAAATACTAGAGCAGCAGCTGGAGCAAGAAGGCACCTTTACATTGTTCACCATTTTGCGGTGGTGTGTGTCAGCCAGTCCAAATTGAAATTGGACATTAGATGTCTCCGCACACACCCACAAGAAAACAGCCCAGCTGCTGACAACTTCAACAGCACCCCGCACACTCATTGTGAATGACAACGCCCCTGGTACGTGATTTCATTTCCGTTTGGCGCTGCTTTCCACTCGACTCGGACTCCTTCTCCTGCTACTCTTTTTGAATGCCAACACAAAAAAGAAAAACCACAAAACTGTGACTAACTGGAACTGGTAACCCCGCCCCCCCTCCCCCAGCCCAGTAAATGCCAGTGGAGGGAGATCTGTTTAGTTGGTTGACTGGCTTAGGACTGCTCCACCTATCAGAGGAGAGTAGGGCTGGTAATACAACTTGTCACTAAATCTAACTCTGTTCATTGTGTTCTTCCGCCATTCAAAAGGTTATTTGTCAACTACCAAACTAACATAAATCTTGAACCAAAATGTTAAAAGTTAAACGTGCCTCAGAATGGAGTAGCCATTAGCAAAGCTGATGGGTTTGTGTAAATTGAATTAATTAGTTGGCCAAAAAGTTAACTAAGCAGAATTTGATGATACTTCAAACCGGTTTTGAACCGAACCGGTTTCAACTCGGAATTCCGACTTTTATTTTACCATGAACCGAACCTCTTTAGAAATTGAAGCTGAACCCTAACCTGTTCCGAACCCAAAACTTCGGTTTGGTTCAACAAAATTGACACAAAAGTTTGAACTTCTGTTATAAAAATCTGGCAAATCGATTACAATTCCTTATAAAATTCCTACCCATAACAGTCTCTGTTTTTAAAGCTCGTCGACTCTAAATCTTCTTGAACAATTCTCAAAATTAAGAGTCTAACATTATTTTGGTAATATTTTTATGCCCTTGCAAAGGGTATTATAATTTTGCCTAGAAGTTTGCAAAGCATAGAAATATTCATTTCCAACCCGATAAACTATATATATATTCTTGATCAGGGTGACGAGCTGAGTCGATTGAGCTTTGTCCGTTCGTCCGTCCGTCTGTCTGTCTGTTTCTACGCGAACTAGTCTCTCAGTTTTAAAGCTATCGAGCTGAAATTTTGCACAGAGTCTTCTTTTTGCTGCAGACTACTAATATGTTGGAACCCACTGGATCGGATGACTATATCTCATAGCTCCCGTAGAAAAAATCGGTCGGAAAACTAGTTTTAGTATGAAAAACTTTATTCTTTTCAATGGAAACGTCTCCAAACTTTGTTATCGTAAATTTATTATGTTTTTTTATAATTCTACCAAGTTTTATTAAAATCGGACAACTATATGGTATAGCTGCCATACAAAAGATAGGTCTGAAAAACAGTTTTAGTTAGAAAAACTTTTTCTTTTCAACTGCAACGTCTCCAAACTTTGTAATCGTAGATTTTCTATGCTTTTTTATAATTCTATCAAATTTCATTAAAATCGGACAACTATATGGTATAGCTGCCATACAAAAGATTGATCTGGAAAACAGTTTTAGTTGGAAAAACTTTTTTGTTTTTAATGGTAGCATCCTGCAATTTTGTATTTGTGTGTTTCACATGCTTTCACATAATTTTACAAATTTTTGGCCAAATCGGATGACTATATCATATAGCTGCCATACGAACGATCGGTCGGAAAATGGGAAAAAAAATATTTTTTTGAAAATATTTAAGCGAGCACTTGGCAAGGGTCTAAAAACTTTGGCACCGACGAAATTAGCTTGGCTTTCACGTTCTATGTAAACAACGAAATGGAATTTCACTAAACTGAAAATTATATATTGAATATTTCTACGTTTTCTACTACCCAAATCCAACCCAAATACCACTCGGTTACCACACAATTTGGGTAGTATTTAGGTCGAGTGCTCTTTTTTAAACACATAGAAGACTTAACTTAGTAATGTTGTATAAAGCATGGACTGAACCAAGGTTCGAAGCAAAACCTTCTCCCTAAAACCTCGAACCGTAAATTTCCGAACCTTAACCATTCGCTAATTTGGGTTCGAACCAGTGTTTTTATACTCTGTACCAAAGGTACATAGAGTATAATAAGTTTGTGCAAAAGTATGTAACAGCCAGAAGGAAGCATCTCCGACCCCATAAAGTATATATATTCTTGATCAGCATCAACAGCCGAGTCGATATAGCCATGTCCGTGTGTCTGTTGGTATGAACGCACAGATCTCAGAGATGGTAAGAGATAGGGGTTTGACATGTATGGAACATATGCTTCTTATGCCTGCAGGCAGATCAAGTTTATTTTCAATTTTGGCCACGCCACCTTCCGCCCCCACAATTTAGAAAAAACCTCATATCTCCCACAGTTTTTAAGATAGATGGATCGTTCCTTCTGGACATAATTAGTAATCAAGATAACTTATCGATCTTCCAAAGGAATGATGAAGATCGGATCAACCGTTGTTGAGATATGATCAAAAGACTGTTCACTGCTGCATCGCAGTAGCAGCGCTGCATCAAAATTTATGCTGAGCGTATAATTTCGTTGGTACAGAGTATGTTATAGTCGGGCTTGACCGACTTTCTTTCTTGTTTGGTTTGCAGCTCTGCTTAAAACTCAACTTGTAAGTCCCTGAATAATTTTGATTCATATTCATATTTTGTATTTTGAATCAAGTTTAACAAAAATTACCCATGCAAGACACCTTTGGAGTGACTCTAATGGGCCAAAAAACAAGACAATTTAATTTGCCACCAAAGCGTAATAATGTTTGTTAACTGGGCCAGTACAAAAACAAAAACAAACGGAAGCTATTGAAAACGCGTTTTGCCAAGCAAATATCAACCCAATCATCAGGCCCCCATCTTCATCTGCCGATCAGCATTTACATACAACGGACAGAGACAGAGAGACACAAAGAGACATAAACAAATGCAGAAAACCACCAACAAGTTTTTGGATTTTTAAACTGTTTACTTTTAAGCGGCCAACACCCCTCGCCATCAACCCATCCATTAATAACCCTCAAAATACTTATCCATACTTACCCGTTTGATCTATGGTACACATTAAAAATACATTTTGCAATTGCAATTTCCACACCTCAAATTGAAATGTCAACTTGAATAAGGAAACAATTGCAATGACTCACAAAATGATTAAAGCTGAAATTTGTGGGGAAAATAACCTTGAAATTTTGTGTCGAAGACTTCACACACAGAGCCAGACCCATTTTTTGTTTTCTTCTTCGTTGGCCAAAAACATAATTTTGCTTGCTTAAATGGAACTGGTTTTTAATTACTTAAACAAAGACTACCACAAGTTGATGGCCAAGGGCTCGATTAGATCATAAAATTGTATATTTTATACGTTTTACAGTTGTACCACCAATTCGTTGGCGATAGAATGTTGAAAAATCAAGTCGACGTGGGTATGCTCTGGCATATCTGTTAATATATAATGGCTAATCAAGTATTGCAGTTGGTTTTCTCTGAAATTCTAAGTAAATTGTATGCTTGTACCTTGTTCTACAATTTATAAGAAGAGGTTTCAATATTTAGAGTATTTCAACTGCCTCAATGGTCTGTTTGAAGCGGGAATGCCAGAAAACAAGTTGCCTTCAACTTAAAACTTAAATGTACCACACGTTCTTGAAATGAGCACCATTTAACTCAACTCAGCCACCGCACAGCAAAAAAATATTATAAAACAAGAAAGAAAGTCGGTCAAGCCCGACTATAACATACTCTGTACCAAGAAAATTTTTCTTTTGATCATAACTCGAAAACCGTTCATCCGATCTTCTTCATTCCTTTGGCGTATTGATAAGTTATCCTAATAACTAAATATGTCCAGAAGGAACAAGCCATCTATCTTCAAAACTGTGGGAGATATGACGTTTTTACTAAATTGCGGGGGCGGGAGGGGGCGTGGCCAAAATTGAAAATAAACTTGATCTGCCTGCAGACATTAGAAGCATATGTCCCATACATGTCAAACCTCTATCTCTTACCATCTCTGAGATCTGTGCGTTCATAAGGACAGACAGACGGACAGACGGACAGACAGACAGACGGACAGACGGACATGGCTATATCGACTCGGCTGTTGATGCTGATCAAGAATATATATACTTTATGGGGTCGGAGATGCTTCCTTCTGGATGTTACATACTTTTGCACAAACTTATAATACTCTATGTACCTACGGTACAGAGTATAACAAGAAAGAAAAGTCGGTCAAGCCCGACTATAACATACTCTGTACCAATGAAATTATAAGCTCAGCATCAATTTTGATGCTGCAGTAGCAGCTGAAAGCAGCGCTGCAGCAGCAAAAGGTCTTTTGATCATAACTCGACAACCGTTCATGCGATCTTCTCCATTCCTTTGGCGAATCGATAAGATATACTTATTACTAAATATATCTAGAAGGAACAACCCACCTATTTTTAAAACTGTGGCAGATATGACCTTTTTTCTAAATTGCGCGGGCGGGAGGAGGCGTGGCCAAAATTGAAAACAAACTTGATTTGCCTACAGGCATTAGAAGCATATGTTCCATACATTTCAAACCTCTATCTCTTACCATCTCTGAGATCTGTGACGATCTGACACGGACTGACGCACATGGCTATATCGACTCGGCTGTTTGAATGCATCAATTCTTGAAATAAGTACCTATATGATTTAGAAACTGGAAATAGTTTACGTTACACTTTTAACGAACTTTATGATAATAAACCTGCAGTTTTCATGTTATTCTTTTGCATAACTTTAAACAAGACCACAAAATATGCTGGTAGATTGTATAGCTGTTTCAAGAGGAGCCACCATCTATCAACAGCGACCCAATCAACCCTCTATCAACTATCCGCCCAACAGCCGCCTCTCCATGCGTGCGATGCCATAACTGTTTGGGAATTTCAAAGTAGCAAGCAGCAATTACTTCCATATTTATACCTGTAAAGGGGCATGCTTTTGTAATATTCAATCAAAGTTAAGGGTAAATCTCCTTTTCTAAGATAAGTACGACCAAAAAACATAAAGGAAATATATGTTTATGTGTATTTGTATTTTTGTACACCCTTTACCAGTAAAAAGAACTGAAAGGGTATAGGTAAAATCATGCAAATGTAAGTCTGTCTGTCCAAATGAAGAAACAGATCACAGAAATGATAAGACTTAGAGGTTTGACATGTATTTTAAGCTAATTTTTCTTGCAGGCAGAAAAAACATTATATCTTCCACAGATTCATAGATAGAAGGTACGTATCTTCTGATTACAGCTACAACTGCAGCATCAAAATTTATATGGAGCATACACTTTGGCTGTATGATGATTATGATTATGGTTGTTGCTGTGTAGTACAGTCGGCCTTCGCCAACTTTCTATCTTGTTGATTATACACTTGAAACTGGAAGATCATCAACTGCTTTAAAGGTCAATCTAAGCCAAGTCCTGGCTATTCCTGTTCTTTTTTAACTTGATATTATCATAATACCCTCTCAATAAAATCAATATATCAATAAAAATTTGGACAAACCATTCCCAAATGTATGATTCCCGCTTTTGATTGGTACTAAATAATATAGCTTTGACTCCCAGATCATATCATTACGTACAAAAGCGTCCATTTTGGAGACTATAAGAGATATTTTTGAACTTAGGCAGATGTTTATCGAACCCAGTTGAAGTCTCTTTCTCATTTGTAAACTTTACTTCACAAAACTGTGACTTTATTGGAGTGTGTGCTTATACATTCGGCTAGAAAATGAATGAAAATAGTGCTCACTCTACCCATTATTTCCCATACACGCAGTTTTGCATAAACATAAAAAATATTTCCACTTTGAACTGTTTGCACACCAATATGTATGTATATTCAGTTCCCATATCAAAAGCCTCCCCGGCGAGAGACAATACAATCCACAGAAGGTTGTATAATTTGTGAATTAAATCTGTCAAACATATCTCTAACCAGTTTTCAAGTAATCCACCAGAGATTGCTAAATTTCCGGCTAAACACCAGATAAATCAAATTAGGAACCGTTAGCACTTCATGAGTAAACTGATATCGTGTCAGTTTAATGCAAAAAAATATATATATAATATAATAATTAATATGTGATCGCATAAATAAAGCTTTAACAAGCTGGAGGATTGAAAGATTGAAAGCCAATTAAACAGAGTCTTCACTTGGCCCCCAAAAGCAACAAAAAAATAAAAAAAAAAAAAGCAAATTCGTAAAAATCATCCATATTCAATATTCAGATTTTACTCTCTGCGTCAAACGCGACGCTGCGCTGATGAGCCTCGTGGCTTTTTGGGCAGGTTTTTGCCACGCAGAACTTAACTTATCGTGGTATAAATAGTTTGGCCAGCGCTCCACCCCAGACAGAAGCGTTTCGACACTTGAAGCAGCAAAATGGTGAGTTTTGGCATAATGAATTGCGACTTTGGACCAAGGACTAAACATTTATCACTCTCTATCTCTCTCTCTCTCTGTGTAGAAATTCCTAATTGTGGCTGTTGCCTTTTTGGCCTACGCATCGGCTGATGTGGCTCATTTGGGCTATGACTATCAGGCCCCAGCACCAGTGGCTCCTGTTTACCAGTCAGCCCCGGAACCAATTCATTACGAGGCACCCGCTCCGGCACCAGTTAGCACCTATATTCCTCCCGCACCAGTGTCGATTCCTGCTCCGGCTCCAGTCCAGACTTACATTCCTCCCGCACCCGTTCAGCACCATCATGTGTCTGCTCCCGTGGTGCATCACGCTCCTGCCCCAGTTCAGCATCATCATGTGCCTGCTCCAGTCTATCATGCACCAGCTCCAGTGGTTCATCATGCTCCTGCACCAGTGCACTATGAGGCTCCCGTGGTTCATCATGCTCCTGCACCAGTGCACTATGAAGCACCCGTGGTTCATCATGCTCCTGCACCAGTGCACTATGAGGCTCCCGTGGTTCATCATGCTCCTGCCCCAGTGCACTATGAGGCTCCCGTGGTTCATCATGCTCCTGCACCAGTGCACTATGAAGCTCCCGCTCATGTAGAGATCCCAGCACCTGCTCCAGTCAACACTTATATCCCACCCGCACCAATTTCCATTCCTGAGCCCGTCCACCATGTGGCTCCTGCACCAGTCTACCACTCTGCCCCTGCCCCCGCTCCAGTGTATCACTCTGCCCCTGCTCCCGCTCCCGTGTACCACTCTGCCCCCGCTCCCGTCTATCAGGATAGCCATCAGGTTTTGGAGGAGATTGAGCAGCCCGCTTCCGATGGCTACCGCTACAAGACTGTGCGTCGTCGCGTCTTCCGTCATCGTTTCTAAGTCCCAAAGCAACTTAACGTTTCCTAACGAATTTCCCCAGGAATTTCGATCGAAAAAAAACCCACAACAAAAAATCAAAAAATAAAGTAAATTTGTAAGAAAAAAGAGGTTTAAATTGTTTTTCCTGCGAATTTGTTTCGATCTTTGGACCGCTGACATTTCGTTTCTTTCTCTGAGTGTGGCAAGAAAGTTGCAGTTCGCTTTAAGTTGAAAATTTATGGAAACCAAAACGATGTAGGAAATCAGACGAAAAGGAGTTGCACAACCATTCAGCCACCTCCTGGGACTTCGCCACATCCCCCCCCTTAACATTTATCACAAAATTTATGGCCTGGAATGAGCTTTGATGATGTGGAAATTTTTTCTCGTTAGATTCAAAAGTTTTCGCCCACTCAAATCGATGAGCCGAGCATCGAACCGGGATTGGTCAGGACCGGGCCACTTGGGGCTAAGATGAGAGGAGAGCAGCAAATTAACAAGAAAATGTCGCAGACAGCATGGAACGATTTGATTAGGGAAATCGTCCCGAGTCCGGGGAGTAAACAGCAATAAAATGGCCACTAAAATTAATTCCGTAATTAAAACAAATCAGTTTTTGGCCAGTTTATTGCTCCGGCTGCTTATTTTGTTAATTGCATTTTGGTCAAATATTGGCAGCTCAATTAAAATGAATTTAAATGCATTTTGCCCACTTTGATGTGGCAGAAATATCTTTTTGGACAGGCAATTACAATTACAGCCAAAGACCGCACACAACTAATCAGCTGTGATTAGTTTTGTGGCGAGGCGAATGGATATCAAATTGATTTGAGGGTAAATATAAGTAGGGGATGTTCAATTAGGGGATACATTTTGGTCAACACTAAGGCCAGAAGACAAGAAGCAGTATTACTTGCTTCATATGGGCTACAGTTCTCACCTCCCTCAAGGGGCGTCGGTGGTGTAATGGTCAGCATAGTTGCCTTCCAAGCAGTTGATCCGGGTTCGATTCCCGGCCGACGCACAAGTAAATTTTTTGTATTCTTTTATTTTTTTTTATTTTTTTACTTGTGTTGATCTCTTTCTAAGAACTTAGAACTGCTTAGGGGGGATTTTTAATCATTTAAATCAGTGGTGGGCATGCCCGAGAGCTATTTAACCTTTTTTAACTGGTTTGAGCTTGAGTATATGCCAGCTGTTAGTTAAAATTAAGATTGTATACCCTAAGACTACTTTTCGGTCCCTGTTTTCTATGGGAGCTATACCACATAGATGTCCGATTTCCACCAAACTTAGTAGAATCATGCAAAAGCCTAATAAACGAACCTGTTAACAATTTGGAGTGGATTCCATTAAAGACAAAAAAGTTTTTCTCAATAGAACTTGTTTTTCGCCCATTATTCGTACTACAGCTATATGCTATAGTCAACCGATTTTGACAAAACTTTAAAGAATTGTGTAAAAGCATATCAAATAAATAAATGTCAATTTTAAACACATTTCCATTGAAAACAAAAAAGTTTTTCTTACTAAGACAACTTTTTAGACTTCACTATTGTATGACAGCTATGCTATTTAGATGTTCGATTTCGACCAAACTTAGTGGAATCATGGAAAAGCATAGTAAACTAAGAAATACAAATTATGAAGGCTTTTCCTTTGAAAACAAAAAAGTTTTTCTCACTAAAACTAGTTTTTCGATTGATGGTTCCTATGACAGCTATATGCTATAGTTATCAGATTTTGACATAACTTTGTTTAATTGTATAAAAGCATATCATTTAATTAAATGTCAATTTTAAGCACATTTCCATTGAAAACAAAAAAGTTTTTCTCACTAAAACTAGTTTTTCGACCGATTAGCTATTAGCTAGAGTCGTCCGATCTGTCCGGTTCCCACAAATGTGCAGCGTTTGGGTCTAAAGTCAAGTTTGGTGAAGATAGCTTTCAAACAGACGGAGGAGATAGCATAAAAACACACTGACGGTCGGACGGATCAAGAATACACATACCTTAAGCATCTCCTACCTTCCTTTAATGCGTTACAAGCATCCGGACATTTTTATAATGCAATTTTCAAGGATTTAAAGGAATTCCACTAAGGAATCCCATGACACTTCTATGAAACAACGCTTATGCATCGCATTTAGCAGTTTTTAGAACTTTGTAACCATCGAAAAATAAGGTTATTTTGCATTTTTACCAATTAGGGTTCGTTTTGGAATTCTTTCGCTGTTTAATGATTCGTCAGTCACTGCAAGTTGGTTTAGCTCTGGTCAATTTTCTTAACAATTGATCATCGATTGTGGTTTTTCTTACTTCTTTATCGACTTAAATACCTGACAGATACCTCAGCTGAAATCTATGCTTAAGCATTAGATATGAAATGAGTTCTCACTTGATTGGCTTATGGAATTGATTGCATTTGTACCATAACTCTCTTCAACAATGTCGGGTATATTGAAGGTTCGCGTGCGGTACTACGTACCTGTTCTCCATTACTTCTAGATTTGTTTTTATTTTGAGCTTTAAGTGGTTTGAAGCGCTTCTTTTGATCCTTTTTAGACACTTTTTGTGGTTAACCCTTTAATTCTTTCATAAAGTTACATTTCTTAACTTCAAAATAAAATATGCCCAGCATTTCTACGATTTTTTTAAGCAAATATTTGCAATTTTGAATACTTTAAAACAAATTCTTTACTACTAAAAGCATGAACTGTACCGTATGCTAGTAATTTGTATAGAATTCTAATGATTACATTCTGATAACATCCGTTGCATACTTACGGGCAGTTCAAAATTATGTAATTTAAAGCACTTGAATTCAAAATGAAATAGCTTCGCTTAAAAATATCATAAAATTGTTTGCGATAGCTTGTTTCAAAGCTAAAAAGTAATAGTTTTTCATAAAATCAAAGAGAGTCAAAATGAAGAATGGATTTTGCACAAAAACGAGCTCAAAAAGGAACATCATTTTAATTTCAAGCAAGTCGAAGCTCAAATTACTAAAATATGTAGGTGGAATGGACAATTTATGGAGAAATATGTTCAAAGATAATATAAATAAAGATAAAAGTGCAATTTGACTTCAGATATCTGCATTGGGAGGCAAGTAAGCGGGGCGTTCAAAACTAGACTTACCCGAAAAATCCTTAGAAAGGAACACAACTGTTGGCATTAGTATAGAAGAATATCACAAATGAACTAATTCTTTAGCTTCGAATTGCTAATCCTTTGCTAGCTGTGTAGTACAAACCATCATCATGCAGCCTTTCATTCTCTGTTTGATCAAACTAATCCACTTCATCGATTAGTGGGAAACCATCTAGGATGCATCTGCATCAGGCAATTTTCAGCCTCATTGCATTTCGCTCAACGGACGGGGGAAAAAAAGAAAATGGAATCCAAACAATTGACAGTTGGTTGCATTTTCAACCGCACTTAATTAGCAGTTAATGAGGCCTGATTAACACGCATTATGACCAAAAATCTCCAACCAGCCGACCAACAGACCAATCGACCAGCTCCCAGCACCTGTCGCAATGTGTAATCAATGCTTTTAGGCGCGTTGGATTACAAAATAATCAGGCGAGTGGCCAGCCCAAAAGTATGCACAGGAAAAAAAAAGCAGAAACACAACAACACAACACTGAAATATGTATAAATAATAAAAATTGAAGTCTGCATTTCGTAGGCTTACAACCTTAAATCGAAGGGAGCAAACAGAAGGGAAAATTGACAGTATCAACGTAATTATATCGACACCCCACAACCCACACCCCACACCCCCTCCCGGTTGTTGGTCGAGCGGAGGTGAAACTGGTAGCTGAAATATGCAAACGTTGACTGCCTCCATTTATTTTTACTGTTACTGCATATTGGGCCACATCGGCATCGAGGGAAAGGCGAGGCGAGGTGGAGCCAGGCGCGAAAATAATCGTTATCCTGGACAGGTGGTTCGATGACGCAGTCGTTGCCTCGCCGCCAGTTGCACTTCATTTGCAGCATTAATTTGTCGCCCGTTGATTTATCTGGCGAAAATATGTATATATATATATACACACGGAGGGTCGGCACTCACAACCGGGGGCAGGCGCGTTGGCCGAATGAATTTATGAGTTGGGCAACGGCAACGTCGACGTCGACGTCGACGGATGGCATTAAAAATGTTTTAAAATCGATTGTTAAGCGTTGTCAGCTGCTGAAGTTGGTCATGTCAAAATACTCCTCCACAAACACAAACAATGGTGTTTTTATGTCGTCTCATCTCTTCTGATATTTTGCATACAAATAATGCAAAATAGTTGTGCAAAAATTTGAATTGGTAATTGTTGGGGACAAATCAGAGTATAGATTCAAAGATTTTTCAGCCTTGAGTTGAGAGAGGGTCAATGAACTTTGATAGAGAATGGACATGTGTTCATTTGCTGATAGCTGGATAAGAAGTTTGCATCCCTAGATCAGATCTATTGATACTCTTGACCCGTATTTGATGACTCCAAGTACAACATTCGCTCTATTAACAATAAAGATATAAGAATCGAAGCTTGGGATCAACAAGTACTTCAAGTTCAAGAACTGTCGATGTTCTTTGTAAAAGTTAATTGCCATTCATACACATAAAGTATATATACTCTCGATCAGCACGACAAGCTGTCCGTCCGTCTGTTTCTATGGGATCTCCTCCCTCAGTTTGAAAGCTATCTTCCCGAAACTTTGCACCAGGTTTTTTTTCTACAAATACACTGCAAATTTATAGGAATCGGACGAATCAGATCTCTATAGCATATAGCTGTCATAGGAACAATTGGTCGAGAAACAAGTTTTAGTGAGAAAAACTTTTTTGTTTCCAAAGGAAACGCCTCCAAACTTTGTATTTCTTTATTTGCTATGCTTTCCCATGATTCCACTAAGTTTGGCAGCAATCGGACAATTATAAAGCATAGCTGTCATACAAAAGTAGAGTCTGAAATGTAGTCTTAGTGAGAAAAACTTTTTTGTTTTCAATGGAAATGTTCTTCAAATTAACATTTAGTTATTTAATATGCTTTCACACAATTCTACAAAGTTTTATCAAAATCGGGAAACTATAGCTTATAGCTGCAGTACGAATGATCTGTCAAAAAACTAGTTTTGGTATGAAAACTTTTTTGTTTTCAATGAAAGAGCCTCCAAACTGTGTATATCTTAGTTTGCTATGCTTTAACATGATTCCACTAAGTTTGGTCGAAATCGGACAATTATAAAGCATAGCTGTCATAGGAAAGTAGAGTCTGAAAAGTAATCTTAGTGAGAAAAACTTTTTTGTTTTCAATGAAAATGTTCTAAAAATTGGCATTAAGTTATCTAATATGCTATCACACATTTCCACAAAGTTTTGTCAAAATTGGATGACTATAGGTTATAGCTGCTATAGGAATGATCGGTCGAAAAACTAGTTTTAGTGAGAAGAACTTTTTTGTTTTTAAACGAAATGCCACCAAACTTTTTATTTCTTAGTTTGCATTGTTTTTCCATAATTTCACTAAGTTTGGTCAAAATCGTACATCTATATGGTATAGCTGTCATACAAAAGTGGAGTCTGAAAGTGGTCTTTGTGAGAAAAACTTTTTTGTTTTCAATGGAAATATCCTTAAAATTGGCAATTAATGATTTGATAAGCTTTCACACAACTCTACAAAGTTTTGTCCAAATCGGCTGACTATAGCATATGGCTGCAGTACGATTGATCGTTCGAAAAATAAGTTCTATTGAGAAAAACTTTTTTGTTTTAAAAGGAATAAGCTTTCAGGAATCCTTTGAGTGCGGTCGAAATCGGATATCTATATAGTATAGCCCCATACAACTTTTACTACGCTTTCCCCTTTTAAAGCCACCTTAAACCGCCATTCTACATTGTTTTCTACAACTTCAACAAATATTTGGTTCAAAGCAATTTCACAAAATGCGATTTGTTTTATACTCCCACACTCTTTCGTTCTCCATTAACACCCAAACAACTAAATTACGTATACGCAGCGTGGCGTGACAGCCAATCGAATTTTGTCTCAAAAAAAAAAACAAACAAAAAACTACATATGCAGTTTCGCTTTATTGGCGCTACCAAAATAATGGAATTGTCAAAATACAAAAAGGGGTTAAGTGCTCGTGACGTCGTCTTTGGCCTTTATTTTTTTTTGGCGACGCCCAACTGTCTCCCGTCAGAGTTTTGGCAAATTGCATAAAACTTATTCATTAGCAATTTGTGTAATTAAAGCAGCGTCCTTCGGCCCTAAAGCACCCACTCGAGCTGAGAGTATATAAATTGGCGACGGTCTAGCTGGCGTCATATTCAACTTTTGACCCGAACGACACAAAATTTATGCATGTATGTTTGTATGTATGTACAGGGTTGCCCATATTCGACGGACCCATCTGGCAACGCCATAACTTTTGCAAGAGATGTCAGATCGCTTAATGACATACCGCGTTTGAAGCGTCAGTCCAAGCAGATTTTTACCATGGAACAATACACGCCACGCGAGCGCTCTGAAATAGTTGAAATTTACATTCAACAGAACAAGTCAATTGTGAAAACAAAATTATCATGTCCGATGAAGCCCATTTCACATTGAATGGGACCGTAAATAAGCAAAATTGCCGTATTTACGCCACTGAAAATCCTCAGGAGATTCAAGAAGTGCCTCTTCATGACGAAAAAGTCACAGTTTGGTGCGGCGTTAGTGCGAAAACGGTCATTGGGCCGTTTTTCTTCCAAAATGAAAATGGCCATGCTGTTACCATCAACCAGGAGCGTTATCGCGACATGATGACCAATTTTGTGATGCCAATTATTCGTCGAAAGCGTATGAGGCAGTTCTGGTTTCAACAAGACGGCGCTCCACCGCACACAAGTCGCATAACAATCGATTTTCTGAAGAAATTGTTTCCGGGCCGTTTGATGTCGAAAAGTGGTGATTTGGACTGGCCACCGCGTTCGCCCGATTTGACGCCGCCTGACTTCTTCTTGTGGGGATATTTGAAGTCAAAGGTTTACGTTAACAAGCCAAGGACCGTAGAAGAGCTCAAGGACAACATTCGTGAAGAAATAGCCGCTATTCCGGCCCAAATGTTGGCGAAAACGATGGAAAATGCTGCAAAAAGGGCACAATACGCCATCAACGCCAGAGGCGGCCATTTGAGAGATATCATATTCAAAAATTGATGTAAACAAATCTACTTGGAACAAATTAAATGATTAAGATTGCCAACCGCCAAATTTTTCTTTTTTTCTTTGATTTTAAAAAAAAAAACATGGGTCCGTCGAATATGGGCAACCCTGTACAACAACTGACTACTCAGAACCACCTTATCAAACCTAATCAAGCAGATTAATGTGTCAAGAAAAAAAACTTGAACTTGAAGCCCACCGCCGGAAATGCCAGCAAAACAATATGCTGACCAGTTGGGTAGTTCAATTTGATACACTGAAGCCGAATTGTGTTTTATGCAAATGATGTTTTAACAATGACAGAACCAACAAGTACGAGGGACACACAAAGATGGCTTAAGCTAGGGCGAACGTCGGAGACGCTGTAAGCTTCTGTGGACATGTGGTGAGTTCTTGACCTACGGAAGTTGTTCAAAGTCATTTGAACAGAGTAACTAAATACCAATAAATATATTCATTTTACGCTTCCACCAAACAGCAGATTCACTTGCTTTAGTTATAGAGCTGCAAACCCTATACATTTTTTCGGAAGTGCAGTTTTACGCTTGATTTACTGAATTTTGACCAGGAAATGTGTATTTTTTAGAATAATATTGAGAATTTCTTTACTTTTGATCCACTTTGGATAAGGCCTGCTCAATTGGGACTTCGTTCGATGGCAAAGGATAACTTTAAAGCAGCGGTGGGCAACCAATAACCCTACGATCCCGAGTGTGCCGCACCTTTAGGCTGTCTTAAAAGCGATGAGTATTAATCAGAATATATTAGAGAAGTCGGCCGAATAACAATGCAACCCTTCCGTTTGATCGCTGCTTTAAAATGTTTAATTTTTTCTACTGGCCGTCGTTATCTTTTGAAAATGAGCACAATAAAGGCCATTTTTGTTCCTCAAAACTTATTAAGCTCTGTATTTGAACAAAAATAGAGTACCCATCTATCTTTAAGTATCTTACATTTGTGAGTCACTCAATCAAATTTGATATAAAGTATCTAAACGTCTATTTCCAAATTCAGAAAAGTCAGTCTTTGCTAGCAAGGCGATTTGGAGTCTTTGTTGCAAAATATTGATCAGCAAATCAAAAACGTTGATCGAATGTCTATAACTAACCAGTATTTTAGGTACGGAATAGGATCAGGTTTCAGGTTTTGGAACCGTTTCAGTTCAATACTGGCTTACAGAGCTGATTAGTATAGAAGAACTTCCCGATAATCAACCAAAAAATGTATAAAACATGAATAATTCCACTTTTCAAGCACAATTTCTCAATAATCCCCCTTTATATGTACAATTACTTAAGTAATTACTTGCAGTTACTTAAGTAATTACTTGCAATTACTTGATTAATAACTTACATTTACTTAAGTAATTACTTACAATCACTTTAGCAACTACTAAATGTGATTATCGTAGTGTAAAGTTAGTAATTACTTAATTACTTTAGAAATTATAGTAGTTCTACGTTTGTAATTACTAAAATTACCTAAGTAATTATCGTAGTTCAAAGTAAGTACTTACTTATGTTATTCTAAAAGGAATTACATTTTGTTTTAAGCGTTGAATTATCGTAACTCAAAAGTTACACTTACAATTCCTAAACAAAATTCTAATCAGGAATTGTTTTTTCAATATCCAAATAATCATAGCTATAGTAATGAAATGTAATTACGGGAAGTACTGATTACATTACACCTCTGCTAATCATTTAGGTAAAATACTGAGCTTCCATTTGATGGTAAAGGAAAAAATGTCTTCCCAATTTCAGTCAAGGCAAACCAACTTGATGAAATTAGATATAACAAAGAGCTACGTATGCTCTTACATAACTCTTATTTTGATCCAACCCAACACAACAGAGAAGATAGAAAACTTCATGAAAAGGTTTTCTCAGAGGAAAGGAACTAGAACTTATTTTACAGTGACTATTTTCTGTGATTACATCTTAGAAATTCTTAGAAGGTTAGAGAATAGGGTTGATTTCAAGCTAAGGCAACCGATTTTTTCTAAGGATCTTAAAAAGAACTGATATTGGGAAGACTAATCATATAAAAAGATCGCTGTGCTTAATTTTTTAAGCTAAAAGCAGATAATGTAAAGAAATATAACTCTTTTTGGTCGAGGAATAATTTAGAATATTGTTTTAGAAGCTGACTTATCAAACTTATAACTTAATGTACATATTGGTTGTAGTATTTTTAAATCTAACGCTTATTTTGTGGTATGTATCAAAGAGCCCATCAACCCCACAGTATACCCTACCACTTTGTGGACCGTTGTTGACCATCTAAAATTCTGGTTTGTGGCATATTTTTAAGCTCATAATTTCCGCAGACTTTTAATGTAATTTTTGATTCGTTTGTTTGTTTCTCCATTAGATTTGGACAGTGCTATCAAGATTTCATATAAATACGCCTGATTTGGTAAGTTCCCATTATACTAGAAACTCAAGTGTACCAAGTAACATACAACAAAATGGTTAGTAGCTCTTTACACTCAACTCTTGGAGGAAACTAATCCCTGTTTGTTCTTTAGAAACTTCTTGTGGTTGCCTTTGCTCTGCTGGCCATTGCACATGCCGATGTTTCCCATCTGTCGGGATACAATTATGCTCCTGCTCCCGCTCCCGCTCCCGCTCCGGCGCCTGTGAAAGCAGTTCCTGCCCCCGTCAACACTTACATTCCACCAGCAGCTCCCGCACCCGCTCCGGCTCCCGTAAGAGTGGCTCCTGCTCCAGTCAATCAGTATATTCCGCCCGCAGCTCCTGCTCCTGCTCCAGTGCATGTGCCAGCGCCCGCCCCAGCTCCGGTGGCTGTGAAAGCACCCATCAATCAGTATATACCACCAGCAGCTCCCGCTCCAGCTCCCGTGAGAGTGGCTGCTCCTGCTCCCGCTCCTGCTCCACAGCCCGTGCTGGAGCAGATCGAGCCCGTGTCTGCCGATGGTTATCGTTACAAGACCATTCGCCGTCGTGTGATTCGTCGTCGTTATTAGAAGAAGGATTTTCCACGTTTGGGAATAAAACTAAATTTTTAAGCATTTTTATGCGGTGTTTTTATCTTCTGTTGGGGTTAACTTTGAGGCTGTGTGAGTTGTTGTTGTAGATTTTTTAAGATTTGAATATGGAAAGTACTTAAGGAAAGTTGCAGGAGCTTTCGTTAGGCTTACTTGTAGGAGAAGTCAAACTTGGTTTCCTTCATTTGATGAAATTGTAGAAATCTACAACAACAAATTACACAGATATTCTACAGAAGTCGAGGAGCAAGAGCAATCGAACGTAAAAAAGAAAAAAAAAAGGAGAAAATTCCAAGTTTGGTTACAGCTAGGCTTAGTCATGTTCAAATAGAGCAATTTACAGGATATATCGGCTGTTTCTATATATTTTTATGTGAGGTAGCATCAAATTGCAGAGTTTGGGCTAAAAAATATATGGTCACACTTGGAAAACTGAGATAAATCTGGCAAATCAACTCAGCTGAGTCAAGTTAAGCATGTTTTTGGTCGAATAGCATATATAGGCAGATATATAACTATATCTATATATCAAGTTGCAGATTTCAGGCTAAAAAATATATGGTCACACTTGGAAAACTGAGATTAATCTGTCAAATCAACTCAGCTGAATCAAGTTGGCCATGTTTTTGGTAGAATAGCATATATAGACACATGTATAACTATATCTATATATATAGCATCAAATTGCAGATTTCAGGCTAAAAAATATATGGTCACACTTGGAAAACTGAGATTAATCTGTCAAATCAACTCAGCTGAATCAAGTTGGCCATGTTTTTGGTAGAATAGCATATATACACACATATATAACTATATCTATATATATAGCATCAAGTTGCAGATTTCAGGCTAAAAAATATATGGTCACACTTGGAAAACTGAGATTAATCTGTCAAATCAACTCAGCTGAATAAAGTTGGCCATGTTTTTGGTAGAATAGCATATATAGACACATGTATAACTATATCTATATATATAGCATCAAATTGCAGATTTCAGGCTAAAAAATATATGGTCACACTTGGAAAACTGAGATTAATCTGTCAAATCAACTCAGCTGAATCAAGTTGGCCATGTTTTTGGTAGAATAGCATATATACACACATATATAACTATATCTGTATATATAGCATCAAGTTGCAGATTTCAGGCTAAAAAATATATGGTCACACTTGGAAAACTGAGATTAATCTGTCAAATCAACTCAGCTGAATCAAGTTGGCCATGTTTTTGGTAGAATAGCATATATAGACACATGTATAACTATATCTATATATATAGCATCAAGTTGCAGATTTCAGGCTAAAAAATATATGGTCACACTTGGAAAACTGAGATTAATCTGTCAAATCAACTCAGCTGAATCAAGTTGGCCATGTTTTTGGTAGAATAGCATATATAGACACATATATAACTATATATATATATATAGCATCACGTTGCAGAGTTTGGGCTAAAAAATATATGGTCACACTAGGAAAACTTATATTAATTTGGCAAATCAACTCAGCTGAATAAAGTTGGCCATGTTTTTGGAAGAATAGCATATATAGACACATATATAGAACTATATCTATATATATAGCATCAAGTTGCAGATTTCAGGCTAAAAAATATATGGTCACACTTGGAAAACTGAGATTAATCTGTCAAATCAACTCAGCTGAATCAAGTTGGCCATGTTTTTGGTAGAATAGCATATATAGACACATATATAACTATATCTATAAATATAGCATCACGTTGCAGAGTTTGGGCTAAAAAGTATACGGTCACACTGGGAAAACTTATATTAATTTGGCAAATCAACTCAGCTGAGTCACGAAAAGCATATTTTTGATAGAATAGCATATATAGACACATATATAACTATATCTATATATATAGCATCAAGTTGCAGAGTTTGGGCTAAAAAATATATGGTCACACTTGGAAAACTTAGATAAATCTGCCAAATCAACACTGCTGAGTCAAGTTAGCCATGTCTTTGGTAGAATACCATATATGGACACATATATAACCATATCTATATATATCCAAAGAAATTCCTTCCTGGTTTTCTTTTAAGTACTAAAATTTATTGCAATTTTTGATGATTTTTTCGAATTGCTTTAACAAAATCCTCTATCACATTAGTCAACAATTTGGAAATCTTTGGAGCTCTACGCCTCAGTTGCGATGACGGAAGACACGACGACGCACAGTCTTGTAGCGGTAACCATCCTGGGCGGGCTGTTCAATCTCCTCGATCAGGGGCTGCTCGGCAACGGGTGGTATATAGGAGGGTGCGGGTGCAGCGGGAGGAATATAAGTTTCCACTGGAGCCGGTGCGGGTGCGGGGGGTATGTAGGTGTTCTTGGGTGCTGGTGGTGGGGGTGGTGGTGGGGGTGGAATGTAGGCCTTGGCCGGAGCTGCCGGTGGGGGTATGTAGGTGTTCTTGGGTGCTGGTGGTGGTGGTGGTGGGGGTGGGGGAATATAGGAATTCTTGGGTGCGGGTGGTGGGGGAATGTAGGTGTTCTTGGGAGCTGGTGGTGGTGGCGGTATATAAGCCTTGGCCGGAGCTGCTGGTGCCGGCTGTGGATAGTCATAGCCCGATGCCAACTCCGACACATCCGCATAGACGCAGCCCACCAGGGCTAGGCAAATGATGAAGAATTTCTGTGAAGGTTTGAAAACGCTTAGTCCTTTGCCCTCTGCTGATGCTGTCCATTAACCACCTACCATGTTGCTGCTGCTGCTTGTATCACAAACCGATTTGTGCTGCCGATCTGTGTACCAGTCTTGGGTTTTTATAGCTCATGCTCATTGTTTTGGTCTGTGGGTCAGCCAGAGCAATTAATTGCACGTTGCCCTCAGCTGCCATGTCGGAAGAGTTCGACCCAATGCCAAAGTGGTTTGGCTGCATTGAAAGATTGCTTTGCTTTGCTTGGCTTTGCTTTGCTTTGACTTTGGTTAGTTTTTTTTAATTAGATCAAAAACAAATACGTTGGTTTTTATGAAGATTTCCATATGAATGTGGTTGGGTTTTGTTGCCAGCTCTTGATGAATGCTCGTGGGTCACACGCACAATTATCTTTTTCCTTTGTGTTATTAATTTGAATCTTTTTTTTAGTTTTGTTTCTTTCGGTTTTTGTTTTTCTAATGCTGATTTATGTTTGCCAAATTATCTATAATCCAGCCTATGGCGTTGTTACTGGCTTATTATCAAATCAATTTGTTTCTTGATTTTAATCTGGCCGCAGAACTTCTCGGGAATTGTACATAAAATTAACTTAAAATGTTTTCAAAATTATGAATCGTTAATTTTATTTTGTTTTTAATATATTTGAATAATCTGTGAAGCCATATGGTATCACACCCTCTTCTTGGAGGGTGACAACTAATAGTGAACCAGGCTTGGAATCTGGCCAATTAGTAAGGCTTAGCTTGTCGCTTGAGTCAACTTCAACTGGCAGTAGTTTAAGAACGCTTAAGGATGCTCTTTCAATTAGATACATCCTGAGAATATTGAAGAATTTTAGATTGAATACATTCCGGACATGAACCAAACTCAAAAGCAACCAAAGCTTACCCATGTTTAAGGTTCGAAAGAATCAGTTTCAAGGTTTTTGGAAGATAGTTTTGGTAGGAACCTTGGTTCAGTTCTTGATTGACACAATATTACTAAATATAATACTATACATTTATCTACATAGTTACTAAATATACTACTAAATCTATGTAGTTAATTTAATCCTAATCCTGTGTAAAAACTACGTAAAACGTAAAGGAATCCATACATTTAGGTTCCTAAGCGGTTTGTGGAACACATGGGAATATTCAAAATATAATTTACTATATAGAAAGATTCCTTTGTGAATCATTAAAAAGGCTTTGGAGTCAAGTATCTTAGCGAGAAACCGAAGCTAACTTCGTCTGTGCCGAAGTTATTATACACTTGCAAGTGCTCGCTTGAATATTTTCTAAAAATACTCTTTTTTTACTACTTTTTGCCATTTTCCGACCGATCGTTCATATGGTAGCTATATGATATAGTCATCCGATTTGGCCAAAAATTTGTTAAATTATGTAAAAGCATGTGAAACAAACAAATACAAAATTGCAGAATGCTACAATTAAATACAAAAAAGTTTTTCTAACTAAGACTGTTTTTCAGATCTAACTTTTGTATGGCAGCTATACCATATAGTTGTACGATTTTAATAAAACTTGGTAGAATTATCAAAAAACGTAGAAAACATATGAATACAAAGTTTGGAGACGTTTCCATTGAAAAGAAAAAAGTTTTTCATACTAAAACTAGTTTTCCGAGCGTTAGTTCCTATGGGAGCTATGAGATATAGTCATCCGATACGGTCGGTTCCGACATATTAGTAGTGTAAAGCGAAAAGAAGACTCAGTGCAAAATTTCAGCTTGATAGCTTGAAAACTGAGAGACTAGTTTGCGTAGAAACAGACAGACAGACGGAAGGACGGACAAAGATCAATCGACTCAGCCTGATCAAGAATATATATAGTTCTTGGGTTTGGAAATTAATTTTTCTAAGCGTTGCAAACGTCTGGATAAAATTATAATACCCTTTGCAAGGATACACAAAACATAAGTAGTTATAATTAGTTCTGACCATGCCATTCTAGACTCTAAAGTCTCAGCTGATCCATTTGGACTAGATCTGACATAACTATCCCTATAATCATACAAAAATTTATCAAAATCATGCAAAGGTTGATCAATTTCCCTATTCTTTGGATGATTTTCAGCTATGTTTGATGATTAAAAGGATATTTATGACATATCCAGTCTAAATGAATACGGGAAATCATCCCATGGATATGTTTATACCCTTGCTGAGGGTATAAACATATAATGTTCAGATGTTTGTAACGCATCGAAGGAATCATTTTCGACCACATAAAGTATATATATTCTGGTTCAGCATGACGGGATGAGTCTAAACTATCTTCTCCGTCAGTTTTATTGCTATCTATACCAAACTTTGCACAAAGTCTTTTAGTACAATTACGCTGCACATTTGTCAGAACCAGCCGGATCGAATGACTATAGCACATAGCTGCCATAGGAAAGATCGGTCGAAAAACTAGTTCTAGTGAGAAAAACTTTTTTGATTTCAATGCAAACGTCTCCAAAATCCGTATTTACTAGTTTTCAATGTTTCTCCATGATTCTGCCAAGTTTGGTCGAAATCAGCCATCTATATAGTATAGCTGCCATGGAAAAGTAGGTTAGAAAAATAGTTTTAGTGAGAAAAACTTTTTGGGTTTTAGGGTAAACCTCTTTAAAATTGGCACATATTTATTTTATCAGCTTTCACACAATTCTATAAAGTTTTGTCAAAATCAGATGACATTATGTTATAGCTGCCATAGAAATGATTGGTCGAGAAACAAGTTTTAGTGAGAAAAACTTTTTTGTTTTCAAAGAAAACGCCTCTAAACTTTGTATTTCTTAGTTTGCTTTACTTTCACATGATTCCACTAAGTTTGGTTGATATCGAACATCTATATAGTATAGCTGTCATACAAAAGTAGAGTCCGAAAAGTATTCTTGGTGCGAAAACTTGTTTGTTTATGGTGGAAACGTCTCTAAACTTGGTATGTATAGGTTTATTATGTTTTTTTTATGATTCTGACAAGTTTGTTGGAAATCGGACAACTATATGGTATGGCTGCCATACAAAAGTTGGGTCTGAAAAGCAGTTTTAGTTAGAAAAACTTTTTTTTGGTGGTGGTGGCATGCTAGAATTTTGTATTTGTTTGTTATACATACTTTTACTTTATACTACAACATTTTTGTGTTAATCGGATGACCATATCATATGGCTCTCTTATAAGCTTTTGGTTGGAAAATGTGAAAAATAATATTTTTGAAAATATTTAAGCGAGCAAGGGTCGTTTTACTTTAAATCGAATCCAGTTCAGCCCACCAATCAAAAGGACTCCCTGGAATTTGAACTTACTTCAAACTTTCTGCTGTTTACAACGACTTTAACCGCATTAACAGGTCATCAATTCCCCAATCGATTTCAATCAGATTTCTCAATTTAATGTGGCCCATCCTTGCCTCTCCAATCACTTCAACCCCTCGCACTCAATTGTTGTTGCTTCCACAAAGCCTAAACAAACCGCTCAAGGCCAAACACATGTCAACTCCCCCCCAACCGACTCCTCCCCAACCCGACTCTATTGTGGGCAGTAAAAAAGGTCAAACCAACGACTAGACCAATTTGACTTGGCTGGCTCCTGCTCCCGCCGCCGCCACCATCGACGAGAGCAAACACAATCCTCGATTACAAAATCAAACAGAAAGCGAACCAAAAAAACAAAAAAATGAAACGAAAAAAATAATGCAAAATGGGAAAATATGCGAATTCAATAATCTGGCAGGACATGTGGCGAGGTCCTAAGAGTCATTTGGCCAATTGCTGTTGACTTTGTGCAAAAGGCGAACATTTCCTTGACAATATTTTGCACTCACTTTATGCTGATGACATGCAAGTGGCAAAATTATTTGTGCGCCAGGCGAATAATGAGCAAGGACCTGGACGAGGACCAGGACGAAAGCTCCAGACACAGCTAGCTCTGCTTCCTCCTTTGTCTTGACATGCGAGAAATTCCCCGAGGAGTCTATCAACAGTTGATAAAGCAAAAGATGGCGGCGGCATTTCTTTGCCTTTTTTGGTATGTACATAAGTTTATTATTTTGAAGGTAATTGGATTTGTGTTGCAGTGCAGCCGGAGCCACCACTCGCATCAAGCGGGATCCCGTCCGTCCGTCCAGTGTCGCATATTCTGCGGCAAAATAATAAGAAAATATATATATATTTTTTTTTTTTGCTCTGTATACTTGGCTGCTGTTGCTCCAACAGGACATTGAACTGACGGCGACAATCTCAACATATGCTCGATGCCGCTGGCCAGGGAGTCGCCGCCAATGGCCATTTGACCATTTGGCCATTGTTTGCAGTCGTAATTGTTTTCCTAATGGATAAAGTCTATAAATTTCTCTTGCACAATGCGAAATATGTCACGAATGTTAAGCGTTTTATAAACGACTTCTGGGAAGGGGGAACGGGTAAGAGGAGCTAGCTGATGTCGAGGGAGTGGAGATTTATCGACGCAGCTGCCAAATGAATTGAAATGACACAATCCCAGTTTAAAATTTACTTAACTCCAATTTTATTATTCTTTGCCAAACACTTTGAGGTTGCTCAAAGCAAATGCCAGACTCATCTCCATCTCCAACTCTTCCCATCCATTTCCGTTGACTCTCCAAGTGAATCTTTGTGTTGTTCTTTCAGCAAATATCACACTTGAGTCGGAAATAACAATAACAATTTATAAACGAATGCCTAAAACTTAGTTGCGATGACGGAACACACGACGACGCACAGTCTTGTAGCGGTAGCCATCCTGGGCAGGCTGTTCAATCTCCTCATAGACGGGCTCCTCAGCCTGTACGGGTGCAGCGGGTGGTATGTAGGCGGGTGCGGGAGCTGCGGGTGGTATATAAGTTTCCACCGGTGCTGGTGCGGGTGCGGGGGGTATATATGTCTCCACCGGAGCGGGAGCTGGGGCTGCCGGCTGTGGATAATCATAGCCCGAAGAGCCCAATTCGGATACATCAGCCAAGGCGCAGGCCAGGAAGGCAACAGCAATGATCAGGAATTTCTGAAATAAATCTTAATTTAGTGGAAATCTTTGAGTAGATCTCTTCGGTGACCTACCATAGTGATGGCTGGTTGTGCTACAGTTGTGTTATGCTCTGACCGATGGTCAACTGTTTGGCTTTTATACATACTTGACTCTCATCTTCCGCTCCAAACAAGAAAAATGACTTTGAACTTGATCGTCGTGGGTCGTGATCGATGCCTTCAGGGCAAGCCGGAACCGGTTCGCATTTTGATGCACAAACATTTGAAGATTGATGGAAATGTTGCTCACGTTTCATGTTTGGCCTCTCTTAATGCACTGTCCCATTGAGTTTGGAGGTCATCTTGGTTGTTTGTTCGCTTGGGCGCAGCCCTTTAATTGATTTGCTTGATGGGTTGAATGTGGCTAACCACAACCTTGACTGGCAGCCCCACGCCATCAAAATGGTTTGATTAAAAACCAAAAATTTAATTTGTGCTGTTTGTCTGTTGGGTATTTATGGCTGGAAACTAAGTGCATTTAACTCTGGCTGAAGGATTGGACCAAAATGTGTCTAAGTGCGGGGGAATACAGTGGGATTGGGAGAATTGGATGATAACATAAAGTATTCTAATGAGTTTTGTAAGGGACTATTCCTATTATTTTGATTTTAAACGATTTTGAACCCATTCATGATTCATTCATACACTGGAAAACCAGAAAGTCCGTCAATCAGTATTATATGAAAAAGCGTTCATGTCGTTCCTAAATAGAAGTAATCCCCATTAGTCGAAATCAACTTAAAAACATATAAAAAGGGATTTTAGAAGAAGGAAAAGTGAAGAAGAGACACAAAGGCAAAACACACGGTCGCCTGCATCTTAGCTCACACGACCAGCAACCCCTCGCGAGAGTTAGTGACCAAGGCGGAAGAAAGGCCTGTAGGTCTGTAGGTCTGTAGCCCAGTGTTTGACGTTTTGTATACCCTTGCAGAAGGTATTATCAAATTTTCCGGATGTTTGTAAAGCATAATAGGAAGCATCTCCGACCACATGAAGTATATATATATATATTCTTCAACAACACAACGAGCTGAGTTGATTTAGCCTTGTCCATCCGTCCGTCCGTCTGTTTCTATGCCATCTCCTCCATCAGTTTAAAGCCCATCTTCACCAAACTTTGCACCAAGTCTTTTAATACAAATACACTGTACATATGTAGAAGCCGAACAGATCGGATGACTAAAGCATATGGCTGTCATAGCAAAAATTGATCGAAAACTCGTTTTAGGGAGAAAAACTTTATTGTGTTTAATCGAATCGACTTCAAACTTTGTATTTCTTAGTTTGCTATGTTTTTTCATAACTTTACTAAGTTTGGTTGAAATCGGACTTCTATAGAGTATGGCTGTAATGGAAAAGTAGAGTCGGAAATCTAGTTTTAGTGAGAAAAACTTTTTTTGTTTTCAAAGTCAACGCCTCAAAACTTTGTATTTCTTACTTTTCTGTGCTTTTCCAAGATTTAACTATATTTGGTAGAAATCGAACTTCTATATAGTATAGCTGTCATACAAAAGTAGAGTCTTATAAGTAATCTTAGTGAGAAAAATGTTTTTCTTTTCACTGGAAATGCCTTTACAATTGGCATTTAATTATTGGATTTCCTTTTACACACTTCTACAATGTTTTGTCCAAATCGGATGACTAAGCATATAGCTCCAGTAATAATAATGGGTCGAAAATGAAGTTCCATTGAGAAAAACTTTTTTGTTTGCAATGTAAACGTCTCCAAACTTTATATTTCTTAGTTTGCTATGCTTTCCCATGATTTCACTAAGTTTGGTCGAAATCGTACATCTATATAGTATAACTCCCATAGAAAAGTAAGGTCCCAAAAGTAGATTTAGTTAGAAAAAAGGGTACTGAAGGGTAAACCAACTTCGACAAAGCCTTAGTTAACTTTTTACTAGTTTTTTGATTAATACTTATAATTACTAGAAAAGGTAAAGGTTTGACAAAATGGTATGGGCACACTTAAATGAAATGAAAACAAGTTTTAAAGGCAAAAGCAGGAATTCCAAGAACCCCCAAAGCTTGTAGTTTGCCAATAGCAGCTTGTTTCTCTTAGCGTGGCACAGGTAGATCATTGTGACTCCGGTGCATTTAATAAGAACTAAGGGAAATCAAACTTACACCATCAAATTTCGAAAGTTTACAACAAAAAACGTTGCCTGAACGAGATCGAAAGCATATTAGTAGTCAAAAATTTGTGATTCTTGTGTGTATTGTGTGCATGAGCATACTCGACTCATTCTTACTTCGTGCATGATTCGTGAGTGACGCGAAATGCTTCAGAAAATACGTGCATAAATAAGCTTAGGAAGATATTAACATCGTGAACCGTTCATGAGGTTAAGAAAGAACTCGTTCGAGCTAGAAATAAGGCCCTACAATCGTTAGAAAGTTTAATAAGAAGATGTTTACTAAAGTACGATGATAAATGGATAAGCCCTGCATTGGAACAGGTTCACATTAAAACTAATACTCGGAATTTTGGGCATAATTGTAGACATAAATCTTTAAGGTATCCAAAGGGATCATTCAACTTATATATAACTGATATCTCAGATCATTTTAGTTAATTTTTAAGGTTTATTTTGCAAAAGCTTTCCTAAAAATTGACAGTTCCCAAGGATTCCCAATGTAAAATAGTCAAATAATGAACACATTTCAGTACTTTATCAATGTCTTCGCCTTCTTTCCACTTTTTGAAGTTCCAGTTTTTCCCCATAAACTCCCCACTGTTCTGTTCAGTTGTAAGTTTTGCCCGCTCCTTGATAATATTGCAAATAATTTTCATTTTTTTATGTTGATTATTTTCCAACCCTCCTGCTCCTGCTCCTGCTCCTCCTCCTAACAACACCTGGCTACGTTCGCCGCCTTTACAACATTTTTATTAACTTCGTTTTCATTTGCCGGCTCGCCATTCACGGGCTCATCATATTTTAATGTGGGAGGGATTCGCGTGGCTTTTTCTATGTTTCTCAAATTATTCTCAAGAGATTTGCAGTTCGTGATTTTATTGGTTTGTTTGCTGCCGCGTTGTCCTTTTGGGGTTGGGCCGGCGAATGCAACTTTATATTTTGTTGTTAAATTGTCGGACTGGTATCATTCATTACCGCTCCTAAGTCGCAGCTAAGTCCCTGGCCTAAGCCGTTTTTAATTTCTCCTGCTTTGGGGGCGGCGCACATAATTGAATTAGCCGGCAGGACAATGCCGCCGTGCAGTCGGGGTGTTATCCTTGATAATTAATTTAGACGCCATTGTCCAGTGCACTTCAGACCTCCAAGCCGAAATCCCTTGCCGTTTCACATCACGTGCGACATTCTGGGTGTTTTTTTTTTTGTGTTGCTCTCTCTCTCTCTCTCTCTGTCTTTTTTCCATAAATCGCCGGCACACACACACACACACAAAGTAGTCCCAAGCAAGGACCAGTCGAAGCGCCGTTTTATGGGAAAAAAATGAAGCGGCAGTTTTGACAACGCACGTCCTGCAGCCAAGAGGTCATGTGGCCTGCATATGGAACTACAATAGACAGGTACAAGATGCACACGTAGCAGCACGCGTTGGGGAAGCGTCAACGAAAAACGGAATCACCTTTTCGGAAGGGGCCACCAAATCGAGTTTACAGCTTACTCCGGGTGTAACTATAGCTGCCAGCCGGCATCCGAGTAACCAGCGACGACCATAATTAAATGTCAGAAATGATGCTACGTGCCGGGCAAGCGAAATCAGCTGCTGCGAAACTATGTGAGAGGGCACGAAATATTAGAAAAGAATAAAAAATATAAATGCCAAAAGTCATACACGGAGACTTTCGTATGTAAAGTCAAATATATATGCGAAAATGGAGCTTACTCTAACCAATTGTAAGTCATACGATCAAGGTAATCGCCACTCAGAATACAATTTTACATTTGTGTGCTGTGTGTGTGCACAAGTTTGTTCGGCAGACTTCTTTAAAAGTAAGGTATGGCTCAGTTCGTCATGCTGATCGAAGATCATCTTTTAACAAGAAAGAAAGTCGCTCAAGCCCGACTATAACATACTATGTTCCAAGTCTTTTGATCATAACTCGAAAACCGCTCATCCGATCTTCTTCATTCCTTTGGCGGATCGATAAGTTATCCTTATTACTAAATATATCTAGAAGGAACAACCCACCTATCTTTAAAACTGTAGGAGATATGACGTTTTTTCTAAATTGCGGGGGCGGCAGGGGGCGTGGCCAAAATTAAAAATATACTTGATCTGCCTGCAGACATAAGAAGCATATGTCCCATACATGTCAAACCTCTCTCTCTTACCATCTCTGAGATCTGTGCGTTCATACGGACAGACAGACGGACATTGCTATATCGACTCGGCTGTTGATGCTGATCAAGAATATATATACTTTATGGGGTCGGAGATGCTTCCTTCTGGATGGTACATACTTTTGCACAAACTTATAATACTCTATGTACCGTCGGTACAGAGTATAAAAAGATTTATTTTTTGCGTTACAGACATCTAAGCCATTTTATGGGCATAAATAGAGTATCTTGGTGCAAATTTTCTAAGGTTCATTCAGGAAACAAACAAACGAAGTGGTGGAAGATCATCTATCTTGAGTTCTTGCACCAGCTGTATTCCATAAAGGTTTCATACCGAGGTTCTTATGCATAATCTTCCATAATAACACAAGTCCAAAGGCAAGCTGTATTGAAACCTACCGATGCAGCAGTAATATTCTCCACGGTACGCTCTCTCTGCACACGGAATAATGGTTTAAGGTCCAATAAAGTGAAACTGATTCCAAATTATGTGAAAAAAGCTTGAACAGCCTGTTTGCTCTTGTTTTGTTAATAAATTCCAACAATTTTCAAGCTCTGTTCTTTGTAATTCTATTCTTGGTAAAATGGCAAGCCCTACGGAGCATTTTAGGAGTTGCAACCAGTTACAAATCACTCCTGAGGGTAAAAAGTATGTACATATCCAACATCTTAGAGGCGGCAAACCTTACTGAGCATTTTTGGCGTTGCCACATTCTCCGAATCAATCCTGAGAGTTAAAAAATTTTACTCTATAAAACTAAATAGCATAAAAATGATATATTTGAGAGGTGGCAAACCTTACTGAGCATTTTTGGCGTTGCCACATCCTCTGAACTACTCCTGAAAGCTCAAAAAATGTAAACTATACAACTAAATAGCATAAAAATGATACATCTTAGAGGTGGCAATCCTTACTGAGCATTTTTGACTTTGCCATATGATCTAAATCACTGTTAAAAGTTTAAAAAATGTAAACTATTAAACTAAATGGCATAAAAATCATACATGTTAGAGGTGGCCGAACTTACCGAGCATTTTTGGCGTTGCCACATGTTTTGAATCATTTCTGAGGTTCAAAAAAATGTACACTATCAAACTAAATAGCATAAAAATCAAATATTTGAGAGGTGGCTAACCTTACTGAGCATTTTAGGTGCTGCCACATGTTCCGAATCACTCCTGAAAGCTCATAAAAGTACACTATCAAACTAAATCGCATGCAAATCATATGTCTTGGAGGTGGCAAACCTTACTTAGCATTTTTAAAGCTGTCACATGTTCCGAATCACTCCTGAAAGTTTAAAAAATGTACACTATCAAACTAAATAGCAATAAAAACAAATAATTCATATGTAACCTATCAATTTTTTTATTTTAAAAGTAGTCACCCAAGTGACTATAATAAATATAGTTTCATAAACCTAATCAGTGATCGGGAAGTATCATAAAAAATAAAGATCTTTTAATAAACCTTCAATGGATAACCTTGGCTTTTAAGTTCAGAATCCCACCTCATCTCTTCAATACAATTCCCCCTTGAAGTCCCCTTTTCTGTACATGCAATTTGTGCAAACTTTTTATCAACTTTTGCTTGATATCAATTTATAATTTTCTATTATCAACAAAACCCATTTGTAATGACTTAATTTAGTGCAAAAAACTTTTGAAAAAAAGGCAAACTCTTAAAAAAAATTGCTCTAAAAGTAATTTAACATTCGCCAAACATTTTTGAAACTCTCTTGAAAAAGTAGCAGGGAACTATTTAAAGTTTTCTCCTCCCTCCCCCCTCCTCAATATGTATTGTACTTTTTATTGCCATTCTCTATTATTTGTTGCTGCGCTGCTCCGTTGTTGCATATGCGCTTGCATATTATGCCCCCAAGGCATAGGAATACCTCCCCAAAACCAGACAACAACAGCAACAACAACAGCAACGAGCGCTGGTTATGAAAAAGTACTTAACGTGCACAAAACTTATGTGCCAAGAGACGTTTTCTCCATCGTTTCTTTTTTTTTCTTGCTTGCTCGTTGTAAACCCGGGCAAAAGTTACAACGACATGCCAATTTTTCAAAAGAGGACTAGCTAGGGCTAAAGTGTAGTAGTGTTCATGGCTCTTGGCAAGCTTATAAAATATTGCCAATACAAAGAGGAGGACCCCCGTGGGTGGTGGGGGTGGTGAGAGCAAACTTTTAGCAAACGCACAATGCAATTTTCCATAGTAGCAGGAAGTTTGTCTCTTTTACAAGATTTTCCCCAAATTGATTCATTTAAATATGGTTTTATACACCACTCAGAATTCGTTCTACTCGTGTTACCGAGCGATCATCGAAGCGCTGCGTCCCACGAAAGGACACTGCACAAAACCTCACGCTGCCGAATAGAACGATTCAACTCATCAACGCGGGTGTATAAAGCTTTCAGTTAGTGTGAAAGTAAGTGAAGACTGACTACAGAAATGATCCTGTGAAGTATAGTCTTAACCCAACACTCACCAACGAAGGCCTCTCAATGAACCAAACGCCAAGAGCAGTTGGGAATTGTAAGGCCCGCATGGTAACAAAATGAATCATTTTCAGTGTTTGCTGTTTATAATTTACTTAAGGGAATGTGTATTGTGAACAGGGGGTGAAAATCTGTACGCTCTGAGTGTGTGATCATAATTTTATGTATTTTTGGACTTGTTAAAAATAATAATAAAATAAAAAAAAAATGCCACTTGGCAGCGGTGGGATTCGAACCCACGCCTCCGAGGAGACTGGTGCCTTAAACCAGCGCCTTAGACCGCTCGGCCACGCTACCATGCCTGGTTTGTGTGCCAAATGGCTTACAAAAGACAAGCCCATATATTTCCTCTTCTTTACTTGCCTTCCTCTGACCAAAGAACAGTTAACAATTTGTGTTGTGTTCTCTCCTGTTTCTCCGCATTGTTCAGCCTTTGTTTTGGCCAGCAATTAAGCAAAAGGCTTCTTCATTCACCAAACTATTTTGTCAACTCATTCATTCTCATTATTTACCACTTTCCGCCTGGAATGCGCCTTTTGTTCAAACATTCTTAGAGGCATTTCAATTTGTCAATTGTTTGAAATTTAATTTGTTTCGGACATGAATTCCCCTACTGACGCCTCCCACATTCTTCAGATAATATCCCACAATTAACTCCATTAACGCTTTTACCTGGTCGCTTGCTCCTGGGCGAGGTTGTACGTGATTTTTTTGCATTTCCCGTAGAGTTTGTGGCCTGGCCTGGCCAAAATGTAACAATTTTACAATTATTTCCTTTAAAAATTTATATAAATTCACGTGTGTTTGTGTGTGTGTGTGTGTGTGTGCGGTAAATATTTTGCTTGCTTCCCGTTGGCATTTTAATGAAACCGCAACCCAAACCTAACCCTTTTGGCAACCGCAGACTGACTTGGTCTGTTGTTTTGTCTGTCGCCTTCGCCCCGTGCAAAGATTTTTATAGCAATTTTCTAATTTCATTGCGGATATTCCGCAGAGCTGACGTCGCCGGCTTCAGTTTATGGCTGCAAAATTGTTGCTGCGGTTGCATACAGTGGGTCAAGAATGTGAAAGCAAATGGAATTTTATTTTCTAATTTTTGGGAAGTGAAATGGGTTTGTATTTTTTTAAATTATGTATTGCCTAAACTAAAGGAAATCATATATATATATTTTTTTTTTTTTGAAGATAGGATTTTAATCTAAAGCTGTCGCCTCACTTGTCTTATAACCCTAAGTATGCTTCAGTTAAAATTCTCTCAAAAATTCTCTCATAGACCCAATCTTCTATCTCAAAATTGATAGATTTAGAGCTCAGCTTTATTACTATTTGCAGAAACACCCGCTAAATACATAAGACTAGTGTAAGCACATTCAATAAAATGTTAATTTTTAAAAAAGAATTACCCGTTGGGAGATTTTTCTATATATAACGATGACCGATTCATTTATTTTATTGACCAGACTAGACAAAATATAAAATCCCTAAAGTTTACGATATTTTAGAAGCGTCGGACCTGACACCATCACATATGCACATCTTTCAAACATATTTTTCTATAAAGAAGTAGTTTCAAGGCTCGAAAAGTGGAATTTGCTTTTAATAAGGGATGAAACTCCTCGAATAATGATTCTTTGAAGCACAATCCAGAGAAGGTATTATGTATATGTGATTTTGAGCCTTTCAAGCACTTGGAAATATAATGTAGTGAGAATTATATAAAGATTTTTAAAGCTCTATCGTAATAAAAACAATTTGAAGTGGCTTTTGTATTGGTAATATTAAGTATAATAACTGGCATTCTCTTGGGAACCACATTCTCTGACTGGGTTCTTACAGGTAGATTCAAGTGTGTATACCGATTGAAAAGTTGTCTTGACAACAGCAGTTCAGAACAAAAGTTGAAGATTTTGGGAAGTATTTGCTTATCTGTGCCATGTATTCTTAGAGGAAAGGCCCTAAATAACTATTTCCCATTGGTTTTGATTGGTATAAGATGTTGCTAAGCGTGTTTTTGAACAAGGAGCGCTTGCTGAATAAGTCTTTAGAGATTTTAATGATCTGATAAAGTAACTATCACCAATCAAAATTAACCAAAATGTTTTTAATGGACCGCATTTATTTAAAATTTAAAAGAATTCAGCTTTAATTTCCGCCTCCACACGATTTTTTTTGTTTTAAAACCGGGTTTGCTCTAAATTTGGTCTCTAAATTACCATATTTTTGCGGAAGTGGAACTGAAAGCCATGCTGTATATTTTCTTTAAGGAAATTTGAAGCTTAAGTACAAAATTTTTAATCCCATTACAACTGTCAAAACATTTATTTTGGTAGCATAAAAATCGATAAATTGGTGAGTATAACATCAAGATATATTCCCTATTAAGTAAACTCGCTGTAAGATCCTTAAGGAATCATAAAAAAGCATGAACAAAGCTTAGAAGCTCAAAGAAAGTATCTTTCGGTGGCAAAAGTAGTTTAAAAACTCGATTTATTGTTTCAAATGTCAAATCACATTCTTGACCCACTGTACGACGGCATGTAAAAGGAAGCGGCGTTCTCGTTTATCCCGCTGTCACGCATAAATTCGCATTTCCATTTGAATTTTAAACGCATTTCTAAACAGCAAGCAGTCCTAAGCAGAAATGCAGAAAATAATAAACATTTTAAATGCAGAAATTGATTTCGCTTGATTGACATTTTTTGTTTTTCAATCCAAAATGAGCGCATTTATATGCGTCGTCGCGCTGCATGAAAAGAAAAAGGGAGAAATAAAGGCAAGGTGTTGTTAAAGTTGAACAAATCTGGTGCCTGGCTGGTGGGCCGCAAACGGCCTTGTCTCTTGTAAGCCATTTGGCACACGGACCAGGCATGGTAGCGTGGCCGAGCGGTCTAAGGCGCTGGTTTAAGGCACCAGTCTCCTCGGAGGCGTGGGTTCGAATCCCACCGCTGCCAAGTGGCATTTTTTTTTTATTTTATTATTATTTTTAACAAGTCCAAAAATACATAAAATTATGATCACACACTCAGAGCGTACAGATTTTCACCCCCTGTTCACAATACACATTCCCTTAAGTAAATTATAAACAGCAAACACTGAAAATGATTCATTTTGTTACCATGCGGGCCTTACAATTCCCAACTGCTCTTGGCGTTTGGTTCATTGAGAGGCCTTCGTTGGTGAGTGTTTGGTTAAGACTATACTTCACAGGATCATTTCTGTAGTCAGTCTTCACTTACTTTCACACTAACTGAAAGCTTTATACACCCGCGTTGATGAGTTGAATCGTTCTATTCGGCAGCGTGAGGTTTTGTGCAGTGTCCTTTCGTGGGACGCAGCGCTTCGATGATCGCTCGGTAACACGAGTAGAACGAATTCTGAGTGGTGTATAAAACCATATTTAAATGAATCAATTTTGGGGGGGAAGTAGAAGAGGTGCTACTTTTTGGTGCCCCTTCCTAAGTGTTATTTTGTTGTAGAGCAATTAAAACTGCGCTCAAGTGGGGAGGCAAAGCTTTTGCCGTTTGACGCTTGTTTTGTAGCCAGTTTGAAGTGTTTTTTGTTGCACGTTGACATGGCTCGGCCCAACCCAACCCCCCCTCCACCCGCATTAGGGCAGAGATTTTACATTTTTGTTTCAAGTGCGATTCGTGCTCAAGACTCGGGGGGTGATAAAAGTGACAATTTTTAATGAAACTTGTGCTAATTGGGGACGACGACGGCTTATCTAATTATTTGAAGCTGTTAGATTTATTTTTCTGACCTTCCTTTATCAGCTGACACGTACTCGAAATTTATTTAAGCAAATACTCACACACATTTGAATTGCGGTTGCCACCTCTCGGCGGGGCAAACACAGAAAAATATATATGTAGATACAGATATAGCTAGCTAGGTATATTGACATCATCATTATCATCTTCAATGCTGGCGGGGGGGGCCAATCGATGCTCTGGATGCTGTAATTGATGTCTTTGCGACATGCTTCCCAAAGTGTTTACGCTACGAGAATTACCCCCAAAAGAGTGTGCGAGAGCATGTGTGTGTGTGGGAGGGCACGCCCACCGCCCAGTTGACAGGCTGCCAGTTTACGTGCACTTAATGAAATGTGCCCCAAAATGGAAGCACGTTCCCGGCATCTATTTAATGAGCACGGGCCATGGAGGCACAACATACTTGGAGCGGGGAATTCATGAAATTTTTAAATGTCGCTAGGAAAATTCAATTTAATTTACAAATTTCATGTGCATTATTCAATGGCACTCACTCGTAACGCCCACTAAGCAGCTCAAAGTTAACGCTTCCCGGAAAAACTCCGTTTGTGGCTAAGAGCAACCGCAGCTGTGCGGGTGTGTGTGCGAAACGAAATGCGATTAAATGTGTGGAAAATGCTCAACTTGCCACAAATGGGGTTAAAGGCAACGTCTTGTTTGCACATGTGTCCTTTCTACCTGTGTGTTCCCGTGAAAGTCAGTGTTGGGGGCGGTGCGGGGGGAGCTTGTCCGAAAGGTGCAAAAATGCGTTAAACATAACATGCTAATTCCTAACGCCTGCAGCTTCAATCTTTCACCCGAACCCCTAACTCCTAACCACGAGTGGCCCATAGGTGGTATGTGTGTGTGTAGTTACGAGCGTTAGGTGGGCCATTTTATGTTAAAATTTTATCTCTTTTCCTCTCCATTTTCTTTTATTTTTCTGGTTCGAAAACTTTTGTGGCTACAAACAAAAGCCAGAGGGGCCCTTTTGGGTACCAAAAGGTTGCATTTTCCTTGCACACTTTTCTATGCAATCTGCAGAAGGCTTCAAAGTTTTCACAGAAATTAAATAGAAGTGTGTTCTTCAGAGAAAAGCAGGTAGGCTTAGGTTTTTGGCAGCATGCTTTTCTAACTAAGACTACTTTTCGGACCTTACTTTTCTACGGGAGCTATACTATTTAGATGTCCGAATTCGACCAAACTTAGTTTAATCATGCAAAAGCCTAGCAAATGAACATGTAAGAAACTTGGAGTCGTTTTCATTTAAAACAAAAAAGTTTTTCTTAACAGAACTTCTTTTTCGACCGATCATTTGAACAGCAGCTATATGCTATAGTCATCCGATTTTGACAAAACTTCGTAGATCTGTGTAAAAGCATATTAATTAAATGAATGCCAATTTTAAGAACATTTCCATTGAAAACAAAAAAGTTTTTCCCACTAAGACTACTTTTCAGTCTCTACTTTTCTATGACAGCTATGCTTTATAGTTGTCCGATTTGAACCAAACTAAGTAAAATTATGGAAACGCATAGAAAACTAAGAAATACAAAGTTTGGAGGCGTTTCCATTTAAAACAAATAAGTTATTCTCACAAAACTACATTTCTGACTCCACTTTTCTATGACAGCTATACTATATAGATGTCCGATTTCTACCAAACTTACTGGAATCATGGAAAAGCATGGAAAACTAAGAAATACAAAGTTTGGAGGCGTTTACTTAGAAAACAAAAAAGTTTTTCTCACTAAAACTAGATTTTCGACTCTGCTTTTCTATTATAGCTATACTATATAGATGTCTAATATATACCAAACTTAGTTAAATCATGGGAAAACATAGCAAACTAAGAAGTAAAAAGTTTGGAGGCGTTGCCTTTGAAAAAAAAAATGTTTTCCCACTTAGACTACTTTTCAGACTCTACTTTTCTATGACAGCTATACCATATAGATGTCCGATTTCGACCAAACTTTGTGGAATCATGGGAAAGCAAAGCAAACTAAGAAACATAGACTATGGAGGCTTTATCAGTAAAAACAAAAAAGTTTTTCTCACTAAAACTTGTCTTTCGACCGTTCGTTCCTATGACAGCTATATGCTATAGTCATCCGATTCGGCTGGTTCCGACAAATGTGCAGCATATTTGTATTCAAAGACTTGGTGCAAAGTTTGGTAAAGATAGGTGTGCAAACGGAGGGAGAAGATAGCATAGAAACAGACGAAATTGTATTTCTCAATATTGGAAGTTTAAGACTTAAGTTTACTAGCCTTATACGAAGAGAATTTCAAATAGATTTAGCTATAAATACTTGGTATTCAACACAATACCAGTCTATATTTTCCCACCTCGTGAAAGGTTATTGAAAACTTGGAAAGATTTTGTTCTATTTATGTAAATATTGAGATTACAAACTGAATTATATAGAGATATAGAGATTCAGTCAAAAATGGGTGCATTCCCATTTCCGAAACATCCCTATTGCATCGCTGTCATTAAAAATATATCAAATTCTTTTATCAACAAATGTCTCAGAGATGTATAATTCCTAGAACCAAACCTTTAAGTTTTATAAGTAAAAGAATGGGTCGAAACATCGAGTGTTAATGGGTTTGAACTCCCGCATCTAACCTTGTTTTAGAATTTCAGGGGTCTTTGATCTTCAGATATTGAACTTAATGAGCATGTAGTAGAAAATATCGAACAAAATATCAATATCGATAAAGAAATGTATAACTAAATAAAAGACTCTCCAAACTGAACCGATTCATTTAGTTCCCAGCGATAGCGCAGCCCTGACTTGCTCCAAAGCTTTTCACACAATCATAGAGGGAGCTTTTCTATGAAAAGCGCTCACGCTCTTCTTGACTCTCTTCTCTTCTCCTCACACACATGCCAAAAAGCTAACATTAGTAATCGGTAGTAGTCTTCATCATGGAGAGCCCCAAGAATGGTCTAAAAACCTTTAACTATAGACCGGCTATACGTATTGGAGCTGTGGTATTGGTTGTCCATGCCGTTTGCTGGATCGGCTGGAATGTCACTCAACCCAAGGCAGATAGCAACAGTGCAGTTAACGCTCAACACGAACGTCTACGTGCTGCGATCGAGCAAAAATAATGAATAAGTGTGCATGGAAAGTAAAGACATACAAATGGATATATATGTATGTATGTATGTATGGCTGTGACGTATTAACCCGCTGATAAGAACACAAATCATGTACAAAAAGTTGAAGAGGCATTGTTGTTTGTAAAAAAGCTCATCAATGAATAAATTGTACTCATAAATAAATACTGTTTATATGCTTGCTTGTGGATTTACCCGCGGTGTAATAGAATTTCTAGTAGGCGGTACTTTTTATGACACATTCAGTGTTGACTTTTAAGCTATTTAGTTGCTAGATGTAGCAAAGATAAAGATGGTAAGTTTAATAAGGGATGTAAACCGGCTATGAATCGTAATAAACCGCTCCGAACCGTTATGTTCTGTAAACCGATCCGCGAATGCAAAAGTGCAGAATCAAACCAAAAAACGCAGTTCGTTAAGGTTCAGCTCATTTCATTGTCCAGTTTGCTATTGTACCGAATATTTTAAGCAGGAGTCCAAACCGAACCGAACCGTTTATTTCGATTGAAGACAGAACCACTAACCAAATCGGCGGCATTTTGGAAACGCTGAACCGAATTTAAAACGACTAAAAGAACTGTTAGGCTGGGTTCAGTTCACTGAAGAGCCTTAAGATGAGTCTGAGACTTGTAAATTTGGCAATTTTCGTCTATTCTTTAAAATGGCTTCATTTAAATTTCGATTCTATAATCAACCCCTAAAAGGAACCGAATTGATCCCAAGACTTGTCAAGAGTTGATTCCTTACATCTTCTACAATTATTCACAGACCTCTTTATATAACTTTCATCAGGAATGCATTACTGAGTATCCCATTTGATGTAAGAGACGATATTCTTCATTATCTACGACATTAACCAATTGCAAGTTTATCAGAATACTAAAATACTAGAGCTATTCACATGATTTCAAGGAATTCAGTTTCGAAAATGTGCGTAAAATCATAGATTTACTTTAGAAATCATAATATATTCAAAAAGGGAAACTTGGCCTTATAAAATGTATCAAAATAGAGAAATCTAAGTAGGTATATATATAAAATATATCAAAATTGAGAAATCTAAGCTTACTTCGTCTGTGCCGATGTCTTAATACCCCTCCCAGTGCTCGCTTAAGTTGCAAAAAATCTTTTTGCAATCATTCATATGGGAGCTATATGATATAGTCATCCGATTTGAATAAAAATTTGTAGAATTAGTTGAAAATAAGTGAAACAAATATATACAAAATTTCAGGATGCTACCATAAAAAACAAAAAAGATTTTCTAACTGAGACTGTTTTTCAGACCTATCTTTTGTATGGCAGCTATACCATATAATAGTCCGATTTTCACCAAACTTTACAGAATTATTAAAAAGCATAGAAAACCTATGAATACGAAGTTTGGAGACGTTTCCATTGAAAATAAAAAAGTTTTTCATACTAAAACTAGTTTTCCGAACGATTGTTTCTATGGCAGCTATGAGCTATAGTCATCCGATACGGTTGGTTCTTACATATTAGTAGAGTGCAGCAAAAAGAAGATTCTGTGCAAAATTTCAGCTCAATAGCTTTAAAACTGAGAGACTAGATGGCAAGAGCTTTGGCTTACGAGCCGTGAGCTATGGATCAGCAGTGGCTTTCAGCTCAGAGCCGTGACTGTGGTTCAAGAGCCGAGAGCCGGTTGATGGCTCACGGCTCTCAAAGCAGGGCTCTCAGCTCAGAGACAAGAGCGGAGTGCAGTGACTCAGGCAGTATTAAAACCGTTGATTGGGAATATTTTTACCACTTTTTAAGCCAGCTGGCATCAATCAAGATTTCTCGGAAAAAACTATACCAAACAATATCATTTCCAGTTGTTTTCCAGGTAGAACCAGGGGTAGAACTTTCGAAAATCCTTTGTATAATGAATGAAAAGCGACTTATTTCGCAGTAACAGTTAAGTATACGATAGTTCCGAAAAGAGGAATTGCAAATACTTTCTGTCATATCTTAGAAAACGAAAATTATAAAAGAAATCCAGAGATTCCGTGGAGTTCAAACTAATACAAATGTCATTACTCAGAGCATTAAATTGAGTCAGAGTTTTGACTTGTTTTGCACTGACATTCCTTATCTGTTTTGCTTCCCAAATTGTTAATTGCCCAACAGAATCTCAGCCATGATGTGAACGAACCTCACACTCACCTACTAGACTCAAGACCCAACACGCTCTCATCTCTAGGTAGTACCAACTCTCCCATAATACACCCCAGAAAGCTTATTTTGCCACAAAGCTTTAGCAATTGGACTGAGCTGGGTTTCAGTATTGCGTCTGGTTTGGACACGTCGTGAAGGCCATCAAATCTGAAGATGCCACCGGACCGCTTAAATCTTCTTCCAATTCTGTTGACTTTCGCGCTGATGATAATGAGCTGTTTTTACCTGCAAAACTGGCAGTGTGAGGCATTACCCACCCAGCAGTTCGTTCGACAACTGGAAATGCTCGCTCCGGCTCGCAATGCAAGTCCCACGGAAATGGATTTTGTGCTCCAAAGTGTCTTTGAGTTGCCGCCAAAGTGTAAGGAAGGATTCGAGCCGACCGGGCAATTCCAGAGATGTCGCAAACGGGCTTAAGAAAAACTCAATTGTAGTGCTTGCTTAAAGAAAATACTTAAAATATATATGTATATATATATAATCACTGAGTGAATGAAAAGCCATACAGTTGTATTCTTCTACTTATGATTAGTAATACGAGATGTGAACTAGGCCGGTTTGCGACAACGCCCTAAGAACATTTTCCAGCCTGGCCGGCAGGTGGTTGTAGAACTTCTGTGATGTTGCACTGGCCCAGCTGTGGCCGTACCAAATAGCCAGAGGAGTGTTAGCGATATGAGTAATTGATATAGGAACTTCATTTTGTGTTAGTCCTCCCCAAGTCGGTACACTCTCTCTCTCAACAACGTTTCAATTCAGACTAAAAATGTGGACTAAATGCGTAGCCCTTTTTATATAGACGACAAATACCAAGTGTAAACCCACAAAGATTAACTGAGCAACTTGTTTAACTATGCCTTGGGGAAATAATTAAATGGAAATGTTGTTTGTTATTTATGTATTCCCCTTGTTTTTAGTTAGATGACGCGACATTGTTATTTATTTAATTGCACGTTTATGATGTCAGAAACCGGAAGCTTTGTACTTTCTTCAATTTCCAGTTCTAATGACGCATAGTTTGTGTGTGATGTCGCCAGACATTGACAGACAGCTGATAAGACAAGTAAAGTCTGAGAAAATATAAGTGGAAATTGAAGCTTTTGCACAGCGAACACTTTTTTGCTCATAACTTGACTATCGTTCGTCTGATCTTTACCAATGCTTTGACGGATCGGTAAATAATCCTGATTACTAAATATGTTCAAAAGGAACGAACCAGCTATTATCAAAACTGTGGGAGATATGACGATTTTTCAAAGTGGAGGGGGCGTGGCAAAAATTGAAAATACACTCAATTTTTTTCTCATACAAGTCAAACCTCTATCTCTTAACAATCTCAGTATTTCAGTTGTTCTTGGACTAAGCTATATGAACCTATATACCCTCTGCAAGGGTATCAAAAATTTAGCCGGTTGGAAATTTCAAGTACGAATCCCACAAAAAGCTTGAAACAATCCTAAAATTCGTATATCCAACCGAAACGTCTTGTTTTAAGCTCGAATCCGTGCTTGAATATGGATAAATTCCAACTCCAGATTGAAGTGAGGATGGATTTCCAATGTCAAAGCATAAAAGCGAAAGAAACCCAGAGAGAAGAGTTCCCTCTAACCAAATACCCAATATCCCAGCAAACATATTAACAGATTTTTATTCACATTGGAGTCTTTTTCGAGTCCTCGGTCTGAAAAAAAATTAAACTCATTAAGATCATAAATAATACTTCCCACTCAACATTTGGAAAATCATTTTCGTAAAAGTCAGCTTGCTGAGTCTTTTCCGACTCCTTTTGGATAATCCAAAAGAGATGTCAGTCATGTGCGATTGATTGAGACTCGAAAATGATTCATGAAATGTAAATTGGTTAAATACAACTGAAAAAAGACACGCAAATGATTCGAAAATGATTGGAAACTGTTCAAAAGAACGGGTTAAAAACGACTCTTCAAGATAAGTCGCTGCTAGGGTACCATTTTCTCCCGATACAAGTATCATTTATGATCAGAAAGTGAGCTATTTCAATCAGCTTTCGTTTTCTGATCATAAATGATACTTGTTTTGGGAGAAAATGGTAACCTAGCAGCGACACTTCGTCAAGAGTCATTTTTAACCCGCTTTTCTGATCAGTTTCGGCTCGTATTCGAGTCATTTGCGGGTCTTTATCAATTCGTATTACAATAAATTACATTTGCAGTAGTTGCATGAACCATTTTCGAGTCTTCTTTTAATCCCACAAGATAGTTATTGATTTCAAAATATCAATAAAATGATGGGTGGGAAGAAAACGGTACAGTTGCCGCTACTGTTTTTGAAGAATCGTTTTAAGCCCATTCTTCTGATCAGTTTCCAATCAGTTTCAAGTCCTTTGAGAGTCTTTTTAATAGTGGTATTTTACTAAATCAAATTTTCAGCGTACTTATGAGTCATTTTCGAGTCTCTTTTAATGGCACATGATAGGAATTTCTTCTTAATCATCTAAAGGGGTCGGAAAAGACTCGTCAAGGTGAATTTTGGGAAAATGATCTTCAAAATGTTGGGTGGGTTCTATATATCGAATCTGAAGGGGATGAAAATGACTTAAGTTATATAGAAGATTCGAAAATTAGTAGAATATTGATCATAATTGAAGTGTTCTGGGAATTAATTCGCCATAAAGAAAACTTTGTTGTACATAAGGTTGTAATAGAAAAGTTCGACTGTACTTTTGTCAGAAGAAAATGGTATCCTAAGCGTGACTCTTCTTGGAGGTTCGTTTTTAACCCCATCTTTAGATAAATTTTGACTTGTATTAGAGTCATTTGCGAGTATTTTTTGAAACGTTTTTCAATATATGATATTTGAGTACATGTTTGTACCAGTTTCAGGCTACTCAGAAGACTGCAACACTTTGAAATATGCATTTCCGACCCCATTAACTATATGTCTCTTTCTGCGCAAACTAGTCTCTCAGTTTTGAAGCTATCGAGCAAAGTTATCTATTTACTGAAAGCTTATAATATTTTGAAACCTACTGGATGGGATAACTATATGTATATCTTATGGCTGCCATGGGAACGACCTGTCGGAAAATGGGTCTTAGTGAGAATAAGATTGGAGTTTAATGTCAGCTTTTCAAAACTTATTAACCATTTGGAATAAACCTCATATTTTCCATAGTTTTATGTACCTTCTGCACATATTTCATTATCTGAATTGTTTATTAAATAGTTAAGATGGGAAGTTGAGTAATGAGCAGCAGAATGTTCGCTGCAGCTACAGCATCAAAATTTATACTGTGCATACACTTTCTTCCGAGCATAATAAACTTTGGTACTTGCTTTCTTGTTTATGTTTGAATCCGCCTTCAAGAGCCATCAGTAGTACAGCTAAACTAGTAGATTTGACTTAGATTTCATACTTAAATTAAGATTTTTAGCATGGAAACTATAGTTTTGTGTAAACGAATGATCGAGCGATCGAGGGATCCTCGCTGTAATCCATCATTGAATTGTAATCAATTTATTGAAACCAAACTTTTGCGCATTAACCAATAATTTCATATTTTCAAATATTTATAAGCAACCAACTTCCCTAGGCACTCTTGCGACATCTTCCTGCCATTAGCTCTGTGCCCGCCTTGCAGATGGGAACTGTTTCAAACAGACCACGTTCACCCACCAGATCAGGCCTAGCCTCTTCGGTCTCTGACTTGGGATCTCGAGATCCCTGATGGACAGTTGGTGATAAAAAGTTTTGGGTGCTAAATATATCCTGTATGGCATCGCTGACATCGGGACGAGGCTGAAAGGTACGAGGCTGTTCAGAACTGGCAGAGCCAAAGCTTTGCTCTGGAGCTGAAGCTGGTCGTGGTGGCTGGAAACCTGTTGCGGGACGGGGCTGGAAGGTGGGCGAGGCGCTGGGTTGTTGAAAACCACCGCCGGATTGATAGTTATCTTCTGTGTCCTGTCCTGGACGTGGCTGAAGTGGATTTGAAGAGCTGCCTGGCTGTCCTTGGTTGAAGCTGTCTTGGTTTTGGTCTGGGCGGGGTTGAAAAGTAACGCCGGTTTGCTGGTTTACGTCGGGATTTGAAGGACGTGGCTGAAAGGTAACACCAGAGCCGCTGGGTTGCTGCTGGAAACTACCTCCGCTACCTGATTGCTCTCGGCTGAGACCGCCTTGGCCCTCAACTGGACGTGGCTGAAAGGTGACGGGTGTCTGGAAACTACCTCCGGATTGTTGGTTTACCTCAGGATTTGAAGCGCTACCTGTTGGTCCTCTGTTGACACCGCTCTGGTCTTCAGTTGGGCGTGGCTGAAAGGTCACACCCGAGCCGCTGGGTGTCTGGAAGCCATAGTTTTCCTCAGAGTTTTGTCCTGGTCGTGGCTGTAGGGGATTTGAAGCGCTACCTCGGTTGAAACCACCCGGTCGAGGTTGCAAGCTACCGCCTGATTGGTAGTTATCTTCGGGACTAGCTGAGTTGCCTGGCTGTCCTCTATTGAAACCGCCTTGATCTTGCCCTGGGCGACTGGGAAAAGCTTCACCTGAGCCGCTGGTTTGCTGGAAACCAAATCTGCCTTCACTTGCACCGGGACGATTCTGATGGAAGCCACCCGAGCCTCTACTGGGCTGATAGTTTTCTGTAGAATCTGGCTGATATGCAAATCCATGGCTACCATGCACTGGTCGTGGCTGAAATCCGCCGTGTGTTCTAGGACCAGGTCCATAGCCATACGATCCCTGACCTGGAAACTGCACAGGATAGCCTCCGGCTGGTGGGAAACCTCTGACATGATTCGGTGTGGGGTTAAAGTGGCCACCCGGATAGCCATTCGGTGCATGATACCCATGATGATGACCATGTCCCGGACTGTAAATAAACAATTTCGACTTGAAACCATCCTTTGAAGCTTAGTTTAGGTTAATGACTTACCCAAATGGTGGTCCGCCCCCACCTCCCCTTGGTGTTTCCACATAGAAGCGATTTTCCGGCCAGGCCCTACTGAACTGTGCACCCAGTAGACCTATCAATACCACCGATAACAGCCTCGAAAACATATTCAATGCGAACGTATACCAAAAAAAATTCCTGCTGCTGCTTTGACTATTCAAATGAAACTGTCCACATCTGACGGATTCAATGATTATATAGCCATCAATATAACAAAAAAAAAATATGTGTGCGTGAAGTGATAAGAGTTGAGTCTGAGTTGGGGTATATAAGCTGGGGTATATATATATAAGGGTACATCAAGTGCATCTACTACTGATTCATTTTGGATTACACAATTGAGGAATACGTAAAAAGCTGGGAATTTTTGTGATTTTGTTGTTTTGCTAAAATATTTAAGTGATCAGCTTGTAACTTGTAACATCTACTAATCATCTATTCATTCAACTTTTGTGCTTAGGCCGATTTTCGACAACGATTCGCTCGCAGCTCAAAGCCCTTTTTGCATTTGGGTAAAGTTTCCGTCAGTATGCGATTATCTATGTTGGGTAGCTCTGTGGTTACCACATCCCACACAAGTTCTTCCGTTTCACTGGAATTACTCGGCGGCGATTCGGTGGTTGTACAATTGTATATTATCTTCCAAGCAGCATAAGGCTCCTCCTCGTCCGATTCTTTGGGGAACACAATGCGATCGTCAATACTCAAACGTGATCTGGCCACTATACCACTAAAACTCCAAGCCACTAGAATTACTACAGACAGACACCAATATCTGGCTATTTCCATGGTGGTGAGAGATGAAAACGCGTTTGTCTGCTTCAAGCAAGCTTTTGATACTGCGACACTAGGAACGGATCATTAAGATAAACTGCGGGCACAGCATTGTAAAGCTTTGCTAGAGTCAACAAAAAGCTTAACCAGCTGTTGACCAAAAAAAACGCAAAAATCGAAAAAACAATTATGGAAGTTGGGGCAAGCTCAACTGATTTATACCCTGTATGGGGTAGTTCGGCAGATCTAGGAAGTTATATTGTCAAGTCTATAAACTGTTTTAGAATCAAGAGTTAGGTCCCTCGAGCCGGATGACAAACTTAACAGTCTAAGCACGAATTTCTCATCTTCTAAATAGCTTAGAAGATAAGCTTAGATTTTGGTCTGTAATTTGTAAATTTATGTGACAGATAGCTCTATGTAGAAGTTAAGAAAACGTCTCTAAGGGCCACATAAACCTACAAATAACAGAGCAAAATCTATGTTTAACTGACACATAGCAGCTAGGTAGAAGTTGTGAAATCGGCCCTAAGTCTTTGAGTCAAATGTTCCGCTTGCAGAAATATCTAAATCACTTTTCAAATATCTCAGATTAGATTTTTAATATATTTTTAAGGGGAAAAATAGAGAAAAGTTAACGTGGGCTCAGCAGAAGTTTGTATACCCTTGCAGCGCATGTTTTTCTAAATAAGACTACTTTTGTAACCTTACTTTTCTATGGGAGCTATACTATATAGCTGACCGATTTCTACCAAACTTGGTGTAATCCTGCAAAAGCTCAACAAATGAATATGTAAGCAAATTGGAGTCGTTGGCACTTAAAACCAAAAAGTTTTTCTCTATAGAACTTCTTTTTTGACCCATAATTCGTACTGCAGCTATATGCTATAGTCATCCGATTTTTACCAAACTTTGTAGAATTGCGTAAAAGCATATTAAATAAATACATGTCAATTTTTAGCACATTTCCACTAGAAACAAAAAAGTTTTTCTCACTAAAACTACTTTTCAGACTCAACTTTTCTATGACAGCTATACTTTGCAGATGCCCGATTTGGACTTAACTAAGTAGAATCATGGAAAAGCATAGAAAACTAAGAAACACAAAGTTTGAAGGAGTTTCCTTTGAAAACAAAAAAGTTTTTCTCACTAAGACAACTTTTTTGACTCTACTTTTCCATGAGAGCTATACCATATAGATGCCCGATTTTGACCAAACTTAGTTAAATTATGCAAAAACTAAGAAATACAAAGTATGAAGTGATTTCCATTTAAAACAAAAAAGTTTTACGAACTAAAACTAGTAACTATGACAGTAATATGAGATAGGAGATAGCATAGAAACAGTCGGGCATGGCAAAATCAACTCGTGCTCGTCGTGCTGATCAAGAATATATAATATATACTTTATGTGGTGGGAGATGTTTCCTTTAATCGCTCATCGAATTGATGAGTCATCCGCCGTACAGCTCTGAAACATCCAAAATACACTGCGTGAGGAACATTGCTTTACTCTGTCTTAATGATTTGAAAGTTCTGTTTGATTGTTGATCTATTCATGGTGAATTGGCAAACCTTACTGAGCATTTTTGGCGTTGCCACATGCTACGAATCACGCATAAGATATTCAAAAATTAACACCAAGAAGCCAAATAGCTTAAAAATCATCATATATCATAAAATTTGTAAGTCGAAGTACTAAATAGCTGCTATGTGTCAGATAAACTTAGATTTTGCTTTGTTATTTGTAGGATTATGTGACAGATAGCTCTATGTAGAAGCCAAATAGCATAAAAGTTACCACTTTAATAGTTTTTGAAGTCGAATTTGCTTGTTCTGGTCTAGAAATAAAAACCTTGACTGCTTTCAAACTTATGAACATGCTATCTCAAAATGGCATAAAAGTATGAGCATATAGAACTGATATTTCATCTTCTAGATCAGCACTAGATACAGAGTAAGTTTTGGGATTCAGAAGATAAGAGATCGGCCTTTAGAATGATACAAGTTTCAGAGGCTTGGAACAAGTATGAAAGGTTGGAATTGAATAGAGTATCTTCTAAGAAGTATTCTTTGGTTTAATTTACTTAATTGATTATATGCCATTATATATGATTGTGCTAGTCCCTACAAGGATTCAATAATCTTAATATATCCCTTATTTTTACTCTTAGTATTCCCCGATTTGAGGTTCAAGGAAGCAACTTTGAAAAACAATCAAGTAATTCTTATGTCAACCGATTCTTTGCTCAATTTTTACTTGCAAACCTGGTGGGTTGATCAGATAGATCTGAATTTTGCTGCTTTAGAAAAATGTACCTTCTGCTTCCTTCTGCCTGATATACCCTTGTGACTCGCCCCGTCACCGGTATACAAAAAGTCAAGTCAAGTTTTGTTTATTTTTCTGGCAACAACTTTATTCACATTGTTTGTTTTTTTGTTTTTTTTTTAGGCCTCTTTGCGGCAATGTTCGTTGATTAACTTATATCCCTCCATGCATTTGGGTAGCGTTTCGAGTGTAATACGTGGTCCGATTTCCATAATCTTGGTCTCTGTGGTGGTTTCGATGGCTGGCAATTCGGTAAGATTCCATATTCTTGTCACATTTTCTACGACTGGTCGAAAAACAATCATCTTTTCTTCGCTCAATTTGCTGGTTTGATTCTTTGTAGAATTTGTAGATTTCTCCTCCAGAGTTATTTTAGTCTCAGGTTTGTCTTTCACATTGATTTTAGTCACATTCTCGATCGGCTCTAAGCTCAATCTGAGTGCAGTCTTGGGTAATTCAGTTGCATTCAGTTTATCTCCATCCGGAAACACGATGCGATCATCAAGCATTCGTCGTGTTTCGCCTGAGTAAACCAGAAAGATGAGCAACAACACAAACGGATCAGTTAAGGGAAACCTTAATTTAATTGCCATTATTTAGTTTCGTTGTGGTTTTTTTTTGGTTTGCAAAAACGCGAAAAAAAACACCAAACAAACACAAACACACACACACGTTCACTCTCGGCAGTTTCGCGTTGAAGACTGAGAACTGAGACCAAGGCAAATCTCAGGCCGGAGAATTCAGAGTCAAGTTGTCCGGACTGAGCGCGGTACTACAATACAATGTTTGTATGTACAGTACAAGTAGTTAGTTGGCAATTGTGTGAACCGGGCGATAAGGTAAGCATGAAATATATAAATATATACAAAAAAAAAGCTTACATAATTAAGTTTTACAATGCAATAACTAAATGGCTAACCGTGTTGATTGATAGGCATGATTGAGCTGCAGCTTAGAACTGCAGTTGTCTGGTAGTTGACGTCAAGAAATGGCATAAATTTAGCAATTTATCTATGGATATATGCAATACAGCTGCTAAAGGAATGCCGGAAAAGTGGATAGGTCAGGTTTTGAATTTGATTATAGGCCACTGAAAAAGTGTCGCGGTAGTAGAACTATAATTACCTCACACAAATTACAAACTGTCATGGGAAACGCTATGGTCGCATTCACCGGGGGAATGATGATAAGTTTTGAAAAACTATCGATTGTTATCCAATTCTATCGATTTTTTTGCAAGCTTTCAACATAAATATAAAAGCACACACTAAAATTGAAGCAGAAACCTTTTAAATATATATTTTTTTTAATTAAAAACATATGGAACATTTCTTTATTATTTTTTCTATTTAAAGAATTACTTTATTTCTGAAATTTTTGTTCCGAAATCTTGGAAGATTTTCGATTTTTAATACTTGACACTTTTTATACCCTTGCAAAGGGTATTATAAATTAGCCCAGAAGATATAGAAATATTCATTTCCGACCCCATAACCCATATATATTCTTGATCAGGGTGACGAGCTGAGTCGATTGAGCTTTGTCCGTCAGTTTGTCTGTTTGTTTCTACACGAACTAGTCTCTCAGTTTTAAAGCTATCGATATGAAATTTTGCACAGATTCTTCTTATTGCTGCACACTACTAATATCTAGGAACCGACTGGATCGGATGACTATATCTCATAGCTCCCATAGGAACAATCGGTTGGAAAACTAGTTTTAGTATGAAAAACTTTTTTCTTTGCAATGGAAACGTCTTCAAACTTTGTAATCGTAGGTTTTCTATGGTTTTTTATAATTCCACAAAGTTTTATTAAAATCGGACAACTATATGGTATGGCTGCCATACAAAAGATAGGTCTGAAAAACAGTCTTAGTTAGAAATCCTTTTTTGTTTTTAATGGTAGCATTCTGCAATTTTGTATTTGATTGTTACACATGCTTTCACACAATTTTACAAATTTTTGGCCAAATCGTATGACTATATCATATAGCTCCCATACAAACGATCGGTCGGAAAATGGGAAAAAGAGTATTAAGAGTAAACAAGAAAAAAAGTCGGTCAAGCCCGACTATAGCATACTCTGTACCAACGAAATTATTCGCTCAGCATAAATATTGATGCTGCAGTAGTAGCTGAAAGCAGCGCTGCTTCTGCGCTGCTGCAGCGAACAGTCTTTTGATCATAACTCGAAAACCGTTCATCCAATCTTCACTATTCCTTTGCCTGATCGATAAGTTATCCTTATTACTAAATATATCTAGAAGGAACAAGCCACCTATCTTTAAATCTGTAGGAGATATGACGTTTTTTCTAAATTGCGGGGGCGGCAGGGGGCGTGGCCAAAATTGAAAATAAACTTGATCTGCCTGCAGACATAAGAAGCATATGTCCCATACATGTCAAACCTCTATCTCTTACCATCTCTGAGATATGTGCGTTCATACGGACATACAGACGGACGGACGGACAGACGGACATGGCTATATCGACTCGGCTGTTGATGCTGATCAAGAATATAAATACTTAATGGGGTCGGAGATGCTTTCTTATGGATGTTACATACTTTTGCACAAACTTATACTCTATGTACCTTTGGTACAGAGTATAAAAAGTAAGAGACAAAGTTAGTTTAGCTTTCTCGTTACATATAGAATCCTTTTGGTATAGTTTAAAAAACCATCTTAAAAAAATCACAAAAATATTTGGGAAAGTTAATTTGAAAGCTAAGAAACAACAGGGATGCGTTAGACTAGATGGATTGAGTGGTTAACACATTTTTCGAACCTGCGGTTCATATTTGGAGCTAACTAGTACCGCGGATTGGGTTCGGTTCAGTGGTTCACTCCTTAATTATTACAAATTTTATGGCGCGATCTTTCTGTTTTCGAAAACAATGATTTCTTATATATATTATATTAAAAATGTAGTAAACACACTTTTTTTAGGAAAAGTATTTTAGTTTTTCTTTATTCCAAGTTTTACTTTGTAAGTGTAAGCGAGCTTAACTTAAAGAAAGTGACAGAATCATGCAATATTTTCACTTTTATGAGTGAAATTGTTCCTTAAATCCTTAGTTATCTGGTAAACTTATGTAATTTCAACTTGAAGTGCCAACAATTACTTGAAAAGCGACTCGAACAAGTCCCTTATGCTCAAAGATTAGGTATGCGGGATCAGCTGTAGCACTGTTCAGTGCGCTTTGTGGGCCATAAATGAAACGCTTTCACTTGCAAAATACTTTAAAAACTACCTTAAGCTGCAATAAGTAGCAGATCTTGTCACACACCGTCTCTCTGAGTCCCACGACAACTCACCAGGCAGTTTGTAGCCCACCGCCGCACCTCATCAAAGAGGACATGGCCAAAAGTAGCAATATGTAGCAGATCTTGCCATGATCTTCTAAAACAACGTCTAGGTAAGTCGATTTGCTAAATTGTTGCAAATAATTTAAGAATTTCGAAAGGCTTGCAGGCAGATCAGGTTTAATTTCAATTTGTGACAAGACTCTTCTTCAGCCCCCTTTATTTGGAATAAGCGTCATTTTTTCCAAAGTTTTAAAGATAGATGGTTCCATGAAACTACCTCACGCTACCTCACGCTTCAAGAGTACGCAAAACACTGAACGTTTTAAGTACTTTGTTGAGGATTCATTGAATCAGAATGTGATTGTATGATGAATGCTCCACAGCTTCTATGCATATTTAGCTATCAGCATTATTTAATGCTACGCCGATAAACTGCACTTCACACAACCTATAGAGTGTATGAAAGTCGGCCTTGCTCGACTTTCTTACTCATTTTTTTTTGCTTAATTTAGTTTATGATTTGTAAAGTCGTATAATTCAAACTTAAACGTGAAGGGGCTTGTAACCAAATATAATAAATTGTGTATTTTTTAGTCTAAAACATCAGCTCAAGTTAGGTTGTAGACGATAATAAATATTCCAACGTAATAGCTAATACTTGGAAGTTAATTTTATAGTTTTTTTTTGTAAATATGTATAATGTTTAGGTGAGACTTAAATTATATTTTAAATTTTTGGCTTTTATTGCCTTGACATTTCAAAGCTTTGTGTCATTCTGTACAAAGTGCTCAGTGAGCTCAGTGCATTCTTAAAAGATGAGACTATGTCTTATGCTGGAAAGCGGTTTTACATTATTTGCTAAAAGTATGAGAGGATACGGAAAACTTTTCGGCAGGTTGAAGTCCAAGTTCATGCAGGTCTTTACGCTCGAAAATCTGGTCCCACACCCTTCACATCATCGACAAATACGTCTAGTGTTACTTCAAGTGAACCCACTTATGGAATTTAATTGAAAATCTGGAAGCAACCCATAAAATACAAATCAATACATCGATAAGGTGACCTTACCTTACAAAAAACAACCAAAAGTATGAACTTTTCGAACTATATAATAAAAAGAGTATGTGAAAAGAGAGAAAAAGCAATGTAAAGTGTAAAAAAGTTGAACTTGTTGAAAAAAAAAGAATGTATGAGACACAAAAATGACAAAATTACTGTTAAAATAAACTTACAAAGGAACTGCATAAACAAAAATACCAAAAGTGGCCACTCTTTAACCTGCCTATCGATCGGCAAAATGCGATACGTCTTCAAAAATACTCTTTTTCCCCATTTTCCGACCGATCGTTCGTATGGGAGCTATATGATAGAGTCATCCGATTTGGCCAAAAATTTGTAAAATTATGTCAAAACATGTGTAACAAACAAATACAATATTTCGGGATGCTACCATTAAAAACAAAAAAGTTTTTCTCACTAATACTGTTTTTCAGACCTATCTTTTGTATGGCAGCTATACCATATAGTTGTCCGATTTTAATAAAACTTGGTAGAATTATAAAAAAACCATAGAAATCATATGAATGCAAAGTTTGAAGACGTTTCCATTGAAAAGAAAAAAGTTTTTCATACTAAAACTAGTTTTCCGACCGTTTCTACCTATGGGAGCTATGAGATATAGTCATCCAATCCGGTCGGTTCCGACATATAAGTAGTGTGCAGCAAAAAGAAGACTCTGTGCAAAATTTTAGATCGATAGCTTTAAAACTGAGAGACTCGTTTGTGTAGAAACAGACAGTTGGAAGGACTCAATCAATCAAGAATATATATGGTTTATGGGGTCGGAAATGAATATATCTATGCGTTGCAAGCTTCTTTGCAAGGGTATAAAGATACTTATAAAGGAACTGCATTAACCAAAATACCAAAAGTGGCCATTTTTTTTATTTGACCCAGTGTGACAAGATTTGAGAAGCCTTATCCTTATCGGCCAAGGGCGATACCTTTTCAATAAACCAAAATCCATCGATAACCATGCCGATAAATACCAATCTGGTATAATTGTGGTTTTTACTAGAGACCTTTTGCTGCAACTGTGTGACTTTAGTGAGTTTTTCGTTAGGCAGTTCCTTTGTAAAAGTGTATACCAAGCTTATGGAAGGAATTAATGGCCATGTTCAGCAGAAGGATTGAACGCTGAGCAGGTATCAGTATAAAAGTGATACATCGAAGAGTTTTTGCTGAACGAAGTTGAAAAGACAGCAGAAATTACGTTAAAAAAGTAAAACTTAAGTTTTGATATCTTTTTTATAGCCAATTCTTTTAATTTATCGCCCATTAAATAGCAAATTTTTTTATTAAGTGCACAAAATCAACCCAGATATGCATTTCCAATGACCTATCGATATGGTAGCAATATCACTTGAAAGAAACGAACTATTTCCTCTATATGTCCGTTTCACTGGAGTTTCACAAAGTGATCATTGAAAATCTGAAACTGATCAGGCTTGCCCCCTGCGTCTGCTGAACACGACCAACATTTTCGAACTCTGCCCTTTACATACCTCAGCCTAAGTAAGCAACCCCCTCCCACATCCCCATACCCAAAACGACATTTACTTTCACTTTGCGTAAGTATTTCCAGCTTAACCGCCGGAATGATTAGATGATGGAATTTATAGGCATCACATTCTCTTGGCCACTTAACCTCATTCTCTGTTGGCGCTTTTATGAAGTAACCTGAGTCTGAGTTGCTAATAAATGTCAGCAATTTGGGCTAATAATTTTGACAATTCTATTGTCAACCACCAAAGGAGCGAACCAACCAACGAACCACCCCACCGCATCAGCTTTGGCATAATTTTCGCGAGGGAAACAAAAAATGTTTGGAAACATAAAAATGTCATTTTAAGTGGCATCATTTTTAAAAAGACGTGGGGAGTCTGGGTTAAATACTGGAAACCTTTTTGCGAGCAGCATAATAAAAGTACATTAAAATAATGCCTCTTTAGGTCACAGCGCAGCTGATGATGCAGGAAGGCCTCGAACCGCCTCGTATTGTCATTTATTTACGAGGAATTGCAGACAAGAAAAAAAAGAAGGAAACACCTCTTTAATTGAAATGGCGCTTTCCACTCCACTCCCCCTAAGGAACCAGCAGCAGCAGCAGCAGCAGTGCCTGTTAATCAGTGCCAACTTTTGGAAAAGTAATCAGCAAATATTTGCATTTTTCCTGATTTACGCAAAACATATTTTCCCTGTCTGTTGTTGTGGTTTTCTCGGGCGTTTTCTTCATTTTCATAATAGCAAAAGATTTTCCCATTGATTGTCCGCCATTGTCTGGAGCTCTGAGTAAGCAAATATTGGCAGGCAGGCAGGCAAAAAGTCAAATAGTAGACAAGGCAGACACAATACAAGTATTCTCTTATCTTTCTCATAATCACATCAGCCTTCAAAGTGAAGAGTGACTCTTTATAAGGTGAAAACTGCTTTCAAATGTTGTGTCCAACAGTTGAATGCAAAGTTATAATTAACAATGAAAGAAATGAATGGAATTCAGTTGAAGTTCAATTGTCGTTGGCAACACTCGGTATGGCTTTCTGGTGGCTCATCATCCTACTGCTGATCTGCATTAACTATCCGGAATTGCGGGCATTTGACAGCGAAATTGTGGAGGCTGAGAATGGAAATTCAAATGAAACTATGATAAATGATGTGATTATGATGGACTTACCCAAATGGAGTGGCAATAGTTCCTTGTTGGTGAAGCCTTACAACATATTGGAAGTTAATTGTCCACCGGGCTATGTGCTGGCCCATAAGCATTGCCATAAGAGAGTAAAGTGAAGATTTTTATAATAAATGTGTGTTTTGTGGAAATTGAATGGGTTCTATGAATGGGAAAGGAAAGGTATTTCCTTAATCCAAAAGATTTGAACGAAAGATTTTCGGTGGAAGTTATAAGGCGACTAATATGTTTGGAACTGAGGCTGGAAAGATTTCTTTAGAGCTGATATACAGCTTTTTCGTTTCAGGTTCGGCTTGGACTACCAAACAAAAAAACCATACCAGAATGACTCCTCTGTACCTTTCTACAACGTTTACAAGACCAGCAGAAGAAACTTAATCACTTTTTAAGTGAAGCCTTTTTAACTACCTCCGAGAGCATACCACAGAATTTGTTGAGTTGACCGCATACATAATTTTCCACCGCAACCGCAATACTCTCCTTCGCCTCCAGCTCCTCCAGCTCCTCCCACCGCCTTCACTCTCGGGATGTGCAGCCATTGTGCGCCATTAGTTAGAAGTCCATTAACGAAAAATGCATACACAGCCGCTAGACACATGTCAATGGACGCTTCAGGAACGTGTGTGTGTGTGGTACGTGAAGGAGACACATCATTTACAGGTAGCAGCTGCATTGATGTCCAGCAGACGCCTCCTCCCACTCTGTCATCTCTGTTGGCGTATTAATTCCTGACGTTGCCACATAAAATATGGCTACACTTAGGCTGGGACACAAAACTCCTAGCGCTTCGCTGAATGAGTTAATTAAGCGCCTCACGGCCAAAAGCATAATTTAAAGTCATTTATCAGTGATGTTGTTGGTCGGCGGCAAAATGTAAATTGGCTTAGAGCTCCCATACCAAAGGCTGGCCAAAACATGGACAGCTCCATTATTACGTGCAGTGTATGTTGCACAGAGAGAGGGGGGTAACTGACGCTGGCCCCAAAGGATAGACAGCCGGACACTTGTCGCAGACACTCCGCACCGGTGGATGTCTTTTGGACTTGCCAGTAAGTTGGTTTTGGGGGAAAAACGGGGCAGCACAGGCTGCCTTACATACTCCCAAATGGTGCTTGAATCTAGAAGGAGCCAAGGTTCGTTAAAAATCCACCATCATAGTGCACGACTTACCTTGTAGTGCCGAATCTACATCATCCTAGTATCAATCGTCGATCAGATATAACCCTCCAAGTCCAGGTATCGAAGCATCACAAGGACCAAATCAGATCACAAACGCTGTGTACTGGAGGCACTTAAACCAAATGTCACGATGGACAAATAGCTAGCGTGACCATTAGTTACTTTGTTTTATCTATTTATTTGTGTAACTAAGTGTACAAATCCGTAGGACAAGCGCAAACTTGAGCACAGCGTCAGTATGGTAAAAAGCATTATCGATGGCTAGGTATCGATAAGCAACAAATTTGCGAAGCTATCGAAATCACTATTAAGATCACAACTTGGCGGCAAAACTAAGTAATTTGAAAAATGGTTGGCGGGAAAATGGAAAATGCACTTGCAGGACGCGCAAGATTAAATTTGTCAACTGGGTAGCACTCCGAGATTTCCCCATGAATAGATACATCCATATACCAGTATGTTACATTTTTTCCTATATTTTAAAGATAAATCCTAGTTCCAAATATTTTTACTTATCAGCTTTTCTTTGGTTTATAATGAATGAAATGAAATAAATAATATAGAAAGTGATTTCGTTATCACGATCGCTTGTCCATCTCTAGCCTGTGGCAAGCCACTGCAGTTATCGATAAGTACCAATATGCAAGCTTGATTATAACGGCGCTTGCATCATTTCTTTTTACTTACTTTCGTTGTGCTTGTTGATATTGTGTTATTACATTTATTCATAATTAAGCATTAATTAAGAACCTAAAAAGAGTGGCACTCACAGAAATTTCGCTGGCTTCTTGGAGTTTGAGTTGGGAAGTTGGAATCTAATCCAAGAAGATGGCTAGTGATGTAAATGACGCTGCCGGATTTGGTGTGGCTGTTGAATGTCAACGTCCGCCAAAGAAGGGAGCAAACACCCCATGATCGAGATTAAAATGTAACCAGACATGGCCTGAACATAAGATCTCATATATGTGTGATACCTGGGTATGTAGCCTTGGATCATGAAATGGAGAAACTGTGGATAAATTCATTGTCATTTATCAGAGATGTTGGTCAGCGGCAAAATGCAAAATTGGCTCCCATACCAAAGCCCAGCTAAAACAAGGACAGCTCCATTATTACGTGCAGTGTTTATTACAGAAAGAGAGCGGGCTACTGTCGCTGGCCCAAAGGATTGTCCAGCCAGGGATAGACAGCCGGACACTTGTCGCAGACACTCATGTAGCGATCCTCACCAGTGGATATCTTTTGGACATGGCACTGAACCGCTTGGCAGCTGGTTTTGGGTAAAACGGGACAGCTCTTGAAGGGCTTACCCAGCACAGGCTTCCTTACATACTCCAGCATGCGTGAAATACTGGTCAGGTAAACATCCGGATAGGTGTTTAAATGGTGCATGAATCTAGAAAGAGCCAAGATTCGTCAGAAACCCACAATCATCATAATGTTGCTTACTTCTTGAAAGCGGCAAAGTGATGACGTCCCCTTGAGAACCAAGCTGCATGCAGATACATGCCAAACGGAGCACGACTTCCCTCATAGTGCCGATTGAAATTCTCCAACATCCACTCAAACAAGGCATCCACTTCATCCGCAGGCGGATACACACAAGCATCAATCATTGAACAGCTATAACCCTCCAAGTCTGTCCAAGTAACCATGGGATTGACCCAAACACCGGGTATCGAAGCATCTGGACAGGAACCAATCTGACAATCCTGCACTGACATATAATCCAAGGTATAAGGCCACATGGCTGGATCCTTGAACTTTTGGGTAGGCCAAGAGCTATCATAGCTCAAACCCAATCGCTTGGCCGCCTCGAAAGTGTTGTTGCCCGAGATTTGCAAGAAGGGCAAACGCATACCCTGAACACTCTTCACATCCACCTTAGCAAAGGTTTCGAGCATCTGCAGTTGTGCTCCAAACTCACGCTCAATAGTGTCCACATCCGCTGTACGCCAATAGTCCGTACCATCTCCATGGGTGACCGAATGCAGAGCGATTTCATGTCCCGCATTGTACAAAGTATTCACACGTACATAGTCCGTGTATTCATGGGACAAAAAGAAGGTGCCAACGGCTGGGCAGCCATCGGGATTGGTCAGCTGATTGAAGAGCACCTCGTATTGGGCATAGTTGACGGCGTTGATGGCATCGTCGAAAGTGATGGTGACAAACTAAGAAGGTAAATATATCTTTAATCAACTGTTTCCCCATTCGGGATTGCCTTTAGTGCGGATATCATGGATTATAGTTGTATATTTAGATGTATTAACTCCGAGCAGACCTTTAAACAGCTATACAGTCTACCTGTTCCCATTAGCACCCTGACCCACTCAAGTACCATCACTTTGAGCAAGTTTTCCTCGTGCTTTTACCTGTGGAATCTCCTTTTCGCTGCCCAGGAACTTGGGACGCGGCAGAGTTGCATCCGAGCAGCGACATTCCGGCAGTTTACACTTGCTGGCCTTGCATGATTCGGCCTTTGGTAACTCTTCTGCTATCTTCTGCTTGTTCTTGATCTTTTTGGTCTTGGTCTTTCCCTCGCTGACCAATATGCAGGCCAAAATGAGGCCAGCTAAAAGCAATTTAGAGTATTTCATGCTGCTCCCAACAATCAATTCGACTCAAAGGCAAATTGCTCCAGGTTTTATAACCTTTGCCAGGGTAGTAGAGCTCTATCTTATCAATAGATTTTGCCAAAAAAAAAACCCATGTTTGACTTGGTTTGGCCATTAATTTGGGCACGTCTATGTGTGTTCTAATAGGTGGTAGGTGGAGGGAAACACTGATAATTTCGGGAACAAACTTTCAATTATGTAAGCCCTAGAAGAAGAAAAAGTTGCCTCATTAGCATAACCCAAGAACAGTGGCTTTTCCCACTTAAGTGGAAAACTTTTCCACACTTTCCGAGATCACAATCATCGAAAGGGAACAACTGCAGTACCAAATTATGACTTGAAATCGTAAACAAGTGCTTCAGAAAAGTTTCGACGACGACAGGAACTCTTAAAACAATGCTGAAAGTCTCAACCCCGCAACGGCGCACCCCCACTCCAGGCCTCCCTTTGAACCTTTGAGCGGCCAATCACAATTGTGGAAATCCTTATACACGTCAAGCAGGAAGATTGAAAAATCTTTAAGCTTTCTGCTGCAACATGGGCACAAGCGGTGCAACGATGCGATTTTCTCGGCAAGCTTCAGCCGACTGACACCCGGGGTAAACGCCTCCCATTTGATTTGGTCACGTTCCGGGGCGTTCCCAGTTACCCCGGGTAGGTGGCCAACCAACAGCGAGTACATGTCGCTTCGGCTGTAGGCGGCAAGGCGGAAGGCATCGGCTCCGCTCCGCACCGTTCGGCTGGTTGTAGGGGGCCAGGCATGTTGCAACATGTTTGAGTGAGTTTGAAGCTGGTCGGGCTATGCTGCTCCCTGCCGCGTATTACATCATGTCCTGCTGTCAAATAGTGAGTGTGTCGCAGAGGTTTATTGAAATTTGATTGACAAGCTGAAGCCCGAAGGAAGATGAATCTGAAATGGAATCAAAGGAGAACGGGAAGCGAAGGGAAGGGAAGGATATATATGTTTATGCAAAAATTACCCACTAAGTAGTTTGCGTGAGGCGTCAAAGCGTAAAATCAAAGGCCGAACTGCTCACGTGGCGCCTTGCAATATGCAAATTGAGTCTCATATGCCATAGCCTTAGATTTCCCCAGGCGACAAATTCTCACGCACGTCTAGGCACTACCCAACAAAACTATGGCCAGGCACGGAGGGTGGGCCAGAGACTTCTGTCTTGCTGGTGGTGGTGGTGGGTTTTGCCAATTTTCGCGATAATCACACGACTAATTTGCATAGCGCCAATCTGTTGTAATCAAATTAGGCAACAGAAAAACAAACCAAATTAAGTAACAGTAGAGAGGCAGGTTGTCAGTTAACCGCCAGACTGTTCAGACTGCTTGAAATATGAGGGAAAATATGATAAATTTAACTGATTTTTTAAAGCAATAGTCAACCAATTACTGCTTCTGGCAGGTGTTCACATATGTATGGCAGTAAATGACACCCTAAGGCTTACGTTTAACACTCTATTTGTGCTGGAGTTCTTTAAAAATCAATGATTTTGAGCTTTCCTCAAGCTTCTGTGTCACAAACTCATATGCAAACTCAAATAGGCAACCATTACTGCTTCTGACAGGTGTTCACACATGTATGGCAGTAAATGACACCCTGAGGCTCAATTTGAACACCATATTTGTGCTGGAGTTCTTTAAAAATCGATGATTTTGAGCTTTCCTTAGGCTTCTGTGTCACAAACTCATATGAAAACTCAAATGAGCTACTAGACTGACTGATTTTCAACCCAAAGACTTAAGATAGACCTTTGTTCAGGTGTTTAGGCGCAAGAAGAAGAAGAAATTTTGATCACGAAGTGGGTGAAAATGCCAGGAAAAGTCTGTACTAGGTAAACTTTTCAAAAATTAATGCTTAAGTCTTGAAATAGGTTCAATGGACTTGAATCCTAGAGATTTCCGCTTGACCCGAAGTTTAATAAGTAAATAAGAATACGTAGAGTATGATACAAGATCTGTTTAACTATGATCCTACAACATATAAAGGAAATCCTAATGAATCACTTAAATTAAAGAAATGCCTCAAAGATTTACGGAAGAAGCTAATTCGTAAGCATACCGAAATCTGATAAATCAATCTAAAACCACGACTATAGTTTTGAGTCCAAGACGAAACGGTGCCCGATGTGCACAAAGCAGCAAAAATTGTTGCGATTGTTCGTATGGGAGCTATTTGATATAGTCATCCGATTTGGCCAAAAATTTGTAAAATCATGTAAAAGCATGTGAAACAAAGAAATACAAAATTGCAGAATGCTACCATTAAAAACAAAAAAGTTTTTCCAACTAAGACTGTTTTTCAGAGCGATCTTTTGTATGGCAGCTATACCATATAGTTGTCCCATTATAATAAAACTTGGTAGAATAATAAAAAAACATAGAAAACCTACGATTACAAAGTTTGGAGACGTTTCCATTGAAAAGAAAAAAGTTTTTCATACCTAAACAAGTTTTCCGCCGGATTGTTCCTATGGTAGCTATCATATATAGTCATCCGATCCGGTCGGTTCCTAGATATTAGTAGTGTGCAGCAAAAAGAAGACTCTGTGCAAAATTTCAGCTCGATAGCTTTAAAACTGAGAGATAAGTTCGTGTAAAAACAGACAGACAAACGGACGGACAAAGCTCAATCACCTTAACGAGTATATATATAGTTTAAGGGGTCGGAAATGAATATTTCTATGCGTTGCAAACATCTGGGCAAAATTATAATACCCTTTGCAAGGGTATAAAAATCTCCATTGGATGATTTCCCGTATATATTTGGACTGGATATGTCTTAAATATCTATTTAATCATTCAATGGAACTGATGGATGATTTTCAGCTCTGTTGCATGATTAAAAGCAACTTAGGGACATATCCAGTCCAAATTTTTGCTGTATACAAGGTAGCGCTGCACCCAAAGTGCATAATTATTGAACCCCAGGGCTGAAAACACATCGAATATAGCAAAAAATAGCGGTTATAAACCGGGAAATCATGTCGTTTCCAGTTTGATTAAGGTCTCGATACATATTGTAACCCCTGATCCAGGGTAACTACCACTTCTAGATGGTCTGCTCCTCTCTCCCCGTTTTCATTGGACTTGGAAACTTGGGCGACAATTACCTGGCGAGTTAATTACTTCATCCGTTGCTGCTGCGGAAGGTTTGAACTAATCCAGTGAGCAGCTGCATTACAAATAATTAAAAAGTAGCCAACGACAAGCCCTCAGAGGGTTAAGGCGGCGGCACCATCCTGGCTGAGCTTAAAGACATTTCGTTTGCTTGGCCTTCAACCGGTTCCCCCAAGTTCCCTTTGCTTTTATATATATATTTTCATTTTTTTTTTTGTTTCTTTGCTGATTTATGCGCTTATCACGCAAGCGTCGCCATTTTTATGGCCCGTCTCAGCGTCTGGCGTCGTTTAGTTGCCGACCATAAATGTCCTGAATGTCCTGAAACGCACACAAATTTGCCATTTTAATGCTGCTTGGGCGTTTTTCAATTTTGCAATACCTGCTTGGTGCTCGCTGCACGGGCTTAGGCTTCGACAGTTTTTCATTACGCACAAATCCTTCGGGCATACATGGCGGGGTCCTGGCTGTCTTGACTTAAAGTCTAAAGTTTGGCGGCTTATCTGGCCACTTCTTTAAGAATGGCATACATGCATATGTGTTTACTGCTCTTGGCAAAGTGACATTATGCAAGTTATGCAGCTATCTAAATTACCCAGAGACATCCGGCATGACAGCCCCAAAAAAAAACGGATAAACAGGAAGAGAAGCCCAAAGCGTACAGCAGCAGCAAGTGCACTTGGGAAAAAGAAGTACAAGAATGTGGTCAGAACGGGGCAGCTCATCATAGTCCACGGACACCACATTTTCTCTCAGTGCAGCCCGTGGCTGTTGCTCCTTAGACGATGTCGCCTCGTCTGTGTAAGTCTGTTGCACTAGTTTCTAAGTTTGCTACATCTTTTTTTCACTATTTTTATTTCATTTGCACTGCGACAGGAAGGAAATGTAAGCACTCTGTACGAGACACAAGATGTGTGTGTGTAGGGAGGAGGGGAAGTGCTTTTGGCACGCGCATAAAAGATAAGTTAATGCATCGCCAGTGTCGCCAATTAATGAGAGTTGTCGCGGCACGTGTTAACATTTGGCCAAGTGTCACGTATTTGGCCAGTAAGCAAACATGTTTGTGCACCAAAAATTCCACTCCAGCTAACGCCTCAGCTCTGTGTTCAGCAGCATTTGCAGTCTAGTGACCACCGGAACGATCATCTGCAATCCCAAATGCTGCTCCAACGTAATGTCAATCTCCTCCCTTAAAGCCTCCTCCAGTTGCGGCGAAATGTTGCGCTTCTCCACCATCTCCACTTTGGGTATGTGTAGGGGATAATTTCGCGGACAGGTGAATATTAGTTGTAAGGCAAACCCAACACTCTCGCCATCTTCATAGTTGAGCGTGGAGAGGGGCACCTTCAATTGTAGCTGCGGACTACGCTTCAAGACCAAATAGGCCAGACCCAGATAATGCATGGCGCGTACTTCGTTCTCCTGCAGATCTGCATAGAATTTGGCCACACGCTCGCAGTCCCAGTCCATGTCCAAAATTTTACAAGAAATTTGGATATTCTGCTTTCAAAATTGATCTGTTTTTTTTTTTACTTGTTTTTTTAGGTCTGCTATACCGAATTTTTTTTTGATGTTTTGAAGGGTACTAGAGTGTTTGCTAGATCAGAGTGATACGCTGTCTATATAGCTGGCTGATATAAGCTCCATCGTTAAGGAATTAGTTATTAAGAGTCTTAACTCAGAAATATGGCTGTAGGAAAGAGTTATTAAGAGTCTTAACTCAGAAATATGGTTCTCCAGTATCTATCAACAGCAAGGAACAGTTTGAACTTCAAGGAAGTTCTGAGTTCTGAGTTTCTACGCACAATATTAAAGATAGAACCATTCGATTTTTAATCATATTTGTAAACATGTCCGTAAAGGCACAATGTTGGGATACTTCTTCAATCTCCAACATAATCCTAAGTGAAATGCTAATATTATCTAGTCAAATATGTTCTCTGGGAATTCTATTTCCATATTTTTATACCCTAGTAAAGGGTATTATAATTTTGCCACAGAAGTTTGCCTCATTAACTACATATATTATATATTCTTGATCAAGGTGACAAGCTGAGTCGATTGAGCTTTGTCCGTCCGTCTGTCTGTCTGTTTCTACGCGAACTAGTCTCTCAGTTTTAAGCTTATTTTGCACAGAGTCTTCTTTTTGCTGCACACTACTAATATGTAGGAACCAACCGGATCGGATGACTATATCCCATACCTCCCATAGGAACAATCGGTTGGAAAACTAGTTTTAGTATGAAAAACTTTTTTCATTTCAATAGAAACGTCTCCAAACTTTGTAATCGAAGGTTTTCTATGGTTTTTTTTATAATTCTACCAAGTTTTATTAAGATCGTACAACCATATAGTATAGCTGCCATACAAAAGATAGGTCTGAAAAACAGTCTTAGTAAGAAAAACTTTATTGTTTTTAATGGTAGCATTCTGCAATTTTGTATTAGATTGTTTTATATGCTTTCATATAATTTTACAAATTTTTGGCCAAATCGGATGACTATATCATATAGCTCCCATACGAACGATCGGTCGGAAAATGGAAAAAAAGGGTATTTTTGGAAAAATATTTAAGCGTGCACTTGCTAGGGTACAAAAACTTCGGCACAGACGAAGTTAGCTTAGCTTTCTTGTTTTTTCTTTAGTTCGACCGCACATTTCGGTGCCATGATCGTCCCTAATTCAGCCGAATCTCAACCCTTGAAACTTGTACTTAAGAATAGCGTCCCGTATTTTGCTTACATCTCTGTAGAAAGTTATTTTTCAGAACTTTTTAAGGTACAGCAGTCTCATATTTCGCCGAGTAAAAAGGCTTGAAACGTTTCTTAAGTATAAAGTGTCGTTTCGTCCCCAAGTTTGAGTCTCAAGCCTTATAATGCTCTTTAATTATAATATTTCAGTCTGATGGGAAATGTATTCTTTCCAAACTTATGTAGGCTTTTGTAACGTTTTTAAAACTTATTTCTTATTTACACCGAATCCTAACCCTTTAAGCCCGTGCGTAAGCATACACTTTCGTTGGTACAGAGTATAAAATATTCGGGTTTGACCAACTTTCCTTCTTGTTTTATACGCTTTCGCATAATTTGATGAATCTAGCATACAGCTTACATACAAACGATCGGTCAGATAATGGGTATTAATGAGATAATTGTTTTTTGTTTTTATACTCTGTACCAAAGGTACATAGAGTATAATAAGTTTATGCAAAAGTATGTAACATCCAGAAGAAAGCATCTCCGACCCCATAAAGTATATATATTCTTGATCAGCATCAACAGCCGAGTCGATATAGCCATGTCCGTCTGTCCGTCCGTCCCTCTGTCTGTCCGTATGAACGCACAGATCTCAGAGATGGTAAGAGATAGAGGTTTGACATGTATGGGACATATGCTTCTTATGTCTGCAGGCAGATCAAGTTCTTTTTCAATTTTGGCCACGCCACCTTCCGCCCCCGCAATTTAGAAAAAACGTCATATCTCCCACAGTTTTTAAGATAGATGGGTCGTTCCTTCTGGACATAATTAGTTATCAAGATAACTTATCGATCTTCCAAAGGAATGATGAAGATCGGATCAACCGTTGTCGAGATATGATCAAAAGACTGTTCACTGCTGCATCGCAGTAGCAGCGCTGCATCAAAATTTATGCTGAGCGTATAATTTCGTTGGTACAGAGTATGCTATAGTCGGGCTTGACCGACTTTCTTTCTTGTTAATATTATCGCTCTTATAGTTGACCGTTTTAAATGTAAAATGGCTTAAAAGGTATTTGCTAAATTTGGTCAGAGTCGGATGACTGTATCCTATCCGTCAATCAGTCGAAAAATGGGTCTAACCATTTTTTTGTGGATCAATATTGGTCTTCTTTAATTACCCTTCAGTTCGGCTCAGACTTGAATCCTAGGAAATGGAAGGGCTGTTACTGAACTCATGGCATTCTTTATATGAGTTTCAGACATGAATCGTTCACGTCTTACTACTTTATGATCTTATCTGATTTCAGGCATGATTTCAGTACTGAATTCATGAGTAAGTTTCATGGGAAGTACTTAAACATACCTGAATTCAGGCATGAAATTTAGTTATTCCTACTACTCAGGTCTTAATCAGCCCTTAAAATATCAGTACTAAAACGTAGAACTGCAGATTAGGCACAGTTGGTTCAATCTAAGTCTAATTTTTCAGCATAGATCTTAGCTTGTTGGTTGAAAATGGAGAGTTCTGGCCCATGGAGCAAGAAAATAGCTCTGTCATTTAAAGAATTAGATGGCCAAATATAAAAAATGCATATTTGATCAGCCTTAAAGATACTTTTGCAATCTCAATTTTGAGATTCTTCAACCTGTATTCGTTTACAGCTGACATACCCCAACTCCCCATCCTAAAACAAGGCCAAGGTTTATATAGTGGCAGTTGCTTTAGCTTCCAAGCAGTCTAAGTTGAACAACACCACAACACATAATGTCCCATCAAACAAAACAAAACCCGGTAACAAAAATCCACTCAAATTATCTATTTTGGTCACAAATTCATTTTTGTGGTAATCTTCATGTGGTCGGTCCATATAAATCCCAGCCAAATTTCATGCATGACCCATAAAAACGAGTCCACTCCAGGAACATATTTTCTATTTATGACTCCGACCTGGGGCCAGTCGGAATGTATAATAAAGTATATAAAAAAAAATTTCCAACACGCTTACACAAAAATTGCCAATTAAGCGCATTTATGACTGCAATGCCGGGCATGCAACCAGGGAGAGTGGGACAGAGGGGGGGGGGAGGAGTCGTCCACCTACCCATAAACTCTACGTAATGTGAAGACGTGTGCACTCGTCGTCGTCTGGATTATTAAGAAACAATGAAGCGAGGCGCTAGAGATGCCTGCAAGTATGCAATAAAAGCGGACACATAATGCCAAGTTTATGGTGGAAGTTAAAACCGGAAACTAAATAGTTGACACCAAGGCAAAATGAAGCGCGGACATGGCTTATGGTCACATCAGCTTCATGGTGGAGAAACGAGGGAGGTTGGCATTTGGGTTAAGGGTAGTTTCTCTGGGTTTTGATGACAACATAATTTGTAATTTGAATTTGTTTCGTGTTCAGGCATAAGCAATGAGCTGGCTGTTGTAAGAGAACTGAACACGTTGTTTCTATACCCTTACTGGGGGGCATTATACTTGGGTCAAGTCCGTAGAGCAACGGTTAATGAATTTATAAGGGTATTTTGAGGTCAGACTTGATTGCTTAGAACTATATTCTAGTAATCATTAAAGTTTTGGTCAAAATGGGGCTTTTTAGGAAAGTGGTGACCCCGACGTTTTGAGGTTAGTTTCTGTTCTTTGAATGAAATTAACTTAAACTTAATTATGACAATTATGGTTGGACCTTCCTGGAAGGCTTTTCATAGCAAGCATCTTCGAATCCTGCCCACTACTCTTAGGCTCAGGACTTCATACCAAAGCAGCTGCTTTGCTCTCTTTGCTTGTTCCTTAACAAAGGCCAAGGCATAACTATTTGAACTCACGCACTAGACCCCGCACTTTCCCATTCAGCCAAGCGTCAGTGTTTTCTATTAAAATCGCCTGTCATTGACGTTTGCTAGCATCGTTATTGTCCGCCTTGACTTCGCTTTTCTTTCCCCTTTTCTTGTTGTTATTGTTGTTGTTGCAGACATGCCCAGACGACTCCGACAACGGCGTTGTCTTCTTGGCACTAACCATTATTCTTCAACAACGTGCATTATATTATCCTTTGGCTGACGGCATTTGTATGCCGGTCCTGGGCGCGAATTGCATTTGGGATTGGGTAGGATTGGGGCCAGGACTTCGGCCTTTCAGCTGTCGTCGGTGCAATTTGTATTGCCCGCCCAACCCCCCCGCATAGTCCTCGTACTCGTCGTCGACGTCGTCGTCTGTAACTTGTTTTTTATTGGTTTTCCTCGTTTTAAATTTCAATTTGGCGCTTGGCCCCATGTTAGCAAGATGTATGTACAGGTAGTTCGCCCACTCGTTGGCATATGTTGCAGCAAAGGGCCGATTTATATGCGTCACCGTGCCAGGTTGACAGTGCCGCCCAGGCGGCATCTTGGCTGCTAACTGAACTGTCACTCAGTTGTTATTATGGCATTTGGTTGGGTGTTGACTGGTGGTGGGGGTGTGGGGTGTGGGATGCGGAATATTGGGTTAGGTACATTTTACAGCGCATTTAACCCAAAACATGCCACTTAACAGAGCGCATTTATCAAAGGGCCTTCCCCTCCATTTTCCGTACGTGATTCGCAACCCCCCCGCCCCGCCAAGCACATTATCAGCCATCAGGCATCATCATCATCATCACCATCATCACCATCCTCGTCTTCCCAACAGCTTTCAATACGTGTTAACCCCACCCACATGACACTGCATTTTCGTTCTGCGATTATCTAGCGTTTCCGTTTCCGTTGCTCGGCTCGTTTTGTGGCTTACGGCCATAGGCCTTTGTTTTTTATCTAATGCCGGAGGTCTTAAGGGTCGTGTTCTGGTGTGAAACGTGCGTAATTCGATCTATTATCAGTTGTCATCGTCGGCAAATTCACACATTCGCCTGGGCCATGTCGTTTTGCTTGATTTGTGCCTGGCCCCCTGAGATGGCACAGTGGAAATGTGAAAGCAAACTTTGATTCGAATTTTTGAAGTGCTAGATCGGTGGGGTGGGGAAACTTTTTGATAGTGGGAAGAGTATGAGGGAACTTGAGAGACAGAATAACAGACCATTCTTCTGTTCATGTTGAAGCTGTTGCTTTGCGGCTCACGAGCCACCAGAATGCTAAGTATTTATATGATTTTGTGCTTTAAACTGTTCATTATGGCCTAAAAAATTCATAGAATTGTTTGAGTTAGTTTATGGTAAAGCTAGGAAATAATACTGTAAGGTGATTTCATGGACAGTACAAAAAATATATTAGATTCCTCTTAAAATAGTCAAAAGAGACGCATATTTCATCATAAGCTTCCAGCAAACGTTTCATATGGCCAAAAAGTCACAGGTGAGAAGCCACAATTTTTAATTCAATCGCTATCGATATAATATTTTAATCGCGAAAGAGTCTTTTGGAAAAGTTATCTAGAAGAGTCTTCTGGGGAAGTCTTTTGGAACAGTCTTATAAAAAAGACTTCTAAGAGACTCTTCTTGAATAGTCTTTTGAGTAGAGTCGTCAATTTTTAGAAGAGTCTTCTGGAAATGGTCTTCTATACTGGTCTTTTGGATAGAGCCTTCTAGAAACAGTCATCTCTTGGAAGAGTCGATTGTAAAAGTATTCTGAAAGAGTCTTCTGAAAGAGTCTTTTGGAACAGTCTTATGAAATGGACTTCTGTGAGTTTCTTTTGGAAAGTGTCTCTTCTGTAGTAGGCTTTTGGATAGAGTCTTAAATTTTTGGAAGGGTTTTATACTGGTCTCTTGGAAAGAGTCTTTAGGAAGTGTCTTCTATAATAGTCTTCTAGGAGTTTTCTGAAAAAGAGTCTTCTCTTTCTCAAAAGTTTTGCGATTTGAAGATCAAATTTAGACATAGGTGGATAAAAAGTGCTTTATGGACTAGCTTTGAAATGTATTCTACTTCTCTAACCTGATTTTTCCAAGAATTGCCAAATTAGCTACCATTTTCTAGACTTAAGGCGGAGAATTTCAACTATATTTTCAAAATCTGCCCTTTATTTTGACAGATGTTGAAGTGGGGAAGGCTTAATATTTAAGACCTTGCAGTCTTTTCCATTCATCCAAAAGTTATCAGTTCGAAAAGTTATTAATTGACATGTCATTCTAAAGAAATCCCAAGATTTCCATTGCTGACAAGGGAAAACAGTTTCAACAAAATGAAGTTTGACGGTAGTTTTATAAAAATGGCTGTGTTTAACTCCTACAAGCACTGTAACTCAGCTTTTAATAGCAATTAGGCCTAAGTTATTCAATGATTCATTTAATAAAGCAGATATTTAGAGTATTTAGACCAAAAAAAATGAGAAAACTTGACGAAAACCTTAATATTTGTGAATTTTTGAAAGGGTAATACCAAAATATTTATAGATATTACGAGTATAGATGACGCATGTGGAACAAACCGAAAATTGGTAGCCAATGTCAGTCAGCTGCCAGGAATAATTGTGTTTTCTTATACATGCGTCTTCTATAATATCTAAAAATCTTTGGTAAAACAGACCCAAGTGCTTGTACTTAAGAGACGGGTCTAAAAACAGCTTAAGGTTATTAGAAACGCTTAAATTATAAAGAAAATCAGCTGCAAGCACAACAAAAGAAGTGAAAAACTGCCAAAAATAGGTGCAAACCAATGCGCACCAAGTGCATAGGCCTTGGGCAACTCTGATTTACATAACAGCAGGGCCGGAGAAAGTTAATGCTTCACTCTCAAAAAGATTGATTAATACTTTCCATCACTTCAACACCCTTTCGTTCCACTGTTTCCATCTTCATGCTTATTTTTGGGGGGGTACGCCTCCTTCCCTTCGTCCTTCGAGCACATTGTTTCACGTGCCATTTCGCAGCAGCTGAAATTTGAACTTTTTTTTTTTTTGCAAACACAACCGAAAACCGAAAGACAAACGGAATACTCGTACACTTCGCACTTCACAAATACACAAAAATACAAATCCACAGCCAGACGATGCGTGCCTAAGTGTTGCATTTACATGCGATGGTAATACAATTTTCGCCCGAAGGGAGTGTGGGAATGTCCTGGAGCCCAAGGCGACAACTGGCAGCGAGGCGTGAATTGGATAATTTATACTAGAGGCGCACACACACACATATGAGTGTGGCAAAAAATTAGCAACAGTTGCGTGCCCAGTTCCGAATATGTCAAGTTAATTTAATGTAGCGTGAAGCCTGAAGATGCGTCTCTGGGACAGCTGTGCCTCTCATGTGTGTGTGTGTGTGTCTGTGTGTGTGTGCCCGGTCCGCCCACCACTACGTGCAATAATTTGTGCAATTACTTGGCAAATTTGTTATGCTCAAAAGTATTTTTTTTTCTCCCCCTTCGTTCCTTCTTTCCATTTGCTCAGAGACGTGCCCCAGCGCCGAAAATTCAAATAAATTACGCCTCAAGGCGTTCTACGATTCCATTGCCGGCTTTTAGGCGCACTGTACAAATTATGCATTTAGTTTGGAGCAAAAAAAAAAGAGAAAAAAAAACATGTCGCCAACTACGTGAGAAGCATCCTCAAGGAACAAAAAACAAGAGGAATTATATTGGACATATTGAAATATTGGGAAAGGGAATTTGGCAATTTCACAGCTTTCTGACTCATAAAAATGTCAAATCGTTTACACAGACGTCACTTTTGCGACAACTACTTGACAGACATTAATACACTTAAGCTGCCTGATAAGAACACGGGCATTATCCTTTATCCTTTATGCCAAGAGTGGCGCGCGCGCGCGACATAAATGACATAATATAATAAAGCAACAAGAGTAAAGGCAAGAAAAAAAAATTTGCTTAGACGGAAAGAGTCCTGCATGCCAGCTGCTATCGCTGTCTTACTTGCACACACACCCATACACTCACATGTCAAGTGAGTAGCGTCGCGTCGCGTCGAGTCGCGCTTTTTGTTTTTTTTTTCCTTGCGCCCTCTTAACAAATTGCTTTTGTGCAAATTTTGTCACATCCCAAGCACAAACACCAACACACACACCACACTGAGGTTCTGCAAATTTTGTGTAGCATCCTCCTCGCCGGCATCCTTGTTTAACTTCATTAGTGCATTTCCTCTTTCTGTGGGTGTTGGCGAAGATTGGGACGGTGGGGAGGGAGGGAGGGAGGTTTAATAGCCATCTTTGAAGTACTCAGAGCTGGCTTTTCTTTATGTTTTCGATGGATTTTGGGCCATCATTTGACCGGATAATCAAGAGAGATGTAATAGGGTAATGAGCTTTCATTTGATTGAGAAATGCCTCCACCCCCCCACCGGGAACAGTGGTTGGGAGAGCTGAAGTGGCTGGGTGAAGGAAAAATGTTGAAATGTAAAGCTTATTATTTCATCTAATCCCATAAGATCTTAGAGGCGGAGAAATAGTTTATACCGAACAAGAGCATGCTAGGGATGCGTCTTGTAAACTAAATATTAGTAAAACTACCCATCAAATGGCCACGAACCGCTGAAGATCAATTAACACTTGTGAAATCTCTAGGCTCACTTGACCTACTCTCAATTTTAACAGAACACAGATAGAATGGATATTATTCCTGCATCCATTTGGGCTGAATGTGTCTATAATTTCCCTTTCAAAGCAAATGAAAAACGAGAAAGCTACGCTAACTTTACACCCTTGCAAATGCTCGCTTAAATATTTTCAAAAAATACCCTTTTTCCCATTTTTCGACCGATCGTTCGTATGGGAGCTATATGATATAGTCATCCGATTTGGCCAAAAATTTGTAAAATTATGTGAAAGCATGTGAAACAAACAAATGCAAAATTGCAGAATGCTACCATTAAAAACAAAAAAGTTTTTCTCACTAAGACTGTTTTTCAGACCTATCTTTTGTATGGCAGCAATACCATATAGTTGTCCGATTTTAATAAAACTTGGTAGAGTTATAAAAAAACATGGTTAACCTACGAATACAAAGTTTGAAGACGTTTCCGTTGAAAACAAAAAAGTTTTTCCCACTAAAACTAGTTTTCCGACCGATTGTTCCTATGGGAGCTATAAGATATAGTCATCCGATCCGATCGGTTCCGACATATTAGTAGTGTGCAGCAAAAAGAAGACTCTGTGCAAATTTTCAGCTCGATAGCTTTAAAACTGAGAGACTAGTTCGCGTAGAAACAAACAGACGGACGGACAGGCAGACGGACAAAGCTCAATCGACTCAGCTCGTCACCCTGATCAAGAATATATATAGTTTATGGGGTCGGAAATGAATATTTCTATGCGTTGCAATCTTCTGGGCAAAATTATAATACCCTTTGCAAGGGTATAAAAAGGGACTGATAATTCATTTTAATATTAATATTAATATTTTAATATTTTAATATTGAATCGTTTTCTTAAGAGGTAGATGTGGGGTTGTGTTCTCTTTCCTCATCGTTGTAAATCTTTACAGACTATTTTTTGCTTTAACTGAGTGCCTTTAGAGCAGCGATGTTCAAGAGGAGAGTCTCTCTCTGACACTTCGGCAAGCATTCGGCATGAATTGCCTAAAGTGTTCGGCCCATGATGCAATTAGTATAAGGTGGTCTCGTGCGAAAACGATGTGCCTTAGCTTATGCTAGCAATAAGTGCGAGTGAAACGTACATACAGTACATACATACATACGTACGTACAGTGAGAGTGAACGAAACGGCAGTAGAAACTGTTTTTGTTTTCACGTTTACAAGCAAGCACGCACTGAGCTAAGGCACAAAAACGAACTAGCTAAGGCACATTCACGAGCTAACTTCGGCTCGCACGAGACCACCTTATACTAATTGCATCATGGTTCGGCCCCTGGGGGCTATGAGTGAACATCTCTGCTTTTGAGTACGCTGCGACAGAAAGACTCAATCGTTGATCGTCGTCTCCCTCTTCTCAGATAATTTTCTACCATTTCACAATTGATTCATTTAAATATGGTTTTTATACACCACTCAGAATTCGTTCTACTCGTGTTACCGAGCGATCATCGAAGCGCTGCATCCCACGAAAGGACACTGCACAAAACCTCACGCTGCCGAATAGAACGATTCAACTCATCAACGCGGGTGTATAAAGCTTTCAGTTAGTGTGAAAGTAAGTGAAGACTGACTACAGAAATGATCCTGTGAAGTATAGTCTTAACCCAACACTCACCAACGAAGGCCACTCAATGAACCAAACGCTAAGAGCCGTTGGGAATTGTAAGGCAAGCTAAATGAAAATAACAATATGCCTTATCTGAGTGATGTTTAGCCATATTGTTGCCTACTTTTGGTATAGCTTATGACTTAAGTAATGGCATACTTTTGGGATGTGAGCATTTTTGTTGTTTCTTTGTTGTTTAGACTTGCACTAATAATTTTTGGAAGTCTACTTACATTCTAAAATGTTATAGCCCCACAAGTACTTACTGTGTGTGAATATTTTATAGATATATTTCTTTCGTTCTTCTTTCAAACCCCCGGCCATACAATTTATGACAAGCACTTGCATAGCATACTTTCAGGCTGGCAGCTATTAGCCCCTTTTATATTCATCTCCCAGTTCTCCATGGTTCATTAGACCTCATGACTTGCCACGTTTTCCTGCTGCAGTCAGGCCGTCATAAATTCGAAATAAATAGATTTGTCATAAATTTTTCGGTGGCGAGCCACACACACACACACACACACACACACACACATCCTCACAACAAAAAGCAAAAGGCAAGTCAACCCAAGTCACTTCCTCTCCTGATACAAGCAGCCGTGTATCGTATGTGTGTTGTCGGCGAAAAGATGAAAAGCTATTTACATTTTGCATTTTACAACGACAACAAGGATTGGCCAGTGCAAAGGCAATTTATCATAAATATTTGTCAAGGAAAACTGCTGCAAACTTATTTTGCGCTTGGACAAACAGCCCCAGAACAATCAGGAAACGAAAGAGTGGAGTACTTGATAACTTAGTTTTTATTCCTAGTGGGTAGGTCGAACTACAGATACTGCCATATAAGCCAAATGGCCAAACCCACTCCCAATACCAGATCCATGGGTAAACTAAAGGTTTCGCGTCGTGCGTGCTCGTAGCGTGCAATCTCAATGATCTTGTGGGTGGCCAGGAGCCATTGTTTGACCACCGACGCCTCGGCAGCCACAAAGGAGTACTCCTCCCGTTTGCCAGAGGCGCTGTTGCCGCTGCCACTGCTGCTGCCATTCTTATCCTTATCCAGTGCAGACTGATGTTTGACCAACAAATTAATGGTCTTTGTGGCATTGGCGGTGGCCAACTGTAGGGGACGCTGCAACTCCACATGCTCCCAATTGTAATGCTGACGATAGGCCAGTCGTTTCTTACGCATCTCCGTGCAGACCAGACACCGATCGAAGAGAAAGATTTTGGCACGATATTTCCTGCGGCTGGGAAAATGATGGGCATCGAATTCGGTGGAGCGACGGAAGTGACCCTGCTGCAGGAGATCGAACTGTGGGTGAGGAGGAGAAGTTGATTAATAGTGGTTGAAGTGAGAGTAAAGATATATGTATTCAGCATATCAGCTTGTTGGCTGATCAAGGCTTATATTTATACCCTAGAACAGCAATGTTCATCCATAGCCCCCAGCGGCCGAACACTTAAGGCAATTCATACCGAATGCTTGCCGAAGTAATGCTTCAGTGAGTGTCAGAGAGCTTCTCTTCTTGAACAACGCTGCCCTAGAAATATAGAAATATTCATTTCCGACCCCATAAACTATATATATTCTATATTCCGTCCGTCTGTCTGTTTCCTCGCGAACTAGTCTGTCAGTTTTGAAGCTATCGAGCTGAAATTTTGCACATAGTCTTCTTTTTGCTGTACACTACCAATATGTCGGAACTGACCGGATCGGATGACTATATCTCATAGCTCCCATGGGACCAATCGGTCGGAAAACTAGCTTTAGTATGAAAAACTTGTTTCTTTTCAATGGAAACGTCTTCAATCTTTGCATTCATAAGTTTTCTATGCTTTTTTATAATTCTGCCAAGTTTGATGAACATCGAACATCTATATAGTATAGCTGCCATACAAAAGATAGGTCTGGAAAACAGTCTTAGTTCGAAAAACTTTTTGGTCTTTAATGGTAGCTTCCTGAAATTTTGTATTTGTTTGTTTCACATGCTTTCACATAATTTTACAAATTTTTGGCTAAATCGGATGACTATATCATATAGCTCCCATACGAACGATCGGTCGGAAAATGGGAAAAAGAGTATTTTTTGAAAATATTTAAGCGAGCACTTGCAGGGGTATAAAAACTTCGGCACAGACGAAGTTAGCTTGGCTATCAAAACCGAACCCTTAGAACCGGTTTGGTTAGGAATCTTACAATTTCATAATATTTTTCGAATGGGAAATCCCATTTGGGTAAACTTGATGCCAAGCTTTATGTATTTTTTAGATTTTCTTTCTGCTGCATCTGATTTGAGTGCAAGTTTCTAAGAAGCAACTGCAAATATCAACATTAAAATTGTAATCGGATTGCTGACTTATATCAGGGGTGCCCATGGCCTATGCGCACAGACTTAAAGACATTGCGCATAGCACCAAGTAAAGTTGAAGCCAAGCTGAAGCGAAAACTTATGTGAATGTGGAGGGAGGTTTGGTTGTTGGCAACTAATGATTTCCTCTTCTCTGATTTCAATTAAAGAATGCTTACATAGAAAAAATTGCCCAAAAAGATGAATTTGTAGTGAATATCTGTAGTCTTTAATACCCTTTTATCATCCAATGTAGCTGAAAAATCATCAAGAAGTTCATAATTATTCATATTTTCAATGGATCCAATGGATACATCCCTTTTCACCATGTTTTTATTGGATTTATCAGATATAAAACTGTACGAAATGTGGAAAAGTCCCTATAATTTCACAAGCAATTGATAAAACTATGCAGAATTGCGTTATATTTGTATATGCCAGATTTGCCAAATATATATGGTTATAATTCCAGCAACAATAATCATAATAAACAAATGCGAATTGGAATGTGGGTCGAACATTCACGTACTCACCTCATTAAGCTCATCTATATTAGGTATCTCCTCGGCTTGATTGACCACATCCAGAGCACGACGCATACGCGTCTCCAGCTTGCAAACGGCTGTTAGCACCGGTTTGCAATTGATGCCATTTTTATAGAATTCCTAGAGATTCAAATAAACCATATTAAATGAGAATTTGGATAGATATTTGTCTAAATAAGATAACCTACCGACATGAATTGCTGTAAAAGCAATGGATATCTGGTCAGTCTTTGTATGGGCTGCACTAGAAAACTATCAATGCCCAGTTTGTCTTTTATAATCGTTTGATAATTCTGGAAAATGTTGAAGTTGTTCAAATAAATAGATCTCTCTCTTCATATAGAACCAGCTTACCTGCAACCATTCTCGGTTTTCTTGACGCAGCTGCATAGATGATTTTTTGCCCATGGTGAAGCCCACATAGCAATAGAAGTTGTTTTTCTGGAAGAAGAACATAGAGCAAAAGGAGGATTAACTAAATACAAAACCCATTTCAATTTCAGTCTCTGACTTGAATCATGCATATATAATATGCCAGCGTGTGTGTGGGTGTGTGTGTGCCCTCCAGCGAACTCATAATTTTTATGCATTTAAGTCACGTAACTAAACCAACAAAAAAAAAAAAAATACAACAAAAAAACACGAAACCTTGGCCAAAACCACAGCATAAAATTTGGCATTCCTGTCGCCTGTCTTTGTGCAAATGCAAATTTTCAAACTAGTGCAAAACTAAACAAAAAGAAAATTCATTAGAATCAAAACTCAGATGATGTGATAATCGCAATTGTGAGCTCTATATTTGCGAGTGTGTGTGTGTGTGTGTGTTTTCATTTGCATTTCTTACCCAAAGCTATTTGCTGATTATCTTTCTATCTGCTCTCATATAGAACGCCTTCAGGCTATTGCATTTGCATGTCTAAGCTAAAATAATCAAATAATTATTGCCTCGAGAGTGACAAAGGTGACAAACTATTTCAGTACATTCCTTGTCATCTAGTTGAGTCATTTAGCCATTTGAAATTAAAGCGTACCTTTTTTTTATGTATTGCAGTGAATCTACTAAGATTATGAGAGGGTTGCCCCCGGGGTTGTAGACTGGTTTAAGTGCTCCCAGTGGGCTTAAAAGGGTCAGGAAATCTAGATTCACATTCGGTATCAAATCTTTAGATAGGTCAGGAATGTAGGTTCGATCATATTCGGCTTAAAATCTTAAGAAAAGTCAGGAATGTAGGTTCATGTTCGGCTTAAAATATTTAGAAAGGTCAAGAATGAACCTACATTCCTGACCTTTCTAAAGATTTTAATGTAGGTTCATTCCTCACCTTTCTAAAGAATTTAAGCCGAACATGAACCTACATTCGGCTTAAAATCTATAGACCAGAGATGTGTAAACAAATAAAAACTTGTTCCAATATCAATTTTGTATCAAAATAATACCAGAAATTGTGAAATTTACATTTTTGGGTATTAATTTGATCCTCAAGCTGAACTTTTACTTGTCAAGATCTCATTGAAGACATACCTCAGTTTACTGTGAGTTGTTGGATGTCAAAAAACTCACAAGAGAAGTCAGATTTTCACTACTCTTGTAGCTTTTCATATGTTTTTATACCCTTGCAAAGGGTATTAAAATTTTGCCCATAAGTTTGCAACGCATAGAAATGTTCTTTTCCGACCCCATAAACTATATATGTTCTTGATCCGGGTGACGAGCTGAAATATTTTCCAAAATACGCGTTTTCCCATTTTCCGACCGATCGTTCGTATGGGAGCTATATGATATAGTCATCCGATTTGGCCAAAAATTTGTAAAATAGTGTGAAATCATGTGAAACAAACAAATACAAAATTGTAGGATGCTACCATTAAAAACGAGAAAGTTTTTCTAACTAAGACGGTTTTTCAGACCTATCTTTTGTATGGCAGCCATACCATATAGTTGTCCGATTTTAATAAAACTTGGTAGAATTATACAAAATCATAGAAAACTTACGATTTTCAAAGATTGGAATTGTTTCCATTGAAAAGAAACAAGTTTTTCATACTAAAACTAGTTTTCCGACCGATTGGTCCTATGGGAGCTATGAGATACAGTCATCCGATCCGGTTGATTCCGACATATTAGTAGCGTGCAGCAAAAAGAAGACTCTGTGCAAAATTTCAGCTCGATAGCTTTAAAACTGAGAGACTAGCTCGCATAGAAACAGACAGACAGACGGACAAAGCTCAATCAACTCAGCTCGTCACCCTGATCAAGAATATATATACAGTTTATGGGGTCAGAAATGAATATTTCTATGCAAATCAAACTTCTGGTCAAAATTATAATACCCTTTGCAAGGGTATAAAAAGATGAGACAGATAGCACTATGAAGAAGCTTTGAAATCGGCCCTATGTGTTGTGATTTTAGACTGAACTTAATAGTTAAAAGTAGGGTTTTAAACCGAACCGACGAAATAAAAGTTCCGGGATGCTGAAAACAGACCGGAACAGTAAATTATATTTTAATTTATACTGTCCCAACCCAAAATCGACACAATTCCCCTACAGTTTATATAGTTTCTAGGTGGATTACTATAAAAACTTGTTTGGAGCATGGGTTCGAATCAAAACCGCAATAATCTGAACCTTAGCAATTGGTAAATTTTGGAGTTTCCAACATTTTTGCAGCCCTGCTTAATAATACTTACTTAATACTTGAATTATTAAAGAGAAAATGTATAGCAACAATGTCAAAATGATAACAAAATAGTATCATTTTGATGATAACTTTTCTTCTGGTGGTAGAAAAACCATATTGAAATGAGTGAAGTTTCTTACAAAATGTTTGGATCTACTTTAAATAAGTTCCAGGCTAAAACAATTACGTAATTCCTAGTCAAAGAAACCCATAAAATTTATTGGTACTCAAAACTCTGTCCAATTAATTAATTTTATTGTTGTTTTTTTTTTTTTTGCCAAATTCCACTTAATTTCCCCGAATTTCAATCAAAATCTACACGCTTGTCACTTGACGCCCGTCCATTTTAAGAAGATTAAAGGCAATCGAAAGAGCTTTTTATGGTTGTAAGATTTATGTCCAAATATTGACTGAAATGAAATGTTAACTATAAACTTAATCGATTGGGCAATTATTTTGTTGTATTTTGTTGTTTTCCTTTGCGTTTTGAAAAGCCTCATTAATTTTTGCAACAAAATGCGCCCCGAGAGGAAACCCATAAAGAAATTTTGTTTATACTAAATTTGTAGCCCAAAAATAATGTGTATAAACTAAATAATATGATAAATTTAGCAAAAGATTTTTGCTTGCTGTGAATCACGCCCAGGAAAGTGGTTGCAGCCGAAAACAGAGAACATACATAAATCAGTTTAGCATGTTTGTTGCGAATTAAGTTGGTTTTGTGAAAGGAATTTTACCTGCTTCACGATGCTGAAATGCTGGGGGAAATATACTTGGAATTTGGTTATGACATAAGAGTGTGAGTGTGTGTACACACTTCTGCAAACATATGAACACAATTTCAATTTAAATTGATTACTTAACTGTCAACACTCGTTGTTTGTCCGCGCCACTTGCCACATGTGTTTCGCGGCAATAGAATTTACTCAAAAAGCAAAGCATAAAAGATGTACAAATCTTTTTTGAGTACATGCAGCCATTAGATACAATTTTTGTAATTGAGCTGCCGCACTCGGCCCAGCCCATAAAAAAGAAGAAACTTCTCCTAATCCTCCAGCGGAAAGTGATGACGTCAGCTTGAAATGCCGGCAAGGTGTACACAGACATAACAATGGTGTGTGTTTGGTTTGGTTTTTTTTATGTATTTAACAACTTTATACCTTTGCTGTTGTTGTGTAGTTGCTTATTTTGTTATTATTCCAATCTTATCATGAGGCTGCTTTGCCAAGCTAACTCGTTCGTCATCGTCTGAGCTTTTTGTGGCTATTTTGCTAATTGGATAGCTGATATTTTTCAATTTGCTTAGACTGTTGGTGCGAAAGGGCTCAAATTGGCAACAATGCGAGCTGTAACTCATTAAACTTGAACCGTTCGTGTGAACCGCTTTCAAATGCATTCTAAGTTAAGGCAAGGTTCGGTTATGGATTCCTGTGTATACCAATTTATATTGAAAGTTCTGATAACCCTACTCTAATGCTTTAAACTTTCAATCATAGCATTATTTTTAACGTCTAGTCATTCAATTGCGTTTTAACTGGTTTCCAGCAAAGGCTGGGAAACCTTTTCAATTCTGTAAAAACTTTGGTTCCCAAAAAAGTTTGAATTCTATGTAAAATTTTTGTGTTTGGTTTATGCACTGAAAGACCCAAAAAATCACAAACCAAAAAGGTTCTAGGTGTTTCGGTTCTAGGATAATTTGGTGTTCAGAGACTTAAATGTTGTGTCTATAAGGTTTTGTATATTATGTCAGCACAGCCCAGGGCTATGGTGCGCACAGCCTATACGCACAGCTTGCATTCGTTGTTTGTTTACGCATAGACATAACATAAATGCAACTACAACTTCGTATGTTGTCTCTCATCTTAATGATCCTCTGGAGGATCGATAAATAGTCCTGTTTATTAAATTTATGAGATAAGATCCGTTTATCCAAAAATCAGTTGGAAATATGCCATATTTTCGGCCTGCCTCCTAATAATGAAGCATATGTCCCATACATGTTGATCTATCTATCTCTTACCATCTTCTCTCAACTTGGCTGTTGATGTTTATCAAGAATATGCGCACTTTATTTGATCGGAGATGCTGTACCTTTGGCACAGAGTACGAACAGGGATTGCGATGCTGTGCGACTAAAAGAAGACTAGCTCATACCTATGCTCAAAATGTAATTTGTGGAAATAAGACTCGAAAAAGACTCACAAATGACTCGAAGATTCTGCAAAACTGTTCAGATAACAGTTTGAAAACGAATCTTTAAGAAGAGTCACGTCTAGGGTACCATTTTCTCGCAACATAAGTATGATTTGTGTTCACAAAGCAAGCGTTATTATTTAAATCAGACCGAGGACTCGAATGGGATTAGAAATTTTATAGAATGAGTCGAAAATGATTCAAAACTGTTCTAAGAACAGTTGCAATATGACTTCTCAAGAAAAGTCTGGCTAGAATACCATTTTCTGCTGGATTTGTACAACACCTACCCATTGAGTTTCTCTTTCCTTTTTCTTCATTTGTATTGGTGTGTACGCGGCCGCAAGCTGGCTCTAGTCACTCCCTAAGACTTTAAAAGCCAAGCATTTCTTATTGTTGTGGTTGGAAAGCTTTTAAATGTAGCAGAAGATAAAAGGACTTTTAATTCTCCTTCTCATTTTTTTTGGCTGGAAATCCGCTAAATGAAGCAGAAGATTAAAGGACCATTGCCAATCTTGACAGCCTTTTTAAGGCTAGCAAAGGTTCCATAGTTCACTCGGCATTAACCGTCTTGAAGCACCAACAAAAGAGTAGCAGAAAGATTCTACTTTTTTAAAGTATGGAAAAGTCTTAAGGTGCATTGCGTATTATAAGAAAAATGTATGAATTATGAGCCTTACTGTTTAACTAGAAAGTAGGATCAATATATCCGAAGATCCGGCATACTTTTGTATAGAATCAAATAGATGAATCGTAAGTAGGGATCGAATATTCGCCTTAAACTCAGAACTATCTACCTCTAATCAACAGCCGGCATTTAAGCCAGCTATTGACTGACTTCAGAAAAGCTTGTAAAATTCTACAGAAAAATATTACCACTATATATTTTTGAAACCATCGATATGCTTGTCGAAAAGCCAAGGGATGGCAACTCTGTGACATCAATAAGACTATTTGGCTACTTATGTCAGGAATATCAGAAATATCAGTAGTTATTTCAGAGAAATATTATATTTAAATAATTTAAAGTAAGGAGAAATCGATCTCAGTTTAAAAAAAGAGCTTTATGGTCAGGGTGAGGTCAGGATTGCAGTGGTTCGGCGAAGGATCCAAACCAGTTCTAAAGGTCTAGCCTTGATTCTCTAGCACATTACTTAATAGTGATTCTCTTACCACTTTCGAAACTTAACTCTCAAAAATCTATGAAAAATAATTAATTTATATATTTAAAGCTTGAATTTATAGCTTGAATATTACTGCCGCAATCATGCAATTCTTTTCCTCAAATTTCTCAAACTGCCCTCTAACATACACATCAACTTTTTCTTGAATTAAAACAACAACAGAAAAGAGCCTGAGCAGAAGACCAGCATATTAATGAAAGAACATCGTGACACAGTTGTCAACAGGTGTGAAAGAATTCTAAATTATGCAAACTTTTTATATTCCGATTTTTGTATTATTGAATTTCCATTTACGTGGCAATTAAAAATTTATTTATTTTGAGACCTCAACTAAACGATTGTCAGCATCTAAGATAATTTGCGTTGAGTGATTCCGAAGATGACATAAAAATGCGCGCGAGCGTTAAGTGAAAACCAAAAAAAAAAAACAGAAATAATAATAATTATTATAAAGAGGCGAGAAAACGTCAATCGCAGCTGTCGCCAGCCCGAAACACCATTAAGACAAACCCCATAAAATCTACTCTACCGGCAAGAGCAAATATTTGAAATTTTAATTTAAAGCCTAAAAACGCAAATGGGCAAAAGAAGTGATCGATCGATTGGCCTGGCCAACTGTCGGAACCTGTCGAACGGCTACTTAAACACACACGAGTTTGCTTTTAATTTTTAAATGGCCAGTTTAGATCACCTAACCCACGCCAGAATACTCACTTCAAAGTGCACCGCAAACTCATCGAACAGACCCTTGAGATCCCGCTGATTGCGCATCATAAGTGGCAAGATCTCCTGTTCATGTAACTCCAAAATTTCCAATATATTTCCCAGCAATAGTTGTTGCTTCTGCTCACCACGCAATCCCTCGGGCAAATCCTCAATCTTCTGCAGTTGTCCATAGTTGGTCAGACCCTTCTTCAAATTGCTTACATAATTCACTTCCGTTTGTATCAGTTCATCAATAATGAAACTGATCTTCTTGGAGGCATAAATCTCCGTTTGATCGCAGGGAAAGAGATTCTCTAGCGAGATGGTGTCCTCATCTTCGTGGCTAAATGAGAGGAAGATTGAAATCGATTAGCACTTTTTGGACAGAGAATATTGACCGAGAGAAGGACTTACTACTCATCGCCCAGGGTTTCAAAACTGAGCGTGTGTGTGAGGAAACCATTGTGTGTGCTATATGTGGGTGATGAGTTGGCGGGGGTGGCACTGGGGGTTGTTGCTGCTGCTGCTGTTGTTGTGGTTGTTGTTGTGGTGTGGGTGTTGATGGAGTTCAATGAAATACCACTGTAAACAGACACGGAAAACAAAGGACAGGGTGATTCGATGATGTTCCTTAATTATGTTTTAAAGCTAGAAATATTTTCACTTAACCCAAACTCCATGAGGCAAGCTTCATGTTCAAACAAAAGTCTTAAGAAAATCCTTACAAAGTTTACTTCATCTTGTAAAATCTGACTAATAAGCAGTAGATAACATTTCTTGATCAGCATAAATATCTCATAAAGGTGATAAGCTATCTTCTGGTGCTGATAAACGAACCCAATAAATTTCCCATTATAACAATATACGCAGTTATTATCTTTTAACGTTTAAAAAAAAGGTGTCACTTCGAATAGCTCGGTGTAAGAGCTTCTTCCTTTATGTGAATAGCAGCACAATATTTAAAACAGGAATGCAAACCGCTGGGTAACTATTCGATTTATTTACTTACATCAGAGGTGCCCGCTAGCTATACGCATCGGACGCACTTGTTGTTGCTTAAGCGGCTTGCGCGTAGCAAAATTGCAACCACAAGTTCATTTGTGCCTCTCTTTTCTCTTTATTTACTTAGACTCTTGCAGAATTGAACACAATTACAAGATATGCAGCGTTTGTATATGTATCATTTGTTGTTGTGCGTCGAATGATTGCGTTTGCATACATAAACACACACATACACAGCAAAATGGTAATACTGAGTTTCTCTTTTCTTTTGCATCAGAATTTTAAGTTCAGTTTTGAATTACGAGCAAAAAGGCAACAAAATTAGACTTTTTACAGTGCATTGATAGATTTGAGTTCATTCTAAAAGATTTTCCAAAGCTGGTTACGAATCTATTATAAGGAAAGCTACATCAGGTCGAGATTTCTGGTAGTTTGAGCTTTATATTGCTTAAAATCCATATTTTAAATATGTTTAAACAGGTTTTTTTGGAAATGCTTTACTTTTATTTTAACTTTCTTTGATATTTTGGTAAAGTATTACCTCTTAGCCTTAAAACAAACTATTCCTATTAATTTTGAGATTTTTTTAAGCGAAGATATACCTTTTTGAATGCATGTGTTCAAAATTATGACATTTTAGACAGCCCAAAAATATGCTATATAAATGCACCATAGCTGAAAAGTGACTTGTATTGAATGCTTTTGAAAATGATCAACAATATCCTTTGCATATCAGTGGGGTGGTACAAAATATGGTAATTTCAAGCACATGTAGTGAAAATTTCATATTTTAGCTTTTTAAAAAAATAACAGAAATCTTTCGAGCTGTTAATTTTAAAGCTAAGAAATGATATTATCAAAGTGAGCCAATGATTCACATAAAACGAGCCCAGAAAAAGGGTAAAAATATGTCTTTAAAACAGCTTTAAACTCAAGGGTATCAAAATTCCAATATCAGATTTGTATTCAGCAAATCAAAAATAGCTTGAATTAGGATCAGCCCTTCAATATACTGGAAACTGTTGTCTGGTGTTACCTTTTACCGTAAAGGGGAAATAGGGTTTGCTTATTTCATGTGAATGAACCTTTCGAAGATGCCACAAACTCTAAGACGGGTTGCATTCCTTCAATAAGATACTCCAAATGCGTCAACACTTGTTCAATAAACAAACACCTAATCTGTCTGCAATAACAAACCGCAATCTTTATGCCACTTCCGTTTTCATTTGGTGAACTACCCAGAGCTTAGTTTTACAATGGATCGCCAAGACTCTTTATCGATGTGTTTAGCAACAGTCATAATTTGTTATGCAAGGAACTTCTTAAAACTAAATAAATATATAATATTAACCCCTTATCTTATCACTGAAAACCCAGTCAAAGTTCAACGAAAGCCAATAATGAAAATTTATGAATTGCTGTCATGGTGAGGGGGAAAACTTGGAAAAAGCACGTACAAATAACAAATAAAAATAAACAACACAGAACAAAGAAATGTAAAAACTTTAATACTAACTTACCTATCGCTATCCAAAATGCTCGATTGTTTCTCCAACAACTTGCCATTGCCATTGGCGGTGGCCCGCTCGGTGAGGGGTGAGCCGGGTGCCACGTTATCCTTTAACGGACATTCCGATACAAGATTAATATTCTTATTATCCACCTCATCGTTCAGTTTGTGCAAATACACATTAAGCACTTGCACAAACAAAATGCCAAGAAAAGTCAATCCAACTGGTATCACATCTAACCAATTTAGGGCAAACATATTCAGTTTTGTTTTGTTTCAACCAAAATTTAAACACTATTGCGATTTCGATTTCTATGATTTTTGCGAGAGGCCATTAAAGCTTGATTTGGACATTAGAACCATAAACGATTGCTGCGACGTATTGCATGATCCGTCGACCGATTTGTAACCCGGACGAAACTCAACTGAGAAGAATATCAAGTTTACTGGCTGATACGCTTGTCCAGCGGAAGCTTTTGCTCAAAGCTTGCCGTGTCTCTCTCTCTCTCTCTCTCTCTGTCTGTCTGTCTCGCTGATCTTACTCTCTTTCACTCTTTTGACCACGCTTCAGCTATTTGTTTATAAACAAATATGCAAAAACTATGAAAATATTTCAATGTCTTACAGTCTGTAACACTTTTGCTTTCTGCACATTTTGTTTATTATTTTTTATGAGCCGTTTTTTTTTTTGGCATGAGCAAACATTTTATGATAGAGTTTGTATAGCCATTGGGTGGGCTTTGATTGGGCTTAATAACTGTAATTATGGTAGCCGCCTGGGTGGTGATTTGATTGGAATACGGCCTTGATCTATGCTGGTGGGACAAGTTGTAGGAGCAAGTTTTGTGGGGCGCGTCTAACAAAGTTATCAAAACTTTGATATTTTTGTGATAGTTTTTTGCCACCAGGAGAATTTTAAGTAAATACAAGTTTAAACTGGTTTCTTTCAAATTTCAGCTTATTTTGTGTTGGTATAATCATTCTTTCAAAGACTTTTGATCCAAAAATCTTCTTTAAAGTTATAACTGGAGCTCCTAATCTTATGTCATACACGTCGAAGAGTTTCTACATATTCCAAACTGATCATTCCAAAGAGATTTAAAACAGTTTAGCAAGCATATATAGACCCGCCCATGTTGAAACGCCCCCTACAATTTTAATTATTAGATATAGGACTTAACTTAGCTTATCTCTGTCTAATTATAGTGAAATTAACATTGGCATATTTAAAAACCTAAACCAACTTTGACCTGAAACCAATATTTACACAATTTACACTAGTCTGCGGGGTCTTAGTTGTATGCATAATTCTAGGAACTTGTCTATAAACTTGGAAGTTAAGGTTAAAGATAAACCGGCCTGGCAAGAATAGTCATCTACCCTCCATTGCATACTTTTGGATGCCTAAATATAATTTTTATTTAGATATTTTTCACTAGAGAGCATCTAACATCTGTTTGGAACGATATATTTTGAAGGTAGGACAATGATTCTAAGAAAACTTAGGTAGAAAGAGAGTGTTTAAAACAAAAAAAAAGCTTCTTTCGTAAACCATTTGAAAATTTAAAACGAATCCACTCTCTTATGGTCAAGTGTGGTGCAGCGGGTGGTGTGTGTGCCTGCGGTGCAGTGATCGTGGATTCGATTCCGCCTCGGGACTTCAAATGAAACAGACTATTCTTGAGAAACACACTCAAAAACACACCCGGTCACCTTCAGTAACTATTGGCGACGGCTATAAAGCCATAAAAAAAAGCTTATCCAACTTTTTCCTTCGGTCTCGGTGCTAAAACCCTTTTAACACTTTTTTATACCCCTTGCAAAGGGTATTATAAATTTGAACAGATGTTTTTTACGCATAGGAAAAGCATATCAGACCACATAAAGTATATATATTCTTGATCAACACAAGGAGATGAGTTTATTAAGCCATGTCCGTCTGTTTCTAAGCTATCTCCTTCGTCAGTTTAAAAGCTATATTCACCAAACTTTGCACAAAGTCTTTTAGTACACATACGCTGAACATTTGTTGGAACCGGCAGGATCGCATGATTATAGCATATAGCTGCCATAGGAATGATCGGTCGAAAAACTAGTTTTAGTGAGAAAAACTTTTTTGTTTTCAATGGAAACACATCCAAACTTTATATTTCTTAGTTTGTAATGATTTTCCATGATTTTACTAAGTTTGGTCAGAATTGCACTTTATATAGCATTGCTCCCATAGAAAAGTAGGGTCTGAAAAGTAGTCTTAGTGAGAAAAACTTTTTTGTTTTCAATGGAAATGTTCTTAAAATTGGCATTTAATTATTTGATATGCTTTTATACAATTCCAAAAAGTTTTGTTAAAATCGGACCACCATAGCATATAGCTGCAGTACGAATAATGGATTGAAAAACTATTTCTAGTGAGAAAAACTTTTTTGTTTCTCAATGGAACATTTTCAAACTCTGTATTTATGAGTTTGGTATGCTTTTTCGTTATTTTACAAAGTTAAGTCAAAATCGGACCGCTTTATAGTACAGCTGCCATAGAAAAGTTAGTTCTGAAAAGTAGTCTTAGTGAGAAAAACTTTTTTGTTTTTATTGGTGGCGTCTTCAATTCTTACATTCATTTATTTAATGTATTTTTACACAATTCTACAAAGTTTTGTCCAAATCGGATGACTATAGCATATAGCTGCCATAGGAACGAACGGTCGAAATACTAGTTTAAGTGAGAAAAATCTTTATGTTACTCTGTACCAAGGATATAGAGAGTATTTTTAGTCAAAGCTTAGGGTACTCTCTAGTGCAGAGTATATTTAGTTTGTGTAACAAGTATGTAACAACCAGGAGGAAACATCGATAATTTGTTAGTTATTTGAGTCTAGAATCATGACTACTGAAGAATATTTTACTTTTTTGCCTATTGTTAGCTGTAATTCCGTGTATACCCATTAAAAAATCGGTTATCTAACAAGGGATTGGACGGAATATCTGAGAAAAGTTTATACAATTAGAAATTGAAATAAATTAAAACAGCAAAAGTTTGACTTTGTTGCACAGTATTATATTAATTCATAGAATCCCTTTCCCTGGTTAGAATTCAATTAGGTTTTTTGTATTCTCCCCCCCGCCCCGCCATATCACAGTCTAGACAAGTTCCCCCTTGCGACATGCAAAAATATTCTGATGATCTCACAGAGATCACTCGGAAATTAACAATAACAACAAAGCTGATGTCGTTGCAAAAATTTCACAAATAAATGGCTCGCACATTTATTGTTTTTGTTATTTATTATATACAAAATGAGCAATTGATTTCTTTTTTTTTTTCTCTCTTTTTAGACAATAAGTACACACACACACACCCCCCAATTAAAGTCGGAGGAATTCCGGCAGCAAACACACACAGAATCGCCTTCTGGGTGCGATTGATGAGTTGCAAGCCATTTTGCATAAATTGATACGTGTACGGAGAAGAATGAAAAAGAGCGAACAAGTAAGTAAATGTTTATATATTTATTTATATGCGCCAATTGTTTATTTTTATACAATTTTCTGATGTGATGTCACGAGTTGTTCAAGTGCCAGCACGAAACGAGTTCTGTATACGTATAGCGGGATGGATGGTCCCATGTGGGTCGTCTGTCCTCTGGTCCGTCTGGCTCTCATGACAACGCCAATGGCGTGCGACCTTTTGATGATGAATTCATTTGTTTTGACGCGGCATTGTGGCAAATGTGTGTGAAGGCATTCGCTTTTTAGGCAAAATGTTTCCATTTACCAAACTTCGACAGCACCTAAAAGTATGCCCTCAAAATTGGTACAATCATTATAAGTTAACCAGTTCTATATGGGGAGATATTCCTAACGGTACGACTTTATTAATTTGGAACTAGTCAATTAGGCACACAAGATAACAACATACATATAGACACCTTATAAACGTACGACTTAATTAATTAACAATATTTGGTCTTTTAGCCTAAAACTATATTTGTGACTTTCTTTTCGTTTTTTTTTTATATGGGGTACTACTCTACCCATTTATCACTTCAATTGACCCATCATCTATGTGCCCGCATACCAAGTGGTACGATTACTGGCCATCTCCATCTCCTCCGGTTTGGGCATTATCCATATATTACCAATACCGCTGTCCGAACTAAATCGATTGGAATCGCGATACAGCGATAGACTTGGCGCCTTCCGATGTAAATGATCATTCTCACGGCAATAGCGTTCCTGCAGCTTCTGTCGCTCCTCATTCGCATAGTTGTTGATCATATCACGTATGAGATCCAACCAGAGTACTATCTGTGCAGGATCTGCGGTGAATTCACATTCCTGTTGCTTGCGTCGCTCATAATAGAGGGTAAATGATTTGGTTTTGGCCGAGATGCCAACATGCTCGCACGGATATCGACCATGGAAGACCAAATGTTTACCCTTTATCTCGGTATAGATGATGCATTTGTCAAAGATGAAAACTTTGGCACGATAATTGCGCCTAAGTGTGTGATCCATTACTTGGAATTCATTCACTTTGCGGAATTTTCCTTGGTAGTAGACATTGAACTGGAATATGAAAAGGGAAGTGAGAGATGTTATTTGTCATATTTATAGTTTAACGATTCATAATTTCAAACTATTAACAATGTCAACTGAAGTGTGTGTGTGTGTGCGCGATATTTTAATGAGGTTTACACATTGTATTCAAATGGTGCTAGTTATACTCTAGAATGTGTAAACGAAAATAGATTTTAATGAGTACACTGGGAAAAGAAACCGATTAAATACTTCCCCTTCTTTGGAATATCTTAATGTTAACTTTGTAATATCTGCACAAACTCGGTAAGCCTCAAAATATCAGCAATTCTTTTCTAAAATTGCTTAAACATATTCACAATTAAATCCTAGAACCAAAATTCATATTCTTCGAAAGTATATAACTAATTTCTTGATCTAGTTCCAAGCAAATATCAACTTTTTTAAGTATATTGACAGAGAACATAAAGGTTTAAGTACAATTATGATATGACTTTATGATATTTGAAGATCCTAAACCATGTGGTTCTTTTAGACCCCGGTTTACCACTTATAATTCTTCTTTCTGATCAAATTTCAAGATTTTTCCTGCATTTCTACAACATTATTCATGGATTAGATCTATTAAGGTACAAAAACTTGCTTTTAGGTATCATTTTGTCTCAGTGTACAAATTCACATCAATATTCATTGATGAAAAAATTTACGCAGAGATCTTTAGAAAATTGACGCAAGCACAATTATGAAAATTTCAACTCAAAGATATAAAATAACGCCCGTGGGCGTTATAACAACACTTGACAGTAGGTGTAAGATATAAAAATATGGCCAAAATTAGTGTCTACAATAGATAACACCATTTTGCTGTGTCATTCAATTTAAAATTGAGCAACAATAAACATGCTTTGGGAGGTACAGAATATATTTAGTATATATTATATATATAGTTGTGCTGGTCTGTATTTCTTATTTTCTTTTGAAAGGGTAGAGGGAATGTCACAGGACATCAAATATATTATGAATTAGGTATAATTTTACTTGACTGGTAAAGTATTCAGATGCAAAATGTTAGTTTTTTAATTGTTCGACTTTTACTATACTGTTTATACCCTTGAAGAGGGTATATTGAAATTGTCCAGATGTTTGTAACGCAGAGAAGGAAGCATTTCCGACAACATAAAATATATATATATATCTTGATCAGCATTACGAGCTGAGTCGATATAGCCATGTCCGTCTGTCCGTCTGTTTCTATGCTATCTCCTCCGTCAGTTTTAAAGCTATCGCTACCAAACTTTGCACGAAGTTTTCTGGTCCAAGTACGCAGCACATTTGTCGGAATCGGCCGGATCGGATGACTATAACATATAGCTGCCTTAGGAACGAAAAACATTTTTGTTTTTTATGCAATCGTCTACAAACTCCGTATTTACTAGTTTTTAATGCTTCTTCACAATTCTTCAAAATTTGGTCGAAATAGGACATCTATATAGTATAGCTGTCATTATAAGTATAGTCAGAAAATAGTCTTATTGGGAACAACTTGTTTGTTTTCAGTGGATATGTCCTTCAAATTAGTTAGAAAACGTGCTGCAAGGGTATATAAAAATTGGGCCGAGCCGAAGTTAACTTTCCTCTATTTAAAAAAAAAAAAACCGTGTAGTGCCTTTGCACGTATTCTGGCCGTTTTTGATTTAATACTCGGCTGAACTGAGTTTGGAATGATAGATAATATATATGTTGGACTGCTTAAGCTATAGATTTAATAGATAAGAAGTGATAAGGTTCTCAAAGGCTGTGGGTATAGCAAATGGCTCTTCTAGTTACTTGTCATAAAAACAAATTTTATAAAAATCTTCACTGAAAAATGATATTAAATACAAGTTAAAGCTCAAAAATATGTGAGAAGCTGCATGAGATTTAGGTTATCTGAGTTCTCTAATGAGTTTTTTGACAGTCAGCTGAGGTATGACAAGATTTGGACAAATTAAAATACAGCTTATGTAGGACTTAGGATATGTGACTTACATCCTTCTATAAAGCACTTTCTATGACATAAGCTAACAAATAACAGAGTATATTCTAAGTTAATTGGACATAAGGCAGGTTTTTAAGTGGATGAGAAATTGGACCTTAATCTTCTTTATAAAGAATCTCAAAAGGTTTAATCTGCTACTAAATTCCATTGACTTAATCCGTCTTTTATCTAATCTCACTTAAATTGTAAATCAACTTAAAGTAATCAACGTAAGTAAGTAAACTTACTTCATTACAATCAACAATATCGTTAATGATCTCCGACTCATTGGTGGTAGTCAGCAGGGTGCGTAAACGTTTCTCCAAACGACAGCAGGACTCGATGAGTGGCTTCATCACAATGTCGCGGTTTTTGAAAAAAGTCTGTAAAGAATTGATGTTAGAAAGTGCAACACATTTAGCCGCCTGACTTACATTGATAAACTGCGTCAATAGCAGGGGATAGCGTGCCATACGCTGTATGGGCTGCACCAGAAAGCTATTAATGCCCAGCTTATCATCGCGCTCGAGGCGAATACTCTATGGAAAGGAAGGAAGAACTCAAATGATTCAAATATACCATTCAAATCTAAAGCATTCAACTTACGGTAAAGTAGTTTTTATAGAGATCGCATAGTTTCAAGGACTTTTGTTTGTTCATGGTAAAGATGACATAGCCATAGAAGCAGTTTTGCTAAGGGAAGAGCAAGGGAAATTAGTATAAAACACAGATGGTCTTTGTAGGACCCGCACTCACATCTAAAAACTGCAGAAACTCATCAAACAAACGCTTCAAATCACGTTGATTGCGTTGCAGCATCGGCAAAAACTCATCTCGATGGAATTCGGCAATTTGTTCAATATTTCCAAACAGATCGTATTTCTTGCCTCGCAGTCCCATCGGCAAATCCTTGCGCTGAAATATGTTGCCATAGTTTTCCAATCCCGTAAACAGATTATTCACATAGGCCTCCTCCGTTTTGATCAGCTCCTCCAATATGGGATGCACACACTTGTCACTCTTGTCCCGCAGCTCGATTTCTACTTCCTCCTCCCTGTGAAACAAAAAACATTACGTTAGAAAGCAGGGATCACCAGAAGGAGATTCAATTGAAACTCACTCATCCCGGGGCTGATAGACCGAATGAAATTTACCCACCAAGGGTTGATTTGTAGTGCCAATGATTTCAGTCTTTCTTCTCGGCGTGGAACGATAGTTTCTATAGGGGGAAAACAAACAACAAAACATTGGTTATCTAAATCAGCCACATGGCCTTAGTAGTGTCTGTGACTCATTGTCTCGGCCCGATAAGACAACTGATAGGCCCTAAGGCTTTTGTGAGGAAGACATGACTGACATGATTCATTTGACTACAGGTTCTTTTTTTTCCAATGGCAACATTTTGACTTGTTCAGCATGTTCCATGCTAATTATGCCCATATTATTATCCATAGCATACGCTAGCCGGGTCACACAATCCAACATGAAATCCAGTTGAGTAATCAGAAACCAGGAAATCAATATAAGCAGAAACATGGCTATGGCGGTCACTATGAAGCCCGTGATCTGGAGGAGTACACTTTGGCTAGTTTACGAAAAACATGCTGAGGGCGCTGCGCGAGATAAATCTGACTACAAACCCCTTCCACGCAGCTCTCGCCGGTGACGCTGGACATGGAAGCCCCAGACATGTGTGACAAAGCCATCGATCTTTGATCGCCCTCCATGCCGTGGGCGGATGGTGGAACAAAGTCGTCGCCCTGGATACTGTCATGATCATCGTCCACTTCAATATTTATTACACTGACGGTGCCCAGACTTTTGCCAGTAGCAGCGGTTGGCGGCTCTGGGTCACTGGAAGGCTGCTTTGACTTTGCCTTTTGACGCTTCTTTATCTTCCACCTGGAACCAACCACATGCTCTGAGCCCGTACCGATCTCGCTCACTCCAGGCTTATTCTCGTCGTCTGGCTCTTGGTTTTTGCCTGGTCCATCCATATTGTAGCCTCATATCGTGCCAAAGATACATTGCATCAGGTTAAGTAACATTTCCTTGTCCCAAAATGGAGGAAAAGTGCTTTGTCAGATGGCCAACAGGTTGCTTAGTTGATTTTGTGATCGAATGAAAATCGAAATCTAATTAACACTTGGCCAAATTGAGTGAAATACCAAAAAGGAAGCCGGTTGACCGAGCAAACTTGGCTAATGAACAGTGAGCTAAGGTCGGTTTCATGGAGCAATTTTGAGTCGCTTTATAAGGAATAAAACTAGTTTTTTTTTGAAGGGGAATCTTTGACCAGAACATGGAGAAATGTTGGAAGAAGATTCTGAATTTGGTTTCAGTTCATGAGAGTACAAAAACCAAGACCCTGAAGGACAGCAAAAGAGCAAAGAGGCTTCTTCAATGTCATAAAGTTAAGGACTAGTCTAGAAAGAAGAAGGAAACAAGGAAAGTGGAAGGATAAAGGAGAGAAAATGGGAGCGAATAGAAAGGTTAGAAGGAATATGGAAGAAAGAAGGAAGTAACAAGGAAGATGGATCAAAGAAAGGAAGAATTAAGGAGAAAGGAAGATGACGAGAAGGAAGACGATAGAAGGTAGAAGGAAGTAAGGAAGAAAGGTAGGTGAAGAAAAAAGGTGGGAACGGAAAGAAAGAGGAAGAAGGAAGGAATTAAAAAGGAAGGCAGAAGGAAGTAACGAAGAAGGAAAGAAACAGGAAGGAAGATTGAAGAACGGAAGATTGAAGGAAGAAAGAATGAAGGAAGGAAGATTGAAGTAAAGAAGATTGAAGGAAGTAAGATTGAAGAAAGGAAGATTGAAGGAAGTAAGATTGAAGAAAGGAAGATTGAAGAAAGGAAGATTGAAGGAAGGAAGATTGAAGGAAGAAAGATTGAAGGAAGAAAGATTGAAGGAAGGAAGTTTGAAGGAAGGAAGATTGAAGGAAGCAAGATTGAAGGAAGGAAGATTGAGGGAAGGAAGATTGATGGAAGGAAGTAAGATTGAAGGAAGGAAGCTTGAAGAATAGAAGATTGATGGAAGGAAGATTGAAGGAGGAAAGATTGAAGGAAGGAAGATTGAAGGAAGGAAGATAATAGGAAGGAAGATTGAAGAATGGAAAATTGAAGGAAGAAAGAATGAAGGAAGGAGGATTGAAGGAAGGAATATTTTAGAAAGAAAGGAAGGAAGAACGAAGAAGAAAATAAGAACGAAGGAAGGAAGGAAAAGGTGGGAAGGAAGAAGAAAGTAAAAAGGAAGAAGCGAGCAAAGAAAGAGGAAGGAAAGATAGACAAGAAAAAACGAAGTAAGAGAGATCAAAGGTAGAAATAAATAGACAGGTGAAGCAGGAACGAAACGAAGGAAGTGAGTTAGAAAAGAAGATACAAGAAAGAAGCTAGAAAACTGTCAGGAAGGAGAAAGTAGAAGGGCAGCCGCAAATAGAAGAAGCAAAATATGACAAGCAGGAAGAGAAGAGAATTACAAATTGACCCACAAAACATTGTTCCTTTTTCCTATTCGTTCCGTTTGGAAGTCCCTAGATATGGTCACACTATTTTTAAGTGTTTGTGTACATAAAAACGCACTAAAAGATGCCGAAAACAATAGTCTTTGGCGTGTAAAACACAGCAAAAGCTAAAGAAATATGCAGTCTTGGTCTTGATCGGTGAGTCGATCAACTGTGAGTGACCCAAAAAGTTTAACCTTACAAGTAAACCCTCCTCTAAACCACTCTACTCACCTTGGAAAATCCTTATCGTGTCGCATTTTCAACGGCATTGTTAGCTCTCCCGTTGGATCGGCGCTTATGGAACGCAGCACCTTCACATCATCCACCACTGTACTACCCAACACCTCCGAATTGCTCTCACTCAGCACATATTGCACACTTGCCTGTGGATCTGTCTCAAAGTCAGATATCTGATCTACTTCATCCTCGGAGCGTACCTCATCGATGCTGGTGGTTGTTACACTAGCTGGTGTACTTGTTATAGAGCTACGCCTACTATTACCCCGGGATATTAAACCGGGCAGTGCTATACGTCTGGGTGGTGTGGGCGGTGGTGTGGTGCCATTATTATCCACTTCGTGTTCCAGAAAAATCGGATGACGACGATTCTCGAGCAATTTCAGGCTATTCCTCTCCTGTCGCAAGTACTGAATGGTAGTTTTTAGGGTCTCAAAACGTTGCACCTTCTGTCGCACATCCAAGAAAGCGGGATCCGGTGTGGTGGGTGTATCGGGGGTTTCGGTCTCCCCCTCGGGATTGCGCATTTTGAGCAGAGAGCGTCGATTGAACGCGCTCTCCGTGTCTGAGTTGACCGAATAGGAAAGCTGAAATGAACTGGAACTGGAGGAGAGATCACCACTCAGCTGTGCGACCTGGTCGGTATCCAAAACGCTACTGTGACGCTCCTGCTCCGCGGCCTGCGTTTGGCTGATACGTCGACGGGAATTGCGTTTGTTGAAGTTGCGATTGCTCAGATTGCGTTCGCGGCGAAAGGGCAGCGGACTGAGATCTTCGTCGGCCATAATTGTTCTGTTTTTGGTGTGGTGATTGTGGGTGGAGTGGAAGTAGTTATTGATAAGACTTATCGTGGCACAAGCTTCACAGCTATCTCTCCCTCTCTTGATCTATTTTGGGGTCTCAGTTGTACATTTTGGAGTGAATTTCACACGATTTAACTGAATTTGCTTGCTCAATGCCCTCGAGTTCCACTTGACTTAAACATTTATGGCAAGTTACGTTTGTTTTTTTTTTGTGTTGTCTCTTGTTGTCGTCGTCTACCACATTTATGTGTACATATAAAAGTATTTATCTTATTTGTTGTTATTTTCGAAACACGTAGTCGTATCTCTCGGGCGTTTGTGTTGGCGTCAACAGCTGCGCTCTGCGTTTCTTTGCTTATTCAAAAGGCGCTGCGAAATACGAATTTAAATTAAAGCTGTTTTTAATAAATGTTACCGAAATACGTGTATATAAAATAATAATATCAAATGTGCCGAAACACACTGTGAGAATACACGGACAACCCATTTCTCACACTTTATTTCGTTTAATTTTAAGTTAAGGTAACCCTGACAACCCTGTTGTCTCTCCTATGTCTCTATTGTCCAACAGAGATATTGGCCATAGCTTGAGAGGAGAATTTGAGCATTATTTCTCGATTTTCATTAACAAATTACTTTACGAAACGCATTTTTATCAGACAAGTGTTAAATAGGCAATATGTAGCATCTCTTTTTCTCATTCTCATTTCCAATTGCACGCTTGAAAGCGACGTTCTACTGTCTGCACCACGGTGCATTTTGCAATATGGGAGCTTACCGAATGAATGTGTCCTTTGCGGACGTTTCGCGTTTTGCCAGTAGCGGCCAACATTAAAGTTCAATTACCGGTAGGGCCTGCGTTTGATTTCCAAACTTCTATAAGTTTTTGGGAAAGATATATAAGTGAACAGTAATTCCTCGGTTTAAATTAAAGTAGACTCTTTCCAGCAAACATTTTATGTAATTTTTGATCACATTGATCACCTAAATGATACTTTTGTCGGAAGAAAATGATACCCTAGCCACGGCACTTCGTTAAGAGTCTATTTTAACTCGTTCTTCTGAACAATTACGAAGCATTTTGGAGTCTATTTAAAGTCAAATTTTAATAAATCACTTGTTGGGTATTTACATGAGTCAGATTCGAGTCTTCTCGTTTTATATATATACCAAAGGGTATTTTAAAATGCTCCGGATGTGTGTATCACATAGAAAGAAGCATTTCCGACCACATAAAGCATATATATTCTTGATCAGCACGACGAGCTGTTCTATGTATGTTTCTATCCCATCTCCTCCGTCAGTTTGAAAGCTATCTATACCAAACTTTCCGCGAAGTCTTTTGGTACAAATACGCTATTTTATTTGTCTGAAATTGCCGAATCGGAGGACGAGAGCATATAGCTGTCATAGGAACGATTGGTCGAAAAACTAGTTTTAGTGAGAAAAACTTTTTTGTTTTCAAAGGAAACCCCTTCAAACGTTGTATTTCTTATTTTGTTATGCTTTTCCGTGATTCCACTATGTTTGGTCGAAATCGGACATCTATATAATATAGCTGCCATAGAAAAGTATGTTTAGGAAGATAGTCTTAGTAAGAAAATGTAATGTAAACCTTTTTAAAATTGGCATATATTTATTTTATAAGCTTTCACATAATTTCTCAAAGTTTTGTCAAAATCGGATGACTATAGCATATAGCTGTCATAGGAACTATTAATCGAAAAACAAGTTTTAGTGAAAAAAAACTTTTTTGTTTTCAACGGAAACGCCTTCAAACATTGTATTTCTTAGTTTGCTATAATTTCCCATGATTTCACCATTTTAGGTCGAAATCGGACATCTATATAGTATAGCTGTCATACAAAAGTACAGTCCGAAAAGTAGTCTTAGTGAGAAAAACTTTTTTGTTTTCAATGGAAGTGTCCTTAAACTTCACATTTATTTATTTGATAAGCTTTCTCACAGTTCTACAAAGTTTAGTCAAAATCGGATGACCATAGCATATGGCTGCAGTACGAATGATCGGTCGAAAAAGAAGTTCTATTGAGAAAAACTTTTTTATTTTACATGGAATCGTTTCCTACTTTGTTAAGTGTTCGTTTGTTAGGCTTTCGCATGATTCCACAAAGTTTGATTGAAATCGTACATCTATATAGTAAAGCTCCCATAGAAAAGTAAGGTCCGAAAGGTAGTCTTAGTTTGAAAAAGGTGGGTTGCAAAACTTTGTCCAAGTTGAAGGTAACTTTTCTTTATTTTCAAACATCTAAAATGCTCGAACAAGACTAATCAATGTAACATTTTTGTAAAAATAATCATCCAAATATTGGGAAGAGATAGAATATAAACTATCCCCCAGAAGAAACTTTCTCCTATCCCTTAAATGAATCATTTTCGGATCCCCCAGAAGAAAAGCTCCCTTACCGCCCAGAAGAGACACCGAGTGTGCAAATTTTTCCGGCAGGGAAATGATAATACAATTACAATTAAAAAACCAAAATCAAAGTATGGTAATACCAACTGTTGCATCAAAAGCTGAACACATTTGCCTAAGCTCCTCATATTCAAGATACGAAAGATTTATTTATATGACAAATGACGTCAAGTTGACGCAGGTTTCAAGAGCAAGGGAGAAACGAAAGAGTTCTTAGCGTTAGCTTAGCTCCATCACATACATAAGTATATTATATTCACGTATAAACTTTGTATATACTACGTATGCATAGTCACACATTTTGTTGTAGTTAATTAAGTGTGACGTTTTTTCCTTTTTTTTTGCTTTTTTTGTGTGCTGTTTTGTCAGAGCAAAGCAAAAACAAGTACAAAGCGCTTGGAACCGCAAATGAGGCAATACATTTTGTTATAAAAAAATGCAAATATAAATATATATATACATAGAGGAAACGTTTCCGTTAAAAGAAAGTGAGTAAAATGCAATTCCGGGGTTTGAGATAAATTTGATAAGCAGTTTCAAATGTCGGAAAAGAAGTTCCGATTCAAGTACTTCATGTGATGGTCATGGTCTATTAACTAATATTATTATTTTTTGTGCTTGCATTGATTTAGCTCAATAAAGTCATAACAAATATTTCATTTATGACCCATTTAGATAAGCTTCGTAACGTCGTACCTAAAGTAACCTTCAGGTGCAAGGTTTTTAGGTCTCCAATATACCAAACAATCAATCATACCTGGTGTAAGGTTCGACAAACTTTAATTACCTCATTGTCTTTACATTTTAATTGCGATTCCAATTCCAAGCTATTACATAAGACCTTTTTCGGTATGTTGAAGGGTGATTCTAGACGAACCTGTTTTCGAAAAAGGTCCCTTACCTCAATTGTTATTTTAACTTGAGCTTAAAGAGGCTTTAAACCGTTTTTATGGTCAACCTCTCATAATTTCTTTACTTTCTTTCATATAATTGTAGAGTATTTCTCCTCAGCTTTAAAATAAACTATCCCAAACAATTCTGCGATTTTTTTAAGCAAAGATATACCATTTTGAAGACTTGTGTTGAAAATTATGAAATTGATAATTGCCCAAAAATATGCTATGCTAAATCACTAAAGTTGACTAGTCAGTTGTTATTGAACTCTCATGAAAATTTCCAATTTTGAACTCACTTCAAACACATCTTTTTGATAATAGCTTTTTTATAGTCTTATCAATAATAAAGTACTCAAATTTTTCTAAATTAAGCTCCACGCTTGGCCATCCTAACAGCTCTAAATCAAGATCTGTTTTGGTGTTTGCAAGAGTTTGACTCATGTCCTACGACAATTCGTTGTAATGAGAGCTATATCTGCTTTTCCTACTGTTCTCTACAAATGTCATTGAATACAGCTAGTTTTTATCTCTCACCTTTATCTAACGTAAAGTCATAGCACTGGACTCAAATGTAATTGATACACACACTTGAAAGAAGAGATTAGCTTCTTTGTACCTGGAGGAGGGGGTTTTTCATAGATTGGAAATACATACTGTTGTTTGCTTGGTTATATTAAAACTGGTTATCGCCGCCTAATTGACCACTTAAACTTTGCAGGCAATCAAGTTGCAATTTCGTATGCTTAGATCTATTGTACTTTTGTGCACTAGAGAGTGAATGAATGTTAAGTATGTATATAATATATTGGTTTTTAGGTTAGGATAGTTGATGTAGATCAGGAAGTATGTGTACCCGTTTGAATATGCTTTGGAGTAGAGTTGTTAATATTTTTCCGAGCACTTGAATCGATAATTTTAGAGTCCAAGTTGATATATCGATAAGAACTTGATGTTCTCACTGCAAAGCTATTAAACAACTTTTGTGTAATAATACTAATAACAAGCATTGAGAGTTTCCATTCAGGGTAGCGCAGCTGATCTACTATACTAATCAGTTTGTAACTCTAGTTTCATAGTAACCAGTTGTGGTGCAGCGGGTAGTGTGTGCCAAAAGGTCTTGGGCTCGATTCCATAATAGAACAAACCAATCTTTTCAATGGCAGCTATATCATTTTGATGTCAGATTCTTATGAAACTTGCTGGTTAAGCTTCGAAAACTATAAAATACGAAGATTTAAGGCATTTTAATTGAAAATATATAAGTTTTTCCCACTAGAACCGCAATTTTAGAACAATCGTGTCATCCGATACGACAGTTTCCGACAAATATGCAGCATAATTCTATTTGAAGTATTTTGGTTAAGTTTGGTCAAGTTGATAGAGAAGATAGTACAGCACAAAAGCAAGTGGATAAACGGAGGAAAGGACAAGGCTTTATCAACTCAACCCAATATTATATATATATATGAAGGGTGATTTTGTAGCAACTCTCTTTGTGGCAACACTATTTTTGGGCAGCTCAGCTGTTTTCGTGTCACATATTACTGTCAAACATGTTCACTTTGGTCTACAATTTAACCATGAATTGACTTTCAAACGAACAAAGCTTACAGATTATTGCATTTTGTTATCAAAATTCTTTAAACATTAAACTAAATAGATCGTTCTATCGATTCATATAAAGTTTCATACATTTTTCAGAATTTTATGTACTTTTTTTATCAAATCCGAAAGCTGTTCAGGGTGATTTACCCTTTACTTTTTGTGGTTGCAGATGCTTCATTCTGTTAGGTTTGTGTGCTTTTCATTCTTGAAAAGCCTTTTCAATTCCGACTTGGCTTGATGATCATTTAGAAGATTGGCAGTTGTAGATAATTCAAATTTGGTGAAGTGATACCTTAATCATATTCGCATAGCTTCTTGGTTTTAAGACCACATTGGCTTAGCCTGTCCATTTGTACAATCTTGCACCTTATATCTAGCAGATATTAAAATATTTACTAGTCAATAGTTCAGATTTTGTAATATAACTAACCATAGTCGTGGGTTTGGAAGAACGGATTCAGGATCAACAGGTTTTTTCACACTTGTTTCTGTTTAAGATTCGGTTTACAGTGAGTTCCGACTTCGATTCGGTTCAAACACGGTTTGCAATCCTGGTTTCAATATAATATAAAAGTGCACTTTTTTTGAGAATAAACTGAACCATTTAGAATCCAATGATCTTATCATGATTTAATGTCCAAAATATTGAAGATAATTATATTGTTTCATTTTCATTTTTTGATTTATTGATATATGTTTCCCGATTTATATCCTAGAACTTATGTTAGCTGTGATGTTGTTAATACGGAACTGGTAATGGTTCAGTTTCCGCGCACCAGTTTAATACGGTTTGAAGTATATGGGAATGAGAAGTATCAAAATAGTAGTTAGAACCCGCTTGAAGCTGGATATTTAGCTGGTTAATTTGATAGTCTTGTTGCTTGAACTAAGAACTTTGGACTGAACAGAAACATAACGTCCGTTCAGTGCACTGCACTAAGGCAGGAGAAACTTGTAATACCCATAGCTAAAGCTTATATATTGAATTCTGAATGAACTTGTTCAGGTAAATGCCCATTAAACCGATCCCAATCTTTGTGTGCTTTGTTTACTTCACACTTAAAAGCAATTCTAATCTTTTAAATGACATTTCAAAAAAGATTTCCAGGAATTTCCGGTATTTGCCATAAATGATAGATATTGTTTTTATATTGCACGAAAGAAACGTGTTTGTTTTTTTTTTGATGGTGGAGGGGAAGGGCAGTTCTTATCGATTCTACTTGAGTGCAAAACTATTTCCATAATGAATTCAGCACAGAGTTTCAGGCGGCAATTAGTGACTAAGTTACACCAGGCAAGTGCGCAAAATAAAACTCAAATTCAACTTCAGCTGATAGCCAAAAGACGGAAAGACAGAACAGAACAGCACAAAAATATATGACAAAGCAGACAAAAAAAACACAAACGAAAAAAACGGTGTAATGTTTAAAAAGCATTTTGCTTTATTATTATAAGTTTTATAATGTTTTTTTTTTGTTCATAATTTGTGTGCACGTGTTAATTAAACAATTAGCTGGGGGCAACTTGGGTAAGCGCGTGCAAATACCAGTTTTTTTTTTTGCGATTTTTTGACACTTACATGTGGGAATTTTGATTTAGATATAAATTTGGGTTATGCTTATCACGAGGTCACGGTAGGTTAGGTACATAAATTGAACTTGAGTTACTACACACACACACACACCAACACACACGCTGCGTATACTTAATATTTGCACCACAGATGACGATCTACGATATGTACGCTCACCTGAGCACTTGGACTCAGACTAAAACAACTGATTGTGCGAGTCGAGAATTGGCAATGCAGCAAGTGCTCTCCAACTCTCCGTGAATTTATCAGTGTCTCTCGCTCTCTCTCTCTCTCTATCTGTTTTAACTGTTTGGCGAGTTTGAGTTAGTTATAATTTGTGTGTGTTTTTTTTTTGTTTGTTTTGCCATACTGCTGACTGTTTTATTATTTAGATTGCTGCAGTGCCTTTGCTCTCGCTCTCTCTCTTTCTCTCTCTCTGTCTCCGATTTTAGCGGTCTCTGTGTGTCGCATTCTCCACCGCAAATTATTGCCATAATTCTGTTGCCCTTTTTTTTTTTGTTGTTACGATTATTGTTGTTATTTACATGAAGGCGGCATAAATTCTTAATTAGTCTAGGCCAACAATTGCTTAGAGAATTTCCCCACATTACCTTGCACTCAAATGTCAAGTTCCCCCCTTCCCCCTCCCCCATTCGATGACGAGTAGTTAAAGTAGAAAATTCTGTTTGATCAACAATTTGATTATTTTTTTTTTTTTTTTCTGTTTGGTAAAGTTTTTCACAGTTTATCAAATGTCGGTCATAACTGGTTCATTATCTTATCGGCTTATCAACAAAGTTTCAGCATTTAAAGGCCATCAAATTGGCCATTTGCCATCGGTTTTCAATTGAAATTGTTGGGTAGACGACTCTTTGTTTAGTGGGCCCGGTTGGATTTTTATTTTGCTTATCTTTGCGCATTTTCGAGCGTACTCCGCTGGGGCGGCTGGCAATGTATGCAATTTCTACCAAAAAAAATGTACCGCGAGATATGAGTTTAAAGGGGGAGTCACCGATCAAGTGGCGAAATTCATGGGCTAACATTTGGGGTATATGACTAAAAACTTTTACAATAACTCTTCTTCAGAGTTCAGCTCAAGTTAATGTTTAATGGGTAAACTGTTTTGAGGCTTGAGGTATTTATACTCTAGCAAATCTGTTAAAATATATTTATATAATCTAGGATATTAGTTTGTTTCTCTGAAATTCTAAGTAAATTGTTCTCCATTCTATAAGAAAAAGCTTAAATATTTGGAGTATTTCAACTACCTCAATGTTCTGCTTGAAGCCTGAATATAAGTTACCTCCAACTGAAAACAGGAACCATATGTTCTCTCACATTGACCACAAATGTACCAAATGTGCTTGAAAATGAGCACAATATGACTCAACTCAGCCATCGCACCCAAAAGTATTCATTAAGTTGCCATTGTGTGCAATATATCTTGGGTTTCGTTGCCTAATTGTTCCTTTTATACCCTAGCAAAGGGTATTATAGTAATAAAAATTAATTTCCGACCCCATAAACTATATATATTCTTGATCAGGGTGACTAGCTGAGTCGATTGAGCTTTGTCCGTCCGTCTATCCCTCTTTCTATTTGTTTCTACTCGAACTAGTCTCTCAGTTTTGCAGCTATCGATCTGAAATTTTGCACACAATCTGTTTTTTGCTGCACTCTACTAATATATCGGAACCAACCGGATCGAATGACTATATATCATAGCTCCCATAGGAAGAGTCGGATGGAAAACTAGTTTTAGTATGAAAAACTTTTTTCTTTTCAATGGAAACGTGTTCAAACTTTGTATTCGTAGGTTTTTTATGTTTTTTAATGATTCTACCAAGTTTTATTAAAATCGTACAACTATATGGTATAGCTACCATACAAAAGTTAGATCTGAAAAACAGTCTTAGTTGGAAAAACTTTTTTGTTTTTAATGGTAGCATCCTGCAACTTTGTATTTGCTTGTTTTACATGCTTTTAACCAATTCTATAAATTTTTGTTCAAATCGAATGACTATAACATATAGCTGCCATACGAACGATCGGTCGGAAAATGGGAAAAAAATTATTTTTGAAAATATTTAAGTGATCACTTGCAAGGGTCGAACAGTCGAAGTTAGCTTAGCTTTCTCGTGAAGTCTAACACTCAGAAATTTCCTTTAAACAGTTTGTAAAGTTGGTTTTTTGTACTTTTGAAGGTGCAAAGGCTTGAAAAAACCATAAATCTGGGTGTCCTTTACTTTACCTGATACTTTGGAAAGGGGTGTTTTGGGATACAAAAGCTCTTTGTAGAGTATAGAATATCAATATTATTTTCCCTCCTTATTCAATGAAAGTCTGTCAAAGTGAAAGCTTGAAAGAATTTGGCGAACATCTGTCAGAGACAATGGTATCCCATAGCTAAATCGAACAAGTCTATATTCACTCAGTTCATAATGCTGTCTACTACACTCCTGCCCAAAACTATACGACACCTCGAAAATTTTAGTTTCGACCCTCGTAGGAGAAGGGGAAAGCATAATGAAACAAAATAAAGTATGCAGAATAATAGCAGAAAGAGTTCTGCATAAAAGCTGCAGTTCTTATCTCTAATAGGATCTCGCATTTTCAAGTAACAGTAAAAAAAGCACAAAGTTATATTTTGGGCTAGACTGCAAGTGTATCAAAACTATACGACACATTACAATTATTGTGGATAGAGAGAAAGGTGTGGTGTAATTTAATTTTCTTTCTATTTCTGAAAAACATTTAATGCATTTCTAACAAAATGCCGCGCGGACGTTTGTTAAACGACGAGGAAAAGGGAAGAATAAGAGCTTACAATGAAGTTGGTTTTAATGTAAGCGAAATATCTCGGAAAATGGGTTGATCCCGCTGTGTAATCTCCAAATTTTTAAATGATCCGGATAAATATGGTGTTAACATAGCTATGGAAGGAAACCCAAGTTGTCTAACCGCGATAATCGTCGCATTGTTTTGAAAGCGAGCAATTCATTTGAGTCGTGCTCCAGACTTGCTGCATGTTGCAGTCAGCCTGTGTCACGGATGACTGTTTGGCGGACTCTGCAATCATCTAAAAATATTGTTAGAGGAGTTTTAAAAAAGGCTCCGTTCTTAAAACCCCACCACAAAACAGCTCGACTTCAGTTTGCGGAAAATAACTTGGAGAGAAACTGGGCTTCGGTAAGAAATTCGAACTCTATTTGTTTTTTAAAGCTTTGCTCACAATTCTTCATTTAGATTATTTTTTCTGATGAGAAAAAATTTAATCTTGATGGCCCAGATGGTTTTTGTCACTATTGGCGAGATTTGCGTAAGGAACCACTCATGATTTCCAAACGCAATTTCGGGGGCGGATCCGCAATGGTTTTGGGAGCATTTCATAAGTCTGGAACACTTGTCCTGTGCTTCACAAGCTCAAGGATGAACAGTGGTGAATATAAAAAGGTATTGGAAGATCGTCTTCTGCCATTTTTGGATGGAAATGGAGAAAGAGAAACAATTTTTATGCAAGACAATGCATCCATCCACAAAAGCAGAGAGACCCAGCGCTTTTTAACTGAGCACTCAGTCAATGTGTTGGACTGGCCAGCTTGCTCCCCTGACTTAAACCCAATTGAAAATATTTGGGGTATCTTAGCCAGGCGAATTTATTCAAACAATAAAAAATTTGAGTACGTTGAAAGTCTCAAAAGCGAAATTTTGACGCAATGGTCTCTTTTAGAGCTAAATATTCTAAAAAACTTAATTAATTCAATGCCTAAGAGACTTTTCGAGGTGGCAAAAGCTCATGGCAGCGCTAATAACTATTAAATATTATTGATGTAACAAAACAAGAATAAAATAATAAGAAAAAACAAATAAATTTAAATGTGTCGTATAGTTTTGATACACTTGCAGTCTAGCCCAAAATATAACTTTTGTGCTTTTTTTACTGTTACTTGAAAATGCAAGATCCTATTAGAGATTAGAACTGCAGCTTTTATGCAGAACTCTTTCTGCTATTATTCTGTATACTTTATTTTGTTTCATTATGCTTTCCCCTTCTCCTACGAGGGTCGAAACTAAAATTTTCGAGGTGTCGTATAGTTTTGGGCAGGAGTGTAGTGTATACCTACTATTATCCAAACTGTTTATCAAAATGAGCATATACTAGAAAGGGTAGGGTATTAACAGTTACGTAGCCTTAATTCGCCGCAAAAGCTTTCAAATGGTTGTAAAACTTGCTGCAAACTTTAGCAAAAGTTAAACCATGAAAAAGCTTTTAAGCCGTTAAACTTGAAATTTGCACATGAAACTTTGTTAGCTTAATTTAATGGCTTATTTGTATATTGTTAGCCACAGCCCTTGCCTAGTGAAACCGCTGCCCTTTCCCACCCCTCCCAATATTCCTTTGACATTCTAGATTGTTCGTAACCGCTTTGATCTGCTTTTTTTTTACTTATTTTTTATTTTCAACCAACCCCTCGTTCCAACGCACTCAACTCATCAATCGACACTTTCCACATAAACACAAACAAAAACCTTTTGTCAGATTCAACTCAAATTTCGTTGCCTGGCACCGTCAACCGAGATTCTGTGCGCACAAAGTCCACGTTTGGGCGTTTTAAATTTCCTGTCGGGTTAATTGTCGTTATCTAAATATATAAATGCAATAATAACAGAAAATGGGAGCCAGACTAAGGTGAAATTAACTGTGATCCATCTAGGAGAGAAACTTTTGATAGATGCGTGGGTCTATGTTAAGTACATGAAGTCTGCAAGCCTTTGTCACTTGGTTAACTCATATCTTGAATAGTTTGGTTCGTACTTTGTAGACATATTTAGTAATCAGTATGATTTATCGATCCGCCAAAGGAATGGCAGACTTGAGTAGAGATCTATCTCCAAAACTGTGGGAGATATGACGTTTCTTCCCATTTGCGGGGTGGGAGTGGGAGGGGCAAATATTGAAAATTAGCTTGATCTGCCTGCAGGTATGAGAAGTTCTTGGCTTATACACATCAAACCTTTATCTCTTACCATAGCTAAGATATGTGCTTTCATACGGACAGACAGATGAACGGACATGGCTATATCGACCAGGCTGTTGATGCTGATCAAGAATCTATATACTTTATGGGGTCGGAGATGCTTCGTTCTGGTTCTTAACTACTTTTGCACAAACCTAATATACTATATGTACCTCTGGTACAGAGTATACAAATAAAGGGTTTGTAAAGAGTTTCTTTACACTTGTAGCACGTTTTACTACCTAAGACTAGTTTTTGGACCTTACTTTTCTATAGAAGCTATACTATATAGATGTCCGATTTCGACCAAACTTGGTGGTATCATGCAAAAACCTGACAAACAAACACTTAACAAAGTTGGAATCGATACCATTGAAAACAAAAAAGTTTTTTTCAATAGAACTTAATTTTCGACCCATTATTCGTACTGCAGCTATATGCTATAGTCATCCGATTCTGACAAAACTTTGTAAAATTGTGTGAAAGCAAATCAAATAAGTAAATGCGAATTTTAAGCACATTTTCTTTGAAAACAAAAAAGCTGTTTTCACTAAAACTACTTTTCAGACTCTATTTTCCTATGACAGCTATACTATATAGATGACAGATTTCGACCAAACTTAGTAAAATCATGGGAAAGCATAATAAACTAAAAAATAAAAAGCTTAAAGCCGTTTCAATTGAAAACAAAAAAGTTTTTCTCACAAGAACTACTTTTTAGACCGATTATTCGTACTGCAGCTATATGCTATAGTCATCCGATTTTGACAAAACTTTGTAGAATTGTGTGAAAGCATATCAAATAAATTAATCCCAATTTTTAGGACATGTCCATTGAAAATAAAAGAGTTGTTCTTATTAAGACCACTTTTTAGTCTCTACTTGTCTATGAGAGCTATGCTATATAGATGTCCGATTTCGACCAAACTTAGTGGAATCATGAAAAAGCATAGCAAACTAAGAAATACAAAGTTTGAAGGCGTTTCCATTGAAAATAAAAAAGTTTTTCTCACTAAGACCACTTTTCAGACTCCACTTTGCTATGACAGCTGTACTATATAGAAGTCCGATTTGGATCAAACTTAGTAAATTCATGGAAAAGCATAGTTAACTAAAAAATACAACGTTTGGGGGCGTTTCCATTGAAAACAAAAAAGTTTTTCTTACTAAAACTAGTTTTTCGACCTATCCTTCCTATGACAGATATATGCTATAGTTAGGCGATTCAGCCGGTTTCGACAAATGTGCATTGTATTTGTACTAAAAGACTTCCTGCAAAGTTTGGTCAAGATAGCTTTCAAACTCAAGGAGGAGATGGCTTTGAAATAGACGAAAATCAATTCACCTTGTCTTGCTGATCAAGAATATATATATATATATACTTTATGAGGTCGGAGATGCTTTATACTATCATAAAATAAGGACATTTAACAACTAGCCATACCAATTGTATCTTTTTCTGTACAAATATAGACGTTTTGTGGGACTTAACTAAAAGCATTCAAAATATTGACTTATTCTTGTCTACTTTGTTCATAATTGGTTTATAATTGTGAAGGCCTAATCAAATAGTTAGTTTAACCCACACAAACACAAAACAATGCTCGCGTTTTATGCCAAAGAGTTGACAGAGAGCACAATTTTAAGAGCAATTGTTTCAAAAGTGGAGAGTTCTTGAAACGAATACCAAATTGGGAAGCCGAGCCGGCAGCAAGTAAACGGGAATCGATTGAAAACCACTTTAATAACTATTTAAATATGTTAACTAATTCAGTGAATTCGATTTCCTTTGTAAGGTAATGAAAGGCAGAAAGTACACAATTTCTAACGCCCACGCGAGACGCACACCGCTCTCTCACTCGCTCTCGCTCGCTCCCGCTCTCTTCCCGGCCGGCAGCCGGCTTAGGCTCTCTCACGGAGCGCGTATATAAGCAGCCATACCCTCCAAGGCAAAGTCAGTTGTTGTGCAAACGTTGCTGCGATCGGTTCACTTGTCCCATCATCCACATCCCCAGTTAGTTGTCCCCTCAGAGAGCGAGAGATCGAACCCGAACTCAATTAGTTAAAGCATTCAGTGGAAGACGACAGCGAGTGCCAGAAGTCTTAGAGGTAAGGCCATGTCCCACCCACCACTGGAGTCTCAGGTACTCCAGCACAGACATGAAAGTGAAACACACACTAAGTGGCCCAAAGTGATGTAATTAAAATAAATCGGTGAATCCTTGCCAAGAATCAAAAATCAAAAAAAAAAAGGCAACAACAAAACTGTTTTCGCAGCGAACCGAGGCCGATCTCTGTTGAGTGTGTGTGTGTGTGTGTGGTGGCGTGTTCGGTTCTTTAGATCGGCTCTAATTTTAGATCACACATTGATTGATTGAATTTGTGGGTCAATCAATACGAATTCGGAATCGGAAAGTTTTGAACTCGTTTTTGTTTGAAACAGTTCTAGCTGGCCACTCGAATCATTCGCAAGCAATAATGTGAAGGACAACGACGTGAGTGGATCCCAATCGAAACGAACTGACCAAAAGAGCAACCAACCAACCGAAAAGTAAACCCAAAAACCGTGTGGAGTGCGCGAAATAGTTTCAAAGCCCCCCCCCCGAGGTACTAAATACTACTCACTTATGTAAACAAGATAGGCGACTATCAGTTAGATTCTGGTAAAATTCTACATAGATAACGTATCGACCTCTCGTAATCTCTCTCTCTCTCCTGACAGTGCACGTGCTTATTAACTCTCTCTCCAGGTCCTTGACCTGAATGACTTCGATTAAATAACCGACCTTTTCCCACGCCGAATATCACCTCAGGCAGTTCGAAAATAGATTGTACGATTTAATTAAATCATGACACCAAATTTAAATTCAATTGACGACGACGACGACGACGCTTCGATTGTTGCAATTTGAGACAAGAAAATTGCATCGAAGGAAGACCGACTGGGCGTTCTGCCAAATTGTAACAATCGATGCATGGGCAAAGCCAAAAAAGAAACGGGTTTTGTGTGTTCCATGGCCTGTGGCCGTCCCCCCCATCCTTCCTGCAAAACCCTTTATGCTTTGTTTATTTCTGCTCTCTTTTTCGTCCACACTGCAAAAACGTTTTAGGCCAACGCCCCAAAACGAAAGAAGGAAAACAAAGATTGAAGATTGAAGCTTGACTCGGCGACGAGCGACAACGTGGGTGTGGATGCCATGTCTGTGGCACAATCAATGCACTTCCGCTTCGTAACCATAACAGAAGTCCATAAGGCAAAATGCTTTTACATATATTTATTGCAAAATAATGCTAATTATCTTCACTGTCAACTGTTGCCTTGAGGCGTTTTTTTTTCTTTCTTTTTTGATTTATTGCATTTGCCTAGTGAAGCAGCCAAATATGGTGAGAGGCGAGCAAAATGTCTAAGTGAATTTTTATGGATTTAATTTTCACAATTTTTTCATTTGAAAATGTGAATAAATATGTGCAACGATATATATGAAATCCATGCAGAACCAACCAGTTATCGGTTAATCCATATAAAGTTCATTCGGAGAGTTCAAACCTTATCAAAACTTTTGGGTTTTGGTTTCTTGAAGAAGTAAACTTATTTCAAGAAAAGATATTTTAAAGTCTCTTACCTCTAAGTAGGTACTTACACTTACAGCTCAAGCAAATTCCATAAAGAATTTATCCTCAGATTTCAGATATTTACACGGTGAAGCCAACTTCATGAAGTTCTTGGCAAGCTTTAGTGTTTGTAGGAAAAAGAGTTGTGCTGGTGCTGGGGCTTTTCTCTCTACACCTGTTTCCTATAGCTTTTTGAACGACTAAGAAGTTAACTTCACTGAGTAAAGACCGCTTCAGCTTAAGCATCCCCACTATTCAAATTCTAGTGTAGTCAGAAGTAAGAACAGTTCAAGTTCTAGATCGAAACGGCTTAAATTTCTACTATTTTTTACTTGAAATATTCAATTAAGTTTGGTTCTGCTATCTAAAGTTGAAAAACTATCATTAATTTAAGTGAAATGAGAAAAAACATTCTAAAATCAAGAACTTATCGTACCTACATATATGTAAGTACAACCACAATGCAAGCTTTCATAAAGTGTGCAACAGGCATGGTGAATTTTTCAAGCTTTTTTAAGCTTTTACTTGAAATTCCCAACTGGTTCTAGCACTTCTTTTATGGACCATGTTGGGCTTTGGTATCTCTATCATATCTAGAGCATTTTATTAGGATTAGATGTGCTCTACTTTTATTGCAAGCATATTTTAAGTTTAACCTAAGAATTGGTTCAACTTCAAACAAGAAGATGTAGTGCTTATTTGAAGAGCTAAAATAGCAAACAAAAAGTGTGATTTAAAAAGATTTTAATGGAATTCGACAAGAACTTACTATATCCAGAAACAGGCTTACCTGCTTAGGTACTCTTTATTACAGAAATCGCACTTGAAATGAAAATTTTGTACCTAAGTCAAGTATTTTGCTACTTTCAGTACAAATTTATAGATTTTTTTCTAAGTAAACAAGTAGGCAAAGGTAGTAGGCAGTTCAGTACTTGGCTCATATTCTGGGCTACACCAAAAGATGGTCTAGGGAATCTAACAAACCTTTTGATACCAAAAAAGTATATGTAACTATCTTTGGTCAAGCCTTTATTTTAGTTAAGATCTTTTGTCTAGTCTTTACACTACCAAAAATATCAGGCCAAAAATTGGGCTACCCCTATCACCAGTCGAGCTAGTCAAATGTTTATTGGATCTTCCATTCCTTAAAAAAAAAACCCTCATGAGATTGATTCAAACGCTCTGCTGTAAAAGGGAATTACGTACCGATTTATTTACATTCTTGAGGCCTTTCGTAATTAGGGTCTTAACTGCAATTATTTCCATCTTGTCGCTGTAAACTCTTCTCTGCTAGATATTTATACGAAATATCCCGAACCTCATGCTTTGAAACTGTTTTCAATTTTCTAGAATTTCAACCTCTAGAGATTTTACAACTCTTAAGTAAAATGGCATAAAATCAACTTGTCCTTGAGCAATTGGTTTCAAATTTCTCTACTATTGTCATCTAGTGACCGAGTACTTTCCAGACAATTTACAAAATATAAAAACAAAGGCACGTGCCAGACACTTTTCATAATATAAAGGCAAGCAATTTCATAAAAAATACAAAATATCCAAAGATTTCTGGGAAAATATTGTGTGCGTGGGAACAATCAGTCGACGATTTCTTCAAACAGTTAAAGCTTGCTTTTACGGAGACATTTCTTTATATTGTAAGTCGAAGTTAAACAAAATATTATTAAGTGACCGTGACTAAAGAATCATTAAAAAACGGTTGTAGATTGGAAAAGACCCACATAATTACGTTTCAAGATTCCAGCTCTCAGATGGAATCTGTTTTGCTTCAACAGCATGTATTTACAATCGTTGTTTGTACATTTTTAACAGAGTTTAATGCATTATTTGCTAAGAACTTATAGCGTTTCGCGTATTTGTGACACAAAAGAGATCGTTAGACACTTTTATTCAGTTCCAACCTCAAAAATAAGTCCCGACTGCTACATCTCCGACTTAATCAAGCGCTACAAAGGTGCTCCAGAGCTTTTAATGCCCGCGAAATTCTGAAGCCATAACAACCACAAGAAAACGAAAGAGAAACCCGGTTATGGCCTTTTGCTGTCTGTATGCTTGTGGCCTTGTGATGCCAGCGCAATCAATCGACGCACAACAGCAAATGGTTATATATGCAAACGCAATCATTCGACGCACAACAACAAATGTTGCATATACAAACGCATGAGAATTTGTAGCTGGTTCAAATTTTGCTATGCGCAAACCATTTAACGCATTGGCATGGCTACAACGAATGCAACTGATGCGTATAGCTTGCGGGCACCCCTGGCCCCACAAAGTATCTCGAATCTTCAAATTTCAAATATACAAAAAACAAAAACCGCCGCTGGGAACAACAAAAATATTCTAAAAACAGACACAACTCTCCAAGAGACTCTGGCCTTGGGGGCTCCATTGAGTGCCGATGGGTCAACAATTACACAGCAAAAATGTTGAAAAGCACTTCAATTCGGCGATAGGAGGAGCTGCTCTGCTACCCATGTCTATGAACATGACTTGACTAATCTTGAGGAATCCCATAAAACGTTCTCATATCTCACATTTCATTCTGGTAGCTTCTTATCATTGGATGTGGTGGTGTCCCACTTGCACTGGCAAACATGTTTACAACTATTCCGCCTTATCTTAATCACACAGCGACCCCTTATCTGGGATTTGGCCACATGAAAACCCATCAACCCCTACCATTTCGCCATTAAATGAAATTCGGATGATTTTTTTTTTTGCAGAAAATTGCATTGATACATCATTGAAATGGCCGACGAAGCACAAGCACCACCAGCTGAGGCTGCACCAGCCGCCGAGGGTGAGGCGGCACCACCACCAGCCGAGGGGGCCGAGGGCGCTGAGCCAGCCCCACCAGCCGAGCCCACTGAGCCGATCAAGCACAGCTACACGCTGTTCTACTTCAATGTGAAGGCATTGGCCGAACCCTTGCGTTATCTGTTTGCCTATGGCGGGATCGAGTATGAGGATGTGCGCGTCACTCGCGATGAGTGGCCCGCCCTGAAGCCGAGTAAGTTGAGCCCGTGTAAATACGCAGCGGAAGCAGGCAAACTGAACGATATCATCTCTCCTCCACTTAGCCATGCCCATGGGTCAGATGCCAGTGCTGGAGGTGGATGGCAAGCGTGTACATCAGAGCATCTCCATGGCTCGCTTTTTGGCCAAAACTGTGGGTCTGTGTGGTGGCACACCGTGGGAGGATCTCCAGATTGACATTGTGGTGGATACCATCAACGACTTCCGTCTAAGTAGCGAACAATGTGTGACTCAGTTTCATGTTCAGTGTCCTTGATTAACCCTGGAATTTTTAACGTATAGAAATTGCAGTCGTCTCGTACGAGCCGGAGGATGAGATCAAAGAGAAGAAGTTGGTCACACTGAATGCGGAGGTCATACCGTTCTATTTGGAGAAACTGGAGCAGACTGTCAAGGATAATGATGGTCATTTGGCTTTGGGCAAGGTGGGTAGAGCGGCGTTGGTGAAGTTCAAAGTTCTCGTTTTGACTCAAGCGTATATTCCATAGCTGACCTGGGCTGATGTCTACTTTGCCGGCATCACCGACTACATGAACTACATGGTCAAGCGTGATCTGTTGGAACCCTACCCGGCACTGCGTGGCGTTGTTGATGCCATCAATGCTCTGGAGCCCATCAAGGCCTGGATTGAGAAGCGTCCCGTCACCGAGGTCTAAGCCTTGCTGCAGCACTCCACACACACACACAAACACACACACACCACATTTTTACACATTTTGTTCCTTTTTTTTTTGTCAGCAACACCAACGACGGACCTACACACGGGGTTACGTGTTCTGAAAAAACATTTACCTAGGCATAGTTCTTAGCACATGGCACTAAACCAGTTAAAAACAAACAAATATATAAATACATATATATACATACACGTATAAATACCACATAATTCTCTTCGGTTATAATTCTCTTTGCATACTTCTTCAACTTTCAAGTTGAATTCGATAATATCTCTAAAAAACCACTTGGCACAGTTGATGATATATATATATATTTTCGATCTACTTTTAGGTACATACAATTTTAGACCAACCCTTGCAAAAACGCTTAACTATACGACTACTCACACTCCCTACATCGTTCTATATATATATATATATATATATATAGATTTCTCTATATGCGGTACATCTGTTCTAGGTTTATTCTCTACTTTTACTCAATTCAATGTGAAGAGCTCAAAAGAAAAAACAACAACAGCAAACAAAATATTTAAGCAGTTACAATTTGAACACTTTTATTATTGATTATTCGTTTGTTTATGGCACGAATCCGTTGAACCACAAGAATTTTCTACGTCTGAAGACACACACACACAATCAAAAAAACAAGGAAAAGACTCACAATAGAACCAAACAAAAAAAAAACATAAACTATTCAAAATCACACCCACGGAATTATTGGAGTAAACCCCACCACGCACCATCCATGCAAGCAACTGCCAAATTTTGATATATATATAATTTATGGAAAAAGACGACGATTTTGTAATTGTGTTTCTAAATATTTTCACAACACTCTCACACAATTTTAAAATAAAAACTAAACAAAAAAAACACAAAAAAAGAATAAGAAATGAGCACACTTTTTGAAAGCACGAAGAATGGTTTTTCATTTTTGATGCGAGGAGTTTTGGGAATGGCAAAATTGAGGATGCAAAGATGTAGCCAAGTTTTTGTTTGTTTTTGTATTCCAAACTAAGCCACCTAATGATGTACAAGCTAATTATAGCTCGAACCTCGATGAGCTTCAACCTAAAAGTGCACACTTTTCAATAGTTTCTGTCACGGTTCAAAACTAGTGAAATTTCGAAGCTACAGCCAAATTATTAGTACTTTTTTCTGTTGTCAGGTAGGCCCATATAGAGCGTTACCCCAGATTTCAGGAGCCAAATGATTTCTCACCCTTTGAACTGGTTTCAACCATAAGGTTTGCAGCCCTGCATGGGACAACACGTTGGTTAAAGCGAGACGAACATAGTCATAAAAGAACTCAGAGAGCGAAAATGAAAGCGAATAGCTGACTGATTTCTGAGTCAAGAATGGGAAACCCAGCAAGCAGCAAGGAAGCATCTTTGTTTCATTGCTTAATGGTAGCTTAAAATTGGATTAACTAATAAGAAGCACTGCAAGATGGTAAAATAATACAAAAAACAAGAAAGAAAGTCGGTGAAGCCCGACTATAACATACTCTGTAGCAACGAAATTATACGATCAGCATAAATTTTGATGCTGTAGTAGCACATAAAAGCAGCGCTGCTACTGCGCTACAGCAGCGAACAGTCTTTTGAACATAACTCGACAACCGTTCAACCGATCTTCTTCATTCCTTTGGCGGATCGATAAGTTAACCTGCTAACTAAATATGTCTAAAAGGAACAAGCCATTTATCTTTAAAACTAAAGGAGATATTAATTTTTATTTCTAAATTGCGGTGGCGGGAGGGGGCGTGTCCAAAATGTGAAAATAAACTAGATCTGCCTGCAGACATAAGAAGCATATGTGTCATACATGTTAAACCTCTATCTCTTACCATTTCTGAGATCTGTGCGTTCATACAGACAGACAGACAGACGGAAATGGCTATATCGTTGATGCTGATCAAGAATATATATACTTTATAGGGTCGGAGATGCTTTCTTCGGGATGTTACATACTTTTGCACAAACTTATAATACTCTATGTACCTATGTATACTCGACTCGGCTCGACAGAGATTTGTATACCCTTGTAAAACATTTTTCTACCTAAGACTACTTTTCAAACCTTATTTTTATATGACAGCTCTACTATATAGATGTCCGATTTCGACCAAACTAAGTAAAATCATGTAAAAGCATAGCAAACTAAGAAATACAAAAGTTTTGAGGCGTTTCCATTGAAAACAAAAAAGTTTTTCTCACTAAAAGTACTTTTCAGTCTCTACTTTTCTATGACAGCTATACTATATATATGTCCGATTTCGACCAAACTAAGTAAAATCATGGGAAAGCATGGCAAACTAAGAAATACAATAGTTTGGAGGCGTTTCCATTGAAAACAAAAAAGTTTTTCTCACTAAAACTAGTTTTTCGACCGATCGTTCGTATGACAGCTATATGCTATGGTCTTTCGATTTTGACAAAACATTGTAGTACAGTGTAAAAGTACATAAAATAAGTAAATGCAAGAATTGAAGACGCTAACATTGAAAACAAAAAAGTTTTTCCTACTAAGACTATATTTCTGACCTAACTTTTATAAGTCAGCTATACTATCTAGTGGTCCGATTGGGACCAAACTTTGTGGAATCACGAGCAAGCATAGCAAACTATTAAATAAGGAGATTGAAATCGTTTCCATTAAAAACAAAAAAGATTTTCTCACTTAAACTAGTATTTCGATCGATTGTTCGTAAGACAGCTATATGTTAAAGTCATTCGATCCGGCCGGCTCCAACAAATATACATGCTTATGTGTACTAAAAGACTTTGTGCAAAGTTTGGTGAAGATAGCTTTCAAACTGACAAAGGCGATGGAATGGAAATGGAAGAATTTGATGTCAAAGACTTCCCAATTTCTTAGCCATGGCTTAAACGCCATTGGATCAAAGAAAATACACTAACCTGCTAAACAATCCTAAGAGTACACCATAAGAAGTGATGGAGCTCAGGAACCGCCAGCTCCAATCTGCAATGAAACTGAAAGAGTCGCAACATTGTTTCAGCAATCATAATTATAATTCGTGGGGCTTCAAAGTTCACACACATCATTAATCAGGACTATTTACAACTATAACTACAACTAAACCACGCAGTATCGCATCAGGCACTGCCTGGCCTTCCATTTGTTGCCATTGCTGCGATAGATCAGATGCAAATTAAAAGCCGCCTCATGCTGCAGTCCCAAAATTCCAGCATGTTGTTTAATTAGGGGCTGCTCGACAGCCAAAGCCTTCTCATAGTACTCCACAGCCAGATGCAGTATATTGGCCTGGTGGTAGATGCGTCCTATATTATAGTAGATCTCCTGTTGGGCAGCACATTCCTTCAAGGAGGGACTTCCGGCAGAGCGTAGCTCCTGATAGCGCAGGGCAAAGGCAATAGACTGAGCCACGGCAGCCGATTTCCTCAGCACTTTCTTCTGCAGGGCCAACTGATTAAAGACCACGGCTATGCATAGGGCCACCAAAGGATGTGGATGTTCGCGCAGGATGGGCACATACACATTCAAGGCATATTTATAGGAACTGCAATTGAGATGATAGTGAGCCAGGAAGAGGCGCACCTGTGGCGAGATTAACGGATGGCGTGTCAGCAGACGTCGTATGTAGCGGGAATAGCGCACATCGTCGCCTTTTTGTACATAAAGTGACATCAGGTTCCACAGATTCAGCTGATCCGGCTGCTTGGCTATCAGTTCGCGCAGATAGGAGAATCCAATGGCGCAATCATCATTGAAATAGCAGGCCAGTATCATTATCTTTCCAATCTCTTGATTATAGAAATTAAATCTCTTGGTGGTGACCAAAGCAAAGCAGATTCTCTCCATGGCACTGTAACGGGCATGCTTATAGGCCGAGCTCACCAGCTGCAGGAAGAGATCATACTCGTTTTGTATGGTCAAGTCGGAGGCTTCAGAGTTGGCATTCTTGCCAGGATCCAAATGCTCCGTCTGCTCAGTGCCGGCAGCCAGGCTACGCATTTGTAGTATGACCTTCAGTCCCTCGGTATTGTAGTTGCTACCTCCGTTGGCTGCGGCCATCATTTCCTCACGATTCTTCAGCTTAATGGAGTGTCTGCTTAGCAGGACATAACCCACATCCAGAAACTCTTCGATGCGACCCATCTGCTCCAGCATAATGCACCTCTCGTAGAGCAGACGCGCATGCAGGGGCTGCCCCTCAGCTTCGCCGGACTGCTCCAAGGCCTGCACCGCCTCCTCATTCCTACCCTGCTGCTTGAGCAGAGCGGATAAGGTAAACTTGGCCTCATAGCAAAACGGAGCCAATTGCACCACCCGTGCATAGCACTGGATGGCCTCATTGGTGCGATTCAATTGACGCAGGCACTCGGCCTGACGTAGCCACACAAAGGCGGGACACTGCAACGTATCGCCATCGGTGATGGGCCGCATCAGGGCTATGGCCTCGGCATATTTGTGCTCCTGCATTAGAGCTTCTGTTATATCCATATACAGCTCCACTCGCTCCACCGTCAAGGTAATATGCTCCTGCACATTTTGTATCAGATAGCCCAGAAGATGATGGGCTCGCATGTGTATCAGGCTCACGCACAGTTTGGCCCTCAGCTCGGGCACAAAGTCGTCGGGTATGTCACAAAAGTAGATCAGCTCTAGGCTCTCCTCCTGTTCGGTTTCCAACTCCAAGCGTGTGCGCTCCCGCAGACAACGCAACACTTTGGCATACTGTTTATTGAGGATCAACAACTCCAAATAGATATTCAAGTCCTCCAGCGTGAAACGGACCCCGCACACACTGTAAGCCCCATCCATGGCCTCCAGAGCTAGAGCATGCTTCTCCAGCACATGAAAATAGCGGGCTACATTCTTGGCCGTGCTCAAGCAGGTGCTCCACTCTCCGCCCGGCATGAGGGGCAACATTTTTAAATACGTAAACATGGCCGCAGGCGTCTCACCCATCTTCTCCAGCAGCTGAGCTTTGCGCAGCCTAAGGAAATAATCCTTGGGCAGGACTTTGGTGGCCTTGGTGTAGATCAGCCGGGCGCGAGCCATATTGCCCTGCTGCACCAGCAGATCTGAGATCCGTACCCACATGTCACGATCCTGGGGATTAAGATGTGCCGCCAGTGTGGAGAAGTTCAGGAATTTCACCTCATCTCGATTCTCATAGATTTCTGCAAGCGTGTAGAAGGGCTCACTGGCCAAAGGATTCTGTCGTATGATTTCCATGCAGATACGCTCCGCTACATCATAGTGCCCATAGGCAAACTGTAGATTCGCTGTGCCCATGAGTCCCATTAGAGCGGCACTAAGTTGACTGCGGCGACCCGGACCGCCACCGCCACCTCCACTGCCACCTCCACTGCTGGAGCGTAACTGTTCTGCCGCCGGCTGCTTGCGGCTTACGGTAACGGGCTGCTGTTGCTGCTGCTGCAAGCTCTCCACTTCCTCCTCTTCCACTTCTTCGTCGTCCTCATCGCCGGGCTCGAGTTTGGTGCAGAACTCTGGAAACTCTAGGCACTGTACGCCTTGAACATAGCGCTTAATCAAATCACCCTCGTCAGCGTCGTCCTCCTCATCCTCCGCCTCGATGATGTCCACCACATGCAAGGGTTCCGTCTCCTGGAACTGGTCCAGCTCATTTATGGGCACATCGTTGCTATCAATTTCCTCAATCACCACGTTAGAGCTGCTGGCCCTGCAATCCTCGTCCGGATCCATTGGCAAGTCAAGAACAATAACAAACTTAAGCACGCTTATCGATAAGCCATCGATAAAATTAGGGATGAGTCGCTGCGTCGTGACTTCTACACAAAATCACGAGGCGCAGTAACGCATGTGACGAAATCGAAGCGACGAAAATATATTTCTAATCCAAAGATTATGCCAGTTAATACTGGCTAAACAACTATTCAAAAATATCACTAAAATGATAATGAAAAATCTTAGAGGCAATGTTTAATACTAATTTTCTATTAATCCATTCAACGCTGGACTGTGTTTCTTTTCATAAAGGTATTGAAATGGTAAGTATTATATGATATATAATTGAAAAATATTTCTAGAGTGGGTACTTACCAAGTTGTAGGTGCCACAATGTGTTAAGTACAGCTGAAAATTGTAAAAATTAATATATATATTTTTCTAATTCGTGTTCGTAATGTACATTTATTTATGTACACAAACACGCATATTTCTACAGTTACCCCAAATTTTAGTACGAATATTAGATGAGTACGAATTTTTTTCTTAACTTATATGAAATAAAAAAAATTCTTATTTAAAATGAGTGTTTCCATTACAAACTGCATAACTCCAAATATGTTTTATGTGGTAAGGTGCAAGCCGAAGATAACAATTATATATGACGTTGAATTTGTGTGATTTCAAAAACAACCTGTTTACAAAGTACCTTAAATGTGATTTAGAAGTTGCGTGATTATTTACTGCGCAACGGTGACTGCTACCCGTGACTCTCTTAGAGTGGCCGTTTATGCGGAGCTTAAAAATGCCAGCAGAAGCGTCGACGCGCTTCAAATAACGGAACTTGGCCAAATGTTATTCCAAGTAAGTGGCATTCTTTGAATTTTGTGGTGCGATTCTGTTTCGTTGTGTGAATTCGTTTATTGTTAACTGTTTTAAAACGGCAAAGTGCACTCGAGCGGTATGAACCTGGCTTTGGTAAGCGTGGGGCAAACTTGCAGCACTCCCTTCTAATTTTCTTTTCCAAAAAAAAGTTAGATGCGCAGTTGTCCGAAATTGCCCGGCAACCCGATATTTGGGCGGATCAGGATGCTATTTTGGCATTGGGCCTAGAAAAGCTAATCTCTGCCTATTCACAGGTGATCAAGAAACAAAGGTAAGTGCGGGTGCTCTTGCCAGTCGAACACACTCCTAATGAGTCTTCTTGTAGATTGCCTTCTTATGAGCCCAGCCAAAAGATGCTCGAATCTATGGCCCAGAAGTTCAGCGGCGAATCTCTCGGTGATCTGGTATTCCGCGAGTATTTACCCCGACGCCAATTGGAGTTCTATAATGCTTGCTCGGTGATGAGGACGCTGCTGACCATTGAGGATATCAGTAGCATGGAGCTCTATGCCGAACTTTCCCAGGCGATGGTCCGACTGCGTAAGGAAGGCAATCGCTGTTATAGTTTTACTCTACACAATACTTCCTTCAATCCCGAGGATGTGGTGACTGTCCATATGGACGATGTGATCCTTATACCCCGAGACAGTCTAAGGGCCTCACCCCTATCCTCAAACCCGATACTCAATCTGCTACCGCATAAGCATGAGTCTCTACCTCTGAACGATCCCATGTGTCGTTTGGTGGCCAGTGTGGAACAGGTAACCCGATCGCAGATAAATATCCGCTTCAGTCGCGGTGCTTTTCCTGGTGAAGAGCTGTTGCTGAGCCGAAAATTCCATATCATAGTACGCTCCAGACGCTTACCCATGCGTTATATGTATCGAGCTCTGGATTTGCTGCAGCAGTCTCCCGATGTGCGTCGTTATTTATACCCGTTTCCTGCTTGGCTTAATAAAATGATAGCCAACTGTAAGGATAAGAAGAGCCTGCCCATGTGGATGTTACAGCCACCACAGGCGACCCTTCAAATTCCACGTGCCGTCTGCTTGAACCTTATCAATGGAACTATTAAGGACAATGCAGAGCAGTTGCAAGCTGTTGAGCATATATTGGCTGGACCCAGCTCGCAGGGACCCTACATCGTGTTCGGACCACCAGGCACTGGAAAGACTACCACCATATGTGAATCCATTTTACAGCTGCGCCTTCAGCAACCCGGAAGCCGCATCCTTGTTACCGCCGGTTCGAACTCTGCCTGTGACACCATAGCCCTGAAATTATGCGAGTACTTAGCTGAAAATGCTAGGCTTAAGGCGGAGCTTTTGTCCTTGGCGCCGAACTATCAGCTGCTGCGCCTGTTCTCACGCTCCATCTATGCCAAGGGCCTAACCTCGGTGCCTCCCCTGCTGCTCAAGAACTCCAATTGCGCAAAGCGTTCCTTCCAGCAGCTGGATGTGAATCGTGTCCTTAAGTATGGCATTGTGGTGGCGACTTTGTGCACTGTGGGTCGCCTGGTCATCGACGGATTGGGCAAGCAGCCATACTTCACTCACGTATTTATAGATGAGGCTGGCGCTTCCACCGAGCCAGAGTCATTGATTGGCATCATGGGTGTCAAGCTACGTGCGGATTGTCATGTCATACTCTCGGGCGATCACAAGCAATTGGGAGCCGTGCTTAAAAGCGATCTGGCTGCCTCCTTGGGACTCTGTCGCTCCCTCATGGAGCGTCTGTTGCGATCCGATTGCTATAAACTGGATGAAAACGGCAACTATGATCGCTCGCTGCAGACGCGACTGCGTCGCAATTATCGTTCACATCCCGAGATCGTGCGTCTATACAATGAACTGTACTACCATGGCGAACTGATAGCCGAGGCTCCTGAGCAGCAGATGCACCTAGCGGCCAAGTCGGAGCTGCTACCGAATCCAGAATTCCCCATCATTTTTCAGGCCACCCATGGCCGTACTGACCGTGAATCGCACTCCTCCAGCTCTTACAATGAGCTGGAAGCCAAGGTGCTGTGTTGGTATGTGCAACGACTGCTTAATGGCGGTTTGGGTAGAGGAGTGCGGGTGCATCAGCAGGATATAGGCGTGGTGGCGCCCTACAAAGCCCAGGGGAAATTGCTGAAACAGCTATTGCAGCGTCAGGGCCATGGCAAAGTGGAAGTGGGCAGCGTGGAAACGTACCAGGGCAGAGAAAAGCCCATCATCATTGTTTCCCTGGTGCGTTCGTTTGCCAACATGGGTTTCATGCGTAATCCACGACGTGTAAACGTGTTGCTCTCGCGTGCCAAATCTTTGATGATTCTCATAGGGAATCCCGTGACCTTAATGCATCACCGTGATTTTAAACTTATTATCAGTGAATGCAAACGCCAAGGCACATATCTGTATAAAAAGAAGGGATCTAAATTGAGACCACATATTCCGTCAGAAATGATCGAATCCGAGGAGGAGGAATATTCTAGTGAGGAAGATGGGGAGGAGTTGACTCCCTGGTATGCTAAAATGCCCGAAGATATAACTGTGAACCTTCAAGAGTTATGCATTCAGGAAACAGGCAAGTATTTAATAGAGAAATAATGGAATGAATTCCAACTTTCAGTTAAAATTGAATTTTTATTTAAAAAAAATGTACATTTTCAGATACAAGTTCCGAGGAGACGACCAGTCGAAGCTTCGACAGCTTCGCCAGCTCTGACACACATGTTTGAACTTTCACTGCGAAGTCCACGCCAGACGCTCGCTCAGCAACAGCTGTAAGTTTAACACTTTTTAGTAACACTTTTTTTTTTTGTTAAAATATGACTCATTGATTGATATAGATTAGTGAAAAGTGCTGGCCATATATTCCCAAAAAAAAACGATGCCAGCCTTAGTTCAATATTCAATATTCTGGTTGCTTTGAATGTTTGCAAACAAAGCCCTCTAAATGTTCAAAAACGTAGAATTATTTAATTTAATTTAAAATTTAATTTTTTTTAAAACTCGTTATGAAAATGCACTCATTATTGTGTTCAAGTGCTCTGACATACATATAAACTCCAGCACTAAAAAACCTTTGATATTTACTTGAATTAAGCTCGCTATAATCACAATTTTCTTGATTTCATTTTTTGTAGAGCTGCAAATATGCTGAAAGAATGAAAACAAAAAAGAGAACTAAATCAGGAAATTAATAACATTCAATGTTTTGTTTTACTATTGTTAATTTGTTTACTAAAACTACAACTACGAAAACGATATAATGTTAAACTAAGGCTAATTGTTTTTGTTTCACTTATCTGTGAGAGTAAGAGATGAATTAAAACGCCTTTGAACTCAACTGAAAATCTATTAATCTCTTTTTATATGTCCAATTTTATCTACGTTTGTGTGTACATTTGTTAGCAGAGCATTTATATTGAAGTCTATTTATATCAGGGGTGCCCGCTTGCTATGCGCATCGGTCGCAGTTGTTGTTGCACTGTAAGCGAAGAATTACTCTCTTATGTACCTCCCTTCTCTTTATTTTCTGAGACTCTTGCCGAATTGAATAGAACTACAAGTAATCATGCGTTTGTATATATCACATTTGTTCGTTGTGCGTCGAATGATTGCGTTTGCATAAGGCAGTCGGGGGTTTTTTTGTACCTGCTGTTTAAATTGTTCCCTTTTTTTAAAGATTGTGCGAGCATTAGGTGCTCTTGATCCAACAAGCTGCCAAATATAGACTAGAATAGCAGAGAAAAGGTTCTATCTCAAGTGGAAAGGTTTCCGGGCTCACAATTTGGTACTCCTAGATACTTTTTCTAAAATTCCGTCTTGTTTTACCGACAAAAAGCAAGTTTCCTCTGCGTCGCCGAGACATGGTGCTTGTAATTAATGGGTTGGTTGCATTTAAGAGTACAACGGGCCATTAGAGGAGCACTTTTGCTGGTTTTTGTACTGCTTAGGTCTATAAAATAGTCTTTGATGTATGCAGAGTTGAGTGAAAATATGTGTGTTGCTCAGCTTATAACCGATTTTAACCCTATTAGACATGGCAAATTACCAGCATTTTGTCTTTTGCTGACGTTTTCATTCATTTAATAATTATTTAAGTCATTTTGGAGTTGAATGCAGATTTTTATACTCTGTACCGAAGGTAAATAGAGTATTATAAGTTTGTGCAAAAGTATGTAACATCCAGAAGGAAGCATCTCCGACCCCATAAAGTATATATATTCTTGATCAGCATCAACAGCCATGTCCGTCTGTCCGTCCGTCTGTCTGTCCGTATGAACGCACAGATCTCAGAGATGGTAAGAGATAGAGGTTTGACATGTATGGGACATATGCTTCTTATGTCTGCAGGCAGATCAAGTTTATTTTCAATTTTGGCCACGCCCCCTCCCGCCCCCGAAATTTATAAAAAACGTCATATCTCCCACAGTTTTGAAGATAGATGGCTTGTTCCTTCTGGACACATTTAGTTATTAGGATAACTTATCGATCCGCCATAGGAATGAAGAAGATCGGATGAACGGTTTTCGAGTTATGATCAAAAGACATATTTTTTTGGTACAGAGTATGTTATAGTCGGGCTTGACCGACTTTCTTTCTTGTTTGGTATTATTTTTGTGCTCATTTATTTAGCAAGAAGTAAATGTGTATCGGTTCATTGGGTTTCGTACTTGTTTTTGTATATTTTTATACCCTTGCAGTTTGCAACGCATAGAAATATTCATTTCCGGCCCCATAAACTATATATATTCTTGATCAGCGTGACGAGCTGAGTCGATTGAGCTTTGTCCGTCCGTTTCTACGCGAATTAGTCTCTCAGTTTTAAAGCTATCGAGCTGAAATTTTGCACAGAGTCTTCTTTTTGCTGCACACTACCAATATGTCGGAACCGACCGAATCGGAAGACTATATCTCATAGCTACCATAGAAACAATCGGTCGGAAAACTAGTTTTAGTATGAAAAACTTTTTTCTTTTCAATGGAAACGTCTCCAAACTTTGTAATTGTAAGTTTTTTATGTTTTTTTTATAATTTTACCAAGTTTTATTAAAATCGGACCACCATATGGTATAGCTGCCATACAAAAGATAGGTCTGAAAAACAGTTTTAGTTAGAAAAACTTTTTTGTTTTTAATGGTAACATCCTGCAATTTTGTATTTGTTTGTTTCACATGCTTTCACATAATTTTGCAAATTTTTGGCCAAATCGGTTGACTATATCATATAGCTCCCATACGAACGATCGGTCGAAAAATGGGAATAAGAGTATTTTTTGAAAATATTTAAGCGAGCACTTGTAAGGGTATAAAAACTTCGACACAGACGAAGTTAGCTTAGCTTTCTCGTTTCAATCTCTCTCTCTCAAATGCTGCTGAGCTGCTGCTGTCGCCTCTTTTAGAGTGGGCCATTAGTTTTTAGACAAACTCCAAAGGAATTTAGCTTTAGTTTAGTTAGCCATTTCGAATGCTACACTATCCCCATATATCCACGCCACATCAATCCTCTTGTTAAATATAGAAACAGGTTAACAGTTGTTGCATTTATGAAATATATATATATATATTTTTAAGCCGTGTGTTCTATGAATTAGTAAAACAGTATACAAAATACAATGGAGTTTCTTTCTTTCTTTTGTTGCTGCTGCTGCTGTGTTAGAAAATATTGTTTGAAAAATAATGATAGTGTGTTTTTTTTTTCACGTTCGTCGCACATTGCGTTTTCAATGCTTTTTCGTTCAGTCTTGGTTAAAATGTGTGTGTTTTAGTCGTATAAAATTAAGTGAATTTATGTGAAATGCCCCCATAAAATGGTTTCAATTGATTGGTTGGTAATACATAAGTTTTGTTGGTATTAAAATATATATATGATTATTATTATTATTATTTGTAATGTGTTGATAGCAAGGCTACATTTGGTATAAGATCCATTTCAATTGCCCCCCCACACACCCCACCCCACTACTCTACCAGGTTAGAGTACGACCCTGCGTATGCCGCATTCCATGCAGAATTTGGCATGTTCTATGATGAACTTGGCGCCACATTCGTGACAGAACTTGGACATTTTCATACTCGAGTTCATGCTGGAGCTGGAGCTGAGCAGGGAATGCTGCGATGTGGAGGGTGTAATATTGTTGTTGTTGTTGTTGTTAAGGGATGGAGCCTGCTGTTTCTGCTGCAGCTGATAGTTGTAGTTGCTGGTCTGTTGTTGTTGCTGTTGCTGTTGTTGCTGCTGCTGCTGCTGCTGTTGCTTGGATAGCGACTTATCCGAACCACTGCTAGAAGATTCATTGCCATCCGCCTTGATCAGACTTTCTCCATTACCAGCAAAGAGCCGCTGTCGAGACTTTAGGGTACCATAGGCCGTCTGCGCTTGTGTGGAAGCATCCAACATGATGTTGGGCAACTTGGCACTGGCCGTATGCGGACGTATTCCGCTCTGAGAGCGTGGAGTAGAGCTAGTCAGCTCAGTGGAACGCTGACGGGATAGACTGTAGGGTGAGTTGCTGCTAAAAGGGAAGAAAGAAAAGGGGAAGTTAAGTTTTGAATTGCTGCAGTAAGGCTCTTTATTGTTCAGTTGCTCTGTTCAAGAAGGTTCCCCAAACTGTGCACTGTTACCCACTCACCTGCCATAGGCCGAGTCCGAGCTTAACTTCGAGCTGGCTCCACCACGTCTAGAGGATAGGGAAGAGGACATGGGATAACCATCCAAACTGCTCAGCTCATCTGAATCACCCGAGGGTGTATTAGCATTCGCTTCACCCCGATTCAAGGGTCCGTCCCTCTCCAGCATGGCCCTACGCACCGAGGCGCCGGCATCTTCGCCCATTTGCCGAAATTCACTTTGCATTTGCTGGATGAGATTCTTGGCATTGTTCAGCTGCACATTGGGTGCCAGAATGCAGGCCGAAGTGTTTGAGGATGAGGTCAAGTGCTGCTGCTGCTGCTGCTCCTGCTGCTGCTGTCTGACCTTATCCTCAAACTCTGCGGCCACATCGGGTGGCTCATCCGTGTCGCTGATTTTGCTAAATTTGGCATGCTCCGGCTCGTTGCCATTCTCAATGTCCAGCACATCAATCGGTGTCTGCGCATTACCCACCATGTGACGCAAACTCTCCGGCGAGATGGGTGAACGCCCCTGGGCGTTCGGTTCCGTTTCAATGCTAATGAATATCTCACGTTTCTGCTGATCCTTGTCCTTCTCATGGCTACCCAGGCTAGAGGCATTCGACTGCTGACGCTGTAGTTTCTCCTCCTCCATATCGGATCTGTGGGTGGTTGTTGTAGATTTAGTGGACGGTAGCAGAAGTTGACTGCAGTCGGTGAAAGTCTGTGGTGTCGAAGTCGCTTTCTGGCACGAGCGTTGCCTGCTCGTCGTGCGATTCATTAGAAACTCACGACAGTCCCGAAACAGCGGGAACTGCAACTCATCATTCTCATTCTCGAATGAAGAGAGGAATTCCTCAAAGTCAAAGTCATCAAAGGCATTGGGCAGGGGATTGGCCAGCAGTTGTTTCTGCTGCTGTTGCCAGCATTGCTCATCGAACTCCATGGACGAACGATTAGCCTCGTCATCCGCCGAGCAACCCCCCGACTGGGGTTCCGTCTCGTACTCGGGTGAGGCATCGTACAGAAACTGATTGCGTCCCAGGCGCATTTTGCGCTTCAGAAGGTTCCTGGCCTCACCCGACTGACGTCGCTCATGAACGAGGGTGGACTGAGAGCTGCTTCGACTTCGACTCTGGGACAGTTGTTGTGGTGTAGAACTGGTATCCGAGGATACTCCGCTGCCCAGATGAAGATTATCGCAAGCATTGATCAGTTTTGGATCTATGAAGAGACTCTCCAGTTTGATGGGAGCTGGATTCAAAGGTTCCAGACGAGTGGACAGAAAACTGTGATTCTCCTTCAGCCCCGCAGAGGCTGGTGGACTCTGCTTGGTACTGGGACTGGGACTAGTCAACGGTGGCAGTAGACTCTTAGCCGAGTTCTGTTTACTCAGATTGTTGCTCTTATCCTTCAGCTCTTTGCTGGTCAACTCGTTGGCCTTGGCGTTCAGCTGCTCCAGCTCGTGTTCATACTTTAGGAACACGGCCAGTGAGTCTGTCTTCGCCACTTGGCGTCCACCTGGTTCTCCAGCTGCCACAGGCAATTTCAGTTGTTGTTGTTTACGATTGGAGGCGCTGGTGTCGCGTCTTACCACGCGAGGACTATGAAAATCATTGCCACAAGCGGCCCGCACAGGCATCTCATCGTACTCCTCGGGCTTGAGGAAGTTGGTGGAGATGGGACCCTCATCGGAGAGACCACGTTGTATGGTGGGACGATAGTTGGTGGCAAATAACGGACGACTGGGCAACAGGGGAGTACGGCGTGGACCTCGTAAAGAGGAGGTGCGTCGGAAATTCGAAGTGGGTGTAACCTTGGTGGTGGTGGTTCCCAGAGGTTGCTTAGAAGTCAGTGAGGTGGTCATGCAGACACTGGGTGAAGGTGTGGCTGTCGGTGTAGCGTCCCTTTCCTCCAACGGTGGAGTGCTGGGCGAGCAGAGCTCTTCCAGTTGACGTTTGGCCGAGAGGAAGGGATCGTACTGGTCTCCGCTGTGTGAAAGAAAAGAGATACCGTAAATGGAGATAAGATAAGAAAAACTGGCCCTGGCCCTGGTGTCCTCTGTGCTTGGTCTGGCTGTCCACGTCTTCTTAGGAGGGGAGTGGGGGGGTGTACAATTTGCTAGCAGAAATACCCACCTTTTTCCTTGACTACGTCCCTGTTTCTCAGGCGGTGCCTTAATGTACATGGTACCATTCTCATCCAGCTCGAGCAACACTAAACGACGACTCACATTACTGCCCTGCTTGGAAAGGGGTGGTAGCTTTATGGGCATCTTTATCTGCTCCTGCGACTCGGTCTCTGAGCTGAAATACTGCTCCAGAGTAGGACTACCGGTCGCATCTTCATAATCCAAATCAGACGAATCATTATCCATATCTAAATCATCGTGCCCCTGTCGTTGATTACCCAGCTCCAGTCTGGGTAGTACAGTCTGGCTCATGCTCTGACTCAGTGCCTCCAGGCTCTGCTTTAGTTGTGGCATGGGCAGAGCACGCATCGGTTCAGATTTCTGACTGCTAAGAGTCGAACGCTTCTTGGGTCTGCAGAGTGTGCGTGTGGTGCTTGTCTCTAGCTTGATATGTATCTCGCCTCCCTCATCCTCAGATTCAGAGTATAAGGCGGCACGCGGCTCACGATGCAAGGGTATACGACTGCAGTCCAATTGATCGCTGTTTGATTTTGTGCTACTTAGGGTACGAGAGCTGGTGATTTCTGCTGGAGCCGGTGGCTCTTCAAGGGCACGCAGTTCCATGCCGGGTAGCTCTCGAGTGCGTACACGACGGCGTGCTTGTCGCACCAGCGAGGTGGAGGAACGTGATTTGGTCGAGACCTTTAGATCCGAGTCATCCATTTCGATCTTACAGATGCTAGTGCCGCCTAAGGTGGGGATGGTGGGGTCTTGGGTTAGATATGAAGGGATTTGTCAAATAAACTAACTAATTACACTGTCCTAGGTTGGTTTAGAAGTTCGGAAATCGTATCTAAACTGACAAAAACACTGAAGATCCCTTCGGAGCCCCACTTTACTAGCCTTTCGTGTTGTTCTAGCCTTGAAGATGCAGAGAAGCATTTCTAGGAGTCCTAGAAATCCCTTAATGGTTAAAGAACTCGATGTATATACCACTAGGTAGGCCATCAGTTATAGGTAGATGCAGAGAAGCATCTTTAGGAGTCCTAGAAATCCCTAGAACTCGATGGAACTACCACTAGGTAGGCCATCAGGTATACCGGGATAATAATATGCAATTCTGGTGTTAGATAGATCCTGTGTCTTGTCTCTGACTAGGTGCTGGCGAAGGGTATTTGAAGGAAAATATACTTTATGAACACCCACAGCACACAAATGTATAATCGAGGGTCCATTTTCAAATTTTCCCCTGCCATTCACTTAAATAACTTTCACTGTTCTACTTGTACCATGTCTTTGGACCATTCAAAGGAAGTCATCTAGTTCTACAGGAGTTCATCCATGCTTTCCACGGAACTCTGGGACGTTCTCTTCTTAAAAATGAGTTTAAATAGCTTACAGAAAAGGTTTCTTCCCAAATTAGAACCTAAAGTGACTAAAACTCGCTTTAAAAATAGGCGTTACCTAGGTAGGCATTGCCGAAGGTTATGATTACCGAGTCTAACCTAAGTCACGAGCGGGAGGTGTTGGAAAGGTACATGTAACTACCCTGGAAACACCACAATCAGCACAGAATTTTAGTTATATGCAAGAGCATTCAATCTTTCAAGGAACAGACCTCCCGTAAGGCAATCAGTACACTTCTGCTAAGGGTATAACTTAAGGAATCCTGTTTTCCCAGCGAAATAGCTGTTGAAAATGCATATTACGAGCTTATCCCTATGTTTTACCAAGAAAAAGCTGCTCCCAAAGTCTAGACTTACTGATATCCTCGGATCGACCCCTGAAGCTGCAAAATTCTTTATTAATCTACATTTCTAGATCGAGCGCATGATACAACAATGCAGGTAAGGCGGCGGCAGTGTGAGTTGAGTGCTGTGCGTACTCTTGAAGCGTAAGCTTTTGACAAAAGTACTCATCACACTGACGCCGCCTTACCTGTATTGTGGGATCATGGTCAAGCGGTTCGGCTTAAAGTTCAATCAAATCTTAAACTTTAAAGTTGGGAACAGAGTTTTAGAAGTAAAAGCTTAAATCAAACCCAAGTAGTTGGTGCTATCGGTTGCTGCTATGCTTTGTTTCCCCAACCCTTTTGCCCCAAATCCTATATCTATCTGATCTTATCCCAGCCGTTACCCTTGACTGCTCTTGCCAGTTCACTTCACTGGCTAAGCAGACTTAGAATCAGAATAAATTGCATCTAATGGAGCTTTATGCCTCGCTGATTGTGTCTAAATTAAGAATCCACTTAATTAGTCAGCTGCACGCTATGCCCCGCTTCTACCGCCCCCCTACCTTTTCGCTTGATCAACCCATTAAGCTCCTCGAAACGCATCGGTACTTGCGGCAAAGCTGGCAATGAGAGTTCTTTCTCTGCAGCCAGCTCCAACTTCTTGCGACCGCTCAATTCTTTGCGTCCACGGCTGGGCTGTAGCAACGCTGCCTCCATGCATTCCATTTTGGCCAGCTGTAGCGCCTCACCACTTGCTCCACGTCGTAGTTGTTGCATGGTCTCATCAATTTCTTCACATGCTCCGCGCTGTTTACGCTTGGAGCGTGCAGGAGGCGGTGCCATTACCTCAAGTTCCTCCGCTGCAGATGTCATTTGAAGGCTAACCATATTCTGGGTAACCATGGTATGCAGTCCGGACTTTGTTTTGGTTGCTTCGTTGTGGCGGGACTGCTTAGCGGATGATGATGGTGGTGGTGGCGGTAGTACTTGAGGGCTAGGTAGGGTGGTTGGTTTTGTTGGTTAGGTGAGAGAGGTTGTTGTACATGATCCGTTGGCTAACTACGCAAGAGTATCTACTGCTACAATACTTTCCCGCAAAAGGGCTAAGACAACCAAAGCCACGCCAGAGGAGGGACCAGGGTTTCAAATATCGAACCGTGTTCCATGTACCTTCTACTTGTTCGACTCACCTTTCACTGTGCACGGACGACGTCATGGAGGACAGCGACATTAGGTTCTGCTTTGGTAACATCATCTCACCGGCATCCAAGAGATCCTCATGATTGCCGGAATACTTATCGCGGTTCAACGAGCGTTTGGTCCTGCAAAACATCATTTAACAAATTGCAAAACGCCAAAAAAAAAACACAAGAACAAATTGAAAGGAGAAATTAAATCAAATTGAGATTGACGGATCAGGCACCGCCCGCTTACTTTAGATTCGGAGGTCTGTATTTGTTGCGCGCTTCGAGGCGTTCCTTGGCCTTGGTGGTCTCATTGCTGTTGCCCGCTTTGATATTGGCCTGTATGGCCTTCTCCTTGCACCATTCCACATGACGGTCGAAGGCCTTCACATTGAAGGCGCGATCACAGTGTGGACAACGTTCACCGGGCGCCGCCTTGATGCGTTTTCTAATGGAACGCTCTGGGGCAGGAGCGGGTGGAGGTGTGGGATTAGCTGTGGCTACAGGAGCTGTTGTCGCCTCATTTACGGCCGCTTTGCGCATAGAGGCACGTGCTGTGGAGCGTACCATTTCGCCCTGTCCCTGGGATTTGCGTCGTACGGGACCAGCTGGAGCCGCCGCCGGCTGTTTGAAATGGGTTGAGGGATATCAGTAAAATGGGAACCTTTTCCCGGCAAGATTCAACCTACCGTCTCAATCGCCTGCTGCTGCGCCACGGGTGTCGCGTCGCGACGTGTGGACGGCGGTGTTATGACACCCACCGCTTTTTCTGCATTCGGCAAACCAAAATTCTTGGGAAGCACATAGGTAGACAGTGCGGTGCCATCGCGTCGCTGCCTCGACGAGTCGAATACCTTACGCTTCTTCATCTTCTCACACACCACCGCATGTTTCTTCAGCGCATTTGAGTTGAAGGTGCGACTGCAGTTGGGACAAGGTATTAGCTCACCCGTATTGCCCACATGCTCCGGCACGGGCACAGCCAGGCCCGTGGTCAGCGGTGGTGGCGGCGGTGGCAACTGCTCGTCATCCTGAAAGGACAACTCCTGCGTGTCGTGCTCCGTGGTTGCCGTTGCTAAGCCGTTCAATTATCCGATTATATATATAAGGAGAGAGCGAGAGGGAGAGAGAGAGAGAGACAGTGTGTATGAGTTTGCCTGTGGTTTGGGAATTCAGTTTAGCTGGGATCACTTTGGCAATGATTTGATCTGCAGGGCTTAAAAACTAAGACTGAATTTCGTTTCGTATTTTCTTTTTAACAAAATGTGTAACAAAAAACGAAGCAACAACAAAAGCCAAGTCGGTTGGTTGTTGGGTTGTTGCTAGGGCAAAAGGTAACACAACAGCCCGGACAGACGAGAGAGCGAGTAAAAGTGAGTTGGGCTTTTGGCCAAGTGAAAATCTCACGAGTAATTTACAGTTGACATTTTGTGTGTGTGATCAGAAGATAAATAATGTTATCTGAGCCACCACAAATCAACCTGCTGAAATGTTGCTATAGCCAAATTGGGCAGCCAGCCGGTCTATACCAAAATGCCATTGATGCCATATTATTAGGTCTCCATCATCTGTGTGAGATTGGTGGTCGAGTTGGTGGGCGTATCTTGGTATTTTGAAGTGAAACAAATTGGTTCAGTGATGAACGCATTTGACTTAAAGTCTCGCCCACGTCCACAAAATGGAAGCAATATGGGCAAGATGTGTATTCCGGGGCAGTTTTTAGTTATTGTTTGAACAACGAATTGATTGCAACAATAGGTAGCATTTCAATCAGAACTTTTTCGATCTATAAGATATTATTTCTCAGATTAAGTACAAAGAAACTGTAACTCCATACTGTACGCAAACCTTCTTAGGGCCGTTCTCTAATCTTCTACATAGAGCCATCTGTCACATAACCCGACAAATAACAGACCAAATTCCAAGTTTATCTGACATATAACAGCTATTTAGAAGATGACAAATCGGCCCTTAGTGAATGATTCCAAACCGGTTCACCTCTTTGCTTCAAAATAATCATAGTCCCCTTTTAAAACGATTTCAAAGAATTCCTAATATTAATATTAATATATTTTAATTTTGAAGTCAGAAAGGTTCAGCAAAATTCCAGTCAAAATAATTCTATTCTATAAGTTTCATATCAGGTAAATCAATATCTCACAGATTAAAGACAAAGACCACTTCTGCCTGGCGACTTCATCTGTCATATGGTTGGTTTAGTGCGACTGACTCCTAAAATGGGCAGCAAAGTGCTTTACAAAATCTAGAAAAACATTTAGAATTACTTATAAAAACCCCAGCCAGAATAGCTTCTCGACTCCCCTGTTTTTTAAAAACTTCTCAGGAATTATTCATTATTTATTTTTCTACGAAAACTCCGAAATAGAACATAACTCAAAAGAAAATTATATATTGAATATTCCCATATGTTCTACTAACCGATTCAAACACAGAAACCAAGCATTTCCCATATGATTTGTGTAGTTTTTAGGTCGAATGCGATTTTTTGAACCAAAACCTTCTTCCAAAAACCTAGAACCTTACATTTTCCAACCTTAACCATTCGTTAATTTTGATTGAAACCAGTGAGCCGGCGATACGCATATTTTGCGTTGGTTTGCAGCACTGCATAGCACAACACACTGGTTAGAGCGAGACGTACATAGTCAAAGAAGAACTCAGAGAGCGAAAATGACAGCGAATAGCTGACTGATTTCTGAGTCAAGAACTGTTAACCCAGCAAGATGTTTATCTCTGTTTACTTACTTAATGGTAGCTTTAAATTTAATTGACTGATTGGCAGCACTGAAGGATAGTAAAATAGTAAAAAATATGTATAGAAAAGACCCTTGATTCTAGACCCATGCAGAAGGTCGAGATGTTTGTAACGCATAGAAGACAGCATTTCCGACCACATAAAGTATATATAATCTTGTTTAGCAAGACGAGCTGAGTAGATTTAGCCTTGCTTGTCTGTCCGCCTGTCTATTTCTACTCCATCTCTTCCTAGAGTTTGAAAGCTATCGCCACCAAACTTTGAACGAAGTCTTCTGGTACAAATACGCTACACATTTGTCGAAACCGGCCGGATCGGATGACTATAACATATAGCTGCCATAGAAACGATCGTTCGAAAAACTAGTTCTAGTGAGAAAAACTTTTTGGTTTTAAATGCAAACGTCTTCAAACTCAGTATTTACTAGTTTTCTATGCTCTTCCACGATACCACTAAGTTTGGTCGAGATCGCACATCCACATAGTATAGCTGCCATAGAAAAGTAAGGTTAGAAAAATAGTCCTAGTAGGAAAAACTTTTTTGTTTTCAACGCAAACCTCTTGAAATTTTCATATATTTATTTGATAAGCTTTCACACAATTCTAGAAAGTTTTGTCAAAATCGGATGACTGTAGCATATAGCTGTTATAGGAACTATTGGTCGAAAAACTACTCTTAGTGAGAAAAACGTTATTATTTTCAAAGAAAACGTCTCCAAACTTTGTATTTCTTAGTTTGCTATGCTTTTCCAAGATTTTACCAAGTTTGATCGAAATCGGACATCTATATGGCATAGCTGTCATGGAAAAGTAGAGTCTGAAAAGTGGTCTTAGTAAGAAAAACTCGTGCGTTTTCAGTGGAAATGTCTTTAAATTAGTTAATTTCATTTTGATATTAAAATATTCATTTATTGTGAAAACGTAGTTAGATTTCCATCCGTCGGAGCTATAAATCTTTCAATGGTTACGAAAAATGGATATTTTAGTTCCAAATGAATCTTTTTTCTCTGTGTAAAGTTGCTTACAATTTAGTTTATTTATCAAAGAATTATTCAAAGACGCCCTATTCCGGAAACTTTGAATCTTATCCTAGCAACTGTGTGATCTCATTCTTCTAACGGAACTTAATTCTATAGACGCAGGCGTTAATGAATCAAAAATTTGAATAAAGAGATGTATCTACAACTACTACATAAATGGTAGGAAATTCAATTATTATGCCCAGACGAGCATACGAGCATTACATCAATCAGCGACACGCATAAGAGTCTACTCTTTAGTTTTCACTCCCGTCCTTCCCTTTTCGGTAAGCTCTGCTCTGCATTTCATCTCATTTCCAAGTCAAATCAATGCAATGTTTCATGTAACAACAACGCATCGCATTGCATTGCAGTGAGAAGTGGGTAAATGAGATGACTTTGGCTTGCAACAGATGCTTTTGCTGCTGCATACATATATTTCAATTCTTTCCACTTGAGTTTCTTCAAAAATAAAGATGAAAAGACTGATGGGGTCTAAGTGATTTTAAGGTTCAGACGTTCAAAAGTTTATTGGAGCAAAAGTTGAGAAGATATAGGAAATGATTTAGGATAGCGCATTTTCAAGCTATACACATATGAGCCACTTAAGACTTGTTTTTGTGTTGAAACAAACGAAAGCATAATACAAACAAATTACTTGTTCTTGCTTACGTTTTGAACTTTCAACTCTTGGACACCCTTTTTGGTGGGAACGAACTGCAAGTGTGAACTGGTGGGCAATAATAACGGTGGGGATTGGGTTACCTAGACTATGAAGTCTGCTTCATGAATTGTCTTCCATTTGTATTCACATTTCAACTAGAAATGACTTCATTGGAATTCCTTGCTTTGGCTGATAAGCCTAAGGCACAAGAATATACAAACAAATTGAATAAAAATCTTTAATCTATTGAGAACAAATTTCTTTCTCAATATTCAGTACCAATGTTGGTTTTTTGTTCTTCTTCTTAGCTCGAATTTGGTTTGCTGATTAGAGAAAAATATTTTGAAATTATGAAACCGCACCTAACAACCTTGTTTTGATTATTGGTTAAGGTGGTGGGTTCGGGAAAGAAGTGATTCATATAACTAGAGGAATAGGAAAGAAGGTGTTTCTGCAATATACTTCGATCAAAACTAGGCTAGGACATGGTAAATTATACACCCAGAGAAGTGTAGAACGAATAACTTTCAAGGATTTTTATCTTAAAATCGAGCATAGCCCCCAGGGGCCGAACACTTTAGGCAATTCATGCCGAATACTTGCCGAAGTAATGCTTCAGTCTGTGTCAGAGAGAGACATAGAGCTACAGAGAGCCTCTCTTCTTGAACATCGCTGGTTTAATGTATTTGGGCAAGGGCACTGAGGTAAAAAAACAGAGAGGAGAGCACGCACATTTGAGAGAACACGCTCGATAGCTTTCCCACACACCCCTTTCCCAAGCTGAAAGAGCGATTTTAAGCGATCTATAATTTGAGTATGTTTAGCACTTGATTCAAGAACTATTCTGTTTGATTTGAGAATGATTCGTACATGGATCAAGTACTAAAACTCTTGGAACAAGAAAAACGGGAGAAAAACCTCATACTTGGATTAAGAATTTAGCTCTTGGATCAAGAATTTTCATTCTTATCGAACTTCTGACCTCGAACATTCTTGATCCAAGTAATAAATTAAAGACTTGTAAGCTTTCTTCCAAATCGAGCAGAAATTCTGGCACTTCTAGTGCAATTTTGGTTTCTTAATTGATCTGGCAAACTTCCATTAACCTCCATTAGTCTCCCAACCAAGAGCTTTCCCTGTCACAATTATGTTAAATAGAAATTATTATAATTCATTTTAGTGCATAATTAGTTGTTAATTTACTTGGGTTAATTTCAGCTGCATGCAAATGATTAGTTGAATGGTTAATGGTGGACACATCAATCTTATTGACCACAATCAAAACTCGTTGATTGTTGGACGAAGCTGGAGTTGTTGTTGTTGCTGTTGTAGGAGTAGAGTCCGACTCACTTGACTTGGCATTGGATGACCGTTTGTTATTGTTGTTGCGTCTCAGTGAGAAGGTGTTGCGTACGCGCGAAAATGTGGACAGATGTTGCAGCGGCTGGGTTGGCTGCTGCTGATGTTGCTGCTGGTGTTGCGCCTCACTAAGCGCCAACGAGTTGAAAGAACTTGCCAGCGGCTGCTGTTCGAAAACATTGATGTTCCCCTCATTTCCATTTCCATTTTCATTTTCATTGCACAAATTTGAATGCGTTTTTTCAACGTCCAGCAATTCATTTAATTGCTGAAACTCCTCGTAAATGTTGCGACTTTGCCGCTTATTGATTTTGTTCAATTGTTGTTGCTGTTTCTGCGACTTTGATTTGAAAATCTTATGCCACATTTTTTTGCTCATTTTGAAAAATGGTTTCGAATCTCACATATTTCTTCGACTAAACTTCACGCGCCGGCGTTTTGTGCTCCACTGAGGCAGGCCGGCAACATTGCCCGCAACAACAGACTGTTGGCAACATTTAAGCTCCCGCTCCCGCTCTCGCTCTGTGAGTTTAGCAACATGTTGCCGCTGCCAAAGTATTTTGCATGCAATTAAAAATAGCTGCACTCCAGTTGGCAGTTGGTGGCTTTGATGGTGGTGGTGGGTGTGGGTGCTGCTCTCTTTCCCCTCCCCCCGTCTCGTTGGTGTCTTGCTTGTCTTTCAGTCTTAACGGCTGATTTATTTAAATCCGCCGCCGTCAATGTTGCTGAACCTTTGGCTTGCGTCGACATTTTTCATTCTCTCTCTTTCTGTCGGAAGACTGACAATTTCCATTTGAAGGGAAATCTTTTACTCCATTTCCTTCCATCAATCAGTATTAGACTTCAAAGATTTATAATTTTATGTGAATTTTGAAAACTGGGGTGTAGGCTATATGAGGTACACACACTCGCACATAATTATGTCCACTTTTGGCACAAACTGAGTAGAGTTGCATAAGTAAGCCAAAAAAGGTAGCCCCCGCCTGCAACAACGACAACATTAACCGTGGCAACATTTGGCGACCTCAGCAACATTTTAAGTTTGGGTTGCTGCGGGCGGCGGAACACATAAATAAACAGCTGGCCCAGGCACATGGAGACACTTTTTGCTGTCGGTTGATACAAAACTTACAGTTTGGGCAAAATCATGACGAGGGCAGTTTGATAAGTATACCATTTTTTTCATCAGGGTGACGAGCTGAGTCGATTGAGCTTTGTCCGTCCGTCTGTCTGTATGTTTCTACGCGAACTAGTCTCTCAGTTTTAAAGCTATCGAACTGAAATTTTGCACAGATTCACCCTACTAATATGTCGGAACCGACCGGATCGGATGATTATATCGCATAGCTCCCATAGGAACAATCGGTCGGAAAACTAGTTTTAGTGAGAAAAACTTTTTTATTTCCAATGGAAACGTCTCCAAACTTTGTAATCGTAGGTTTTCTAGGTTTTTTTTATAATTCTACCAAGGTTTATTAAAATCGGACCACCATATGGTATAGCTGCCATACAAAAGATAGGTCTGAAAAACAGTTTTAGTTAGAAAAACTTTTTTGTTTTTAATGGTAGCATTCTGCAATTTTGTATTTGTGTGTTTCACATGCTTTCGCATAATTTTTAAAATTTTTGGCCAAATCGGACGACTATATCATATAGCTCCCATACGAACAATCGGTCGGAAAATGGGAAATAGAGTATTTTTTGAAAATATTTAAGCGAGCACTTGCAAGGGTATAAAAAGTTCGGCACAGACGAAGTAAGCTTAGCTTTCTCGTTTGAACATTGAACATTTTCACTGACTTATCAGCCTGCCCTCGTATAAGAGCCAGAAAGAGCATTGCCTCCTTCTTGTCTTTTTATTTTTTCCATTTAGATTTTTCGTCGAGTGTCGTGTTTGCTTATTTTGTTTCTTTTCGTTTCTGTTTTTAAAGTTGCTTCTGTTGTTTTAATTGAAATGCGAATGCACTTTTGAGTATCTTTCTCCCCCCCCTCTCTCTCTCTCTCTGGTCAGATCTGGTCTTCAACTGAAGCTGGAATAAATCACAATCTGGTGCAGCATCCGCTGTCATGACGTCACATCGTCACATATGTGTAGAGTCCAACTCTTATGCAAGTCAAAACCATAACAAAAATATACGTTTAAGTTCGAGTAATGAACTTGAGGCATGCCATTCTGATTTATCGAACCAACAACTTCCTTTGCTCCGGGCACCGAGCTCCGGGGGCGTGGATTGACGTTCTGCGGTCGCCCACGCGCCTCGACTTTGACTTGGCCATAAAAATCTAGATAATTCTCATATAATTGTCACGCTTTTGAATGACGAAAATAGAAAAAATAGAAGTTGCTCTCATGATTTTTCACGGCACAGACACAGGGGAAAGGCAAAAACTATAAAAGGGGCGCATACTTAAAAATAGTGCAACTTTGGCTAATGGCTGGCGTTTTGGGGGCAAGGCGCGCCCTGAAAAGCATATGAGTGAACTCTAAAGCAATGTTTCACGCCATGGGCAGAGCACTTGCACTGAGCGAAATTTGGAAGTGTTGAATAAGATTTTAATGGAATCATTCGAAAAAGCTGTTTATGTATACCCAAATTGAATTTCTTGAATGAACTAAGTATGACGTATCAAAAAGGTATGCTACTCCTACTTTAAAATCTACCCAATACTTTCAAATTTAGGTACATGCAATAACGCCCTTGGGCGTTTATCACTCGCATTCCTTAAATTAATAAGATTTACTTCTTTTTCCTCATTTGCTTCCTCATTAGAATGCATTAAGGAGAAGCAAACTGTAAAGCGAATTCAATTCAGAGACTTAAAACCAACTATCAAACGGTAAAACATGAGTGCAAAAATTACCTTAGATTACTTGAACACAAGAGTATGAAAGTTACAAAGGAACAAGGAAGGTTCTCTAAATACCTGGTGGGATGAGTATATTGATGAACCGCACTGTTTATTGCCCTTTTTTTTTGTAATTTTTGCAAAGAAAAACACAAAAACGCAGCAGTGGGCTTGCAATAACGCCCACTGGAACTACGGTCTCTGGGCGTTATAACGCCCACAGGCCTTGCAACCTTAAAACTTAAAGATATTACCAGATCTTAACAGTAGTTAAGCTCTGAAACTACTTAAATCTTTCATTTTGAATTCCAAAATATTGCAAATCGTCCAAAAATAGTTTGCACATGAAGCACTTCCAAGCAAAAGGTAGCCTTTTCCTTTTAAAATAAGTAACTAAGTCGTTCAAACCCTATCGCAAAATACCCTAACCAAAGTGTATCAGTATGAATTCTGAAGCTGCAGTGAACATTTCCATGTTCATAACTCGTCTACTATTAAACCTAACTATATAAATCCTACTGAGAGTCGTTAAATAATGCTGATTACTAAATAATGCCAGAAGAAACGAACCCTCTTTTAAGCAAATTGTTATTTAAATGACGTTTTTTACTGAAGAGGCTGTTGAAGACATCAAAGATCTTAATAAAGAGATATCAAAGTGGAAAACCATCAGACTGATCAACCAAAAGTTTTGCTGAGTAGAATTGTGCTAAAATATATTAAACTTTATAGTGTTAACTCCGACCAGGAATCACTTAATGTAGCCAAGGACCCTAAGGTTTTTGCCCTGTTTCACTGCTTTGTTGGCAAATGAATCTTTACTCTCTTGGTGCTTGGTGTCATCTTCTTTCCCTCAACGTTGAACATGACTTTTCATCGAATAAAGCCTTTTTACTTTGTATACACACCGATAAAGGGGCAATTTGGTTATACTTTTTCAACCCAAGTTGAGCTTTAATGTTCTTAAAGGTTTTATTAAGAGATGGTACAATGAATTTAGCAATCTCTACACCAACAAACCACTTTAAACCTCGCTTGTTATACCAACACTAGAACACTAATCCTTTCTCTGGTCTCTGCAGTACCTTATATAACGGACTCTGATTGAATCAACTCTAAAGCTCTATCTAATTTGTGCCTTTCGTGGCATGAACTGATATACCAGCAGGCATCTGCGTCCCCCTACGAACACAAACTTATAAGCTTTGGCTAGACTTGATTTTTCTGAGTGTAGAATACATGAAATATTACATTTGTTTGCATGGGGAGTAATCATTGGTGGAATTTAATCACTGATTAGCTTAAGGAAAGCCAAATTTATTACCTTTAAGATGGAAATAATTGACTATTTAAGAGAGACAGTGAATGAATTTTCCATTTAAACTAGACATTTTTTTATATATATACCAAAACTGTACGGTTGGTTGATCAGTGATCAAAACAGTTGTTTACATACTCATATTGGTTCATTATTATGGGGTAAAGCTAATCCCTTTAAAAGTGTGGGTAAAACTGGGAGTGGTACAGGGCTCTTTAAAAACTTGCACACCCGGTCACCTTTACCAGCTGTTGGCGCCAGCTGTGAAGAACTAGCCATGAAAACCTTGCCATTCGGATTCGGATGGATTCACTTGTGCAAAAGTAAAAAACACACATACCAAGAGATTGAGAGAAGCTCGGCTTGGCTCTTTGGGGCTGTAAAATCAATTATGGTTCAGATTTTAAGAGTTAACTTATTTGGATACTTCCTGCAAGAGTAAGTCACTGAAGCCCCTGTCCGTCGAAGATAGTATAAACACACACTCCATCCACTGCACTTCTAGGTGACATTTGCCTGGCCCTCGTTTCACATCCCACATCCCCTTGCCCTTGTGCTCCACTCCACACTATCAACAGCAACATTGGGCTGTATTTTCTACTAATTAAGTTCTATTTCTGCCTCTCCATATCGCCGCTTCTATAATGAAACCATTTCAGTTCATTGGCGCTGATCTTTGGTGCCTAACAAATTTTTTGTATTTGTAATAGAATTTGTGTTTTTCCATTTTCGCTTTTCCTTTTTGGCTCGAACGCATTTTGCAGATTGCACAATTCTCTGTTCTGTTTCTGTTTCTGGGTTTCTTTCTGTTTGTAATTCAATGATGATGATGTGTGTTTTGTTTGTTGTAACAAAATGAAGTTGATTTGTTTGTTGTTGCTCGTGTTGTTGTTGTTGTTGTTGTTGTTGGGGCGGTGATTGCTTTTTTAGAAAGTGTGAATGTGAAATACACTTTTTGTTGTGTCTATTTTCTTGCAGTTCAAAGTGTGTGAGAAGAATTGTGTCAGTTAATTGAGGTAGGTAATTTTCAATTGGTTGTGGATTTGTATGTTAAAGGGTTATTTACCAAAAAAGAAAAAAAATAGAGAGAGAAAAAAATCAATTAGCCACTTCATTTGGTAAGTGTTGGAGGGAGATATTTGTTTGAAGGGAAATGCGACTAGATATAATTTGTTAGGTGGAATGATATAAGGGCTGGACGTAATAATTGGACGGAACCACTGCAATATAGTCCGTTTTCTGTACTTTGGTTAATGTGTAATATATATTGGCTTAAATACTACTTTTAAGGACCTACAAATGGCAAATGTAAAAGAAAACTCTATTCAAATTGAACGATGTGAATAGTTTTCTGTTCTTGGGACAGGGTTCCCGAAATCGAACAACACCTGTCAGAATATTTCGCTCCCTTAAGTATTAATATTCCCTTAAAAACCCTTTCTGGGCACTCGGTCAAGGAATCTTACCAAAGCCCAGTTCTAGTAATCACACTAAAGACAACTTCAATCCATTTATTTAGCAATTCAATAGCTTCGGATTATTATATTACTCTGATTTGGTATACCCTTGCAAAGGGTATTCTAACTTTGCCCAGCAGTTAGCATTGCAGTTCTATTCTATCCTTTTCCAACCCCTTTCATATATATGTATGCTCTATCAAGGCGACGTTCTGAGTCAATAAAGCTTTGTCCTTCCCTCTGACTGTACATCTTTCTCATTCTACGCTAACAGGTCTCTCAGTTTTAAAGCTATAAAGCTGAAATTGAGCACAGCTTCATCTTGTTACTGTATGCTGCTAAATGCTCTCAAAATCGATCGGATCGGCTGACCATATCATATGGCTGCCATAGGAACAATCATTCGAAAACCTAATTTTAGTAAGAAAGCTTTCTTGTTTTCAATGAAATCGTATCCAAAACTTGGTATTTTTAGGTATCCTAGAATACCTACAGAATTTTACTAACTTCTATGAAACTCGTACAACTATATGGTATACAAAAGATACAAAAGTTAGTTCAGAAAAATAATCTTAGTAGTAAAAACTCTTCTGTTTTCAAAGGTAGCTTTCCTAATGTTTGGTATTTGTTTAGATTTTAAGCTCTCACCGAGTTCTACAAAGTTTTGATCAAAATCGGTTGACTATAGCAGATAGCTGATAAACGAAATATCGATCAGAGATGGGTTTTAGTGTTAAAAAAATATATTTCTTTTCAACATAAGCGTTCATTAACTCGGGCATAATGAATGATTGTATGTGATGTGAGATATATGAAGATATTTGCAAAGTTTAATCAAAATCATATGACTATATCTTATGGCTTCCATAATAATAGAGATTTCAAATCACCTATACCTTAAGCATATATACCTTTTACTTGCAAGGGTATTACAACTTTGACTTTGTTTTCATTTCAAGGAAAATGATCGTTGAGAACCTTGAAAAGTTCATGGAAAAGCCTATGAAAATTATTCTAAATGAAAAATAAAGCTGCCAATTTTGAAAAAAGACAAGATTTTTACATAAATCCAAAAGGAATCCTTAAAAGGAATGTCTTTTTCACCAATTTGCAGGCTTTAAAGGTAACTATGCATTGTTGCTTAGCCGTTTTCCCCGTGTAGATATCCCATCAGTTAGTTAGAGAATTAGGACAATCTCTTTTATATACCCCAATAAATTTCCACAAATAGGTTGTCTGTTAATCCCAAGTGTTCCACAAATCTCATTCGACCCAAATACTACTGAATTTCCATACAATACCTTTTTACGAATACCTTTTATGTGTATTAAACAAATACCAACAAGAAGGTAGCATTTGGTAAGCAGCACGACAACACTGTTAAAAGTTGGAGGCGGTAGGAAAAGCTTTTTGGCTAGCTTTTTACATGTGGCAGAGCTTAAGGCCGTTACAAAAATTCGATTCAAAATCAAAAATTAGTTGTAAGAAATTAAAAAAATTATTATCTAAATAGTTTAAAGAACATTTTTGCTCTCTTGTAAACTGGTTTTTCTACAAAAAATACTCCCCACACACGGGGGAATGTGAATGTGTGTGTTTCATTTCTGTTTGAATTGCGCTGCAAAACTGGTTGGTATTCGATTTGGAATTTATAGTATTCTATGTGCAAAATGAAACTTGTCTTTAAAGTTTTGTAGCTAGTTTAGCTGCAACTTGAATGTGGTTCAATGTCAAGGAAATTCGTATTGTGTGTGGGCTGCCTGGCGCATATATAAAGTGGGTCACGCCCATTGCTTAAGACTTGGGCGCTCTTTGTTCGAGTATATAAATCAGTGGCAATGAATATGAACAGTTTGCATTATCTGGCATTAGTTAACACTGACACGCCATCTTCCAAACGTGACTGAAATGACAAACATTTTCAACGCTCGATTTCTGTCATATTGTTCATTAATCTTTTTCCACTCGTAGTTAGCTGGTGCTTTAAATTAATTGTATTTTGGGTTCAATTCTGTATCATACATACACAGAAGATGATGGGTTGGTAGAGTGAGTGATGAGTATGTGACCATTTGCTGGGCTTCTGCTTTTTTACATGGTGTTTTTTTTTTATTTTTTGGGGGAGTCTTTTGTTTGAAATGCCTTCCACGTTTTCTGAGGCGCAGTTTTGTATAAATAAACAATTTGCAATGCTTCTGTGATGTCATTTGTGGCATTTCAATTGAAAGAAAGTTGCAACTCAATACAAATTTTCTATAAATTATTATAACCAAAGATGGAAACAGAATAAAAGAAGTAAAGAAATTGTGTCTAATTCAACAGTATGAAGACACCGAAGAAAATTGTCTTAAAGGCGTAGGAAAAGTGCTGATTTCTACCATTCCTTCTTTAAACCTTTCAAATTAAGATAATATATAGTTTTATACCATGATTTACTACCGAAAAAAGCTTTTAAATGCTAGCCACCCTCGAACTTATTGGATACTTGACACTTCGATAAGGCTCCAAAATGAAAGATTCTATTGGTTCCGGTACTGGAACCACTCTTGAAGCCTGTCTAATCCAATGTTTCTGAGAATACTCTGAATACATTCTCAGATATTGTTCCGAAAAGCCTTACTCAGCTACCAAAAATGCGCTCTAAGAATAAGCAAGACCCTGCCAGCTCAACATTTATCATGTAAGAAAGTCCTCTGTGCCAAGGAAAATGTATGCTTTATATATATTTTCTGCTGCAATATCAGCAGATGCTACGATTCGGCACCGAAGTTTCATTTAGTCATAACTTAATTATTGTTTATCCTATATTTACCAGATGGATAAATAGTCCCGAGTACTAAATATGTTCAGAAGGTACAAACTATCTATCTATAAAATTGTGGGAAGTATGAGTTTCTCTCTAAATTCTATTAAGAAGATCGAACTTCTATCTTTTAACATCTCTGAGAACTGAATGAAGGATCTAAGCCGATAAATAAAAAAAAACCCACTGCAATTTCAATTTGATCTATCTGTTATATAAAATCCTTCGGCCCTTTTTGTGAAAACAAACCACAAATCGATTCATTTGTAGTGACTATTTGCTGTTGCCTAGGTACTCAAAGGTAGCTCACAGAATTCTGAACCACTTAGCTTGAATATTCTCAGTGTGCCTTGATTCTATTCCTTGCTAGAGTGTCTAAATTCTTTCGATAATTATCTAAAATGTAAACCTAAAATAAGTGGTTCTAATTCAGCCCAATGGTTCAATCCTTGCTTAATCCATCTTGTAGTTATTGTATCATAAAACCCAATTCTCGCTTCAGGAATGATTTTAGTATCTCAGCACCTGCCTTAACAAGAGCGTAGGCGACAATGCTCGACTGCGATGTACCCGTTACTTAAAGGAAGAAATGTTAAATAACCTTCTCTTGTGGTAATTAAATGGGAGTTCATACAGACGTACGTACTGTTGGGAATCAGTATATATACATAAACTTTGTAATGTAAGAGATGCTTCCTCACTGCCTTTTACCTACATTTGCAGGACTTTGGCATACCTTTTATAATCTACAAGTAATGGGTATAAAAACAGTTTTTAAATGGGGATTTTAAAACTGGAAGGAAGAAAGTTAAAGTCATTTTAGTTACTGAATCTTCCTTTCTTCTCTTCTCTTCCTCTTCTTTGCAATTTTAAGTTCATGTAAGAAGGAAGTTTTTATACTCTGTACCGTAGGTACATAGAGTATTATAAGTTTGTGCAAAAGTATGTAACATCCAGAAGGAAGCATCTCCGACCCCATAAAGTATATATATTCTTGATCAGCATCAACAGCCGAGTCATGTCCGTCATGTCCGTCTGTCCGTCTGTCTGTCCGTATGAACGCACAGATCTCAGAGATGGTAAGAGATAGAGGTTTGACATGTATGGGACATATGCTTCTAATGTCTGCAGGCAGATCAAGTTTATTTTCAATTTTGGCCACGCCCCCTGCCGCCCCCGCAATTTAGAAAAAACGTCATATCTCTCACAGTTTTGAAGATAGATGGCTTGTTCTTTCTGGACATATTTAGTTATTAGGATAACTTATCGATCCGCCAAAGGAATGAAGAAGATCGGATGAACGGTTTTCGAGTTATGATCAAAAAACAAATTTTCTTGGTACAGAGTATGTTATAGTCGGGCTTGACCGACTTTCTTTCTTGTTTATATGGTGATTTTAGACCTTGAATAATGATACTTGAAGATATTTTAGGTACTCTATCTTGCCCTTTCCTTTAACAACTTGGAGAGTTAAGTTCAGGTTGGAAAGAAGTTTTTTTAAATGGGTATATTATACCTGTAAGAAGGAAACTTGAAATCATTTTAGGTACTAAATGTTCCCCTTTCCTTAAACAATGTGGAATGTTAAGTTCAAGTTAGAAACAAGTTTAAGGTAATCCTTATAATCCTTCCTCACAGAAGTGCTCTTGTTTCCAACTAATCTTTCTGTGGCAAACTTACGATCCATAAAAAAAAAAACCACTTAAACTTTCGAATATCTACCATATTTTTCCATCACTGTTGGACCCCAACCCCCCCCTCCCCCACCTGCCGCTCAACTTCAAGCTGTGCTTTGGTGTATGCAAAGTGTATGCGCGCCTGCGCGGAAGTTAATATCATTTTTATGGATTTTTCTCCTCTGGCCAAGCCAAGAAGCCAATGCACTTGAGAACGTAGTCAAATTATGTGTTCACTTCGCTTACCAAAATCAAAATGATACATTGTGGGCAAATCGCGCGGTGTTGTTGTCCTCGTCAGTGAGCTATTATGCAGCGGTGTCTGTGGGGGGGTGGCAATAAAGATTGCCTCCAGCTGCTTGCTCCTCTCCGAAGTTGCCATTTTTTCACACAAAAAATGCAAAAATTTATGCAATGAACGAACTCTCGTTAGGTGTTTTTTTTTTTTTTGTTTTTCACTTGATTTTCGGCGGCAGGCGACTTCCGCGCGTTTTTAGTCGCCAGCGCTGGAAAACGCTTCAAAAAACGGTTTCGCTGAACATGCAAGTTTTAATATTTATTCATTATTGCTAATTAATCATATTTCGTTTTCACTGCACTTTCAAAAAAAAAAAAACTTTAGTAATAATTTTGCCAAATGTTTTTCTTTTGTTGTTTTCACAATCTTTGCACGCTATTTTCGGGTTTTTTTTTTTCCTCTTTCGTTTTTGTGATTGGTTCACATTTGAAATTCGCTTTGTTAGTGCAACTTTTTCACATTACCGCCAAAATCATATGGAAATTTTCAGTGCTGTAGCCATATAATTTAAGTCTCTGGCTGTGCACGGGTAAAGGTGGGCAGCTGGTAGTCTCCTCCGCCGTCGCCTCCGACTTGGTTTTTGTTGTATCTGCAAAAAGGTCAGAGCGTGAGATTTGAATTTGTAATCAAGTTGTTTGAGGAGTGCCTCTAGAGTGAAGGAGAATTTTTCTACAAAATAAACACACACAAACACACACACAACATTCGCATGCACCACCAATGAGGCTAAGCTCATATTAGCTAATTTGCAAAAAAGAGGGGGAAAAACTACAACAACAACAGCCAGCTGAATGTATCTAATGAATACGCAAAAAAAAAAACAGCAAACGTCATATGATGAAATCGTCTAAAGTTAGACTTTTGTTTGGCGGGCTGGACTCACGCAATGGCCTGGGTCATAAAACGGATTGGTTACATTTCACTAATGGATCAATTAATTACCGCTAGAATCCCAAAACCGTTCAGTTGATGGCAGCCCAGTTGAGATCACACTGACAACTGAGTTGCAGAATTGCCCGTCTCGGTGGGAATCATTGTATCTCTCTTTCGTTTAATTGTACATTTTATTAGCAATTGAAATTGAAGATGTTTATATTGTGTATACAACTGAGTTGGGTCTTCTCTCTCTCTCTTTTGGTTTGGCTTGAGCGAGAGTATTTGTCTTTTTGGTCATTTTGCTGTTCAAATATCAATTAACCCCACAGTGTAGAGGAGATGGGGGGGGGTAGAGGTTCTTATAATGAATGTACAAACCTTGGGCTCAAAAGTTTGTATGGTTTTTTGTTTTGTTTTGTTTTTTTAAAGCCAATCGATTAGATACGTCTTTTGATTTGGCAAAAAAATGGTCAATTAAATTATAGTTTTATAAAGTAAGAGCTAAAAATGTTAAACTGCTAGAAAAATTAATCAAAATGTACAAGAATTAGTGAATTCAATTAAGTTTTGCCTTGAAAAGAGTGACTTTTTAACAGAACCAACGTCGAACTGCTTTCCCTGAGTCGCGGAAATTTTTATACTCTGTACCAAAGGTACATAGAGTATAATAAGTTTGTGCAAAAGTATGTAACATCCAGAAGAAAGCATCTCCGACCCCATAAAGTATATATATTCTTGATCAGCATCAACAGCCGAGTCGATATAGCCATGTCTGTCTGTCCGTTTGAACGCACAGATCTCAGAGATGGTAAGAGATAGAGGTTTGACATGTATGGGACATATGCTTGTTATGTCTGCAGGCAGATCAAGTTTATTTTCAATTTTGGCCACGCCCCCTGCCGCCACCGCAATTTAGAAAAAACGTCATATCTCCTACAGTTTTAAAGATAGGTGGGTTGTTGCTTCTAGATATATTTAGTAATAAGGATAACTTATCGATCAACCAAAAAAATGGTGAAGATTGGATGAACGGTTTTCGAGTTATGATCAAAAGACTGTTCGCTGCAGCAGCGCTGCTTTCAGCTACTACTGCAGCATCAAAATTTATGCTAAGCGTATAATTTCGTTGGTACAGAGTATGCTATAGTCGGGCTTGACCGACTTTCTTTCTTGTTCAAATGTCATTTCAAACCTTAAACATTAACAAATTTGAAATATTTGGTGTGTAACTTGGTGTAAATTCCATAAATTCCACTCACAGCCTTTCCTTTCACCTAGAATTATATCACACCTATCATTCCCAGTGGTCACTGATAAAAATTTTCAAGAAAAACAAACAAACAAACTGGGGGAAGAAATAATGAAAACGAAACTAAGTATGGGTCAATGGATTGCTGATAGTTCTTATCTAGACCATAAAAAAAAATGCGTTTTCAAGTAACGAACTCTGCGATAAACCGGAATGCGAGGTGTGTAAACTGACACCTCTCACCAACATGTGACCTTCACCAACAACAGCTCCCAGACAAGACAATGTCCACAATTCTACTTCTCTTTTGTGTCTCGATTCTCGTTTCTCGTTTTTCTGTGCCAAGCTGAAAGTGATGCCCGAATACGAATCCGTTTGAAGGTGAGCCTGGCCAGATGGAACGATAAATGCACTTGCTTAGACGCATAGACAGACAGTTCTGACATCTGTCACTGCAATCGACAGGCCATTCCCAACGTTCTAACTATGGTTCAATGCTCTGAATGGAATATAACGATAAAAACTCATTTGAATGAATCTTCGTCAACGTCTTGGCATTTAGTTTTAGTGGGTGGAGATGATGTTGATGATGTTGTTTAAAACACACACACAAAAATATTCATAAATAAATTAGCAAAATATGGAAACCTGTTTCAAGTTGATGGAGCATCATCAAGAACAGAGAAGAGTAAGAGATTCAACAGAAATCAATAAAATTTCAATAAAAAGCTCAAAGTAGTGAGAAATTCTGCTATGTATAAATGTTCAGTTGCGAGTAAGGCAACAAAAAATGTTATTATTTACAAGAGGATAGCTGAAAAACTTCCTGCTTAGCTACTTTAAGTGTAGCACTGCTCTTTTGTTAACTATGATTCATTGAATGGGCTCTACATAGCTAACCAATCTAGCAGATTCTCCCAATAAAGCCTATTACAACTATTTTCTGCTGCTAACAAAAAGGAAAGTCAGTCAAGCTCGACTATAACATACTCTTTACCAACCAAGTTATACGCTAAGCATAATTTTTGATGCTGAAGTATCAGCTGAAAGCAGCGCTGCTACTACGCTGCTGCAGCTCACAGTCTTTTGCTTATAACTCGACAACCGTTCATCCGATCCTCACCATTTCTTTGGCGGATCGATAAGTTATACTGATAACTAAATATGTCTAAAGGGTGCAAACCGTCTATCTTTAAAACTGTGTAAGATATGACGTTTTTTCCAAATTGAGGAGGCGGGAGGGGGCGTGGCCAAAATTGAAAATAAACTTGATCTGCCTACAGACATAAGAAGCATATGTCCGATACATGTCAAACCTCTATCTCTTACCATCTCTGAGATCTGTGCGTTCATATGGACAGACAGACGGAGATGGCTATATCGACTCGAATATCGAATATATATACTTTATGGGGTTGCAGATGCTTATAATACTCTATGTAACTACGGTACACAGTATAAAAACTGCTAAATTACTAGTCATTTACAGATTTCAGTCCAAAGAAGGGTTCTTGAGTGAATCAAAGGCCCATTTTATGGATCTTGTGGAAACCTGTTATATGAAATTAAAGCTAGAATAAGATTAATTCAAAATTTCAATCAATTGGGCTGAACTAAACACGTGAATATATGATATTTTCGACGCAAAAGTGTGGCTCGTTAGCAAACCGACGTCGATCGGCTTTCCCTGACGTGCGAAAATTTTAAAAAATTTAGAAACAAAGTGCATTTGCTTATAGATGAGAATCAAAGACGTTTAAACTTCAATCTAATATAAAAATCTAAGTGTGCCAGCATAAATTCTGCTGATAATAGCACCAAAAGGCACTTAAAACAGTGCTCTCCTAGCTCTCCTTGAAGTATTGATTCTAAATAGCGCTTGTACCGTATCCAAAAGATAAGACAACTTCTAATTTATGTTAGTTTTTAAAACCTTACCCCATTCTGTCACTTACACTTGAGTGACCTTTACTTTTTATCTTATGCCCCAGTCCACATTCAAATCTCAGCTCTATTAGTCAGCTTCCTTTCCCCTTCGTCGACATCACTCTTCAACGCCATCCTTTTAGTTGTCATTCAGAGCACGTCTAGCCCTTATAAGCATGTTTGACTCCTCCATGCTAGGAGCGGCTTAACCAAAATACAAAAAATAAAACCTTTCAACTCAAATTATGCACAAACATCACATAAATTTAGGTCTTATCTATGCGTATGGAATAGCCTGAGGAAAAAACTGGTCTGGGAGGCATAAATTAAGTCATACAAATCGAAACGAGTTATCGTTGGCGAGTGAACACAGCAATTACAGCACCAGATAAACAAAAAACAACAACAACAACATCAACTTGTTCTATATACAAAAAAAAAAAAAAATATGCCATCTACTTGATCTATAGAAGTATTGACAGGCTAGTCAATTGCATTAACTTATCTGGGATTATAGCTAATTGTAGTTAGATAATTATTATAATTATTATTATAACATTCACTCATAATAGAAAGTTGTAAGCTAGGTTTAATGCTGGAACCAACAGGGATTGCAGAAGTAGGTGAGCCGCCCAAAGCTAAACTCCCACATACTTGGTTTGGTCTTTAATAGTCCAAATTTAATATAAATATCAATGCCAAAGCTAGATCTTTGCTCCTAAAAAGGTTATTCTCTCTTTCCTTTCATTCTCCATATTCAAAATACGAATGAATAATGCGCAGAAATAAAAAATGTTTGTTCAAAAGTGACTTAGGTAGTTTTTGAACCAAACCTTTTACAGATATAGATACAGATAAGGCCCGGTTTGGGATGTCGTAAGTTTTAAAGGTCTGGTTCGAAGAACCCAAGTACCCTGCACCGAACCGACACTCAGAGGTTCGGTTCAGCCCCCTTCATTTAGTGTGCATAACTTCTTTGCCCCACCACTAAACATGAATCCGGCTCGAAGGACCCTTCGGAATTCTTAGCTCAACTACAAAGCATGACACTTAAGATGAGACTTCAGACGATATTTACATAATAATTTACAAAAATTTATAGTATAGTGAAATCTTATTGCTACGCAGGGACTTCGACGAGATTTACAAGGAGAATTAAACTTTATGCTCTAAAAAGTAGAAGTCGGCGCGTATTAATAAGATTTCACTTTACTAGCCGTCCTCTCCACACCTCCACAAGAACGCTTTTCAATAACACAACAAACTCCGGCCTGGGGAGAGCTCGTTGAGTCCAGGGTTACAAAAATTGGGCGATTAAAAATATATTCCCCAAACAACAATCCAAGGTTTCAATGTAATTCATTTTGGTCATTATTTCAGAATTTTCTATAAGGTAATACTAGTTTTAGAGGTTACAAAGTCTCTCAGGGTTTCCTGGGCTGTCTATGATCTTCTGAATTGTTCAGTGGTTTCGCATTCTCATTTTCTCTTGGTTCAGCGGGAGAAAAGAAATGTAGATGTCAGACTTCTGTCGGGAACTCGCACTCTGGGAAGGATTAGAAAATAACTGCACCATATTTCATAGATCTGAAACCTTTTTTCAAGTGTTCTTAGTATAGTATTCTTTATAAAAATTTTATTTATGCTTTAAACACTGAAACCATATCACAATCGCTGTTCGGGTACCTATAAACGAAACGAACAGCTTAAATGCTTGTTTAAGACCTTCTCGATAAGCGAAACCTTTCAAAACCTCATTCTTGACTAGTTTTTTTAACGATTAGTTTGTGTTTTAACTCTATTCAAGGCATAATAAACATATTCTTAAACATTTAACCATTTCAGTTGCTCTCTTGCTCACTTGTTCAGTTGCTCGTTAGCTGTTCTTTAAAAGGAACTCTGAACTTGTTTTAGTCGGACCGGAAACAAACACTTTCGAATCTCAAATAAAGCATCGTAGCGGGGCTCTACTGCAGCCTTATACACAAAGCTGCTATACAAAGCTTTTGTCTGTCTTAGATCTTTATTAGGAAAATTACCCAGCAACAGGCAACAATTTCCTAATTGAATTAATGGATTAACCAAATATTCGTCAATTATTTCCTATAATCAAATATAATCCAACAAATTGCTTGTCTCTGTAATAGAGAGGTATAGAAAACGGTGTACATTTCTGAACTGTTTTTTGTTTTAAACAAAACCAATATGTAAATTGCAGATTTTTCTACTGGAAAATGAAATGCAAATTACAATTTTAATCTATCGAGTGCATAAGCATGATATGCATGTAGTTTCGAGCACAGCAGCAACTCGAATCAATTAAAGTTGTTATTTTTTTTTTAATGCATTTATCATTCTCATTAAGTATGAGGCATTTCCACACGCTTAACCCTTACCGCACAATTAGTCAAAGTCTCTCCAATTACTTGCCACTGCGCCGCATCAACCACAAGTTTCAGCTGTAAGATCATCATCATCATTATTATCATCGAAGTCGGCATAATTAATGTGAATTTGTTTCTGTGTTTTTGGCAAAGATTCCAATATGTTTTCAAGACAAGCTTTCACTTGGAAAGTCCAAAAATAAAAACAGCAACAAATTTCGTATACATGTGCGATAATTTGTAGAGGTTCTAATGTGTGCACTCCCCCCCCCGGCTGGCTGGCTGGCTAGGGCTGATGTCATTCACTGTGAAGGTTACTCAAAAACTGAATCTGTGAGGCTTCTAAGCGATTGATTGAGAGAGAGAGAGCAGAGACTTGAGACTTGAGACTTGAGACTCTTGTATGCAAAACTTAAGCAGGCAAAACGTTTTCCATGTACATACTTATACGATTTTTTAGAGCGTTACAACAATGCATGGAAGATATGTGGCAAACCTTACAAATCAAAAAAATTCCAACTGAAAATGAAAGAAAATTTTACTACTTTTTATAGCTAACAAAAAAAAAGAGCTTTATGGGTTGACTTCTTTGTTCCATCAAGGTCGTTTAACTGCGTCGCGAAATTCCCCCAGCTAATTAGCAAAAACCAAAAAGAAAAAAAGTAATAACTTAACGAGCCACCCCCACAATCCAAGTGTTCCACCCACTTCGATTCCCCCCGGCACAGCCAAATCAGCTGCTTAGCCTTGATCTGCAATTAGCACATAAATAAGAAAGAAACGGGCCATAAAATACCATTTTTGTGCAGTTTCAGTTTAATTTCAATTTATCGATTAAACATAGCAAAAGTTTGCCGAGGGAAAGTTCTAGGAAAACATGGCGCGATGACGCCAGGTTCTTAAAGCCGCACCCACAATAAAAAAATAAAAAAAAAAACAAAAAACCAACCCAGACAAATGGCCAGTTGTTACACATATCCTTAGGGGAGTTGCCCCGGGTTTGTTGTTGTATGGAAATCAACTTTAACATGGACTTGTTGTGCCCGGCCTGGTTGCCATGACTGCTTACTCTCACACACACACACACAATTGTAATCCTAATCTGACCAAACACATATAGTAAGTGGATGGCTTTTTGGCATGCAAAAGCCTCCAAACTGGAGCAAGTTTTTCATATCTTATCTAAAAAAAAACTTAGATAAAATTACTTTATATGCAGAGAGGGCCACATCAAAGAGTGTCTTTATCTTTAAAAAAAAAAAAAAAATAGTAACATCCAGTTGCAAACAACAATGCGACAGCATTTTCTTTATAATGTTTGGATTTGTTTGTCACCTGGATTAACTACATACATATTTGGCGCAGTCAAAGAATATTAGGCTTAAAATATGTAAGTATGAAAGCCAACTGTTTGTATTAAAGCTTAGGAAAATATTTGTAATAGTATTTCTAATAATATAGTATCTAGTAATATTTCTTCAGAGCACAATTCTTCGAGAATAGTCCTGAACCAAATCTTCGGAAACCTTCAAATATCTATCCAAACTTAAGAGACTCGAGACTGCTTCTAGATATGATAGCTTTCTTGTATTTACTTTAGTCTAATACAACTCTAACTGGAAAATTTTTGTAAGCGAAAGCCTAAGTTAGCTTTTGCAGAGGTTTATTGACTAAACCAGGGATTGAAACCGAAAGAAATATTGGTTTCGTTCAATAAAATTTAACTGATTTTGGTTTGATTCGCTTATACCGGCTGTAATTCTGGATATCCAGCAATAAACTCTAAATTGGAATCAAGTTTCTTAAAAAAAGCCGGTTTATTTTAGATGATTTTAAGCATCTTTCTAGACTTTGGCCTTAAAATAAACACTTTGTTTTATGAAAAGAATCAAATTTGTGGATCAAAGCTGGTTCAGATTATATGAGGACGGATGTGGTGCAGCGGGTAGTGTGCGTGCCTTCTGCACAAGAGGTCGAGGGCTCATTAACGCCTAGGTACATCTAATATAACGTTATTTTGTTAAAAAACTTACACATCAGGTCAACTTCACTAGCTATTGGCGCCAGCTGTGAAGTAGCTAGCCATGTAAATGCTGCTCAAACTTGGTAATTCGTAGTCGCTGTCATACTGTAAGTCCTTTTCTCATGTGCAATAAGTAAAATTGCACAAGATCGGATCGTAGGACTATAGCATATAAGTGTCTTAGAATCAAATCGATCGGTATTCAAGTTTTAGTGAGATAAACTTTGTGGTTTTTAGTGGAAACCTCTTAAAACTTCGTAATTATTAGTTTTTTAAGCTTTTATATGATTCCACTAAGTTTGATCAAAATCGAACAACTATATAGTATAGCACACATACAAAATATAGGTCTGAAAAACGGTCTTAGTATGAAAAAATTGTTGGTTTTTAATGGTAACGTTCTAAAATATTGTATTTTATTATTTTTTGTGTTCCTACAGATTTCTAGAAATTTTGATTCATATCAGATGACTATAGCATATAGCTGGCATAGGAATTATGAGTCGGAAAATGCATTTTAGTGAGAAAAATTTGTAGGTTTTCAGTGTTAATGATATCAAACTCGGTCATTATATATATTATATGATTTTAAAGAGATTGACAAAATTGTATCTAAATCGGAATACTATATCCTAGGGCTGTCAGAGTACCGATGGTTTGGAAAATGGGTCTGTTTATGCTTCAAAATGAGTACTTGCAAGGGTTTTAACACACAGGCACCGTCGAAGTAAGCTGTGATTGAGTTGGAAACTTAAAGGGCTAGGATATGAATTCAAAAACGTAGCCGACTCCAACTCAAAACCTTAAAATCTAAAATATGATTAAGTGCTGACCCATTTAAGTAAGCAGACTTTGCTTACTATTTCGCAATGCATTGACAAAACGAAATGAACCGCATCGTTATTTTCATTCAGCTCTTTGACAAATGTTTCCAATTCATATGAATTATTGTGACGACATAAATTGATATCCCACCTCAGCCACTGGCCTGAAACATAAACAAAACAAATGCTATGTCTCTCGTATCAAATAGTATTTGGTAGAATTTCAATAAGATTTGTAATGAATATTGTTAATTGAAATGTCAAATGAAACCCCCCATCAATTGTCATCCAAATGAATGTAAAAGCCATGAAACTCAAGTAAGTTGCTGTAAGATGATTCAGTCAGAGAGATCAACTTAATTATACAGCAATTTCTCAGTATAGGACCTTGGATCAGGTATTTATTTCTAATTTATTCTCTCCAAAGATTTCAGAATTCGCTTTTGTTGGGCAAATGTTGGCACATTTTAGTGCAAATATAACAAAGGTTTATTGGTTGTTTGTTTATGTATTTCTTAGCTAATGTTTTTAGGTGTGTTTACCTTATCGTCTCCAAGCATATAACTTCCAACCAACCTGTATACCTACTTAGTTGCTAATGAGCCTGCCTGCTGCTGATGACTAAATAATTGGCCATAAATATGCTTATTTCACTCAGGGGCTGTTGAGTGTACAAAATACTCGACTTACCTTTTTATATAGAACTACTACTATACTGTGTGTGTGTGTGTGTTGTACTCCTCGATGTTCACTTAATTAAGGCACTTGAGTGCGCCTTGGCACTTTCAAACATCACCCTCACTTACACTTTCGTTGATGGACTTTGATTAGAATTGAATTGGTTTTTATCAATTTCGATTGCCATAAATTATCATTCAAAGGTATTTGAATTTTATGCAATTTTTAGCCGGAATCAGGTTTCGGGTTTTCTTGTTTATTTTTTCAAATATTTATATATATATATATATATATATGTGTGTGTATTTTTGTTTGCTCACACGCGAGGGCGATTCCATGACTCGTCGTTTCAACGAACGCGTATCGAATGAGCGTCGCAGTCTCTGGTCGCCGTCTCCGCCTTCGCCAAGCGGCGCAGTCCAAGTCGCAGTCGAAGTCGAAGTCGGCGTCGCTGTCTCACCTGAGCTGCGTTGTTAGGTTTGGCACCTTTTTTTTGTGTGTGAATATTTGTGGGGCTACCCGGTTGTTATATTTTTTTTCTGGTCATCTTTCAGTTGGGATCGAAACCCATAAGCACTTGTTGCCCAGTTTTTTTTTTGGCTATTTATAACAGACTTATCATCTGTCAGTTGACACCTGGAGGGTGAGCCATTTAAGTAAATGCTTCCGCCATTGAAATTTTCTATAAATTACAGGAAATGGGCGTGTCAAGTTTGGCCCCAAGAATAACATTAAATTAAAAACGCCGACGCGTGCCCAAATGTCTTACACTGGCTTTGGGTTAGACAGGGCGGGCGGGGGGCAATCCCCCACGCAAAACAATTATGGTTAATTGTTGGAAAATGTAAACAAACCAATCGAAGACCACAAAAACCAGTTTAGCAAGTGTGGGAAATCCAATTAAAATGGGTATAACAAACATTTTTACAGATATTAGAAACAAAATAACAAATACGTACGCATTTGGGGTAATCTTAACGGAATCGATTGATGGAAATGGAGTAATATGGCCGAGAAAATAACGTGGGTCATATCTCTGATAGGTTAGATTAACTTAGTGTAGGGCAGTTGCTGGTTACACGAAGGCTAGCTATTTACACACAGCCAATCAGGTCTTTAAAATTGTGCTTAAATGTTGCTTTCACAAAATTCTGATCTTTTTTCGTCGATGGTTTCGATTTCCTACCTTCTACCGGCTTAGATCCACTAACTGTGTCCATATTACCCATCTATAAACCTTCATATATAAGAAAATATGTCTGAACCTCTATTGAACCAGTTAAATCTAGTGCGAAAGCGTTATTCCACCAGTAAACTGTCTTAATACACACTAATTAAATTTTTATACCACAAATAATTTCTTATAAATGTTTACCATCCATTTTTGAACCGGTTCGCTCTGGTTCGGAACTGGTAGAATTTCGGGAAAAGCAAAAGTAGCCATTTAAACCCCAATTTTTAAAGTCCAAATCTCTAACAATTCATGAGATTTGACTTTGAACTACTCTTAATCCAAAAAAATATCTAAATTCAGTCCAATTTTGAGTTTCTTGATCTATATATCATTAATATACTTAGTTTTGTTAGATAAAAAGTCGATATATAATTATAAAACACTTTTCCTAGGCAATATTTTTGATATAGAATATATTATGGCTTTGGCTTTAATAAGTATTGGTTCCGACAGCAGAAGCCTTATGACCTATGGCCGCATAACTTGTCCGAAATTTCCCTTTCAAGCTTTGTATCTAGTCATAGAACGTTTTATCAGGCTTCAGGTCAATAAGTTATTCAAAAAACTCACAAAAATAGTCACAATTTTATAGTTTTTATAAGTTTTTATAAGTTTCAATGTTTTTTGTTGAAGGCCTCAACAAACTGTCAGAGCCACAACTTGTAAGTTAATGCCTTGTGACTCTATATACAACAATCAAGTAATGCCCAATATATACCTAATAAGATCAGACAAAAAACCCCGAAGTTATAAGCTAAACAATATAGCCTGTTAAGTATCGTCAGTTAGAGCATGCTTGCATGCGTGAGTGAGTGAACTGTGTATAAAGTCGGCTAAAAAGTTAATAAAAACAATCGAGACGGAGGGTAAAGGTTATTTTATAGTCGTTAAATGTAGTATAGTGTAGTATACTCTATTTTTGAGCCGTGCTCCTCAAAAAACTTCAAATTTTGAATATCATATGAGTAAAAGTACGTCATAAAGGATATACTGTGAAAATTTCCACTGCTTTGATGGCTTCTGGTTCTCTGTGATGGATCCATTATAACTCCAAGGTCAGAAATCTCCGTTTAAATTCGTTAATATGGCGCCTGAACAAGACCAAACCCTTAAGTGTTATTAAAACAGGGCACCCATTTTTTAGATTGGTTTAGAAACAGTACTTCTGTTTAGCTCCATGGAGATGCCTGCAAATTCAGCTATCTGACGATATATCATTCCTCAATCATTTAAAATATTATTTCTTTATCGATAATCATTTGGCTGATTACTACTTTTAAAAGAACTAAATGATTGCCGTTGGTATAACCACAAACTATTAAAATTGGTAATAGTTTAAGCAAACTTTAGTAAATTTTCGAAAGATTAAATGTATATACAGCTGACACTTCCCACCATCCTCAGTTTCAAGAAAAGCCTAAACACTAATTGGAAACATAACTTATTTACCATATTTGTAGATAACTTTCGTATACAGTGGTTCTTAAATCTTGCTATAAACTTTAACGATTCAGATTATACAAAAATTTATTACATTTAAAATAACAAACACACAAAAAAATGCATTCTACAAATTAAAAAGTATTACAGGTTGGGGGGTTTTGCCTTTGCAACATTTGTTTGTACCTTCGATATATATATAAGTATATGTATGTGTAGGTGTGTTCTTAAGGTGGACAACAAGATTTAACAAGATTTGGTGGTATGAAAATACAGCACTAGAAATGCATTTATCTCTCACTTCTGATCGGGTGTATAGTACATGGAGTGTAGAAATAGACGGGTTACTTCACCAATCACTGAACGATCGGGTACACTTTGAGCCATGCCATATAGAGCCATTTTTCCTACCACAGGCTGGCCAGGATCTTTCATTATTTCAGCAGTGCAGGTACGTAAGTCGGCCAAGAATTTGTCAGCCACGCCTGGTTGAGTGTGCATGTCCGTGACACAGATGTGTATGCTGGAAAATGGTTTCATTATAAACTGATTTAGGGCTAAGTAAACTTGGATAGGTTACCCGGAGGGGAACTGCAGTGCATTTAAGTTCCAGCCCATCTTGCACAGCGAGTCGGAGAGACGGAAAATGTCAAACACATTCGAGCCCATGGCAATCACTGAGGTGGCTGGCTTGCCAAACACAAAGATGCCATCTATCTGGCGTACTCTGTGGAGGATTTACAAGATTAGCAAGAAATCTCAAAGAAGGATTAAACTGCTTACCCCCTTTCAATGTAGCGAGCTGTGTCAACAATACGTTTGGTGGCCTCCAAGTAGCCATCATAGCCGAAACTCATCATGGTGGCCCAACAGGCAGCAATAATACCACCAGCACGCGAACCATTTACAGTGGGTGAGCCATACACACCGCCTGGCCAGTCGGTGGTCACCGTAAACTGATGATCCTTGAACTTCTTGTCGGAGTAAAGAATAACAGAAGATCCCTTGGGTGCAAATCCATATTTATGCGTATCCGCAGAGATGCTAGTGACACCCTTGACGGCAAAATCAAAGGGACGCAACTGGTAGCCGGCATGGCGTACCAAAGCCACCACAAAACTGCCCAAACAGGCATCCACATGCACAGGAATATTGTATTTGACACCCAACGAGGCAATGGACTCAATATCATCGATGGTACCATAGGGGAAGTTGGGAGCAGAGCCCACCAGCTGAAAGTAGGAAACCAAAATTGGTAGAGATCCGAAAATTCGCTAAAGCAATGCTTACCAGAATGGTATTTCTGTTAATGGCACACTTGAACTTCTTCATATCCACCTCAAACGTCTCCGGATCCACATCCACATAACGCACGTGGATATTAAAGTACTGACCACCTTTATCGAATGCCGCATGCGCTGTTCTGGGCACCACAATGTTCGGCTTGGTGATACCTTTCACTTCACGCGCATAATCCCGATAGGCCTTCATGGCCATCACAATGGATTCAGTGCCACCGGTGGTCATGGTGCCGCAGCTATCGCTATTACCATGGAACAGCGTGGCAGCCATGCGTACCACCTCAGCTTCCATTTTACACACACCCGGAAAGAGATCGGCATGCAGGGGATTCGTATACGAAGCCTTGCCATACACCTCGGTCACCAGTTCAACCAGCTCAGGCTTGTAGCCATACACGGCTCCAGAGACGCGACCATCTCGCCAATTGTAATGACCCGACTTAAGATGATCATCCACCAGCTGAAGGATTTGCTCATTACTCAGACCCTTCTCGGGCAGACTCAGTGAATAGGTGAGATGTGCATTATTCTTCTTGATCTCCGATTCGAAATCGTTCTTGGCCTTGGACAGTTCCGCTTCCACTTGACGACGTACGGCAGGCAGTTTTTTGGCCAGCCTAAAGAACTGTCGCTTGCCGCGTGAGTATAGAGCTAAAAAGGGTGCGAGGACAAAGTGGGAGAAACAGTTTAGTGTACGTTTTTTATTACTTTTTCTTAAAAAAAAACTGGTTCCCTAGAAACTGTTTGAGTTTATGGCTCATTTCTGGGAACTTTAGACAAGTAAACAGACTATGTTTGATTTCATTTCAATGAATTGGATCAAAAAATACGATCGCAGTGCTTTAAAAGACGTTTATCAGATCGTCATAGGCGATGAATCATGGATATATATCTATAAACTGTGTGGTGAACGGTTATCTACTCCGAACGAAGCTGTTGATGCGTTTATAACACATGTTTTCAAGGTGCCTCAATTGGGGTTGAAAAAAGTGCTTTGAAAATTGGTTTTAGCGAAGACAAAAGTACATCTATTTTCATGGGAAACTTTTTGGACAACACTAAAGTTCTTTAAAACGGGTTTTGCAAACCTAAAACGTTGTTGCGGACGGCCGGTTGTCAAAATTTTCAAATGGTTCGTGTTTTAAAAAGTAAGATTCAAGGTTTTTGATTAAAGGTAAATAAACTTTGAGGATCATAGGCCATTTTGGGTGTCAATCTTGGCAAATATTCTATACCTTTACCACTGATTCGAGCAGATAACAAAACAAAATAGCTTGTTACTCAGTACTCAGATTATTTAAGGTATAATTTTATGTCGAACCAAACCGAAGAATTGGGTTCGGAGCAGGTTTAGTTATTTTATCAAACTCGGTTCGGTTTAAGGTTCAGACCACAGTGACAAATATGTATGAATTCCGGCTTCGAACCGGTTCGATTCATAACCGGTTAATAGCCCTGTTTAAAATACGGTCCCACACTTAATTTACTTAGATCTAAATATACCAAAAGCGCCTCTTAATAGTACATATTTTTTATCTTGCTAAATAAATTTGAAGAACAGTTCATTTGGCGGATAAAATCCTTTCTACTCCCCCACTAATTAAGTATAATTATTTTTCCATATTCTACATTAATCGACTAATTCTTGGGAAACCCTCGAAACGTATCACCTGATTGACTAAATTTAAATTTTACTTATCTTGGCCAAAAAAAAAAACGATATGTATACACATTTTTGATATAAACTTGATAGTATCGGAAGTTGAACTCTGTTTATTGGTTTGTTCTTTTTTATAGCGGTACATAAAGGTTTATCAAATTAGTCATAAGTCTGGGAAACTTTTAAAAGAATTTCATTTGTTGGCAGGGGAACCATTTAAACACAACTTCCCACTGGCCGGGGGCCATATCTCCCCCCCATACTTATCAGATCCAATAATTATGGTTCTAATCTATTAATAATTTTACTTTTAGCTTTACTAAACGAATATCTAAATACTAAATGTCTAATCGAACCTAATCGCATTCTTTTTCGAGTAGAGATTAAATCTGAAAGTTCAGTTTGGGAGGGCATAAGGCAAGTGCATGGCCTGAACCTTGTGTAAAGCTCCAAAGTACACACTAAATATGTGATATGTGTGTGGAGGAAACATAAGAAATGAAGAACTTCGGCAAAGATAAGATTGCTTGTGGGATTTTGACTTGGAAACCAGTTGAGAAACCATATTAGATTTCAAAACTTACTTTCATCCTGGCTGAGCACAGTCCAAATCCAGACACCGCCCAGAACTGTCGTTGCTGTGATGGTGGCCACCTGCCAGGGCTCTTTGCCTCCAAAGGCACGATTGATTCCCTCGGTGACGGGTTTCCAACAATCGTTTCCAGAAAACGGACGCATATTGCTGCGCGTTTAGCTAAAATGAAAGTTTGTTTAGGTTGTGTCCACACTCGCGCGCTTCAAGACGATAACTGATTCAACGGTGTGGATGTCGATGCTTGCTAATGGCACACAAAACGGTTTGGCAGCTGATAAAGGCGTACATACATATGTATATGCACTGTATGTGTATATATGTGTCTGGGCATTAGTTGCTCCCTGCAGTAGGTGCGGGGGGACAGCGGCGCTCAGCTCAGCTGATTTACTCATCCACAACAATAACAAAGCCGAGTGCTTTTGAATAAGGTAGACTTGGCTAAAGGTTTACTCACCTTCTATATCAGGTTTTTTTTAAAGAATTATACTGTATTTAGTCATTCACTTTAATGTTTTGTTATATTTTTCTGTACTTGCAATTTTATGAAAGTGTATAAACAGTTGTGAAGAAATTTTAGGGTGACCAACTTAAGACTAGAGATGAATTAGCTGTGTTTCGTGAGTTGTGAATACTCACGACTTGCTGCAGTTGAATTGAAATTATTTAAATCAATTGCTCAGGGTGAGTCAAGGTCTCCTTCCATGTTTTAAAATCCTTTAAATCATTAGTCTCTTGATCTTGAAAACAGTTTTGAATCATATCTTACTTTGTTCCGATTTTAAATCTTCTATATAGCTGTTACATATCAGAAAAAATAAAAAAATTATCTTTTATCTCTGATGAGAAATAGCTCACTTACTTTAACACTGTCATTACCACAAAATACAGTATTTTTTAAGTAAATAATATCGAAATATTTAGTATATCGTGTTGTATATGGTTTAAAATTTGTAAATTTCTATTTTTATAGTCGCCAAATATTTTAGTAATCATTTCATGGGTTCATTTTCATGATCCAGCAAAGCGACGTATACCAGTTATGCTGCAGGCGATATTATGCTAAGAGCCCACTGTTTTTTGTTAGAAAATACTCGAATTTTCTTATTATAATTTAAAATATGAAATGTTTTACTACGTTGACTTTAAAAAAAAGCTCGATTGAAAACGTGAAATGTGAAAATGTAATTTTATCGTGTCATGAAACGCTCACGGGCCGAAGTGTATTTTACACATCTCTATTGAAGACAATCTCAACAGGTGGGCCGGTCAGCTGTTTGCTAACGTTAACCAACACCAGTCATAAAGTAACAGACATGTTGCGCAAAATCTTACCAAATTCCTTTAAAATCGCACGCCGTTTGGCCAGCAATGTGGCTGCATCACCATCTCAGGCCTTGGTACTAGTCCAGGAAACAGATGGCGTGCGTGAGATTACTCTGAATCATCCGAAAACCCTCAACTCTCTCTCCATGGACATGATGTGCGCCCTCCACTCGGCCATGGTCAGAAATAGGGATGATGTGAAGCTGCGCTGTGTGATCCTCTCGGCCAATGGCAAAATTTGGTCTGCTGGACACAATCTCAAGGAGTTGGATAGCAATCCCAGCATACAGAATGAGGTGTTTCAAAAGATTACAGACATCATATTGGACATACAGAAGATGCCCGTGCCGGTGATAGCCAAGGTGAATGGTTATGCTGCAGCTGCGGGGTGTCAGCTGGTAGCCTCCTGTGATATGGTGGTGTGTACGCTAAACAGCAAGTTCTCCACACCAGGGTGAGCAAAGTGATAAAGCTTAGAGGCAATCATTTCAACTGTAATCTTCTTCCAGAGCTGGAGTGGGCATCTTTTGCAGTACACCCGGAGTGGCCATATCACGCGTCATGCCTCGTTCTAAATCCGCTTATATGCTTATGACTGGTCTGCCCATCACTGGCGAGGAGGCCTATGTATCCGGTTTGGTTAGCAAAGTTGTGGCGGAAGCAGATTTGGACCAGGAAATGGATCAGATTGCCTCGGCCATTAAAGGCAAAAGCCGTGCTGTTATAAGCCTGGGCAAGGAATTCTACTACAAGCAGCTGCGCATGCCACTGAAGGAAGCCTATGAGGCGGGTGGTCAAAAGATGTGTGAGAACCTCAAGATGGATGACTGCCAAGAGGGCATCAAGAGTTTCATTGAGAAACGTGCTCCCCAGTGGAAGCACCAGTGATTGAGCAGTGGCCGGAGATTCTACTGATATTGTTGCATTTATATATCCTTTTTTAACCAAATATAATTGTTACCCTAAAAATGTACACAAAATTATGCAGTTTATTTTCTTATTCTTCGTTTACAATTGAAAAACTTGTATTTAAAATATGTGGATTAGCAGGCGGGCAAGCTGCAACGACGCTGCTTGACCAGACGCTTGGGACACGACTGACCGCCATGCTGGGGCTCACTTATGACATAGCGATAGCCCTCCGAGTAGCCAATGCCACAGCTGACGCTGCAAGGTGACCAATTGGACCACTCGGACATAATGCAACCCTTGGGTGGATTCTGTTCCCCTCCTGTTCGCAACATGCTGCAGGTATGCAGGCAATCGCTCTCCGTAAGGAAATTGTTACGATTACCGCGACAGCCGCCATAGCTAAACAAATCACAGCGCTGGCTTTGGGGATTGTAGGCATAACGTTGATAATTGCCACGGCAGGGCCCTGTGTCCGATGCCTGCACGCAAATATCCTTGGCCATCTCCATATTGATATGACAATCCACTGGATTCACGCACTCCTTCTGCTGATTCAGTTCCATGCGCTGAGTGCAATTATCCTTGGCTGCACCATTCTCCAGCAACACAAGACGAGTGCGTATGGAAACACCACGACCACAGGTTGAGGTACAGGGACTCCAATCGCTCCACTGTGTGGTGGGACAATCCGGATCGGGCAATTCTACCTGCTCAAATGTGCATTCCGGTCGCATGCACTTCTGTTTCTCCACTATGGTGATGTGAGGACAACGTTTGCGTCCCAAATGGTTCACAAAAGTGCGCGTACGCATGGTGATACCAATGCCACAGCTCGCCGAGCACTCTGACCACACGCTCCAGGGAGAGGTTTTGCATAAGCCGGCTCCTTCGCCGGTGTCGCTGACCAAAGACTGAGAGTTGGCCAGATTTTCACCCTCGTCGTCATCACGTCCAGCAGCAGAAGAGCCACCATCAACACATTCGGCCACAGCAGCCACACACATTTCCTTGGAGATCAACTGGCGACTGCATTTGGCCTGTGCCGCCTGCTGAGGCTGCAGGAACTGACGACTGCGCATGCGTATGCCCTTGCCGCAGCTCACAGAGCAGGGACTCCAGGCGGTATACTCGCTGACACGGCATTCAGCTAGAAATATAGGGTATTAATATGGAGGATAAGTATTTAAAGGCAAGATTTACCTCTGGTATCCTGATCCTCGGCATCGTCGGACACTTCCAGCTGCAACGCCTGCAGGAACTCATCATCACAATTGCGGGATACAATTTTCTCGCGTCTGATATACAATTTGGCCAAGGGAATCATGTCACGGCTTTGCAGATTATAGAAAGGTGCCCGAGGGTCTTCTGGGTAGTGGGTGGTGATGCGGTACATACGCTCTTGCGGCTGGGTAGCTAGATTCGGGGACTAACAACAAAATTGATCAGTCTTTCTCCTTAATGATCAACCCCATAGCTTACCATATACGTTATACCACTGTCCGTGCCCGCATCCCAGGGATACAAATCAAAGTCCAGCGACTCTTTCCAGCTGCAGTCATCGGTACACAAGTTCACGCCACTTATGCCCACCACCCAATCGGGGGAGGGACCAAACATAGAAGTCAGCGACACCTTGGGATGTTTGCGATCCACCCGAAACTTGGAGGAGGTATTCTGATTGACATTGGGATACCACAGACCGGCGGCCTTGATAAGCGTACGTAGCTTAGGACCACTGGCCCTCAGTTCCGACTCCAAGGCAGACGGCGATCCCCATTCGGCCAACGAACGGAAACCGGGCGAGGCTATGTGATTCTCACCCCAGAACGAGAAGTTGGACTCGTGCGAGGCGCCAATCACATCCGAGAAATGTGTCAACCAAATGGCAAAGGGATAGTCCCTGGGATGCGTCTCATTCGACCAGATGCCCTCGAAAACAAACTGCAAGAATTGGTTAGCGGATGTGGCTTAAGCTGGTCTGCCATCTCACACTTACGCTGTACTTGGCCTCATCGCAGGCGCAGCACTCCTTTTGAACCGTCGCTGCATCCGGTTTGCGCTCACAGATCACGGTGGAAAGGTGGCCATCCCCCGAATACCAGGCCCGAGGTCCCTCATACACCATTGCAGAGAGCGACACACAGCCAGAGCCAGCTTCGGGGGCCACCCACATGACCTGCACCTCGGTCTTGGGCATATCATCCGCCTCGGATACAGTGTTGACACAACGATCATTGAATTTGGTGAGAGAGTCGCTAAACAACTGGAATCGACCCACGCGACGCGGACTGGCAGCGTGGGGGCGTCTGGAGCCTGGAGTTTGGGCCTCGGCGGCAATGGTAAAGTGGATAAAGTGTTGGACCTTTTCGTGAGTGCGGGATCCCAGAAGTAGTACTGAAAATATTTTAAAAATGTAAATAACGGTTGTTTCAACACTGCTCCGCCAACAATTCGTGCCCACAACACTAGTTATGGTCACTCTAAATATTTGTCCCATCTCTAGCAATCAGCCCAACTGATCGCCTACTAACACTGACCGGGGAACGCGCGTTTTTGTTGTTTGTTTGTCTGCAACATTTAAATTTAATAACAATTAAAATGAGTTCGTTCCTCAATTTGCTGTCCGAGGGCACCAGTGTGCATTTCGAAAAGTGTGGTGATGTGGTGGTCTCGCCCAAGGACAATATGGTGGCCGTTTTCTGTCATTTCTGTAAAGATATTTTCACTCATCTGAATGAGTTTATGAGGCATCTGCATCTCCAGCGATGTGGCGATGTGTTGCCCTTTAAAGCAGAAGAGCATAATGTGTACAGCGTGGAGGAACTGCTGTCACAGGAGTCGGATGTGGATGTGCAGTCACAGGCGGAAAGCGAGAGAGAGGAGCCGCAGGTTGAGGAGGAGCAACAGGCCATTAATGAGAACATTAAACAAGCCTTGGCCGCCTACGATGTGGACTACGATGAGACGAGTGCGAATAAAGAGAACTCCGTAAGGGATTGGCAGGCAGATGCAGATGGTGAGTTTTACACGTTATTGCCAGTCGATTGCCGAAAATACTAAATGAATTTATTCCCTAACTACAGAAGAACTTGGAGAGAGAAATATACTGGCCGAAGTGGAGGCCATGTTGTTTGAAAATGAGGATGACGCTCCCGCCACAAAAATCGAAAGCCCCAAACTAGATTTAGCTCTAGTGGATGCCCCTAAGCCACTTGAGGAGAACTTAGAAAACAAAATAATCGAAACACCCATCAAGTCCTCTTTCTGCAAAGTGAATTACACCGAAAAGGAACTGGAAACCCTTCATTCAAAACGTTTCCGCCAGGGCCGTATAGCTGGGAGTGCAAAAAAACCGCTCAGCATTTGTAATCTAAAGAGCCACAACATAGCCCGTCTGTCAAAGAAACGGGAACTGCAGCAGCGTATGAGCAGTGTAAAGAAACGCATCATACGCTCCCTGGCGAATGATGCATTGGCTCCCAAACCCATCAGACTACCATTTATGAAGCACAACACACGGCGCTTGGACAAAGTAGCAGCCAATAAAATGGAAAACATTCTCCTAACCAAAGAAAACCAAAAGCCTGTGAAAAGAACAGCAATTAATCTAGGTGCAGTTGCTGTTGAGGCTCAGCTTAGCTCTAGTTCAATCCTAATGACTCATCCTTCAGTGGCAAAGACCTCACCTACCTCAATTCAACCTTTGGTGCCAACTAAACTTAGTCCAACCACATTGATCAAATCTGCAAACCCCACAGCTAACTTGAAAAAACCTTTAATTTCTAATAACAGTTTGACAACCCACTTCGTAACTGGAAACCCCAATTTAGTTCAATCTGATTCGGTCAGAAAATCACCTACTTTAATAACTATTTCAAAGCCATTAACAACTGCTACAGTAAAGGCCAACTTCAAGAAGTTGATCAAGCTAAAGACACCTTTAATGAAAGTGGAATCAACTGTTGTAAGTCCATCCTCGGGCATAAAGATACCCATCCAAAATACATCTCTAATGAAAATGGAACAACCTGTATGTAGACCTTCCATACCAGCCAAGAAAAGTCCGTGCTTGGAGAAGCCGGCAACGAAAATGGATCCACCAGTTCGTAAACTATCTGTGCAAATAAATCGACTGAAGACTTCGCCCGACGGCAAGCTTAATCCTTTGAAGAAACCAATGCAAAGCCGCGTTACAGTAACCAGTCAACCAACTGCAGAGTTACCCACCATCAAAAAAGTCTCCGCACAGTCCATTAAACCTCTTCGAAGATTTTCAGCTGCTGCCAGTGCCACCGAGGCAATTCAAGAGGTGAAGAAAAAACCCTTGCGCAGATCTTCTATGGCTTCTTCTCAATCAGTGACTAAACAGGAGCTCCCCAAACAGGCCCAGAAACGCCGTACAAACTCCAGTTTAATTGCTGCCTTGCCCAAGCGAACCAAAACGGAGGCACCCAACTGTTCCCTGGACTTTGGTCTATCGGCAAGTGTGGTGGATTTCCTACAGTCAGATATGAAATCATCCCAGTTGGATGAAGATAGTCTGCTAGAATTGATTAAACCAGTACCAAGCAAAAGAGATGAATTTGAGTGCATACTTCAGCAAGTGGTGAGTTGAGTTGCGATGACGTTTCCAAATATAAACTACAAAAATTATTCATCCCCCAGCAAATGGAACAGCCGCCGACTAGCTCCAGTGAGGCACCGCCGGATGTGGCTGCCAGTGAACTGAAGGACGATCTCAGTCTGCTGCAATTGGTGGGACTTCCCATATTGAAAAATCCCTTATATGAAGATAAACTCACGCTGGGCAAATACGATGCCCTGCGTCAGAGAGCTGTCCAATTTGTTAAAGTTTATAGAGCCTACGATACCATTTGGAGGAAATCGAAAACCGTGGATACACCGCAATGCACAAGCAAACAGATATTGGCACTCACCGACGAGGTAAACAACGAAATGTCCCTCAGCTTGAGTGTAAGTGAATTGAAACGTTTACTTAATCTTATCAACTTTTGGCATGCCCAACAAATTGATTTGAAATTCTTTAAGAAGATCACTCTATCCCCCAGTATGGAGTACTATTTTCAATTGTTTGCCTTTTTACCAAAATTGAAACGTTATCTGTTTTATTGTGAGCACTGCGAGGAGAGTTTTGCATACGAGTCGCACTATAGGAAACATGTGCAAACACATACCCTGGTCTTTACCTGTTCCGAATGCAGTCGATCGTTCAAGAAGCGTGGATATTTTGAAAAGCATTTGAGAATAGTCCATGGCAAGGAGCCTTAGGTGAATTAAATTAAGGAGTTATTCGATACAATCTGTTTAAATTGTAAAGCAGACATCTAGACAGCCAAATTTAGGGCCTTAGTCGTAGATACTACTAAGAATATATTGAACATATTAACACTATTCCACAATAAGTAAGATAGTACCCCTCTATTGCATTTCATTCATCACTAGCAATTTTATGCAACTCTTTCGCAAGAAAATAGCATTAAAAACTAGAGGAAAGTTAACTTCGGCTCGGCCGAAGTTTGTATAGACTACTTTTCTGACTCTACTTTTGTATGACAGCTATACTATATAGATGTCTGATTTCAACCAAATTTGGCAGACATATGGAGAAGCATCAAAAACTAGTAAATACGAAGTTTGGAGACGTTTGCATTAAAAACAAAAAAGTTTTTCTCACTAGAACTAGTTTTTCGACCGAACGTTCCTATGGCAGCTATATGTTATAGTCATCCGATCCGACGATAGCTTTAAAACTGACGGAGGAGATAGCATAGAAACAGACGGACGGACAGACGGACATGTCTATATCGACTCAGCTCGTCATGCTGATCAAGAATATGTATACTTTATGTGGTCGGAAATGCTTCCTTCTATGGTATAAAAAGGTTCAAGGGTATAAAAACCATTACAAAAATCCCTAAATTACCTGACAGTGTTTGGTCACACTGCTGCAGCTAGTGGAATTTATCGATATCGCGTGAAACTGTTGTTGAGAAAGCCGATTGACTCTCGACTCAGGACCGATTTCTCATCTTCTACATTGCTGTTACATGTCAGATAAACTAAGATTTTGCTCTGTTATTTGTAGGTTTATGTGACACATAGTTCTATGTAGTAGATTAGAAAGCGGCCCTTTAAGAATCCCCTGTTATATAAGTGTGTACCTCCACCAAAAGAAGGTTAGAAAGTCAATATTATGATTCGTTATTGTACTTGAGATATATTCAAGACTAGAAACCATTTATATTTGATCTTAACTCTTAACTCTAACAAAATTGAAAAGGAAAACGTTTAAAAACTGAGTAAAACTAAAGCTGTTCTCTGTTCGACTTTATAAGCTGTTATCATAATCATCTTAGGTCATGTTCACTGTGAAATTGGGACTAAAGAACATTTAAAAAACCAAACTAAACTAAAATTTTACTTTTTTTCAATGAATTTTTGTATAGTTTCTTAGTTTTCCTGTTGCCATTTAATTGTAATTGAAATACATATATATATACAGTTATACATATTTTCATTATCAATTCGAACTCTGGTGACAGACATCTGCTCTGATTTCAGCTTGGCCTTATCTCAATTTCTTTATGTGTCGTTTTATTCATTTGGTTTCTACTGATTATGATTATCTGCAATTTCTAGTTAGTTGAACTTACAGTTATAGGTCTTGCCGGGCACATAACCATTGGGTCCATCGGCTACAATTAATTTGTATCCATTATCACCGCGTGTACGCCGACCGTGGGGCAAACTGGGTGCACGCGGGCAGGCCGAGGCTGGATTCATAATAATTGCCAGCCAGACACTGACAATCAGGCAGGCAAACAGCCTACCCATCTTCAGCAGTGGCTTTTGTTTTTAATACGAGAGATTATAAATGATTCTTTGACGTGGCGACAATTGCTTCAGTTTCAGGCGAGGCACGAACTCAGACTGATGCTGTGTGTGTTTTGCGTCCCAAGCTGTGCTCGTGCTGGACGATTATACATAGGTTTCTTATGTACGTTTGTAAATACATAGTACATGTAGGAGTATGTAAGCAGAGATTATGTGCATTTTACTTCCTAGGTCCTAGGATGTTGGAGGAGTTTAGAAAATATCGATTTTCAGAGTATTGCTTATGACCTTGGAGTTTAATGGGTTGACTGATAAGTCTTTGAAGGCCCTGGACAAGGGAAAAACAACTTAATTTGTTATTGTTCTCTGTTGAATTAGTTGAGAAACTGACGAAATCCTCTGGTTGCGTCTGACGCCAGAGCAATTATGTCACTTGCTCACTTTACACCCAGGAAATGCACTAGAGAAATGGCTAAAAAGGCTTTGGGTTCCAAAAAACCAAAAGCCAGCAACTACGTAAACATAGAAAACCAGAATTAGGCAGGGATATCAGCCCAAACATTAATATACAACACGGTTAATATAAAACTTTCCCATTTTTAAAAAAAATTTCACTCTTTTTTTGTTTATAATTGTCTCGAATCTGTGTGTAGGAGATTCCTAACCACGGAACGGAACCACGAGCTCATTTACTAGAATCAGAAACTTTTTTAATGCTCTTTCATTTTCTGTCCAAGACTGGCCTTCTGAACAGTTTGAATGCATTCATCAAGGTGTATTATTCTGGTAACAATGGTACATAGCTCGATCTATCTTTCGAACGAGCCTCTTTCCCATCTTTTTGGAAGGAATCTTTGTAAAAGGCTGCAGCTGGAATCCGCAAAAACTGCCTATAGGGGAATATGTACATTTTCGAATCTGAAACAAGCTTGAAATGCGTATGGTATACACCTACCTTCATGCAAAAATGTGTGGCTTTATCTCTTATAGTCTCTGAGATTGACGCGTTCGTACAGACAGACGGACAGACATGGTCTTCGACTAGACTGAAAAATAGTCCCAACTGTGTTTCCGGTTTCACCAATCATTCTACTTGTCAAATGGTACTCAAAAATGCATCTTAAAACACTCTTTTGGTGCAACGCTAGAATGATTCAAGTATAGTTAAGTTTTCCCAATAAATTTGCAAAGTTTACAGACTTTTTCAAAGGTCGGTGACATGATTCCAACCAAACGGGTTGTCATTGTTAAACACATGCTGGTTCGGTATACGATTCCGAACAGTTTATTTCAGAATCGGCTTGCATTCCTGGTTCACACCAGTCTTCTTAGTTAACTGATAAAATAAACATCCCATTCAATGACATCTTCGCTTTCTATCATATACATATACATATATTTCATATACTATAAATATTTGTTGCCATACAATTTACAAATAATATTACAATTTCGTTATTTTGTTTTGTTTTTTTGGTAACAGTTTTTTCAATTATCCTTCTCTTTGTGTTATTACAAATATTTTATAAACTTTTGTTTAGTTGGCTCTGCTTTTCACTAAATGGTACATTCGTTTAGGAATCTCAACACAGTTAGGGGTAGGTATTTGGTCGAGAAAGAAGCATAAATAATACCAAAAGGAGATAACTCATTAGCGTTGATCAAGAATGATTAGAAGAGATGCGTTGGAGTATGCTAAGACGAGGCCAGTAAGAACCCAGCGGGCGAAAGCTTTAACATACGAGTATAACTAAGGAGAATGGAATGGATGCCTTGGCTTTCCTCCATTGATTTCCTGCGAATCGTTGTAGCTTCTTGAGCGGCATAGCTGACTGGTAGGGTGTCCTTATATTCAGCTCGCCCCCTCGACAGCAAAAGATTCGTTTTTAAGTACGTCTGCAATACATTTGTCCATCCTTTTGTGATTTAGCCACTCCATAGCTCGTTATTAAGGGTTCCATGCTAAGTTTTTCCCGCTGGGATTTGGAATTGGGTCACATAACTAAAAATCAAATCACAATTGCAAACAATATTTAATACTAGAAGGTCAATATAGGCGTCTCGCGATGATCCAATATATCTGTAATATCCAAAACAAAACATTAATAACATCTACAATTTGCCTCATAAAACATCAATGTTTACCCTTGGCAATGCTCCACCAGGGCAGTGTCACATAGGTGAGGAATGCATTGAGCGGTGTGGACTGCTGACGACGATTCTCCTTCCAGAAATGGAAGGATTGTGTAAAGCCACGACTAGTCCAAAGCGGGTTATAGGCGCCATCGTCGAGCTCTGGAAGCATAACAGAAAAGGGGTAATTATAAGTTATCCAAGGCATTCACTAGACATGCTTGGGGATTGAGGGGGACAGAACTTGTTGAGGAAATTAAAAAGAAATTTGGAAACCTTTTAACGCATTCTTGGGCAAATCGCACCAATAGTAGATGTTGGTACCATCCGGAGTGCGACGTTTGGGTACCAAATGCAAAGCCTTGTGATACATCGACTGCTTCGAGGTGCGTGGCAAGGTGGCACAGCCGCTCACCTCCAGCAGGGGTGAGGGTGGGGCAATTTTCGGTGCGGGCTGGAGAACCGGTGACTTGGCCTCCTCCACCACGGGCAACTCTTCGCGTCCACGCACACTGATCATTAGCTTGCTATCGCTTTCACTTAGAATGGCCATCTTGGCGGTTGTTACACCCTCGGATTCGCTGCCATTTAAGGAGGTGGCATCATCAGCTATCTCATACTCTTCGGTTTTTGCCGGCACAGCAGCCGGTGGCTCTGCCTTGGGGTTGGGGACTGTCTTGCCGTTCTTTGCTTTTGTGGCGGAGGCTGGTTTGCTTTTCTCCTTTTCCTTGTCTTTCTCTTTGTCCTTGTCTTTCTCTTTGTCCTTATCCTTGCCGCCTTTTAGCCGCTTGGGTGACATCTTGGACAACAGACTGCTGGTTGAACCATTGACCTTTTGATTCGAAGACTTCTTGTCGTTCTCCTTGTCCTTTTCCTTCTCCTGATCTTTGCCCTTGCGCAAACGATAGGGCACAAACTTTTTGGTGGCCACCGGCAAACTGGTTCTCCGATCTGCTGCACTGAGTGAGGCGCTCCGTGTGATGTTAGCCGCTTGGGGCTTGCGTTTGCCTTCCAGGCTACCCCGTTTGCCCACCACCAGCTCGCTTTCCACACACAAAATACTGGCTTTAGGCTTGAGACGCGACTGACGCTTGTCGGGCATCTTGCTGAGACAGGCGGGTGTCTCATTGGACGGATCCTCGCAACTGGGACAGTACACCTCAGACATCTCTGGGGTCTGCTGCGAGTTGTTGTTGGCAGTTGGCCAACGTTTCTTGCATTTCTTGCCGCCAAAACAATTGCACCCAGTGGTGGTGGTGGTGGTGGTGCCGGCCGAACTGCCTCCATTGGCGGCCAGGACTTCTACAGCGGCGCTGAGTGGTGGAGGTGTCACAGCTGGCATGGCCGCTGGCGAGGGATCTGCTTTGGTTGTAGCTGACGACCCTTCGTTGTTCTCTAGATTTAAGTCAAGTTTGAGCGTTTCACAATTTGGATTTGGGTGCAGTTTTGCCGCTGAGGCCGAGAAAGCAGGACGTTGTTGATCTACAAGTAGATATAGATCGATTTTTGGCATTTGGTTTCTTTCTTTCTTTTGTTTGCAACAAACACATACACACAAACGACACACATTTGTTTATGTATTTACAACCGAGCAACTTAAACATAAAATGCCAACAGAATGGTGGGGGGGAGGGGGAAATGAAAATTAACATTAAATTAAACTAGGAAGGCTAAAATGTTCGCTTGTTTTGGTTGTTGTTGTTGTAGTTGTTTTTGTTGGAGTTGAAGGTAGGAGACAGTGTGGAAAGGATTGAGTAAGAGAAAGGTTAAGCCTGCCACCAATTGAGGGTTCTACTACGTCAGGGTATTAGCATATGAGTTTTACTAATGTTAAGGTTAAAGCAGGTGTTTGGGGTGAGGTGTTTTGAGAGTAGTTGGAATAGTTGATCCTTGTTCGATCAGTTAGCCTAGACTTAAATATTTGTAAGTTAACTTCATTCCATCAGCGTTACTTAAGACAGTTCAGTTGATCGTCCCTGATTGCCAAATGTTCACAATATTTCATCTATTAAGTTGGTAAAATAACTTGACCCGTTCTATTATCGGTTTTCGTTTCCGTATTCAGTTCACGATTGCAATCAGGGATTAAGTTTGTTCCCTTTATAAGCTCCATCAAACTAAAAACTTATACTAGTCCCACAATCTCAATGAAACTGAAACTCAAATGAAATGTTTCATTTCGATTAAGAAGGACGAGGTGGAGTTGCTTTTAAGCAAGGTTGCAAACCCCTGCGCTATCGGATCGAGGCAGACCACTAGAGCTTGCAAATAAATCGATTCTCGAATCGATGTATCGATTTTTTGGATATCTTTTGGATTTGAATATATTTATACCACCTGTGGAAATACCTCTTAGGGTTTTATAGGACCTTTTACATCTATTTCCTTCTCTTGTGTTTGAAAGAAGTTTCTGTTCAAAACATAACCTTGAAGAAACACTGAACAAACCTACCTCCATACAGACACTAAACAGCAAGATGAAGGAGATGGCATAGAAAGAGCGGAGGTAAAGTGAAAAAACACAGCCTAATGCAGAATCGCTTAAAATTATGAGACGCAGTATCTGCTACAGCTCCAAAGAAAAAATTGTAGACTGCTTATAGGCGCACTAGCGGATTACTGCCTAGCAGCCGCTTATGCAACAAATCTAACCATTATGACAGAGGTCACCTTCGAGAAATGCATGGAAACTGTAATCGGAGAAGCTATAGAACAATCGAACAAGTTTGCAACGCATTGAAGGAATCATCTTCAACCACATAAAGCATATAGATTCTTGAACAGGCTGACAAGCTGAGTAGAGCCATGTGCTATGCGAACCAGTTCCTCAGTTTTAAAGCTCTAAGGCTGAAATTTTGTACAGAGCCCACTTTGGATTGCTCACTGCAGTCGGAACCACCCGGATCGGTTGACTATATCTTGTAGCTGCCTTAGGAACGATCATTTACAAGTGTAGCTTTGCTTTCTTATAAGTTTCTTTATAATTTAGCTGGAAATTATCATGGTTTACAATTGAATCCTTTTGAAAGATAAACTCAAATACGAAATGTTACGATTTTGAAAGGAGGAAATAAAGCAATAGTCAAAAATGGTAACAAAGTTTTCATATCTATGTACAAGTACATATAAAAGGGAACAACAGGGTCGGTATATAGGAAGGCGGCTGATGATTGATAGCATTAATAAGTGTGGGCCATAGATATATCAAATAGTTTGTTAAAATAAATGAGTCCTCTAAGAGGATTCGGAATTCGTGGCGAGCGAGCCGCACACTCTGCCTCTTTTCAGCTCTTGCTTAGAGCGGAGAGCGGCTGATCAAGAGACGGGATGAATGAACGGTTTACAGCTTGTGAGGCACAGCTTCTGGCTTAGACTTGAGAGCTCGGGAGCCGCAGCTCTCGGTTCGTGAGCCAAAGCTCTAGTCGCGTGGGCCATGGCTCTCGCCTTCTGAACCATATCTCGGCTGGTGAGCCATAGCTCTCAGTTCGTGAGCCACAGCTCTTAACATTTGAACACGTTCATTAATCTAAATAAAATAGGTATAATTTTCGTGCAATTTTAAACAATTTGCTGAGATTCATAGAAATTAGAGGCAATTATATTTCAAAGAATGCAAAGGTTATGAACACAAACTTCAGGATCGACAAGATAGGGAACCTTTACTCCAAGAGAACCTTCGACTTCACTTCGACCTCTAGACCGAAAGTTCTGTAGAATTTAAGCAGTAGCAGCCTTGATTGTTTATTACAAAGAAGAGGAATCTATCTCACATTTCATATCGTTCTGTCCTTAATCTTTGATCTAGCTAAGACTACGTCTAGATATCAATCAGTTTACATTGAAGCTTTCACAAGGGCCTAGATATCTTGGTTTAGTTTCTTTTAGAAAACTCTTTTTGAACCAATTCCTGGAAATAATTTTGACTATTCAACCAAAGAAGTACGACTTTCAATGGTTTGTCTGTAAACGTCCTTTCTTTGTTGGAACTTGGACCGATGATGGGTGTCCGGGAACCTTTAGTTCCTGATATATTAAAATGTAACCTGAGTTTCAATGCTTCTTAGAATCGTTCGCTTTATGGCAAGATATCCTATTCTGATACAGCTGGATTAAGCAGAGACTAACAAATAGAAGTGCCTCCTTTTGTTAAGTTCCAACTTTTCCTTGCTTCACCTGGCAAAAATGAACCATAATTAACGTTTAACAAAAAAAAAGCAACATAAAATCGGGTAAAACATTTTGATTTGGTTGTTTTTTGTATATTTTTTTCTTGTTGTTGTTGTTGTTGGTTGGACATTTTGTTTTTGTAGTATATTATTGGTCCTGCTTTCTCGGCCAACTGATAGGATAAGGACTCGGGAAGTCCGTTTTACAGATATATGATTAAAGTTCATAAATTTGTAGATTGTTAAAAGGAAAATTTGTAGGAACCACAACATCTTTACGAGGAACAACTCAAGACAAATGGAAAGGAAATGGAGCAAGCAGTTAATAAGTAAGGAAGGAAGAGCGAAAGGAAGAAGCATGTATGACAAGGCACCAACAGAACTGTGTATGAGAGACATGCAAACATAATGAAAGCAGCGCTCCAATCGAACAAAGCCAAATCAAGCGGAAACTCACCATCACGCAAATCCCCGGCCTCGATTTCAGACACTTCATTGGCCAGAGAGTCCAGTCCCTCGTTCTCGGAGCGTGCCTTGGCCGTGGCGCTGGTGCCACTGCCCACCATATCCTGATTGTTGGGATTTTTGGTGCGCCAGCCACAGCGTGTGAAGTTATTAAGATTGGCACTCGGATCGCTAAGGCGACGCTGATGACGATAGGTGCAATAGTCATCGTTCTCCTCCTCCCATTCATCCCACATATCGGTGGCACAGAAGCCGGGCTCACTGTGCGTGGGCGTCTCCACGCCAGAGCCTTTGGGTTTGGTCACAGCCATTTCAGCGTGGCCCTTACCCTGCGGTCCCTTCATGCGTACAAATTCGCAGCGCGTCTGAACGCCAGCGCCGCTGCTGAACAGGCCGAAGGACATGCGCTGTGCCACCTTGGAGCTGAGACTGGATTGCTAAGAAGAGAAATGCGAAAATTTAAAGGCGATTCTTCCAGTTTCGTTCTGAGGCCACTAACCCTGGCATCGTACACCTTCTTCAGGGCATCATAGCGTATGGATCCCAAAAAGATCACACCCTGCACCGCCCCGTCCTTGTCGTTGGCCACCAGTTCGACGCACACCATTTCACCATCCCGCACCAGAATATCACTAAACACCTCATCAAAGTTGTCCACCATGAAGCAGATGTGCGGATACGTTATCTCCTCGCCCTCACCTTTGGTGTCCATCTTCCGGCGACTGGGGCTGGCATACACTCGTTGCGAGTGTCGCCGCAGCACCTGCAGCTCCTTGGGTGAAGTGCGGGTACAAATGGCCAGGGTCAGTGTGTAATCAAACTGATGTATGACCATATTGAGGTATACTGTCTCCTCCCAGTCCACATCGGGATCACCGATGGGCAGTTTGCGCGAATCCTTGCGGAAAACTTCCACCTCAGTCTGTAAGAAAGAGGAGATCAGATGCTGGCATCCAGCTGATCAAGCAATCCACTCACCTCATATTTTGGCATGTGGCGAGAGGAGCTCTTCACATGCTTTTTCCGCACAAAGAAGAGCAAATCATCCGAGTCGATGCTATGCACAGGCTCCGTTTGAAAGAGAAAATGACGTACAAACAGATCTGTCCAATAGGTGGTACCCTGCAACACCACAAAGCCGCCATCTGTAAAAAGGAAGAGGAAGAAACGTTGGCCACAGGTGGAACAGCTGGAGGAGCGAGAACTTTGCTTATATAAAAAATATAAATCCGCTTAGCCGGGTTTTTGGGATTGGGGTTGGGGCGCGGGCGCGGGCGCGGGCGTGCACTCCACTCCTTTTGGGAGGGTGGTTCGAGAAAATCGATAATGCGCAAATGTAGACAAAAATTTTCCCCCTTCGAGGCGAAAGGAAAATGTATAATGCAAGTTTTACCCACCATCCTTGAGCAACTGTCGCATCTCCTTGGTGCGTTGGAAGTTGATGTCCTCCAGCAGCTGCTGTAACGGCGTTTGACCCTTTAACAGGGCACCAGCCACGCTGGCCAGCGACATGGTGCTTCTTCTTCTTCAGGGGGACTTCCTTTGCTCTGATGACGAATTCGAATTGTTAACTATTTCACCAGCATAGCCAGCTCAGATGGTAGGGGGGGACAGGAACGAAAGTTTAGCTTGCTTTAGATGCACAGCATTTGTCTTTGTTGTACGCTTTAGTCATTTCATTCCACTTTGCAAGAGAAGAATCCGTTCCGCTGGCAATGAAGGCAAATCTTGAACTGAGCGCAGTCAAAGCCGCCGCCGCCAACCCTTGTGTTTGTGGTGGGTCTCTGTGCGCATTTAAAGTTAACAGCTGTGGCGCATTGTTGTTGCAACAATAAACAATCTGCGACTTTTGTTTGATTTTTGAACAATTAAAAGCTTTTAATCAAAGAGCACTTAATTATAGACGCTAAAATATTTCGATATTGCTGCCGTCGTCAGCTGTGTGGTGTGAGTGGCGCACTATTTGAATTTTCGAACTAAGTTCGAATTTTGCAAGTGTGTGGGAAGAGTGCGGCTAGAGTATGTTAGCTGAATTTATATATTTGATCGATTACACCCCAACTTATCGGTTATCGAAATTTAAAAGTTTGAAATTTCCTTACTGCACCACATCATCGTTGGGCTCCTGCAGAAATTTGATATCATTTTGCAGCTCCTTTAGCTCTCTTAACATGCTGCGCGACAGTTGACCCTCCGGCGTATTCAAAGGCTCAAATAGCAGCATGCGTAGTGACTCCCGTAACATAATCTCTGTCTGCTGTAGCTCCACCTAAGATAAGGGAATACTTTTAAAAGAAATATAAAGATTATAAATCAGGTTTTCACACCAGTAATTCCCTGGAACTGTGCTCCTTCTCGCTATACAACTTTCTGGCCAATTCCGCCTGGGTATTGGCCAACTCGTACAGTGCTATGGCCTTTAAACGATTGATACCCGGTGCCAAGTTTTTAAGTACCAGCAGTATCTCCTGGCACAGGCGTATCTTGCGCTCGTATACCTTTTTGCTCGGACGATGAGCCATATTCTGCAGTATCTGACGCAAAATGGAGGCAATATTCTGCTTCAGATCCATCATCACATAATGATTGCCATGCAACAGGCGACTCAGCTTGGCCAGCAGCAGTTCCAAGCGATAGATATCATCACGGGCATGGAATACCTCCTCCTTGGCCCGTTCCAACATGTTGGCCACGAATTCACGCTGCAGCATGTGCTCCGGATTGTTGAGGCACTGCCAGAGACCGGTCTCGGGTTGGAGCACTATGTAACCGCTGCAGCTTTTGCACTTAAAGCTACTCAGATGAGTGCCCAGCTCAGTGGGATCCAGACAGCGTGCACAGGAGCACACAAAGCACTTGGCCTCCTTGAGCAAGCTGCGACGTTCCGCGGTGCCCAGCAACAGATCCGTATAACAATGGTAGAGAATCTCGCCGGAGGCTATGGGACGGCTGGCATAGATCTTCAAACGATGCTCATCATCAATGGCCGTAACCAGATTGGGAAGACAGCTGTGCGAGTAAAGGCCAGCCCTTCTATAGAGACCCCTCATGGCTCCACCCGTCTCGGGAGCACGAATTTCAAAGGCATTCACATCCAGTATACCTAGCAAACGCTGCACCAGCTCCGTGTCTTCCACCAAATCAGTGCCCCGCCAGAGCTGCTGCAGCAAGCCTGTTTCTTTTAAAGGAGTCCACACCTGAGCTTGATAAGTGAGCCACTGTTGGGTGCCACGTCGGGCATCCAACTGGGTATCCATTTGTATCAATTCCTCATAGATGCTGCGAGTCTCTGGTAGTTCTCTAAGCATTAGCATCTTAAGTACCGACTGCACTTCAGTTTGGTTTGGTTGCTGTAGCTGCTGCACTTGCTCCTGGCTTAGTTGTAGCTCTGCCAAACGCTGACAGTGACTTGGCTGGTGTTCCGCACACTCCAGGCACAAAGGTAACAGGTGACACTTGCTGTTTAGATTGTAATTCTTATCAGAAGTCTATCGGAGATTGGGCTACCCACCTGCAAAAGCTGGTGCAGATTTTCAGACAGTGGCTACAACGCCTGACACCCAGATGTGGTAGTATGACAAGGGGTTGCTCCATTAGCAAGGTTTCACCCTCCCGTATATTGTCCAGAGCCACCACATATCTAAAAAGCAAGCCAGATTCTAGAGAAAGGAATCCGTGCAGAGTCTCACCCACCTGCCCAATGCCTCATTCTGCTTCACTTGACATTTCTTGGTAAAATCATCCGTGGCTGCAGCCATTGTTTCCCTTTAATCGCACTTTGGCAGACTGACAACAGATTTATTTTTATATGCAGCAGCCCATTGAACCTTACAGAAATAAAATCAATCAAGTTTAAATTTAAAATTGAGAGGCGCGCCTCAGCAGCAGTGCTCTAAAGTGACGTACACACACTTATCGATAACAGTTATCGGCGGTATTTTTGTAAGTCGGAGTTTATGCGCTCCAGCTCAACATTCAAACGTTCGGAGAGATAACCTTCGGCTGAGTTTTCGGGCTCAAATCGCAGCAAGTCCAAGGCTTCCTGGGCTACCAATTGGGCTGAGCTGAGCTGATCCTGTTAAATGCATTCATTAAAAACACGAATCCTCCTCCTCTGTTGCCTTCCTCTACTCACCGCATATTCCTTCTTGGACACATCTCCTTCGGCAAACTGCAGTTCGATTAACTCCACAAAGGCCATTAGGTACTCGAACAAGGCAATGGCATACAGCTTGGAAAGACCCGGTACCACCTTACGACATATAGGCAGCAGATCCGAGCATAGCTCCACCCGGCGGGCCAATAGCGTCTTACTGGGCTGAGACATGGAGTTCATTAGAAACGCTGCCCTCAAAATGCTGGCTATATTTTGCTTAATATCCAGCAGTAGAAAGTGATTGGGATGCAGCAGATGTTTGTTTTGTTCCAATAACGCTTCATAGGCCTGCAGCTCGCCCTTGGCATCGACCAAAGCGCCACCCACCTCGGCCAACAGCTCATGAACATCACCAGCCGGCAGACGAGCGGAGCACGTCAAGCAGCGCCAATCTCCACTGCCACTGGCAATCGATTCGCAGACGGCATAACCCTCTGCGCAGTCGCGACACTTCATGGTGCTGAGGTGAGTGTCGAGTTCGGTGGGATCGAGACAGCGGTAGCAGGCACACTCCAAATGACGACTCAAACGCAAATGGTGCTGCCTCTGACTGGTGCCCATCAAAGGATTTGTATAGGAATTGTAAATGATGTCGCCGGCTTGAATACCCACAGCTGCGTACAGCTTCATGTTGAACTCTTCGTCCAGTGCCACCACCGTATTGGGCACACAGTGATGCGGCAGGCTGGCTCCACACACATAGACGCCCTTTAAAGTATCCCCATCACGCGACGTCACCTCAAAGGAATGGCTATCGATGCTGATGCAATATGCATGCAGCTCATCTGCCGACAATTGCTGCTGCTGACTGGGCAGAGCCTGGACTAGGCCGCTTTCCATAAGCGGACGCACTGCCAGCTCTTCATGCTCCTGCCACATACCTTCGCCGGCTTCACGATATTTCTCCAACTTGACTTCCCGCTCAATGAGTGTCTGACAGTCGTTCCTGGTCAGGGGATCCTCCAGCAACAGTAGTAACTTCAAGAGTGCACATATGCCATAGTTTTTCACCAGCAGATCCTTGCAGATGCGACTGCCCGCTCCGCTGGCAAAGAATTCACACTCAAAGTCATCATGCTGCTGGCAATCCATGCAAAGTGGATACACCTGACATCTTCGGCACATAACATACGACTCCTGCAGGCATTGGGCACACTTCAGCTGGCCACATTCCCAGTGTGGTGACACCAAAAGAGGCCTTTCATCCAGCAAAGTCTCGCCTGGATCGATATTAAGACTGGCCACTAGGTGTCTGAGAAGGAGAAGCAGTTTTAATGGTTATTTTTAAATTAGAACACATTGTTCTTGGGGTTCCAGGTAACCCGAATGAACTATCTACCTACATTAGAGCCCTTTTTGGTTCCTAGAATAGGATTTTTTAACTTATGAACTTTGGAAACTCAACAGATCGCATCTTAAATAAGTATCTATTAACGCTACTATAAAACACCACTCGAAAACGGACTTCAAATCGAACCTAAGACCTTACAGAATGTGCGAACCCCCGGGCCGAATTGTTTTCAGAATTTAAGAGGTGTACGAATTTGAGTTCTACTTCTTAAACTCTTTCAGCTGCTGGTTAAATTCTAAAAGGAATAGTGTATAGTCATTTTCTACGATTCCTGGACATAAATGATTTCATTTTCTGATCCCTAATTATACCCTAACCGCTAATTTTCTTGTAACCCGATCTTCTAAACAAATTCGGCTCATTTTCGAGAAATTAAAGAGTCTTTTTCAAGTCGTATTTCAATAAATCAAGGCGATTTTTGTTAAAATTATATTCCAAATGATGGAAGGGGTTGATGGTACGTAAAAAACTTTGAAACTTGTTTTTAAGACGGTCCACCATTACCTAGCAAACATTTAATTATTTTTATTTTGGAGTCCTCGGTCTGATTGAAATAGTATGTAGGACTCTATGCTCTTATTTTCTAATATTTGTGTCGGAAGACAATGGTAACCCAACCACGACTCTTCCCGAAGAACCATTTTTAACCCGTTCTTCTGATCAGATTCATTTCATTTCCGAGTTATTTGCATGTTATTTTAGAGTTGTTTTTCAATAAATCACATTTTGATGCCTGCGCACGAGTCAATATACAGCCTCTTAAAATCGCTCATCTTAGTAATATCTTTATTTTTATCATGAAAAGGGCTAGAAAAATCCTACTCCAGGTGATTTTGGTTAAAATAAACCTCCAAAAGTTGGGTGTGTTACCATCCACGACTTTTACGATGTAGATATTAGTTCTATCACATTTACATTGTTTTAAAACTGATATTAAAATCACACAGGGTTATCTACTTGAATGAGCATATCGAAGCAGTGTTTCTGGTTGTCCCAAAGTCCGTATTCCGTAAACAGTTGTTACAAAACGAAGATACAAATCGGCTTGTAGTGTAACCCGCTAAACAGTCTGCTGATGAGAGGATGAAGCAATTGTAATATTCAAAAAACTTTGTTGATTCTTGTTGATTATTGAAGCTGGCTCAATTTCAGCTCAGTTTTTTTCATTTAAAATCATTAGTATAGGTCAGTACTTTCATTTTTGTGGCACCAAAACAAAACTTTCGCTTCGGAACAACTATTTTCTGCACTCGGGGTTCATTTTGAGGATCGATTCAGTACTAATCCATTATTTTTTGACTAAGTTTTTGAATGCGAAATAGTTCTTTCCTCCGAACAGTACAATTTCTTATTTAAAAAGCATTTTTTTGTTCAACAAAAGATGCCTTTAATCTCTTTAAGCACTGTTAACACAATCCACAATTGTCACACAATAATGCGGCATGTCAATCCCACTCGAGCACACATATTTAATATATTATTAAAGTTCTCCCTCCTTCACTTACTGGCCCAATTTTTCATTGTGATTCAGTTGCACCTTTTCGCTGTAGTCTTGCATCGATTACGTGAGTATGTCTAATCCGTTTGGCTGGTTTGTCTGGCGGCAGAGGGAAAAGCAGAACTAAGACCAGCAGTAAATCAGTTTTATTCTCTACTCACCCAAGGCAGACGACGCCACCAGTGGCGGAGGGCAGAGCAGCCGCAGCCGCAGCAGCGGCGGCATCATCCACTACATGTGTGTATATAGTTGGAGTAGCCAATAGCAATTATAAATAAATATATATCAAAAAAAAAAAGCCATGAGCGTGTTGCTCTCGCCAAAGAATTTTGGTCGTTCTTGCTAAGTACATTCGCTAATTGCGTGCGTGCACGTTATTTTTAGTCATCTCCGAGAAGTGCGTTAGGGCAGAGAGTTCTCACAAAATGTTTGTTTGATTTTGTATGCATTTTCTTTTAAAGTTTTATTTAAAATATTTCTTTGCTTTCTGTTCTGTGTGTGTGTGTGTTCGAGTGATTAAGGGAAAGTGGTGCCCCTAGGTGTCTCGGCTGTGTGTGGGTGTGTGTGTAGGTGTGTGTGTGAGTGTGAGTGTGGACTTTACTTAATTTCTGTTTTGTGATGGACTTTAAAACCGAAGAACATACAGATACAATTTGTTGTATATGATAATAATTAATAATGATAATAATCGGTGTGCCTAATGCACCCGATATTAATAATATATATATATATATATATATATTTTGTATATATATTTAATTTGATTCCTTCTTTAACACTACGGGGTATGCCCCCTTGCTCCCGCTTGGGGTTGGTTGGGGGAGGGGGCAGGTTTTTGTAAGTAGCAAAAAATATGTAAGTTGTGTGTATGTAAATGTTAATGTGTATATAATGCTTATTTGCTGCGTTTGCCATGCGTATTTACACATCGGTTGGCCTTTTGTACTCTACGTGCTTTCTTCGCCTCCTCCGGCTCCTCCTGGTCGGTCAGCATGGCGGCGGTCAATGGCATTCTCATGGACACTGGACTGACAATAACACCGCTACGCTGATGATTGCCATAAAAGAGCTTTGTGGTAAATCCACTCATGCCATTGCCACCACCGGCGCCGGCACCTTCTTCAGCCTCCTCGTCATCGGCCGCCTCCTGTTGCACTCTAGCATTTTCCTCCGCCGCCTTCGAGGTGGACGCCATGTCGGGCATAAATTTACGCTTCAGATTCTTGCTGGCCGTGTTCACAGCCAACAATTTGGCTGTGGTCGACTCATCGGGAAAGGCAAACTCCTTGAGTTCGCAGGTGCTAACATCGCTCTCCACATCGGTGTCATCGTTAATGATGATATGCTGCGGATCCACTCCCTGATTGACCAAAGCCTGGAAATCCTCGGGCGGCACTAGCGGAGCCACCTTCTGATTGCAAGAGCTGCACACGGAGGGTATGGCCGGGCTCTTGGAACGCCAGAATTGCAGCTCTGTCTTGCACTTGTTGAGTTCCTGGGGAAGCATACATTTAGTTGAGATCCGAAGTAATTCACATGTTTCCTTCCCCCCTTCCTTACCTGCAACAAGGTGGAGAATTTGCGGGCCATTTCCTCATTCTTCTTGTCATTCTCATCCAAACGATTGGCATATTCCAACGTTTGTTTCTGGTGCTCGGCCAGGAGACTCTGTTGATCCGTCAGCTGTTTGCTCTGCTCGGCGGCCTTGCGCTTGCAGGTGCGTAGCTCGGTGCGCAGCACCGATAGCTGATTGTTGTACATTTTCATGCCCTCCTTGATCTTACGTATGCCCTTGCGCAGCACCATATGGTTTTGCGGAGGAGAGCTGCTGTTTGTGCTATCCTCCAGATCCGAGGTGATGGCCAAGGTGGCTAATTATAGAGAAGATGAATTAGTATCAACTTTAATCAAGTTAATGACTTCAGCTTACGCCGCTTGGTGGTGGTGGGCAATTGAAAGAAGTCCTTGTTGAAGTACGCCAGACCCGGCAATGTGGGCTCAATGCGATCCTTAAAGTATTCCATGGCCATGGTGGAGAGATCAAAGAGTTCATCGGTCACTCTATAGGGTCGCTGCAATTTGGGCGTAATACTGATATAATTCAGAATCGAGTGCACCTCGTCCAGTATCTGAAAGATATGGCATATTATAACCATGATTAGCTTTAAGAAAGCTGCCTCCACTTACGGCTCCGGGAAAGAAACAGCAATGTCCCCGCTCTATATGCTTGCCCATCGACATCTGCAGCAGGGACAGTCGCATGTAGCAGGTCTCTATGATGTCACATTCACAGGCCAACGGATGATTGCGCCTAGCCGACTCCCGACGTGGCATATTTGCCTTTATGGACTGGAAGCGCTTGAACGTGGTCTTGATTTGCCTGGAGAAGGCGCCATTTAGCATGGTCATGCAAATATCGTTCATGCGATGCGACACCTGTAAAATGCAAATTGAGAACGAATTCGGATTTAGATTTCAGCATGCACAAATTGTTGTTTATTGTCTCCAGTGCCCGCATCTACATTGTAGCTGCTGCCCCGTTCTTATATTATGTATATCCGATTACATTTGCCATCCACAAGTAGGTAGACACAGAGGGATTCACTGAGTTGTTAAGAAAACAGAGCAGGGAGACGACGACAAGAGTTTGGCACCGAAAACAACAGCGAAACTCAACTCAATCAAGCAGGCGGGGCGGGGCAGCAGGTATAACTTTTGTCTATCGACTTTTGATTACCCTTTCTCAGGAAAAGGCAAGACTTCTTAAGGTGAAGCAGACGTTTAGGGGCTGATAAGCTTATCCTACCTACACTAGTGACATCTGACCTGTCGGTTTCAACGTCTTATTGCTAATTTGCTGCTGCTGTAAGTGCTCCCAGATTAGTTAAGATAAGAGAAGTTCTTAAGCCTTTAGCCTCTGCAGTGAATTACCTTATTAATTATTAGAATTGATTCCATTTTTGCATTCCAAAAACCGGACTGGGAGCCTGGCTGTGTAAGAGAATACTTTCATTAGTGGCTTTGCCATAAGCCTGGCCAAAATGGTACTAATACTTTTCAACAGAAAGCAAATGATGATCGTTTAATGATCCCAGACATCGAAAATTAAAAGTTATAAGAATAATCCTTGATAAAGTCAGATCTGAACATGTCATTCTACCCCTCTGATCATTGAATTGCCAAGCATAGATGGTGACGATGCAGGGAACCATCTCTAGAAATTTATGGGACATACCTGGAATACAAGCTCAAAATGCTAATTTCATCACCAAGAGGTACAAGGTCCTTCTATACATTTGTCTGTGTGATCCTCTAAGAGTCACCAAAGTAAATTACAAAAACAATTTTGTACGTATTTCCCTCTTTTTGATCTCCTCTCTCTAAGCTTTTAATGCTCAGTTAACCAAAAGCTTACATAATATATCTCTCCCTCTCTCTCTGAGTAACGGTGAAATAACATATAACACAAATACATTCTCACAATCAAGTCCAAGCCAAGCTGGCTTCAGGCGGGAAACTATTATAAGGAAATTTAAAAATTCAGAAATGTAGAGAAGTGAATTCCAAACTAGAGATGAGCGGGTCGAATAATGATATTATTCCTAGTGGTGACCACACGCATTTTACAGTTACTTCTAGAAACTCACGAAATGAATGAAATGGAGAAACAGAGGAAAAGGAAAACCCAGATTTGAAACATTAGAGAACCAAATGCTTGGAGATAATGGGGAATCTCATACATCGGTTATTCACTGAGCAATAGCAATGACTGGCTTGCAAATTGCATGGCACATCAGGCCTTTTGGGGGGAACATGTCTGCATATGCATACAGCCGTCTGCAGGAGGTAGCTCCAAAAGCCATGACCAAGTTATAAATATCCACATCCTCACTTTCGCCCCCCACCCATGGCCCAAGGGTATGTGTTTAAATAAAGAAACAACGCACAGGCCCAATGATAGCTGCTGATGGCGGCGTCGACTTTGAGTGGCAAAAAAAAAATTATAAATATGGCAACAACAATAACAAGAAGAGTAACACGAACCAACCCAGCCAGCCAGTACAAGTGCATGCAGGTAGTTGGATAACTGGGTTCTAAGCCCATCCCACGCTCAGGAAACTGCTTGTACTTGGCAAATTGCTTTTTATTGATTTAATAGGCGACTTTGTGGGGCAGGCAGGGGCAGCGGCAGGGAGGCCAGTTCTGACTTACCAATCTGAGATTTGAGATTTTCTTATAATCCAAGTAGCCCAAAGTCTTCTGAATCAGCTCCGTGGGCAGGTCCAGTAAATTGATAGCGGGAGCCACTTCTGTTGATGGCGATGACACTGCTACAGCTACTGTTCCCTGTTGGACTTGTGTGTTGCCTGAATGATGGCGCGTTACCACGCTGGCCGAGTAGGCCAAACTGGCCGGAGAGCATGGCGGCTGATTGGTGCGTCTCAGCACGGAGGTACGTGTGGCTGCCTCCTCTTGACCAGGGCCAGGCGCCGCAGCCGAATCCGTACAAGCTCCGGCACTGCCGCACATCTGGCGGGTGGAAACCATGTCACACTCACTTGGCTGGACTCAAATTGATGGACAGAGATTCTGATTCGTCTGCTATTTTCACACGAAATTCGCCTGCAAATTAGATGTAATTTACGTTTGAGTGATCGATCACAGCTACAACTTGGGTTTCTATCTCTATTCGTCTGCATCTATTCCTTCTCCCTCTCTTTATCACTGTGCCAGGCGAAAAAAATCGTAGTAATTGCTACGCACTTTTTGGAGCGCTTTTCAATGGAATTGCTGTGGCTGCATTATTTCACAAATGTCGCACAGTGAGCCGCACTGTTTACTACACATTTCCACACGTTTATAAACAATTTCGAGTGGTTTTCATGCAATTTCAATTTAATTCTACACACATACACAATATCCGTGGCAAAAAAAATGGTTGTACGAGCGAGAGCGAGTGTTTGAGATGAACTGTGCGAGTTCTGGGCCAGCGAACTGGTTCAAGCAATTCTTGACAAGTTTGTTCAGAAGCGCCAATTATTTGGCAGATTTCAGAGATAAGTGACAGAATGACAAATGTTGTATATATTTGGTTGAAAAACGGCTATCTTCGACGGTCACGTGCGGAAACTAGAGTAAAACTATACCTTTGAACTATCCAGTCTGCCACTAATGAACTGAAATGATCAACTCAATTGGCCAGTGCTGGAAATCGTCGATGCAGAAACGATTTGTAAGTTAATTGTACTGATTGTTCAGTCATCGAATGTTACATTATAACTAGATATCGACTAGCGATATAAGCGCGACAAGCGATTTGCTTCGAAATAATGTCAATGGTATTTTTCTATAAATTTGTTTTCCATATGTAAGAGCTCTGCTAAGTTGGACCATTTTGCAACTCTTAAAAGGAGGTAAGAATTGTGCTTAAAATGAACTTACGCTGGATATTTGCTTTAATACCCTGTTTTGAGGGATATAGTTTGAATAATTTGTAGACAATAGAGTCAATTAGCTTGACTTCCGTGCATGCTCAGGGACTTGATGTCACAAAAAGCTGAAGATTCCATTGAATAAAAGTATTATGAAAATGGGACTAAGCAAGCAACTTTGAAAAGAAATAAATATTGTTCCAATTTAAAATTTTAACAAATCCAACCGGCTAACCGCCAAATTGAACCACTTTGAGACAACTGCTTCACCAACACTGGCCAGCTCATTGTTATCGATACCACGTTATCGATAGTGAAGCACTGCACACTGGTAGCTATCGATACCTCAGTAGTGGAGGCAACCCTGTGTCGTCACTTGGGCCAAACAAAATAAAAGTAAAACATTTAAACACGTTCAACTAGTGCATTTGTTTATAAAAATATCAAAAAAAAGACAGATCAAAATTAAATGGTAACCCAATTAAAGTGGTCAAGTTAAAACACAAAGAAAAACATGTCACAGTGAAAGCCAAAGAACTCTCTTATTTCCTTCTACCCCTCTCTCTTTCACGTGTGTGTGTGTGTGAGTGTTGACAAAATACAAAAACAAAATACAAAATGCAGCAAAAACAGGAAGTTAGGCACAGATAAAGCACATCTAAAAGTACTCAGCATAAATGTATATATAGCAAGATATCGGTGATGTCACATAGGAATTCATCTTTGTCCTCCCCTCCCCTCTGCCCCCTCGTTCGCTACGCTCAAACACGCAGCCAAAACTGGGGGCGTTTTATTTTTTGATGCTGTGTAGAATTGGTAGACTTTAACGGTATATCACGTCATTTAGAGGGACATTCTATTGAATTTCTAATTGTTGTTCTAGTGTTTGTTGTTGCAAACAAACAAATCGCTCAGTGAAATCGATTTACTTGAAATATGTGTGTGTGTGAGTGGTGGTGTGCGTGAAAGTGGCTGTGTGTGTGAGCTGCTTTTCATATGTAAATATTAATGCTGCGGCCTTTTTTTTTTATTTTATCAAATAACAGTTTCGCGCTATCGCCAAGTGAGTCAAGAAGCAGAAGCACAACCAGCCGCTCCCCAACCAAAGACCTAGCTCCTCCTACTCCCCCTCCCGCTCCGCCTGGCCCATGATGACGGATGGTGAACAGCAAGAGGCTTTGGTTAAGCGGGCCGAGGATGAGCGCGAGGACATCTTCAAGCGTTATGAACTGGGCCTGGATCCCACCAATGTGGTGGACTCGTGGGAGAATCCTACGTTTGAGATTTATCACATAACCGACAAGTGAGCCTCATTTTCCTCTTTGCCAAGTGCAGTTGATAAACTCGAAACTCCCCTTGCAGATATGGCTTCATGCACGACTCCCGCCTGCCCACCACACGTGACTCCCAGGAGGTGCAACGCACCAAAATTGAACTCGAGCGTGATAAAAAGTGGATGAAAATGCTTCACCACTGGCCTCCTCCGCCAGAGAAGCTGCACAAGCGTGTCTACAAGGGCATACCAGATCGTATGCGCTGGCCCGCCTGGAAGCAGTTGCTCAATGTCCAGACTTCCATTGAAAACAACCCCGGCGTGTATCCGCGCATGCTGCAGTTGGCCAAAAAGTACTCCACAGAGACGCGTCAAATCGATGCGGATGTCAATCGCCAGTTTCGCGATAATCTTGCCTACAGGGAGCGGTACAGTGTGAAACAGTGCTCCTTGTTCAATGTGCTCAATGCCTACAGCATTTACAACTCGGAGCTGGGCTACTGCCAGGGTATGGCCTGTGTGGCTGGAGTGCTGCTGCTTTACATGCAGGAGGAGGAGGCCTTTTGGGCCCTGAACTCTCTGATAACGGATAAAAAGTTTGGCATGCATGGCCTGTTCATAGAGGGATTTCCCAAGTTGTCACGATTCATCGATCATCACGATCGCATTCTATCCAAGATAATGCGCAAATTGCATAAACACTTCACCAAACATAATGTGGACGCCCTGTTGTATGCCATAAAATGGTTCTTTGTGGTCTTTGTGGAAAGGGTAAGCGAACTGGGAATGTAAAAGATAAGAGAATACTAAATAATTTGTGTTCTAAAAGGTGCCCTTCAGTCTCAGTCTGCGTGTGTGGGACGTCTTTCTATTGGACGGGGATCGCATCATTTTGTCCATGGCCATTACCATTTTGTATCTACACAAGGATGAACTGCTCCGTCTTAAGGATATGGACGCGATTATAGAGTATTTGCAAGTGAAGTTGCATAAGAATTTCGGTTACAACGACGATGATGCCATCCAGGCACTCGAACGTGTAATGAAGAAGCTAAAGGATTTGAAACTAGATGTTCCACCGCCAGCCAAATCAAATGAGTTTCCCTCTCGAGTTTTGGGCGACTTCGTGGAGGCCGATATGGAGAAGAAAATTGGACGGAGACGTAATGATTATACGGATACGGAGAAACAAGTCATAACAGATGTGATATCAAGGTAAACTTGTTTATCTTTTCTTTTTGATACGAACTGATGTGTGATGGGAGATAGGCATTGTAGTAAGGAAAGAGATATGATAATGGAAGAAGTTTATAATAGATCTTATGGTTCTTAAGTAGTTATAAAATGCAGACTGGGGGTAAGAACTTGTAGGGATCTCTTAAATATCTTTAAAATGCATCAAGGGGGAAGTTTGCAAAGAATATGAAGGGTGATTTTCTAGTAGCAGGCGGATTTGATTGAAAAAATTCATTAAATTCAGAATAATGTATGAAATCTTGTATATGTTTTAGTATTTAAACATGATTTTATGTAAATGTTGACCACGGCCGCGCCTTAAATGGCTTATACGCTGGTTCCATCACTTTTATCATACGAAAATCACTAGAGATCTCTGGGGCACACCCCATAATTTATGTATCATGATTCATTTCATGAAACGAGCTCATTTTTGACTACCTTAATCAGACAGAGAACCCGAAAACGATTCAAATGTGATCAGATATTTCAGAAAAACGGTCAATGAGTAGCCATCAGACCAAGGAATAAAGAATAATACCTCACATAGCATTGATAACTGAAGATATAGCCTGCTCTGAAGTTTCAAAACTTGACACCGAATTTAGATATGAGTTTAAGCCAGCATCCCGACTTAATAGTGCACAGAAAGATACATAAGTGCGAATCAAGGTGGCTTAAGTAATTTTTTAAACCAAACCCTTATCCAAACAGTTGAGGTACGGTTCAGGTTCGGCATAGGCTTCAAAATATCGGTTTATGGCACCCATTAACCACGTACCGAACCGGCTTTCAGGGGTTCGTTTCAGGACCGGTTGTCAGACGTTGCGAATGTATGAGTTGAAGAAGAAAGGTCTAAAGGCAGACTTAAGTACAAGTAGCCTTATTTAATACAAACTCGGACCTTGAAAGCGAGGTGTCGATTAACATGATGTAGGCCTTCTTTACTTCACAATAATGGGATCCAGTTATATGCGATAGAAGTAGTCAAAAAGAAGTAAGCAGAATCAAGAAAGAATGTTTGATAGCTCGCAATACTTAAACAATATCGAGGGAATGCTTGGCAAAAAAAGGTCACGTTCGGGGTCAGCTTTCTCATTCAGCTTGAAACAGCTGCAGACAGTATGCAAGAGTGAGTCAAGTGGATCCTAGTGGAAGATGGTACATAAGCAACCAGTGCAGTCGCTATGTATATCTTGACTCCCCCCTTGTGTACTTTAAATGGTGCCAAATGTAAAATCAATCTATATGTAACTAGCAATTTTGTTCACGGGTCTACGGGATCGTGTGGCTACCTTCACAGGCAGTCCAACGCTTCCATTTCTTCTTAGTTTTAATGAAAAATCGAATAATTTTTAAACTAATATTAACTAATAATAACTCTTTCACTTATTTCAGACAAGAACAAAATGCCATTGAGGTACAATCGACTGTGTCCTATGAGACATCTGAATGCGCCACGGGTGAGTTGTTGTTTGTTTTACCAACTCTTCAAAAGATTGCCACTATCTGTATAAAATAACTACTAATGCTTGCTTCTTAATTCTTAAACTAATCCCCTCAAAATTATTATTATTGTGCGGTGCAAGTTAATTATAATTTTATTTAATTCTTTTTGTAAACAAAAACCAACTCAAACCAAAAAGAAAAGAAACACAAAGTTCTCCCGAACTGAACCCGAAACTGATTTGTTGGTGTTGCATTCTCTCCCCCTTATGTACAAAGTCTTGTTTATTATTATGTGTACCTAAATGGCATATGTATTTGTGTATGTGAGATTTGTTGTTTTCATTTTGTAAATATTATATTTAAACATAAATTTATGTAGATTTTAAACAACTTTCCAGCGAGAGAGAGAGAAAAGAGAGTTGGAAGAAAGCGAAAGTCCTCGTCGTCGTTGTCGTTGTTGTTGTTGTTGTTGGTGGTTTAGGAGTGAGGAGTTGGGAAATGGGTTCATTTAAGGTTTATCAAAGGATGCTAACCTCAAGCTGTTGTATATATACTCGTTGCTATACATTCTCACCTCCAGTTCATTTGCTTAAATTGATGAGGGACCGACTGAAATGAAAAATTAATGTATATTTGATATAACTCTTAAACTCAAAAACATGTTCCAACAGTTATGGTCCCTGATCCTAATGCGTGGGGCCCTCCTCCAATGTTCATTGTCCATTTTCTGTAACATTTGTCTAACACCCTGGTCCGCCGCTGTACCACCCATCCACCTGCTTCAGCGTACTCTGCGCTCCCGCTACAGATTTTGAACGTTCTTTGTGTCATTCTGTAATTCGTAGGTGATGCATATTCAATGAAAACCTATCAGAGTATAACTAGCTTAGCCACCTCGCCGGCAATTAGCAGTTACTCGCTGTATAGCAATGGCTATGTGATGACCACATACGAGAATGCTGCCGCTGGCGGCCAAGACAGTCGCAGCCAGAGTGTGCACAATCTGCACCAGCAGCACCAACACCATCCGAGCAATGGTCTTAAACGGCACAGCTATGGCAGCGAGACTGATAGCCGTCAGCGTCTTGATCTGGATCAGGCCTTGGAGGCGCTGCATATGAAGTTGCCGCCGCCGCCACCGCCGCATCATTATCAGCAGCAACACCAACACCACAGCATACAAATCATACAAAATGGAACCATGCGGAATGATGTGGACGATGATGATGATGATGCATTGAGTGTGGAGAACACGCGTCTCTAGTTTTTAGTTAATTATTTTCTGTTTGTTTATGTAGTGCAACATTTTCTACCCGCTCTTGTTTTTTCATTTTCTTTTGTTGTTTGTAAAACGCATATGCCAAGCCTGCTAACACCCCTAGAAGCTTAGTTAATATAATATATAAACTATTTAATTATACTAGCAACGTACTTAGACATAATTTTTCGTCAAATTTAATCAGAATTATTGTTCTCTTTGTTTGTATTTCTCACGCGTTTGATATTATTTTGTATGTGGTGGGGGGGCGTTGTCCTCCTGAGATACATATATATTCCAATAACTGATTATTGTTAAGATTCCAACTAGAATTGTTGATTGTGTGCGCACAGCTCATATTAACAAATGTTCTCCTTCTCTAGCCATTCCCACATTGAAAAAAAAACTAGTTAAAAAAAGAAAACTCTGATGGAATGGATATTATCTTAAGCCCTGATGTTTGCATATTAAAATGTTATTTTTTTCATATAATTTGGAGGATTTTTAGATGAAAATCTAAGTTCAATTTAATATTCAGAGAATATTTTAATATTTAAAAGAGAAATGGATAATATTCAAAAACTCTCATATAATTCTTTGTTCTCTGTACAGACACATTTGCTCTTCGTTCTCCTTTTCAAGCTTAGAAAGTTCCCATTTATAATTAGAAAACATTACCCAAAAATTGCATTCCATATAAACAAACTATAGAAAAGGCATCTTAAGAAAACCCGGCAGCACTTTCGAAATTTCCTAAAATCTTAAGCATTTAATTCGGGGCACTTCTAGGAATGTAAAATTCAAGTAACTTCCCCCGAAAGACTGAAATAATACACTTTTAAGCGGGGGAAATTTGAAATCTTCTTAAATCTTTAGCATTTTAATTCGTGGCATTTCTAGAAAGACTGAAATAATACACTTCTAAGCGGGGGAACAAGTGGCTTCAATCAGCGGTGGGCACTTTATGTTACTCAATTTATCGTTACCCATTTCTACTCTAGCACTCGGTGCTTAGAAAGTGTGTGAAATTTCGAAACGAATATTACTTTCGTCTCAGTTTCAAAATTTGAGTGGGTTTTTTTTCATTGATCCGAAGTGGACATTGCCTCTTCTTTAGGCCAGGCCTGGTATTTCTACTTAACAGAAATCTGACAGGAAGATCGAGAGGCAGGGTGGGTATATATAGAGCTTTATAAAGCTAGTTGATTTAAGTTCCTCAACATAATTATACGTTTTTTCCTATGCTGATTCAAAAATATAATCCAAAATGTCTCTGCGCTCATAGCCAACCCTAAGATCAGCACCTAAGATCAGAAATTGCAACTTAAATCTCTTCTTCATTGGTCTAAGATAATGGTTCTATGCCAGAAGTTCTTGGTGTTCTCAAATGAATCAAAACATTAATATTATTTGTCTATCCTTTGAATGTTTCTTTAACTTTTCGAATCTATGATATTCCTCTAAAATAAAGAGAGTGTCTTCAAACAGTATGAGCAAAGACCTAGAACTCAACAAGATGCGGAAGCATCCTTCAAGTGTTTGTCAGGGGAAATTTGAAGGAGGATTTACAATGTGAACCCACGTTTTAACTTATGTGTGCTGTTTGTGTGCAAAATTTCATTGTAAATCGAAATTTCATGTAGTAACTTTGTAAATTATAGGTGTTTGGTAGGAGAACATTTGGAAATATTTGTATTATGAAGAAAAGAATTTTGATATACCATTATTTCACACCGTTCAAATGACCGTTCAATTCGCATGTAAATCAACAATTCTCCACCACCATTTCCAATGAATTCCACATTTGCAATTACGTACAACGATTAATATTTATTAATACACTTTGTTTACCATACTTAATCGATGTAAATCTGTGGTTTCCAAGTCAAAGAGCTGAGGAAACAACTGATCTACATTAGCATATTATACTCTACCCCAAACAGAGCTGAGCTACTTATGCATTTCCCCATATTTTATATATATATATTATATATTATATATCTAGTACATTTATGTTTATGTATGATAATTAATTTTTGCTTTAAAACATACAAGAAAAACGAAACTCAAACATTTTTATAGTTTAATATGTTGAAGCCAAATTCTAATTGTAGTTTGTAAATCAAAAGAATAAATATGATTTTGTACTGAAAACCATATATAAAAGTGGGGGCACAGTTTACCCCACTTCCCCTCTCTCTAAACTGTTTCAGAATTATTCCAATTTGCACCTCACACTTAGACACACACACACACACACCCAAATACACCCACACACACACACACTAACACCACTAAACTGCCAAATTTTAAACTGAAAACTAAATCGTAAATTTTCCTCTACGCATTGGCCACAACGAACTGGAATTGATCTCTGACTTAATGATATGCAAAATTATAAAAAAAAAAAATCTTAAATACGATAAATCGAAATTAGTTACGCTAACCGTACCCGAGGATACGCACTCAATACGAAGTTCGCTTGCAGGTACCTCAGTTGCCTCGCATGGCTCCTCAGAGACCATGTCGCTGGAGGACAATAAGTGAGTTTTTGATTTTGCATATAATATTTGAAATGAAATGCTTTTTGCTCTTGTTTGTTCAGTTGTGCATTCAATCAGTAGACAAGAGGTCATTGAATGGCTTACAAAAGCTTTCCAAGATTGAGTTTCTAAATTAAAACCTAAGCAACTGCACAACTGAACAATAAGTACATGTTAACCAGTTCATTTCTACCAGCTCTCACAGATTCGCCTAACTGTTTGACTCAATTTTCCTAGCATTCACTTAAAAACGGCCAATCTGCTTCAAAATACGCCACAGCGTGAGCTACTTTTGGGCACCTGACGTCAGTTGCAGCTGCCACCGTCTGCAGCAGGACTCCATCATCATGCCAACAGCACAGCCAATTCCACACCGCCACCAGTGCCGCCCAGATCACCGCTGGCCCTGGGATGATTGACAAAGACCTCGGATAACTCTGCAAAACTGAAACTCTAAATTCAACTTTTGTTTCATATTTTGTCGCATTTCTTCATTATTTTTTTTTTGTACATAACACAAAGTGTGCTTGTAAAAAAATCATATTTTTTTTTTAGAGAAGAGCCAAACATTTTGAACAAAAAGCAATCGAGAATTATTATAATGCAAAAAGGAAGCAAAACTCGTATTTAATACAGAAATCTATACATATAAATATATTATATATATATATATAACTAAATCGAAGTAAACAGACAGAAATGCTTAGAAATTGTTGTAAATTGTACTTGTATATATACGTACCAACAAAAATACAAAGCAACGTTAAAAAATTACGTCCATTAAGAGAAGAAATTGCTACCAAATTATAATATATATAAATATATACCTAGATATATGCATATAGTTATACCAAAATCGTATATACACAACAAATTGACATTATAATTAATTTGAGTTGGATTTAGATCTAAACTTGATATTTCGGCAATATTTGCATAGTGGTTTTCACTAGACTTTTTCGCAAATTCAGTATATCTTAAGGCTAAAACATGAAGACTCCTCAAGGCATGCAAAATGTTGCTGCAACATTAGTTCGCCACATTCTATTGAAAGCTGCCAATGAAACAGTGTTGCAAAAGATGGTATTAAAAAGTTGCTTAATTTGTTAAAATAATTATAGCTAGAAAGAGCTAAAAATATGAAAAAAGTGGCTAAGGTGCAAAATTGAAGAAAATTAGTGTTCTTAAGACTAAAAACTACTAGAAATACTTATCAAAAAATGTCTCTTCAAGGAGGGAAGTAAATAAGCTTAGCAAACTGTTCAAGAGTAGGAATCTCCGTATTTTTTCTAAGCAAATCCCAAATAGCAGATTTAAAATGCTTTAAATGGATCAGTTTTAAGCCTAAATCTGCTGATCTCAGTACTAAGCTGAATTAAAAGAGAGGGCTGTGATATCATCCAAATCATCTCAAGAATCTTCTGTATGATTTTTACACCACAGAAAAGAAATGACAGGGCGCTAGACACACGCCTTGCTTCTTGATTTGGTGTCGGTTGTGTTCAATGCTTGTGGGGTTCTAGGCTAAATTTAAGAAGTGATATTAACAAATACCCCATAATGACTGCTCTATATTCGATGTCTTAGTGGTAGTACTTAGACCGTGCTGAAGCACTTATAAACTGCATCTGCTTTATACACTTCTGACCGAAAATTCTATGCCAAAGAATGGCCATATTTCAAAAATATTTAGTAGGGATTATTTTAAACTATGTCTTTTAAAAATACCTACATATCTATAATTCGAAATCATTTCAAACTTGTCAGATCTAGTAAAGCTGCCCTTACACTTGTCATATATCTCTAAAGAGATTCTCTGACGATAGTGTGAAAGCAAAGCAAATATCACTAAATATTTTAAATGAAATAGAACAGGTTCTATTTAATATGAGTGTCCCTTTGGAGACTTCCTAGAGATACTTTATATGACAAGTGTGAAGGTAGCTTAACTAAATAGCTAAAATGTGAACAATATAATAGAAGCCAGTAACAGAGCTCTGTTAAGTTGCTGTTTTTCAAAATTGAACCCAGGGATGCTGGATAAGAAATCAATATATTTAAATATCAAAATTTACGTTTGAAAAAGACCATAAATCACTATCAAATATTTATCCGAAGAGATATATCGAATATCGAACCCCCTTTAAGAACCTTCTCGAGCATTTCAGTGGTCCGTGGACCTCTAGACTTCGAACTCAGAGATACTAGACCTGATTATTCTAAAGAAATTTCTTCTTTTTGGAAAGCTAATTCTTCAATATCGAAAGAATTATCGAAGTAGACATTTTTAAATGTCCGGTAAAACTATTCAAAACTTTATCAGCATTAAGTTAGATCTTGACTTTTAGTTAAGAAAATTGTAACCGAAGCTATTAGAAGTTTCCTATAATTTTTGTTTAATTTGAGAAGAAAATGCTTCAGCAACATCTATTGTACAACACTGAATAGAAGTCTGCAACACAGCTCTGTTATGTTACAAGAGGCAACATTAAAGGCTTGTCAACATGTTTGCCATTTTAAAGAAACATAAGAATTATGATAGATAATTTGAATATGCAGAGAAGGGAACACACAAATTTTGGAAATACCTTACTCCCAATTTGTTTTGATATGTAAACAGCTTTGTTTTATCCAAAGCTCTAACATGAAACCAAATTTCCGCAGCACATTTTCCGCAACATTTTGTGAATAGAAGCCAATAACAGAGCACTGTTATGATTTGTTGTCAACATTTACCGAATGAAAATGTTTCTTGGTTTTGTCTCAATCTCTGACTCAGTTTCCGCTTCACTCTCCCAGTCCAGCCTGTCCGTGATAACATAAAATAAATGTCAGCCAGCCTTGGAATATGAATCTCAATTAGCCATAACATAACTACCAACGAAAAGTCTAGTGAAATTACGCTTATGCACCTAAACAATCATCTCAAAATTGAATCCTAAATTTAAGTTTTCTTCTGCACTCAACTGAAAGAATTGAGCTGTTAATTTAAGTTTAAATTATTTTACACCAACAAGTTTCAATACAATAATATTTAATACAAATAATAATAAACAAAAACACTTGTACATTTCACGTTTCCGTCTCTATTTTGCCCTTCTTCTCTATAATTTTGCCCAGATCTTTCAGCGATACCTCGCCGGTGCCACGTTCCAAGGGCTGCGGTTGATTGGGACCCGGTTTCCAGCCCACAAAATAAATGATTTGAAATGTGGCCGGCACTCCCTGCTCAACTGCTTTGCCGTACAGCTCCTGGTAAATGGCACTGGCCGCCAGCATGGTTTCACGACTTAAATGGGCGGGCCTATTGAAAGCCGCATTGTTCTCCGCCATGCCCTTGAGATCCCACATCAGTTCAAACATGCTGGGATAGCCAATGACCAGCTCATCCGTGTCAATGGTCAACATGGTGAAGCCTGCACGATTCAGCAACGAGCCAATGTCGCGTATCTGTGTAAACGGTGATATATGTGGTGCTATGCCGCCTTTTCGTTCCAGCTCGGCCAACTGCAGGGAGGAGCGTAACTCATACAGAGTGTCGCCACCAAAAAGGGAGGCTATAAAAACACCATCGGGCTTCAGGCTACGTTTGATTTGGGCAAAACAGCCGGGCAAATCATTCACCCAGTGCAGACTCAGACTGGAGATGACCAAATCCAGGGAGTTGTCTTCAAACTAAAAGCAAATTGAAGGAAATAGAATTTTCTTAATGTGCCACATGGTTTACCCACATCCAAGTGCTCCTCATCCTTCACCAGCTTGAGCATGTTGAGGCCTGGTGTGCCTTGGGCCTGCTCCAGCATGGTGGCACTGGTGTCGGTCAGCGTCAGTTGCTCCACGCATTCGGCCAGGATGTGCCTGGAGAGAAAACCACGATTGCAGCCAATGTCAGCGGCGGCCTTAAACTCGCGCTTGATGTCAAAGATGCGATCTGACAGACGAAAACCCACCTCCTCCTTCAGGTAGTCATACAGCGCCACATCTGGACTGTAAGGGGAAGGGAGAGTAAAGGGATTAGATGAGTTAATAGGAGGAACTCCATTTACCTGAGCGCAGCTCTTTCCTTCTGCAGTCGCTTGGCTTTTCTATCGAATATATTTTGCTGTATGGACTGCGTGGCCAAGTAACGCCATTGGTGGGGCTTTATAAATAGTTGCGGGCATTTTCTAAGCATTATTTTAGCGTTAAGAATAGTGCGGTAACAATTCGCCGGCAACCAAAACAAACTTTACAGCAGCATATGTTTAGGGGGTCTGTACACGTTCAGGTTGGCTGCACAACCAGCTGTACAAACCAGGGCTGAAAAACATCAAATTTAAATTTCATTTTGGAAATTATATACATATCCAATGGCTTCAGCTTTCAAATGGCTTATATTGTAATAAGATTATGACGATTCTGTGAGTTACGACTAAAAATTGAGCTATTAATAGTGCTCCATAATTTTGGAAACCTCATTGAAAACTGAAAATTAGTACACTTAAGGCCGATTTCTCAACTTCTAGATAGCCACTAGGCGTCAGAAAACTTTTATTTTACCCTTTTTTCCCCTTAACATCATTACCATATTGACCAGCTAGTTTAAGCTTTTTAAAGTATAATTTCTGCTGAACCGAACACCCATGTATTTATTTGATCACACTTTGTTCGATTCACAGTGAGAAATTTGTCATGATTTCACGATAACCATCTGTAGCGCAAATTGACCATCTCTAGCGCCCTTTTAACGCTTACACAGCTGTTTTTCATTCGGCGCGCGCAAGTGTGTTCTGCGTTAATTCGTTTTGCATTTGTTTATTAATTATTTCCATCCTAGTTTTATGTTACAATGTTGAATTTGAATTGTGTGATATGCTCAGATCTGTTCACCCAGTCTGACGATGTTTATGTGACCGTTTGTGGTCACTTGTTTCACCACAACTGTTTGATGCAGTGGTTCGAGCGGTTAGTCCAAATCTTAATCCCTTGTGCTCCACTCACATGTACCCTCTCCGCTTGCAGCTCGAAAACGTGTCCCCAGTGCCGCAATATATGTACCAACCGCAACATTTGGCGTGTCTACTTCAACCTGGCTAACCTGGATGTGAGTCACATCGATGTGGGCTCGCTCCAGGAGCAGCTGGACAATGCAAATCTGGCCTTGAAAATGAAGGAGAAGGAGGGCAACAAGCTGGAACAGCAAATGAAGGAGCAGAAGGCCACACAAAAGAAATGCCTCAAGACGATCGCTGGTCTGGAGCAGAAAATGCAGAAAAAGGACTTTCTGGTCAGCAGCTATGTGGAGCAGATACAAATACTTAAAAGCGATGTACAGCTGGTGGAGGGTCTGCGCAAGGAGAACAAATCCCTCAAACAGCAGATAGAGACCATGGATGGCATATCAGCAATTCTGTTGGCCAATGCCGGCGATACCGAGCGTCTGTTGAAGAACGAGGCGAATCCTCAAGTATTGGCTAACTGGGTGTCCACGCTGAAGCGGGAGTTGCGTCAGTGCGAGAACAAGAAAACGGAACTCCGAAATGTTCTCAAGGTGGTGCAGCATGATTTGCGCAAGGAGCTGGACTTGAAGCGGTGAGCTAACTTGAAAACCCAATCCAAGTTGTGGCTTTCATTTGAGTTTTTTACAGCAAAATGGAGGAGCAGATCTCGCAGCTGGAGAGTGAACTGTACCAGGCCCAGGAGAAGGTACGTTGATACTGTACATGCCAGATTGGGAATTTCATTCATTGAATCTTTTCTTGCTTAGCTGGATAAACTGGAGAGCCAGTCCCAGGTGGTGTGTTTGGACTCCCCCAACCCTTCTATGGGTATTAATAGCAATATAATGGCACTCAAACGTGAGGAGCGAAGGGAGACCATTTCACCAGGCACGGTGAGTCATCAGAGAACTTTCTCCCAGCTAGGGATCAAAACTTAAGTCTTTGCAGAAGGAGAATATCAAGCGCATAGAAGAGTCCACATCGCCGTATCTCAACATAAAGGCCAGCAGTGTGGGTTTATCTCATTTGCTAAGCACCAAGGCCAAAATTTCACCACCCAAGGGCACGGAGGCTGCCGCCTCGTCCAGCCGTGGAGCCATCCGAAAAACAACCAGTGATCTTAGTGAAAAGGTAAGGTAGGTCCACACTCAATCAGGTTCATTCTATATTTAGCATCCTTGCAGTATTCCATATTCAAAAAGCCTCGCCTCATTCTGGGCTCCTCCAGTACAAGTTTGACGGCCACCAAGAGCTCAAATATGGTATTCAATGGCATGGGTGGGTCCGAGAAGGTGGATCCCTTTGCCCAGCGTGCCGAGGAACGGGAACGGGAGCAGCAGCTGGCCCAACCAACGCTGTCGAAGACTGTCAACTCACGCCTCAAGGCGGGCAGTTTGCGCAACTTTAAGCTGGGAAAATAGTTTAATAATTAGTGAATCATCCACCAAGAGACTGCCTCAATAAGTTAGGAATTTAGTATGCGGGAGTATACAAAAATACAAAATTGAAATCTTAGTTTAGGCCGCAATCTTCTTCTCCGCCGTGCCGGTCCATTCCTCGCGCAATTGCACCGTACAGCCCAGATCTCGGAGGGCTGCCTTGATGTCCTGTGCCGCAGTGGGATGCTCTATCATGGCCGCGTTCAGCAAATCCTCTATGCCATAGCTCAGCCAGGTTTCGCATTGATTTCGCGAACGGCTAACCATATTGCGTATGGCCCAAGCGCCATTCCGCTGTATGATCTTGTGCTTGGGATGGGCACGCACTGCCTCCACCATTACCTCGGCAATGCCTGTGTCAAAGAAGGCGGTACTATGCTCCTGGACCCGCAACGTAAGCGTGGTAATGCAGGCCAAGGCAGCGGCCACTATATTCTCATTGGATTGATGCGTTTCCAGCAGTTGCTTAATAATGGGCGCCACTCCCTGTTGCACTATGTGTGCCTTGACGGTATCATGGCCAGCCATAGCGCGTAACAGTTTGAGCGCTTCCCGATTAAGACGTGCCTCCTCCAGATTCTCGCTCATAAGCTCCAGGATCAACTTCAATCCGCCTGCATCATCAATGACAGTGCACAGCTCTTGACGCACCGCCAAAGTGCCCAGTGTGAGCAGTAAATCTGCTAGTACTTGCACATCCTTGTACACCGGAAGCAGCTCCACCAGTGGAATCAACATCTCGCTGGCAATTTGCCTGGCATGTTCATGGGCACAGCCAAACTCCACGCGTATATCATCGTCTAGAACCAGGAAACGGAACACGGCAGTGACTTCCCTTACCAGCAGTTCGTGGTCTTTTCTTAGCAGAGGCTTCATTAGCCGCAAAGCTGTGGTGTTGATAATATTCTGGCGATTCATTTCGTGCATCAGACAGGCCTTCTGCAGCCACTGGAGGGTGAGGCAAATCAATTCCACCTGCTCGGGCAGAGCCAAGAGTTTGAGCACCACAGCCAGGGCCTCGGCATCAAACAAATCGGGTTGCTTGTTGGTCAAGCTATTCACCGCATGCAGGCACTTCAGCAGGAGCTCCTTGTTAAGCTGCGGTGCGGCCAAAGCTTGCTCCAGTAGGGTGATTAAGGCATCATGGGCACCATTCTTGCCGGCTAAAACACGATGCGCCAAAGACTTTTGACACTCCGTCTCCAAAATGGTTAACTGCTCGAGCAGCTGTGCCGAATCCAGGGATTTTTGACCTATGTGCGTCTTCAGCTGGTCGACGGTCTCATTGATGACGGGCTTGCCAGTTTCCGGATTAATGGCCAAGTCCTTGATGATGTTGGCCAGGTTAATGCCCTATAAGTAGGCAAGGGGTAAGTACTCCGTTTCGGAAATGAGTTTTTGTGTAACTACCTGCGCCTCGAACTGCTTGATTGTCTCCTCCTTCGCCTCCATGGGACTCATGTCAAATTCCAGCACATTCTCCTGCACCACATCGTCAAAGGTGTCCTGTGATATTACCTTGGCCATGTTTGACTCCAAAAACCAACAGCTGGGCAGCGGATTTACTTTTTCAACTTTCCACACTCCCACACACACACACACACAAGCAGAAGCCAGAGACCGCGACAGCCGCAACAACAACAAAACTAGCTCTAGCTTGCTCTTTGTCTAACTCTCTTCTGTATGTGGGCGAATGTGTGTGCCCCTTTGTTTAGGTGCTTATGATTTTGATTTAAAACGAAACAAGCATTTAATTTAGTCAAAAATGATTCTCAAAATTATGCCAGGACCAGGCGAACAGCCGACAAAGAGAAACCACTGATACAATGTTAATGGAATTTTGGTGAGTCAATGGTTATCGCAGCCAGCGTCAGCAGCTGTGGGCAGTAGCGGGAAATTTGAATTTTCGAAATATAGTTCGAGTTCGATTCGGCAAAGAGCAGGCAATAAAGTTGTTATTGTTGTTATACTTAATACAATTTTTCTTTAATGGAAGTTGAGTTGGCTAGCTTGTAATATAGTGAAGCAGTTAGGTGTGTCAGCGTTATTCACTGCGAAACACTGTGAGTGGCGCGAATATTTGAATACTCAAATGGCAACACCAAAAGTCTGAGACATACGTTAGAAGGGTTTCTACAAAAAATGTGAAAATATGAGCTCTTTCCCGTAATTATTTTAACAAATAATGTTTCATTAAGTTTATAATTGATTATTAAATTGATTGTGTTTTTTTTAAGCAACTTCAAGCCAAGATACACAATCTAATACTCTTTTAAATTAAGAATTTAGTCGGTCAAGGCTATTTCTGTCATTTTTAAAGCTAGTCCGACATTAATTTAGATATAGCCACCAACTATATTTTTTCATTCATTTTATGGAAATATACGCAATTATTGTAAATATTTATGAACAAAATTTATATTTATTTGAGTAGATTTGGCTTTAACCCATTTATCCATGTATTTCCAATTTCTAAAAAGTTTCGCGCCAATCGGCACAGTGCATCGCATGCTTATCGATACTGATCGCAAAAAGTTATCGAACTATCGCAGTTGATCTTGCTCACGAGTCACGCGCACACTTCAACCACCATCGCTAGTGCCGCCAAAAAGTGAAAAAGAAAGAGTCACGCACACCTCCTGATCTAAAACTAACGGTAATAACGCGGAGCGAGTCATTGCATTAAGTTGTGTATAAGAAGTATGTATTTGAAACATTCATAAGTAATTTATTGTTGTCAATAATTCTAGTTGTACACACACATTGCAGATTACAGAGAGAGACATCAAAGCGTAAAATTCAAAGTGAAACACACACAACAAGACAAGACAGCAAGAGAATGAGAGAGGGGGAGCGATAGAGCGAGTGCAAACACCCACAAAGATAACAGTAATTTGGTCTAGTTAGGCCGCCACTTGTTGCTCTCATTTTCGTTTTGGCAACTTGTAGTCTGTGGGCGGATGCAGCTTAAGATGATCCAGGAAAACTGGCTGGATATCTGCACGCCAGGATATCTCCTCACGGACACGCACCGGTCCATCTTTGCAAGTCAGCCAGTACGTGCTCATAAGACCCTTGCCCTTTTGATGAAAACAAAAAACCATGTAGATGTGCTAGCTTACACTTGGATCACAGTAACCCACCTTCACATCGATGAGACCACGATGCTCGGTCTTATAGCCGCCCACCTGTTGCAGAAACTCGTGCATCTCCTCGGTGATATGTATCTTGTGGGCCTCTCCAGTGCTCTCCATCCGGGAGGCCGTATTCACCGTGTCCCCAAAAAGACAGTAGCGTGGCATCTTGGTGCCCACTATGCCAGCGACCACTGGTCCCGTATGCACGCCGCACCGAATCTGCACAAACTCGTCGCCGGCCCGGGGAATTCGAAAAACCGATGAAGCATCTAGCAAATCAAGAGCCATTGTTGCAATCTCGGTGATGTGCTTGTTCCCTGTTATAATGCAAGTGGGAATGTTGACGCATGAGCATACAAAACTGTCAAATTAGGGCCAAGCTGTGGGGGGCAGGGTCGGGTCAACGCCTGATGTGACGTCTAACTGTCTGGCCGCCTTCTGTTCAGCCTGCTCCCCAGATTGACAGGCGAAATTTGCATAAATTACCGTTCTTTACCGGCAATCCGGAGGCCACCATATAGGAATCACCGATGGTTTCCACTTTATACACATCGTAACATTCGATGCGCTCGTCAAATACACGGTAAATGGAATTGAGAAAGGTCACCACCTGTTTAATATGGGCAAATATGTTAAAACTAATCATGTGCTTCCCCTCCTCCACAGATTTACATACCTCCAGCGGCGAACACTCGGCGGCGATTTCGGTGAAACCCACAATGTCACTAAAGTAAATCGTTACAGACTCGTACAGCTCGGCAGGCACCTGACACAATTACAAGGGATTCAATTACGTGAACTTAAATGTCTATCCTAATGGGCACTAACCTGTTGGGTTTGCTTCAATTGCATGGCCACGCTGGGCGGCAGCATTTGAAAGAGTAGCGAATCACTCTTACGCTTCTCACGTTTTAGTTCCTTGGCTTTTTGCGACAAATTGAAGGCGTACAGCTTGAAAATGTATGGAATCGGGTGAGTGATTGAGAATGAGGCATATTGTTAATATATTAATTAAGCTACCTGTATGGTGGCTGCAGCGTTCTTTACTAGAATTATTATAATGGGTGATACCAGCAAGACTACCACCAATATGGCTATGCCAATGGCCTCCTTACGATCTGCTTCCATTAGGGTTTGGTCCACATACTCCCTGTAAAGGAAAATATAATCATTTTTTACCTTCAGAGTTTGACAAGGTAAGGGCTCAGAACTGAAACTTTGTTTCTGCCCGTACCGAATTCAAGTTGAATGGAAGATTAATATTTTGAAAAGAAGGAAAGTCGGTCAAGTCCGACTTTAATATACGCTGTACCTCCTAAAGATTATGTTAAGTGCTGCCTCTCGCCGTTGCGAACGGTGCTGCCCAGCATATTTCTTTGATTTCCTTCTAACTCGACTATAGTTCGTACGATCTTAACTATTTCTTTGGTGGATCGATACATAATGCTGATTACTATATATGACTTAAAGGTACGAAGCTACTATCTAATGTTATTGTGGGAGATATGACGATTGTTCCCCTTTGCGGGGTCATAAACGTGATGTGGCTTCAAGTATACCAAGTTTAGGTCCCACCTCTGCGTCTTACCATCTCTGAGACAGACAGACGGACATGGCTATAGTCTCGCTTGTTGATACTGTTTAAGAATATATATATGTGTTCTTTATAGGGTCGCAGATGCTTTCTTGTTACAGAAAATGATCTGCTTTAGCCTCTGTAATGCTGAAGTTCAGTAAGAGGTTCGTTCTGAAGGTTCTCTAGGATAAGATGGACTTTGTGTATTTAGGGCAGGAAGTATACCATTTCTTAAGCCTACTTTTTGGTTTTCAATCAACACTTTTGTTATGCTTCGGGTGGAGGCAATAGGTACAGTTCAACACAGCTTTCCGGCTTCTCTTTTTGTTTATGAAACTTACTTGATTTGCCGTCGCAAAGCCTTTTGCAATATTCTCAGATCATCTGTGTAGTTATGCATCAATTCATAGTACTCGATGGCACTTCGTTCATCCGAGACATTCGGTTTGTTCTTTAAAACAATATTGCTCCTGGTCGTAAATAGTTAATTATTGACAAATTGCTGCATATCTGTGCATATATATATATGTATTAAGACTTACATCAGTTTGGCACGATGGAATTTCTTGGAGCTGGTTATGTTCATGTACATATTTCTCAACATGGGTGCATAGTTAAGTGTGGAGTTTATTAATTCGCGTGCCATAAACTCATAACGCACATAGGAGACAAAATTCTCGGCGGTCATTGAACCCCGTCCATAATAACGTATACCAAAGGAGGTGGCTATATTCTGACAGTCAATGCTCTTGAGTAGATTCTTAAAGCCCACCAGGTAGCTGTAATGTAAGCAAATGTGATAATCAACTCAGTGGAAGACTTGTTATAAGTATGACCCACCGCCAGACACCGCTGCTGTCGGTTTCCTTGATTTGTTCATTCAGATGATGTAACAAGCCTCGATTGATGGAAGTATACCAGTTCATCACCTCGGTAATGGAACTATCCTCGGGCTCAAGACGCACACGATCTCGAAAGGTATTCAGACGTGTTTGAAACTCATTGCGATTTAACATAACCTCACGACCATCCTCATCCTCATCCGGTGCTGTGGGTACACTTATTTCGCTCCAAGTGGTCATATTGTTTAGGGCATGGTCGGTGTTGGTAAAGCGTTGTGTTAGATTGGCACTGCAGATATATATATATATATATGTGGTAAGGATTTGCTCACTTCCTGCTTATCCACCCACAACTTACCGCTGTTTGCTGCCATTTGTGAATATGTAGAAGGCCACCTCAGAACGTTCCAGTTGTAGACGTGTGACTACCTTACCCAAGTCCGTGGCAATGGTCACCTGTTGTTGTTGTTTTCGGAAGTAGAAAAAACTAAGTGATTATCTACTTGGTACGAGGGCAGTTAGTTAAGTCTTTTAAACTATGAAATGACGTTTTTTACCATGTGATGTTGTTGGAAGTTTCACTTTATATGCACATTTGCACTTAAAAATTATATTCTAATCAGTTTTTGTATCGTTTCGTAAACTGAGACAGCCAGAGCTCTAATGTAATCATTACTTTCCGTATTCAATTACTTTTTATAACAAACATCTTCATTATTCAGATAATAAAGAGACAATTCCTGACTACAACTTTTTGATAATCGTAACTGCAACTTGGAAGTATGATTATTCATTTATTGTTTCTAATTGTAATTGCTTTTTCAATTATTTGAATAATTGTAGCTGAATTATAGAGTAATTGTGCTTGGAAAAGCTGAATTATTTATGTAATTGTGGATGAAAACTACAAAAAGAGTACAATTTATATTAAGGATGTTTCATTCCAGCATATTAATTCTTGATTTCAAGCACAATTACTCAATAATCCCCCTTTACAGGTACAATTATGCAAGTAATTGTAATAGTAATTGCATATTAATACAAAACTTTATATTCCTACATCCAAGTTACAATTACGATAACTTTATAAGTGTCAGTGTTTTCCAGAAGTGTTTTCTACTATCTGAAAAATTGTACTAGTAAAGGTAATGGTAATTGTAGTTTACCCTCTGACCACAACCTACCAAAGTCAAGGGAACAGTCAATGGGCTTGACATTTAACGTTTTAACATGCATCAAAAAAGTTTAAGGTGATTACGGTACAGTTTTTAGATATTTACGTGGTTACTTAACATTGAATAACATAAAAAGGTTATATCGTACACCTTTGAGTATTATTCCGAACTGGTGGACCGATTTGCTATGAATTTGAAGCAAAAACGGTAAAATTTCGACCATCTCACGGTCGCCACTTTGAAAAAAGGCCATGAATTGCTATCACATTTATCATATTCTTCAGCTTTTACCCTTTGATTCAATTTTCTGTGAGCAAATTGAATGAATTAAATACATTTTTTCAAGGAGTGAAGCTTTAAAAAACTTGGAAGGAAAATGAGAAAACGATTCAATTTCTCACTTAAATAAAAACTTACCAACCACACAGCTGCCATATATTTACTTGTTTACTCTGTATTTTGCATTCTAAGTACGTGACCCAATTCAAAATCCAACATGCCTTCGTTTTCTCGTCTTCCTAAGCCCCTTTCCCCAACCCACCCAAAAGAGACACCCCTAAACCCACCCCAGTGTACCACCATTCAACTTGTAACTGCCGTTGCATATTTCGCATTGCGCGCTTATCAATTCACTTTGACATCATACAATATTTTCTCTCTCTTTTCGCATTTTCCCTTCATTGAGAAAGCATTTGCATTATGATGGAAAAGGAGGTGGCGCGGGGACGGAACGACTACTCCTGCCCCCCCCCAGTGTGGTTGGCACTTACCTGCACAAACAAATATTTGCCCAAGACTTAAATGTTTACGTTCTGCTGTTTGCTGGTCAAGTGAACATTGAACCTAAGATACTCCCACATGCCTCCGCCCTCAATCTACTTGGGTGTATGATTGAATTTCAGCAATAAATTGTAATTACCCACTTGGACATGGGCGGCGGATGGTGCTCCGTTCTGGCCGTGTTTTGCTTGCTTACCTGCGTCTCAATGTCGGCTACATCGGACCGATACGCGAGTATCTCTTGCAGTGACACCGATGTTTGCACAATCAATGCCAATATTGGTATAAATGGTAGAATTATCATCTGGAAAATGGAAATGCATTTCAATGAACGAAACAAAAATGGTTGAACAGTGGTTTAAATTTTGGCTAAACTTTATCTAATTCAGCATCTGTACTTTAGTTTAGTTCAGGCTAGGACTATCAAAAGGAATGGCTCTGAGAGTGCTCTGGAAATGAAAACTCGACTATTGTTTATCCAATCTTTACCATTCCTTTAAAGATAAAGATAAAGAATGCTAGTAACTAAACATGTCCAGCCAAAATCTATCTAACAAATTGTTTAAGGTATGACCTTTTTTCCAAATTAAGGGAGGTGGTAGGTGGCGTGGCAGAAGTCGAACATAAGAAGCTTAAGACCCTACAATTTTCTAACCTCTGACTAACAGACAGACAGAAGTTGCTGAATAAGAATATAGGCTTCCTTCTGGATGTTCTATACCTGAGCACAAACTAAATATACTCTGTATACCCAGATGCTTGTAACGCATAGAAGAAAGCATCTCTTACCAAATAAAGTATATATATTCTTGATCAACCAGACCAGCTCAGTTGATTTAGTCATGTCCGTCTGTCTGTTTCTAAGCCATCTCCCCTGTCAGTTTCAAAGCTAGCTCACCCAAACTTTTCTCGCAGAATTCTGGTACAAATACGCTGCACATTTGTCGGAATAGGCCGTATCGGATGACCATATCATATAGCTGTCATAGGAACGATTGGTAGAAAAACTCGTTTAAGTAAGAAAAACTTTTTTGTTTTCAATGGAAACGCCACCAAACTCTATATTTCTTACTTTCCTGTGCTTTTACATGATTTAACTAAGTTTGGTCGATATCGGACATCTATATAGTATAGCTGTCATAGAAAAGTAGGTTCAGAAAAGTACTCTTAATGAGAAAAACTTTTTTGTTTTCTATGGAAATGTGCTTAAAATTAACATTTATTTATTTGATATGCTTTTACCCAATTCTACAAAGTTTTGTCAAAATCGGATGACTATAGCATATAGCTGCAGTACGAATGGTTGGTCGAAAAAGAAGTTATATTGAGAAAAACTTTTTTGTTTTAAATGGAATCGACTTCAAACTTCTTGCACTTTCGTTTCTAAGGTTTTTGCATTATTCCTCTAAGTTTGGACCAAGTCGGACATCTATATAGTGGTGCTCCCTTAGAAAAGTAAGGTCCGAAAAGTAGTCTTAGTGAGAAAAACTTTTTTGTTTTCAATGGAAGCGCCTCAAAACTTTGTATTTCTTAGTTTGCTATGCTCTTTCATAATTATACTAAGTTTGGTCAAAATCGGACAACTATATAGTATAGCTGTCATAGAAAAGATAGGCTTGAAAAATGGTCTTAGTGAGGAAAACTTTTTTGTTTTCAATATTATCGTCTACAATTTTTGCATTTATTTATTTTATGAAATTTCACACAATTGTACAAAGTTTTTTCCAAATCGGGTGACTATAGCATATAGCTGTCATAGGAAAGATCGGCTGAAATACCTGTTTTAGTGAGAAAACCTGTTTTGTTTTAACTTTTTGCTTTCTTTAACTTGCCAGCTTTTAATAATATCTGCCTCAACACAGTTTGGCCCAAGTTCATCTAAATCGGTTGAATATAATTGATGCCATACTGTCAACAGGCCAAATGATCATAGTAGAGGTGCCATCTATTGTACAGCTTGGGAAAACACTCTGCTAGAATTCTTTTAAGAGGAAATGAACTGTTTGAAGGATATTTATTAAGATTAATTATACTTTTATTACTTTTCCCCATTGTTTTCTCTTTTTGAATACAATATTTCATTATGTTCCGAAGTGAATCAATCAACACCACTGTTCCGATGCTAGGCTATCCATTTTCATTTACCATGTATGCTTAGACAAGGTGCGACTAGGGTCTCGCTACGCTCAGACATTGCTCTATAAGCGTGATTAGTGTTTATCGTGACCACTTCATTAGAGGGTCGCACTCGGATGGCACGTGACCCTGCCCAGTTGGGGCTAATTAAGATGCATACGCATTTGTTAATTTATGCTACTCCGGGCATCTTTTACTCTATCAAACGGACACACACACACACACACACACACTCACCTGCAACAGTTGAAGGCGCCGACCCGTTTTTATGGCCGGATTCCGAGCGGCGGCACTGCAACATTTTCCACTGCTCGCATTCGATATATCCTCGGAACTAATCGAGCGTATAGAAATTTTATCCAACTGCAGATTGTGATGTGTGGGCACTAAGAGTAGTCCTCCGCCTGACTCGGCGCCACCTGCTGGGCGGGATACTGGATTCGATTTGCAATTGGTAATGTCGATCTTGACGCACGTGGACTTTTTGCTGTCACTGCCACCCGCTGGGGATGGGTTCTGCATGGTGATTGTTTTTGTTGTTGTAGTTAATTTGTGAGCTTTTCCATTTAGCATATTGTTGATAGTATCTCTAGGTATGTCTCTATATGGAGAACGCCTCATAAACACAAATGGCTTTTTGGCTGCATAGAAAACACAAACAAGTGTGAAAGTTGGATCAAGCGCAACTGTGATATACCCTGTAAAGGATGAAAGTCCTTTGGTCTAAAAAGATTCGCAGGGAATTGGTTGCCAAACAATTACAAAACGGTAGCTTTGCTCTTAGAGCTTAGGTCTTGGTGCACTTCATACAGTGGCTTAAGTAGGGGGGGATTTGGGGTTTATTAAGCCCCCTCTAGAGAAGCTTAATAGAATAGTATTCTTAAGCCCCCTTGTAAAAAAGCTGCCTACTCCACTGCTTTCTAAGCAGTAGTCATGCTCAGTTTAGCTTCTATGGGCTTTGGCTTGGGAATCTTTGAGCAAACTGCACCAAAAATTGTGGGAAATATGAACTTTTTGTCAAATTAAGGTGAATACTGCCTTGATATATAGGAACAACATGACCTACTACCAAATTTGTTGCCTCCCGCGCTTAGAGATCCTGCGAGATGTGAGCCTTCAGACAGACGGAAGCAGCGAAAGCTTCTACTTGACACTACTGCATTATACCCTTTGTATTCATATTCCAGGGTATTAAAACTATACATAATTGTTGACTACCCTCCGCCCCCGCCAAAGGACACTTGTGGAGTTTCGAAAGCGGGGAACGGAAAAGGAAACGGAGGACGTTAGTGCAATAATGAGAAAAGGCGCGTAAAATAATTGCAAAAAGAATGGAGCAGATAAACACATATGGGCCAAGACACATATCAGACCCTTCACTATTCACTCCCCCCCCCTCCCTCCTCTCTCTCTCTGTCTCTCCATCTCTCTCTCTAATCGTCAAGTCAGGCCAACAAATTTGATGGATGAGCCACAATGTCCAGTTGGAGGGCAAAAGGGTGAAGGCCAAAGGCACTTTGAGTTTAATTGAAAGCACATTTAATGTTCTCCTACTCCCCGATTTCGCTTAGTGTAGCGCGCCAAAGTAAACAATTTCCGTTAGGGTCTGTGTTTGACTTTATCTATATGGACACATATCCTTTACGCCTGGCCATTGTTCCCGCTGTTGTTTGTTAGTTTACTTTTCACACTTATCCTGACCCTTTATTGATTAAAATTTTAATTGCTGCCACAAATTGTCACTGTTGGTGGGTGTCATAAATGAGCGAATCGTCTGAAATTTCCATTATAAATTCAATTTGTACACAAATTATGTTGTAACTGATTTATGCTGTTTCTCTGGGTTTCCTTCAACCGTCGCATAAACAGAAACCGACCTAATTTCCCATTAAACGCACAGCACGTACATTAAATTGTTTATTTTTATTACCCGAAATTCATCAAAAAAACTCGCACTTAATTTCCTGTGTAACAGCAAAAAATACAACAACCAACAACAACAAAAAAAGAACACAAATTCTATTTATCTATTTGGCGACAAATGTTTTTTATGTATTCAGTCGGAAACACTGTCAGATGTTGCAAAGTGTGCAAATGGACGCGAGGAGCGCTGAACAGCAACTGAGCTTAAACCTGTTGAGTTTCGCCTGTTTATAGCAAATGTCCTTTCGGACCGACCAAACCACCCAACCACCCAACCACCCAGCCAGCTAGCTAGCTACCCTCTCCACCCCCCCGCCAACTCAACCAGACCGCGCGCATAAGTGGAATTCTGTTTAGCTTACAGCGTCCCGTCTCTGCCAGGCCGGCATACTGTGCATTTGTGAGTTTTTGAATCTGTAACCTCCCCAAGGACTTATCGGCCGAGTTGACACAATGCACAAATTTTTCAAAAGCTAAGCCGCCGTTATGGGCTCTCAAATGGATTTTGACTTGTCATAATCAAATGTAAAATATATTTCTATGTAAATTGCTTGACAGAATTCAATTTAATAAGTTAAAACATAGTTACGTCCATACTTTCATATCAAAATGTCAAGTGCGAGGGCAGTTTGAACAGGCAAGCAGAGTGGTTTGAAGTTAAATATATTTGTAAACTCTGTACCAAAGGTAGACAGGGCATATGTAGATTGTGTAAAAGCCAAGTCGATCTGTCTTTCCGTCTTTATATGCGTCTAAAAGCACAGATCTCACAAATGGTAAGAGATATGTTTGTTGTACCCTTGCTAATGGTATTATCATTTTTCCCGGAAGTTTGCAACGCATAGAAATATTCATTTCCGACCCCATTAACCATATATATTCTTGATCAGGATGATGAGTTAAGTCGTTTGAGCTTTGTCCGTCCGTCTGTCTGATTTCCACGCATACTAGACTCTCAGTTTTAAAGCTAACGATCTGTAATTTTGCACAGAGTCTTCTTTTTGTTGCACACTACTAATATGTTGGAACCGACAGGATCGGATGACTATATCTTTTAGCTCTCATAGGAATAATCGATCGGAAAACTAGTTTTAGTATGAAAAACTTTTTTCTTTTCAATGGAAACGTCTTCAAACTTTGTAATCGTAGGTTTTCTTTGTTTTTTTTAAATTCTACCAAGTTGTATCAAAATCGGACTTCTATATGGTATAGCTGCCATACAAAATATAGGTCTAAAAAACAGTTTTAGTTAGAAAAACTTTTTTGTTTTTAACGGTAGCATCCTGCAATTTTGTATTTGTTTGTTTCACATGCTTTCACATAATTCTACAAATTTTTGTCCAAATCGGATGACTACATCTTATAGCTCCCATAGGAATAATAGGTAGGGAAACTAGTTTTAATGAGAAAAACTTCTTTCTTTTCAAAGGAAACGTCTCCAAACTTTGTTTACATATGTTTTCTATGCCTTTTAATAATTCTGCCAAAATTTATGAAAATCGGACTTCTATATGGTATAGCTGCCATACAAAATATAGTTCTGAAAAACAGTCTTAGTTTGAAAAACTTTTTGTTTTTTATGGTAGCATTCTGCAATTTTGTATTTGTTTGTTTCACATGCTTTCACCTAATTCTTCAAATTTTTGTCCAAATCGGATGACTATATCATATGAGAAGCCCAGGCTTCTCAGCTTGAACAATTCTCTGAGTTTCTTTCAATCCTCATATATTGTAGGCAATATCAAGCTTCCCAGAGACAGAATTGACTGGAGATATACTGTACTACTGTTCGTTAGCGATTTCGTTAGCTATTTGGTTAGCGACAAAGGAATATTTTCTGTTTTTAGCAGTATTTCTAGTTAAATTAAGCAGATCTTCAGTTGTTGTAAGGAACGGAATTCTACGGAATTTTTGGTAACCCTACTTGAAACTTCTAGCATTTTTTTATGGAAAGTTTCACCTGGAAATGGCGACTTACTAGTGACTCAAGCTTTCTAAGTTTTATACTTCTCACAAAGGTCACCATTTTCTTTTCCAATTTTCCAGAGAATTTCTCAAACCACCCAAAAATATGTAATATCATGCACAACGGAGAAAATCCTCTGTTTCTGCAGCTTTAAGCTACAAAAGCTCTCAATCGAAAGCTTCCACAAAGCCTGGTCATTAGCTCTGTGTCACTAGCTGGCTGTTATGGCAGCAAACACTGCTTGCTTTCAATTTGTATCATATCTTTGAGTTTTTGTCAGTTATCTCCTTTCACCACATGTCGTATGATTAATATTAATGGGTGGGGGGGGGGATTGGCTAACTCAATCATTTCTCACTGAATTATGCATCTCTCAAAATTATAACTCCATCAGTTTCAATATTGTCTCCGCCTCTTGGTTTCTCTTAGTTTAGACATGAGATCATCCCCAGCCTCCACAGACTTTCCAAAAACCAAAACTAATTTGCATAACTAGCTGTAAAAGTGTTCAAATTGAGCAGCCACAAACTTGAAGAGCAGGTAAACGGCAAGCGATTGGCTGAATTCGATTCTGCCAAAATACGAATGATATTCGGAAACAATAATCAGAATGAAAACAAAAACAAACCCAGGGAATAAAACCTGTTCTAGCGAGACAACGCTGCTGCTGCTGGGCGCACAGCCAATGGACCACCTTGGCGCTCGCCTCGTGTGAGCCTCCTCTCAGGGAACACAATTGGATCAGGTAACTTTTGAACTGGTCGGTGTCGGTGCCGGGTGTCTTCCACTATGGTGTCCAAATTGATGTTTCAATAAAGACTATAAATTTATGACTAAACGTACCAAGTAAACATACTCCCATGCCGATTCCCATTCCCATTCCGGTTGCTACAGTCGGGAGATGGCGAGGTGTAACGGTGACAACGAGTAGGTGTCGCCATTGGTGCCACTATGAATTAATTTGGACAATTTATGAGCCAATCTCACAGGCCGACAACTGCCTAGGAATGTGTTTGTCTCTTCTTCGTTTTGTTGCTGTTGTTGCTGTTGTTGCTGGCCCACTCCGGTGGTCGAAAATTGAATTATAATTTGATACTCGACTCTGGGCGGGGGATGCGGCATCTGCATATATTACCGATTGATCGGGCCACATAAATCTGACAATAGCGACACAATTAGCAAGGCCTGTGACTTGTGCGTGTGGCTTGTGTGTGCGTGTGTGTGTGTGTGTGAGTGGAGGGCAGCCCCCCAAAAGTGACAGCCGCGACAGTAAAATGTACATAAATAGTATGCACTGCTCTCTGGTGTCCAGCTGGAACTAGCCACAGGCTGCAGAGGGCAGATTATGGGTATTTGCCGCTGCATAAATACCCTGTAACTGGAATAATGTTGATTTGGTTTCGATTTTTCGTTTATATTATATAATTTTACACAAAATTAAAGCCTTTCGACCATAACCTATTGAAAGATGTCAAAAATTATACCAATTTTTTCAAAAGGGTGACGAAATATGGCTAAACACTCAAAACAATATAGAAATTCATACCTGGAACACTCAAGAATGTTTAATGTCAGATGTTCGATAAGAATGCAAATTCTTGATCCAAGTATACTCTTTTGATCCCTTTTTTCTGGATCCAGGAGCTTCAATACTTGTATTAAGTACAAAACATTCTGAAATGAATAAGAAAAGATATTCAATCAAGTGAAAAACTTACTAAAATCCTAGATTGGTCATTTTTAAATCAAAAGCATAGAGCATTGTCAAAATTCATGGATGTTCGTTCTTGTATCAAGAGCTCATCAGGTGCAAGAGTAAGAAAGTTCACTCTTCAAAGCAGCTTAAGTCTTTGCCTGACAACTGTCATTTTAGAAGACGTCTTCCCAAGCCAGCAATGCCATAACCGCTTGGGAATTTCAAAGCAACACAAGTACAAAAAATTATAGTTTCCACAGAGAAGTGTTACCATGAAACCGAAAATGTAGCAGCGGGTTCGACGCTTTTCTCTCAGTTTCTTCTAAGAACGATTTTAGCTTTCTTTAAGAGCAAAGATTTGTTTTAAGAGCGTTCGTACTTAGTTTATTCTTTCTAAGCAGTCTCTGGGTGTAGGGTCAATTCCAAAGGCCAATTGTACCAATGAAAATGGCAACAAGATGTTGTTGCTGATAAAGAATATATATACTTGTTAGGGTCGAAAATGTTGTATTTTCCCTGTGACATACATTTGAACAAATTGAGGTACCCTTTCTACCCATTTTATAATGAGTACAGGGTATAAAAAGTGTGCTATCATCAGGACCAGTGGCAACTGTTTCTTGTAGAGTAATAAGGGTATACTAAAGTTGTGCGAATGTGTGTAACAGAAAGAAGCATCCCCGATTTCATTAAGTATATACAATTTGTTAAGCATTTACAGCCGAGTCTATATAGCCATGTCCGTCAGTCAGTCTGTATGATCACCTCAGAATAACTGCTATCAATTTTAAGATATCGTTCTCAGTTCTAAAACTCATATAGCCAAATTCTATATTCTCTCAAATCATACAGATTTGATAATGAATATCGAAGAATATTACCTTTAGGGCAGAATTCACATCTTCTACATAGAGCAATCTGTTACATAAACTAACAAAAAACAGGGTAAATTTTTAGTTTATCTAACTCATAGCAGCTATCTAGAAAATGAGAAAACGTCCCTTTGCGAACATTATGTTAATATGTTCATGTTAATGTTAATGCTATGTTAGTTAACATTAGTAACGGCTATTAACCATTTCTAGCCTTGAGTAACAGGTTTATCGCAGTCGGACAGGGCCGACTTTGGGGGACGCTTTTGTTTCTAAACTTTCATAGTTAAATCTAATAGAAAAATTAGGGTTTCTTGCACAAATCTTCACATACCAAAAGATCTAAACTAAGAAGACTAATGTCCCATTTCCCTGAATTTCTAAGGTGGTTGTTGGAAAGAAAGAATAAATAGTGATCGATTTTGTATAGGTCGTAGTGTTCGACCACATTTGATCACTTTCCTAGAACTTCTTATCCTTATCGGCTGGAAACTAGACCAAGTGCTTTATCCTGCAGGTAGGGTGTGTGCCTGTTGTGAGAAAGGTCATGGGTTCTAGGTCGCCATCTGACAAAGTTTTTTCTTTAGAAACTTACACACCTGGTCACCTTCGCCAACTATTGGCGCCAGCTTTAAAGTAAGTTTTGCGCTGTAAAGCGTTAGCTAGCTTAAACTTTAAGTTTGGAAAACGATAACAAGATATAAAACTCTAGGGCACCATCTTCCCATATGTTGAAGGCTTCTTCTATATGTCGAAGGCCTCCAGGTGATATCTTTGTAGTCTGTTGAAAATTGCTTGTAGGATTTATTAAATGCTGAGGAATCGGTTAAGAATTGATCAATTTTCCAACTTAGAAGCCATCATTCACCAGTATTTTATAAATTTGGAAACTAGCCTATGCCCTAGGGGCACAATTGCTTATATAAACCACCTGGCCATAGCCACACACCGGCAATAGCTGTTCTTTAACTCTTTCTTGAGGTTGTGGTTGTTTGAAGAATCTTTGGGGAAGAATCTTACCAAGAATAAGTGTTAATACATTGGATGACTTGTACGATCCACTAGGCCTCAGACCATGGAACTTTCTTCTCCGCTTTCTGTTTGTCTTTTTTCACATCGTTTAACTCTCTTATCAAGTTTTTTGCCCACTCTCACTCTCATTCCTTGGCTCACCATTATAAAATTGCATACAAACCACTTCAACAGATCCACCCAGATCAAGAGCTGTCCACATGCTGCAACAGCCTGGCCATGGACTCCGTGAAGAACTTGGCAAATGTCTCATTTAAATAACTTGCATGCATTTAGTCATACTTTTTTGTCGCAGTTGCAGTCGAAGTCGAAGTCGCCGGTGCCGGGCATCCGCCCTCTAGGCAAGCGTCCACCGAAGAGCGCGCATCGGGATGCCGTCAACTTAAGTGGCCAGCCGTGGACAACAGTGTTCTGCGAGTCTGAGTGTCGAAGTCGAGTATGTAAATCTTGTGCTTCGTTGGCAATCGTTGGCCATTCCTGCCGGCCGGCCCGCCCGCCCGCCTGCCTGCCAGCCTGCCGGTGATCGATTTTGTCCACGTCAGTTGGTTAGGGTTGGCTGCTTTGTGCGAGCTTTCAATTGTTTGCCTCTCTACAAAAGGATACATGTGTAGGGCATAAAGATTTCCATCTTGAGTGTTTGTTTGCGTGTGCTCCGACATAATGGAGACATTGGTTGGGCATTTTTATTGTCGTCGTCGTCGGAGACGTCGGAGACGTCCAAGTCGTCGATTGTTGTGTAAATGTTTGCGGCATTTATTTGACAAATTTTGCAGAATTCGTGATGGTGATGGCGTTGGCTCGCTCTATGCGCCCGGCCGGAGAGCAGTTGGAGTAGCAGCGGGAGCATTTTAATTAATTCAAATGCAATTCAGCTGCATGTCAGGGCCGAGTGAGGCTCGGCTGATTGAAGCTGAAAGCCAACACGTGAGTGGAGGAGCAGCAGCAACCACTGTCACTTTTTTTTGTTGTTTTTTTCCAACTCCTCACCTTGGCGACAAGACAGTCGAAGCTGTAGTGGAAGAAGAAGATGCTGCTGGCACGACGGACCTACGCACAGTGGTTGGAAAGGCAAAGAAGCTTGGTTTAGTAGATAACAATTTGATGTTCCATAGAGTAGAGAGAGCTCAGTTCTAGAATCATAGAATGTTTGCTTGGAAAACTCTATGCTTAGTTCCCAGTTCAAACTTTAAGTTCCCAACTTTTCATTGACATCCCCACCACTGTGCAACAGTCGAGGGGGGGGGGGGGAGGGAGAGTGGGGCGACGGGACGTTCATTCAGTAAACGTTTGTGATTTGTAACGATTGTGCAGTACATAAATCAGTCATGGATTTATTGCGAGAAATGAAATTTGCTGCCTGGTGAAGGTGAAGTCGGAGAGTCTGCCTGGGTCGTGGTCGTGTGAGTGGCGCTGCGTGTGGGTCGCATAAATTTCACGCTTTGCGCAGGCGCTGCCACAAATCGATGTTCTGTTTTTCTTCGTTTTTATTTATATATATTTTTTTTCTTCTTCTTCTTGTTTTCTTCGATCTTTACGAATTTTGTGTTTTTATTTTATGAGTCACGCAGCAACCAACGGTCTATGCGATAGTTTTCTATTCGCTTTTTGTGTATCCCACAACCAGGAAATTGTATACCCTTAGAATGTGAGCTCATAAAAATGAAGATGCTTACCCTAAAGGCTCACGACGAATCTTGCAAGAAGCAAAAAAAAAAAAAGAAGAAGCTATTTACTTTTACCAGAGATGGACACGCAATGTCCCAGCTAATTGTCCACAAAATGCCAGGCCAAACGACGACAAATGCCAAATCGAAAAGCATTCCAAAAACAAATTTATGTACACTTTTGCCTTTGCCGCTCTCATATCAGATTGCATGACAGTTCTCAATTACTATACTTTGGCGAAAATTACTCGGGGAAAACATTTTTGTATTACTAATATTCATGGAAATGTGATAAAAAAAAAGAGTTACCCTTATGACATGGCTGTTTAAAGATATGCAAATCAGTCACAGGTGCATGGGACACCCAAATATAGAACATTTGTAAACGATAACCCAATCAACTCACAAGTATGTTAGGTATTAAGGGGGTTATCTAAAATATACGTATTTAAAGAGGTCATAATCTCTTTATCTCATTAGTCTTGTGTTTTATGGAACATTTTTGAAGCGTTTTGCTTCCATCATGAATCAGGCAAGATGTAGGGTTGCGTCACGCTTGCTTGCGGGGGGCGTTTTGAATGCACCGGTGTCACTCCAAACCTGTGCCACGCTGAGTGAAACATGACAACTCTTCTTTGCTTGGGTTTTGTCATAAATTTCTGAATCTTTCATTATTCGTCATTTCTTTATTAGTTAATTTCTTCATTATTTTTACTTATATTCACGATTTTTGACCCTTATTCACTTACGAGACACGCACGGATCACAGCTGTTCAAGCACAAAACCTTGTGCTGATCCCGTTTCGTTCTAGAATTTTATCAAATTATTTACGCTTGTATTGGTTCTTAAATTTGAAGAATAGATACAATTCTGGAATCAGAATTTCATTTCGTTTTTAAAGTAAAAACATGTAAGAAAGTCGGTAAAGTCCTACCATAACATACTCTATTCCAACGAAAGTGTATGCTCTGTATGAAAAGTGATGCCGCTGAAAGTAGCGAACATTCTTTGGTTTATAACGCTCATCTGATCTTTACAAATCCTTTGAAGAATCCATTCAAAAGGCTTATATCTAAATATGTCCAGAAGGAACGTACCTTTTATCTAAAAAACTGTGGAAGATGTGAGGGTTTTTCTTAAATGCAGGGGCGGTATTGGGCGTGGCAAAAATTGATAGCTGCCTGCAAATACAGGAAGCTTATGTTCCATACATGTCTAACCATCTTAGAGATCTGTGTGTTTTTATGGACTCGGCTATAGATAGATTAAAAATTAAATATTTAGCAAAAGATACTTTGAGGAGAAGATTATTGGTGTGAGTTGAGGGACTGGGGGACACTCACTGGTTATAAACAAAGGTAGTCAGACCTCTTCTTTCCTATGGACTAGTCTGGTGGAAGACGTCCAACACTGAATATCTTCTAAATAACCTGCATGAAATGTAAAGAGAAGTTATCTAGGCAAGCTAGGTATAATAGGATCTACTTAGGCTACCCCATAGACGGCTATAAACGTAGTTGTGAACTTGAAATCTGTAGATACTAACCTAAAGTATGCAGAGTCCGGGAATTAAAACCAGTCTACAGAGAAAGAAGAATATTGAAATATATTCCCCTTATCCGTTTGGTCTTGAAATGTCTTAAATATACTTTCAATCATCCAACGGAGCTGAAACTCATACAAAGGATATGACCAAATGACCATCCTTTGAATGATTTTCCACTCCTTGGGATGATTAAAAGGATATTTAAGACATATCTAGTCCAAATAGATCTGTTTTGTATCTTTTTTTTCTGTGTAGGATTAAATGTTGAAGCAAAGGGAAGCGACTATTTTGAACCAGTTCAGAAATATAATGATAAGTTAGTAACTCTCATCCGGGTTAATTAGCTTACCATCTAAGAAAGAGTTATCTAATTATATCTGGAATATACTTCCAAATAGAAGAGGTCGGGTTTGGATTCAGGTTTAGGGAAATATATTATTTTTAAAGCCAAAGACTTACTTTCTAGTTCGAGAGAGTTTGGTGCATGTTGTACTCGCTCAGAGAATACTAAGCTAAATATACGTGATATAATAATATATAAGTGATATGGCCATCCCAGCTGACCAACACAATTCCGCCACTTAAGGGCAAATGAGACAAACCAATTCCTAAGCACATCCTCTGCCTAAGTGCCTTACAAAAACAATTGTGCGTGCAGCATTAAGAGCTGATCTACCTCTGCTCTAAATCCGGCAACCTGTTGACCCCAACACACACATTCCATCAACATATTGATACCTAAATCCCTAATCCTTTGCCAGCAAGTTCACTGCACTTATCCCAAAATGTTATACAAATTTCGATTTCCCTTTTCAGTGTGCCTTTTTTGTTGTTGTTGTTGATGTTGTTGTTGTTGGTGAGCTCTCTTGTCTAACCGTTTTTGTTTCCCGTTAGCCGTATAATTTATGGCTTGCAGACTTTTGCCTAATCCCTGGCCTAATCGTCTCTGCCCTGACTTGGGCCTCTCATACCAACACGAGAAAAAAGTCAGTCACCTCGCCATCGCCACGTTTCTCCGGCATTTTACTTTCTTGCAAGCGAACCCAACCATTTATTTCGTTTTCGTTTCATTTTTGGTTTTGCCTTCATAATTTATTATCGCCAAGCATCTCAATTATGGCTCCTGGCAGACATGAAACCAAACCAAATACACCGACGCCTATCGCCGATATCTCGGTGCATATTTGCCGTTCATTTCGATTTGTGAATCTGCGAAAAGACAATTACAAAACACAAAACGCAAAACTACAAAACGCAAGCTCAAAGTTTATTCAATTAAAGCCCGAGTTAGGCAATAGCTTAAAGATCTGTGTACAAATCTGAAGCTGTAGCTGCTTTCATTATGATTATGAACAGTTTATTGGTGTGAAGCGGTTGCGAATGCGGACGCGGCTTCAATTTCATCCTCGTCGTGACGCGGTTTTTGATTGCCGCCAGCATTTGTGTCCGTGCCCGCCTTCCCATGGTTTGGGTCTGCCATTGTTGGTCGTTGGTTTTTGTTTTTTTTTTTTTGGTATATTTTCGGCGGTGTTCTCGCCGTTGAAAGATCAGAGAGTCCCAAATAGAGAGAGAGAGAGAGAGAGAGAGAAAGAGACACGATTTGCACACTTTTACTTTCCAGATCTTTTGGGCATTGTTTTCGGCCCCGGAAAGGAACGGAACTATAAATTCAAGTGCTGTATCATTACTGTCGCACTGTGCCGGCCCATAGATTATAGCAGACAAATTGTCGTCATGTCTGTGTGGAGAGTGTGGTGTGGTGGTGCAGCATTTCAATTTTGTTTTTGGGGTGCAGGTGGCATATTTTTTGAATAGTTTTGTTATTTACTAGCTGATTTATGCTTGTTTGTGATTGTTATTCAAAATTCAACACTTCATTTGGTGGGTTTAGATGGGTAAACCATTGTTAGATGGGTGGGCTGGAGATGTTGAGTCGACTCAATTCATATCCTAGGTAGTGCTCTCTTCTACTACTAGAAATTTTGTCCAAAAATGCTACACTCAGAAAAAAAAACCAAGAACTTTGTACTTGAATTAGGTACAATAGTACGGTAAGTACGAAAATACCTGATTTAAGTACTAAATTCTTATATCAAGTACGATTTTTTCTATCCCGAAATACTTGATTTTAAACTGTTTTGGGATATATTAAGTATGTTTTGAATTATTAAAATATTTTTAATCATACTTTTTTTTTAAACGGTGACAATTGTACGATAAGTACGAAAATACTTGATTTAAGTACAAAATTCTTATGTCAAGTACGATTTTTTCAATCCCGAAATACTTGATTTTAGACTATTTTGGGATATATTAAGTATGTTTTGAATTATTTAAATTTTTCTAATCATACTTTTTTTTAAACGGTGACAATTGTACGATAAGTACGAAAATACTTCATTTAAGTATAAACTTCTTATATCAAGTACGATTTTTTAATCCCGAAATACTTGATTTTACACTATTTTGGGATATATTAAGTATGTTTTGAATTATTGAAATATTTTTAATCATACTTTTAGCTTATAATGGTCTTAAGTCAAGCCCGATTATGTCTCAAAATAAGTACAAAACATTCGTTCTTAAAGTGAGTAATTTCTATTGCCAGTCCAGAAACATTCTAGGAAAAATATGCTATTCCCACTTTGTTCTTGAACGAGTTCTCTGTATTAAACCAAAGAAATAACGAAGATCTATAACCAAAAAGCCAGTTAGAGCTACTGTAGCTTAGAAATTTACCATCATTCCTTTACAAAAGTGCTAAAGCCAGTTGGGAATTTTAAGAACAGACGACTCGCTTTAAAATATATTATATTTTCTGTTGCTCACTTTGTGGAGCTAGCATAATGAGTGCACTTTGTACTCAATCTAACATATATTGTACTTGAACTAAGAACTCGCGCTTTTCTAGAATCTTTCATCTTACTGAGAGTACAAAATGTTCTTGTGTCAAGAAGGTTTGTTCTCATTTCAATAATATTACCAGTCATATTTTCGAGTTTAGAATGTTTCGTACTTAATTTAAGTATACCCAAGAACGAATCATACTTTTAATTTCAAGTACAAAACGGCTTAAATTCTATGCCGTTTGGTCTAATCTTAGTTTCGTATCAATGACTGTTACCTACCATCTCCACTGCCTAATATGCTCCCAACTCTGTCCAATTGTAATATTCAAAAATATACTGAAAAACTGTGGCCCCACCCTTAGTTGAAATTACAAATTCAAGACACTGACCCATGGGCATTTGACATTTATTGTTGTCTTCCTGTCATAGGAAGTGCCTCGTACCTCGTACCTCATCGCAAACACGTGTAAGCGGAAAGTTGTTGATGACAAACGGCTTCCATTTCCTTTTATCGATCGATATCTGCCCAAAAAGGGTCTCCTGCTGCCGCCGGGGTATGCGAAAATTGCAATCTTCATGTATTTCGTTTCATTTTCGGTAAAGGGTTTCAACCAAAAACAAAAAGAAGAAGGGGAACAAAAATCGAGCTGAACAGAAATGCGCTAATTACACGCACTCGGCACTCGTTAATTGAAGTTGTCAACACGGGCATGTTAAAAGTTATGCGAAGCGATCGGGTTGTGATCGGCAGATTCGCGGAAAATCACAAAGCATCTCCAAGACTGATGTTGGCCGCCGCCCCAATTATCTGTGAATTGAGCTAAAGCCGCACCGCAAAATGTTTCTGTTTTTAGGCAATGGCGCCATTAATTATCGCAAAAAGGGATACATTTCTTAATAATTAAACGGGTGAATGACACATTGAAGGCAGCTGGCTTCTGCTGACCCCCATCTCCCTACCCACCCAGTGGTTGGCTGGCCTAATGACAACATTGCTTCCGTCTGCACTGCAGCTGCAGCAGCAGCAGCAGCAGCAACATGAAGAAGAAAATCGTAGAGAGGAAAGCAATTGTTGGTCTATCGAAGTTTTAATACCCTCGTAAACGAATTTAGAGAGCTTCAATCCCAATCCAATCCACAATTCCCACAAATTCTAAGAACAGAAATTTGCATACTTATAATAAGTTCAGAAGGTTCTTAAGAAACCATTCCACTAAATTCTTAACACAAAAATTGAATACATTATCATAGCATGATATACCCTTGGCTTAAACTAACCTTCAAAGCTTCTTGAAAGAAAAACACTCCGAAAATGGTAGGAAAAGTATAAAGAACTCTCTTGTAAAAACTTTATTAGTTGGGTTATAAGCTTTAAACGGTTTCAATTAAGCTCGAAATAGGAGAAAGCAAGGCAATTTAGAGAGCCTGGCATTCAAAACTCTTGGATCCAGAAATTAAACCAAGTATTGTTTAACTATTTATACTATTTACATGAAAAATGCAGTTTTAAATCATAAAATTTAGCAGAACTATATCAAAGATCTATTATAAGCAATATGCTTAAACCAGTTGGGAATTTGAAGAGCAGATTTGTGTGGCAACTCTCCCAATTTCCACTGACTTGACACGGCATACCTAATCTCTACACTTTACACTTTGGTTAAGAACGCTTCTTTTGATTTCTTTGACATACCATCAACACGAAAAAAAGTTAGTTCCAGTTAGCCCAACTAACATTAAGGTTCGATTTTGGTTTTAAGAATGAAAAATGCATTGATACCATTTGGTATAGACCCCATCTCATTTATACCACAAAACCATGATAAATTATTTTTCTGAGTGAAATTTTATTAGAGAACAAATAGTATTATACTTGGATCTAGAATGTTTTTGGTTATAAGTAGGTTTTAGAATAAGAATTCATGATCCACGCTTGCAATTGTTGATCCAAGAAAGAGATATTAATAGCGAAATAATGATAAAGAATATTTGAGGTCATAAGTAGGTACGAAATTGTTGTCCAAATCAGAGTACATCTAGATTCCTACTTGGATCTAGAACGTTTGATATCATAGGTAAGTTTAAGAATGAGAATGCCTGATCCACACTCCAAATTCTTGATCCAAAATTTATTTATCACGAAATTCTTCATTCAATATGACAGAGCGAATAGTTTTATACTTACAAGGTCTTGAAGTAAGTTTAAGAATGCAAATTCTTGATCCAAGCACAAATTTGCTAATCCAGGTATTAATTTCTTAATCCAAATCAGAGAACAAATTGATTCATACTTGGATCAAGAACATACGACGTCATAAGTAAGTTTAAGAATAGGAATTCTTGCTCCAAGCACGAATTCTTGATCCAAAAGTTATTTATTACGAAATTCTTCATTCAAAAAGAGAGAGCGAATAGTTTTATACTTAAAACAAGAATGTTTGAGGTCATAAGTAAGTTTAAGAATGCATATTCTTGATCCTAGCACGAGTTTTCTTTATCCAAGTAAGAATTTCTTAATCTAAATCAGAACAAATTGATTCATACATGGATTAAGAATGTTATAAGTAATTTTATGAATGAGAAAAATGAGAAGTTAGAGTTTTTGATCACAAATTTCTTCATCCAAAAGCAGAGAGCACAAAGTTTGATAAGTTTAAGTAAGTTTAAGACCAAAAAGTCTTGATTCTAGTACTAAATTCTTAATCCAATTAAAAATGTTCCAAGTAATAATATTTTTTAATTAGAGAACAAATGGTTTCATACTTGAATCTAGAATGTTTGGGTTTATAAGTAAGTTTAGTAATACCAATTCTTGATCCAAGCCCGAAATTGTTAGAATTTTCTCATCCGAAAGCTACATTCTCCAAATTTGTTTGCTTTCGCCGCTGCTTTCCAGTTCTAAAAGATTTATTTGAGAAACGTTCGTTCTTAAATTATTCTTTTTTTAACTTCTTATTTACGGATATTCCTAGTCTATAGTAAAAATTTAAGTTCGATAGGTCGATAAATAGTTTAGGAGTCATCTTATCTAGGTCATCTTATTCATCATCAGCCTACTTTTCATGCCTTACCAAGCATCACACCAATTTCATAATACCCTTTTGCAAGGGTATTTAACAGTAGAGACTCCATTGGCTCCATTAGCAGGATGGATGCAGCGCCTAATAGAGAAACATTACTCATGCCCAGCAGGACATCGTTATGGTCGGCGTGTCTAGCCGGGATTTGCTTGTGCACTTGTGGCATTCGCGCAGTGTGCGTTCCCTGGTAAACATGCAATTGAGAAATTTATTAAAAATCATTTCCATTAATTTGATTATTTATGCGCAGGATCAAACATTCAATTAGGCTGATGTTATAAATCTCGCATTCATTTCTCACATGCTATAACCACGCACTGCAACTATAAATCACACCCTGACTCTCCTAGGAGGAAAGAACAGAGGAAAGGGAGGCGGCCGGCTGCTGGCCAATGGCACAAATGACAATTGCAGGTCGTTTAATTGGAAAAACAAATGTAATGGAAAGGCTTTTCGTTTATTTTTGCTTATATTTATATATATATATATATATTTTTCTTAGCCCAAAAGTCAAGCAAAAGGTTAAAAGTGAAAAATCTCCTGCTGACTTGCAACAATATCCGAATGCTTTATGAGTTTTTGTTATTATTGTTTTACTGTCATGTTGCGGCACGAAAAACGAGAGTAGCAAGATGCACAACAAACGATAAAGTAAGCCAAAAATGTACAGATTTTGAGCGGCCATATCGAATGTTGAGTGCTCTAGAGGTTTCATAAAATGTTTATAGTTGTATATCTGGAAAAAGACAGAATCAAGTAGACGGAACAACTCTTAATGTATAAAACTATCTAATTCTCTGAAATCGATAGTAAAAAAGCTTTGCACTGCCACATTTTGGTTCCTTTGCACAGGATCCAAGCCAGTGACCGTTATCCGGCTCGAGGGACCAAGCTGTTGGAAGAAAAGAAAGAGCTTTGCAGTCACAGAAAATCACAGACGTTTTTTATAACATTTCTGAGACTGCAAAGCCAACCCATGAGAACATTTGGTCCTTCGAGCCGATTTTGAACCAGAGAACAGGGCTTGGCGCCTTTGCTTAAATTAGAATCCGACTCGAAGGACCAAACCGTAGTCGCTGAAAATCTCACGCCCATTAAAGAGAGGTTTCTTTGATTAGAGAGCAGCTCCATTACAATATTTAAGTATTTATCATCCAGCTCGAAGTACAGAAATCTACTGACTTGGACGTATTCAAAGTGTGGTGTGGCTTTCTAGTCACAGAAAATCGGAGGTATGATTCGGAAAGGTGACTAAAAAGTCACACAAAGTTGAACATGTTGGCCCCTCGAGCCGGTTTTGAACTAGAAGATGTCCACAAAATGTTGTAGCGGGGTTCATTCAGTAAGTTCTCTGGAGACCAACAGTTTGGTCATTCGAGCCGGATCTGAACTTTAAGACTTGCGGGTATTCTATTTCTGCTGCATTTTGCATTAGGAAGAAGGGACAAAATGTTGATTTGGGGTGCCTTTTCTGTCACTGTTACGGTATACAGAGGTTTCTTTGTCTGTTGGTCCTTCAGTCACTGACACGGTATAAGGAAGAATTTTGGTCCTTGGAGCCGGATCTGAACCCTAAGAGCTCTGGACATTCTATTTTTGCTGCATATTGCATTAGGCAGCAGGGCCCAAAATCAGTCAAAGATAGGGTATAAAGAGGTTTCTTTGACTGGAGAGCAATATTTTGGTCCTTCGAGCCGGATCCGAACTTTAAGATTCTTAGGCATTCTGTATCTGCTGCATTTTGCATAATGCTGAAGACACCAAAATGCTAAATTGGGATGTCTTTTCAGTCCTGGTGGTCCTTCCAGCCGAATCTGAACCACCAACCAGAGCTTTCCCTCTCTGCTGCATTTATCATCCGGCTCGAAGGACCACCAAGAAAACAGATATCAACTTCTTTAGCCCATTTAGACGATTATGTAGAGTCATTGAACATTAAACGGAAACTTCCAACACGTGTTGCTTGTTACTCAGGCCTTATACCAGCCCACCTCCCGCCCATTGCATGTTGGCCAACCAGTAAGCATTTTACTGCTGCTCAATTTTGAAGTAGTTTTCCGCCAACCCACGCGCATTCTTGCCTTTGATTACAAAAAGCTCCCCAAAAATCGAAGGCTAAAACATAAAATAAATTGACAACGGCAAATCAGTTAACGAATTGCCAACAACAATAACAAGCAAACAAATTTGGGACATTTGTTGAACTGGCGTTGACCTGCAAATAAAAGCAAACGTAAATCTCGGTTGCTCAGCTGCAGACTCTTATTTTTTGGTGTACAAATAAACTCAGCATCAGCTGGAGCAGGAAGCCAGACGCCCGCCACGCTTATCGGCGGCATCATCGAACTTGGGTGGGTAGACAAGACCGGGGCAGGCTAGATCATAAAATAAAACTTAATAAATGTAAAAACCAAGTCGATATGTGTGCGAGTGTTGGTGTTGCTTGGCATCATCAAAAAGCCGACAATGTGGGCGTGGCCCAACCTATCAGCACGGCCAGGCCTCCAATTGGCCTGAGAGCGCTAAGCAACAATTTTTTTTTGATATAATAAATTGCATAGAAACATAAATTTAATTTTTAACGCCCCAAGAACGACACAACACGGCTTCCTTTTGCATAACAATTAAGACATCAGACAGAGAGAGAGACAGAGAGAGAGAGATGCAGAGAAGGTTGACAAAATGGCGTTCCCATCCCCCTCCCTCCCCTCTCTCTTAACAATTAATGGCGCCCGTGTCTGCGCTTTTCGCACTCTCACATTTTTCAAGTGGCACCCTTGGCTCCTCGAGTGGCCCTTCATAACAACCATAACGTTCCGCGCATGCGCACTGTGCTCATATTTGTATTTGTCCACCAGTTGTGGCTCTTGGCTGCCCCTCCCCTCCCCCTCACTAAGCGCGCGCGCGCGCGCTCTTTGATTGATGACTTTCATTTGCCATTCGGACAGGACTACATTAATATCAACAACGTCGCCGTCGCCCGTTGTTGTCGTCATCAGCATCCACATACCCCGGGAACATCATCAGCCGCAATGCGGCCTCAACAACCTCCTTCTGGTTCTCGGGGCGTTACAATTGCACACAGAAAAGGGAACACCCAGGAATTCTCTGCTGTTTTTTTTTTTGTTGTTCTCTGTTTCTTTCGTTTAAAAAGCGAGTGTGTTTGCTTAGTTGTTGAACAGATCCAACAGATCCACTTCACATTTGGATAAACCACAAATGCCGCTTAGAGTTGGCAATTTTCCAGTAATTCTAGGTTAAAATTCTGACAAAGAGATTTGGGATATTATTGGATAAATGGATATAGGCTAGTTTACTTTGTCGTTTTGACCTAGTTCTGCTGCTAGTTTTAGTTACGCTGCCTGATTCCTGGTAAGCTTTGGGCGTGAGATCACCTTGAGATCTTGCCACAGGGTAAAGCTAGCTTCTGTCAGTGAAAATGGTTACCTTTCTCTTCCTAGAGGGAGTTTCTAGATTCTCGTTTCAGTTCAAGGAGTCTTAATGCGTTCACTAGTTGCTGCATAAATCAGGAGAGGATAGTCTGCTGACTCCTACTGCTGACTCAGAGTTTCGTCCACTATTTATAGCCAAGCCGCTCTTTGCTGTTTGCACCGGCTTTAACCAGAACAGTGCTCCCTGTATAGGTATGAATAGGTAGGACGATCGCAAGGTATTACCATTTAGTTGCTCCTTTATCTTTCTTTGCTAAGTCTGGTAGATTTTCTAGATTTTCTCAAAAATCCTTGGTAAATAAAGTCGTTTTTAACAGTTTCTCAAATAAGATGACCAATAGGCATCCCCACACCCAGTTTCTGGCAACGAGAAACGTTCCTTAAACGGTAGATTCTTAGCTCCTAAAGTCCTTTTCCTGTACTGTTTTTCCCTATTGAGCGAATGTTTGAAGCACTTTTTAATTTACAGCGAAATCTCAAAATTCTTAAAGTTTTGATACTTATTTCATCTAAAATTACCAACTTTGTGTAGAGGATATTCACTAGTCCTTGCAACACTAGATATCTGGACTAAAATCAATTCCAAAACATGTCTTAAGTTGAAGAATCCCGGAAATCTTGCTTTGATCCCAACTTAAGCTCGAAAGGTCTTAATTTTAGCTGGACGTAGGCTTATTTTAACAACACGCGGGATTGATTTTAGTAGGATCAAATGAAGAAGCCCTGATTTTGACTACACAAAGAAAAAAATGGATATTAAAAAATATATATTTGATGATTTCCGGTATCCATTTGGAAAGGATATGTCTTATATATCGTTTTAGTCATCCAAAGGAGCTTAAAGTCATCCCAAGTCTTCAAAATGTTGATCTTTTGAATGATTTTACATCTCCACTGGATGATTAAGAATATATTTAACATATATCCTTTCCAAATGGATACTTTTTGAATTTTTTTTTTTGTCTTGGTGCTAGTTTGCCCGAGATTTATTTGAGCTCGATATTCTAACCTGATGTAGATTCAATAAACACTCCTTTAAGAGCCTCCAAGTGACTCATTTGACGATCTTTTTAAACCATTGCAAAGGGGACGCATAGAAGGAAGCATCTCAAAATAAATATAGTAATATATAATGTAAATATACAGTATGACGAGTTGAGCTGATACAGCCATGTCCGTCTGTCCATCCGTCCGTCCACCCGTCTGTTTCTATGCCATCTCCTCCGTCAGTTTGAAAGCTATCTTCACTAAACTTTTCACCAAGTCTTTTAGTATAAGTACACTGCACATTTGAGCTAACCGGCCCGATCGGATGAATATTGTATATAGCTGTCATAGGAATGATCGTTGGGAAAACTAGTTCTAGTGAGAAAAACTTTTTGGTTTTCAGTCGAAACGCCTCCAAACTTTGTATTTCTTAGTTTGCTTTGACTTTTTATGATTTTACTTAGTTTGGTCCAAATCGGACATCTTTATAGTGTATCTGTCATAGAAAAGTAAGGTCCGAAAAGTAGTCCTAGTAAGAAAAACTATTTTGTTTTCAATGGAAACGCCTTCAAACTTTGTATTTCTTAGTTGGCTAGGCTCTTCCATGATTCCACTAAGTTTGGTCGAAATCGTACATCTATATGGTATAGCTGTCATAGAAAAGTAGAGTCTGAAAAATAGTTTTAGTGAGAAAAACTTTTTTGTTTATAATGAAAATGTCTTTAAATTTGGCATTAATTTATTTGATTAGCTTTTACACAATTCTACAAAGTTGTATCAAAATCGGATGACTTTAGCGTATAGCTGCAGTACGAATGATCGGTCGAAAAAGAAGTTCTATAGAGAAAATCTTTTTTGTTTTAAATGGAATCGACTCCAAACTTCTTACATGTTTGCTTGTTAGCCTTTTGCTTGATTCCACTAAGTTTGGTCGATATCGGACATCTATATGGTATAGCTTCCATAGAAAAGTAAGGTCCGGAAAATATCAATGTGATTTTGGGTTTTAAAACCAAGAAAAACCAGAAGCAGACTTCTTGGAACACGGATCAACCTCTCCTTCATCCGAGACAGAGATGGTTCAGTAATGGAAAGCTTCCTCACAAGTAAACAAGGGCTAACCGGAAAGTCAGAAGGCAACGCAATGGGCTCAATAAGGCCTTAATAGGAGGGCGACTTGTGGCTTCTTATCGCAACCTAACATAAGCTATATGGTCAAGTATCTAGTCAGCCTGTGTCAAGTGTATATCTTTTATATTTTACACTTTTACGACCAACTTTTGTAAAGAAACCCCCAAGGCCTTAAAAATTTAGTATTTTTTTTTGGTTTTGGTCATGTGTTTTGGCTGTTGTGTTGTGCAATAACAAACCTAAAGTGCCAGCAAAATTCTACTGATGATAGAATAGGCAAAACTTGCTCATTTTTGGGCGTAAAATGCATAAGCTGTTTCATAGTTATGGAGCAAAGCCACAACTTTTTGGAAAGGTCGAACATAAATTAAGCAAAATAATCCAAATGGGTAGCTGTTCTTTTTCCTGAGTGTAGAATTACTGAGTCTCACTGCTTCAGCTTCTCCATCTTCATTCCGAGTTGCAGTCTCAAGTCCCAATCATTACTCACTCGCACTAATCCCAGAGACTCCATTTGCCTCCACGGGCCTCCGTGGACCAAGAAAAATCACATGAGCAGCATTTAAAGATTTGGGACGGGAGTGCAAGAAGGCGGATGGCGGCGGTGGAAAAGCAACAACAACAACAACAACAACAGGCGATAAGCAGCTCGGGAAAACTGAAATGGCAATTGAGTTGTTGGCCTGAGCAACTGGCTCGCTAGCTCTCCTTGGCAACCACCACTACTACTACTTCTACTACTTCTACTACTCCTGTTCCTCTAAGCATGTGCTGGACGTAATGGCGTTGCATTTATTAAAGGCTTTTGTGCGTGCGGGCTCTTGCCAGCTCTCACTCTGCTTAATCCATAAATGGAAATTAATGGTTTAAATGCGTATGTGTGTGAGTGAGTCTTTCTCTGTGTGTGTGTGTGAGTGTCGCTGAGCCTCTGAGCCTGGCTAATGGTGCTGTAACGGTACCAGTTGAGTGCCACTGCATTTGCATTGGGGCTGCAAAAATATTAAGACATAAATGTCGTCAACAATGATACGGCCATTGGGAAGGAAGTCTATGTAGCTACGCGTAGGAGGCCGGCACAGTGGAGTCCATAGAATTTGTAGAAGGTATGCGAAATGCATAGAATTGAACAGAGTTTTATATAATTCGCAGGAAATGTCAAGACAAGAAATGTAGAACTTTCGAGAAGTTTGTGTTTAACTCTTAACTTTGCAATGTGGCGCCACACGCACTGTGTAGGGTGCAGACAGAAACACAAATTTGATGGTTAAACCTTAACTTATTTCGCAGACCTTACCTTACCCTCAGTAGGAAGTTGGAGCTTATTGAAATACTCTTTTCGTAATTCAACAGTAAATTTCCTGTACACATTTCCAGGCTATCAATAAATTTTTTGCTTTAATGTTCGCCTTTTTTACCTCCCTCCCTCACTTCACCCCCCCCCAGCCATATCAACTGATTGGCTGGCGTAATGAATCCCACAATTCCTCAAATAGGCTGGCCACATAATCAAAATCAAAGTTGGCAACAGATTATCGCCCACCTCTGCCAGTCGCTCGCCCTATTCTTGGGTCATTTGCAATGGGCTAGGTTAAGTCCTATAAAAAAATGATACCACAATTTATGGTCGACATCTAATGGCGTTCACTTCTTCAACTCGGGAGACTTCTTCGGACTTGGGTGGGGATTTGAGGCGGCGGCGACGACCAACGCAAACATGTTGCATCTGCATGCAGCGCGTCTCATAAAACATAATCAAGTTCACCATTCACCAGCGACAATGGCACGACCAGGCCAAGCCAAGCCAGGCTAGGCCAGTCCAGGCACATCCTGCCTAGAGCTGGCTCTATGGGAAGATTAATTTTCAACGATATTGTCATATTTTCTTGTCGCATGCGTCAGTTGTTGTTGTAGCTGTTGTTGCTGTTGTTGTTGTTGGGGGCTGAAGTTTTATAAGCGTTTTGATTCCATTAACTCACACAGAGGCAAACAGAACTCTTTGCTCCAGAATCGTGGAGTGGCGGAAGGGGTAGGGGGTGTGTGGAAATGGTAGGAAGACCCATTTATCATAAGGGGAAGCAGGATGGTCGACTGAGGTGTGTATTAATTGTTATCCATTTGCCATTTGGCAATCGCATTCATTGCTACACTTTGCCCAGCCAGTGGAGGAAGATGGGTGGGTGTGTGTGTGTGTGTGTGTGTGGATTAGGGTGTGGGCGTGTGTTGGATGCACTTAAGTGGCTCATATGAGCAATTGGAATGCATTTAATGGTTTGTCATTGACATTTTGGAAGCAGCTTTACGGCTAATGAAAGTTTTTGCCCAAGCATTTGATTCTTTGGTAGTCAAGTTCGTTGCCTAAGTCTTTTGTTAAAGGAAACTTTCGGTTGTGGAATGTCTGGAATTTGGTACTTGCATGGAGTAAAATTAGTTTCTATGGTGCAATACTTGACCCGGGTACCAAATTTCCCTTTTTACCATATTTTTTAATCCCAAAATTCTCGACTTTAAAACGTTTGGCTACTAAGCCAAGTTCGTTTCCTAAGTCTTTTGTTTGTGGAAATTTTTGGTTGTAAAATATCAAATATTTGGTATTTGCATGGAGTAAAATTAATTTCTATGGTGCAATACTTGATCCAGGTACCAAATTCCCCTTTTTACCATATTTTTCAATCCCAAAATTCTCGATTTTAGAACGTTTTGTTCTGCAATTCATTTGATACTTTAGGATTCAAGTTTGTTGCCTATGTCTTTTGTTTAAGGAATCTTTCGGGTGTGGAATGTCTGGAATTTGGTAATTGCATCGAGTAAATTTAGTTTCTATGGAGCAATAGTTGAACCAGGAACGAAATTACCCTTTTTACCATATTTTGTAAGCCCAAAATTCTTGATTTTAGAACGTTTTGTTCTGCATTTCATTTGATAACTTAGTATTCAAGTTTGTTGCCTAAGTCTTTTGTTTATGGAATCTTTTGGTTGTAAAATATCAAATATTTGGTACTTGCATCGAGTAAAATAAGTTTTTATGGAAAAATACTTAACCCAGGAACCAATTTCATAATTTGACATAGTATTTAGTCCCGAAATTCTCGATTTTGGGACGTTTCGTTCTGCATTTCAATTGGTAACTTAGTATTCAAGTTCGTTGCCTAAGTCTTTTGTTTAAGGAAACGTTCGGTTGTAAAAAATCAAACATTTGGTACTTGCATCGAGTAACATTGATTTTTATAGTGCAATACTTGACCCAGGTACCAAATTCTCTTTTTTCCATATATTTTTAATACCGAAGTTCTCGATTTTTGAACGTTTCGTTATGATTTCAGAACAATTAGGACAATATCAACATCTAATAGAGCTTTCTTTTAGATTGTTATACTTACTTAAGGGGGGCCTTATTATTAAGAATTCGTATACTTAAAATAGTTAAATTAGTAAATAGTTACTTAAAAATTTAAAACCTAAAAATTCTTAAATTAAGAACGATGCTTACTTAAACCAAAAATACGAATGACAGCAAACTTTTGCTAGCTTAAGCTCATAAATTGAATCCAAAGGCAAAGAAGCCATAAGACTAGTTCAGAAATCCACATTATTTTAACAGAAAACTGATAAAACCAGTTGAGAATTGTAAGAAAAATTCTGCATTTTCTGTTGCATACTTAAATTGGCTAGTAATATTTCTATTTTCACGTTAATTCACTCATTTTGTCCACTAAGATAATTCCTAAAAAGAATTAAAGCCTTTTCAATGATGAACTACTTAAAGTTCGTTGCCTAAGTCTTTCGTTTTCAGACCACCGACCACACACAACGAGACACGTTAAACACTCGCTTGTAAGCCATAATTTTAAGGGAGGGAGGGAGGTAGGTTGGTTAACATTGATTTCACTTATTTGCTCAAAATGAAACAAGCCCGTTAACAATTTGCACAAAACATTTGCCCTCCCCTTTAAAAAACGAAAACGAACCCAAAGATAAATAAACAAAACCAGCAGAGAGTGTGAGAGAGAGAGAGAGAGAGAGAGACACTGAGAAGGAGGCTGCGGAGAAGGTGGAGTAGGAGCACAACGCACGCCTGTTCGCATTCAATAAATAAAATGTCAAAACAATAATGAAATGAATTATGAGCGCGCATCAGCGGCAGGGCGGCGTGGGTTTCTGGTCCTGCTCCTCAGCCAGGGCCCAGGCAATTTCTTGTTGCTTTTATTTATTGATTTCGTGCGTATGCACAATCAGCACACACAGCAGCCAGCAGCAGCAGCATCAGCAGCCAGGAGTAGAGTCAGTCGGCAGGCCAGGCCGGAGAATTCCCCCAATCGTTTGGTTACAATTGTCAGAACGCTCGTTTGGCCAACGATTGGCTGCCGGCCTCCGGCGGCCTTCTCGTAATGAAATGTTGCACATGTCTGTGTGTGTGTGTGTTGGTTTGTGTGTGCCCCGAACAGATTATGTATACGTAGTACTGGGGATTACCCCAGTCCGAGTTGGCTGCTAACGCCAGCGAAACGCAATCAAAACTTTCGCTGCCAAACGGAAAAAAAGCAATTATTTCGATAAAAATGACCATTTACTGTCGTTTTGTGGATATTGAGAGCCAATTTATGTGTATCCCATTGGGACAAGGGCTTGTGCGCTTGCTGCAAAGAGGTGGAGAAGGGGGGGATTGCAACATGTGCTGTGTGACTTAACTGGGTCAAAGAAGCAAAGCTATTGCGAAATGACAGAGTTTAGCAATCACTTTGAGAATTGAAATGCTTTAGAATTCTGTGTTTGAAATCCGAAGGTAACAATTGAATTATGTAATTTTGTTTGGAGGAGATGTCACGGAATTATTTTCTTAACATTAAATGAAATCCCTTAATGATTTTTTTGTAAATTTAGCCATCAACCGAATCCAATTTGTCTGACTATCCGGATTTACTTCCCATAGTTTAGATATTATAAATATTATATAACCTGTACCAAAGGTACGCAGAGATCAGGCAGAAGAAAGCATCTCCGACGCCATAAAGTATATATATTCTTGATCAGCATCACCAGCTGAGTCGATAAGGCCATGTTCGTCTGTCTGTACGAACTTAGATCTTAAAAATGGTAAGAGATAGATAGTTAGATACCTGTAGACAGATCAAGCTTATTTTCACTTAATGCCACGCCCCCTCCCGTCCATGCAATTTGAAGAAAACGTCATATCTTCCACAATTTTAAAGATAGGAGGTTCGTATCTTCTGGACATATTTAGTTATAAGTATTATTTATCGATTCGACCAAGGAATAGTAAAGATCGGATGCACTATTGTCGAGTTATTGGGAAAACAAATATTTATACTGGGCAGCACCGACTGAAGCAACGATAGATAGCACTGTTCATACTGCAACACTTCTTATTATTTAAGTAATTAGCTTTTCCTCCAAACTTTTCATTTGAAGAGGCTCCAATCGATTAAGTAATCTAGATTTTACCCTCAAGTTGTTTCTTCTCTGTTGAAGCGTATGTAAACATATGAATCGCTCACCGAAACGTTGTCTTGTCGAAATAATGCCTTGAATACTTCAGTTAATGAGTTTGCTGATGTAAAAAGCCTACCTAAATATAGTAATCTATAAGGTTTTTTAAGACGAAGCCCCAAACCAATAGTCCGGATTTATCTGTAGTGGTGAGGTAGTTAAAAGATAGAAGCGATTCTATAGCTGCATTTGTTGTTGTTTTAAGCATAGCCCTTCCAATGCGCTTTGTATGCGTCTTTTCTTTTCTCATTCTTTCCCATTTCCTTGCAAAATTCAACTGAACTTCAAGTTATCATGTAGTTGTATATATAACATTTGTTGTTGTGCGTCGAATGATTGCCTTTGCATCATACACACACTGCAAAATGCATTTACCGGCTTTCCCTTTCATTCTTTTGTGTTTGTTGTAGCTTAAGAATTTTGTTTTATTTGTATTGTTCGATTAAGCGAGCATTATGTGCTCTTGGGCAACTCTGATCTAAACTTTAATGAAGACATTTAGTTAACTTGTATGTTTTCTTGCAGTTTTATTTCAAAACTCAATGAAAAAGGTCGAAAGACGGCCTAAGACAACCGTTTTGGTTATACCAATATCAATAACGCAGCCCGTTTACTTATAAGTCCATAGAATAGTAAAATTTTTGTATACTATCAAATAAGAGTGTGGTTTGATGGCTATTTTTAATTTTACTGCGTGAATTCAGCCGCCTACTGATTTCCATTTATCGAAACAAAACTCGGCTATTCGTTTCAAATTGCTAATCATGCTCCAATTATGTAACACACACACTCCTATTTCCATATTAAACTTAACAATTTCTATCAATTTTTGTGACCAGTTTTAGGCTCCATAAATTTGTTGATCGTTTGCCATGACTATTTTTTTTACATCGAAAATCACCGTCATCAGCATTCAATATATATTGAAACACTAAATATGCCCCGATTATTGTTGATTTTATGCCCATGATTTATGCGTTTCGAACTTTATGGTGCAGTTAAGTGGCCCGGCCACTTAACCAATTTTGGTAGCCGAAAATTATTAGCGTGACGATAGTAAAGCGACAAATAAGGCGCAAATATTGAAACGCCCCACAGATGTGTATACTTTTTTTTTATGAGATTCGGTCATTTGTTGGTCAGCGAATTTGCCACTAAAATTATCCAATATGTTGGTATGCACGTACGTACGTATATCGCCTCTGACCACGCATGCATATTATTTTTTTTGTTTTATATTAAATTTTTTTTTATATATCCATTGCAAGCTGGTTTCTCTGGCCCTAGGCCACTGAGATTGCGAACAGCCAGCGATACATTCTGCTGTACACTCGAAAAAAGGAAAAGGAAAGAAGTTTTTGTGATTAAAACAAACCAAATCGATAAGTTTAAGTAAAGAACAAACATTCAAAAATACTAAAATAGCTACAAGTTGCTTGTAGAAATGACAATCATTAACGAAAGTTCAACGTTTTCAACGGAGAAAACAGGAAGTTGCATGGCATGTAGAATACTCCTACATTTTTTATACAGCAAACGGATTTTTACATTAACATATTGAAAATTCGAAAGTTTTACTTTAAAACCTGTACAAAGTAGTTGTACTTTTCCATTTAGAAAACTGCTTTTCATATGTGTCATTTAGTTTTTCTAAACAAAAGTTAAGAACAACAACTGATACATAAAATCTTCATGAAACGTGTTAATAATCCCATTTGCTCATCTTGGCTTGTAGCTTCCCTACATTTACTGTGATTTGCGAAAATGCTGCACGAGTGTTTGATAGTCGTATGGGCTAAGATGCCGGCATATATGTGTTTAAGTTCCCGAGACAATGGGCAGTGAGTAGGCAATTCGAATCCCATGCAAGATACATGATGAAATTTGAGTTTTTCGTTGTGTAAAAGGAAGACTTTGGCTCTTCATGCTCCTCTCTCCGCTTTCGTGACGCTTCCTTTGGGCAGAAACAGCTTGTAGAATAGCTAGAAAGTTGAAATGAGAAATGGTTGAAAAATCCCTGTCAAAATGTGTCGAAACCATACATTTTCATAAAGCTTTTACATATTTTGTTTTCTCTGTGTATGATCAAGTATTTTCAATGTCAGATTAAAACAAATATTAATAAAAAAAAAGCTATTTCCTTGAGGTTGTATACCGATATTACTAGTCAATGAGATTTACAAGCTGAAATCTTCAACTTGTTCTCACTCCACTCGCCTATAAAAGCAAAGCTAAGAACTCATCAAACTTCCCGAAAGTATAGCGTCTTTTTTAGAACTTTGCAACTTAAAATCTCTATTTTGTTAAAAAATTGTACATTTTTTTGATAAAATACAACGCAGCTATACGCATATACACACAAGGACCCATATCTATTGTCCCGATCTTTTTTGGGCAACATTTTTGTTGTGAATTTTGTAAATTTGTTTGTGTAAGTCGGATTTCCCTTAGTTCTTGTTAAATGCACCGGTGTCACAATGTCCAGACTGTGCCACGCCAAGAGCAACCTGCTGCCATTGGCAAACGCAGAATTCATCTTAGATACCTTTAAAAGATGTTTTTATTTCATTTGAGAGTTTTAATCCCCATTTTGTCTGAAAAAATACCACAAAAATGTTACTGAATTCTCGATTTTTAACCCTTTTCCACTGGCGAAACCAGGAATACCTCAGTTCAATGTTCTGGCCATTTCCCTTGCTCCTGAAATTGAACGATTTCAACCTTAAGAACAGGTTAGACTTAAAACAAGAATCTATAATACTTAGTATAAGTCTGCAAATTCAAATTTCAGGAGCAAGTTGGTATGAAAAGTAAGTTTTAAAAGATGTATGTCTAGAAGAGAGACTGAAATATTACTTGAAACAAGAATTTTGTTCTTGGATTAAGACCTTTTCTCCAAGTGTACGTCTCGCCGTGTAAGCCTTATTTGGATCAAGATAAAAATTATGTATGATCAAAAATCAGTTTGACAACAAAATGCTTTATGTGCGCAATTCTTAACGCTGCAATTTAACAAAACGGCACATTAAGAAGGTAACCCAGATATTTGGAGTTCCTCCGTCGACGTTGGAAAGAACGTTCGTGGCATGCTAATAAGGGCGGCGCAGCATCATTTCACCCGGGCGAAAGTAGTCAAAGTTGAATGGCCCAGACGCCCGCAATCATTCATCATAAAATGCGGAGCCCGATCGGCAGCCATCATCTCGACAGTTGCCTGTCTTGGGATCGGGGATCTGGGCTCTGGCCCTGGCCCTGGCCCGGGCCCTGCTTGCCCATATCTTCAACGTCGATCAATGCAAATTTTTTTTTTTTTTTTGCGTCAGCCTACGCGCAGCAGCGACGGCAGCGGCGGCGGCGGCGGCAGCGGCTCAAGAATTATTATTAAATTCGATATAAATAATATTTCCAACCGTTTTCCCCTCGCCTGGACGGTCTCTGCTGATTAATAAAAGACGGCTGCCGTTCCCGAGATGGAGATGGCCCGCGGTGCTTAAATTCTGAGGCATCTGTCAAACTGAGCCAGGGTGCACGTTTTGTATGCGCAGCTTGGTGCCCCGGTCCCAGGACCTGGGACCCACCGAGAATTGCTCTTCAAATATTTTTCGAAAAATACTTTGCATATGTGTGACACTCGCATAATAACGCTTCAATTAAGCCCAGCGCTTCTTTGACACGATTTTCCTTTGTCCCGAAAAACGTAAACGAAGCGAAGCGGAGCCAACGCGCCACCACCACCATCACTTCCAGATGCATATCAATAAGATCTGACGTCAATTTTGATAAGCGAACGTATATTATTATTGTTATTATTAGCAATATTGTATGCGCTGCAAGTGCCTGGGCAGGAGGGGGGGAACCTTATAATAAGCAGCAGGAGCAGCGCAGTGCATAAATCCCTTCAAGCATTTCGTCGTCGTCGTCGTCGTTGGAAGCCCTGGCCCTGGATATCGGGCCACAATCGACATATGCTAAAGCACAAGAATTCCTGGAGCAAACACAACAACAACCCGGCGAGGCGAGCAAAATAAAATAAGAATTATGCAAAAATTATGCAAGGCCCAACAATTTACAAAGTGCCCCGGATAGCCGTTGCGCACAGTGGAATGAAATTAGAGGTGGAGAGGAGAGTTTGGGACACCAGGAAATGGTTAATAGGCTGGGAAATTTTTCCAGCAAGAGATTATCCACACATACACACAGAAATCTACGTTTTGGAGTGCATAGGTGTTGGGGACTCTCAAGTAGTCTAAACCAGACAAGCATAAAAAAAAGGGACACGGCTGTTAGCAATAGTCGCAGCCAAGGAACATAAGTTTATAACTAATTAATAAACCAAATGTTATGAAAGGAATTGAAAGTGCTGGTCACTCGTAAACACTGCTTTTTATGTAGTGGAAATCCTTGGAATTCTGTTTCTGCTAAACATTTTCTTCTCCTAAAGTTGAACAAAAAGTATTTTTGGTGTGCTTCTTTAATCGTTCTAGCTTTCATTTACTTAAATTGATCCTTGGACTCATCCTGTTCATGTAACTTTCCTCAAATTTGGAAATGTTGCACTATAATTATTATACCCTTGCAAAGGGTATTATAATTTTGCCCAGAAGTTTGCAACGCATAGAAATATTCATTTCCGACCCCATAAACCATATATATTCTTGATCAGGGTGACGAGCTGAATCGATTGAGGTTTGTCCGTCCATCCGTCTGTCTGTTTCTACGCGAACTAGTCACTCAGTTTTAAAGCTATCGAGCTGAAATTTAGCACAGAGTCTTCTTTTTGCTGCACGCTACTAATATGTCGGAACCGACCGGATCGGATGACTATATATCATAGCTCCCTTAGGAACAATCGGTCGGAAAACTAGTTTTAGTGAGAAAAACTTGTTTCTTTTGAATGGAAACGTCTTTAAACTTTGTAATTATATGTTTTCTATGTTTTTTTTTATAATTCTACCAAGTTTTATTAAAATCGGACAGATATATGGTATAGCTGCCATACAAAAGATAGGTCTGAAAAACAGTCTTAGTTAGAAAAACTTTGATGTTTTTAATGGTAGCATCCTGCAATTTTGTATTCGTTTGTTTCACATGCTTTCACATAATTTTACGAATTTTTGGCCATATCGGATGACTATATCATATAGCTCCCATACGAACGATCGGTCGGAAAATGGGAAAATGAGTATTTTTGAAAATATTTAAGCGAGCACTTGCAAGGGTATTAGCGAAGTTAGCTTAGCTTTCTCGTTTTATATAAACTTATCAAAATATAGTTTGATTAGAGCGAGAAATCTAGAGCTTGGATGTTTGGAAAATAAACATTTTTCTTGTAAGAAGTAAGAAGTCTTATTCTATCTCTTACCATCTCTTAGAGATTCTGGAAACTCAACCAGCCTTCCTTGTGGTGTTCTGTGGTAGAGTTTCTGTACTAAATGAAACATAACACAGCCTCAAAATATGTAGAGTCCAAACCCGATTCAACAAGGTCAAGAAAAAAGCTGCATAGTAGAACTGCAACTCTACAGTATGGTTGACAGATATTTACAAAATGTATATATCGATATTTATTATCGATTTGTTGTAAAAAAGTTTTATATTATCAGTACTCTAAATATTTAAAGAAAATATCAATTTCTTTAGAATAATATGTGCAGATAAGGTACTTAACTCTTAATAAGCTTAAAATCTACAGTTCAAAGACTTTTGCAATTCTAGAGAAGGTTCAATCGGGGGGTTAGATTTCGTTCAAGAGTCTTAAGATCGTTTCTCGCCACGGTCTCTTTATTTTTCAAACCTAGTTCAAAGCTTGGTTCATGATATCTTATAACGTTGAGACTTTTTTTTGGTCAAAAAATTGAATACTACTGATGAAATTAAAGCATTCTTTTTAAAAAAGCTATCAATAACATAAATAGATATTCTAAAGTACATTTTTAAAGATAGGTATCATTCATAAGATCTCTAACACGAACTTTAATAGAAAATATCTATAAATCTTTCGTAATACCTAACCAACTAAGATTTAAAAGATTTTTCTTTATCAAGTATGACGCATTATTCTGAAAAATTATACACAAATTGATATTTCAAAGTATTGTCCATAGTTGGCCTCTATGTTTCCTTTTCTTCTTTACCCATTCTCGGTCACCATCATGAATAACGAAGCGTCTTTTGATCTCTCTCTTTTGAGATCTTTGGAGTTCTTGAAAAGAGCCAAAATGCTAACCCCTAAAGGGTATGCGACATCCTCGAAAGAAAACGGAAGTCGTAAGGGATAATGTTCGAGCTGTACATCGGATGGGGTAGGACCTAACATTTCAGTGTTTCAAACATGTTTGAAAAAATGACCTTATAGTACCTTTGCCCGTATAGCTGCTACATTTCATGGCTCAAACGCATCAATAAAATATTCGAAGCACATAAAAACTATGTTATTTACACTGCAGCGAAACGACACATATTGAAAATGTAATCATAATGATGGGGCTACAAAAAGAAGTTGGTTGTAACATTGTAGGATTAGATTTAATACTCATAAAGCCACCCTTAAAAATCCCTTAAAACTTATTTGTACAGTTAATAATAATCCTCCTAACCGCAAAAGAAACCCAAATGAAATAGGATTAATAACCTCTACTCATAACGTAAAACAAAACCGTAACATATCCCTAAACGGATAAGCGATCGGCCAAATCAGTTACCCCAACCATAGCCGTTAAACGGTTCGGTTTGAATCTCTTTTTGTAGACTTTTAAACACCTTACCAGCAGCATATTTTCCCCAAATTCTCAACAATCTTGGACCACTGTGCCCCCTCGATTTGTGGAATAGATAAAATTTGACGTTTTGATCGATATTTATTGTTGCTTTAACTTGCTGTTTCCGAGTATGTCGATGTGGTCATCTTGCAAGGCAATCGTTGGCCTCATCTTCGACAGAAGCTTGCTCAAATTGCATAAGGGGTGGGTAAGGGGGGTAAGGGGAGGGCATGTGATTTAGGATTTCATTTGTTTAGTTATATTTCTCCGCACGGAGGGGGGGCACACAACAATTTGTTTACCCTGGTCAGCGACAAGCGACGGGCTCTTCGCATTGCTGCACTCCTCGGAATACATTTGTAGTAATCATGCGTTATCGTTGCATTTGGACATTTTAAAAGGTCATAACTTAAAACCTTATCGCCACAGGCAGACATACACGGCGACACACACTGAGTCGCAAGACATGCGACATGCGAGCGACTCACTCACCCAAAAGTAGCCGAAATTGAGCTCAAGAGCAAAAGGATAACACGGAATGCCAATGCAGTCAAGACACGCAAACTTCGCCGGCGAGAAAAAGAGAGGGAGAGCGAGAGCGAGAGAGAGGGAGAGTGCTGCTGCTGCTGCTCAAGTGGACCAGGCCAGAGAAGATGCCACCATTACATTCCATTGAGCGTACCCCCGATAATGAGCCAGACACACACACACACACACACACACACTCAAACACACACAATAGAATTCAACAAAAACACAGGACACACTTACTGGAGACGTAGCGCTAAAAGCGAAATGATAAGCTGACAGCTCCGTGGTCGGACGACTCGTCGTAGTACCTTAGGTGGTGGCACTTCCTTTGGCAAGCAAGCAAAAAAAACAAAACAAAAAATTAAAAATAAAATAAAATCTGCGGCGTCGGCGGCATTTTTATGATAGCCGCAACGGGGGGCCCAGCTGAATGGCCAGCGAGTCTGAGTCGGGATCGGGACTGTGACTCAGACAGGCGCTTACCTTTGGGGTGCGGCCAATCCATGTACATTAGAGAATCCCCAAGCACCAGATGGAATTAAATTTTGAACATTATGCATTTTTAATGTCGCTTAACCGACATTTTTTTTTATTGTTGATATTTAAATTTTGGATTTGACAAATATTATTTGTCTGCGTGCTTAATGGGCTTCTCACATTTACGCTTTGGCTTTCGGTGACGTACATTACACTTTCCGGGTCCTTGGTGCTGGTGTTCATGAATTTTTGGTATACGCACTGGTCCAAACTTGGATTTACGCTTCAAGCGACGCAAATAGTCATAATCTCTGGGCCCCTTGATCGGTGTCATGGGCACCTTAAGGGGTCCACGCTTACGTGTGGCCAAAAATCGCCTAACCAATTGGCCCACGGACGAGGGCCCACCTAACCGACGAAACAGAGTCAGTGCCATGATGGCGCACAATGAATTTGGACTAGAGTCGTAGGAGAAAAAATGAAGAAGTAACAGATCAGTCAAGATTTAGGTAATTTGATATTTAACATTTGACATTTCTAGACAGCTTACTGGGTTGAGTATCGTCTACGGATCATGTAATCATAATTGCTTGTCCTTAAGAACAAGAAAAACTAGGTCAAGTTTGCTAAGCAATATCAGAAGGGACATATGAAACTTTTACTTAGGTACTAGAACACCACATAATTATATAAGTAGACAGCTAAAAAGCAATTCAGGCAGGCAGGTTCACTCAGCACCGCTAAAGAGGTGCAAATTGATGGAAATGAGACGTTTCGTAATTCGTCTACACATCAAAATGCAAGAGATAGCAACTCAAGATAGACAAGACAGAGATAAGTAGACAAATCTCATGTACTTATGTGCTATAGCTTCAAACAAGAAACTAAACACTGCCTGGTCAGAGTTAGGCAAGCACCCCGGAGTCATTGAAACTCCGGTACAGCTCATCATTGAATCAATTTTTGATATTTGCAATATATTCCAATTTTCTGCTTGATTTCTAAATTGAAATGTGTTTCTTCAATCACAAAAAGCTTACGTAATTTTTCTTGTGAGAGAACTAATCAAAATCGGAAAGACACATGACCAAATATACCGTATACTGTGCTTTCTAACTTAGTTTGAAGTCGATCTATAACAAAATCTCATGTTTTCGATCGTATTTTTACTATTTTATGTCAGTTTTTATTAAATTTCTGTAGCCAATGAGCAAAGAGCCTGTGGCTCACGAGCCGAGAGCTGTCGCTCTTGAGCTGAGAGCTATGGCTTATGAGCCGAGAGCAGTGGCTCCCGAGCTGAGTGCTTCGGCTCAGCAACAGAGAGCCGGCTTAAAGCTTACATCTCTCGAGCCGAGAGCAGTGGCTCCCGAGCTGAGTGCTTCGGCTCAGGAACAGAGAGCCGGCTTTAAGCTCACGTCTCTCAAGCTGTGGCTCTCAGCTCAGAGGTGATGGCTCCCGGCTCTCCACTTCTGACTCTTAGCTCAGAGCCAAGAGCCGAGTACTATGAGCCGAGAGCTGCAAGCAAAGAGCAATTCCGTACCCTCGGTTTTAACATTATCCGAGTACCTTAACGAGCAACTTTAGGAGTATTTGACGCCTTTCCATAGCTCAAGCTCAAAATGAGCAGAGTGATTTTACCAAATTTGCCATGTTTAGCGTGCGAGAGCAATAAATAATGTTAAATAAGGTTAAGATGGCTCCGAAGAGGAACTTGCGAAGATATTGACTGCTTTAGATTTAGTATTTAGAAAAAAGACAACTGTAGGAGATGGTAGATGGTATTAAAGGTAGGACTTCTCGACAAAGAAAAGTTTCACAAAATCATTTGTCGTCATATAGTTTCTATGATAGCTATAAGGGGATGGCGATCCGCTAATTCCAGCTCATAAACCCAAAAGCAAACTGAATCAGAGACCTTTCGAAAACTGAAAACCGTAACGAAAATCACACAGCAAAACAGTTTGCTTCGGTTTGTTTCAGTTTCAACGAAAAACACTTACCTTTGAATAGGTTTCGTTACTGATAAGACCACTCAAAGCCCGAATTGATGCCATTTTATGACTTGTAATCCCGTGCAATTATGTGCTTTCCTTTAAATTAGTGAACAATTTTTTCTCTTTATGAGTATTCTATTAACACTTGGGACTGATAGCATATATAAGAATGACTTTTCATTCCGAGAAAAGGCTGACCTGAGGGAGACAATCTAACTGAATAGTGTGCTGTTTTCGAAGAAAAATTCTTAAGAACGAAGCCTAAATATGCAAACTCTAATATGAGGAAACATAAATCATTAGTGATTCACTGAACCAAAACGGAACAGCGGTTCGGGTAGCTTCAAAAACCAAATTGGCTGAAAAACTGAATCGAACCAGTGCTTTTTCCAGAGAGGTTTGCATTCCCGCAGCTATATGATAAAGTAGTCCGTTTTTGAAATGAATTAAACATGTTTCTCAACCATTTTTCGAATGTATTATTAGTATTTTGTTGGACTTTTTCTATATTTAAGTTAAAAATGCTTTGAAAATATGTTGCAATTCTCATTCTAATCCAACAATTACCAATTACAGCTGCTGCTGCTTCCCTGGATTCAAATGTCATTCAACGATTTTCCCCAACCAAATCCAAATCCAAACATTCCATCGACTGTGACCAGCGTCAACGGCTGTTACTTAAACGTAAGTACATCCTCAAGTCCTTTCCTTTTTCAACTAATGAAGCGTATAAATGCACCTTTATATCATGAGTCGATAAATTCAAATGCCATTTGGGGGAGATATCAATGTACGAGTAATTATGACCCAGCAAAACAGCCCGGGGAAAGGAACATTTCTCCATTGTTACCATTTTCATTGGCAACCTTTTATGTATAAAACGAGTCGAAATGAGATACCCAAAGGAACGATCCGATTATTATCTAGTTTTCTAATTTTCGTCTCTTTTTTTCTTTTTCTTTCGAGCAATGCGTGTGTTTCTGTGTTGACATTCCGCTTTTTTCCAACTTTTTTTCTTCTTTTTTTGTTGTGTGTGACATTTTCTACGAAAACTCAATACAAATACAAACATATCGTGTCCCTAGATGAGGCCTTAGCACTCCCCATTCAATGACAAACCGAAAATTTACGACAATGCCCAAACAGGTAAACAGATCAGAGAAAGAGCAGCCCTTCAGCGGGACGATACGCAGATGGCTATCGCCCCTGGAGAGAAGTCGGCACAGATGACTCATCAAATTAGCGTCCAGGGCGCGGGCGATAAGCAGCGCAGCGAAGGATTAGGAAAAGTGCTCATATCATTTTACAAACACCAACGGGTCAAGTCACTCGAGAGCGTCGTTTGAGTGTTTGGTGCTGGGAAAATTGTTGAGGACCACCCCTGGCAGCATTGTCAAGCGATTATTAATTGCCGGGTTTTTGTTATTTAGTTAATTGGGTGGGCCCTCTCTCCGTCACTCCATCTCCATCTCCAACTCCAACTCCTCCTCTGGAGTCTTCTCCTCTTGCTGAGGTTTTACAGTTAGTCGACGCAATTATTCGTTCAATTTACACAGGAAGCGCTTTTTGTCGCTGATGAACGCGGCACGGGCGATAATCCGACAGCAAAATATGCGAACGTTAATTACGCTTTTGAGAACGTTTTACGCACTGAGCTGAGATGGTTGGGAGGCAGCTTGCAAATGCGGCAACGATGCCTGACGGCAGATAATGTTGATCGCATGAATGATGGAATCGAACGCCGATGCCACAACATGAGCCCGACCATACGGGTTTTGATCGATTAGGAGGAATCGAGCCTGGTAGCCAGGCATCTGCCCCAGCCCCAGCCCCAGCTCCCATCTCCCATCTCCCATCTCCCAGCTCCCAGTCCCATTTTGATTGAAAGCTTGCAAATTGTTTGGGAAAACGATGCACTTACGCCCGGGCATTGCCAATGTCATTGCCCCTCCTTGCGTGCACCTAAGTAGAACCTCCCAGGTGCATCCACTTTTGCCCCCACACTGCGCATCGAGCCATTCATCTTGACCCCTAAGTGCTGCATGTGGCGTTACTTTCGTTTCTGATTAATTTGGGCTAATTTGTTAGGCAATAAAAAGGCCAAACGAGAGAAAAGGGCCCCCAAAACAAAGTTGTAAAAATAATATAAAAACAGTTTGAAACAAATTCCCGTGATCTTCATTCAAAGCCCTGCGATTTATTAACACTTAGCCAGGCATCGTGTTGCCCGCGTAGGTGGGGGTAACCAGAAGTAGGGCGCCAAATTGTGCACGTTGTTCCACGGTCCGGCCTGCGGGTTGCATTAAAAGCGGGTTTAGTATTTCGATTATGGAACTGGCCGGGGCCATCAGCGGGTGGTGGCAATGTCCAGTTAATGGTGTGGGCTGTTAAAAAATAAGAGCTCTTCTTAATTGACATGCCGAGCCGATCAACACGAATTGCGAGACCCTAAGGTGATTAAGGGCCCAGTAAAGGTGGCACTGGTGAAGTGCAATTTTCGCCAGCAGAAATATGTGAGCAAGCACATATATCTGGGCGTCTGTTGTTAAGAGAAAGAAACTAATCAAGTTAACAAATCAAGAAGGAATAGAAGCAGTAGACTGGTATTGGTATTACCCGTTCAGTTTCTGATCAGTTTCGAGTCACTTGCGAGTCTTTTTTCAGTCGTATTTGAATAAATCACATGAAATATCCATTTAAGGTTAAAAAGATCTTTAATTTTGCATCCAACGGAGCAGAAAATCATTCAAAGCATATGAAAAATGCATATTTTAATATGAAACGAGAATTTTAAAAACTAATTAATCCCATTAGGATCTTTTTAAATCTTTTTTTCTGTAAAGGAATCTCTTTTTTTATCAGCATTTAGTTGAAATGAGCCTCCAAATGTTGGGTGAGTAGTTGCATCTTTTATCTTTAATACTCTTAGAGATCAACGCTTGCATAAAAACTGACATTCTGACAAACGGTCGTACGTACATGTCTTTATCGTCTCGGCTGTTGTTGCTGATCAAGAATATATATTTGATAGGGTTGGAAATATTTTCTTCTTGCTCAACTTCTTGAACCACTTTTCCATTCTCCATTTTGAATGGGTACAGTAAGGGCCATAGAACCACAAGATAAGTATCGGTCATTCAAGTGAATGTGGGGGAAATTTGATATAAAATTTGCAATGTGGACCTACAATTTTAGTTAAGTTTAGTCCTTAAAAACTCGCAACTGGTTGCACTTTGTATCCATTTTACACAGGCAGGTCATAGGCAGCGGACAATTGTTCCCTGTCATAGCCATTTGCAACCAGTTTAAAGACCAATTGTTCCTTGTAGCAGTCATTTACAACCAGTTACATACCAGTTGGTATCCAATACTGTATGTACTGTACTTAATAGTTATTCATGTTTTATTTTACAAATCTTTACTGAACCACAATTCACATTGTATTGTGAATACATTCACTGTCGCATGACATACAACTTTTTCCTATTCACATTGACTTTGCATTGTAGTTTTGAGTTAATCTTAGTTTTTCTACACTTTGACTCGATCAACTTGAACTTCAGCAGCTGCAGTTGCTCATTTCAATAATAAATTTGAAAAAAATCACCAAAAGCCTTGCCAAATCTGCCGCTGAGCAGTTGTCCAACTCACCCGAATCTGGCTTTTTAGCTACCAGTTAAATTCTAGTTACTTTACAATTAAGTGGAGGAAAGTTTTATTTACTTTTTTGCTACTGCAGGGAGCGCACACAGTTTTGAGGCTTCCAAATATCAGTAGTGTCATCATTTTGACAGCATAATGTTGAATGGGAATGAGAATCTCTGTTTTCTACTTTTGCCCTTGCGTGCCTCTAAATGCCCCCGTCATCAGCAGCCCATTCGTGGCCAAGAGACGCCTCATTTAAGTGAAATGGAAATGCCAATTTTCAGACTTGCAGCCAAAAAGGCGTTAAATGCTTCAAAACCGAACAGAAATACACAAAAAAAAAAAAGGGGGGGCCCAGCACAAACACACACAATCGGCAAATGGAATCACAAAGCCCGTAAACGAGACCAGACTTATGTGTGTCATTAAGTGGAACGCGTGGTTGAATTTCTTTTTTTTTTTTGCCGCCACCCCTCTCCCGGCTCATCGTTCGGCATGCCAATAAAATTTGCTGGCAAATTAGAGGTTATCCGTTTGGGTAAATAAAAGTTGAAGGCGTGCTGCCGCTGGTAGCCCCCAAGATTTGCGGGTGTTAATTGTGGGGCGAGGCGGAAAAAGGGCATAAATGCCGAAGAAGAAGAAGGAAAAAGGATTGCGTGCCAGAAGGGACGAGGGTTGCTGCACTAATTGAAATAAATCAGTTTCGTGTGGCCCTCAACTAGGATCGACAGGGGCGGGCGACAGGAAATAATTCGTGTCTGAGTGAAACTTTTATGTTGATTGCATCTGGATCTGATTGTGGGAAAGATGGCTGCGAGGGCAGTTCTTTGGGTTTTCCGAAAAAAAAAACACATCTAATGACGCAACCAATTATCCATCATTAAGTTATCAAGATGCCCTCGTATTTATTGGGCCACAGAACTGATCTAACAATTCTTTTTTAAGCTGTAAACACGATTCCACTGTCATTATGTAATTTATAGGCAGAGAGCACTAAGCACATTAAACGATCACGGCCTCTGTTTGGCTGAGACAGAGTCTTGGTCTGCTGCTTTGCCCGTTGATTTGTGGCACGTACTTTGCGGTGTGCCCCGGCACCTGCCATTGGCCCGGCCAACAAATTAATAAATGATTATTATATTACGCAGCCCCGTTAAGTAATGCGATTATGACATAACGAGCGCACACACCGCCAATTGTTGTTAGGATGCGGACACCGGAGAACGGAGACCACAAAACTCATACCAACTAACAACGACGAGTTGGAGTTGCTGGCTCAATAATTTATCCATTAAGATTGCACGCGCCCGATTGTGTGCTACGTGGCCGGGTCTTGGTCTTTGACTAGCTACGCGCTGGGCTGGGACTTGGGTTATTGGTGGTGGCTCAGCTCAGCCAGCCCACAGTTGATTTAATGCGCCAAATTATAAAATTGTTGTTGATTTAATTTTATGAGTGTAAAACGGTCCCGGACTCGCGTTGTTGTATTCCTCCAACTGTCTGTCAGCATCAGGGCTACTCGTCTTTGTTTTGGGTCACGCTGCCCCCTCTCTCTCTCCCGGTCTTGTAACCATGTTTCGCAGTTTATCGCAATCTCAGCAGCAGCAGCAGCAGCGGAGGCAAACACCGAAAACTGCAGCACAGCCAGAGGAGCTCTGGCCAGGTGAACGTGACATGTGAATTAGGCAGACATGGTACATGGATACCAAAGCTTACAGGTGGCCCTCGCTGGCTGCCTTCCTACCTGGTTTTGTTATCGTGTTTTATGAAATAAATTAATTGGCACAAATATGGCATTAGACACGATCTTTAAGTTTTGTAAATGAATAGCTGAAATATGAGCGAGCAATTTTAGACACACAAAATGAGGCAAAAAACTGGCGGGAGCAGAAATATGGTTAGCATGGCTAATCGGATTTGCTGATCTGTTTAAGTTAATATAATTATGGAGAATTTATCATTTTTTTTTTATATAACAACAGCGGGTGTCCAAGGGTCTCTAAACAAACACTTTTAATGAGCGTGAAGTAGACGAAAGAACTGTTAATAAAATAATCGATAGAAGCCCAGGTTATCCTGGAGAACTTGGGACCATAAAAAGGCATATCACCTACATAACCTGTCAATTCTGTATGAAAAGTACTTGCTTGTACTTCCTTGTTCGTCTTGCTTGGCTGCTTTCTGCAGATCGTGACTAAGTATGCACTCTAAAAAGTGTAATAACGCCCGCGGGCGTTATTGCAAGCACCCTTCTGGGCACCAATAGAAGTACACAATCTTCTCACATAACTTCGAGTCACCAAACGGTTTCTCACAGAGTAAGGTCTACCTTTTCTACTAACAATTTTTGTGTAAAAGCTTGAATTTCATACAAAAACTCTCTAAAATATGTAGAATTGTGCGGAGAGTTCATACTTTGTATACTCTGTTCCGTATGTGCACAGAGTATTATAAGTTTGTGCAAAAGTATGTAACAGCCAGAAGAAAGCATCTCCGACCCTATAAAGTATATATATTCTTGTTCAGCATCAACAGCCGAGTCATGTCCGTCTGTCTGTTTGTATGAACGCACAGATCTCAGAGATGGTAAGAGATAGTGGTTTGCCATGTATTAGACATATGCTTCTTATGTCTGCTGGCAGATTAAGTTTATTTTAAATTTTGGCCACGCCCCCTGCCGCCCTCGCAATTTAGAAAAAACGTCATATCTCCCACAGTTTTAAAGATGGATGGCTTCTTTCTTTTACACATATTTAGTTATCAGCTTAACTTATCGATCCGCCAAAGGAATGAAAAAGATCGGATGATTAGCTGCTACTACAGCATCAAAATTTATGCTGAGCGTATAATTTCCTTGGTACAGAGTATGTTATAGTCGGGCTTGATCGACTTTCTTACTTGTTTAAGCTTGTAATCCACTATTATGATGCTCAGTTCTCAAGTTTCTAGACTAGATTTGTATATACTCTGTACCAAAGATGCAAAATATGTATATATTGTGTATAGAATTATGAACTTAAGCTTTAGCTTCAAGGGCCATTTCGATAGCTAGCGAAAGGGCCCACCACTGGTGGTTGGACTAATCGCTAGCTACTGTTGTCAGCTGACCAAAGTTCTAGATAGCGTTGCCCTGATTTGTCAATGGCCAATACTAAGCTTTTGCTTCAAGTTCTATTTCAACAGCTAGCGAAAATTCTTCCCACTGGTGGATGGTTTAATAGCTAGCCACTGTTAGCTTACCAAAGTTCTAGATAGCAATCTCCTGATCTCTAATCCACCTCCCAGTACCTTTCTCATTGGCCCCAAAATAGGATTATGTCGCAGCCAAAGATCACAGCATAATATACTTTCATTCTGAGCGTTGGCTTTCCAGGCTGGTACCTTAATTAATTACCTCAACTTATTTGACAGCTTCGAGCTGAGGCAACTATAAATAACAAAAATTTTCTATAAATCATTTATGAACTGCGTCGAGGACATGGACATGAAGTGCACTCTTCTCCATGGTACGTACACAGGCATGCGTTTTGATAAGCGGACATGAGCTGCAAGGAAAATAGCTTAATACGCGCCAGCTGGTTGGTTGGCTGGTTGGTTGGTTACTTGGTGGCTAGATAAACAGACGCCAGACGGTGCTGCGGCTGCTGCTTTGGTATTTATAGTCGAAAAGCGCCAAAGGCCCAAATACTCGTATGCAAAAATAAATATCGCTCCCCGCACGCACTGCCAGCACTTGGGCCCTAGACGTTGCCGTAATTACGAACCCGAACCGCGATATTGGAAAATCGCTTAACAAGCCAATAGTCTGAGTTATGACTGAGCTGCCGTCTTGACTCTGGGGTCCGGGTCCGGGTCCTGGCCCTCGCCAGGGAAGATGTCGCTGTCGTTTGCTGGGGCAGCGTTTCCAACGGCAGCAATTTGTTCTTGTTGTCGACTTTGCATGTCGCTCGCTGCCTGAATATGGTTGGTTGGCTGTCTGTCAGTTTGCTTGTTTTGCATGCCAAACCAATACACAGACAATAATTCTGCTCCGGAAACTCGCTGCGAATGTGCGGCGGCTGCTTTGGCATCTGCTGATTAGAGCACACACGGTGTACCTCAAACTCCAACTGCATGTTGTGTTCCATGTAAAACTGCTGACAAAAACAATGTAAACGGCTGGGAAAGCACAGACGGCCGCCCTCTTTGGGATCCGGGGATATCCGCTTGCCAGGGATTATCTACTAAATGGTAACCAGTTGATGGTTAACTGTGAGATTCAGTAATTAGACATTAAACATAATGAATGGGTGGGGGCAGAAAGCTTTGCCAATACCTGTAATCTGATTTATGATAGGTTATAGTTTGAAAATCTGTTGCAAAACAAAAAGAGAAGGGTGAAAGTGATTATTGTGTGCACAATTTCAATTGTGGTTAAACTGGTAGCTTTATGTAATGCAGGCAACTCGCCATGCATCCTGAGTTAAGTGGAAACTTATTTTTGGGATTGGGATACAATTAACAGAGCCTAATTTGGCTATATCTGACAGAAAGCAGCTATTTAGTGTTGGGAAAACGGCCCTTGATCTCATAATTAACCCATAGAGAACAAATTGTTATAGAAATCCGGTAAAGATCTGCTATCACATATTTTTAAAGGTGTGTAAAGTGCTGCCCATCGCTGTAGAAGCCAGTGGTGCCCAGCATACATCTTAAAATGTGAGAGATATGATGTTTTCTACCCTGTTCCCATTCAAAATGGGAAGAGGGGGATCATAAAGTTGTGGGAAAGTATGTAACAGGGAGAATATATATATATTCAGCCGGGTGGATATTGCCCTGTCTGTCCGTCCGTTCGTCCGTCTTCCCGTCCGTCCTTCTTTCCATCCGTCCGTCCGTTCTTCTGCCCGTCCGTCCGTCGCTCTGTCCGTACGTCCATCCGTCCGTCCTTCTGTCTGTCCGTCCGTCCGTCCGTCCGTCCGTTCGTCTTTCTGACCGTCTGTCCGTCCCTTTGTCCGTCCGTTCTTCTGTCCGTTCGTCCGTCCTTCTGTCCGTCCGCCCGTCCGTCCTTCTAACCGTCCGTCCGTCAGTATGAATGCATCGATATCAGAGACTATTATAGATAGAGCCACGAATTTATACCATACGCAAAACTGATTTCAGATTTTGAAAAACCCGTCATTCCACCCCCTATCCACAAAAAACCGTCCGAGCCACAATTTTTAAGTTTTCGCTTCGTTTACATCAAGTAAAGTCCAATATCTATCTATACTGAAAATTACAATAAGATCGGACAAAAAACACCGGAGTTATAAGCGAAAGAATTGTGTTTGTAGAAGCCTGGGGTACCGCATCGTCAGTTAGAGCGAGCGTGGGCGCTCTCGTGCATCTGTGTGAGTGTGTGTGTATACATTTAACCAGGATATTTTATAGTCGGGGCACTCGGCAGCTGTTTTGCTTTGTTGTGTTGAAGTATTGATGAATATCAAATCATTAAAAACGGATTTTATGAATGGATCGAATACAAAAATACCACAATTAGCTACTCTAGAAATGTAGAATAATAATAGATAATATATTAGAGTTGGGCTTGACCCATTATTTTTGCTTGTCTGCGTAAGGGTTTTCATTGGCTTAGCCAATCTTTAAGCTGTGCTCTATAGCGCCCCGCTCAGGCCTTCATTTTTGCCTTAGAAAATATCGAAGAAGAGGAAGGACAAGGTTGCTGGAGAAGCTTGGTTCGACCTCAGCTCCGTGTTGACCTTCACCTGGTGTTCCAATTTAGTCTAGAAATGGAAGAGGTGACACTGCTGACTTTCATTTTCCAGCTTATTGACTAAGTAGTAGAAAATGTTCTTGAAAACGTGGCAAAGTCACTTTGATTGAAGTGAAAGCATACAAATCTAAACGCTCCCGTTCTCTTGATTAGCTTTTATGGCCTGAATTTTTTGCCTGGTCAAATCACAGAATGATACGCAGATACATGTGTTAGTTAGCAAGAATGGCACTAAAGTATGGGCGTCCATTTATGATCCATGTGGTCATTAATTTGGATTGTCTGCCTTGCGGAATCTGCAACTGAATCTTAAATGATCTTCTCTCCGGCACCATTTTTTTTATTTTTATTATATTTAGTTGCTAATCATGCCACTTCCTTTTGGTGCTCATCAATACTTTGTGGTGTAGTTTAGGCCATGAAATGGGAATTCGGATAATGCAGTTTTTTTTTATTTTTTTTTTGTTCTTTTCTTTCTCTCCTCTAAGCTCGAGTGATTTTTTGTTGTGTGTTTGGTTTCACATTTATGCAAATTTCACTCAATATGCAAAACATAATCATTTTGTTATAAGAAGGAACGCACAGCATGGCCGGGCCAAAGCCTCAAAAACACGCCCCAGCCTGCAGAGTTAGCGTTGCAGTGCAAAAACCTGGCTGCAAGGACCAGAGAGCCAAAAGTAAGAGCAATAAAGCAGCCAGCTAAATAACTCAAACTATCACGATGCGCAGGGGAGTGAGACAGCGGAGTGAGGCAGGGGGCAGGGGGCGGAGGCGCACACACACACACACACTCAGGGCGGAGGACGATCAATCGTTTAAAAATTTAAATAATATATATGTTTGGCAGTCGGCAGGCAAAGCGAAACTGTAACAACCGATGTCGGAGTTGAAGTAGGTGGAGCAGCAGCAGCCGCCGCAGCAGCAGGAGCAGCCGTTCCAGAGTCGAAGTCGTGGCAAGTTCAGTGAGTTGAACGCATATCGGCGCATGCCCAGCGGCGATTTATGCTTAAAACGGTGTAGATTTTATGCCGGTGCCGAGGCCACAAAGGAGTGGAAAGAACCGGGCCCAAAGACTGGAGACGGAGTTGCAGGCAGAATGAGAGCCAGAAGAGGCAGCAGCAACAGCGGCAGCAGCAGACAGCTAGGCTGCTTATTAAGCGATCTAGTGATTTTAGCCAAAGCCTTGTGTTTTTTTCGTTATTTTTTTTTTTACAGGTTAAGGAACTTTTTTGGACATGGCACGTGAACGTGTCGCCCGCCTCCGCCTCCGACTGTTACGGCTCCTTTTCCCCTGGTTGCTTGACAGGCGGTTAAACAAGTTTTAGACACATTTTCCAAATGTGTTGCAATGTCAGGTGTGTGTGTGTCTGTTTGTCTAGCTTCGCTACACTGGAAAAACTTAAGGAAAATGTAGGTCTCACACCCAGAAACAGGTAGAACGAATTACTTAAAAACAAACGCTCTTGAAAAAAAACGTATTCGTTCTTGAATTTTCAAGAATTTTGCTCTTAAAATCGAGCTTAATTCGTTCTCTGCTTGGTGCTTTTTGGGGGAGGGGAGTGAGGTACAGAAACTGCCCAACGGCGGAGAGCTAAATGTGTTCTGTCGAAAGTATGCATTACGCCTAACGAAAAAGTAATGCACTACACCTGCTTCTAATCTATAAAGGGATAGTAAACAGACTGCGTACGAGCTGCATTACAATTTTGAAAAGTAATACGCATTTGTAATGGTAATCCGATGACAGTTCGGCTCTAGCATACATTCTGTATTACCAGTAATGCAGGTTGTGCGCGCACACCGTTTACAAAGCGGCCATGAATATGGCAAAGTAAACCGGACTGTATGGGATTATTTTCGGCATACAGAAGGCAAAGTAATGCAGGAGTAATCCATTATGTAATGTCAATTTCCGCCGCTGGGTGAGTAAGGAGAGCAAGTAAATTTGAGAGAATTGCTTTGAGTCTGCTCTTACAGTTTTGTGTTTTATGGGAGAGGGGTGTGGGGAGGCTATTGAGCGGAGAGCGTAGTGGATTTTTGCACTCATGTTGCTTTGGAATTCCCAACCAGTTATGGCATTTGCTGGTATGGAGAGACCTCGGTTCGACTGATAGTGATGCTGCTTTGAGGTCTGTATTCCCCAAGCCGGCTTAAACTTACAACAATTAATTTTCCATGAAATTAAATTAAATAAAAAATTCAACTCATTTTGAATTGTTTTATGGTTGGAATCTGTTTAGCTCTTGATTTAAGAGTGAGCAATCTTACATTTGAATCTAATAAGCAATTGATAATAGGAAGAGCTTTATCGGTTTTTGACAATGCTGTATGCCCCTTGATCAGCGATGTTCAAGGAGAGAGGCTCTCTGTAGCTCTCTGTCTCTCTCTGTCTCTCTCTGACACTCACTGAAGCATTACGTCGCATAAATTGCCTAAAGTGCTCGGCCCCTGGGGGCTATGGGTGAACATCGCTGCCCTTGATTCAAGAATGAGCAAACTTGAATACGAGTATGTTTAGCACTTGATCCAAGAACTATTCTGCTTGATTTAAGAATGATTCATATTGGGATCAAGTATTAAAGCTCTTGGATCAAGTAAACCGGATTAAATATTCATACTTGGTTCAAGAACTTTGCTCTTGGATCGACAATTTTCACTTATTATCAAACTATTGATATCGAAATTCTCTATTTTTTCTCTTAGTGCAGTTTTCTTTGTGAAAACAGCATTTCATTCTTCCCCTCTGCTAATCCCTCAACAGCTAATGCAGCATCATTGAACCAAATTAACCAAATAAATCCCCTTTGGATGAGTCACTGAAAATTTCGTTTTCATTTATTATTGTCACCCTGGCTAAGCTTCGGCTCATGCTCCTCCCTCGGCTCAATCGGCTTTGATGAAGGTGTGACAGCTGCGCTTTTATTATTATTATTTTCTTCTACCACCACCAAGGGGCTTGGTCTGAGCTTCGTGGAAAAGTGGAATCCATAAGTGCTCTGCCTCTTGATTGATAATCTGTTTCAATTAATTGTAACGTAATTTCCAGTAGCCGACTTAGACTTTCCACCACCACAACCACAATCTGTCAGCAGGCTGTCAGGTCAAGCATTCATATCACATTTCCTGTTGGCTTACAGACATTTAAAAGCCCTCCTAACCACCAAACCCATCCCAGTCAAAACCGCAGAAAGATAATCGACAAGCGGCGGCCGCATTTTGTCGCATTTTCGGTTAATGAAATTCACAAAAATTGTTTTTGTTGTTGTTTTGTATGCCGTTTTATTTGATTGCTTTTCGAAGGAAATCACAATAGTCTGTCGGCTGTCTGGAAGGTGTGGTGGGCCCCCTTCAAAAGCCACAAACGAAACCATCATCAGGATAGCGGTGGCGGCTGCGGCGGCTTCTTTATCTGTGCCAATCTTGAACCGACGCCTCTGCCATGTCAGTGTCTGGGGCTTAGCTTGGGGGGTTCAACTAAGCATTTACTTAAGAGAGGGTTGACTTACCAATTCTAACCGAAGAGGGTGTTGGCCCCAAGGCCGTTTCAAACATTTGCCAAATGTCATAATTACATATGATTTTGATTAAATTTTTGTCACGCCAAAAAAAAGTGAATGTCATTTACAAATCAAATACAGCTTTTTTTTTTCAGGCGACACCATTCACATTCACCTGACAAAATCGACACAAATGACTGGCTACCACCTGTTGCCTTTAAGTGTGTGTGTGTGTGTGTGTGTGTGTGTGTGCGTTTAGTGCACATGCGGCGTATGATTAATGTGCCAAATTGCAAATTGCAGCACGGCGTTTAACTGTCAATCAAAATGCTTTAAAAGATCATTTTATTTCTTGACTTCTGTGTGTGAGTGTGTGTGTGTGTGTGAAGAGACCTCGACACATGCGACATATTGTTGAATATTTTTCATTTATTTTTTTCCATTTTTTCCTTGATACTATTTAAGCATAGAAATTGAAACTGGTTTTATTGATTCAAATTGAAGTCGACGGGGAGCTGATTGGAGAGCACATTTAGTTATGTGTTTTATGGTCTACAAAAAGTTTTTAAACATAACCAAAACTTGTAGTGGAAAAATGCAAATTATCATGCATTTTTTTAAGTTATGTGGTACAAAGATGCTCTAGTTGGTTTACCAAGCTTTGGTCATTAATTGCTCCGAGTTGGCAATCCTTTGAGTAACATTTTCACATTTAAAAATAGATCTATAAAAGAGGTTCCTCCTTCTATAAATACTTAGATACTCTTTTGAACATAACTCGTAAACCGTTCATCCGGTCTTCACCATTCTTTTGGTGGATCGATAAGTTATCCTGATAACTAAATATGTCTTAAAGAAACGAACCATCTATCTTTAAAACTGTGGGAGATATGACGTTTTTTCCAAATTGCGGGAGAGGGAGGGGGCATGGCCAAAATTGAAAATAAACTTGAGCTGCCTGCAGATATAAGAAGCATATGTCCCATACATGTCAAACCTCTATCTCTTACCATCTCTGAGATCTGTGCGTTCATACGGACATGACTCGGCTGTTGATGCTGATATATAATATATACTTTATAGGGTCGTAGATGCTTCCTTCTGGCTGTTACATACTTTTGCACAAACTTATAACACTCTCTGTACCTACAGTACAGAGTATACAAAGAATATCATGATAATGCTAATTGCTGAGATTCATTTATGTCTGCGCTATACATAATCCACACTTAACATTCACTAAGATTGGCGGACTTATTGACGGCATTGAAAATGAGTTAGTTAACTGCCAACTATAAGAGAATTGATTTCCTAAAATAGTAATATTATTAATCATAGCATACTTTGAAGAGCATTTATCATGATGTTGTAGATGTGGATAAACAGGGTAATACAGAACACAAAAGCAAATTACAACATGTCCATTTTATGATTTCCTGTATTCATTTGGACTATATATGTTTAAAATACCCTTTCCCTTTTCAATCATCCAAGGGAGCTAAGAATCATCCGAAGAACATAATAAATGAACATCTTTTAAATGATTTTCAGCTCCTGGTAGATATTTCTTTGGTATTCATAGTATCATTATACCCTTGCAAAGGGAATTATAATTTTGCCCAGAAGTTTGCAACGCATAGAAATATTCATTTCCCACCCCATAAACTATATATATTCTTGATTAGGGTGACGAGCTGAGTAGATGGAGCTTTGTCCGTCTGTCTGTCTGTTTCTACGTCAACTAGTCTCTCAGTTTTGAAGCTATCGAGCTGAAATTTTACACAGAGTCTTCTTTTTGCTGCAGGGTTATAATACTTCAAAACCGACCGGATCGGATGACTATATCTCATAGCTCCCAGAGGAACAATCGGTTGGAAAACTACTTTTAGTATAAAAAACTTTTTTCTCTTTGATTAAAAAGTCTCCAAACTTTGTATTCTTCAATAATCTATGCTTTTTTATAATTTATTCAAGTTTTATTCAAATCGGACAACTATATGGTATAGCTGCCATACAACAAATTGTCTAAAAAACAGTCTTAGTTAGAAAAACTTTTTTGTTTTTAATGGTAGCATCCTGTAATTTTGTATTTGTTTGTTTCACATGCTTTCACCTAATTCTACAAATTTTTGTCCAAATCGGAGGACTATATCATATAGCTCCCATACAAACGATCGGACGGAAAATGTGAAAAAGAGTATTTTTTGAAAATATTTAAGCGAGCACTTGCAAGGGTATATAAACTTCGGCACAGACGAAGGTAGCTTTGCCTTCTCGTTTTGGTACTGAAATTTATCGAGTTGATTGTTCAATTGTTAAACTTTAAGGGACGATTTTTCATCTGCTACATAGAGGTATCTGTCACATAAACCTACAAATAACAGATCAAAATCTAGGTTTATCTGACACATATCAGTTATAAAGAAGATAAGAAATCGGCCCTTAGTATATCTTTAATAGGAAGTGGCGAAGCTAGTTTTACAATTTTCAGCTATCCCGGGTATCTTCATATTAATCTGAACTTATGTAGGAAAATATACCAAATTCATTCATTCTAAACCTCCTATTTGCGCGTCTACAGTTGTCATCTATTAAATCTTTCTTTATTATCAAAACAATTATGAGAATTTTTCAAATTTCTGTATTTTTCGGACCGTTTGACTTTCTCTATCCGTTGAATTACCCGTCTTAATAATAATCAACAATCACATCAATTTTTTTTTGAAAATTTTATTAGGCATTTTGTTCTTTGCTGATGTAACGACCTTTCAGCAATCAGCCTGTCTCCGAGCTTCGGCTTCACTGTTATCTCACCAGCTCTCTGGGATGCTCTTTTGCATCGGCGTTTCTAAAGATCTTAACCTGGCCAGGCCGATTGTGGTCATCGATTGCTCGCCTTTTCTGACGTTTCGGCAGCTCTCCGATCCGCTTGACCGCCTTACCCTGTTATATTCTTCAGAGCTTTCCACTTAAGAAGATGTTTCTTGACTTTTCATTACACCCTTTTTGTGGTTCGCAACATATAGATCTTACGTTTTCTTTGCATATTTTAGAGAATCACAAAATCGGTACTCTCGCATTGAATCTCTTTATGGCTTAACTGGGCATAGTAAATGTGCGATCTTAAATCTTTAGTATGATTGGAAATGTAGTTAAATGTCATGTGTGTGTGTGTGTGTGTGTGTGTGTATGTTATGTGAAAGCAATGACAACAAGCTATTAAAACGTACTTTGTCTTCAATGCATCGTCTGTGGGAGTAACCGATTAGAGTGGCTCATTTTCTGCGATAGACATTTTGTGTTCGAGGCACAACACTTATATGCAAAGCAATCGACTAGCTTAATGTTTCATATCAAAAAATAAATAATTACAATTAAACAAGGATCAAATTAATACACAAAATATATAAATTTGACAAGTTGTGCCACTATTTTCATACCAAAATACTGATCAAATTGGTTGATACTACCATAAATCCAAGTAAGAATCTATCATCACTGATCACCCGCTCCACCTACAAAAGGTATTAGCCTCATGGTTATTTCAATTGCATTTTAAGCATAAACAAACATGAAATTCCACCTAAAACCTCACCTCTTTCTCTGGGTTTAGTTTTTCCCCCTTTCCTTTGTTTGGGCATTTTTGGGAAATTGGGAAAACTCGCATTTGTAATTTGTTGCATGTGTCAATTCATTCTTCTTGTTCATTTTCCATTTTCGTAGCTTTTATTTACCCACGCTCATTTAACGCTTTAGAATAACAATCATTACCATAAGAACAGCGTCACTTCCTTGGAACGTTCAACGTTTCGGGTGCTTGCTTACCCTTGCCCTTGCCTTCTGCTCTCGCTCTCGCTCTCTCTCTGCTCGCTTTTTTTTTTTTTCTTTTACAGAAATTAAAATTGAAAATTCCTTTATTTCAATATTTTGACAGTGACTTGGCAGCGCCTCGTTAAGAAAAAACAAAATAAACTCAAGAATGGGCAACGAAACGAAACGAAACACTTTCCAGTTGTCTTTGTGGAGAAGAGTTGGGCTGGTGCCGGTGTGTGAGATGGTGTGTGTGTGTGTGCGTTTGGCTGCTGGGCCCGGCCCTAACGAAATGTGCCAAGTGCCTGCTGTCGACTTCTTGAACTTGTTACAATTTCTTTTTCATTTCTATTACCACTTTCTTTGTGCTGAGTGCTGCTTTCATTTCAATTGAAATTAATGAGCCAAGAATGGCGACAATTGCCATGCAAATTGATATAACAGCCAGAGAGATAAGTGCACTTGGCGCTATGCAAATGCCCATGCGAGGGCACCCACAACAGTTGGCGAGAAAGTTCAGGAACAGAGATGACTGGAACTCTTGCTGGGCCCCTCGCTCAGATGCAGATACAAATTAATATTAATTATGCACTGATTAGCCGAGCTCACATTCCGCAGAGACAAATAAGCCCACAAACTGCTACTGCGATTTGGTGTAAATCATTTGAGTGCTTAAAGCGCCAATTGGATTTACAAACTATTCACCAGGTTCAACCGAGAGATGGAATATCCAATGGCTCTTATTGGTTTTACTTGTTCCACTAAATGCCTCAACTGGCTGCCGTGTATGGAGCTGCTGCAGCTGACCGCCGTCTGCAATCGCAAGTCGTTGGCGCGGAGACCGCATTCATTCGATTGCATTTGACAGGCGTTTGCCATAAAAATTATGCCAAACAGCAAAATTTACATTGGCTCAAATTTATGACAACTTATCGGACGCTTGGCATTTGCCCGGGGCAGACGCTCGTAGGCGTTGGCCCCGACGACCATTCGCTTTCATTTGCAATTTGCAATTAATAGTATATATTTATGTATATATATGTGTGCCACTCGGTGAAATGTAGAAATGTGGCGCCATTTGCCATTTGCCGCGACTGCACGAGTTTGGTTTCGCTTACCCCTTTGCCAGGCCAAGTCAAAGGGAATTTGTCAAAGTTGATTTCAAAGAAATTTGTCAAAAGCGGATGCAAGTGAAATGGATATGGGCAAGCTTTTGTCTGGGTTTTTGGCAAATAAAATATAAAATAATAATAATATGGAGAAGAAGAAGTGGCAAAGGAGGAAGATGGAAGGTGTGAAAAGGTCGACGACGAGATCATCAGAGTCTAAATCATCAAACACCAAATGAAACCCCTTTGTTTGTCAGCAGCAGACGAAACAGGGTGCGACTGTTTGCTTAGGTTTATGGCCTAAACTTTATACTTTATACTTTATACTTTATACTTTATACTTTATACTTTAAACTTTATACTTTATACTTTATACTTTATACTTTATACTTTATACTTTATACTTTATACTTTATACTTTATACTTTATACTTTATACCTTTATACTTTATACTTTATACTTTATACTTTATACTTTATACTTTATACTTTATACTTTATACTTTATACTTTATACTTTATACTTTATACTTTATACTTTATACTTTATACTTTATACTTTATACTTTATACTTTATACTTTATACTTTATACTTTATACTTTATACTTTATACTTTATACTTTATACTTTATACTTTATACTTTATACTTTATACTTTATACTTTATACTTTATACTTTATACTTTATACTTTATACTTTATACTTTATACTTTATACTTTATACTTTATACTTTATACTTTATACTTTATACTTTATACTTTATACTTTATACTTTATACTTTATACTTTATACTTTATACTTTATACTTTATACTTTATACTTTATACTTTATACTTTATACTTTATACTTTATACTTTATACTTTATACTTTATACTTTATACTTTATACTTTATACTTTATACTTTATACTTTATACTTTATACTTTATACTTTATACTTTATACTTTATACTTTATACTTTATACTTTATACTTTATACTTTATACTTTATACTTTATACTTTATACTTTATACTTTATACTTTATACTTTATACTTTATACTTTATACTTTATACTTTATACTTTATACTTTATACTTTATACTTTATACTTTATACTTTATACTTTATACTTTATACTTTATACTTTATACTTTATACTTTACATTTTAATATATATACTTGTGGTATTAGTTTTCTTGTCACCCTGTAAACTGCGGACCTTAGCCGCTTTCCAGTTTTCGGTACGTTCATCTAATCTGTTTGGTGTTAAGTCCAAAGGAGCATGTGTAATTTGATTGTTTACATGCGAATGATTTCAAAATGGAATCGAAGTGCCGGACAGGACAGGGCAGCACAGGGCAGGGCAGCGAATTGAATATGTCAAAGAGAAGCCAAACTGGCATCTTGCCGAGGTTTATTGAAGCGAGTTGCTGGTTACGCCCGACGAACGCAGCAGGAGTGCAATTTGAGTTGATATTGGGGGTGTCGCTCTCACTGTCAGTCTATCATTTTTATTAAATGCTCCGCCAGCTTCATTCTCGTTTGTCAGTCTCCGTCCCAGTCGCAGGCTCTCTCTCTTTCGCTGTCTTGGAATATATTTAGCCAGAATTGTGTCGCGGCGCTGGCTAAAGGCGAGGGCAAAGGCGTCGTCTTGGTTGTCCTGGCTGTGAGATGCGTTTCACTCATATCCGGTTAAATATTCACACCTCAGCCGTTCCCCAAAAGAACCTAAAAAAAAAAAAACACCAAACCCCGTACTCAAAAGCGAAAGACGAAGACGGAGACGAGTCGTATGCTAAAATTGCAGCTCTTCTGGATTTTGCTGCTGGTTTTTGTTGCTGTTGTTGTTGTTGGTGCAGTATTAAATTTCAAACCGCACAGAGTGAGAGGGGGCGGGTGAGCGAGCAGCAGAAATCTTGCAGATTTGTGGCGTAAAATTATGAAAATTATGTCTGACACATCCTGCTGTCTGCTTAAGGTCTTTGTTTATCCTGGCAGTGCGGCAAAAGGGAAGCGCCTCCAACACTCCAAACACGACAGCAATGGCGACAACAACAACAACATCAACAACAACAACAAAACCGGTGTTATTTGCATAAGTTGTTTGCGTTTGCTTCATTTATGCGACAAAGTTCGTTGCTTAAGTCTTTCGTTTTGTCTGGGATTTTTGTGAGATTTTTGGGGGCGAGACAGGCAAAAAAAGGGCTCATGGGATAAGATAATTGAAAGTGAAAATGTTTATGACAGTTTACACATTTATAAACAAATCTGGATATGGTGGGATGGTTTCAGCATTTAATGATTCTATTAAACATGAAGGGGGAAGGGGATTCTACAGAGGGTATTATGGAGTAATATATGGGGCTTAGCGGCGCAAGTTTTTAAACAATTGGCATAATATTGAGAGCTTGTTTACCCTTGACTACACTTCACTTAGTTAGCCGTGGCAAATTGGTGCTCTTTCGAATCAATGTTGGATCGGTTTTAACAACTGCCATTGACATTCGTTTTATGGCCATGGCCAAATACAGTTTTAGTTTTTAATCTTTTAAGACACAGTGGGTGATCGTCGAATTAAATAGTAATGATTTTATTGCAGTTGTTTGCGCCATTAAAATATGTTTATGGAGAGCTTTTATATATGCCTCATATATATATACATTTTATGTGTTAATATGACGTGGCGCTGAAATCCTTTTACGCTCCCTTCTGTAATGCTGCAACGGGCTTTAAATGAACTCTACGAATTGAGTTGCTAATAAAAATCAAACCCACCACCGCCCCATTCTAACCCCCTCGAGGAAGTACCTGTCGATTGGCTTGAAAGTTGTCTTTCCCATTAAAAAATTTATGTGTAGTTTCAGCCATCAATCAAATTTTATATGATTACTAGCTGAATACCTGCCAATGAGTGGATTCATTGCATTGTGAGAATATGATTGTAATGAAAATATGATTGCAAATCGATATTTACATCTCCAAAGTCATTCGAGCCTAGCGGCGAAAATCGTGTTTGAAGTTCTAAATGTACTTTACCTATAGAAATTTTAATTTTTTTTTTTTTGGTTTTGTGAATCAATCTGGTTAATTATTTTAAATATAAAATTTGTATTTTTGGAAATTCGATACTATTATGTCTTAGCCAACAACCAAAAGATCTGCGCTTTTGCTGTGAATAGAAATACTTACATTTTCATCTCGCTCGGAGACTATTAAAATGTTTATACACAACGACAATATCCTGATAAATGCTCTTTAAAGTATGCAATGCTTACGAATATTACTAATTCAGGAAAAGTATTCTCTTATACTTCTACTACTAAAGCCAAATATATGAAATTCATTTTGAATACCTGAGTGAATGCAAAGTGTGGATTATGTATGACTCTGACATAATGAACTCGCAATTTCTTATTTAAATTGAGAATTAATTGAGGATATAAAGATAGCATACTTTTCGGGGCGGGTGTCATGATTATCTTTTTATGCTCTGTACCGTAGGTACATAGAGTATCATAAGTTTGTGCAAAAGCATGTAACATCCAGAAGGAAGCATCTCCGACCCCATAAAGTATATATATTCTTGATCAGCATCAACAGCCGAGTCGATATAGCCATGTCCGTCTATCCGTCTATCTGTCCGTATGAACGCACAGATCTCAGAGATGCTAAGAGATAGAGGCTTGACATGTATGGGACATATGCTTCTTATGTCTGCAGGCAGATCAAGTTTATTTTCAATTTTGGCCACGCCCCCTGCCGCCCCCGCAATTTAGAAAAAACGTCATATCTCCCACAGTTTTGAAGATAGATGGCTTGTTCCTTCTGAACATATTTAGTTATTAGGATAACTTATCGATTACCGCCAATAGGAATGAAGAAGATCGGATGAACGGTTTTCGAATTATGATCAAAAGACAGATTTTCTTGGTACAGAGTATGTTATAGTCAGGCTTGACCGACTTTCTTTCTTGTTGTGTATAAAAAAGCAGTTTGGCAATTTTTTACATTTTATTATGTTCTAAATAGATATATTGAATATATAGAATATACAGAATATATAGAATATACAGAATATAAAGAATATATAGAATACATAGAATACATAGAAATACACAGAATACATAGAATATATAGAATTGAATATATCCAATATATAGAATATTTTTGCAAGACAATGTTGCAGTCAGTAAGCGACATTACGAAACCCAAACACCATATTTCCAGTTTATCTACTTAATTTTTAATTTCCTAAAGTTTTGAAGAAGAAAAAGTTCAGCCGGATGGTTCGGAGCCGGAAAATATCTCTTTTCATATTATTAGCCCTTAAATCTCCAGTTTTTAGTTTAAATAGCTTCTGATATTTGGCTCTGAACCACAATTGATACAGTTTGAAAACGGTTCTATACAAAGTAAAATATCCAACTCCAAAATGATCAATTTATGGACAAAGGTACAAGATTATAGCTCAAGTTGCTTCTGAGATATGGCTCTGAGTTACATTTCAACCGATATGAAAGCGGTTATGAACCTGTAAGAATTCCAACTACATAATCATGGCTTAATTAACTTCTGGGATATGTTTCTGAACCACTTTTAGCCGGTTCGAAACCGGTTCGGTGCACTTAAGATATCCAATTTCATATTTTCACATACTTAGAAACATGCAAACTTGCAAACATGCAAACACAAATACTGACAAACAGTCAAACACACATACATGCAAACATACAAACATTCAGTTTTATATAAATGTAGATATGGAAATTTGTTAGATTTTGGGTTAAGCAGCTTGACATATGGGAATCGTGAAATTTGGGGCTTAAAGTAAATATAATTTTTAAGTTTTGGCCCATGAACCCATTTTAAACCGGTTCAAATTCGAACCGGTTCACATACTTCACTCTATTCGCCTCTTTGCCTCAATTTGTCTGAAACAAAAGACACTTTGCATCATTCAAAACTCCTGCAGCGTCTGCATAATTGAGTCATAGCAAAAAAAAACAACAAAAATCTCCACCGCAATCATAAAAATAAAAAATCCTCAAAACGAAACGAAATGACAAAAACAAGAAGTAGAGAGAACCAAATGAAATCAGTAAAAACCGCACAAATAAAATCCATTAGGTGACCGGGGACAGCCCGGCCAGTTCCATGTTCCCAAATGGATATCGTGAGAGCTCGCTATGCCCCATCATGGTCTGGGAATCTGCCTGTCCTGTCCCCGGTCAAGTCCGGTGTGTGTGTGTGCTGTGTTGTTTTTGGCTCCGATTTGTCATTGTTAGACGAGCTGTTGTGGTTTTTTTTATTATTTTTTTTTAATTTCTCGATGCGCGGATATTCAAACGAATTCAGATTTGTGCCCTGGGTTGGGCCGGCAGGTACGGCGCGACTGTGTGGGTGCTCTCCAAGATTAAAGTGTCGCTAATTCCTGGAATAAAAGCAAACTGGGAAACCTGTTTCAAGGCTACGACTCTCATTCATAATTGGCAATGCTGGCGAAATGCTGGTGTGGATCATTTATGGCTCATCAAACAGTCCGCCGCCTTACGGACCAAGACAGACCACCCACCGGCCTGGTCAGACGGAGCTGCAAACGGCATCAAAAGTGTTGCAATGAGGCATTTACAATAGCAAACGAGTTAATTACCACTGTGCGCGGCAGCTCCAACACATGCCTCGACCTTATAGAGGAGGCAGGCAGTGTCTTGGCCCAACATGACTGCGAGACTGGCTGGGGGCAGGCAGGTGGCGGAGGGAAACTTGGCCAATCTGCCGCATTGATCGAGCAAACGATCTGCGATTGCGTTTGGCTGTGGCTCCGGAGCGACGCGTAGCTTGTTTTTTTGCGCCTGCGCGTGTTCAAATTGTCCAAAGCGTAACAATTTAATATCGATGCGAGTGCGAGTGCGAGTTGGAGTTGCCATCTGCATAGCCCCGGCATTCAGTCTGAGTCTCGCAGTTGCAGGCCCAGTCAAAGGAGCTGGCCACAAACTGGGAACGGTGGCAATAAGTTGCTGCTGCTGCTGCTGCCGCTTGGGTTTTCTGCATGTTTTACGTTTCGTATTTTATTTAATTGATTTTTTTGCACTGCACACCGAGACACACACACACACACACATACTCACTCACTCTCATTGGGGCCATTAATTCATTTATTTATTTAGCACTGCACACACTTTCGATGGGGAAAATTGCCCATGAATTAATCGTGCTTAACACCATTCCTGGCATTTTGCTCCTAGGTAGATAACTAGCCACAAAAGAGAGTGCGAAAACTGGAGTGAGGGGCAGGATGGGGAAGGGGGAGAGGGGGCGGGGGCGGCAGCACTTAGCTTACTTAGAATGGTTGACCAAGTCGGGGGGGGGGGGATCTGGTATGCATGCGTCACTATCGCGACTCGCATCATTAATAAAGCCATAAAAATAAAAATAAAAATCAACATAAAACGCCAGGCGAATTTATACGCTTGTGTGTGTGTGTGTGTGTGTGTGTGTGTGCGAGAGAGTGTTGGTGTCGACTCCTTTTTACAAAATGTTGAGGCAACTTGCGGCGGATTGGGAATTGGGAATTTTGGGTACGGTTGAAATCATTTTCAAGGTCAAGGCAGCCAGCACGAACGAGCAAACGTGCCAGCCAAGCGAAACGAAGGTGATAAATGAAGTGTCTCCGCGCGAAATAGCCACAAATCAAAGGGTAGCCCAGGTATCATGCCGGTTGTTGTTGCTGTTGTCGCTTTGGTTGCCTGGTGTCGCTGAAGTTCAAGTTCGCCTTGAATGCAAAAAATACAAAAAACAAAAAAAAATATTGAATATCAGCTTAAAAGCATTTCACAATATTGTGCGAGAGAATACATAGATGCATGGTTCTCCTCTACACACTACAGATTTTGCTCAGTTAGGGTGTGGACAAATGTTTGAATTGAACTTGACTCATTGGAGTATTTACAAATTATGTTTTATTTAGAATTTTCGAAGGAGGGAAAGTTTTGCAGGTTTTATTTAGCACCAGCTGAATACCCGGCCTTGCCGGGGTCCTAAGAACTTTGAGTTTTTACAAACCTTTAATATTCTATTCTTGAAAACGTCTGACTTTTGCCATTGTAATAATAAAGCCCGAGTTCTGAGTCGTCGGAGACGTTCTTCTCGCTTCTCAGCTGCTTCACTTGCTCTGGCAGTGGACTCTCGAGTTCGAACTCCGCTAAGTCGGACATTTTGCTCCTCAGTGGTTTCATTTGCTCTCACAGTGGAAGCTCGAGTTCTAGGACCTCGGAGACGTACCTCTCGCTCCTCAGCTGTTTCACTTGCTCTGACAGTGGACGCTCGAGTTCGAACCCCACTCAGGCGATTTTCACGTTCTTCAGTCGTTTCAAAGCTCTTGGAGCACGTTACCCAATATATGGAGGCATTTTTTTACAAATTTAATGACAAATTTATTTGACAGAAATGGCAAAGTCACTTTTTAAAATCAACACAATCGGATGAACGGTTGAATTTTGCAATTTTAGCGGGTTTTGGACCAAGTCACAGAAATGAGACAATTTCCTGATCGACATGAACATACTGTGAAAAATTTGTGAATATCGGTTCAGCGGTTTAGACGCCCACAAGGAACAAATATATAACAACATACAAATATACTTTCAATTTGATATATATGTATAGATTTGTTGCTTACATTTTTGAACAAGTAAGAAGGCCAGGCGATAGAAAGCTTTTCTGGGGCATACTTTGCTCCATGTTCCCTTAATATTGGGAATTTCTACTCAACTTCATGCTGTATTCTTTGGAATATAACCCGAAGCTATATTCTTTTGAAATTCTTGGATACATTTTTGTACCCTTGCAAAGGGTATTATTATTATTTTGTCCAGAAGTTTGCAACGCAAAGAAATATTCATTTCCGATCCTATAAACTCTATATATTCTTGATCAGGGTGACGAGCTGAGTCGATTGAGCTTTGTCTGTCCGTCCGTCTGTCTGTTTCTACGCGAACTAGTCTCTCAGTTTTAAAGCTATCGAGCTGAAATTTTGCACAGAGGCTTCTTTTTTGCTGCACACTACTAATATCTAGAAACCGACCTGATCTGATGACTATATCTCATAGCTCCCATAGGAACAATCGGTCGGAAAACTAGTATTAGTATGAAAATCTTTTTTCTTTTCAATGGAAACGTCTCCAAACTTTGTAATCGTAGGTTTTCTATGGTTTTTAATAATTCTACTAAGTTTTATTAAAATCGGACAACTATATGGTATAGCTGCCATACAAAAGATAGGTATGAAAAACAGTCTTCGTTAGAAAAACTTTGATGTTTTTAATGGTAGCATCCTGCAATTTTGTATTTGTTTGTTTCACATAATTTTACAAATTTTTAACCAAATCGGTTGACCATATCATGTAATGTCCCATACGAACGATCGGTTGGAAAATGGGGAAAATAGTAGGTAACTTTTAGCTGTGAATACCAATAATAGAGACGTGATGAACCATTTCTGAAAACAGATTCGTGTGCCACAAATCTTGTAGAATTTGCTTTAAAATAATCAACCTTGTTGGACTAGGCCTGTCTATAATTCCTATATACTGTGTACGAGCAAAAGTGTATGCTCTGTTTGCATTTCGTTGCATAAAGGACCTGACTATATCGACTCGGCTGTTCATATTGATCAATATTAGAGATGATTTCTGCTTTCACACAAACCAAATATACTCTGTGTATCTTTTGCATCTTTGGTTTCTTATTTCAAATGCGTCAAACTTTACCAAAACTATCTAAGTATAGTTTATGTTTTCTTTTAATTGGCTCTTCTGCCCTTGTGTCGTCCCCCCCTCTCAAATGTTGTACATAATATATGTATTTATATAACAGCGAGCACAAAAAAAAAAAAACACAACGCGCTCCAAAAAATTCCGACTTAAGTGCTTTTAATTATCCAAAAGAATTCAGTGGTATTCTGAGTTTGGTATCCTTGTTTGTCATCATCGTCATACTTGGGGCTGCGTCTTAAAATTACAGACGCGTTTGTATGGCGGCGACGACGGCGGCAGCCCCGAGTTGTTGTTGTTGTTGTTGCTGCCGTGTTTTGTTTTTTTTTTTTGTTGCTGCCTCCTTGTGCAGGTTTCCTTTCCTTTCCAGCCATAAAAGGTATCTACGCCACGGAGCAGAGGCAAGCGATCTGTTTTCAAACATATTGATACAGAAAAGCCCGAAAGATATTCATAATACAGTCGAAAGCGAAAGTAGAGAGTTCTTTTGCGTGAATGAATTACAAAGGGTGGTGGTTCCCCCCAATGCAAGCGGCCAACCACCTCCTGCCCCATCCGTGAGTCATCTGCCGTTGCCTTTGGGGAATTTTTCGCTCACTGAATTCTGGCGGCTGCTGCTGCGACATCAACTGGCGGCATCAGTAGCGGCAAATGCAGTGCGTACTTCCTGGAAACCTATCGCACTCTCTCACACACAATTATGAGCCGCCGCGCCGTTAGAAGCCGCTGTGGCTGTGTCAATGAAGCATTCACCATGGCGGCGGCGACCGCTTATCGCAGCTTGTGAGCTTTCTCAAGAGAAATGCCAAGTCGCAGATGAGGTTGGCCGCGATGGTGCCTTACCAGGCAGCCAGCCAGCCAGCCAGCCAGCCATCCAGCCAGCCAAGTTGCCGCTGCTTAGATCAAGTTGATTGAAGTGCCTTTCAAAATAGAATACAAATACAAAATAAAGCCCAACAGGCTCTTGTAGGAAGTAAACGGCAAGGCAACGTGCAGTGCAAACACAATGTGAAGGGATAAAACAAAAATATTGTTTTCGAAAATAAAATGTGGTACGCGCAGTATCCTGCCAGCGGCTTAAAACTGTGGACCCAGGCACTTCATTGGCCCGCAGGCCACAAGGAGCACCAGGCAAGTGGCAATGCTCGAGACGACGATGGCGAGGATGAGGATGGTTTGTAGATGCGGAATGGCAGCCAAGTTGTGCCAAGTCAGCGTGATGTGCGCAAAGTGACGAGTTTTTAATGAATTTGTTTAACTCAGGTCAGGCCTCGCACCTATATGCCACAGTCTCTGTCTGTCATTCGACTGCACAGTGGTTTGATTTCGAAGAGAATAATGGAGAGTGGATGCTGATGGGAGTAGAATCAGGCGGGGTTTCTTCGGAATAGTTGTAAATATTGAACGAGTCAAACCATCGAAATAGGGTTCGGGAGAGGGTTTTGAACCGAACCACTTGAGAAATGAAGGCTGTACGTGAAACTGCTTCGACCGTTTGTCTGTATGAAGTCTTTCATCTTGGAGTTTAAAGAGCTAGAGCATCCACATTGGAAGTGTAGTCGGACTGATGTCTGCATTTCTACAATTTATTCTCATGTTTTACTTTTCCAGCTGCTTTTCCACGATGTTTGTTACGCATAGAAGGAAGCATCTCCCACCACATAAAGTATATATATTCTTGATCAGCATGACGAACTGAGTTGATTTAGCCATGGCCGTCTGTTTGTCCCTCTGTCCGTCCGTCGGTCTGTTCGTTCGTCCGTCCGTCTGTACATCTATCCGTCGGTCTGCCCCTCTGTCCGCCCGTCCGTCCGTCTGTCCGTTGTTACTATGCCATCTCCCAAGTCAGTTTTAAAGCTATCGCAACCAAACTTTACCCGAAGTCTTCTGGTACAAATACGCTGCACATTTGTCGGATCCGGCCGTATCAGATGATTCTAGCATATAGCTGTCATAGGAACGATCGGTCGAAAAACCAGTTCTAAAGGGAAAAACTTTTTTCTTTTCAATGGAAATGCCTCTAAACTTCGTATTTCTACGTTTGCTATGCTTTCCCCTAATTCCACTAAGTTTGGTCAAAATCGGACATCTATATAGTACAGCTGTCATACAAAAGTAAGGTTAAAAAAGTAGTCTTAGTGAAAAAAACTGGTTTGTTTTCAATGTCAACCTCTTTAAAAATGGCACTTATTCATTTTATAAGCTTTTACACAATTCTTCAAAGTTTTGTCAAAATCGGAAGACTCTAGCATATAGCTGCCATAGGAATGATCGGTCCAGAAACTAGTTTTAGTGGGAAAAACTTTTTTGTTTTCAATGGAAACGCCTTCAAACTTCGTATTTCTACGTTTGCTATGCTTCCCACTGATTCCACTTAGTTTGGTCGAAATCGGACATCTATATAATATAGCTTTCATTGAAAAAAAGGTTAGAAAAAAAGTCTTGGTGAGAAAAACTTTTTTGTTTTCAATCGAATCACCTCTAAACTTTGCATTTCTTAGTTTGCCATGCTTTCTCATGATTCCACCAAGTTAGGTAGAAATCGGACAACTATATAGTATAGCTGTCATAGAAAAGTAAGGTTAGAAAAGTAGTCTTGGTAAGAAAAATTTGTTTGTTGTCAGTGGAAATGTTCTTCAAATTAGTTAAAAAACGTGCTGCTGAACTTTCCTCTATTTTTAATATTAAACTAAATAAAATCAATTGAGAAATATAATATAGAATATATATTAGAATAAACCAAAATCAATCTACATGATTACCTGCCCGCTCTCATAAATTTGACACACTTTAAATTGCACCACTGTGCTTTTCCACTGTGGTGTGATGATGCCTTTCGGTTGAGAGGCGCAGCAGCGCCCATCCATGTTGATGACGCGCCACCAGCCGCAGCAAGTGCCCTGGCAGCGGCGTTGATGTTCAAGTGCAGCTTGGCTAGGATGTGTGTTGACGGCCCGTGACGATATATACTGGCTAAGACGAAGACGAAGGAGTGCAGAGTTTAGTGCAGTTCCTGCCTCTTCAGGTCGGACGTCTAAGTCGTCATCATCAGCGACGCCAGCGTCTAGCATGAGTGGTCTGGAATCTAGCAATGCAAACAAAGGCAGTTACACTTGAGCAGAATCAGCAGGAGGAGAAGGAGGAGGAGGAGAGGGCGGAGCAGTGTACGTGTGTCCTTCGCCGTTCACTTTCGTTGACCACGAGGCGACGTCTGATACATTTCCCCCCTCCTGTGTTTCTTCTCCCTTTTGGTTGTTGTTTGGTTTGCTCTCCTGTGTTCAACAAAATGTTCCAAATTGTTGCGCACTGCAAACATTTCAAGAATTTGCGCTTAACAAACTTCACGAAATGCTTTTATTTTTGTGGTTCGTTTTGTGGTTCTGAAATTTATACGCAGGCGCTGGGCTTTTTGGCAAAATAATTAAAACGAGAGCCGCCGCCGCCAGCAGCAGCAGCAAGCGTGTTTTTTTTTTTTCTCGGTTGACTTTGCCTCGTTTCCCACAAAACAAAAGACTTAGGCAACGAACTTGGCCAGCAATCAGCAACCAATCACAGTTATGAGCGGCGCACACACATCATTTCTCAACAGTTTCAACTTTCTTGGCACATATTTGTTTAATTCGATTAACCTTTGGGGCCTGGCGCTGACTGAAGTATAACACGTTTAAGTTGCTGCTGACCACCACCAGGTTTCTTTCCCACCATATTGGCAGCAGCCGCATCTGAGCTGCTTGTCTATAAATGGCCACAGCATGGCGATAAGGCGAAGCTAAGGCAAAGTCAACCAAACCGAAGTTCCAATTTATCATCAAAGTAGACATTAATTTTACACACATTGAAACCGAAAACATGGACAAGCCACCCGGTTGATTTCATGCCTCGAAACGAGCTACAAAAATTAATGTTAATTAATTTGACTTAAACTGACGATTTCAACAGACACATTACTGCGGGGCATTTGGCAAAAAAAAAAAAACAACACAACCAAGAAAAAAACCAAAACAAAACGAAAAAATACAAAGACAAACCCTAAACCGAAATCAAATCAAAATGAAAAACCCAATTTTGAAGAGCAAACGGCCAGTGAATTGATGGCGCTCGATTGATAATGGTTGAAAAAGTCACAACTTAAGTGCTTTGAAAAGCGGGCATAATTAATTTGTTAATTGGAAACTGCATTTATGTTATTCAAGGCTACCAACCGGATTGGAGATCCAAATTGCTGGTACAGCTGGAAAAAAATCATATTTAAGGATGTTTTACTTGTGACTCAAACTTCGGTTTTAGAAGTAAAAAGATGAAAACTTTCAATAAAGCGGAAGATAATTCAGAGATTGAAACATGCACCAAATGGAATATATCTACACAATAAGTTGAAAATGAAGGGGGAGCTGACTTCATATCAAAGAATTATCCATTTAATGGGTCTTTCCATAAGAAAGTTTCGATTTTGATTATGTTTCAATAAGAATGGTTTGTTATACCAACAAAATGGACCATTTCTTGGCCAAAGAATCTGTATAAGAAGTGTTCAGGTGGTCTAGAATGATGGAACACTCCGCTCACTAACTATTTTCGCTGTTATCTACAAATTTCTCTAAGGGTTTCTCAAAAGAATTTGCAGAATGAAGCCATTCACTGAAGAAAGGAAGCATTTCTCTCTTCTTGTCTGTGTGTAGCTCTCTGTGTGTTGTTCCTTGCAATTAGACGCTCTTCCATTTTAATAATAAAAATTGACTTTACAGCCCCAAAAAGCCAAGTCGAGCTTCTCCTAATCTCTTATCTTGTGTGCTTCTCATTTTGGCACATAAAAAAGCCACCTAACGCCGAATACGAACGGCAAAGTTTGAAAAGCTATTTTATAGCTACACAGGAAAACAAGATTGACATATACGGGACTGCCTCAATCCCTATCATTTTCAATCCCGAATTTTTTCATTCCAAGTACGCATAGGATTGACTTGAACTCAAATATTTTGGATCTAGTACGGCTCTTGCTTGAATTTTCCACCCGAGGGCGAGATAAAATACACATTTTTGAGCTGCTACACCATTTTTCTGTTTAGTTACCATACAACTGGCGCCAACAGCTGGCAAAGGTGACCCAGCTCTTCCGCAGCAGACACACTTACTACCCGCTTGAACCCACCCGGCTGTCCTTTCCTTGTATAAATTTTAATGGCATCCTCAAAACATATTTTCCTATGACAAAAAAATCATCTCTTTACTCTATACCAGCGATGCACATGCTTCTTATTTTTAAATAAAGGGAAAGATAGGTTAAAAAGATTGTTTTTCTCTAGGCATATTTCTTTGTATTTAAGCCATATTCAGAGGACTTCAAGGACCCTCCAATTGATTTGGTGCTGACAAGTCTTTTGAGAAACCATTATTTGCCATTATTTCTGCAGTCATATGCCAAGCTCTTAATTTGTGAAAAAGCCAGTGGTGTAGATGGTAAGACAACGAATAGATTGTGAGTTTGAGCATAGATTATTTGTGTTCCTGTTTTTATACTCTGTACCGTAGGTACACAGAGTATTATAAGTTTGTGCAAAAGTATGTAACAGGCAGAAGGAAGCATCTCTGACCCCATAAAGTATATATATTCTTGATCAGCATCAACAGCCGAGTCGATATAGCCATGTCCGTCTGTCCGTCTGTCTGTCTGTCTGTGTGTCCGTATGAACGCACGGATCTCAGAGATGGTAAGAGATAAAGGTTTGACATGTATGGGACATATGCTTCTTATGTCTGCAGGCAGATCAAGTTTATTTTCAATTTTGGCCACGCCCCCTCTCGCCCCCGCAATTTAGAAAAAACGTCATATCTCCCACAGTTTTGAAAATAGATGGCTTGTTCCTTCTGGACATATTTAGTTTTTAGAATAACTTATCGATCCGCCAAAGAAATGAAGAAGATCGGATGAACGGTTTTCGAGTTATGATCAAAAGACAAATTTTCTTGGTACAGAGGATGACTTTCTTTCTTGTTATTTGTGGTATTCCTTAACAATGTACTTTGATCCCAATATCCCTTTGTATACTCTGGCAAAGGGTATTAAAATGTTGATGATGAAGCAACTCCGACCACATAAGGTACATAAATTTCTGATCAACCTGAGTAGATTTAGCCATGTCCGTCTGTTTCTATGAAAATCCTTTTGGTTTCAGTTTGAAAGTGTGCCATCTCATATATCGTATTGAGATATACAAACAGAGGACAGGGGACTTGAAAAATCACTTATTAAATTTATATTGAAAAAATTGTAAAGTCCCCCCCCCATTGTCCAATTAACTTTTGTACCAATAGTTGAATGCATATTGTCCATTCTACAGTTCGATTGAAATTGGTTTGTGGGCATATTTAAATAACCCACTAAAATGTTAACAACTTTGAGTGGAATTCACGTTTCTTTTTTGTTTTTATTATAATCAGCTGCAGGCCAAGCGAAACAAAAGCACTTTAGCAATATCCCAATCTCCTACGAATGTTAACACTATTAACCTTTTGTTTATTTAATCCTCTTTACATTGAAATATTGTGTGAAGTAAACTTTTAAGTATTATGGCAAATTCAATTAGGCAACAACATGTTCACTTTATTAAATTAAATGCCGGTCGCGAAATTTAAAAAAAAAAAACCAACCAAAATCGTGAGGTAAATTCTGACTCCGAGTGTCTCTCTTCTCTCTTTGTCCGCCTGCTCTGCTCTCGCGCTCACCAACTAAGCCAGCTTTGTCTGGGGGCCCAAAAGAATGCAGCGGCCTTTAGTGTTTTTTGTTGTTATCGTCGCTTTGCCGTCGCCGTCGCCGTCGCCGTCGCCATCTCCTTTGTCGTCGTCCTCTGTCTCTGCCTGCTGCTGGCCTGCTCTGGCTCTGGCTCCAGCTCTGGCTCTGTCTCTGGCTTCGACTCTGACTCCGTTTGCGACTCATTCCGTTTCCAACGCACATTCGAGCCTCTGTCCTCGAGTAAAAATTCTCTAAACATGCTGTCAAGTTATGTCTACATTCCTTGATCATATTTTTTCCAACTTTTTTTTTTTTTTCCTGCGCTCTGCCTCTGCCGCTCTGCTGCTCACCGGCCGATACTAGTTTCTTAATGTGGCGCAGCAAATGTGCCGCGCTGAGCATAAAAATCAACAACACAAACGCTTCAAGAGCCTCCAAATGGGCATAAAAATTGTACACCAGCCGGGAGTGTGTGTGTCGGTGGCTCAATTGAGAGCAACAAAAGGCGTCTCTCTCTCTCTCTCTCGATCTCTCCCTCTCTCTCTGTGTGTGTGCTTGGTGGAGCTCTTTGATTGAATTGAGTGCAAATGGTGTGTGTGTGCTCTTAAAATGAATGCACTCTTTGGTTTATTAAGGTGATAAACTTTACAATTACAACAAATAATTGTGATATTGGTGGCTTTAAAGCAGAACGACTTGCTAAGTGATCAATTATAAAGATTCCAAAATCTGCACATAATATGTATGATATGCGGATATAGTATTTTTGCTGTTCTACGTTGCGGTACTGAATTTTTAGGCAAGTTTTCAGTACTTCCTAGGTACCTTACCCATCAGTTCAATACTGAAGTCTTGCCTGAAATCAGCTAAAGTATAAGAAGTATTCGTTAGGACCTGTTTGTGCTAACTGCATGGCTGATACTCTTATAAAGAAGGCTATCAGTTCAAGCCTGATTCAGCTATGATTCAGTAGTGAGTACCATGGTACCATAGCGGTATCAAATCGAATTGTATTTCGTTATCTATGATACCATAGCGGTATCAAACCGAACTATATTGCGGTTTTTCCTACTGAATCTTATGTTTCGGTAAAAGGTTCTGATCGGGTTGTAATCTATTTGGAGCATAGATGTACCTAGAATATGATTTCCACCATATATTATTGTTACTTTATATTTTTCAATGATTATATGATCAATATATATATTACTTTAACATTGAAAAAAGATTTGAAGCCAACTGAACTGCGCTTTCGTTTCGGTTCAGTCAAGTTTTACTATATATTTATATATAAAATGTATATATGTTTCCGTTTTCTTAAAAAACCCCGATCTTTCAACAAATCTGGGCGGAAAGGAACTATTTTCGTACTTTTGAAACCTTTTTCTCATTATATTATATATATATATAAAAAAAAGAACTTTCAAAGTTAAGGCAACCCGAAAAATACCTAAAAAAAACCTTAAATATGTTCTTAAATCGGAACCTTATAAGCTGTTTTTAAGTATAACAACTAGTTTTTTCATAAATCTGCTCGGAAAGTTAATTTTCGCACTCGTTTCTGTTCTGGGAACCCCCTTAGGGTCCAAAATTAAGTGCGGTACGTTAGCACTTGGCCTAATATTCAAAGGAACAAAGGCAAGACAGTCCAAGGAATTGTCAAAACTGCGTTTCGGTACAAGAATCGCCCTTCATTTCGCCGATTAATGTCTCGGTTGGGTTTCAGGGTTACTAGACCAATGGGTCAAACAACTGTTGAAATGAAGTTTAGTACATGGTTTTTTTTTAGCCATGTTTGAGTCGTTTTTGCTTTGCAAGCCTGGAGCGGAATCTTTTTAAAGGTCAACAGCTTGCTTGCAAATAATATGGTAGGGAGAGGCTTCACAGCCCTTTCCAAATCGTCGGAATAATACACTTTTGACAAAGCTTTGAATCCTTTTTGAACAAAAATGGAGCTTGATGACCTCATCAAAAGGCAAATTCCCACCTAAGCCGAATGGTAACCTTTCTGAACTCTCCTAATGAGCTCAGGTGACACAGCATACGCTCTATCCTTCTGTTTGTTGAACGATTTATCTAGGGTAAACATTTTTTCGCGGTAAACAGAGTGCTTCTGAGTGCATTGTTCGCGCACTGGCGACTCAATGCTTTCTATTTTATTCTGCGTTTTTGTTTCAATGCTGTTGTGAGCAAGTGACCGGTGTGTCTCTTATAAGTACTGAGTCCCAAGTCACGTTTTATGATCCTCGACATGCTGTCCTTACTGAAAATCATATCACGAGACAGTATATTCTATTTGCGCAGTGGATTTCGACGAAATCAATCTTATACGGCATTGCTGAATTGTGGTGTTTACAAAGCGCTCGGTCTTTTAGTATCCTCAAAGTTCCACAAAGTTTCGGTTGACTTCCAGTTGTTATAACCTCTCTTGAAATCGAGAAATAAAAGTGATAACCGAATTGAGAACTAAAACAGAGTGATTATTTTGGCCAGACATAATTATAGCTGCTCAGTTGCACTAAATACGCTCACCTGATTTCCATCTTAATCGCCTTAAATTGCTTTCCGTATAATTGTCTTCTCGCCTGACTGATCCTCATAAATGGGCCTATTATTTTGGCCATCATTTAAGTGTTCTGTAGACAGATTGTGATTTCAATTGACTTTCGCCATTGTCACAGCCAGTTGAAAACATTTCAAGTAATGAAAATGTATGGCCTGTATAGCCTGATTTTCTATTTGTTGGCGTGGCTACCGGCTGCCCAGCTGGTCAAGAAGGTAGGCATCCACTCCACCAATTCTAATAACTTAATAGAACTTCACTTTACGACGTACAGCAAATTTTGTTTACCAAAGTGCAATGCACACTCAAAAGCAACCAAGTGGCCAGTGTAGATTGTTGGCAGGACGATCGAAATGCCTTCACCATGAACATGACCACCAATCAAGGTAGGGGCATTGATAAATTGATATGCCAATCGGAGATGCTACTCTCCATATTTGGTCGAAATAAGAAAATGCCCATGCGTGCGAATTTAGACTTTTGTCAGCTGTTTAGCTATAAGGAGAGCAGATCTCTGGTGGCCTTATTTTACAAGGGATTGAAAAAGGCGGCCTATAACTTTCCCACCAAATGTCCCTTTCTTAGGGTGAGTAAAGGGGGGGGAGTTAAAGATACTCTGGCTTTAAGACTCTCTCATAGAACACCACCTATACATTGAGACGCACCCAATTCGATCCGAATCATATGCCCGGATATATACCCGAGTACAATTTCACCTTTCAAGGCAAATTCTATGCCAATAATGTGTTATCAATGGTGCTGGACGTAAGCGGAGGATTGTGTGCGGTCAACAAGGATTGCACCGGAACTTTAACTTAAATGAAAATAAATAAAGAAAAGACTCAAAGAGTTTCACTCACAAACCAGCCAGAAGAGAGAGAGAGAGAGAGAGAGAGAGAGAGAGCTCCATTGAGCGAGCGCCGGAGCGAGAGTGAGCCAGGCTCAGCGGGTCTTTAACTAAGCCCGGCGAGAGCTGTTCAGCCGACAGTCTGCCAAACCAACTCGAACCACACGGTACACAAGCGCGCCCGCCATTTTCAACTAAGAAAAAATCAAAATCGTTTCATAAAACAAGTGAACAGAATTTTGAAAAAAACCACAAAATAAACTAAAGCAAAACAGAGGAGACCGACACACAACAAAATAACTCAACTCGGACCGCGGACACAAGGCCACAACAAAGTCGGCCAAAAGGTGCGAGACAAGAAATTAAATTGATAAAACCAAACCCAAAGGCTCTCGACTAGAGTCCGTCCCAAGCAGACCCTTCGGGCCAAAACGAACTTGGCGAACTTTTTGGCTTGGACTTGTCGCGCTGCTCTGGGGCAATTATCAGGCACCAAGCATCATACGGAGGGGTTCTCAGGGCGGCTGGGAATGTGGTTGAGCTTGCCACGGTGTGAGTGTCGCTGTGTGTGTGTGAAAGTGTGTGAGTGTTCGTTTAAGTGTGTGTGGAATAGCTCAAAGCCACGAAATTGTGTTTATCGGGCAGCCGAAATCGCCAATTGCTGAAAATTGAAAACTAAAAAGAAATTGCAAAAATATTACCACAACAACAGCAACAACAACAACAAGCGACGGCAGCGAGCGAACGCTGCAAAAATGTATAATAAAAAATTACAGCAAGTGATCGTGCAGAAAATAGATCGATAAACCCAAAAATAACAACAACAACAACAACAACAACAAAAAAAACACAGAGAAAATAAATAAACCCCAGACAAGGCGATCAGCGACGATCAACAGCAGCGGCAGGAGCGCGCGTCGCGCTTCTCTGGGCACGTTTTCTGTTTCAATTTCAATTGTGGTGGAAATCGAAGAAAAATCGTAATAAACCTGGCACCGGTCCGACCGGCAGCCCAGCCCTGCCCTGCCCTGTCCTGCCCTCTCCGATATTTATTAAACAAAGACCAAAAAATTAATTTCACGACTTTGTCGACAAGAATCCGCCTGGACGGACGGCTTCTTTATGCCCGGCTTGAACTTTGAGCCAGTTTGGGTTTGAGCAGAAAACATTGCAAAATGTACGACATCAAGCGCCTGGAAGCCGGACAACAACATCAACAGATACAGCCAGCAGCCGCAGCCGTAGCCAACGAGCGTTTGAGTGGATCGTCGACGTCCGTGCAGCTCACCTGTAGCGTTATAACGCCCACGCAGCAGCAGCCGCATTTCCCGCCAAGCAATCCCATAGAAGCCACACACATGACGCTGTTGACGATACGACGTCGTCGAGCCTTTCAGCGTCGCGCCTGCCTGATCAGTATACTGGCCGCCTTTGTCTTCGGCATGGCCCTGGGCGTGGTGGTGCCCATGTTCGGTCTGCCCAACTATTTCGGCAGCCAGCTGGCCACAAATCTCAGCCAGGAGCAGCAGGAGCTGCCGCCACCCTACACGGTGTCATTCATCAAGGAATCAACGGTGGATTTGAGTGCCGAGCAGGTGTTTCGCAATGCCTTTCACCTGGAGCAGGATAAGAATGCGCCCGACTCGATGATTGTCAAGAGGCTGGACACACAGGATGGCAGCATCAAGGAGTTTCATGTACAACGCACCAGCAGTGGACGTTATCGCAAGGGTCCCGAGCGGCGGCTAACGAAAACCAAGTCCGAAGAGGTCACCGCCACACCCATAGCCAATGCCCGGGAGCAGCAGGGTCTCATAGACTCGGACATCTATTGGGGGGAGTTGGTGGAGCGGGCTTTGCCCCAGGGCTTTGCTGCAACGGATCAGCACAGCTGGGAACGCTATGTGGCTGATCAGGGACAAGTCATACGCCTGGAGCAGGGCTGTGGACGCATGCAGAATCGCCTGGTGGTATTCGCCGACGGCACCAAAGCCTGCGCCCGCTATCGCCAGAACACCGATCAGATACAGGGCGAAATCTTTAGCTATTACCTGGGACAGCTGCTCAATATCAGCAATCTGGCGCCCAGTGCGGCCACAGTCATTGACACCGGCACCCGGAGCTGGTCCGCCGCTTTGGGCGATATCTCACTGGCACAGTGGAAGGAGCACAGGCCGGTGGTGCTGACACGCTGGCTGGCGGACCTGGAACCCGCCGGCATACCGCAGCCATTCCAGCCGCTCGAGCGGCACCTGAACAAGCACGATGTCTGGAACCTGACGCGGCAGGGACCGCAGGCCGGACTGCTGCTCAAGCGGCTGGGGGCTGCCGCTCATCAATCAAGCATGCTTGAGGAGTCACAGTCGACGCTGCTGCGGCGACTAATTGAATTGGCACAATGGTCCGATTTAATCGTCTTCGATTACCTGATCGCGAACCTCGATCGTGTCGTTAATAACTTGTACAACTTTCAATGGAATGCCGACATCATGGCCGCCCCGGCACACAACCTGGCCCGCCAGACCCACTCCCAGCTGCTCGTGTTCTTGGACAACGAGAGCGGCCTGCTCCACGGCTATCGCCTGCTGAAGAAGTACGAGGCCTATCACAGCCTCCTGCTGGACAATCTCTGCCTGTTTCGGCGACCCACCATCGAGGCACTGCAGCGATTGCGTGCGGAGGGCGCGGGTCGCCAACTGCGCGATCTCTTCGAGCGCACAACCAGCGATCAGGTGCGTGATGTGCTGCCCTCGCTGCCGGATAAATCAATCAAGATACTGGTGGAACGCATCGATCGCGTGCTGGGCCAAGTGCAGAAATGCCGGGACAACAACAGGGGCAGCTAATGAAGGCGGCGACCAGACTGATAAGCTGTAAATATCAAATGCCAAATGTTCATCACTTCGGCCCGCTGCTGGTAATAGTCATAGAATGCGCCCAAGTATTAGCAGGTGAACATCCCATCCGACCCCACCCCCGAAAACCAGACGAAGGAAGCGAGTATTAATTATATATCCCTAGCTGTCTAAGTGTCTAGTGTTAGCCCATTGTGATATTTTGTCTAAGCATTCGTAGTGGAAACTAATTAATTGTAAGTAGAATGTCTTTTGTATAATTTATAGGCCATTTCCTAAGCAACAAAATAAACTAAACAAAACAACAACAAAACAAAACAAAACAACAACACAAAAAACGATACAAAAATGAACCACAAGAACGGCTAACTTGACTGCAAGATGGCCAGATACTTCAGGCGCACAGACTCAGACACACAGAAACAGAAAGATGCACGGTTAGGGTGGACCTCGCTTGTAGGTAAGGTTAGGTAAATGACTAGCTGAAGGTTTTTTGGGTTTAAGGGAAAGATATGGAGGAAGGAAACACTTTTGTAGACTTAACCCACTAAACTAACACATATTTGACTCCTAGCAGACTTCCCGATGATAAGAAGCGGCCTTCAAATAGCTTTAAAATTGAGTAAATCAGCTGACAGGCTATCTTGCTGATGAAGAATATACGTAAAAACAGTTGGATATCATTTTCGATATTTGGATATTATTTGATGAACCTTCGCTATCTAAGTCTCATTTTTGAATACTTATAAAATGAATCTTTTGTATAAGCAAAATGCTATAAACAAAGATTGGCAAGTTGTTTCACAGAGACCCGCTTTTCATAAGCGATTATGGTACTTTTAACTGCAGATTTGTGGTCTCAAACTCTTCTTATATCTATTAATAGAATTTATATAAAACTGCCTTAAATTAAAAGCTCAACTGGGCAACCAATTTTCATTTTAGTTGCCTAACTGAAATGTTGAAAAGTTTTCCAAGTATACAAAGTCCTAAAGATTCATCTATAACAGATATTTCCATTAAACTTAAGAACATTCTTGTCGAAAAGCGTACCCCTCATTTATTTTGCAGTTATAAATACCAAAAACAACTCTAAAACATAAGTAACTGAGGAAAATTGGCAATGTGGACCCTCGATTTTACATGTGTGTGCTGTTTGTGTGCTATTTTGTTGGCACACGTACAGTTCCCTGATGCAAAATCGAAGTAAAACATTGAAATTTGCACACACACCATTAACAACTCATTAAAAATTGAGTAATTGAGAGAAATTTGCCATGTGGACCCCCAATTTTACATATGTGTGCTGTTTATTGGCAGAATTTGCACACTCACAAATCACTCATGCCAAAACAAAATACCACACATACGCAAAGCACCTAAAAAGCATGAGTAACTGATGAAATTTTGCCAAGTGGACCCTCAATTTTACATATGTGTGCTGTTTTTGTGCCATTTTGTTGACACACGCACAGATCATTGAAGCAAAATACATTCTACGGAAATTTTCCCTTGCCATTCATTTGATTTTGCACTTAGTGAGAGTTTATAAATTGGTGAGCTTTTTTAGTCTACGCGAAGCTTTTCTGCCATCGCTCTCTTTAGCTGTTAACAGTTATTAACTTGTTCCCTCAAACTTTCCCTGTGGGATTGCAATCTTTTAAGTCTACGCAAAGCTTTTGCATTCACTTTATTTAGCAGCTTTATTGACTGAGAGCGGTAAATGAAAAGTTATCATTGTTATTTTATGAGAACTACTTATAAGTCAGCACTAGATCTTCCATTGGAACTTTAATAACTCAAAAGTATCTGAAATATATGATATACAAATAACTTAGAAATAGATTTTGGTTCCCAGATTGGATTTTGAGATGTTTAGTTTGATTTGTTCTCAGCGAGGTCCATCCTAATGCACACACACACACGCACACACACACTGACACTCCAGGCACTGGGCACCAGAGTCGAGCACGCCTGCGCCTTAGAGTAGAACTTACATAGTCATGACAATAAATTGTCATTGATCTTTTTTGCAGGTGAGATGGTAAGTTTGCTGAGCAGCTGTCTACCTTCCACTCCACCTTCCATTCCCCCCTGGACCCCCCCCCCCCTCCGCCCAGCGCTGCGCTGCATTTGTCAACTTGCCGCTGCGGCTATGTAACTTGCCACATAATGCGAATGGGAGTTGGAGTTTGGAGTCGCCTGCTTTCATAATATCTTCATAAGCATTTGAAGTGTTGCCCTCTCTCTGTCGCTCTCTTGAAGCTCAAGTGCAGCTCCAACAACGAAGCTCGACAAGAAAAATGAAGCCCAAGCCGGAATGAGGATACACACAAAGACACACACACACACACACACACACAACCGCACTCACATGCCTCATCTCTGTGGCACTGCCTACATGCCGAGCCAGAGCCACAACCACGGCCAGAGCCAACGTCTCCATCCGTGTCTGTCTGTGTGTCTGCTTTAAGATTTAAGATCGCTGCTCATTAAGTGCGTCCGCGTGTCTCAACGACAAGATGCTGAGAATCTCTCTTTTTGGAGCTGGGGTTTTGCATCTGATTTCGTTGCGTATATTTTATTGGACACCAGAGTAGTTCACGTAAATAAAATGGATGGAGAGGGGGCTGGGGGGGGGGTTGGGTTGGGAGCAGGAGACGCCGCACTGCACTGGCATAGAAATGGTTACCGAAAACAGCAACAAAAACTGTTTCTCATCACAAAGAGTGGATTAACTCTCGCCTGACCAGAGCACAAATATTTAGATAACCCGTTTCGGGTGTCTGGCTGTGTGTGTGTGTCAGTGTGTGTGACAGTGTGTGTGTGTGTGCGAGCTTAATAAAAAATCGTTATGCTAGTTTAATAAATATATCAAATAACCTAAAGACGTGTTAGGGAACTTGTGACTTTAACACGTTTCCAACTTGCTACAAACTCTTCTTTTCGAATATCATTTTACATTTGGGGAAACGGGGCAGCAGTCCCGGCCACATTGTATGCAAAGTTGAAGCGGCCAAGAGAGAGAGAGAGAGAGAGCGAGAGAAGCCTTAATAAAACAATATAATTGAGTTGGGAAAAGAATATAAAAATCAAAAGCCAGGTGAGCCAATTGAGCCTTACAATTTTAAACGGTGGCCCACCAACTGTGCGTTTGTTTATAGTTTTCATAGTCGGCCATAAAAAAAAAAAACCAGAGAAAAACACTAAACAAATGTGGTAACAATCACAATGAAAGTTTATGAACTTATTAATAAAACTGTTTACGGCCATATCTTAGGCTTTGGATCCAATAAAACGTAATGCAATATGTCCACAGTTTGGGGTTTGTGATTTGCCACAATTGGTTACAACAGATCATTAAGTTTATACATATATTTTCGTTGGTTCCTTTCTAAAAACTTGAAGTGTAAGAACGGTCTCTGTCCCGGGAAAGTCAACAGTTGTTAATTGGTAGAGCACTGACTGAGCAAATGAGGCGCAGTTATCGCAGGAAGCATAAAAAAATAAAGTTAAGGAAAGTTAATTTCGGCTCGGCCGAAGTTTGTATACCCTTGCAGCACGTTTTCTAACTAATTTGAAGGACATATCCACTAAAAATAAACAAGTTTCTCCCAATAAGACTACTTTTGTATGACAGCTATACTATATAGATGTTCGATTTCGATCAAATTTTGCAAAATTATGGAGAAGCATTAAAAACTAGTTAAAAAGGAGTTTGGAGACGATTGCATTAAAAACAAAAAAGTTTTCCTAACTAGAACTAGTTTTTCGACCGATCGTTCCTATGGCAGCTATATGTTATAGTCATCCGATCCTGCCGGTTCCGACAAATGTGCAGCGTATTTGTAGCAGAAGACTTTGTGCAAAGTTTGGTGGCGATAGCTTTAAAACTGACGGAGAAGATAGCATATCGACTCAGCTCATCGTGCTGATCAAGAATGTATATACTTTAAGTGATCGGATATGCTTCCTTCTATGCGTTACAAACATCTGTACAATTTCAATATACCCTCTGCAAGCGCATAAAAACGAGAAAGCTAAGCTAACTTTGTTTGTGCCGAAGTTTTTATACCCTTGCAAGTGCTCGCTTAAATATTTTCAAAAAATACTCGTTTTCCCATTTTTCAACCGATCGTTCGTATGGCAGCTATATAATATTGTCATCCGATTTTGTCAAAAATTTGTATAATGATGTAAAAGCATGTGAAACAAACAAATATGAAATTTCAGAGTGCTACCTTTGAAATTCAAAAAGTTTTTCCAACTAAGACTGGTTTTCAGACCTATCTTTTGTATGGCAGCTATACCATATAGTTATCCGATTTTTATGAAACTTGGTAGAATTATAAAAAAACATAGAAAACCCACGATTACAAAGTTTGAAGACGTTTCCATTGAAAAGAAAAAAGTTTTTCATACTGAAACTAGTTTTCCGACCGATTGTTCTTATGGGAGCTATGAGATATCGTCATGCGATTCGGTCGGCTCCGACATATTAGTAGTGTGCAGCAAAATGTAGATTCTGTGCAAAATTTCAGCTCGATAGTTTTAAAACTGAGGGACTAGTTCACGTAGAAATAGACCGACAGATGGACGGGCAAAGCTCAATCGACTCAGCTCGTCACCCTGATCAAGAATATATATAGTTTATGCGGTCGGAAATGAATTATTCAAACTTATGGTCAAAATTATAATACCCTTTGCAAGGGTATAAAAACGTTAATAAACTGATTGTGAACTGAAAACACAGCCACCAATAGAGTTTGGCACAAAAACATCAAACAAGCGCTGCACCAGGGTCGTTTGTTATAGTCAATTTCTGTATTTAACTGCCATTCAGTACAACAAAAACTATTATCAAGTTAATAAAAAACCAAAAATCAATTCCGAGTTACAAGCTTCTAATATTTTTAGACCAAGAAAACAATTAAGATAAATGCTAAATATAAATCTAAACTAAACTAAAGTTTAAGCAACCATCGGTAAGTATTAAGTTTTCACTTTTCAATTAGCTGTCCACCAACATCTTTCTTCTTATAATCAATTTACATTTGTTAAAGAGTAATTAAAGTGCAGTTTCGAAAGTCCATTACAACACTGAGAATTAATTGAAGAATTGCCCATCGACGGGAGTTCCTCATTCCCCATATTCACCTGCTTTAGTAAACGTCCATTGCTGTTATCTACTTTCGTGGTCGATCCTCTTTATTGCTGATTTCAAAGCAAGAACAGACTTAAGACAACTGACACCTGAGTTGCTCTAACAGCTAAATAAGCCTAAGCCAAAGTGTTTAAGACTTCTAATTTATGACCTTGGTTATCTTGGTTAGTTTTCTCTATATCTATGGCTCCATTCAAGGGCTTTTTTCGTCTCTTCTTTGCAATTAGACATTAAGTCATTTATGGTCGCTCACTTGGTAGTAATTGTGAACTCTGGGCAGATTTAAAAAAGATTTATAACCTGCCTGCAGCAGAATGCAACTATTTTTTAATGTTTCTGGAAGTTTTAGACACCTGTTTTAATTTTAGGCAAACTTTCTAATAACCCGGGTCAAGGTCATTGAGATTTTTGTAAGTAAAAGTCGGCAATTTAATTTAATGTTTAATCACCTCCCCCTCTGTTACTTAACAAAGCATTAACATTAATTTTATTAGTTCAACTTTATGTAAGCAAATAGCGCCTGCGGCTCAGATAAGTATGCAACATTATTTTACACTTTATAACTCTGCCATTTATTATCCAATCTTAATGAAAATCTCAGAGTTGCCAAATATAATATAATAATATCTTCAAAATTTAACATTTTCAGCATTATATATACTAGTATACTTTAGGGGGTTGGAGATGCTTCCTACTATCTGTTATATAAATTTTGCACGACGTTAGTATACCCTATTTACTCATCGAGTAACGAGTATGAAAATAGAGAAAAGTTATTTTCGGCTAGGCCAAAGTTTGTAAAACCAGCACGATTTTATAGCCTTGGTATATTGGGTATATTGAGATAGTCCAGATGTTTCTAACCAATAGAAGGAAGTTTTTTCGACCACATAAAGCATATATAATCTTGACCAGCATGACGAGCTGAGTTGATTTAGCCATGTCCGTCCATGTCTGTCCGTCTGTTTCTATGCCATCTCATCCGTCAGTTTTATAGCTATCGCTTCCAAACTTTGCAAGAAGTCTTGTGGTACAAATACGCTGCACATTTGTCGGAACCGGGCGGATCTGTTGCCTATAGCATATAGCTGTCATAGCAACGATCGGTCGAAAAACAAGTTCTAGTGAGAAAAACTTTTTTGTTTTCACTGCAAACGTCTCCAAACTCCGTATTTACTAGTTTTCCATGCTTCTCCATGATTCTACCAAGTTTGGTCAAAATCGGACATCTGTATGGTATAGCTGTCATGGGAAAGTAGTGCTTGAAAAGTAGTCTTAGTGAGAAAAACTTTTTTGTTTTCCTTGGAAATATTCTGAAAGTTTGCATTTATTTATTTGATAAGCTTTCACACAATTCTACAAAGTTTTAACAAAATCGGATGACTATAGCCTATAGCTGCAGTACGAATGAACGGTCGAAAAAGAAGTTCTAGTGAGAAAAACTTAGTTGTTTTAAATGGAATCGTTGCCAAGTTTCTTACATGTTCGTTTGTTAGGCTTTTGCATGATTCCACTAAGTTTGGTCGATATCGGACATCTATATAGTATAGCTGTCATGGTAATGTCATCCGAAACGGGATTAAAAACAGCGTAATCCCGGATACTCTTGATCCGATCCGAGAAAAGATTGATTTGCCTCACCCTTTTTTGTTGTAATCACAAAAAAATAGTATCACTTTAATCCTGTTCCGGGAATACCCTGATTTCTGATAATTTTTCTAGTGTATTCTGAGTTAGACAAACTTGGTGGAAAAACCCCTTGATACTGTGCGGTAGCGAGACTTACGTGGCCAATACCAAATCAAAAGCGTACAACCACGCTTTTAAGCCACAGTAGGGAACACATATCGCTTCTGGTTAAGGTTCCCCCTAACCGGTCACTGTCTTATCGGCACTCACCATAATTTCTGCAGAAGCTGGAGTTACGAAGAAGTGGAGGAAACAGTACAACACCTACTCTGACATTGCCCCGCTCTGAGTAAAAGTAGAGGTCAATCCCTCCTACTCAATTTCTGGGAGACATCCAAGGTAAAGATCCCAGCTCTACTAAAATTCATTCTATCCCCCCTCATTAACAAAATAAGTTTAACAGAGAACACAAATGGCATCGCAATGGGCCCAAAGAGGCCTTAGTGGGAGGGCCACTTGTTGCTCTCAGCCATCGTCAACCTAGGTTAATTTAGGGCTGGTCTGGTCATCGCAATCTAACCTAACCTAGAAAACAGAGAACTGTAGAAGGGTTCATAAGTAAGTGAAGTCATGATAAATCCAAGCTTTTCAATCTTTATACTCTGTACCAAAGGTACATGGAGTATTATAAGTTTGTGCAAAAGTATGTAACATCCAGAAGGAAGCATCCCGACCCCATAAAGTATATATATTCTTGATCAGCATCAACAGCCGAGTCGATATAACCATGTCCGTCTGTCCGTCCGTCCGTTTGTCTGTCCGTATGAACGCACAGATCTCAGAGATGGTAAGAGATAGAGGTTTGACATGCATGGGACATATGCTTCTTATGTCTGCAGGCAGATCAAGTTTATTTTCAATTTTGGCCACGCCCCCTCCCGCCTCCGCAATTTAGAAAAAACCTCATATCTCCCACAGTTTTGAAGATAGATGGCTTGTTCCTTCTATACATATTTAGTTATTAGGATAACTTATCGATCCGCCAAAGGAACGGACGGTTTTCGAGTTATGATCAAAAGACAAATTTTCTTGGTACAGAATATGTTATAGTCGGGCTTGACCGACTTTCTTTCTTGTTTCTTTTAAGATTGCAATCTTCTCGAACAAAGATTATAATTTTTTTGTTTTTTATCAGAGTATGAAATATCACACACACACTGTAGTTTAAAGCTTTGGATATAGAAACTTATAGATGCCACTTCGATTCATGAGAATGTTGCCTATGGCATCATTCTGTTTCTGCTTTTTGGCCCCGAAAATTGAGTAGTTTTAAAGGGTTGAGTCCTGGGTTCCTCTAAGAAGAAAGACGCTTTGTCTCTCTCCTGACTTCGGTAAGCCTTCGTTGTGAATAGACGAGTTGTTTTGGCCCCCTGGGTCTGAGGCTGCGTAACGCTCATTTAGGCCAACGTTTCAAGGTCGCCCAAACCCGCTTAGTGTGTAAAATTAAAGAAAATATTCTTTGAACTATTTAAAACTCTCAAAATTCTTAGGAACATTTATAGGCTAAAGCAGAAGCTGTTTATCTGTATCTATAAAACCATGAAATTGGCAACAATTGTTGTTGCACAATTGGTGTTACAATGTTTTAAGGCCAACACATTAATCAATTTACATATCAATATCGAATCGCTTTAATTTATTTTGAATCTCTTGGAGTGCTAATAAATAGATCTTGGTTATTCCAATGGCGATCAAATGATTGCCTCAGTTTCCTTTTGGCCGACAACAGCAGTTTTCCTGCTTGTTGTTGTTGTTGTTGCTGTTGGCGTGGCCAGTGTGCACAATAATTTGCATATTTGTATGTTTAAACACACACACACACAGGCACACACACACCGCCGATACGCAGCGGCGTCTGCCGGCCTTTTGCGCCTGCGCATGCAATATTTTCTCGTGTTGTGTTGTTTACTCTTTTCGCTTTTATTTAATGTCCATGTTGTTGGTCGGCAGCCTCCTCCTCCTCCTGCTCCTCCTCTACTGCGTCTTCCTCTTCTTTTTGTGCCACTTGTGGCATGGCTTTTGCGTTTTCAGCAAAAATTCTAAACAAATTGCTTCCGCACCTGCAGGTAAAATGGCTAAAACAAAATCAATGCTCGCTTCGAACCCTTTAATATAAGTTAAATTCTTTGTCCATGTCTGGCATAAAAGACAAGGCTTTGTGCACGTCGAAAGGAAAAACTTTCCAAGCAACATCAAAATAAAACATTTCCCATGCAGGGAAACCCACTTCACACACCCGCTCTTCATATCATCATAATCCTGACAATGGCCATAAACACAACTAATATTGACCAAAGAAAGGGCAAGTGGCAAGAAAATGGAAGATTTAGAAGCGTTCTCGTAACCAAATGATTATACACACACCTTGATTTGGTGGCTGTTGTTGTTGTTGTTGTTTGTTAAGTGCAGCCCTTGGGCGCTAACAAAATTACATGGAAAGGGCTCTGCTTGGGTGTGTGTGTGTGCAGGCTCTACCCAAATTTATGGTTTTGGGCATCAGCATTTGGATTTTGAATTTATGAAAACTCTGCTCTGCTCTGCTCCGCTCTGTTCTGTTCTGGCTGCTTTCTTTTTACACCTGAAAAATGTTCTCGAGATGCTTAACTGCATTTTCTTGGGAGTCCAGCTTGGAGTTCGAGCCGGAGTCAGAGACGGAGTTGCTTGTTAACATTTGCTCGGAAAAGAAGAAAGAGATGAAAGGTTGATAGGTAAAAGATATGATAAAAGACAAGAACATGGAAATTTCAAGCTAAAACATAACCTTTGGATTGAGTCAGAGAGGCTGCGAGAGAGAGAGAGAGAGAGACAGCCGCTGGCAGTACTTTAGACGAGGTCAGTTCAATAAGTCATGGCCGTTCTTAAAGCTGTTCCAACAGCTTCTATGTTCAACACATAGAAACTTTATCCTCACCCACCTGTGTGACCCCTCAAATTGCCCTCGTCTAATAAAAGTCAAGAACATGAAAACCTTCAGCTAAAACATAACTTTTGAAATGATTCTGAGACAGCCCCTGGCGGTTATTTCCATGTTTGTCAATTCATTAAACGATTTACTGATTAATTTAACAAACTGGTCAATGATGCGACTGTCGCCTGTCGCCTGTTTCGTAGGTTGACATTGACGAAGTAACGAAATTTGTCTGGGCTTTTGGCTCTAATCTAACACCAGAGACTTTCCCCCATACTCCTGTCTCTCTCTCTTTCTCTCTCTCTCTCTGTCTCTTCTCAACCTGTTTTCGTTTTGTTTGAAATCTTGGGCTTCTTTTTCTTCTGTAGGTTTTTTTTTGTTGTATTTTTCGTCTTTGGTCGAATCAGGTGAAGTGAGTTGATTGATTGCGCTAATTTATAACGACAATGGGTCAGATCGCACATGGACCTTTGAGCTTCGTCTGGGTAAACAACATTGTTGTTGGGCTGCCAGCTGGCTACCTCTGGAATCCATTAAACACGGCCCCAGCCCCTGTCCCTGTCCCTGTCTGCTGATGATGCGCACCGGCTGATGAATGAATCTTTTCAATTTTGAAATTTTCAAACAAATTTGTCAAAAACGCACAAGAGCGAGCAAGCGAGCAAGAGAGAGCAAGGGAGAGAGTCAGAACTTAACTAGTTAATTGCTTATGATTGAATTATAAATGTATATGCTGGAGTCTTGGGATCTGGCTAATGTGCCACATAACCGAATCAGATATGCCCTGGCCCAAATCTGAAAACAATCTTTGATGGCCCAGACATACGACGACGACGACGACGACTCCAGCCATAGAGTTAAATAATAAATTATAAGACTACAAGCTCAAAGGAATGGAAACTCAAAACCGTAGCTTTAACACCTTGGCTCCAGCCCAAGATTGCTGAAGAAGGGCCCAGACGGGTTTGGGGCCACTTTACAGACACCTGAAATTGGTCTCGTAGAGAGCCAACGGAACGCTTTAGATATGCGGGCTCCGGTGTGGAACTATTTTCGAATAATTAAAACCCAAAGCCATAAAAAGAATACACAGAGAACAGATTAGTTTTTGTGCAAATGTGAGCGCTGGGGCCAGGCCTTCAACAACAAGTGTACAACAAATAGGCTCGATTCTGCTTCTTTTCTTTTCTTTTTTTTTTTTTTTTTTGGTTTTTTGGCTAACTGCTCAAAACATTCTACTCGGCCCGCCCGCAGTTCGAGCCAGCTCTAAAGTGTTTTTCAATTATAATCAGCGTCCATGCATCAGTTTAATTAGCCTGAAAGGTCGCACCCCGAACGCTGGTAATCGTGTTGTTAACCTTCATGGAAAAACGCATTCAACGCAAATTACAAGCCAGGCAGCCAGTCAGCCAGCCACCATCTCTCGGTACAGCCACTAATCTGCATAATGAAAATTTATGATTGCTTATGATAGATTTTAAGCAATAGATATGTGTGTAGATCAGAGTACGTTCCAGTGTAATTGCTCCCCCCCCTCCATTTGGGTTTCGGTTTGAAAGAGCAGAGCGCAAAGCGGCGCGGCGCCAGGGCGACAAATTTGCTGTAATTGCAAAACGGCCAATAGGCGAGCTAAAGTTTTATTGCATGTTAGTTGGCTTTGGCCTCTGCGATCTATTTATATACGTGTATATATATATATAAATATATATTTAAAACACTTTAGCCTGCACTGAGAAAAATACAAAAATGAATATAATTGGAGTCTTTGTAGAATAGGCGGGGGTTAGCCGGTGTGTTGACGTCACTTTTCTATGCAACGTCTTTGTTTGAACATTCTATGGAGTGAATAATTTAATATCCATTTTTTAATATTTAAAAAATACATTTTTCATATCCCTTGGATCATTTTCAGCTCCATCGGATAAAACTTTAAGATCCATTTAACATTAAATGTATATTTTTTAACACCCAAACATGGATGGAAAGTTTGCTTCAGTTTTCATACCCTTGCAGCACGGTTTTCTAACTAAAACTACTTTTCGAACCTTACTTTTCTATGGCAGCTATACTACATAGATGTTCGATTTTGACCAAACTTGGTAAAATCATGCAAAAGCCTAACAAACTATTATGTACAAAATTTGATATCGATTCCATTTAAAACAAAAAAGTTTTTCTCAGTGGAACTTATTTTTCGACCGATAATTCATACTGCAGCTATATGCTATAGTCATCCGAATTCAACAAAACTTTGTAGAACTGTTTGAAAGCATATTAATAAAGTAAATGCCAATTTTAGGGCCATTTCCATGAAAAACAAAAAAAGTTTTTCTCACTAAAACTAGTTTTCAGACCCTACCTTTCTATGACAGCTATGCTATATAGATGTCCGATTTCAATCAAACTTTGTTAAATCATGTAAAAGCATAGCAAACTGAGAAATGCAAAATTTGGAGGCGTTTCCATTGAAAACAAAAAAGTTTTTCTCACTAAAACTGGTTTTTCGACCGATCCTTCTTATGACAGCCCTTTGTTATAGTCATCCGATCTGGTCGGTTCGGTCAAATGTGCAGCGTATTGGTACCAAAAGTCTTTGTGCGACCGCCGCTTACGTTAGCCAGCAGCTTTCCGAACGACTTGGGACGCAATAAGCTAGTTCACTCTGGGTTCCCCCTTAACCACAGGAGAGTTATTGCCTTCCAAAGAAGCCCATATAAGCTCTAATGGCCATACAAAGAGGGATAAAGCCTCTTCTAAAAATAAGCTTGCTTCACTTTTAAATTCAAATCAAGATGTTCTCTCTATTGTTTCTGTGCTTCGGATTCGGTTGCTCCAGATTTATGTAGAAGATGCCTCTTCCCGTGTTCTTATCCGTCTTTGAACCTTCTGTGTAAATCATGTTTACCTTCAGGAAAAATATCTTGAAAAATGTGGGAACTATAATAGTTTTCCTAATAAAAGTATTATCTGACCTTTGGTTTAAGTTAGGTGAAGAACAGCATAATTTCCACATTTTTACAGTTTTTTAACGTTTGAAGTCTTAAAACTTGTCAGTGAACTGAACCGAACCGTTTTGCTTTGTGGTTTTCGGATCGACTCCAGGATTTGTTTGTGGCTTGAGCCATAGCTCTGCACCCACCCTTAAATATTGGAAAATCTACCAATCTGAAAATGGAAAAAAAGGAATAAAACATTCAGTGGTTCATTTCGTTTCGAACATCATTTATCAAAGTACAAACCATCAAACAGGTGACCTCAAAATGACCTCAAAAGGACATCCGCTGAATGTCGCATAGCTTCTTAATTAAAATTTGGGTACTTTACCATAAAAACCATTTCAAAATTATATCCAACACTGCTTCGAATTGCTCCGAACCATTTTGATTCCGCTGCCTACGGTTCAGGATTTTCAAATCGGTTCAGTTCAAGCAATTTTTCAGTTTTCTCTCGGTGTACTATTCACCGTTTTGCCATGGACACTCGATTTTCTCACACACAAAGCCGCGCGTTCAATGTCGCTTTTGGCGCCGTTTTGGCCGTCGGAGCTGTTGTTCTGGTTTCTACTTGAGATTTGCGTGGGCGATGCAGTATGTGTTGCCCCCCAACCCAGACAATGTGTTCTAATTGACTCGCAACAGTTGCTGCCGTTGTTGCTGTTGCCGCTGCCGACCTGCCTGCAAGTGTCTTGGGGCTTTTGTATATATATATATATATATTTTTTTTAATGTAACCTTCGGAGAGTGTTTTGCATTTATGATTATTATAAAATTCAACGAATTTTGGACAAGAACCGCATCGGCGACTGCAACATTTTAACGCCTTTGTGGTGCGTGTGTGTGTGTGTGTGTGTGTTTGCCTTTGTCATTGTGTTGAACTTTCATTAGCTTTCTAATGTTTGTCACCGATCCCCCGCCGTAACCCCTCTCTGGCCTGTCATTTCATTTTGCTGTCACTCAAATCTTTATAAGATTTTTCTTTTTCTTTGATTTTCTTGGCTTAGCGTTCTGCTTACGGTTGTTTCGCCCCATTGTAAATATTTTTCCATTATTTTCCATTAGTTTTCACTCGTTTGTTACATGCCCGATTGTTTGTTGTTGTTGTTGTTGTTGGGGGGGAAATGGAGGGGGGGAGATGAAGACGAAGTTTGGTGTTTGGTGTTGGCGTGGTCGTTACACAGGTTGCCGTTGCCGTTGCCGTTGTTGTTGTTGTTGTTGCTGTTGCATATTGGTTATTATCTTTGAAGCGCATCGCTTTGGTGCATTGCCGATGCCTCAGTCTGTGGTTTGAGTCTCTTGTGCGTATTTGGCCAGTTGACTGGGCGCGTGAGTGACGGAATGATGTTACCCGAAACCAGTTTCATTGACAATTATACACACACTCACACACACACACGCACACAGACGCACGGGCGCACGTACAGGATGGCTGCATCTTCATAGGCTTGCAGCAGCTCATTATGCCAGTGTCGCGCTCGTTGATCAAACATCGTCGGCGGTGCACAGTGGTTCTCGTTTTGCCAAAAAAAAAAAAAAAAAACGAGAGGCAAATGTCAAATTGTAAATTGCCTCAAAGAATTGAGGTCAAAAATGGGAAAAATTGAAATGTAAAATGTAATTGGCTCTGTCGAGTGCATAAGGAAAAGCTTATTGAGGCGTCTTGCTGCTTTTCTTGGTCTACTCCAGAGTCTTCGGGCTAGAGTGTTTGGGGTGAATTCTTAGTCTCTACACTTAATCAACTGACTGTATCATTATCTTAAGCACACTGAGAACACTTTTCAAATGTCTTGTGCATGGGGTGCTCCCAATAGTCCGCACAGACACCTGCATTGGAGGAGACGAATTTTTCTCTGATGAGATTTTATAGCTATGCCATTTACTTGTATCCTATAGCTCCAAGCTGGGGTGGGGTTAGATGGCCTGGTACACTTAGAAAATAAACTCAGAACTTTGTACTTGAACTAAGTACGAAAAAAATTGATTCAAGTACAAAATTCTTATATCTAGAACGATTTTCAATCCCAAAATACACGATTTTAGACTGTTTAAGTTTCTTTAGAAAAAAACCAAGAAATTTGTACTTGAATTAACTACGGTAAGTATGAAAATACTTGATTCAAGCACAAAATTCTTATATCTAGAACGATTTTCAATCCCGAAATACTTGATTTTAAACTGTTTAAGTATATTTTAAAAAAACTAAGAGCTTTGTACTTGAATTAAGTACGTTAAGTATGAAAATACTTCATTCAAGCACAAAATTCTTATATCTAGAACAATTTTTTAGTCCCAAAATACTTGATTCTAGACTCTTTAAGTATCTTTTTAAGAAAACTCGAACTTTGTACTTGAATTAGAAACATTTAGTGCGAAAATACTTGATTTAGGTACAAAAATCTTATAGCAAGTACGATTTTTATCCCGAAATACTTGATTTAAAACTTTTTAAGTATCTTTTGAATTATTTTAGAATTTTGTACTTTTAGGTTTAGGTTGTAGGTCAAAATGTTTTTGATTCGAGTACACTTGTACTCATTTCTATAAAAATAAACAGTCATATTTGGGTATTAGAAAGTTTCGTACTTAATTTAAGTAAACCCAAGAATGAATCAAATGCGAAATTTTAAGTACGAAACGGCTTAAAATCTATTCCGTTTGATCTAGAATAACGGTAGCCGTTTTTCTCTGAGTGTATATAAGGACTTTATTCCGAAGTGAGAGTTTATTTCTAGTGAAGAGCAGCCATTCCACTTTCTTCAGTGACTTGACTAGCCAATATTACTAGGATATTGACTAGGATTGGTATTAGTTACGAGTGTGAGGTGCCTGTTCAGATATACTCCTAAGTTTATTTGGCCACTTCGTCTTCTGTCTAATGCACAAAAACATACTCCTTAGACTGAAATCCTGCGAAATGAAAGTGACTTAGCTAAGCCAGTTAAGTACAAAAAAATGCAAGCAAAAAATATGGAAAAATATTTGTATAATTTTAAATAATATTTTCCAAATATTTGAAATCCTCAATTCAATTTGCAGCCACTGTGCAACGGCCGCTCCTCTCCCATCTCTGTTTGTCAGTTGTTGTTGTTGTATCTTTTTTTAGTCGTTTTTTTGGTATTTTCGCTGTTTGGTTTCGCCGTTTGATGGATGGATGACAGAGGCAGAGCGTCCCCAGTCGCGCTCTGCCTGTTTATTTGTCTTGTTTGATTTGAGTGCACACACAACTGTCATTGTCGCTGTCAAATCGCGTTAATATCACTGAGCTGTCAAATTACAGCCAACCGCAGCCAAATGTTTGCCCAGCCCATGTCCCATATGTCCGTGCGCTGCCCACTTGGTAACTCAATTAAAATGTTATTCATGGAGACGACGTGCCTCATTTTCGGCCATCATTACGCTTGGAGAGGCGCCTCCAATTACCTGAAAATCAACGGCAAATTATATTCACCTGGTTGATGTTAATAAGCCAAAATTACGCGACTCCCGTGCGCTCTGATTGGTCTATTTTGGCCCGTCGCTCGTTGGATGTTGTTTGGTTTGTTTTCTTAATGACTTTTGCTCATTTACAAAGCCACAGAAAGCGTTGTCGTCGTCTTTTGCGCCATCTTGTTCTTGGCCCTGCCTTCGCGGCGAATGATTTGCTTAGTTCAGGCCGATCAAGTTTGTGTCTTAAGTCTTTTGTTTCTGATTTTTTTTTTTTTGTGTTCGCTGATGGCTTATCGCCTAAGCTTAATTAGTCAAGAGATTGTGATTGATTTTTTTGTTTTTTTTTTTTTTTTGTGGGTGCGGTTGCAGGTGCATGCTGTTTAATTGCTTAATTAATGCCACGATAACAACAACTACAACGCATGGATAATATCAGCATTTAACCTCAAAAATCATTCAAATCATGCAAAATCCAAGAAATGCATTCACCTCAGTCAAACAAATGCACTGTAAAGTCATAAAAATTGGTAACTGTAGACACAAAGGTTTGCTCTGTCTGCCTGGCAATAAAAAAAAATCAGAACACACACAAAGACTTGAACCAAAAACCCAACCAAAGTCACTATGGGTAATTTTGATCTTAGTTCGGGCAAAAACTTGAATGAAAATGGCAACCTAGGTTAAAATATTATATATATTTGCTGTTGATTGACGGAGGAATGTGAAAAGCAGGCGACACACAAACTGAAAACAACAACCGCTGGTGCTTAATTTTCACACTTGTGAAATCTCTAGACTTACTTGGCCCACTCTTTTGCTTTAAGACAACTTCGATGCTACATAGAGAAAAGGAAACACTGGCAGAAAATAAGTTTGCTTCGACTCAATGTAAGGAAGAGACTTTCTTAAGTATTTGGAAATGCTCGAAATGAGCACATTTCCACTCAATCTAGTCGAATGCGCTAAGCTGCCATGGCTTCATTTGTTCGTTGAGTGCTAAAGGTAATGGATTCGACTTGATTTAATATAAAACATCTTTAATCAATCACATTTCAGCGTCACGCGTCACGCTGACAAGGCATATTATGTGGTGAGGGTGGTTTCGAGGAAGGTACTGCGTATCGAGGGCTTAGAATAGAGTACTGAGTCTTGACTACTAAGTATCGACTACTGAGTATCTATCGAATACTACTATCGAGTGCATATAATCGGGTACTGAGTCTTTTCAATTGAAAATTGAGTACCGAGTTCTGAGAATCTTGTACCGAATACTGACAATTGAGTACTTTCTATTGAATACAATTGATGAAAACATTTAAAATTATGAATTAAGCAGCAATCACTCACATATTATCAAGTATTTAATATGAAAAACTGAGTATCGAGTACATAGTGACGAGCACTTAGCTATGAGCTACGGGTTCGACCGACTTCTTACTCGTTATACCCTTGCAGAGGGTGTGGTTGTAACGCATAGAAAGAAGCATCTCCGACCACATAAAGTATATATATTCTTGATCAGCACGACAAACTGAGTTGATTTAGCCATATCCGGCTGTTTCTATGCTATCTACGTCGTCAGTTTAAAAGCTATCTTCACCAAACTTTGCACGAAGTCTTTTAAGACAACTACGCTGCACATTTGTCGGAACCGGCCGGATCGGTTGACTATAGCATATAGCTGTCGTAGGAACAATTGGTCGAAAAACTAGTTCAATTGAGGAAAACTTTTTTGTTTTTAATGAAATGCCTTCCAACTTTATATTTCTTAGTTTGCTCTACTTTCCCAAGATTCTACAAAGTTTGGTCGATATCGGTCATCTATATAGTAAAGCTGTCATAGAAAAGTAGAGTCTGAAAAGTAGTCTCAGTAAGAAAAACTTTTTTGTTTTTAATGTAAATGTTCTTAAAATTGGCATTTATTTATTTGATATGCTTTCACATGATTCTATAAAGTTGTGTCCAAATCGGATGACTATAGCATATAGCTGCAGTACGAATGATCGGTCGAAAAACGAGTTCTAGTGTGGAAAACTTTTTTGTTTTCAATGGAAACGCAAACCAAACTTTGTATTTCTTAGTTTGCTATGCTTTTTCATGATTCCACCAAGTTTGGTCGAAATCGGACATCTATATAGTATAGCTCCCATGGTAAAGTAAGCTCCGAAAAGTAGTCTTGGTGAGAAACCCTTTTTTGTTTTTAATGTAAATGTTCTTAAAATTTGCATTTATGAATTTGATATGCTTTCACTTAATTCTACAAAGTTTTGTCATAATCAGATGACTATAGCATATAGCTGCAGTACGAATGTTGGGTCGAAAAAGAAGTTCTATTAAGAAAAACTTTTTTGTTTTAAATGGAATCGACTCCAAATTTCGTACATGTTCGTTTGTTAGGCTTTTGCCTGATTATACCAAGTTTGCTTGAAATCGGACATCTATATGGTAATGCTCCCATAGAAAAGAAAGGTCCGAATTGTAGTCTTAGTCAGAAAATCGTGCCGTTAGGCACGAAGTCAATTGTCCTCTATTATTTACTTTGTTTTTCTGAAAGACTCTAAAATCAGTTGAATTTAAAATGTCTGGATAACTGAACCTATGAAGTTTTTGACCCTTCTTGTGCTTATCTTGAGGTTCTTTCCCCGCTCTGTACTACACCTAGTCAGATAATGAGACTGCCTTCTCATTCTATCAATTCCGACAGGCTTTGTGGTAATCATTATGCAATTCTAGGACAGTTTATCTTACCTGATACTGCAATAGGAATGATCTAGTAGACGACACTGCCTATAAATTAAGTTCTATGTTATAGCTTAATATTTTTATTACCCAAAATAATGCCAAACTTTACCCATAGTGCAAAAGGTGTCGAAAGTTCAAATGTTACAGCCGCACTACAGCTAAATTTTACAACCTAAAAGATATCTCAAATAATGAAAGCCTGGAATGCTGAGTGCAATAAATCTTTTAACGACAGTTGATCGTCTTTCGCTCTCTCCCTCGCTCTCCCTCTCCCCTCTCTCTCTCTATCTCTCTCTCTCTCTCTGTCTATCCGTCCTAGTCGCACTTGACTTTGACTTGTGCAGTTAATTAGAACTGTTGGAGCGGAGCAAGAACGAATTTGTCCGTAACTTTCTGCGCCAGGCTATTCCACGACTTCCTACAATCGGTTCTGGGTTTTCTGACAAAAAAAAAATCGAAAAGAAAACCTATGTAAATCAGTTTTTGGGTTGATTAATTGCTTGCCCAGATAAGCCTTCGCCCATGGTTTACTCTTTCTTGTTAGCATTTTGTTTGGGTTTTTATGTGTGATGTTGTTTCTATTTAGTTTGTGTTGGAGGTGTGAGTGAATGGCGATAAGCTCATTCTAATTCCTTGCGCGCCCTAATGCGTTTATAATTAACGCGGATCATGATGCGGGTCCCCGTGGGGCGTGCCATGGCATCAACGACGTCCACCTCTAACACACAGCCCGGCTAGCTGAGCTGCACGTAGTTCAAAACGGTAGCTCTCCGCGCTGCTCGTTGTTTGGTGTTTGATTACAATTTTTGTTCAGTGCTCGCCAAAAATAATCAAGAAAAAAAAAAAAAGGCTGCAATTTTTGTGGCGGTGGCGGTGGCCGGGTGTCGGTTCTTATGGTCACGTCGTCATCTTGTTTTACTTGCGTGAACATGCCCCAGACTCAGAAAGTTGAACGCGTGTAAACGCAGTAGCAACTTGTTTCGGTGTTCGATTAACATTTGAAACGTGCAAAATGCTGTCGATTGCCACCGCCGAATCGTATGAAACAGTTGCCGAAATTGTTACGGCAATGTGATTAGTTTTGGGGTTCTGCTTGAGTCGAGGAGGGAAACGTGTCTGTATAGAATTTTTAGAACTTGAGATAATTTCGGAAATTGTTATTAACGTAATTATTGCTACGTGTGTTCAGAACAAATCTAGTTTTATAGATCTTTCTTTTCATTAACTCAGAATTCAATTGGTGCATGAATTAACCTTGCATGTGCAGTAATTCTTGTTTCCAAGGTTTCTTTATTTGTCAATGTTTTTAGCTATTATATGCAAAAGTTCGGAAAACAAGTAAAAAATGTCCATTAAGAGAGCATATTTAAACTGTTTATTGTTGCAGTTCAGTGAGAGCGGCGACATTCCCAGAGGGAGAGAGAGAGTAAGAGCTAATGCGATGCGATTTGCGTGTCCTTAACACGAATCAATTAGTAAACGCTCTATTGCATAGATGTATACTTAAGTAATTGGAGCTTAAAGTTGCACAAAATCGCACATTTAAAACATTTTAAGGCTTGGTTTTTGGAAAAACTTATCTATTACCTCAAACCATCCACAAAATCTTCGTATAGAGCCACGTTTAAGCTTTCAAATAAATTAAACCAAACAGTTCCATGATTTTTTTAAGCGAAGATATAATATTTCAAATTTTTGGCTCTAAAACGGCCAAATTGTCTACTACCCTTAGTTATGCAATGCATAGAACAGTAGACTACTTACCCAGCAAACACTGTTTGCTATACTTTAGAATGCGATTTTTCCAGTAGGTAACTCGCATTCTTATCTCTCTTTGGCCTGAAATGGTGCCTCCTTGAATCACTTCTGGATGATAAGAAAATGTTGCTTTTGGAAGATAGAATTAAGTTTCTTCTTAGCGTTAAGAAAGCGTTTCTTCCTAGGCAAACAAAATTCCCTTCTAAAGGTAGGTTTTCCGAACGGACGAAAATATGTCTATTATGTCGAACTTCACATGAATAGAAACCCATTTAACATGTTTTAAAATCTGAATGCTTAATAGTCTTCTTTGAATAAAGTATTATGCTGAAATATATGTCTATGCCATCTGGAATCAAGCCTTAAAGCATAAAAATACTTTTCTTCTTAATGTTAATGTAACAGAATTAGACTTTCTTCATCAGAACAGAGGAATGGTGGTGTTTCTAGATGTGATATGGTGTGCTGAACACGAATCTTTTTTCGAAAATGATTCCCAACGATTAGTAATTTGTGCTTAAAGTTTCTTAAAATGCAAATTTTCACGTTTTGTCTGGAAATTTTACTAATGTTATGACTCACTTTGATATTCCTGTAAAGTATTACTTCTTAGCTTTAAAATGAACTATTCCAAACAATTTTAGCTATTTTTTCAAGCGAATATGAAGATTATTTTGAATAAATGTGCCAAATTATATTGAATTGAATCTACCATCAGCAGTAGAGTATTCCTTAATATATTATTTGCATATGGCATAGATTATATAGCTTATAATTCTCAAGTTTGAAATCCGTGCACTCTTAATGTATGTGTGATTCGCCGAACTATCACCACAGTCTCCCCTAAAACTATTCCATAACTGTCCCTTTGACAAGAGACCTAAGGGATAATTGTTTGCAGGGTAGGCTACACATTTGTGTTGAACATTAATACAGAATTTCCAGAAAACCTTGAAAATCTTGCAAATTTATACAAATTCCAAGATCTTGGCTTCAAAAAAATCATAGAAATGTTTGTGATTCATTATTATAAAGCTAACAAAACCGGCAACATTGCAGTCCAATAAATGGAAAATGAATGGTTAATATTGCCAGCTTTAAAAATCGTATCGAAAGTGTTTTGGAAGTATTCTTCGATGATTGAAAACTATTTTTGAGGACTCTATTATTCTACTCAGGTTTTGTGTTATTGGAATCTTGGTATCAAGCTCTGATGTTCCGACTAAACTGACACTCTGCCATACAAAAAACGGTGAAAAATGGTACATGAAGTATCGATAGTTCGTTGTATGGATAAGAGTCGGAGGGCGTGCACTTCAAGCTATGCTCTAACTTAGCTCCTCGGATGGAGGTTGGGTTTTTTTCCTCCTCCAGCCATACGGCACACCAGCACAATGTTTAAGTGCACTTTACACACAAACTCTAAAAATATCAAGGCAACTACATTAACTAGATAGAATTCAACAGCGGGTAGTGTATTTTTTCTGTTTACTGTTGCAGTATAGCGAGAGCGGAGATATTCTCAGAGAGAAAGCTTCCTTCTAAGCCTACGCCTCATTTAACCAGTATAATACAATCGATCACATCACTCACTCACATCCCTATCTTATTTTCAGATATGTGGATTGAGACTTAAGTCGATTTACTCTACTATGGGACATTGAATGCTACATTGGAGACCAGTTACGAAGGAAGAGTTCTTTAAAACCGCCAGTTGCAAGGTAAGTAAGACACATAATTCAGCTGAAGGTTGTGATTTTTGATGAAAATGCGTCAAATACTCGTTTGAAGTATCTTTGAAGCGTAGATTTTGAATTTTCGGCACCCATTTGAGAATATAGAATAGAATGCTGTCCTATGATTAGTAAACCAAGTTGTCATCTCTAGGTCAGCCACTGAGAAGCAAACATTAGATGTAGATTCACTTTGGTATAAGCACTTTGTTGATGTAGCTTTCGTATATTTGCCAAAATCTAGCTTACTCTGTCTCAAAGTCTTGCCAATCCCCTCGCTTGTATGCGACAATTAGGCTGTCCTGTCATGTGTGCGCAAATAAGTAGAACTTGTAAATCTGTTTTATTTTTTTGCTTTTTTGTAACTCGATAACTCATGCCTATGCATGTGTCATATATATACATATATAATATATTGAAGTGATTCCCACAGTAGGAACTTTGGCCATGACATGCCAAAAGTGCCGTGAGTTGTAATTATGCATAAAGAAATCATTTAAAAGCTGCCGCTTCATGACATTTTAATGGACGAGTAAACAGACTCGAGTCGAGTGGAAACACAATGATATTATTCCGGCGAGTTTGTTTCGGTTTACTTGCAACAGAAAATGTGCAACAAATTCGCCTCGAATGTTTCTGTTTGTTTAAATGCACATAAATCAATGCCATAAGTTTTCTTAGGAGCTAACTAAACCCATAAAAAGTCATGCTCCGGGAAAATGGGGGGGGGGGGAAAAAAAATAGCGAAACCAAAAATCAATTACAAAAATGTCTCAAACGGCTAACACACAAAATACACCAAACGAGGAAAAACAGAAATAAAAGCAGAGCGAGGTAAAAATGTTTATTGCCATGGCGCTGGAATTTTCAAATCAAATCTACTTTTGCTAACCTGTCAGTGTGGCCAACTATCAAACAACAACAAAACTGCCGGCGTTTGAAGTAGCAGCAACCAACGGCTTTCATTGTCAATATGAGTTGAAGTCAGGCAGCAGGCGGCGGTTGCAAGTCCAGCATCGAGCTGGTCTCTGGACTGCACGCAGTGTGGTCGGGGCAGCTAACAAATGTTGTTAACAATTTCATGCTGGCAACAGCAACAGCAACAACTTGAACAACTGTCAATGTGCATGAAATAGAAACATTGGCAAAAGCTGCAGCTGGCGCTGGGCCGCCACTGCGACTGCGTCAGTTGAGGAAATGTACAATTGGCTTCAAAAGAGCCCAGACAGACAACCGGCCAAGGCAGACTGACAGTCCCAGCCAGCCAGCCAGCCAGCCAGCCAGCCAGGCCAAAATGCAATTGAAAAATTGTGAGCCAAACAATAAATTCCTTCTGTGTGGGATTGCGAAACATTTGAGCTTGATTGAATTATGAAGTGCGTAAGCGAGGTCCGGGCGGTAAAGGAAGAGGGGGGCGGTGGCGGGGGAGGGAGGAGAGACACTGTCACAGTGACACAGACAAAGACAACCAAACAAAAGACTGAGGCAACGAACACAAAGTGTGACTCACTTTCCATGTGCAGAGTGTTGTCGTTTTATAACCCATTGAAGTGGAGCTAAGAAAGGGTAGTAGGAAATGGCAATATGGTCACTAGAATATATATAGAAAATTATTGGGTCAAACAACAACAACCACAGGTGAGAAATGGGCTTTATACAGAAGAAATGTGATAGGTAAAAACTTTGTCAAACAACAACAAACAGACATAAGAGAAGAAGTTGAAATATATTTACTTCTCACCCAAAAAAGCATTCTCTATAGCACGGCAAGTATCAAGTTGATATTTTCGAATGTATTTAAATGATATTTACAAGATATCAAATTGATACTAACCTGTATCAGGCTGACATTTTTGGGTATCAATTTGTATACCCTTGCAGAATGTGCTATAAAATTGTCCGAATGTTTGTAATAGAAGAAAGCATCTCCGACCACGTAAAGTATATATTCTTGATCAGTAGGATGAGCTAAGTTGATTTAGCCATGTCCGGATGTTTGTATGCTATGTCCTCCGTCAATTTGAAAGCTATCTTCACCAAACTCTGCTCTTAGTCTTTTAGTACAAATGCGCTGCACATATATCGGAACCGGTTGGATCGGATAAATATAGCGTATAGCTGTCATAGAAACTATTGTTCGGAAAACTAGTTTTAGTAGGAAGAACTTTTTTGTTTTCAAAGAAACCGCCTCCAAACTTTGTATTTCTTAGTTTGCTATGCTTTCCCATTATTCCACTAAGTTTGATTGATATGAAACATCTATATAGTACAGCTGTCATACAAAAGTATAGTCTGTAAAAATGACTTAGTGAGAGAAACTTTTTTGTTTGCAATGGAAACGCCTCCAAACTTTGTATATCTTAGTTTGCTATGCTTTTCCATGATTCCTCTAAGTTTGGTCGAAGTCAGACTTCTATATAGTATAGCTGTCATACAAAAGTATAGTCTGAAAAGTAGACTTAGTGAGAAAAACTTTTTTGTTTTCAATGGAAACACCGCCAAACTTTGTATTTCTTAGTTTGCTTACCTCTTCCATGATTCCTCTAAGTTTGGTCAAAATCAAACAACTATCTAGTATAGCTGTCATAGAAAAGTAAGGTCCGAAAAGTACTCTTAGTGAGAGAAACTTTTTTGTTTTCAATGGAAATGTCCATAAAATTGTCATTTATTTATTAAAAATACTTTCACACAATTCTACATAATTTGGTCAAAATCGGATGACTATAGCACATAGCTGCAGTACGACTGATCGGTCGAAAAATAAGTTCTATAGAGCAAAACTTTTTTGTTTTAAATGGAATTGATACCAAATTTGTTACATGTTTGTTTGTTAGGCTTCTGCATGAGACCTTCAAGTTTGGTAGAAATCGAACAACTATATAGTATAGCTGCCATAGAAAAGTAAGGTCCGAAAAGTAGTTTAAGTTACAAAAACATGCTGCCAGGGTATACAAACTTCGGCAGAGCCGCAATGAGCTTTCCTCTTTATTTTTTTTGCTTATATGCAAATCATGCATTACGCATAACTCCCTAGACTTGGCATCTGGTCTGCTGCTCATAATTTCAGCTTAAATGCATTAACCGTTAAGAGGCGTCGCGGGTTATGACACTCAATGTTTCAGGGGGCTACCGTTGATGTCTGTGCTGATAGTTCCAAATCCGGTGACAGCTACATTTGCATACAGACAACTAAATAACCTCCTCGCGCGCGTGTCAAATAAGTTACCGGAGTGTTAATGGAAAGCTGCCTCGGGATTTCCATTGCCATTCCCATTCCCATTCCCCCATTTTCTCTTTCAATTACGTTGCCTGCCACAAATGTCACAAACCGCTGGGCCGGCTGTGGTTACCAGCTTTCCTTCCTTCGATTACAACTCCATTGGCATTTTCCATTACCATTTTGCCATAACCCAAATCGAATATTCACAATCTTTGACTGCGTGGGCCCCAGCTGGAACTGTGGAACTGTGGCTGGGGCCGAAAGGAAACAAAAGGCAGTAAAATCAGTTGGATGCATGTGATAAATCTGCGCCATGCATTATATTTCATTGCTTAATAAGCCTCTCTCTACCCTCCTCCCCACCAACCGTATATCTATCTATCTAGTTTTTTTTTTTCCTTTTTTTTCGGATTTTGTCAGCTACTGGCAAGTAACTGGATTGTCTGGTCTGTGTCCTGAGTGCCAAGCGGGTCAACATTATGTTTTTATTTTTGCTTATTTACTTATTTTATTTATTTTCTTGGGTTTCTTTTTGGTGCCAGACGAAAATCGAAACTCGTGACTTTTCATATTTATGGCAGAGCAACAAGTTTTGAGCTGCAGCTAATTTAAAATTATATTACCAGTCAAATTGAGCATTAGGATTAAGGGTAAAGTTCAATGACGCTGTTTGGTTATAACTAATTAAAATTAATATTTGGCAATTTGTTGAGAAAACGAAATTGAGAATAATGTGGGTGGGTGGGCAGGCAATTGAGCGCCGCCAGGCTTGGAGACCCACAATAAGCTGTATCATTTTTATGAAGACATTAAGAGACGAAAGCAAATTGCAAACCGGAGTTTTGACTTTTATGAGGGCAGTTTGACGAGTCGGTGTCTTTTTGAATATTACCGTCGGTTAGCTTCTGTCAAATTTGGAGTCAACAGATACATTTAGCTTGTTTTCGTCAGCTTTGAAGAGCAGACAAGCCCCTGAATTTTGGCAATGCTGAAAAAATGTAATGTTTTTTGTTTGGCTTACAGAAATTTCGAAGTTCAGTTGCAGTTCCAAGGAGTTGAATAGCATTAACTGGACTCATCGTACTAGAGAACATGAACAAGTACAAAAGTGTGAACATTTACGGGTGAAATTGCTCTCGAAAAGGCATGATGGGTCTTGAGATTAGCCTCTCAAGATAAGAGCAAGCAATTATGGTCATTCCAGAAATCTGAGGTTGCACTCTATATGGGACAATCTGACAACAGAAAAAGTTTGAAACAATATAAAACTAAAGTCGGTATATCTTTCGATAAATGCGTAATGGTAGTACCACTATAGCATAGGCCTACACACCATTTGGGAGCTTCCAAGAAAGAAAGAGAAGATGCTTAGAGCAGTATGCTGCTGCTCTAAGTCATAAATAGTAAACCACCATCTTAAAAGGTTTCAAAAATTGATTTAACAAGCAAAGAATCAGCGTTAAGGTTCCCTTGTGTAACACGGGAACAACAAATACCCAATTATATAGATACTGTGATGAGAAGGAGGACTCCCCTGAGTACAAATTCAAGTCATAAAAGGCCACTAAAATTCTAAGGAAGTTCCGGACCCTTCTTAGGTTCGAATCTTAGACCGATTGCTTTATCAAATAAACCCAAGATTTCAAAGCTTGGTTAATGGAGTCTTAAATCCTTGAGTTAATGTTTACAATGGGTTGCAGAAATGGTTGGACTTCAAAACAAGATGCTAGCCTTCTTAATTTCTATTATAAAGTCAAAATAGGCAGAGTTTCGGCAAGATTTCGATATGATTATGCATCGATTTAGCAATATAAAATTGTTTTTAATCCGGCTCATAAATTGTGGGAGTTTTATGGGGCAAAAAAAAACTGACTTGGGTGATTGGGTTGAGGTTGAGAAGGTTAGAGTATAGAAGTTCCGGATTTAGGTTCAGTAAGTCGCCTTATTTAGATGTAGGTCACAGTATTAACTTTCAATATAATGCAGAACTATCGCTTTATAATTTAAAAAAAAGTCGATAATATATCGTCTTTTGAAGTGTGCACCGAGAAGCGAGGCAATTTTTTAAGCAACTGCACGTAGCCAGTAGACGGTTTGCATAATAACTCTTGCCCACCGCTGCTTTAGATTATAAAGTATTACCAACTTGTTTGAAAATGGTTTTAAATGAGATAGGTTTGTTTTCCATTTCAAACTAAATTCCTGGGTACATACCGAGGGCTCGTAATGAGAGTGCCGAAGCTCGGTCACGCTCAGCATATATATATTACAGTGGTACTTAAAGCTAGCTTATTACATAGACAAATTACTACAAACCCTTAAGTTTTGCTTCAAGTCTTAGTTAAAAGCTGTTTAGATCGCTGAACTAATTATATGTAAGTTTGTCATTTATCAAGCGATCTTTCTAATATTTGTTTGTGAGTTTATCTGGCTCGAGGTGCCAAAGTTATGTTGAAATTTAGGAAACCTGCTTCAAATGGCGATCCGCTCGTCTTTGATTTGAGAAGGAAATCTAAATATTTTAAATATGAGAAGGTAATTCTCTATATTCATTGCAATAAGACATAATATGTAGAATTTCTTCATAAGCTAGACAATTCCTTAACTCTGCTGTTGTAAAGCTTTATAAGTTACACAATCACCAAACTTTTGTAAGTCCCCTCGCAGCTGTCAGGCAAATTTGTTGTACCATTTTGTTGTTTGCATGGCAATTGCAAAACCAAGTCAAATTATTTGCATTTCGGCTCGTATTTTGGCTCACACACACACACACAACTGCAACAATCAATCAGCCGAAAGGGGAATGGATTCCAGTTTCTCGTTCAACTTTTGATAATTATCTTAAAACTAAAATCTATTTTGCCATCTTATCAGCCACATCCGCTTTTCACATTGATTACACTGACTGCCGCACATTGCTTTCCTTTAAGTTGCCAATACTTCATTGGGCACAAGCGCCTCCAGCGCTGACAATTTTCCTCCCAGTCCAAGTGGGTCGCGCATATTCATTACGTTGGAGTAGAAATCGACAAAAAAAAAAAAAAAACCTCAAAAAGAGAGTTGAATATTTCGGCAAAACTGCAACCATGTAGCAGTCTATGTATGCGTGTGGCTGTGCGGGAAAGTGGGTTAGTAGCCTGTCGTTTAACGTTGGCCATACGCATAGACGGCCCAAAGGCCTTGACTTAGTTGCAATTGCGTTTGCTGCCGCCTTTGGGGCGGCACCAAATTAAACCTAAAATGTCAGACGATTAGATAAGCACTCAGAACTGTGCGCTCAGATGAGATGGAAGCGGGTTCCCTCTGGGCCGAAACTGGCCAGCCACTTTGACAGGTCCGGTTTCTTTCCGTGGTGTTTTATTGCATTTTCCAGGTAACTCACACGCAGCACCATCGCTGCACCGCGCCGCCGCCCTCCTTTGGCTATAAATCTGGGCAACTTGTGATTAGTGGCCAACACACAAAAACGTCAATGCGGCGCAACACAAATTAGGTTAAGCCAATATTTTCCTAGACACTCAAATGGCCACTGCCCAAGCAAAACCAAAAGGCATCGAAGGCACACACTCACACACGCCCACCCGCCCCCCTTGGGAACAAGTCGGAGAATTTTGACAGACCAGTTCCAGTTCATCAATGTAGGAATTTCGAACGGGGCGCAAATATTTCAAAAAAACTAAATAAAATGCTCATAGAGCGGCAGCAAGAGAAGTGCCAGGGCAATGAAGAGATGGCTGCAGTTGATACCCTGTAAGAAGTGGGGTTCTCAAGACAAAGAAACATAATGGGAATCACTTATAAAGTGGAAAAAAGTCTAGGGTTCGGTTTCTGAACTACTCGAACCAAATGATTTGGTCTCGTCTAAGAAGAAACCAACTTAGATCTTACATCGTTGATGTTGGGTTCTTTTCATCATAAAGGTAAAAGCTATAGTTGACAGTAAAAAATTGGATATATCTTCTTTAAAAGGTTACACGCCGATTTCCCGCATGCATCTTCTCAAGCTATGTGCCTTAATTCGGTTCATTAAAGACGAACCGAACCAACTGTTTTGTAGTGGTTCGGCTCTGGAGCTGTTTCTCTCATTTTGGAACCTTATGGCACTTCAACACTTAAAAACCCTTGGGAAACATTGCTGAACCACTTTCGAACCACTTTCGAACCTCTTTCGAACCTCTTTCGAACCATTGCTCCATGGATACTCCCTGCTCCCTACGAGGCCCAGTCCCCATACACCCTGGCCAACTCAATTGCTATTCATGGTAAACCAAAGCTGGCAAAAAGTTCAAAATCATAAATTTCCAACGATATTAGGTTAGCCACAGCGGTGGCGGCCACTTCGGCGGCGGCGGCGGCGACGTTGATGGTGTGGCCAGGGCCGCAGCCGGCGCAGCGGTCAAACCGACAAACCATACCAGAGTAGCTCAACAGTTGCTGTGATGCTGGGTGCTGCGTATGGACTACGTATGCGCTGAGAGCTTTTGCCTAGCACATTTTCTTTTGTTGTGCGAACACGCCGGTGTGTGCCTGGTGGATTTATTGATTTTGGTCAAAAGCCATGCTTAAGCGTAAATTATGTGCTGGCTTAAACGCTGGCAAGTGTTGCAGACGTGGCGATGAAAGCCCCTGATTTGTGGCCATAAATCCAGCCAATTTCATAACCAAACAGCAATTTATCAGCCCAGTTTTCTTGTTTGCTGCATCCATCTAATTAACGCGGCGGTGGCGACAAAAATTTAGCAAAGTGTGAAAAATCTGCTCACAAAAATATTATGCCGAAAAAAATGTGTTGAGAAAACTGGCCGGCAACGACAGACAAGTGGCTAAGATATGGCATAAAGCAACGATTTAATTAGACGCTGATAATTATTGTACAACTTGTTGACGTTGCGACGCGCCGTTCTGGCCTCGGACTCCAGCCTTTAGGCGGTGGCCAGAGACATGTGGCTGCTGTAGCTGCTGCTGCTGTTGCGGTAGGCGCAACTGACGATAGTTGTAGTGCAACACGGTTTGTTGGCTATCGCAAATGTTAGATTTGGCTAATTTCCGAAATTGGTTAGAGTCTGATATCGCCCGGCCCGGCATTAGCCGCATTATTTATTAGGAAACAGTTGGAGAAGGCAACATGAATTATGTGACTAGGTGGACTGGCTAACATGCATTTGAAATGTTTACTCCGGGACAAATTAAGGTTAACTGAAGTGATTGGGGTAGAGATGAAGGGAGGATGGCTTAGCGAAACTATTTGCAGACGAAATTGGCCAAAATTGAAAATAAACTTGATCTGCCTGCAGACATTAGAAGCATATGTCCCATACATGTCAAACCTCTATCTCTTACCATCTCTGAGATCTGTGCGTTCATACGGACAGACAGACGGACAGACGGACAGACAGACAGACGGACAGACGGACATGGCTATATCGACTAGGCTGTTGATGCTGATCAAGAATATATATACTTTATGGGGTCGGAGATGCTTCCTTCTGGATGTTACATACTTTTGCACAAACTTATAATACTCTATGTACCTACGGTACAGAGTATAAAAACGGATAAATCCTGCAATCCTGCTTCTTCTTTTCAACAATGAGTTTCAAAGCTTCTGAACTTAGAGAAATCCCCATTCTAAATGTGACGAAAACCTTTATTTCCTTTCTTAATAGCAGGGTAAGTCAGTTTGTAGTATGCAGATTGAGACTGTTTGTCCTTTCTGAGGATCTCTCCGCTCTCGCTTTTAGAACTTATGAGGACAGTTTTGTGGTTTGTTTTGATTAACATAAGCAACATTTTCTTATGTTACAAATGACAACATCTCAGCTCACTTAACTAACAGGCTTATCGCAAGGGCAGTGGTAGATTCCGAGTATAAATTGTACCCGGAATCATTTTGAGATTAAGAACTAAATGATTGAGAAATCCTGTAGTCTATTGCATTACAAATTTCGGGCAGGAGGATTTAGATTCCCATCAAAGCATAGTTTTTATACCCTTACATTAGGTATGTCAAAACTCTCCAGCTGTTTGAAATGATAGGCGTCCGTCCGTCTGTTTCTATGCTTTTATCTACTTCAGCTTAAAAGCTATTTTCACAAAACTTTGCATGCAATTTTGTAAAACTCATACGCTGCACATTTTTCGGAACCGGGTAGATCGGTTGACTACAGCATATAGCTGACATACGAAAGATCGCTAGGAAAACTAGCTTTGGTCTGAAAATATGTTTTGTTTTCAGTGGAAAGAACGCCTAACTATGTATTCATCCATAAAAACATTGTATATATTGACTTTAGCTATATTTTCCTTTCCAAATTCGTAATATATGTCTATACCAGCACAGTAAAGTGGTCAATGGGTGCTATTTTTGGCATACCAGTAGCTGACGAAAGGGCTTACCACTGGTGGTTAGCAAAGAGGTTACTTCAACAAGTTCTTCTCCTTAATAATTGCAACTAACTGTCAAAATTTCACGGCACTATAATACGAAGGGATTCAAACGTTACGTTTTGTTTCATAGCGCTTACTGGCGAAAGAGCTCACCCCTTGTGGTTAAGAAATCGCTAGTCTGTGGTCTTTCAAATTACTTTCAGTGCGATTAACTAAATATATTTTGCAGGAATTTCATAATAAGTGGGTCATCTTTACTAATGCATTAATTAATATATAAGTTCACAGTCATTTGCTTACGAGAGGACTTAAATACGAAGTCCTGGTTCCAGGACCCATACAGCTATAAAGAATCAGTTCTTTGGGGTTCGATTGTAAGCTTACAGTAATTCTCAAACACTTTGGAGTCGGCTAGACAGTCAGTCAGTCATTCAAACATGTGACTAAGGCCGATTTGTCATCTACCACTGTGTCATATCAACTTAGATTTTACATTGTTCTTTGTAAGATAAAGTGACATAAACCTCTATGAGGAAGATAAGAAATCGACCCTAAAGCTGTATTTTCACTCGTTGAGATCTCATATGAGCTGGGCTGAGAGGTGGCTGACAAAATACTCATAAGAGAACTCAGACACCCCACTTCTCAGGCAACTTTTCATATATTTTTGTGCTTCTCAGATTCACTCTTTCCCTTGTGTGATATCTCCTTTGAGTAAAGACCAGTGAAAATTGAGCTTAAGCTTCTTATATAAAGAAATTAAACAGTACAAACGAACCGGGTGGAACTACTCGCTTTGAGTTAAAAAGAACAAGAAACCAAAAGCAGGCACACACACACTACCCGCTGCACCACATCAGACAGTTGAGTGTTTTTAAACATTATTAGTTTCCTTCCTTCACCAGCTGCTTCATTCTTCATCTACTTCAACCGGAAAAACCATAAGTTATGCCAAATGTTCATATCTCACACAACACACCGCCCTATTAAAATGTATCCAATGCCTTATCTTACCATTATTCATACTCCCAATTATTCAATACGGTATACATTCCCAAACAAATTTGATTGCTACTCTAATCCATCTGTGCTCTGACTCCGAGCTCAACCCAATTGATCTTACAACTTGAACGCCATGTTAAACACCCTACACTCTTGTAATTTGTGTCCAAATGAAATAAATTTATGAACATCGATTGCAAAGTTGATTAGACGAAAGCCGCCGTCGACGTAGTCTTTGGATGCTTGGACACACGGCTGGGCCAAAAGACCCAAAAAAAAAAGATACAAAAATATCCAAAACCCGTTCTCCCAGCCCAATATCTGGCGCTTGCTCTTGGCGGACTGCTTAGCGGGCCACTTGTAATATTTTTGGGCTTCTCTTAATTGCAATTTGATGTTTGGGGGCTTCTCGCTTTCGGCCGAAATGAAGTTGTACAAAAATTTCTGAACAATTTTTAGGCGCACTTAGCGGCAGCGTGTGAAAAAATGTGCATCCGCTGGGTTAGATTCACTTCTGCGATCCGATCGGGCTCTCAGGCCGCTCTGCGGAGGTGCGAAAGATCTCGTGCGTGTTTATTAGAGGCGGCGTCGCTTCTTCCCTTGGTTTGTGGTTTTTGCTCATGTGCTAATTGATTGGTGTTAAAGTTGTATAAAAATTGGAACAGAACAACCGCAGCTGAAGCTGGAGGTGGCAGCAACGCCTTGATTGCGATCGGAGAATCGTTTAAATTAGTTTGTTGTATTTGCCCAGTCATTAGCATGCGGAACCGCTTTGTTGTTGCTGCTGCAGCCTCTGAGAAATTCATGTAATAAAGTAAAAATATTTAGCTTGCCGCATTTCAGCTCTGCACTTTGATTTAACGCTGGCCCCACATCCACATTCGTGCCCCAAAAAGTCACGATATGCCGAAAAACAAAAATGCAAAAAAAAAAAAACAAAACAAAACAAAACCCAAAAAAAAAACGGCAAAATAAAAGCAGCCAAAAAAAAAAGTGATTGATGGAAATTGCTCAAACTGTCATGTTTATGAACGTCCGCAGGATACGATGCCAAGACAAGAGGACGACTATGGCCAGAATGTGCACGCAATGCGACAGCAATTTAGTCAGCAAAAAGAAGAGAAAGCTGCAGTTTGAAGCAACCGAATGAGGAATACCCTGGATCAAGTTTGCAGATTAGTATGTGGTCTGGGCGGTGCTGCTGCGTATGCAAGGTTAATCCTGGAAATGTTAGTGGTAAATTGAGAAGACGAAGGCAGGATCTCTGTCTGAGCAAAGCTATAATCCTCACACAGTTAAAAGAAGCATTTCGAAAGATCTCTGTAAGATCTCTCTTTGCTCGAATATATTCTCACTTGCCAGTAGCAACTTCTCTGCTTTAATTGCCGACCCCTGCTTAAAATCCAATGACTTAAGGAAGTATGTATACAACAGAGATAGGAAGCTTTTTAGAGCCCTCCACCAGTTCTGTGTACACTAATATATTCTCTGCTTACAGTGCCGACCCCTGTTTTTAAGCAAACGACTTTACAAGGATGGATTGCTGGACAGAAATAGAAAGCTATTAATATCTCTATCTCTACAGAGAGCGCTCTGTATAGAAATATGTTCTCAGTTGCCAGTGGCCACATTTCTGCTTACATTGCCGACCCCTGCCAAAAATCCAACGACTCAACGAAGTTTTTATAACAGAAATAGGAAGCTATTTAAAGCTTTCCACCAATTCTCTGCTTACGAACATATTCTCAGTTACCATTGGCAACTTTTCTGCTTGTATTGCCGACCTATGCTTAAAAACCAACTATTTGCTTGACAACGAATGTTCAAAGTTCAGAAAAAGAATGCTTTTTAAAGCTCTCTCAATGTATTTCCAGTAGCCAGTGGCAATTTCTCTGCTTACATTGCCTACCCATGTTTTAAAAACCAACTACTTGACAATAAAGGCTCATAGAACAGAAATAGAAAGCTACTGAAAGCTTTCTCAATATATTCTCAGTTACCAGTGGCAACTTATCTGCTTACAGTGCCGACCCCTTTCTTTAACACAATTGACTTGACAAGGAATGTTTGTTAGAGAGAAATTAGAAGCTCTCTGTATACGAATGTATTCTCAGTAGACAGTGGCAGCTTCTCTGCTTACAGTGCCGACCACTGTTGAACACCTTCCAAATGCTTCAATTCGAAAAAAAAAGTAGCTGAAACAAAGAAAAAGTAATATTAAAGATGCCTTAAACTTCAAGCAGAGTTCTAAATTGTGGCCCATACGGAATAAAGGCTTAAAGCTTGAATAAGCCTTTATGAATAAGTCTCCCTTAAAGCCAATATCCCTCCACAAAGAAGAGTATTCGCCAGAGGTTGGTTGAAAATCTGGCTGTTCTCTTTATAGAGGTTTTCACTAATTTTCACTCACTTTGCTTACAAGTTGTTGCTGATTCCTGTTCTGCTGTTGCTCTGAGCCACACACAGCGCCCTGAAATTGAGGCGACAGGAATCAGGCAGCAGAGTGCAGCTTGCCGATTGCGTGTTTGTGTCAAGGTGTTGCAACAGTTAACGAAATTGGCATTGTGATATCAACGGCCTTGGGCAGATTTTTCGAAAAGTCATTGAACAATGCATGGCCTGACATTTGATGCACTGTGACACTAACAGCAAGAAGTTGATAGAAAGAGAGAGATGCAGAGAGAGAGAGAAAGAAATTGCCATAAATTATGGCAAGAGCCTAAAAACCATGGCGCTGGAATGCTGCACAGCAAGTGCAATGATCTATGAGCTTGACCGCTGCCAGTGGCTACCAACTTCCCAGCAGCTAGAAGCTAGTTGCCAGCACCAATCACGGCAGCCAATCGCCGTTCAAGTGTGCAAAATCGCGGCCATGCAAAAAAACATGCCGGCGCAAGGCTTAATTATGCACTTGCAGCAGTTGCAATCATACACTTGAAAAAAAAAACAAAAAACAAGAACGATGCCACATTTACGGCTTGCCCAAGCCCGAAGGGGCTGCTTCCAAAAATTTGAACCAATTACAAAATATTCTGAAGGGAAAGAAAAGTTTTCTTTTAAATACAAGAAGAAAGTTTCTGAAATATGTAAAAATATATTAAGAATTGTAGTGTTTTTATTCTAAAGTTGAGAAAAGAACTCTATTTGCTGAAGCCTAGATATTTAAGAGAGAGAGAGAGAACTTCTGAGAGCTGCTGAGGCTACGTTTTAATCTCAATTGCAGAGCGTAAAACATGTTTAGTGGCAGTTTCAGGCTAAGAACTGCAAATCGCCTGAGCAGGCGAGCAATCGACTCCAACAAATTTGCTATACACTTGGCTTCCCAGAGAACTGCTGAGACCACGCTATAATCCCACTTGCAGAGCGAAAATCAAATGCAGAGGCAGGTCCAGGTTAAGAACATCAGCATCGCCCGAGCTGGAGAGCAATCGACGCCAGCTTTTTGCTATACATTGCATCCCAGAGATCTGCTGAAACTGCGCGCTTAAATCCATTATGTCGCAAATAACAAGTGAAGCGACAGACCAGGTTAAGATCTGCAAATTCTCTGAAACAGGAGAGCAATCGACGACAGCCAAGTGCCATTCACATTGCATCCCAGAGACCTGCTGAAACTGTGCTAAAAACTCAATTGAGGAGTGAAAAGTAAGTGGATTGGCAGGTCAGATTGAGATCTGCAGATACTCCGGAGCAAGCGAGTAATCGACGCCAGCAATTTGCTATACACATAGCTTCCCACAGAACAGCTGAGAACCGTAACTTCATTTGCGGCGCAATAAACAAGTAGAGTGACAGACCGGGTTAAGATCTGCGAATTCTGTGAAGCAGGCGAGCAATCGACACCAGGAACTTGCCAACATATTGCATTCCAAAAAGCTGCTGAGACTGCGAAATAATTTCAATTACGGCGCAAATCAAAAGAGGACCTTTAGAGCAAGCTAAGATCTGCAAAAAAGACTTAGCAGGAGAGCAATCGACGCCCAGAGAACTGCTGAGATAGCAGTGCAAACAAAAGCCGGATAAACAGACGCATAAAACTAATCAAACGGTCAGAAAATATCGAAAACTTGCAAAGAAGATTTGGGGCCGCTTTCTTATCTTCTACATCGAGCTATCTGTCCCATAAACCTACAAATACCAGAGCCAAGTCTAAGCTTATCTGACACATATCAGCTATTTAGAGGATGAGAAATCGGCCCTTAATAGATGACAACTGCAGACGGGTAAAGAGGAGGAATAACTTGGATGGTTTGAAAAATCGCGAATATTCCTTTCTATTTCCTACAAATTAAGTTTATGCTGAAGACACATCTGGGTGTTAAAAATCGAACTTTAAGATGAGTTTAGGCCATCACGAAGATTTGTAAAACAAGCCTAGCCTTTTCGATTTAAGTTTGAAATGCTTTAGATAACCGTCTAACTGCTGGTTAATTAATACTTAAAACCTTTTTGGTTTTCCCTAAGTGTAATTCCCTTTTGGAGTCGCCATAGAGCTTTTAAGTCGACCAACCAAACGCTCCGGCGTCACTTCCAGTGCTCCCCAACTCATGACTTTAATCCAATGTGCGGCCATTTTTATATATGCACCGTCATGTGTGTGTGTGTGTGTGTGTGTGTTGCCTCCCATAATTGTATGCTTCATCAATGACAGTGCGGCAACAGCTGGATGTCTGGAGTAGCTGCTAGACAACGCCTCTGCAACCACATCCATCCATCCCATCCATCCGCAGCTCCAACAGAAGCCGCAGCGACAATCAGAATGTGGCATGGCATCCTCCTCCTCTCATCCTTTTGTGACGCATGCTTTCAACATACTCCGTACATACTTTATCCTGGCAATCTGCCTGCCATTTTCCAGTTGCACCGGCCAGCAACAAAAATTGTTTTCGTGGTAATTTGCACCCGAGGCTGTTTAAATTCCTTGACTGGCTCTAGCTAAAGAGCCCGGGCGGCACATCGTCAACGTCGTCGTTGTCGTCGTCGTCGTCGTCGTTGCCTCTCCCTGTTGCTGTTCATCATCTTCATCTTTGGCTTTGACAGCTGTTGCTGCTTCGCATGGCCGTCATCCGGTTGTCTCTCCTCCCGTTTTCCCTCTTTTTTTTTTCTTCTCTCATTTTTATTTTTATTATTTAGAACTTTGTTGCCCCTTCGACAGGCTACGTGTACTTGGTGTACTTGCCCGGCCTGATTATTGTTATTAACCAGTATAGATACTCATCCAGAGCCCTGGCTATTTAGCTGGAAGCCATTTGCTAATCTTCCATCAAAATCGATTGTACAAGGGCCCGGGCATCACAATCTCCACGGCATCCGAGAGTCATCTGCACACACATATACTTAGTGGGCTTAATTTCAATGGGTTCCGGTCGCTTTAGAGAAACGCTTGTATAACTTTCGGCGCCATTAAAACCTAAAAGCGAGCAATTCAAGCGCTGTCATAAAAGCCATTCGAGTGGGCCCTGATTGGGGCCGCCCGGATGACTTTCCCCCTCCCAGACTTGCAGAAGAAACGTTTCGATGAACTGTAATTTTGCATATCAATGTGATCAAGTTTTGGGTGTAGAAATTTCCCATAAAGATACGAAATTGTTAAAAGGTAGCTGACTGACCGATTTCAATTTTCAGTTAATCACAATGTCTATTTAGGTGGAAATTGGAAAGTAATTAAATTAATGTATCTAAAATGAAGTTCATGTCGTGGAAATATCAATAATAATATTGATAGCAGAAGGGTTTTCGACCGGGCTTGAAATGAAGAAACGTGGGACAGAAAATGACCCAGCTGATGTGGTCTGTAGAGGCTTGAATTATTATCAGTCACTCAGTCACCTTCACTAGCTATTGGCAATAGAAAATCTTCTCACACCTAAACTGTAGTTCCCTTTCATTAATACCCTGAAGCCTTTGAAGAAAGTAAAACGTGCATTATAGAAAAGTAACATATATGTAAAGTTTTTATTTGGACAACCATTCACTTATTTTTTTTCATACAAAAACAAGTAAGAAGGTCGTTCAAGCCTGACTATAATATACTCTCGGTAAACTGACTTATCCAAAATCCGCACATTAAAGGTTAGAACTGCTACAAAAGATTTGCTAAAATCGGGAATTAAGGTATCTTAAAAGAGCGTAACATCCTAAAAACAGGTAAAAATATCGTTCTAGTCCGACCATAATTTGTTTGATTTCCGTATAACTCGGTTATGGTGGGTCCAAACTTTACCGATCCATTGGCGGAACACCAAATTATGTTGATTATTAAATATGTTAAAAAGTAGCAAACCTTCTAGCTATAAAAATGTGGGAGATATGCGGCTTTTCCAACTTTTGCGGCGGCTTAGCTTGAGATTTGAAGAGAAAGGTAGGAGGGAGATATATGAAATGTGACTTCGGGCAGGCCTGCTTGAAAGTTTACAAACATTTTGGAACAATAGCTGGTTAAACGCCTTACTTATGGAACTCTTATGCTCCAGATTCCATTTTTTTTTTACAAACTTTTCTGTATTTAATGACTAAGAGCCGTTTTCTGATGTACTACATAGAGCTATCTGTCACATAAACCTACAAATAACAGAGGAAAATGTTTGTTTATCTGACACATAGTAGCTGTGTAGAATATGAGAAATCGGCCCCAACTTTAATAACTTTTAGTTGAAATCGAAAAGAACTTTGAACTAGAACTTTAAAGCAATTCTCTGAAGACTTAACCTAAGGGATCTAAGGTGAAAAATGGAGCTTCCATTTCAAAAACTGATTTGTTATGGCAAATTGCCATAAAAGGACTCAGAGCCGACTTCACATCTTCTACATACAGCTATCTGTCAGATAAACTAACAAATAACAGAGAAAAATCGACACTTATCTGACACATAACAGCTATCTAGAAGATGAGAAAGCGGTCCTTAAAGCTGTTGCCTATTCAAATCATAATCAAAGCTGCCTAAAGGTAAATCTACGTATCTTTGGAAAGTTTAGAGTACGACGAATGAGTCGAACATTTGATCATATAATTCCTATTCGTGTGTCCAAATCGGAAAGTACCCAAACCCCAACTGGTTACACTCTGGTCCCCCCTTTTATTTTTTGTTTTTGTTCTTGGGACTTTCTCATCTTCACTTTGTGTCTTGTAAACCACGGTGCAAATGATCGAAGATTGATCTGCTGCTGCGACAGCTGCCTCTTGCACTTGATTGGTTGCCCTCGCCTCTCTCTCTCTTTCTGCCACATCTCAGCGATTTGCCTTTTGGGGATGCTGCCCAATTTGCTTTGGCTGGAGCTGCTCTTTTGCATGGTGCATGATGTGGATGGAATGGTGTATGCCTTTCGGAAGTTGCCGCCCCTTTCATGCACCGCTCAGAGTGCAATTTCGCTCATCATCTTAATTTTATTATCGACATAAATATCAAACGAAAATTGTGGCATATAAAATGCGATACAAATCTGTTACAAGTTTGCACTGGGATGGGGAACTGGGACCTGGGCAAGGTGAACGTCTTGCTGCATAGTTCACCACTTCATTGAATGCACCTGAGTGGAGGAGCTGCTGCTGCTGTTGCCCTGTGAAGGACATTATGGAAATGATCTCCGCGGGCAGTTGGCGGCCATTACTCAGTCGCATCGCGGGCAACGCCCAATTGATCAATGCTGAACGATAGAGAGACGCAGACACACCGCCGAAGATGAGATCCAGGGAGCATTCCTTGTATTCCGCTGGCCGACCGGCTGACCGGGCTAACTGGCTGCCCTGGCTGCCCTGGCTGCAATTTATGTTTGACATGGTGGAAATTCAATTGCGTGGTGCCCAGTTAAGCAGCTCCAAATACTTAGTTGGCATTGCCGTCTCACATGTGCCACGCCCATTTCTTACACTATCAGTCATAAAAATGTGCAATTTATGCAATTGTTGCACATGGCGTGCAGAGAGTCCAGATCTGGCCTGGTCGCACACCCACCGAGTGCACACCTAGAAACTGCACTGAGAGAAATGCGAGTGCAGTATGGTAGAGTAGGTGGATAAATTGGCAAGAGAGAGAGGAAGGGTTACCAACCAGATGTAAGTTGGCTCAGTGTAGTTAGTTATCAATCCGCTTCCCCTCTGCTGCCCGCTCTTCTCTCCCCCGCCTCCCAGCCAAGATGTGCAATGATATTGACGTCTGTGCGCATGCGTATGCCGCGTAAATTGGCCCACCCCTCCACCACATCTCTCACTCTTGTGTCCGCCAGCAATGGACATTCATTTCACAGAGTTTAGTTTTTCCAAAAATGTCGGAATACAAATTGATTTCGCTGCCACTCTGCGTCTGCGCCTGCATATCCGTGTCCGCGTCCGTGTCCGTGTCCAAGTCCGAGTGTCGTGTGTGGCAATCGTAGATTTCTGTACGTTAAAACGGTTATTTATGAGAGCGTAATTGTTATACCTGGGCCACATATCAGATGACACCGGGAGGGACATTTGCATTGGAAATGTGTCTAGCGACAAATAAATAAAATTGTTAAATCGCTGACACGCAAATGGAGCCAAAACGTTGGAAAGCCAACAGCAAATTGACAGAACCAGATTGACAAGTTGAAGCTCCATACTCCTTCCTCCTCCTCCGCCTCCTCCTTCTCCTCCTCCTCCTCCTACTCCTCACCATATCTGTGGCGGTGTCGTTGTCGTCGTTTTCGTCGACCACGTCGTCGTCGTCTTCATCATCAGTCAACCAATTTGTTTCGATGAATGACTGAATGAATTTGTTCACCCCTTGGTCATCTTGATAGTGGGGCCAACCCAAGAGGCAACAGGTTCTTCTCCCGGCAGAGAGCAAGAACAAGACGAGGGACTTTGCATAGAAGCGTTTGGCAGCCCGGGCGATAGCGATCTGCAGAGCTCGATTGACTCTGCGAGTGTGTGGTGTGTGGTGTGTGTGTGTGCGAGGCAATTGCTGGAAGCAACCGAAAAAACACAACACAAAGTAGGCTGGACAACCGTGCCGCCGATGACTCCATGGTAGGCACGGCACAGGAGCCACAGCCGTCGCAGGGTGTAGCGATAAGAGCAGCGACATTGCTCGTTAGCTGATGAGTACGCTTGCCGCTGGTAGGCGATCGATCCATCAGCATCGGGGGTAGAAAGTTTGCATAAATGCAGAGACGAGGGTTGGCTTTTCACTAGCTAACACTGGCTACAGCACCTTGCCAATTGCTTTAGAAATTTCTCAGAATTACTTGTTGTACTATGCAATTGTTCCTTAAAGCACTCAACAAATCACAATTCCAGTCAATTCTAATTTGAAAACAATGCACTGAGTTGCGAATTTATCGAATAAACTAACTTTTGTGGATGCCTTTGTAATATAATTCTAACCAGAGGTTTACAACACCTAAAAATATTCATTTCCGACCCCTTAAACTATCCCATGTGTTCTACAAATCGGATTGGACCCAAAAACAATCCAAATCTTAGGGGAATTGGGTCGATTTTGAGTCGAAAACGACTTGTAGAGCACCTGGGTATATGGAATGCATAATCTGTCGTACAAACTTTGCACACAAACAGCACACATATGTAAAATCGAAGGTTCACATTGAAAATTTCTCGGACATTTACTTCTTTCTACTTCTGGATCAAAAAAAAAGATCCAAAAATGAAAAATTTGGAGTGGTTTTGTCTTTAATATCCTTTTAATCATTCAAAGATGCTTAAAATCTACCAAAAGAAGTTGATTTTTCATATCCTTTAGATGATTTCAGCTCCTTTGAATAACTTAAAGAATATTTAACGGGAATTCATCCTAAAGATATTTTTGTATATCCTTAATTCTCCATGTATCGGTCTAAAATCTTTGCACTGAGTCTGTTTTTTAACAGCCAGAAAGAGGCATATAAGATATTCACAAGTTAAATGTGCTTGTGGAGCGACAGATCGCAAAAGGACCTTCGAGCCGGATATTTTGGTATTAATGTTTTGTCAAAGGTTGGTTTGTCCTTAGGTTGGTGTATCTCGATACAAACTCGCTTGTTCACCTAGACTTTTATATTACTTTCAATTCGAAGAGCTGGCTTATCATACGCTTAGATCAGAGATCTTGAGAGAGAGTGCCTGCCTACTGGACACCGAGTGCAGTTGATGTAAAAGGGTAAGCAGTGTTCCTTTCATACCCAAAACATCCTGCGAAGCTGCAAAATCATCCAAATGATCATCATTTTTCATAACTTTTGGATGATTAAAATGATATTTAAGACATATCCCTTCAAAATGGAAACCCGGAAATCATGCAATAGATATTTTTTAGTATCCTTTTTTTTCCCCTGTGTGGGAGAGAGGTGTAGTGGTGTTGCTTGCCCCTCTATACAAGGGGTATACAATCGAAAGCTTTTTCCAGAACTTCATGAAGTATGCTTCACCGTGTGTATCCAGTCTTACATATCGCCCTCCTACTTTAACATTTTCTAAGTTTAAGAAACCCGGCTTTTGTGTTAATGATCCTTAAATATTCCCTATATTGTATTCTATATTGTGTAAAATCTATACATTGCTATCTTTGATAGCTTCCGAGTTAGATTAGAATCTGTTAGTATATCATTTTATTGGTGGATTTTCAAGTTCCAGCATCTCAGTTATATTGCAGATGATATTATTCAAAGATCCTTTTGCCTTTTGTTAAGGCATCATGTTTTCGAATTTTTTTAATCATCATTTCATATATAGAATGTTTTACCCGATTGGCTGAAGACTATATAAAATATATATCTTTGTTATGTTAAAAACATTCGGAACTTTAAGAGCAACTCTAACAAAATGGATTATTTTGAGTTATGATAATATTTAAGTCAGTCAGCCATATATATTTCCCACTTAAACGACCCGCTTAGCATTCCTGTAAAGGTTTCTGATATGGTTTTAGTTGAAGTGTTTCAGTCTTTTTGGGACTGGAAAACTTCGATATCTTTACCATTTACCATTCACAACCCAAACTTTAAAACTCGACCCGATTTGGTCCGAAATCGCAGGAATTTTCAGTCACTTATTTCTCTAGAAAACAACAATTTGTTTGATATTGAAAATTTTGATCTCCGTTTGGCGTTAAAATCTGCTAAATAAGTTACAAAAGTAGTTCTAAATCCGATAAGGTTAGAAATAAAACCGCCTCGGAAAAAGCTATTTACCGACGGCAAAACCAAAACCAAATGAAGAGCTGCTCTTCAGTCAGGCGAGGAAAGAAACTCCATTTTGCCAGAGCTCCGCCTCAACTTACACACACACACACACACACACACACACACACACACACACACACACTGTCGCACACTCACACACACACACTTGGCATTCGCATGTAATTGAAGTCGTTTATGGGAACAGCTGCAGTAGCTGGGACAGAGGGAAGACGAACCGCAACCGGCAGCCAGTCGGCCATCATCATCATTGATGGGGGCCGCCGCCAATGAAAAGCATGTGGCAACATCATTAACTTCTTTTTTTTTTTGTAACCAAACCAAAAACAACAAAAAATTGGCCCAGAGAAAGTAATTGGCACTTGTTGCTGTTGTTCACAACAAAATGGCGCCAGCAGCGGCGGCAGCGGCAGCAACCATTTTGGAAAGGTTAACTGTTAACTGTATTCTCTCTGTCCCTGGTGCCATTATGACACATGACACTTTGTCTTAAATATGAATGCACACCCAGCAGAGCAGAGCGGATGCCCCATACCCATACCCATTCCCAATCCCGTTCCCATTCCCATTCCCGTTCCCAGCCGGAGCGGAGCGGACCGAGGCGACAGCGCGTTCAGTTCTTTTCGCATAAATTCACAGCAGGAGTTCCCCCAAATACGTTTCACGATTGAAATTTTTTGTTGCGTCTTGAAATTCAGTCATTTGTTGTGATGGCTGAAAAATTTCATGCCTGAACAACATCTCGTTGTTGTTGTGGTTGTTCTTTTGATGTCTTAATCTGTGGCCATTAATATGCCGACTGATAAATAAACTGTATTAATTTATGCACATTTTTTTTTTTTTGGGAAAGCCGAAACAGCAGATTTGGCCCCGGCTGATGATTATGATTTAGATAAATGTAAATTTCAGTTCTCTAGGCCCCGCCGAAGAGAGAGCCAAAGAGATACAATGAAATTTGAGGACTGATTTGAAACCAAACACCGCCAAAAAAAAAAAAAAAAAAACAAGAGAGAAAACCAAGTGTACAGCAAAATACAGGAAGGCTAACAAAATACCCAGAAAGCACACAAAACGGCAGCAGCCAACGCCAGCTTATCCTCAGCCAAGTTAGTGTGGTGGCACGGCATGTGGTGGCGGTGGCGGTGGCGGTGGCGGTGGTGGGGCCGCTGGTGGTTACTTCAAGTCCGAGGTGTTGCCTTCAACTTCAAGCAGAATGCATTTGTCGCAACGCATCAGGCCGTGAAATATGCGAAATATAAACGCTTCTGACGCTTTTCCATTGGACGCACCAGTGGCAAAAAGTATCAACATGAATCGCATTTAATTAAAATTCCCTTGCATAGAAAGGCAACATGTTTGGTTTAAGATATATATATATATATTCATGATCATGATCAGTATAGTTGTCAGAGAGGGGTGGGGAGAATTAGTGATACAAAATGTGGGTATGCACCGCAGGTAAAGTCATATCTGATGGTTTTATTCCTACTTCAGGCAGACAGGGTAGTACCTTACTCAGTTCGTGTGGCGCCACAACAATAAAGTTATCATTAGTTATATAAAAAGTTAAAAATTTGCGGTATCTCTTGCATTCGTGCTTGTTGCTTGACTTGGTCAGGTACATCTTTGCCGCACCCTTGAAACGAGGGCAGTTTGATGTGACAGAACTCTTATCAACCACCTTGTTCAACGACTACTGTGAAATTTTGAGCTAGTTTGTGTTTTGGAAAACCTTTGAAAGAAGACAACCTCGCTAAGACAATATAAAAGCTATGAAGACTCTGTGCCAATCATAAGAGATAGATGATTGACTTGCATATGACAAACACATCCTATACCTGCAGTCAGATACCTCCCTCCTAGGCGCGGAAATTGAGAAAAACTTCAAATCTCCCACAGTTGTATAGATAGAATGTTCGTACCCTTTGGACATATTTAGTAGTTAGAATTATTTATCGACTCGCAGAAGAAATGGTAAAGATCGGATGAGCGATAGTCGAGTTATAAGAAAAGCAAACATTTATGATGGGCAGCACTGGCTGGAACAGCGATGGGCAGTACTTAACACACCTTAACTCTTTGTGTGGTAAATGTAAACTTTTGAAGGTCGGGGCTTGATCAACTTCCTTACTTGTTTCTGTATATATTACTGAATTACTTTGTTATCCTCAGTAAAGAAAAAGTTCTGAACTTCCAAACTCGTCCAAACTTAATTGATGGAACGATAAGACTGTGTGCATCTCAACAAAGTAGGAACGATTTATTATTCATCTTAATACATCGCATTGATCATGTAACAGTTATCAGATAGATGGGTGCCGCAATATTATTGAAATGATTTAAGTTGTCTTCACTTTTCTGAGGATCTTAAGAACACATTACATTTGAAAGCAACTCAAAACTGGAAAGTCCCTGAATTGTATATATAACTCCAGCTACAAGAAGAGAATGCAAGAGACTGGTAGAAGTTGAAAAACTGATCGACAAAAACTCCGAAAACCTTCCGTATAATTCAGATGTATTAGGCAGCTTAAAGAGTGGGGAATAAACCTTCAAACTTTGATATGCTCAGGCTCTGTAAACGTTGTTTCGCTATCAAGGAACTTAGAGTCGTGCATTCTCAAGATACCTGTACAGAGGCTAAATATACCCCTTGATCGTAGAGTAAAAAGGGTATACTAGAGTGGTGCATATCTATGTAACAGGCAGAAGGAAACTTCTTCGAATCCTTAAAGCACCTAATGCTCGCTTATTCACTAACACAAGTGAAAAAGTGTCTGAATGTGTGCTTGTGGCTTGTTGAAGCACACGACAACAACAAAATCAACGTATATGTACTGTAGTTACCTTAAATTTTGCTGGTATACTAGCTGACAAAGAGAAGAGAGACACCTAAGAAGTAGTTGCTGTACATTCTATATGCTTGATCCGTATACGCTCGGCAATCGTTAAGCGTGAACCCACAACAAATGCGCCTGAAGCGTATGTAGAGCGGGCACCTCTGCCATGAAGCCGTGTCCATATAGCCCAGTCCGTCAGGAGACCAGAAGAGCTAGAGCAATCAAATGTAGTGAGGAGACTTCTATTGTCTGTACGCAATTGGTAAAAAAAAAAGCCGTCATATCTTCCACAATTATATAGATAGAACTTTCGTACCTTTTGTACATATTTCCCAGTCAAAATTTTATATCGATTTATCAAAGAAATGGTAAATATCAGTTAAACTTTAGTCGAGTTATGAGCAAAACAATGTTTGCTACAGCAGCGCTGTTTTTTGATTCAACTAAAGCATCAAAATACCTAAAGAGCATACACTTTCATTGTTGGAGCAGCGCTGGATCGACTTTTGTACTTGCTTTGACCAAATTGTTCCAAATATTTAAGCTTGGGTGGGCGCGATCTACATTTCCAAAGATTCCTGAAACTGTATGAGGTCCAACCCGATTGTACTGCTACTCACACAATCAACTCTTTCCACAGTATATAAAGGTTTGCGCATACCCTTTCCAAACTCAGCGATTCAATGTTATGCTGATGTCGCTGCTGCTGAATCATTGATACTTGTCGTCTGCCTGCCCTCTAATGCCCAAAAGACAAACAATGAGTTGGCCAAATCAATAAACAAATGTGAAATTCTTATGCAAAATTACTTTATAATTTAATTTTTATACGATTTGTGGTCACTCCCAGAGGCGCCTTTTTTTTGTACCCCATTCAGAGCTGTCTCTCTTGGCATTATCTTTGGCAGTAAATCTTGACTTTGCGCCTTCTTTGCGAACAATCCACAATTGATTAAAAATGTAAATTATTTATTTATTTTAAACGATTTTTTCCCCCCCATTTCTGTGTGTGTGTGTGTGTGCGAGTGTGTGTGTTGGCCTTTGTTATGTTAACCACAAAATATGAATGACTCTACGAAAATGATTGTTTATGACGTTCCGTTTCGTATCTCCGTCTAACAATGTTTGTCTTGTGTATTGATTGTGGACCTTTCGGTATGGATTAAGTCATAAAAAGGCCATAAAACTTGTCGAGAAATATGCGCACAGAGAAATCGTGTAACTATATGCGATATGGGGCCCGGCCGGCCTACATAAAAGACGCGTTCTTGGTCATTAAAAAGAGCTGCTGCAGCTGCTGATGCTGCTGATGCTGCTGTCTCCTCCTCCTCATAAAATGTTTCGCCATAGTTAAGCCTCGCTTAGTTATGGCGCGGCTGATGGGGAGGGGGTTGCCAGGGAATTCGGGGTATAAATTTCACGACTTATCAGCGCTCGGCTACCGTTGACAATGGCCCCAAAGATTGTTGTTAAGATCGACTCCCCGCACTTTCGATCTGCCTGTACACTTGAGAATAAAATTCAAATTTAACGCTTTTCAAGTTGCTGCGGCATTGTCAAGTGGCAGAGATCGCTGTTTGCCACAAGTGGAACAAATAGACAAGACAGCTGGACATAGTTGAAATAGTTTGGACATGGCCCAAAATCAAGGTGTGTGGCGGCTCAAGTGGCCAAAAAATGAAGTAAAAAATAACCGATAAAAAAATACAAAAATACAAAAATTTCATTTAGTTTGAAAAATGATGAGGCAGGTTTTTCATTAACAACAAACTGACACGATTGTCCCCCTACTTTTAGAGGGGACTTTCTGATATATTGGCCTGGTATATTTAGTTCGGGGTTTTTTAAGAGAGAAAAAATAGAGAATTTCATAATTGCACCAAGAATGTTCGATGTCAGAAGTTAGAAATTAATGAAAATTCTTGATTGAAGAGTGAAATTCTTGATACAAGAGTATAATTCTTGATTCAAGAGTGAAATTCTTAATTCAAGAGTGAAATTCTTGATTCAAGACTGAAATTCTTGATTTAAAAGTATAATTCTTGATTCAAGTATACATTTTTGTTTACGTTTTTCTTGATCCAAGAGCTTTAATACTCGATCCAAGTACGAATCATTCTTAAATCAAGCAATATAGTTCTTGAATCAAGTCCTAAACTTACTCTAATTCAAGATTGCTCATTCTTAAATCTCTTGACTATGCTCTTGCATACAAACTTGTCAAAAACCGAGAATGTTCTTTCTTATATTAAGAGCTCATTAGACTCTAGAGTAAGATCGTTGACTCTGTAATCAAGAGCTTTGCAGTTTCCAATCAGACAACAATTGAAAATCATCTGTGTGTTCAATTTTGTTTAAATTTAATTCATAGAAAATGTATTATAAAACCATTTAGCAAGTTTAAGCCGGCTCGAGGAATACGTAACACCTCAAAGCAGCATCTGTCTTTGCCTATCAACTGTCCGTCGAACAGCTTTCTCTCCCTTGCAGCAATGCCATAACTGGTTGAGAATTTCAAAGCCTCAAGAATCCAAAAATCGATAGCTGAGAGAGCAAGTTCAGCGTTGTGTTCTCTTAAATGTGCTTGATCTACTCTCTGTTTATTTATCTGAAACCTTTACCTTTATTTGCTTAAAAACAATATACTGAGAACGAATTTAGCTCGATTTCAAGAGCGAAATTCTTGAAAATTCAAGCACGAATATATTTTGTTCAAGTTATTCCTTCTGCCTCTTGTCCATCTACAGGTGGACCTGGCGTCGCCTCTCACAGTTGTTTACTGTTCGTTCTTCGCTCGCCCTAATTGACAGTCTTGTGTGTTTGTGTGTGTGTGTTTGTGTATAACTTTTGACACTTTTGTCTTATCGTAACAAATTGCCAAGTGCTTAAAATCTGTCATTCCAGGGGGTCGCCATTGTCTTGTTTCTTTCTTTGAATGGCATTCTTGGTCGAATACTTTGCATTTGAAAAGCATCCGCGGAGTCTACGCGCTCTACAGGGAAATGGTTAACTTTTTTGTAAGCACTTCCGCCCAGAGCTGGACCAAAGCTCTCTCTCTCTCTCTCTCCTCCTCCCTCCATCTCTCCCAGCCCTAATCCAATAAATAATTCAATTGTGTCACAAAAATCAAATCAATTGCGTGGGCAGGCCAAAAAAAAAAAACCAAAAAACCAACAAAACAAACAAACAAACAAAACAATACCCAACCAGGCAAAGCGGATCAGAGCAGGGTTTTACATAATCCCACCGATGCCGGCCAAAGATACATTCCGTTCGGCTCAAGTGTGTGTGTTGTGGTAGTCGGGGGTTAACGACCAAACAACTGACGCAGAAATCACTTAGCCATTGTCTAGCCAAAAGTATGCCACATCCCAGAGACAATTCTCCGCGTCCGTTCTGAATGGTGATTGAGCCCGCCCGATATGCCATGGCGTGAACAATTGCCAATTGCTCGAGATCGAGACAAACAAACAAACAAACAAACAAATGGTCGGTAATAACCGAACCAACAAAATGGCCAGCAGAGGATTGACAGACAATTTATAATCCATAATGTTAATCAAAGGCAAATCACGTTGAACCTGCGGCCTTCGCCGCCAAATGACTTCATTAGCAAAAGAGCCGCACGCTCACAAAGGCAGCAATAAATTGGCCAGAGATTGCACAAATCGCTGCAAGGCTGCCTTGGGAATTTAGTGTTGCCCTCGCTCCGCCACCACCGCACCCAGCTCATATTTCTCACCGAGCATCAAAAGTTGGTGAGAAACGCGCCAACCCTGTGTCATCAGAGCAATCTGTGTCCCAAACCAGGCAGCACTTACTGTTTGATTACACACTGGCAAGTGTGTGCTGACCAAATTTGGTGTGTAATCGAAGAACTGCAGCCGGGAGTGGTAGCGATGTGGCCCCATTGTGCAACATGTTGCCAGTTTGTACCGACAACTGTAGAGAGCTGTCGAGAGAGTACTGGCGAGTCTCTGACAAAAAAAAAAGTATGTCAAGCCACATTTTATATAAGAAATATTTCTATTCCTTGTCAAAAAGAAGCCACACCTTATCAGTGTGCCGTCAGTTGCCACCCTCGGGGCCCCCACCCCATCTCAGCTCCAATTTCATTTCAAGTGCCAAAAATCCGACAGACGGCTGTCACAACAGGCGCTAAAACAAACAGGCCAAGCAAAAACGTTAACCAGCTAACCAGAGTCGGCATATCAGCCCTTTCTCATTTCTCCTCCTGCAACTGTCAGGCAGCTGACAAGCGTGCATCATCGGTTCAGGTCCAGCTCCCAGCTCCCAACTCCAACCATGTCATGATGCCAAATTGTTGACTTTTGGCCGCCATGGGCAACTGCTCGTCGTATATTTGTACATAAATAATGCATTTCGCGGCCAGGCAACCAACCGACCGACCACATAGGGCGCCGACAGGTGGTCACTGGAGATTGGATTGGTCCACCTGGATTTGGGTCAGTGGAGTGGTGGTAATGCTTCCGGTGCCAGTATGTGGCTTAACAAGTGGTGTCCGGCGTTTATGACAGGCCATTTGGCTGGCCCTGGGTTGTTGGGATCCGTCTGGTTAATTGCATTTTTACCTGGCAGTTCATTAAAAAGCTTGTCAAAAGTTGAACACACTCGCCAATGGAAGATAAGGCACTGACATTATTAAACAACAATAATCAATAAATTGCATTAGTTTTCATTAACAGCTCGGCCAAATGTCTTAATCTACGTAGGAGCATCCGCACTTCTACAGACATTGCACTGTGGTACAGAAGTGTTGGTTTTTGGACCCATAATATGCAGCAAGAAAGCTAGAAAGCTGAAACTTAGCTAAGCAAATCATTATTTCTAGATTATCCAATTGAAGACTAGGGTTGCCACCATATTTTTTTCAATATTTTGGATGCTTGTAACCTATACTAAGGATCATTAGAATAACTTTTCAGTAGTTCTTTAAGGCTTCAGAAAAGTAAAAGTAGCCTTAAAGACTTACGCGAAATGGTACAGTGAGCTAGCATGTCGCCATTGTGGAGTGCCAAAGAATGGGCATCAACTACAGACGCGTCTGTCAATAGTTTGTCTCTCTTGTCAAGTCAGGCGGGATCTGTGTTTATAGATTTAGCACACTTCTCCAACGCTTGTAAATAATATTGACTTCCGATAGGATCAATTGAATTCTCACAGAATGTAGGATACATTCTTATCCTGTACCAAACTCAACTAATATGTAAACTAAATTGAGTTTAAAATGGTTTAAAAAACGAAAAATCTCCATTTAAATCATGTTTATGAGCTCTCAAAAAAGTTCTCGAAGTAAGAACTTTGTACTACAAGTGAGAAAACCCGTTCATGGCCTGTTTTTGGTGACCATTGGGCTAAACTTAAGTCCAATTTTCTAGGTTTTTATACCACTTACTTGTAGAGTAAAAAGGGTATACTAAAGTCTTGCAATATATATATATATATAGCCTGTCAGTATGAAGCCCTGTCAGTATGAATAGCTAGATCTCAGAAATCAGAAAAACTAGAGCAACCAAATTGTAAGTGTAGGCTAGTATTATCTGCAGTTTGTTTCAAATTTTGTCCAAGCCTTGTCTAGCCCCCGCCTATGCTAATTAGTAATATAGTAAGATAATGTAAAAGAGAGTTAAAACAGAAGTATAAAGTATATATTCCTCTGCCTCCATTACTTTTTCTGCAATGCGATGTATACAGCCAACTTCTGCCGTCGATTGCTCGCCTGATCTTAACCTGACCCGCCGCTCAACTTGTTCATCGTGCGTAACGCTTGCGATTGTTTCGTAGTCTCACAAGCACGGCTGGGATGCAATGTGTTCAGCCACTTGCTGACGTCGATTGCTCGTCTGCTTTGAGTTTTTGACTAGACGGCTAGCGATGAAACATATCCCTAAACAGAAATCCCCAAAAACCCTACAATATACTAAATAGGGTCCACTTTTGTTGCCTAGTGTTATTTATGAGGCAACTTCCGTCAGCTGTAGTCATTCTAATTGGGATTAACTGTGGACAAAATGTTACCCGTTTTTTTCCCACCCCAAAATTCCATGACACTCACCCACTGTGCAATGGTCATGCAAATTATGCAGAACAGGAGAACGCCATGAGTTCCGAACATTAACTGCGCTTTGCTTAAAATTTATGTTAATCGCTTGTTTTACTTTTAATTTCGCACTTAAAATTGTCGCCAGGCCTGGGCCCGAACATGGACATGGCACCAGGGCCTGGGAACCTGTTCCTGTGCCTTGGCTGGTCTAGCGACAGCATCGATAAATTTTATCGATTCCTTGACTCTGGCCAGCGATTTTAAGGCACATCAAAAGACAATAAAATATATCCACAAATACGTGGAGTACTCGCAAGGCGAAAATGCTGTCGCAAAAGGAACCTGTTTTGGGGGCCAGCGACAAAACTTAACTGCACTTGCCGGGAGGAGGGGGGGGGAAAGGAGGGTCCGCGGGGTGGCGGAAATGCAGATTCAGATTTCTTCTTTGTGGCTGCATTAGCATTACCGTTGCGACCCCCAGTCCAGTTGCCAGTTGTTGTAATTTTAGCATTTTATGTGGCAACGATTGTTGTGGGATTTCAAATGTTCCAGCTAATTGGATAAGGTAATCCTCTGCTTCAACTTCAAATCGCGCGCGGTATATGTATGCTGAGGGATATGAATGTGTTTAATGGCCAAGCCGCGCCCCCATCGATGTGAAATCCAATAGATATTAGCGAGAGTTTGGTCCTTACGTAGCTCATTTTCAGCTACGCCATAAAATCAGTGCGCATTGTTGATATTGCTTTATATATGCTATACCCAAAGGTATGCAGAGTAGATTGAGATTGGGCATGTGTATGTAACAGCCAGATGGTATCATCTTTGTCTTTATATAGCCATGTCCGTCCGTCTGTCCGTAACTTTCAAAATTTATCTTCTAGTTTTTACAAATTTGGCATAAATTTAATTTTGGAAAATTCCTGTTTTTAGGCAGGTTTTTCTTATTCTGGTGTGGTATACAGATGTATTCCTAAAAACCTAAAAAACCTCTTGTAATTCTCAAGTTCAAATTCCCTGCTTATGGCACACAAAAGGGGCAGCTGATATTCGGCATGCTAAGAAATTCGCCCTAAAATATACAGAAATTATTCCATAAAATAGCACTAAAATTTGGAAAAATATCAAAAGACACCACTTGTAATTCCCAAGTTCGAATTCCCCGCTTTCTGAATATAGAAGTTCAAGTCCCGGATAGTAAAAAGTTAGAAAATTACTAATTTAAATGGGGTTTTTAGAAAGAAGTTCACTAAATGAACCAAAAGAAAGAAAATATCCTAGAAAAATAATATAAAAAGGGGTTATACGCGTCTTAGGGTCGGCTTCTTCTTCTGTCTCTACTTCCCTAACTCCCCGTCATATCTAATAAATAGATAATACTTCTGTTGTTTTTTTCGAAAATCTAGAAATATATTTCTAAAACCAAGAAAATGTTTATCTAACAATAAGATAATATTTTGTAGCTAATAAAGTAGTAGTAATATTTTCATAAGTTTAGAAAGTCTAAGTCCCATTACAAGAAACTATTCTTTCAAAGTAGGTGGAGAATCGTCTTTGAAGGTGGTTTAAGGCGAATTTCTTTATATTTATACCCTTGCAAAGTGTACTATAATTTTCCCAGAAGTTTGCAACGCTTAGAAATATTCATTTCCGACCCCATGAACTATATATATTCTTGATCAGGGTTTTGAGCTGAGTGGATTGAGCTTTGTCCGTCCGTCTGTCTGTTTCTACGGGAACTAGTCTCTCAGTTTTAAAGCTATCGAGCTGAAATTTTACACAGAGTCTTCTTTTTGCTGCACACTACTAATATCTAGGAACCGACCGGATTGGATGACTATATCTCATGGCTGCCATAGGAACAATCGGTCGGAAAACTAGTTTTATTGAGAAAAACTTTTTTCTTTTCAATGGAAACGTATCCAAACTTTGTAATCGTAAGTTTTCTATGTTTAATTATAATTCTACCAAGTTTTATTGAAATCGGACAACTATATGGTATAGCTGCCATACAAAAAATAGGTCTGAAAAACAGTCTTAGTTAGAAAAACTTTTTTGTTTTTAATGGTAGCATTTTGCAATTTTGTATTTGTTTGTTTCACATGCTTTCACATAATTTTACGAATTTTTGGCCAAATCGGATGACTATATCATATAGCTCCCATACGAACGATCGGTCGGAAAATGGGAAAAAGAGTTTTTTAGTGAAAATATTTAAGCGAGCACTTGCAGGGGTATAAATACCTTGGCACAGATGAAGTTAGCTTAGCTTTCTCGTAATTGGCTTGGAGTTTTTCTTGGAGTGTATGAACCATCATTGCTTGTAGTTCGATTCACTTCGTGTACGTGTCGTGCCGTGTCATAAATATCCGCTCACGTTGCCTTCTCTAGTCTCTATCAATGACCAAACAAATGTCAAGAGCGAAACAAACTTTACACTTAAGCCGGCATGACAATTTGGACCGACCTGGATTGGGGGTATTGGGGTGGAGACGACGGATACGGATTCGGGGAGGGGTGGCTCGGAGAGCTTTAATATTGGGAATTGTCAGTCAGGGCTTAGGCGTTGCCCATGTATGTTTGTTATGTAAGTGTGTGTGTTAATCCGCCCACACAACACACACTCGCCAGGCATAACCTCAACTCATTTTAATTGAAAATTGTCAACAACTTCCACACCGAAATTGCCGCTGCCCCCAGCCCCAACACCAACAGCAACACTTCTAATCAAGATCGAGTTTTGGAAACCTTTTTTCGTCTGTTTTTTTTTTTTGTTTTGGTTTTCGGTGGGCGTTGCTCGCCATGACCAATGCGCGTCCTGGGTTGCAGCTGCAAATGCGGAAATGTTGCAACCTTGGAACAATTCTGTTAGTGCAACGTGTGGCAGATGGCGGACTCTGGTCTACAGTTTGTGGCAATGCACACGTAAATTAGCATAAATAGATTTCAATCACCGGGCAATAATTTCATTATGAGAAAGGCATCGGGATGGCGCGGGAATAACACGCATGTGCCATCGCAGCGAGCGATCTTTTTATTGATTTTTCCCAAGTCAAATATGGCTTTGAACTTGGACTTTTGCGCCAATAATACACTCACACAGCGGGCAGGCAGGCAGGCAGGCAGGCAGGCAGCCGGGCTGGTCGGTTGGCAAGCAAGCCGGCCGAGTTAAGGCCAGATAACAAACAAACGAAATATGCAAAAGGTGCATGCAAGCACCGATACCAGGAGGAGCACCAACAGGAGGCGGGCGGACTGGGGGGAATGGGGGCAGCAGGAGGTGGAGGAGTATGCTAACAAGACAAGCAACTGCGACTGCGATGCCAAACTGGCGGCGGCAGCATGAACTGGCAAAATATTAATCAGCCATGGGAAGCCGGCAGAACCGTAGAACCGTAGGACTGCTAACCTGGCCAACTGGGCAACTTGGCAGCAAGTGAGTGGCCAGAGTCAGCATTGAAAACGATTAATTCGCAGCAGGGGACACTCAGCAATGACCTGCAGTTGGTGGTGGGGAGGGGAGGAGGGGAGGGAAACGGATGATCTTTATGTAATGCACCGAGATAAAAGATGGGTTAATTGCCCAAGATTCCTAACATCTGAAACGGGGACAAACCCAAGGAATTTTTAAGAAGCGGTTCGGTTTTGGTTAGGTATAAGACCACGAACCGCGTAATAACAGGGCTTTGTGGTCACTTAATCCTTCAGCCTTTGACGAAACGAAAATGTATGCTATACAATGAGAATATATGAGAAATTATACTGCCAAATGCTGTCCTTTCGTTCAAAGTGTCTGCCCGGTACTTTAACACAATTAAAAGGAATTCTTCCCCCTTAATGGCAACACAAACTATTACCTGGCATGCAAAACGGTTCGAACGAGTTCTGAACCGCTCATTCAAAACGGTTCAGTTCAGAAAACTTCTTAATGTTAAAATTTTAAACAATTCCCTTAAATTAATTTTATCAGATTTTTGCTTAGATTTGTTACCCTCTTCAAAACTTTACAGGGAAATTAATCCCTAGGGATGACGAATTGCTTAAGATCTTAAGAATCTAACGTCGTAATATAGAAAGTAATAATGGACCAGTCATACTTGCTTCCAATCTGTCGACAATAAGGCTCAGAAGAAGCCTTAAACCCAGCAGAATGAGTGCTCACCCTCAGATATAGTCGACTCGACGACTGTTGCTGCTGAACAAGAATGCAATTGGGTGTCGAAGATGCTTCCTTCTGAGTCTTTGTACCTCTGGTACAGATTATACAAATTTAATAATAATATTATAAATTAATAGCCGAAAAGTTTCTAAGCCAATGGGGGGAAGATTAATAAGCCAGTCCGGCACAGCTCGGTGTGGTCAGAGATTTGCCCGGAGATAAATGTAGGGAGATAAGTTAAGGAGAAGGGAGAGAGTAGGTGTCAAAGATAGTTGTAGTTCTGAGATTATAAGTCTACATATTCGACTACATATATCTAGCACATAGCCTGATATCACATTAAGCGCGAACCACAAAGCTGAGACTGTCTTATTTCCTAGAGGCTTAAACCTCGGAAAGGGTTAGGATCCTATGATTTTTTTCAAAAAAAAACGTTTCTTAGGACTTTCAAAAGATTTCCATAAGTCATTTCGGGATCTTCCGGAAACTATAGGTTATTATAATGGCTTAAATGCTATGCTATAGGAGCTCTAAACCATAAAATGATCAAATAAGGGGTACTACCATTATCCATTACGCTTTTGGTTCAGCTTGGAAAAGTTTAACAGACATTGGTTAAGCACCGCTCTCCATTCCTGTCTTATAAACTGTGAAGACTGAACCGAACTTATAGTGATTACATAATTATATCCTTGCTGAGGGTATATTGAAATTGTCCAGATGTTTGTAACGCATAGAAGGAAGCATTTTCGAACACATAAAGTATATATATTCTTGAACATCATGACGAGCTGAGTCGATATAGCCATGTCCGTCTGTTTCTATGCTATCTCCTCCCTCAGTTTTAAAGCTATGGCAACCAAACTTTGCACGAAGTCTTCTGATACAAATACGCCTCACATTTATCGGAACCGGCCGGATCGGATGACTATAACATATAGCTGCCATAGGAACGATCGGTCGAAAAACTAATTCTAGTGAGAAAAACTTTTTTGTTTGTAATGCAAACGTCTCCAAACTCTGTATTTAATCATTTTCAATGCTTCTCCATAATTCTGCCAAGTTTGGTTGAAATCGGACATCTATATAGTATAGCTGCCATAGAAAAGTAAGGTTAGAAAAATAGTCTTAGTTAGAAACACTTTTTTGTTTTCAATGCAAACCTCTTTTAAATTGGCATATAATTATTTGATATGCTTTCACACGATTCTATAAAGTTGTGTTCAAATCGGATGACTATAACATATAGCTGCCATATGAATGATCGGTCGAGAAACTAGCTTTAGTGAGAAAAACTTTTGTGTTTTCAAAGAAAACGCCTCCATACTTTGTATTTCTTAGTTTGCTATGCTTTTCCTTAATTCCACTAAGTTTGATCGAAATCGGACATCTATATAGTATAGCTGTCATACAAAAGTAGAGTCAGATAGGTAGTTTTATTGGGAAAAACTTGTTTGTTTTCAGTGGATAAGTCCTTCAAATTAGTTACAAAACGTGCTGCAAGTGTATAACTTTCCAAAGTTAACTTTCCTCTATTTTTTTAATGGTAAACCTTTAAAAGCACCTTCCTCAACTTGCTTTCTCTCAGTGTGTGTAGACATATATACATTGAGGTAAAACTCATTGATAAGCGGCAGTTTCGAGGCAAGAAACTGTGATTGATATTTGCAAGTCGAAGTGATTTATCACCGAATCAGAAAGTTTAGTTTTGGTAAATACCAATTTCAATATTTTGTTCTCTTCAAATTCCGTTCGATTATTGTTGATTGGTGTGTGTGTGTGTGTGTGTGTGTTTTTTTTCTTCTCAAAATTAACGCAAATCCTGCAATTAAGTGATAAGCAATCGAATACAAACAGATGCACATAAAATCTGTCTGAAACATGCGTAAGTTTCGATGGGTGTGTGTGCGAGTGTGTACATTTTTTCTACATTTCCTTGGCGACTGCTGCTCATCATGGCAAATGGTAAAGTCATTTCTCATGTTGCCAAGATTTATGGCTTCCACCTTCTCAAGTCGCATGTGGAAGCCGCCTCACAAACGCCTGAAATGCGCTGCCGTACAACGAGAAGAACAAACTGCCATTCGCACTAAAATTGAATTCTGCGCGTTTCGTTTGCTCCGTTCTCGCATCCCGCTATGATTGATCACTAAATTGCACAAGCTTAAGCCCGACGCAAGCCCACAACGCCAAATGAAGATGGGGGCGGGGGCGGGGGAGAGGCAGACGGATGGGGGTTGGGGAGGAGCTGGAGGGACCCCGTCTTTGATGGGCCAGCGCGCTGCTGCACATTTTTGTTGCATGCTTACAATCAGATCTGTCAGATCAGTTTCCTCTTCGTGCGTTTCTGTTGTTGTTGTTGTTGTTTTTCGGTTGCTTTTTGGCAGTTTTGTTTTGTTTTGCTCGTTCGCGGCTCTGGCATTTATTTAATCCGTTCGTGAGGCTCCTCCTGGCCCAGGAGCGAGCAGAGCGCACAGAAACCAACTCACAATGTCTGGGCGTTTCATGGGGCGTTTTATTGTTATATCGACACCAGTAGTTTTGTGCCCAGTTCGCGTCATTTGCATTTAGACCGCCACCATTCCGGGCCGCGCTGTCCCACTCGTCCGCCGTCCGCCGACCACCACCACCGAAAAGGCCATTAAAATCGCTCATTGAAAATATTTTAAGTGTTTTTTTATATGTCATTTTATTGCCGGGGACATGCCCATCTCATATGTATACACTTACCATCGGGGTAGAATTTGTTTATCGTTAATGGCTCCATTTACGATGTGATTCGTGATGAATATGGCTGAGCATCAGTTTGGATGGGAACCGCGGCGGTTTTCCTGCTGCAACTCTGTTCCCCATCAGCTTATCTATGTTGGCTTCCGCTGCCGTCGATGATCCATAAACATGCAAATGCATTAATAATACACACTAAAATAATATCAAATGTGTGAGGCTACTCCAAATAGGGGCAAGCATTTTCACACCTCACGCCGCTCAGGAGGGGAGGGATGTAGAGAGAGCAAGAGCGGGAGCGGGAGCGAGCGGAGGCCGCTTATGGACTCGATTTCATTTATGGCCACAACACACAACACACTCACCTCGGCCACAAAACTTCCACCGCATGAAATGCTCTTAGAAAGCAGTCCCGCAGTTTTTGCGTGTGTGAAATTAACTTATTGCCTTTTATTGGCAGTATAAACAACTTGGCAACATTTTCCAACTTGGCCATTTGTTATGGAGCTACTAGTTCAACCGGAAATGCGACTAAGGTGGAGTGTGGTAGTGGAGCAAATGAGTGAGTGAGTGAGTGAACCAAGGTGAGTAGAACCATTTGATTTGTTCAGTTATTTAGATTAGTTACTTAAATTAAGCATATTTTTTTATCATTTCAAGCACAAAATATGGGTCTAATTCAATGAAATCTCACACCCATTCCGAATTACTTTTGAATTAAGAATATTCATACTTAAATTAGTACTCAATCTCATTACTCACCACTGCTAAGAGTCACAAGTTCTTGGTTTGAGCTTACCCAATTCCCTGTTTCTTCTTAAATCAGTTCTATTTTATCACATTAAGCTGTAAGGATCCTAAGTATATAAAGATATAACTAAGGGTCAGATATAGCTCATGAGCAAAATGACAGAACCAGTTGGGAATTTCAAGAGAAGTTTACAAAAAATAAGAAAAATTTGCATATTCCTTTGAAAGTATTATACACATTCCATGGAACAACTCGGGTACTTAGAGTTTTGGCCAAGTTGCTCTCTTACAGGTTCATTTATTGTTCAGTTGCGGTTTTTGTGTCACACTATTCTCCATTTTTTGCTGAATATAGCTACACTACAATAACTACACACAGAAAATAAAGAATATTCAATTATATTTATATTGGATGATTTTGGAATCCATTTGAAATGGATATTTCTTTAAATCCATATTTTAGATATTATTATATCCATTTAAAGTTGAATAAAGAGCTGAAAATCATTCAAAGGAAACGAAAAATGATTATTTCAATATCAAAACAAGTAGGAAAGTCGGTCAAGCCCGACTATAACATGCTCTGTACCACCCAAAAGTTTATAAGTGCTGCCCATAGCTGCTTTAGCCGGTGCTGCCCAGCATAAATGTTTGCTTTCCCTATAACTCTACAATCCTTCACCCGATCTTCACCATTTCTTCGGCGAATCGATAAATAATACTAATAACTAAATATGTGCAGAAGGTACAAACCTTCTATCTTTAAAATAGAGGAAGATATAAGGGTTTCTTTTTAAATTGCAGGGGCGTAAGTGGGCGTGGCATTAATTGAAATTATACTTAGAGGTATAGGAAGATTTTGTGCCATATATGGCTTACCTCTATCTCTTACCTACTCGAGATCTGTGCTTGTATATGCGTACACGACTATATCTACTTGGTTGTTAAAGCAGATCAGGCATATATATACCTAATGGGGTCGTAGATGCTTTCTCTTGGCTGTCACAAACTTAATATACTCTGTGTACCTTTGGCATATCAGCGAATGAAGTTAAATGAACAACTGAACAATGTGAGCAACTGACTTTGCTTAGTTTTACGCAACACAAATCTACTGGAGTCAACTAAATAATCCAAAAGTATCGTTCAGTGCAAAGTTTTGTGGGAAGGGGGATCCATTTAACTAGCTGGTATGCCCAACTCTAATTTGCATGCCAAGCGGCGGACACACACACACACACACACACAACTGGCCCCGGCATTGGCCTAGAGTCGCTCATGTTGTTGCTGCTGCTGCTGACCTAACAACATGTTGCTGATGTTTCCACTCGAACAGCAGCAGCAGCAGCAGCAGCAGCAGGAGGAGGAGTTGCTGTTTGCTGGCAGTATGTTGTGATGATATCTCTTTTAGTCGAGTTGCTGTGGGTCACTAACAGCACAAGATGTTGTTGTTGCTGTTGTTGCTGCTGTTGCTGCTGCAGCTGATGCAGTTGCAGTTGCGCGCATTTTAATTGAATTAACATTTTTACTAGTGTAATGATTTCAATTAGTTTGCACCTCGCCAGGTATTGTCAGGCAGCGACTGTTTGCTGTTGCAGCGGCAGCAGCACCAGCAGCACCGGCAGCAGCATCAGCAACTGGTGGAGGCAGATGCCTAGCCCCGAGTCTGGGCATTTGTATGTGTCTGCTGTCTTGATCTCGATGTGTTTTGCTGGCTTTTGCCTGTTACTCGATTTGGCTGCCGGGCTCTGCACATTTGCATTAATTGCTTGTTGTTGTTGTTGTTGCTGTGGTGGCTCCTGCTGCTGTTGCTGTTGCACGTGTTTGTTTTCTGGCATTGTTGTACTCGTGTTTGGCTTACTAATGGCTTAATAGTTTTATTGGCTGCAGCGATTTGCATTCGGTTTTGGCTTGACCCCGCACAAGAAATTCACAAATCACTAATCCTCCCACTCCCACTCCAGCATGGACAATTCCTTCCCATAGCCCGCTGATTGTCAACTTGTCTCCTTCTCCTTCTCCGTCTCTCTCTCTCTCTCTCTCGCTCTCTCTCTGTGGCTCTGGTGTGTCATTTCGGTGGGCTTATCTGCCCAGTCGCATTCATTTTCGATTTTATTTCTGGCCAGCCTTTTGACATCAGCCGCTGCGTCGGCGTTTGCTAAAAGCCCAAGTCACATTGATAACAACAACAACAACAACAACGACGACGACGACGGCCAGCAAGAGAAGAGGAGCCCGCACCAACAACAACATTGACTGGTTCGGGCTTAGCCTCTCTTGGTCTTGGTTGGTCCTGGCGGGCATGCATTAACTTTAAGTGTAGGTTACTGATAAGCGTGCCTTGGCATTGGATGCATCACCATGGCCAATCCATGTGCCTCTCTCCCGCTCCGCTCTCCCTCTCTGCCATGCTCGAGTGTGTGCTACTTTCGGTGGCCCTACATCCTGGCCCGCTGCTGTGAAACAAGTTTGTGTCTTGAGTCTTTTGTTTTATGCACTGAATTTTTGGACTGTGCATATGCATAAATAAATGCGATAAGACCAGTCCCAGTCCCCCAGTTCGAGTCTTTTGGCCAACTTCAACTCAAATTCCATTTCTTTTTTTGCATATTTCTCTCGCTCTCCCTCTCTCTCTCTCCCTCCCTCCCTCTCTCTTTCTCTGTCTTTTGGGGGGCACAGGTGCTTCTAGAAGGGGGGGGGGGGACTCTAAGGGAGTCTCCTCTCTCCATGCCCACCGCCCCTTTCGCTTAAGCCTCTGCCCTGACATACGATGTGTTGGCGCTGCAATTCCCCGGGATGGGGCATACATTAAGAGGCATGAGCCAGAGCCTGTCCCGTCGCTAAATTGATATTCAGGTTTTCAGGCCGGGCATAAAACTCGCACAAATCAGCGTTAAAAATTAATTGTCGGTTATTATCATGGATTATTCATAATTTATTCTAAGCTCAAGTTCAAGTGGAAGTTATGCATTTCGTTATAAATTAAATTCAACTTCATAATTATGGTCATTTGGCAAGTGTTTACTTTGCGCTTAGACCGGGGCGTGACTGTCATTTGTCTTAATAAAAAGGCCAGGCCGCGAAACCCAGCCAAAAGCAGTTTGCCAAAAAAGGCCCCCAAAAAAAAATAAACCAAAACGTATTTGCATAAAGAGTCTGGGCCACCGAAAATGTCAGAGGAACACATGTAATGCGCCTAATTACCAGTTCGAGACGAGAAGCCCAGGCAGCCACCAGTTGGCTGTCATAAGGCCGCAGCTCTTGACTGGGCTGGACTGTGAGCATCGAGGGCCCTTCTACATTTTATAATGGCCAACACCAAACCGTCCCTGGCTACCATCAATAAAAAACAAAAAACAAAACCTGCAAGCATGACTCAGGCTAAAAAGGTTGTCAGGCTCGACTGTGGGGTACCCTGTGAAGCAGAGAACTGACTGACTGATTCATTTAAGCATTGATTAAACGGCTTAATGAACTGATCTTTTAAAGTAAGGAGTTGAAAACAGGCTTTAATGGTTATCACAAGGTGAAGTTTAGGGTCATCCTTTAACAAAAATAAGCTTTGAACATCCTTTCGAACCAGCCTCAACTTCAAAAGTTCACAAATACGACTTTCTAAGAAGATTTAAGTGTAAGTCTCTACAATGTACTCAAGAAAGAACTTCTAGAGTTGATCCAATAACACAAATGAGTTCTTAAACGTTTATAAAAGTTTTTAAAGAATAAACTTTAGAAATTAGATGTTGCGAGGCGTTTTCGAACCCACAGCAGACCCAGACACTACCCGCTGTTCCACAACCGCCTGCTTGTGATGCTGTATATGTATTCCCTATTTAAATCGAAAGGGTTTTATATTCATTGTGAGGTCGTTAAAACATTTACAAGATACGAAATCTCCCTTTGAGATACTTCCGAGAGGTTCTACCAAGTACTGGACAGTGGCACAGAAGACTCAGAAACGATTCCTCCTCTGCCTTACATGTATAGCTTCTACAGAAGTCATTGTGTAAATAGTTTATACGAAGCCAGGGGCATTTCTATTGTGCTCTTCTTCGTGAGAAACTGGATGGTACTGTCCTATATAACTAGGTTGTCTGCTGACCCGACTTCCTAAATGTTACCAATGTCCAGGCAACCAGATGAGGTGGATAGATTATAGATTATACGGTATTATGGGTATAGAAATCAAGCGCCCTTAAAGCAGTAAGCGTATGTGATCCCTTCTACGATCCTAAGATCCTGTATTTGCACCAGCTTGTAATACACTGCTATGATCAGAGAGTCAGAATGACATTTCCATGTTAGGGTCAGCGGAGAAAACTTCCCTTCCTACTTTGTTATCGAGCTTAGAGTCATTCGAGTAGAAATTGATGGCATTAGCTCCTGGAAAGTTGTTTCAGTCGTGTCTATTAGGGATATTAGACGTCATAAAGTTTCTGAAATGGAGGGGAACCGCGGTTTTATGGTTGGGTTTGGATGAGTGGTCAGAGCTGCCCTCGATTTAGGCTTCTTTCCCTCCTGATCTCTGGGCTGTAATGCTGGCTATCTGTTTGAACATTAAGTCTAGAGGAAGAAGATGAAATGTGGTGTTAAGCGCCTCCATTGGCGGTCAAACATATATCCGGAATTCTCTGTACTTTAGGTAAGGTGTTCAGGACTGATACTACATCTCCATAGAGCGGTATGGGACGTACTATGGCTGGGTAAGGGAAAGACCTATCGCCTGCTTGCATGAAAACTGAGGTTAATGGATGCCTTCCTTACTCATTCTCCTGTGCCAAACGACTCTAGACTTGTATGGTTTAGTCTGGGAAAAGGTAAGGAGCTTTTTAGCTCCATGTGAAGTCAACTAGTTCCGTTTATTGCGGGTTTTAGGGATCAGCAACAGGTCTTGGTATCTACAATATGTTGTAATTTCTCAGCGCAGATTCAAAATGTGTGTCACAAATCGAATCTTTGAAATACTTCCCCAAATCTTCCACACTCCCAACATACCCTACCCTGCCCTCCACCTTCATTACACAGTATTTTCAAGACAACAACAACAAAAAATGAAAAATAAAAGCAAACCAAAAAAATGCAGAAATTTATATGGTAACAACTTCAAGGAATTTGTCAAGGCAGAAAATGAAGATGAAAACGAGAAACGAAGACGTAGCTGGGTTCCGTTTCGTACATTTTGGGTAACGTTAAATGGACAGCAATTTGTTTTGGGCAACTGTCACACAGAGTTGGCACAATTGCAGCTCAGTCCTGTCAGCTTTGGGCGACCCTTCGCTCCGCGCTGACCGAAGTGGCCTCCTTTGTTAATTAACTCGTTGCTGTCTCATTTGGGGGGCTTTCACTCAAAACCGCAAAAGTGCCACGGATTTGAAATGTGCATTTTGTCATCTGATTTGCAAACTATTCAAATTACATTTGGCGAAAGCCACCGAAGCCCAAAAGCCGCTGAAGCGCAAAACCAACCCACTGAGCTTGCTTGTCGCCGCATTGTTTTACCTCTCGCATCGGGTTTCAATTGCCATTTCCCATTTCCCATTCCCATTCCCATTTCCATTTCCATTTGCACTCACTTGAACCAAATTGTAAATTATTCGCAATTTCTCAATTTGCAAATTGCTGAAATTTGTGGACAGTTGGCGGCAGTGGCACCCACCCAGGTGATGGCCACATTGGTCGCAACATTTTGATGGCGCACGCGGCATTTATGCTGATTATGTTGCATATAAATTCCTGAACCGTGCCGCCTCTCTTCTGTGCCGTGTGTGCTCTCTTGTCGCCGAAGAATGTTTACATGCGCTCATCGTTGTCCCTGGACTGCTTCTTGGCGAGTATTTGCCCGGACGACTCGAGCTGTGGTTCATAAATTTTGCAGCAGCTTTGACTTAACTCGTTCAACGCACTTCAGGCTAAAAGACAGGCGACCAACGGGCCAAAACAACAACACCAACAATAACAACCAAACAGAGGTAAAAGGAAATCTCACAGCTAGCAGATTGGAGGAAGCGAACACAGCTCAGACCATCATGTAGAACCAAATCGGTGATGCTCTTTATGATCTTTCTTCAATTTTGGATAGATAGTAAAATTTTTAATAGAGCGCAACTTTTGCAATTAAATAGTTTTGTTGGTCCTTCAAACACGAATGTGTTGGGGGAGGAATGCATAGCCGCGCATAGCGAGTTTCGCCAGATCGAGGTCAAGAAGTTAGTTTTATATTTAATAGCTGAAAAACGAATTAGGCATTCTACACTACAATAGAGGTATAGTTTTTCGACAATCGTTGGGTTCTCTCTGATCATGTAAACTTAACGAACTAGGAAATTGCATAGGTAATAAAGGTAAAGTTCTTTGATGATTTTTTTTATTTATCTACATATTTTATTAGACCATTGAGACCTTTGTATTCTCATGTGGCATATTTCACTGTTTGAAAAATGTTGTAAAATTGCTATTTTCGATCGATTATTGATACAAAAAAGTACAAATTTTGATGATTCCAAGCTTGATTGCAGAGAAAAATCATAGTTTTTACCTACAATTACCTGAATAATTCAACTTTTCATGAACAATTACTCAATAATCTTCCTTTAGGGGTACCATTATTTAAGTAATTGTAAAAGTAATTACAATTTTCAATAATAATTGTTACTTTTCTGTACTTTCTTTTTCTTAAATCTGTCCCTAATCTGTTCCTTGACATTTTCATTGTCTTAGCTGTGTAGTTTATAAGGGAATGTGTGAAGAATGGTAAGAGTATTTAGTAAGCCTGGCTCTGGGAAGGGATGTTGAATGGGGTGAAAACGATAAATCCGGTTAAATCCGCTATCTAGCACATTTTTGGCCAGGTTTGAAAGACTCTGCATTGGTTTTTTACTAGATCTGTTTATCTCCTCGGCCACCCATGAAATTTTGAGCTCCCTGTGCAGCTCTTCGCTGGTGGTCAGTTGAGTAGCATGAAACGCTATCCTTTGGGCCTTGCTCGGGAATCTTCTTTTGTAGTTTTTACACACAATTACATGAATAATTCATTTTACCAAGCACAATTACTTAATAATCTCCCTTTAGAGATACAATTATACAAGTAATTGTTAAAGTAATTACAATTTTAAATAATCATTGAATAATCTTATTTACAATTTACCAAAATATTTACTAAAAACTATCGTAAAAAGGAATGAATTTGCTCATTAAGTGAATAATCTAGGTTTTTTTTAAGTAAGTCAAAAGTAGTTAAATACTGAAAATAATGCTTACATTACAGCTCTGCTACCATCAAAATCTTTGGGAATTTTTAGAACTCGTCGCCATCAACTTTTTGGTATTGCCAACCTTATCTAAACCTTTAAACGGGGCTACTTCCCTTAACCTATCTTTCTGCAGACTTTATGAGGCTTTAGTCCTTGACAATACTAGCTCACATATCACTCTAGAGAGTTGTTTCTACTAATTTAAGGGTCAATCGTCTTAAACTAAATACAAAACTCTGGCGAAGACAACGCTTTATAACTCTTAAATGTGATATGGAAGTCTTTGAGCCACTTCTCTGTTTCACAGTAAACTTACGGTTTCTCTAAACAATGTCAAAAGTAGGTCCCTTCCAGATCTTTTTCAACCAAAATGAAGGGCTTCAATTTCCTTACTTGAAATAAGTCTCTGCGGGTTGAAACAAGAATACTAGGATTGTTCCATATCTGTCGACATCAAATTCCATTGAGCTGATTCCAAAGAGTCGATTAGATTTGGGGGAAAAGCTTTTAAACAGTGGAACGAAGAAGGATGAAAATTTGACATGAATGTTTACATAACACAATTAATATGTTACCATTCCCATTCCGCAGGAATCGAATCATCGAAGGAGAGACTTAAAGAAGATACTAAATATGGAAAGGCATGCAGCTTAATTACCCTCGATGTTGTAAGGACATTGGATCAAAATGCAATGGTAAGTAGCATTTTATAACCTTATATCCAACCACACAAACGTCAGCAAACAGCTAAGAATACGGTTGATTTCTCAGAGTATAAGCATAAAGTTGCATACAAATTGTTGCCTCGTCTTTGGCCACTTGGCCAAGTCAGTGTTGGCGTCCGTCTCCAACATTGGTTCGTCGCTGTTGTCGTTGTCGTCGTCGTCGCCGTCGTCTCTGGGCAAACGCAAACATTTTAGCCTTTTGAGCGCGCCTTGACGACAGATTTAGACGTTAAGCAGCCGCGTTAAGTGTCCCCTGGGAAAACGCGGCTAAGCATGCTCGGTGTTGACAAAACGACTCCTCGTTGCTCAGTTGAAGCTGTTGTTGTTGCTCGTGTTGCTGCTGTTGCTGTTGTTGCTGTTGCTACTGCCATGTTGCTCAAGTGCTGCTGTTGTTGTTGTTGTTGCAGCAATTTGTATAGCCATAGATGCAATCGGTGTACCAAATTTTAACACCATTAACTGACCAGCGGCAAGTTTTTGTATATTTTTTTTTGGTTTTTAGCAGCTCTCTGGCTTGTTTGTCTCACTTTGCTGCATATTTTCGCGCCTAATTTGCAGCGAATCGAGCGGAGCCCCACCCCAAACACACACACACACACACACACACACAAACGCACATGACCAGGTGGAGTAGAATTAAGCATGTGCTCCAAAATCGTGGGTGCCCCCCACCACATCAAGATTGTGGGGCCCAAGCGCAGCTGAACACGGGTGAATATCGATTGGATTGGCTTTGCAATTTGCGCATAAATTATAAGTAAGCGGCTCAAGTAGCCGCAATTCGTTCTATTTTTATTGTTATTAATCCCTGGCCATAATTTATGCTGCCAAAGCAAACACATTGATTAGCAGTGTTTGTCAAACTACCCTCGCATAATTGGCTTAACCACAACAAACAAACAAACAAAGACTTGGGCTGAGATTGACATTTGCTAGCTGATTGATTGGACCCCAATCTTGGCCTGTGGTTGAGGAAATTTAATCGTCGTCATCTTAGCGCAGAAGTAGCTGGGGGCTGTGGCTGGGGCTGGTGGCATCATGATCATGATCATCACCAGCAGCAGCAGCAGCAGCAGTCGGCGGTGACAAAACAGCCACAAAACGTCATAATTGATAGCGACAGCCAGCGGATGGAGTAGTCCCCTCAGTTGCAGGGATTAAGCACAAATTGTGTTTATGTTCAACACATAGAAACTGTGACAAGTTTATATACGAGGAGCAACAAATCCGATTATAGGCCTGACTTGATTTCATTTGCATGTGGGCCCCGCCGCACCTCGCTCCGGCAACTAATTGCAGCCGGAAGGGGGGTGGAGGGAAACTACCATATTTGGGTGCAAAAATGTCACCAAACAAAACAAGGGCCATTTGATTTAATTTGAATGTGTTTATAATTCATTTGGTTACCACCACAGACCACACACACACATCTCGGCCAGCTCCAGCTCCAGCTCTCTCGCCTCTCCATACAAATTAGAGGCCTCCGCTTGGAAATGTTTAATTTAACATAAAACTCAGAGACGACGAGAAAACCCATAAACAAGCACATTATTGAGACAGCAAACAAAAGAAGGCAGGCAGACAGACAGACAGACACGAATGCGATAAATTTGTACAATAAAACAAAAACTGATTTCCGTCTAATGCGATTGACACCTAGAAAAAGCAACAACAACAACAACAACAAACACCTCTTCTTTGTTTCGCTTCATTTCCAATTCCTGTTCGAAAAATATACACAAACATAAATAATGTTATTAAAATACTAGCCACATGGCCAAAGAGAGGGGCACCGGCTTGGGGCCGGGTCAGTTTGATTAGCTCATCACTTAGGCCACTAAAAAAGACACTTCCAACTGACACTGATTGGTCGCTTTGGTCCACAAGTTGACAACGAGTAGTCAGAGCTGAAGGCAGAGTGAAAACAGACAACAGCAACAACAACAAAAACCAAACATATATATATATATATATATATATATATAAACAAATGAGCAAATGAATGCGCAAAAGTATGGCCATCAGCATATTAGACATGATACCTTCGACAAGTGGGCAGCCAAAAACTGTCCGAGTGTCTGTTTATAGACAAACTGTCATTAGTTATGGCATTAACGCAATTTGAGAGCATTCTGTTCTCTGATCTCTGATCTCTGTTTTGCATAAAAATGTCATCCCTTACGATTAATTATGTTAACTACATGACAGGCAAAAACATAATGCTATTTGGAATCTAAATAGATCGTTAGTTTAATTGGGAATGGGATTGGTTGGCAGAGATCAATAGACGGTTAAATCATACCGCAACGGCGGTTTCTATTGGTCTCAAATTTTGAATGGTTCGGTGGAACCTTAGGAAGTTGCCCTGAATTTTGATTTCGATATACCGATTTAGGTATTCATTTTTGTAAAATATGCAATTTTGATACTATTCTAGACTTTGTTTTGTTTCAGATTGCATAGGCATAGGCGAAATAACCCCAAAATTATAAAATTCTTCTTTCAAATGGGCGATTCACTGTCTTCGATAGTCTTCTTTTATCTGCACACTTTTAATATGTCGGAACCGACCGAATCGGATGACTATATCTCATAGCTCCCATAGCAACAATCAATGGGAAAACTAGTTTTAGTGAGAAAAACTTTTTTCTTTTCAATGGAAACGTCTCCAAACTTTGTAGTCGTAAGTTTTCCATGTTTTTTTAGAATTCTATTAAGTTTGATGAAAATCGGACAACTTTATGGTATAGCTGCCATACAAAAGATAGGTCTGAAAAACAGTCTTAGTTTGAAAAACTTTTTTATTTTTAATGGTAGCATCCTGCAATTTTGTATTTGTTTGTTTCACATGATTTCACATAATTTGACAAATTTTTGGCCAAATCGGATAACTATATCATATAGCTCCCATACGAAATATCGGTCGGAAAATGGGAAAAAGAGTATTTTTTGAATATATTTAAGCGAGCACCTTGTCTCAGACGAAGTTAGCTTAGCTTTCTCGTTTAATAGCCATTTTTCTGTGAAGGTATTGACCTCTGGATTTCGAGGATATGTCAACATGTAAGGCATATTGGTGCATTCAACTATCTCAAGCATTCGCGTCAAGGAACTCAGTCAAATGTTAAGCACCCTTTATATACTTGGAATGCAGGGAATTCGTACTTGAGAATAGCAAGCTGTGTCTTTTTTATATATATTTCTTTCTATTTAATCCAAATTTCCAAACCATTTTACCCAATTTAATGGTAGTCGCCATATTTTAAGACACCAAGCAATTTATTTCGTTTCGTAATTTTAAGTCACCAAGCAATATATTTCGTTTCGTAATTCAAAGAAAGAAAGTTAAATCATCCAATGCATATTTTTTCATATCCTTTTTTTGTTCTCTGTGTACATATGTTACTGTTCCTGCAGTTCGACTAGAGGTTGTTTAAGGCTTTAAAGTCCCACGCAAAGGGAACTGCCTTTTCAACGCTGTCTTTTGATATTTTGCCCGCAAGCTGCTTTGAAATTCCCAAACACTTATGCCAACGCAAGCATGGAGAGACTGCTGATGGACTAACAGTTGGTTAGGCATTGAACGCATTGCTTAAAGTTGTGAGCTTAAAGGTTAAAATATGTTTAGTTAGTTTCTGAAAGCTTATATACTGGGGGAATTGGCAATGATACAAAACTATACGCTATATGCTCTCTTCTGAGTACTCAGTAAGCAGAACTGTCAGCTGTCAAATTTAGACCGAGCGTCGTCTTACCCTTACAGTTGTATTAAGGCAAAACTTCGCTGAAAGTTTTACCATATTTCATCTAAGTGATAGGTGATCCATATACAATATCTCTGGTAAATAAAAAACCCATTACCTTAAGAGTGTATCAAAATGTTTGGTGCTCATTTCATGTTCTACCTTCCTTTCGGCTGGCTCACTCACCACCACTCAATTCCATAAATTTTGCAAGGTTCACGCTCCCAGTACTCAGCTGCTGCTGCTGCTGGCCGGCTGGAGTTCTCACATTTCGTCAATCTTGGAGTTGAACAATTAGCTGGGTGATTTATTGATGTAGAGCACCCAATGTTCGCATGGAGGCAACAATTTGATTTGATTTGATGTGCGCCTACGAATGTTGCTGTTGTTGTTGCCGCTTGCAACGCATAATCGTAAAACTTGCCACGGAATGTGGCAATATTTTTCGCGAGCAATTTGCGCGTGAATTATACCAAACGTTGCATTACAAATGATTTCAGCGTGGCCACAACTTTAATTGGCTCCAACGAGGAAGTCGTTTGGCTTTCACTCCGCTGGGTTACTTAGTTGCATTTTGCATGGTTTCCGTACCGGGAGGATGCGCGCGTACGTACGTGACGGGGACAACAAAAAAGGAGAACTTTTCTGCTCACATTTTAACCATAAAATCATATTCAGCTCGGTTTTTCCATGAATGTCACACATGATGGTGGGTGCAGCACAGCCGGACGACTCTATTAGCATCCCCCCCCACCTTCGCTCCTGCCCCACTGGCTGGGGTCGGCGCTGGGTAACATCGCGTGAAACCTTTTTGCAGGCTTCCACCATTTAATTTCCATGGCCAATGGCTCTGCGGCTGCAGTTCGTCGCCATGTAGGTAATTCCTGGAAGTTAATTTCATTAAGAGCAACTAGCAATGCGCGGTGTATTTATTAGCCACACGATATGTATGCACACACACACACACACACACACACATGTGTGTGTATAGATATATTGTATAGGCTTTTGTTTTTAAGGAATCTGCCGACGGCCCGGCTCCCGGGTCGGTCTGTCCATGCATTTGTGGAATTCATCATCGGCGGCGGCGACAGGCTGCAGCAGTTGCAGTTGGCATTTCCCCTGAGCTGCTGCTGCTGCTGCTGCTGTTGTTGTTGTTGCAATTTTCATAACTTATGGCTGGCATGCATGTAGACCCGGTTGCGCCTAAATAAGGTGAAAATTTCCTTTAGAAAATTTACGCGCAAGTGCGATTTCCAGTTAATAAAATTAAACTGCCCTCCCTCACCACACCTCATCCTCCTCCTCCTGCTCGCTCAGTTGTAAAATTCTTATTAATTCTTATCGCAATACAAAGTTTCCGCTCAGCCGGCTCCCTCCCCGCGCTCCATTTGGTCATTGGCCAAGCCGACAAGTGTTGTACACGCATTCCAAATACTTTTCTATCATTAGTGGAGATGGCTTCTGGGCTGCTGCTGCTGCTGCTGCTGTGAGTGTCTCCGGGTAGGTAAACACCTGCTTCGAATACCTTTCCCAGCATAGACTATGCAAGCAGCTAGACGTTGCAATGATGGTAATTTCCAAAAAAAAGAAAGTAAAGAGAGGAAGGATATGAACTAAGTAGAAGTCCAACTGTTGAATAGGAGGAGGAGCAGTTGATATCCCACAAGGTACTAAGAATTCATCACAATAATGCAGGATAAAGCTGTTTTTGAACAGATTTCTTTAGGTGGCCATAAGACAGGATCTTTGAAAAATCCTTTCCAAGCTGCTAGAACCTGGCTCATGAAATTATAACATACTTTAAGCCAAAGTTAAGACAACATTTTAAAATTCTCACTGACAATTCAAATAAAAGCTTAGCCGATACACAACCCCTAGCTTAGCCAAGACACAAGTCAAAGCGATATTCGAACCATCAACATTTCAACTTGGCAGTGGAATACCTATACAATGTGGCTTTTTTATGAGTAAATGAACAAAAACGAGTTGCTCACTGAAGTGAACATAAAAGGTGTTCTTTACTTTGACAGACTTTTGTTATATAGTTGTTCAACTGATCGCTTAAAACAAGGGCTGCAAATCCCAAACAAAATGTAAGGATCTCGGGTTTGCTGGTTCGAACCATAAATTTCAGGTTCAAGGTTTTTAAGCAAAGGTTTTGGCTTAACCCTTGTTACAGCCCATGCTTGACACTTATTTAATTACTAAATATATCTTAGTTTTAGTAGTTAATTTGATTTCATGTGTTTTTAAAATCGCTTTCGACCTAAGAACTACTCAAATGGTATGGAAATTGGCTTGGGTTTGACTCGAAAACGGATTGTGGTACACAGAGGAATATTCAAAATATAATTTACTTATTATATTTAAGCTCTTCTTTTGAGAATCATTCAAAAACCTTTGGAGTCGAGGATCTTAAAAACAGTTGGGGTTTCTATAAGTAGTTCTTAATTCCTTTTTAGGTTTTTTACTACACTTTCCTGCCCACTTTCGCTGAAACGAACCGAAATTTTAGGTTTGGGTTTAGTATTTTATTCTACAGAGTTTCGCTTCACTGTAAAATAAAATCCGCAATTCCTGTTTCGAGCCGTATGGGTTCAATCCCGGCTCGTAGCATTGCTTAAAACTACTAAAAGTCAGCCAACTGAATTGAACCCCTTATTATACCAATTCAGGAATGTCCCAACAAAATCTATACAGATTTTCGTATAAACAATTTCACTTAGGACCGTTTTCTCATCTTAAAGATGGCAGCTATGTGTCAGATAAGCTTTGATTGTACTCTGCTATTTGTTAGTTTAAGTGACAGATAGCTCTATATAGACGATGTGAAATCGGCCCTTAAGCTTCAACTTTAATGACAGTGATTAAAAGATCATAAGAAAGCTTGAGCTACTTTCCCAACTTGGAACAGTCGAGTATCGTTAGCTAAATGTTCAACATGTGACAATTTTCAAGTGTCACTTCTCGAAAAGTGTTTCAAATGTCGTATAAAATCGCACTTAAGCTAATACGGCGGACCTGTCAAATATATAAGCTAATTTTCCCGAAGCGGGCTTTAATAATAGGAACTTTAAGCTTACGAAACCATTAAAGATTGAGTGTATATCCAGAAGGAGAAGGGAGAGAGTGTGCCAGGCAGATGTTAGCTTAGGGAGTAGAAGAGGGATTTGGTCTGGTGTAGAAACTGGGGTTGCCCACCGCATTTTATCCGACTTCTTTGACAGTTTTTCTAGGTTTCCGAGCAACTTTCATTGAAAAGTGGGTACTTCCTCTATTCAATCATTCGTTAGACCGATGGCTTCCTACGTCTCGTTCCGTTTAATGTGTTGAGGCTTAGTGCGATCCCTCTACAGCTTTTCTGATAACTTTTCCATGCATGTGATCAAAGAGCACTTATGATTGGTTAAGGGCTGCACAATATACTGATACACCTAAGCCCCCATATATACCTTCTATACAGCTTCTTCTTGAATACATAGAGCACGCTTGTATCATCAGATATCCAACTCAGTCGGCTTTTCAGAACTTTAGCCATGTATATTAAGTTTATCCAAGTATTATTATTTCAAATAGTTATACTAGGGGCTGAGATTAAAGCTACCCTTTAGTTCTTTCTGTTCTAGGTGCCTTTTAGGTGACTTTCGTAGCAGTTCTACCTGATGCTCTTACAAATATAGTTAACCAACCGCGAGTCAGCTAAAGTCTTAGTCTTTCTAAAGTTTTCTTGATAGTCGACAAAACCAACTGTGATTCCAACTCCTTGCCTTACAGATAATAACGTGAAAGCAAAAGCTATTAACAAAATACTCTTCATGTGGGATGTGCCATCTACTTTTATTCATAAACTTAGCTTTAACCTTAAGAAAGTGTGGCGAGATTTTCGTGCCACCGCCTTTCTTAGGCCTAAGATGCTCCTTTCTAAGGCGCTTCATGGCAGAATGCTTTAACACTACCGCGCGCAGCTTACATACTTAAAAATCTCAAAGTTTGACAAATATTTTGAAAGAAACGAAAAATGTGCGTACAAGTGCTTCAGACCAACGGATAACAGAGATGTGGGTCTGGTTTTACAGAAAAAAGAATCAATTCCAATATGTTCTAGTTAACATTCAAGACAATCTAAAAAAAATATCAGAGATGGGCTGTGGGGAGGGGGAACGAAATGAATATGCATTATTCTAATTCAAATCAAAGGTTAATCGTTTCGTATTTTCTTCTCAGCTCTTATCACAAGGCCCATCTCTGATCGGGAGTGCTTCCTCCCTCCCTCTTCTAGTAGAACAAATTATAGACGCCGATTAGCACTAGGATTACAATTAACACAAATACCGTAGACTTAAGTTTATACTTTTGTTCCAGGCTGTTAAGCCAACGGTTGAAATTCACCGACACGCTAGCCTCCTCGGGGCGTAGAGAACGGCGGGCTCTGAGTTCGTAGCCAGTTCCTCCGACTGCAGCACTTGAAGAGCCGGCCACGGTGCGTCTGTTGTAGGGACTACTGCGATCGCCCAGTTTTTCGTTACGCAAACGTGCCAAATTGCGTGCAAAAGTGCTCTCGTACTGAGAATCCTCGGCGTCATTATCATCGCTGTACTCAGTGGGATAAAGACGAGGTGCAGCTGGTGCCGGAGAGTGGCGATAGCTGGAAGAAACTGCATCGGCGGTTACATAGCTCTGGGCGGGAGAGCTAACATAGCTGGTATAGCGTCCTGTGCGACTGGCAAGGTAGTCAAATGAGGACCCCGGTGGAGGGCGAGCAGTTGAGCTGGAAGGAGCAGGTTCTACATTGACCACTGGAGCAATTTGGCTGCTGCTGCTGATGAACTCGTGTGTGCTGGTGGCGGTGGTCATCAATTTGGGATGCTCCTTGCGTGCAAATTGCAGTTCAGCCTTGTCAGCAGCCTGGGCCAGCTGTGCATCCTCCTCGTCATCGGACTCGAGTATAATCAAAGAGTTAACCTCCAAAGTGCTTTCATTGTGCGCACTGCGTTTGACAGGTGCCGACTCTTCCATTATAGTCTCTGGCTGCTTAACCGCACGTTCATTAACCAACTCACGGCGTTCCGAGTTAACTGAAGTGCTGGAACTGCGTCGGGTTTGAATGGGAGCCGGAGCCGAGACCACGGGCTTTTTGGCAGGCACCGCTGCCTTCTCTTTGTTTTCGACACTAGGCGTGGCGGCGGCAGCTGCTGCAAGGGTACGGCGTGCCTTGCTGACCGCAGGTTTCTCTACCGGTGGATTAGGGGCGGCCTGCAAGGTCTCGCGCCGGCTGCCAGCCTGCCCGCCCAGCGAGGCTCGCAAACGTTTGACCAACACTTTGCGACTGCTGTCGGTAACGGGTATATTGGGCAAGCCTTGGGCTATCATCTTGGCCCGCAGCTCGGCATTGGACAGAGTGTCGAAATTGTCCTGATCGGCCATATTTATTACAGTTCTTCGATTCTTTCGTTGTAAATTGAAATTTGGCGTCACTTTCAACCAGTGTGACCAAAGGTGGGTTATAAGAAAATGCCACGTTGCGAAGTAACAGACTTAATTTAAACGACTAGTAATCGAATAGCGAAAGCGAAGTAATCGACGCTGCAGTTAACAGAATATTTTTGAGGTTACCCACCCGACAAATTAGGTAGTTGATTCGCGGCGAAACTAACTGTGAGTTTCCTTTTAATGTTGCTTCTCTCTGCAATAGGACCTCCTCCTATTAATTTACCTGAAACAAAAACAACAACAGCAGCAACGAGCGTTTGCCGTTTGATTTTATTTATTCGGCGCAGCCCAAAAGCAGGCAACACATTTGTTTAGAAATAGGCAGTTTTGTACCTTGAATTGAATGCAAGCCCTGTCCGAAGCAGGGTAAGCTCCTGAAGGCTTGATTTAGGTACAAATTACTCATTTGGATTCATGATTTGTATCGTCTGAAGTATTAGATACAAATTTAAAGCTATTCTAAAACCTTTTTTAATCAAATTTTTAGGTAAAATGATATTAACTAATTTCAAACAGGTTTAAAATACTCTTCTATTCTTCTAAACTGAAAAGTCAGCTTCAATTCATTCCTTCAAAAAAATAAGCATAGAATTTTCTGGGATTGATAGTCTATTTCCACTTTATTCCTTCATTCCATCAAAAAAAATAAGCATATACTGTTCTAGATTTAATAGCCTATTTCCACTTTAATTAAATAAATCTATATTATATATTCCATATTTTTCCAGCGGAACTAGGATAGGCCTCAATTGACAGTACTTACCAAGACCTTTCTGCTGGATGGATTCGAAACGAAAGCCTGAAATTGCAACATCGTTTGCAGTAGGAGATTGCGAAACATCTGAAGCAAGGCAAACTTGATTTGGCCACATTTGGCAGACTGTGTGATTGGTGAGTGAGATTTCCTACACAGAAAGATAAAAGATCCATTTTTTGAAGGTTATGTCTTAAATATGCTTTAAATTCTTTAACGGAGCTGAAAAATCATTCAAAGGATGATCCTTTTTCCTGTCCTTTGGGTGATTTTCAGCTCCGTTGAATGATCCAAAGGATATTTAAGACATATCCATGGGAAAAATAATCCAATGGACATTTTTTCATATAACCTTTGTTTTTCAAATACTGATCAAAATAGTTGGCTAAATCCCCCTCTATCTTTTCTTTATTTAATTCCAGAATCCAATTATCGCTGAATCCTTGTAGCTGCCCAATCGAAATGGTTCCAGCGACTTGAGTTACAGCCAAAACGTTTCCTCGAATCAGTTGCCGCCATATAACATACCAGGATCATGGTGTTTTCATGGGTTCAAGTGAAGGTCCACGCGTTTGCATAGGTGGATTGTTGCCTTGTGATTAACCAATTGATAGCTGCTTCTCTTCAGGCAGACGTTTTGCACACATACAGCTCAAGGCGGCCATCGTGAAACTGCTGATATCCACTTCAATGTGAATGTAATTGCCAAGACCTGTAAGGATAATGATTTAAGTCCCCTTTCATTTGTCTACAGTTTAAAGAAATGCGTTTGGTGGAGACTTTGAAGAGCTCTGATAAGTTTAATAAATGAAATTTTTAATCAAATTTATCACGAATGTTTTTGTATAACCAGCGGGCGGGCCACTTTGCAATGGAATTATTTTCAGACAGGGTAACATGGTACAGTATGCCATAATTTGAAGTCCTCCGAAGATCAGAGGAAGAGGATATCCTTCGCAGGGGATAGCTATGACCATGTCAGTTCCCAGAAGTTGTACTAATGACAGAGAAGCAGCCATCCAGTCACACCATTCAGCCATAGGAACCATCTCTCTAGGCCAGGATATTTAAGCCAATCCCTGAAGACTTTTAATTCAAAAACTGCTTTCGGAGACTGTTAGAGATGGTTTGCAGGTCACCATATAAGTTGCAATGCTATTCTAACTGCCTAATATCAAGTAATGAATGAGATTTCAGAACATTGAACATCACAAACTGTAGGCTCTAAAACTGTATTTTTGGCGAGTTCCCTAATGGCTGTCAAACTGCAGGTTTGAGCTGCAGAACCGAAAACTTACAGTTTGACAGCCACTGCTGGACTCGCCAAAGTACAGTTTTAGAGCCTACAGTTTTCGAAGCACTGCTCGGATGGCTCTAAAACTGTAGTTTTGGCGAGTGTAGCAGTGGCTGTCAAACTGTATGATTTTGGAGTTCGCGGTTTGCAAAGCACTGCCGTTGGATTTTAACCAAAGTGTAAAAATATATTGCTTGCTTTTAGGCTTTACCTAACAATCCGCCGAAATGATGATCTTACAAAGGATATAAGCAAGCTATCATCATTTGGTTGATTTCAGCTCCTTTGGATGATGAAAAGGATACGTTAGCGACATGTACAGTCCAAATGGATCTTTCTATTTGATGTATGAACCATGATTGTGTTTCAAAAACTTTCCTAAAGACTCCCGCAGCTGAACCGAACCTTTTGTGGAACCTTGGAGGTTGGCGGCCTACCAGTTAAGTTATAGCGATTCTTTTAGGCCTTTCCATATCCTTTAGAAAGGGTTCTAAGCAGTTGTTAGCCCACTTTAACTAGATTATCGTACTTACAGCCACTGTGCAGAGCCCCCCAAAAAGTAGACTACACTTCATGGCCATCTAAGTACCATAAATGTTTTTATTTGCTGTTGTTCTTTTCATTCTAAATACATGTGGTTTGTTGTTTTATTAAGTTTTAAATTTATTTCACATTTAACTTTAAATTAACAAGAATATAATAAATTTTAAGCGACTCATCATCGTTGTTATTGTTGTTGTTTTTACCCACCAGGATCACTAAGTTGATTGTTGTTTAAACTAATTGCATCAGAGTCACTCAATAAAATTGAGGATGGGGAGAGAGTGGGAGGGGATCCTAAACTACTGCACAAAGCCAGGCATGCTTCTTGGGAGCATCCTTCTTGTCGGAATTAAGAGCTAGTTTGATTGGCTTGGATGAGCTGCTCCGGAGTGTGGCTAATGTGGCTGCCACTAGTGCTGCTGCTGCCGCCGCCGGCTTTTGATTGGTAAACAACGCCGAATCGGCTGGCGGCGGATCCAGCTTTCATAGTTGTGCGGCGAGTTGGCATTAATCTGATCCAGACCACCGCCAGCTCCGGCCCCGTTGGTTGCGGCCAGCGCCGCCTCGCGCTCATTGCCTGTCCGCATCTCGCACCATTGACACGAAAAACACGTTTCAAGTTCCGAATCGCATGAAAAAGTACCTTTTTGGGGTGCTGAGATGCGGAGGACGAAAGCTAAAAAAATAAATACTCACATCATAAAACAATGTCAAGATAAACACCCAGTAGCAAAACTCAATATGCAATTGGGAGACAGAGAATAGAACAACAACAGCAACAAAACCAATTACAATTACAAAGAATTTGACAGTGAGAAAATGTGTAAGCCAAATGGCTGGGTGCCGCTGTTCGCACTTAACAGTGCTGCTGTTGTACATTGTTATCGATTTGACGATAGTCAAATTAAGGTCACACTGGGAATAGCCATTGAAAAGAGAAAAAGGCCAAGAAAAAAAACAATCAATCTTAATCACCAGCAAATCTCTCTCAGCTGCTTGTTTTTCACATACAGCATAAACAGATATGGACATCTCCAAGGCACCAAATCCCCGCAAGCTGCAACTCTGTCGCACCTATTTTCTAAGTAAGCATCAGCCATTACGGCAATTCCCAGCGAGAATTTGATCTAAGCATTACTACTTCCAGCTGGCTTTGCCTTCCTGCCCTTTGTGTGGGCCATCAATGTTTGTTGGTTCTTTGAGGAGGCTTTCCGCAAACCCGCCTATCCGGAACAGAGTCAAATCAAGCGATGTAAGTGGCTGAGCCGCAGCTTCCATTTCTTTAATCTCCTTCCATCCTTTTTAGATGTCATCTACTCAACTGTGGGGACGCTCTTTTGGCTGGTGCTGCTCATTAGCTGGGTGATTATATTCCAAACGAATCGAGCCTCTTGGGGCGCCACGGCCGACTATATAAGCTTTATCATACCGCTGGGCAGCGCATAGTTTAAGGGATTCGCTCATAGGCATTTATATCTAACACTAATACTTGATATTAACTAGAGACATACTTATATATATATGGTTCATAATCTTAACTAAAACTGAAATTAAAAGACTAACTTGTACGATGATACTGAAAGTATGGATGGTGATTCGATTTGTGAAATAATTTGCTGCTTGAATGAATCTCAAAGAATTGCGTTTCGAAAATTAACTCCGAATGCATGTCGAAGTAATGCATCAGAGAGGAACACCCTGTTCCACATTAAATCTTTGTTGTAAGGCATCTCCCTCTTGCATTAGTAATTCGTTGCTTTGCCTCTTTCCACGCATTCAGCTGTTTATCTATCGATTAAAATATCGATAATTCTTTTGGAACTGAACGGAGCTTGAGCAGCGGCTAAGTTTTTTTCCTCCGTTTACGGTAAACACATCATGAGACACTTTATTTCGGCTAAATCTGGCCTCAATCGTTAGTTTAACTGACACATAGCAGCTAGCTAAACGTTTCCAGTTCAGGTGGACTATAAGTATTGATTGGCATGCTTAATATCCACAAGAAAACGGCCCTTAGAATCAGGATATGTGCTGGCACCTACCTCTCTCCCTCCTTCTATACAAAACACCAACGCGTCTTGATTTAATTACATTTTTGTTTTTATTCACATCTAAAGCTGATTTTGTTTTGTTGTTTTTTTTTTTGTTTGTTTTCCTTTTATAATTTGTCTGTTTACTTTTTAAATATGTGTACTATATATTTTGTTTTCAAAATTTCCTTAGGCCCTAGGTTTTTTGTTTTTTTGTTTTGTTTTGTTCATAATTTGTAATATTTGTGGTGAATGTCTGTGTTCGTGTGTGTTCGACTGACTGCACATCAGGCATTAATAGAACTTTCTCTGATTGAATACAATTTCATTGTTTTTGCCACCATTAAATGTTGTTTTTGTTTTTTTTTTTGCGTGTTTCTAAAATAGTTGCATATACTTTAAATATGTAAATATAATTTTGTAAAAAATTCTGTGGTTCGCTACGGATTTGTTTTTTTGGTGTGAGAAAATTGGTTTGGAGAAAAACACCCGCACACAGTTGGTTGTTGTTGTTGTTTTGCTGCTACACATTGAAGACAAAATTCAAATATATATTTTATTATGAAATTGTTATTTGTTTTCGTGTTGGTTCAATCAATCAATGGGGCGAAAAGGGGGGCTGGGGGGGGGGGGGCGGAACTAATTTACAATACAAAAAGACGACTGGCTTTAAGGTATATTTACATTCAATACTTGGTTTTTGTTTTTAATTGGTTTCCTTTCTTTTGTTTTTGTTTTCGTTTTATAATAATAAACTCTAAAGAATTGGGTTCCCCATCGTATTTAGCTTAGGGCTAAGAAAACATTAAGTGCCATTAAATCACGCGTGTAGAGTCTAATGAAAGCGGCTAGTGAACTGCTACACACCCATATATGTTTTTGTTTATATGTATATGTATAATCCAAATCCTTTGTATCATCATATCGTCAAATGTATAAATATTTTAGAGTACAATTTTTGATGCTTTTGTTATTTTTTTTAAATTAGTAACGGCAAATGGCCGCAGAAATTCATCAAGAAAACTTATACGCGTATTGAAAACTACGAGTAGTACGGGTAGTACATACACACACACACACACACACGCACACACACACACATATATATATATATAGATACAGATCCATTTAGTATTTGTATATATGTAAAGAATGATGAATGGGCGGCGCGCCCGTTTGTCTTTTAGATGCAAATCTCGCGCAGCTCCATTCGCAACACAGATAAGGATACAATATTAATACACACAGACGCTAAATGCTAGATAAGATCTACTGGTAAGAATATATATATATATATATATATATATATATATGTATAGATTTGTATGTATATAATTTAGTTCGGTATTAAACGTTAAACAATATTCATATTAATAATTTGCCATTTACATAGAAATCGGTTTTCGTGTTTTGTGTTTTCTGTTTTTGTTCATGTTCGGTTTACGCCTCTCTCGTATGATATAAATATAGTTAATCTATGTTTATATATATATGTATGTATATATATTTATATGCATATGCAAATACACTTAGGAAAATGTTGTATGCTCTAGAAGTGTTTGTTTGTTTGTTTGTTATTTATGTATAGATTTTTATGCGGTAATAGTTGTAATGATAACTTAGGCTCTACATTCATTCATTCATTTTTCATAGTTAACACGTTAAACGAAACATACAAAAAAATACTTAAAATTTATCTAAATAGTCGATTCTTTTGCAATTTCCTTTGTCCTTTCCCAAAACGTCTCCTCCACCGTCCGTCCGTCCGTCCGTCCGTCCACTTCGTTCGTTATTGATTTCAGCAACCCGCTAGTTGTTCTTTACATTGTAGGCCTTCTTCTCGTTGCTGCCATTCAGTGGATCTCATTTTGACGGTCCCGGCGGAAATGGATTTATCACAGCTACAGCAGCCGCCTGCTGGCTAGCCAAAACGGCCGCTGGAATGGAAAGAAATTATGGATTAATCATTGTCGGATTGAGCAAGGCTTAAGGATGGGTCGAAAAGTGATGAGGAGGATGGACAAAATTTGAACTCCTTACTCCTATCACGTCTTCGCCCCAACCCTGCAGTGTATAAATAAATGAATTCCACCCACTTTACCTACCTCCATAGGGCGCCGGATACATGGGATAGCCTAGTCCTACATGCGTATGATGATGTGTATGCACATGACGCTGTGGCGGCGGACTTCGTGAGTCAGCGCCACCGGCGCCAACTCCACCGCCCGCCGCCCCATTGCCAGCGGGCCCACCAACTCCTCCGCCCACAGCTCCGTTGCCGGCTGGCCCGCCTGTCGGTGGACCACCCGATAGCGATTGCTTGTGTCCGTCCAATGTGGAGCCGCCTGGCGTCACACCATGCTGCTTCTGACCGGACATATCGGATTTATTGCTGGCTCCAGAGCCCATTCCTCCTGGTGGTGGCTGTAGATTCAGCGGCACTCCGCCTGCAGACCCAGGAACCGAGCCCGGCTGATTGGGACCATTGCCGCCGACGAGGACGTTGGGACCGGAGCCGGGACCACTTGCGGTGGGGCCACCCCCGCCGCCTGGCTGGGGTGGTCCGATGCTGGGACTGCTGACGCTCACCTTGACGGGGCCGCTGCCGCTGGTGGGCGACTTGAGGGCCCGTTCGCTGAGCTCATGGATTTTGTGCGTGGTGTAGTACTGACTGGCTGCATGATGCAATGCATCCAGGGCCTTGGTGCCCGTATTACGGGAGAGATCCTCGGGTGCATGATAGCGGGGTATGGGCAGATGGTAGGGTGGTGCATTGTAGGGGCCAGCAGCTGACATCAAAACGTTGCGGTACATGGGATGGTTGGGATCGAAGCCAAACGGTGCGGGTGAGATGTACGAGGGATGAAGGAAGTACTGCGAGGTAGGCGGTGGCGGGGGTCCTTGCGTCTCCATGGTGGGTTTCTGGCCCTCCTGTTTGACCTTTAGCTGTTGATCGTCATCCCCAGAGTTTTGCTTCTGTTTGGGTGAGTCCTTGGTCAAGTTGGTGGCCTTGTTGCTGACTGAACCAGCCTGAGCCTGTTGGGATTGTTTTAGTTTTTGCTGTTGTTGTTGGTGTTGCTGCTGCTGTTGTTGTTGTTGATGCTGCTGCTGCTGTTGTTGCTGCTGCTGTTGTTGTTGTTGCTGCTGTTGTTGTTGTTGTTGTTGCTGCTGCTGTTGTTGTTGCTGTTGCTGTTGCTGCTGCTGCTGATGTTGATGCTGGAGATGCTGATGATGCTGCTGAAGCGCCTGTTGCTGATGCTGGGCCATAGAAAGCTGCTGCTGCTGTTGTTGCTGCTGTTGCTGTTGTTGCTGCTGCTGCTGGGATTGGGCATCATCTTTGTGCATCATGCCAGGATGCGGCTGAAGACCACCCGGCCCTCCTCCACTGGCTGCATTTTGAGCCGCCTGATTTTGACGACGTTGCTGATCCGAGAACATGTAGTACCTAAACCAAGAGAAGCTGCATGAATATCAAGTCAACCTCCACTTGTTGGACTAATCCTCAACTTACCGTCTCAAATCTTCCTCCTGCCGGGCTGCCGCCAGGCTCATCGAGTGACGCTGATAGATGCTGGGATAAGCACCAAGGGCCTGCAAATCTTTGGGATGCAATGCGTGTGGCTGCTGCGGTTGCGTCGGAGGTGCCTGTTGCTGCACCGGCGGCTGATGTTGCTGTCCAGGATTCGAGTTGGGTTCCTGCTTGATCTCCTGTTTGGTAAGCGGTTCTTGTTTGATCAACTTGTTGGCCAGGAGCTGTGGAGCAAAAGATTGAGCGATGTACAACCAATATAATATGGAATTCGAAAATTGAACCCACCTGCTGCTGCGGGGGCATATGCTTGGGGTTGTCGTGCGGACTGGGACTCTCCTTTAGCCGCTCCTCCTTGATGCTCACCCCCGTTAGCTGCTGCTGTTGCTGCTGCTGCTGTGCCTGGGAATTGGGCTGCAGTCCGGGATGTCCGGCCAGCTTGGCTGCCTCCTCGGAGGCCACTATGGAAACGGGCCCAAAATTGGGGTCCACATTGTACGGATAGGCAGGTGGAATAAAGCTGTTGAGGATTCAATGGATTAGTTGGATCATTGAACTCATTGTATCAAGAGATTTGCACTTACTTGAAGGGATAAAAGTGGGGGATGCCCTTGCCCGGCGTTGGGCCACCCAGGCCGGCTGCTCCTAGCGCCGCAATGCCACCTAGACCCGGTGGCAAAGCTCCCGGCGGTGGCCCAGCCACTGCACTGAGATTCACAGGTGGCGGCTGCTGGCTGGCCGTTTGGGATGTAGCCGCTGCTGGTACTCCCACCAGCTCCTTGACATTGTTCTCCTGCTGGCCTGGCTGCTGTTGTCCGGCTGACGGTTTGGTCATCAAATCCAGCGGTGGATCCTTGTTCTTGTAGTCAACCAGGTGGGCAGGCACCGACTGCTGCTGCTGCTGCTGTTGCTGCTGCTGCTGCTGAGCAGGTGGTCCCAGCAGATGTGACTGCTGTGTCTGAGAGGTAGGCGGGGGAGCTCCCGGCTGCATTTGCTGCTGTTGCTGGGCTTGGGCCAGGCTGGGAGGCATTCCAGCTGGCTTACCCGGATCCCCAGCCGCTTGCACCATATACTGCTGTTGCTGTTGGCTGGGAGGAGCCTGCTGCTGTGCAGCCGGATAGAACTGATACATCCCATAGCCACCTAAAGCGGGCATCTGGGCTGTAGGTGCCGCTGGCACTACACCAACCACCTCCGGCGGCTTCTTGCCCAGCAGTTCAATGTGTTTGCCCGGCTGCGATTTGTCCAGCAGATCCTGTTCGGCCACTGGCGTGGAGTCGTCTGATATATCACTGTAGGCCGGACTCTGTACATCCTCACGAGATACCCGACCATCAAAGTCCCCGGGACCGGGTGACTTTCGGTTCTTCTTCTGCTTGCTGGCAGCCACGGCAGCTGCTGCCGCCGCCACCGCAAATCCTGGTGAGGTCTTTAGGCCCGCCTGCTGGGCATAAACCGCAGCTGGTTGCTCTGGACGCGGCGGCGATTGCTGCGTGGGTGCATTGACATTGACCGGCTGTGCTTGCTGCTGCTGCTGCAATCCGTCTGGAGGTCCAAAGCGTAAGACTCCGGCTTTTACTATAAAACGGGGAGAAGGAGGATTATGGAGGAGGGCTGGTCCTGGCTTGAGAGGCGGCAACTTACATGCTCCCTGCTGCAACAAAGCCTGCTGCTGCTGTTCCGACAGCAGGCCACCCATTAGCTGCTGCTGGTGCTGGGACAGAGCCTGGCCCGAAATGCCGGCGGTGATGCTGCCACCAGCCACTGGCTGATTGGCGCTTCCGGGCGTGATCAGAGGAGTGGGCTGTGGTGTGGGTGGAGCCGTTGCAGCTGACGTGGCTGTGGCTGGTGAAGTGGGTACGACCAGTGGAAGATTGACGGGCAGAGACACGGCAGGAGGGGATTCCGTTGCTGTTGCTGCTGCTACCGCTGCTGCTGCTGCTGCTGCTGCCGCTGGTGCTGTCGTATTGATGGTTGGGGCTGGGCCAGGGGCAGGAGATGCTGCTGCTGCTGTGCTGATAATTGCTGAAGAGGATGTGGTCTCCGCCACGGAATTGGAAGCCGCTGTAGTTGTAACTGTGGAGGTAGTTCCATTGCTCACAGAACTAGAGCTGCAACTGGAAGTTGGCGTCGTGGGTGCTGCTGCCACTGTGGCTGCTGTTGCTCCCGGCGAGGGCGGCGTGGCCGGCTCTTCTGGCGCTTGCATCGAATCCTCATCCATGGAGCTGGCACCACCGCCCGCGCCATGGGCATGCGACTGATGATAGCGCAGCCCATTGGCATGCTTGTACTTCTTGCTACAGTCCTGCTCGGGACACTCGAGCAGCACCGGGGAGATCGCGCAGGGCGAGGCAGTCTTACATTTCTTTGTGTTGATTTGCACATTCAGCCCGGTGACCGGATTGAGCAGGCTTTGCGGCTGCGTGGCCAGGCCACCGCCGCTGGCCGAGATGGGTATGCCGCTGGCATTGACCATGCTCGTGGCATCCGCATCGCCATTGAGCGGCGATGGGGCCTCGTCCTTGGATTTTCGTTTCTCGGGACGTGGCGGTAGAAATGCTGTGGGTGATGTGCTGGGCGTGGCACTGCCCCCGCCGTTGCCACCATTGCCCGAAGTGCTACCGCTGCTGTTGTTGTTGTTGCTGCCACTGCTGTTGTTGTTATTGGATGCCGCATTCCCAGAGGCGCTGCGCGTTGCACCGCGTCCCTTGGTGGCACCATTACGCAACTTTGAGTGCACCTGGGCATGGGAAAAGTAAATCTGTCAAATGGATACCGAGATTTAATCTCTTGGCTTTAAAAGCATAAACTGTGCGCACACTTACCGAACTTCTGGTCTCGGTGAAGTTACTCAGATCGGGCGTTAGACCCGCGCTGCGTCCGCGCTTGCCGCGTCCCTTTGGAGTTCGAGAATCTAATTCTTCAGTTGGTGAATCACAGAATCTGCAAGCATTGGATGTTGTTTTTTCGTTGGATTAGGAGGAGGTTATAAAAGTAGAAAAATGGGGAATTAAAGGCTCCATGAATGTGGACTGTGTCCCTGAACGAGGGAGATCCCTCAAATGGGTGACGAAAAATATATTATTTATGTATGCTCCTTTAGAGAAAAGCACAATAGGGATGCCTATGGCTACCTACAAGCTTCACACAAAAGGAAAGCTTGGCTAGCATTCAACCCATTACTTTACATGAGGGAACACCTATCGCTTCTGGCAGTGATCCTTACAGGTCACTTACAAGGGGGGAACTGTTCTAGAAATAAGCTAGCTACGTACTAAAGGCCGGCCTCGAAAATCTTTTCAAACTGCTCCCCCCCTCCTCATTTCGCAGAGCGGAGGATACGGGAAAAATAACAACTTGGAACAGAATACAATAATAATTCAAAGGCATCTTTATTGATCTATTTTGTTTGGTTCTATTCTATTCTATAAAACGTTCTATAAATACACAACTTGAGGGGCGGCAGGAGAACAGTTTGAAAAGAAGAATCCCTCCCCGTACACCCGTTTTCCCCAAAGCAAATCACCACACACTCACCTTGGAGGAGCCCAATCGTGTCGGGTGCAATCGAGCAGGGTGCCTACATAGGTCTTGCCGCGCCACGTCACATTCACGACGAGAACGCCGCCCTCAGTCTCGTGCCAAACGATGCCCTCGAGGGTCACCGAGGTGCCCGGTTCGCAGGGACCCAGGCAATCGGGTTCGGTGATGGTGCCCACCGAAGTGCCAATACAGATGTCGACCATCTCTTTGCCACTGGAGCCACCAGCGCCGCTGGCACCGCTGTTGTTCTGGGCCTGTTCATGCTTGGCCCGTTTGGCTGGCGGCGATTTGGTGTCCTCATCAGCTGCTCCGCCGGCTGGCACTGAGATTGTGTGGTGCATGGTGGCTGAGATCATGCCGGGAGCCATTAGCTTGGCCTGGGCTGCGGCGGCTGCCTTACTTTCCGAACTGGCGCTGGTGGAGTTGCATTGGTTGGAATTGCTGCCGGCATAGCTGCTGGAGGCGGCTGCCGCGGCCAACTGGGCAGCAATGTGTGAGGAGATTTTAATGGAGGATTCCTTGCCCGGCGGTCCCGGAGCATTTGGACCAACGGCTCCGCCCACCCCACTGGCCGACTGTGAGGCGGAACTGGATGAGGGAGAGGCGGAGGAGGAGGCAGCCAGCAATGAGGCGGAGACCACAGCCGCTGGTGATCCCGCCGAGGGTGTAAACACGCCCGGTGGCACTGCCGACATGGTGGAGGAGGCGTTCGAGTTGGAGCCACTGCCTCCGCTGGCATTGGAATTGGACATGTGTGGGGCTCGTCGTATGCAGGCATGATGGGAGCAGGGGGAACCCACCTCGCCATTGCAGGAGCAGGCGGCAGTGCCACCGGCGCCCGCCGTGCCTCCCGAGCTCTTCTCGGGCGTATCCTTCTCGCCGGCCGCCGAGGCGGCTGCTGCGGACTTGTCCACGGACATGCGATTGGAATGTGCGTTCTTGTCCTTGGTCTTTTCGCGCCGGTGTCCCGAACTGCCCCGCTTTGTGCCCTGGGGCGTTTGGGCGCTGCTCGAGGAGTTGCTGGCGGAGCTGTTCTGGCCTCCGCCGCTGGATGATGAGGAGGATCCTGAGCTGGATCCACTACTACTGGCACTGGCATTGTTTAAATGCTTTTTGCTGCTGCTCCCGCCGCTCCCGCTGCTGCTGGAGGAGTTGCCGCTCCCACTGCTGGAGGAACTGCTGGAGGAATTGCTGGCGGAGAGGGAAGACGCTTGTGGGTTGGTGCTGCTCGAGTTGCCAGCGCCATCCTCGTTGGATGCGGCTGCCGCTGACGATGATGAGTTGGCGCCCAGGGCTCCGCCATTCTGTTGCTGATCGGTGGCCTTGACAATCTCGTGCTTGGCCTCGGAGCTCTTGGTGCCCGGCTTGGTGCGTTTGATCTTCATTTTGAGTCCTTTATCGAGCGTCGCCTGATGATCTATGGACATTTTTGCGCTCGATTTGCTGCCGCCTTGCGAACTCTGGCCAACCGCTGGGCCGCTGATGCTGCCGCCGCCGCCGCTGCCTCCGCCTGCGCTGTTGCTGCTGCTGCCGCCTCCGCTGGAGTTGCCACCACCTAGTCCTGCTGCTCCGCTACCACCACCACCGCTACCGTTTCCGCTGTTGTTGTTGTTGCTGCTGGTGTTGCTGCCTGCTTGCGAGGACATGCCGCCAGCCGAGAATTTCGTGGCGGCCTGCTGCTGACCAGTGCCAGTTGAGGATGAGCTGGGGCAAGAGGAAACTAGGTTACCACCCTTCGAGAAGCCGGCAAAGGTGCTGACTTTGGAGTTGTTGGGCAGGTTGTTCAACTGGGGACTGGGGCTGTTCAGCTGTGCCACTAGAGCGGATTTGAAGCCTTTGGGATTGCTGCTGCTGCTGCCGCCGCTGCTGCTGCTGCTGCTGTGATGATGATGGTGATGATGATGATGGTGATGATGCTTGCCTGACGCAGAGGAAGACGAGGATGAGGAGGCCTTACTGCTGCCGCTGGCCACCAGGTTGCTGACGCTACTTGCCGCTGCTGTTGCTGACGATGCCGAAGCGGCGGTGGCGGCGGAGGAACAGGAGGAAGTGGTGGGTGCACCACCACTGCTGCTGCTGCTGCCGCTGGGCAAGGGCTGTCGTGTGAACTTAATTGTGGTTGGCGAGGTGGCCGACAAATTGCTATGCAATGTGGACTTGTGCGTGGTTTTGTGATGAACTGCAGCAGCTGCTGCCGCCGCTGTTGCTGCTGCTGCCGCTGTTGCTGGTGAGGATGATGATGCACTGCTTTTGGCTGTCGCTGCTGCCTGTTTAGCATTTATCGAGGTAGCTTGGTTGCCACCACCCGAACCCGTACTCGTACCCGTACCGGAATGTGCCGCCGACTTTTCAATATCCGCGTCCAAATCGTCCAGCAGCTCTGGTATGCCGCCGATGTTCCACTCGTCCTCGTATTCAAAATTGGTATCCTTCGATTCGCTCGAATTGGAGCTGCTCGAGGCGGTGGACAGAGACGAGGAGGAGGATGCTGTTGCTTTGCCAGTTCCAGCTAATTCTGTGGGCGGGAGAAGGAGAGAGAGATTGAACGGGGAGAGTTAGAAAGAGTGTCACATTTTGCCTAGCTCTCTTTCCATCCTCTTTACTTACTTGCATTCGTATGCTTCTTGATCGTGTTGTTGTTGTTGTTGTTGTTGCTTTGCTGCTGCTGATTATTCACTGCCTTCGCTTTGTTATTGAAATTCAATGCTTGATTCGTCGTCGTTGTTGTTGTTGTTGCTGCTGCTGCTGTCGCTGTTGCTGTTCCTGCTGCCGCTGCTGCTGCTGTTGCTGTTGTTGCGTTTGCTGCACTTAAATTAGCTAACAATTTATTATTCTTAATATTGCTTTCCGTTGCTACGTTGCTGCTATTCAGGGCCACCTGGAAGGAGGAAAGAAATCCCAAAAAGGGGAATAGAATTAGTTTGGTGTGTTTAGTTTTAGTGGTGGGAGGAGAAGAAGGGAGCAGCTTAGCCTACAAACCAAAATCTCTCCGTTTCTCTCTTCGTTGCGCCCCCGCAAAACTACAAAACTACCTCCTGAAGCTGGCTTTCCATTCCATAATTTTGAATTTGTTTTTATTAAAATTCGTTGGAAATGAAAATTTGTTTTTAAAAATGTTTTTGCGCGAGCCTTCTTCCATCGGCGTCCTTTTTCTTTCCCCCGTTTGGCAGAGCGGCAACGCAGATGAGACTGAACAGGAAAAAAAAAACATATAAAACTCAAACCAAAATGAGTACAAGAGCAACCACCGAAAACGGCGCACTCACACACGCACGCACACACATACTGAGTAGTAAGTAGTCTGAGAGCGGGAACGGGATTTGTAGCGGGAGCGGGAGAAGAGCGGCACAGGGCAGGCAATTACAGTAAACGCTCAATACGCCGAACCCATTTGAATTGGTAAACGGTTTCTATGTAAACCGTTCTCTTTGAATTTGGTAGAAAAAGCTAAGAAAATGCAAAGATCTTAGACTCTTCGTCAATATCGTACGGTCTTCTCTGTTTATTTTAGATAAGCTTAGAGAATGTCTATGGGATTCAGTGTCAGTTTTGAAGAAGCTTGTGTCAAGCAACTCTTATATGTGGTTTAAATAAACACAGCGGAACCAGTTCAGTTCTATTATGTCTGTCGTATAAGACCCTGAACCGAAGCGAAGCTTAGGATACTTTTGAATTATATCGATACAATTTGAGTTGATATTAGTAAGTTGGTTGTGTCGTCCTACACAAGAAAGTTATCTATAGACTTAAGAGCTTCTTTATAAATGTAAAACAAAGCCTAATGTTCGATATATTTAACAAAAAGAAACACTTCCGAGTCGAATATTCGACTTTCAGACTGGTTTCAACCCTGGGAATCAGCCTTTGGCCGAACTTATGTGCAAGTTAGCCTTGAAATTAAGTTTTTTGGTTTAGTTTTGCAGAATTCTTTTAATTTTAGTACCTGAATGTTAATAGTTAGCCACAGATCCCCGTTTTAGAGCTATAAAGGAGCTATATGCACCAGCTACAGTTTCTAACTGCTTTTCAAAATGACAGACTATATATATTGGATTCATAGCTGGAATTCCCTCTTACAACTCGATTTGGAATGTGTTACTGTTTCAATGTTTATTTGGAAATCCCATTATTTGCAAGCCAATTCATTAGGAATCTCAATATAATTGTCCCCTTCATCAGATCAGTATTCAATCTGGGAAGTTCACAAAATCATATAATTCCGAGGGGTGAAGTTGAAATTGAACAATATTTTCCCTTTGGAGTATTTCAATTAACGCCCTAGCATGTTCACCATATTGCGTGTGGCCTGTAATCGCAAACCGCTACCACTTCAACTGTGCCAGTGTTGATAAACGCCAGTACCGATGACTCAGTTGAACCATAAACAATAAACATAAGACAACTTTAAGTGATTGTGATTGCATATTCCTGTTAAACCAATAAATCAGACATCAGGTTATACCAATTTGAGCTACTTGCCACCCCCCCGACTATATATAGTTTCTATATTTTGCCCATTCGGCGTGTGTGTTTTTTGTTGTTATTTGTCGGTTTTTGTTATCGCCATTTCTGGCCTTATCATCGCCGCTCTGCAAAACTGTAGTGGCCACTTGAGAAAAGCAAAACGACCAACCCAACCCAACGACCCACTTGAGCAAACCCAAAAAAAAAAGATGACAATAAAATAATTAAGCTCTTATCGCTTGTTGGAGTGTAGCGGGATCGGGCAGGGAGGGCTGGCACTTACCTTATTCGGGTGGTGGCTAGTGTTCGCCTCGTTACGTCTCATTGACTCCATGCAGACGCAAACGATCGGGCGGCCGCACTGCGCGGGCGGCCCAAAGTACTACCAATAGTGCCAAGGAACGACGACGTGCAGCCAGTGATTTGAGTGAGATTTTTGCTAAAAATGCTGCTACGGCTAATGGGTACAACTTGGTGCTGGTCCAGGCAACAACACAGTGAGACGCAGGGCCTCGGCCCTCGGGCCAAACTGTTCATTTTCAAAACTGTAAAGAAAGCGAGAGAGGTAGATGGAAATTAAATTAATATGCAATCAAATAATGTGAGACTCTGGTGCGATTAGCCCCTTATCTGGCCTCTAAGGTGAACTATAATTATAATGCATGGAGGAACTGTGATTTGGAGGAATTAGCCGAAGCGAGCGCACACTGTGGTGTGCAGTACCTTAACGACTTGGTAATTAAAACACTTTGGCACAATTTGCTGATAGCGTCGACTGGGCCACCAGAAGTGAAGTGCTCGAAATATGATTTAGACATGTGCGTGCTCAAGCACAGTAGCGATTCCGATTTCAGATAAGATAGCGTGCGCAGCGATTGTACATGTAGTTGTTCCACAAACCGAAGAAGGTAGGAGGGCCAACGATTTGTCACACACAACCTCAGGGCAAGAATCGGAGCCGAGTTATCCATATACATATATTATATATATATATATGGTTTTCTCACACGGATTGAAATATGTTTTAATTTCTAATGGGTGAATTCCAGATTTATACAACCTGTTAATTGCCATTTCTATTTATTGATTAATTTAAAACAACAATTTAATTTGCATTTGTTTAACATTTGATGAAAATTAAGTGACACATCTACGGCATTCACAAAAAATAAACAAAAAAAAAATCCAACAGATAAAACCTTTTGTGTTCGGCTCTGTTGTGTGTGTGTTTGTGTGTGTGTGGGCTGAATATTTTTATCATTGTTGAATTTCTCAAATTGTTTTTCATGTTTTAATATTGGAATTTAATTAATTGAGTTGTGGTAGCTGCTCTTGTTTTGTTGTTGTTGTTGTTTTTGTTGATTTAATGTTAATAAAAAGAACCCACACATATTAATATTTCTATCAGATACTTATGCATATCGACAGCATTCAATTAAAATCTGAGCGACCAAGCTAGCTACTGCTTGGCCGATGCTTGTATACCCTTGTTTAAAGTGATACCCTAAAGTATACGCTTGTTTAAAGTACAGAGATTCAGTTCTATGATTTGGGTTACAGGTTTTCTTTAGACTTAGTTACCTGTTCTCTCACCATTACTGCAATTCGTTAGGAAACGTTACTTACTTTGATACTACACATTCAATCAATATCCCTTCTCCTTCCCTTGTGATTATTTTTGGTTCCAAGCTGTTTATTATACCAATTACATAACAAGACTTTGAATCTTTCAATCTTTGATATATTGAAAAAAGTTCGGTACGGGCGTTCTTACACATTTAATAAATCAAGGACCAGCTTCTTAGCTAAGAGCAAGTTTTGGTTCACAGCTTGGTTTACCAAATTTGAATTCGTTAAGACATTTTTTGGTAAACAAATAAGACCTATTCTTGTTGAAAAGAGTGCGTCTAGCTTTAGAACCCTTTAGAAACCTTAATCATTAACGGTATACACCTCAATCGTTATAGTAATAAAGCTAGTCTCACCTTTTAAAGAAATTTATTAGCTTGACTGTTGCTTTATTTCCTTTTCGAAGTCTTAATATACCAAGTTTGTATATAAATTACAAATGATAAACAAATCCTACTCCAATATTGTGAAAGTTTACTAAGAATAGAACCATTTTCACAGCAGAGGGAGTCCGGTTCGGGACCAGGCCCATTTAAAAGGTTCGGTTCAGGTTTCGGTTCGTGGATTGCATTACCCCGAACCGGTTCTCTAGTTGTAGCTGCAGCGTGTTTAATTGTGAAGAATATAATAAACCTTTATAAAGCTTGGTAACCGTCTGCCTATCCGTGAACTTCTACAATTTTTCAAGGGATTTAAAAAGTATGCAAGTATTCCTTTTCTTTTCACATTGTAGTTATTAGATTTTGCATAATTGAATGGCAGGTATAACAGCCGGTTCTGAATCGAGCCGAGCCGATACCGAACCCAGTTGTTAAGGGGCAAAGCCCTTACTTTGGCTATGGCTCGGAAGACGTTTGACAACCTTGCAGCACTTTTTTCTAACTAAGACTACTATATAGATGTCCGATTTTGACCAAACTTGAAGGAATCATGCCAAAGACTAACCAACTTACATGTAAGAAATTTGAAGTCGATTTCTTATAAAACAAAAAAGTTTTTCTCAATAGAACTCCATTTTCAACCAATCATTCGTACTGCAGCTATATGCTATAGTCATCCGACTTTGATAAAACTTTGTTGTATGGTGTGAAAGCATATTAAATAAATATATGCCAATTTTAAGCACATTTCCATTAAAAACAAAAAAGTTTTTCTCACCAAGACTACTTTTCAGACTCTACTTTTCTATGGCAGCTATATTATTTTGATGTCCGATTTCGACTAAACATAGTGAAATCATGGGAAAAGCATAGCAAGCTAAGAAATACAAAGTTTGGTGGCATTCTCATTAAAAAGAAACAAGTTTTTCTCACTATAACTTGTTTTTCGACCCAAAGTTCCTATGACAGCTATATGCTATAGTTTTCCGATCCGTCCGGTTCCGACAAATGTTCAGCGTATTTGTAGTAAAAGACTTTGAGCAAAGTTTGGTGAAGATAGCTTTCAAACTCAAGGAGGCTATAGCATTGAAACAGACGGACTTGGCTAAATCAACTCAGCTCAGAATATATATAATACTTTTTGTGCTCGGAGAAGCTTTCTTTAAACATTCAGACAATTCTATCATACCCTCTGCATGGGTTTTAAACGGAATGAACCACTGTTAGCTCCAAAAACCATGCAATGAACCGAACCGCAGGTTCAAAAACCGCGTGAAGCACAGACCCGAACCAATACTTATTTGCAAACGGTTTCTGTCACTGAAATTAAGTAATTTGCCTAAAGAATTGTGTATGGTAATGTCTTTATTGATTCCGGTCGTTAATGTGCCGATGGGTGCACACTGATGTACACTTATTTGACTAGTGCTGTGATGCACTACTGGTCGTTAACGCCGGTGTTGCATACGGTCTTTAGTCACTGCACTAACGACTGGTAATAAGGGTACCTTGTCCGGACATTTTCATACATAATTTGTTACCCAAATGCTTGGCTAGCTGACTCATATACAGGGTATACGTGCAACCCGATAAACTACTTCCGACACTCGAAAATAATATAATTCACTGCATAAAATTGAATTTGTTGCCATCAAAGATTAACAGCAAATCCACCCCAATCTAATAGCAAGTCTTTGGGGATTACATTCCAAACATTTCGTACAACAAACGTGCCAAATTCCATTGGCAATCTTTTTCAATCAGAGATTTGCTTATCTCAACACTTTGTTTCTGCCTCATTCCAAGCAAACAGTAACAGTTTTGGAACATTGTGGGTGGCAAGAGCGTGTGGCATGTGGCATTAACGTGCCAGCAACAACAACGAGTGCCGCCGCCACAGCAAACAAACCAGATTGAAACACACCATAATTTAGACAAATCAATAAATTACTAATAGCCGCTGCTGCCGCCGTTGAACATTCCAATGAATTTTGGACCAAGAAAACAACAACAGGAAAAAAAAAAATCAAAGAGCAGCAGCAGCATCAGCAGGTAAAAACGAGCGCTCTAGCTGAAGTGGTGAGGCGGCATAAAAGACCGCGGTGCGCCGGTCATCGTTCAAGTCGTGGTTTAAATTGGGTTTGCGGCAAGCTATATATTTCTCTGGCGTGGTAGGGGGGGGGAGGGAGATGCATCCGCATCTTGTTATGACCACCGCGCCATACTGAGGCCAAGACCGAGCCCTGTCCGCACGTACTAAACATCAAGCGGCAACAGCAGCCGCAGCAGCAGCAGCAGGAGGAGAACATGAAATCACCAAGCAGGCAGCCAAGTTTAAGATTTACGACAACATCGTCGTCGTCATCCTCGTCGTCGTTTTGGTCGTTGTAGTCTTTGGAGTCGTCGTCATCTTTGTTGTTGTACAAGATCGATCCTTCTGGTTGCTAAATGAACGCCTCTGGGGAGTTGCCAGTGCGCTTTTATTAGCGGTCTCTGTCTTGAATGGTTAGCCAGCCAACCCCCCACTCCACCCTTAGCCTAAGCATACACACACATCTAAACGAGGGCAGTTTGATTGTTTTTGTTCAATCTGAATCCATGGAAGATGTTGAGACCAACCTAAATGGAAACGTATCCAAAGCTTGGCTCACTCCAGGCCTAGAAATGAAGCGCCTACTTTGATATCCTTAAAACAAAAAACAAAGTCGGTCAAGCCCGACTATAACATACTCTGTATCAAAGAAATTAAACGCTCAGCTTAAATTTTTGATGCCGCAGTATCAGTTGAAAGCAGCGCTGCTACTGCGCTGCAGCAGCAAACAGTTTTTTGATCATAACTCGAAAATCGTTCATCCGATCTTCCTAATATTTTTGGCGGATCGGTAAGTTATTCTGATTAGTGAATATGTCCAGAAGGAACAAGCCATCTATCTTTAAAACTGTGGGAGATATGCCGTTTTTTCTAAATTGCGGGGGCGGCAGGGGGCGTGGCCAAAATTGAAAATATACTTGATCTGCCTGCAGACATAAGAAACATATGTCTCATACATGTCAAACCTATATCTTTTACCATCTCTAAGATCTGTGCGTTCATACGGACAGACAGAAGGACATGGCTATATCGACTCGGCTGTTGATGCTGATCAAGAATATATATAAATTTGGAGAGTGTCGGCATGGTAATACGCAGAATGAAATGGAGTTGGATAGGGCACACATTGCGAAAGAACACGAACACCATCGCAAGGAAGGCAATGGAGTGGAACCCGTTGGACGGACTCGGGAGGGCACCTGGCAGACCCAAAGAAACTGTCAGTAGAGAGGCGAAAAGCATCAGGAAAAGTTGGGGAGAACTAAAAGCGACGGCTAACAACAGAGTTCGCTGGAGAGGAGTAGTTGATGCCCTATGTCCCACCTAGGGATTGGAATAGAAGAAGATACGGTCGAAGATGCTTCCTTCTGGATGTTACATACTTTTGCACAAACTTATAATACTCTATGTACCTACGGTACAGAGTATAAAAACCTATTCGTTGTAAGAATTCTGCGACTCAACAAACCACCCTCGTTTGCAATTTGGCTTCGCTAATAATTCCCTTGCTCTTATTTTGTTTTGATTCGGTTCGATGGGCGATAATTTGATTTCATGGTGAAGAGGACAGGATGAGGAGATGGCGTTGGTGGTGGCTGTTGCTCACACACGCCCGCCTGCGGCTCATCGTTGCCGCATTCAATTAAATTAAGTGCAGCCTGTAGAAGTGTAGGCAACTCAAGTGATCGTACGGACCACTTAAGCAGGCACTCATAGAAGAATCAACTCTACAATACTTTCTCAATATTGATTTCAAGTGGCGGCGGCGGCGGCGGCGGCGGCACCCACACCACTCCAATTATTCCCAGTGATAATGCGGCAACAAAGTAACGATTACATTTTCATGTGATCTACAGGCATATTTGGTAACACGCCAAACCCTTGTTAACAACACTAATCGAGTTACAAGATCTACATAGTTTTCATTGGTATATATACCAAGGTAATGGCGTTCATTTATGGTTAGTGAGTGAATTGGATGAAAATGCTTTCAAAATCATTTTTATCAGTCGCAGGATTATGGCTTTTAACCTTAATGCTGCATAAGTGCTCCGCGAAGGTAAGTGGGGCTAATCTTTTAGTATCCTTTACTCTTAATTGAGCGGTTTTTGGGTTTTACTTTTAGCGTTCTTGGGAGTACGAGTTGAAATCCATTGATTGTTTTACCTCGGATGAAAGCTTGGTGAAGGGAAGTGCCAAAGTTATTCGCATAAAACGTGGCGAATTTGCTATATCGGCCACTATTGACCTTAACTATGATTTCGATGACACCACAACGGTAAGAGAAACTTCTTGGAACTTTTTCAGTTTTTGGGGGAATTGACTCAAATGTAGATATCTTGTACAATGATATCTCTTGAATCATACAATTTGTATAATTTGGGTATATAACTGATAGAAAGGTTATAAAGACTATAAATATATAATCTTGTTCAGCACCAACAGCCGAGTCGTTATAGCCATGTCTGTCCTGTGAGCTGGTAAGAGATAGAGCTTCGACATGTATAAAACATAAGCTTCTTATAGTTGCAGGCAAATCAAGTCAATTTTCAATTTTTGCCACGCCCCCTCCAGCCTTCTTAACTTAGAAAAACGTCATATCTCCCATAGTTTTATAGATAGAAGGTTCGTACTTTTTTTTATAGATAGAAGGTTCGTACCTTTTTTTATATAGATAGAAGGTTTTTAATAAATAGAAGGTTCGTACCTTCTGCACATATTTAGGTATCAGGATTATATATATATTCTCAAAAGAATTGGATAATAGACAAGTTATGAGCAAAATAATGTTTGAGTAGCAGCAGCGCTGCTTTCAGTTGCTACTGCAGCATCCAAATTCCTACGGAGCATACACTTTCATATGAACAGAGTATTTTGTAGAAGGGGTTGACCGATTTTCTCAGTTTTTCTTAAAGTTTTCATTCAAGTCTGGCATTTGTACTTATTTCTACCTATTTGTTCACTTATAAATCGCAGCTACAAAAACTTAAACTCCATTAACAGCTCATTTAAAAATTTCAAAAGAATAGTCTTAATCCAAGAGCAAAATTCTTTAACCCAGAATGTTTTTTAAACGTGATTTTCTTGATCCCAGAGCTAGACTGAATTTACACGCAGAAGCAAGCTTTATTAAGCTTTTTAAAAAGCTGTGGGAAATAGGTGTAGAGGCGCTAGCAAAGAGGTGTTTGCTCCAAGCATAAGCTTTTTGAAGAACTTCATTAAGTTTGTTTCATCGTGTAAAGCCCGTTTTCCTCTATAACTTTGCTTGCTTTCTCTGAGTAGTTATGTAGGACAAACTTTGAAAGATTTCCTGAACGAATTTGTACTCATTTACTAGAAGCAATCGCCAATTTCTTTTCTCAGGCATCAACCAAACCCCTACTTTTAATAATCAGTGATAAAATTGGAGAAAAAGTAATAGATTTTTGTCATTTTTACGATTTTAAGTAGTTTTTAATGAGCTTAAAGTTATCTGGGGAGGCCATTTTATTAAAGTGTTAGTTAAATCCGAGATTTTTCAATCAGTTAATATTTTTGTTCTTAGATTGAGCCTGAAATGGGCTTAAAGATCTTGTCTTGTAATGTATTTTACTCAATTTAGACCATTTACAGCATATATGTATCAATTATGGTAGTGGGCAGTCTTATAAGATGTGTGATTCACAGATCAGACTGGGAAAAGTTGACAACACAAATTCTTTTTTTGAAATTTCTTTGATTTTCGGAAGTTTTCCGACAGACATCCGACATAAGTAATTGAGATTACCCCGAATCTTAGATATTTTGGTATTTCCAATTTAGCTGGGGGTTGGTCACACTATCTGATGAACAGTCTTTTGTTTACGATGTGAATATAACGTGCATATGACTGTCAAAATTTAGCCTACTATTGACTTGTACGAAAAACTGTAGCCAATAGGCAATTCTAAGCTAGCAAAAGCAACTGTAACTTAACTTTGACCCAAAATGATGTTCGTTATACCAATCGCGATTTGATTTAAACAAATTTTAAGTGTAAGAAAATAGTTACGTAAATATCATTCCAGCGAACACTTTTCTATACTCCAGGTTGAAGCAGAGGCATGGCGCAGTACAACAGGCGATGAGAGTGATTATAAATTAATACCATGGTCGATACCCAAGGAGCCGTATGAGGAGTTCATGAATACCCATTACAAAGAATTGGTTATACCAAATCTTAGCACATGCTCAGATCTACCAAACTTCGAGGGAACATTTGAGCCTCCGTTTGGCAAAAAGAAATATACCTTAGATAAATGTGTGCCAAATGGTGATGGGTTTCCAGATATTGCACCTGAGGGATTTTACAAAATAAAAATGACATTCGCTGGAGCCGTTGAGTGGGGCCTGACTGTTATAGTGAAAATATCCACGAAAATGATATAAGGCTCATATTTTTTGTTTTTTTTTTTGGTGAAGGTTACATAAATATTAATCACATATTATAAAGAGCAATAAATTATATTTAATCAGCAAAATGTATTTAATTGTTTTTCATTTACAGTCAAACTTCTTGATTACGAACTTGTGGACACAACGAAGTATTCTTTGAAGAACATAAACTGCAATTTCGTTCAATATTACAACAATTCTATATTGACAGTTTTCTATATAGCGATCCTCTTTAAAATCGCCATATAGAAGTTCGACTGTACTTGCTTTTACGGGGCTAAAAGCCGTGAGCATAGGACTCAAAATGAGCAGAAACGTTACCAATACCTAGGCCTAGTTAAAATTTGTCACTTGTATGGCAAAGTTCTTACTTAAAAAACAGTTTTTCGAGTACACAAAACCTTGATTTGCGAAGACTTTAAAGAAAATTTCACATTCATTTAATCATGATTGAGTTTGCTACAGTTTATTAATGGATCTTACCTACTCCGCCCTTTTTCTTTAGTTTTAGAGACTTCGCTTGTACCATAACTTAAGGGACAATCATTTCGTACCACCCCACCCCTACCTGGGTTTATTTTAGTCTTGCAGAATAGAAAAACAACATATTTTTGTTGGACTTGGTCTGAAAAACAAACTCAAGACCTTTGGCACTCAATAAACAACGATTGGAATGGCGTTTTAGCTTATTGCATCAACACACGCTTTCTAAATAGCTACTTTTACTGTTATGCGGCGGTGGGGTTGAGCTGAATTATGCTCATTACAAGAAGAATTGCAACATTTGTTCTCAAAAATTTGAAAGAATTTCTTGTTCTTATTTGGAAATAACGTGAACTTGTTTTTTTTAACAGTTCTTATCTCTTTCTGTAGTCCCTTAGTTATTGTTTCGGGGTTTTATTGAGGGTACAAAAGAAGAAAATCGTTAAATGACTTCTTATACCCTTGCAAAGGGTATTATAATTTTGCCCAGAAGTTTGCAACGCATAGAAATAATCATTTCCGACCCCATAAACTATATATAATATATACTATATATCCGTCTGTCTGTTTCTACGCCAACTAGTCTCTCAGTTTTAAAGCTATCGATCTGAAATTTTGCACAGAGTCGTCTTTTTACTGCACACTACTAATATATCGGAACCGACTGGATCGGACGACTATACCGCATAGCTCCATAGGAACAATCGGTCGAAAAACTAGTTTTGGTGAGAAAAACTTTTTTCTTTTCAATGGAAACGTCTCCAAACTTTGTAATCGTTGGTTTTCTATGTTTTTTTATAATTCTACCATGTTTTATTAAAATCGGACAACTATATGATATAGCTGCCATACAAAAGATAGGTCTGAAAAACAGTTTTAGTTAGAAAAACTTTTTTGTTTCTAATGGTAGCATTCTGCAATTTTGTGTATGTTTGTTTCGCATACTTTCACATAATTTTACAACTTTTTGGCCCAATCGGATGACTATATCATATGGCTTCCATACGAACGATCGGTCGGAAAATGGAAAAAGGAGTATTTTTTGACATTATTTAAGCGAGCACTTGCAAGGGTATAAAAACTTCGTCACAGACGAAGTAAGCTTAGCTTTCTCGTTTTTTCATATAATTGAAGTGGTATAAGCTAATGCTCAGCGAGCTGTTCTGTTATATTGTGGCTCTGTATTGAATTGATAACTTTCCTAGCAGCGCTATTTTCTGTTTGAATTCCAGAATATTTAAGGATTCTTAGTTTTCTAAGGTTTGTTGGTGAGAAAGTTATGTTTCCCCGAGTCTAAAAGTCTCGCTAGAGACTTTTAATGTGCTTTTTATCTTTACACTAGGCGGAGTCTGCAGTGACCTTCCTTGTGGTATTAATTATTGGTAACTTTTGCATTAATGGTTCAGTTTTGAAGAGGTTGTTCTAAACGTTTTCTATTTCTTTTGAAGTTGCATTCACTGGTCCGACCCCAAGAGCAGACAAATTTGATGTTCAGATAAAGAATTTTGTAGGACTTTTGATACTTCTACTGATTTAACATGTGTTTTAGAACGAGAAAGCTTATGCCTCTTGAAAGTGAACCTATTAATGTCGTTTGAAGGACAAATATATATTATAATTATATTAATAATAAATATATTTTTCTATCATTGATCAACATATTCGAAGCTCATTACCCCAGGTATTTACATGCCCCGTCAATTACAATTCCAAACATGTTTCGTGTTGTGGCATACGAAGTTAACCTAGTTGTTGTCCATATATAATACTCCCCCACAGATCGCTGGCTTTCACAGTTGTGAAATGTTTGCACGTACGTTGATTTGTTTAATAATTCTTTTGGTCCATCATGGCTTAGGCAAGGTAAATGCTTATGTTATCATCCCCCAGCTGCACTTTACTCTAGTATTGGCTTTAATTAACAGCGGACATGGGAATACGAACCCATTTCAATAACCACTTCCAGTTCGGATGAAAGTAAATTGAAAGTTCAAGCGCAAATTGATCGGGTTAGACGTGGCGAATTTACGTTTTCGGCCACCATTGACTGGCGCTATGATGTGGATGACACAACAATGGTAGGTTCTGATCGGTAAATCCAAAGGCTATCATCCTAACACAATTGTTTTTGTACAGATTGAGGGCACCGCCTATCGCAGCAGTACGGGGGATGAGAGTGACTACAAGCTATTACCCTGGAATATACCCAAGCAAAAGTTCTATGATTATTTGAATACATATTACAAGGATGTGGTCATGAAGAGTGTGGGTTCATGCTCAAATTTGCCACAATTTGAGGGGAAATTTGAGTTACCCTGGCCGCAGAAGGTATACAAATTGGAGAAATGTGTATCCCAGGGAGATGGCTTACCCGAAGTGGCACCGCCTGGATTTTATAAGATAATTATCGTTCACAGTGGTCAGGTTGAGTGGACGCTAACGCTTATTGTAAAGATCACCACGAAAGTATGGTGATTGAGAATAAATGATGTATTTGCGCAAACAGATTAATGTACATATAAGTGTATCTATTTGTATGAAATTGGATCGAAAGAAATATAATTGGAGAGAAGACAAGGAGAAAGGATTTTGGTAATCGATTTTAGAGTGTTGCTGAGGGTTTTGTTTGGGCCATAAAGCAATCAGTTATTGACTTGTATTGCCTTTATTCTATTGCAGTATGGCGGTGCTTATTGCATTTTGAGAGATAAAAAGGGTAGGCATTAGAGGGCAAAACGGGACTATGTGTGCCCTTACAGGCTTTAGTTTTGCAGTTGATCGAACTTTATTTCTCTATTTCTAAGCTTCGTAAGCTATCACAGCAAACATTTAGCTGCGTTTTTCGGTAGTCCTGGGCTCTTCCTTAATCAACCAACCTTTTTATGAAAGAATTCTATTATGGCATTTATTTATTTTATTTAGATAATAAAAAAAAAAAATGCCCTAAATGTGTACCTCTGGATTAAGGCCTTGTTAAAATCATTCAAGCAATTAAAATAGACATTGATAAACAATGTTAGCACGTCATAAACATGTTCCATTTTATTAGAAACCTCCTCTATATAAAGCACTTCAGTCTTCAATTAATTATACACTCGTGTAATGTATTTTGTACAATTGCTGCTTGCTTTGCTTCTAACCCATAAATGCTTGGGAGGTGTAAGTCCCGGCTAATTATTTGTTTGAAGGATAATTTCACTACTCCTTACACAGCGCAGTTGGGAGACTCAGCCCGTGTCAATAACAAGTACAACAACAAATGAAAGTCTCTTGAAAGTGGATTTCAGGCTTGAACGCATTAGACGTGGAGAATTTGGTCTTTCGGGCACCATGTTCTGGAACTTTCAAACCAGTGATAATACCATGGTGAGGTATGAGTCACTTCTTCCATCGAATTGTAATCAAACATTGGAAGCTTTTTTTTTTGTGTTAGATCGAGTTACTTGTGTATCGCAGTTATACGGGTAGTGAGAGCGATTACAAGCTAACACCCTTTTCCATACCCAAACAGAAGTTTACAGATTATCTGGAGACCTACTACAAAGATATTGTGTATAAAAATTTTGGTCCGTGCTCTGATGTGCCAGAGCCTGAGATGATTTCGATGTGGCCCTTAAAGACATTTACGCTTGACAAATGTGTGTTGAGCGGTGAAGGTATACCGGAAGTACTGCTCGAAGGATTCTATAAAGGGGTGGTCGTAATCAGTGACTCCATGGTGACGGAAGTAATAGCAATTTTTAAGGTGACACCCAAACTGTATTGAGGTGGTTAAAAATACAGGAAAGATCGGTCCTCATCTTAGATGGTGGATTGGATTTAAATTTAGCACACAGATTGATGATGATAAATAACCTGACATTGAACATAAGCTGTTTAGCTTTTATTATTTCCAGTATTTGTAATATTCCCAATGAGGATGAGAGGCCTTAATCTGACCAGAAATAAACTTCAAATTATATTTTTGTAATTTTTCAAATGAAGGTCACGAACCTCCAAAAGAGCATGCAAAAATGAGTGTTATAAGAAGTCAAGAAATCTAGTTGCAAGACATAGGTAAGCAGGTTCAGTCCAGGCAGAAACGCCTGGGCAGTTGATCAATCGACGCCAGCATTTTTAGAGAGCTTGCCATTTCTTAAGCAACATTTTGCAAATCCAATGCAGGTTTTTATACTCTGTTCGGTAGGTACATAGAGTTTGTGCTAAAGTATGTAACAGCCAGAAGAGAGCATCTCCGACCCCATTAAGTATATATATATAGCCATGTCCGTCTGTCTGTCCGTATGAACCGGCCGATTAGCCGCACCTCGAGCCGACAAACATCCAACTGATATTATAAAGGTCGCCAATCTCAAAACAGCATATATAAAATAAATATTTAAATAAAATTATTATTTTCATAAAACGTAGCATACTTAAAAGGGCATTCAGCATAATTTACTTTCTGTGTATAAACGTAGTATATGTTGTTCATACAAAAGGCTATATAGACTCGGATTTTATTGCTGATCAAGAAAATATATAATTTTTGAGCTTGGAAATACTTTTTTTTTGACAAACACTTGCTTTTTAAAGGGTATACAGAATTTTGAACATGAAATACGAATTGGTAATACCCAAGTGTGTAACCAGGGGGCAGCTCTCCCCCTAGACTCAAGATTATGCAGCAAAATGTCATATTTTTGTATACCAGTTAAATGGCAGTCTGTGCAGACTGAGTATAATACATGAGAATGTTGTCAGATTGCTCGCGAACCACACAGGACACCAGTCAACTGGATGGTGCCTGCTCTGAAAGGTGTTCACACTTGTATGACACCAAAAAATATGACAACCTAAATGTGTCTGAATGCAGCCTTAGTGCAGTGGCTTTTTTTATACACTTGGATGTTATAATTTTGCCCAGAAGTTTGCAACGCATTGAAATATTCATTTGCGACCCCATAAACTATATATATTCTTGATCAGGGTGACGAGCTGAGTCGATTGAGCTATGTCCGTCCGTCGGTCTGTCTGTTTCTATGCGAACTAGTCTCTCAGTTTTAGAGCTATCGAGCTGAAATTTTGCACAGCGTCTTCTTTTTGCTGCACACTACTAATATGTCGGAACCGACCGGATCGGGTGACTATATCTCATAGCTCCCATAGGAACAATCGGTTGGAAAACTAGTTTTAGTATGAAAAACTTTTTTCTTTGCAATGGAAACGTCTCCAAACTTTGTAATCGTAGGTTTCCTACTTTTTTTTATAGTTCTACCAAGTTTTATTAAAATCGGAAAACTATATGGTATAGCTGCCATACAAAAGATAGGTCTGAAAAACGGTCTTAGTTAGAAAAACTTTTTTGTTTTTAATGGTAGCATCCTGGAATTTTGTATTTGTTTGTTTCACATGCTTTCACATAATTTTAAAAATTTTTGGCCAAATCGGATGACCATATCATATAGCTCTCATAAGATCGATCGCTCGGAAAATGGAAAAAACGAGTATTTTTGAAAATATTTAAGCGAGCACTTGCAAGGGTATAAAAACTTCGGCTCAGACGAAGTTAGCTTAGCTTTATCGTTTAGACTATTCTAGGCTTTCCATGTAAGCTGCATTAAAATGCTTTCTATACATGGAGGCCCAAGTATTCCCGACATTCATCAGCTTTATTTTTCTTACTCAAACAACTTTAACTGATTTTTTTCATTTTTCGACACTTTTTTTATCAAAATAAATCAATTAAATTTTTAAACTGAGAGAGAGGGGGGCATGTACCCCCCTTTATAGTTGTCTCTGTTTATAAGACTTCAGACCTTGTGGTTTCAATGCAAAATTTCAATATATCAGGACAAGATCATAAGTGCAAATTGGTTGCTTTTATTAATTATTGAAACAAGAGAGTGGTTCCCTATGGTTTAAGGCCATGTTAAAGCCAGTAACCGGTAATTAAATGGGACTAGATTGTTACATCGTTAAAATCGTTTAACATGATTTTGACGTGTTGCTTTTTAATTAAAATCTTGTATAAATAAAGCGCTCTGCTCCAGCCTCCAAATTAATATCCAGTGGAGTAATGTTTTGTTTTTTACGATTCTTGTTAGCGCTGCTGCTAACCCATAAATGTTTTTGGAGAGGAGAGGTAAGTCCTTGCCAACTCGCTAAGGATAATAATTTAACTGCGTTTTTGTTTTCTGCATCAGCGCCTTGTCCGTAAAAGCTACAACGAGAAATGAGAGTCTCTTGAAACTGGATTTGAAACTTGAACACCTGAGACGCGTGGTGAACATGGCGTTCCCTGGAACTTGGTGATAATACCATTTCTTCATTGGAATTGTTATCACACATTGGAAGCCTCCTTTGTTAGTTGGAGTTGCGGTTGTGTCGCAGTTCTATCGAAAGTTAGAGCGACTACAAGTTGACACCTTTATCCATTATCTGAAGATCTTCTACAAGGATATTGTGTATAAAAACAAGAAAGAAAGTCGGTCAAGCCCGACTATAACATATTCTGTACGAACGAAATTATACGCTCAGCATAAATTTTGAAGTTGCAGTAGCAGCTGAAAGCAGCGCTGCTATTGCACTGCAGCAGCGAGCAGTCTTTTGCTCATAACTCGACAACCATTCATCCGATCTTCACCATTCCTTTGGCTGATCGGTAAGTTATTCTTATTACTAAATATGTCCAGAAGGAACGAACCATCTGTCTTTAAAACTGTGGAAGATATGACGTTTTTTCTAAATTGCGGAGGCGGCAGAGGGCGTGGCCAAAATTGAAAATAAACTTGATCTGCCTGCAGACATAAGAAGCATATGTCCCATACACGTCAAACCTCTATCTCTTACCATCTCTGGGATCTGTGCGTTCATACGGACAGGCAGACGGACATGACTCGGCTGTTGATACTGATCAGGAATATATAAACTTAATAGGGTCGGAGATGATACCTTCTGGATGTTACATACTTTTGCACAAACTTATAATACGCTATGTTCCTACGGTACAGAGTATTATTAAGTATATTGCTCTGATTTACCCACAGTCTAAGGATGTCTTGCCTTGGCCCATAAAGACCAATGTGTGTTGACCTGTGAAGGTAATCCAAAGTGTTCTATAAAGTGTTTGCCATAATCAGTTGGTGTTAACAGGTATGGTTAGGGTGACACCCAAACTGTTTTGAATTATTAAAAACTTTTGACAACGGCGAGAGGGTAACAAATTACGATGGCCAGGTAGAAATCGGTTCGGATTGGTGCCACCGCCAGCTGACGTTTCTTTCTGTGAAGCCCAACCCCAAAAACAGCGACGAGTAACTCGAGTGTGAAATTGGCAAGACATGTTTGAAATTGTTGTGGTAAAATGTGTTAAGTGTCCAAATGGGGAGCGCGCAGGGGTAGACAGACAGACACACACACACACACACACAGGGTAAAAAGCGGCGCACAGCAAAAGGAAAAAGTGGCTAAAGTGTACGCCGTGCAAATGCAATTCGAGTTGCATTTCAAGTGAAAACTCTGCACAGTTGCTGGCTAATTTATTGCAAATTGTTAAAGCGTCGACGAGGAGTTGTTGTTGTTGTTGTTGTTGCACAGCTCCAGTGGCTGGTGGCGAGCTGTCAACTGATGACAAGCGCATACCAAAGTCTCCCAGGTGCAGCTGTGTGTGTGTGTGTGAGTGCCTGTAAACACTCGAAAGCAAGAGGGCAATTTGAAGAGTTTCAAGTCTGTGAATTAATTTGTTTTCTGTAACTTATCAAGCAGCTCTCGCTGTTTTCTAGAGTAGCGGCTTAAAAGCTAGCTTCTTTCTCTTGTCTGAATTTGCATTTCCACCTCTCTCTTTCTCTCCCTCCTCTCATTCCTCTTGGCCAACATAAACATTTTATGGCTTTGACAATATCAAATTGTTATCTGGCATAAAATAATTACAACGTTTTAATGCAGACAAAATTGTTGCCGCCGTTGCTGTTGCCTGTCGCTTTTGCCTGCCAAAGTTTAGCTGCCAATTTGAGTGCCAATAAAAGCGCGTGTGCGACAGCCAAGAGATTTCATTTGCAGACAACGTTGTTGCCATGGATAGTTGTCGGTTGCGCTAATTAACCAAAAACGCAGCCAATTAGTACAACCAACCCACACAGCAGAGTGAAGCGGGGGCCATATACCTAATACCAACACAGTCACTGCAAAGACAACCACAGTTATGCTATCAGAATTTACAATTCCTTCACAATTTATTTGCGATTTCAACTGACAATAATTATACATATTTTTAATGTCAACTGTGTCTCATAAAGTTGTTAAGCAGATGAGGTAAGAACAGAGTAGCTCAGACGGAAACGAGAAAGCCAAGCTAACTTCGTCTGTGACGAAGTTTTTATACCCTTGCAAGTGCTCGCTTATATATTTTCAAAACAAACTCTTTTTCCCATTTTCCGACCGATCGTTCGTATGGGAGCTATATGATATAGTCATCCCATTTGGCCAAAAATTTGTAAAATTATGTGAAAGCATGTGAAACCAACAAATACAAAATTGCAGAATGCTACCATTAAAAACAAAAAAGTTTTTCTCACTAAAACTGTTTTTCAGACCTTTTTTTTGTATGGCAGCTATACCATATAGTTGTCCGATTTCAATAAAACTTGTAAGAATTATAAAAAAACATAGAAAACCTACGATTACAAAGTTTGGAGACGTTTCCATTGAAAAGAAAAAAGTTTTTCAAACTAAAACATGTTTTCCAACCGATTGTTCTTATGAGAGCTATGGGATATAGTCATCCGATGCGGTCGGTTCCGACATATTAGTAGTGTGCAGCAAAAAGAAGACTCTGTGTAAAATTTCAGCTCGATAGCTTCAAAACTGCGAGACTAGTTCGCGTAGAAACAGACAGACGGACGGACATAGCTCAATCGACTCAGCTCGTCACCCTGATCAAGAATATATAAGGTTTATGGGGTCGGAAATGAATATTTCTACACATGGTGCAAGAACAAAAAATGTTCCTCTTTTTGTGTTCTATTGGACATTTAAATACTTGTAAAAGTTCCCGGGACACCCTGTATATAGTTTATGGGGTCGGAAATGAACAAACTTCTGGGCATAATTATAATACCCTTTGCAAGGGTATAAAAATATTATAATAATTCAAAGCATACTTAATATATCCCAAAACAGTCTAAAATCAAGTATTTCGGGATTGAAAACATCGTTCTTGATATAAAGCGAGCGTTGCTGTTGATACAAACTCGACACTTGTTCATCCGATCTTTACACATCCAATTTCGGATCGATAAATAGCTTTTATACCTAAATATATCCAAAAGGTACGATCATTCTATCTATAAAACTGACTGAGATATGACGTTTTATTTCAAATTTAGAGGGCGTGGCAAAAATTGAATATAAAAGTGAATTGCCTTAAAGTATAAGAAGCTTATACTTGTCAACCCTTTATCTCTTATCATCTGTGGAAACTGTTTCTTCAGAGGGGCAGACAGGGCAATATCCACTCGGCTATTGAAGCTATATATATACTATATATGGGGTGGGAAATGATTTCTTCTGGCTGCACAGACTTTATGTACTCTATATGTAGCTTTGCTATAGAGGATAACAACTAAGATAGTTGGATAAATAGTCCTTAGAACCTTATACACTGAGGTGTGTTAAAGAGTTCCTTCCTTTCCTACCCCCTACAATTGCTCTATTTGATGTATATTTCACAGTTTCTAGTTGCAGTAGCTTTATCGATTTCTTTGAATTATTCAAAACTCTAAAATTTCAAACATTTTAATGAAACAAGCAAATTGTTCAACTTGATGTCCTGCATATGAGAGATGCGATGCGGCTGTTATAAACCACAAAAGGCGGAGTCAAAGGGTGGCAGGGGGCAGTCAGAATGCAAGGCTTGTTAAAATTCATGTAATGCATTAACAGAGAACAACAACCACAAATTACACACAGAGTGTGAGTGAGAGAGAAGGCTGAGGTGTACACACACACACACATCCACACAGGCAAAAGGCCGACGGGCTGCAATGAAAAGGCAATTAAAGCGCAGCAGGCCTAGCACGGACGGACGGACGGATGGATGGACGGACGGACGGAGGTTGCTGCTGCTGCTGTTGTTGCTGTTGCAGCAGCAATCAATTGCATGCTTCAATGGACAAATATACGAGCATAGACAAGAGAGGAGAGCCAAGAGTCAGATACACATGGCTGATACGGACGCCAGGGCAAATGCGTTCGCTCATGTATACGTGTGTGTGTGTGTGTGTGTGTGTGTCGTCGTAGTCGTTGTCCATGACAGACAGCTGTGGACGGACTGGAGAGCAGCTAGATGGACTCAACTAGATAAAACCTTAGTTGCCATTGCCAGAGAGTACCGCATTTGGCCTGGCCCAGCCTAGACCACTCGGAGTGGAGTGGAGTGGAGTGGAGTGGGGTGCAGTCGTGTGGAGTGGGGTGCAGTGTGGTGTCTTGTGGCGCGGGGCAGAGTCATGCTCTCTGCGTCTGCATCTTCATTCCACACTGCCAACTGGCAGCAGCAGTCAAGTGGAACTGGCAAAAACTTGTTAACTTTTGCTACAAAAGGTTCGGTGGAGTGCCAGTCAATCAGGCTGCCGATGCGTTGCACTTGGCGGCAATTAATCAAATAAATATAAAAAAAAGAAAGAAAAAAAGCAACCGAGGAGAAGAGAAAACCTGCGCCTAATCATTGCAATCAAGTCATTTACCTGCGCTGCCTCAAGAAATCGTTTAATTATCACTTGGCAGCAATTAACAAATTTTACTTTAAGAGACCCAACTCTTTGGCCACACCCATGAGTCCTAAAACATACATACACACACGGCGGGCAATCCACCACACACACACACACACACACACACACACACACAGTGGTTGCAGTTGGCTTTGAGTCTGAAATAAATTGAATAATTCCGAATTTGAAAAATCTTTCTTTTTCGACTTTACGAACAATTGTTACACTTTTTCAGTCTTTAGGGAGGACTTTGATTTTAAGGAAACGCCATGCAGGTAGTCAAAAAATGTAAAGTTTAGGTTTTTGGACAATTAAAGGGAAAGTGGAAATGAAAATTTTCCAGAAATTTACTTAGACTCATGTTTTTAAAAATTGAGAAGTATCTTTACTTTTCCAAGGCCTGAGAGCCCCAAAATCAGTCTGAATACAGAACTTAATGTCCTAAATCTGCTAATAGTTCCAACAAATAGTCATGAGGGATTGCTTATAACCTGTATTTTACTTCTAAAAACCGATTTTTCCTAAAATTGGTACCCAAAGTCCTAGTCTTTAGAAGAATGTTCCAAGTCTGGCAATAACTCCAATAAGTTACGACCTAGGTAAATGTATATTCATGCTATAGGCTCCTGGTAGTGTGTATAACACAAGCATACAGTTATAGAATTTCAATAACCTGTGGTGATTCGGGTGTGGCGCAGCGGGTAGTGTGTGTGTGCTTGCTGTGCAAAAGGTTGTGGGTTCGATTCCGAATCGGTATAACTTATAAAAATGTTTTTTTTTTTATAAAAACATACTCTCCCTTCTCCCAGTCACCTTTACTAGCTACTGGTGCCAGCTTTGAAGTAGTTTTTCCATGAAAATTAGAAGCACACAAGCCAACAGGTTGAAAGAAGCGCTCAGCTTTGCTCTATGGGGCTTAAAGGTCCGTTATTTTCATATATCTCCTCCTTCTGATTACATTAACTTTAACAAAGCTACTATATCCGTATTCTTCTAACTTACTTCTAGAAAATCAGACTTTTGCTAGTCAAAAGAACCTCTCTCATTCCAAACTATTCTGAAGAACCAATATACAAGTATTGAAACTAAAGAAAATTGAAGTTGTGGATTCCTTGAAAGGGGTGAATTAGATTCCTAATTACAAACTTACTTTAGAACGGGAATCAAAGTACCTGTTGTAAGTCTTAAAAGGGTGTACGCAGAAAAAAATAGAGATATGTGGCATATTAGTGATTAAATCAATCCCAAACGCTGTTAGAAGTCGGTCAATCCCGTATCTTCTCATTCCAAGTACCTATGGGAGTGACTTGAACTCGGATATCTTGAATATAGTACGACTCTTGCTTGAAATTTCAACTCAAACATATGAACTGAATCGGGAAAATTTACTTTTCCTAAGTCTATTCATTAAGGCATTATTTAAGGGTCTGAAGAGAGTGTATCATAAGCAAAACAAGTAAGAATATTGGGCAAGTCCAACTATAATATAGTCTGTACCACTCAAACTTTGCGTTAAGTGCTGCCCATAGCCGTTGAAGCCGGTGCTACCCAGCATAATGGTTTGTTTTCTTTATAAATCAAGTATTTTTCATCTGATCTTTAGCAATCCTTTGGCGGTTCGATACATAATCCTGATTTCTAAATATGATTAGAAGGTACATACCTTCTACTACTACAAAACTGAAGGAGATTTGACACTTTTTGAATTGTCAAAATTGAAAATACGCTCAAACCTCAAAGTCTCACCCTTAGTGAGATCTGTTAGTTCATTGAAACTGATCCAGAATATATATATATATATATTCTTTTTAGGGTCAGTATTGCTTCTTTCTGGTTGATTACATTAGAACAAACTTTATATACTCAGTGTATCTTTGGAATAGCATATGAAAAGAACCCAATTTTGGTCCTAGGTTTATGGATTCCAATTTTCCTATTCCAAGTCTGACTATATATATACAAAATTGCCATAAATTCCCAATTTTTTTGTGTAAAAAACTCTTTCTAAAAAGCATTTCCTTAAAAATACTATGAAAAAAACTAAAACATTTCGCGTAGTTTACTTCACACTGTGCCTAGGCGCAATTGGCCAAGAAGATGAGCCCATAGCCATAAACGGCAGCCAGAGACCATAAACAATTCTGGCTGCTCCTCTGTGTGTGTGTGTTTCTTTTGCTGCTGCCCAAACCGGGAGAGGAGGTTGCGTTTTCATTTTAAAGACATTTTTCCGTATTGTGCATCCGCTTAGCTCCTTGTTGCGCTGCCCTGGCACCACCTCAGCCCTTACTCCTCATCCACAGTTTACTTCCTCAACTCAAACTCAAGTGGTGCTCGGTGCTGTGTCTGTCTGTGTGTCCTCGGGGTTTTTGCTGCTGCAGCATGGCACAAAAAAAAAGGGCATAAAAAACAAAAGGACAAAAGCAAAAGAGAGTCATGACAATGGCGGTACGGTGGGGTGTACCGGGGGAGCTTGTCTTGGTGTGATTTGGCAGAGCACACACACACACACATCCAAGCAGACTCCAACTTTGCCGCATCTTTTGCCTTTGCTGATGAAGTTGAACAATTTGAGATACGACGAGCAGACACCGAAGGAGGAGCAGGGCAGCGGCTGGGGCTGAGGCTGAGGATGGTGGATACATTCAGACAGACGGACCCCAAGGGACGGACTAAGGCCTATGGAACGTTCATTTAGTTGCCAAGGCAGCAGCAGCTACTAGGCAAGCACCAAAGCAATCAAGATGCGAAAACTTTGACGACAACACACGCAAATTTTTGCTTCATTTTACTTTTGCCATACCAAAAATTGCTAATTTATGTGAGGAGTGGGGGCTGGGGTGGGGGGATGAGATGTGAGAATAGTTGATGAATTATGCGACAAGCGGCAAAGTTTAGTTAGACTTGGTTTCAATTAATTTTAATTGTGTGGTAAAAGGCCCAGCCCAACCCACTTGCAGCCAGCCAACTGTAATCAAGGGAATGAGCCAACAACTCTTTCACTTTGTGCCTTTCTCCCGACAATCGTTGAGATTTATGAAGCGCCCCTTGCGCTTTAAATTGAATTCAATATTTTGCCAGCCACAACAACAACAAATTGTAAACAACATTGTTTTTTGTTGTTGTTGTTGTTGTTGTTGTTGTTGTTGCTGTTGTATCCCTGTTGACAGTTGCATTTTATGGTCGTGCACATTTCATGGCTTTCTTTTTTCGCGCTTTTGGGCTGAAAATTGATTTTTCCTTTTACCTTATTTTTCAACTCGACTGGTGTGGATTGGCGGTGGAGGTGTGAGAGGCGTTGAGTGGGTGTGATTTTTTTTTTTGAATTGAGTTGTGTTATTTTGGTGGGTTGCCGAGAGCTGTGGCCAAAGATTTGTTGTTCAAACTGCCATAAAAGAAAATTACAAACCTGCAAAGAGAAGAAGCAGAAAGAAAATGTTGATAATTTGTTGTGTGTTGTGGTTTGAAAGTGAAGGGGAGGAGGGGGAGTGGGAGTTGAAGCAGTAGGCGGCAGTGGGAAGATGTAGAATTAAAGATTTTGTTTACATTTTATAATACACACACTGGGAGAAAAGGTTTTTTTTTTAACAATTTTTAAGAGTTTTTAAAGCGTTTACGATTTCCATTGGCAGCAAGAGGAGGGCTTTCAGAACTACTGCAGCGAAAACTTCGATTTCAGTTATTCAATCGCAGGCCGGCAGTCGATGAGGGCAGGTCAGAGCTAGTTTGCATCTATTTACTTGCACTTATTAACACATTCTTCCTTTTTGGCCAAGGTCTTTTTGATAAACCGTGTCCTAAGGCACCAATGATCCCTTAAAAGAGAGTCAACGAATTCAGGCTTCAGCTATTCGAGGTTGAATTCTTGAAATTTAGGTTAACCGATATTTAGGCGAACAGTAACATACAGTACCGACCCACTAACGTGTGCTTATCATACAAAATGGATTGAATATTACGTTCTAATTGTTATTAAGAGTTAAAATGAGAATAGTTTAAGTTGAAAATACTCCGAATTTATGTTCTGCCTATATCTCAAGGCTATATATCACAGTTCGATTGCACAGCCGTTCAATTCTATAAGCTGTGGCTTCCCTATCACGTCTGTATCCATTTTTCAAAGGTGCAGTTTGTAGTTTGGACCCGGAACTACAAATGAAGAAGTATTCTACATATTAGTTAAGCATCAATTAGGTGTTTCTTCCCGCGATCTGTCTTGCTTTATTCTCCCCAATATGCTCTCTAAACTTCTAGTTAGCACACAGTTTAGTCTCTCCCATTGGCTTTGATCTTAAAGACCTTTTCACTGCTCAATTTATTTAGAATACAAAATATTAATAATTGTTCTCCGAGCTCTGAAAAGGGACCTACAATTTAAAGCCGAATATGAACGGCAAAGTTTAAAAAGCTTTTTAATGGATAGCTACATCAAAGCTGGCGCCAAATGGCTAGTGCAGGTGACCGGATGTGCTAGTTTTTAAACATAAAAACTTGTTCATTAAATGTTAATTGGGGTTATATTGCACAGCAGGCACACACACTACCCGCTGCACCACATTAAGAACTAAATTAGCGACTTTATAGATTTGAGAATATACGGCTTGAGGATCTTACTACAAAGCAGATGAGGGAAATTTCGTTAGCATATCTTAAGCAAGCGTCGTACTGTCTAGTTAGAAGTACAGTTTAGATAAATCTATCCTCGAAAGTTCGGAGATTCGGAAGAGGCACTGGGTTGAACCACTGAACCGAAGTTATTAAAGCATTTTATAATAAAACACTTAACTAATTAGTTACATATTCCACTAATGAAAGGGATAACTTATAGCTAGGAAAGCAACAACTTTGAGGCTCAGAAAAGAGTCAGCTCAAATCCATGGAACCACAAGATGAGTTTAGGCTGTACAAGTGAATGACAGAGAAATTTGAAAGGAAATTTGCTATGTGGACCCACAAAGTACATCTGTGTGCTGTTTGTGTGCAAAGTTTGCCTCACGCAGAACACAGCAATTAAAAATTGAAGGTTCACATTGCAATTTCTCCTAATCATTGATTAATATGGCCAATGATGAGCATTTTGTTGAGTTGTAAAGTCTTTGATCAGAGTTTGAATAGCTGTAAGCTATGTTTGTGGTTTTCTCGTCTGAATAAAAACCAAAACAGTTACCTGTTTACTTCCATATTTATCAGCATTAGTTTTATGTACACTTTACAAGGGCTAATCACCATTGACTGCTTAAAATCAGGTACAAAATGATGTAAAATTTACAGAAATACAAAATATTATACAAAATATATCCAAAATATATAAAAAAAAAAATTCCACTCCACACAAGTAAGAAGATAGATGAATAAATTCATATGTTCAAAGAAATTTCCCATGAAATGGATTTAAAATTGTGTTTGCTCTCTCCCCCTCCCCCAACTCAAAGTTGAGGCACAGTCAAGCCAAGCCATACATTGCAATTTGGCATCCTCAGCTGGCACATATTTAAACCCAACGACTTTCTGCAGTTTGGAAAGGCAAATAGGGGCGGAGAAGGAGGGTGGGCAGGCAATCAGTGCATTCATTCCATTCGAAAAGTGTCGGGAAGTGTCTGTCAAGATGAGTTTGCACTTTTCATGCCAAGGCAAACTCGAAAATTTCGGAGTAAAGAAAGGTGTGCCCCCCGCTCTCCCTTCGCTCACTCCATCTCACTCCACCTACATGTTGTTCCCCCCACTAGGAAAGCATCAACAAGATGCCCCCACGCTGAAAACTGAAATGTTTTCGTTTGAGTGAACACTAACACTAACAACAACAACAACAACAACAACAATGCCGACGTGCTGAGATGGCATCGTTTCGCTGCCGGGGCGCTACATGGCGATTTTGTTTTTGTATTTTTATTTTTTTTTTTTACATTTTTTTTTCTGCTTTCTGCGCCAGTCAATTCAATTTGAAGCCATTTAGCATCAATTTGCAGTAATTTGACGTATAAATTATGTCAAATTGCCGAGCAGCTTGTCATTGGGTGTATTTTGTTGTTGTTGTTGTTGTGGCTGTTCTCACTCAGTCACTTGGCTCGTTTCGGTTTCGGTACGCCTTTGTTGTTGCTTTTGCACCTTTTTTTTTTTTTCGTTCCTCAGATTGTGCCCGCCAGCCAGGTAGAAACCAGTCAAGTTACCCTCTACCCAGATCCCAATCCCGGTACCATTGTGCACCTTGGGTTTTTTTTTTCCTGCTCTGTGTGTCTCTCGCCCTCTTCTCTCGTTCGGGCCCGTTTGGCAGTGTGTGAATTTTATTTTCGCTTGTCGACACAAAAGAATTTCACTTAACACAGACACACACACACACATAGTAACTCATGGATACGGATATGTTTGGAAGCAACCAAAAATAAAAAAAAATAAAAGGGTCCAGAGTGCTCATAAAGCAGATATATAAACTTATCCCAATGAGGGAGAGCAAGACAGAGAGGGGCAACAATTTTTACGCTTTTGTGAATGTTTAACATTCAAAGATATCATCGAAAAATTCACTGGAAACGCTTGTACAATACAAGAAAAAAAAAATGAGAACAGAACCAGGGAGAAGCTGACAAAGCAGAAGCAAGATCGTCGTCGTACAGTGGTCTCAATTGGAAATGCTGATGCTAAAAATCAATTTTGAATATTGAACTCATTTAGCGCATAGTTTAAGATTTTCCACGGATTATCCCAACTTTTTTTTTATCAAAAATCAACCCTCAAGCAGATAAACATTAATATTTACGAAAAATAAGAGGAATATTTGCAGAAAAAGGAGGGTTATACTTTTAGTATGATTCCTTCTCTGCTGATTGTATGCAGCAATGGGTAATCGATGAATTCAGCAGGATACAGTTTCGATTAGAAATAATTGAATATATAATATAATATAATATGTATTAATTATATAAATAACTTGGCTTTGCTCAAACAATTTGGGGCGTTTTTTCTACATTTGTGAGGCGTTTTATCCGAATGTGTTTGGTCTCAGCATCAAACAGAACAGTTAATATCAGGGATGCAAACCACTCGAAAATAGGTACTGGGTTTCGGTTCAGTGGTTCGCACAGTTTCGGTTCACTGCATGGTTTTTGGAGTTAAATTAACCGCGGTTTCGGTTCGGTTCAGTGAATCACAAAGGCATTCCCATTTTCCGAACGATCCTTCGTATGGGAGCAATATGATATAGTCATCCAATTTGGCCAAAAACTTTAAAAATTATGTGAAATCAAGTAAAACAAACAAATACAAAATTGCAGGAGGCTACCATTAGAAACAAAAAAGTTTTTCTAACTAAAACTGTTTTTCAGACCTATCATTTGTATGGCAGCTATACCATATAGTTGTCCGATTTTAATAAAACTTGGTGGAACTATAAAAAATCATAGAAAACCTACGAGTACAAAGTTTGGAAACGTTTCCATTGAAAAGAAAAAAGTTTTTCATACTAAAACTAGTTTTTAGACCGATTGTTCCAATGGGAGCTGTGAGATATAATCATGCAATCCAGTTGGTTCCGACATATTAGTAGTGTGCAGCAAAAAGAAGACTCTGTGTAAAATTTCAGCTCGATAGCTTTAAAGCTGAGAGACTAGTTCGCGTAGAAACAGACAGACAGACGGACGGACAAAGCTCAATCGACTCAGCTCGTCACCCTGATCAAGAATATATATGGTTTATGGGGTCGGAAATGAATATTTCTAAGCGTTATCCTTGTATTTTCCAATTGAATAAAGCCCTTTTAAATGGAAGTGCCAAAAGTCTGTGAAATATACATATCAAATTATCTGTTGTTTTTTTCAAACGATATTTGTTAAAACGTGCCACTGTGCCTCGTCAACGTCTGCCCCCTTGAATTTTGTCGCCTCTTCTTTTATGGATTGGATGAGTTGCTGTTGCCGTTCACGCGTCGTAAACTCGGTAGCTGCAGCAGCAGCACCATCAACAACAACACCAACAACAAAGACAATAAGAAAACTTCGGCAAAATAGCAGGGGGGGCGCTTACTGCATTCAAAAAGGCAACATGTCATCAGCAGAGAAGACGAAAGAGTACCCCGGCTCCTCCTATCCGCCACAGTTATTTGAAGAATTTCCATTTGCATTTTAATTAAGTGAATGGACAAATGGTTGAAGTGCCAGCCAAGATGAGGAGTAGGAGAAGGGGGAGGGGAAAGTTGATGGGTGGGTGGGGGTGCTCTGAGTGGGGTACGGTAGTAGTTAGGGTAGGGTAGGTAGCAAGCAAAACTTTATTATCTGTACAAGCAATTATGCATATCATAAAACACTTTAAACATTAATGAGCGGCGTCGTCGTCGTCGTCGACGTTGTCGTTCGTGCACACAAGACCAGACCAGACCGGGCCAGGCCGGGCCAGACCAGACCAGACCAGCCCAGGCCAGACTCATTTGCCAGTCCGGGTTGTCCGGTTGTCTTTTGGGGGCTACCCACTTGGCCTCCAAAGACACAGAGTCGTTTATTTCATTCATCCACTTACACTTGGCCGCAAGAGACAAAAGTAGTAGTGGGGGAGAGGCTCAAGGGGAAGGAGGATGAAATGTGAAGGCACAACTAGGGATGGGTTAGTGAGGCGTGAGTTAAAGTAGTTTGATATATCAATTAGGTTTTATATGTATATATTTTTAGTGCTACATTTTACACTTGTACATATTTTGAAAACCTTGTAGAAAATCTATTATGGCGAACTTTCTATTGCTCATAACTTGACTATCGTTCATACGATCTTTCCCCATGCAATATATAAAAGCTGGAAAGCTTCCAATATCTCAAAGGTGCGCACCATTTATACTTAAAACTGTGGAAAATATGACGTTTTGTTGTCGTAAAAAATCAAAGTAAACTTGATCTGGCTTTAAGTACAAGAAGTTCTACCATCACCCTATGAACGCACAGGGCTGAATCCACTCATTTCGTCATGCTTATCAAGAATATATGTACTTTATGTGGTGACTAATCAGAGAGGAGTACCCTCTGTTGTCGCCACATTATTAAACAATTAAAGCCATAATTTTTTTTAATTGGCATTTGCATTTTTAACGCACTCTTCGTGATTAATTTGAAATATCGTTAACAGTCGCTCCTTCCCCTCCCATCTCTAGTGACGCCGCCCCCAACAGCTTTGGTTAGTTTATGGGCAAAGTCAGCATGTTGCCACTTTATTGCCTGCTTTACATTTCTGTTAGTTTTAGCCCGCGCCTAGAGGCAAATTCATACATACGAAAGTGTGTGTGTGTGTGTGTGTGTGTGGCGAGTCGTGTTATGCTTTGCGGCCAAATTAAAATTCGACTTAATCGTTTAAACATTTAAAAGCCAAGCTAAAAGCCAGCAGGCATCGCCTGCTAAATCTTTTCTACCACCTCCTATCCCTCCCTCTCACTCCTCTTGACATGCCCAGCAACCCCCCGGGGGGTGCCACCATTACTCCTTCTCAACTTTTGTTGTTGTTTTTTTCTTTTGCATGCGCAGAGCAACATGCGCCAAAGTTGTAGCAACATGTTGCTATCTCTGTTCCACTTGCAGGCTTTCACAAGTGAGCGCCAAACAACAAACATGGCTGCCGCGCTCTTCGCAACTTCAGAACGAGAGCGAGCGAGCGAGAGAACATGAAGTGGAGTCTGAGTGGGGGGGGGGGGGGGGGGGGGCGGTGGGAGAACCGCGTTGTCGTTTTCACTTTGCTTTTTTGCACTTTTGTCAGCTTGTGCCTCCCCTCTCGACCTCCCTCCCTCAGCCACAAGGGTCGCCCAATTCAAATGTTAATTAAAATTTAATAGCTTTAACTGTTTAAATGGGAGCTGCCCTCCGGTTAGGGTCATCAAGGCGGGGCATGAAAACTAGTAAATGCCTTGAGAAGTTATTGCTACTTGGCTTTACGTGCCACAAATTCTTAATTCAACTGCACAATAATTATTTATGTCTGGATGATAAAAATGGGCGTGTAATCAAAAGGCCAGTCACCAAATGCAACGACAATAAAGTTGCTGCTGCAGTCAGTCAGTCGTTTCGGGCAAGGAAGGGCCATAAAACATTTGCCATTTCAATTACCACAAAAAAAAAGCACAAAAATAATATAAAAACTTAACTACCACAAGGCAATAAGCTTAAATGACCCTGCACATAAATAAATATGATGCAGGAATGTGCCACACCGCAATATGTCAAAATAAAATTGATTTTCTTTGGTTCATTTTGCATTTAATGAGGCAGAAAAGTGGCGCATATAACTGGATAAGAGTGTTGCTCGGTATTTAATTTTTTACTTTTATTTCAGGAATCAATGAATATAGTTCTCTTTTTTTAAACCAAATCACCAAATACCCAGCAATATAATTGCATTTCAATTGCACTTATACCAGCTGATAAGACGAACTACAAACCGAAACATCGTCCTTTTGATATTAATGAACCGAAAGTACCTTAGGTAGGCGGTTCGATTGAGTTCTGTGACGAATTTTAAGACGTTAAGCGCCTGACTTTAGGATATAAATCTTGAAAAATTTAGAAATTATCATACTTTTCCTCATGAAAGTTTTATTCAACTTTCGTTTAAATTAAGAAAGACCTCTACTGCAACGGATTAGTGCTTAAACATGCCCGGATTTCTGTAGACTTTAGGTAAGAATTGTCAACTGTTATAAAACATGTGATACACCTTACATCTGCAACTCTCCAGCGACTTCTTAAAAGATCTGTGTCTTTAGACTCCGTTCTTTTCTAGGAAGTTGCTTATTGATTTGAGTGAGTATCCCATTTCGTCTACGAAACGATACTCTCTATATACTGTCGTGATTCTTCACCTTAATCCTATTTTCAGAAAGAATTTTTCTCTCAATTAAGCAGAACCAGTCCGAACCGCTTATTCCACATGCTGTGCCGAAAACCACAAATAAAAACGGTTCGGTTCGGTTCGATTCAGTTCTCTGACGAGATTTAAAAACCTCCGTTCAGTTAGTAACGATTTTGTAAGCAGACAACTTATAGCTACGCTAGAAAGTCCTTGCGAAATCCGACCGTTAGCGCACTGTGCGAACGCCTCAAAGCCGTGAAAGTTCAAATTCGTCCAAATCCACTGCGCAAGCATAAAATTTTGTTACGTGAGATGAATATAAGCAGGAACAGCATGTTGCGCATCATAAAACGTGACTTGGGACTTAGTGCATACAAGAGACACACCGACCACTTGATTGCAATAGCTTTAGTCCAAAAACTTATTATAAAATAGACAGCATGGCGTCGCCAGTGCGCAAACATTTAGGAAATTTTTACTATAGAAGAATCATTTAAAAAAACAGAACATGCTGTGTCTTTACAACAAGCATCTGAACTCATTCCGAGAGTTCAGAGAGGTCACCAGCCATTACCTTACCGAATAAAAAGAGAAATAAGTTTTGCGAAATATTCATTTCAATTACTTTCAGTTTATGACCAAAAAACCGTGCACCAAAACAATTACGAGTACTAGATACGATGTGGAAACCAAAATGAAAGCAGCCAGCATGAGCCCAGACCGAAAAAGGTGCGTCAAGTTCAGTCGAAAGTGAAGGGTTTTGTTCACAGTTTTCTCTGATGGCAGGGTCGTGAGGTATTAACACAGGTAAAAAAGGGTAAATAAGTAATATTATCTATAAGTTAAGCTATGCGTCATAGATTGGCTTTTGCAATGCGGCTCTTAGTCAGTTGCTGGTACAAAAATGCCCATAGTCAATGAACCAATGCTTTGTGGGTAAATCAGAGAACGAAGTTTGGTCCATTCTCTAATCTAGTTTATCATGGAATCAGTGAATTTTTGAATGGTACTCCAGCTGGCAGAAGAGTAGCTTCTCTCTTCTCTTTTCTTGAACTTAGTTCTTAATAAAAACCTTCGCTGCGCTCAAGAGTTTAGGTTTCACGCCTTCTGGAGTTACCTTAACCATTTGTAGGATTGAAGCCTAGTTGGGATATTCAGTTCCCTTTGAAACTGTCCATCTTTGCCGAATTTTGTGAATTTTTATCTTGAACCTTTAACAATAAAGTTAAAAAATGCAACAATATAGGTGGGGGGCGGTGTCAGTGTGATGCGTACTTTTGCCAAAAGCTAACGCTACAAAAGTACGCGCAGCACTGGACGTGAAGGTGCTTTGTAGAGAACTCACACTGATGCCACCTTACATCTCTTGTTGTAACATGAAAGTACACATAGAACGCGAACCTAGACAGCAGAGTAAAAACTGGGTGAAATAAGGTGATGCCTACGGAATCAGCAAGCAGAATTTAAGTGTCTCATCCAGGTTTCTTTTTAAGCTTCCTTTCACTTAAAACCTGATACATTTCACCAAAGTGTTTGATACCTTTTGGTGCTGGTTATGAAAAGAATATTCCCAGTTGCACTCAAATGCAATTAATGTCTAATTAACTGATAAAACGTTCATAACTCCTCCTACCCACTCTTCCCCTGCAGCTCTTTCAAGCCAATTAAACTTGGCTTGATTGCCGAAGCCCAAAATAAACAAGGCGTGTCAAATAGTTGAGTGGGCGAAACACGTTTCTTTTTGTGTTGTTTCGATTTAGTTATTTTGTAAGACATAAATTTTGGCTGGTTTGAGGCGACGGGACAAAACCAAAGAAAAAATACCTTTAATATGACTTTGACATGCAATAAAAATTTGTTGATTTTTTGTTATTTTGTTTGTTGTTTTTGGGCCTCACGAAAATGAGTCCAAGAAGCAGCAGCAAAGAAAGGAATTCTAATTGAGCACAGTAACAGCAACAGCAGCAGCGGCAGCGGCAGCAATGTTTTTGATAGCAATCAACATCAATTAAAGCAGCTGTCTGTCTCGTCTCCGAGTCGTGTAATTATATTTGTGGCCATCATCATCATCATCATCATGTGCTTCTTCATTGTCAATGCATTATGTTGCCACTCGCTGAGCACTGAGGCATTGCAATTGCTGCCAGGGAACAGCAGCAACATGTTGCTGTTGTCGTTGCCGCGCCTCCGAACAGTCGAGAGTGTGTGTCTCGCTCAGATGGCAACAGTTGATAATTATAATCCGCTTGTGGTTAAAATGGTGTTGCCTACCTTACCGGCGATAAGCGCGCATGAATAATTATGTTGCCGCGAGTAGTTGTTGCTGTTGCTGCTGCTGTTGCTGCTGCGGTGGCAGCTACTCCTGTTGCCAGTGTGGCCTCTTGGCCAATGCGCGACAAACTCATGAATAATTAATGCATTGGCCGGCTGCCGTTTCGCTTGGCTAGCAAAAGCAGCAGCAGCAGCAGCAGCAACTTGTCTCCTTGCTCGAGTTGCCCGCTGAAATATCTTTTCAATTATAGCAGGAAATGGTGAATTACTCAGTTGCTGCTGCTGCTGCTGCTGTTGTTGTTGGCATTTTGATTAAACATGACAGAGTTTTGCAAATATTTATTTAATACAACAAAAAAGGGTGCCGACAACAATTAACACTTGAACGGCGGCAGCAGGCAGCAGCGGCAGCTTAATTTGAATGAAATTTATGCAGAAATTCCCACCTTAAATTAAATAAGCTGAAGAAATAAAGGATCGGGGCGGTCGGTCGTCGCACAATTGGCACTTGAAAGGCATCAAGATACAATGGCAATAACTGCAGCAACGCAGCAGCAACAAACAAGCTAAACAAGTAATGCGGCTGGGCCAACCAGCAGATAAAAGGCAACCAGACAAAAGGCAAAGCCGGAGGAGAGAGGAGGAGCAGATGTCTAGGGTAGCTGCTGCTGCATGGGAATTGAATTCCATTCAAAAGACAGCAGGCTGTTTGTCATACTCGCAGCAGCAACAGCAGCAGCAAGAACTGGGGGCTGTCCAAGTGAAATGGCTTACATGCATTTCTCTGCTTTCCTCCAGCCCCCTCGCCGGCTGTTTAGTGCAGGCAGGGAGCAGGCGTGTTGAGGTGTGTTGGTGATACCATCTTGCATAAAATTACTGCCAGCCGCAACAGCAGCAAGCGGCAGCAGCACAAGCAGCAGCCACCAGCGACGTGGTTGCCTGAGATGCTGTGGCACTGATAGCCTCGAAATTGTTGGCAGTTGCAATTTGCTGTTTGGAATTTTAAGCGAGCCAACAATGAAGTTCAAAAGGAAGAGAAGGAAAAGGAAGAATGGCCAGAGATACAGACAAAGCGACAGACAGCAGCTACATCATTCTCATGCACATCAGTTGGAGCAGCAGCAACAGCAACAGCAGCCTCAGCAACACAGCCAGCAGGCTTTAACTTTAAGCAAAGATCATAACATACATAGATATGACATGTTGGTTGAAAAAGTTTGCTATTTTTTATGCAATTGTTGAGAGGGTTATGCTACCTTAGTATCTGCTTGTTACCAAACTTTGTGGATGCATTCATAATGCTAATTACTACATATATATATTTAAAATCTGAATAATGTTCCCAAAAAATATGGAAAAATTTCAAGAATTCTCTCAAACTACGTAGCATTCAAAGCAGAGCTGCAAACCAAAAAAAAATTATTCGGATCTCCGGTACACTGGTTCGAACCCAAATTATCGAATGGTTAAGGTTCGGAAATTTAAGGAATAAATCCATTTCGTGGTTTTCATAGAAAAATATTACCAAAATAATGTTAGACTCTTGCTTTTGAGTATTATTCAAGGAGCTATAGAGTTTAAGAGGAGCTTTTAAAACAGAGACTGTTATGGGTAGGGATTTTATAAGGAAATCTAGTCTTTTTGCCAGATTTTTGTTCCACTCTCCAGCCCATTTTAGGCGTCAGTCGCACTTAATAACAGATGAAGTCGGTAAACAGGTCAAATTTTAGTGTCAGTTTTGTTGAACCAACGCGAAATTTTGGGTTCGGAACAGGTTCGGGTTCAGCTTTAATATCTAAAACGGTTCGGTTCATAGTAAAATATATATAAGTCGGAATTCCGGGTTCGAACCGGTTCGGTTCAAAACCGGTTTGCAGCCTTGATCCAAAGGATATCAACTAAATGCTAATTATTTATTTTCATGTAAATATTAATGATCTTTTCGTTTAAATGCACAAATCTCACAGATGAAAAGAGTTAGAAGGTTCGTATAGAATCTTTTTTAACTGCGTTAACGTTGACATTTGCTTCATTTTGTGGGAATATTAGCCAGATTTGATATATATATTATATATATATATAGTAATCAGCATTATGCATGCAGCTACAAAGAGCAGATAACTATAATCAATAGAGGAGCTGCTATAAGCAAATCTAACAGTCTGCGGCAGCACTTCACACAGTTCCTGAGGCTACGTTTATAAGTTTGCTCTGTTTGTGCATGAAAAGAAGAGTTGCTGATGTTAATCCTTCTAAGATATACGGAATAAAAGGCAACAGTTGCTCTTTTCTCATTCATAAGTAGTTAATTAAGGTTCTTAGTCATGACTTTATCAGCCTTTGAACATCCTTTGCTCCTCTATGGAGTCAGCTTTGGGGAAAACATGCAGTGCTTAATCTTCCAAAGGAGCTGAAAATCATCAAAATTATGGTTATTTTACATATCCTTTGGATGATTATCAGCTCTGTTGGATGATTAAAAGAAAATTTAAGAGAAATACAGTCCAAATGTATATGGTAAATCATCCAATGGATAATTTTTAATACCCTTTTTCTCGGTGTAGATACAACCCAACCCTACAGAGTCAAAAGAGCTGGAGTAACAAGCTCTGCTCAATTAGGTTCTGCACTTAAAGAGTTCCTTAAAGAGGATCCCCCACTGGATTACACAGGAAATATCTTTGGCATTCTAAAGGTCCCTTGTCTGATTTGTGGTTCTTGGCCATTGGAACTTAATCTAACCTAACCTAACCTAGCCTAACCCATTATATTTGCTGGAAAGATATCGCTTCGGGAAAAATACTGATCTATTGTGCCTCCTAATGAGTTTACAACTCTCTTAGCAGCTCCTTTTCTAGAACAAGTCAGGGGTTTCTTGGGTTCTAGGTTACCTAACTTGTTGGGATGTGAGCAGATATGTTTCCCAAGTTGAGTATGTTAATTCTTTTCAAAGTAACCATAGTATTTGTTAGTCCCAACTTGTACAGGTGACCCTGCAGTCTGTCTGGATACTAAGGGCATTACTTTCATGCTGTATACATATCTGAAACCTTTTGAGGTTGTGGTTCATTGTAATACCCCTAGTGTTTACCCAGCGGGTTCATCTAAGCGTACTCTCTTGCTTTCTAAGGAGCTCCCTTATGATATTTGGGCTCAAGTCGCATTAGAGTTGTGGTCCTATCATTGCGGTGACACCATCGTTGAGGGCCCATTCCGGTATCTAGCTAGCTCCATCAAAATTTATTCTGAGCGTATAATTTCCTTGGTACAGAGTATGTTGTAGTCGGGCTTGACATACTTTCTTTCTTGTTTTTTCTCTGTGAAACATAAAAATTCGTGTCGAAGTGTCACTCTGGCAGCATTTGATCTCTGGGTAAGAGGATTATAGGGACTTTAGCTCCTCCAGCTTCTCAGAGCATCTTGGGCTTACTATGTAGTTCCTACCTACTCCCCTTCTACTGTCAGTCTAAGGAATGTTACTTTACCCCACGATTTTCCTGCATGTGTATGTTGCCCTCACCCAACCTAATCCACAGAAGAAATAATTTAGGCAGAAACTTAAACCAATCCTTGGTGGTCCACTGCTTAGTGGTTAACTGTCTCTTCGTACCAATTTTGCATAAAATATCTATTCATTTTACTATCGTTGCTTTAACCCGAGACTGCCCATAAAGTTCTTTAAGGTTGTACATTTTTTTATTATTATTATTATTTATTTTCCTGGTTTTAAATGGGTTAATTGAGCTTGGGTTTCTTCGGGTCTTCTCAGGCCATAAAAAGTCACAGCAGGCAGGCTACAAATGTGTGGCTCCTGCCTTTTGCCTTCGCCAGGCTTTAATTCAGTTTTACCTTTCTTTTTATTTCTTCTTTTTTTTATGTTCATTTCAATTCAATTTTTGTTGTTTAGCTTTGCATAAACTCGTACTTCATTTCAGAGAGTGTGTGTGTGTGAGAGAGAGAGAGACAGGCAAATGCCGTGCAAAAATCGAAATAAGATATAGTCTCGCAGCAGCAACTGCACCACCAGCAGCAGGCACGATTTATGTTAATCAGACAAGAAGGCGGCGGCAAAGCTGCTGCTGCGGGGGGTAGAGGGGAGCTTGGCGGCAGCGCCAGCAGTTGCATTCAATCATCTTTTTATCTGGCATCGTCGTCGCTGTTGGAGTTTGCTGGCCTTTCGGTTATTATGTATCGCTTAGATGCTTTGGCGCACTTTCGGATTTCTTTCTGGAGCAGCCAAGAGAGTCCAAGAAGTCGGTTTTCTGAGTTATTCACGTTTTTGTTGGCGCGATTTGCGGCTGCTGCTGCTGCTGCTGCTGCTGCTTGTGTTTGTCGTCTGTGAGATTTCAATTTGATTCGTTATCGATTTGATTTCAATTTGCCAAATGCTTTGGCCGTTTTGTGGCCAGGGTGAAAGTCGTCTGTATACCTTTTTTTCTGTTTGGCTGCTGTTCATTTAAATGGGGTTGAAAATTAAATGTCTTTTGATGTGGAACTTAAAATTTCTGCTTAATCTTCTGCTAAACGATGTTATTGAAATGAACAAAAGCAAATTCTAGACACTTTTAAAGGAGAATTGGTGGTTTAAACGCAAACTGAAGCTGATTATGATGCCTACCTCCTGCTGCCTCTAGCTTCACAATTTATTGGTACTTTTCTTGGCTCTGTTTGAGCGTCGCTCTGTGTTTTACCTATGTTAAATTGATATATGTGCAAAATGCTTTTCTTGACGTTTCCTATGAACATTGCTAGGCCAAGTGTTCACTTAAGATTTAACTCCAAATCTTTCACATAGAAAATTGATATATGTGCATATTGACATATTTGTCTTTTGAAATAACAATTGCAGTTGGTGTGTCAAAATATTGAGAGAAAAAATCGAGTTCTGTACCGCCCTAAGTAAATTGGTTCAAACCCCAGACGTGAAAGAAACTTTTTCCATCCCTTTGTAAAACGTTCACAAATGAAAACAAATAAAAATACAAATAACTAAGCAAAACAAGATAGAAAGTCGGTCAAGCTCGACTATAACATACTCTGTACCAAGAAAATTTGTCTTTTGAGCATAACTCGAAAACCCTTCATCCGATCTTCTTCATTCCTTTGGCGGATCGATAAGTTATCCTAATAATTAAACATGTCCAGAAGGAACAAGCCATCTATTTTCAAAACTGTAGGAGATATGACGTTTTTTCTAAATTGCGGGGGCGGCAGGGGGCGTGGCCAAAATTGAAAATAAACTTGATCTGCCTGCAGACATAAGAAGCACATGTCCCATACATGTCAAACCTCTATCTCTTACCATCTCTGAGATCTGTGCGTTCATACGGACAGACAGACAGGCAGACGGACATGGCTATATCGACTCGGCTGTTGATGCTGATCAAGAATATATATACTTTATGGGGTCGGAGATGCTTCCTTCTGCCTGTTACATACTTTTGCACAAACTTATAATACTCTGTGTTCAGAGTATAAAAAAAAGTGCATTGCATTGCTCATATTTCAATCAGTTTCACTGAGCTAAGCCTGACAGCTTAGTTCGCAACTTAATTAGCTCAGATAAAACTGTTTGCCCATTTTAGGCTCTTTCTCATTTTGTCATTTGCATCTCACTTTAATTGTGCACATTTACAGAATTTATTTCGAACTGTATAAATTCAATTAATGTCCATATAATTAATTTTATGTGGCATTAACTTACACAGTGCGACAACATTGGAAACGAAAAAAGAGGAGACCAGGCGTGTGTATACCAACCTGAAAATGGAAAGAAATAACAATGTTTAATTAATTTCAATTGAAAATGCATATGGATTGTAAAATGTATTTTTAAATGAATTGTTTGCATTTAATTTGCAATTGAAATCCATCAAATGCGACAAACGACAACAAATGACGCAGGCAACTGCAAAAATAGACACACACACAATTCGAAATGGGCCCACAGGGCGAGAGTAGTCTACGTTAGGGGTAAGAAAAGTGGAGGGTGTTGTTGGTTGGGGGTGCTCAAAACAGCTGCGTCGTCAGGCGGTCTGTCTGGTTGACTCTTTAAATAATTTACCAAATATTTAAACAGCCAACGAATTGAAAAACTAAACTTTGCCAGGCGGTGACATAAAACATTTTCTTGTGCATTTTACAGTTAGGTGAAATCGGGACACAGAGAAGCAAACGAAAAAGAAAAAGAAAAAACATCAACAAAATAACCGAAGCCATAACGGGTGGGTGCACTCGCATTAGGGTGTGCCAGGCAGCAGCTTAAATGGATTTAGGGTAAAATAAACAATAACAATAACAACAACTGAGACTGAAGAGGGATTCAACAAATTTTGAGACATATTTCGTAGGAAGAACTCGGTTTGGTTTGACAAAAACTCAAGCGGCTAGGAATTATAGGGTAGTCCATTTCTTTATTCAACAAAGTGTTCAATCTCTTGATGAAAATTTCAGTCCCCCATCATTAAATAGTTCAACAAAAGAACATTTTATGGTACAATTGCATTAGTCTTTTAGGGACTTTTATAAGCACTTTATTTCATACGCAGTTTTTAATTTAGAGCCTAGTACTGTACTGTATCCTGATAATAAGCAGCTCTAAATTGATCAAGAGTAATTGTTAATATATGTGCAATCTATAGGTAATACTTCTTAATCGTCGACTACACCCCACACACCGCGCTTAGTTCTATGATGTGAATATGGCCTTAAATATAGTCAGTATTATTCAAGGAACTAGAACTGGTTTGGTTAGGTTATTTATGAAGTTTAAAGGCAACGGTTCGGTGGATCTCAATTATTCCAAACCAAGGTTTAGATTCAGTTAAGAACTTAACCCTAAGTATTTCCAGAATTATTATATACTTCAATTATATACATTTGCCGACACTGTATTATCATTTAAAGCAGAAAAGCATCAGGAATGTATAGCACCTTGAGAAGGGAGCGTCGTATGAGAAGAAGGTGCATTCCACTTAATAAACCGCAAAGAAGAATAGTTGGAGAAACACTAGCAACTGAAGAACTTTCAGATTTCAGGAAATTCAGTCTACAACTTTCTAGCAAAAATTGTATGAATAGTCAATAAAGGGACAGGAAAAATGGACCAGGTGCAGCAGGAACTGTTATAAAACTCAAAATTATGTGAAACTAGGGTAAGCAGTCCACAAAATATGATCATGTGTATGGTCACAAGCCATTCATAAGATATATCTCGGTCATAGATATGTAACCTCTTTAGACGTCTTCTCATAATAAAGCATATACTCCTTTCGTTTTCTCAACAATCGTCTGGCAAGTCTGTTTGAATGATCCCTTAGTATAGTTGAGAGATTTCTTATAAATTTTCCTATAATTTCAGACAGTTTTTGCCTAAAACTTGTGCATAAAACGAACTGATGCGGTTCCTTTGGCAGTTTATGGTTCAGTTCATCACTTAAAAACAGATGCAGCTTCGGTTCGCGGTTCGATTTGCAAACATAAATAAGCGGTTCAGTACGGTTCGGTTCGGTTCGGCTCAGAGACGGATTTGCTATAGAGCTGAAATTTTGCACAGAGTCTTTTTTTAGCTGCACACTACTAATATGTCGGAACCGACCGGATCGGATGACTATATCTCATAGCTTCCATAGAAACAATCGCTAGGAAAACTAGTTTTAGTGGGAAAAACTTTTTTCTTTTCAACGGAAACGTCTCCAAACTTTGTAATCGTAGGTTTTCTATGTTTTTTTTATAACTCTACCAAGTTTAATTAAAATCGGACAACTATATGGTATAGCTGCCATACAAAAGATGGGTCTGAAAAACGGTCTTGGTTGGAAAAACTTTTTTGTTTTTAATGGTAGCATCCTGCAATTTTGTATTTGTTAGTTTCACATGCTTTCACTTAATTTTACAAATTTTTGGCCAAATCGGGTGACTATATCATATAGCTTCCATAGGAACGATCGGTCGGAAAATGGGAATATGAGTAATTTGAAATTACGACGAAGTTAGCTTAGCTTGCTCGTTTATATATTAAGGGCCGATTTCTCATCCCTTAATAGCAGTGTCAGATAAGCTATGATTTTGCTCTGTTATTTGTTTATGGTTTATGTGACAGATAGCTCTATGTGGTAGATTAGAAATCGGTCCTAAGGGAATGTTTCCATTGATTTCTTATAGAATTTCTTTCATTTAATCTTCAATATATCTCCCATTTAGCAGTATTTACATTGTTATTTGTTAGTTAAAGTGAGAAATCTTAAGCGATATTTGAGTATTCCTGCAACTTTTTAATATCGTGCTTCATTGTGCCTTTAATTTTAACAAAACCAAGGTCTTCCATGAAAAGAGGAATAACGAAGATACCCCAAACTCAACCCTTGCGTCACACAGCCTTGACCCCCAGCCAATGTTTTCCATGCAAGTGTAAAGTATATTAAATATATATTTCGACAAAATTTGAATTTACAGGAAAGAACTTTTGACTGAGACACCCTACCAATGAACTCTGCCCAACAGGCAACTGACTCGCTGACGGACTGGCTGACTGACTGGCTGCCCGGCTGACTTGTTCTGGTTGTGCACTCACTCACTCTCCGCCGTTGTGTGCAGCGACGAAAAAAGAACCGAGAAGAAAATGGGGAAAAAAGCTAGAGCTGAAAAAAAAAAAACCAAAAAAATAGTAGTTGTGCCATTTTAGCGCTTTTCATGCACTTTTTGCGCCGGATGTGCTGCATAAAAACACACTCACACACGCATACGAATGCCAAAATAAAAAAAGAGAGCAAAAGAAAATTTAGTAATTTCAACAAAGCACGAAGAAAATGGCACAAAAACGCCGGCAAGTTTTTATTTTTCTACCCCCAAGCTGCTGCTGCTGCTGCTGCTGCTGCTGCTGCTGCTTCTTTCTTCTACTTCCACAAGTTTTGTGCAACTTTTATCGGTTGGGGTAAATGCGTTTTTGATGCTGTTCTGTGTGGTTGGTTAGTGGGTGGTTGGTTGCATATTTTTTAGCCGCTGGCACTTGGTAAAGTTTAAGCATTAAGCTTATGCCAATTATGTGTTGTTCGCTTTTCCTTTTTTCTTTTTTGCATAAGAGGAGAGAACACCCCGCGTTTTCCTCTTTTTTTTTTGCCCCTTGGGTAGAAAATTGAAACAACTTTTGCAATTACTTTCCGCAAACAAAACAAATGTGTGCAAGTCACGCAATCTTGTCCGTGGCTTTGCAGCCAAAACAACAATAATTACCCAAGCATTGTTCATGCATATATATATATATATATGTATGTATGTGTATAGTTAATGGTAATGACAATAACAAGGCTGAGAGAGAGTGGAATGGGGGTAAAAACAAAGCTGTTAAATTGTTGTTTTAACACTTGACTGTCACCTGAGCAACTAGCTTGTGCCCGCGACTTTAGTTCAGTTGACTTTCGGTTCGGTTCTCAGTTCAACTTTTCATCAAACATCATAAAACAAATTGCCCAAAATAAGGCAACAAAACTTGACATTTGCCATTCTCTTTTCTATATTCTGTGGTCTAAAGCTCCTTGCGGTATACAACAATTTTATTATTACGTTTATTTGAGTTGCACACATGCATACATAAGCAGTTTTTCCCGACTACCAACCCAGAAGGCATTGCAATTTGCATTGTTTGCTGTGAATGGCTCGTAAATCCTCGCCCACATGTAAATCTGCTCCTGCTCCTGCTCCTGCTGCTGCTGCTGCTCCGAACCCAATGCAATTCTATTAAATTATGTGTGTACAATGCAAATTCAGGTCTTCTGCTCTCTCTGTCGCTCTGACTCTCTCTCTCTCTCTCTCTGTTAAATTGCATAATTCAATTGACATGGGGAAATTGTTGACCAGTGAAGAAATTTACCGTTTACAAACACCTCGCCCCTGTGGCCATATCTCTCGTTCAAATAATTGAATTATGCATGCCATTTAATGTGTCTGTTGTTTGTGCCCTCGCCTGGTGTCTGTCTCTGTCTCTGTGTGTGTTTGGCAGAAGTAAACTAATTTCAATTTTCCATCAAAATGTACCAAAACTCCTCACCATCTAATCAATTTTGCATATACTGCCACAAATTATATTTGTGTGTTTTTTGAACGAGCGCGCCGCAGCTCTCTCCATTTTGCAATTCAAATGGCACCCAATGAAACCCGAAAAACTCTTCCAGTCACGTTTACAGGGAAACAGGGAGGGGGGGAAAACGGAATCAAGGATGGATGACGACACACCATTTTTGGGAGGGTTTCTTTGAACGTGATTCGAACAAAATTCTTGTTTGTTGCTTGCTTTTGTGTGTGTGTGTGTGTGCGTGAAAAGAAGAAGCAAACGATAAAAAGACCATCATTTGCGTTAAAAGTTTTTATTGTTGGCAACTTTGTATAGCCTTGCCAAGGGTATTTTCAAAGAATTGCCAAAAACCCATAAGGATATAACAGGGTCAACTGTAGCCACACAGTCAATTAAGCAGTACGTTTGTTGGCGAGATGAAAAATGAAGGCATAAAAACGATGGATTTCTTGGTGGCCTTTTCGGAGCATTTTAAATAGTTATTATACTCTGTACCGTAGGTACATAGAGTATTATAAGTTTGTGCAAAAGTATGTAACATCCAGAAGGAAGCATCTCCGACCCCATAAAGTATATATATTCTTGATCAGCATCAACAGCCGAGTCGATATAGCCATGTCCGTCTGTCCGTCTGTCTGTCCGTATGAACGCACAGATCTCAGAGATGGTAAGAGATAGAGGCTTGACATGTATGGGACATATGCTTCTTATGTCTGCAGGCAGATCAAGTTTATTTTCAATTTTGGCCACGCCCCCTGACGCCCCCGCAATTTAAAAAAAAACGTCATATCTCCCACAGTTTTGAAGATAGATGGCTTGTTATTTCTGAACATATTTAGTTATTAGGATAACTTATCGATCCGCCAAAGGAATGAAGAAGATCGGATGAACGGTTTTCGAGTTATGATCAAAAGACAGATTTTCTTGGTACAGAGTATGTTATAGTCGGGCTTGACCGACTTTCTTTCTTGTTTTGGTATTGAGATTATGACGTATGAATTAGAAATGAGTATCAAAAGTGCTCTTGAAATAATAATTGAACAAAAAAGCTAAGCTAACTTCGTCTGTGCCGAAGTTTTTATACCCTTGCAAGTGTTCGCTTAAATATTTTTTCCAAAACAAACTCTTTTTCCCATTTTCCGACCGATCCTTGGTATGGGAGCTATATGATATAGTCATCCGATTTGGCCAAAAATTTGTAAAATTATGTAAAAGCATGTGAAACAAACAAATACAAAATTGCAGCATGCTACCATTAATAACAAAAAAAGTTTTTCTAACTAAGACTGTTTTTCAGACCTATCTTTTGTAAGACAGCTATACCATATAGTAGACCGATTTTAATAAAACTTTGTAGAATTATAAGAAAACCTAGAAAATCTACGATTATAAAGTTTGGAGACGTTTCCATTCAAAAGAAACAAGTTTTTCCCACTAAAACTAGTTTTCCTACCGATTGTTTCTATGGTAGCTATGAGATATAGTCATCCGATCTGGTCGGTTCCTACATGTTAGTAGTGTGCAGCAAAAAGAAGACTCTGTGCAAAATTTCAGCTCGATAGCTTCAAAACTGAGAGACTAGTTCGCGTGGAAACAGACAGACAGACGGACAGACAAAGCTCAATCGACTCAGCTCGTCACCCTGATCAAGTATATATATAGTTTAAGAATATTTCTATGCGTTGCAAACTTTTGGGCAAAATTATAATACCCTTTGCGTATAAAAACAGCTAAGTGTAAGCCCATCGACTAGGTAATGCCAGAAATACTTGACATTTTGTATATCATCTTCATAATATTGAATCCTGAAGGTATGGTTCTAAGAACATTTTAGTTTGAATGGTCCGGAAAGTTCTAGGTATTATTGTCATAATAAAGAAAGAGCACTCTTGCTTTCCCGCCAGTCGCAAAATGGATGTTTTGTTCAGTTTTGTCCCTAATTAAGGTCACTAACTATCAAGGCTTGGAAAAAATTTAGAAAAACTAGGTTAATTTGAAAATTATTTCATTTATAGTCTCCATTTTTTTTGATGCCAAATTGCATTGGCAATTTTGCCCAGTGTGTGTAAAGTCATAGAACATATTTCAGCCGTTTGATTTATTTAAATTATACTCGACCATATAATATGCATTAATTAATTTATGACCTTTTCCGTTCCCATTTCTTTTTGTCTTGGATTCAAATAAATAAATTCAACAATTTTCATTTGCTTTGGCTGCTGTGGTCGCACCATAACAACCAATCCCCCGGGCAATGAAACAAATAAAAAAAAGTTTTTCAATCAGCTAACACGACCATTTATTTCACCCTCTCGCTGCCCGGCTGTCGGGGTAAGATCAAAAGAGTTTTCACAGTTTTCAATAACGTAAGAGAAAAATCAACACACACACACACACACACACACAATTTGCCAAAAAGACCAAAAATCTAGACTATTTTAGACGGAAGTTGATTGGTAATTTTCATTTCATATTACACCCAAAAACGATGATATTTTGATACCTGATTTTCCTATGAATTAGCCGGCAAGCACAAATTCCAATTGAAAACAAAATGTGGGCGTTGCCTGCCAACTTGGTAATGTGCCAATTCTGGCCTCAAATATTTTCAATTTAAAAATTCTGATGAATTATATGATTTTTATATATGGGGCGTGGCCCAGAGGCATGTGTATATATATATATATATATATATTTATTTATTTGCTGTTAATTAATGTCCCAGCATTTCAATAAACAATTAAAGGAGCGCGCAATTGAAATTTATGAATGCCGCTGGCGGTTTTATGTGTAATTTTTCCTTTTGGCAGGGAGCAGTTTCATGCTTCGTGGCGCGTGAAATGCAACAGCGGCAGCAACAACAAAATTGCATAAATGAAATGTGCATTTTCTTGCCCGTTTTTTTTTTTTTTTTTGGTGTACAATGTAAATGTTGTCCAAACAATAGGCGCCATGCAATTTAAGCTTTAAATTCAGTTTGGACTCATCCAACAAAAGCAACAACGGCAAATGAATGGCATGCCTGTTGGTCATTTTGCGCCTCACCTCAATTTGTGGGCAGCAACTGCCACGCCCCAGTGTATATATATATATATATATATATATATGTGTATACGTATACCTCCTGTGGCTGGCATTGCGTGCCAAAGTTGCCGCCTGCTGCATTGGCCAATGTCCTGGCCAGACAACAGCAACCAGCAGAAAAAAGAATTGAGAGGCAAAAACTACCCATAATGGTCAACATGTTTGCATTGTGTGCAATTAACAAAAGCAACAACAACAACAGCAGCAACAACAGCAGCAGCAACTACGCTATGCATAAATGAAATATGCACGAAAACAATAATCAATGCAAGGGGAGGAGGCGACGATGGTGAGAGGCAGGCAATGAGTGTAGATACCACATCCCAGGCAGCAAATGCAGTTTGCTCGATTAAATTTTAAGTGCCGTGTCATTAAAATCGCGTGAGAGGTTGCCCACTGCTAAGCAGAACGGGTGGCGGTGTGGTGGGAGGGGGAGGGGGGGAACTTGAACTGCTAAACGAGCTGAAAAAATAATACAACAACAAACTTAAGAAAACAAGCTGCAAATTGGCAGGGAAACAAACAAATCAACAACAACTGTTGCCAGCAAAACGAAAGGGGGGGAGGAAATACTAGTTAAGACCCTTAGCTGAGCTTTAGTTTGTGACGGTTCAATAAGTCCACAGAGGTGCTCACAAAAGTAGAGCTACTTTCAAAGAAATTTTACTGATCATTTAAGGACAAATATTTTACATGAATTGTGGCACAGTTTTGCTTAAATTTAATATACTTTTATGTGGAGAGAAAACTAAATACAACAGAGTTATGTGTGGTAAAAAAAAACTCAGTTGTTGAATAGACTTAGGACCGATTTCACAACATCTAAACACACATAATCCTACAAATATCCAGGACTGCTGTTCGGTGTCGAACCGCTCCGGAGACTACGGGTTATTTGGGAAATCGGTACTGACACCGAACCGGAGTAAATATTTTGTTCCCAGCCGAACCGGAAATAAAAATTTTATATTATAGAATAGTTCACTTTGTAAGTTTGCATACCTTTGCTGTAAATTACTCTAACTAAGACTGCTTTTCGTACCTTACTTTTCTATGGTAGCCATACCATATAGATGTCAGATTTCCACAAAACTTAGAGGAATCATGCAAAATCATAAGGAACAAACATGCAAGAAATTAGCAGTCGATTCCATTTAAAACAATAAAGTTTTTCTCAATAGAACTTCTTTTTCAACCCATCATTCGTACTGCAGCTATATGCTATAGTCATTCGATTTCAACAAAACTTTGTAGAATTGTGTGAAAGCATATCAACTAAATAAATGCCAATTTTAAGAATATTTCCATGGATAACAAAAAAGTTTTCCCCACTAAGATTACTTTTTAGACTCTACTTTTGTATGACAGCTATACTATATAGATGTCCGATTTGGACCAAACTTAGTAGAATCATGGAAAAGCATAGCAAACTGAGAAATACAAAGTTTGAAGGCGTTTACATTGAAAACAAACAATTTTTTTCTCACTAGAACTAGTTTTTCGACAAATCGCTCTATGACAGCTATATGCTATAGTCATCTGATTTTGACAAAACTTTGTAGAATTGTGTGAAAGCTTATAAAATAAATATGTGCCAATTTTTAAGTGGTTTACATTGAAAACAAAAAAGTTTTTCTCACTAAGACTATATTTCAGACTCTACTTTTCTATGACAGCTATACTATATAGATGTCCGATATCGACCAAACTTAGTAGAATCATGGAAAAGCATAGCAAACTCAGAAATACAAAGTTTGAAGGCGTTTACATAGAAAACAAAAAAGTTTTTCTAACTAAAACTAGTTTTTCGAACGATCATTCCTATGACAGCTATATGCTATAGTCATCTGATTTTGACAAAACTTGGAAGAGTTGCGTGAAAGCTTATAAAATAAGTGTATCCCAATTTTAGAGAGGTTTACATTGAAAACAAAAAAGTTTTTCTTATTAAGACAATTTTTTAGACTCAACTTTTCTATGACAGATAGATTTATAGATGTTCGATTACGACCAAACTTGACAGAATCATGGAGAAGCATAGAAAACTAGTAAATACGGAGTTTGGAGACGTTTGCAATAAAAACAAAAACTTTTTCTCAGTAGAACAAGTTTTTCGACCCAACATTCCTATGATAGCTATATGCTATAGTCCTCCGATTCGGCCGGTTTCGACAAATGGATAGCGTATGTGTCCCAGAGGACTTGGTGCAAAGTTAGGTGAAGATTGCTATCAAACTCAAGGAGGAGATAGCATGGAAACAGACGGAGAAGGCTAAATCAACACAGCTCGTCATGCTGCTCAAGAATATATATACTTTAGGTGGACGGAAATGTTTACTTCTGCTTACTTACTCACTCTACTTCCCTCTGCAAAGGTATAATGAGTTACTTACTACTTAAAAGAGGCTTCGACTTAATTTATTGAATATTTTGTATATATTTTTTTTTTGTAAGCATTTCATTCATGCAGATTTACTGAATCATCAATCATAAATTTTCTTATATTTATATATTCATTGTATAAATATATTTCGCTGAGCTGTTTGCTGTTCTATATAATAATAAATTTTTGCTCACATTTGCATTTGTTCGACGACGCCCACACCTTAAATGTACCACACAAAATGCCTGCCTGCGCACACTTTCGAGTTCAATGTCTCTTTTGCTCAATCATAAATTAAGTCACATGTCAGCAAAATCGGAAATAAAAAACATAAAAAAAAAACAGGAACATCAACAATTCTGTTTTGAATGAATTCTATATATCAATTAGTGGCAAAACAAAAACAAAAAATACGTATTGCATTTCTTTTCTCCAATAAATAATGTAAATTAATTAGAGTGGAATTCATTTCACACACACTTGCCCACTAAAACATACCTAGATAAACATTTATTAGTCGTAGGTGTCCCCCCACACATACTCCCCCCTTCGACATTTTACGCCAAATGCCGCCTGGTAATTTAATTGAAAATGGCAGCCTCGGGGCGGCCCAGGCGACCAGGCACTTGGCACGTTCCGTGCCAGCGAAAAATTCTCATAATAATTAAACGAAATACGCGTTGATTGCATGCAATTTGCATTTTACGACTGGCGAGACGACGACAACGACACAACGTCGACTGGGCTGGCTGGTTGGTGTTTGTGGCCAACAACAGATATCAGATCTCTCTCCCTCTACCTACCTGGACGGTGTGTGTGTGTGCATGTTAGGGTAGGCCGACAGACAGCCAGACTGGTAATTGAAACACAATAAGCAAACGTTGTTGTTGCCATTGTTGTTGTTGTTGTTGCTATTATTATTATGCACGAGGCTAACGTTTCACACAACGCCCACAACAATCGATGACGATGATGATGAAGATGACGGCCACAACGACGACACTTTTGATTAGCTCAATTAGGCAAATTAGCCTCTCAACCCTCATATCAGTTGTTCATTCTCAGAAGTAATTGACCATTCGGAAGTGAGTTTTTGTGTGTCCAACTGATCTGTGGCCGTCAAATGATACAGGAAATGATTGCTAATGAACTGGATTTAAGTTTCATAGAAGGAGAATGCGCTGCAAGACCGACCATTAAGTGACAAATGGTGGGTAGAGAGAGCCTTTCAAATCGGACCAATTCTGTTTAATTCTTGAAAATTGAAACGTTTTAGTTCTTGGAACTTTTGAGTGTAGAAATAACTAGAACGTGAAAGCTAAGCTAACTTCGTCTGTGCCGAAGTTTTTATACCCTCGCTTAAATATTTTCAAAAATACTCGTTTTCCCATTTTCGGACCCATCGTTCGGATGGGAGCTATATGATATAGTCATCCGATTTGGCCAAAAATTTGTAAAATTATGTGAAAGCATGTGAAACAAACAAATACAAAATTGCAGGATGCCACCATTAATAACAAAAAAGTTTTTCTAACTAAGACTGATTTTCAGACCTATCTTTTGTATGGCAGCTATACCATATAGTTGTCCGATTTTGATAAAACTTGGTAGAATTATAAAAAAGCATAGAAAACTTACGATTACAAAGTTTGAAGACGTTTCCATTGAAAAGACAAAAGTTTTTCTCACTAAAACTAGTTTTCAGACCTATCTTTTGTATGGCAGCTATACCATATAGTTGTCCGATTTTAATAAAACTTAGTAGAATTACAAAAAAAAACATAGAAAACTTACGATTACAAAGTTTGGAGACGTTTTCGTGGAAAAGAAAAAAGTTGTTCTCACTAAAACTAGTTTTCAGACCTATCTTTTGTATGGCAGCTATACCATATAGTTGTCCGATATTAATAAAACTTGGTAGAATTATAAAAAAGCATAGAAAACTTACGATTACAAAGTTTGGAGACGTTTCCGTTGAAAAGACAAAAGTTTTTCTCACTAAAACTAATTTTCAGACCGATTGTTCCTATGGGAGCTATGGGATATAGTCAGCCGATCCGGTCGGCCCCGACATATTAGTAGTGTGCAGCAAAAAGAGGACTCTGTGCAAAATTTCAGCTCGAAAGCTTTAAAACTCAGAGACTAGTTCGCGTAGAAACAGACGGACGGACGGACAGACGGACGCACTAAGCTCAATCGACTCAGCTCGTCACCCTGATCAAGTATACATATGGTTTATGGGGTCGGAAATGAATATTTCTATGCGTTGCAAAAAGTTCTGGGCAAAATTATACTACCCTTTGCAAGGGTATAAAAATGTCAATTTTATATGGGTTTCGCTTACAAAAAGATGTTAATAAACAAATTTTTGTGCTGCATAATTAAATTGTTACATTTAATAGCTAAAAACTTTAGTCTATTTGATTGAACGGATGTTCAATACTTCTTTAACATAAAGATATACGCGAAAGTTGCTCTTAAAGACTTTTGATACTTTCAGTTATTGGTTGATTATTTGGTCAAATTGATAAATTAAGCAATCCATTAGCTTTTAGCTTTATCATTAACTTGTCCATTAACGCCCACATCATCATCATCTTCTTCTCCTTCTTCATCATCATCATCATTAAAATCAGCATTATCATTATCATATGTCAATTAGCTGAATTGGGTTGGGTAAAACAGAAATGAAATACTTAGGATGGACGAGGGGGGAATTCATCATTAAGCAAAGGCCAAAAACATAAAAGGCGCAAGGGGGCGCACTAATTAAAATTACAACAACAAAGCCGAAAGGGAGAGAGACGGAGAAAGGGAGAGAAAGCAAAAAGGAAAGGCCACCATGGATAAGCAATAACAGGCAGCAGCGGCGGCGGCGGCGACAACAACAACACCAACAGCTGGCGACAAACACACAAAAAGTAATTGAGTTGGAAAAAGGACAGACCAGCCACCCCCCACACCACCACAACCAACCCCATATACTCCGCCCGCTAGGGGTGTGGCAGGGGCGTTTAAATTAATGATGAGCTTCCTGCGGAGGCGGAGGCGGAGGCGGAGGGAGGCGGAGGACGATACACTTTGCTTGCCTATAAAATTGAATTAAAAAATGTTATTGTTAATTTGCAATATGCACATAATTAAAGTCAAGAGAGCACGCAGAAAAGCTGCTAACAGCGTCAACTTTAAAAGCTGATTTGCCGCTTGACTTGGCTCAGAGAAAGAGAGAAAAACAAAAAGAGAGAGAGAGAGATGCCAAATGTAGCTGTGGGGTTTTATTCGCGCATTTCACATTTTATCAGGCATTACGTATACGACCCGAGTGCTGCGCTTAGCGCCAAAAAGAAAGGACCAGGGCAAATGTGTAGAGGAAGGGGAGCGGCCAACCACAGTCATGGCATATCCTGTGCTCAGGACATACACATATATACATATGTGTGTGTGTGTGTTTTTTTTATGAGCGTTCGCTTCTCGTACATGGCATATCCGGTTGAGAAGGGAGAAGGAAGCGAAACGTGCAACGGCAGCTGGAATTCACAATGGCCGGGCTGCTCTGGCTTCATGTCCTTTCTGCACACACACACACAGCGAGGGAGAGGGCGCACAAATATAAAATATCCTGCCAGCTTGTGTGGCGCTTCCTGTGTAACCAACCACCCCCAAATCCCACCCTTTTTCGCCCAGAGGCTGACGTTTATTTTGTCGCAGAGTCGTCCCTGGTTGTTGCCGCCCATGTTATTGTTTTTGCTTTGTTTTCACAGGAACCAGAAGCCATCACCAGGAGGACATATTTTCAACTAAATTTTAGTCTTTAAAATAAACCAAGAAAAATTACGTAAATTATGCAAAAATGTCACATTTAATAAAGTCATCGGGGGAAACACGTGCCGCCGCTTCTTTTAAATTTGAAGAAGTGTAGAAGGTAAACACACATATTTCCCCTACCCTCTGCTACCCTCTGCTGTGTTCCGCCCTTTGTTCACATCATCTCATTGTTTTGTCTCTGTTTGTGCTGCTCCCGCCCTGGCCAAAAGCAGTTAAATAAACGCACGCGTGGCGACACAAATGAAACGTGACGAGTGCCGACAATTGCACACCCACCCTTCCCGAAAACAACAAATCCCCTGATCCCCAGTAACGCGCACGTGCCTCGCACTTTAACCCAATGTTACTTTGTGTGTCCTGTCCATTTGTGTGTGTGCGAGTGTGCCTGTTCTGTCGTTTAAACCCATGTCCTTTTGCGGTTTTCAATAATTTATATGGCCACCTTCCGCTGCCACCCCGCACATTGCATGTTTAGCTCAAATTAACTAAAAGTATTTTTAGGCAACAAAACCAACCAAACCAACCAACCATGTCCACATGTCACACAAAAAACAACAGCTACCTACAACAACTTCGACTTCGACACTTAATAGTTAAATTTTGTGGTCAACATTTTTGCCCCAACTGTGGAAAAGTTTCTTTTTGTGTTTTGTTAATTAAAAGCCAAGTGAACTGTGCTAAATAATTAAATGGAAAGAGCCAGCAATATGCTCTCTTTGTCTCACTTTCTCTATGTGTGTGTGAGTGTGTGTGTGTGTTTTGTGTTGTCAAAGGGATTTCCAGCTTGAAGTGAGGAGATCATGTAAGGCTTATGCAAAGACTTTTGCCTAATGCCACAACCTCCCCCACCCCACTAAGCTTGATGTGCTCAAATCTGTGTGTGTGTGTATGTGAGAGTGCAAAAACACGCCTCACAGCATTCAGTCTGCGCCACATTAAGTAGGCTACATAAGCAAAGTTAGTTTGCCTATTTCTGTTTGCTAGAACATACTACGAGGGTAGTGTAATAAGTCAGTTTGTGGATACATGTCATGTTTTTAGCCAGCTTTGTTATTAGGGGCCGATTTGTAATCTTTTACATGGGAGCTCCATCTATCACATAAACTTACAAACAACAGAACAGCAGCGCTATGCTGTCATCGTATAAAATTTATGATTTGAGGGATGTAAGTACATAAAAAAAAACCAGCAATTGATTTATACCCATAAAAAATCAATTGTAAAATATAAAATTATATTTGGGCCTTAGAATTTAGGATATAAAATGGTGCACAAGTAACTTTTTGTACCGTATTTTAGTTATTTTCTAAAGAAAACAAGTAAGGGCGCTGCAGTCGAGTTTCCCGATCACAAAATACCCTGTTCATTTGTTTTCATTTATTTGTTTTTGTAACAAAATGGTCATCTCAAATGTAGGCAACACTTTTTTCTAGTCCTGACCAACAACTGGGGGGCTCAACTGTTTCGCTTATAGCTCCGGTCTGACTGTACTATTCAGAATATATAGATACTGGGCCTAGCTTGATGAATACTAAACCGCGAGGCTCTAACTTAAAAATGGTGGATCTGACGGTATTTTAGATCTAGGATGGCTAGAGGAGGTCTTGGTTTGGAATTTGGGGTGGAGTTTTCCAAATCTGAAACAAATTTGATCTGCGTACAGCATAAGTCTACCTTCATGCAAAAATCCATCTAGGACTGCAGTGTTCCGTTTTTAGATGAGTGAGTAAAAACGAGAAAGCTAAGCCAACTTCGTCTGTGCCGAAGTTTTTATACCCTTGCAAGTGCTGGATGAAATATTTTCAAAACAAACTCTTTTTTCCATTTTCCGACCAATAGTTCGTATGGGAGCTATATGATATAGTCATCCGATTTGGCCAAAAATTTATCCAATTATGTGAAAGCATGTGAAACAAACAAATACAAAATTGCAGGATGCTACCATTAATAATAAAAAAGTTTTTCTAACTAAGACTGTATTTTAGACCTATCTTTTGTATGTCAGCTTTACCATATAGTTGTCCGATTTTAATAAAACTTGGTAGAATTATAGAAAAACATAGAAAATCTACGATTACAAAGTTTGGAGACGTTTCCATTGAAAAGACAAAAGTTTTTCTCACTAAATCTAGCTTTCCAACCTATTGTTCCTATGGGAGCTATGAGATATAGTCATCCGATATGGTATGAAAACCTACAATTACAAAGTTTGGAGACGTTTTCAATGAAAAGAAAAAAGTTTTTCATACTAAAACTAGTTTTCCGACCGATTGTTCCTATGGGAGCTATGAGATATAGTCATCCGATCCGACATATTAGTAGTGTGCAGCAAAAAGAAGACTCTGTGTAAAATTTCAGCTCGATAGCTTTAAAACTGAGAGACTAGTTCGCGTAGAAACAGACTGACGGACAAAGCTCAATCGACTCAGCTAGTCACCCTGATCAAGAATATATATAGTTTTTGATTATATATTATATAGTTTACCCTTTACAAGACCCGACACAACAGCAAATACCCACAGCGGCAGCTTAAAAGCTGCTAATTGACAGATTTGAGATATATCTAATCATACTAAATACTCTATCGATTGTTCAAAAAAGGTAATGACAACCTTTTTTGTTTCCTTCAAATAGAGAAGCTATAAACAACCAGACATACCCATTCAGTAGTCTAAGTTTGATGAGTTTTCTGTTTCTTTTTCTAAGTTGGATGATGTTGTTGCTTGCCTTTTACTTTGGCTCCAACAGTTTTGCCCTGCCAAATCAGTTGACGCCCACAAGAAACTTTTGTGCTGCACAACTCCATGCCACGATTAAATATATGTAAATCAGGCGGGGGCAGGCGGTGGCCAGGGGGCAGCAGGGAGTGGCAGTGGCAGTGGCAGCAGGCAGCAGTTGTCGTTGCCAACTTGTGAAAATCAAATTAAGCAGCAGCAAAGTAAGCACAGCAGGGGGGGGCGAAAACGAAGACGTATAGACTTTGTAGTTGTAGTTGTTGTTGCTGTTGTTGTGGCGCGTGGGCGGGTCGTTGTTGTTGCTACACTGCGACAAATGCAGACACAGTCAACAATGTCATCCGCTTGGGCTGTGTGCCAACATTTGGATAACTTTTTGCCTGAGGATGTCAAGCACCCGCCCACCCAAAAAAAAAAAGGGCAACTGTAAAACACTAGAAAGAGCGCGCACACACACACACACACAACTTCAAAAAATATTTTCTCCTTCGAGTAGTTTTGCAGTGATTTTGCTCGAAAGGCTTAAAAAGGAGACTGTGGCAGGGGCAGGCAAGTCCAAGTTGGCATACGAAATTGAATTGAAGTGTGCTTCAGTTTTGTGTTGCCAGACAGAAGGAAGTAGTTAAGTGAACTCAAGGGAAAAGTTTTGTGCACAAAATGTGAAAGAAAAGGAAAGAAGAACACCAAAGGCGCCGAGCGAGCAGCAATGTGTACATTCATTTCTATTTCATGTCTGGGCACATAAAAGTTTTCTCTTCCAGCGACCACCACCCCCCCTCCTGCCATCTTCCTCTCCTTAACTTTGCTCTGAGTTTTAATTTTTTATTGCCACTCGGGCAAACAATTTTTTCGTAATTATAAAATAAACGAGCTTAACCAGGGGGTGCCTCACACACTTTTTGGCGATTAGAATAATTTATAATAATTGTTCTACAAGTCAAATAAATATTTACAAGTTTCCGATATATTTTCATGCTTTTTTTACCCTAGAATGAATTAGAACTATTAATATGAGTACGAACGCTCTTCAAAATCAACATAATCGTACTTGAAATAGAGCTGAAGTCGTTTTCAATATGGCGTTCTAATAAAAAGGATCAAGTACTTAATAAAAAAAACTTCATAAATAGTTCAATTATTTCGGTCTGACATCAAGAATTGACATTGAATTGAAATTTTATACAATTTCTCCAAGGGTTTTATCTTATTTAACTTTAAATGAAAACCCTACTCCTGTCAACTAACATCTGTTGATGCAAAACTGCCCATTTATCAGCAAGCTGTGACATTTGATTTGTGACTTGAAAACCTCGTGTATGAAATAAAGTCAATTTTGATATTTAAAAGCTTTATCAAACCCCTGATAATACAGGGATATGGTCAAGAAAATTCTTCAAATGATGTTGTATAATAGCTGAGTCTTAGAATGTTTTAAAATCTAAGGATATTTAGTCTATCAAGAGGACTACTCCAATTTACTAACAATTTTTGTACAATGTATATATATTCTTGATCATCTCGACGTGCTGAGTTGATTAGCCCTGTCCGTCTGTTTCTATGCTGTCTACTCCGTCAGTTTAAAAGCTATATTCACCAAACTTTCCACAAAGTCTTGAATTACATATACACTATGCATTTGTCGGAACTGGCCGGATCGGATGACTCTAGCAAATAGCTGTCATAGAAACGTTGGGTCCAAAAACAAGTTCTAGTCAGACAAATTATTTTGTTTTCCATGGGAATGCCTCCAAACTTTGTATTCCTTAGTTTGCTGTGCTTTTCCATGGTTTTACCAAGTTTCGTCCATATCGGACACCTATTAAGTATAGCTGTCATGGGAACTTTGGGTCGAAAAACTAGTTTTAATGAGAAAAACTTTTTTGTTTTTAATGGAAACGCCTTCAAACTTTGTATTTCTTAGTTTGCTTTGATTTCCCATTATTTTACTAAGTTTGGTCGAGATCTGACACCTATTTAGTATAGCTGTCATAGAAACGTTGGGTCGAAAAACTAGTTTTAGTGAGAAAAACTTTTTTGTTTTTAATGGAAACCCCAAACTTTGTATTTCTTAGTTTGCTTTGTTTTCCCATGATTTAAATAAGTTTGGTCGAAATCGAACATCTATATAGTGTAGCTGTCATACAAAAGTAGAGTTTGAAAAGTGATCTTAGTGAGAAAAACTTTTTTGTTTTCCATGGAAATGTTCTTAAAATTAGCATTTATTTACTTGATATGCTTTCACACAATTCTATCAAGTTTGGTCAAAATCGGATGACTATAGCATATAGCTGTAGTATGAATGATGGGTGGAAAAAGAAGTTATAATGAGAAAACCATATTTATTTTATACAGAATCGACTCCAAATTTCTCACATGTTGGTTTGTTAGACTTTTGCATGATTCGAAGTCGAATTATCTATATAGGATAGCTACATCTGATATCTTCTAATAAATCATAATCTTGTCGGGTTGCAGGTAAAGTAAAAGTTGGTAATCAGAAAGAAGCGTTAAAGTTAAGCCACTCTGTGGAACTTTATGCAGAGCCTGAGTAAGCCATATTTTACTTTCAACAGTAGGAATTAGAAGCCAAGTGAATTTACCCTAGGATTAAACATTTAATTCCATTCTTTATATATATTTTTATTGTCCTTCCTACCAGCGACTATAAAGCACCTTAAATGTAATGGCCACCGCTCTTTCCAAACGATTTGCCTCTGTGGACGAGGACCATAATCGATTGTAGAGTGTTATAAACTCTCGATCTGTCCAGCAGCGCAGGACGTAGGGCGATTCACGAAATAATGCTGGGACCTTTTGGCCATCGTCGTAATCTTCAAAAAACTTGGTCAAATGTGCTCCCATTACAATACGCATCAGAGGCATGCCATTGCGTGCCAAAGATTGGGCTATCAGATCATCCTCCAGTGATGCATTACGTTTGGTTGCCTTCGCTGATTTCGCAGAGAATCTGCTGGCATTATCCGTATTGAGCACATTATTACACAGTCTGGCCAATTGGGGTATAACAGCAGCCGGATCCATTTCAATTTTCACTCTTCGATCGTAGAAATGTGCCAGCACACTCAAGTCGGCGGGCAGGGTAAACTCTTTCAGTTCCAATACATGAGATTCTTCAATTGCCTGAATATGCTGACTGAGCAAATTGAGACGCATCCTCAAGGCGGGATTACTGCTGGCCATATAGCTCAATTCATCAATGACCAGGGCAAAGATTTTGGTGGCTGTCAATAGCATCGATTGGGTAACCCTCAATACCAATTGACCCGTAAAGTCAAGCATTTCCTTATGCAGGGCCACATTCTCAAAACTGCAGATATCCGTGGAGAAGGTGGCCTCACTTAGCTGTTGAATTGAACAACGGATGGATGGATGGATGGGTGTGGTGTGGAGGTTAATCAATAATCTTTGGCAACACTAACCCCGCAGAGGAGCAGGAAACTCATCAACTTGTAGGCCAGCATCGGAAAATAAAGTACAGCAACTGAGGCCCAAAGCCCAAAGGCCACATCTATTTATACCCGAGCGAGCGCCAACCAAGATTTGATTCAATTTACTATGCAAATCAAGACAATTTAGTAAACAAAAAGTCCAGTGTACTAGATGCATCATCATCATTAGCCAAAGGCTGTTCTGACTTATGCAAGGAAATGGAAAAATAAAACGGGAAAACTTGAGATAAATTTTCCACACTTTCAATGTCAGCGCGGTGAATTTATTATAATCATATCAATGACATCATTGGGGCAACATCAAGCAAAACTAAGAGAGTGCACTTGCTTTGATCTTTACAGATTTGTAAGCTTTTCCGTTTTAGGAAAGTTGAAATCTTCTTTGAGTAACAGCACAAAAGTTGTGACAAACATTCTTTTGCTCAACGGAAAACTTTGCCATTCAGCCGAAAATGTCAACGGAAGGTCAGTCTCCGTATGTGTGCGTAGCAGCTTTTGGCCACCTCTCAACCTCTTAACCAAATAGAAAAGCCAAACAATTTTTGGCAGTGATAAATGTTTGGCTTGTGAAGTGACAGTCAAAGTTTTTTTTTATTCCCATTCCCATTTGTTTTTGTGTGTGCGCGCTGCGCCGGCTGTTTGTGACCGACCGACCATCCGACCGACCCACCGACCACCCACCCACTCGGTCGGTTGGCGACAAAAACTTTGTTTCAAATTAAAATTAAGTTCGCCCCTTCCTTCTTCACATCTTTAAATAAACCAAAACACAACAGTTTCTGGTGGCTATTTAAAAAATTGCCGCATCCCACGCATCAAACCCAGCAGACAGACACAGCCACAAATGTCAAGTGTGGTATGCAAATGTGATACAGTCGAAAATTTGCGGAATTTGTTAAAGGAACAGATTTTTCATGTGATTCTAATTTATCTCTCAAGTTGATTGTATGTTGTTTTGCCAACTAATTTAACACACACACAAGCCAGAGAAGACAAAAGAGCACAGCGGAAAAAATGTATAAATTAAATGACCAACGCAAAAGACAAACAAATTGAAATAAATTAACAAAAAGACAACTCTGTTGGGAGGGAGGTGAAGGAGGAGGAGGAGGCAAGGAGGAGGAGCGATGCCAATTTGTAGCACACACAATTTTTCGCCGCATTTTGTAGTAATAAAATTAAATTTTATTAGACAAGCTAAATGCGTACCGAATAAATATTTTTTCGAATCACTTTTTGTTTGTTTTGTTTTGTTTTGTTTTGTGTTCAGTTTTCAGTTTTCTCTCTCTGTTTATTTTGTTTTGTATTATTATTTTAGAGGCGGCCTCGAACGCAATAACTCATAAAGGTATAGCTAGTATGTCTCTCTCTCCCTCTCTCCCTCTGTCTCTCTCTCGCTCTGTGTATGATAAATTCAATGTTTCGCTTAAAATTCAACAACATTTATTGCCCAATGCGCTGCGGAATATTTATTTGCTTTTTAGAAATTTACATTACGCATACGCCACGTTGATCATGTCAGCAGCAAGAAATACTCTACCAAAATGAATGTCACTAGGCGATAGCAGTCGGGGGAATGATATGAGAAACACACACATCCCCATACATATTTTAAACCATGTCTGCATTCATAAAACACTGTACAAATTGAAGCAAAAACCACCTGAATTGTAAGCAGTTTTCTGTTAAGTGGATCCACTTGAGGTATGTGATCTGATAAATTGGAGTCCAATAACAGTACACCCCAAACAAAGGCCTTACGTCCCCGAAAATAAACTTAAATTCATGGTAATTGGGCCTAAAAATGTCGACAAAGACATCTTACTTTAAGTTGGTTAATTTTTTGGTCATTTTATGCTCAATATAAGTCGAACAACTGCCTAAAAGTTAAATATTTCTCAAAAATTAGAGAATATTATTTCTCTACAAACTAGAATTATTAAGGCGATATACTAACAAGAGAACTTGGCTTGTTGTATGCTTCTTTCCAGCCGAAAGCTTCATATCACACCTACTCAAATGACTGTACACACGTTCAGGAAAACAGACCTTATATTTTAAGTGAATATTTCCTCTAATCAAAAAAATATTACAGAAATTTTCTCTTGTTTAGGTGAAAATATATCTATTTAGGTAAGAAGGTGCTTTGAAAGTTGAATTAAAAGCTTTTTTTCGCTTTATGAAGCGCTTACCCCTAATTCTAGACCTCTCTTTTTTGGTTTTTTGAGTGTATCATGTAGCGTTCATAAAACTTGATCTTTTCAAAGAGGAAAATGCATAGACGAGAAGGGGTATGCGTTTTGAAGGAGCGGAGTAACCAAGAGAGATAATACAAGGACTCATGTTATATTCTGCTTACATACAAAAACGCTAGCGGTATAGAAGATAACCTTTCAGGTCTTTGAGAATTGGTCGGCACATAATAAATGGAATAAAAACACAGTTTCTATCCTTTCCAGCCTAGTACTTAGAGGCAGAGACTATTCGTAGAGACCAGCGATGGTCACGCCTGGCCCGCACTGGCCGACACAAGCCGAACTAATGACGAGACTTGCACCAAAAGAGCAAGCAGCTTTTCAATCGATTAAGTAGGTCTGACCTGGTTCTATGGCCCCACAAAGTTAAATAGGATATTAAGCGATGATTTCGGCATACATTTGGAATGGATATATATATGCTTGATTTTTTTTGATGAAAGAGTAGCACAGCACAGCACTGTTTTCCATTTCTTCTAGAGAAAAACAGGTCAAACATTTAAAGATTGAAGAAGAAAACAATGGGAGATACAACGAAACTTTTTGATACGAATACGGGGAATACTATTTTGGCTTAAGGAACAACATTGATTAAGTCCGTAGGCTTCATGGTCAGCACCTTAAAACTGTTTGTGGAGCTCCGTTTTAAATTTAACAACGGTTTGTGTTCGAGAATTTTAGGTAAGAGGTTTCTGAGGTTTCGAGAATCTAAAAACATGGACTATTCTGGATGTCGGATTGTTAATAGTTTATATATCAAGATTTTACGAATAAGGAGGCATTCGATTTGTGGACTCTTTCGCCATATATCGGCCTGATAACAGAAAAATTACTAGGTAATATGATTATAATTACACGATTTACAGATCAACTATTGAAAATGATAAGCAATTTGTTCCTCTTTCAGAGTATTTTGTAGTCTGGTTTAACTTCTTAACCAAATACACAAAAAATCATTCTAAACTGCCGAACGTATTTATAGAAAATTTTCGTTTTGAGCTGTCGACATTATTTAGTTTGACACATGGGTGTTTTGCCCCGCCGGCGACGTCGTCGTCGCCGCCGCCGCTGCCGCCTTTGGGGGCCGTTAATTATATGTGTACGCTCGATGAGCGGAACGTACCGAGAGTGGTGGGTGGCGGAGTGGGTAACCGCAAACTAAATCGATTTTCAAGTGGTAAAACTCTCAGTGTGTGTGTTTTTGTGTTGTTGGCTTTCATTTAAACAATAATTTTTACCCATTAAATAAAAACAAATTAACTTGTTTGTTTATAAATTTTCGAGTGTTTGCCTTAGGATTGAGGGCACGAGGGTAGGCGGTCGGTCGGTCGGCTAACTTGGCTTTGACGTGCCCAACGTTTCCAATGAAATTACGCGCTTTTTTGTTGTTACTCTGCGTGCACATTTTTCACACGTAATTCTGACAGTTTTATGCGACTGTGTGTGTTGGTTTTGCTTACCATTTTTGCTTATTTTGGCTTGTATTTCATTTTGGTATGCCAAATGTGCGAAATGTCATAAATTTTATGGCCAGCGCTCATGGAAAAGAAAGCCAAGAGTCTGGGCCGAGCGTAATGAAATTCACATTTCGTTTATTTTCATTTTTTATTTGAGGTTTTTATTACTGGAGCACAATACAAAAAATGCTAATGGTGTCAAAACTTCATATGGTTTTGTACTTCATGATAAATAGACAGGCGACAGATTGTGCACTTCGAATGATATATGGTTATTGCATGCAGTTGCAGGGCGAAACTGTAAGCTTTCTTTTCAACAACTAAGCGAACCTGAACCTCTTTTTTGAACAAATTTGGAATGTTTCGCATCATACTATTTGAGTTAGATGTAGATCTAACAAATACATTATGATTTTTGGTATTTAGAAGCTTTAATTTACTCAAGGCGTTTTGAATTTTGATATTTTCCTAAGGTTCTGTAGGTGACAGTTGGATATTTCTCTATTCACCAAGTGGTCAGCCCTTTCGCTAACTACTAGAAATGTGTGGATGTACCACTTTTACTATCAAATTTTCAAAACCACCAAGAGGTAACCCTTTAGTTGGCCACTAGTGTCGGGTTTTTGCTGGTCCTTGGAATTGCTAACACAAATAAGTAGACGTTCCACTATAACTAGCCAACACCAGTGGTACGTGCTTTCGCTAGCCAGCAGTGGTCACCCCTTTCTCTAGTCAATGTCAATTGCTACCAGTGCATACTAGGCGCACCACTCTCATCTGTCAGTGGTTATCCCTTTGGCTAGCCCCTAGTGAACTGAATTTTCGCTAGGCATTCTCAATAAAAAACGAGAAAGCTAAGCTAACTTCGTCTGTGTCGAAGATTTAATACCCTTGCAAGTGCTCGCTTAAATATTTATATATTTTCAAAACAAACTCCTTTTCCCATTTTCCGACCGATTGTTCGTATGGGAGCTATATGATATAGTCATCCGATTTGGCCAAAAATTTGCAAAATTATGTGAAAACATGTGAAACAAACAACTACAAAATTGTAGGATGCTACCATTAAAAGCAAAAAAGTTTTCCTAACTAAGACTGTTTTTCAGACCTATCTTTTGTATGGCAGCTATACCATATAGTTGTCCGATTTTAATAAACTTGGTAGAATTATATAAAAAAACAATAGAAAACCTACGATTACAAAGTTTGAAAACGTTTCCATTGAAAAGAAAAAAGTTTTTCTCACTAAAACTTGATTTCCAACCGATTCTTCCTATGGGAGCTATGAGATATAGTCATCCGATCCGGTCGGTTTCGACATATTAGTAGTTTGCAGCAAAAAGAAGACTCTATGCAAAATTGCAGCTCGATAGCTTTAAAAATGAGAGACCAGTTCGCGTAGAAACAGACAGACAAACGGACAGACAAAGCTCAATCGACTCAGCTCGACCCCCTGATCAAGAATATATATGGTTAATGGGGTCGGAAATGAATATTTCTATGCGATGCAAAGTTCTGGGCAAAATTATAATACCCTATAATAATGATATATCTACATAGTTTACATAAAATATTGACCAATTCAAGTCACAATTTCATTTTGTATACTTTATAAATATTTTCAACCGAAATATGATTATTATTAAACTTGAATTCCAAACAAAATACAATTTTTGAAATGAAATTCTAAAGAAAAATTTGCCATAAAACCGCAAAACAGAACACAGGGAGGCCAACAACACCAACAACCAATTCTGTTTGTTTCCACAGTTCATAGCCCAAAAGTTTGCGGTTGTGTGAGTCTGTGTCTGTGTGTGTGTGTTGCGGTTTGGAAAGTTTTACATTTGATACAGCAGGATGGAGGGGGAGGTAGGTCGGTAATGTTTCATTAATGCAAAGCACAAACCGAAAATTACAAAAATGCGTGCCGCATACATAAATTTCGCTACTCTTCACCAGTGTCCTGTCCTCACTGTCCTCTCTCGCTCTCTCTGTCCAGTGTCAAAAGGCCACACAAAATTTCACTAAATTCTCAAATTACAAATTATGCTTAGAGTTTCAACTCCAAAGTAGCATGAAAATCATTTTAATTGCAAAACTTTTTTAATTAAAATTTTTCCACCCATCTCCCAGGAAGAGACTTACCGCCGTTCGGCTTTTGTAGTTCGGGTTTGCTTGCTAATTGGCACAGTGCACACTCACCTGCAAAAGTGAGAGAGAGAGAGAGAAAAAGTTGTTAGTTCAATTCACAGATAAACTCGCATTTAAAACAATGAAATTCAATTTGCTGTCAGTTTATGCACAAATAAATGGTAAATATTTTAAGCAACAAATAAGGGGCGGCGGGCACACACACACACACACACACAGAGGCAATTAATGTGACGCATAAATAATTTATTGACATTTCGCCATGACAATTGAATCGAGAGGGGACAACACACAGCCGCGGATTATGCGGCTGACTGGTGGCTGGGCTGGCCGGGCTGGCTGGCAACCTGACTGGCAACACAATTGCAAATCTGTCATGGCCATGTCTGTACCCTGACTATATTCATTTTGGCCGCATCTCTCTCTCTCTACCTCTGTATGCAACTTAATCTGCCATGGACAAGCTTTTAAATTCACCATCTAACGACAACGAGAGCCTGTAATAAACTTCATCAAATTCAGAGATGATTTAGTGGCTCGAAAACGTTTTATGAAACTGGTTTTTGGTTTAGCTTCTGGTTTTTGCTTCTTTTTTTTTGTTAACGTTTTCAAAGAAATGAGTTTGAATTTATGTGAGATGAAAGCAAGATTATGCGAAAGTGTTGAGGTTTTAGGAGGTAAGCAGCATTCTTTATGGAGTGTTTATCATATTTTCTAGTTTACAAATATTTACGAGAATGGAGGCCACATTTTACCGCCCATTACTCTTATTCTTTTAAGCTGCATGTGCGTTAGAAAATTGGTTCAAACCTGACTAAGAATGGAGGAAAGTTAACTTCGGCTTCACCAAAGTTTATATACTTCAGCAGTTTGCATAATTCATCGAAATAAAAGCTTTATATGTGTATTATTCATTTAATTTTCGTTTTGAAGAATACTTGTTGAGTGATTTCTGATGATCATTTGTCTGGAAAGTTGTTTGTAAGGCATCTATTAGATTTAGATGATAATATTCATAACTGAAAAGTTAAATTTTTGGAGCTAAAATAAGTTTTTTGACCGATTGTTCCTATGGAAGTTATATGCTATGGTCATCCGAATTTAACAAAACTCTGTAGAATTGTGTGACATATCCTAAAATAAGTAAGTGCAAAAATTGGAGACGCTACCATTGAAAACAAAAAAGTTTTTCTCACTAAAACTAGTTTTTCGACCGATTGTTCCTATGACAGCTATATGCTATGGTCATCCGATCTTGACCAAACTTTGTAGAATTATGGTTGATTACATTAAATAGGTAAATGCAAAAATTGAAGACGCTACCATTGAAAATAAAAAAGTTTTCCCTACTAAAACTGTTTTTCTGACATATCTTCTCTATGGCAGCTATACTATATAGTTGTCAGATTTCGACCAAACTTTGTGGAATCATGAAAAAGCATAGGAAACTAAGAAAAGCAAACTTTGGAGACGCTACCATTGAAAAAAAAAAGTTTTTCTTACTAAAACTCGTTTTTGTACCGATTATTCCTATGACAGCTATATGCTATGGTCATCCGTTCTTGACCAAACTTTGTAGAACTATGGTAGATTACATAAAATAGGTAAATAGAAAAATTAAAGACGCTACCAATGAAAGTAAAAAAGTTTTTCCTACTAAGACTGTTTTTCTGACCTATCTTTTCTATGGCAGCTATACTATAGTTGTCCGATTTCGACCAAACTTAGTGGAATCATAGAAAAGCATAGGAAACTAAGAAAAGCAAACTTTGGAGACGTTTCCATTGAATACAAAAAAGTTGTTCTCACTAAAACTAGTTTTTCGACCGATTGTTTCTATGACAGCCATATGATATAGTTATCTGATCCGACCGGTTCCGACAAAAGTGCAGCTTATTTGCACCAGAAGACTTCGTGCAAAGTTTGGTCAAGATAGCTTTCAAACTGACGAAGGAAATAGCTAGATCAACAACAACAATCAAAGTAATCCGCAAAAAATTTCCCATATCTGGTATATAACTTCGAAAAATCTTCGAATAATGTTATTGGGATTGGGATTCGAATTGGGATATATCAATATTACATCAATTTAACTAAAATTCTAGCTGAGATGCTTCCATTTTCGTTTCCGCAATTATTTTGCATGTTGGTACAAAATGCGGTTTAAAATCGCTTAAGTTTTGCGAAAGTGAATATGGAAGCATGGCTTATAGTCCTATTTTAGTTTTAAGCAGCTCAAAGCATCACATTTTAACATACATTTCCATACAGCTGATCGCAGTAGCTGGCAAAGCTGACGGCTGCGTAAAAGTTACTTAACAAGTATGTATACCAATAAGAGACAATTCTTAATGCTTCATTGACAGCTTCCTCTACGTTTTAACAACTTTTTACAACACTATACAAAATATACAAAATTATCAGATCTTCCAGAACTTTATTTTCCCACCTCTTCAGTTTAAAACATAAAGAATATAAAGCGAAATGCTGCTTGTAAGACCTGTGAAAGACGACTTCACTTTGAGTTACTTCACTTGAGGTCAAGTAACTTGCTACCTAGAGTAGGAGGTAAAGAAACTTTCTAATTGCATTTTCCAAGACATAAGTTAACACTTGTCATAAGTTTGCCTTCAACTAACTGTTTTCTGTGGCATCAATCAACAACAGCGGGGCAACAGCAACAACTCGAGAACTGTGTTTTGCTTTAAATAACTTAATTTACCCACTGCTGGCACATTTAATGAACCCGAGGCGCCCCCTCAAGTAGCTTCAATTAGCTGCTACGGCGACAATGTCATTACGAGAGACCTCTCGAGATTGCCTTTTAATGGCCGGAAATAAAATAAGAACTGAATAAAGTTGAGCCCGCTTACACCAAAAACTAAAAACAATGAAAAAAGAAAGAGAGAAAAATATAATAAAAAATTGCGGTTTTTCCATGGCAAAGGCAGCCAAATGAAAAATGTTTCAACTGCCGCCCCATTGCCTGTCCGCTGTCCGCTGTCCGCTGTCCGTTGTCCCCTGTCCCCGGTTCCCGGTCCCCGCTGCGATGCTGCTGCTGATGATGATGATGACGACGACGATGGCAGCGAAAGGCAAAAGAGCCGCACAGCCCGTGTCCAAGTCGGTTTGTGAGTCTGTCTCTGGTCCGCTGGCTGGGTAGGAACGAACAACAAAAACAACAAAAAAAAAATCTACACAGATTTCATCGTTTTGCCATTCTACAGTTTTTTTCCTCTGCTTTTTTTTTTTTTTTTTGTCGTCGCATCTCAATGCCCGGAGGGGAGCTCTTGTGGGGCTCCTCCTCTGCCCTCTTTTGTGTTTATAAAAATTGAATTGATGAGTTGCTTCAAATGAGTTCAAAAGGTTAATAAACGTGCCTCGTCGACGTCGACCATTTGAATACCATTTTCATTTTTTGAATGCCTAAAATGAAGCAATTTATCTAATTGCACTTGAAGAGGGGCAGGACAGGAAGGTGGTGCCAGCGCCACGCCCTATTTCTTTTACATCTGGCACTTGGCCAATAATATTGATCTATGGAAAGCAGCCAGAGAGCCAGCCAGCATCGTAGAAATGAATAATGTTTGTGCAAATTATGCGCACGAATGCAAATTGTAGCTGACAATAATTGTGGGTGTTCAATTGTAGTTGTTGCTGTTGTTGTTGTTGTCGTTGCTGCTAAATTGAGCAACACCAAGTGCCAAAATTGTTGCCAGCACTTTGGCAATTTAATTATAGACCCCCGGACCAGACGCGGCGACAAGCAAAAGTAGCCAGAAAGCCAGCAAAAGCAACAGCAACAGCAGCAGCAGCCAACAAAACGAGTCGACCAAATAAATACATGGTAAAGCAGTTGTTGTTATTGTTGTTATTGTTGTTTGTTAGTGGCCATTGCCAGCAAGTTGGACAGTTTATATTTTTTCTTTTCTATTTTGCACAATTTACAACTACTCGGGGGGGTAATGGGAGTAGAAGGTGGTACAGTGAAAACTGGGTAAAATGGAATTTAGCTTGTTTCAGAGCAGCTGCTTTGCATGTTTGAATACTTCGGAAAGCCTAGCGGATCCATTTCAAGGGTTTATAAGTTTAGAAGGGTTCGGCATATGGTTCGATTGGTTCCCGAACCAAACATTTTTAGTTTATAATTTTTATCTGAGTATACAGAGTATATTTAGTTTGTGCAACAGTAGGAAAAAACCATGCTGAATGGTGCAGATACCAAATAAAGGATAGTCGAGTTATAATGGTGGGCATTACCGACTGCAACAGCAATGGGCAGTCGGAAAAAGCTAACTTTGGGAGGTTTTTTTTAGAAAACAATGCTCGCCCGATGTTTATATTTCATTCCAGCACGATTTTCTACCTAAGACTACTTTAGGAACATAACTTTTCTTTGAGAGCTATACTATATAGATGTCCGATTTCGACCAAACTTAAAATAATCATACAAAAGCCTAACAAACCAACATGTAAGCAATTTGCAGTCGATTACATTTAAAACAAAAAGGTTTTTCTCATTAGAACTTCTTTTTCGACCAATCATTCGTACTACAGCTATACGATATGGTCATCCGATTTTGACAAAACTTTGTAGAATTGTGTGAAAGCATATCAAATAAATAAATGCCAATTTTAAGAACATTATCATTGAAAACAAAAAAGTTTTTCTCACTAAGACAACTTTTCAGACACTACTTTTGTATGACAGCATGACTATATAGATGTACGATTTTGACCAATCTTGGTAAAATAATGGAAAATCATAGCAAACTAAGAAATACAAAGTTTGGAGGCGTTTCCATTAAAAACAAAAAAGTTTTTCTAACTTAGACTACTTTTCAGACTATACTCTTCTATGACAACTATACTATATAGGGGACCGATTTCAACCAAACTTAGTGGAATCATGGGAAAGCAAAGCAAACTAAGAAATACAAAGTTTGGAGGCGTTTCCATTAAAAACAAAAAAGTTTTTCTCACTAAAAGTAGTTTTTCGACCGTTCGTTCGTATGACAGCTATACTATATAGATGTCCGATTTCGACCAAACTTGGTAAAATCACGAGAAAGTATAGCCAACTAAGAAATACAAAGCTTGGAGGCGTTTACATTGAAAACCAAAAAGTTTTTCTCACTAAACCTAGTTTTTCGACCGATTATTGCTATGGCAGCTACATACCCTTTTTCAACCTATAAAACAGCTATAAAATATGGTTATCCGATCCGATTTTAACATATAAAAGTAAGAGGAGGTATCCATGCTAAGCTTTAGTACGATTTTTATTAAAGGAAGATACAAGTTTGCGTAGAAACAGGCAGACAGACGGACGAAATAATCTCAATTGACTCAGCACGACCACCCCGATCAGGAATATAATATATATATTTTCCATGTTAAAGAGTAAACGGGGTCGGAAATGATAATTACTATGCGTTACAAGCTTTTGGGTCAAATTACATACCCTCGGCAAGGGTGTAATTCAACAGTTTTAAAGAATATCAAAACAAGAGATCAAAATTGATCTAGTAGTGCAATAGTGGATCTAGGAGGGGACTAAAGGGACTGAAGACCTCGACAGAGGTTAATTCCAAATATTTTACAGCTTGTTGTGAAAGATTTGATAACAAGACTTCAAGATGATTGCTCGTTACGTATCTTTGGGGAATTCAGATATTTGGTACCCTTTTAGCCCCCCTTAGAACTGCCACTGATCGCTAAAGAAATCGCTAATTAGCGCTTCCTTCGCTTAAAACATAAGACTGGAGACTAATTTGTTAGCAAATTTTTGCCACCAGCTGAAAGTTTTGGGCTGTTGTTAATAACATCCATAAGGTGGTACACTCTATTAAAAATCGAAATATATATATGCTAACAATTTGTATAAAATATGGCAAAGTATTTGAATACAAAGATTTAATCGTTGTCAGTTTTTGCCACATACAGTGTGTCCACTGTATGACCAGGTGCTGATGCTGCTCGCTCTATGAATAGAGACATTGTCGTCGTCGTCGTTGTCGTTGTTGTTGTTGTCATCTCTCGCTCGTCCGACAGTCTGGGCTATTTGGGTCTATTAATTTATGCAAGTGGCATGGTGACCAAATGTCTGGGGCGCGCCAAAGTGCCTGTCATTAAATAGTCTAAACAGCAGCAGCCACCACAACTCATATTGATTAAGTGCCACATTATTTGTTGCAATTAAAATAATTAATTAAATCTGTGTGTGGCGCCAGTTCAAACAGAGGCAGGCCCAGGCCAGGCCAGGCAGGCAGGCAGGCAACTCTATGCAAGTTGTTTGCATATTTGTATTAAAATCAATTTGCATATGCAAATTGGCAGCAACAGCAGCAGCAACCAACAATTGTTGCCGCCGCTGCTGAAGTGTTAATAAATTGTCACGCGCATGGCATAAAAAACAGACAAAACAATATATAGAGAAAACAAGTAACTTGAAGACAACAAATGCTCGCTAAACTTGCTTTAACAAAGCCAAACAATGTTTCTGTATTGTTTAGCATCGCCGACAGCCCACCAAAAGCAACACAACAGCCAAACTCATGACACAATCGATTTGTTCGCATGGGTTCGTTCACTCACCCAAACATTGGAGCCGGGGGGGAGGGCAGGCAGGCAGGAGGACGGGCGGTCTCTCTCTCTCTAGATGCATTTTGCAGGCTGATTTATGCACTCTCGACATCTCGGCATCGCTCATACGCCATGTTTTGTATGTTTGCCACCGCTTGAAATTAATTATGCAAATAACTTTTTTTGTTTTTGTTGATCATGCATACAAAATATTGGCCAGACAATCAATATATATGTATATATATAGAGGAGAGGAGAGACCAGGTAAATTGAATTTGTCTCAGCCTGCAAAACAAAGCTTACACCTACCAAGTGCACTGAGAGCAAAAGTGGACACAGTCATCGGGACTGTTCCGGGTTTAAGGTATTTGAGCTTAAATTGAATCGTTGGAAGTTATTTTTCTTTGGTTTTATACGATTTTTTAATACGAGAAACTCTTGTAAATGTTATTTTTGAAAATGTATCTTTAAAAATAATAAGAAAATCACTTTAAATGGAATAAAAAGCTGCCATAAAAATGTGGTTCATCATTCAAACAAACTTAGACAATAAACCATATAAAATAAACGATATTGTTTGCCATTTCGAAGCGCAGTGAACTCGTTTGCAAACAAGCCAAAACAAAATACCAACCCAAAAAAAAATAATAAAAAATATAATTTTTGTGGTGTACGAGTATTCTGCGGTTTTTAATGTGCCGCCACACGTCTCTGTATGTATGCATGTCGATGTGTTACCATTCGTTCAGCGCACTTTGCCTTTGCGGGTGGTCTTAATGCCCTGCCGCCTCGCCTCGCCCCACCACCACACCACACATCACACACCACCAACTCTCCCTCTCTTTTGTGTGCTCTTGTTAACTTGTTCGCTTGTCATTCGTTTCATTTCATGACGTGCTTTCATGTCACTAAATTTGATTTTGTGTCGCAGACAACACGGCAGCAACAGCACACAGCTACGACGAAAATTATGGCCATTAAATTGGCTTTTGGCTTTTGCACGACAAAACAAGAGATTGATATACATACAGACAGACACACACACACATGCCTGTAGCCTGTATTATGTGTGGGCAGATGAGGATTGGTGCTTGTATCTGCTCATTCGTCTATTATTGATATTAGCCACGCATTCATTATAAATGACAAATTTACATTTGAGTGTGTCTTATTTTTGGATACCCATTAAAAATGGCTTAAAAGGGTAGCGCATAGAGATGTTTAGCTGGTAAAAGGTAACATTAGAATTTATATTCTCAACCATGAGCAAAGAGAATAGACAAAAAAACACTAGAAATTTTTAACCAAATTACTTTGACAGCTCATTTTTGTTAGCAAAGGGAGCGTCTGGAACCCGCTTAAGGAATACTAAATTTGTGTATCAAATCAATTTGTACTTCGGTTCGGATCTTAGGTACCAAAATCAGAACCGAAATACGAATTGAAAATTTAGTTTTAATCAAGGATGCAAGACTCTTTCTTGGAAATGTTTCGGTTGCAAGCCTTTTTAGAGCTGAACCCCTTCTTAGAAATGGTTCGGTTCGGTTCGGTTCAGAATTTATTGGTCTCTTGTACTGAATCTCCTTATGAGATGAATGAGTCCGAAACTTAGTTTTTTTGAAAGCATGTTCAGCATAAAGTGTCCAATAGTCTACTGTGTTTTACAAATCGCTACCGATCCCCTATTCTAGAATAATTGTTTAGTTCTTGTCAAGGAATCAAATTTTAAAGGGTTTTAAGTATTTGTTTTTTTTAAATTTTAAATAAAAATAGTAAATTTTTAGTGGTGAATGACATATATATTAGAAGCGATTCCTCCTTCCGCCTTTCATTTACTTTTGAATGATTATTTGGCTTTTAGCGCCAATTCTGGTGTTCCATTTCTAATAATTTGAACGATATCTCATCACAGGCAGCTGCAATGCTATCTTCCAGGGTTGTCATTTTGGGGGGCTTGTCATTTTGGAACGGTTCAAAGTACCGGCGGCTCCCAAACCTTACCAAATGGTCAAATTTTCAGCTCTTGAGCTGCCTCTGCCCTGTTCTTCAGAGTTCTGAATGTTCATCATTCAATAAACAAACGACTTTATGGAAGATTATCTGTTTTCAGTTCTTCTGTAATATGTTTGGTTATATACCAAGGTCCTTACACAAGCTCACTTGTTAAGAACGACAACGAGACGTGTATTCTTCATTGATATTGGCCCAAACAGCAAACAATATTCTCCTCGGTACGCACTCTCAGCACAAAGGAAGGTGGATTTATGTTCAATAAAGTAAAAGTAGAGAAAAATTTGATCACATAACTCGTACAGCCTGTTCGGTGGATTAATTATGATGTAATTTTCGAAACACATTTCTCACAGAGAACGAATTTCGAAAGTTAATTCCAATTAGGGCATTCACAATCCCCATTTGAGCTGTAGAGATGTTGAATTGAGAAAATATTACAAGGTAAAATCCATTAAAAATCTGACATGTTTACCAAAAATGTAAAATTCCTCAACTCAACAATACTGTAGCTCAATTGGGAATAGCGATTTTCTTCCTTTAGATTTCGTCTTATAATGAATTTTAAATTTCCTCAATTCAACATCTCCACAGCTCAACTTAGAGGTCGTAAAACCCCTAAATAATGTACATTTATTAGACTCTGCATGGTGAAATGGCAAACCTTACTGAGCATTATTGAATTTGTAACGTTTTACGAATCACTCGAGAGGTGTTACAAAAAATGAACACTGAAAAGGAACACACTTTTATGCATTAATACCGAATGATACATTAAGAACAACTCTCAAAAATCGCAAAATTTGAGGATCGGAGTTTAAGTGAGTTTCTTTATGGTAGAAGGTTTCGGTATGAATACAAATTTGATTCTCTAATCAAAAGATTTGCGCTACTTAATGACCGAATTAAGTATACAGGGTATATCGCAGTCGTTTCATGTCATCTTTTTTCATGTTTTTTCTGTAGACTTAAAATTTCATTTCGCTGTGTAAATTTATTTGTCATGGAGTTCGCTCCACTTTTGTCTGTTTATTGTTATTGTTTAATAGCCGCCCATTTAGTCATTAAATTTGATATACTATTTTGGTCTTTTTCATTTTGCAGCTTTTGTTATTTCACAGTTGAGCGCTTTAAATGTCTAATAATATGTCAAAAGTGGGGGGCCTGATATCATTTCAATGCTCTGAAAATTGGGCGCCATCAGAGCCGATTTCTAAATGGGATGTGGGGGGGAGGCGGGGTAGGATAATTGATAGATTTGGTGGGTTTATTCTCACTGAGGCGTAACAATTTAATAGCAGCTTCTAAAGAAGTGTTAACAAGTGCCATTGAATTGCATGTCTCGACACACTGTTCGTTGGCAATTACCCAACGACAGAGAGAGAGAGAGAGAATGTTGTTTGACTTGGAATAAAATTAATTTTTCACACTTAAATAAATTTGTTTAGCAAATATTAAGTGAGTATGTGATAATGATAATGGATATAGAGATAAGTAGATAAACAGCATGATATATGACACGCAGATGTCAGTTGACTAAGTTTTAAATGGGTTTAGTGACGTAAAGCAAAGTGACTTCATTTTTGGGTTCATTTTGCGGCAACTTTCACACTTTCTTAAACGTGCTTTCCCCCTGCATCCATTCCTCCCCTCAGTCACTATAAAATCATTTGCACACAATGCAACATGGAAAAACTATTGTCTTTCTGATTAGATCGTTTGATTAAACCGTCAAATGGAAAACTATTTCGATAATCTTGTCCAACGCGTGCGCTCTCTCTCTGGTCGATGCGTTGCCCACACATTTCGCATAGGCAATTTGGCAACTAGCGGACTGTTTTGTGGACATTGTGCGTCATGTTCAACCACCACCGCCGCCGCCACCACCACCGCCATCATCATCACTCGAATCCCAAATCCAATTCACCCCTCTCAACGCACACACACACACACACACACAGAGAGTTGGCAGGCGGTAGGCAGCAGCAGACAAGGGGCGACCTTTTATGGCATTGGGATATGGACCCCTGCGGTCGTTTGCATTGCCAAAGCCTGGCCGAGAGAGAGAGTGAGTAAGAGGGGTGCGGGGACAGCTGGCGCACGGCAGGGGCGATTGTGACTGTGACTGGGGCAGGGGCTAACATGATTTGCACGCTTCGTTGCTTCGGTTGCATTTAACATGCCTGAAAGCATGAGCCAGAGCAGGAGGAGGAGGAGGAGGAGGAGGTGGACAAGGGGGACGGGCTGAAGGAGGGCACAAAAGTGAGGTGGAACGCTGATGGCGTGTGGTTTTTGCCTACGCTGCTTCTGCGGTTTTGGTTCGAGTGACCAGACGACCGCATTTGGCTACAATTTGGTTTGCTGCCGGCGCCGCAAAACGCGTTTCATTTTCGTGTTGCAGCGCCATAAACTGCAACTGCAACTGCAAACTGTAAACTGAATATGGAAATAAATTATGACACTAATGCACGACGACGACGACGACAACAACAACAACAACAACAACCTCAGCTACACAACGTTGCACCAATGAGATTGACTTTTGTGTGTAGTATAAATTATTTAGCGGCGCCTAATGGCAATTAGTTGCAAGTGACACGAGGCAGATCAACCGAACATGACTGAAAATGGTAAAGCAAATAAAGCAGGGGGGGGGTTGGATCGACCCAAGGAATACTTAGTAAAATGTAGGAAATCTAGGTTAATTTTGTTAACTGAGGGGGAGTCCTTCTTTTGGTTCCCCCCACAACACAATACAAGCACAGCGACTTGGCGACGCAATGAAGGCAACAAACTGAACAAAGTGGTGTTCTATGTAGATATTACCATATATTATGTATACTTATTTAGTACCCTTTATCAATTAACACCAAAATGTTAGAAGCTTTAGGTTACTGAGTCTTTTGGGGCTTTATATTAGAGTATGACTCACTTGAAACACTTCAAATTGTACATTTTTAAAGCTAAAAATAATAGAAATACTCTCAACGCTTAAATTACCAAAAATTCAGACATAATGTATCATTTCCCAAGGTAAAATCGTGCTCAGGATCCGAAAATCATCTTGAATCATCCCAATGAGTTTTATAACCTTGACCTTGTTGCCTATAGCTTTCAAGGTAACAAATATTTTTCAGAATTTTCCAAAATATACGACTTCTAAACAGAAATGCCTGCCGGTTTTGAACAACACCAAACTGACCATTTTTAATTGTAGAACAGAACAGGTGCCCTGTATCCCTAAAGACGAACCCTTATTCATAGAAGGTATAGAGGCATGTACTTATTACTTCTGAATACTTTCGATCGGAGTTGTTAACAGTTCTGAAGACCAAGAAACGTTCTTAAAGATTCCAACCAAACAAGGGAAACTGGAAATAATATCGATATTTTTGTTCAAAAAGGCGATATATCATTAACGAATATTTTTCCTCGTCGAAAATTCGAATATCGAATATTATTTGGTGATATTTTATCGATTTTTTATCGGAAAATGCTGTATTATGAATGTATACACGGGTTTTTTTTGCAAGAAATTAAGCTATGGTTGATGCTTTGAATGTTTCTTGTGTAAATTCATACTTTTCTTCTACTAAACCCTTATAATTTGGCACCTTCTGCATAGTTCTTCATCTCTGTCACATAAACCTCCAAATAATATTGCAAAATCTTCGATTTTGTAACATTTAACAGCTATGTTGAAGATGAGAAATCGATATTTAAACTGTCCTGATCGACTTACTGAGAACCAAACCAAACAGAAATCACAATATTTCTTATTGTGGATGTATAAAACACAGATAGCTCCAAAAACCATATAAAACAGCGAACCGGAGGTTCAGAAACTATGTGGTGAACCACTGAACCGAACCAGTACGTATTTTCAAGTGTTTAAAATACTAAGTATTCATTCATCTTTCGTAAGTCGATCTCGACAGTTTGAGGTTGTCCGGATACAATGAATAAAGCTCCCAAAAGTATTTTTAGACATAGATCAGTGACTTTTTGCAGAAACTTTCAAAGAATTAACTATACTAACTATAGCAATTGTTAACGGGTTCAGGAAACCTCTCGCTCAATTAAAAATCTCTAAAAAAAACAAAACAATTCTCTCTCTTCCTTACAACAGAATGAACATGTTTAGGGCGTTTTCTCAGCTAGAAAAGAATTCCAAAATTGCTGTACACTTTGCTCCAATATATATTCCCAGGGTAACTATTTTAATATGCCATGTAACCTACGACTACAACTACAACTACAACTACTACTCAGTTATGAGGGCAATTTGGGGCGTGGCCTTTTCACAACTTCTAGGCTGCGTGTCGTAAATGCTTCATTTGGAATGCACATAAATTATAAACAACAAACACAGTCAGTTACAGATACACATCAGCCAACACTTGGTCGCACTCTTGGGCAGCTGTAAAAATTATCGATAAATGTTTAATAGTTCAACACGCACATTTTCAGATAGCGCACCAAATGCGCATAAATAAATAAAAATAGTGAGCGGTGTGGGATGGGGGTTGGGGGAGGGGAAACTGTAAACCAAATAACACAAGCCAAGTATTCTACGACCTGGTCGTCGTCGACGTCTTCTGCTCTCGTATTTAATATGAGCAAACATGCGACGAGCGTGTAAATATTTACTAATGAACAATATTTACTTTGTTATTAAAGTAGTCGGACGGATGGGCCCCCCTCCCCACCAGTACGGCAGAAGACGGGGGGGCTTGGCGTGTTAATGGCTGTGAGAGGAAAGGCTGACTCTTCGTCGTTGTGATTGCGGCGGCACCAACCACAACACAAGATGGTAGCAGTGCCACACGGTCGTTGTCGGTCATAAACAACTTGATTGCTTGGCCTGCCTCGAGTTTGAGCTCTCGCACTTCACTTGAAAGGTAAGAGAGCTTCAAAACTGAAAGAGGAAGAGGAGGAGGAGGAGGAGGTGGTGGCGAACGGCGATAATTGCCCTGGAGGGCAAACCCAATAGTGACAAAGTGGCATTACTTTTCAATTTCACAAGTGCCCAAGCGAAATAACAAAAACCAACCAAGCGGCTCTCATGAGTTTCCCTCAACAGCAACAACAACAACATAATCAAAGCATGGCAATCGTTTAAATTTATTTTAATTATGGCCAAATCCTCCAGTTCGTCACCCTTCGCAGAAGCAGCGTGCAAAAGGGGCAAGCATTGAGTCCCCTTTTTTTTTTGGGTTTTAAGAGAGGAAAGTAACAGAAGCAAAACTGCAACCCAGTGGGGTGAAACAGCTCATCAGAAACGAAGGGAGGAAGCAGGGAGAAGGCATGAATCATGCATTATATGCGCACGCACTGACAAACGACAAGGGTACGACCCGCACACTGAGTGAAAAATGAGAAAGCAAGAGCTAACTTCATCTGTGCCGAAGCTTTTATACCCTTACAGCAAGTGCTCGCTTAAATAATATCAAAAAAATACTCTTTTTCCCATTTTCCGACCGATCGTTCGTATGGTAGCTATATGATATAGTCATCCGATTTGGACAAAAATTTGTAGAGTTGGGTAAAAGCATGTTAAACAAACAAATACAAAATTTCAGCATGCTACCATTAATAACAAAAAAGTTTTTCTAACTAAGATTGCTTTTCAAACCTATCTTTTGTATGGCAGCTATGCTTTATATTTGTCCGATTTTAATTAAACTTGGTAGAATTATAAAAAAAACATAGAAAACCTACGATTACAAAGTTTGAAGACGTTTCCATTGAAAAGAAAAAAGTTGTTCTCACTAAAACTAGTTTTCCGCCCGGTTGTTCCTATGGGAGCTTCGAGATATAGTCATCCGATTTGGCCAAAAATTTGCAAAATTATATAAAAGCATGTGGAACGAATAAATACAAAATTTTAGGATGCTACCATTAAAAACAAACCAGTTTTTCTAAGTAAGACTGCTTTTCAAACCTATCTTTTGTATGGCAGCTATGCTTTATATTTGTCCGATTTTAATTAAATTTGGTAGAATTATAAAAAAACATAGAAAACCTACGATTACAAAGTTTGAAGACGTTTCCATTGAAAATAAAAAAGTTTTTCATACTAAAACTAGTTTTCCGACCGATTGTTCCTATGGGAGCTATGACGTATAGTCATCCGATCCGGTCGGTTCCGACATATTAGTTGTGTGCAGCGAAAAGAAGACTCTGTGCAAAATTTCAGCTCAATAGCTCTAAAACTGAGACTAGTTCTAGTAGAAGCAGACTGACATTCTGACAGACGGACGGACAAAGCTCAATCAACTCAGCTCGTCACCCTGGTCAAGAATATATATAGTTTATGGGGTCGGAAATAAATATTTCTAAGCGTTGCAGACTTCTGGGCATAATTATAATACCCTTTGCAAGGGTATAACAAGGCTTTTGAATTGAGTTGGACTTGTCTTGGTTTAGTCATTTCGTACACAACTTTTCTCACTGTGCAGCCAACCCAAAAAAAAGAAGGGAATGCAGAGCCCCTCTCTCTCTCTCTCTCTCTCCTTGCCTGGTCTGTATGCAAGACCTGTTTCATTATAATTATGACCCTCATCAAAAATATTTGACTCAAGCGGTTTGTTTGGGCGTCGTCGTGCAAAGAAGGGGAACGAGCAGACGAGCGGATGGACGGACCCTTCTTGGTTTTTTTCATAATTTCATTGAGGATAATTTGAAAATGTGCTTCGCCTTAGAGAAGGAAAATATCTTCTTCAGATTTTTATGGTGAAAAGCGATTACGCAGCAGCAGCAGCAAAAAGTGCCAAAATAACGATTAACATAGAGCACTCGCTGGCACTGGAATAAGGGTTGCTCTGCTAAAGGGGGTTGCTTTCTGTCTGTGCATAAGTAATAAATGTGAAATGTACGGATAGCAAATTTGACTTTGCCCCTTGGGATATTTGCGCACGCTTTTGATTGACTGGATGGAGGATAATAGAGGAAATGCCTGGCCAGCTGTCTAAAGGGGAGAAGGGTTGTGTATGTGGTGTGGTGCGGTTGCCACACCACAACAGAAACAGATTTGTAGCATTCGTCGCTGTACAAAAAGGAAAAAAAAAAAATAGAATAACCCAAACAAACAATATTGTCTAAACTATTAATACTCGAAACTCGACGCGTGCTGTTTTACTTTTATTGTTTGCAGGGTTAAAATTGGCAAATAGGAATGACCGTTGGCCAAAGCCAGTCAACCAGTTGCAGCTTATCTACTTTTCAATTAATAACCATGTTGGTTTCAGCCCCTCTGGGCAATGACGTGAAGTGGACCAATATGTACAATATGTTTAAGCTTATGAGCAAATGGCAACAGTATTAGGAATGGAGTTGATTTGGTTTTTTGTTCAACAAGCAGGTAATTTGAGAGGTAATACATGGGTTTTAGGCAGCAAAACTGCTTAGTAGCTGATCAATGATTTGTTTGGAATGCAAGTTTAAGCTGAGGACATCTAAATCTTAGGAAAAATTCACTTAATTCATTCAAAAAGTATACAATCCTCGTACTAAAGGACAATCGTTTAAGATTTATAGTGTAGAGTCTCGACTTCCGGTATTTTTATCATTTTTCTTTGCGACTTTTTATCACTTTTAAGGAATTTTATTGAATCTTTAAGCTATTGCTTATAAATTGAATACAAATTTGGAGTGTTTTATGGGTTAAGATAGAAGATTACTATCTAATCTATCGCAAGTGGAATGACGTATGACATTTTCAACTACTAAAAGATGTCTTTCAATCTATTCTCTGTCAATCTTTTCTCTCAATCTGTTGTCTCAATGAAATCTCTCAATCTTTGTTTTCTATCGATTCTCTTCATTTTTTCTCTCAATCTATTCTCTCAATCCTTTCTCTCAATCTATTCTCTCAATCTATTGTTGTGAACGGAAATTTTTTGAGATTTTTATTCAAGGCATTAGATCCTTCACAACTGGTGGAAATTTTGGTAAATTTGGTAAACAAACCTCCTCTTTTTGGAGCCTTTCACATTTGCAAGAGCTTTCAATATCAATTTTGCGATAAAAAAAAACCGGGTTTAAATCAGTAAAGTTTTACTTAAATGATAATTGGCAGCAATCGACCCCTGAGCGTCTCTCACAGTTTCCTCAAACACAAAACTCGCTGCACCAAAGCTAAAAATCGCTAATTTCGGCTTACTTTGCAGAATAATACCAACTGTATCGCAAGTTGGAATTTAGTTGGCGTACCCTAAGAGGAATGACACGATGTATTGAAAGATCAAAGCAAAGATGTTATAGATGTCCTCTGAATACTGGCATAAGCATTGTAATCACTCAAATTGGCAAACCCTTGAAGCTTAATGCGTTCAGGATTGTGGTCTCTAGGAGGAGTTTTCTTCTTAAAGAATGCAAAGGAATAACAAACTTACATATTTTATCTATATCAAATTCAAAATTTCAGATGTCCAGGCTTACCTGTAAGAGAAGAAGAAAATAAATTAATATATTGTATTCTAAAATTGTTAAAGATCAGTCAAATTTTATATAAAACTATAAAATGCCCCACGAAGTCTGAAATTCTGAAAATTGTATATCATTATTTTCTTTTTTGTGGGAGAAAATCTTGATAAACTTGACCTTATTCTTAACATTTAAAGTAATACTTGGTTCTCAACTGGCTCACTGTCATGTGGCATCAATGCAAAAGCATATTTTTATATCTGATTGTGTGACATATAATGTAGTTACCATATCTCAAGATATTATGTATCAATTGAATACAATACGGGGATACAAGCTGCTCGAGAATTAGATTTGGTTCGGTTCAGTGGTTTGTAGGCATTTTTAACCCCCACTTTGGGGGAAAAAAAACACTAAATTCAGAAGTAGAATCTTCATCTTAATATGTTAGGGTCCTTCGATCTGGATATTCTAGAAAAAACCAATGAATTCTAGGAGGGCAGATAATCCTAAAAGCAAACTGTCTTGTTTCAGTTATGAAGGGTTGTTTAAAAATGATTCAAAATGGTCTTAAGTTTGTGGTAATGGTAATGGTTCGATTCTAAACCGAAGGTAGTTGTTGTTGATTAATTTTCTACAATATTTACGTAATTTTAAGCAGAAACACAGTTTGAGGAACACTCATTTTAGAGAAACCCCTCTTATTATTTTCTAAAATCAACGCTTAATTGCTTATTTTTGAGTCCCCCCAAAGTAAAACAGCCATATTTTATCAGATAACTGCATAATTTTCTGCATTTTGAGGATATTTGGAAATATTTCAAGCAATTCGCTTACTTAGTTACCATTTTCGATTCAGTATTTATCCTAAATATGTTTTAGAATCATGGGAAAACAAGTTTTTAGTGTAAAATTGAAGTTTTTTGTTGTCAAAATACTTGCTTGACTTAGTCCGGATTTGCAAGATGACACTTTAAGAGGGATGAAGAGAAATTCAAGGGAAAATATTGCCCGATTCTCTCACCTACTGATTAAACATCACAAACTGCGCTTCATCGAATAAATCCCCGCTATACTTGGATATCAAAAAAGATTGCAAAATTTGAAATTGAAACCTTTGCGGGGTATAAACGATACAGACATTTTGGGGTACAAATTTTGACATATGCTTTGACTGCATTCCATATGAATTTGCTGTCAATTTCAATTAAATATCGAATGCATCTTTTTTTTGAGGGTTATACACCAATGCGCACACACACAAAGGGGGGGCACAGACAGACAGACAGACAGACAGTTACTGTGGCTCTTCCTTTTCCTCGACTGGCCTGGGCTGGGGCATTCTGCAGTTGTGCACGTTCCACCATGGTTCCCCACATTATACAAAACTCGACATGTGAACAACAATATTATCAACGTCATGGACTCGGAACGTTGAGCTGCTGCTGGTGCTCTCCCTATGCCTGCACTCCTTTAGAATTTTTGTTGCGCTGTGTTATTGTTTCTAAATGCCTGCATGTGTGCGCGTGTGTGTGTGTGTGTGAACCCCCGGGGATTTCAAGCGTGTAATGTATGCTTTTCATGTTTTTATGCCATTGTTTGGGCCAGGAGTTTCGTTTCTTTCTCTTCCCTCTTTCTCTCTCTCCTTGCATAGGGCCAATCGCCTGACGGAACTGACAAACTGACGACATGTCCTTGCCATGCAAACATTTTGGACGTACAAATTTAAATTCAGTCGAGAGTTTCTCATTCTCCCCGCCTGGTTTCTCTGACTCTGTTAATTTATTTCAACTCTTCCTTTTTTTTCTCCTTCATATTTCTCTCTGGTCTGCCCACTTGGTACAAACAGAAAAAAAACTCTTGCTGATTGCCATGCCAGTCTCGTTAAGAGCTGGAGTCCAGAGACTCTACTTTGCCTTTTTGTGTTACGTAAACAACAACTGAGGCTGGAGCTGGAGCTGCCGCTGCTGGAGGATGCGGACAAGGATGTGGGACGACAATGCTGGCTGAACGTGGGCACTTAATTAGATTATGCGCCTGCGCCTTCTTCACAAAAGCCACTTGGGTTAATTAACCAAGAAGAAGAGGTGTGTGTGCGTGTGTGTGTGCGTGTGTGTGTGCGTGTGTGTGTGAAGAAGTGTTGATTAATGTGTCGCTGGGATTAATTACAGATAATTGTTATAAATATTACCAACAACACAAAAAAATAAACCTAAAAGGAAACAAAATGGAAAACTGCAAGAAAATGTAAGCAGCTGCTGGCCTGTCAGGGTGAGGGTGATGGTGAGGGAAAAGGGAAGAAAAAGAGCACATATAATTACATGGCTGACACCTTTTGTCGGAGAGGATAAACAACAAGGGTGGCCGCCGGCCCTCACCCCTGTTGTTGCCAAAAGGAGGGTTGCAAATCCCCCAGCGACCCTTCATTCAGCTCTCCCTCATATTAAATGCTAATTTTCATTTGATTGAGCACATTTTGTAGTTGGTTGAAAAATGTTAAGTAGCATGAAAATTAATTGATTTAGGGATTAAAATGTCCAAAAAACAAAAGTAGTAGTAGCTCAAAAGTCAACTTACAAACAAGCAGCCGCCACCACTTGAACAACCTCAGGTTCACTTGAATCCGGAACCACTTCAAGAGCCATTAAACGGCGACACATATACGGCCAGAGGAGGAGAGGGTGATGCATACATATATAATTTATATTGAATAAGAACAGACGCTGCACAACAGCCAAGCCCCATGAATAAATAAAATGCCAACAGAGTTGCCAAACGGTGAGGCGGCCAAGTGAAAGAGAGAAAATTGGTAAAAACTCTGCGAGGAAATTGAGATGTGGCAACTGCCAAAGAGATTTTATTTGAATTGTAGTAATTGTAACTCAAATCTGAATCAAAAACCCCAGGAATTTTCTGTTAGATTTCTTTAAACTCATTGAAGCAAAAACTTAAAGTCGATTTATGAATTTGTAAGCTTACTAAATGGGACATAACATTAATTTGCCATGTCTCTGGGGAGTTCACAAAGGTTTCTGTGTTTTTTGCATTTACAAATTTCCATAAATTTCACGAATTGAAATCACGTGGCGGCGTCTCACACTCTCCGCTCTGTGTATGAAGCAAAACGGCACAAATATGTTTAAAGCAAATGAAAATCAGACATCCAGGCAATGGGTTTGCGATTGCAACTTTGGGACTGGGACTGGGACTGGGGCTGGGGACTGGCACTTTGGGGTTCGATACGAAATTCTTGTATGTATGTTTGTTGTATGCTGTTTGGCATGCAAATTGTGTGAGCCGTCGTTCTGGCTGGGGTTCTCTTGAGGTTCCAGTTCAATGCACAAATATACAAGCTGGCAAAAAGGCAACCAAGGAGTTGGCAACATCTTCGTATAAAGGCACACACACATATGTACACATTGTTGATGCATATCTAAAAGCATATTAAGAGTCTACAACAACAACAACAACAGCAACTCCGTAAGTGTGTAAAATGATCAGCAAGTTGCAAAATGCAACACGAGGCTAAAGAACCAACGGAAAAGGGGGGAGGGAAAGGAAAGCCATGCCAGCGACTGGCAGTCAGTTGCTTGCTGTGTGTGGTTAAAACAAAGCGCCGGCAACAGCTTAAGTATAGATACATGTATGGGGACACAGACAAAGACTTGGCCCCTGAGCCAGAGCGAGCCTGGGCATGGAGTAGGGCAACGTGCCAAGCCAGACAACGGCGGCATTAAACATTCACAATGGGGGCGAGAAGGGCAAAGATGAGAGAAGGACCAAAACCAAGGTGCGGCTCACACAGATTGTGGTGAACTATGCGAAACAGAATATAAAAAAAAAAAATAATCTTTAAAAAAAATCTGACGAGGGAACAACGCTAAGGGAGGAAAAGTATACTATATAGAATTTTTCAGTTTTAACAATTTATTCATTCTAATTTTGATTTCAAATTAATTACTTTTTTTCAAGTTTTACAGGGAGAGTACATATTACACAAAATTTGGAAAATATTTAAAGCTTTTATCTTAGACCTAATTAATTTCTGAAATATTTTGAGAGTCTGAAAAGTGCAGACTTTTCAGAAGTGTCTGAAAAGAGTAAACAGTCCATCAGTAAAGCTCCTCAAATTCCTGTTCAATCTAAGCTTAATAAATTGGATAATAACCCAACCAGACCTAACCTGCAAGGCTGTTTTGAACCGAACCGGCATTACGACTTTTAGTTTATTTTGAACCGAACCTCTTTTTGAAACAAAAGCTGAACCTGAACCTGTTTCAAACCAAAAACATGGGTTCGGTTCAAGAAAAATGATAGGCGTCAGATATTTGACCTTCTGCTTAACTACTTTTTCTGTTATATGATTGATTTAGGGCGACTGACTCCTAAAATGTAAAAAAAAAAACGTAGAATAACGACAAAGCTAAGATCACTGCATAGGTGCCGAAGTTTTTATACCCTTGCAAGTGCTTGCTTAAATAATATCAAAAAATACCCTCTTTTTCCCATTTTCCGACCGTTCGTTCGTATGGGAGCTATATGATATGGTCATCTGATTTGGCCAAAAATTTGTAAAATTATGTAAAAGCATGTGAAACAAACAAATACAATATTGCAGGATGCTACCATTAATAACAAAAAAGTTTTTCTAACTGAGACTGTTTTTCAGACCTATCTTTTGTATGGCAGCTATACCATATAGTTGTCCGATTTTAATAAAACTTGGTAGAATTATAAAAAAAAACATAGAAAACTTACGATTACAAAGTTTGGAGACGTTTCCATTAAAAAGAAAAAAGTTTTTCATACTAAAACTAGTTTTCCGACCGATTGTTCCTATGGGAGCTATGAGATATAGTCATCCGATTTGGCCAAAAATTTGCAAAATTATGCGAAAGCATGTGAAACAAACAAATACAATATTGCAGGATGCTACCATTAATAACAAAAAAGTTTTTCTAACTGAGACTGTTTTTCAGACCTATCTTTTGTATGGCAGCTATACCATATAGTCGTCCGATTTTAATAAAACTTGGTAGAATTATAAAAAAAACATAGAAAACCTACGATTACAAAGTTTGGAGACGTTTCCATTAAATAGAAAAAAGTTCTTCTCACTAAAACTAGTTTTCCGACCGATTGTTCCTATGGGAGCTATGAGATATAGTCATCCGATCCGTTCAGTTCCGACATATTAGTAGTGTGCAGCAAAAAGAAGACTTTGTGCAAAATTTCAGCTCGATAGCTTTAAAACTGAGATACTAGTTCGCGTCGAAACAGACAGACAGACGGACGGGCAAAGCTCAATCGACTTAGCTCGTCACCCTGATCAAGAATATATATAGTTTATGGGGTCGGAAATGAATATTTCTATACATTCTAAAAACTCTTCCCCAACCATAATAGCCTCTTTTTTAAGCTCCTCTACTTTCAAGCTTTTCATATAATTCTCCAAAGCAAGAATCTAACATTACATTGGTAATATTTTTCTACGAAAACTACAAAATGGAATTCTAATCAACAGTACATTTTATAATGAATATTCCCATGTGTTCTATAAATTCCGACCCAAGAACCATTCGATTCCCATGCGATTTGTGTACTTTTTACATAGAATGCAGTTTTTAGAACACAAAACCTATTAATTTTACATAAAAAATGAACTGAACCAAGGTTCGAACCAAAACATTCTCCAAAGAACCTCCAAACCCATTGGTTAGTTTGGGTTCGAAACGGAGAGCTGAAAATGGTTTTTAGTTTGCAGCAAATAAATCAAATTAAATATTTCTATGATTGTCTTGTTGTTAATTTATTCGCATCTGTTTTTAAGTAGTTCCCTTGGCATTCCGCTCCACACGCACCCCAGACGGATTTGGTTCATTCACAGCTGACACTATATTTTTGTATGTTTTTTTTTTTGTCTTCTACCCACGCAGTGCCGACATTCAATTCAGAATGCCTGAGGGCAATAATAAAACAATTCCATTGAATAGTCTTCCACGCACACTCGCACACACACACATACACATCCCATTCAATATGAATATATGGGTAGTCGGAGCCCTTGGCCAAAGCCATTGCCATAACCATTTTGGTCTGTGCCAGAAATGAAATCTATTGTCTGCCAAAAAGTTAACGCACTTTATTGCTATTGTTCCAGCTCCAAGCATGAAGCAGCACCAGCAGCAGCTCCAAGCTCCAAGCTCCAGTCATTTGTCAAGCAGAGCAGCGCCAAACGAAAGAAGAGAAGAAGCGAAGAAGCACAGAAGAATGAAGGAGGGAGCAAAAAAAATGTTGGCAATACAATATTTTGCCATTATGTCGAACAATAACAAGTCGACATAAGTAGATGTTGGTTGGAGAGGAGCAGGCCAGAGACCCAAGACCCAGACCCAAAGAAAACAAAAACAGCAACAACAACAACAACAACAAAAGCAACAAACAAACGAGAAACGAAGCAGAGCCAAGCGAATAGCTGCCAATTTCAGGCTTAAGTGTTCTTTTGCCTTCCTCCCCTGTTTCCAGCTACAAGACATTGAGCCAAAGAGCAACGACGCATATGAAATTTAATACCACTTCACCTTTTTTTTTTTGCTTTTTCTTCTTCTTTTTTTTTGTATGGCATCCGGCGCTCTCCCTTCTTGGCTCAGCGGGTGTCAGATTGAGCGCTTTATTAAGCGTATTTAAGAAAAATACATAATAAAAAATAGTTGGGAAAAAGCCAATGGGGAAAATGTGTCCGAAAACGAAATGAATTAACAAATACAAAACACATTTGGATGCTCTCAAAAAGCCAAGCTGCAATAACAACAATAACAACAACAACGGAGCATTTCGCTTGAGCAAGCACAAACAATTTTCAGCGCAGAGTTGAATTGAAAGCTTAAAAACGAGGGCAGTTGGGTAAGTTAGCTAAGTGAGTGAGTGAGTAAAATAGTTTTTAGCTTAGAAAAACTATTCTGAAAGCGGTAAAAGGTTTAATAAATTGCATTACTTAAAAATTTGTCACGGTCGCCACGTCACAAATCGTGGGAAAACATGCATGGAAAACTATTGGACTGCGTAAAAAATGTGGAAAGTGATGGACAATATAACAAGCTATCAGCTGTGCTTACATTTTCAACAAATTTGTGGTTTTCAGACCAAAAATGTTCTCAAAATTGCAAAAATTTTGCGAACGCGGTGATAATATTATACTATATATATTTTACTGACCGCTCAAACTGTCCTCGTAATAATAAAAAAAAAAATAAACAAGAAGAACAACAAGCTTGCCCCAGAACGTGGCATGAACAAAGACACAAAAAAGAGAGAGAGAGAGAAAAAATTAATATTAAACAAAAAGTGGATGTGCTTGCGCGCACAAGTAAAAGAACTGGCATTGCCAAGCGAAACAGCAAAAAAAAAAAAAAAAAAACCAAAACAAAAAAAAAATAAACGACAAAGTTTGCCAAGTTGCAAGCCATGTCCGGATTCGACTGTGTGTCTTCTTTTATTCCCCCCCGATCACATTCCCTTCGAAATGAGACTTGCTTAACTCCAGTGGCAGCAGCTTGGGTAAGCTCTCTTGGCTTTAGCACTGAAAAAGTTTAAACGAAAACGAGTGTGAAGAAACATGCCACTTACACCACATCACGTATACTACGTGTATAATTTATGCCTCTTGCACTTCAAATCGTTTGCCCACAGATAGATAAGCTGCTTGTTATAATTAAAAGCCTGCTCGCCATCGAAACGGAAACAGTTTGAAAAAAACAAACAAACAAACAAAAAACAGAAACAATTTGCCATAAAATCCGAAATTTCAACTTCAAGGCATTTGAAAAATTGCAATTGAAACTAATTCGTGGAGAGACAGGCAACTGGCAACTTATAAGTTCCATTGGCATGCTGTGAAACAAGTTGCCAGTTGGCGGCCGCCAGTTGCATGTAGCCATGCGCACACGCAGCATGCAACAAATTTCTCAGCAGGAAAAAATATATTAACACCAAAACGGAGTCGGAGACTTGCAGCAGCAGCAGCAGCAGCAGGAACAGCAATCAGCTCAGTCGTCATTTTCATTAAATTTAATCTCATTTACAGACAGAAATCGAAATGGAGACGGAGACAGCAGCAGTCGCAGCTGTTCCCTGTTTCATGTCAAGATTTCAAATATTTGCACGTATTGCATTTTAAAAACTGATAAGTGGTTTTACTCTAATAAAGTTCAAATGCGATTACGTTCAAAATTAAAGCAGCTAAATGGTGCAATTTCTTTCAAAATATCAAACTAATTTTAATAACTCGGCAGCATCTGGAATTTGCTGATCGGTAGAGATGCGGAAGACATTGGGAAAACAAGCGATTGATGTCCTACACACGATTGAAACAAGTAGAAGACATTCACACAAATTTCGCCGTGCAATTTTTTAAACACAACCGAATCCATTGAAGTTATTTGATTTAGGTTCTTTGGTCTCTCAGCCATAGTTTTTCCAAACTATTGATTACTATCAACAATTTATCGATGGCATGTACATTTTCACAAATAATGCTTAAAAGTACAAAAATTTTAAGTTTTAAATTACAAAATTAACTCAAATTTAATTATTAGTTAGAATTCATTTGAAGGTTTAAAAGCTTCTTTTAAGCCGAACCGTTTCGAGTTCGAAATTCCCGAAAATAGCTGAACCTACGGCCGGTTCCAAACTTATAATCCCAGTTCGGCTTAAGAAAGATAACTATTTTATATCTATTCAATTGTTGCCAAAGAATCTTACAATCATAAGGCTAAGCCAGCTTTAAGACTTGGTACCCATAATATTCCAAAAATTCCAAAGAATTCTTCCCAAAACCTAGAAGCTGAGGGGCACATTAATAATAGATTTCTTGAATATAATTTCCAAGCAAACTAAAGTAAAAGAATTTGATTCTTTTAAATGTTATAAATCTTCGAAACATGAAGAAATTCTGAACTTTATTTCGTGAGTTTTAGAAGTTAGTTGGTTTCCTTTTTTAAATAGGGAAAAACGTTAGCCCAATCAGGGTTCAAAAACCATGAACCTAATATTTTGACCATTAATCATTGATAAATTTTGGTTTGAAACCATTAATCGGTGGCTCTGGGTACTTTTTCCCCGACTGACCGACTTTCTTTCTTGTTTGCATTTAAAATCGTGCAGATTGGTTTCAGCTCTGCCTAAAGGTCAAATTTTCGTTTTGAAACCCTTCGTTAAAGAAAGGATTACAAGAGAAATTCTGATTTTGGATGATAAACCGATCAGTATTTATTCTTACTTCAGCTAGGAGACTTTTATTTTGGAGGTGTCTCCGGAAAACAGCTCTCAGAGTGTCGTCAATTCTTTAGAATGGGTAAGGCCTTGTGTTGAGTAAGATTTAAAAATAAAAAGCTATCTAAAACTGTCGATAATGCCCAACCCAACAATAGTAACGATAGTACCATTGCCAGTTCTCACTTCAAGTAAATCCCATAGCTCTGCGACTACGAACCAAACTCTTACTTCAACTTGGCTATCACATAAGCAATTACACGTTTGCCGCTGTCTGCTTAAGCTTAATGGGTTTATAAAAAAGATTAAGCCTTATTATTAGCATTCTTTTTTTTTTGTTGTTGTTTCTTTTGTGAATTTGTATTTATTTAATTTACAAAAAGTTGGTGAGGCCAGCGCAATATTTCACGTTTATTTATGGCTGGGGCGGGGGATTGTCTATTTAATTTTTGTTGGATTTTTTTTTGTTTAATTTTTGTTTTGTAATTTACGTAAATTGGCATTGTATATTGTGAATTATTATTATCATGTTGTACATGTGTGTGTGTGTATACATCTACCTATTATAATCATGATTATGGACATTTGCGTGATAATTGTGTATATTATATTTGATTTCTTGATACTTTAACTAAATTGCTTAATACGGGACGCTAGCGATTTGTGCTTTGTGCATTAACATAATTGCCATAATTTATGGGGCCAAAACTCACAACTGCAGCAGCACGCAACAACAATTTCAAGTGGGGGTAAGAAATTAGTTGAATTTGGCAGCAGCAGATGCAATTTGTCTCCACAGTGGGATATGATGGTTTTTTGGAGAAACCAGCCAAAGATAAACAACTTGTGGAAGAAGATTAATGAGGCGCAAATATAAATCATGATGAACACGAATAAATAAAATGAAAATGAAATGCAGGAAACTTTTGCATATTTTAACAAAATATTTACACGCCTCGCTTGTGTACAGTGAAAAGTCGTGGAAACTGAGGAGGGGAGAGGGAGGGCTGGCTGGCTGGCTGGCTGAAAGTAAAGTCAATTTCACACTTGATTGCCAGCCGTAAATCAATAAAGCAAGCAATGGCGTTGACTTTGACGCGCCCCCCTAGCTTTTCCTCCCTCTCTTATTGCTGTTGCCTAATTAAGCGCATCTAAGATGCAACATCAGCTACTGCCACACACACACACTCAGACAGGGACATAAATCGCGTGCCGTTTTAACACTTTGACGTGCACAATTGAAAATTGCGAAACGGTCTTTTTTTTTTTTGGCTTATTTGTGCGCTTTGTTGCCGCCCGCCAAGCAAATTAGCTGCAGCCGCTTTAAAGAGAGTGAGAGAAGCAACACTTAAGGCTATAAGCTAAAGCAAGAAGAAAAAAAAACCAACCAAGAAACGAAAAAAAACACACGAACAATGCCAAAAAGGCTGCGAAAACAGACACCTCGCACCGTGTTTTTCTTCAGGCGGTGCCTGCGCCCCTTATTGTTGCTTTTGTTTTTTTGTTGTTTGCCAATTGCAAGCGGCTTTTAGTTATTATCTGTATTTATTTGTTATTTACTAAAGCGCAGTGCAGCAAAAAAAAAATTGCAAATAACTTAAGCAAATATTATTTTATGAGCGAAAAAAACAAACAACGCATGCCGCCGCCAATTTGTTAAGATCTTTTAATTTACGAGTATGGGCAAATGTACATAAAATGTATGAACAAATTGATGAGTACTTGTATTTAAATTCTCTTTCAGCTAACGAACAAAGGCGCCAGGCAGTACAGCTGCAGGTTTACATATTCTCAAAGAGAAAATAATAATACTGATGAAAGGATTTAATTTCCCCATTTTAATACTCCCAAAAATAATCCACAATAAATCGAATTTTGAAAAGATTTAGATCTAGAAACCACTTTGACAAAACGGTTCACAAGTGATAGAAAGGCACACAAACAGCACACATACGTTAAATGGCAGGTCCATCTTAAATTCTAAAATTTATGGTTCTGTTCTCGCGAATTTCAAAACATTAAGCGCTTATCTTTAGACAATGATACTTGAAAGTTCAAGAATTTTAATGGTTTTCCTAAGAATACTTCTTCGAATTTTTGGTCAAATTAAGATTAGAGGGAAGACCACTCATAGATTAAACTGAATGGCAGCCGCAGTGAACATTAAAAGAAGGTTTCATTCCATATTTTAATGGGAAAAAAGTTTTGGGGGAAATCTCCTCCTACACAGCTATTTTATTCCACTTTTACGAATAACACCAGATTTTGATTCAGGTGGGGGGTGTAGGGTTCCTATGCAAAATTGGGAAGTTTATTCTTCCAAAATCACCTTAATGAGTCTATTTCGAGCCTTTTTGATGATTAAAAAGATATTTCTATCATGTGAGGACTCGAAAATATCTCTTGTATATGCTCAAAATGAGATTTATTGAACTATGGCTCGAGAAATGTTCGCAAATGACTCAGAACCTAGTCAAAACTGACCAGAAGAACCGAGTACAAACGCCTATAAAGGAAGAGTTGTGGCTAGCGTACCTTTTTCGCCAGACATATGACTGTTTTAATCAGACCAAGGACTCGAAAAAGTCTTGAAGTGATTCAACATATTATAAAATGTTTGCAGCTAACGAAGCTGATACCAATTTTTAACCTATATTTGATCTATGAACTGAAAACTTAGGTGTGTAGGTTGGTTTTATAAAGTAAGATATTTTCCTGCTTCAAAACCAACCTGCTGAACCGGTTTTAATTAGAAATTGTTTAAGCTGTAATCTGAAAATATGGTATGTAGATCGATAGTGCCAATGTAAAGACATTTTAATGGTTCAAAACCGTTTCAAAAGTGGTTCAGAACCTAAACTAAGAAACTATTTGATTTCTGTGCAGGCATTATGTGTAGTTTGATACTTTTTCAACTCCAAACTGACTCCAATTACACATATTTAGTTAGTGCTTTCATAATTTGAACCTTAAAACCCAATGTTAATTTTCCATAATTATATTTAAGACTTGGCAAATTATATAAACCCAACACAAAGCAATTGTTAACCAAATTATTACTGCTCCTTGTGCTTTTCGAATATACTCATAACCATCAATAAATTATACTGCGCTTTTATGATGTCAAATCACATTTGGATTATTGAACAAGCATGTGTAATTATGGACAATTTTATTTGATCCCATAACCTAGATGATTTGTGAGTTGAATATAATTAATCACTTTCTAAAATCTATTAATTTATTTTCAGTGGTTCCCCTTGACAATCATGTGGAAGCTATTTAATCATTTTATTAATGACAAAAAAAAAAGTATGTATCATCATCTCCCTGCAAAAACGTATCGCTCGCCTAATTGTCTTTTCACTTTATAATGGAACAATGGATAATAAATCACTGGAACGCTTTATTCTACAGCTGATAGCCGGTTACCGCTTACCGAAATTAAGCGACTTGAAATGAGAAAGCGGAGTTCTTGGAACCTATTTCCATTCCAGAATTTGTAAACTTTTGTTCTACAAAAAACGTTTGAATACCTTCAAAGACCATTCGAATACAGATCCAAGGAAATGAGTTTCCTTGTTTCTTTTAATACTTGCATCCACACCCCTCTCCCCACAATAATTAAAGAGTATTTTAAAGTCGAGCACTCACTCAAGCATTGATTATTTGCTTTTTTTGTGACCGCATAAAATCAACAAAACTCACAGCGCCGCAGCGTTTCAGTTGCCGCGAAATAAAGAATCATAAAAGATATCAAAATAAATATGGAGGGGCGAGCAGAAAAAAAAAAAAAAAACTTCAGTAGCAGTGGGCCCAGCAGGCGCTCAAATTGCAAAAAAAAAAAAAATTGCTTAGCTGGTATTTAAAGGGGGAAACGAAGCCGACGACGCCAGTCAAAGCCAGTCAAACAAATAAACCCAACAAACGAGCCAGACGGCCGGACGGACAGACCCTTTGGACCTGAGAGTACGATTTGAAAAGCACGCTTTGCTTGATGGACTACACGGCCTCAGAGACCTGTGCTCCCCGCTGCACCTCTTCTTCGCCCCTACCCATTTAGCTGGGCCCAAAGGAAAAATACAGACAACGACGTTGACTGACAAACACCGCAGAGTCTCAGCCGGCAACGGCATAAAAAGTCTACAACAAATAAATATGCAATAACAAAAGACCCAAACCACAGACTATAGAAGACGAGAGTGCGGTGCTGGGTTGACGGGGGAAGGGGGGGGGGGCGGAAAAAGAGCCGCTGGGCAAATAAACAGTGTGAATTTTATGAGATACACGAAAAGCTAACATGCATACATACTCGCATCGTATATCCATTGGATACATTTTTTATGACTCTGCTGTGCTGTGCTGTGCTGTGCCGTGCTGTGTGTTTGTTTGTTGTTGTTCACTTTGGCTTGGCATTCAAATTGTATACAAAAATTATTGAAAAATCAATCGACGTCCGAAAAGGCAACAACACAAAAATTACTCTATTAATTGGCGAGGATTGCGGTTAGCGAATTACTCAACTGCTTGAAGAACTACATAAATTTGGTGGCAGCAGCTCATGGCTATTTTTGGTTTTGATATATTCGCAAGTAACAAACAAATCGCGAACTTGTTTCCACACTTTGTCGAATTTTAAGTGTTTTTGGCAAGAAAGCAATTATAGTTTAAAGATTTGGTTTGTGTCAGTATTTGACTAATTAAGTCATCACTTGTCTGACTTTTGAGCTAGCTTGGGATAACTAATTAAAGTAGAGGGAACTTAATGTTTTTTTTTTTTCATGAGATAACTTTTCGTTGACAACAACAATGATAATCTTGTCTTTCTAAAACTAAAAGTAAAATGTAAAAATGACAGACAAATCAACCAAAAATACAAATCAATCAAAAACTGTTTATGTATTTTTCACACCCTTGACAAAGTATCGATCCAACTTGAAAACGAATTGATTCGGAAGTGATTTGTGGAACTAATGGAAAGCAAATTCCGTTAATTTGTATGGAAATGTTCAATATTTGGACATGGTGAAAGGAATGTCGATAAAGAATATGGGTTGGTATATTTAAGGACATACACTTTATAAGTAAGGAATGGTTTTGAGAGAACAGATTGCTTGTTAATAAACCCTGATTTGGGATGAAATTGCTACTTGAGATTAAGACTTCTTCTGATTGAAAACTCAAACGCATCTAATCTTCAACCAAAGTGAGAAGGTTTCGCGAACTTTTAATGACAAAATAGCTATTTCTGCTAGTTATTGAAAGGAATCTTTATATGAGTATTTATATAAATTCAAATTCGACAGGAATCAGTTGAACACTGGTCGGAAATAATGGCTTTTATGGCCCAGCCGTAAAAAGGCATCAAGTTTCCTCAAAGTCTATAAAGATGGGGAAACAACAGCAACTTTGTACGATTTCGAAACAATGGTCCAGTATCTGCCACCCAAAGATGCTAACGAGTAACACATTTAGCCATTCACACATTTATTATAAAGAATAAACACCTAGTATCCCTTTACCCCTTTTTTCTAATGAAAAAGGAGTAGAATCAGAATCCTCCGATATAAAAAATTCTATACAAGCAAGCACATACATTTTATCGGATCTTTGGTTCGCTGGACTGAATCAAAAAATTGCCAATGTAACCTTATCAGGTAGAAAAATTATAAGTTCGAGAAAGACACGAAGGACGTTTTTCTAGATTTTATTTATTAAGTTTTCGTGCCGACTTGAAGACTTAGTCATCCAGATAAGTGAAGTGTTCGCTAGGCATTAGGTTTCTAAGGAGGTTCGGTTCACAGTAAATTACCCAGCTTGAACCGGTTCGGTTTAAGACCAGGGTGTTACTGTCCCCTTCTCTTCCTTAAATCCTTGCAGTGGTGCGTTTTAGTATTTAATTTTTCGGGGCTGAGCAGTAGAAATAACTGAAATCGTGACTGAATTCAGGCTTGTTTCAGTACTTCCCATGAAACTCACCCATGAGTTCAGTAATGAAATTATGCCTGAAATCAGCTAAGGTCAGCACGTAGTAGCACATGTCTTTGTTAAATTCATGGCTGAAACTCCCTTCCATTTTAGGGCTAATTCAGCTGAGATTCAGGTCTTCCCTCTACTTTGGAACAGAGGAATGATGGTATCCCTTTAGATGCAGCATCAGAGCCAATAGGGTTTCGAACACTCGGTTTTCGTATCTGCTGAATAGTTTGGAAAAGACATTCCTATCATGCACTTTTCCGGTTGGAGCTGGCTGGTACTGCCCTGACTAGCTGGATTGACCGCTGAGTCATACAGAAAAGGGGAAGTCAATCTCAGTGATGGATGTTAGTTAAAGCCTCTTCTAATGGCAATTCTAACCAAATAATGTTCTGAAAAACTTATCTTTTGTGTTATATAACGTTTCTATTACCATTTTTCCCCCTCCATTGGCCTGGCTAGTTCGTTCACAGTTCTGACATAATCTTCTTTAAATACCTCAAACCCCATTCAACTTTGGTTAAACCTAAGCTTAATTCTAATCATCTTAGAGTTCGTTTCATGTATTAATACTTAATTAATTAAAATAGTTTTATGTTGTGCTCTGTCTGGCTTAAAAAAAGCATCGATCTTTCAGCTTTCAGCAAACAATTTGTAATTGTGAAATATTTGCATTGGCATTTCAAGCAGATGGAATTTATGAGCTCGTTTATTTATTTGTTGTTCTGTACATATTTATTTATATATAATTTTTTTTTTTGTCCGCTTATCAAGAACTGTTTGCCTTTCATTTTATTTACTTTGCTTTTGTTGTAATTGTTGTCGCTTGTGTCATAAAAAATGAAAATATTAATTGCGATTATCGCAATATGATATGGCGATATTTACACGTTCGTAATTAATTGTTCATTTTTATAAAAAAAAAAAATAATAATAATTTTCAATTTTTTATACTCTTAAATTGAGTTATTGTGTCGGCGCAGTGAAATTAGCATAAAAATTAAACTTGTTTAAATGACATTAAATGTGGTTTTTTATTGAGCTTTCGCTTTTGGGGCGCATCGCTTACCTGCCTGCCTGCCTACACGTTGGAATTATGCAAATGACTCTGGCAGAGCATAAATTAATTATCAAAGCATTCGTTTACATGGTTGGCTGAGATCGACACCCGCCAGCAGGTTGTGTCTTATGGATACACAGGCAAGCAAGCAGCCAGCCCAGCAGCAAAGTCAATTTTCGCATACATTTTAAAACATCATCACAATCAATTTGCCGTTTTTTTTTTATTTTTTTTTATTTTGGTGGATCGTTTCTCGTGCTGGGAATTTAGTTTTTTCTGTATCGTTGTCTTGTTTTGGCATTGTTCATGTTTCGCATTGTTGTTTTTGTGTGTTGGCCCACATTATCTAGTGAACGTTGAACGCTTTCGTGCCTCTGGTGTGGTTGTTGTTGTTGTTTTTATTATTAATTTTTGTTGTGCTGTTCATTTCGTCTACATGTGTTTAGCTTGTTCAGAAATTTGCTTTTTTAATGACGCTCTTGTTGATTGCCGGCTGTTTGTGTTTGGCCCCCACTCTACCCCAACCACCGCCAACCAACCTTGTGTCTCGCCACATTCATTATGAATGTTTAACAAAATGTCTGGTTTATATATTTGGCAATTTTATGCAATTTATTAATTGTTTGATTTGCTTATTTATGGTTCGTTTGATTTGATTTAGTGGCTCACAAACTGTCATCAACTGTGGTTATTGATTAGATACAATTTGAGTGGCGCACATAAACCATATAAGGGAATCTATGGAGGAGCAAAATTAAGCAACCGAAGTTTAATGATTTGAGTTTCTTAACTTAAGATTAAGACTTAAATAAGTTTTGATTACACAAAACTTTTACTTTTGAACAAAATTGGCCGGTTTCAAACCGGGTTTTGTATCTAATTGCTAGCTTTGGGGGAAGGGGGAAATAGAGTGAATAGTGTAAATTCAATAATACCAAAAATTCACATTTTAGTGGATTAGTCGGGTCTAAAAACATCAAACTTATGTGTGGACGAGAGACAGAAATAATTTGAAATAGAAGGGCGACGAATCGGTTATCTGAACCATCTTTTTAACCAGTTTATGGATTCTATACTAAACAGAAAACTCTTCAAATCTCTAAAAACAGCACTTAAAATCCAAATAGAGCTCTCTATTCAAGGGCTGCAGGCTGAACCGGTTCATACCGAACTGCAACTGTGAACCGAACCAACTGTGCAACAATTATCTAACATATACCTGTTTCGAGCCTAAAGTTTCAAAGATTTTACAAATATTATAATATCTGGTTGAAATAGCGCTTCAGAATCTGCTGAAAAATTATTATAAGAGCCTTCGACAAATAAATTATTTGAGAAATGGTGCAAAAATAAAGGTTTTTTTTAAAGGATTTTGGTAAAATGCATCTTTTAAACAAAATCTTCACTATATTTTCTAAGTTTATTAGAATATAACTAAATACTAATTAATAAATCTACAGAGCATTTCTTGGGTCTATAATATATGTAAACACCACCACAACACCATTTCGCCATAATGTGCCTGGAATTGAAATTGCAAACTTTTGAGCTTGTTGCTAATTTGCATGGGCGGACACCCAGACGGTAACGAACGTTTCGTTTGTCACTGTCAGACATTTAAAAAAAAAAAACACAGAATTGAACAAATCAATTAAGTTTAATCGTGTCGGGTCGTTTCGGTACGGCCAACAGTAGTTTCTATGTCGCGAGTGAGTGTGGGGGGACCCACTGACAAATAGACAAATAAATGTCGAAGTCTGTTGTGTGACTTTTGCCCACACAGCAGCAGCAACAGCAACAGCAGCAATAGACCCCAGGGCCAGCACGTACAATAATCTCATGGATATATGACAATAATAGCTCTTAGCTAAATTAAAAAATAACAAAAAATAAAAACCAGCAGCAGCTCATGGTACAAATTATGAACACTATAATTATATGTGTCTGATATTTTGTCAGCCAATTGACACATTTGTAGCGTTGAAATTGTTATCGCAGAGAACAGCAGCAACAACCAAAACAACAACAACAACTAACAAACAAAGGCAATTACCCATTGGTAGCAAGCAAAAAAGCAAGAAGACAGCCACTCCCCGCCCCACCGAAAACCCCCAAGCGAATGCTTCAACAAACTAAAGTCAGTTAACGTGGCCGGCTATGCGTGGTCGGGCATCTGTATTACTTTAGCTGTGTGTCTCTATGCTTGGTACAGTGGTTACTGGATTTGAGCGTGCTTCGGGAAATGTTTGTTTATTTTATTTATTTATTAATAGTCGACAAATAAAATTTATAAAAATTCTTGTTTACTTGGGATGACTATCAAAGAAACATCACCTTTTTGCGACTATTGGTTAGATAAGGATACCTTGGTGGAAATGAATGTTGAAATCGGTTTTATATTTTTTTAAAACAGTTGGGCCAGTTGGACAATATATTGACGATTTTAATGAGCATTTATGAAGAATTTCCCACACTATCGTAAAGGAAATTTTTGCTGCTGAGCTTGAAAATTATTGGAACCTAGTTCGGTTCGCATCTCGAATATAAGAAAACCATACAGCTTTTGTATGGCCTTACAAGTTTTATGCTTAAGAAAAACCATTTTAGCCAGGTCCAACTGTAACAATTCAAGTCTCTGCTGTCGGCTGTCCGACAGGCAACTTTTACCCATTGGGGCACAGTGTGACAAATTATTATGTATGTATCTGGATACATTTGCGTCGTTATACATACAAACATACGTACGTACAAGCTTAGTTCAGTTCGCTGCTGCTGTTGTTGCCGCTGCTGCTGGTGCTAATGACCGTAACTAAGTTGGCGTCACGATTGTGTGCGCCACTGGTTACCCCTTTCCCCCCACCCACCACCTACTTCGGCTGCTGCTGCTGCTTGTTGCGGTTTATTTAGTCGCTTTGGCTTTGGCCATTTGTGTGTAAAGTATTCGAATGTAATGAGAGTGTGTGTGTGTGTGTGTGTTTGTTTGTACATATCTAGTGCTTACATTTATGATGACTAAACAGTTGTTTAAATAAACAATTTGGCAAGGCATTCAAAATGTTTACTCAATTAAAACCGCTCAGCAAATAAACAATAAATTTGTAGCTATCAGATACTTTTTTGTTTGAAAGAATTTCAAGAAATCGCACAAACTTAAATTACTTTGCTTCCGGAATTAGTTAATGCTAATGCTGCTGCTGTTGTTGCTGTTGCTGTTATTGAGATTATAACTGCTAGATAAGCCCGACACACTCACACACACACACACACGCACCTGTATTTTGTCATACAAGTAGAACTAGAAGTGGTGAGAGGGGAGGGTAGCAGCCGCCCAGCCCAGCACAGGCTATAGGCCACCCCTCGTTCTCTCTCTTACTATCTCTGTCTCGCTCCAACCAACACTGCCTGGCTTTCGGCTGTTTGTATGTACGCCGCAGGCTTCATTAGGCAGCGTAAATCCGCTGCGGATTCCGATTCCTGTTTTTCTTTTCCTTTTTTTTTTCACTTGCCTGGAAAATTCAATGAGGCGTCATTTAACAAGGAAAATTCCAATTAAATTCACCTGAATAAATCTAATTGCTTGAGCAAGCGGGCCTGTCAATTTTGTAGACTCCATTTAATTACAAATCGGCTTAAACTGAAACACCTTAATTGGTCTTAACAAAAACAGACCGAAAGATACAAGCGGCAATTAATCAAACTGGAAATCAATTTAGCTCTATCTCTCTCACACACACAAATGAACATCACTTTGAATTTATAGCAGGCCCACTTATACATACATACACACATACACACAGACATAGTATTGTATCTCTCTTGGGTTCTACTTGCCTTTTTATAAATCCAAAATAATCGCAATTTCTGCTGTTGATATGCTCGTTCCTTGTTCATAGACACAGCATGCAGTTGATACCTGGTAAAAGGGGGAGGTGGGGGGATTGTAAGGAAGGATAGGTGAGGGGGGTGAGGGTGGGTGGGCTTGAGCGAGGTGCCAACGAGGATTTCGTAGCTTTTAGCTGCTGCCGTCGGCCTGCCTGCTCGCTCTTGCTCAGCTGAGAGCGACAGAGAGAGAGAGAGCGAAGAGAGTGCGAGCGTTAATAATCCACAAAAGAAACGCCAAAGTTGAAGAACTCTGCTACTTCTCCACCTCCACAGGAAATGTAAATCCACACACCAACAAAAAATGGCCTTTCCTAGAGCGAGATAGTCGAACTCTTTGATTTGACAGCAGATTTTCTTTTTCTGGTTGTTGTTGTTGTTTTTTTTTTCCACAAAATGTATGAACTTTTTTTTATGAGGTTAGTTGTTGTTTTTTTTCCTCTGCAAATACACGAAAAAACGGCACTTTGAGTGTGAGCGAGGGAGACGGAGAGAACAGAAGCTGAGACGCCCGACACAACGACAAACCGTCAGTTGATGAAAACGACGCGCTTCTTCACCTTGCACACGCGCGCTCCCGCTCACTTAGCACTGGAGAGCGACGAACGTTTGTCGGCGTTTCTTTTACCGCAATGTTTGTGCGAAATATAAAAAAAAAAACCGTACATATGTACATACATACATTTGTATGTATGCACATGCGCCGCATTTTACAAACACACAAACATTGTCGAGAGCATACAAGCGAGAGAGCAAGGGAGCGAGTAAGAGAGTGGGGGGCCGCCGCGCTGTATAGTAATTTTATTCCGGTACTATTCGACTGCTGATGCTTTGCTGCTGGCTGTTGTTGTTGTTGTTGCTGGCAACATATTGCCAGAGCCACACTCTTTTTTACAACTTTTTTTCTTTCTTATGCTGCTGCTGCGTTGATGATTACGCTGCTCTTTTCAACGCACACACACACACTCACATAGGCACGCACAAGTCAAGCCCAAGTGGGTAATTTGTTTTATGAGTAGCGGCAAATAGCACTTGTATGTTGTTGTTGTTGTTTTTACTGGTGAATGACAGACAGAGCAGCCAACGAGTAATAATTTTTAATGCGTTTTTGGCATTTCTATGCTGCTTGGGTTAATTGCTTAAGCTTACACACATACACACACACACACACGCGCTTATTGAACACTTTCTGTTGTTGCACTGAATAAACACAATTTAATTTCTTACATCTTTCTTTTCTTTCACATTTGCTTTAACAAATCCTTTGTTGTATGGTTTTTCCACTCTTCTTTAATTGTGTTTTTTTCTTATTAAATTCACAAAATTGTGCGAACAGCGTTTTATCCGTGCTGTCCGTAACGAACGAAGGAGCAACGCGTACAAAAGCATATAAATTGAGAGGCCCGACTCGGCTGGCAGCGTGCAGGGTTGCCGAGTGGCCGTGGGCTGAACAAAAATATATGCCGTACGATTGGAAGTAAATTTCTTAGAGGGGAAATTTAAAAGCATTGCTTGTTACTTTCTCTCAGCTGATTTGATTGAAAACAATAAAATGATTAATTAATATGATTATTTGTGGACGACTTTAATGCTGTTAGCTTGCTGGTAGCTGACAACCCTGCGGCATTTGCTCGACATACACACTCACACACCAAATTCCCTCACACACACTAACAAGCCAACGCTCTCTGAGCGGCATTTCTTTAATGGCGGCTTGTGTACGCTATATTTATCTCTGTCTAGTTTGTTTACAGTGATCTAGTGCCATCTCAGTCTGGTCGGCATTTGCTGCTGGTTTTCTTATTGCCTTTTGCTTATTGTTGTTGTTTTTGCTGGCTTTGCAATTTGTAGGTCCTGCACAGTGTTGAGGCTTAAAAAGGGCTAAAATGTTTGTAAAAAAAGGCCAAAAATTAAAATATACTAAACAAAGCAGCTAATCAAAAAAGATAAGCCACTTTATGGCGCACATTGAAAATAAAGCTTTCAAAAGTGAGTTTTGATTATTAATTAGAGATTTAACATACACCAAATAGCTAAAAATGTCATATTTAAGAAATATTTTATGAGAATGACAGTTTCATTTATCCGAAATTAATACTTTGGTCTTAATATCTCAAATTTCAGGCTAGTGGGCTAAACCGAAATCTCCACTTTTCCACTGAGATAAACAGCTGTTTTTTTTTTTTGGTGTGAAAATGGCCAAGCTGTCAGCACCGCTGGGATCCTCTTTCGAGTTGTCAATGTGCGTGTGGATTGATTACTGATTGGCATGTCGTTTGGCTATAGCCATGTGGCTGTTGTTGTTGTTGTTGTTGCTGTCTTGTCAAACTTCTTACTTTTGGGTGGTTTCGGGTCTTCGCCGAGAGTAGCATATAATGACATAATGAGATTTATTAGGCGCAAAATAAAGCCATAATGTTCCGTTTGACCTTTGTGTAACTTTGACTGTGGTACAATTTTGTGTGTGTGTGTGTGTGTGTGTGTGCGTGAGTTTCCTGTTACCTGCAGCTGTGCTTGTTATTTTAATGATAAAAAAAAACACACAAAAATTATACAAATTTGTCTTACTCCAAATTAAATTGTTCCGTTAGAATTTAAAATTGGATGAAGTTTTATTCGGTGTAGCATGCTTTGTGGTGGACTTTGTGAGCACAGCCTAAAACTATGCTTTGAAAATTTTCTGAATATCAGCTGGATAGCTGAACAGTTGCTGAGAGCCAAGTGTTTAATGGATCCTGTGCGCTTCAAAATGGTAGCCGTTTGCAGGAAAGCGTGGGGAGGTGGTGTTTTAATTTGGGAAACCAAACTTCAGCCCCACGTGAAAAAAGCTGACCTAAGAAGTAAGCTTTAAATAAAGCCAAATTACTTATAATACTATTATAATAGTGTAATTTTTGAGTCGTTATTATTGGAATTCTATGTATAAAGAATAGATTCTATAGAATCTATATTGATTTTAGTAGTTGTACTTTTTCTAGCATTTTTGTTGCTTAAGCACAAAAGCCAGATTCTTAATTTTTTAGATTTTTTTGAATAGATGTTTCCTTTTCCGAATTAAAGGTCGATTTAAGGCTACTTTCACACTGCTCGACGCATGCTGACCAGATAGTCTAGTACGCCATCATGTTGTCATGTTTTCAGTGTAAATAGCTTATCAATTGACATATTCGAATCATGAGAATTATTCTTTTAGTGTAAGTTTACATGATGCATGAATGTATAAATCAGTTAGTTCAGTTCGCAACGTACCAATTTATTGAATACAGTGATAATTCAAATAGTTATAAGCCAGAGGTGTGGAGGCAAATTTAAAGTTTTATATGTTTAAGCTACATACTCAGAAACATAGAAAAGATACTGTTTGGGAGCGCTTATGGACTTTGGGCGCACTAAGACCTGTTGTCCGAGAGCTTTTGGCTCACATGAATAAATTTCGACACCCTACAAGTAATTACCTTAAGGTAATTGCCTTTGATCCTGCACTGAAATGACAGCTTTCACATGCATGACCAGAAAGCTAAGTGTCTGCGTTTCGGCAGGTCATTCAGTCAGTGATATTGGGTCTCGGAAATTGGTTTTCTTTTAATAAGGGTGGTTTGCGCACCACTGTAAAGTCAAATGGTTTTGTGATAAAATTGTTAGCCTATGATGGAATGCTTCTATGCTCACAATTTTATACATTTTTTTAGCTATTCCTGAAATGAAAGTTTGTAATATCTTCAAAAATCTGTTTAGGAATGAAATATTGAAAAATGTATTAAGCTTCTCACTTTTTGAAGGTTTAGAAACAATTTTAATGGATTAAAGCCCTCAATTGGGTACAAAAATATCGTTAATTAGTTCCATCAGCATCTTTCCAGCTCAAAAGTATGCTATACTCTTTTTTTGAAAGCGAGTTTGCCCTGAAAGTAAAAGCCCTGCTCGTCCTTGCATTGAGTCAAAACATTATTACGGGCTTTCAACTTAATATACTGGTACCATCTCCTCCTTCATACCCCCTCCGAAAAATCAACGTTTGTCCCCCCTGCCAGTTGGTAAAGTGTTTGCTTGTTGTTCTTCTATTGGCATACGTGCACGCTGTTTCAATTTTATTGCTGTGATTCTGATTTCTAGTTGGATTTGACTACACACTCTCACACACACAAACACAAATACACACACACACATAGCCATATCCATCCCTGGCAGTTGGGGAATTGATATCCTTGTGCGCTTTTTGCTAAAGTTCAAATATTTTTCATTTTATTGCTCACTCACATACAAAGCGAGCACAGACCAGGGGAAGGGGAGGTGTGTACACACACACAGGCACACACGCATGTACCCAAGGGTGCTCAGGCAAACAACATTTGTCAATGCTTGGCAATATTTCATTCCAGGACTCTCATAGGCAAAATGGACGAGCCCTCAGTTTACGGCTGAGTGCCTTGCCAAAGGACCTCAATTTGGCCCGAAAAGGCTTCGAGCATTCAGAGCCTGGGCTCAGTCTGTGTGGGCGCCTGTCAAAATGAAAATAATCCCCCAAGAGGCTTTTGTCCTGAGCACATGAAATTTGGTTTAAAATGTTTCACATCGTTTGCGTTTGCGTTTGCCACATTTTCAATTCTTCAGTGCGAATTATGTAATTACGAGTAGCAAAAAAAAAAAAAAGAATGAATGATATGTGTGTGTGTGTGTGAGTGTGTGTACGGATACACACAATTTGTGCAAATGCTAATGAAGCTATTAATATTTTATGCGCTATTTAAACAACAAGACAGACCACACCCAGCATAGCCGCAAGAGTCCTTGCAGCAGCGGAGCAGAGCTGAGCCGGGCACACAGCATGAATAATAAACGAGTCCATGGCGCCAAAAGGCGCAACTTCCTCCCCCAAAATAAAAAGAAAGAAACGAAGGAAAAGGAAATAAACAAACACGAAATGGAATACAGGAGCAGGAGCAGGAGCAGCAAATCCTTGGCTATAATGTGATTTCAAGCATTTGTCGTCCTTGGGCCGTTTCCCTTTTGCATAAGTATTTTGGCATTTTGGCTTGTCAACTTGGCGAGACTTGTGGACCAACAAATAAATATTAATGGCAACATATTGTTATCCTTTGACATGATTATCAAGTTGGTTCATCGTTTCGGCTAATAGAAATTGTACCAAAATATGCAGAGAGTTGGAGCATTTTGATGTGGGAATATTTCAGTTCATATATTATTAAGGATATGCTGGAGGAAAAGAAATATCGTTGATTTTATTTCCTATATTTTAGACGCTTTGCATGCCTGCCAGCCCCCCATACATAGAACTACACATTATTCTCTTCACAGTGTTTCGTAACTTCGTAAGGAAAAACAGTATGAATGATTTTAGAATGAATGATTCTTGAGGAAATATCTATTCGTTCCTCAATTTTCAAGAATTTCGATGTTAAAATCAAGCTAAATTCGTTCTCAGTTTAGTGATTTTAGGCTAAGGCTGTGAGCTAAACAAACTGAGAGAGGAGAGCAAGCACATTTGGGAGAATGGCGTTGGGATCGCTATCACAGTTTCGATTTTGAAAGGAGAGGGGTGTGTGGGGAAACTAACAAGCGGAGAGTGCCATTGATTTTTTGCATTCATGCTGTTTTGAAATTCTCAAGCAGTTATATCATAGCTCATATGGAGAGACGGCGAAAAACTGCTGCTGCTTTGTGGCGTTAATTATTGCTTGAGTCGGCTAAAACTTGCTACATGGCTTAACAATTAATTTTCAATGAAATAAATGTAGAAAAAGAATGGAAAAATCAGCTGATTTTAAATTGGAATCAGGTTGCCCTCTCTTTTGAGTCTGCGAAGCTCTTGTTTCAGGAGTAAACCATCTTACTCTTCAAACTGCTGAGCTCTTAATACAAGAAAGAACATTCTCTATGCTTAAACTATTCTCTAAAGTTACGCTCTGGATTCAAGAATGAGCTGTCATGGATATGAGTATGTTTAGCACTTTATTCAATAGTTTTTCTACTTGAGTTGAGAATGTTTTGTACTTTGGTTAAAGTATTGAAGCTCTTGGTTCAAGAAAAACGTGATAATCAATTCATACTTGGATCAAGAATTTCCATTCTTATCGAACTTCTGACATAAAAGAGTTTTGATACAGGTATTAAAGTTTGTATAATATCACTGAGTGTACTTTGCGGCATCCATTTTGACTGGACAACGCAATATCCTTCTCTAAGTTACATTGGATCTTTTCGAAGACGATTGCTTTGCCGACAAAACAATTTCCAGTTCCCATAGAATACACAAAAAAACAACCCTTTTGAACTGTTCAAAAATATCCTCTTTTTCATATCCATTGGATCTTAAAGAAATATCCATTTTATCTGTTATTTATCTACTCTTAATATTCATTTGATCTTACTGTCATATCCCATGGATATGATAATAATATGCTTTTCATATTCTTTTCATCTGAATTATATATCCCGTAGATCTTAAATTAAGTTAATTTCTTTATTAAAGGTAGCACAATAATTTTTTTAAGTATTTTTAGACTTGTTTCACTTAAAAATTACGCCAAAAATTTCTTAAAATTCGGAAATAGCAACGTAAATATTGTACAACATGTAAAGCTATTTCATCTAGTTTTTTTTTTAGGCTTACGCAAATTTTAGAGCAAAATAATATTAGTATATTTTGAACAGTTCACAATATGATTAGTTTTAGGGTCTTAACTTTTTTAACCGCAATAATATTATTGATGTGTGAATGTAGTTAATGAAAGAGCACAATAGTCTATTACCTACTTAATTTTGTGATTTTTTTCCATTTTCAGATAAGTTTTACGAATTTTTTGAACTTGTGGGAAAAATTCCTCAGACAAATTTTAGTTTTCCATATTTAAATTAAAATAATGTTAGCTTAGAAATCAGAAGAATACTTTGGTTTTGGTATTGGGTTTTCGTCAACGTTATTCAACTAAGTTTACAAATACCACGTTTATACTCATAAAATATGTCATGCTGAATGCCCTTTAAAGTATGCTATGTTATATGAAAATCATAATTTAATCTCAGCATTAACTTAAGCATTAACTTAATTAACTTAACTCAACATTTTGTTGAATGACCAACAATCTGAGTGAATGTGCAGTGCTGAATATCTTTAAAAGATTTGCAATGGCTTAGTTTTAGTACATAATAGCTTAACGGAAATAAAGTTAGCATACTTTGCAGGGCATTAATCAGGAATAATAGAAACTAACGAGTTGGGGTTTGAATAGGTAGGTAGAAATGTGAACAAACCTCGCTGAAAACACGATTATGCTTTAGTTATATGAAGCCTTACGAGCTGGGACAAAATGGACAATATATTTGAATTCAGCAACCGAAAATATTTAAGGAACTTTTGTTATCTTCTTTGGTTCTCTTCCAAGGCAGCGGATGCAGGTACCTGGAGTGAATTGCACTTCTTCAATGTCTTCCAACAGTTCAATTAAAAATGGAAAATGTCCATGACAAATGACAAATTTTTAGGTTTTCATTGAAAACGTACTGAAAATAACATGCCAGCTTTATGAAAGGTAAAAAGAACAAATGTTATAGATAAAAAATAAGGATCAAATGTTTAAAATCTTCAATTTTGCTATAAATCCTTACTGTTTCTGTCCTCTAACTAAAACCAGTCCTCGTTTTTTTTGCTTAGTGTAAGATTGTGTATAATTTGAGGTCATTTCCAATGGCCTGCAGCCCTTTTTAAGCATCATAATAAAATTAACATTAAAGTGGCCAAAGGATCATAAAAATGAAATCAACGTATTAACTACATAACAGTCAGCATACAGGGCAGTAGGAGGATGGGGAGGGGGGAGGGGGGAGGAGGAAAATCCACCAGAAACATGCTCACGCCGAAGGCAATGCCAAAGGCAACGAAATAAAATCAATTCAAATAAAAAGCATAAATACGACCACAGGAAATGAAAATGACGATGACTGCGGCAGGCAAGCCAAAAGTACCCAAGGGTTCGGCTTGGGCCAAGGAGATGATATGCGTGAGGCGGGGGGGTGGGGGGTGGTGTGGGGTTGGAAAAACGGGGGGCGGCAACATGTAAGCGCACATTTTACGGCACAAGCATTTTCGCTTAATAAAATGTTAAGTGGGGGAGAAAAAGCGACAGACAAAAAGCAGCGACAGCGCCACAGTTGAGTTGTTCGGTGCTGCGGGGGGTTGTCAGAAGGGTGGGGGCGGGGATTCACCCAAAGGACGGGCTGTCTCACTCGACCGACTGACTGACTGACTGACAAGGCAACCCAACGACCGACAGACAGAGGCAGAGTCGTAAAATTATATTTACAACACAAACAAAGCTGTCGACAAGGCGGAGGACAACACGGACGAAGCTCCACACAATGATAAGCACACGCACACAAACTCACAGCTATACACACACACATACAGTGCCTGCAAAAAGGGCGACGCCACGTTTGTTGGTTCGTTTAGGGGCGGGCGTCGTGAGACGCTGCCAGCGAGCAATTTCCCGCACTCAAAAAATAACAATGGCGCGTTGAAAATATCCGCTTCCGTTCGTAAAGCTACCAAAGAAACGGCAGGAGCACACGAAAGGGACAGAGACAGAGAGAGAGGGAGAGAGACACTGGGATAGCAGCTGCGACTTGACTGTGGGTTTGTTGTTGTCTGCTTTAAGGGGCCAGCCCTCCCACCCAAAACGTCACACTCCAAAAATTTAATTCAATTTGAGCACAATGAAATCATATTTTGCAACAAAATGTGGCAAAAAAGGAAGGCAACTAAGAGAGAAAAGAGGATTGTCAAAATCGCAGCCTGAGACAGACAGACTCTGACAACTTGAAAATGCTTTTCATTTTCCGTTTGCTTTCGGATTGCTTCATCTCTGTTGGCATTTTCAAGCAGACAACATTCTCCAGATGGACCATTTTGGGGAACTCAACGAATACAAAAAAAACCAAAAATGGAAATTCTTTTGAAAATTAATCGAAATGTACATAAGATTGTATTAAAGATGCCATAACAGTTGCAGTGTTATTCAGCAGCCCACACGATAGCTCAGCTCCCTGCTTAATTGCTAGTCTTGTGTTAATTTGAGACATTTCGCGGCCAGCTAACAGAGAGGGTAGGGAGAAACACGTTAATGGCTTGGCATACGCATCTAAATCAACAATTACATGGCACAAACCGCAAATGGGAGGCCAGACATACAAAGAGAAACCTGCTACATCATGACAGGCTCAGCCTCAGCCCCAGTCTCAGTCTCAGCCTTAGTCCCAGTCTCAGTCTCAGGTTCAGGTTCAGGCTGGGGCTCAGAAGGCAACGCTAATTTCGTAGCCACTTAATGTCTACAGGCAGCAAACTAGGAACAGAGAATTGGCAACTGGCAGCTTCTGATGGCTGACAGAGCAATTGTGTATGGTTTTATGTATTCTATGTATTTATAAATATGTACACTCTGAGAAAAACTATTTTTACCATTGTCATTCATTAAATCTTTATGATAAAGTTCGATTTTTACAACCCAAGATCTTTAAAATCATGTAGAATCAATTTGAAGTATCAATTCAAAATCAAAATAAATGATTTTTACCAATTTCGCCGATTTTTTGAACAGTTCATAGCGCCGCAATTAAAATAGCGTCTCAGTCTCATAAGCCTCCCTGGGCTGCAATGTGTGTACCAAATTTCTGGTGTCGATTGCTCACCTGCTACGGCGTTTCTGCATATCTTAAACTAATACTACTACTTCATGCTAATCGTGTGCAAGTCCAAAGGTCCCGGCTTCAAGTGAAAATTTATACAAATTAAAATAATTCGTAGTTTTTCAGAACCAAATCTAAAAAAAATCCACTACAATATAAATTGAGTATACTGATAAATGGGTTAATTTTTAAAAGGGGAAAGCTAAGCTAACTTAGTCTATGCCAAAGTTTTTATACCCTTGCAAGTGCTCGCTTAATTAATTTCAAAAAATACTTTTTTTCCCATTTTCCGACCAATCTTTCGTATGGGAGCTATATGTTATAGTCATCCGATTTGGCCAAAAATTTGTTAAGTACTGTGAAAGCATGTGAAACAAACAAATACAATATGGCAGGATGCTACCATTAAAAACAAAAAACTTTTTCATACTAAAACTAGTTTTCAGACCTATCTTTTGTATGGCAGCTATACCATATAATTGTCCGATTTTAATAAAACTTGGTAGAATTATAAAAAAGCATAGAAAACCTACGATTACAAATTTTGGAGACGTTTCCATTGAAAAGAAAAAAGTTTTTCATACTAAAACTAGTTTTCAGACCTATCTTTTGTATGGCAGCTATACCATATAGTTGTTCGATTTTAAAAAAACTTGATAGCATTATAAAAGAACTTAAAATTACCTACGATTACAAAGTTTGGAGACGTTTCCATTGAAAAGAAAAAAGGTTTTCAAACTAAAACTAGTTTTCAGACCTATCTTTTGCATGGCAGCTGTACCATATAATTGTCCGATTTTAATAAAACTTGGTAGAATTATAAAAAAAAAACATAGAAAACCTACGACTACAAAGTTTGGAGACGTTTCCATTGAAAAGAAAAAAGTTTTTCATACTAAAACTAGTTTTCAGACCTATCTTTTGTATGGCAGCTATACCATATAATTGTCCGATTTTAATAAAACTTGGTAGAATTATAAAAAAACATAGAAAACCTACGACTACAAAGTTTAGAGACGTTTCCATTGAAAAGAAAAAAGTTTTTCAAACTAAAACTAGTTTTCAGACCTATCTTTTGTATGACAGCTGTACCATATAATTGTCCGATTTTAATTAAACTTGGTAGAATTATAAAAAAACATAGAAAACCTACGACTACAAAGTTTGGAGACGTTTTCATTGAAAAGAAAAAAGTTTTTCATACAAAAACTAGTTTTCAGACCTATCTTTTGTATGGCAGCTGTACCATATAATTGTCCGATTTTAATAAAACTTGGTAGAATTATAAAAAAACATAGAAAACCTACGACTACAAATTTTGGAGAAGTTTCCATTGAAAAGAAAAAAGTTTTTCATACTAAAACTAGTTTTCAGACCTATCTTTTGTATGGCAGCTGTACCATATAGTTGTTCGATTTTAATAAAACTTGGTAGAATTATAAAAAAGCATAGAAAACCTACGATTACAAAATTTGGAGACGTTTCCATTGAAAAAAAAAGTTTTTCATACTAAAACTAGTTTTCCGACCGATGGTTCCTATGGGAGCTATGAAATATTATCATCCGATCCGGTCGGTTCCAACATGTTAGTAGTGTGCAGCAAAAAGAAGACTCTGTGCAAAATTTCAGATCGATTGCTTTAAAACTGAGAGACAAAAAGGGTCTTATCATAAATTTAATTTTTAATGCATTTCATGTATCAAATCTGTTGACTTACTGTCAATTCTAGAATCAGTTGATGTACGAATCTCCTCTCTTATTTCAATAACTTATTAGTTTGCATTTTAAGGATGTCTGTGTTTCTTTTTTCCCAGTGCATATCCATTGTATGCGGCTGCAGTTGGCAAATAGCTTGCCAAGTTTTAAAGGCAAACAAACACAGACTTGGACTCCAACTAGTTAACGTCACTTGAGTTGAAAAGTTTTTGCCAGTTTGCATTGTTTTATAATCAACTTGCACATAAATTTATATGCACGAAACTTTTGGTGCGTTCTCGTTCTTCGACCACAATGAGCAAAGGTTAACCCGAGAGAAAGATACAAGGGTGTACAGGCCCATATACACATGTACATATGTATGTACAATGTACATACTTACACAGCCATTGTGTGGAAGGCAAAACTAATCTCAACAAATTATCTTTCTAGCATTCCAAGTTGGGTGTGTGTGTGTGTGTGTGTGTGCGTGTGGGTGGGTGCTTCAGAAACATCAACTTTTGCCACAGGAGAAAGTTTATTCTGGCTGTGCAAAAGTTGATGCGATTATGATTTTCAATTTTCAGCAGTCAACGCCGAGAAGCGAGAATGGACATCATAAAGTCCTGGCACGGCACACCCCCCACACTCGCACACTCGCACAGAAAACAAACAACCACAGGGGCAGCAGTAAAAGCTATATAAAATATGATGGATGTACAGCGTTGAGATATGCCTGGATCTGCCAGGGAGAGGGAACCCAACGGCCGGGGACAGAGTGGCTGGTGCTTGCGGCGCCCAACAATAAATTGAGTTTTGTGTGAGCTGAGCTGGACTATGGTACAACAACGGCAGCTGTTCCACTCTCAAAACAGTAGCACACAGCCAAATCCTCAGCACAGTTATAACATTTATCGTTGTGCAAACTGCCAGCAGCAGCAGGAGGATTGTAGGCGAAGGGCGAGGACGAGGACGAGGACGTGGGCGAGGGCGAGGTCGAGTGGAATTCGAATTGAAAGGGAGCAAAAGCTGACAGAGTGAATGAGAGAGAGGACATGCACCGAGGATGCAGCAGTTGTACAGTGGATGTTGTCAATTATTTATTTCAAATATGTGAGCTCAAACTTTCAATTCATACTGGGGGGGGGGGGGGATCCAAAAATTATATGAATACCTGACCAACCTAGCTCCAAATTGGAACCACTAGTTTTAATACGCTTAGAAGGAAGCATCTTCGACCACATAAAGTATATATATACTTAATCAGCACCAAGAGCTGAGTTGATTTAGCCATGTCCTTCTGTTTCTGTGCTATTTCCTTCTTCAGTTTGAAAGCTATCTTCAGCAGACTTTGCAAAAGATCTTCAAGTACATCTACGCTACACATTTGTCGGAACCAGCTGGATCGCCTGACTATAGCCTATAGCTGTCATAGAAACTATGGGTCGAAAAACTAGTTTTAGTAAGAAAAACTTTTTTGTTTTCCATAAAAACACCTCCAAACTTTGTATTTCTTAGTTTGCTATGCTTTCCCATGATTCCACCAAGTTTGGTGGAAATCGGACATCTATATAGTATAGATGTCATCGAAAAGTAGAGTCTAAAAGTAGTCTTAGTGAGAAAAACTTTTTTGTTTTCAATGGAATCGCTTCCAAACTTTGTATTTCTTAGTTTGCTATGCTTTTCCTTCGTTATAACAAGTTTTGTTGAAATCGGACATCTATATAGTATAGCTGTCATAGAAAAGTAGAGCGTGAAAAGCAGACTTGGTGAGTAAAACTTTTTTGTTTTAAATGAAAATGTCCTTAAAAGTGTTACATATTTTTTTGATACGCTTTTACACAATTCTACAAAGTTTTGTCCATATCGGATGACTATATCATATAGCTGCAGTACGAATGATTGATTGAAAAAGAAGTTCTATTGAGAAAAACTTGTCTGTTTTAAATGGAAACGTCTCCAAACTCCTTATGAATAGATTTGATAAGTTTCTCCATAATTGCACTGATTTGAGTGGACATCGGACAACATTATAGTATAGCTGACTTAGAAAAATGGCTCAAAAAATTAGGCTGAGTATGGAAAACTTCTCTGTTTTCAATGATAGCAACGTGAATTTCGATATTTGGTCATTTTATATACTTTTAGCTGTTCCTACAAAGTTTTGTTAAAATCGGATGACTATATCATATAGCTGCAGTACGAATGATTGATCGAAAAATATATTCTATTGAGAAAAACTTATCTGTTTTAAATGGAAACGTCTCCAAGCTTCTTTTAAATAGATTTGATATGTTTCTCCATTATTGCACAAAATTTAGTCAAAGTCGGACAACTTTGTAGTTTAGCTGACATAGAAAAATGGCCTAAAAAATTAGGCTGAGTATGGAAAACTTCTCTGTTTTCAATGATAGCAACGTGAAATTTGATATTTGGTAATTTTATATACTTTTAGCTGTTCCTACAAAGTTTTGTCAAAATCGGTTGACTATAGCCTATAGCTGTCATAGGAACGATTCGTCGAAAAACTAGTTTTAGTGAGAAAAACTTTTTTGTTTTTAATAAAAACACCTCCAAACGTTGTATTTCATGGTTAGTGATGCTTTCCCATGATTTTACCAAGTTTGGTCGAAATCGAACATCTATATAATATAGCTCCCATAGAAAAATAAGGCCCGAAAAGTAGGCTAAGTTAGAAAAGGGTGGTGCAAGGGCTAACTCTCTTCTAAATTGCAGATTTTTAGTTAGATATTACCAAAGCTTTAGGCATTATGTCAGATCTAACAGTTTCTATATTTTAATTGGCTGCAAAACAGGTTCAGGTTCAGCTATTTTGCCACAATTGGTTCGGTTCACAGTTGAAAAAAATTCACGAAATTCCGTTGGCCGGTTTTATCATCAGTATACTACGCTATCGATTGTAAGCAACAGCTTTTTTATGTCCAAATTTCCAACTCTGCTCTTTATTCCCCATTGTGCCGCAATTCATTCATTTGTTTGGCACATTCGTTTCATGACGACAAACTGAAAAAAACATTTTGTTCACATATTTGATTTGATTTATACAAAAATTGCACGTTTTATGTTTCATTGTGTGTGTGTGTGTGTGTGTGGTTGGATGAGGAGCAGTCTTTGACTCTGGCCAGGCAAAGTTTCGTTTCGTTTATATTTTTTTTTGTATTCCTGTTCAAATTATATTGTTGACCATCAAACAATGTCGCCTGCTCTTCAGCCCCTCCGGGTGCCATTCGTTGATTTTTACTCAGTTTGTTTGACTGACAGCAACACCAACATACCAACATACCCGCCCAGTCTCAGTCCCATCTCCCCATCAACGGCGACGACCCTTTTCGGTGTGTCCATTTTCTCCTGCGGAGCCCGCGGGCGCATCAACAACATTAACGCGCTTCGTTGCCGCTCGCCCATAATCCTTTCAATTTTTAAATCATTTTTTGCTTGTGCCCTTTTCTGTGGCTGTTGTTTTTGTTGTTGAACCCTTTGCCTTCCTTTTTGCTAATATTTCGTGCTGCCTTGATTGATGCGCCCTGTCATTCAGATTTAACCAACCAATCCCAAATCACTTTAGACGGGGGGGGGACAGCACCGTCTAATGACAATGACATGTTTATCCAAGCGGCGGCCCATCCAGAGCTGATCATTTACACCTTTAAAACCCATTCGCAATTCCATCAATTACTGCATTTAATCAACTCGTTAAGCCACAAGTCCGGTCGATCCGGCTCCGGTCCTGGCTGCCTCGGCATTGGCAAGCGGTGAGGTAATTACGAAAATGAAATCAGTCCATCGTAAGCTGCATAATACACGTAGGAGGAGGACCGAGAATACCGGAGGGCAGGTATATATTGGAGGTTGTGTTTAAATTGAATGACCAGTGGGTGTGTGTGTGTGTGGGCGTGGCTTTGGCAATTGTTGCCATTGGCAACTGGTCTGGCAGGCCACATGTCGCATTTGCAACAGTGTGCCAATATTTTGATTGAAGTAATGTCGCATTGCATACTGCATCCTTGGGGGTATGAGGCACTTGTAGTATGCCAAATATATAATTAGGTGGCCAATTGACATTCAAAATGTAACTCAAGGGTTTAGTTTTCAAATGGATGGACTGAAAACGCTTTGGGCAGTGATTAGATCATTTAGCGGAGTAGCATCGGCTTAAGGCTGTAATATTAAGCAGCTTGATGCTTGGAATGCCTAAAGTCTTTACGTGGCACACCGAAATCAACTGGAATTATCAACTACCTTTCAATATACTGCACCTTGTTGCCTAGTGTAGTCCTTCCGATGAAATTCTACATTTATTTCCTTACTTTGACCCACTTTTCAACCGATGGGTCCTATGACAGCCATAGGATATAGTCATACGATTCTTTTCAAACTTAGCAAATACCTTAAAAAGCATATAATATTCATAATTACAGAGTTTATAAGAGCTAACATTATAACTGATCGAATTTGTCTCACTAAAACCCATTTTCCGACGTATTATTCGTATGGCAGCTATACGCTATAGTCATCCGATTTTGACAAAACTTTGTAGGAATAGTGAAAAGTATATAAAATCAACATGTATCAAATTTCACGAAGCAATCATCAAAAACAAAAAAGTTTTCCCTACTAAGACTATTTTTCCGACCCAACTTTTCTATGGCAGCCATGCTTTATAGTTGTCCGACTTCGACCAAATTTAGTGGAATCATGAAGCAGCATATCAAACGTCTAAATACGGAGTTTGGAGAAGTTCCCTTTAAAAACAAAAAAGTTTGTCTAACTAGAACTAGTTTTTTGACCCATTGTTCGTATGGCAGCTATATGCTATAGTCATCCGATTGTGACATACCTTTGCAGAAATAGTAAAAAGTATACAAAACCAACACATATCAAACTTCACGAAGCTACCATTAAAAACAAAAAAGTTTTCCATATTGAGACAATTTTTTCGACCTAACTTTTCTGTGGCAGCTATATTATATAGTTGTCCGACTTCGACCAAATTTAGTGGAATCATGAAGCAGCATATCAAACGTCTAAATACGGAGTTTGGAGAAGTTCCCTTTAAAAACAAAAAAGTTTTTCTCACTAGAACTAGTTTTTCGACCGTTCGTTCCTAGGGCAGCTATATGTTATGCACATCCGATTTTGACAAAACTTTGTAGGAATAGCTAAGAGTATATAAAATAAATAAATATCAAATATCAGGATGCTACCATAGAAAACCAAAATGTTTTCCATACTGCGACTATTTTTTCAAGCCTTTTTTCTAGGGCGGCTATACTTAATAGTGGTCCGATGTCGACCATACATAGGGAAATCCTGGAGAAGCATAGCAAAGTAATAAATTAAGAATTTTGAGATATTTCCATTGCAAATAAAAAAGATAATTCATAGAAATTCTTATTTTGAGCCTTCTTAGACGTGATTTAGTGGGAAACTTATATTCTGGCTTTAGCAATCTTTGATGAAATCGTAAGCCATTATTACTTAGCTTTTAAAAAAGCTATCCCAATCTTTTTGGCGATTTTTTAAAGCGAAGATATAAAGTTTTTAGCATAAGTGCTAGCAATTTTAATTATTTTTTTAGTTTTCGAATGGATGGATTACTGTTCAGCACAGGAAAGTTATTTAGAATCACCCCCAACTCTTTAATATACAGAACCTTATGGCCTAGCATAAAATATTTGTTTTTTAAAACAATTTGGTTATGGTCCAGATCTTAGAGACATTTTACGTCATCTTCTTTTGCATTGAATGATAGAAAAAAAGACTACAAAGGTGCGATTTCAAGAGCTATCTGTCACTTGAACCTACAAATAAAAGATCAAAATCTAGGTTTATTTTACACAGAACAGCTATAAAATAGAAGATAATATATCAACCCTTAAACATATAACGAACTTGTGGAATCAAGGATCTTAGGCTATTGTACTTACAGTTTTTATTGCTTACTTTAAGTGAGTTTTTAGATGTCTTCATAAAACTCCATTATATAGTACCTACACTCAAAAAAAATCAATCCGAAATGGGATTAAAAACGGGGTGATCCCGGATATTCTGGAGCTGATCCCGGAAAAAGATTGATTTTTTTTGATCCCGAAAAACGGGATCACTTTTAAGCATGCCCTGGGATCACCCCGTTTTCAATCCCGAATTGGAATTTTTTTTTTTTCTGTATATATACAGTATCTGCGCGACAATTTCGAGTCAAAATTATACAAATGCCTACAAAGTTGCTAGGTTACAGGCTTTTTAAACCAAATTGACATCATTTTCTCACAGGTTTTTGGGTTTAAGGCTTATAAAATAGCACAAAATATTACCATAATTAACTCAGCAATGTTCATGCCTGGTCCGCAGGTGTCAAACACCTCTCTCAATTCAATCACCCTCTAGCCAATGTTTCATATTCAATGAAAAACTTACTTAAACACCACAAAAACCATTTCCCAACCTTAATTAATAGAACTGCCCACGCCGTATAACTTAAAAGAATCCGAAATTAATAATTAATTATGTCTCCGTTATGCAAACAAATTAATGGCCAGCCACTTGCAGGGCGTTATAATGAGATTGATATAAATAAACCAGACCCAAGGACTTCCATTTGGAGGCAACTGAGCGTAGGAGTCATAAAAAATGAAAAAACACCATCGAGTAAAATACAAATTAATTACAAACGTATTAAAAAAAAAAAGAAGGAAAATACAGAAAGAAGCAAACAAAATAAATACGTTCAACGTTCACTTGAGTGCACTTAAAAAATCCAATAAATCATTTCAACGCTGTCTCTCTCATATTTCAAATTAATAAAGCTTCCATTTTTTGGGGCAAACAGAATGACGGCGACCCAATGTCAAGAGAAAATCCAGGACCAGGACAAGAGGGCAAAGCTGATATAACAAATCTATAAAGCGCTTTTCATTTTCATTTTTCTTTATATCTCATTTCAATTTGATCCCCTTGGCAAATTTCCGTTGCACAGAACCAAATCAAAAGGTAGACCATAAAAAATCGGTTGCCGGTTACAACTGTCAGGCAAATAAAAATCAAATTTAAAACGCTAAGAAACTCGTCGGCAACGCTAAAAAGCGGGCAACGACAAAAACCAAAAGACAAACGACCGGAAGCGCTACCAAAAAGGGGGGTTGGCGGAGGGTGAGGCAGCTCAGGTTGGTGGCTGGCTAAATGTCGCAATTTTACGAGTCAATATAAAGGTGCCTGGGGAGTCATTTACAGGCGCACGGCGGTTTGGTTTTTGTTTGGTAATAAAAGCGAAAGAAAGGACAAAAAGGAAATGCTGCCTTTTATGGCAAAGCGCCACATAAAAGGAATGCTTGTAGACAAGAAACGGGTTGCCGCTTGGGTCAAATATGATGATGGCAATTTTTTTATGTACCAAATGATTTACCCTTCCGTGTGCCTTTTTATGGCTAATTTAATGGCAAAACTAGTAATGCAACATTATTAATTTTCCAGGTGGCAAGCGTTATGGTAATATTGTTAAGCTGGGAACTACACTTGATAAAAATGCCATGTGATAGCTTTATACTAGGTAGGTGTATTATTGACTTGAAGTTGAACAAAACCAGACACGCTTGTGTGTATTTTAATTCAGGAATGCAAACCGGTTCTCAACCGAACCGGTTTTGAAACGAACCGAACCGCTTATTACAGCTGGTGAACCAAACCGCAAACCGAAACGGCATCCTTTCCGAATTGCTGAACCGAACCGAAAACCACAATTAAAAACGTCAGTTCCCAGACGTGTTTTAACGGGTATCGCTTTCCTCTAGCCAATGATTTTATTCAATTTGGAAATTTGAATCGTTTCCCGAAGATAATTTTGAAACATTTTGTTCGACCCTCTACACAAAAAAAAAAAGATACAAAAAAGTATCCATTTGGGTGGGATATGTCTTAAATATCCTTTTAATCGACCAACAGAGCTCAAAAATCATCCCAAGGATCATCATTTTTCATAACCTTTGGATGATTTTTAGCTCCGTTGGATGATTAAAAGGATATTTCAGAAATATCCTTCCCAAATGAATACCGGAAATCATACTTTTTTTCTCTGTGTACATATTCAGGTTTGTCAGTTCGATATAACTTTTAAGGATGACCTGGCTAAAATTTTACAACATGTCTTCTGCAATTGAACGCCGTTCTCGGCGGTTTACCTGTAAATTGGTTTCTTCATTTGACAATATTTTCAATTTTCTGTGAGACTTCTTAATCTGACAATAAGTAAGGGCGCTCCTCTAGGAACTAATAGACGTAATAAACTTTGGACATTGATCTAAGGATTTTAAAGGAATCAAATTTCAAACATGGTCGAATGTCACATTACAACAGAAATCATACTCTTTTATATTGTGCCTTTGTGAAACACTGAACCGAACCGAAACCGCGGTTCATTTAACTCCAAAAACCATGTAACGAACCGAACCGGCGGTTTAGAAACTGTGCGAACCACTGAACCGAACCAGTACTTATTTTCGAGTGGTTTGCGTCTCTGTTTTAATTATGTTAGTTTTTATACCCTGTACCGTAGGTACATAGAGTATTATAAGTTTGTGCAAAAGTATGTAACATCGAGAAGGAAGCAGCTCCGACCCTATAAAGTATATAAAATATATTCTTGATCAGCATCAACAGCCGAGTCATGTGCGTCTGTCTGTCCGTATGAACGCATAGATCTCAGAGTTGGTAAGAGATAGAGGTTTGACATGTATGGGACATATGTTTCTTCTGTCTGCAGGCAGATTAAGTTTATTTTCAATTTTGGCCACGCCCACTGCCGCCCCCGCAATTTGGAAAAAACATCATATCTCCCACAGTTTGATAGATAGATGGTTCGTTCCTTCTGAACATATTTAGTTATAAGTATAACTTATCAATCAGCCGAAGGAATGTTGAAAATCGAATGAACGGTTGAGGAGTTACGATCAAAAGACTGTTCGCTGCTGCAGCGCTGCTTTCAGCTGCTATTGCAGCATCAAAATTTATGCTAAGCGTATAATTTCGTTGGTAGGGCTTGACCTACTTTCATTCTTGTTTAATTTATGCACAATATAAATAAATATGATTCAGTATCAAATTAAATATGGCGAGCTCTTAACTAATTTGCTTACAATTCTCCTATCAAATAGATCATCTTAATATGTTTCTTAGTAACATTTGGCAGTCAATCTTAACCCTTGATTTTGTATCTGTAGGTGAACTTCATGGACAGATGATCCGAGTTCTTAGTTGAACGTATTTTGCAATTATGACAATCTCCATGTACCACAATATTGCCCCTTCCCACAGTTATTTTGGGAATTCTGGGTATGGCATCTGAAAGGAACATCACAAGTTTATTAAGCACAGTTTATAAAGTCTTCAAATTTCAGAAACACTTACTTCCATAACCCATATCCAGCAAGCAAACCAATGCCAGCAGCAAGACACATAGCGAGTTCATCCACTTCATGACAGCAACAAAAACTGAGACACACTGATTGCGTTTGGCTTTTGCCAGTACTTTTTATAGCACTCACTTCGCTTTGAACCACAAAACACAGGTCGACTCATCTCAGCGATAATAATTGAAAAAAAAAACCTGGAATAAATTAAAACGAAAGCAAACGAGATTCTGGTTTTTCCCTTCAACAAAAAAGAAACCCCTCAATAACAGCGATAAGCGCTGCTAACCATTGATGTTTTCAAAGCTAAAATATGTTAACCATTGTGGATTTCATAGTTTGAGTGGAAGCTTAAAAGCTGGAAAGATGCTGTAAACAGCTTTTGAATATGTAGTATAGTTAATGCAGCTTTAGTTTCTGTAATGAATTGATAAAATTAGAGATTGGTTAATCAGGTACTCCCCATGAAACTCATTCATGAACGCAGTACGTGAAGCACGTCACAATGTTAATGTTAGGTATAAAGAGCAATAAGGGAAAGCCCTATTTCCCTTTCAAATTAGGGCAGATACAGTGCTGAGTAAGAGTACAAACCGAACTGTAAGTCATTTTCAATCTAATTGACATGGAAGCTTCTCAAATATTTGTAGAAATCCTTTGAATAGCTCGAAAATCATAATATAAGTGCTTAGAATTGCTAAATGTTGTAGATATTTGAGTATTTAGTGCCATAAAGGTAATGGCATACTAAGAAATGCAGTCTGAGGAAAGGTATACTAAGAGGTCCGTGAACAATTGCAGGACATGTACGGGATCGCATGTTTTAAAATGGTAAACTCAGTATCGTTAAGCATGGAAAGAGTTAATCTATCCGAAATTCAAATGAAACTTTTTTAAGGGAATCGTTGGAAATTCCCAAACTTACAAGGATCATTGTCTGAAGACAAGCATTTTACAGTTGAATCTTCTTTGGTTACGATTTGGTACGGTTCGGCTTTAATCCGGCTTGCATGCCAGTCCAATAATATATCTTTTTCCAACAACCAATGTCTAAGTTATGTGGGTAATATCACTACATCGTCTATCAATTCGATCGCCTGTCTATATATATTCATTTATTTCATTAGTTAGGGATTGCAGTGATAGTTGTTGAATACTATCATGAGAATTCAATACAAATGACTCGACAATTATAGTGATTTTACCTTGCATACTTCTGGGCAATAATCAATTCAATATAGTAAGTCTTTAAAAAATCGCATAATTATTTGGAATAGTTAACTTTAAAGCTAGAGAGCAATACTTTACTAAAATATTAAAGAAAGTTTAGACACTAGCATGGGTTCCCCATAAAAAGTGTATAAAAAGGGTTAAAGTGGCAACTTTAAGCTAAGGTTACTTTAAATCTAGACATGAAGAATCATTTCTCAAAGCAGATTCCACAGAAATCATCTAGAAAAACGAACCATAAAAAAAAGAAACTTTTAGTTACAAGATTTCATACCCTTGCAGCATGTTTTTCTAACTAAGACTACTTTTGGGAGCTTACTTTTCTATGGCAGCTATACCATATAGATGTACGATTTCGACCAAACTTAGTAGAATTATGCAAAAGTCTAACAAACGAACGTGTAAGAAAATTGGAGTTGATTCCACTTAAAACAAAAAAGTTTTTCTCAATGGAACTTCATTTTCGAACAATCATTCGTACTGTAACTATATGTTATACTCATCCGATTTTGACAAAAATTTGTAGAATTGTGTAAAAGTGTGTCAAATAAATAAATACCAATTTTCAGAACATATTCATGAAAAACACTGAAGTTTTTCTCACTAAGACTACTTCTCTGAGTGTACTTTTCTATGACGTCTATACTTTATATATATCCGATTTCGATCGATATTGGTGAAATCATGTAAAAACATATCATACTAAGAAATACAAAGATTGGAGTGGTTTTCATTGAAAACAAGAATGTATTTCTTACTAATAGTAGTTTTTCGACCGATCATTCGTACTGCAGCTATATGCTATAGTCTTTCGATTTTGTCAAAACTTTGTAGAATTGTGTGAAAGCATATAAAATAAGTAATTGCTAATTTTAAGAACATTTCCATTGAAAACAAAAAAGTTTTTCTCACTAAGACTACTTTTCAGACTCAACTTTTCTATGACAGCTATACTATATAGATGTCCGATATCGGCCAAACTTGGTGGAATCATGTGAAAGCATAGAAAACTAGGAAATACAATGTTTGGAGGCGTTTCCATTGAAAACAAAAAAGTTTTTTTCACTAAGACTACTTTTCCGACTCAACTTTTCTATGACAGCTATGCTTTATAGATGACCGATTTTTAACAATCTTAGTGGAACTATGAGAAAGCATAGCAAACTAGGAAATACAAAGTTTGGAGGTGTTTCCATTGAAAACAAAAAAGTTTTTCTCACTAAGACTACTTTTCAGACTTGACCTTTCTATGACAGCTATACTATATAGATGTCTGATTTCGACCAAACTTGGTGGAATCATGTGAAAGCATAGAAAACTGGGAAATACAATGTTTGGAGGCGTTTCCATTGAAAACAAAAAAGTTTTTCACACTAAGACTACTTTTCAGACTCAACTTTTCTATGACAGCTATGGTTTATAGATGACCGACTTTTAACAATCTTAGTGGAACTATGAGAAAGCATAGCAAACTAGGAAATACAAAGTTTGGAGGTGTTTCCATTGAAAACAAAAAAGTTTTTCTTACTAAAACTAGTTTTTCAACCGATCGTTCGTATGATAGCTATATGATATAGTCAGCCGATCCGGCCGGTAACGACAAATGTGTAGCGTATTTATACTAAAAGACTTTGTGTAAAGTTTGGTGAAGATAGCTTTCGAAATGACGGAGGAGATAGCTTAGAAAAAGACGGATGCTCGCAGTGGCATGTCTAAATCCACTCAGCTCGTCGTGCTGATCAAGAATATATATATTTTATGATGCTTCATTCTATGCCTTACAAACAATCGGACAATTTTATAATACCCTCTTCAAGGGTACCGGGTTTTTAACCAAATCGGGACTCCAAATCGCAGAAAACCAAGTTTAAAAAAATTCCTAAAATTGCAATCGGAGATGTCAAACTTTCCATTTAATACTTCCCAAATCCCAAAATATAGTTCCCATATTTGTATGTATAAAGATTCATCTTTATTTCATTAAAATCGCATTTTTGTTTTAACCCTAATACCTATCATTGATGTTACATCCCACACAATCCCTGTTGTGCAGATAAGTTCCACCGGCAACACGACCACTGTAACCATCTGGATATTGCGTGGCTCTACGGTTATCTCGAGGAATGCTACTTGGAACACGTTGGTGGTAACCAGCATCTCGGGCCGGGGCAGCATTTGGATAAGCACCGGGCGAATTAATGTACACTGTACCTTGTCCACCATTACCCTTATATGTCTGGCCATCCACTACCAAAGTTTTAGCCACCGGTGGACTGCAATTCTGGCATCTTCCGTTGATGACCACATCGGCGGAAGAGATAGCCACCAGGGCGGTGAGGACAACGAATGCAAGGCTGATTGAGTTCATTCTGAAGCGATGTCTAAACGAAATCTGTATCAGGAGTCAAGCAGCTGTGAGCGTTTTATAGCAAAAATTTTTGTTGATGCTTTGTTATCAGTGGGGGGAAACCTGATTTAGACGTGGAAATTCCACCAGCCAACAAAGAGAAAGAGAGAGAGATCGAGAGAGACTAATTATCAGCCGCCACAGAATGAGAACCAGTTTTACAGCGAATTCTCTGGAATATTGGCTCAACCACAAAATGTACGTATTGTTTATTTACATCAAATCAGATTACGGTCTAATCGCGTATATTGCAACCGTTGCAGGGGCCCTCGCGATAGATGGTGCCAGGATAACCACGGCCATTAATTGTGGTCACTGGACCACCACCCCAACCGCCATCACCATCTCCGCCGCGTTGGATTACTTGACGACCGCCCCATTGCCGCTTATGGCGTCGTGTATTTATAACTTGTGCGCCGCCGCCACCCCATCCCCAGCCTTCTCCCATGCTAGAATCATCATCAGCACTATCACTCGATTGTTTATGGCCTCGTGCCGGTGCAGATTTTGGCTTGGCTGTTGTATGGCGTCCACTGTGTCCACCCCCACGCGCCGGTTTACGTGTACTTGTTGCAACCGGACGATTGCAGTCCACACATTCGCCCTTGATAGACACCTTGGCTGAAGGATCAAAAGTTTATCAATTTGAAAGTTGATAATCACACTCAGTTTAATACTGACCTTGGGCCAAGGCGAATATGGACAAAACCATTACCATTAGCAGGGTTAGATACTTCATTTCAGTTATTTTCTAGTTAACAAAGTGCAGGCCGCCGCTTTTTATACCTGTGGCGTTCAAGAGTGAGCAACTGATTAAGCCTTCTGTAGAGGCAACGCTCTCGGATCTGGAATCTATACGCTCTCGGATCTAGAATCAATAGACAATTTATATGCCTGACACTTGGCAATGGCGAGGGTGGGATGGTGAGTAGTGGGAGAAGATATTACTCTATATTTATGTATAATATTTGTATACCCTATACCCCTATAATTTGGCCCAGAAGTTTGCAACGCATAGAAATATTCATTTCCGACAGCATAAACTATATATATTCTTGATCAGGGTCTCTTAGTTTTGAATCTATTGAGCTGAAATTTTGCACAGAGTCTGCTTTTTGCTGCACACTACAAATATGTTGGAACCGACCGGATCGGATGACTATATTTCATAGCTCCCATAGGAACAATCGGTCGGAAAAGTAGTTTTAGTGGGAAAAACTTTTTTCTTTTGAATGAAAACGTCTCCAAACTTAGTATTCATAAGTTTTCTATGCTTTTTTTTAATTTTGCTTAGTTTGATAAAAATCGGACAGCTATATGGTATAGCTGCCATACAAAAGATAGGTCTGAAAACTAGTTTTAGTGAGAAAAACTTTTTTCTTTTCCATGGAAACGTCTCCAAACTTTGTAATCGTAGGTTTTCTATGTTTTTTTATAACTCTACCAAGTTTTATTAAAATCGGACAACTATATGGTATAGCTTCGATACAAAAGATAGGTCTGAAAACTAGTTTTAGTGGGAAAAACTTTTTTCTTTTCCATGGAAACGTCTCCAAACTTTGTAATCGTAGTTTTTATATATTTTTTTATAGCTCTATCAAGTTTTATTAAAATCGGACAACTATATGGTATAGCTGCCATGCAATAGATAGGTCTGAAAAACAGTCTTAGTTACAAAAACTTTTTTGTTTATAATAGTAGCATCCTGCAATTTTGTATTTGTTTGTTTCACTTGCTTTCACATAATTTTACAAATTTTTGGCCAAATCGGTTGACCATATCATATAGCTCCCATACGAACGATCGCTCGGAAAATGGGTAAAAAAGTTTTTTTTGATAATATTTAAGCAAGCTCTTGCAAGGGTATAAAAACTACGGCTCAAACGAAGTTAGCTTAGCTTTCTCGTTATATATTATTTCCTCCAAGTTCTTTCGTTTCTTTCTAAAAGCTTATTGATTAACCTAGAGAACCAAATCTTTTATGAAGTAGAGAATTGAGAAGAATCCTCATAATTTTAGAGAGATTTGGAATGCTAGATTCAAGTTTAAGATATCTGGGAGCTTCCAAAATCCTTACGAACTTCATTCTGAGCTCCAGCGACTATTTATGCCATTAATGCATGTCCAGGAATTCACAAATCCACCCTCCTAAGTATGCTGTGTTTGTGTTAAAACTGGTATTGGAATTGCCCAGATTGTAGATTAATTTATATAATTTTTATTTAAAGACAAAGACGAACTTTGACTTGCATTTTCAAGATTGCAATACATATAGAAAGTGCTCTAGAATTGTACATATTCCAAAAATGTGTACAGATAATTGCCAAAATAACAATTATCACTTTTGGGCATAACACACTGCTGCTGGGTAATCCCAGAGAGCGGCGATGCCAACTCCATGCAAATTCGTAGCCCCACACCCCCCCTCCCGGCTTGGCTCTGTATATAAGTTGGCGCTCGTTCTGCCAGACAGCATCAGTTCATCTTAACCCATTGAACAGCAATCAAGTAAACCAAATAACAATATGAAATTCTTCTCAGTTGTTACCGTTTTTGTGCTCGGTCTCTTGGCCCTGGCCAGTGGTGAGTGCCAAGTGCTGTTAAGGATTACAAAACACACAGTTTTTTATATCTATACTTTCTTTTTTATTCTCTCAGCCGTGCCCTTGTCTCCGGATCCACATGTGGTCATCAATGGTGATTGCATATGCTGCAATGTGAGGTCTTAAGCTGATGTACATTTGTGACTGGAATTATGCACCACAATATCTATCTTAAACTGCCGCACACTATTTATATTTAAGTTATCTACCATAAAATCACAATTTATATTTATTAACTGTTGATTTGAAATAATGACCATTGAACCATATTACAAGTAAAATAATAACAAAGCTATAAATAAATAAAACATGCAACACATTGTCACAAAATATTCAAAAAATAAGTGGAAATCATCTTTCAATTCTGCCGCTAAATATTTTTCTTACCAGGGAGAAGGTGTCATAAATGACGCAGTGTAGTTTTCTATATTTTTCATAATCAATAGTGTATAAATTTGTACACTTGAAAGCTCTGATACTATTACTTGCAGACTTTGTCTAAGAAATTAAATTTTAGAATTTAATTGTAAGGGTATTTCTGTTTCGAACCTTTATTAGAAACCCTATTGGTGCTTGGAATTTTCTAAATAAAATAATATATAAGTAATGGATCTTCCGGAAAGTGTTTTGCTTCTAGACCTAGAATAGTTTTTCATTTTTAAAGTTCTTAATGGATTTTAACTTTCATATTTGAAATTCCAAATATAATATTACTGTGAACCCAACCTGGAACCAAATCTGTTTAGAAATAAAAGCTGAACCTGAACCCGAGCTTTTGGTTCCGCTCAGCAAAACTGGTGGACATCAGAAAATTAGACTGTTCTGTCTTAAAACTAAGTCTGGAAATGGGTAGAAAAGTGTAACAAAATATATCTTATAAATTCACCACCCTTAATAGCCTCTTATTTTTAAGATCCTTGATCCCAAAGCCTTTTCAATGATGCACAATAACAAGAGCTTAACATTTCTTTGGAAATATTATTATAATATATATGGAATTTAACTGAATGCTAAATTATATTTTAAGCACCGATTTCACATCTTCCACATAGAGCTATCTGGCACATAAACTCACAAATAACAGAGTAAAATCTTAGCTTATATGACACATAGCTGCTATCTTTAAGATGAGAAAACAGCCCTAAGTATTAAGTATATTATTGTATTCTACCTACCGTTTGCGACACAAAAACTACCCGATACCCATACGATTTGAGTAGTTTTTCGGTCGGAAGGAAATTTAAGAACATGTAGGACTTGTTCAACTACTAAAACTTAGTAATATTTATTATCTAAATAAATGCATTGTTTTTTTTTTATACAAATATTATAGCTAACTTCGTTTTTATACCATTGCAAGTGCTCGCTAGAATATTTTCATAAAATATTATTTTTCCCATTTTCCGAGCGATCGTTCGTATGGCAGCTATACGATATAGTCATCCGATTTTGCCAAAAATTTGTAAAATGATGTAAAAGCATGTGAAGCAAACCAAAACAAAATTGCAGGATGCTACCATTAAAAACAAAAAAGTTTTTCCAACTAAGACGGTTTTTCAGACCAATCTATTGTATGGCAGCTATACCATATAGTTGTCCGATTTTAATAGAACTTGGTAGAATTATAAAAAAACATAGAAAACCTACGATTACAAAGTTAGGAGACGTTTCCATTGAAAAGAAAAAAGTTTTTCCCACTAAAACTTGTTTTCAGACCTATCTTTTGTATGGCAGCTATACCATATAGTTGTCCGATTTTAATAAAACTTGGTAGAACTATAAAAACACATAGAAAATTACAAAGTTTGGAGACGTTTCCATTAAAAAGAAACAGTTTTTCATACTAAAACTAGATTTCCGACCGATTGTTCCTATGGGAGCTATGAGATATAGTCACCCGATCCGGTCGGTTCCGACATATTAGTAATGTGCAGCAAAAATAAGACTCTGTGCAAATTTTCAGCTCAATAGCTTAAAACTGAGAGACTATTTTGCATAGAAACAGACAGACGGACAAAGCTCAATCGACTCAACTCGTCACCCTGATCCAGAATATATAAGGTTTATGAGGTCGGAAATGAATGTTTCTTCTGGGCATAATTATAATACACTTTGCAAGGGTATAATAAACTGTCCCAAATAATTCTGCGATTTTTTTAAGCAAGCATTTATCATATTCTCTTAGGAAAGGTTACTTCTTAATATGTTTTTAGTTAGGATCTTGTCCGTGGGCGAAAACAGTGGCTTACACAGTGGTGGAAACGGTTTTTATCTTTGGGCGGCTTTCATAATAATTCAAAATCATTTCGGAAAACGGTAGAAGTATTTTGATAATAGTTTTTCAAAATGTTGTTTTGAAAAAAAATTTAGAAGGCTAAAGGACTTTTCATGCCCCTGCTCAGAGTTCCGAGTTCTGTCTCCGAAAATCTCAAACCGAGGAGTTTCCCCCACAAAAAACAAGCACTACAAGTACTACCGATTCCATTTTCCTATTAGTTCTTTTAACTTATCTATAAATTCCTAGAAAAATGTAACAGTGTCTCTGATGCATAAAGCTTTTGCCAGCAATCAGCTGAAATGCGTCTTGAGTTTGTTCACTTAAGCCGATTACTTATCAGCCGCCTACCGTATGTTTGTATGTATGTAACAAATGGAATTGCCCAGTTGTATATATACATATATACATTGAGGCAAATGTCTACATTGGCATAGTATCAGCATTGCTTTGCCCTGGGCATTACCCGTAACCTTATTCTGAACAGCTTCAAACCATATAAAAAAGCAGACGCTCTGTTAGGAAGCATCAGTGCATCACAAATCCCTGTACAGAAACAATCAACAATTAAACAAAATGAAATTCTTCTCAGTTATCAGCGTTTTCGTGCTCGGCCTTTTGGCGCTGGCGAGTGGTGAGTGTGCAATGCGCAGTGAACTATATGAATAAAATATAATAATAACAAATTTTTTTTTATAAATATTCTCAGCTGTGCCCCTTTCTCCGGATCCAAATGTGGTCATCAATGGTGATTGCAAATACTGCAATGTGAGGTCTTAAACAGAAGAGGATAAATCGAACTGCTACTAACCAGCCAGCCAAATATGTACACACTCTATTTTATTTTCTACCTAAAATAAATCTTAAGAATTAATCAAAAATATTATTGTTCCTTTTCTGATTGAAGTCAATTGGGAGGATGTTGGTTGCCTGGGAGGAGATGAGTAATTTTGGCCATTTTTTTGTATTTTCTGACTTTGAAATGACAAAATTGTTTTGGCCAGAAGATATGAAGAGAAGGAGTAAGCGGTGCAAAGAAAATTTGCCAATAACTCAGATAACTTTATCAATTTAATTGGCTACATTGGCAATGCTGTTAAAAAGTCATATATTCTCTTCAGAAATCAAAATATTTCAAACACTAAAGTTCAATATTGAAGTGTGTTTGAAAAAAGGACACACTAGATGAGGTAACAGCTTTCTATGACAAACGTTTTCCATATTTTAAAGATTAATCACACCAAATAGAGTTTGTTAAAGCCAAAAACCTGGATTACAGTTTCTTAAATACCTGAACTTATAGTTTAAAATGTGTTCCAACCCAAAGAACTCAGTCTTATGTTACAGAAAATGGTATCGGAGATTTATGGTTTTTCAAACTTCTGAACCTTGAAAAGTTCATAAAAAAAGCTTTTCGAACAGATTCAAGTACATTTATAAATGAAATACTTAAGAACTGGCTTAAAGGGGCTACATTCGTTGAAATTAAAGGTGATTCTTGAAGGAAAAGAAGTTTTCTACATCAAGTCGGATTTGTTGCAACTTGAAAAGTTCAGAAATACGACTTTCCGAACAGATTTAAGTGCATGTTGCGATGATATACTTAAGAAAGGGCTTTATGAGTTGAGGTAGGGTAAAATAAAGGGCAATCACAGATCATAAAATTCATTTTAAATCATTTAGCGGACTGCCACGCCTTGAAAAGTCCTGAAATTTATGTTATCAAACAGAATTAAGCTAAAATTGGGACGTTATGTTTAGAAAAAGGCCTTAAGGATTGGATATCAGCGGAATTAAGGACGATTCTAAGACAGATATAAGTTTTTGGATATTTTTTTTCAACATTAGTAAAGTTATGAGCAAAAGAATGTTTGCTGCAGCAGAGCAGCTACTGCAGCATGTAAATTCAAAATGAGCATACACTTTAGTTGGTACAGAATATAATATAGTTGAGGTTCACCCATTTTTTCAATGAAAAAGATAAACCTAAGCTAACTTTCGTCTGTGCCGAAGATTTTATACCCTGTAAATATTAAAAATTTTGAAAAATAATATTTTTCCCACAATGACCTATTTTCCGACAGATCGTTTGTATGGGAGCTATATGATATAGTCATCTGATTTGGACAAAAACTTGTAGAATCATGTGAAAGCGTATAAAACAAACAAAAACAAAGTTTCAGCATGCTACCATGAAAAACAAAAAAGTTTTTCTAACTAAGAGTGTTTTTTAGATCTATCTTTTGTATGGCAGCTATACCATATAGTTGTCTGATTTTCATTAAACTTGGCTAAATTATAAGAATGCAAAGAAAACTTATGAGCACAAAGTTTGAAGACGTTTCATTAAAACTAGTTTTCCGACCGATTGTTCCTATGGGAGCTATGAGATATAGTCTTACGATTCGGTCGGTTCCGACATATTAATAGTAAGCAAAAAGAAGACTCTGTGCAAAATTTCAGCTCGATAGCTTCGAAAACTAGGAGACAAGTGGAGAGTTGAAACAAACAGAAACACGGACAGACAGACGGACAAAGCTCAATCGACTCAGCTAGTCACCCTGATCAAGAATATATATGGTTTATGGGGTCGGAAATGAATATTTCTATGCGTTGCAAACTTCTGGGCAAAATTATAATACATAAAAAACAACTCTTTAAGCAGATTCATGAAAAATTGTGGTCGATATATTTAAGAAGAGGCTTCAAGTGTTGAGATTTGAAAGAATTTCGGCCAATCTTGGATCATAAATTGAGGTTGTAGCATTTCTTGAACCTTCGAAAGTTCGGAAATATTTCCTTTGGCACAGGTTTAATGGTAAAGTAGATAGGTCAAACAGGCCTTCCATAAATATATATATTAAATTGAAAGTCAACCACTCACCCGAAATGTAGTCGCGGTTCAAAAACCATGTAATAAACCGAACCCGGGGTTACAAAACTCTGTCAACCACTTGACCGAATCAGTTCTTATTTCCAATTGGTGTGCATACCTGAAAATATGTAGATTTCTTATGTATTATTGCTGTTAAATAGAGGTGCTAACAGTCTAAGACACCTCTTGTCAATTTCTGGATCAATGAACGGTCTTATACACTAATCCAAACTAAGGAACAATTGTTCAAAACTACAGTTTTCTGGCTTATTTTCAAGGCTTGATTATTATTCGAATAAATTAAATTAAAACAAGAAAGAAAGTCGGTCAAGCCCGACTATAACATACTCTGTACCAAGAAAATTTTTCTTTTGATCATAACTCAAAAACCGTTCATCCGATCTTCTTCATTCCTTTGGCGGATCGATAAGTTATCCTTATAACTAAATATGTCCAGAAGGAACAAGCCATCTATCTTCAAAACTGTGGGAGATATGACGTTTTTTCTAAATTGCGGGGGCGGGAGGGGGCGTGGCCAAAATTGAAAATAAACTTGATCTGCCTGCAGACATTAGAAGCATATGTCCCATAAATGTCAAACCTCTATCTCTTACCATCTCTGAGATCTGTGCGTTCATACGGACAGACAGACGGACAGACTGACAGACGGACAGACGGACAGGATGTTCTGGATGTTACATACTTTTGCACAAACTTATAATACTCTATGTACCTACGGTACAGAGTATAAAAATAAGTTTAAATTGACCAGAAAAGCCAAATAATTCCCCTTAGCTAAAATCTTGCCATTTTCAGAACTTATCAATTCAATTTTTGTGGCGTCATTTATGAAGAAAGCGTTTTACGAGCAAGTTACTATTCTACGTAAACAACGTAAAACTAGTTTGCTTTTTTTTGTTTTTATTGTATTTTTATTCTTGGAACAATTTCTATAAGCCGACGCGTCGCTACACAATTGGAAATCCAGTTTAGCAACGCAACAATTATCTCTCCAGCACGTGAAACGTATCTCAGTGCAGGCAGTTATCAATAACCGCTTGGGATTTACACTCAGAGCGCAAAAAAAAAAAAAAAATAAACAAAAACTCAACGGGGGAAAATCCAAGCTTAAGTTATTTTTATTCCTCACCTCGAACGGGCTGATAAGGGTGTTGTACCCAGAGAATTTCTATAAAAGCCGAGATTTTGCTACACTTGGCATCAGTTGTTGACTGCCATCCTAGTAGATATTCACATCTATAACAAAAATATAAACATGAAATTCCTATCGCTTGCCGTTGCTGTTGTGCTGGGCCTCTTGGCTCTGGCCAGTGGTAAGTTACTCTTGACGCCCGATACTCTGGGAGAGATTGAGAGAGATTAATAATCTTTGCTTTGTCTACTTATAGCTAACCCCGCACCTTTGAGTCCCGATGTGGTCATCAATGGCGATTGCAAATACTGCAATGTGAGATCGTAAGACATGGGAGGAAGAGCGTTTTTGATACCAACCACAGCACAGCCCATTAAACTTAAGTCAAATCTAGAAGAATAAAATAATAAAAAAAAAAAAACAATATGCTTAAATAAACAATTATGTGAGACTATATTTATGATAATTGATTTGAACTTTAGCTGGCAGTTTAAATAGGTCACTAAACATTGTGCGCAATTTGTATGGTTGTGCTTGAGTGTTATCAAGTGAGACTGTTCTAATCAGAACTACTAATACGTAGTACGGCCTAAGAAAAGTTTAGGTATTAAAGCTGATATAGAATGAATGAAACTAAGCATTAAAACTAATTTTAGAATAAATTTGTTTTGATGCATTTGAACTCGCCTTGATCTTTAGCACGCGAATTGATAGACGAATCATTTGATATTTCTTGAACTTTCCAATTGGCAGCCATCACTTAATAATATTTAGGAGGGTGGATGAAAAATTACCTAAAATAAATGCTATTTTTATAGAGACAATCCGAGAAAAAAACAACAGATTTTATTTTTACTTTTAACAAATAAAATTGATTTATATTCTTGAAGAAAAATATGGTTTTTTTGGTTGTGATTCCGAGAAGACTTCAATTAAAACGAGATTGCAAGTAAAAGTCCTCCCTTTGATATAAAAGCTACTCAGAGGAATTAATGATTAATGTTAAATTAACAGAGCGTTAACATGAATGTTAATATTTCTACATTATGTAAGTAAACTCATAAAAAAATTCGCCCTGGAAATTGGAAATTCTCCTAAAACATCCGTTCTATGGCGGAAAAAAAATTTAAGAAAACTTTTTCTCATTTACAAACATTTTTTCTGAAACTTTGAAAATTTTTCATAAATGGGATAATATTTTTCTTAATTTTTCTTTTTTTTTTCTTTTTTATAGGAGAATTTTTATGTTTTCAGGGCGAATGTCTTTTGAGTGTTGAGAGCAGCATTAGCTGCTCTGAAGAGTTTTATACCTTTTTAACTACCATTTATTATGCGAAAGATTTCGAGTTTATAGATAGATATATAGATAAACACATAATTAAAGTTGTAAGAGTTATTCAACATTTTTTAATGCTGGAAAATTGGAAACAAACTTGATTTGCCTGCAGATCTACATTAAAAATTGGATTGCTTTAGCTCTTTTAGTCTCTGAAATTTTTTGGTGTTAGATTATATGAGATTATATATACTTTATGATATTGGTGAGACTTAATTCTGCCTAATACGTACACTATACTCTTTTTAACTCGGGTATAAAAACTTTAAAATTATGATGTGATTTTATTTATTATAAGGAGAGGTCCAGGTCATTGAAAGTTTGGTGGTGATTGATATTATCGTAAGGAACCCTTTCTTAGGTTTAAGCTAAATTATTCCAAATATTTCTAAGATTTTTTCTATGTTAAGATAAACCATTTTCGACCGTTTGTTGTTCCAACCATAGATATAGTTAAACATATTTAGAGGATTTTGAAACGAATGACTAGCGAACTATATTAATATTGCATTGCATATTTTTGGGCAGTACACAAATTGATCATTTTAAGCACATGCATTTAAACTTTTGAAAAGTGCATTCTTAGGAGCATTCATTCGTAGATAAGTCGGCCGAAGTTTTTATACCCTTGCAGCACATTTTTCTAACTAATTTGAACGACATTTCCACTGAAAACAAACAAGTTTTTCTCACTAACACTACTCGTCAGACTCCAGTTTTGTATGACAGCTATACTATAAAAATGTCCGATTAAGACCAAACTTAGTGGAATCATGCAAAAGCATAGTTAACTAAGAAACGCAAAGTTTGGAGACGTTTTCTTTAAAAACAAAAAAGTTTTTCTCACTAAAACTATTTTTTCGACCGATCCTTCCTATGGCAGCTGTAACCTATAGTCATCCGATTTTGACAAAACTTTGAAGAACTGTGTAATAGCTTATAAAATAAATATGTGCCAATTTTAAAGAGGTTTACATGGAAAACAAAAAAGTTTCTCTTACTACGACTATTTTTTTAACCTTACTTTTCTATGGCAGCTATACTATAGGGATGTCCGATTTTGAGCAAACTTGGCAAAATCATGAAGAAACACAGAAAACTAGTAAATACGGAGTCTGGAGACGTTTGCATCAAAAACAAAAATGTTTTTCTCACTAGAACAAGTTTTTTGACCAATTGTTCCTATGGCAGCTATAGGTTATAGTCATCCGATCCGACCAGCTCCGACAAATGTGCAGCGTATTTGTACCAGAAGACTTCGTACAAAGTTTGGTTGCGATAGCTTTGAAACTGACGGAGAAGATAGCATAAAACAAGAAAGAAAGTCGGTCAAGCCCGACTATAACATACTCTGTACCAAGAAAATTTTTCTTTTGATCATAACTCGAAAACCGTTCATCCGATCTTCTTCATTCCTTTGGCGGATCGATAAGTTATCCTAATAACTAAATATGTCCAGAAGCAATAAGCCATCTATCTTTAAAACTGTGGGAGACTGTGGGTTTTTTCTAAATTGCGGGGGCGGGAGGGGGCGTGGCCAAAATTGAAAATAAACTTGATCTGCCTGCAGACATTAGAAGCATATGTCCCATACATGTCAAACCTCTATCTCTTACCATCTCTGAGATCTGTGCGTTCATACGGACAGACAGACGGACAGACGGACATGGCTATATCGACTCGGCTGTTGATGCTGATCAAGAATATATATACTTTATGGGGTCGGAGATGCTTCCTTCTGGATGTTACATACTTTTGCACAAACTTATAATACTCTATGTACCTACGGTACAGAGTATAAAAATATCTCGAGGCATGATTTATGTATCACGTCTTCTGACTTACTGGCCCACCCTCGCCTTGTACTCTATATATGTATAATCATTTTTTTGATGGACAATAATATAAAAGTGCACGACATTTGTACGATTTGCGTCAGATTGTTGCGAGCACTGAACTGAATATGAATTTTACTGGAATTGCCTTAGCTTTGCTGCTTCTTTGTCTGTTGTCTGCGGTTGATGGTAATTAATACTTGATTCAATAAATAATTTTTAATTCAATTAATTAACCACATTTTATATTGACAGCCGATGTGTATATAAAGGGCCAGTGTGTAGATTGCATTGGACCAGATGTGGAAAGTTCCGTCAAACCAGCAATTGGAGGATCCATGTCTTATGCCTTGACCTCGGGCGCAATGTCTTTGGGTCTTCTATCTTATTTGTTAAGCAAGTTTTATGTGTAAATAAAGTCAAGGGTAAACTTTGAGAGAGTTAAATACAAATGTATTTATTATTGCCAGCTTATTATTAAGCCAGCTGATGGATTCGTCTTCGAAAGTAAAGTATACTGTACACGGAATTTATGAAGATTTATTTAATTACAATAACAAAGCGCACAGCTCGAGTATTCCCCAAGTCGGAGTCGCTGTGGTCGCCTCTTTTTAGCTGTGCTGGAGTAAAATTCGCTGGGTCGAGGCTTTTGAGACTCATAGAAATGCGCGTGTTGATTAATCGTCCAAATAAATTTCAAACATAAACTTGGGTCGATTGATAAGAAAGTTTGAAGTCGACCTAAGTAAAGGAAAACCAATTCACTTTTTTTCATAAATAAATGTTATTAAAACAGCGTTTCAAGTCGAGTCTATATCTTTATTAACATGAGCTTTAAGTTGCTCTTTTTTTTACCCCTCAGATATATTTCACTTAAAAAACCAAAGAATTGGTGGGGAATAGCTTATTATGAACAAGGCTGCAAACCTTTAAAATAATCCATGAGGTTCGGTTCGGGGGGTTCGAACCCATTGTAAAATCCAAGGTTCGGTTCGCGGACCGGTTCTTGGAACCCCTGAACCCAAATGCTTTATCATAATGATAACTTAGTCATCTAGCTCTTAAATCAGAAAAAAACCAACTTAAGTATTGAAAATGCTCCTTTAACTGATGCTGATACAGCTAGTATGGTAAAAACAATATTTTTTTAGGTCTTCGTTATTATGACCTTTCCAAAATTTTAAAATATTTGTCGATGGTTGTAATCTTGGATAATTTTCAAAGGCATCTATAACATTATTCACAGATTTTATATTTGATATTTGTTTATTGCTTTCATTAACTTCTCGTCTAGGCAATCAGACGTTGAGTTATTTGTTGTCGAATTTAGAAAACTTTCATTAAGCATACTAAATGGGCGAACCGAACCTCATTTTTCGAAAAAGTGGTCCGGTTCGGGTTCGAGGTTCGAGGAGTCAAAAATGTAAGGCGCCTGGTTTATGGTCCGGTTCGCGAACCCCAAAAAAACCGAACTGAACCGATTCTCAGGGGTTCGGTTCTGGACCGGTTGGCAGCCTTGATTATGAAATAAAGCTGTAAAAATTTAACATAATTTCAATTGGCGCTAAGTCAAAAGAAAACGATTCACTCAAATCGTGCATAAAAGCAGCAAATACTATATTTTGTACCGCGGTAGAGAAGAATGCAATGTGTCCAGTAGATATCTCATAACTCTAGCGATATCTCATTGCTATCGCATTCTTATCTTTCTTTGGGAAGTCTGAAACTTGGCGACACTTCTGGGAGCTAAGCAATCGATACTTGTGGGAGAAGAGAAGGTCTCTGCTGAAAGCTAAGAAAGAGATTCTTGTTGAGGAAAAGAAAGGGATTCTGCAAAGAAGTAAGAAAGTGATTCTTCTTTCACATAAGAAAAAGTCCTTGTCCTAGTAGACAATTTATGAAGTTTTTGTTGATATGCGAGTATTGATCAGAGTTTATGATGATTTATGATATGGATCATAAATTATACATATGTAGGCAGAAAATGTTACCCTAGCAGCCAATGTTCTTAAAGAGTCGCCTTTAATGCGTTGTTTGGATCAGTTTCGTCTCATTTTTGAGTCGTATTTCAACAAATCTTATATAGAGCATATGAATGAATCAATTTTGGGACTTGTTATACTCTGTACCGTAGGTACATAGAGTATTATAAGTTTGTGCAAAAGTATGTAACATCCAGAAGGAAGCATCTCCGACCCCATAAAGTATATATATTCTTGATCAGCATCAACAGCCGAGTCATGTCCGTCATGTCCGTCTGTCCGTCTGTCTGTCCGTATGAACGCACAGATCTCAGAGATGGTAAGAGATAGAGGTTTGACATGTATGGGACATATGCTTCTAATGTCTGCAGGCAGATCAAGTTTATTTTCAATTTTGGCCACGCCCCCTCCCGCCCCCGCAACTTAGAAAAAACGTCATATCTCCCACAGTTTTGAAGATAGATGGCTTGTTCCTTTTGGACATATTTAGTTATTAGGATAACTTATCGATCCGCCAAAGGAATGAAGAAGATCGGATAAACGGTTTTCGAGTTATGATCAAAAATTTTCTTGGTACAGAGTATGTTATAGTCGGGCTTGACCGACTTTCTTTCTTGTTTTATAGATAGAAGGTTTGTAGCTTCTGGTCATATATAGTTATTAGTATTATTTACTGATCAGCCGAAGAAATGGTTTAGATCGGTTGAACGATTGTAGAGTTATAGGTAATAGAAACATTTATGCCGGTCTGCAGCGGCTGAAACAGCGATGGGTGGCACTGTAAACACTCTAACACTTTGGTTGGTAACTTAGGGTTATAACATAACCCCATAAATATAAGCAAAATCAATGCTATTCTAAAATCTATAAGCATTACCAGGCATTCCTACCCACTTAAGGCTCGACGTTCTTAAATCTCTGCATAAAATAGAATAATGCACCGCCAAGTTTTAAAACTAAGGGCAATACCTCCCACCCAACATTGTAAAGACCATTTTGGCAAAATCAGCTTAATGAGTCTCTTTCAAGCCCTTTTAATGATTCAAAAATGATTACCAACTTGTGCTTTTAAAAGTAGACTCAAAAACGGCTAATGCAAATGCTCAAAATGCGATGAAACGACCCTCAAATGACTCGAGTATGAGTCGAAATTGATCAGAAAAACGAGTTAATACCGACTCATCACGAAGTGTTGCTGCAAGGGTACCATTTTTTCCCGACAAAAGTATAATTTTTCATCAGAAAACGAGCCCATTTATAACTATTTTAATCAGATCGTGGATTCGCAAAGGCTCGAATGTGATCAAAAATATGATAAAATGTTTGCTGGGCTGTTAAAGTTGTGCATAGAGCATGCATTTCAAATTGCTTTTATCCCAAGATAAATGCGAAATAGATTTCAAGAAAAAAATCTAAAGCGTAAAATCAAGTCAAAACAGGTTTTTTTTTTTTGTATATTTATTTCATTCTTAGAATTATGTGCAATCTTTATACGTGTATTTTTATTTGTTTTTATAATTTAAAGCCACGCAGCTTCAATTCCAGTTTTTCCAAACCAGCTATCTCTCAGTCGTATCTCTCTGGTGCGCCTATCAGAATCTGTGCAATTGTACCTTAACAGGGGAATTTCTCTTGTTCCCAAATCGGTGGGGGGAAAATCCAAGTTCAAGTCATTTCGAAATCTATTAATTTCCCAACCAAAGTTGCTGATAACAGAGAAAACAGCAATGTAGCTCGTTGCGCTATAAAAGCCTGACAAGTAGCTGCAATTGACATCAGTTCTCGACTGCACAACTCAGAAGACACATTTACATCAACCAAAAATGAAATTCCTATCGCTGGCAGTTGCTCTTGTGCTGGGTCTGGTGGCCTTGGCTAGTGGTGAGCTGGTGGAACCTCTGGTTGCTGGAGATGAAGACATCTATAATTTGACTAATTTAATTGAATTGTTTATTTATAGCTAATCCCGCACCACTCAATCCGGATGTGGTTATCAATGGAGACTGCAAATGGTGCAATGTGAGGTCTTAAACAGTGGAGCACAAATATGTCAACCATCAGCACATTCTTAAAAATGCACAACAGAAAAATGGACTTATACATGAATAATTAATGCAGTTTGTTTTGAAATAAAAGTAAATTAATTAATGAAGAAAAAAAAGTTATTGAAGTGTGTCTTAAGGGTTAGTTTGTCTAAGATTGCCAAATTATTAACCAGCTAACATTTTATAGAATTTTTGATCATATTTGAGTACTTTTTTCAAGACCTTGGTCTGATTAAAATAGTCATACATGATCAGAACGGAGGGTGTTATAAAACAATAGAAGGATACATCTCCGACCACATAAATATAGATATTCTTGATCAGCATGACGAGCTGAGTTGATTTATCTATGCTATCTCCTCCATCAGTTGAAAGAGCTATCCTCTCCAAACTTTGCACATTGCACTTTGTCTTTTGATACAAATGCGTTGCACATTTATCGATCGAAAAACCCAGTTTTAGTGAGAAAAACTTTTTTGTTTTCAACGGAAACGCCACCAAACTTTGGATTTCTTAGTTTGCTATGCTTTTCCATGATTCTACCAAATTTGATCGAAATCGGACATCCATATTCCATAGCTGTCATAGAAAAGTAGAGTCTGAGAAGTAGTCTTAGTGAGAAAAAATTTTGTGTTTTCCATGTAAATGTCTTTAAAATTTGCATATATTTGTTTGATATGCTTTCACACGATTCTGCAAAGTTTTGTCAAAATCGGTTGACTATAGCGTATAGCTGCAGTACGAATGATGGGTCGAAAAAGAAGTTCTATTAAGAAAAACTTTTTTTTTTTAAATGGAAACGACTTCAAATTTCTAGCATGTTTGTTTGTTAGGGTTTTGCATGATTCCACTTAGTTTGGTTGAAATCGGACATCTATATAGTATAGCTCTTATAGAAAAGTAAGGTCCGAAAGGTAGTCTTCGTTAGAAAAATGTGCTGCAAAGGTAAGCAGCTAGCTTTTGATTATAGATGACAATTTTGACGAAATAAAATGGTATCCTAGCAGCGACTCTTCTTAAAGATTCGTTTTTAAACCATTCTTCTTATCAGTTTCGACTTATTTTCGAGTAATTTGCGAGTCTTTTATGAGTCGTATTTCAATGTATTTCAAGATATTTAGTCGAGTCTTCTTTAATTACACATAGTAATATTCTCTTTGTAATGGAAAACGCGCTCGAAAAAGACTTATCAAGTAGATTTTTGTTAAAATGATATATCAAATATCAAATCAAACACGTATTAACACCTAACAGAGCGAGTGCTAGTTAATATTGTTAGTAATTCCAAGAAATCTATCAATATTAGTTCAGTATGAACAGACTGCCAGCTAACTGGTATAAAAATATCTGGCAGTTTGCCAGTCTGACTGATCTCATCCTTAAGCTAAATCTGTGTGTTCACTTCTCTAATATCTCATGTGAGATATCAGAAAAAGAAACGATAATATATGGAAAGTAGCTTGTCTGAGTTCACAGTTGAGTGTTTGCACAGCTAGCATTTTGCACAGAGTCTTCTTTTTGCTGCAAACTGCTAATATGTTGGAACCGACCGGATCAGATGACTATATGTCATAGCTCCCACAGGAGCAATCGGTCGGAAAACTAGTTTTAGAGAGAAAAACTTTTTTCTTTTCAATGAAAAACGTCTTCATACTTTGTAATCGTAGATTTTCTATGTTTTTTTATAACTCTACTAAGTTTTATTAAAATCGAACAATTATGTGGTATAGCTGCCATACAAAAGATGGGTCTGAAAACTAGTTTTAGTGAGAAAAACTTTTTTCTTTTCAATAGAAATGTCTCCAAACTTTGTAATCATAGATTTTCTATGTTTTTTTTATAACTCTACCAAGTTTTATTAAAATCGGACAATTATATGGTATAGCTGCCATACAAAAGATAGGTCTGAAAACTAGTTTTAGTGAGAAAAACTTTTTTCTTTTCAATAGAAACGTCTCCAAACTTTGTAATCGTAGATTTTCTATGTTTTTTATAATTCTACGAAGTTTTATTAAAATCGGACAACGATATGGTATAGCTGCCATACAAAAGATGGGTCTGAAAAACAGTCTTAGTTAGAAAATCCTTTTTTGTTTTTAGTGGTAGCATCCTACAATTTTGTATTAGATTGTTCCACATGGATTCGCATAATTTTACAAGTTTTTGGCCAAATCGGATGACTTTATCATATAGCTGCCATACGAACGATTGGTCGAAAAATGGGAAAAATAGTTTTATTTTTAAAAATATTTAAGCGAGCACTTGCAAGGGTATAAAAACTTCGACACAGACGAAGTTAGCTTAGTTTTCTCGATTTTTATTACGCAAATCAAATGGTACAAAAAGTATTTTTCCAGGTACAATCAAATCTTTTTCCGAACAACTCTTACAATCCGTTTAAAGCTGAATTTTAGCTATGTCAACCATTTGCTCTGCATAGAAATACAATCGTTTAGAGCAAAGTAAAGCGGCACAAAAAAGAAAAGTAAAAAAATAAAAGAATTTTATATATTTCCAGCAGTTTCAGTGGTTTCAGCCAGCTTCAAGTAGATGTTAGTGGTTCTCAATTCCACTTCCACAAAAATTCGGGTGATTTAAAACCGCTATTTTGTCTACTTTCTTTATCTGGATCATCAAACAAAACATGGCTGCCATTGCATATTATATTTCTCCTTGAACTTTGGATTTAGCGCTCACTTGGATTAATTTCAATCGCACAATTATCTCTAAGAAATAAGTAAACAGTGTTATTTCTATTCGTATAAAAATGCATCGCATTTCGTTGATTACTGACAGATTGTAGCGAGCACTGAACTGAAAATGAAATCCACTGAAATTGCTTTAGCATTGCTGCTTCTGGGTCTCCTTGCGGTCGTTGTCAATTGTAAGTGGTTTTTGTTTTGGGAAACAATTTCGAATTACTTATTGAGTTTCAAAATTAAATTTTCGCAGGTGATGTGCATATACAAGGCAAGTGTATTAATTGTAATCGACCGGATCATGATAGCGGCATCACAGTGGTTGGAGACTCCAAGTCGGGTGCGATGTCCCTTGTGTTGACGGGAGCCATGAAGTTTGGTTTAATATATTATGTGTTTTGTTTGTTCCGATTTTAAATTATTTATTTAAAGGTTTTGTGTAAATAAAGAATCTTTTTCAATTGACTTAACGTTTTTTTTTTTTGATAAGGTAAACAATAGAATTTCTTATTATGTTCTAAGTTTTAGTCCTTCTTAATACCTTCTTCATGAGTGCTAGCAATCGGGGTACCCAAAGTGCGCACAGCTCTTTTACAGCCTCTGTCTTTTTATGCACATTCATTAACCATTTTATTCATGTCATTTATGAAACCTCAAAAGAATTCCATTAAGCAATTCTTAGCTCTAGAATTGAATGTTTCAGAGTACCTGTACACACAGATATCTAAATAAGCTTTAGCACTCATGTAGAAAAGCTAACGAAACGTAGTTCGCACTACGACCCCCTAAAGTAGCGATAATCATGCCTGGCCCGCAGGGACTAAGCAATTTATGCCATTCACACAGATTCGAGCCAAGCGCAGAATGAGACTTATGCCAAGAGCGCATAATGAGGCTTATGATCAGAGAGCTAACAGCTCGCTACGTACATGTCAGTAACAGGCCAGCGGTCGATGAGAGCAGATCAGAGCTAGTTTTCGTTACTTTATTTCTCCTCGCTCTTCTTGACAAAAGTTGCTCTTAAGTGTAAATATATTTTTGATTAGCATCAATAGCCGAGTGACCGCCTGTCTGTAAGAATACATATAAAGCAGAGGCTGGAAGAGCTGGTGCAACCAAATTTGAAATGCAGACTCCTTTGATTGCACGCAGTTCAAGTATGTTTCAAATATTTGCCACGCCGCCACACGGTCAGACAATAATCAAGCAAGAAAGACGGACGGAAATGTATGCTTACATTCGCTCATGCCGCGCGACTGCTTGCTAGTTGTATGTGCTTAGATGCCAGCTATGTTTTTAGGTTCCCGAGACAAGGTAAGTGAGCTGTAAGCTCGATTTCCGGGCCAGGTAAGCTAATAATGGATAGATAGTTCTTACCTTCTAGATATATTTAAAAATCAGGAATATTTATGAAACAGCTTAAGGATTGAGGAAGATCGGCTGAAGGTATAGAGTGTACAATATACTAGCTTCTTACTTGTTTCATTAGGGTTGCTTGCTGAACTACAATGGATACTATTAAGGGCTGATTTTTCTACTTCTACATAGCTGCTATGTGTCTGATTTTGCTGTTATTTGTAGGTTTACCACAGTAGTTTATCATAAGCCTTATTTTCTTCTCACTAATCTCCATCTCTAAGTATATATTAATGAGCTATGCAAGTCGCAACATTCGCTGTCTGACAACACCTCAGACTCACTGTGTGTGTGCACTGTTAAGTGGTATATATATGTGTATAATATGTATGTACGTACTTATATTAAGTAATCTACCTGATCTTTTGCCATCCCACTTATACATGTACACAACTTCTTGTCTAATCGAAAAAGCCAGAACTTATCAATGAGGGAATTTCATAAAAAGATTTGGGTTTTCCCTGAACTCACTTCTGAGTAAATATTTGCATATTATTTTATATTTTTTGCCGGCTACCGGCTGATCTATAAAAGCAAACAACTAAAATGCCAACAAGTTCAGTTTAATTGATATAACAGCTAAGCAATGAAGTGGCTCTCGATCGTGTTAACAATGGCTGTACTTGCTTTGGCCAGTGGTGAGTTGTGATTTGTTTTGATTCCTGTATAGAAATCGTTATAATAACAAATTTCAATATTTCAGCATCTCCATTGCCTGACGTGGTGATAAACGGAAACTGTCACAAGTGCAATGTTCGTTCGTAGATTTTGAATTGAATTGAGAGATAATAAATAAAATGGTGGTGGCTTCAAATAGAAAAGTACTACTAAATCAGATTGCTGCATATATAGTTTGACCAGTGTTTTTTTATTTACATTGCATATAGTTTGTGGTAAATAGAAATCAGAAAAGAGAAATTCAATGGACTCCATTGAAACACTTAAAAGAAGAAGATGCATTTCAAATGGAAGTTACCCCAGAAGCCATTCCCAGCTCTGGAAATCGAACAGAATACGGTTAGTCTTCTAGAGTCAGCTTGAAACCCGAAAATAAGAGAACTTTACCAATTAGAATGCTATAAAGTTGCCAAAGGACACCTTTCTTTATCGATGAACCATGCATAGCTTCTGGTGTCAAAATAGCTTCCTTCTCTATGCCTGACAAACATCTTTTACAATACCTTCTTAAATGGACAACACCTTACACTCCGTAATTAAACACAAATGATTTATTTGCCATTAAAACAAAGTTGAGTAGGTTAAATTAGCATTTAACTTTTAACATTACAGACGACGCAGTCCCCATTGATGATCACATGGCCGGGGTTTAATGGTTGAGCTATTAAGGTAAATAAAATGAACATCAATATGGAATATTTATTCCAACTCACCGCTAATCAGGGCCATTAGACTCAGAAGGAAGACAAGCGATAACCACTTCATGTTGTTAATGATTCTAGTTATAGGTAATAACTAAAATTTGTTTAACAACCTGAGTGTGCTTTTATAGAATCAGCATTGAGAGAACTTTCAACTTACATGGCTTATCTCACAATTTCGAATACTATGTCTCTCCATGAATTCTACGAATCGTCTAATTTATATAATTAGTTGACAAGAAGGCAGCCCAAGCCTAGCCTGTTGAAGTCAAAGGCTGAGTATACTTGCATGTTAAACAAGAAAGAAAGTCGGTCAAGCCCGACTATAACATACTCTGTACCAAGAAAATCTGTCTTTTGAGTATAACTCGAAAACCCTTCATCCGATCTTCTTCATTCCTTTGGCGGATCGATAAGTTATCCTAATAACTAAATATGTCCAGAAGGAACAAGCCATCTATCTTCAAAACTGTGGGAGATATGACGTTTTTTCTAAATTGCGGGGGCGGCAGGGGGCGTGGCCAAAATTGAAAATAAACTTGATCTGCCTGCAGACATAAGAAGCATATGTCCCATACATGTCAAGCCTCTATCTCTTACCATCTCTGAGATCTGTGCGTTCATACGGACAGACAGACGGACAGACGGACATGGCTATATCGACTCGGCTGTTGATGCTGATCAAGAATATATATACTTTATGGGGTCGGAGATGCTTCCTTCTGGATGTTACATACTTTTGCACAAACTTATAATACTCTATGTACCTACGGTACAGAGTATAAAAAGGAATTCTATAGAAGAAAATCAGTTGAACCTGGTTTAATAGATAACGCGTCTGATTTCAAAAGTAAAACGCTTTAAGCTTTCAGTTCAAACTGGATTGAATCTCGATGCGATTAAATTGACGTCCATTTTAAGTCATAAAAATAGAGGAAAGTTAACTTCGGCTCGGTGGAAGTTTGTATACCCTTCTAACTATTTTGAAGAACATTTCCACTGAAAACCAACAAGTTTTTCTCAATAACACTACCTTTCTGACTCTGCTTTTGTATGACAGCTATACTATACAGATGTCCGATTTCGACCAAACTTAGTGGAATCATGGAAAAGTATAGCAAACTAAGAAATACAAAGTTTGAAGGCGTTTTCTTTGAAAACAAAAAAGTTTTTCTCACTAAAACGAGTTTCTTGAGCGATCATTCATATGGCAGCCATAAGCTATAGTCATCCGATTTTGACAAAACTTTAAAGAATTGTGTGAAAGCTTATAAAATAAATATGTGGCAATTTAAAAGTCCTTTTAGAGAAAAACTTTTTTCTTTTCAATAGAAACGTCTCCAAACTTTGTAATCGTAGATTTTCTATGTTTTTTATAATTCTACGAAGTTTTATTAAAATCGGACAACTATATGGTATAGCTGCCATACAAAAGATGGGTCTGAAAAACAGTCTTAGTTAGAAAATCCTTTTTTGTTTTTAGTGGTAGCATCCTACAATTTTGTATTAGATTGTTCCACATGGATTCGCATAATTTTACAAGTTTTTGGCCAAATCGGATGACTTTATCATATAGCTGCCATACGAACGATTGGTCGAAAAATGGGAAAAATAGTTTTATTTTTAAAAATATTTAAGCGAGCACTTGCAAGGGTATAAAAACTTCGACACAGACGAAGTTAGCTTAGTTTTCTCGATTTTTATTACGCAAATCAAATGGTACAAAAAGTATTTTTCCAGGTACAATCAAATCTTTTTCCGAACAACTCTTACAATCCGTTTAAAGCTGAATTTTAGCTATGTCAACCATTTGCTCTGCATAGAAATACAATCGTTTAGAGCAAAGTAAAGCGGCACAAAAAAGAAAAGTAAAAAAATAAAAGAATTTTATATATTTCCAGCAGTTTCAGTGGTTTCGGCCCGCTTCAAGTAGATGTTAGTGGTTCTCAATTCCACTTCCACAAAAATTCGGGTGATTTAAAACTGCTATTTTGTCTACTTTCTTTATCTGGATCATCAAACAAAACATGGCTGCCATTGTATATTATATTTCTCCTTGAACTTTGGATTTAGCGCTCACTTGGATTAATTTCAATCGCACAATTATCTCTAAGAAATAAGTAAACAGTGTTATTTCTATTCGTATAAAAATGCATCGCATTTCGTTGATTACTGACAGATTGTAGCGAGCACTGAACTGAAAATGAAATCCACTGAAATTGCTTTAGCATTGCTGCTTCTGGGTCTCCTTGCGGTCGTTGTCAATTGTAAGTGGTTTTTGTTTTGGGAAACAATTTCGAATTACTTATTGAGTTTCAAAATTAAATTTTCGCAGGTGATGTGCATATACAAGGCAAGTGTATTAATTGTAATCGACCGGATCATGATAGCGGCATCACAGTGGTTGGAGACTCCAAGTCGGGTGCGATGTCCCTTGTGTTGACGGGAGCCATGAAGTTTGGTTTAATATATTATGTGTTTTGTTTGTTCCGATTTTAAATTATTTATTTAAAGGTTTTGTGTAAATAAAGAATCTTTTTCAATTGACTTAACGTTTTTTTTTTTTGATAAGGTAAACAATAGAATTTCTTATTATGTTCTAAGTTTTAGTCCTTCTTAATACCTTCTTCATGAGTGCTAGCAATCGGGGTACCCAAAGTGCGCACAGCTCTTTTACAGCCTCTGTCTTTTTATGCACATTCATTAACCATTTTATTCATGTCATTTATGAAACCTCAAAAGAATTCCATTAAGCAATTCTTAGCTCTAGAATTGAATGTTTCAGAGTACCTGTACACACAGATATCTAAATAAGCTTTAGCACTCATGTAGAAAAGCTAACGAAACGTAGTTCGCACTACGACCCCCTAAAGTAGCGATAATCATGCCTGGCCCGCAGGGACTAAGCAATTTATGCCATTCACACAGATTCGAGCCAAGCGCAGAATGAGACTTATGCCAAGAGCGCATAATGAGGCTTATGATCAGAGAGCTAACAGCTCGCTACGTACATGTCAGTAACAGGCCAGCGGTCGATGAGAGCAGATCAGAGCTAGTTTTCGTTACTTTATTTCTCCTCGCTCTTCTTGACAAAAGTTGCTCTTAAGTGTAAATATATTTTTGATTAGCATCAATAGCCGAGTGACCGCCTGTCTGTAAGAATACATATAAAGCAGAGGCTGGAAGAGCTGGTGCAACCAAATTTGAAATGCAGACTCCTTTGATTGCACGCAGTTCAAGTATGTTTCAAATATTTGCCACGCCGCCACACGGTCAGACAATAATCAAGCAAGAAAGACGGACGGAAATGTATGCTTACATTCGCTCATGCCGCGCGACTGCTTGCTAGTTGTATGTGCTTAGATGCCAGCTATGTTTTTAGGTTCCCGAGACAAGGTAAGTGAGCTGTAAGCTCGATTTCCGGGCCAGGTAAGCTAATAATGGATAGATAGTTCTTACCTTCTAGATATATTTAAAAATCAGGAATATTTATGAAACAGCTTAAGGATTGAGGAAGATCGGCTGAAGGTATAGAGTGTACAATATACTAGCTTCTTACTTGTTTCATTAGGGTTGCTTGCTGAACTACAATGGATACTATTAAGGGCTGATTTTTCTACTTCTACATAGCTGCTATGTGTCTGATTTTGCTGTTATTTGTAGGTTTACCACAGTAGTTTATCATAAGCCTTATTTTCTTCTCACTAATCTCCATCTCTAAGTATATATTAATGAGCTATGCAAGTCGCAACATTCGCTGTCTGACAACACCTCAGACTCACTGTGTGTGTGCACTGTTAAGTGGTATATATATGTGTATAATATGTATGTACGTACTTATATTAAGTAATCTACCTGATCTTTTGCCATCCCACTTATACATGTACACAACTTCTTGTCTAATCGAAAAAGCCAGAACTTATCAATGAGGGAATTTCATAAAAAGATTTGGGTTTTCCCTGAACTCACTTCTGAGTAAATATTTGCATATTATTTTATATTTTTTGCCGGCTACCGGCTGATCTATAAAAGCAAACAACTAAAATGCCAACAAGTTCAGTTTAATTGATATAACAGCTAAGCAATGAAGTGGCTCTCGATCGTGTTAACAATGGCTGTACTTGCTTTGGCCAGTGGTGAGTTGTGATTTGTTTTGATTCCTGTATAGAAATCGTTATAATAACAAATTTCAATATTTCAGCATCTCCATTGCCTGACGTGGTGATGAACGGAAACTGTCACAAGTGCATTGTTCGTTCGTAGATTTTGAATTGAATTGAGAGATAATAAATAAAATGGTGGTGGCTTCAAATAGAAAAGTACTACTAAATCAGATTGCTGCATATATAGTTTGACCAGTGTTTTTTTATTTACATTGCATATAGTTTGTGGTAAATAGAAATCAGAAAAGAGAAATTCAATGGACTCCATTGAAACACTTAAAAGAAGAAGATGCATTTCAAATGGAAGTTACCCCAGAAGCCATTCCCAGCTCTGGAAATCGAACAGAATACGGTTAGTCTTCTAGAGTCAGCTTGAAACCCGAAAATAAGAGAACTTTACCAATTAGAATGCTATAAAGTTGCCAAAGGACACCTTTCTTTATCGATGAACCATGCATAGCTTCTGGTGTCAAAATAGCTTCCTTCTCTATGCCTGACAAACATCTTTTACAATACCTTCTTAAATGGACAACACCTTACACTCCGTAATTAAACACAAATGATTTATTTGCCATTAAAACAAAGTTGAGTAGGTTAAATTAGCATTTAACTTTTAACATTACAGACGACGCAGTCCCCATTGATGATCACATGGCCGGGGTTTAATGGTTGAGCTATTAAGGTAAATAAAATGAACATCAATATGGAATATTTATTCCAACTCACCGCTAATCAGGGCTATTAGACTCAGAAGGAAGACAAGCGATAACCACTTCATGTTGTTAATGATTCTAGTTATAGGTAATAACTAAAATTTGTTTAACAACCTGAGTGTGCTTTTATAGAATCAGCATTGAGAGAACTTTCAACTTACATGGCTTATCTCACAATTTCGAATACTATGTCTCTCCATGAATTCTACGAATCGTCTAATTTATATAGTTAGTTGACAAGAAGGCAGCCCAAGCCTAGCCTGTTGAAGTCAAAGGCTAAGTATACTTAAAAAAGGGATTCTATGGGAGAAAATCAGTTGAACCTGATTTCAAAAGTAAAAACACTTTAAGCTTTCAGTTCAAACTGGTTTGAATCTCGATGCGATTAAATTGACGTCCATTTTAAGTCATAAAAATAGAGGAAAGTTAACTTCGGCTCGGCCGAAGTTTGTATACCCTTGCAGCACATTTTTCTAACTATTTTGAAGAACATTTCCACTAAAAACCAACAAGTTTTTCTCAATAACACTACCTTTCTGACTCTACTTTTGCATGACAGCTATACTATATAGATGTCCGATTTCGACCAAACTTAGTGGAATCATGGAAAAGTATAGCAAACTAAGAAATACAAAGTTTGGAGGCGTTTTCTTTAAGAACAAAAAAGTTTTTCTCACTAAAACAAGTTTCTTGACCCATCATTCATATGACAGCCATAAGCTATAGTCATCCGATTTTGACAAAACTTTAAAGAATTGTGTGAAAGCTTATAAAATAAATATGTGCCAATTTAAAAGAGGTTTACGTTGAAAACAAAAAAGTTTTTCTTCCTAAGACTATTTTTCTAACCTTATTTTTCCATGGCAGCTATATTATATAAATGTCCAATTTCGACCAAATTTGGCAGAATTATTGAAAAGCATTATAATTTAGTAATTACGAAGTTTGAAGTCGTTTGCATTAAAAACAAAAAAGTTTTTCTCACTAGAACTAGTTTTTCGACCGATCGTTTCTTTGGCAGCTATATGTCATAGTCATCCGATCCGGCCGGTTCCGACAAATGTGTAGTGTATTTGTACCAGAAGATTTAGGGCAAAGTTTGGTTGCGATAGCTTTAAAACTGACGGAGGAAATGGCATAGAAACAGAAGGACATGGCTATATCGACTCAACTCGTCAAGCTGATCTAGAATATATATACTTTATGTGGTCGGAAATGCTTCCTTCTACGCGTTACAAAGGGTATTAATGCAAGGGTATTAATATCGGTAGTTCTATCAGTATCGAACCGGTTCTAAAGTGGTTCAGAGCCATATCTTGGTACCTTTTAATGCTTAAAACCAGATATTTGGATAAATATTTTGATGGTTCCGGTACGAAACCGGTTTCAAAAAGTGGTTCAGAGGTATCTCTCAGAAGTTAGTTAAGCTAAGATTTGGAAATTGGATGAATACTTGGAAAATTGTAAGCTGGAGGTTTTTATTGGTTTATAAACTGTTTCAAACCGGTTCAAAACTGGTTCACAGCCATAACTCAGAAGCTATTTGAGCTAAGAACTTGAAATTTGGTCTGTAGGTTGGTATTATTAATTGACTATTTGCAATCGAACTTATCTCAATCTCTGGTCTTGTGTGCTTCTACTTTTGAGCACAAGAGAAAGGGACTTATAGTCTAACAAGGATTCCAAACGGCAGAGATTGAGCAGCATTTACAAGGCTGGCTCCAACAGCTGCTAAAGGTGACCGGGTGTATGAGTTTTTAAATAAAAGAACTTAGTCATTAGATGTCCCTAGACGGAATTGAGCTCACGACCTCTGGCTTAACAAACACACTAGCCGCATCACCTTACCCGGTCATAGGTTGGAATTATGGAGTTGTAGTTGAATGGAGTTTTACTTGGAGCAGTTTCAAATGTGAGCCAGAGTCATTTCTCAACAGTAAGTTAAGCTTTCAACTTGAAATCTATATGTGTAATATATTTCACTGGTGCCGAAACGGTTTCGAACCGTTTTGACAGTGGTTCGATGCCATTTATCAGAAGTTGCTTAAGCAAAGATCTAGAAATTTAAAGTTCAAACCAGCCTGCGGAACCACTTCCTAAATGGTTCAGGTCCACACCACTTGATTGGAAAGATGGTCTGAAGGTTTATAAAAAGAGTGTTAGAGGTTTTGTAATTTTCAGAATTTTGGTGTGGAGTTTTGAAATATGATGTTGGATGTTTTCCCTATTAAAAACTCGGTTCGAAGAAGTTTGGGCGAGCTCAAATGTTAACATTGATATGCACCCAGTTGAAACTTGAAACAAACTATCTTTTATATGGGAATATAATGTATGGTAAAATATAATTTTCAGTTAAGTATATCAAACCAACTGTCATGGGGTTCTCCATTCTCCGTTTATACAAAACCCATGATTCTTCTTGATAAACATGAAGCGATTTTCAGCAAAATCTATTAAATTTCTTAGACAATTATTTAATTTGATAAATATGCGTATGTACGTAGTATATATGTACATATTTAGTTAAGTTAGCTTAAGCTATTTGCCATGTACAGTACATTGCACGCAATTGCCTTTGATGATGACATCATCCGGTTGCACTAAGGCTGAAATAAGGTATCAACATTATTTCATAATACAGAAAGAAAATCTCTCACAACTCACCGCTAACCAGGAGCAATACGTTGAGAACGAAGGCAAGAGTTAACCACTTCATGTTGCTGTCAACAACTGTTAACAACTTTGCTTTTATAAAGCCTTATAAAAGGGAAAAAACATGATTTTTGATTCAAAAACAGTTGGAATAATTGTTTTTTGGCATTGTTTAATAATTTGGGAAATTATGATTGTTTTTATGAATGGATCTTTGTCAACTGGTTGCTACATTTCCTGCTTCCCTATATTGTTTTCTGTTAACTTGTTGGCTTTAAGCTGCTGCTCATGTACAAAATGGTAAAGGAGCAAATATTCATACATATATCGAATTTCAGTATGTACCAAAAAGGTAAATGAACATGCTTGTGGTTGAATTAACTTTACTTGGTAAAAAGTGTGTGTGTGTCTGTTGAGCGCACACTGTTGGCAATTAAGCCAATGAAGCATTAAAAACACCAGCCAAGGGCGTAATCCATGCAAAATGCGTTGGGGCTTGGGATTCTGTTCACTCATCCAGCTTCCACTCGCAGTGGATTAGCGAGTTGTGTGTGTGTGTGTGTGTGGGTGGGTGTGTGGGTGTGCTGTGTGCCACATTTGTCAACGTAAAAAGCATTATGGTTAAATGAACCCCATGCAGATGCATAAATGCCAGACCAGACCACGGATAGTCGACACGTGTGCGTTAACAATTTAATTACGTAGCGATGTGGAGAAGCAAGCAGCAGCAGAAGCTGGAGGAGGAAATTGTGCCAGGGCCTTTGGCAGATGTTGCCCAAAAAAAAAAAAAAATAAAACTGAAGAATAATAAAGTTAATCGCACAGTCAAGAGGGGATTACAAAGTAAACTCTCTGTGAGGGGAAACTTTTGGGGCACAATTAAAGCAGCTAATGGCTAAAGGGCTAATTTTGGCTCTGTTTTGTCCACCAAAATATGGCAGTTAGTTCGGAATTTGTTAATCAGAGAGATAATGGAAAGCATTGATGGAGGAATAATTTTGAAATTTTAGAAGTTCACTTAATAGATGTCTAAAACGAGAAAGCTAAGCTAAGTTCGTCTGTGCTGAAGTTTTTATACCCTTGCAAGTGCTCGCTTAAATATTTTTAAAAAATTACTGGTTTTCCCATTTTCCGACCGATCGTTCGTATGGGAACTATATGATATAGTCATCCGATTTGGCCAAAAATTTGTAAAATTATGTGAAAGCAGTTAAAACAAACAAATACAAAATTTCATTAGTGCTACCATTAAAAACAAAAAAGTTTTTCGAACTAAGACTGCTTTTCAGACCTATCTTTTGTATGGCAGCTATACCTTATAGCTGTCCGATTTTAATATAACTTGGTAGAATTTTAAAAAAGCCTAGAAAACCTACGATTACAAAGTTTGGAGACGTTTCCCTTTAAGAGAAAAAAGTTTTTCTCACTAAAACAAGTTTTCAGACCTATCTTTTGTATGGCAGCTATACCTTATAGCTGTCCGATTTTAATATAACTTGGTAGAATTTTTAAAAAGCCTAGAAAACCTACGATTACAAAGTTTGGAGACGTTTCCCTTTAAGAGAAAAAAGTTTTTCTCACTAAAACAAGTTTTCAGACCTATCTTTTGTATGGCAGCTATACCTTATTGTTGTCCGATTTTCATCAAACTGGGCAAAATCATAAAAATGCATAGAAAACTTATAAATACAAAGTTTGGAGACGTTTCCATTGAAAAGAAAAAAGTTTTTCACACTAAAACTAGTTTTCCGAACAATTGTTCCTATGGGAGCTATGAGATATAGTCATCCAATCTGGTCGGCTCCGACATATTAGTAGTGTGCAGCAAAAAGAAGACTCTGTGCAAAATTTCAGCTCGTTGGCTTTAAAACTGAGAGACTTGTAAGCGTAGAAACAGACACACAGACTGACAGACGGATGGATAAAGCTCAATCGACTCAGCTGGTCACCCTGATCAAGAATATATATACAGTTTATGGGGTCGGAAATGAATATTTCTATGCGTTGCAAACTTCTTGGCAAAACTTGGCAAGGGTAACCAAATATATACTTGACCAAAATAATGATTTTTACTTTAAAGGGTTTTAAGCATCATATATATATTGTGTGTATAAACGTAGCATATATGTGGAAATGATTCAGCAAGTCTATATTTTTGTTAAATTGAGCTTAAAGTAGCTTAAAATGCATATTTTGGTTCACATTTTTATTTGCTTTGGATCAATTTGATATAATCTTAAGATATCATTTCTAAGCTTTAAAATAAACATTACCAAATATTTCTGAGATTTTTTAAAGCGAAGATATGTCATTTTGAATACATGTGAACATATTTTGTACCCCCCATAGGTATGCATTGGATATTGTTGTAAAATTGTATGGCTATACAACTACAGTAATTTTCCATAGCATAGTTTTAGGCAGTAGACAGTTTACTAAGTCTGAATACATGTACTTAGATGGTTATATCTTCGTCTTAAAAAATCACAGAAATATTTGGAATAGTTTATTTTAAAGCCAAGAAGTAAGACTTAACGATTTTGACAAGGAGAGCTCAAACCACATTTTGGGTTCAACACAAATCGCTCCACAAAAGGCTGAAAGTAGGCACTTTAAGCCACTTTGAGCTCAAATTAAACAGTTTAGTAGGATTAAACGATAAAGCAGGAATGCAAACTTGTCGGATATAAGGACTGGCATGGTTCAGTGGTTTACACTGTCTTAAAACCGCCGGTTTTAGTTTATTAAATGATTTTTGGTGCCGACTAAACCGCAATTTAAGTGCGATTCAATGGTTTACTCTTAGTTTATTACATTTTCCGCTCTCGACTTGAGCCTGATGTGAAGTAAGACTAGTTGAATGTGGCAAAGCCAAGCACCGTAGTACATATCGTATTTTGGGGCATGAAATCATAAACCAAATATGACAAATATCATTGTCTAAAGGTAAGATCTTTAAGTCTTAAAACTCGTCCAAGCGGTTGGCATATTTCAAAAGATTTCAGTTCGGTTTAGAAACGTGCTAATCTGGTGGAGCTGCGTAATTGATTAGCTGCTTTTCAATTTCAGCTTTAATTCCCTTGCCCAAAATATACAAGCAACTGCCATTAGTAGCTGTCGTTTTTCCACCACTTGACCAAAACAGATACCCCCAGACCTCCCCCCCAGACCACCAACTCCAACAGCATTCGCATATCCACAGACCGATCCCAATTTCCACAAATCCCCAGCAGACAATAATGTTTGTTCATGCTCGCAAAGCTTAAATACATTAAAGTACTCAAATGCTGCCCATTCAAAGCCCTCTCCCCTCCCACAGAACGGCATGATGACCTGTCTGCCATTCTGTCACTCCACATCGCCACCCACATCAACATCTATGGAATTAACCCGCATAACTGTTGGGCAGGGGAAGTGGTCGCCACTCAAACATCGACAAGTGTCCTTCTAATGCTTTTACCCTTGACGCTTTTTGCAGTTGATTAGCAATTTTGCTCACGTGGCGGCGGCAAATACAAAATGTGTGTGTGTGTGTGTGTGTGTTGACTCTGTCTGTGCTCTTTGATGGCTCTAAAAGATGCGATTGCGGTCAAAAGGGGAAGAGTTATGATTAAGCTTAAAGAAATTCCCCCCGCTGCCTAATAAGTGGCTAAATAAATGCAAATCCTTGGGTAATTACATTTCCTTGGGTCCCAGACCAGCTGCGTGTTTTTGTGCCCTAATAGATTTATCCCAAGGGAAATAAAATGAAATGAAAAAAGAAGCCAGCTGGTTGTTGTCCTTTTGCAAAATGTATTAATTAAACTCTTGGGCTGCTTAAATGTGTCTCACAGTTTTGCGGCGAATATTTTCACAGTGCGCCTAAAAGATGCCACAAAAAATGCACATAAATTTCATGACCCAACCGACCAACAGGAAACGCACATGTAATAAAACCAAATGGCTCTGGCCATAAAACTAACCACAAAAAACAAAAAAAAAAAACAAAAACAAATAAGAGAATATGAAACGTACAGTGGCGTAAGCCAACAGCACAACAACAAAAACAAGATGCGAGAAATCAACAGACCACAGTCGCTTAAGCAAACAGCCAACAAAGTGCACACATGTTCTGGAAAACACGACCAAGTCACACTTGCTGCAAATGCTCCACAGGTTGACAATAAAACGGGGCTAGTATTAATAAACTAATCGTACCCCAGCTGGCATGGCTAATGAGTATTAACGTTTCAGTTGTTCTACTGCTATAAGGGAAGAGGGTGTGCGATTAACGCTGAATAGCTTTAATAATAGGGGGGGAGCAAAATTGAGCTGTTAACCAAATATATGTGCAGTTCTTTGGAGAATTTTTTTACAAATTGAATCAAAACAGTCTTTAAAGCTTGTTTCAGGTGAAGAAAATTGTTTAGCTCGCCATCTGTTTTTGATGGTTGAGTTCAAAATATAGTCATTGAGTGTTTAAGAGCTTTAAGAAGTCGGTTCGGAGCGGGGTTTAAGTGGCAATTCAAACAGATTATGATTGGTATCCAAGACCAGCATGCTACTTTCCCACACTCAGAAAACATTCGCCCCGAAAACTAGAAATTCTCCTATGAAATCCGTCCTAAGGCGATTCACCCTAAAATTAAGAAAAATATTTTCTCATTTTTGGAAAATATTCAAAGTTTCAGAAAATTTTTCCATAAATGAGAAAAGAGTAAGGGCTACTGCAGTCGAGTCTTCCCGATCCACATAATACGCCTGTTCATTTGTTTTCGAATTTAATTGTTTTTGAAGTCCATTCAAAAAATTATCCCAAATGTCAGGCAACACTTTTTTCTAGTCCTTGACGGCAACAAGTTTTGGGGGGGTCGAACTCGTTATACAGCATCAACTGTTTCGCTCTGATAACGTCCGGTGTTTTATTGTCCGATCTGATTGCTACTCTTTCAGAATAGATGAGCATATTGGGAATAGCTTGATGCTATACTAGAACCACGAGGCTCTAACTTCGAAAAGTTGTGGATCTGACGGCTATTTAGGTCTAGGCATTTACTAGCAGGCAGGCTCTAGTTAAGTTTTTGGTGGATAAAATGCAGGGGACGAGTTGGATCATATGTTTCAAGCATCTGAAACAAACTTGATCATGCGTACAGCATAAATCTACCTTCGTGCAAAAATTTGTGGCTCTATCTCTTATAGTCTCTGAGATCGACGCGTTCATACAGACAGACAGACGGACGGACGGACAGACGGACATGGCTATATCAGACTCGGCTGTTCATGCTGATCAAGAATATCATGGTACGGTACGGGGTCGGAAAACCGTACTGCATCCCTGTTACATACAGTCGCTACAATCTTGCATGATTCCCCTTGTTCCCATCGTCAATCGGAACAGGATTATAAAAAATACTCCACCCATAATAATCTTTGGTTTTTAGATCCTTGATGAGGAGTTCAGAACATGAAGAGAGATAGGCTAGCGGTATTGTTGACCTCTTTAGAACCTTCAAAGGTATAGATAAGTAATCATCTCTATGCTTCATACAATATATTTTTTTCCATATTATCAATGTCTTTTTTGAGTACCATCTACTAAGCTTTTAGATAATACAGCCTTAAAACTTGTTTTGTTTGAGATAAAGTGAAGAGTTTCTATTTAAATTGGGTAAAACATGGGTTCAAACCAAAGCCTGGTAAAAGGAACCTTTGGAAATTTTGATTCAAACACGCTCCATAATAATTAATTAGTTTTGTAGTCGGAACCGAAACCCTAAGTTGGTTCCGAGCTGAACCTTTTACTGATATTAAAAAGCATCGTTTTGTGATGTTAAGTTCATACAACCATTACTTTTGGAAAGCTTTGGGTAAACAAATGGAAATAATAACATGAAAAGGCTATATTTGGTACAATTTAATAAGTAGAATCAGGTGACTTGACAGAGAAGTGCATAGTTTCATAAATGGTATGGATTGTGTATCGATTTTATAAAATAGTAATAAATATTCTTACCTTTGTTTGTCCCAACAAAAACAAGCGATGCACCCTTTAGGCAAATGGAACCAACATTTTTGCCGGCTTTGGAAAAGATTTTCCCAGAAAATTTGGTGGCTTTCTTGGTTCCTTTGGGTAATAATAAATTCATGATGATGAATCATGATGAATCCGGTGACTAATCGATGTAGAAACTCATTGAAACTCACATCACATAGACAAGTTCCAACACATTTTCCAAAGTGAACCTTAAAAAGAGATGACAATTTTCAAAAATTATTCTCGAAGATAGTAATATATCCTAATTTTCCACTTCATAAACCTTCTGATCAAGTTTGTAAGCTGATAATATAATAATTAATTTAAAAATTAATAGAAATCAAAACGCGGAACACCCAACAACAATTGCTTATCTCTCGGTTTGTTTTGCTAGCTTTGACTTATGTTTTGTATTTAACGCAGTTTTCAATCCCATTTCAAGCTAAGCAGTCATCGTCTAATCATGCTGCTGATCTTTGTAATACTTTGCCTATTATGCCAAGGTGGTCTGGCCGATGTGGGCAGATTGGTGTGCTACTACGATGCAGCCAGTTTTGTAAGAGAGGGTAAGTAATCGAACTACTTTTGCTTCCTAAGCTCACTCTCTTTTTGGTTTAGGTCCTGCCCAACTGTCGCTAGTTGAATTGGAGCCTGCCCTGCAATTTTGCAATTTTCTGATCTATGGCTATGCTGGCATCGATTCGCAAACGCACAAAATCAAAAGCCTAAATCCTGAGCTAAGCTATAATCGTCAGCATTATCGCCAGATCACGGGCTTACGTAAAAAGTTTCCACATGTGCGATTTTTACTCTCAGTGGGCGGTGATAGAGATTTCAATGATGAGGGCGTGGCGGATAGTGTGAAATATCTTAGCCTACTGGAAGATTCAGCCAAAAGCAATAGCTTTAAGAGCAGTGTGTATGAAGAGTTGAATAACTATGATTTTGATGGCCTAGACTTGGCCTGGCAGTTTCCCAAAAACAAACCCAAACTTCAACAGAATATTGTTAAGAAGGCCTGGCGTGCGTTTAAGGGTTGGTTCAGTACCTCATCCATTGATAGCAAGTCGGAGGAGCATAAACAACAGTTTGCCCAATTGGTGAGAGAATTACGTTTGGATTTGCAGCGAAGTGGTAAACTATTAACGCTCAGCATGTTGCCCCAAGTGGATGCAGAACGTGAGTATGTGGATAAGATTTGAAATCAATGATCACTGACTTCTCTCCCCTTTCTTTCAGTTTTCATTGATATACCCACCATACTCAGCTATGTTGACTTTGTCAATCTGGGCACCTTTGACTTTCAAACACCCCAACGAAATCCCCAGGAGGCTGATCTACCTGCTCCCTTGTATGCCATGTATGATCGCCCACCCACACACAATGTGCATCATCAGCTGGACTACTGGCTGAATCATACGTCCAATCCACAGCAGCTGTTAATTGGCATCCCCAGCTATGGACGAGCTTGGCAAATGTCTAAGAATTCTGGTATTACCGGCTATCCACCCATACCCTCAACCGAGGGTGCTGCTCCTGGGGGCAAACAAACGGGTATACCTGGTCTACTTAGTTGGCCCGAGATTTGTGAACTATTGCAACAGCAACCACTTGACAGGGATGTGCCGCATTTACGTAAAGTGGGTGATCCCACCAAACGGTATGGCATCTATGCCTATCGTGCGGCCGATGAGAATGGTGAACATGGTCTTTGGGTGGGCTATGAGGATCCCACAACGGCGGCAATTAAGGCTAGCTTTGCTCAGGTTCAGGGTTTGGGTGGAGTGGCTTTTCATGATGTGTCTTTGGATGATTTTCGTGGTCAATGTGCCGGCGAGAAGTATCCCATTTTAAGAAGCATCAAATATAAATTGTAAGTGGACAAATTTTTGATGGCGAAATAAACACAAACTAGTTGATGAAACAAATATAAAATTCTATTTAAACTAAGAATCTCCAGTTCTGGATCCTAAAGAACGAACTATAGATGAAACATAAAGATTTGAGGTAGGAAGAACAAAGTAAAAAATTATGGAAGAAGATCAATGAAACGTTTTAAATTGCAGAACTGCTTTAACATCTAAAATTTTACTTTATAACTTTATAAAACTGCTTTCATACTCACAGGCTCCCCTATTTTTAGGTATCATACATGTGTGCACGCCTGACAAACTCAGTCTGAGCTGTAGAATTCCTATTTAAACAATTTCCATATATAAAAACAATGTATTCTCATACTCTGTACTCAAGAATCAATAGGATTAACCAAAATTCGTTTTTGAAATCAAGTGTTCCATAAACTTAACCTTTTTGGTATAATCACACTATTGAAGATGCTACACAGCAAAAATAGATCCAAATAAGATATTTTTGGATGCGATATGTCTCTTATATTTTAATCATTCAAAGAAGCTGAAGATCATACAAATGATGATCATTTATCATATCCTTGGAATGATTTTCAGCTTCGTTGAATGATTAAATGAATTAAGACTTATAAGACTTAAGACTTATCCAGTCCAAATCGATACGGGAAATTATCAAATAGATATTTTTATACCCTTGCAAAGGGTATAAAGGGTATATAAGGAAATATTCATTACCAACCTCATAAACCATATATATTCTTGATCAGGGTGACGAGCTGAGTCAATTGAGCTTTGTCCGTCCGTCTGTCTGTCTGTCTGTCTGTTTCTACGCGTACAAGTCTCTCAGTTTTAAAGCCAACGAGCTGAAATTTTGCACAGAGTCTTCTTTTTGCTGCACACTACTAATATGTCGAAACCGACCATATTGTATGACTATATCTCATAGCTCCCATAGGAACAATTGGTCGGAAAACTAGTTTTAGTGTGAAAAACTTTTTTCTTTTCAATGGAAACGTCTCCAAACTTTGTATTCATTAGTTTTCTATGCATTTTTATGATTTTGCCCAGTTTGATGAAAATTGGACAACTATAAGGTATAGCTGCCATACAAAAGATAGGTCTGAATACTTGTTTTAGTGAGGAAAACTTTTTTCTTTTCAATGGAAACGTCTCCAAACTTTGTAATCGTAGGTTTTCTATGTTTTTTTATAATTCTACCAAGTTTTATTAAAATCGGACAACTATTTGGTATAGCTGCCATACAAAAGATAGGTCTGAAAAACAGTCTTAGTTAGAAAAACTTTTTTGTTTTTAATGGTAGCATCCTGCAATTTTGTATTTGTTTGTTTTACATGCTTTTACATGATTCTACAAATTTTTGACCAAATCGGATGACTATAACATATAGCTCCCATACGAACGATCGGTCGGAAAAAGAGTATTTTTTGATATTATTTAAGCGAACACTTGCAAGGGTATAAAAACTTCGGCACAGACGAAGTTGGCTTAGCTTTCTTGTTTTTATAGCTTGTCAAATAACATCTAAATTATCTTAATGACCAACTTATTCAAAAGAAATTGCTTTTTTTTTACAATATTGAAAATATCGTTATAATCGATACTTTTTACCCTTAAAAACTTCCAAAATATCGATATATATATTTTTGAAACATTCGACACGCCTTGTTGACCATGTTACGACTGATTTTCTTACTAAATTTAGGCCCGATTTCTCATCTTATTAATAGCTGCTATGTGTCAGATAAGCTCCGATTTTGCTCTGTTATTTATAGGTTTATGTGACAGATAGCTCTATGTAGAAGATAAGAAAACGGCCCTTAGTATTTGATTCAACGATACACCATAAAATAGTCTCGAGTAAAGCAAAAGCGGCACAAAACAAGCGCGAAAGAGTAAGTTCGTGATACACTCAAAGATTCGAACTTTGACCTTTTCCAAATTGTAGAAGTTGTGACAGTGATTCTAGATGCTTCAACACTTCAAGATTCTTGCTAATTTGTGCATAATTTCTATTCTTGTGCATGTTTTCGTATGAATTATACCTTAAATAATATTTCCTTACTTGTGACAGAAAATTTGGCTCTTTAGTTGAATTTCCGCTTGGTTCCAATTACACAAATTCGCAAAAAAAAATTCCAAGAAAGCCCGAAAGTATGCTACAATAAATTGATACTCTGTTGCCTGCTGTGATGGCAAGAAAGTTGCTGTTGCCCTTTTTTTGTACAAGCACCCAAAAGAACGAAGTAAAAATAACATAAAAAGCATACGAAAAACGAACCAGTCTCATGAAAGCAGCAAGTGAAGCGGCAGGTGAAGCGTAAAGTAAAGCAAACTCCTAGAAAATGGGACTGAGCTGGCGGTTGTATGATGAAGTGGAGCGAGGCGGGTTGGAGGGGCAAAGTAAAAGTTGAAATTAAACCAATTAGTTGGCTGCCGCCGTCGCCTGCAATGAGGCGCAAGTTGGCAGTTGGCAGTTGTGGGGGGAGGGGGATGGGTGGATGGGGTCAACAGCAGGTAGGACTTTGGTATTTAGGCGGCGAGGGGGAGGGGGTGCTGGGGGTTGTTTTTTAAGAGTATTTTAAACGGCGACACGGCAACTGCGGGTAGGAGAGATGCAGGAACTTCCGTGGATGGCGCCGTCATAAATTAATTATGATTTAACAACTTTAGCATGCACGACACGGCAGGAAAAACTTTGCGCTTTTCATTTTCTCCTACAACAGTCTTGCTTTTGAATATTTTTGCTTTTTTTCGTGTTTTATTTGTCGCGCTCAGCAAAAATAAAAAATAAAAAAATAGGAAAATTTCATAATTTTAATGAGTGCAAAAAAGTTTGCGGATCTGTTGCTGAGGAGGGGGTGGGCGGGTAAGTTTTGTGTTTTTGTACACCAAATAGACCAGGCAATGGAATGTGGTCGAATTTCCATACATTTTATTAACTCAAACTGCCCTCGTTTACATATACAACAACAACAACAACCAACTAAACCTAATCCCTACTGCTTTCCCGCCCCGCTTCGTATATCCTCAAAGGCCTTTTGCCACAGTTTGTCAAACTGTTTGGGCAACTTGGCCCTTACCCGCTCGGCCAGTTCACGAGCTCCCCTCAAATTGGCCTCCTCGTAGTATGGCAATACCAAGAATCTTGCCAGCCAGGCCGATAATTTGGGATATTTTCCAGCCTCAATGGGCGCATAACTCAAATGCAGTGTACTCAAGGTGGAAACCAAGCTAAAGTCAGCTATGGTCAATTGTGCCCCAGCCACATAATCGTTCTCGCCCAGAAACTGTTCGAGCAAAACATACGCCTCATGCAGTTCATCGATTTTATCCTTGGGCATTTCGGTGACATTCTGCTGGAACAGCAGACGTTGCAGCTGCTTGAAACAGCTATGGAACAGTACACCAGTTTCAAAGTGTAAACGCTGATCGACGACAGCTCGTTGCAGTGGCTCCTTGGGATACAGTGAGTCCTCCTTGGCGTATTTATTTACCAAATAGCCACAAATGGCATGGGAATCCCACAGGCAAACGCCCTCATCCTCCAGCATGGGTATGGTGTGTTGGGGGTTTTTACGTAGAAATTCGGGTTCCAAGTGCTCACCAGCCTGCATGTTCAGTTGCCGGAACTCATGCTCCAGCTGCAGCGAACGTAGGGTCAACAGGACAGCACGCACAGGTGGACTGGTCTCGGTTCCATACAGGATAAGAACCATGTTTAGTTTTTTTTCGGAGATTCTTGGTTAACAGACAATTCTCAACTAACTGAAGCTAACTTGGCTCACTCGACTGATGTGGAAACTTCATTTGTGATAAGATTAGGAACTAGAAATCTTGATAATTATCACAAAGACGTCATAATGCTGCAAGTTTAAGTTTTTTTTGCTTGATTGTTTATTAATGCCAGAGATAAGTTGCCCTGGGCTATCGCTGGCTGCGACAATATTTGCTCAGCTTTTAGTTTATCTTGATTGATGCGAACGGGTGTAATTGGTAGGGGGGAGAGAAGCGGGGGAGGGAAGACGACTGCTGACAATTGACAAAAATATTCACAAAAACAAACAAATTCACATTCATCATGATTAGGCAAAAAATGAAAGCATATAGGCTTACCCTGTAGTGGAAGAGAGAGACGAGTATAAAAAGCCCAAAAAGTTTGGCTTCAAAGTTGTCTTTGAAAGACTTTCTAGTTGTTAATAAGCTTAAGTAGGCACATGAATTAGTTTTCAAGTTCTTTATACTAAAAGCTTTGCTTTGTGAAGCTTTTTGGAAAGCTTGCCATCATAATGAAAACAAACACAGAATTTGCAGCTGACGAATCTTACATACTCTTGCTATTTTTACTCTGTATTGTAGTTACATAGAGTATTAAAAGTTTGTGCATAAGTATGTAACAGCCAGAAGGAAGCTTCTCCGAACCCATAAAGTATATATATTCTTCATCAGCATCAACAGCCGAGTCGATATAGCCATGTCCGTCTGTCTGTCCGTATGAATGCACAGCTCTAAGTGATGGTAAGAGATAGAGGTTTGACATGTAAGAGACATATGCTTCTTATGTCTGCAGGCAGATCAAGTTTATTTTCAATTTTGACCACGCCTTATCCCGACCTCACAATTAAGAAAACACGTCATATCTCCCACAGTTTTAAAGATAGATGGTTCGTACCCTTTAGACATATTTAGTAATCAGAATAACTTATTGATCCGCCAAATGAATGGTGAAGATCGAATGAACGGTTGTCGAGTTATGATCAAAAGACTGTTCGCTGTTGCAACACAGTAGCAGCGCTGCTTTCAGCTGCTACTGCAGCATCAAAATGTATGCTGAGCGTATAATTTCGTTGGTACAGAGTATATTATAGTCGGGCTTGACCGACTTTCTTTCTTGTTTTGGGCTAGGGTTGTTGCAAATAGCTGTCTTTAGAACGATCGGTTGAAAAATTAGTTTTAGTAAGAAAAACTTTTTTAATTACAATGGAAACGCCTACAAACTTTGTATTTCTTAGTTTGCTATAAATTCCCATGATTATACCAAGTTTGTTCGAAATCGCACATCTATATAGTAGAGCTGTCATAGAAAAGTAGAGTCTGAAAAGTTGTCTTAGTGAGAAAAACTTTTTTGTTATCAATGATAATGTTCTTAAAATTGGCATATATTTATATTATACGCTTTCACAGAATTCTACAAAGTTTTGTCGAAATCGGGTGACTATAGCGTATAGCTGCAGTACGAATGATCGACTGTAAAAAGGTTATATTGAGAAAAACTTTTTTGTTTTAAATATAATCGACTCCAAATTTCTAACATGTTAGTTTGTTAGACTTTTGCATGATATTTATAAGTTTGGTCGAAGTCGGACATCTACATGGAATAGCTCCCATAGAAAAGTAAGCTCTGAAACACAGTCTTAGTTAGAACAAGAAAGAAAGTCGGTCAAGCCCGACTATAGCGTACTCTGTACCAACGAAAATATACACTAAGCATAAATTTTGATGCTGCAATAGCAGCTGAAAGCAGCGCTGCTACTGCGCTGCAGCAGCGAACAGTCTTTTGATCATAGCTCTAAAACCGTTCATCCAATTTTCACCATTCCTTTGGCTAATCGATAAGTTATACTTATAACTAAATATGTCCAGAAGGAACGAACCATCTATCTTTAGAACTGTGAGAGATATGACGTTTTTTTCCATTGCGGGGGCGGCAGGGGGTGTGGCCAAAATTGAAAATAAACTTGATCTGCCTGCAGATATAAGAAGCACATGTTCCATACATGTCAAACCTCTATCTCTTACCATCTCTGGGATCTCTGCGTTCATACGGACAGACAGACGGACATGACTCGGCTGTTGATGCTGATCAAGAATATATATACTTTAAAGGCTCGAAGATGCTTCCTTCTTGATGTTACATACTTTTGCACAAACTTATAATACTCTGTGTACCTACGGTACAGAGTATACAAAAGTGCTGCAAGGGTATACAAACTTCAGCCGAGCCCAAGTCAACTTTACTCTATTTGTTTTGCTTCAAGTTGAGTCTTCATCGACATATGAAACAGGTACAGGGTATTTAATAGTAAGTTCTTTATGGACTTTCTCATTTCATTCTAAAAGTTCTTCTACAAGTTTTAGCTCAGTCGAGAGAGTAAACGTTTTGAAAGCCTTTGGAAAACAGTCTTTGGTAGTAGGCGTTAAAAATTCTCATAAGTAGTATAAAACCATTACCGAATGCTGCTGCTACGAAAGTGTAGCTTTATTTCACAATTTTAACAATTTTTGTTCTATTCAAAAAATGGCAATTCATTTCTTTCCCAAACATTACTCAAAAACAATAATCATGCTGAGACTGCTGCGGCCCCCCTACATTTATCTCTCTCCACAAAGCTTTTCGTGCTTTTGCCTACACACACTATTCACAAGAACAAAATATACATACGAACATATGAACGGTACATACAAAAGCTAAGTTGAACTGTGTATATAAAAGCCAGTTTAGCCGGGCACAACGTAAATAAAAACTCAGTCATACTTACATACCGCATCGAAACGTACAACCAGACGCGCACAGCAAAAATGTCGAATATCGTATTATATGGAATTGATCTCAGTCCCTGTGTACGGGCTGCAAAGCTTGTCCTCAAGGCCCTCGATGTGGAGTACACATACAAGGAGGTTAACCTACAAGGCGGCGAGCATTTAAGCGAGCAATATCTAAAGATGAATCCTCAGCATTCGGTGCCCGTTTTGGACGATAATGGCACCATTTTGTGGGATTCTCATGCCATCATCATTTATCTGGTGGACAAATATGGCAAAACGGATCAGCTCTATCCCAAGGATCTGGCCAAAAGGGCGGCCATCAATCAGCGTTTGTTCTTCGATGCGGGTGTACTGTTTCCCGCTGTAGCCAGTGTCAGTGGTCCGTTCTGGAGGAAAGGCATTACTGTGGTGCCCCAGGATAAGTTGGACAACATGCATGCAGCTCTCGCCATGACGGAAACGTTTTTGAGCCAGCATACGTATATTGTGGGTGAATCGTTGACCATTGCCGATCTGAGCTGTGCCACGACCATCACTTGCATGCCCGTTGCAGTGGATTTAGATGGAGCCAAGTATCCCAAGGTCATCGGCTGGTTGGAACGACTCAAGCAAGAGTTGCCCCACTTTGAGGAGATGAACAATAAGCCGGCACAGAGCTATTGTGATTTTCTGAGAAGTAAATGGACAAAGTTGGGAGATTAGATGGGGAAAGAGAAAACGTACACAAATAATAATAAAAAAAAACTTTTAGTGATAACTTGGACTACATTTGTTTCTCTATGGCAGAGCTTTACTTACAGCAAAACAGTAACAGGGTGAGGCCGAAAGTGAACAGCTGTCAGCTGAGAGCGAAAGAGGTAGCAAATAAGTCAAATGAAGGAGGAATTTGTTTACTCCAAACACTTAAACCTATCAAGAAGATTCGCTAGAAAGGTTTTAACGCTTTTGCTTTGGCAAATGTAAGTCAAAACTGAAAGGTTCTTCGATTAAATATGGCACGTGGCAACATTGATCGATAATTCTTAAAAATGACAACAAAGCCTTCTGTAGAAATTCTCACAGAGTAACTTTTATCGATAATTGCTAAACATAAGAACAAAGTCATCGATTAATTATTGTGCAGAGTATCTTCAATATATGAAACCTTCGAAGAATTATTATTTATTATAAAAATATCTAAAAATATTAATAAAGCCTGAGAGACACTTCGATAAACTATCGACCAGAGTAACTACTTTCGATATCTGTTAAAAATGGAAACAAAAAACAAGTGGCCCAACCATAAACTATTGCTTACAGTAACTCCAATTGATGGTTGTTAAAAATTTTAAGAAGAAAAATAAGAAAAATTTAAAATAACTGTTATCGTTTTGTTGTTATACCCTTGCATAAGGTATATAAAACTTCTTCAGATGTTTGGAACGCATAAAAGGAAGCATCTCCGACCACCTAATTCATATGTATACTTGATCAGCATGAAGAGCTGAGTCGATATAGCCATGTCTGTGTGTTTCTAAGCGATTTCCTCCGTCAGTTTATAAGATATCTTTACGAAACTTTGCACTTAGTCTTTTAATACATATACGCTGCACATTTATCGAAACCGGCTGGATTGGTTTACTATATCATAGAGCTGTCATAGGAACGATAAGTCGAAAAAATTGTTTTAGTTAGAAAAGCTTTTTTGTTTTCAATGCAAACGCTTCCAAACTTTGTAGTTTTTAGTTTGCTAGGCTTTTCAACTAATTTAATAAGTTTGGTTGAAATCGGACATCTGTATAGTATAGTTGTCATAGAAAAGTAGAGTCGGAAAAGTAGTTTTTGTGAGAAAAACTTTTTTGTTTTCAATCGAAACGCCTTCAAACTTTGCATTTCATAGTTTGCTATGATTTACCATGATTTTACGAACATCGGACATCTATATAGTATAGCTGTCATAGAAAAGTAAGAAAAACTTTTTTGTTTTCTATGGAAATTTTCTTAAAATTGGCATTTATGTATTTGATATGCTTTCACACAATTCTTCAAAGTTTTGTCAAAATCGGATGACTAAAGCATATAGCTGTAGTACGAATGATCGGTCGAAAAGGAGGTTCTAATAAGAAAAACTTTTTGGTTTTAAATGGAATCGACTCCAAATTTCTGTTATGTTAATTTCTCTAAGTTTGGTCGAAATCGGACATCTATACTATATAGCTGCCATAGAAAAGTAAGGTCCAAAAAGTAATCTTAGTTAAAAAAAACGAGCTATTGAAGAATTTTAGCAGCTGTTTTCAATGAAACTAACGTCCATTATAAATATGACAAATGTCAATCAATAATCGAGCTAATAATGTATAATTATTTACCATAGCTGAGCATGGCGCGCCCTCCTACATTGCCTCACCGTTCAACATTCCATGGCATCTAAAAACAAAAAAAAAAGCTCATCAACTGAAGCCCCCACAAGTACTTGCCCGACAAACATATGTATATATATAGTAACCGACAACGCCCTCAATTCAGTTTGTTGCCTGACATCATGTCGAATATAGTGCTCTACGGCATGGACATAAGTCCACCGGTGCGTGCCTGTCTGCTTACCCTTCACGCTCTGGACTTACCCTTCGAGTACAAAGATGTAAATCTGATGGCCGGTGAACATCGTACCGAAGAGTATCTAAAGAAGAATCCCCAGCATACTGTGCCTCTGCTGGAAGATAATGGTGCTCTCATCTGGGATTCGCATGCCATAGTGTGCTATCTGGTTGATAAGTATGCCTCAACGGATGATCTGTATCCCAAGGATCTGTTGAAACGTGCCGCTGTCAACCAACGCTTATACTTCGAGGCCAGTGTACTGTTCATGTCCCTAAGAAGTGTTAGCATTTCATATTTCTATCATCAAATCACTGAGATGCCTCTGGAGAAGTTGGAAAATGTGCGAGATGGCTACAATCATTTGGAGACTTTTCTGGGTGATCATCCCTATGTGACTGGCGATGACCTAACCGTAGCGGATTTTTGCTGTGCCGCTACCATTACCTCTTTGACTGGTCTACTTGAACTGGATCCCTTAAAGTATCCCAAGATTACAGCCTGGCTGGAGTTGATATCAAAGCTGCCATACTATGAGGAAGCCAATGGTGTGGGTGCCCAGAAGTATAAAGGACTGCTGAAGGCAGCGGCCTTGACTTTTGTGTAGACACTTTTTGTTCAATAATAAATTGTGGAGAACTCAACAACTTTTAATTGAATTTTAAATATGGAGAACAAGTGTTTGCCTGGTTACCGTTTCCCAGGACCAGTGTTGGCAGCAGAGGGTTAGAAAATGGCTAAAAATAGCTACGAAATAGTAAATCAATAATATTCTGTACGTATAATTATGTATACACATAGCGCGGACTCTAACTCCCTTCCCCCAAGAGTAAGAGCTGGAAGGGCCTGAGGAATCGATTAGTGCACAATCCTAATGTTTTATGTCCAAATTTTTGTTGACTCTTTCAGAATAGATAGATAGTTACAAGGCAATACAAATATCTAACAGACTGTCTGAACTATATGTCCAACCTAGCTTTTATATCTGATGTCTTCAGTTTTTGCTGAACCGTACAGAAATTTTAGGTTTGGAACAGTTTCCTATTCAGCCTTTTCAGAAGTAATTCTTATAAGTTTTGGTTCACAGTAAATTAAAAGTCAGATTTCAGGGTTCAAACCGGTTCGGCTTAGCCCAGCTATATAGTCTTTCGAATTCCTACTGACAGACACTTTTGTCTTAAAGTAAGCTAAGGAAAAGAAGTCTGAAGGAGTTAAGTCGAGCAATCGAGGTCGACCTGGGAACAATGAACGTAATAAATCGCTGTTTGCTAGGGTAAAGTTCGTTATTCGGGTTCAAAAACGCTCTCCTTTGAGGGTTCAGCAGTTTCAAGGTCTTCTTTGAAGAAGAACAGTCCAATTATTAATTCCACACAAATGCCGGCCCAAACAGTCAATTGTTTATGAATCCTAAGAGGTTTTTTTTTTGTTTATTCACAGCTTCATTAGAAGAACAATTCAGAAAGTCGGTCAAACTTAACTATATTAAACTCTAAGCCCATGAAAGTGTATGCACAGCAGGGCTGCAAGCCCAAATAATGGTTTTTGGGCGAAGGTATTGGTCCAAGACTTAATAATAGTAAAGGTACAGGGTATACAAATAGTATTAAGCAGTATACCTTTAGAGCAGGGGTGCCCAACAGCACCTTGTGCTGGCGCAGTCACTAACACAAATAAAACAAATTTTTTGAAGGAACAAAAACAATCACCTATAAGGAAAGTGAGAACCGGTTATGGACTAAAGCCGCCCTTACACTTGTCATATTTGTCTTAAAAGATTATCTTAACTCTAATTCTCGGATCTCTACATATTAAGAAAGGGTAGTTTTATGTGTTAAGAGTTTCCCGACTTTTAAGAGATCCAAGACAAGTATAAAGGTAGCTTAATGCCATATCTGTGTGTGCTTGTGGCTGCCAAAAGCATGCGACAACAACAAAATCAACGCCGCAATGTGGCAATAGGCATAAGAGAGAATTGAGAGACTCATTCTAAGTTGTTGCTGCAATTTCATTATGCGGGAGTATGGTATGCTCAGCAATCGCTATGCGCGAAAGAACAACAATAAACGCCTGAAGCGTATAGAGCGTGGGCACCTTTGCTCCAGAGCTTTAGCTTAAGCCGAACCGAAGATAAGCCTGTGAGAATCGGAGCGTACAGGATCTTTGGACTTTCATTTTCATCAACACAAGATCATTTTTGTGCCCTCTCCAATTGGAAGAATTTACCCTGGAGTTTTGGTCCTAAATGGGGTTATTTGGGGACAAATGCTGATTAAAAAGTCGTTTATAAATGGCACAATGCTTGCGAAAGTGATTTAAAAACCGGTTCTAAAACGCAAAATGCTTGGGAAAGTGAAAGTAAAAGCAAGGCTGATAATTTTGGGAAATTTCACTTGCTTATTTAAGAGACTAGTTGGAAGGGTGAAAGATAATGGTTCAACATTTTATGGTAATATTACCAGAGTATCTTCAAATTGTCATCAGAGATGTTGTATAACCCCGTTAATGCCACAGCCCTTGAGCACTTCCAAAGAAGAATACTCTTCTTATAAAGTTGGCTTGAAAAAAGCCAATTGGCCAACACTCCACAGGACCTCAAAAAAGTATAAAAGCTCACTATAACACCTCCATCGCAAACAGTCAAGTGTTAGCTGCTCTACCGAAATGGCAAAACTATTCCTTTATGGTCTGGATGCGAGTCCACCTACACGCGCCTGCTTGCTAACACTCAAGGCTCTGGAACTGCCCTTTGAGTATGTGCAGGTGAATCTGTTGACCAACGACCATTTGACGGAGGAGTATATGCAAAAGAATCCTCAGCATACGGTACCCATGTTGGAGGATAATGGTGATTATATATGGGATTCGCATGCCATTATGGCATATTTGGTGAGAAAGTATGCAGAGAATGATGAATTGTATCCCCGAAATCTGCTGCAGCGTGCCAAGGTGGATCAGCGTTTGCATTTCGAGACGGGTGTCATATTTGAAGCGGCCCTACGTCGCATAACCCGTCCTTTGCTATTCTATGGCGCCACCACCATAGAGCAGGAGAAAGTCGATCATATCACCGAAGTGTATGAATTTGTGGAGACTTTTCTCAAGGATCATGACTATATCGCCGGCGACCATCTAACCATAGCCGATTTTAGCATTGTTTCCACCATAAGCTCTATAGGTGTTTACCAAGAACTGGATACGGCTAAGTATACCAAAATAGCTGCCTGGCTGGAACGTCTCAAGGAGTTGCCCTACTATGAGGAGGCCAATGGACGGGGAGCAGCTCAGTTTGTGGGTTTGCTCAAGTCCAAGAACTTTACAATTTTGGCCTAGAAACATCGAAAGCTTTAAGAGAGCCGCAGAACAGAGAGATTTTCTCTTCTTATCAACAGAAATGCGGCGTCAACAAACAAAAAAGCTCTCTTAGTATAAAAACCCCCAACGCTGGGCCCACTAGTTGTAGTAGTAGTACACGTATCACTCTCTTTAGTACGCCACGTCCAAGTCATGGGAAAGCTAACACTATACGGCATCGATGGCAGCGCTCCGGTGCGCTCTGTACTCCTCACGCTGAATGCCCTAAATCTACCCTTCGACTACAAAATCGTGAATCTCTTTGCCAAGGAACAATTGAAGCCGGAGTTTCTGAAAATGAACCCACAGCATACGGTGCCCACGCTGGATGATAATGGTTTCTATGTGTACGATAGTCATGCGATTAATGCCTATCTTGTGGGTAAATATGGTAAGGATGATGCTTTCTATCCCAAGGATCTGCAACAGCGGGCGGTTATTGATCAGCGTTTGCACTATGATTCCGGTGTGGTGGGCAGTACCATACGTAATATAACCATCCCACTGCTACGTATGAATGAGACTGAAATACCAAAGGCCAAGATCGATGCTCTGGGTGAGGTCTACGCCACGCTGGAGATGTACCTACAGAACAGCAACTATATGGCAGGCAAACAGCTGACCATAGTCGATTTCCATTTCATTGCTGTGCTGACCACTATGCTGGTTTTTCTGGAAATTGATTCGGGAAAATATCCCAAACTGGCTGATTGGGTGAAACGCATCAAACAGTTGCCCTACTATGAGGAGGCCAATGGCAAGCGACTGGAACAGTTTTTGGATTTTGTCAAGAGCAAGAAGTTTACTATTGTTAAGTAGAGCGCACTGCAACTGTATTGTATTTAATTGGAATTGTTTTAAAATAAATTTATTAGTCTCTTGGTATGTCTACAACTGAGTCATTCGCTGTGCATTTCAATGACCTGGCTTTATGGACTGTGCCCACATTTGGAAGTCAACTATTTCAAAGAGCTTTGCTGAGTATGTAAAAGTTTATTTGAAATGCAATCGGAAAAGCGCTTCTCAGAGAGTGAAGTGGGAGGGGCTTGTTCTAAACTTAGGAGAACCTGAATGCTTGAATCAAGAAAATTATTGTTATCTTCCAAACATCTGAAACCAAGCTAGAACGTAAGAGCTCGTTTTACATGTTATACATGATCATTATCAAAAGTCTAGTCAATATGAACAAACAGATCTCAGAGATGGTAATATATAAAGGTTCTAAATGTATGGAACATAAACTTCTTATTTTTTGCCACGCCCGAGGACGCAAGTAAAAGAAAACGCGATTATTCCTGGTAGCTGACATTGGCTACCAATATTAGATTTGCTCCACATGCGTCATCTATAATATCTATAAATCTTTGGTCATATCAAACACTTCTTATACCTTCTGAACATGTTTAGTTATCCGGATTAATTACCCATCCGCCAAAGGAATGGTAAAGATTGGATGAATAATAGTCCAGCTTTAAGGAAAACGAGAAAACTAAGCTAGCTTCGTCTGTGCCGAAATTTTTATACACTTACAAGTGCTCACTTAAATATTTTCGAAAAAAATACTCTTTTTCTCATTTTCCAACCGATCGTTCTTATGGGAGCTATATGATATAGTCATCCGATTTGGACAAAAACTTGTCAAATTATGTAAAAGCATGTGAAGCAATCAAAAACAAAATTGCAGGATGCTACCATCAAAAACAAAAAAGTTTTTCTAACTAAAACTGTTTTTCAGACCTATCTTTTGCATGGCAGCTATACCATATAGTTGTCTGATTTTCATCAAACTTGGTAGCATTATAAAAAAACATAGAAAACCTACGATTACAAAGTTTGAGGACGTTTCCATTGAAAAGAAATAAGTTTTTGTCACTAAAACTAGTTTTCCGACCGATTGTTCGTATGGGAGCTATGAGATATAGTCAACCGATCTGGTCGGTTCCGACATATTAGTAGTGTGCAGCAAAAAGAAGACTCTGTGCAATATTTCAGCTCGATAGCTTGAAAACTGAGAGACTAGTTCGTGTAGAAACAGAAGGACAGAGCTCAATCGACTCAGCTTGTCGCCCTGATCAAGAATATATAGTTTCTGGGGTCGGAAATGAATATTTCTATGCATTGCAAACTTCTGGGCAAATTTATAATACTCTTAGCAAGGGTATAATAAGCGATAGTGCTGGGCCGCACCGAACGTAGCGTCTTTACACAAATCAAGACAAAATTCGAGATCTACCGTGTATCCCTTCACTTCGGCTCAGACCTGAATCATAGCTGAATCAGCCCTGAAATGGAAGTTATGACTTATGATTTTCAGCCATGAATTAAACACAGACATGTCCTACTACGTCATGAACTTAGCTGATTTTTGTCATGATTTCAGTGCTGAAGTACTAAAACACTGTTCAGGTCTGAAACAGCCCCGAAAAATTCAGTACTAAATATAGAGAGCTGCAGGGATGGGATACTTTCCTCGCGTGCTTGAAGTATATATTGAGATTGGTTTTAAACTATTTCGACATATAAATTAATTCTAAAAGTTTTTAAAGAACTTAATATAAATAAGGATATGAGAATTTGCAATTAAACCTCCGGTTTGCCTCATTACATGGCTTTTGGAGCTAACTCTATCACGGTTTCCATTCCCTGATTTCCCTGATTTCTTATATATTTTATATAGGCACGTTTCCGTTTTCGAATAAGATGATTTTCAAAATGACAATGCGAATATTCGCGCACCTTCAAAATGGAATTCGTAGAAATCATTTGAATGGCTTGAAAGCCCTAATATAAGTGCATACAGTAGCTAAATGTACTAAAATAATTTTGAATATCGTTCCATAAAGAAAATGGGTATTCCCAGTAAAGTCAGTAATGTAGTCTGATGAAAGGTATATTTTGGAGATTTGTGATTTGTGGGCAGGAGACTAATCGCAAGTGATCAACGATGCATATTCATAAATTTAGAAGTATTATTGTTTGAATCTACGCGGTGGAGTTACCTGAGAGAAGGCTTCCACAAAACAGAATTGAATGCAAAACAAGCTCCAAGAAAGCTCTATATATATAAAAGGAATATACTCAATATAAGTTGAAAAGTAACGAACGTTATTGATTGGACAGTAAGACATGGCCCCTCTTTATCAGCCCATCGAATCGATAACTTCTTCAATCAATCAATAATTTATGTTCCTATGACACACATTCAAACATTTCTGGTTTATAATCAAAATATTACTGCACTTTGTGTGGTCATTTCAAGATAACATATATGGGCATTTCCGCGGGTCGCGAACGTACGTTCGTACACTTTTGATATCCAAAAAAAATAGAAAACAACAATTTTCCCCAACTTTTTTTTGCCATTCGATAGCATTTTGTTAGGTCTATGTTTAGTGTAAAAGATGGGGTTCATCGAGTTTCAGTTTTTATAATGATTGCAATAAACATGAGGTCGCGAACGTACGCTAAATAGAAGTTGACTTTGGCTTAATCTAGTAAAATGCAAAAATCTGCGAAATGGAATGAAATTTTCCAAAACGATTATCTTATTTGAATAGAGGATTAATGTAGCTTTCTTTCTAGTATTTACACAATAATTTATCTCTGTTGGTTTTTTTTAAACTGAATTAAGTACCGGTCGCGAACGTACGGGTCGCGAACGTACGATTTTTCCATATTTTTTTTCTCGCATTTTTCCCATAAATCACTTCATACATCCTTAAGAAAAAACTTAATGCTCAATTTATTAAGTGTAGTAGTATTCATAACAATAAATGGAAAATATGATTTAATTTGAAATAATGAAATATTGACAAGATTTTTAATAGGAAATATTAAGATAATGAAAATTATGTTTTTAATAGTAAGATTTATATAAGAAGAAATAGAAAATTATTTTTGATATTAAATATTGAAATATTAACAAGAAATTTTTTTTTAACAATAGAAAATAATTATGATATTTGTGTTTTAATGGTAACATTTCTAACAAGAAATATAACATTTGATTTCATATGAAATATTGAAATATGAACAAGAAATTGATTCAGAACAAGAAAAATAAAGTTTTAATTAATATGATTTGTTATAATATTTATGATTTGTTTGTTTTTGGTGAATAGGCCGTTCGAGCTGTGCTTAATTTAAAATTTTCATCACAATACATGGAATGTATCATTCTGATACCTGGAACATTCGGTATATCCATCCATTTCTTTTGTAAAGTTGGGGATATCTTATTGATTCTATCAATTCCAATAAATAAAATGTGGATTCCCGTAATGTGGTGATGGGCGCAGTTATAAAAGGACAACGCATCATTTAAAACAATGTTCTTTGTTTTAGTTAATTGCCAAACTTTTCTTTTTACAATCGCGCCAACGCCATCGACAGCACCTTTCCCATGTGATGTTGCAAAGAAGTTCCATTCTATTTTTTTACAACCGAATTTAGCCATTAAATCAGGTAAACTCCAAAAAATAAATTTATTTTTGAACTGGCAGCTACTTCCGTCCGAAAAAATAAATATTTTGTTAAACTTGCCATGTTGGTTTTGAATTTCCTCAACAATCGTCGTTAAAAAAACATACACATCGATTTTGCTGTGACTTAAACTATCGCTTATTGCTGCAAATGAGATAGTTTTGGCAAGCATCCATGCTACGCAAGTAAAAATCGACACTTGTTTGTAGCTAAAGTGCGCGCTTTGGACTTCGTTTTGGCAGACCAGCCTATAATTTTCAGCGAAGTCAATTTGTAAGACAAGTTCCCCGGGATTCAATTTTCCGAATTTTTCCGAATGGATTCAAAATAATTTTGTTGGTCTCGCTTTACAAAGAAGTGTGTTTTAAAAAGTGGCAGCTGAACTTCTAGCTCGTGAATTAAGTCTGAAAGCGGAGCAACAGAATAAGTCAAAGTTATTCTATCGTCTACTTTTCTCCAGTGTTGCCATTTCACGATTTCATCCAATTTTGTAAGAAATTCTACAGGAACAATAGACTTCAAATCTTTTTTACAATTTTCGCAATCGTTGGTCATACAGCTTTCATTCGTAATATTGCAACAAGCTAATTGCAAAAAACTTTCGAAGGTATTGGGAAAAGAGTCAATAATTGTTGCGCAGCCATTTAATAAAAAACCGAAATTGGCGTGATGAATGCATACACACATGTTATGCGGCATTTTGCTCGAAAGTTGAACATGTTTAGGTCGACATTCGAAAAAAATTGTCTTGCCTACGCATTCTCCGATTGACTCGTTTTTGTAAATTTCGTAAGCCTCCGATATGGTTAGCAGCATATATCGCTTAGCAACAATTTTTCCATCGACAATGAGGGTGTCCTTTTTGGCGGCCGACTGAATGCTAACATCTTCACGCAAGTAAATATCTTTAGCCGATTTCAACTTTATCTCCCATTCCAAGTCAACTTTTGTAGAATTTTCGTTTTTCCCATTTTCTGGTTCAACATACTTATTAAACAGTGCTTTAATAATCTCAATTTTTTTTTTTAATTCACTTGGCAATGCTCCTTCTGCTTTTTTAATGGCCTTTCCCAGAGTTTGTTTACAAGTATACGCTTTAAGTTGTTCTGCTTGTTGAGCTTCTCTTTTCTTCATTGCTCTATAATCTCTCAACCTTACGCGTTCTTTTTCTTGCACCTGTTTTAAAACATTTTTGTTTTTTGCAAATGATGAGCGACGTTTTCTCATTCTCTCAGCTGCTTTTTCGCGCAATTCTTTTAATTTCTGTGGATCGCTTTTAATTTTACTAATATATTGCTTCCGTTTATTATTTTGTGATGTATTCGATGTTTTACCCATCTGCGAATATGTACTTGCGTTATAAAAAAGTAAAGGTATCGCTTTTGAAAAAAAGTATACTTACGGTCGCGAACGTACACAACTTTAAAAATCAAAAATTAAAGTTTGGTTAATAATAACACCAAAGTTTTTTTATGTTTAAATTAGGGACACATAACTTATTTTAAACAACTTGTGTCAGCCATCTGCTCGCCGTCAATGCGGAGCAATTACAATAAAATGATGTTTTCGGTCGCGAACGTACGATTAGAACATAGATAAGAAGCAAAATAAAAATTAACAGTTAATCGAACTTTTTTTGGTCTCTTTGCATTTTTCTCTTCTTAATTGAATGCAATAAAGAGATTTTGTAGAAAAAGAGCGAACGTAACATATGTTTTCCATGTAGAATAATAAAATATAGAAATGTCTATAAAGTAGCTTAAAGTGAATAAAAACCAATTTTCAGTTTTCAAGCCAATTTCCCCATTAAAACCACTGACATATGACATGATATCATTAGATTATAAAAATTTAGACATTATTTTATAATTTAACACAAAAAAAATCGATGATAACTGAAAATTAATTTTTTGGTTCTGGTTGACCATTCGGCGGAAATGCCCATATATATATAGAGGTGAAAGGGCTCTATAAGGTTTGTAACGTCTATCCAGATCATGAAATGTATAAATTCTTCTTAAAGTTTACCTCATTTGAAATAGCTTTTTGTCGATTTAAGAACCCCAAGTCGTTGTCCAAGTTCAAGCGGAACAATTTATGTAAACAAGGCCTCAGTTTTCTTTCCAGAAAGTGTCGTGGAAACCCGATAGAGAGATATACAAATCTGAGACAGCTGCATTTCCACGTAACCACAAAACAAGTGTTGATTAAATAAGGTTCATGGGCGTCAATTGGCTTAATATAAACAGCACAATGGAAGCCTTCCTTAGAACGCAACCCTCCAATCTCACATCCCTTCCCTTCCTCTATCATTTGCCCAACTTTTGGACAAAAAGCTTTCACAAGCTGCACTTTATGAGGTATAAATAGCTGAAAGTGCCTTTCTCGATTAGCAGTCGTCGGTGATCTTGATTGAGTTGGGCATCATGTCGAAAATTGTGCTTTACGGTATGGACATAAGTCCACCAGTGCGTGCCTGTATGCTCACACTACGGGCCTTGAACTTGGATTTTGAGTTCAAGGATGTTAATCTACTGGAAGGTGAACACCATACCGAGGAGTTTCTTAAAAAGAATCCCCAGCATACCATCCCATTGCTGGAAGATGATGGTGCACTTATATGGGATTCACATGCCATTGTCTGTTATCTAGTTGATAAATATGCCCAAACGGATGAGCTATATCCCAAGGATCTGTTGGAACGTGCAGCGGTTAATCAACGTTTATATTTCGAGGCCAGCGTATTGTTTATGGCTTTGCGTAATATTTGTGTGCCATTTCTATATAGCAAAGTGTCGGTGGTGCCCCGGGAGAAGATAGATAATGTGGCTGATGGGTATAAACATTTGGAAACTTTTCTGGCTGCTAATCCGTATGTGACGGGTGATACTTTGACCATAGCTGATTTTTGTTGTGTGGCCACAATTTCATCGTTGCCCGCCTTTCTGGAGCTGGATCCAATTAAGTATCCCAAGATAATGGCCTGGTTGGAGCGTATGTCGGAGTTGTCGTACTATGAGGAGGCAAATGGATTGGGTGCCCAGAAGTATATAGATATGCTGAAGGATGAGTTGACCATTTTGTAAATGGGTATGGGAAGTTTTGCAAATAAAGTAATAATATGTATGTAGTCACTGGGAAAATGAGTAGTATTTTGAATCATAAAGAAGAAAGTAGAAAATACTCAAAATTTTGTAATGAGGCAGCAGCAGTTCAGCAGCGGATTGTACAGACAAGCTACCTCAACATTCCAACAAAAATGACAAAGATCGAAAATTCCCTCTCTTCACTAATATCTCTTAAACTAAAACCAAGCATTTACTTGCTGATTCTTAAAGCTTTTAGTTATCGCTTGCCTCTCAGTGTTCCAACATGGTGAGACTTACGCTTTTTGGTTTGAATGGCAGCCCTCCTGTACGTGCGGTCAAACTGACATTGGCAGCCCTCAACTTGCGCTACGATTATGTCAAGATCAATGTCTTGGCCAGTGAGCAACTCTCTGCCACTTATCTGGAGAAGAATCCCCAGCATACGGTGCCCACACACTTGAAGATGATGGCAATTTCATTTGGGATTCACATGCCATAAATGCTTATCTGGTCACTAAATATGCCATCACAGATGCTCTCTATCCCAAGGATCCTTTGAAACGCGCTGTGGTGGATCAGCGTTTGCATTTTGAATCCGGTGTGGTATTTGCCAAATCTTTGAGAAGTATTTTCCGGCCGGTTCTCTTTTTGGGACAAACTGTGATTCCCAAAGAACGTATCGAGGCCATTGTTGAGGTCTATGATTTGGTAGAAATCTTTCTTAAGCAACACGATTATATATCCGGCCCACAGATGACCATAGCGGACTTTAGTCTCATTTCATCGATCAGCTCGCTGGTGGCATTTCTGGACATAGATGACGCCAGGTATGTGAAGCTATGTGCCTGGATCCAACGTTTGGAGAAGTTGCCCTACTATGAGGAGGCAAATGGTAGAGGTGCACAGTTTTTTGTGTCCGCTATTAGAAAAACCAATTTTACTGTAGGTTCTTGAAGTGTTTGCTTAAAATAAAGTACATTTAACTATTATGTAATGTGTGTATACGATGATATTTATAAGCTTTAAGGTCTGAAATGTTTTAATATTAACTTTATGACAGGCTAATCAAAATAGGCCAAAAATTTTGATTCGATTAAATGGGAAAAATAAAGATAATGCACCCTAGACTAGTATAAATATAAAAGAGATCTCTACCAACACTACAAAAAAGCTAAGAGGGTTTAAGAAGCTCCCTAAACTACTCATTATACCCGTTTCCTCGAAGATTAGAAAGGTTAGGCAAGGTTAGGTTGTGCAGTTCCCCCCTCAAGATAACTTAACATTAATGTTAATGCTCTGTTAATCAACAAAATAAGTTTACATTAATGTTAATGCTCTGATAATCAACTTAAGCTGGTTTAGTTTTTAATTCTTACTTCCTGGGAAGGTGTCAAGTACACTTTTGCAACAAGAAGTCTAACCTATTAAACATAAAATTCCCCTAAGTAACTCGCATATCGAATTAGGGCAGGGCCGATTTTAACTTATCCTAGCAGAGGATGTTATAAAATAGTTCCTATGTTGATAAGCACGACGAGCTGAGTTGATCGTCTATTTCTAAGCTATATCCTAAGTCAGTTTAAAAGCTGTCTTCGCAAAACTTGCACAAAGCTGCACATTTGTGGGAACCGGCAGAATCTGATGACCATAGCATATAGCTGTCATAGGAACGATGAGTCGAAAAAAAATGTTTAGTGAGAAAAACTTTTTTGTTTTTAATGCAATTGCCTCCAAACTTTGCATTTCTTAGTTTGCTATACTTTCCCATAATTCCAGCAAGTTTGGTCAAAATCGGACATCTATATGGTATAGCTGTCATAGAAATTTAGAGTCAGAAAAGTGATCTTAGTGAGAAAAACTTTTTTGTTTTCAAAGGAAATTTCCTTAAAATTGGCAATTATTTTTATAATATGCTTTTACACTATTCTACAAATTTTTGTCCAAATCGGTTGACTATAGCGTATAGCTGCAGTACGAATAATGGGTTGAAAAAGAAGTTCTATTGAGAAAAACTTTTTTGTTTGAAAAGGAATCAACTCTAAGTTTCTTACATATTGGTTTGTTAGGTTTTTGCATAATTCCACTAAGTTTGGTTGAAATCGGACATCTGTATAGTATAGCTCCCATAGAAAAGTAAGGTCCGCAAAGTAGTCTTAGCTGGAAAATTGATTTTCTGTTATTTTTATTTAATTATGTGGGTAAACTATTCTTCAAAAAACCAAACCTAGCTGACAAATGTGCCCCTTGAAGACCAGGCTCTTTGTATAATTTCCTCAATACCCATTTAACCGCCTTCCTTTCTTTTCCAAACTCAAATCACATCAGGCGACACAAAGGGGTTTCAAAAGGCCTAACCCAATCCTTACCACAAACTTGCCTTTAATATTGTATATACATATGTGCTTAAAAGTAGACAGATAAAGTTTTGTTTTGGTTTTGTTGGGACAATTAGAAAACCATAAAACATTGAAATATTTATCAGCGCTTAGACGTCTTGACCATTTGCCAAATGGTTCCCATGATTAAGACAGTTGTTAGGTCTGTTATCTGAATTTTTAAATTCCTAGTAATTAAAGCAAATTATTGAATCAAATTTTGATGTTTTAGCGAAAGGAGGGAGATATTGTGATTTGAAACAATCCTGCTACAATTTTTTTTCAAACAAACATTCTAAATTGAAAAATACATTTACAAAGTTCATAACATCAAACACTTAGAATTCGGAACAGCGCTGATAGAAAATGTGTAAGAGATAGCACAAAATATTAATTTCAACACAGTTAAGAGTTTTATATCATCATGACAAAGCATTTTAGCTATTTACTCGATGTTTCTATAAATGATTAAGAGAATTAAAAGAACCTCCCAGTTTTAGCTCTTATCAATTGATTATACAATAAAAAACTGTCTCATCATCGTTGACAACAAATGCTCTCTTAAGCAAATCGACCATCTCTTTATCGTTATAAGTGAAAACTGTTTTATGGAAAACCACAAATATAGGAAACTCTCTTAATATTCAACAATAAATGGCAAAAATCTGTGCTACTTACTCTATATGCACTGGGAGTAACTCTTGCTGATGCTTACCATATGTTGGAAAAGATTCTGGAAAAGATATTGTATATGGCAGAAAAAAAGACAAGTAAAAAGGAAATCTTTCAGCTTGAATCGCATGAAATAATTGCCTTTTTAAAAATTAAATCAATATAATAGAGATCAAAAATTGATTATTTCTTATCGGTTTATCGATGATCTAAAGTGGAGATGGACACTTGAACAGCATGAAAATATTTCAGACTAAGAGGCTAAGACTGTATTTTATACAATGAGGTAAACTTCATGAAGATTTGGAAAAAGCTTCTTAAAGTTTGCTTCACCGTATAAAACCGTCTTAGCTTTTGAAACCTAAGCCCTTGTCTTAAACCTTTCTTTATAACTTCTTGGATATCTGGAACATTTTATCCTTGATTATAACGGAATTTCAGACATACAACCTTGTTTTCAAATCCACTTCTAGAAACATTTTGGTGATTTTCCACCGATTTTTAATCACAAAACAAGACTGATGATCTCCTTTTTTCTTTCTTCCTGATAGTTCTGTAATTTATAAGAGATGATAGGAGTCTATGGCAAATATCTGATCTAAGTAAGTCGGGAATCACACCATTAAGATATCCGTAAAGTATACAGAGAAAAAAAGAATAGTAAACAAAAAAGAAAGTCGGTCAAGCCCGATTATAACATACTCTGTACCAAGAAAATTTGTCTTTTGATCATAACTCGAAAACCATTCATTCGATCTTCTTCATTCCTTTAGCGGATCGATAAGTTATCCTAAAAACTAAATATGTCCAGAAGGAACTATCTTCAAAACTGTGGGAGATATGACGTTTTTTCTAAATTGCGGGGGCGGGAGGGGGCGTGGCCAAAATTGAAAATAAACTTGATCTGCCTGCAGACATAAGAAGCATATGTCCCATACATGTCAAACCTCTATCTCTTACCATCTCTGAGATCTGTGCGTTCATACGGACAGACAGACGGACAGACGGACGGACGGACAGACGGACAGACGGACATGGCTATATCGACTCGGCTGTTGATGCTGATCAAGAATATATATACTTTATGGGGTCGGAGATGCTTCCTTCTGGATGTTACATACTTTTGCACAAACTTATAATACTCTATGTACCTTCGGTACAGAGTATAAAAATATCCATTTGATGATTTCCCGTATCCATTTGGTCTGGATATGTCTTTAATATCATTTTATCATGCAACGCAGCTAAAATCATCCTAAGAATATTAAAAATTATCATCATTTGTATGATAAAAGTATATTAAAGATATATTCAGTCCAAATGTATCTGGTTTTTCCTGTGTAGTTTTTGGTTTTTAAAGAAGCTTTGTAAAAGCACTTGCCCCTTTTCATCTATACCTCCAAGCAAGAGTTTTTGAAAGATATTCCGGGGTGTCCCAGAAATCTCTAGAAATTTTTGTATAACGGATTTCATTTTGATGCCTTGGTGAAGTGAAGTGAAGTGAATTGCTAGGCTACTAGATTCGATGATAATATTTGAGAGATGTGAAACTGATTATTCAAGTTTTAGTGGATTTAATGCTAAGGAGTTTCCTTACCTAAAATCTAGTAGCCGCCTTTATTCTAGTCGTTTTGCACATAAAGTAATCCTAGTTTAGTTCAAAATCCGAAAGTTTATACGAAATTTTTTGGAGATTTCAGTGACACACGCAATTATACAGCTTGCTTCATCGAGTAAATGTCTTTGAATGAAATGTCTTGAAAAAGAAGTCTTCAAGCTTACTATAATTTGTCTATTTTTATGAAGATGTGGAATCTGTAGGGATACATGCCCTTTGGCAGGTAAAGGTTATATGAAAAGCGAGTGTTGATTGAATTTCTAACTATTTAACTTCATCAGTTTTGCATTAAAGTCTCAGATTTGATTGATAAAATAGGCGTTACCCTTTATCTTAGGGATTGTACATTGTACATGGTATACAACTGCGAATCCTCAAGGAACTCCAAAAGGTCAAAGCTTTCAACCTTTCAAATATAATAGATAGTTCAGTTCTGTCCACTGTCTGATAACAGTTCTTTGATAAGAACAATTGAGAATGTAGATGTTTGCCATATAAAGCATAAAACATAATGTGGAAAAAAGAGTGACTAAAATAATTTAAGAGAAAATTAGAATGCGCACTTTGATCGCACTTCTCTCATGCTCTCGTCACGTAGGCTATAAAAACGTTTACTCTACGCTCCAATGACCAGTTATCGTTTGCCTTTCATTTGCTCAACATGGTCAAGCTAACGCTTTATGGTATCGATCCCAGTCCACCGGTGCGTGCTGTTAAACTGACATTGGCGGCCCTCAACTTGCCCTACGAGTATGTCCAGGTGAATCTATTGGCACGAGAGCAGCTATCTTCGGCATATCTGGAGAAGAATCCCCAGCATACGGTGCCCACACTGGAGGATGATGGCCATTTCATTTGGGACTCACATGCAATTATTGCATATCTGGTGACCAAGTATGCCACCACCGATGCTCTTTATCCCAAGGATCCTTTGGAACGCGCCGTGGTGGATCAGCGTATGCATTTTGAGTCCGGTGTGGTGTTTGCCAACGCTTTGCGCAGCATCACCAAGCCTCTGCTGTTCTTTAAACAGACTGAGATACCCAAGGAGCGGATTGAGGCCATTGTGGAGGTCTATGATTTTGTAGAGACGTTCCTTAAGAATCACGACTACATTGCTGGATCTCAGCTGACCATTGCGGACTTCAGCCTGATCACAACAATCACCTCGCTGGTGGCTTTTGTGGAGATCGATGGCGGCAAGTATGCAAAGCTGAGCGCTTGGATCAAGCGATTGCAGCAACTGCCCTACTATGAGGAGGCAAATGGCAAAGGTGCCGAGTTCTTTGGTTCCATGATCAAAAAAACCAATTTTACTGTAGCTAAGTGAAATGTTTTCTTGTTCACATGGTTAGAACAATACAATACTTACTTGGTAGCGATATGTGTTATCTTTGTTTAAATTGGAAAACAAAAAATAAATAATCTAAGGCTGGATCGAACAAAAATAGAGGACAGACAAAGTGTGATTGTGCTGTGTGTTGTACACTGTGGAAAATATGGGGTAAATCCAATTGAAGATTGTATAAATCAAAGCTGCATCAAACCGAACCGGTTTGAACCAGGAATTTTGAATGAACTCCGAAATTCTATGCCAGTATGTTCGTCAGTTGGAAAGCTATCTTCACCCAAGTTTGCACAGAGTCTTTAAATACACAAACAATGCACATTTCTCAAAATCGGCAGAATCGGATAACTATTGCCCATAGCTGTCATAGGAACGAACGGTCGGAAAACTAGTTGTAGTAAGAAAAACTTTTTTGTTTTCAATGCAAAAGCCTTCAAAGTTTGCAGTTCTTAGTTTGCTATGCTTTTCCATGATTTTACTAAGTTTCGTCCAAATCGGACATCTATAAAGCATAGCTGTCATAGATAAAATGAGTCTGAAAAGTAGTCTTAGTGAGAAAAACTTTTTTGTTTTCAATGGAAACGACTCAAAACTTTGTAGTTCTTAGTTTTTAGTACTTTTCCATGATTCCACTTATTTTGGTTAAAATCGGAAATTCATATAGTATAGCTGTCATAGAAAAGTTGCGTCTGAAAAGTAGTATTAGTAAGAAAAACTTTTTTGTTTCCAATGGAAATATTCTTAGAATTGGCATATATTTATTTGATATGCTTTCACACAATTCCGCAAAGTTCTGTTAAAATCGGATGACTATAGCATATAGCTGCAGTACGAATGGTTGGTCGGAAAAGAAGTTCTATTGAGAAAAACTTTCTTGTTTTAAAAGGAATAGACTCCAAATTACTAACATATTCGTTTGTTAGGCTTTTGCATGATTCCTCTAAGTTTGGTCGATATCGGACATCTATATAGTATAGCTACCATAAAAAAGTAAGGTGCGAAAAGAAGTCTTAGTTAAAAAAATGAGCTGCATGAGTAAGTATACAATCTTTGGCCGAGCCAAAGTTAAATTTCCTCTATTTTTAATAGAGTTTTTTGTATTTCAACACTAAAAAGAAGGCGCCTATTACTTAACTTTACTCAAAGCTATTGGTACATAGCAAAATGTGTTGATTAGAGAGAGACGGACATAGTCAACTAATAGCTCAGAGAGCGAACAGCTGATTAATTTTTGAGAGATAAGTTCTAAAAGAACAAAAAACCTTATCAGTATATCGATTTGCAGCAAAACAACGTTTGCCGGGTCAGCTAGTTCTTTTATAATGTTTGAAACTTCCTCAAATCTTATCAAGCTTTTAAGTTTTGTGGATGTAACCGAACCGTTTTCTTACTTAGTGTTTTCAGAGCACTAATCAATGGTTCGATGGAGTAGGAATCGTATCTCTTACGACACTTTAGTCTTATTAAACTATTTCCTTAAAGTCTTATCCTACGAAGCCCTTACTTTCGATCAACGTTTCGTTTCCCTAATAAACATTTCTAGTTTCTATAAGTTTTTGCAATAGAAATCTTATCTAACTATCGTACAGATAGTTTCCTAATTAATCTCGAGTATAGATAAGTTGACAACACAGCTCGGAATTAGATTCCAAATCGCTCACCTACAAAAAAAAGCTTTAATTGTACATAGAAAATTAAATAATTATAATGTATTGATCGACAGGCGAAGCTTTTGCTGTGCGATTAGAGTAAGCCAAACAGATATAGTAAATGTTCGAGTATATAATTTAGTTTTCGCACAACAGTCAAAGCTTTCGCACGCCGCTCCAAAAATGGGAAAACTAGTACTTTACGGCCTGGAGCCAAGTCCACCGGTGAGAGCCTGCAAACTTACCCTGCACGCTCTGGGATTACAATATGAGTACAAGTTGGTCAATCTGCAGGCCGGTGAGCACCGGACCAAGGAGTTTACGCTAAAGAATCCACAGCATACGGTTCCCCTGCTGGAAGATGATGGCAAATTCATATGGGAGAGTCATGCGATTTGTGCTTATTTAGTGCGCAAATATGCCAAAGATGATTCCCTATATCCCAAAGATTACTTCAAGCGTGCAGTGGTGGATCAACGTTTGCATTTTGAATCTGGGGTGGTGTTTCAGGGTTGCATTAGGAACATAGCTGTGCCTCTATTCTATCACAATCAGACCGAAGTGCCGCGCTCCAAGATTGAGGCTATCTATGAGGCTTATGATTTTCTGGAAACTTTTCTGGGCACTCAGATGTATGTGTGTGGGCCGGAACTGACCATAGCTGATTTCAGTTGTGTCTCCTCGGTGTCCAGTTTATTGGGATTGGCCACAGTTGAGGAGAAGCGTTATCCAAGGATTAGTGGTTGGTTGAAGCGCATGACCGAATTGCCGGATTACCAGACGATCAATGGCAATGGGGCGCAAATGTTGATTGACATGTTTTCAGCCAAGATTACAAAGATTGTCTGAACCTTGAGTGACCTTGAGGATGGGGTGTGTCTTCAAGGTTTTTGTTCAGTTCTACAAAATACATACAATTTTAATAAACAACTTAATTTTATGCGTTTTTTTTGGGTTACTTTAGAGTTAAGGAATAAGCAGGTACTAAAGTCCATTCTTTGTTGAGCTTTCGAAAACCTTGCAGATAACTTGTGTCCTACAAAGGGAGCGCCAAGGGGTCTGGTGGCAAAACTTGGTGGACTAGGTTGCGTATGCCGCAACTCGCTGAAGATTTAAGCCATTTAAAAGTTGGCTATGCTCACTTGTTTATGATCTGGCCAATTGTGGGTCATTTCTGTAACTCATTCGCCGAACTTAGAGCATAATAAATCCAGTCTTCCTTCAAAAGTAGATAAAGTAATGGCCATAAAGGGGGACAGCAGCGATTGGATCAGATTCCACGCTTGATAACAACTACTTAAAACTGGCAGAAACATTAAGGGCCGTTTTCTAGTCTACTACATAGAGCTATCTGTCACATAAACCTACAACTAACAGAGTAAAATCTTAGTTTATCTAACACATAGCAGCCATGAAGAAGATGAGATGAAATCGGCCCTAAAACAATAACCAATATTGAAGCTGCTTAAAATAATTGTTTAATCATCAATTCGATTAACAAACTAGTAATTTAACAGAATTTTTTGTGGTACTTTCTACACAAAGCTCAAATTAAAATAAAAGTACATATATCTGACTTATTGTATCGACTTAAATATCACATTTGAAAAGCTACGTTCTGGGGGTTTTATCATATGATAGACAATCTTTAAGGCACTTATTCGAAAGTTTCTCAATTTAAGAATTATTGCACAATTTTAAAAATGCGGCCGAAACGTCTTTGTAATCAGCATAAACCAAAACTAACTATTTGTCTTGCGTTTCTCTAGTGCCTTCCAAACTAGTTTCATACGCTGTACGCATTCGCGATGTTGGGTTTCCCATAGCAAGGTGGTCAATCGGCCCACTGTGGCCACACCGTTCTCTGAGCTGCGCAGCCACTGCAGCAACAGCTGGTAAATCACCTGAAATTTAACATAAGAGAAGTGTTCAAAAATGGGGGATTTACATTTTGAGGGCCTGCTTACCTCTTTGATATTGCCATGCATTTGATGATCAATAATAGCCTGCTCAATTTGACCCTCCGAATGACCCAGGTCGCGCATCACCTGCTTCCAGCCCTCGCCCAAATGTGTGGCCACCGCATCGAGCAGACGTACATCCGGTTCCTCTTGCGACTGCATCATGGTCACAATTGTAACGGTCCGGCGAGGCACTTGGCCACGTTTGCCCGGTGTCTCTGGTGTGAGCACATCCTCTGTGGTGCTGGTGCCGCTGTTCTTCCGTGAGCTGCTGGCGCTCAAGTTTTGATTGAAATGATAGACGGAACCAAAATGCAAGTTGCTGGCATTTGAGAAATTCATGACCACCTGTTGCTGCGCGCTGTTCACATTCATGGTGTTGTTGGTGTTCATGGCTGCGCCGCCTCCGTATCCGTTGACCAATGCCTGGCCTGGTACGTTCGCCGATTGGACCACATCCAGAGAATTATAATTGGGATCGGATAGCTCTCGGAGCACAGACTCAGTCAAATCCGCAGAAGCTGTTGGCGTTTGTGAGGGCAGGGACATGGCTCCATTGCTATTGTTATCCTGCTCACTCTCGGGTATTGGCAAGGCATCAGTTTCCAGGCGGCCCACGGATTTGGTTTCTTTGCCATTGCCGCCGCCAAACATAGTGGGCAATAAATTCTTTAGCTTGGGCATGATAAGGCAGTCGTACAAGAGTGCTTCCGGAAATGCCACAGAACGAGAGCAACAAAAACAAATTGGGGAATTTTGCGGAGTGATTCTCTTTGTGGATTTGTCTGAATTGTGGCTGCAAGTGTGTGTGGGAAGAAGAGTTGCCACCTGTTGCAAGTTCTGTACTGAGAGAATGTCCTAACGCGTTATGAAAAATACTTAAAAGAGATGGAACTATCGGCAAGGAAAATATCGCTACCAAACGGTCTGTTCGCGGTTATTCCGTGTGAGAAGCTCAAGAAGGTTTTTGTTTTCAAATTAATAAATTTGCACACCATGTTTATATCGATTTTTCTAATTAGTAGAGTTTTAGTTGATTTTCGCAATTTTCTTGCATTTTATTTCCGCACAATAATGCATTTTGATGGAATAGCATTGGTTAATAATCGATTTTTAACAGCTTTTTTGAGTTTTTATAAAAATTCTCACTCTATCTTAGCCAAATCTACGACCCAGTAAACAACTCTTTCAAACTCTTTCAAAGTACATGTGACTGGTTTTTCTGTGACTGAGTAAACCTGCAGTTTTTAGCCGGCTCGGGGTCATGTTATGCTTTCTTACAACTTTAAAAGGAGACACAACACCACAAAGAAGGCTGGTAGATCGTACAGCTGTTTCAAGAGGATCCACCCTCCATCATCAGCGATCAATGCCTACCAACTGAAAGTTTCTTAGAAGTCTCTCCATAGCAGCGGTGGCATAACCGTTTGGGAATCCCAAAGCAGCATGTGCGCAAAAACGATCAAGAATATATATATATATTTAATAGGGTCGAAAATGATTTTTTTTTGGTTTTCTGTGCTTCTTTTTGGTACAGGGTATACAAATTTCATGGGAACAAGCCCCAAAGTGAAATATTCTGATTCATAGGAGTCCTCTACAGACCTAAGATCAATAACTCTAAACAACATCTTAGGCCTATCCTCAGTTTTGTGTTCGGCTTTGATGGCTTCCTTAGGCAACAGTGGCTAAATCGATATAGCCATGTCCATCCGACCGTCTGTTTCTATACTATCTCCTCCGTTAGTTTTAAAGCTATCGCCACCAAACTTTGCACGAAGTCTTCTGGTACAAATACGCTGCACATTTGTCGGAACCGGCCGGATCGGATGACTATAACATATAGCTGCCATAGGAACGATCCGTCGAAAAAACAGTTCTAGTGAGAAAAACTTTTTGGTTTTTAATGCAAACGTCTACAAACTCCGTATTTACTAGTTTATAATGCTTCTCCACGATTTTGATAAGTTTGGTCAAAATCGGACATCTATATGGTATAGCTGTCATACAAAAGTAGAATCGGAAAAATAGTCTTACTGAGAAAAACTTGTTTGTTTTTCGTGGATATGTCCTTCAAATAAGTTAAAAAACGTGCTGCAAGGGTATACAAACTTCGGCCGAGCCGAAGTTAACTTTCCTCTATTTGTTGTCATTGTTCTCTAGTGTAAATATCTAAGCCACACAGATTTCAGCTCCAAAATGGGAGAGTTATGGCCCCCGACACTAACCGGCACAATTGAGACATTTCGCCTATCAAATCAACAAAATTCATAAGCAAGGCCCTGTTTTTTCTTCTTTTATTTGATCGTTTTGCTGTTTAATCATGTCATTAGCTAATTGATTGAAACCAGTTTAGTGTGCTGAAAACCACCTAGTGGGTGAAGTATAAAAAGGCAGCTCCACATGTTGGCTATTGTTTGATATAGATTTTAGTCTAACACAAAATGCTGAAGCAAGTGAGTGGCCAAAACGAATCTCAGATTCAAATTCTACACAAATTCATCAGTTGATTGTACTAGTTTTCTGCCTGGTTTGGATGAGCCTGGCCAATGAGGAAGACCGCCATGCAGAACTCTTAAAGTCACAGAACTTACAAAATCTCGATGGGGCAGGACAGTTCCAGCATGAGATCGAGGTTAGCAATGGCATACAGGTGAAGGCTGCGGGTAATGTGAATGGTATACAGGGCGAATACTTTCTGCCCGCTGGAGAGGATGGCAAGCCCGTACGCGTGACGTATACAGCGGATGCACAGGGCTTTCATCCCCACTTCGATTGATGATTGGCTGACCTTGAAATTTTTAATAATTTGAATTTTATGTGAAATACAATTTATGACTCCAACTGGTTACACAGGAATTTGTGGAGGCTTTCGCCGGGTATAAATAACTGGGATGGGATGCACTTTCAAGCAGAGTTGAGTATTTCAGTTTACTTACAGCATGTGGAAAGTTAACTGCCTTTTAATATTGCTGGGTGCAGCCTGCTGCCTGGCCATTGAAGATGATGCTCATGCCAAGGCTAAGGAATACAAAAAGGAGGATGGTCATGGTCATTTCTCTTATGGCTTTGATATCACCAATGGCATAGGAGCCGGCGAGGCGGGGGACGAACATCAGGTCAAGGGTGAATATCATTTTGTGTCCAAGGAGGGATTACCGGTGAAGGTGTCCTATACGGCCGATGAACATGGCTATCATCCGCAGGGTGATCTCTTGCCCACACCACCACCCACACCCGAGGCCATACTTAAGGCTTTGGCCTACATTGAAGCGCATCCACATAAAGATTCACATGATCAGCGACATCATTGAAGGAGGCGATATAAGCTGTCAGTTAACTTTTTTTTAACATTTTATTTAATAAAATATTAATTTAAAAAATCAAGTTAATCAATTATTCGAATGCGATGAAGAGATTTTGAGAGAACGCCAGAAAATCAACTGCTTTTTTTACTGCTCACCAACACAAACCGCTTTGTTAGTGTTCTCCAAACGAAAAGCTAAGCAATTCTGAGATCATAAACTCCTTCAATTCATTTAATGTGTTTAGCTGGTGAAATTTACAAACACAATTTCACCCATCTTTGCCCTTTTTCAACTCCTTGGACTTCCTCTCCTCGCGCTGTTTCAGGGCCGGCGTTGCTGTCTTGGATATTTCCTTGACATCTCGACTGCTCATAATTTTGGCAATACCCTTTAGGAAATTTGGTTTCTTATATGCTGCACTGCCCAACATTTCCTTATGCTTAACATCCCAATGCTTATCGCCGTGCGACAATACCGTTGGATACAATTGGGCCACCTGTTCTTGCAGCGATTGATCGAAATTTTCGGTAGAAACTGAAGGAGCTTCCTCATTGCGTTTATTGCAGAATTTCTCAAAAAATTTATTCGCCTCTTTGCTGGCCGACAATTTTAAGGCGTTCATATCCCAGGGTACATTGAGTTTGGACCTAAGTTCATCCGGAATTGTATTATCATTCGTCGAGAAGAGCTGTCGAAACATGTACTTCAAATCCTGGGACTTGCCGTCCTCCTCGAAAGAGCGTGAAGGACGTAAATTGGCACACATTTTTTGCTTGTGTAGCATATTCAAATCCATTTCAGTTCCATGATCCAGTTCTTTAGGCAGGTAGCCGCGACTTTTCAAATATACTATGGGCGATTGCCAGTTGTCAATGCAATCAGAGACTATGGCTTTGACTGAATTCTTAAGCTCAAGCTTTTTATGCGGAACAGCCCAGGTGGGCGTAGATAATATTAGAAAATAAATGAAAATGTGAGGCATTTTCGTTGGTTTGATTTGATTTTCTGTTAAATTTAAACTAAGCGCCTACTTTAGTCCTAAAAAGAGACGATAATACCAAGAATAGTCGAGCGCGGTCGCACTAGTTGATTATCGTGGATGTGGTCACACTAATCCCAAATATGAACACGGGTGGTCGCTCTAGTCTTAAATAGTGTTCAACGTGGTAGCACTTATTTTGAAAACAATAGCGGCTGGTCGCACTAATCTCAAAAGCAATCGCGGTAGTCTCGAAAATTGTCGCACTAATGTGGGAAGCAATTACGGCTGGTCGCACTTATCTCGAAAGTAGCTGAACGCGGTCGCACTAATCGATAAAAGTAGTTGGCAAGTCGAGAACTATCGACTATTCTGGACAGGCGACAACCCTAACAGCTGTGCTCAAATGTAATAAATAATAAAAATTACAAATTAACTTTAATACCCTTTAAAATCGTTAAAAACAGAGTGTGTCCTCACCATGGTCATCACTAATCAAACCACACTGCCCGAGGAGTCGGAGTTGAATGTGCAAGAGCTGAATCTATCCTCGGCTGCTCTGAGAGCGGGCTCTTTTCATTTGGGAAAGCAATGCGAACAGCAGAATAATGTTAGTATTACCAAGAAAAGGGGAACAATAGCTCAACCAAACAGGCAAGGGGCTTACTAACTACTAATAGCAATGATTTATAATCCTGCCATGTTATACAAAAGCAAACAACTTCGACTTATGTTTAGTTATATAACCCTAACCTCCAAACGCTGCATTTGTTTATGTTTATTTTGTTTGTGTAGGAGTTTATGCTCTGCCGACAAGAGCTAGATGATCCGCGTGCCTGCCTGTCCGAGGGCAAGGCCGTCACCGGCTGTGCCTTGGACTTTTTCCGCAAGGTGAAGAAGACATGCCATGAGGAGTTTATGCAGTATGCCACTTGCCTGGACAAGAGCAGTGGCACCATGGCCTTTGGACAGTAAGTAAAGTCAAAAAGATGCATGTATTATACTTATAAGAATACTTCCACAGCTGCCGCAAGACCCAGGGCGTGTTTGACAAGTGTGTTAAGGACAACTTTGATTGGGAACGTCCTTCCTATGGCTACTTTGCCAGGGCCAAGGCAAGTTTTCAGCTAGTCAAATAATCACTTTATCTATAACTATGCTTGTTTGTTGTTAACAGGTCATTCACTCTGCCCGCGAGGCTCCCAAGAAAGAGGAAATCACCTCGTATCCCGATGCCACACCCGGCCTGCCCGCGGACTATCCCAAACCGCCTGCCAAGTACGGTTCTCGCTTCCACTGGCTGGAGTAAATAGACAAGCTCTAAATTAGTTACAATTTACTTAAACATAAACTCTTGTTTTCCGTATCAATGTTGCTTTTATTCAAAGAACTTTGGTGCAGCAATCTGTTTGCTTAATCTTTAGCATAATCTCCAAATACTGATTGTTCAGACAGCAGCCACAGAAGCTGACTGGAAAGCAGGTATTAGCCACGATTCGGCATCATAAGAGTTGCCTTAACCCTCAACCCAGAGATTTACCTGTCCTGCTAGTTTTAATAGTTTTATTACCTCAGAGTTTCCTTAATTTCTCCTAGTCTTGGTACCATTTGGTGCGTTTAGGTTTCTTTATCTTGCCACCTGTGATACCCTTGACACCGCCACCCTCCTGGTTGGCACTAATCATATTCTTATATTTATTGATCAGCGGCCGCAGGTCATCTTTTTCCTTTTTATGTCCTTGCTTGGGTCGATTATTAGCCTTGCGTTCGGCCAGATGGGTTTCGCGTATTTTCTTATTTTTCTGTTTGCGTTTGTCGGTCTTCACACGCTTCATATGCTCCTGGGCTTGTTCACGGATCTTCTTGGTGGAACGCATGCGTAGGGAGGTGCCGGGTTTGGCAGCTGTGCCCACATAGTCAGCCTGAACATCACTTGCCAGCTTCTTGGGCGCTGCCTTAGATTCAGCGCGAGAGGCTTCCAGTTTTTGTAGATGTTTCTGAAGTTTGGGTTTGCTATCACCTTGAGGCGGCTTGGGCTGCTGTCGACGACGTTCTTGGCGTTTCTGTAGTTTGTCCTGATAGGTGGGATTGTTTTGTTTGGAACGTTCCTGGCGTTTCTCTTTGATGTTGTGCACTGCGCGATCCTCTATGCTGAAGGCCACTATGGGACGCTGAGGGGAAAAAAAAGAGCACAAATTCATATATTTGGGCATACGTGAGATTTTTCTGAACCTACATGCTGTGTACCAAAGATTTTGGGATTATTGTTTAGCTTTCTCAAAGCCGCCAAGGCGCGTTGATGTGTCTCAAAGGAGAGGAATCCAAAACCCTTGGATTTGCCTTGGGGATGTTCGGCTGACACTTTCTGTTCTCTCATCACACGACACTCATGCGGTCTGAATCCTGTGTAAGTCAATGCCATTTGCTTCAGCTTATCATTGTCATAGTTCTGGGGCAGATTGTGTATGGACAAACGATTGCGGGAGACAAAGCTGTTGGAAGAAAAGTTAAAAAAGGGAAGCTGCTTGGCCAATTCACACCTCTTACCGGTTTAGGTTCTTCAGGACCTGCGTTTTGACCTGCTCCAGTTGATGCCTTTTGGTCATATCCGAGGCGGACACTCCATCGGCTGCCTTGGAGCCCGACATAATGAGTCCTTCTCTGGCCAAGTACAGATTACGCGAGTCTTTGCCTTCGTCATCCTTATTTTCTAGTGTTTTTTTGTTTTTGATCTCATCACGGGATAAGGCAGGATGTGGATCCAAGACCTCCTCCATTAGGGTAAATTCTGTGCCCGCCTGTAGGCACAGATCGGCGGATTCTTTGGCCTTGAATTTGACAAAGGCGGTGCCCTTGGAGTGACCAGAAACGGGCTCCCGATTGATGATGGCATAGTAAATTAGACCAAATTTGCGACAAACTTTGCGCAAGTCTGTTTCCTCGGCATCAAAGGGCACATTCTTGATGAAAACGGTGCAGCCCTGTTGAACATCATCGGAGATCTGCTTCTCTTTGGGAAGTTTTTCCAGTTTCAATTTGGATTTGAGTTCGTCCTTGTCCTCCTCTTCCTCCTGCTCAGACCCAGACTCATCCTCCTCCTCCTGCTCACTTTCCTCTTTTACTTCTGTATCCTCCTCCTTCTCCTCCTCCTGCTTCTCTTCTTCTTTTACCTCCTCCAACTTGGGTTTCTTCTCTTCCGTATCGTCTTCCTTCTTATGCTTGGATGTGTACTCATCCTTGCCCAGCGCCCAGTCCACAAACACTTTTCTGCCCATCAACTCCTGGCCATTGGCATGCAAAATCGCCTTGGTCGCCTGATTGATACTCTCATATTGCACAAAGGCACAGCCCACCAGCTTGCCATCGCCTCGCTTAAGTATGTGCACATCCTCCAGAGTGCCCCATTGGGCGAAATGTTGACGCAGTGTCTCATCGGTGGATTTGTAGCTAATGTTGCGCACTATGAGTCGTGCCCGTTTCTTTTGACGTCGTTCCTTCTCCTCCTTGAGGCGTTGTGTATTAAACGGATTACGACGTTTCTGGGACTTGGCATTGCCTACATTTGTAGAGGTTTCCGCCTCAGAATCCTGTGGTGAATCCATTTCCTTCAGCTCCATTTGGCTGCACGTGTTGTTGTGGTATCGGAGTAGTCGATACCTGGTAAAAGTCGTACTAGCGCTGCCACCTAGTTAAACTTAAGTCTTAAGACATTAATGAAAAAATTGGCAAAGCTACCAATTAAATGCTATTTTAGGAGAAATTTCTTTCACTAGGTACAACAATTTTGTCTCTCAAATTATGTATGCAATTCAATGATTTGAGCTCGCAATTTCAACCTTTCAGCCTTGCCTCACCTTCTTTTTGTCAAAAATTAAGCTGGCAGCTTCGTGATTTTGAAAAACAACAAGCAGTTAACAATCTTTATTTTTAGCTGCAAACAGCTGATGAAACTCTGACGGAGTCTTAAAATAGTCAATCAACAGCATAGATGAACGTTTCCCCAATTTATACATAATATGACTCCAAGGATTGAGAAAGTTTCTATACTCTGCTATCTGTCCTCGTTCAAAATAATGATTAACAGTGCCCAACGGCAACTGGGAGCCATAGACCGCCACATATCTGGAATTGCAAGCAAAGTTATACGATATACGACTCCTCCTCCTCCTTCTCTGCTTGTCCACACTACTCACTTCTCTGAACTCTTGTAAATCCTCAAGGGATAATTAGCCACAAAGGAGCGAATGGCCAGATTGATCAGTACAAAGCCTCCAAGAAAATAATACAGATCCGTTTCATGCGAAACCAGCAACGCAATGTCAATTTTCTGGGCCATGGCAAGAAAGTTCATACTTGTGGCATATTGATAGGCGGCCACCAGGCTGAGCAACGACACGGTAGCTGTTGATATATTCTTTGTCCAGGTCACATAATTTTCCATGGGTGCTCGATAGACCAGTTCAAAAGCTTCCGGCAATTTATCCTTGAGTAATAAATTCCTTTCGACATCGTTGCTGGACGTGAGTTTTCGGTTGAGTTGTGGGCTGGTGCTGAGGGTAAGTGAAGGGGATTAGGTTTTTCTCAATTAGAGTAGAGCTTTGTGGTACTAACCAGATGTATCTTTGAAATGCCACACAGGTTTTTAGTCTTAAATTATGAAGTTTTAGACCGCGTAACAGAGCAGCACACATTTTGGCTTTTGTTGGTTTTGTTTTGTTCAAACAGCTGGTAAAAGGTGTTGCCACCTGGTCGGCAGACAATGCACGGCTCAATGCGTTTATGCGTTCATAAATTCGAAGAACAGTTTGTGATGCGATTTATTTAGAGTATTAGAGATTTATTAATTTTATATATTTTTTCTTACTTAATTTTAAATGAGAGTACCTCAATTCAAAATAAAAAATCAAGACTAAGAAGTCGAGGATGTCAGAACATCTTGATCTCGTGCTCACGTATAAACTTAGCCAGTCTCATCGGGGGCATACAAAACAACTGCCAAATAGTTCACACTTTAAAAACAAACAACAAAAAAAGCCATAACATAAAGCAGTTTAACTCATAAAACACTACAAACTACTCAAAAACAAATACATACATATATTTCCATGGATTTAACACGCACAGCCTCTGACACTGGAGATGGTCCAGTTGCCAAGAAGCGCCCAGCCTCAGATGGCGCAGCTGAAGAATGCCCAGAAGCCAAGAAGCGCGCTGATTCCGTAACAGTGTCGGACAATCAGGAACAGGAAGAACATGAACAGTTACAGCATGGACCCACAGAGAAACAGCCGCCAGGAGATGGCAATCAGCTATCACCCAACACCCATGTGGCGCCCTATACGGGCAATGGATGTGCTCCGTCGCTGGAGTCCTTCATGTTTCAGCACACGCCAGCTGGTAGTCAGTTGTGCTCCTGGGTGAATGAAAGTGAGTCTCTCACTTCGACCAATACCAATGATGCGACCTCCATAACCGACTATGGCACCTTGGCCAGAAAGAGTGAGTGTGTGGCGCTTATTATTGAAAAAAAAGTGGATAATTAAGTATGTTCTTTCCCCATTTGCAGCTAAACTGGCACGTCGAGATCAGAGTCTGTTGCGTCGCGAAAGTGCGCTCAAAGCTTTGGCCTTGGAGCGTGAGCTAATCACCAAGACGGGCGGTCTGGGCTATCAGAATGTGGTATTATTGTTACGCTTTCCCGATCCGCCAATTACGGTGCCCCAAATAACAGCCTTCTCGAAGGACATACTCGAAGTTAGCCAACCCACCGGGCTAGAACCACGCGCTTGTCTGCTTCACCTCAATCCGGAAGCTGATGTCGAGCAAACCATACAGGAGCTGAATTGCATAGCCTTTGGCTCCGGCCATCTTCGGGCAGAGGTGAAATCCATTTCGGATGATGAACAGGCCGAGCTAATAGATCCCTGCTCGTTATATGTGAGCAATATACCCTTCAATATGGCCACTGCGGCCATTAAGGCGTTTTTTGTGCATTGCATGCGAGTGGACATTGGTGTTCAGCGGCGTGAGCGGCGAGCCCGCTATGCCTTTGTTCGTTACGCCAGTCCCGAAGCGGCTGCGGATGCTTTCCGGAATTTGGTGGGCAGGCCCTTAAACAGTCGCACTTTAACTGTGCGCTATAGGCGACTTAAACGACGCTTAAATCTGCAACAGAAACCCATCTCCACACAATGCAATATTACCGACTTGACCCTGAATACCGTAGGCACAGATGATGAAGCTACTGGAGTGGATCAGGATTGCAGGCTGATCACACCACCACCCGTGGAGTCCATTACCATAAGTGACAGCGACGGCAATGACTCGGACTCCAGTAAAAAGGAAACCAAAGACATTAAATTGAGTAAGCAGGACCGGGAGATAGAGAAACTTAAACGGCAAATGGCAGAGCATTGTGCACTCATCCAGAAGCTGCAGGAAAAACAACGAAATATGGGTAAGTGTCTGATCTTTAGTGGAAATGTGTATACCATTTTGTTGTGCTTCCACAGATGACGTTTCCACCAAATTGGAGTCGGAAACAGTGGGCGAACTCCAAATTACATCTAGTCAACCCATCAGTCTGGAAGAAGACATCAAAATAACGAGTGCCTATTTGGGTATGGACGTTGATGTTCCCCTGGCGGATACACCAGCTTATATGCCCACCACTCAGCCCCTGGATCCGACTGGCACCCTCCTAGATGCCGAACCAGCTAACATGCGATGTAAATTTGAAACTTCTATGCATGCTTCAAGTTTTCATTATATTGCCTTATCTTACTCAGCTTTTGATTGTTTTGGCTGGCTTCTTTCAGGACTTGGACGTCGCAAGCGCCGAATAGAGAGCAAGTCAACAGAAGACCTTAACAAAGAGGCTCGATGGAAGCAGCTACGAGCCCAATTATAAGATGATTTTAATACTTGAATGATTTTTATATTGAGTCAACCAACTCACAAAGCATTTTACTAAATTATCCGTTAAGCGTAAATACAGTCGTACCTTTTCACTGGTTTCTCCACCTAATTTGCCTATTTTAACGATTAAGGAGTAGCTCTTTGATTTTCTCAAAAATTTTATATAATTAAGTAATATTTTCTTGGTATAATATTTTGGATAGATTGTGCAATACTTAGATTATTGAATTTATTAAGTTATCTTTACGATTTCAAAATTGTTTTTAACTTATTTTATTTTGTATACTGTGACTGAAGGTATCAACTCGGAGTATGTAAAGTTTTTGTAAACGTAACAGCCAGAAGAAAGCATCTCCGACCAAATAAAGTATGTATATTCATGATCAGCAAGACGAGCTGAGTTGATTTAGCCAAGTCCGTCTGTCCGTGCAGCTGTTTCTAAGCTATGTCTTTCATCAGTTTGAACGCTAACTTCACCAAACTTTGCACGAAGTCTTTTATAACAAATACGCTGCACATTTGTCTAAGCTGGACAAATTGGCTGACTATAGCATATAGCTGTCATAGAAAAAACGTTCGTAAAACTAGTTTTAGTGAGAAAAACTTTTTGTTTTTAATGGAAACGCCTCCAAACTGTGTACTTCTTAATTTGCTACGCTTTCCCATGATTTTACTCTGTTTGGTTGAAATTGGACATCTATATAATATAGCTGTCATAGAAAAGTAGTGTCAGATAAGTAGTCTTAATTGGAAAAACTTTTTTGTTTTAAAAGAAAATGTTCTTAAAATTGTTATTTAATTAATTGATATGCTTTCACACAATTCAACAAAGTTTTGTCAAAATCGGATGAATATAGCAGTACGAAAAAGAAGTTCTATAGCATCAGACTATTTAAGTGGCCCATCAAACAGCACTTCTTAAAACAGTAAACGCTTACAGAGATCAAATAATTTGGTCATAACACCCAGATATCTGGGTTGCCACAACAAAATAGCAACCATTTCCACTTACCTAATATTCCGAACAAAGAATACCTTTTCTATTTTTAAAAACGAAACATTTCACTTTTGTATTTTTATTTCAATTTTGTTTTATCTTTTCGTTTCCTTATACATAAAATAATATTATTACACATAATAATACGTAAATTAAATAATATTTCGGTTTTAAATATTAAACCCGAACAAATATCGCTTACACATTATCTTAGAGTACAATTTGATGATGATAATATGGTCAAGTCAAGTCACATCTATAGTTTTCGCATTTTTTCTTTTGCAAATTTGTTGAACAATTTACAAAACTAGACTAAATTATATAGCTTAAACTTAAAGTTTGAATCGGTTTCATTTTGCAATTCCTTTCATATGGCTCGTTAACATTTAATATCGCAAATTGTCATTAAAATATTTATATATTTCTGCTATGATATGACTCCAGTTGGTTGGTTTCTTCTTGTTGTGGATAAAGGGGCGGAATGTTAAAAACTAGAGTTTGGATTTGTTCTTCTCTTTGTTTGTTTGTTTTTGTTATATACACAACAACGAAAATTAATAAGGCACCTGTTTCGCATTCGCATGTTTTGTTTTTTGTGTTTTTGTTTTTTCTATTTAAAGTTTAGTTCGGAGTCCAAAAAGTTTTACAAACTTTACTTGAGTTGTGGCTGTACTTGGCTCATTCTTAGCTAACAATTAGTTTAGAGATAAAGCAGAGCAGGAAAGTGCTAAAGAGCACCGAGACAGCCGAATTGCTATTTAAATTACTGAGTGTGCTGGCACCAGAACCGGTACGTTCTGCCATTTCGGGCTCCAGTGGCTGTTCATCATTTGGCTGGTGATCACCCACTGCTAGGTAGAAGGTGGAATAAAAAAAGGAGTAATTAGTAATATTTTTTGGTTGAAGTTAAGCTTAAGTCTGGGCTAGTTTTATGGGTAAAATTTTTTTTTTATGTGGAAAGAACAAAACATAACTAAAATTTTAACTTAAGTTAAAAAAAATCCATAGACTTGGGTTATAAAGATCTTATGTAGGTTTAAAAAAGGGAAGGTTAGCGAAATTCTTAGAATTCTGTATTTCTTGGACGTTCCTCTTCAGTTCAAAGCTGAATTAGAAAGAGCTGGTACTGAATTCATGGCATTTCTATTCCGCTTCGCAGGTTCGTACCAAAATATACTAATGGTTAAGGTTCAGAACTTTGAGGTTAGAGGTTTTTGTGTTCGTAGATTTTGGTTCGTACCGCTCGCTTATACAAATTTGTATAGCAAACGACTTAAAAACGACACAAATCGTTTGGAAAATGGGTTAAAAGTGATATATAGAACACCTGGCATTATTTATCATATAATTCACTCTTAATTAAAGTTCCATTTCGAAGTCCTATTATGATAATTCAAACCATTCTTAATTTAAGCTCTTATTTTGTGAATTACTCGAACAACTTTGGAGTTTAGAATTATAAAATCAGGGAATATTATTGGCTGGACTTAAAAAGATAGTTTTGAAGGTTTTTTTTTTTTAAAGATTGAGCAATTAAGTTCCTGCAGCCCAATTAACAGGAGGCAGAACCTTACATTTTTTCACATCTATACTTTTTCTTGAACCTAACCGAAATATTAGCTTTGGAACAGGTTCAGGCTCAGATTTGATATCTAAATCATAGTAAAATAAATGTCTGAACTCCGGGTTGGAATCGGTTGGGTTCAAAATCGGTTTGTATCACAGAACCTTAAATTTTTCACATCTATACTTTTTCTTGAAACTAACCGAAATATTAGCTTTGGAACAGGTTCTGGCTCAGATTTGATATCTAAAGAGGTTCGGTTCAAGCATCGGTTCATAGTAATATAAATGTCTGAACTCCGGGTTCGTATCGGTTGGGTTCAAAATCGGTTTGTATCACAGAACCTTAAATTTTTTCACATCTATATTTTTTCTGGAACTTAACAGAAATATTAGCTTTGGAACAGGTTCAGGCTCAGTTTTGATATCTAAAGAGGTTCGGTTCAAGCTTCGGTTCATAGTAAAATAAAAGTCTGAACTCCGGGTTCGTATTGGTTCGGTTCAAAATCGGTTTGTACAGCTCTGTTTGTAATAGCTCATACCTTAGCTGAGTTCACAGGCATAATTCCAGTACTAAACTTCTGAATCATGAGTAAGTTTTTTGGAAAGTACTGAAATCACTAATGAATTCAGCTAGGTTTTAATTAAATTAAACTGCTGGTTTCTTAGTTTCCGAGCTGATTTTCTGTGATAACTGTGATTGAACCAACTGTTCAAAGTTTATTCGAAAAGTCACTGACTTCCATTTCATAAGCTTCATCTAAGTTCTTTATAACCCAAGTCTTATAAATAATAATAATACAAAAGTAAACATACTCGTTCTCTCTCTCTCCCTCTCTCCCTTTCTCTCTTTCTTCACTTTTGTGCGCAAATTAAGTGAGCTCGTTTCAAGATTTTTGGCGTTTACGGCAGCGGCTTAGCGGCCATTTGGGCGTGTTTTTATGGTTTTGTGGCTTTTTACATTACATTTGTTTGTTCAGACAGAGATCACTCAAGCAGGCATTTTTGTATGTGGTTGATATTTTTTGTATATATATATATATATAGAAAACTGAATGGGTGGGGACACTTAAAAGAATCTGTTCGTAAGACTCCACATCCAGCCGGGTAGTAGCCCTGGGTTTGTTGTGGCGGTACTCTGCGGTACTAATTGTTGAATTTGTTGATGAAATAATGAAAATTATAAGGATAACATGTTTCAAAATCATACACACACACACACATATATACACACAAAAATATATATATATATATATATATAAATACGCTGTGATACGTGCCAGAAAAAGGAGCAGGAGGTGATGATGATGATGTTGTAGCAAAAGAATTCTAAACGTGAATACCACTAAACTACATAAAAGCGCGTACATAAAAAGCTTTTGCAGTTCTTTCGGTGAGAGTTTTTGTGGTCGTCATTTTGTTTTTGTTTTTTTTTGGTTTTGTTAATATGTTTCGTTTGTCGTTTCGTTTATCCGCGTCTTTTAAAGCCTGCAAGAAATGTAAACATTTTGAGGTTCGGCTTGTTTTGTATGCAAATTTTTAACGATTAAGTGTTGGGGGGGGCACGTGCATTTAGTATTAAATAGTGGGTCATAACGGGATCAGTTTATATATAATATATTTTTTGTTTGTTTGCTGGTGAGTAATTCTGTATAGATTAGTGTTACTTTGTGTGGGTGAATCATGCAGAGGAAAGCCTTAGCCGTGTGTGCGTGTGCCAGGGGGGTGCCAAAAAATCAAGGAAACTTTTTCTGTTTGATTTACGCAAAAAGTGGTTTACAGAGGGGGGTGGAGAGGTAGGGAGGAAATGTCATATAACTACAGAGCAAAAGGCCTGTACTCAGTTGAGATAAAAACTTAATACTTCATAAGTTTTGTATTCATTTGAAGTACATTTTTCATCTCAACTGGGGAATAGGCCTGAAATACAGAAAAGTTGTTTGGGGGGTGAAAATACTTAGTATACTACGCTTAACTCTAACGGTTTTTTTTTCGGGGAAATCTGTGGTGTTTAACAAAGAGTGTTGGAAAGTGTGTTGTTTAGTTTTTTCTTAGTAACTTTTTTTGGTGTCTACTTTATACTTAGATTAGTAGTATTAGTTAAAGTGTCATGCAGTTTTTTAGGGCTTAAAATCTAAAGATAATGATTTTCATTGTTTTGGAGCGGCTGTGGTTAGTGAGCACCGACTGACCAGTAGTTTGTTTTCATTTGTTTGATAAACTGTAAGCAAAATTATGATTATTGTAATTTTTTATATATTTTTTATTAAAAAAAAGTTTATTTTTACATGGTATGCTAAATTGAGTTGGTTAAAGAAGGTAAAGGAAATCAAAATAAAACATAGAAAGAAACCAAAGACGTTAACAACATCCACAAAAAAGTTAGGTTTTGGTTTTAGAGCCGATTTCTCATTTTCAAAATAGCTAAGCTAAGTGTCAAATAAACTTAGATTTTACTCTGTTATTTGTAGGTTTATGTAGAAGATTACAAATCGGCTCTTGGTTAAGGTTTCTGTTTAAATTAAATTAGTTTTGATTATGTTATAGTACATTTATATTTCATTTATTGCCTTAAGGGGCAGCAAAAGCTAAAAAAACCAACGCTACTTTAATTATTATTGCAATTTTGTCTTTAATTTTAGATTTTGGGGTCTGTTATTTTACATTTATTTGCCTTTTTGTTGAAGCTATAAAGCTGCAACTTGGCAAAGAGTCAACTTTCTACTGTATTCTGCTTATATGTCAGAGCTGAGCATATCGAATAACTATTTCTCATAGCTGTCATAGCAACTTGTGATCGAAAAACTAGTTTTAGTGAGAAAAACTTTTTTGTTTTTAATGGAAACGTCGCCAAACTTTGTATTTATAGGTTTTCTATGTTTTATCATATATCCACCAAGTTTTATGAAAATCGGAAAACTATATGGCATAGCTGCCATACAAATCATAGGTTTGAAATGTAGTCCTAGTAGGAAAAACTTTTTTGTTTTTTAAGGTACCGTCTTGAAATTTTGTATTTGTCTATATTATATGCTTTTAACTAAATCTTTAAAGTTTGGTTGAAATCGGATGACTATGGCTTATAGCTGTCATACGAATAATGGGTTGGAGAATGGGTTTTTGCGAGAAAAATTTGTTGTTTATACTTTAAGCGATCTTAAACTCGTTCATTATGAATGTTATATGTTTCTTAAGTTATTGGCAAAGTTTGGTCAACATTGAATAGCTATATCTTAGGGATGCCCTATGAATGAACGGTTGGAAAATGGTTCTAGGTTTAGCATTCTTTAACTGAGCCATCATTAATAATAACAATGGCTTTCTAATGGATTTTTTCAAAGTTTGGTTGAAATCAGTAAAGGGTATTTCGACATACACGAAGTCAGCTTCGAATTTGTTTTTTTTTTTTTGAATTTTTGAAGCTAGGCTTTTCCGCCAGACTTTAGAAACACAAAGTGAATATCAGGCCGAAGTTTAAGACTGCATTTCAGATGTGAAACCACTATTTTACATTTGTATTCTTTTTTTCGAACGACTTTGGTTCTTAGAAAATACAAGTTCTTCAAAAAGTTTACCTACACAGAAAAATTGGATTCCAATTGGATTGGAATTGACTTTAATATACTTTTAATCCTCCAAAAGGTATGATAAATGATTATCCAGTGAAGATTAAAAGGATATTTAAAACATGTTTAGTGCAAATGGATACGAGAAATCATCCAATGGATATTTTTTAATATTTAATTATTTCTGTGTAATTGTTTCTATGTACCCTTCAAACTTGCGCTTGAATCTTGGGGGAAAAATTCTAAAATTTGTCTCCTATCATAAGCCCAGCTCACTTAGAACCTAGCTTTATTATAAACATATAAACAGACCCCTAGAAATAGAGTAAGCTATTTACAAAGTTCCTAAGTTTCTCCTAAGCAAAGTTCTATGCGACACAATAAGAGCCACCTACATCAACAAAGCGCTCAGTTCGGAAAACATGTGACCTTTGTTGGAGTTGCATTGACCGTTTCTCGACTGGAACTGTCACCACTGATTACTGTTGATAGAGCTTTTCAGAATTCATTTCTAAATTATATATTATATTATGTTAAATTTAATTCAATAATACCAAAAACATTACATTGGGTTAGTCACCAAGAAAATTCTGGATTAGTCGTTAGTAAAAACTCATAAGTAAAAATTGTAGTTAAAAAATATTAGTGTTGGAAAGTGTTTCAAGTGTGTAAAATCCTCAACAGACTAAAGTAAAACACCACAAAAAATGAAAATAAAAAGTATCAAATAATTCAGATATACAGAAAATAGATATACATAGCAACTGAAAGAAGACCATTGGACATACACAACAATTTTTGGTTTTTTTTTTTCAATTAGTTTTCAATACAAAAAGTAAAGTTTATATATATTTTGTTTTCTGTTTTTGTTTTTTTTTTTGTTTGACAAACATACAAATTGCTACATACACAAAAGTATTTCAGTTAAAACTTAATTAAACATACCATATATAATTTGAACATTTCATTTTGCTAAGAAGTAACAACTCATATATGTATTTATTGCATATGAGATCTTTTTGACTTAGTACACAAATTCGGGTTTTCTATTCGAATTCAAACAAAACTACCGCCCAGTCGTTGCCACTCACCTGCATCCAAATCAAAATCACCATTATTATCATCGGCATTCAGCTGTGAGCGTTGCTCGGATTCATTTTCATCATTTTCAATAATATTACCTGTTGAGGAGGGCGTATTCTTGCAGCCGAACCACCAGTGGGCAGTGGGTCTGGGGAAAGGAGGCGTGGCCGAGTCCACCTGTTGACACAAAAAAAAAACAAAAAAAAACCACAAGTCAGTTTCAGAATTTTTGAGAATTTAGAAAATAAAAACCTACCGCAAATCGCGCATCGTGGAAGCGATAGTATTTATCGCCCTTGAAGAAGTACGTATAGCCATTCGTATATCTAAGAGCAGCATCCAAATTATTTGGTACGCCTTCCCAGTTGGAAATGGGCTTGGGATAGCTGGCCTTGACCGGTGGCCTCTTGGCCGGATCGAAACGCCAGAATTTGGTACCCTTGAAGAAGTAAATCTTGCCATTGCCACCCCAAACCATGGCTGCATCCAGATGATCGGGTATGCCGGTGAATCCCTCGCTGATTTCCTTGGGATAAGCACCATCCATTTGGCTGCCCTGATAGCGCCAGTATTGAGTGCCCTTGAAGAAGTAGGTCTTGCCATTCTTGTACGTGAAGGCCGCATCAATGTTGCCCGGCAAGCCTGGCCAGCCCTTGGAGATTAGCTTGGGGTAGCCCTCCTCCACCGAATCTGTGGTCAGTTTGTAGTATTTGTCACCCTTGAAAGCAAACGTATCACCATTGGCCGAATTGAAGAGCGTATCGATCTTGGAGTCCGTGCAAATGGTATCATCCAGCGGCACTTTGGGTGGTGTGAACACAGGACGCTGTGTGCTGGGTGGATTAACATTTGTGGGCGTGTACTGATTGGTCTTGCGGCCATATAATGATTGTATAGCTGCTTTGTCATCATCATCTAGCTTAAAGACAGGCTCAAAACCACGATAGAAGGGAGCCATTAGGGCTGAACTTTGATCGGAATGCGAAAGACCCAAAGAGTGACCGAATTCATGGGCAGCCACCTGGAAAAGGTTAGTGCCACGTGGTGAACCAATGGTCCACAATTCAGCATCATCAAAATGAGCATCGCCACCGAATACGGGGAAGAAGGCATGAGCTAAGGTGCCACCCTGGCCATCAAAGGCATCGCCATCACCATGCTCGCTTTCAACGAACCTTAAGGGAGGGGGGGAAGGATTGCTTTAGGAATCGTTTTCCAACATGTAGAAGGTACTCACTTAATTTCAATATGCACTGGACCCGATGTTTTCCTGGTAAAAGTCAAATCGGTATCCTCACTCCAAACAGCAAAGGCACGACCAATTTCTGCATCCACATCCGCACGCTTCAATCGCTTGGGATATTTGGAGATTTTGTATGTCAAATTCTTGACACGCCAGCGACTGCCCTGCAGGGCATAACGCTTCGATCGACTATCGCCGGTCCCCACACGATCGCGTACACCACAACGTGGCAGCGACATCAATTTCATTGTCTCCTCATCCAGATCGCCGGTGACATTTAAGCCGGCAAAACTCTGGAACTCCTGTATGGCACTAACCCAGGTGTGTTTATCTTGCAGTCCACTGTTGGCCGGATTGCGGGCTGAGGCGGGCAGATAACCAAACTGCGAGAGATATATCTAAAAAGAGAAGAGGAAACCACAAAATATGTTTAGTGACAACACTTCAAGTGAAGATCAATGGCGACAGGCGACACCAAACAAAGCCGCAAGCTTGGCCAGCTTGATTTATCACCATCAGATAAGACCGGCTGGTGTCCCTGAGCACTGGTGCATTGGGGGGCCATTGAGTGTCTTTTGCATAGACAGTGGGTCAAGCAAAGTTTTTTGACAAGGCGGACAATTTTCGATATTCAATAATATTCTAAAGCAAACTGTGAAGAAATGAGATTTATGCTGGACCTTAAGCCGGTCTTTGATTTATATTCTAATAATTTGAAAGGATGCTGACTAACATCCAAAGAAAAAGCTTCAAAATCTAGAACTTAATAAGACTTTTAGGTTAATACGAAATTTTCAGGCATGTTCCAAGAGTTTCGTAGTTGTTTTAGGTGCAATGTAGAATAAGTCGGGATTTAATTTTTGTTTTTATTAATTTTCTTGAGGATCAGGAAGGACTAAGACCCATTAGACCCATTAGAAAAAGAATCATTTCGATTTCAAAATCAAGAGATTAAACACCTCTGATATTCTAGAGGAGGTTCAAGTCGATTGGAAAGTCTAAGTTTCGATTCTTAGACCGGTTCAGATTGGAACTTGGAGTCTTGGTTCGATTTTTGGTATAAAAATTAAACTTATTTTTGTTGAGAAGGATTAATAAAATCCCGAATGGTCCTCCTTCATTATAGATATTGTAGAAAGTACCTAGATCTTAAAATGTAGGGCTAACCTTTTATTTGACAACCTAACATAAGCCTAATTTTACTATTCCAAGTCATAATATGCCGAGTTTCGGTAAGATAGTTAAGATGACAGTGCTTCCATACAGCAATATAACACTATTTTGAGCCAGTCTATAAGTTTATATAGTTTTATGAGTTTTTCAAAGCTTTGACCAAGCTGATTCTTTGAAACGTACATTTTTACAAGCAACGGGGTTCTGGTTCGGGTTGAAATTCAGCAGGTAAATTATATAGAAGTGCCCAAAGGCTGTACGCATCGGCCGCAGTTGTTGTTGTTTTAAGCAAAAAGCCATTCAAATGATTCTGGTAACACTTCGTAGGTGTCTCTCTTCTGATCCTCTCCTATGTCTCTGGCAAAATTGAACACAGCTACAAATTTTCATACGCTTGTATATACATATGAAAAATTTGTTGTTGTGCATCGCATGATTTAGTTTGTATCGTTTTTTTTTTGTGGTATTTCATTAATTTCCATTAGTGAGTACGCAAGCATTATGTGCTCTTGGGTATCCAATTTTTTAATTAGTTTTTTTTTTTTTTTTATTTGATTTTGCTTTAAAATTTCTTAAAAAGCTTAAAACTTCTTCGTCCACATACTTTTTTGACAAACTGTATGCCTGGCCGAGAACTGCTTAAGGTGTGAAATATCTTGTTTTGGGGCAACACTTAAGGAAGCGTTTCAATTACCTGCCCAGGCTGTTTATGGTTATCTAAAAAGTTAATTAAATTGTGTAAACTAGCATTGAAACGTTTCGGGAAGTGCACTTAGCAAAAAAAAAAACAATGCAAGGTTGTCTTACGGTACTAGAAATTGCAACTTAAAACAAATTTCAATCTTAACCAATTACAACGGAAAATTGTTAGAGAGCTTACATTTAATTATGCGTCGAGCGTTCTTTTATTTAAAATGTAAAACGTGTACTCCCCCCCCCCTTAGCGACTTTTATGTGTCGCACATTTTTAATGGCCGGTCAACAGAAAAAAAACATATCGAATTTTGGCCGAAACTTGCATAATGCCAGCTGACTGTTAAATTGGTGTATATATATATATATTTTTTTTTTTCTTTTAATTTTCTGAGGAAGTAAACATTTCGTGGGAGCCATCAGGTATGCAAGGCATACACTGTCGGTGCGGTTTTAAGCTTAATAATCTTCTGGGTGGGTAAGGCGGTGGTTTGGCGCATGTACACCATCAGCGGGCGTAGCACAGTAGAGAGCGAGGGAGAGAGGGCGAGATGTTGGCCAGGTCTAAAGGTAAATGACCCGGGCGTGCTTTTGTTTTTGTGCGTGGGTTCAAGTGGAAGTTCCTTAAGATTACAAAATCAAAAATTAAGCTCTTGAAAAATCAAATTCTTGACATATTTAAGCACTTGACAGCTCGACAGAGAGAGAGAGAGAGTTGACTCATCTTCAGTTTTCATTGTGCGACCTTGCGACTGACTTGCTTGTTGCCTTATGCAATTAACATAATTGTTGCATTTTTAAATTGCTTTGTAAGTGCAACTTTGCTGGGAACCTGACTCAAGCCTCCAGCAGGCACGCTCTTTATGCATTCCTTTAGATTAGAGTAAGAAATATTGAATTGTATGCTCGGTTATGGTTATGGTATACCGGTTATCTATTGCCTGATAAGATATCAACTATTTCCCACTAACAAAGAAGTTTACAGCCGTTATCGTTGCCACCTGAAACACTCATATTTTGAGTCATTTCTTTCAATTTGGTTGTACTTTTTTGAGCTTCGACAGAAATGCGTCACTTTGAGCCCAAAAGCCACCGGAAATCTAGAACGGAAATTTAAATGACGTACACCAAAAGACACAAGCTAAGAATTTTGTATTATGAACCAAATATTGATATAAAGATCAAACCTAACAAGTATGATTCTCTGAAACTTTATATGTCCCACAATTTTATAAATAAAAGGTTCCTACCTTTTCTTTATATTTTTTAACAAATCTAACTCTCATTCTGCAGCTGTGTTTTCACTTGTCTGATGTTTTTCTCAAATGAGATATCACACAAGTGTTATGGTCAATCTGAGAAGCACAAAAATATATAAAATAGCGAATGAAAAGTATGCTATATGAGTTCTCTTATGAGTTTTTTGCCAGCCAACTCAAAGTAAACTGAGGAATTTTTTAACCATCCCTCGATAAGTCTAAATACAGCTTTAGATAACATTTGTGTAATATGTAGGAAATTTTTAATATTTCAGTTTGCTTTTTTAGCGAAATTCTAACATCAAGCTGTAATAGCAATCTATTTTATTTTAAAACTCTGCTACTTCTCACTTATAATTTAATTTTGCAGATTGATCAAATTCCAAACAAGTTTTCATTTCAATAACATTCAAATTCAAATTCAAAACCACAGTTGACTATCGGAGTTGACGCACTAGCAGATCGATAGGTTATATCGATAGTTGGCCAGTTCGATAGCTTGTTTCGCTGAAGCCGGCGGTGTGTTGGACGGCTCCGAAGTTTTGTTGTTTTTTTGTGTTTTTAGTGCGATTTAAACTAATACCATGCTATTGGATGGATCCTAGCTTAGTCCTGCGATGAATTTAAGCCGATCGCGGCATTTAGTTACACATTTTACGCAATTCATTAATATTTTGGCCGTACATGCAAATTGTTGTTGTGCTTCCGTTATGCTCCTGGCTTCGCCGGTCTCTCTCTCTCTCGCTCTGGCTCTCGCGGCCGCTTCTACTCTTATTTTTTGTTGTTTTTTTTCTGTGTCTGACTTAATACAGTTATTAAAGTGTGTATCTGAATTTTTTGTGCCTTGCTTGCTCCTGCTGCTCCCGCTTTATCTGCTTTTTCTTTTGGTAAGTGAATTCTTTTGTTTGCCTAATGCAATTTGGTTTGTTTGGCTGTATTAAGACAGTGTAATTCAGTTCCAGCAATTAAAACAGTTCCACTCATTCTTAATTATAGCCAAACCAACACAGTAAGAATTTGATTTTCTGATCTGTTTGTTGTCTATTCTATTCTTAATAAATTCTTAATAATTATGTAAATAGTCTGTACCAAAGGTAAACCGAGTATATTGAGTTATATGTTATAGCTGACCGACCTTATTACCTGTTTCATAAGCTCTAAGCAAAACTTTCTCTGAATGTATGGAGGAGTTAAAATCGCTTGCAAATCGTCTGCTGTTCAACTTGCATTCCATTCCAATTGAAATAAGCTTGGGGGGTGCTAGCCAGCACACAACCTCTGAGGTCAGTCAAATTATTTGCCATAAAATTATACAAATTATGAGAATCATTGCAGGTTTGTTATTCTCTCAAGGGACATTGACACAGAAATGCCATTGGCCAAACAAAATACAAAATGCAAATGTCAACAACAAGAACACGCCCCTCTGTACCCACTCGAGTACAAACATATTTTGTATGACTGACCTCTTTGCCTAGTTTTGCAGTAAATGGCCAAAAGGGTTTTGCACTTGCACTAAAAAGTATGCTATGCAACCTTCAAATATCTAACACCTTTCGCACAATTTTATCCAACCCTCCCCTCCCCCAAAAACAAAAAAAGGCCAATGAACTTTGGGTGAAAAAATTCCTGCGCATTGCCTTGTCTATTTCCGGCCAAAACACAAGACCAGGACATGCAAGAATTATAAACAAGAAACCAGGGTGTATATAATTTGTATCAGAGTGTGTGTACGGAAATTGATGAGAAAATTGTGTGCTGGTACATTTACATTTCTTGGTCTTCGCTGGTTATGTGGGTCACTAAGGTCATTGTACCTCCAAACAGACGCCCTTTTGCGTCTCCTAGACCTACTTAACTAAATATTTACAGCACGTGCATATAATTGAAAGTGTCTGCGACAATTAAAGCAAACAGCAAATGGCAAATAGCAACTAGGTCCTCGCTCTCCCCTGCTATCTGTAAAGATACACTACTGCCAAACAAGCTGAACTTGTTTTCTTATTTGCTGTTTCAACTTGATGATTACATCAGTAAAATGCTTTAGTGGCGCCCACCCCCCGCTCAACGTCCTCCACTACTTTAAATCGAAGCGCAGGCGCCTCATTTGGCGGCATAAACTGGGTTTGTATAACGCAGAAAACTAAATAGGTACAACTGAAACTAACAAAAACTGGGCCAGCGACTTAAAGTTGTATAATGTTTGAGTTGAATACAAATATTCCATGCATTTTTCCCTTTAAAATTTTCCATTCACAGTACAACTTCAATTATTGTAAAACGCTGTATAAACATGTCATGATCTATCAGATTTATCGGATTTCAATTTGTGTTTACAGCTTCTACAATTAAAATAAAAACATGTGCTTAGGTGTATAACTAAAATCACGCTTTGTAACTGCATAAATTAGCCCTCCAGCAATTAAATGTTTTTGTCTTCAATTCATCTTCATCAAAAGGCAAAATGAATGTCATCAGCCAAATGATGATGATGATGGTGAGGAACGTGTGCCCACATACTTAGCTTCCTGAATGTCCAAGCGCATTTGCACTCAAAGCTTTCTCAGCACACAAAAACAAAAGTGAAATGTAACAAAGTTCTATTTAGAATCGATTTGGCATTTGCCTCAGCACGCATGAGCGCGTGCTTAAACATTTGTTTTTTTTTATTATTATTATTTTTCTATTATTTACGTAGCTTTTCTGTTTTCGTTGTTGTCCAGTGATTTGACTAATTGATATGTGGAACGCATTGCCAATAACTTGGCTCGTTGTCGTACCAAAACTAGCTAAAAGGCGACAAAGCTGACGACGACGACAACGGCGACGTGGGCTCTCCATAATTGTCGGTGGCCCAATGTCAGTCTACTGTTTGTTCTTTTCCTTAAAGTTTTGTTTTTGTTTTCTTTTTTTCTGTAATAAATCTTTTGAGTAATGCAAATTCTAAGACCACACTCCAAGATTACATTGACGTTGTGCGGCTAGAAATTAAATGCATATAAACTAATGAGGTCTGACTCAGATTCAGACTCAAGTCTCGCGTCATACATAATAAAACTGTCAAAAGGTTAATTACTCGTATCACCATTCATTGAATTGAGCTCACAGTCTGATGGCTCCACACAGAGAAATACATATATATAAATGGTTTAACTGGAATTCTTTTGAGAATGCAAGAACTTTTCTTTTATTTCACTAAAATATTAAAACAGGAATTTAGCTTATATTCTTGGAAAAATAGAACTTCGGTACTCATTTTTGGGAAAAATTTAATGTTTTGAGAGAATTTTTGTACAGAAATGTGATTTTAAAAGATAGGTTTACGACTCAATAGTTCTTTCAACACCCTTTCTTTTGGCATAAGTAAAATTGGGCACGACTATATCTGTTAGTCTATCTAAGAGGTAGTATGTACTTGACATTACAATTCTCAAATATTTTCCTGAGTGTACTTTTGAAATATTTTCATTTTTTGGGTACATTTACTTGTGATAAAATATGTTTCCCCTCTGTGTCTGACTTAGTCATCTCAGAATTAAAGGCCTCCTCCCCTGGAAGAGAGAGAGAGAGCAACCGAAAATAGCTGCCCACCAAAAAGTGTACAAAAGTTAGTGTAGAAGTTGGCGTGCGTCACGCACTAGCGCCAACACCTCAAATCCCGTTCTACTGCTTCCAGCTCATGACGAACTAACTAATCAATAAATGACTTATGTTTGCCTAAGCAAAAACTAAATTAGCCAAGTTTGATGGATTTGCCTAGCTAAAGAAATTTGCGCATGACCTTCAAATAGAGTTTGTTATGGACAAACAAAGGATATTTTGTATGCTTTTTCAAACATTTTTTTAAGGTCACAACATTTCACGCGCCGCCCCATAAAAACAAATCCTTTTTGTTGTTGCCGTTGCTTTGGCGTTTGCATAAAACACTTTTTGTTATCTTAGCATCTGACGCTTATTTATCGCCAGCGTGAATTAGCAACTAGAAAAAAAGTAGCGTTTTTATATGGAGGAGATTGAGTGGCAGAGAGAGCGAGAGAGAGAGAGAGAAAGAGAGAGTGCAAGAGTGGGAGGGGCAGAGGTTATCGCTTGGGGTTGGTTAGGCGGCCAGACAATGTGAGACACCTCTAGCTGGGGAAATGTCAAATATTTTATTGGAATTTCCGTTTTTTACAGCTCTACCACTGACCCCCACACAAATGTGAAATGCCAGGAACTGCCCAGTTTTTACTCGCAAACTTAAAAACCTGCGTTTGTGTTGGTAGAAAAGCACAATTCATTAGTCAGCAAAAACACACTCTCTGAGAGTTGGACATAAATTGAGTGTGGGAGAAAACTGGTCACTCTGGTCTTTTATGCAGTGTACCATTTAGAATTAAGAATCTTTGACCCCATAAAGCCATCTCAGAGATGGCAAAAGCGTGAGATTACAGACTCAAAACAAAAAAATATTCAGAATTTGTATATAACTTAAGTGTATTACATCAAGGGCCGATTTCTAATCTTCTAGATAACTGATATGTGTCAGATAAACTCACAATTTATTGGTATTTGTTAGTTTAAGTCACATATTCCTCTGTGTAGAAGATGTGAAATCGGTCCTAGATCAGAGATTAAGTTAAACCTGTATATATATAGGCAGGGATATAAACAAAGGATCTTTTGCTAAATGCATTTAGTATATATTTTTTGCGACTATTCGATGTTTATTTAAGGCTATAACAACCGTATTTACGCTATTAGGTACGTCTTGAACGTTCATGTGATTATTATCTGTTTACAAAGAGCCCACTGGAATAAGAATAGTTGTCTCTTCTTTGCAGAGATAAGCCACATTTGTTGAGCCTTGACACATTTGAGTACTTCAAAGTCAGAAATAGGTAATGCGGCTTATATATAAATGGAAAAAGAATTGTTTACTAACAATTGATGCACAAAATGATTTTAAAAACATTATTCCCTTATTAGCCTTTTGCTCTAATTACTAAAACTAACACCTTTTAGTATTCTGGAAAGCCTTTACCATAATCAGAAGCCTTGATTAGTCGTTCTAAAATGTAGAATAAAAGAACCCAAACTATATAGCAGCAATTTTAAGACATTTAACTAACTAAAAGAGAAAATAATCTTGTATCTAACTAGTTTAAGTAAATAATTCTACCATTTGGTAAAAGGGAAGATAAGAATAAAAAGTTATATACTTTTAGGATTGTGCTTAAGTAAGACTGTCTACACACGTTCAGTCAATTGCTTGACGTCAGTATAAAAAATGGCTATACAGACAACCCGCTCTCTCATTTTGGGGCCTTGTAACTGCGAACGACTTCTATTGCCTCAATCAGCATCTTGCTTATCTTTCTCTTATTATTATTTATAATTTAATGCCGCCCGCTGGGAATAATCGCGAACTGATTGATTTTAATTAGTTAACCAATTGAATGTGTATTTATTCCCCACGGGGCATGCTATTTCATGAGCGAAGCGATAACGATAACATATTCAGGCTTGGGGGGGAAATAATATAAATACCTAAATTCAGATTTTTTGTTGTTGTTGCTTAACAGTTGCAATTATAAATTGCTTGCTCGTGACCATTTGTTAGCCTAAGGCTAAGGCCAGCTGATGATAATGATGGTGTGCCTGGAATAATTTTTTGGTGACATGCAATAATACACCAACTGCAGCCTGTTGCACCGTCAAATTACATACAATCTATAATTTTAAAAGTCTGGGCTCTGGGCGCCTGGCACGTGTGTCAGGCAAATCGGAAGTGAATAAAATATTTATATACTTTATATATATATTATATACAGACAGGCCAAACAACAGCGCTTAACTGTCACCTGCAGTTTACGTACTTCCTCTCTTGTTCGCTTATCAGCCAAGGAATGAATCATTTTGTTTTGCGTTTTTTTGTTTTGTTAACCTTACATGTTTTACATTTGGTAAATTGCACTTAATGGTTTATAATTTAGTTGTTTAAAAGTAATTTGTATAATTCCGCCTGGCACTTACCTCTGCTTGTGTGGTGGTCGACACGGGTGCCGTTTGAGCTGCTGCCAATATGGACAACAGGGTGCCTACAACTATGAACACTGAACTTTGGCAGGTGGACGACATTTTGCTGGCTTTCTGTGGTTCTATTCTTTGTCTAATTGTCATGTAGGTTTATTATGTGTGTAGAGGTTGAGTTCCAAGTTCCACTTGCTCGCGCACTTTGAACTTTATATCACTGCAATAAAGAAACGAAGAAGCAGAAAAAAAGGTCAATTAATATTTCATAAATCCCGACCACACCAGGCCAAGTACAAGTGCAAAAGGGCGAACGGAAGTCCCTTAATACAAACCCACCCACCCACTAATCCCCCCCCCTTTGTACGCTCGCCTGACAACAACAGGTTGAATGTGGTTGGAAATGGCACACATTTGGCTCAAACGCGCGGAACGGCAAACGGGTAACGGAAGTTGGCGTAATAGTACGCCAAGTAGTAGCCACAATTTCTGTGTAAAAATAGTAGAAATGGTAGTATTCGAGTATTTATACACCAAGGCACTTGGCAGCTACTTATGACGTTAGCCATGATGATGTTAAAGACAATGATGACGTGCTTTGGAAATGAGGCACACTTGGTTCTAGAGGGTGTCAAAGGTTAAAAGACAAAATATGCGTCCTACTAAGCTATTAATTAATTCCTTCGGTGGCTTTAATATATGGTTAAGTGCAGACACTTTAAAGCTATCCAGTATCTAATAATCCAGTTAAAGTGTTTTTTTTTATTATACGGTGATCGATAATTCATATATTCTGCTTTGACATTTGTTCAATTTAAGGTGAATCAGGCCTGTTCTCGTTTCCCAATTCAATTGTTTGCAATTGGTAAGAGTTGATAAGTTCAAGAAACTATTAAGAAATCTTAATCTGTTCAACAGAACAAGACACGATTCTAATTCAGATATTTGCACCGAAATTGTGGATGATATTCCCACATATATGCTCCTAGTCCTTACTACACCAGACACCTCTTCGACTGTCCCCAAAATACCTCTGATCTAACTAACTTAGACATAGGGACCTATGCAGCTGAGACAGCATTCTGTCGTCTTACTTGTGTCCTATTCTGTAAATTGCAGCCTTGTTCTTCGTTAAGTATTAAAGTCGGTTCAAGAACCGGTAACTCCACTTATCGAACCTGAGATCTTGTTTCCAGCACTTGGAAAGTTTATAGTGTTTTGATACAACTTGACTATTACTGTATTTACCTTCTCATAGTAGTAACATTCCGAGTAAGAAAATTATATACAAAGTGAATCTTTATAATATAATGCACGAACCTTCATTGAAACCAATGAAAAATCTTGATTTTAGTGGTTTTATAATTATTCAAGTGACAATTCTAGCTCATACTTTTGCATACAAAGTCAGTTTTAAATTGAAGATTGACTTAGCTCATAGCTTTGGACTTCCAAATGATTTTTCATCAAGTTTATATGCAAATATTCTAAAAGGGGAAAATCTATAATATTCATCAGTCATATTGTATGGATAATTTCCCATATTAGTGTACCATACCCCAAGAGTTATTTTCTCTCTCTAGTCGGTAGTTGGCCTTCGTTTGCGCCCCCCTTTTTGCTGAAAGTCATGTGGTCATCTCCCATTTGTCTACCTCAGGTGGCCATTGTAAAATGTTGGCGTAAATTTAGACTCTAATTATAATTTTAATTTTAGACTGGGTAAATACCAAGCGGGCTATAACCACACTAAAACAACAGTCACAAGGATGGTATCAATATTTGAATTGCTAAAAATAGTTGTTATTTTTAGTGCATGCTGTTGACATAATACCATATTGACCTAGGTAACAGCCGCCACCCACGAGGCAACTGTCAGATTAACCGTTTGGGATTTTAGCTTGGGATTAAGTTTATGGTGATGTTTTCATTTTCCTTAACTCACTCTTTGCTTAGACTCTGAGCCACCCTGTTGTCACCTGGGTCTGTGACATCAGCAGAAATAAGTGCGATAAGTGATATCAAGTATACGACGTGTACGGCGGGGCACTTTGGCAACGATGTTTGTTTGCACATGATACGCTTAAGTCTGCATGTTGACTAATCGCTGGGGATTTCTACGATGTGTGGACAAGACATTTCGCTTTATGAATTTATCATAAATTAAACGAAGAATTTAACTTTCTTGCATTACTTTGATAGGCCTTTGTTTTGTAGGTGCTAACTTTGGCCCGTTAAATGTTATATTTGATGAATTCTATTTAAGTTGAAGGTCGACTTGATGACAGTTTAAGGTTAAAATGCGGATGGCTGGCTTTGTTTTTAGTTCAAACCTTATCTGTGGCACACACAGGTCGTCATAACAATGAACGCGTTTCATTTGTTGTTAAATCAATATGTAACAACAGAAAAAAACACAGTCGTATGAAAGTTTGAAGTACTTTGGCAAATAATCAATAGACCAGAATTTAGTTCTTTGTGGCTTTTCATATGTTACGTATACGCTACGTGATCCCAATGAAATGGGTCATAAAACCAAAAAGTGTGTGCGTGTGTACGGGGCGAACCGGTTAAAGAATATTTAATTAAACTTTCCATAAGCAAAAATTATAAATTGATATTCTAGCCAGTTTATTGTTGCTTCTCTTATGCATGGTACGCATTGAAAATGGATAGGAAGGGTGTTATGAATCTGCTTAAAGGCGGCGATACACTCCCAAAAAAGTGGGCCTGAAAATTTCATATTATCACATCGTCCCCATATTCATCAAATCTTCAAGAAAAGACACAAAACGCGGAAGATATGAACGAAACATGTTGCAAACTAAGCTAAGGCAATCAGAAAACCAGGGTTGCTGGGTATTTTGTAGTCGAGACACTATCTTTCTTTTTGTTATTGTTTCGTGGCTGTCTCTGACGTCGGTTCTAAAATATTTCTTAATATTGCTTAATACTCTTTTTGGTTTCTTTTGTTATCAAAACTACACGAAATCGCTGTTCATGAATTTATGACGATAAGATATCATCAAGTGGGTTTATGCTCTTGGCATACATGATTATGAATTACCAAAGTGTCCAGTAAAGAAATATTATTGGTATAGAACTTGACCTTACAGATAAGCAGGGAGTTTCAGTTATTTGTGTATTGAGTAAGCTCCGAAAATTCAAGTCAAGTTCGTTTAATTAAGACAAATGAGAAATGGATTCTTACATGGTCTGGTTGTGGCTGTTGTTGGTTTTGTTGTTGCTGCAGTGGCAGATCAATGAACTACTGTTTGTGTATTGTCGCTTTGTTGCTTGTCTTGTTGCAGTGTCGTCGCTTGCAACACTTGATAAATTAATTAATTAGCAGCTTTTTGTTTAATTTGTGTTTTTTTTCTTCTTTTTTATTCACTGTGTGGGCGTTTTCGTCAGCTCTGGATGTGTGTTTGTGCGTACAATCCTTTTGTTTCTTTATGTCTGGATGTGGACGAGAAACTGCACTAATTGCATTTTCATTTCCGCAAAACTGAAAACTTTTTCGTCAACGATCTTCACTTTTCGCTTAATTTATGTTAGTTTTGTATTTCGAATTCGTTTCTGTCTCTCGCCGCTAACGAAAATAAAACACATCCACACTGGGCAGCGCGCAAATTTCAACTGATCTTCATTGAGTTTGAGTCCCCCCCAGAATAACGACAATGACAATCGCCTGAAGCTTTTTTCGCTCAAACAGAAAGCTCTTTTTTGTTTAACAGCGCCGCTTAACAGCTGTCTGGGGATTCCGTGGAGCGGGCAAACCTGTTGCCAATATATCGAGCTTGCTCTTGCTATGAGTAAGTTGAATTTCTGGGAATTATCATACATGTGTCATACCCAGCAGACGCAGCTTCAGCAGTAGCTTATTGACTGTATTTATCTTTGAGCTTTGTTTTAACACTTCCAAAATTTTAGTCCAATTTCTTGTGTCATTTCCGTTGTGTGTGTGTGTGTGAATGTAAATGTGTGGGCGTGGCCTATTGAAAACCACTTAATAAAAAATTTATGAATGAATTTTACCAGCTGAATGAGTGTGCCTTAACTTTTTCCTTGTGGTATTTTTTTTTTAGGTTGAATTTATTAATGAGTAATGCGTAAACAAATAAGGCGATGCCAGATAATTAATAACCACTTGCTAATGGCACACGACTTGCGCACTACTATTATTTATCTATTTTGATCTGACAGGCAGGTAATTGAATCTTTTAACGGAAATCTGGCGATGCCTGCTGAATCAGCTAGGCACTGGAAGAAATGGTCAAATCATTTTGATCAAAGGGCGGCAGTTTTCTACACGTTACTCATAGAGTAAGTTCGTGAAGCATTGGAATTTTGCGGTCTCAAGCCAAAATTGAAATTCAAAAGAGTAAAGTTGCGACATTTCTGAGTGAGAGTTTTAGTTCCCATCTTGGATTGGCTCACGTTTTAGCCAATTTGAATAAAGCACCAATAAATTTGTTGTAAATACGGTTCATAAAAGATAAATAGATAAATATATGTTTAATTCCATATATATATACATACATAATTGATAGCTATAAAAAATATAAACATGTGCAGCCTTTCTTCTGTTATTTTTAACAACGTTTACAAGTATTTAACATTTATGCATTACTAAAATAACATTTTGCATTTAATTGTAATGAGAGTGTAAACTCTGCTTGAATTTTGAGCTGCGGCAAACATTCTATTGCTCATAACTTGACTATCGTACATCCGATCTTTACTAATCCTTTGGTAGATCCATAAACCATCGTGATACCTAAATATGTGTAGAAGTTCCGAATCTTCAATCTTTAAAACTAACGCAGATATGACTATTTTTATAAACTGCAACATCTAAAAGTGTGAGAAGTTTTTGCCATATACATGTCGAAACTCTACTTAACACTATCTCTGACATATGGAGACATATCTGAGACGGATATCAAGAAAATTTATGTATTTCAGACTTTACAGACTATTGAAAGGGTTTGTTATAGAGTAGCTTTAATTATCTATATATTGTGATTTTATTTGCTATCCAGGTTTTTCAATAATGATATTCTTAGTGCAATGCAAAACCAGTATTTCAATTTGCTTAAGCACTAATAAATAATGCTAATATTCATGGGCAGCATGAAATGAACATAAACATCTATGCATCTTGTAATAAATAAAAGTGAATGTAAGTTTGATTGTACAAATATACACAGAGAGAAAAAGTATAGTACAGATAGTAAAGGAGTCCGACAAATTATTAATTTAATATTCTGCTAACTTAACTGTTCCCTAAATACGATATTTTACTGCTTCTAAAAAGACAAATGAAATCTCTGATGAATCTCTGATTTCTGAAACTATTTAAGCTGGAACTTGAAATAAGTTGGGTAGGTGGGTAGTATGGAGATACATTTTTATTTTTGGTTCAGCCAATTAGCCACCAGATGCACAAATTGTTCCAAACTTATACGGAATGCACCAAAGAACAGTCAGAGATCCGGTTCAACACAACCCTGCAAAATTTAATCATTTGTTTATTTCAGCAAACAAAGTTTTATTATCTTTAGTTGAAATTTTCCATTGCACTTTTAATGCCACACTCGTGTGCTCCTCCTCCTCCTTCTCTCAATTTGCTTCAATTATATACAATTTTCATATGCTTGTGTGTTTCCAAATAATGTTTGGTTTCTGTGAACTGTGAGTCAACCGTTTAGAGAAAATCTTCTAACGGGGCGGCAGACACATCAAGTATTTTTTGCTGAATAATCACTTACAAGATCCAAAGATTAAAGTTTACAATCTTTTCCCTTGTTTTTTTGCTGTTATCTAGAGCTGAGCAGACAAAGAGACGGAGACAAATCTGTTTTTGCCATTTACTTCTTCTTTTTACATTTTTTTTTTCGATATGAATTCTTTGACCAACTGCATCTGGTTGTTGATTCTCTGTTAAGGCTAGGGACAAGTTGTCTTGTCGCCGTCGCCTGCTGTGAAGGCGTTGCTGATGCAGTTTCCAGTTCCACAACAGCACCAACAACAACAACAACAACAACTAAACAATGAAATATTTATGAGTCTTCTTCACTGTTTCGTTCAGATTTAATGACAACTATTTATGGTATTTATAGACAAAAATCCAGCTGCCTTGGCTCATAGTTCATTGGCATGCCACTGAAATCACACAATAAAAGTGAAATGAACTTTTCCACACAAATATGTGTATATTTTTGCATTGACTTTTGCCTTTGAACTTTGAAAACTAAGCCAAGCAGAACTCGAATGATCATTAAACGCACGAGTTTGTACACATATGTAATTACCGTTGCGATGATATAGATAATGGTAATGATAATTATATATAAACATTGTCTAGAATCTGGCTTTGAGTGCGAAAAACAAAACGTTAAGCAAACTGTTTCTAAACTCAATCACGTCAGGGTCAACTATGGATATGCATTGGCAAGCGATATGAAATATTTGTATATATTATGTATAGTGTCTGGGCCTATGCATTGAACAATTTCCATATGCCTACGTGATGATTGTTTAGATATATTTAGATAAACTTTTTGCCAATGGGAGCTTCGCCTTGGATAGACAATGCAGTATGTGATAAAAAGTTTGGGACACATTGTTTCAACGTACAAGTTTGAATTATTACAAATTATAGTAGTCCTGTGTGTTTATTTTGAAAAGACAACTGGTTGAAGGATTGGAAAAATGGTATTAGTACACTTATTAATCATCTTTAATGTTTGCAGATTCTTTCTCAATATACCCCTCACTAATTGATATGGATGTGATTAATTACATTTAGCTACATTCCTATTCTTTTGCATGCAAATACAGTTAATAACTCATTTAAAATGACTGAAGTCAAAGTGTTAAATATTTTGTATACATATAAATAACATCAGAAAATCGTGAGACCTTTGGTATTTAACTTGCTATTTTATGTTTTAAATTGCTGAGGTATCTTAATATCTGTATAATTTCATATAGTCTTGAACTACTTGTCTTTCGAATAGAGGTGGGGTACTTTTAGTAAGTACTAGTACTTTCAGTATTAGTAAACTGCAAGTGTGTCTGCGTATTAAGAAAATTAACCTTAACTGAAGGAAGGAAAACCAACATGGCTTAAAGAAAAATCGTAATAAAGGGCTGTTGTTGTTGGCAAAATAGTTTTATACCACAAAGTTGGAACTAAGGGGAGGGAGAGAGAGATGTCTTTGAGTTCCAGCCATAGCTGAAAGTGAAACACGTGCACAGTATTGTATGATACTAACAGAATAAGAATTCTGGTAGTTAAAAATTACATTTAAATCATACTTTTAGAAAATAACTATTAGGCGTTTATCATTTCTACTAGAGCCTTGACATGCCTACCCTTTGAGATGATTAGATCTTCAGAGATCAGACTGAATTTCCACGGTTCCAAGCCACCCAAGTCACTTGACTCCGAAATATAAATATGTTTACACATCAAATAATTGCTTTGATACTCTTGCTAATGCTTTTACTCTGTTCGATCCAATTTAATACAGTTTCTTACACGAACTGCAAGTATTCTCCAAATAGGGAAGAAAAATTGGCAAGTAAAAATAATGAAAATTATAATCAAACTTCTATCATCTCTAAATTGAATGCCCATTAAATACATATATGACTCACGATATGAAAAACACATAAAACAACTTAAAAATTCAAGCTATTTTACATATATTCTTTACAACACAAAAAAAAAATTATTATTCAACATTATCTTACATCTTTTGTCCATTCAAATTTATCTCTAGCCATAAAACTGACTCATAGATATCATCGTAACGAACGAAAACTTACCACACGTTTATATATATTGAGCAAGTTGGTTTTGGTTAAATAATAATTTGCATTAAACTAATTTGCCGGCTATTTGTCTCTTCTGCAAATATCGCATACACACTCTTTGTTTTTGCTATTGTTTACTTTTTATTTTATAATATTTTTATCACTCTTTACAAAGCTAAAGTCTGATGGCGATTAGATCGCGGCGGTTGCAATTTAGATAAGGCAAAAACTGAACACATTTCAAACACTAGAAATGATTATTAAACAAGTGTTAACGTTTTATTTAGTAGCAGTTTATGGTCTTACGATGTCTACTAACTAACTAAATAACTAACTAGTTGCTAGTCTAAAATAACAAACCGAACCGAAAGTCGTGCAATGCGACCGTTTCATAGCACGTTCCGTGTGCGACTCGTCGGTTGCTTCGTTTTCTTCTGTTTCTGTTGTATGTAAACCCGTGTCTTGCCCAGGTGTGAGTGGCATTCTAATGGCTAGGTTGTACGTACTGTTAGGCAGTGTGCGAGTATGTGTTTTTGTGGTGGTTTCTGTTTGGGTGGAGTCACGCGAGTAGACCCATAAATAGTGTACACATGCCGTATCCTAGGGTTGAAACTAGTTTCCTTCCACTTAGTATGGTAATTTTTTTGCTCAAGCAACAAATGGAAAGCAAAAAGCTTCCAGCAACTTACCTTTAAGCTCTCAGCGCCAATCCTCACTGTTAGCTCTCTGTTAGCACTTGTCGATGATTCACCTGAGGGCGCAGCTCTCTAATAAGTATTAATGAGCTTTTGTTTTGGCGTTTAGCGGAAGCGCACAAAAAAAACGAGTATTTCACTTTTCACTTTAGATTTTTGTTTTGCCTAACTGCAGCCTCACGAGCCGCTGGCACTGCAATTATTTGAAAATGTGCAACTAGACTGAAGCTTGCGACGTTGAGCTTAGAGTCTTTTATATGATTTGACGATCCCCAATGAATAACGAATACAGAATAGAAGCGACAGCTTGCGTCCTTCCCTGTCATCCTCCTATAAACATTGTAGCAAAAGCGAGCATCTTCCTCATTTGCTTAACGGAACAATACGGAGACGCAACTGATCCAGTTCAAGCTCCAAGACCATGAGTCATACTTGGGTTGAGCCTGACGCACTAATTTGATAAGCAAAGTGTCTGAGCTTGTACTTGGCGGTGACTTGTCGATAAATGTACAAAACCTATGCGTATCTTCTTCATTACACAATATGTTGGTTTCCTTTTGCAGCTGAATCATTTGAAATGCACGCCCGCTGCTAAATTTCGTTTTATATTGTTCTTCTGTTTTGATTTATACGCACCGAAACGTGCAGGAATGCTTTTTTTCTCTTCTTATTTACGAGTTTAATGTCTCCTTTTGAATTGGTTGGCTTACACAAAAAAAATAAAGTTAAACATTGATTTTAGAATTGAAAAGAAATGCGACAGGAAGTCTCGTGAATAAAAACAAGGCACTCCTTGCTTTGCAGCCTTGAAAATGTGCAAAGGTGATACGTCTCTATTTGAAACTGCCGACTGTGAACCAATGCGGCACCCAACAGTTAAATTTAATCATTTCCTAGTAGGAATAGAACGTTCTTCCACCTTGGATCACGTTTTGTCTTCAAATAGGTCTTAAGAAGAAGGGAAGGAAGCTATGTTCGTCTGTCGGTCCGTCTGTTTCAATGCTATCTCCTTTGTCAGTTTGAAAGCTATCTTCACCAAACTTTTTACGAAGTCTTTTAGTACTAATACGCAGCACATTTGTTGGAACCGACCGGATCGTATAACAACAGAGTATAGCTGCCATAGGATCTACCGGTCGAAAAACTAGTTTTATTGAGATCAACTTTTTTGTTTTCAATGAAAACGCCTCCAAACTTTGTATTTCGTACTTTGCTATGCTTTCCCATAATTCCACCAAGTTTGGTCGAAACCGGACATTTATATAGGATAGCTGTCATGGAAAAGTAGAGTCTTTAAAGTAGTCTTAGTTAGAAAAACTTGTTTGTGTCCAATGGAAACGCCTCCAAACTTTGTATTTCGTACTTTGCTATGCTTTTGCATAATTCCACCAAGTTTGGTCGAAATCGGACATTTATATAGGATAGCTGTCATAGAAAAGTAGAGTCTTTAAAGTAGTCTTAGAGAAAAAAACTTTCTTTTTCAACGGAATGTTCTTAAAGTTGCCTATTTTTTATTATCCAAAGTCGGATGATTATATCATATAGCTGCAGAAAGAATGATCGGTCGAAAAAGCCGTTGTATGAAGAAAAACTTTATTGTTTTAAATGGAATCGACTCAAAATTTCTAACATGTTCGTTAGCTTTGCTTTTGCATGATTCCACTTAGTTTGGTCGAAATCAGATATCTATATAGTATAGCTCCCATTGAAAGATAAGGTCTTAGTTCGAAAAAGAGCTACCACTTTCCTCTATTTTGCTTAAATAAAACTTAACACAATTACAGCACAGAACACTGAGAAAAATCAATCTAAAACTCAAATTATAGTCTCGAAACCCGAAACGGTACTCCAGAATATGGTCGCTCCACTCTTTCTTGCTGCATAAAAATATATTTCAGTGTATCTATAGGAAATTCCTTTCCACCATATGAGTATGTCGGTTTAGCTTATCGGTTATGCATCTAAAAATCGAATTCAGCATCAAACTCAGACTGTTTCAAGTTCCTTAAATTTGTTGTTCGCTGCAAGAGAATGAAAGATGCTCGTTTTGACCCTTTGGGGCCAAAAATTGTATATAATGTCGATCCCAACTAGCTGCCAAACTACACTACTTTTTCCGTTGACCAACAACTAATTGACTCTAAAAAGTGTTTTCAATTTTTAATCAAATTTCCACACTCACTTTAATCTACTCCCTACCAAAACTAATTGACAGCGTGTTATAGAAAAGATAATTAGAAAATCAATAAGCAATAAATATTGTCCATTTAAATGCAAAAGTTTTCTATTTGTATTTCCGTTTTGCCCCTGCCACCCTGTGAAACGAATTTTGTGACTGCAACTTTTTATGTCGCATGCAAATTAAAATTGTACATTTTTTTTTATAGTCTGCTGAATGACAGCTCTGGCCGTTTGAGAGGGTCAACAAAATACGAATGACATGGGGACATAGGCGTCTGCCATGTCAATTTGGCAGAGCTTCAATGTTGATGCCAATTGAAATTGAAGTTAGGCAAGCAAAAAGCCAAAAGGCATAATTAAGCAACAGCAGCAGCACCAGCAGCCCTACTTCAGATTGACTCATTTTGGGAGCTAAGTGAAAATGCAGAGAAATGTTGACACACAATTTTGGGGATTTGATAACCAAATGCATTACTCAGCCTCTTTAAGTTCACAATTTCCGCTGCTATTCATATTTATGTAGGTATGAATATTTATTTAATTATTTAAAAAAACAAGAATGAGACATCAAGGCGTGTCCTACGACCACAGCACGTAACGGATAACCCAGACAAAAGGTGGCTCTTACACGCAGACGAGTCAAGGTCCCAGGTCCCAGGTCCCAGACACCTTTATTTATATATCCATTTTGTACAATTTAATTGTATTTCATTCTTTAGGTATAAGTAAAAAGAAATTTGCCATCGAGTGTACTCTTTTTCTCCACATACCATTTAGAGTCGAGAACATAATCACCTTTGGGTAGGGGTAAAACGTCAATGGATCTTGAGGAAAATGCAGGAAACTTCTCCAAAATGAGATCATGCTAAAAAGAAAATGAATAAATATTAACTTCCATCTAAAGTCTGTCACTTACATTAATGGGACAAGTGTGATTCACATTGGTATAGTCCTTGAACATGCTATGTATAAAAATATTCACCAAATGATCGCTATGCTTGTAGAATTGACACACATCCACTGTTAGATTCATAAAGATGGGCTTATAGCCATTGCTGCGTTTCAACAAACGATAATCGATCTTTAGGAGCAATATATATGGTTAATTTGGTATATTTGATATGCTTTAGGGAGGACCTCAGCTGAAAAATGGGGAAACTGTTAAGTATTGAAAGAAAATTGAGAAATTGGCCCAAATCCAAGTGGATTTCGCTGTAGAATTTTTTATTAAATTGTTTTGGAAGGTGACTAATATTCGTTTGAAACTCACTTAACATTGAACCATCAATGCCAACTGCTTAAGTAACACTGGTCTGTTCAGCTAGTTCTATTTCTCTCCCATATTAAGTCACCAAAGCGAGGTCCATCCTAATTCCAAACTAAGTACATACATACCTTCAAATTGGTAATGGGTAACTTAAGAACCCTTATTCGAAATGATAAATATTTATAGCTGCGATTCACGGCCTTTAGAAAACAGTAATCCACCACAGCGGATGCGGATTCGTGTGACTTAAGAATCGCATTGGTAATTGTTATATCGCCAAAAGTCTATAACAGATTGCAACAATATCCCAAAATTGTTATTAAAGCATTAATCAATTCAATGAACCATACTTACACTGCGACAAATTACTAAGCCGATGAGCAACCATTGTATGTGAAATATCTTCATTGTACCAGAGTTAAAGGCTTACTGCGCTTAGGCAAACCTTTTAATGACATATTTATTTGCAACATTTCCAATTGGAAATGCTATCGCAGTCCACTTTGGGATCATTATAATATATTAAAAAATTAAAAGCGCGAATTCAAAATTTAAAATGCATTAAAGAATTATTGAATATTTTGTTATAAGTTGTATAAACTCGACTAGAGATCATAAAGTTATGTTCGCTCATTACTTTAGGGCAGCAAATGTTGCTAAAAAGTAAGTGGTTCACTTGTTGCTTAAGTAATATTGTCGAAATTGAAGCGTGTTCTTTAAAAATCCATCTGAAAGTACATAAATTTATCAACTTGGTTCTTGTGTTTCCATGTAAAGGCAACCTTCACATTCGATAGGTAAACTGCTTCGACCCTTTGCTGTCTCTTTGATTACGTACAACAAATACAATTAATAATTTTCTGCTTAATTTAAATAAATATGGGAAACACGTTCACCAGTTCAATGAACGCGCAAGTGCAAAAACAATGTGATTGGCTATCAAAAAAAAATTGACTAAATGCCCAAGCCCCTGGCTTTTTGACTCATTGTCCAGAGCGTGGTTAGGGTAAACAAAGAAATGGCATAACCAAAACCGAATCGTGAATTTGCCAAATATAAATATAAAATATAAAATTAAAATCTTAAATTGTTTTCAAAAAAATTAGCAATTGCAGTTCAAAAAACTGTTAGCACCTGCAACACTTCTCACACATTTTTTGTTGGCCATAACTTTCATTTGTTAAGACCTTCTTTCCTGGTTCAATGCTTTCGTTGCAAATGTTTATTTGGCTATATTTTATTTAATTGCAGTTGAAAATGCCATCATATTTCGGTATTTTGTTATACTTGCATGCTGGGCACGTTCGAGATGCCGCAGCACGTTTTAATGGGGCCACTTTTCTACCTCCCACTCCCAGCGGTCCTGCTGTCATCTGCAGAATAAAATACTTGTACTTATTGCAACTCAGGTGAGTTGTTGTTGTTGTTGTGTAGACAAAACAGTTATGAACAGCAGCCGGAGTCATCATGCATATCGGAGGCTTTGTTTCCCCACTTCAAAAAAAAATTAAAACCCACAAACAAACAGGCAATCAAAATAAACTCTGGACAAGGCAACTGAAAAGGCACTTAAGACACTTAAGGCGTGGGCGAGTCACTTTCAAGGAACTTCCGCCAGTGATAAATACCGCAAATACAATATTTATTTAGTTTATTTTAATGCAAATTTTTTGTAACTTTAACTACGAGTATGTATATTGCTTGTATGTGAGTGTATGTGAAAACCGCTTGTTTAAATGCACAGAGATTGTCCTTAAGAGGGGTAAGCCCCCCCCTTTTCAGTAGCCAAAGAAATTGAAACCACAGAGCAATTTGTCCGGTTGTCGTATACGTAATATGCCAAATTGAAACACCGACATATCGTCAGCCACATTCATATCCAAAGCCATCAGCTTCTCGGCGGCCAGCGGATGCCATGAACCAAATGTGCAGGCCGAATTCATCTGCAGCAGAATAAAAAAAAACAACAACAATTTATTGTGATTGCATGGCAGGGAATTCGGCACCACCCACCTCCTTGCTGTAGTAATGACAGCGTCCATTGAGCCGAGTCGAGGGTATATATTCCACAAAGTCCACCTGCGGACAGTGGGGCAAGAGTAGAGCCAGGCCTGAGGAGGGGGAAGTCGTAAAATATTGATAAGAAATTTTAATTGTAGGCTTAATTATGGCAGAAAATGCAATTAAAACCCACATATTTAAAATGTTTCATTTATAGCCTGCCATCCATCTTTGATTACTTATTGTTTCATTTAAATGCACATTTCTTTAAATTACTGCTTATAAACACAAAATGTTGCTAAGCATAGGTCACTCATATTGCTGAAAGTTTGTATACATGCTGCTTAATTAAAACATGTTGCGGAAACATGAATGTTGAATTTTTGGGAATTTTATGAATATTTTTATCTTTAGTTTGAATGGATTGAAGAAACAGTGAAGAGAATGAATAGGAGAAGTGGTTGGAGTAACGCAGCAGCCATTATGGTCGATGTTAGAAAGGTTGGAGTTATCTTTAAAGTTTCTTCGCATTCCTATTATAAACAACCACTTATCCGTTTCAGTAGCCACACCCAGCTTGCAAGTTAAAAAGGCGGTGGGCATGTTCTTGCTCCCGCACACAACTGTCAGGCTTGGAAGCGACCTAAAACTATTGACTTTTCAACCCAATATACCTCTCAAACAGCACAATAAGTCCCTGTATGAGCAGATTCATTTAAAACTAATCAATAAAAACTTAGTTTAGGTGTTATTTTGTAATATAAAGCCACAAAATTCTAGAAGTTTTCGAGAAAGTCTTAGAATTGTTTCATCTGCTGAGTATTTAAGTAGTTATGGTACAGTCAAAGTAGATCGAAATCTGTCTGAAACTTACCTATGAAACCAGAACTGGGTGGATTCCGTTTAATGGGTCGATTACCGGCAAACATTTGTAAACTTTGCCACAAACGCCACACCGAATGGGGGTCAATCAGAAATGCCCTTGACTTTGGGTAGCGTCGTCGGTAAATTTCATAATTGGTAAACAAATCATAATCAGCCGTGGTTAGCCAGTCCTCCAGAGTGCCATTATATTTGCCGGGATCCCAAGCGGCGATGGTGACATTACGAAAAATGGGGGCATGGGGAAAATCAAACTCGGGCTTGGTCACAACCTGCAACACAAGCAAAAACAAATTGAAATTGTATGCTTAAACGAAGCACGGAAACCGGCAACCTACTTGGCTATTCACCACACGAATTGTGGTTTTGCTGCCAACATCCACCTCATGTCCTTGTGTGGGCGCATGATTGAATCTCATCACAATGTCGTGCGTGTCTGGAACGGAATTGAAATTGGAGTAGACGAGTGACAAATCATTTGTTTTATTGAATTATCATTTCCCAGTTGTTCGAACTGGCAGAGAGAATGCACTAGTGGTTTCACTAACTGCTGGCCAACATATAATATAACATAAGGAACCTAGTGGTATCGCCAGTGCATTGCCAAAGACAACGCCTCTTACCTATGAAACGTCCCAGCTTGGAGCCAGCCATTGAACCGGCACTAGAAACTATGGCACAGGTCCTGATGTTCTTGATATTGCGAAATAGCTTCTGCCGTGGAAAAAGACGTCCAAAGGGTAGCCTATTGAATGGCGGATCCTTACGCCTCAAGACCCTCACCCCCGCCTCCATAACCAAGCAGGTGGAGGGATAATACTGCTCCTCGAAGCTATCACCAAACACCGGCTTATAGTCCACATTATAATGATTGAGATTCGCTTCGGTTGACTCATTATGCGTTTCACTCATCGACTTCTGAAAAGTCTGAACAATCCGCTGCCGAAATTGTTGTGTTTTATTAAGACAAAGTTCGGCATATTTATCGTGGCACAGATATAGTTTGGGACTTAGGGTCAGTTTCGTATTCTTGGACACTTTCAGTCGTGGATGTGGTGCCAATTTCGAGGAGTTGATGGCCGGACTTTCGCGGCTTTCGACTATGAATTTCTCATTTGGATTCCAGCGTACATGGAACACACTGCGTGGTGTTCTTTGTAGGATGGCCGATGGCTCTCCGTCTCCCTCCTGCCTTAGCTCATACGCACCGTTGTCTCGCTTTGTTGTATTCACCTCACCCGCCAGTGGTTCGTGTCCCGGCTGAGCTTTTGTGGCAATTTCTTGGCTTTGGATGTGAATTATTGATGGGCCCACAAGAAAAACGAAGACGCTGATTAACGCGACCGGCATTGGCAATGCGCGTTTCACTTGCCACATTTTAAAGTCATTATTTTTGCTTTTTTTGCCCCCACGAATTTTGCACGTTAAATATTTATTTATTTTAGTCACGCGCTACCAAAAAAGCAAACGGCTAAAGGGGAAGTGGTTATTGAGCTTGGTTACGTTGAATGAATGAAGGGATTTAGTTTTTAAAATGCTGAAATATGGCTTATACTTATTTGCACTAAGATGCCACTAGAAGCAATTTACATGTTTGATGCCAACTGAATTGGAATTTGATTTACTTTGTTTATTTTAGTCAAGGTACTCAAGAATCTGTTAATAAGTCTGCTGAATAAGTAAACGGTTGTTACAGCTGGAGGCAGTTAAGTGCAAGCCATTCAATATTATGCAAATATTTTCCAAAATTAGTTAGTGGCTTTAGAGACCTTTCTTAATGTTTATTTCCCTGAAATATTTAATCAATAAGCTCGAAATAATAAGTTTTTGCACTGATTTTAATGAATTTTCGATTAACAAAGTGTGATTTGCAGGCTTTTTGGGTTTCCGTAAAAATTTATTGACACTTGAACCTTGTGGCTATGCCAAAAATGCTCAGTAAGATTTGCCAATTCAATATGAATGGACCATTAAACGAACAGCGGTTGAATTTGATTAAATAATAATTGCTCCTTAAGAAATGTGTTTCCAAAATTATGTGCAAGTTACCAAACAGGCTATATAAGCTATTCAAATTTCGCATCAGTTTCACTTTATTAGACATTAAACTAGCTTTCGCCAACTTTTGGCCCCAATGTAGTTAAACTAAAGTGTTCTTGGAAGTGTTATTAATACTTTTTGTTGGCCAATTTTGTCCATTCTTTATCTGTTAGGAAAGATTGAGCTCAGCTTAGGTCGCAGGATTGTCTTTTGGCTAGTATAATATTCTGAAAAAACGAGATATATTAGGTTTTCGAAAAATTTAACATAAAAAACGTCAGCTTCGCGCCAAATAATGTTATGGAACTAAACATAATTAATTAAAAATAAAATAAAATTACGCATCCGCCAAGTGGGACCACCGCCCATATGGAGAATTCAAAACTTTTGTCACATCTTAACAAAATTCAACTCTGTGGCTAAAAAGGTAGAGACCAAAAAACGGTTTAGACCAAAAATTTGTCCATGCTTCATATATTTGTGACGGTTTCAAGTTTAACGGATATTAACAAACTCTCTAGATATTATTATTATGTTCAGGTTAAGGTCGATAAATTTTAAAGCTCTGTTTGGTTTTGAGGTTTAGTTTAAAGCTTAATAAATGGGGTGAAGCCTATCTCTTTTGCAATCCTTATATGTACCTCCATAATCAAGCATTCGTAAAGCCACAATAATATTGAACAACAAATATTCAGCCAAAAGAAAGACGTGGTAACCAATAGCTTTATGTCAAAGTTCATGAAAGTCCAAACTAACTACGGCCGTAGCGGTTAGAAACAGCAAGCCCTGAAATACCTGTCGACGCGATAGGCAACAAGCAGATACCTATTTTTGGGATTTTAAAGAGAATCATATAAGTTATTATTGAGGTTAAAACAATCAGAGAGTTGGCGAAAGTAATTCAATTTGATTTGTCCAGGGAAAGGTTACTCCACATGGCTACAGACCCAGTCCATAGGAGCCATTGCAGAACTTATAAAGGGAAACTTAACTTAAATATTATGCCTTTAACCTGTGACCTTTGCTTATCCCCTTAAGTGTTAAGTGTGTTTCCATGTTAAAACAAAAAGTTAGACTAACACACAAAACAAAAACACTCGTAGGCTGTCAAATCGCATGCAGAGGATGAAAAAAACGCGCCACACAACGGCGCGATGTTGAGAGATGATGGACAGATTTGTAATTAGTTTTCGTGCTGTTGTTACAGCCGCAAATACAAGAGGACCGCGTCGTGGAGCTCGTTAAGGGGTTTCGCAAATATTTGGCCAACACACGCACACTCACACATTCACACACACGCACACGCACGTAGTGGACGCGCAGGAAACGCACAAATTGTGGATTTCCGTGTCCGTAAAAATGTTGAACTTTCCCTTTCGCCAGTCGAAACGAATCTGAGCAGCAAGCGGCAAGGCACAGGTCCTGGTGAAGCGGCAGCAGCTTCGGCTGGCTCACGATTGCCTTCGTCTGGGCCGCCTCGTTTGGCTTATTGCCAAGCTTAATTAGAGTGTTTGTTGTCGTTTTTGTTGTTGATGTGGTGGCTGTTAAGGACCCGCGTGAAAAGTGAAAGCGACCATCCGCCCCGCCCCCGTCCCCGACCACCTTGCGACACTTAAGCAAAGTTTTCAAGTTGATTGCAACCCTCGATCCTTGTGCGCCAAGTAAAGCATAAAGCCAGTTTCTCGTATATATATATATTCTTGTTTTTTTTTTTTTTTTGAACAATTAATTATTATTTTGTAATCATTTATTATTCATCGTCATAATCATAATAATTTTTCTATACAAATACATTCAATAACAACAATTTGTTTTTTTTTTTTGGGTTTTTGTTTTGGTTTTACGTTTACGTCATGGTTTAATTATTTTACAATTACCAAAACACAGCCACACAGAAACGGGCAAATGAAAGTGACGAGTTGGGAGACCTGCCACATCCATCCATCCATACATCCATCCATCTTTGGTGCCTGTCCCAACTGATCAGATTTTATTTTGCCAGTTTCTGTGTCGCCGCGTAATTATTTTTGTGTGTGTGTTTTCTTTCGTTTAGTATTATTACATAGTATTACTATTTGGTTTTCTTTTTTTATGTTTTAATTCTGGTTTTTGGTTTTCTTAGATAGTTTGGCTGTTTGTCGGTGTTTTTTTTTTTTAAAGGGGGAAGGACTGATTCGATTTTAGCTTAAGGGCTATGAAAATTTGTTTCGGTTTTCTATGTTATGATTTTTGTTTGTGGTTTGACCAAGTGATTAACCAAATTATAAGACGAGTTAAGACGGAAGTGTAATTGTAGCAACAATTTAATAGTTACGGTATCTTTCTGATTTAAGTTCGAAGATGAGGAAGGTTTTACCATATAAGTAAAAAGGGATGGCTAGAAAATAATCAAAATAGGAACAAGTGTTTGCATTTAAAGAAACCGAAGACTTTATTATATGAAAGCCAGAATTCACAATGAAATTCTTCTAATATAGCAAGGAAACAGGTCATGACTCCCGGAATTAGCTGTTAAACATCTTTTTTTGAGATAAGGTTCAAGCAACCAGTCTTTAATAGTTGTGGCTTTCAGACATCAACTTTCCATCCCTTCTAAACACTCTAAAATTGTGAATATTGTGATGTTTTCCTTATTTTCCCTGAAATTTCGTGCATAATAGAATGTCCTAGAATAATAGTTCTTTGTTATCCCGACAGAATCAAGGCCGGTGGGGTGGGATCGTGGCTGAAGTTTTTGCTCTGAAGAATGTGGGCAAAGCAGCAGCAGCACATCCAGTACTTTTAAACAATATTAACTCTCGATCAAATGTCGCCTATTTGAACCCCAGAATGTGTAACCGTATTATACCAGAGTATATCTAAGTCGAAATCAATCAAATTGTTCAACCAGTTGAGGTTAAAATATTCTTGAATATGGAACAAAATCCAGTTTTTGGGTACTTCAGAACTGTTTTTGAGCTGAGAGCACTGTAATATTATCTGTACCAACATCGTTTAAAGGTGTTTCTAAATAGTTTTGTCCATAAATTGAATAAGAACATGTTTTAACCAACTACATTTTAAAGCCTCATCATTAGACTTTCCTTTTCAATATGTGTCGCTTCGCTGAACTGCCAACTATTGTGCCAACAAATATAATTTATTTGGCTGCTTTTAATAGAAGAAAAGTGCAGCTGAGGGCCAGGGAGATAATGGAATGCAGCAAATAGCTTGCTTCATCTATTTTGCACTTGTTGTAAGACCCGAGACGCACTTGACTCAAGACCTATTCAAATGTTGTAGGAAACATTTAAAATGGCACGGAAAAACAATACTCAAAGATTGTAAAACAAAATCATGAAGGCGAATAATTTGGTTAACCATTTGAATGAGTGTGTCTTAATGTTTGCTGTTGTTGTTGTTGTTGTTGTTGTTATTGTTCATAACAAGCACAGAAGATTTCAGTTTAGGCTTTTAGATTTTTATTAGCGGTTTCATGTGGGAATTTTGTTTTTAAATTTGTTTGTTATATAATTAACTACCATACTTGTATGCGGGAGGGGTTTTTCTCGATCTTTCTTTTTTTCTTTTCCTAGTTTTGGCATACAATTTTGTTGTATCTTAAGGTTTTTTTATTTGATTTTTTTTTTGTTTGTTTTCTTTTTTTGTTGGTTTTTATTTAATTAAATTAAATTTGCTTTTTATTTGGATTTTGTTGGTTTTGTCTGTGCTTTGCCTGTCATGATATCAAATACAAATACATTTAATAATTTTGTTTTTGGGTTTCCTTTCTGCCTTGGCACATAAATGATTTAAATTTCGTTTTGGCCTAAAAAGAATTTTGGTTTTCCGTTTCCGTTAAAATACCTTAATTTGTTTGGTTTTTTCATTCTTTTTATGCATTTTTTTTTTTGTTTTTGTAAAAAATAATTGCTACCTTTTTTTGACATAACATTTTTTTTTTTGGTTTGCTGTTAGCTGCCTCAATTAGAAAATTATTGTATTTGGTTTTATTATTATTATTTTCGATTTGGTTTTTTGTCGGTTTTCGTGCTATGTCGATTGGAATTGAGTAGATGAGATGGCCACATGATGCAGACTCCAAAAAACTGCTTGTTGCACTGTAAAGTAATGTTCGTTATCTTTATGTTAGTTATTATTATTATTATTATTATTATTTTACCCACATAACATACACAATTCAACTAGTTTTGGTTTTGGTTTCATTTTTCTTTGTTTTTGGACTCGAACTAGCAACTAAACCCTCCGCACTCGTCCGTATTTTGAGTAAAATTTGTTCGTCATCTAACCCAATCTCTGGCAGATCAGGCCTATTCTTTGTCTGGAGGGGCGACCATTTTTCTTTCGTTTTTTATTGTTTACATTTAAATAAATTAACATTTAATTTATTATTTAGGCATCTATTCATGTTAACTATATTATATATATCAAAAAGTTTTACAAAAGTACACAATAATTCATAACAATGTTTCGGTTGTTTTTTTTTCAACTTTTTGTGCCAGCGGCTGCCTCCAAACGCATTTTGTCATTTTTCATTTATTTCTTTTGTTTTTGCCTCATTTACATTTTACAAAAAATTATCCCAAGATAACAGAACGTACGTGTATGTAAATTATTTTGGTTGGCAAACAAAAAAGGCATCTCCAAAATCATTTAAAGAACATTTCAATTGTGGAAACTTTCAGAAAATATCAGCCGGGGGACCATGTCACACTTGCAGATTAGAGATATGTGGATGTAGATGAAGTAAGGCTTCTTAATTTGTGGTTGTTGTTGTTGTTGTTTATTATTTACACAGAGAAATTGTCACGAAAGGAGTAGAAATTTGAGAAAATTTTCGCTATAAATTCTACTACCACAACATCTAACACAATCAATACCAAAATGCCCAGGCTGTTTTTCTGGTATTTCCATTTCTTTTTTGTTTGTTTATTTTTTATTTTTTGGTTTAATTAAAGTAATGCGTCAGTTTCGAAAGAAGTTGGATCAGATTAAGTGCAAAAGTGCGGTTTCTCAGTACTGCCTGCAGTGCTTAAACCTTAAATTATATAAATGTTATGAGAGTATTCATTGAAATGCCCACAAAAGTTCGAGGAGACATTTGGCTGGAAGTTTTGAAAAATAAATGGAAGCATTCAGCAGAGACGCTGCAAAATTGATCACTTTTTCTCTCTTAGTCAGTCTGATCATACAAGTTTGCAGTGTCTCTGCTAAAGGCGCCCTTGGAGAGCGTGCTTAGCAGAAATATTAACTTCTGATTAAAAAAAATATAAAAAATACATAGTTTTAGTGTAGTTTATTAAAGGAAATTCCTAAAAGGACTGCATCCCTTTTAAATGGAAAGATATTTGTACATTAAGCACAACAGTAAGCGGAAATTTCATATATGTATTCGCTCCAAAAGGTGCAAATTTATTTTGAGTTTTCGACAAAAACATTTCGAAATTGAAGTAGTATGACTAACAACTTTTAAATCGCTAAGGCAAGGCAATATATTCTACAATTTTCTACTACCTTGGTACAAGTCCAACACTATTCCTGTTTCAGAAATAAGCTATTCTGTTAAACACGCCCAATTTGAAACATTTAAGGGTTACTATTAATAGTTCTGTCAGATCCAGACCAAATCTAAAGGTATGCGGAGTAGAAAACAAACAGAATTTCAATATTGAATTGAATATAACTGCATCGCCTAGTTTAATAGAAGAATTGACCCTTACACCACTCACTCACTCAACATAAATCAAGAATTATGTACTTAAATTAAGTAGAAATTTTTTTTTATTTTAAGTACGACTTTTTTTTATCTCGAAATACTTGACTTAAGATTGTTTCGGGATATATTAAGTACACTTGGAACTATTTTTAAATCTTATTGATCATACATTTAGGCTGTGAAAGTCTTGGGTCAACCTCTATTAACTCTTAATGTAGGTTTATTATATTCTTTGTTGAAATTCAATGAATTCTTAAAATTCTAAAGTTAGTTCCAATGGGATCTTGAAAGAAGCTCTCTTGATGGAATCAAATAAAGCTGGGCTATCAGTTAACCTAAGTCCTTGATGATATTACAGTAGGTCAGAAATGTACCATTAATCAATAAAAAAACCTGTGAGTACCAGTTGATAATGTTTGATCATACTGAATGTCTAGAAACACCAAGAGGTATCTAGAAACACCATGAGTGTATGTCAAATTTATATGTGTGTGCTGTCAGTGCTTTAATTTTTAGGCCAAGTTTGCTACTTTGAGTTCAGTAGTTACATTAGCCAAATGACAGCTGTTCAATCGCAAGTCAAAACATGTACACTGGAAATAAATATGCTACATTGTGGCACATCACTAGATCCCTACCGACCCTACGCGTCTTGAAGGTCCCAGCTCTATAAAATGGCGAAGCGAACGGAAAACCCCACCTTCTAAGCCAAATTCAAGTGTAAATGTCTGTTTGCCTTTCATTCCGCATACCTTAAGGTTAAGTTCTGTTAGACATATCTAAGCCATCTGGCAACCCTGATTATAGAGACTCTGCATAGTGGGTGCAAAAAGTATACATTGTTTACATTTCATTTAGGTGTTTTGTGCAAAAATAGTGGGCATGGTTTGAGTGAAAGTGAGTATGCATGTTTGTGTGTGTATGTGTATGTGTGTGAATGTGTGAGGGCTCTCCTGTGTATTGGTAGTACTTATGTAGTTTCAATAGGCAATTAGTTTTATACCAAATATGTCTATCGTTTTGTTTTTCCTTTTTCTTTTGTTAGTAACTAATTATTTGAATATTCTTACTTGCTTAGTTTGGTTTTGTGTTTTTTTTCTCTTTTTGGTTTTTTCTCTATAGTTTCAATTTGTGTTTGGTTTTTGTTTTGTTTTTGCTGCGATAAATTGTTAATTATAAATATATATGTATATGTTTAGGCTACATAGAGTTCACTTTATTACAAAAATTATTATTATAATTATTATTATTATTTGTATGCACTATTTTTGTTAGGTATGTTGACTTGACTAGACCTATATATATATATATATTGGTGTATATATATATAGATGTATGTATGCATGTATGTTTAGGCGCCCAACTCATCTAGATGCGTTTTATGTGGTTGTTGTTGTTAATGAACCTTAAGTCTACGTTTTACTGTGCGCTTTATATACTTTTTTCTCTGGTTATACAAATTTCATGTTTAAAAACTAAATAAAGACCATCCGTAGACACATTTGCGGTTGTTGTTGTTGTTGTTGTTTTTTAAATTGGTATATTCCTCCCCTACCTCCCTGTCGCTGTCCCTGTCCGACTGACCGACCGGCTGACTGACTTGACTATGTTTTATGCTTTTATTAAACTAAGTTATTTATTAAGTAAAGTTCACGTTCTTTGTTTTTGTTTTTAGAAAGGTGGTTGATACGCGGCCTATACTTCGTTTTTGTTTTGTTTGGTTTTGTTTTGTTGTTAGTGAAATGTGGTTTTTGTTTGTTTTGTTTTTTTTTAATGTTTAATTTCCGCTAATTTGAAGTTTCCTTTTTGTGTTTTTAGTCTAGTTGTAAAGTTCTTTTTGGTTTTGTTTTTGTTTTCAGCTAACCTAAAATGTTTTTCGTATTTGTTGTTCGCCAGTAAAGTTATAACTAATTTATGTTTGTTTTTGTTAAATGTTTTTGTTCATTTTTGTTTTCGTTTACCTAAAAAACCTATTTTTGTGGCAGTTTGCTTTTTGTTTAATTAATAATTAATATTCTTTGTTCTAGTTTTTGTTTTGTTGTTGTTGTTTGTTGTTGTAATAAAATATGCTATTAGAGATTTACTAATTATGTTGTTTTTATTTCACTTGAAAGAGGACCATAAATATTTTTAAGTGTTTTTTAATTCGTTTGTGTGGTTGCTGTTGTTGTTTATCCATACATCGTTCCTTGCCGTTTAGCTGTTCGCCCTTCGGTTCTGACTCGTTTAGTTTCCCGTCCGCATACATTCGCAGGCACTATAAGGCCCCCCCGGCTGCCGCCTTTCTGGGCAGCCACCACCATCTCCGCCACCAATCGTTGATGTTGTAGTTGTAGTAGTAGAAGTAACGATAATTTCTAGTCCTAATCCCGCTGCTGCTGCTCCGCCAGCAAATCCTCCTGATGCGCACCCGAATCAGGTGCAAGTCCCTGGACTCGCATTTAAACTTACTTCGACTACTAAAATAACGCACTTTGCTACACGTTAGCTTATAAGTATTCAATGGCCTCACTGACCAGGCCCACATCCCTGCCAAGTCCTCCTTCTCCTGATTTCCGTTGCCGTTCCGCTGGCTGGCCGCATTGTCCTCTGCCACAGCTGCCTTCTGACTGGCGCCTTCCTGGCTCCTGCCTCGAACCAGCTCCTGCTCGTGACTGCGAGCCGCACAATTCACACACTGGCTACGATTACGCTGGCTACGCCCATAGCTGCCGCCGCTCCAGTTGCTGCAACTCCAGCGCTGGCGCGCCGCCCCACAGCTGCTCAGCAGACCGAGCAGAGCGCTCAGCCAGACCAGCAATTGTGTGGGCGGCGGCGTTGGCGCCTCTGTCCCTGAGGCATAATACGGTATCGTACACCGCGTGGACACCGAGGGCACTGTCGCACACCCGCCGGAGAGCGGCGCCTCCGGCATGTCGCCATCCTCATCATAGTAGTAGACACCATCGTGGCGTGCATAGTAGGGCAGATGTTCCAGCAGCAGTTCAGTCTCATCCTTGCTGACATTCCTCAAGGCCAGGGCGACACTCTTGGCGCGAGCATGCTCGCCGGGTGGAGAGCTCATGTTGAGCGTTATGTTGTGGACACGGCGGGTGGTGTTCGCATTCGGATTCGCTGGGAATTGTGTTTGTTCGGGATGCATGGCAAAGTCCTGGCAGACGGTACAGATGCCGGACATGGGTCCATTGCAATAGCTATAGCAGCAGTCGTTGGGGCCATAGCTAGATTTTTTCAACTGCTCGCCGGTCTCGGGTATATTTTGATCTGTAACAGAGAGGGGAGGTTGATATAATGAGTGAGTTAATTGAGAAGGGACAAGTAAAATACAATCTACAGTGTGAAAAGTACTTTATTTTCAAGAATTTTGCTCTTAAAATCGAGCTAAATTCTTTCTCAGTTTTTGCAATCAAAGTGTGTCTTGAGATTGAAAGGACTTGAGTGAATTGTAGGAAATTGTTCCTTTAGACAAAACTTGTTCTGTTTCGAACTCAGAAAAGTATGTTTTCATACCAAATCCCAACTTACCTAAGCAAAGAAATGTCGGCTCGCCGGCATATTGGGTGGGCAGCGCTGGGGCGCGATCGGCGGGCAGCAGATAGGGGCACTTTTGTTCCACTGTTTGGCAGACGCTCAGGCAGGGACGAATCCGACGTCGCTTGCGTAACTCTGCCTTGCGTGTTGATCTAGGGTGAGAACATCAAATTGGATTTAGTAATCCCCAATCTGTTCCTACTCAATTCAACTCACCTCTTTTGTAGTTTTGATATCACTGGATCCATTACGCTGGGATCCGCATTATTGGCAGTCGATATGAAATTATTGGATTGTTGTTCAGCCTCAGCTTGTTGTGTATTTGCCCGGGTTTTGGCCAGGCCAACAACATTGTAGAATGTCTCGGTCAGATCCTGTTCATTGTCCTTGTTGGCATCATCATCATCATCATCATCATCGTCATCCTGCTGCTGCTGATTAATCTGATGCTGGTTCAAGTTATTGCCGTTATTTGATTTATTGTTATTGCTGATTAATTTCAGAGATTTATGTTTGATTCCATTTGCCGCTGCATTCCTGGCCGAGCGTTTGCTTTTGACCGTTTTGCGCTGGTCACTGGCAGCTGGAGCAACATCCTTTGGCTCGGCAAAATATGGCACTAGTGTACTGCATACCCAGCGGCGATATGCTTCCTGTAATTTATATTATTTTTAGTTCAGTAAAATTAATAACAATAATAATAATAATAATAACCATCAATTTTGTATGCGGATGGAGCGAAATCCAATTAAATTTCGAGGACTTCAATGGTTATTTGTTCTCTGTTTGTTTAATTGTACGTTTGTATTTGAATTTGGCTTTCTAGTTTTTGTGTTTTGAGAAGAAAAATTGCCAGTGAAAGGAGCAGAAAGTTTCAATATTTACTTAGGCACTTGATTGCTTTCAGCTGGAGTGCAGTAAAAGTGCAATAAAATGCGACTGATTGTTCGAATCAATTATGCATATATGTGTGAGTGAGTGCGTGTGCCTGGCTGTGCGTGTGTGTGTGTGTGTGACACACAAAGTAAATACCACACTAATTGAATTAAACTCCCTACCACTCCCACTCTCTGTCTCCTCTTATTTTTTTTTTTTTTTAGATTTTAGGCCTTTGGCTCTCTAAATACGCACACAATAACCGCAAAGCGTGCACCGCATTCATAAATCACGTATACGCAGTGTTGGCCTGCGGTTGGCTACTGCCAGCAACAATGGCGTTAATTTGTCGCTGTTTTGTCTAGCTAACACAAAAAAAAAAATCAAGAAAATCCAAATATTGCTTTTCATTCAAGCGAAATTATTATTGGTACTGATATTTTTATTACTCATCCGTTGACCCCCGCCCGCCCCCCCCTGCCCATTCTCCGACAAGTCAAGTCAAACGACACATGAAATTATGATAGTAAAAAGCCAACGGCTGACCGTTTGAAACTCGTAAATCAAGCCACAGAATGTCTGCTGCTCCGTTTGGCAAATATATATATATATATATATATATATCTAAAGTAATTTTTCTCTCTGTTGAAAACACACCAAAAAAAATTCAATTATTTGCCATATGAAACGGTCATTGACTGGACGCGGGGGTGATGACGTTGGGTCAGTGCAAAGGTTCTTCTTTGTTCGTGGGTTTTGGTCCATTAAGTGTGATGACCTTAACCCTTGGGCTATTAATGTTTACGGCTGGCCCAAAGAGCGACTGACTTGCCATCGATTTTTGACTCATGTTTCGCTGACAACTCCTTAAATCATTTGTAGTTCTTAATGGTTTGATTGAATCTATCATGTTTCACTTCATTGAACTTTAACCCTTTGCTTGGCTTGGCGTATGTGGACTTTACTCGCTTTTCCCTCGGAATGACTTTTGTGACCTGGCATTTAAATGAAGGCAAGCTTAAATGGATTTTGCCAGAGAGCGTCTGCTGCTGCTGCTGCTGCTGTCTACTTAATGCCCTCGAGTCCCGTGTCCTGATGTAAATCCACACCTGTCCCGGACCTGATGGGTTTTGCGCTTTTCGTTAAGCATACTTTCGAGGCGCTTGTTTATGGGCATCACTCAAAGTGACAGTTGCCGGGGGGGAGGGTGTCGAGGTGGGCGCGGGCTCTGCTCTCCAATTAAATTATTTGTTTTTGTCAACTGCATGTCGCTAATTGAGTTGCCTCTTTGGGTATCACCACCAGCACCACCATCTCCAGCGAGTGCACTAACGAAAACTTCATTTCTTTTTCCTTTTTTTTTTTTTTTTGTCTTTTTGTGTAATTAAATAATAATTTAGCAAGTTGTCTACCCAAGATAGCGAAGACGCCTACACGAATGGCAACCCACCACTTTTATGTGTGTCTGCTGTGAATGTGTGTGTGTGTGTGTGTGTGGGGGGGGGGGGAGGTAAATGTCAGACACTCGCTGAGTTTATGGGGTCGTTGTCGTTACATGAGGATAGTGGTTTCGTTTTTTTCTTGATGAACTACTTTTACAAATGTGCTAAGAATTTTATTGAAGACATATACCAAGAGTCCCAGCTGAGTACTAGAGAGAAGCTTGCCCGCTTTTGAGGAGAGTCCCAGTCAAAATATCTTAATGCAAATAAGATACTTATTTAATTTTAAACTTTAGTTTATTGCTTAATTATCCAAATTCCTTTGAAGAACATCCCGATTCTATTCTTTGGTGTACAAATATTTGGTAGTAGTGATCCAAACACAAATAAGCTCAATGGTTTGCCCCCTCGAGAACATGCCACGTACTTGTGAAACACATTGTTTGACCTAGCGACTTAATGATTGTCATTGCGAATGCAAATACAAAAGAAAACAAGAAAGAAAGTCGGTCAAGCCCGACTATAACATACTCTGTACCAAGAAAATTTGTCTTTTGATCATAACTCGAAAACCGTTCATCCGATCTTCTTCATTCCTTTAGCGCATCGATAAGTTATCCTAAAAACTAAATATGTCCAGAAGGAACAAGCCATCTACTTCAAAACTGTGGGAGATATGACGTTTTTTCTAAATTGCATGGGCTGGAGGGGGCGTGGCCAAAATTGAAAATAAACTTGATCTGCCTGCAGACATAAGAAGCATATGTCCCATACATGTCAAACCTCTATCTCTTACCATCTCTGAGATCTGTGCGTTCATACGGACAGACAGACGGACAGACGGACATGGCTATATCGGCTCGGCTGTTGATGCTGATCAAGAATATATATACTTTATGGGGTCGGAGATGCTTCCTTCTGGATGTTACATACTTTAGCACAAACTTATAATACTCTATGTACCTTCGGTACAGAGTATAATTAGGCTCGATTGAATTCCAATGGGACGTCGGTAAGAATCATTGGAATTTCTGGCAGTTAAAGGATTTCGGCTCGAAATTTTTCATTCATTATGGTGGCTTCGCGTGCTATGAAGTAAAATAAACGGAAATTCAACTTTCAGACGTAAACATGAAGCCTCTGCCTGAGGTGGGTTCTAAGTGAAGTATATGCTTTCATACATCAAGTTAAGGGAAGAAATAGTTAGAGCCTAATCATTTCTTGTTCTACATTTTCATAAAAAGACTGATTTGCAACGGTACGGACTGGTACAGAGTACACCTAAAAAATATGCTTGATATTCGAGACTAAATCAATCCCAAACAATGTCAATTCCGAACTTTCTCAATCCATATACGAGCAGAATTAATTTGAGCTCGATCTTAATCTTAATTTAAGCTCAATATAGGCTCAAATCAATCACACATCAGATTGATTTTAGCCTGCTATCCCATCATATCATATCAAGAAGGCTCAGTCTTGGTTTCAGCTTGAAATCCGTTAGGTATCAGGTATTTAATTTACAAATCGGTTTGGTGTAAGCTTGCCAGAGCTGAAATTCAATACGAAAAGACTTAAAGACTTAAAACAATCGAGCTTGATCGAGCCCCTACTAGATGCTTGTACAAATAAATCGGAAAATAAAAACTTTTTAGTTGGATTTTGTATTTTTTGTACTTGGACTAAAGTTGACTTCATTTTTACTTGAAAAACGTATAAGCTGGTCTACTGTGTGAGCTGTGAAAGCTTTCGGAACCACATTGTTTTGATTTGCATACTCATATCCCCTTCCCCACACACAATCTGGCCCATCCACCCAGCTTTCTCTTGACATTACTTCATCATGTGTATCAAAAAAGTGTACGCTTTCTGCATTGGCCTTCAGTTATTCGACAATAAATATTTTATGGCTTTCTAAGCGCACTTGCTGCTTTATATTTGCCTGTTTGTAGTTTCAGACATTTGCCGATAAAGAAAAATCCAATTCAGCAGGAATTTAATACACTTTCACTGCGGCTCGAGTGGACCGTGCGAGGGTATCCTTGTGGTGCTGGTCAGTGCGTTATGGAAACGTGACTGAATTTGGTAAAAAGATTTGCGCAGCACACAAATATGCGATGCCAGTGATGCCAGTGACTATGTAATGTAATTGATATGGCACAAAAGCACACAAACACACACACACACACACACAGATACATATACACGGATTGGGGACCTTCACACGGTTACGGACTGTGCTCGTATGTATGCAAATCAGTTATGATTTGATTTGTACCATTGCAGCAAATTTATGAGTAGTAACAACGGCATTACAGCTGGCTCGAATTTTTCGGTTTATGGTGTAGTTGCCGCTGCTGCTGCTGATGCTGCTGCTGCTGATGCTGATGCTGTTGTTGCCAATTTGCATAATGGCTTATGGACATGGGCGCCCCAATAAGTATGCTATGGATTTTATAGCGGCAAATTTTAAGCACATTTATTTAAGTAGACAACATAAAAACCAAAACTAGTTATTTTTCATTGAGTTAATAAAACTTTAATTTAAGCCTCCAGCCTGCCACCTTTAATTGGGCCACCTGCAAATTAAATCCTGAGACTAACCCGCATGTCTTAAACACAATTACAAGGCACAGTACGTGTGTGTCTGTAGCAACCCAACCCACCCCGTTTGAAATGTCAGGTTTCAGTTTGTTACAGCCCCGCAGAGGAAAATGTCGGAAGAATGCAGCCCAAAACTGCAGCCAAGTAGCAATTGGTTGCTATACAATTACAACACGAAACAACTTTGATGCGTTTTCTCCTCTTTCGTGCAGTTGGCGTGGCTCTGTGTGTTTATTTTGTTAACCAGGACACAAAAGTGCTGGTCTTCTGGCAGGCAACGCACTTGACCAACTGTGGCACGTGTTGTCGCATTAGCTCTGGCCATAAGAAGCGCTCTCCCTCCCTCACACACACACACACACACACATCCTCGACACTCTGCGGCGCTTAAGTAATGCTTGCTTTTCAGTCCAAGGATAAACTTTTATTTTCCAACCATTTTGTTAGTTTTTTCTCGGTTTTTGTGCCATTTCCCTCTCTTTTCTCTCTCTCTCTCTCGCCTGGTTCATTGCTTCGTTTGTTTTGTTTGCCGCACGGTCACGTGTTACCTTCAGCTACATTGCAGTTAGCTACGTGCTCGCTCTCCCTCTCTCGCCTCAACCAAATTTAAAACCACAAAATCCCTACAAAATGCCAAAGCTGCTTCGCGCTTTAACCCAATGGGTGTCCATAGAAATTATCATTAACATTTTTGGCACAATTGTCCGCTTTCATTATACACAATTCTCTCGCCGACCCTCTCATTCTCTAATTGCCCAACAAAATGCTGTCCTAGTCCAAATTTAATTGCCTGTCATAACTGGCTAGCATTTCTATTGTATATGTATACATATATATATATATATATATATATTTTTTGTGGATTATTTGTTGTTGAAAGCTCTGGCAATTTTTCAATTAACATGTTTGCTTTCCGCCAACCCAAAAAGCAAAAGGGCTTTCCCACTTGATGTGTGTGTGTGTGTGTGTTTGTTTGTTTATTATTGTAACGTTGGCTGGTCAAATTTGCATTTTTAAGTGAAATTTACGTTCGTGTTTATGACGGATCTGGTCCCCCCCTACAAGTGCTGGAATTTATGTACATGCATAAATATAACCCTAACCGTACACATTTCCATTTGGATTTTAATTAGCATTTTGCGGCAGTGGAATCTTCTTAAATGAGCTATCCCATGTCCACACAAAAATTTGTGCTGCACAAACACATTAGATAGCACTTAATTAGCATCACCCGCACTCACACTCGCACACACAATCTGAAAAAGAGCAAAGTGAGCTGCTATGGTCATGTAGAAATGGGTTAGTTTGGGTTTGATGACAAATAATCGGCCCTACACTATTTAATCCAAATGGGGTTCAGTGCAAATTTTCAATAGAGGGAGAACCTTTTACTCGGGTATTTTCAGAGTAGTTAGGTATAAAGAGATGACCAACTGCTACTTAGAGCAGAAACTCGCTCCTTCATACCAAACCAAACAGCATTTTCCGTTCACATCTTTGTGTATAATAGAAATGTCCTTTCGTTTTCCCAATATTTGTTGTGTCTGTCAAGCAAAAGTTGTAGCTCAGCATAAGAAGGCAACGAAATAGCTGACCCAATCGCTAGACTTCGCCACGATCCCCACGAATATGACATGTAAACTACCCATATATACAGTAAACTTCCTACAGAACGGCCACGAATCAAAGTCCCTAGCATAACAAGATGATTTAGGGGTATGTATAGGTGAATGTCCGGGAAATTTGAAGATAAGTTTGCTTAGTGGACCTTCGATTTTACATATGTGTGCTGTCTGTTTGCCAAGTTTGTTCGGAAAAGTTGGCGAACGGACAGCAGGCTCATTTAAAATTGACCCTTGCATTTGAAAGGCCGGTACTTATCTTATTGCTTCAGGTTCTTTGGCTCTTACTCATCTTATTGCTCTAGGATACTTGCCAAGAACGGCTTAAATTAATTCTCAACTGTGAATTTTCCAGCCTTACTTGGCCTAGTTTATATTCTTGAAAAGCTTTTTGATGCTCCAACAGGCAGATTGGCAGTTAAAATGCCATCCTTTTGGTAGGAATGTCTACAGGACACTGTGCTATAGCCAGGCAATCTGCGATATCAACTATAATGATGATTGTAAATAGAAATTGTTGATTGATATATGAAGAAATAAATAGAAGACATTCTGCAATCTACTGGTCAGCTAGATTACTCTGCTGCTCAAGCTGGTGCTTCTTTCTAAGTGTTTTGAGAAAAATGACCCTCTCTTCAGGCGGTCGACATTCCTGGCTACAGCTACAGGGCTCGCCGAACGGATTTTTCTTTGCCAAAATGTATTCTTTTTTTTAGAGTTTGTAAAAGAGACAAGGCCAACCCCATGGTGTATTTTTCCGCCTATGGTGACTCGTTTCCCTGAAAGACGCCACTTTTAAGTGAGAAACTTATCGATGTTCTCAATTTGGAACCATTTAACAAACTAATTGGGCTTATTTAAGTATCGATTTAAGGCCTATACGAATCTACGAAGCTAGTAAACTAATAACATAACTCTAGTGTGGCCGGATTAACTTTGAAATTTGAATTGTGGTATTTTCAAATAAACTAGGGGTGGGTAATCCTACTAAATTACCACACAGATAAAAGAAAGATACAAAAAAGATCCATTTGGAAGGGATATGTTTTAGATATCCTTTTAATCATCCAGCGGAGCTGCCAAATCATCCAAATGATCATCATTTTTCATAACCTTTGGATGATTTTTAGCATCGTTGGATAATTAAGATATAAACTTCCCAAATGGATACCGGAAATCATCCTATGTCCATTTGTTTTCTCTGTGCAGTGTATTGATTTGATAAGAATTAAAAATGTATGAATTTTTAAGGCCGATATCTATTCTCCTAGATAGCTACTAAGTGTCAGATAAACATGAAATTTACTCTGTAGTTTGTTAGTTTATGTGCCAGATAGGGATGTCTATAAGAAGACAAATAAATGTATGACTTTTCCCCAAAACAGCTTAAAAAGCATTGGTATCGGAGATATCTAACAGACAGTATCTAATTTTGACCCAATGGATTGACTAAATATGCTTGCCAAAAGTTTTCCTAGGCCCTTTGTCCAGCCACCCTCTTTCATTTCGTTTTCTTTTTTTTTTTTGTATCCCCCCGCCATTCTTAGCCATTTTGTGTTTTGCAGACATTTTTATTTGAACAAATGCAATGTTTAGTTTATTTTGCTGCTTCCGTCCGGTTGTAGCTGTGTAGTCTGAGCCAGTCAGGCATGGCCTGATACAGCCGCAGTGCCTCGACTGTCTGATGCTGTTCCTCCGCCGCTTGGTTGCCTTTTGCCTGTTTGTCTATGCATTTCCTATCGTCGCCATTGTGCGGCAACTGCTGCTGTCTCTGTGGCTGTCTGTGTCCCTGTCCCTGTCCCTGTCTGTGATTTGACAATTCGAATAGAATGCCTGCCACAGTATGGCGTTGGAGCATACAAGCACAAGTGCGGGCACATATATTTACATATTTGCATATTTAAATGCGGCCACGTACCGCATCTGCATGTGCATCTGTTTTGTGAAAGAATGCCAGCGCCTTACAATTTCAATTCATATTCAATTTCAATTTCAATTATGCATCGTTCGCATTTTGCTCCGCAAAAGCCGCTTAAACTGTAATTAAAATATACACGAGAGACCCTACACTGAATGTGGAAAGAGGGTGTGTCGATGTGAGGAACGCAACTTGATATATGTCACCAAACAGTGCAAAGCGGTGAACATTAAATGCAAATCAATTACACTTGACTCGCCCGCATCAAACGTCAACTGTTCAACTGTTGTGCACTCGCATTAAATATGGAGATGAGTTGGTGGTGGTGGTGTCCAGCGGCGAGTGTCGGTTGGTTGGACAGCATAATAATAGCAAATCATAGTTTATGAATGCAGTCAACACTGGCTGGGATACCAAACTAGTTGCTAAAGCTGGCTTTACAAGTGTCAAATAATTCACAAAATGACAAACTTCGTTCGAAAGAAGCTAAAAGTATTAGAGTTGGTATCAAAAAAACAATGTCTTGCGAGATAGTTCAAGTAATATGTAAATACATTACGAATCCTTTGACTGAAACTAAACTATCGTATGTTTCTCTTCTGACATCTCTATAAAGCATATCAATCAATATCATTTAATGACTTTGTCAATTGTGTCCATAAAATGGCATTTTTTCTACACTTAAACCTGAAACGAAGGCTAAGGGTCTCGTTTTTCTAGAGAATCAACCGCTGGGTATTGTGTCTCTATGTCAGTGGTCGGCAAAGGCTGCAGAGCAGTTGGCACTGGCAGCTAAGAGAATTTCGTTTATTAAAATTCAGAAAGGAAACAAGAGAATAGAGATCTGTTAGGCACATTGGAAGAATGTTACCAACATATTGATAAATTTTCTCTGCTGACTGACAAATAAACTTGCATTTAGTTATATTCTGCTCTTGTAGCTGCTCCTATAGCCGATCCCTGCTCTAAATATGATGTAGTTATGGCTATTTTTATGTTACTGGACTCGAAATCTTAACCATCTGCATGCTAATTTCGTCTTTAAGAAAAATCAGAGCCTTTCTCATGGTAAACAAGAAAGAAAGTCGGTCAAGCCCGACTATAATATACTCTGTACCAGCGAAATTATACGCTCAGCATAAATTTTGATGCTGCAGTAGCAGCTGAAAGCAGCGCTGCTTCTGCGCTGCTGCAACGAACAGTCTTTTGATCATAACTCGAAAACCGTTCATCCAATCTTCACCATTCCTTCGGCTGATCGATAAGTTATCCTTATTACTAAATATATCTAGAAGGAACAACCCACCTATCTTTAAAACTGTAGAAGATATGACGTTTTTTCTAAATTGCGGGGGCGGCAGGGGGCGTGGCCAAAATTGAAAATAAACTTGATCTGCCTGCAGACATAAGAAGCATATGTCCCATACATGTCAAACCTCTATCTCTTAACATCTCTGAGATCTGTGCGTGCATACGGACAGACAGACGGACATGGCTATATCGACTCGGCTGTTGATGATGATCAAGTATATATACACTTTATGGGGTCGGAGATGCTTTCTTCTGGATGTTACATACTTTTGCACAAACTTATTATACTCCATGTACCTTTGGTACAGAGTATAAAAATTGTATTATGATTATGTTTCTGTCCTTATTTTAACGAGAATTCGTGTAGGTAACAACTTTGTACGATTTCACTCTTTATTTACTCTTTAACGACTCTCGCAACAACCAATATATATGTTATCCTTCGCGTAGATTTTGTTGTTGGCGACGAATTCAATTTCGTGTGCATCAGCCAGCCTTTCGCACACATACACAACCGATTTCACATGCTATTTCTAGTAATAATTGTTGCTTCAGTAATATATTCTCCATTGTGATGTCTACGCAACCGAAAGCTGTCTCTGTGCCACCTCTGAAAACTGATCCGACACTGACATATCTAAGGGCACACAAACTTTGCCCATTTTCATTTCCTAAGCCAAAAGTCCTTAACCTTACATAAAATCAATTTTGTTAAGAGAGACACGAGCTAACTAATTTGGTCATTAGGCGGCTGAGTCATTGGCAACTCATTACATGCAAAACCAAGCGAGTGAATTTCTAGTGGGTGTGGCATATTAGTAGGCGATTCGCACGCTGCGAGACCCAACAACATGAATGACGCTAATGCCTGCCCATACAAACCCACACACACACACACACAGAAATAAAGATGGTAATGGAAATGGAGAAGCCAAAATAGACGCGTACGTATGACGTCAGCTTATGCAGGAGCAACCAAAATAATTCGTTTGCTTTGTTGTCTCCTGGTCTGGTTGGGTCTTTGCTTTTGGTTTTCGGTTTTCACTTTTGTCTGGGGTCAGAGTCGGAGTGTAAATTTAAATAAATGCTTTGAAGCACACTAAAAGCGATTTATCTTTGTCGATTGTGGATTACGTACATAAGAGACGTGGAAAAAGAGCATTTTTCATATTGTACCAGCCCTGAGATGTATACTACAATAATGTGTCTGTGTGTGTGTTTGTGTTTGCACAAAGACTTGCCAGTCAAACTGAACGCAACAGCAGCTGGGCTGGCTACCCTTTTGCTTAGTCTGTCTGTCCGTCTGTATCTCTCGCTCTTCTCACTGCTCATCAGGCTTCGTTTTATTGATTAATCGTTTGCCGCTGCCTGCCATTTATTTTTCTACTTCTGCTTCCACTTCTACTTCTTCGAGTTACTGGCCACATTAGCGTGCGCCGTCTTTGCCCTGGCCAATTTCGCGCTGCAATGCGCTGATATTTACTTTCCACTTGTACTCCAGCCCAAGCGGCGTATACGCAATATTGCTCTTTGGTCCTTCAGTGACAAGAAAAGCAACGGAGGATTTAATTCCAGACATAAAAAAAAAGCCTGTTCCTAAATTATTCACTTGACAATCTGACAAACTTCTAATACGCTCTGAAAGGGCATCCAACCACAGCCCACACAAAAAAAAGGCCGATAAATTATTAGTTTGTAAATAAAGCAAAAAAAAAAAAAAGAGAAAAAAGAAACTGAAATGCAAAAGGTGGAGGAAGCAGACGCTAAATCGGATGAAAAAAAAACCGCAAAAACTTGGGAGAAGGTTTTTTCTCTCCCTAACTTCGAAGTTTTTATACCCTGGCCGTCAGTCCAATGAACTAAATCTTATTTTGTGATATGTAACAGTCAAATGATACATGCAACTGATTTTCAACAAACTCTGCAGGTAGACCCATGATTTGTCCATAAAAACGCATTATTATCCCAGCTGACTTCGGCCAATACATTAGTCCGACCGTCTCAGAGATCGCTATATGCTTTACTCAACCCTTGTTTGATTAAATGTTGCAAAACTGTGTGCTTGTATTTCAAGTTTCCATTGAAACCTTAAAAGTTTTTCTACTACTCTTCCTATTCTAAAACCTAATACTTTAATGCTTAAAATCTCGGGAAGAACAGTGAAAATTTACTTCTTTCAATATACTTCATATAAATAGAACAGTCCATAAGAGTCAGAACAAAACTTAAGTGATTTTTAAGTACTTATCTAAATAACTGTTAGGAAACTTATTATTGTAGTGTTGAGTGAGGGAATAACCTGTCAACATACGATTTTCACTCAAACTTTACAGAACAAATGTTCTAAATCTGGAAATGAGAGCAATTCAGCTCAACTCAACCACCGCACAGAAAATTATAAGTTGCAATTAAGATCTGAGTCTACAACTTTGTGCAATGGCGCAGTGAACTAACATGTCGCCGTGGATGAGTTCAAAAGTACTGCGGATCGACCTGCATAACTTGGTCTTTCCTTCTAAAATGAAAACGAGGAAGGTGGAGGTGGGTGGGTTTTAGCTAAAGTAGATGTAAGTAAAAGCGGATAATCAGATTCTAAGGAATATAAAGGCAGCCGAAGTAGTAGCTTTTAAATAATATTGATTCCTGATCCAATCAATTAGGATGATCCAGATTGTGAGCTTCATAAGTATACTAAGTATATTTAACTCAAATCAAGTTCTCAGAAAAAGTTTATTGAAGTGAGAACATTGAACTACAAGTGAGAACAAGTTGTAAGTTCCTGTTTTTGGTAACGATTGTGCTCATATTGAGTTCAATATTGTCTGTTTTTTCCCTCTTAATAGGCTTTAATTCTAAAATTTCCGTTTGATGGTTTCAAAAACAGGCTGAAAGAATAGTAAGGACCCAAGGAACATATATTTTGGTAGATAGAGGGCTAAGCTATGTCCGCAAAAGCAAATTAATTTGTTGAAAATGGTAAAAATTGCACAAAATTAGTTTGATCAGTGAATTTATATAAATATTTATTAAGACATTTCTCATATTTATAAAAACCAGTTGCTTGATTTAGAGAAACCATATTTCCATGCCGATAAAGAATACCTACACTCGCCAGCTGCCGGCAATACCCTCTTTAAGGGTATACCCAGAAACAAAGAAAAAAAAAACGGTGGAGGGGAAAGAATGAAGATTATTGGAACACAGAAAGTTTTTATGCTCCTGCTGTTGCCACACACATGTGTCCAGCCGCAAACTGCGAAACTGTCGAGGGGCAGGAGCACCTAACAAAACGGCGCTATGTTGTCAGCTGTCGCCTGCCAACAACAACAACAACAACAACAGCAGCAACATCAACTACGGACAGGCAGTTATGGCCCAAACACCTAAGCAAATATGTGTGAATATGCCGGTGTGTGTGTGTGTGTGTGCGTGGGTCTTGTACATAAGTGAGAATGCGTGTAAAGTGTGTGTAATCAATCATTTATGAAATTACGCTACTTCCGCTTTTGACAATTTCTTTCAACGACATGGCCACCTCCCCCCCTCTCTCCGCTGCCCATCATGATGACGTAAGGGCCTGTGATATGTGTTTGCCTATATGTAAAATGCAAATTTACATATTGCCACATGTTGTGTGTGGCTGTGTATGTGTGCCTGAACTATATGAAACACAGGCGCTGCCACTAGCATCAATGGATATAGATTATGACCAACTACTTCTAAACGCTTACCACTAACTAACCGACGAAAATTGTTATGCTAACTGAATTTTAGAGATTTATGTAAATACGTTTTGTGATAATAACAAAAGTTCATCCATCAGAGTACCAAAATAGCCGGAAAATACACAAAATATAGTTATTTTTAAATAAAAATAAAAGAATACTGTAATAAAAGTAAGAAAGTAGGGTTAGACTGACTAAAACATACTCTGTACCCACGAAAATATAGGCTCAGCATAAATTATGATGGCTGAAAGCGGCGCTGCAGCAGCGAACACTCTTTTGAACACAACTCGACAACCGTTCATTCGATCTTCACCATTCCTTTGGCGGATCGATAAATAATATTGATTACTAAATATGTCTAGAAGGTACGAACCATCCTCCATCTCCTGTCATCTCTGAGATCTGAGTAAATAAATAGTATATTCAAAAATATCCATTGTATGATTTTTGGTATCCATTTGGAAAGGATATGTCTTAAATATCCTTTTAATCATACAACGGAGCTAAAAATTATCCAAAGGATATGAAATATAATATGATGATTATTTGAATAATTTTGCAGCTCCGCTGGATGATTAAAAGAATATATAAGACATATCCTTTCCAAATGGAACATTTGTGGATTAATTTGTCGCTGTGAATCATCTGAAAAATATCAAAATGAAATTTGATATTGAAATTAATATATTTGCAGATGAAGACCGACTAGATCTGCTGTTTTATATGCCATTGATCATAGATTTTTATACAATGCTGAAAATTGTATGAAAACAACGACACAATATTATCAATCAGAGGATATTAAACTATATCCAAACCATATAAATATTTTTGATTTTGTATGATTTGTGTACTAACGATATTACAAAAAGGTTTTTGTCCAAAATGTAACCGGATATTTGGTTTTCTCAGAGCTGCGTAAGGTAGTAGTTTGAGTGAGGTGATGCTAGTAACTTGACATATGTTAATCTGAATAGATCTTTTTTGGAACAAGCTAGATGTAATTATATGTAAGGTATACTCTTTCAATCATACACAAGGTGTAAGCGATCTTTGTTGTTGATGCTGATCCGGAATGGCATATACAAATGGTTAATGTGAAGGCCTAAGATATTCTAATTTATCTCATATTTCATTCACAATAGCACCTGGTTTCTTAAATATGATTTGAAAAGGCTTTTCATACACCTATAAGTTTACCATAGAATTAATTGCTAATTTCGGTAAAAACTGTAAGTAAATTCTGTGATTTGTTGTTCTGTTTTTTTTTTTCTTTCTTAATAAAGGGGTGTGCCCTAACGTACACAGCACACAAATGTCGTCGTCCTGCAGCTCTGAGAAAGCCTCCTTTATTTCTTTTTTTTTTGCTTTTGCGGTTGGCCGCAATGTCAAGCCTTTTGACTAATTAGACAAGCTGTGGTGGAAGTTGAAGGGTCGCCATGTAAACCATAAATAAATGGTCAATTATGATATGCATGTCATTTGGGAAATGGAAAACCGAAGCCTTGATGGTCAGTCCATTGATAAGCTGCAGGGACAACTTAATTAATTTAAAGCAGGCAAAGAGTGGACTTGGTAGAACATTTGGTGGCGGCGGCTGCTGGTGCTGGTGCTGCTGCTCTTGGCCATGTGCAAAAACGTGTTTCGTAGCCAAAAGATGCTGAACTGGAATTTGATGGACGAAAAGAAAGCTGCTGAGCTGGAAGGCAGCTGAATGAGAGAGAGAGAGAGAGAGAGACAAAGAGAGCAGCGCGCGCACCAAAAAAAAATTAAATATTGTGTTTAAGGCACATTATATAAATGCAGCCACCTATAATTATCTTTACAAATGCTATTTACTTTAGTTAAGTCTAATTTATGCATTTTTATACACATTATTTGGCTACCAAAACTGGCAACACCAAATATTTGCAATCTAAACTTATATAAACTGAGGTAAAACTTGCAAAATCTCATAGTCATGTGAGAGTTTTTGCTGAATGCGCTCGCTCTCTTACTGGAAAATCACTCGCACAGCATCTCGGCTCTCAATGGAATTCCTCACACCGAGAGAGAGAATGGGAGAGAGAGTACAAATTCGAACTACAATCCTGTTAAGTTACGGCCATCTCCTCCAGCCTCACCAGCACTCCGCCTGTTTAGTTTAAAGCCCTTGCTGTTGTTTTTGTGGCTGCACAAGGCATTAAATGTGTGCCACCAGGCGTATGCGTAATTTAAATTTAAATTTGTGTGTGTGTGTGTGTGTGTGAGTACATATGCTGCTCCCCTTGCACCCTTTTTTACCTCCTTAACCTGCACTGTGCATTCATCTTGTGTATTTTTGGCCTGTCTGCTTAAGCATTTGCCTCAAGTTTTGTTAATCAGCGCAATTCACATTTTTGCAACGTGTTTTTTTTCTCCGTGCCACCCCCCCCTTTTTTTTTGCCCATTTCGTTGTATTCAGCTAGCTTAGCCCTCATTAGCGTACTCATTGTTTGGGTTTATTTTGTTTTTAGTTTTCACACACGCACACACACATACAGACACACCTCGCTCTGTCAACTCTTTTCATTTGAGTTTCATTTCTGGTCAATACTGGACATCAAATATGCACCGAAAATCTGAACACTGAATGCTGGCAGCAAACAACCCATCAGCAAACTTAAGTGCCACAAATTAACCGCATTGCGCCCTCTAGAGAGAAAAAAAAAAAAACACCCTTCCCTAGGCAGGCTGATAATTACGAGTCTGAAATATGAAACCTTGGACCAGAGTCTCCTGGCTTTGGGTATTACAGCAACAAAGGAAAAAAAAAAAAAAGAAACACCGGATTTTGAAGTGGCAGGCCAACGTGATAGTGAGTGCTACACTAAGAAAAATGTAAATTCAAAATGAAGTTAAGTTATTCAACAATATTAATATGGAGCTGCCCCTTTTTTTTGGTCCTTTTTGACACCGAATTCCCACGAAACTCAGCCATACAGATCTGCTTGTCGTGAACCTATGTTCCTTATTATGTTTGTTATTAAACCAGACTGCGAAGTGCAGCTTATGGAAATGTTTATTAATGATTTGGGTGTGCGAATTTGTTGTGGAAATTGGCTTGCAGTTGCTTAATATTTCTATTTTGACATTTTTAAATGCTCTAGCTTTAAAATAAACTATCACAAGAAATTCTAAATTTTTTTTAAAAATTGTAGAATATACTTTTCTGTGGGAACTATACTATATAGTTGAACGATTTCGACCAAACTTGATGGAATCATGCAAAAGCCCAACAAACTGATATGTACAAAATTTAAAGTCGATTCCATTTAAAACAAAAAAATTTTTCTCAAGAGAACTTCTTTTTCGACACATCATTTGTACTGCAGCTATACGCTATAGTCAACCGATTTTAACAAAACTCTGCAGAATTGTGTGAAAGCATATCAAATAATTAAATGCCAATTTTAAGAACGATTCCATTGAATACAAAAAAGTTTTTCTCACTAAGACCAATTTTCAGACTCTACTTTTCTATGACAACTATACTTTATAGATGTACGATTTCGACCAAACTTAATGGAATCATGGGAAATCATAGCAAACTAAGAAATACAAAGTTTGGAGGCCTTTCCCTTGAAAATAAATAAGTTTTTCTCACTAAAACTAATTTTTCGACCGATCGTTCCTATGACAGCTATATGATATAGTCATCCGATCAGGTCGTTTCCAACAAATGAGCAGCTTTAGTTTATTTAAAAACTTCGTGCAAAGTTTGGTGAAGATAGCTTTCAAACTGACAGAGAAGATAGCATAGAAATCGAAAATATATATAATTTTTGTAGTCTGAGAAGCTTGCTTCTATGCGCTACAAACATCCGGGCAAATTTATAATACCCTCTGCAAGGTTATACAAAATTCTAGGGCAAACGATCGAGAGATGTGATAGCTCTATATAAATTGTCTCAGTTCTAGTTCTTTGTATGTCCGTTCTTAGATATCTGGGAAACCCGGTCTATTGCCTGAAAGTTATACGCAATTTGTGTCAAGATTTCCGCCAGAAACGCCAGGAATTGTGAAAGAACGAAAATGGTGCTTTTGCACCATGATAACGCCCCTGCTCACAAATCGTTGCTTGTATACGATCATAGAAACGAGAGTTAAAGGGACATATCTGATACTCCTGGAGATCTATGGTATACATATAATATATTTGTTGTCACAAGTAAGATTATACGTTTGGTTTTACTCATACCCTGTTAGCGTAAAAACATGAATTTCTTATCATTTCTATCTAAATTGGAGATTTTTTTAAATATTATAAAAATTTTCCTCAGTGTAATTTTCTGTTTGAATGTTTTGCTTCCATTTTTTGTGCCAAGAGCTTAGCGGGGGCAACTTTAATAATTAATGAGCAGCTAAAAATGTCACGCAGCGCCGCGCGGAAGTGTTTGGCCTCTATGTATATCTGGGCTTTGGCCGAAAGGACAATTTTTGGGGTTTTTTTTTTTTTTTTTTGAAGAGGTTTAAGCTTGTTTTCTTTTGTCTTGCTGGGTCAGCAAGGTTGACGTTCTCCCATTTCTGTCAGAGGGTTAACGGTCGCTGAATTTAAATGAAGTACAAAGTCAGCGCCTCGCACACTTTTAATTAAAACATCTTGAAAGGTTCCCACTAACTTGGCCCCTTTCCCAAGCCTGCCCAAATGGTACTCACCTTGCAGTCATCGCATTGGTTGATCAGCGAATAAACCTGCCGGCAATCAAAGCGAAACAGTATCTCAGCCAGTTCGCAGGTAATGCGATTCGCCAGGGCGTCCACATCGAACAGATCGCTGAGTATACGCACACATTCGCTGCGATTCGAGAGTGTGGCATTCAGGGCAATTGTGTGGAGGGCACTGAAAACGCTCCGTTCGCAGCAATGTCGCAGGCGGAGCGTCCGCAGCCGCTCTAGCAGCTGGCCGGGCGAACGCAGACCGCACAAATGCTGCGGACTTGTCTCGGCGGCATCGCCCAGATAATCAAGGCACTGTTGTTGTGGCGTCTGCACCTCGTCCTGTTGCATAACCTGCTCCTGAGCATGCAGATGACTGTAAGAGAGCGTGGGCGAGGGCTCCTCCGCCCCTTCCGCCTGTTCTACATCCATTTCCAGCTCCTCCCTATCCTCGGTTGTTGCTGTGGTTGTGGTGGGCAGAGCGGATGAAGTCCCATCCAAATCGTCCAGCTCCATACCCGGCTCTGTGGTATTGGGTGTTTCCGTGGCGGGCACCTCTGTGGCATCAATATCTTTATCGCGTCGCACTCGTGACATGGGCTTGTAGTTGTGGTTCTGGATGTTGCTTAAACGCATCTTAAATGTATTTGCATTTATGAAATACTTGACTTTATTATCACTCCGACTCGAGTCGGAGTAGGAGGAGGCAGAAGCTGAGGCTGAGGCTGATGCGGCGACAATATCTAGGGGCAGCTGTTCGGCACAGGAACGTGGACACGTTGGGGGCCCAGGTCCCTCATCGACCCAGGCCATGGGCAGTGTGCCAGCCGAGCACTGACCCTGCAAGTAAAGAAAATGGAAAATGCTATTGAGAATGTGAAAGCTTAAGTTTTGAGACAGGAAGTGTTGGCCAGCGGTTCAATAAATAACCAGATCAGTCCTTTTCAGTGAAATTTGAAGAAACATTTGCAATGTGGACCTTCCATTTTTCATCTGTGTGCAAAGTTTGTTCCGCAGACTTTGCACACGCACAGCACACTAATGTAAAATTGAAGATCCACATCAAAATATCCCCTTTGCCATTCAATTGACATTAGTCTTAGTTTCTTCTTAGTTATTTTTCCCCATAAGACTCATCAAGCTGAGCTGCTGCTTAAAACAGAACTTAATTCCAGTTAATAAAATGATTCAAGTCAAATATTTGGCAAATGTTCACCATAAAGTTGAATTTATCCCAGCCAGTGCTCTTGTAAGGATATGGTAAACTAAATCTAAGTAAATTTTAGAAAATCAAAGTATGTGTATACTTTTATTTTAACTCGATGCTTTCAATTGTGCAGCTGTTCAACCAACTTTTCCATCAAATTGCAGGCAAATTAACAGTTTTTGTATGATTTAAGAATTAAGCTAACCAAGTGATACACAAACACACACACACACACACACACGCACACACAGGAGCACTGGCACTCGTCCACTGAGTATGCCAGGCAACCCAAATGGGGGTAGTAACAAAAAGTACTCTCGTATATTGAAAAAGTTTTCTGCAGGCCACTAACAATAACAACAACAGCAACAACAAGAAGAACAACAACAGCAGCGAGTAGAAGTGGAACAACAACAGTGAAAGTCATAAAATAAAACAACAAAAGCAGCAAGTAAAATAGAAGCCAAAGCAACGAGCAATGAGTGCATAAAGAGCTGCTGTTTTTTCGTTATTAAAATGACCGCACTTCGTTGGAATTTTCCACATGCTTGCATATAAAGGAAAATAAAAACAAAAAAATATCAACGGCAAACAACAAAAAAAAAAAACACAAGTCAGTTTACGGCATTCTGTAGCTATCAATATCGAAGAAACAGGAAATCGTTTTACGAGCATTAAATATTTAATACAGGAAAATATTTAAAGCTGCAAAGGATGACAGAATACCCAGAGACGATGGAGCAGCAGCCGAAGCCGGAGCCATGTGCAAATTGCATTACTCGAATCATCAATATTGCATGCGACTGAACATTGATGATAGGAGCAGAAGAAAGGTGGTTACACTCAGAAAAACCAAATGTGGATTGTCAGTGTTTTAGTGCAAAATAGCAAGGAATTTATGTGTGCTTAAATTGTGGATGAGTTGTCCACAAGTTCATAGAATGAAATAAGAAACGAAAGTGCTTCTTTTAAGGAAATTTCCATTCTTTTTTACTGTATATAGAAATCGGAAAAAACCTGTTAAAAAACTTATTCAAGCACGCAATAGACTTACAATATTAATTACCAATAAGTTGTTCTTATTTCTGGTAAGCAAATTCTTGTTTGTAGAGTGAACCAATATTGGTTCAACACAGTTCTATGAGATTTTAACTAAAATTATAATTTATTTTTAGCTTTTTTACACATGAATCAATTTTTTCTGTAATTTATTTAAGTATTTTCGGAATTAATTCAAGAATTTTAGTGCTTGATTCAAGTATATTCGTAATTGATTCAAGCATTTTCGTGCCATATAGAAAAAATATTCGCCAACAAGCTGAAAAACGAGTCTTATCAGGCGAATTAACATAGCTCAATTTAATATTTAATTCAAATAATGACAATTCTCTAAAAAACGAGCTCTAAACGCACTTTTCCCAAACTTTTCTTTTTGAATTTGTTACTATGCCTCATACTTGCAGATTTTCCCTAAGTGTACCACCCAGAAAATTTATAGAAATATTTTCTTTCTTATGTTTTGTTGGAGAAAATGAAAACCAGAACTCACGCTTAGCTGACCATTTGAACTTTGTAGCTGTGAGAAATGTGCAACAATCAACAAAGCATAAAAACTCGATTGCTGCCTTTCCCGGGTCCCAGGTCCCAGGTCCCAGGACTTGGCTCCGCATATTCCCCCTGGCCATAACAATAAGTTGAATTTCGCTTGCAGTACGCACAAATACGTCGTATGTACATAGAGGGAGTGGGAGGAAAATTAAGAGTCCCACTCAAATGAAAAATCATACAAAGCACACACACACACACACACATCTAAATACAGAGACGAGCACGTGTATGAGGCGGCCATTGTTGATTTAATGGCAGACCAGCTGCGGCCCAGTGCACAACAATGCGAGCGGGCGAAGGTCGAGAGTAGGTGGTGCTGGATCAGGGGGGGACGGGGGGCGGGGGGATGAGCACACACAATACAACAGCAAGATAAATTCTTCAATACGCAGCAGGCAAAATAAGAAATTACAATTTGTTCCGAACAGGATTTGCAAATAACAATAACAACAACAAAAGGGACGCACCCCTTTTGACCTCTAAATCTCTGATAAGTTACACTTCAAACTTTCACAAAAGTTTTAATAAAAAATTCAAACAGCAACTTTACAATAAAGTTCGATTCTTATTTAACATTTAATTAGGCATCAAAATATTTTGAATGGACTGAAGGGGAAATTTCATCTTTTTCATAGATGAAACAAAACATCAAAAAGTTTACTATAATCAAAAGTTGTTTATTATCAATGATTTGTTGAACTATAATCCAGTCTTGATATACTACATACTTAAGACTCTAATAACTATATAATTATTTGATAAAAGGAATAAAGATAAGGTCTTGCCAATTACAAATAGTTAATATGTTAAATCCCTTTTAATGCTTTTAATGGAGGGTGCTTCAAATAAGAAATGAGCGTTAAAAGGAAGACTACAATTAATAGGGGTTGCTAAGAACTTTGTCTCCCTCGGTACAAAAGATACCCAGTAACCACAGCATCAGTCTGGAAATCCGAAGAAGAGAAAATCCAATGTTACTGCAGAGCTCTTTGGGGACACTCATTGACTCAGGAGTATGAAACAACAAAGGTTGCGTTGGATTGAATATGTTGTTCGTATGGCTAAAGAAGCTCCAACAAACGAAGAGTTCAAACGGAATGAAAACGACTTTGGGAAAAGAGCCAAGAGGGAACTGGGGAAACTGAGATGGAAGTCCAGATGTGGGACGATATTAAGAAGCTTAGTGTGGCCAGTTGGTGCAAGTGGCAGATTTACATTTGAGCGGTCTAGACCTTTAAGCGGTTGGGATAAGGCCAAAAAAGAAGAAGAATCTTTGAGTAGATGGAGTCGCTGCTGATGCATTGTTAGTGTATGTGATCTGCTCTGTATTCAAATATCCCTGACATTTTTTTTATAGTAAACTAAGAATTCAAAGTATCCTAGACTAGTTCTACAAATTTTAAGTATTATTTTAAGCCTCCAGCTTAAAGTTATGCAGTATTTATAGGCAATTTTCAACTATATTTAATAGAATTTTTACCTAGTTACATTGCTAGATCCATCTTTTACCATTCATCTCTCTCTCTCTCTATATCCCTTTCTCTTTTAAAATGTTATAATATACGCCTGATATTCAGAGTTTTTTGTAGATGACAGCAGACCAAAATACATTCAGACACCCCATCATCAGTAGGTAGTAGTATTTGTGTGGGAAAACTGTTATTTATCTCACGGACAAAGCTGCGACTTATTCAGTTATTTGCCAGAACCGAAGACTAATTAATTGATTCGCCTAAAACAGAAGCCCTAAAACAGGTTTGGCTCTTTGAGAAATCAGTTAGCTATTAGGTAAGCACTTGCTATTAAATGGCCTTAATGACCCTTACACATTATTAGCCAGCTACAAGTGCACTTCTAAGAGTCGAAATAGCTTAAGTATTTAAGACCAAGGAAATTCGTCAAATCCCCTAAATTCCCCACTTCGCTTTCCTCATTTCTCATATTTTGAATATTTTTTTCCAATCAAATACATAAAATTGATTCAAATTGGCAGCTTCAATTGTGTGTTAAATTAATGTGTTTACCCCACAGATGAAGATAAACTAAAACTCGTGTTGACATAATGACCCTACAGGTATTAGCATCACATATTGAAAATGCCAAATGGCACTCCCATTTCAATTTTCTCACAAAATTTGATGTTACAGATTAATTTTTTTTTTTAATTCGACTTATCTTCAAAATCCACAAATAAATCAGTTGAAAACTGATTGCCAAACTGGTTAACAAAGCCCACAAAATTTCAAATGAAAAATGTATAAATGCCACATAAATAATTGAAAATCCTTTCAAGCCTTGTGTTTTATTATTTTGGCAGCAACAAATGGAAACCAAAATGTGTTCTACAGCAGCACACACACACACAATTTCGGTAGATGAAATATTCATTGGATAGCCAAAGGATAAGTGAAATTGCAACAGCTGCAAGTGCCATAACGAGTGCAAAGGACACGTGGCCAAAAGCTAAAACATTCATGTGTGCAGGACATTGCCTTGTTCGGTCTGCCTCTCATATATGCAAGTAATCATCAACTGACAAAAAAAAAATGTTTGCTGAGAAGACTGGTCCTCCAATCAAGGGGAACAAAAAATGTCTCCTGCCATCCCCCCACCCCTACACTTTGCATGGGCATAAAAAAATTCTTAAACAAAGCCGGCATAATGGAGTATGCATTATGTCTAATGGCACACACACACACACACACACATACACTCACACAGATAAATGTAGATGTCCTTTGTGGCGTTTCTTTGTCTCTCATGATGCTTTTTGCAGGTTGTCCAAAAGGGGTGGGAGGCGGTCTAATAAGCCACCAAGTCTAGAGGGAGGCCTAAATGCTTAGACAATGAAAACGGACTTCACTCACAATGATGTCAAACTGTGGTTGGGTGCGAGTGTGGAGGGTACATGGAGAGGAGGAGGTTGGGAGTAGGTGAAACGGAGTGATAGCACTTGACCCAAGACAGTTTAGGACAAGCGACTGGCAGAGATGTGCAAAAGTGTTTGCTTATGAATGCTTGATAAGCCACAAAGAGTTGTAACATTTTCCAAAAATTACTTAGCTTGCTTTTTATACAGTTTCGTTCATGTTTTTCATCACTAGCTATGGCCAAGAGGAAGCTTCTTCAACTTTGCCATTCGGATATGGGCGAAAACTAAAAGCACACAATCCAAGAGATAAAGAGAAGATCGGCTTGGCTCTTATTTTGTATATATTTATACTTTCCCAAAATATTGTGATTTCTTTAAACACAGTATACATCTTTATCAAATGGTTTCTTTCATGGCTAAAAGGGGACAAAATGTGGCAGGACTTTTCAGAATACTTAAGGCTTCCGCAATTTATACAAGAAACAACATTTTGTTTTACTCAAGAACAATGTCAAGACTTCTGTACTTAATTCAAGTATAAACAGTTACAAGAAGTAAGGTTAAAACGGAAGTTCTAAAGCCAAATACTAAACTATTGCTTGAATACACATAAGTTTGATATAATAAGATCGTTTTGGTATGTAATACTTCAAGTTCTCTTGTACCATCTTTTGGCTTAAACAGGTCTAAAATCCAGGCTAGAATATAAGCAAGTACACTTTCAAAATAAGAACCAAAATTCGCAAAATTATAAAAGTAGCCACTATTCGTTATTACAACGAGGTCAAGGCCATAGCTTTACCAAAGACCAAATATGTCTTTCAGCGGAGTCTAAAAGTCATCTATTGAGTAGCTACAATTCAAGACTACTCACTGCTTCTCTACCTTATTAAGTTCACTTGAAAGAAAATGGCTATATATAGTAATTCTATATTTGAAGAACAAGTTTAAAACTATAAGGGCCGATTACACATCATTTAATTAGAGCTAACTGTCACATAAACTAAGAGTTAACAGAAAAATCTGAGTTTATCTGAGACATAGCAAGAGAAAACTGCGGTTGGTCAGCAAGTTTTTAACCCCAAAGGCAGTTTTGTGTAAATACATTCGAATATTTAATGGCATACGGAAACAGAAGACCTAGCATCTAGGACTAAACTTCAGTTTTCCAAAACACGTTAGCCCACAAGCCATCAAAGTAGTGAAAGATTGAATTCGTCGAAATCCACTGCGCTAGCAGTGAATATCAGCAAGGACACGCATCATAAAACGTGAAGTGAAACTCAGTACATAGAAGAAACACACAGTGGCGTTTTGCAAAAGCTTGTAAAGCCATTCAACACAAGGCAAAATCGACTTAAACATGGCCAAAAAATAATGTATTGAACTTCATTTGGTATTGATGATTGGCTGAACTGAAACACGATCAAATACGCTTGAAACCTAGTTTGAAATATGTCTAAGCGTACAACTTAAGTCATTTCTGTTGCGCTATTTCATATAAAACTAGAAAATTTAGTTGTGTTTGTAAAATTTCAAGATGGTTACTCGTTAGATTTTAGTTTTAACCTCTTTTTCCTAACATATAAAATCCAGATACTTTGTGTAATTTTTCGATTTTTCTGAGTGCAGCAACCAGGGTTCCTGCTGTCTGCCAAACACTTAGACTAGTCTCCTCGAAGATAAGTTGGACATAAAACGATTTTAAATCAAATCTAGACATTTCAAAAAGACCGCAAATCTTGTTACTATACCATAAGGAGCATTTTCAACCATTTCCTTGCACAACCCCCTACCCTTCGCGCCGCTTCCACTTTAGTTGCGTGTTGAAATAAATTGTCTCTCTGAAAGGCACACACACACACACACAGGACCTTGGGGACCGTTCTCTGAATTATGCACGAACTGTAATTGTCCTGGACTGGGAGGACAAAATCTCGATTCGCCTGCTTAGATTTCTTTCGCATTTCACTCACACACACACACACACACTAATTTGACAGCTCACCATTTCCGTCTATTTGCACCGTATTTCGATTTCCTTAGTCAAATGTTTTTGCTATCCATTTCGCCTGCCAATTGCACTCTTGCAAACTTCAAGCGAATATTGTTGCATAATTTCGAAGCGGTTGGCTGGCCACGGAGAAGGGGGAGGGGGAGGACACTTGTTATGCAAAACAATGCAGCCTGCCAAGTGCGTGCGAATGAAACTGATTCTGGGGTTGCAGCGTTTCATGTTTATGATTTTGACAATAAAACGGCAAATCCAAAACAAGCATCAAGGTGAAACGTTGGGGGCGGCAGCGTGGTCATGTGACAAACAATTATACACAGGCCTACTACCCCCGCAGACCACCACCATCAGCACCACCCTGCCGCCTGTCCCTTGCGGGCTGCCAGCAACGTCAACGCGACCAGGCCGTGTGTCTGCCCGTGTGTTGTTGCCTCGCTTGTCACTTTTTACGCGTTTCTGTCCAACACATCCAGATGCCAGCGACTGCATAAATATCTCAAACAGCACAAAACAGTAGACGACCCGAGAGTATCCTCCAGGTCTGCCAAGCGCCACTCAATCCCAAGTGTCGCCTTTATTTTCCTCTTTACATGACGTTATTCGTAATTTAAAATCGTGCCGCCAGAATGTTTATGTGAGTGTGTTACATTCAACAGTTGTACAGATTACAAAAGTGTCGATATTTATTCTTCAAAACTTGGCCATCTTGCAGATGGTTCTAAATTTCATGTGGGATTTATGTTGCTATTGTTTATGCACAGACGAAACATCTACAGCATTTTCCATTTTCCATGTGATAATTTGTTTGCACCGGTTCCTTGTTTCCTGTGGTGGCGTCTGTAACTACGTTTTTACATACAAAATGTATGCAATGCCCTTTAAAGTATGCTATGTTTCTAATAAGGAATAACTTGAGAGAGTATTTATGTTATACCCTGCAATCATTTTGGAATACATTTGTATGCAAGTTGTTGAAAACTTGCCTAAGAATTTCATTTTATTCATATTAGGCATATTTTTGAGCTTAAAGACTTTGATTACAGGTATTCAAAATGACATATCTGCTCTTAAAAAAATTTTTGGGCTAGTTTTTTTAAAGCTAAGAAGTAATACTTTACCATAAAATAAAAGGGAATTAAAACATGAATAAAGGTTACCCACAAAAAGTGATCAAAAAGGGGCATAATATGCATAATAAACTATTTTTGGAACATTTTTAATAACAGCCGCATTTTCAGCAACTGAAAAACAGCCTCAGACGATTCTATGGTACTGAAAGAACGTCTTACCTTGTTTATAAAGCGGCCATAACTCAATCGAAACTACATTCAAACAGTTAACTAAAACAAAAGACTATATTTTCCAACTTTTAAGGGCATTTATCATGATAAAAAGTTGATAAACATAATCAACTGTCACCTTTCACAAACATCGCTTTAGCAAGTCCTTTATACGTGTGATTATACTGAGATCAGGCATTTAAATCAAAAACAGATCTATTTCCTAGGCTATAGTCCAACATTCTTTGTATTTCTAATTCATTTAGAGGGTATGTCTTCCATGCATACATATGTATGTATGTATTTTGAAAATTTGAGTGCTGCTTGCGACATGTTCCTGGGCTGCTGTTGTTGTCGTTTCCATTGCAGTTGCATTTTTCTTGCTGGCATTGTTGACAGGCGTTGAAATTTGACACACACACACACACACACATGTATCTGAGGGTGTGTGTGTTTGTGCATTGTTTGAATTGCCCGTCGAGGTTAAGCTGTAACATTTAAAGTGTTGTCGGTTCCGTTGCCGCTGCCATTGTAGTTGTTGTTGGTGTTTAGCTCAAGTGCACTTTGGGTTTTTCCTTTTTGGCCCTCCTGTTGTTGTTGTTTTTACAAATGTTTGGCCAAGCCTACAACTGGCCAATCTTTTGATTGTAATAGAAATATACTTTCACTCTTTAAAATTAATAATCTTGCTACACAACTAAGCCCCCTCTACATATATCAAGCGGCCAAATATTTACCCAACTCATGTCCTTTGCAAACAAAAGCTCTCACACTTCCATACACACACACACACTCGCACACATATGTGTGTGTGTGTGTATCTATAGAGTCTTTGTAGCTAATGCCATAATGCAGCATTTATGTTTATGCCCATTATCAAAGGCAATCCATCAAATCGATTGGTGTGAGCAGAGGCCGCGCATTATTTTAATCATATTTAAACCGCATGTATTTATCACTCATTATTTATGCATATATCAATCTATATATATATGTGTTGGTAAGTATGTATGTATATACATATGGCCATAAATTGATGTATGGCACAAAAAAAAAAGGTGAAAGCCGCACCCAAAATCCCTAACCGAAATATGTATACAAAACAAAAACAAAAAACGGAAGACAGGTAGCAGGAGACTATGGGTGTAATTTGACAAGTTTTTGGACAAATTGTGTGTGTATAAGAGGGAAGGTGTAGCTTATAACACTAAAAAGTAAACACTAGATAGGAATTTTTGCAAAATTTTCAATTTTAGCTGTTTCTATGGCGGTCACTTGGCTAATCGATAACTTATCGATAGCAAATCTAGCGGGAAAAGGGCTAAATGGTTATATTTATTCGAAAATTGTCTTCTTCTCTTAACATTTAGATTTTTCCTTTAACTGTTCCGACAATCTGTGTGGATTGAATATGAAGCTGTCATGTCAGTCTATCAATTTCTTGTAGCAAGCAAATTAAGCTTTTTTATTTTTATATTTTTATACATGAAATTCTATTTACAAGCACATTTCCGTTATAGTTATCAAATTTGAAAGAGCTGAAGATTGATTAGGTTTCAGAAAGACGAAAAATGTATTTTAAATTACACAAAATGTGTCAGAATTACCCATAGTGTACGCTGAAACCGACACACCTGTCCGTCTCTCTCTCTCTCTCTCTCTCTCACGCATACCGCACCACCGTGCGGTGCTGGCCCAATAAGGCCTCCGCCTGTCGCTGCTCTGCCATACAACATTTTATCAACATTAATTTGTCAAATTAATTTAATGAAATGAGTTGTAAACATGTGGACAGCTGGAACAACTGGCAAAAAGGAAACGATTTTGTATGCCTTTTGTGTGCGAGTTTTGTAATGAAATTCTTCTTTAGTGGAATTTCATTTTGCAACTTTTGCACAATGCTCATTGAATAATTTACGCTCTGGATCCAAACGGATGCAGCAGCACTGCTCCACTTAGTGCTGAGGTCCCAGGGCAATTTACGTGCCAGCAGCAGCAGCAGCAGGACCAACCCAACACATAATTGCATTAACTTGTGTGGCGTAGTCTGCCCCCCGCCCCCTCCCCCTTCCACACCCCAACGACTACCCACTTCTTCTGAGTCCATCTCGCTCTCTGTGTAATGTAATTGTTTTGTGTATTTTGCTTACTCCTATGGCATAATGACCTAATCAATGCATATCTGCCACAAATCAATTGCCTAGAGACCTCAAAGTCACCACACACACTTACACACACACACACACACGCACACACACAATGAAACTTTTCCAAGTTTCTTGCAGCTCATTTGACAACTTGGCGACCTGAAATGCAAATTGTAGCCAATTAAGTTTAGCCACAACAAAAAAGAATAGAAAAAACTCAAGTGTCTTAAGCACGAACAGCTAAAGGTGCCTCCTTCTCTCAGCCAGGTTAATTATGCTGACAACTAATTGAACTTTGTGTGGAGATAATGTGCAAGTAGTTTACTTAATCGGCGAGCACGAAGAGGAAATGGCTTAGCTAGAATATCAAATCTAATAAAACATTTAAACAAAATGTAAGATTACAAGGTGGGTTAAAAGCTGTGGAATATGATGTGATTTTTATTGTCCGACTAACACGACACGACAAACAGAACAAAATACAGAGTAGCTTGCCTATAAAGCACCCGTTTCTATCACCAGCAGGCCTTGCCCAGTGACTTTCTAAGTAAGCAAAAATAAAGCTAGAATAAAAATGTAGCTTTGAAACCTTTGTTAAGTTTTACCTAAGTTTACCATGAACACGATTCGATTTCCGAAAACTTAGGCCTTGGATATATGCCCTTTGAAATTTCAATTCTGGTATAAGGTAAAAACCTAACTTTATATAATTTGGGAACGGTTGAAAGAAGAATTGAAATATTATATATAAATTAAATATTTGCATAGTATGACAAGAGTTTTTTTCTTTCTACGAATGCGAAAGCTAAGACAACAGGATATTCTCTAAATGTAGATTCCTTCCAAGATTGCTGGCTCTGAGTATGGAGATCTATACGGTTGTCTTAAAAAAAGAATTAAACATCCTACTGACCTATTCTACAACAACTGTTTTATAGTCTTTCGTGGCGTTTATGTTGTGTAACCCGACTGAATTCATTTCAACTCCCTTTGTTTTTGTTATCATGATACATTTTCTTAGTGAAATGTTCAGACTTCTCTGCTCCATCCTGGCCCTGCTAACAACAGAATGCTTTACAGGCCAATGCTCTATATTTTTGGTATAACACTTCGAATACATCCTCCCTATCCAATGTAATGTTAATGATAAAACAAAGTGAACTAAGTAAACTAAGTAAACAAATTTTAACAGCAAAAAGTTTAAGAGAGATCGTAAGCTATAACCGTCATCGATATACCCGCAACTCAGGGGAATAAATATATTAAAAACCCCTTGATGTTAACTAACAGTACTTTAACATTATACCAGCAAGCAGTGAATGTTGAGCCGAAAAGTATGCAACATTTTATAACCTTTGTAAGTCTGCCCTTTATTATTCGCTCTCCGATCTTTATAATAATTTCACAGATTGTAAAAATAGGATAAAATAAAAGTAAGAACTTAACCTGAGTGCAGACCATACTTGTAAAGATACCAAACTTGGTTGCTCTACCTCTTCTAGTCTCTGAGAACGAGATGTTCTTACAGGCAGACGTTCAGAAGGACAGGTGGACATGGCTTTATGGATTTGGAGTTGCTTCCTTCCTTCCTTCCTTCATAACTTTAAAACCAAGAATATAATTTCTGCAAGTCCACGAATTTCTCAATATTGTTATAAGAGGAGGGGGGACTTTAGACAAGAAATAAATAACTTATTTTACACACAGAGAAAAGAAAAATATATTACAAAATATACATTGGATGATTTCGATATCCATTTGGTCCATTTGTTAATATCCATGTCAGATGGATCTTAAAATTTCATCCAATGTAGCTGAAAATCATCCAATGGATTTGAAAAATGTTTATTTTAATATCAGAAAAAGGATATTAAAAACTACCCATTCCAATTCGATCTTTTTGAGTTATGGCAATATTAACTTCTTCTTTACATTCTTAATAATTGATTAAACTGCCAACAAAAATGACATTGCCATTGCAACATTGACAGTTGAATGGAGAGGCCGACTTCGCTCTTTAACCGCAACGGAAATACTTGCACCAATACATTTATGGCTAACTGCTACCACACAGCCCATTCAATCAGTATTATTGCAGTGAGTCTAAAATCTCTCAAGACCAGAGCGGAAATTTATGACAGCTCTGGCCGATTGCCTCCAATTCCGCTGCCGCCGCCACCGCCACCGACACCGCCATTCAACTGCAATTTAGTTTCGTCTGCAGCGACCAGTCTTTGGCCTCAGCTGGGCAGGAATGATGTAATCACATGGCACTAGAGCCGCCCGTATATGCGTTCGGCTGCTTACAAAATAATTGATTTTGTACACATCCTTGACACAAATAAACATTCGCCTAGCAAAAGTTTAACACACCGAAGCTCTGGCACTGCCAAATGCAATTTATGCGAAGCTCTATAAAATTTGAATTAAATTCCACAAAGCTATGGTTTTTAATTGAATTCGAGGGCAGAAAGGCAGAGTGCAAAGGGCCCGGGACAGGTGCAAGTGAGTATATGCAATACAAACGATTCAAGTTGATGCCGATTTGTTTGCCAACTGGCTATATTGCCTTTGTTGGTGTTGTTTGAACGAGCTGTTTGCCTGAAATTCAGTTTCCACTTGACTATGCAACGTGCCAAATGGCAAAATGGGTAAAATAGCAGCAAAGAATCGGCCATAACGTAGAGCAAACATAGAAATAACAAACAACCAAAAAAAAAAAGAAGAAAAAAAAAAAGGAAAAACCTCAAGTGTTTATCGTCAAAGGAAGGACTTGCAAATACCCTGAAAGCAGCTGGGTAAAATAGCATCAATATCTTCAAATCAGCTGCAAGCTTCTAATACTACATGGCTTCACATACACTTTTAAAATAGAGCCCAGCGTAAGATTATCAAGAATTAGGAAATGGATATAGGGCTGACAATACTCCCTCAAATACAGGGTATGTCAAGACCCAGTCACGCAGAATATCAAGCATGAAATGCTGTAGGTAAAGGCTAAGGCTGCACATCCGAATCGCACTTGCCAGGCACTCGTGACATACGCTGAGTGCTACTATATAGGCAGTATATATATACGTACATATGTACAGTTCCTAGACCTAAAGCCCACGCCGACCCAGACCCCTCACTCCCCATTCAGCTCTGGTGGGGGCCCTCGACAAACGACGATGAGTGCCACATCGTCGACACATCAACAGGCATCGACAACGCGTACCTCATCATAAATTCCACACTTGCACTTGTATTCCCAATGAACTGCAGAGTCAAACCGGAGCAATGTAACCAGCGGCAGCAGGAGCAGGAGCAGCAGTGGAAAGAAGAATGGGTGAAATAATGTTTTTGCTAATTTGTTTGGGGGGTGGGGAGGGGGCCCGCCACACTAACCCACATTCAATCTCCGCCTGGACATGGCTAATTGAAATTGTTTGGGGTAAATCACAAAAAAGAAATATGACAGGGTTTTTGATTCTACTAGATTTAGTTTTCTTCCATCTTTTGAGAGCCTTTTCAGTTGTAAAATGTGAAAAAATAGACCAGAAACAACCAAATTAAAACAGTAAAGGGAAACGAATATACTGCATTCTTGGTTGGCCATTTGTAGGTCTAGGTTTTGAAGTCAGAGTGGCTCGTAATATAGTAAATATAGTAAATATCTGGTAATACCAAAATAAAGTTGATAATTCTTTAGCATAACCGGTCTTGCAACATTTTGATGTTACTTTAAGTGAGTTAAAGAAACCAATTTATCTTTTAAAAGAATTTACAAATGGAAAAAACAGAAAAACCACTTTTGGGGTATGGTGAATTCGATCGTAGTTAGCTCGGCGACGACAGAAAAGATTGTCCAAATTCGGTTTTTGTGCCAGTAAACATTAATGCAGTGCATGAACTAATAATACTAGATCGATATGTTACATATCGTGAGATAGAGGCGCTTCCCTTAACATTAGTTCCAACAGCAGGTGCAAAATTTCGCCTTAAAAAAGCTTTGTTCGCTTTGGATTCCGCATAGTTTGATAATCACTCAAAATATGAGTCGTGGTGCTGAAAAAATAGAATTTTATAAGATCGTCGCAGGTGACAAATCAAAATCAATATTTGCACATGAGCCGGAAACCATACAGCAATCGACTGCGGGGGTGTTCCAAAACATGCAAAATCCCACAAAAGTTGTTCGCTCGCACACGAAGCACTGCGAAGTCCATGCTTCTTCGGCTGAATGAATCATATGGCCATTGTTGCGCTTGTAGGACGTAGGACTTCCAATTCTAGGTGGATACTCGCAAAACCAACCGCCTGAGACGAATCTTTCACAAATTCATGACAATACAAAGACTCACCCATCACGTCACTCGATCAACTTTTTTAACGGTCCAAAAGCCTAATTGATGGGTCATCTGCTCTACAGCACTGATTTAGCACCCTATGATTTCGTTTTACTCCCTTTTACTCAAAATGTAACTTCGTGGTGAACGTTTTTTTCTACTCCGTACGATGCTGTTGATGCGCTTTGAGCCCAATAAAGATATTTTCATTTGGAAAAGTGATGCTACTATTAGCATTTCTCGATTTTTAAATACTATCCGATATATCTCTACTCTTTTATATTTAGAGGATCCGAGGTTTATCACTCAAGCTGCCCAATTTATGGCGGATGCTCAAGCCCCAGTTAACTGCATAAATAGATGGCTTTAAACGTCTGCCTTCATCTGGTTCCGTTAGAAAGAAATGCCTATCGATAGTACTATCACTGCCTATCGATTCCATATACAAGCCTTTGCTATTCTTGGGAAATATCAGCGGGTTTGCGTCCTTGCTAGTTGTCAGCTACAAAGTTTAAGAAAGTCGTTACTGATACTCAAACTTTACTATAGAAATGCTATTCCTACTCGTAGGGTAAAATTTTACACTACAACTTAAAGCATTATATAAGTAAGCTTGTCAATCTTTATTTTTAGCACTTTTTGGAATGCAAATCATAGGTAAAGACAATGCTATGATTTATCTCGTGTGGTCATTGTCGTTGACATAGCCAGAGTTACCACTAATCATGGGCCGTGGAGGCTGCGGAGATTGATGCTCATAGGCGGCCTATCATATTGAGGAAATATCATACCAGCCAAGCTTCTGCCTTGGTTATATAGAAAGATTCTCCGAGACAGAATGTGCAGCTGCCGGCTAGTCTGGCAGAGCTTTCTATTGGTAAAATCCAAAGAACAGGTGTCGATTCAGCCGCTTAGATCTGCAGCACATATGAGTTCTTCAAAAAGTTCTCTAAATAATTACAAATATTGTCTTAGAGTTTGATGTGCTTTATATACATGATTTTTACCTATATTCTCCATTCTCAAAGGGTACCTTTAAGCAATATGAAACAGGTTTCAAAGCAAAGTCTTAGAATCAAGTTCATACCTCCAACCTTTTATACTAATTAAGCAACGTCCATTGTGTCTACAAATCATTTAATTTCAACCTTTTGCTTAAATCAGAGTAACCTTTTAAATATACGAAAACATTTTGTATGAAATCAGCGGCAGCTAAAAAAAATTTAAATAAAAATCAAAGCCAACACTGCGTATGAGTAATATCAAAAATTTTAAAGTCTTGAATAGCCCATTCAAAGATTAAATAAACATAGAGGAATAATAATTCCATGATAGTGTATGTTTCAACATTGGATTCATTGCAAAATCCGACATTTTTCCACATATTTGACTTGTAAAGCCAACGCCCCCGCCCCTTAATTGAGGTCAAAAAATCAATATGTTGGAAGTCAAACAGTCGAAGTAACTGAAATATAATAATCAGTTACTCTGTATATTCAATCAAAAGCCACCAAATTGAATTAAATTTGCATAAACAAAGAGAAACCACAGAAAGGTCCTTAATAAATATTAAAATCTGAATTATACTTGGCAAAGCCAATGAGAAATTTATAAATGTGGAACTGGATAAGTGGCTACAGTTTGTGGCGGCTGCTGGGGTGGGGGAGGGGGGGGTGGGAATTGCATTATATTTAGGTGTGGTTTGCATATATAAGTATTTTTGGCAGCATTTCAAGTAACGAAAAAAAAATGGTAATGAAAATATTGTCTCCCCTTCTCTCTCTCTCTCTCGCTTTTTTACTACAATTACCCAGCCATTTTCCTTGATTTGTAACACGTTGCAAATGCCATCATCATCATCATCATCATCATTGCCATCATCATGATGATGACGTTGTCGTGGAACTTGAGTGGCCCAAGATGTGGCACAATTGTCACACAAACACTTTGGCATGCACAATCAAAGTACTTAAAGATTTGAGTGGCAACAGAACGAACGAAGGAAGCAAAAAAAAAACAAAAACAAAAAAAATAGAAACGAGAGCAAAAAATTATAAGTATATTGAAAGAAAGCCGGCCCACGGGAAAACTATGGGAAAAGGGAGGGGCTCGATTTAAATTATAAATTAATATTAATGATTGTGTCATACAAAAAGCTGCATCGTTTAATTTGCAACAGTTGCGCCTGGAAGTAGGCAATCGATTTTTTATTATTATTTGCATTCATATTGCCCTAGCTGGGCTGTGCTGGGCCACTTGTCATTCGATTTCCCTCTTTTCAAATCATTTCAATATGAATTCTCGCATACAAACTGTATTTTGTTATTGCATTTTGTATACACTTAAGCCGAGGAGCATTGTTGTCAAGAAGGGGAAAAAGGACAATCGAACAAGGACAAATGCTGACGGTACTCACCAGAACAGCATAAAATCGAACAGAATTATGGTTTTGTTACTGAAATTAGCATTCCAGTTTCCAAAGTTCTTGAATCACAGAGATTTTTGTTTAAAAATTGGCAGGAAATCTCTTTCAACGAATTATAAAACCCATGAACAGTTCCCATCGTGTCCCAGAAATTAGCTGTACAATTTCGATAGGCAAAAAAGTAATTTTATGAAATGAAATCAACATTATTTTGCCATCTGAATGAATAAATTATTTGATTTGTTTTAATAATGAAATTTGCATTCCAATAAAAATACGCAAAATCAATTTAATTTCAGCCACAGTTGGTAAATAATTGAACACAGCAAAAATAATGCTGAGGATTTGGCAAGTAAAGCTTTATAACTAGAGGAAAAATCACGAATATATTGCGTGATTACACTAGGCGAGAAGGTCGAGTATATTGAAGGGTTGGCGGTGGTTTTAGATGGTTTGTACGATTTCTTGTCTAAGGAGGGATTTGTGGGAAACCCTTACACTTGTTCAGACCTTCTTTTACTTTAAAATAAACTTCTACTGCCCAAAGGTATGCAATGCAAAATCAATATAGGCTTGTCATTTGTATAAAATACTAAAGCAAAGTTATAACCACACCCCTTGCATACTTTTGGGCTGTTAAATATTTTGTAGTTTTCGAACCCTTTGACTTAAAAATGGTATATTTTAGCTTAAAAAAATCTCAGAATTGTTTGGAAAGGTTTATTTTAAAGTTAAAGATTAGTTCTTTCTTTAAATATCACAAAGAATCGAAACATACTAATCGACTTTACACAAAACGCTCCTAAAGAGTTTATAAATCCGAAAACAAATTCGTATTCAGCACATTTAAATCGTTTAGAATCACCAAAAACCCTTTGATATCGTAGAAAAAGTCAATATATATTGACTTTTGTTATTGAACAATCAATCTATATTCTTATTTTTCTATAAAACCCCAATCCTAAGCAGTTTTTAATTATAAAAGAAGAGGTTTCGGGTTCGAAAATGTGAGTAACTGCTAAATTTAAGCGGTTCGGTTCTTAGGACTTTATGCTATGCCTAATTTATGTAGTTTTTGATATATGTATTGTTATTGATTGGTGTTCAAAAGGTCTTGCAGACCCTTTCCAAGCGCTAGTTCTTAAGCCCTTTGGGCCAATATTTGTGACATACTTTCATCAAAGCTTATTTTCCAGCCCCAAAAGTTATGAATTCTGCTAGCAAAATGCTCGATTTTAATCGAATAATCATTAAATGCAAGTTTTTTGGCACCTTAAGTGATCTTTTATATAGAGGACTTTACGGAAACGGCAAGGTTATGTGCCAATTCTGACAAATTATAAAATGAAATCTTTTGTTAAGTAACCGTTGATTGGCTAGTCGTTCGCCTATAATCCTTATTAAATACCTCAGCTAGCTGACAGCTGGTTGCCAGCTTACAGTCAACAACAGACAGGACTTATGGTCACCACCCAAAAAGTAGGCAACATTAAATCAAGCAAGTTTTCTGCTCTCATTGTGCTCACCTGCAAGTCGGTGCCTGTGCCCGGCTGTGCCAGATCACAAGCTGATATCCAAGGATTAAGGCGTGTTAATGAGGATGCAGTGCCTAAAATGGACTTCCTTAGGTCCACGGGTGGAGCTGGCGAGGACTCTGTGGTTGATTCTGTAATGGCCACGGCCAAAGAAGTGCCCGACGGATGGGTGTTATCCTTGTGGCCAATTAGCTGAGATGCCTGGGCATCGAGTAAATGGCCAGAGGCTTCTCTTTTATTGTTGTTGCTGTTGCTGTTGGGAGGAAATTCCTGTTTGTTGTCGTTGTGTTGCAGCACACTGTCATCGATGAGACGACTCTCGTCCTGTTGCACCGTTTCTTCTTCTTGCTGCTGCTGCTGCTGCTGCTGCTGCTGCTCCTGCTCCTGCTGCTTGTAGTCCTCCTCCTCCTCTTCCACGTCCTCACTGAGCTTGATCAGCCGATCAAAGGACTCTTCCGATAGCAAATCGTCTTCGGCCACCAAGGCAAAGATATCCTCGTCCTCGTCAAATGCCTGCGAGGAGCCAAACTGCACGGGTAACGCCTCCTCGCTGAACTCTGTGCCACCCGCCCGTCCCACAATATCGCTACTGAGGCCACCGCCGCTGTTGCGTCTACGTCGGCGTCTGGATGCCTCGAAGCCTAGGTAATTCCCGGGCCTCTCAGCAGGCGGCAGCTGATCAATTTGACGATAAAAGTCGAGAGGGTTAGGCAGGAAGATGCTGCCCCTGCTACCTCTCGAGTGGCTTAGGCTGGACGGTAAGGTGGCTCCTCCTCCTCCTGCTCCTGCTCCTGTTGGTATGGTGGTGCTAGTTGGTGTCGTGGTGCTGCTGGTAATGCCGCTGCTGCTGCCACGCCGAGCCCCCGAAATAAACGCAAGCGCCATCACGACCAGCCCGGGTCCTGGCCGCATATTGACCTCGGGTTCGGCGGTGCTAGCATGGTGCAGGCCCGCTTGAGACGCGCTTGCGACTCCTAATCAATGCGAGTAATGATGGGCTCATGGCCCCATCATCCTTATTAATTGGTTGATGGCTGTAAACGGCTGCTCCTGCTCCTGCTGCTCCTGCTGCTGCTGCTGCTGCTGCTGCTGCTGCTCCTGCCTGTTGTGGGCCTGTGCTGTTAAAGGCATGTAGCCCTCTTTTCTTTAAGTGTAGAATATAAACCTTCACTATTTACTGCTCCTAGTGCTTGGAGTAAACACTGGACACTGAAGCATGACTTGAGATTTTTTTGGATATTTTTTTGTTAAGAATTTTGTTTCAGATTTTGTGGCCACTTTTTTTCTTATGCACCAAATTTATTGCCACCTTTTAATGATTTTTGGTATAACTTTTTTTGGTTGTTGTTGTTGTGGTTGTTGTTGTTGTTGTTATGAGGGCACTTTAAGCTGCAAAATGTATAATTTAGTTTTCTGAGGCATCAAATAATAAATACAAAATTGTTATCCCCAAAAAAAAGAACTAAAAAAATGGGAAAAAAAAATTTCCAGGGCGCTCTTCGATGTGCGCTTGCTCTCTGTGTAAGTAGCTTCCTGTACCACTCTCCCCCTCTCTCTCGCTTTCTTTCGCTCTTCAGTGGAGTTTTGGGAATTTGTGTTACAAATTTCAAAGTACGGAAAATCGTTTAGAAAACATTTCAAAAAAATGTTAAACGATATTTTTTTTTGCTTAATTTTGAAACCCACAAAAAGAAAGAGATATGGCAAGAGGAAGAGAGAGAGAGACGGCCCGAAAAGGGGGGGGGTGCTGGGGGCGCTGCTCGTGTAAGCCGAAGCAGAGACACGAACCCCAACAGCGAATGCGAACACCGCACAAAAGAAATGCCGAAAAAATCAACATCGTGGAAATCCCGTATATCTAACAAACACACACACACACACACTCACTCACACACACACACACACACACAGGGCAAAGAAATTTATATAATTCGCAGCCAGCGGCTGTTGTGTTTGTTGTAGTCGCTGCAAAACAGCGGATGGTTGAATCCTTCTTGGCTGCTAGTCGTGGGTGTATGTATGTGTGAGTAGTTACTTAGGGCAGCCAGGCAAGCACTCGGCATGCCTTTTTTTCCGTCCTCGTCTTTGGGGTCGTCTCCTCTGTGTGAGGGTGTGCGTGTGTGTGTGTGTGTGGGTATGGGTATGCCTCTGCCTGTGTATTAGTGTTAAATCCAAGAAGTGTAGATCTTAGCATATTTTTTTTCCTTGTGGATTTCTTTGACTTTTTAACAAAAGAGCAAAAAAACACTTGAGAGCTTTCTTAAGCTTTGGTTACGTGTTTCAAACAAAAAGCCAAGTTCTTTTCTCTTAGCCCAAAAATACAACTAAAAAAAGGAAAAAATAAAAGAAAAAGAAGCAAACTTTCACTTTTGTTTTATTTGCTGCGTTGACACTGCGCACACACACGCACGCACACACCTATATAGAGAGGTTTTTTCTCTGCTTATATAAGCGTCGTGGCCCCCCCCTCCTCGCCTTTGGAAATTTTAACAAAAAAAAATATAATTTATATAACTTTTGCAAAGTTTGGCGTTTGTACCTAGATGTATATATATATATATATATATATATATTTTGTGGTTATATATGTATGTAAGTCGTTTGCTTCCAACAGCGCGCAGCATCAACTGCTGTAACGTTTACGCGTGTGGGCGGGGACACGGCAGGTTTTAGGGGGGCGTTGTAGGCAGTGCTAGAGAGTTATGCTTGGGCTTAGCAGCTTTTCCTCTTTCTTTCTTTTTTCTCAAACGATATATTTTTTTGATTTCATTACCAACAGCAGCACGCTCAGATTGCGCATTTAACAATATTTGCATATTTTAGGGCCATTTTGGTTATGAATTTTCTTGCACTTGTTTTGTTATTTTAATTTATTTGTATGTTGGTTGGGTTCTGCTTGGGCAATTTTTTTTTTACTTTTTTTTTTTTTTTTGTTGGACGCGACGACGCAGGATATTAATACCGTACAATCCTGCTTCTTGCTGATGGCCCCAAACGGCACTGACTGTGCCACAATTGCAGATGGCGCTTAACTGGAATATGGCCCACGATGAGTATAAGCCGAAGCTAGAAATGACATAGCCGAGTTAAGCAGCTGACAACAGAGAGAGAGAGAGAGAAAAAGAGCGAGAGAGAGAGCGAGTGAGAGTACGGTCGTTGTTCGAAATGTTATGCTTCCAGTCTGCTCTGTTAGCATAACAGAGGGAGAATTCGAACTGACAAGTTCTAAATGTGTAATACCCTATAATGTCCTTTAATCCCACTTAACGTGTTTTAGTTTCGCTCAGCAGCTTTCTCTGAAAAATTAGGCAAATTGTGGCTGAAGGCAAATACCTAAAAATGTGGTTTGTCTTGGTATTTGTTTATTAATTAATTCGTTTATGGTCGTAGTTGGGCTTGTGTCATATTAAAATGTATGAGTAAAAATGTTTTCGTTGCAAACTTGACTTAAGAAATAGCCATTTGAGCAAAACTAGTAAGTTTCTTTTGTTCTAAATGAGCATAAACCATCTTAAAACAATTTGGAAATGAGATTCAAATGAGTATAGACTTCTGTGGGCATAGATATATTTGTAGAAGAGACTTCCACGAGTATTTAAAATAGTAATCGAGTAGTACTCTCCGAGTATGTTTACTCACGTGTTATTATAATCTGAACCGTGGGTACATAGAGTATTATAAGTTTGTGCAAATGTATGTAACATCCAGAAGTAAGCATATCCGACCCTATAAAGTATATATATTCTTGATCAGCATCAACAGCCGAGTCATGTCCGTCTGTCTGTCCGTATGAACGCACAGATCTCAGAGATGGTAAGAGATAGAGGTTTGACGTGTATAGAACATATGCTTGTTATGTCTGAAGGCAGATTAATTTTATTTTCAGTTTTGGCCACTCCTCCTCCCGCCCCCGCAATTTGGAAAAAACGTCATATCTCCCACAGTTTTAGAGATAGATGGCTTGTTCCTTCTAGACATATTTAGTTATGAGGATAACTTATTGATCTGCCAAAGGAATGGAGAAGATCGAATGATCGGTTTTCGTGTTATGACCAAAAGACTGGTACATTGTATGTTATAGTCGGGCTTGACCGACTTTCTTTCTTGATTTGTTAGCCTTTCTTTAATTTATGGTTTATTTATGTTTAACAAGTAAGAAAGTCGGTCAAGCCCGGCTACAACATTCTCTGTAGCTCCCTTATCAAGCATTAAGGTGTTCAAAGTAGGCAGCACTTCGCTGTTTCAACCGGTGCTGCCTAGTGCATAAATGTTTGTCTACCCCATATCTCCACAATCGTTCATCCAAACTTTACCATTCCTTCTGCGCATCGATAAATAATACAGATTACTCAGTATGTCCAGAAGGTTCGAACTTTATATCTATAAAATTGTGGGAGATATTATGTTTTAGCCAAATTGCGGGGGCGTAAGGAGGCGTGGCCAAAATTGAAAATAAGCTTAATCTGCCTGCAAGTATGAGAAACATATGTCCGAGACATGTCGAACCTTTATCTCTTACCATATCCGAGTTCTGTTTATTTATACGGATGGACAGAAGGCATGGCTATATCGACTACCTTAAGGAGTCGGCTATGCTTTCTTCTAGCTGTTACCAACTTTTTTACAAACTTCATATACTCTGTGCACCTCTGGCACACAGTATAATAACTTTCTGAACAGATTTAAGAACATTTCTGAATGTCAGGCTTAATAGGATTAAGACTTGGTAGAATTAGGGACGATCCTTGAACAGAAAGAAGTTTAAGACAACATTTCGGAATTGCCGCAATCTAAAATATCCCAAAATATGGCTCTCCGAGCTGATTTTGGGATAAGTCGCAACGATAGACTCAAGGAAGAAGCTTGAAAGTGGAGATGGGGAGAGGATAGGATTGGAAAAATGAGTTTAAAAACGTTTTGCGGACTGCCTTACCTTCGAAATCTTTGAAAAACACCTTTTCGTTCAGATTAAAGGTCAAATCTGACCTAATACTAAAGAAGGAGTTTAAGGCTAGAGATTTGGGCATATAAAGGACAATCCCTGAACAGGAATGCAATTTTGTGAATTTTTTTGGACTGCCTTAACTTTGAAAGTTTATTAAAAAATCAATTTCCAAACAGATTAAGGCAAACCCGGGACCTTATTTTTATTCACAGGCTTAAGGGGTTGATATTAAAGGCTATCCTAGAACCAAAAAAAAACATTTTTGGCATTTTTTAGCTCGATGTAAATTCAAAAGTTCGATAAATAACTTTTCGCGCAGATATATGAAAATATTGGGTCTTTAAGTGTAAGAACGGGACTTTAAGTGTTGAGATTTGACATTATTTTAGCCTAACCCAGAACATTAATTAGGTTTTGGGACTGCCTTAGCTTCGAAAGATTTGGAAAAGTTCACCTGTGAACCACTGAACCGAACCAAAACCGCGGTGCATTTGACATAAAAAATGTTTGCAATAAGCCGAATCGGGTGCGAGAAATTGATAGTCACTTATATAGAAAAATTCTGGAAATATTTATGAGCTAAATCAGCGAACATTCTTTTGCTCATAGCTCGACTAACTGCAGACGGACGTGGCTACATAGAATCGACTGCTGATCAAGAATCCTTCTAACCCCGGTCTGGGTCTCAGTTACTTAAAACCAAATGTACTTTTTAGGCTGAGGATGAGCCGCAGCTTAACATTTCACGAATGCTTATTTGAATTTTATACAAAAATCTCCGGACAATGGAAGTGGGAGGAGCACAATCATCAAAAGTATAGCAGCTGCTTGGCCCAAATCTCTGAAGGTTTTTATAAATGTGCAGGTTTAAGGCAAGAGTGACACAAAACCATTCTCATTTCAATGGAATGTCCGATTTGATCACCAGATCTTAATGCAATGGTCTTAGTCAATGGTGGTGGAATTGGTAAGTGAGTTTATCTGAGCAATTCTCACAAAAGTGAGCGGAAAGGAAAGTTGTGCATTGCTACAGCAACAACACACACAGCTTTGCAGTGGTTCAGTGCAGTTTCTAGTTTGAAATACGAAATTCATTAAGGATAATATAAAAACTGTAACTACCAGATGAGGACATTTCCAAGTTCGTACTAATTAAAGGTGCCTGCAGTTTTAAGTTTTGTAATGTTCTTTTTAGTTGCAATTTTGATATCATCATTGTGATTATTTCTTCTATTTCCCTTTGAGCATCTTCATTCATTTCGGTTGGCATTCCAAGTTAACTGTCAGCAGTTAGACAGTTCAAATTACAAAACCAAAACCGAAGGCCAGGTCGACCTTCAACCAACCAAAAAAAGTAGCAGAAAAAAAAAAGTGAAAGAATCACTCGACAGGCAGCAGCAACAGCGGCGGCTGCTTCTCAACTGTAGTTAGTTGACAGTTGAGGCTCAAGATTTCCAACGCCATTCACTTGAATTATTAAGTACGGCTAATTAACTTAAGTAACAGCAACTACAAATCAAATGGTTCAGCGTCGGGCAGGAGGCCGCCTCCCCTATTAACCACACCCGAGACGCCCAAGCGCCCACCAATGTAAGGCGACAACGGAAAAGCAACTTAAAAACAACAAGCAAAGAAAATAAGCAAAAGAAAAGAAAAATCCCACATAATTTGGCTTGGAAACCATTTTGCTTCAATTTATGCGCATTCCAATCAATAACTGTGACACATGCAACCAGCAAGGACAACAAGGACCCAACAAGCAAGGAGAGTGAAAGTGCTAAGATATGCCGAAGAGGTTGTCCAGGATGAGGAGGAGGGATGAGGAAGAGCATGGATATGAATGTGTCAAACTTATGCGGGCACGCACACAAAGCCTTGCCAACAGTGTGCCTGTATGAGTGCGTGCGTGTGTGTGTGTGTGTGTGTGTGTGTGCAGAAATTGATAAGAAACAAAATAACCCTGAAGAAAATTTGCGGCGAAGAGCGGCAAATGCTCTCAAACATGAGCTTGAGTGTGTGTGTGTGTGTGTGTAAGAAAGAAAATGGATAACAAAATAATAACAACAAGAAACAAATTCTTATCTCTGGCGTATTAAAACCCACATACTCTTAAGAACATTTTTATGAGATTTTTTTGCCATTTTAAAATAATTGGCATAATCCAAAAACTAATCAGAATTAAACCATGTATGCCTGCACTGCTTTTGGGTGACAGGAAACTTTATGTTTTACTACTAAAAGGTAAACCCTTGATAAAGAAACACCTTAAGGCAACCTGTAAGACAGAGTATTTCCTCCACTGTACAAATTTTGCAAGAAAAAACCTCACAGTTTGGAAAATAAATGGTTCGCACTTTCTACGCAGCTTTCGAAAATCAGAAAACATTTATCGATATGCCAAAGAATGGTTGAAGATCGAATGAACAATAGTCGATCTACAAGAAAAACACTCATTTATGCTGGGTAGCATCGACGCTGGGCAGCACTTAACACTCCCTTTCACTTTATGTAACATGCATTTTGAAATTGATGAGTTATATATACCAACTTTGGGAGATAAACAGTAAACAATTATCATGTGAATCCGAAAGGGATTGAAGCTTGTATATCTTGAACTATAAATCTGTCCGTGTTTGCTGAATTTTGTAGATTTTCATCTTGAATTAGTAACCTTTAAGTTAGAATTGTTGTTATAGAACACAAACCTATGTTCGAGTTGAAAAACCCGGCTATGAGGTGATGCTTTCAGAAGTCCCTTTTTATCAGAATTTGAGGATCCCTTACAGCGTATTTAATTTTTTATTTTGTTATACTAGCTGCAAAAGCTTACCTTTAAAGCAGCGGTCGGCGTGATCTTCCCTATATTACCTGGCATCTTGTCGCCTCGAAGCGAGCTAAAACCAGAAATGCATTGAGTATCGGCACATGGCTCAACCTCGGCGAATCAGGTGCAGTGTGCGCTATCGAGATGTTTGCAAAACCCAATATTTGCATCGGTTTTCCGAATCGAGTCTGGCTGCTAAGGGAAGTTCTGTTCTGTTGTTGTTGCTGCCCTGCTCCCAAGCTCAAACATAATGCCCACCGCTGCTTTAAAGCTACAATTGGGTAGAATACCCTGTACGAATACCTGAAGACCACTTGATTAGTGATTATATAGTGATTATATCGTACAATTCGACAGTCACAACCTTAGTTCCAGTTTATATTGGTGGACACCGTGGTCTTATTCATCGAAGTCAGCACTTTTCAAGGACTTCCAAAAACTCGAAACTGCAAATTTGAGCCGTCACATCTCTTATAAGCATTTCCAAACAGATGCTTGAAGCTGTGCACTTTTCTTAGAGGATTCTAAAAGGATTATATGTACTACGATAAATTTGAAACAGGATTCAGTTCCGAAATTAGTCAACAGTTTGAAATTAATTGAGACGAATGTCTTCCCTGACCCAGTTAAGTAACTTGTAATCCTAGTGTATATCGCGGTGAATTCTAAGAAATTCTATTACCAAGTCCGTGTTGGTAACTCACAGTGTGTGTGTGTGTGTGTGTATTAGTGCGTGTGCGTGTGTGTGTGCTCTGGGGCGGGCACCAACGCACCCAAAGACAATAACAACAACTAGAGAAACTGGCGACAGACGACAACGAAGGCGCCACCAAAAGCAAATGTCAAAAACAGGCCAAAGTCGTCGTCGTCAGTTGAAGACGACAGCAGCATTTCGCATTATCATCATAACATCTGACAGTTGGCAAGTTGAGCAACGCACACAGGACTGACGGACTAGGACTAAGCATCCGCAGGAGCAGCAGCAGCTTCAGCAGCATCAGCAGCAGCAGCAGCCCAAGGTAGTCCATCGAGGACTTTGCACAGCTTTCCGAATAACCGTTACAAGGACGCCGCCGCTTGCAATGAACGAAACTGGGTAACGAAAGGAAGCGGCAAGGATTTTGCGCAGTTGTGAATGCCCAGCAGTCCCAGAGTCCTTTCTGCTCTGCGAGTCGAGTCGGAGGCAAAAAGGCAAGGCAAGGTTTTGTGAATGAAATTTCGCGCAGGCACAAAGCGCACTAACAATGTGATAAAATGAACAACAAAAAGTACAGGTGAAGGGGGGAGCAGGACCCTCTCTCTCTCTGTCTCTCTGTCGCTCTCTCACTCCCGCTCACTCTCGCTCTCTCGCTGTGGGTGCTCCCCCACAGGAAAGTCACGCGGCAAGCGTATGCACAGGGCAAAGGCAAACAATGCCGCCTGTGTTTGGGTTCAAAGTAAAGATGGAAAAAAAAAGGAAAATAGGAAAAAAAAATACAATACAAAATACAATACTCCAAGTTGAGTTGCGGGCGTGGTGGTTGCCAGCTCCTGGAAAATGCTGGAAGGCTCAAAAAAGGAAACTAAACTTAATGCTCGGCATTTATCGATGATGAGGGGCCAGCGAGGGAGGGGAACGTGGGAGAGCTTGGGCCAGGGGTATTGCCTGCGTTGACCCATAAATGTTGGCATGGTCGTTGCCTGATAATTATGTGGACTTCGACTTCCAGACATTGACAACCAGGATGCTGCTGATGATGATAATGACGCTGATAACAATGAAGAATACTGCTACATTAATGGTGGAGGGATGGGGGTCGCATAAAAAGCATCAAACAAACCAATGGCCTGACCCCTAAACGGATCTATCAGGGGTATTCAATGTTCGTTGGGGATAGTTTATTTCAAATACCATACGATGTTTTCAGGAGAACAAATTGCATAGTTTCCCCATAAAATGTGTCTAAATAGGTTAAAATCAGACATTTTGAGCAACCCTAAGCTTATATTACTCTGAGTCTAGATGTGTTATACCATTTCTGATAACAGATTCGTGTTCAGTATACGAAAATCATTTGAAATATGCAATATTCTGGAAAAAGACTAATTTTGTATACTTTTTTAATCTCAGTTATGCCAGAGTCATACATAATACACACCACTGTAGATTCACTCAGATTGTATTAAAAATGATTCAATGGTAAACCAAATATAAGTAAAATGTGTTCCTCAATCATAAAAATGCATAAGTATAGCATACTTTTAAGGGCAGTTATCAGAATAATTTATTTGTGTACAAACAGTTTAACAGACGGGTCCCTGACACCTCAAGTAGCTGGTCTAGGGATAGCAGGACCTGCAACTTTAAGTATTAGGTCGAAATATGTGTGATCTACCGAGGGGCAGATCCTAATATGGGAAATAGCTAACATAATGGAGAAATATCTATGCTCTCAGATAGCCAAGCAGCGCTCAAGCAACTCAATGCAGCAATAAGTTCAACTCTAAGCTTGTCTTATAGAAAAATAACATATGGGACCAATTGGTCAACAGGAACAACCTATACTTAAGCTGGATACCACAGCTTAAACGGAAACGGAAGGACCAACGAATTAGCACGCAAAGGAGTTATGATAGGACAAGAATCTTAGGCCAACACATCACTAGGGAGCTCCTGAGAAAGCAAGAGAATGCGCCATAGGTTTATGAGAAACACAATCCTAAAAGGTACCAGAAACTGTTCCAACCGGAAAACTGTGGAACTATGCAAACTATGGGCATATGTGTGCAAGTTGACTTTAGTTGAGTTTCTGATGCTTCCATTTGGTTCATGTTCTGCCTAAACCGAACCGTTAAGTTTACCCGTTTTCGGTTTGGGTTGCTTCAGAACCGGCATAAGAAATTTTCAATAATTTTTTTTCTAATTTCAAGTGTGTAGCAAACCAAAATGAAGACATTTGAAAGATGCTCAGTTTTGTGTGTAATTTTTTTCTTTTCTTTTGCGTTAGTTTAATCAAATTTAGTCAGTTTTGCAATTTCTCTGGCCCAAAAGTATGCAGTGAATTTTATGAGCAATGTAGCGCATTCGCTGGCCAGCCATTCAAACGCACACACACACAGACGCAAGTAAAATGTAAATTCGCAAATGCGTGTGTGTGCGTGTGTTGTTGTTGGGTGATAAAGCCATAGATAGAGCGTGGGTGCATGAGTGTGGATAATGGCTCGTCGCAAAGTCGAAACGCACACAGCGATGCGACGGAGGAGCAGAGCACACCCAGGACCCCCCCACACACACACACACACACACACACAGTCACAAACAAACACAAACACATACATATGCGACTCACATAATAAGGTGCGATTTGTCTCGCGCATAAAACGAAATTTCCTGCACACACACAGACACACACACACACAGACATGGAGGGCAAGAGAGACAGGAGTCGGTAGCTGGCCAACAATAGTCAACTGAGGATGCGGCTGGGCTGGGGGGTAGGGCAGAGACTTCGATTGCTTTGTTGCTTGTACATGACAGCACAGAACTTGTCTATTTGTGTGTGTGTGTGTGTGTGTGTGTGTGTGGGAGGACATCTTTGTAGGTTAAGGCTTATGTCAAAGCAGGAAAATGGGCGACAAAAGGCGTAAGACGAGGCAAACTCGTTTGCCATAATTATTGCTTTTGTTGGTAGCTGTCTCCACCTATCCCCTTCTGCTCCACCTCTGCCTCCTTGATCCCAATCCCCTGGCATTATTATTTTAACCGGAAATGTACGCTTATGTGTGTGTGTTGCGGAGGGGTAGGCGTGTACGTGTGTAAAATTTGTGAACTGCATGAACTTTTGCTCTTTGCCGGCGTAAACATTTAGCAAATTTTAACTGCCCTCTCACTCCCCTTCGCTCCCTCCCTTTCTCTCTCTCTTTCTCTCTTTCTTTTATCGTAAATATTATGTTAAAGACCGAATTTAACCTACAGCCTAAAAGTCAATCATTTTTCATTTGAAGTCACCCCCTAATCTACCCTTACCCACTCACACTCGATCATTTTGCCTGTATGTCCGCTGGGGACGTTTAATTTTTTTGGCGGTCATTCGTTGTGAGTTTTTTCTTGATATGCGATATGGGACTGAATCTGTACACTCCTCTAGAGATGGGTACACCTTTTTGACATACGGAAATTTTAAAAATGAAACAAAAGAGGAAGTATCAGCAGTTTGCTAAGGCAGAATTGCAGCTTATTTTACAATTCTCATCTTTAATAAACTTCATTATAATCTTAGCTCGTTGTAAAGTTTGATCCTTAGTACCCTTTCTACCCGGTGTTTTTATAATAATAAGCACTTTAAGGAAAGTCTGGGAAATTTGGCAATTTCTTAGAACAGTCGATCCACATTTACCTGTCTTATTTATTTATTAAATCTTCAAGACAATCCAAAACCTTATATAAAATCTCTGCAAATTTCTTCGGTCTATACCTCTTATTTAAGCGCATACATTTGTCATTTATGAAGTCTTTATAATATTCAAAGCTCATATGAAAAATGGGCATATTGCAACTAGTTTAATAACACCCCAAGTATTTCGAATAAATGTTTGTCGCCACGCGGCCTTTCTTTGAGTTCCAGCCAGTCTCTGCTTCCACTGGTGTCTCCACTTCAAATTCCTGGCGTCGATTGCTGGCCTGACTTGGCATTGCTGCAGATCTTAACCTGGCCTGTCACTCCAATTGTTTATCGCGCCGCGATTGAGACTGTTGCGCTGTCTAAGCAGCTCTCTGGAATGCGTTTTGCATGGCAAATTGCTGGCGTCGATTGCTAGCCTGTTATGAATTTTCGACAGATCACAACTTGATCTAAAGTTTAACTTTCCCATCGCATCGCATATGCAATTATTCCGAAAACTTTGAAGTATGCAGAGAAAAATATGTCGTTAAAAAATCGCGTATAGGCTAGAAAGCAATTTGGTCGTCGATTGTTCGCCTGCTCTGACGTTTTAGCCGCCCTGCGATCCGCTTGACGGCTTACCTGTTGCATTCTGCAAAGCTCCGCATGCGAAGAAGTTTCCTGACTTCTTAATACACTCACCCATCGAGATTGTTTTAAAGCTGGCGACATATTAGACTCTGGTTTTTCTGGCATATTTTAGTAAATCACTAAACTGCAATTTTAGAATTTTAGTTTAATTTCTAGCATTTATTTATGGTAGGAGCGGTACCGCTCAATCTACGCCTCCTATGTTCATAGTATGAAAAATTAACCATCCTTTCCATTAAAAGATAGAAAAATAGCCTACTAACAATTTCAAGTTAGCAACTAAGTATCTGTCTATTTTCAAACAGATTTTCATCCAAGTTCTGCACTCAATTCCAAGAAGACTTAAATAATTATTTAATGTCAGCAAAATACAAAATGATGTGAAAAAATTGGTTAAATACATATTTTTCCAAGTCTACTAGGACTAAAATCGGTGAACAAATATGAAAAATCCGTTGTCTTGTAATAAGAATGTGCTAAAACCTGCTCAACATATGAATTTCCTCCCTTTAAGGGTATGTTGCGTTTATAACACCTCTTAGATAATACTCCAAGCAATTCTACGATTTTTGTAAGCGCGCAGATATACCATAAAATGTTGGGACCCAAAAGTATGCAATACTAAAACAATCAATCTCGAGAATTTCATATAAATGGGTTCACTTCAGAAAGCTCGCTTACCAAATTAGATGACAAAAGTTGAGAGATTTGAAACGATCTTCTCAAGACCAAGTAGACTTTACATTATTCTTTACATACTAAGTTCTCCTAGTTGAGCACAAAATCCAGTTATAGAAAAATATTCATAGATTTCTGGCAGACCCCACAAATAGTCGACGGTTTTTGGTTCAGGGCACGATCTGTATCGGTACGGTTCAGATGATTTCAAGTGCGCAAACTATAGTTACTATATTACGCATTAGCTAGCAACGGTTCTTAAGCCAAGTCAAACCATTTAAGGCACTGCCAAATAAAAACTGTATCAATCTTATTTAGTTTGCTTACTTTGTAAAGCTGTACAAATGTAAATTTTGAAGAAAACTCGCAACTATTAAGAAAAGCAAGAGCAACTCCTTTATAAAAATTCAGCATCCCTTCGGTTCGTGTCACGCGGCTTAGCTCTGCTCTCAACATTGACCCGGTCATTGTTGATATTTGGCGCGGCTTGCTTCAATTTATGTTCTGTTTGCCTTTATTGTATTTTTTTTTTTGTTGTTTCCTTCTTTTCCGATACATATAAACATTTTCTTTCCATTTTTTTTTTTTGTGTTGAGGGTGTGGAACACATTTTTCTTCTTTCTTTTTTTTTTATTGATAAGTTCATTTAATGGGATGGCCTGCTCACCCATCTGTTTCCCTGTCCTCTGGGCTCTGCGCTCTGAGTCCTGGGTCCTGTGTCTTTGTTTTGAGTGCCCGCCTAATGAGTTTAATGCGTTGTTATCATTGGCGTGTAATCTGCTTATGTAATATGGCAATGGGAAACTTCAGCAAAACATAATTGAATCGTACACAAAAATTATGTCATTTCGTTAAGGGATTTAAAAAAAAAATAAAAGACAAAAATTTGGAATAGACACACCTAGCACAAACATGAATATGCCCCACTGCTCCCCTCCACTCATCCTCTGGCCACCCACCGAACTGAAAGCAAATGAAACTTAACGGAAAAGAAAATTACATCATGCTCGTCTCAATGGGTCGACATAATATTATTTTCTTTTCGGCTGGGGAGGGAAGTTTTCTTCCACCTACGCTTGTGGGTGGGGGGGATGGGAGGGGAGGGTAGTCAATTTTTTATTTATTTATTTTATGCCTACGCACATACACGCCAGGAGGAGGCACTTTGACAGGTGTCGCTGACTGAATGACTGACTGAGGGACTGAGGGAGGAGTGAGGAGGAGGAGGGGGCGGCCTGTGGGTGTGGTCTGTCCGGGGGAGATGGTTGAAAAATTGTAGCCTATTATTCTTTGTATTGTTTTATGTGTGGCATTTATACGCTTATTTTTGTTGTCTTTTAATAGACGAAGACGTGGAAAATAACAAAGGCAATACTGGAGGGTGTTTTATCATCATCCAATCAGTAGATAAATAACACATAAAATGAGGTGCTTAATCGGGTTTGAAGTGATGAAAGTGAAACTCTCGTCTATCGCCCTCGGGCCCGTTGTCTTGTCTGGATGTCGCCGTCTCTGTCTTTGTCTCTGGCGTAAATCTCAAGTAACAACTTTATATTTGGATATCATTTACAGGTTACCACAAGCATTCTCATTCTTTTTGGCTTTACTGTCGTTGTCGTTGTTGTTGTTGTTGTCTTAAGGCGTGACAACATAATTCCACTTTAAATTGCACGCGTAGACTAGTAATTTGTCAACATTATTTGCATAAATTAGGTAATGATTGGCGGGGGGCAGGTGGTGATGTAGGGGATACGCTATAGAGCTATTTATTTGAATTAGGCTCTCAAAATTAACTTAGAAAATCGATCGACAAAAAACAAGAATTTCATTGAGATTATATTTTGCATCGAAATTTGAGTTTCAGTTACTTTTTGGTATTTAATGATAGGCGCTAGGACATTTCTAGCCACATATCGATATGTTGTTAATGGGCGCATTGCGCTGATTAAACAGGCGATACTTTTAATTCAATGTGTAGTTTTCTTTAACCTTGAATGGGCTCCCGAGTATTAATATACGCAATAAAAATAAATTTAAAAAAAGGGTTTTCTTTAAGTTTTTAGTTTGTTTAATCCTAAAAATCGCATTCGACCTAAAAACTAGTCAAGCGTATAGGAATTGAGTCGGAAGCGGTTCGTGAAATACTTGGGAATATTCAAAATATAACTTACATAACTTACAAAATTTCAATTCGTAGTTTTTGTAGAAAAGATTTGCTTCAAAACCGACTTGCACACCTGGCATGGCCAGCCATGGCACCTGAGAGCCGAAGACACTTTAATTTACTTATTATAAATGCACCACCTAAAGACCCGAGTATTTTAAAACATTTTCAATTTAATTTAAATTAAATAGAATTTCCCAGCTTGTTCATTCACTAAGCGAGATCAAATAAACGTCATTTCGAATTTAAACTTAACCGTCTAAGGCCTATCGGTTTTCGCAAAAGACTTGGCAACACTGTATCGATATATCGATAGGTCGCTTAAGTCGTTGAGAAACAATCACAAGGTTTTTTCAAATATCAACTAAACACAAGTTAATAAACTAAAAACTAATTAATTAATAATCTAAAAAATATTCCCACTTATTCTTCCCTTCTCAATTACTTGCGGAATTCAAAATGCGCGCCCATCAACAGCTGACGGCGACGCAGCACTGAAAATGTCAGTGCCAAACTGTGCCTCTAGTCATTTTGTACTCTCTGACATTAAAGTGCAAATCCAGAATCAGAATCAGTATTATTATGCTATTAAATATTAGCAAAAAAGCAAAGCAGCCACTAAGCTTAAATGCATAATCAATTATAATTAAGATATTTTATATACAACAACAACAGCAGCAGGGAAAATAAGTAACACCCGGAAAGAGAGCAGCAGCAGGTCGAGAGGCAGCAGGAGAAGCGACCAAGAAAAATGTATGTATGTGTGTCTGTATGTATTTAAATGTAAATAAAATGTAAATGAAGCTCTAAGAAATCCGTGCGAATTGCAAACCACAAATATGGTGGAGCCAATGGCTAGAAGTGTATGTGTTTCATTTTATTGATTTGTTTGTTATCAACCAGCTGCACAGTCACAGCGTCCTAGCCCCCCTCGCCGCCCGGCCCTTTGAATTGTTTTACACCAAACAAATTCACCAGAAAGAGTTGTTATCAGCGCGGGGAGGGGGGCAGGGCATTCCGTATATTTATTTATATTGTTTAATAATTGAATTATTTTGCCAACGTCTGGAGAGCAGATGCTAATTGCCTGAATGGGGATTGTAAATCAAAACTACATACTAATTGATTGGCTTAAGCACACATTTCAATTTACACCCACACACACACACACGCACATCTTGGAGTTTCCACACAAAATCAATAAATGCATTTTCCCACCAATTTTCCCCATTTGCAGTCACAATGACCGCGGCGGCAGCAGCAGCAACCACGCAATTGACTCGGCGGCTTATCTATGTGAAAACCAAAATATAAACTTGATAATCAAAATGAAACAGAAGAGTTGGCGGCACAAGCGTAAATAATTATATTTGCCTATAAGATTACCCTTAAGAAAGACAAAACAAAGAAGCAAACCAAGAACCCCCCCGCAGATTAGACGTTTGCATAATCACAAACAAAACAAAAATCATGCTAGGACGCACACAGAAGCTGCTATTGGGCATTGCAATATTAATCTTAGTCGATGTGGTCTGGGTCTCGTCGAGTGAACTAACCAAGGTGAGTCAAGTGTAATGGTTGAATAGCAACATTAATAATTCGTTTACCTTTTTCATTGCAGTTTCTGTACAATGAGGCCAACTATAATAAGCCCTTCTTTTGCACTTACTTCAAAACATCAATGTTTAGCATTTATTTGCTCATCATTGGCATTTTTGCACCCTGGAAAGAGTCCTGTGAACGACAAAACGGCAGCTATGCGGTAAGATGAGAAGTTTAAGTCTTGACATCTTCTGATCCGAAAATCAGAGCTTTAAGTCCTTATTTTTTAAATGTCAAGTTGAAATTTGGATTCAAATTTCAAATTTTAAGATGGAATACCCATTGAGATATCCAAAACTTTTCAATGTTTGACTCCGAGGGTCTTCTAGCAATGACATCGAGGGTTCTAATGATACTCTTCTGCAGATTTCATTACTGAATCTTTAGGCAGTATATCACATCTTAGAATATATCAAATTTTTGTTGAACCGAACCGAAACTTTGGCTTAGGTTCAGTTATTTTTGCACAACTGGTTCAGTTCACAGTTTGAAAAAGTTGCAGTTCCGGACTCAAACCGGTTCGGAAACTAAGTCCGTTTTCTATAATACACATATCCATCAAAATATAACAAAATAGCCAGACCGATACCGAAAATCTTTAGCCTGCTTTTCATATGAAATTGTAATAAAGAAGCGTTTCCACGAAAACCGATTCGTAGTTCGGATCAGGGACATATCAGTATCCCCTAATCTTCCAATCAAAGGCGAATTCTAAAAAATACATAGCTTAAAGAGTAATCGAGCCGCTGGAAGACCACCTTAAGTAGATCTAAGAAGATAACTTTGAACCAAGAAGAAAGTAGGAACTTGAATATTGAATATTAGAGTCCAAAAGAAACTGCTAAATGGTCGACCGAATACTCTTTGTCTCGTCTACAAACTCATACCATCTTATTAACCTCGAATCTTTAAAAATAAAACGAATTTTAAAAATGAAAAATAATCTAAGAACTTTCCTAAAATGTACTTTTCCAGATGATGGAACAAAATGCAGACGATGAGAACTACTATACCAGTCAGGCTGCCTTGGTGAGTTTTGTTAGTCTTAACCCTCTTATTATGCTTTTACTTATTTCAACTTTTTGCTTGTTCCCTTAGGGTGATCCCACCTATGTGCCCATCCGTTCGGCGGCTCTTCATCATCTTCAAAGCGCCAGCATAGGAGGCGGTTCTATAGGCAGTGGCAACACCTTATCGGGCACCGAGAGCGATGATTCCAGTGTGCGTAGTGTGCGATTTAGTAAAATGGCTGAAGTTCGAGAAATGTCCGCCCATGAGGCTACCGATGCTCTAATGGCTCGCCTCTCCTATGCAGCCAGTTTGCGCATTCGACGACAGAAAACCCATCACAAGACGGCCAAAACAGCTTTACTATTCTGTTTGTTATGGTTTCTAGCCAACTATTTCTATCAGTTGGCTCTGGAAATGGATGAGGAGCCTATGATTAAGCTGGTCTGTTCTTCCTCGACTTTGTTTATCGTTTTCTTGGCGGCCTTATTTCCCTCGGCTGTGGGGGATAAGCTGACAATTGCCAAGTTAATAGCGGTGGCCCTGAACATTGCTGGAGTGGTGACCATTACCATGAATGATCTGCAGGATACCAAGATGAGCAGAGGCGTGCTTTTGGCTTTATTCAGCGCTTTCTTCTATGCTTCCTATTTGGTGTTTGTGAAGCGAAAAAGTGATACAGAAGAAAAAGTGGATATACCCTTGTTTTTCGGTGAGTGTAGATCAAACAGCTCTCAAATACTTAATTTTACTAAGTAATCTGCTGTCTTTCTAGGCTTTGTTGGTCTGTGGAATCTCCTGCTGTTGTGGCCCATTTTCTTTATACTGCATTTTACCAAAATTGAAACCTTCGAACTGCCCAGCCAAGGACAATTTGCCTTGTTGTTTGTGAACGGCTTCATTGGAACTGTCATTGCGGAAGCTTTGTGGTTATGGGGCTGCTTTCTCACCTCCTCACTAATTGGCACACTGGCCAAGTCACTGCAAATACCTTTGGCCCTGCTCTTTAATGTTTTATTAAAGCCCAAGCCTTATACGCCCGTGTGGTACATGGGTACAGTACCCATATTTCTGGCTTTACTAATGGCCGCTTTACTGCTGCGCAATGATGATTCAGATCCACTGATGAAGCTTTTTAAGCTGGTTTATAGAAAAGTCTGCAGCTGTCATAAGCCGAGCATTGTGAGGTTAGTCCATCAACTCGTCATTCCCCATAACATACATAAATATATTGTTTATTATTTCAGAGTCAACGACGATGAGCAACAGGAATCACTCATCAGCAACAGTGATTAAAAGGCTGGTTTCTTGCTCATTGCAACAAAAAAAAAAAGAAAAGAAAGGAAAACTTGGCTGTTCACGACTTCGTTTCGAATCGTTCTTTAAATCAACTAGATATTAATATAACATGCAATTTTGTGGCACAATCTTTAGTTTCCTATTCTCTTTGAGTCGATCTTAACAGTTATTTGGTTTAAGTTTTACATAGAATTTATTATTTCTATTTATTAATACAAAAAGAAATGTATTATACTCTCGTGTAAATAGCTTTAGCCTTTAGTGTTTATGTCTATGTGATAGTCTTACAAATTATACTTGCTGAAGCCTCACCCTATATTTAAAAAATTATTATTTATTGTGCTTTAGCTGTAAACTTGTTGACTTCAAAAATTGAATTTAAATATATTGAAGCATTAAATATGTAATTAAAGACATGTCTCCCCATAAGCTAAAACAAACAGCATTAAACAAGAAAAATTGTGAAACATTATGCCTATAACAAATATATATATATATATATATATATACAAATCATATGTATATGCAATTTAAACTTGCAAGAAATATAATATTGATGAGGAAACCCGTAGCTCAGTGTGGGAAAGTGAATACCATCAGTTAACAGTACATTAACATTAGGCACGAAATCTAATTTCGTGCGTGATCTGCTAACCATGCGATCTATTTGCTAAAAAAAAAACCAAAACACGGCATAACTTCAAGAAGCTCTAAAATGGAAAGTAAATAAATATAAATTTATTCTGAAAAGAAAAGCATTAAGTACATTATGCTATATTTTTTAATATTAAAATTGATTGATCCTTTACACCTTAGGAAGTCAACTTAATGTTGGTGAACTTGATTATCTAGCTAAATACTCTGTATACAGGGCAAACACTAACAAGAATTATTGAGAACTCCCAAAATACTTCTTCCAAAAGTGCCTGAAACTAATCTAGGAACTTAAATTCTTATGTGAAAAACAATGTAATTCTGTTTTAGCCACTTCTATACATTTCAAATACCTTTTGAAAAATATTGGCCCTTGAACTCTGATTGTGTCGTGTTTGCAAGCGGCCATCTCTAATGACAACTACAGTCTCTCTGCGTGTGTGTGTGTGTGCAGCCCTGACATTGGGTTCACTGTTATTAACAGAACGGTGTGACCGCACAAGAATTCCTTGTAGTGTGACCGCTTGGTACTAACGCCACTATTCCACCACTCTCTAGCCCCCAGATCCAAAATTCAGCTTCAGTTCAGTTGCTGGAGAATTCTTAAACGATGAAGTTACTTATTGTTTTGTGCGCATTGGCCGCCGGCGTAATTGCCGACGAAAGCAAAGGACCCAAAGTCACCGATAAGGTATACACACACACAGAAGTGCATGTGGCGTCTCTAGTATACATACACAAAGCAGCTCATAAATCTTGTTTGTTATTAAAAAATTAATTCCGTATTTATTTATTTATGACGTATGTACTTATGTAGGTGTTCTTTGACATCACCATCGGCGGCGAGTCTGCGGGTCGTATTGAGATTGGCCTGTTTGGCAAGACGGTGGAGAAGACTGTAAGGAATTTCAAGGAATTGGCTGAGAAACCTGAGGGCGAAGGGTAAGTTGTCGTTGATTGGGGCCTACTCACAATCACACACACACACACACACACCATCTCACACAGAGATTTATAGGTTAGATTTATAGAAGCTTCAAGCAATTACGTGGCTTTCAGTCGACAATTAATTGACAAAGCAAATCTCATCAAATTCAATTAAATTGTTTACCCCAACCCAATCTCTTTTCTATTTTTGTTGTTGTTATTAGCTTCAAAGGCAGCAAATTCCATCGCATTATCAAGGATTTCATGATCCAGGGTGGCGATTTCACCAAGGGCGATGGCACTGGCGGTCGCTCCATCTATGGCGAACGCTTCGAGGATGAGAACTTCAAGCTGAAGCACTATGGCGCCGGCTGGTTGAGCATGGCCAATGCCGGCAAGGACACCAATGGCTCACAGTTCTTCATTACCACCAAGCAGACCAGCTGGTTGGATGGACGCCATGTTGTCTTTGGCAAGATCCTGTCCGGCATGGATGTGGTGCGCAAGATTGAGTCCAGTGCCACCGATGCACGTGATCGTCCAGTCAAGGATGTGGTCATTGCCAATAGCGGCTCAATTCCGGTAGCTGAGCCCTTTTCCGTTTCCAAGACTGATGCCACAGAATAGATAGCCGCAGAGGAGAGCTGAGCAGCAATAGAGGTCGATCGACGATCTTTTCCAAATCGTCTCATATGAAAAATAAAACGAAGTAATCGATTTAATGCATTTAATTAATTTCCTTTAAGTAAATACTCAGCTCAACTATTCTACCATAACAATAACTACAATAATAATAGATTTGTGTGATAAAATCGGCTTTTTTCTTAGTCATTTTATTGGGGTGCAGGTTCATTGAACCGGTTTGCTGTGTATAAGCCGCTTTCTTTGGCTGTTGGTTGGTTGTGTGTTCTGTTGGCCGCCACCTCCCTTAACCCGAAACAGGTTGTTGGTGCTAATTTTGCTGGGTTATTATTATCTATTCTCTCTTCGGTGTTCTACTTCTTTTTTTTAAACTTTTGTCATGCTTTTTTATTTTTCTTATTTGCACTTGGCTGGAAATTGTTTATGCCAATATGGGACTTGATTTGTTGACAATTATTTATGCAGGTGCAAGTCAATAAGTGACAATTTTTGAAGGGCATTTTAAGTTTTCTTCAAAAATGCTGAACCGAAAGTCATATACATATTTACCTTAGAATTCAAAAGTTAGACAAAAAAATACATTGGGTGAGCTTTAAGAATATTTAAAGATCATTTTTGGTTTGAAATAGCTCACTCTGACAACATTTTCAATATTTTAGAGACTTATTAGACCAAATAAAGTTGGTTCGTACAAAAACTTGGGGTTTAATACCTCCTCAAACCTGAACTAATACTTTATAATGTGTTCGAACCAAACAAAGCCAAATTTGGTTCATCATTTAGTATAGGACACCAAGATTTATGGTTTTGTAAGCATTTTAGAACATTTTTTAGGAGCCTTGACCATATTTCAAACCAAACCTTGGGGCTAAATACTTCTAAAAGCCAGAACTTATGCTTTATAATTTGTTCGATCCGAAGGGACTTAACTTTATGTTACATTATAAAGTAGAGAACACTTATAATTATGGTTTTCAAAGCTTCCGTACCTTCAAAAGTACACAAAAATTACTTTCCAAACAGATTTAAAGATATTTTTCAATCTTAGATTTAAGAAATGTCTAAAAGGGTTAAGCTTCGATTGAATTATGGACGATCCTTGAACAGAATGAAGTTTTTGTCATCATTTGGGAATTGACTGTGACTTTCCCAACAAATTTAACAGTAAATTGCCACGGTATACTCAAGAAAGAGCTTTAATAGTTAAGGCAAGAACAAAAACGAATTTCTAAATTCTTTTTTTGGTCTGTCTTACCTTCGAAAGTTAATAAAAATAGCTTTTTGGAGCATATTTTAGGACAAATCGGTGTATAAAGTATATAAAAGCTTAATAAGGGTATAATTAATTGAAATTATGGCCGACGCTGGAACATAAATGTGATTTTGCCACCTTTCCGGTACTACCTTCTCCCAAAAAAAAGATATCCAAAGAGATTTAAGCTAAATTGGGCACATTAACCTTAAGTAAAGGCTTTAAGTGTTGATATTCTACGGAACTACGGGTGATCCCAGAACAGTAAGGAGTTATTGACAATTTTTTTAACTTGACGTAACTTCCATATTCCGAAAACGAACTTTACGCGCAGATACATGAAAAAATCGGTTCGTTATACATAAGGACGGACTTTAAGGGCTGAGATTTGGCAGAATTTTGGCAAATCCATGAACATAAATTGTGTTTTTGGCACTGTTCGGGTGGCCTTACCTTCGAAAGTTCCACATTTTTAGGAAGATCGCGATTTTTTGCGAAAGGAGAAACAGACCTTCATTAAATTTTAAAAAACTAAGACTAAACCGGACTGAATGGCATCATCTTAATTCCCTATTCATAGAAGTCCGCCGCTAAATAATGGGTATATCAAAGCTGACTTTAACAGAACTGCTCGTTTCCACAGTTCTAGAATTACCTAAAATAAAGCATGGAAATATGAGTTGGATCCCATATCACAGTACTGACAAGTCTAAGAAGGAAGATGAGTTTAAATACAGGCAAAGTGTATCTGAATAATCAACATACAATCAACACATACAAACATCTGTATGTCTGGGCCGTCTTTGGCTTCTTCCATGATCATTTCAAATGAGAGCGAGAGAAATACATAAACAATATGAGGAGGAACTTAATGACTCTGCCAGTGCAATTGTACCCCCCTCCCCACACATTCACTCTCCTCAAGTAGTGTATGTTTGTATGTATGATGGTGTGGCTGTATCTCATGTGCCCCATATGTTTTCATAAACCACAGCAGAAATTCTGGACGTCGCCGCATTTCTAAGATTGTACGACGAGAGCAAAATAATCAGTTGGCGTTTGAGTTGTCAAGGCGCAGGGAGATAGCTGAGGAGCAACTGCTGGAAAATTCTCAAAATTCTAAACCGAAAAAGAAGCCGGAAGAAGCTGCCCCTACAAAGTTATTATATTCATTATGGTAAGATCGGAGTACGAAATCGATAAGAAATGTTTAAACAAACAACAAAAAACAAAGTGTGATGTGTACCAATCGAAATTCAATTATCAAATTTAGTACTCTTACAGTGAAGCCTCTTTAAGCATGATTTTAATATTTCTTTTCTTATAGCTACAACATGGAATGTTATGGAGAAGTTCTAGGCTACTTCTAATCGGTCTACTGTGCTTGCTTACGTCGGAACGGCCATCGGATGCAGCCAAAGTTCTGTTACTCTTTCCACATGCCAGTGAAAGTCACTTTGCGGTGATGCGCACATTGGTCTCAGAACTGACCAGTCGGGAGCATAATGTAAGTACAAAGCTGGGAGTAGATTTCTCGGGGTGTAGGGCACTCTCTCCATAAGGAGAGCACTCTTAAGATCTACAATCCTTGACCCCCTTAACCCCCCTCAACTCTTATTTTTCATTGGTTTGCTTCCCTTGACAAAAAACATTGTTATATTTGTTCAAATCCTCCCTAGGTAACCATTTACACCAGTCATGGGCTGCATGAGCAGGTGGAGAATGTAACGGAGACTGTTCTACCGGAATATCCATTCTGGAGCAATTGTAAGACAACGTTTAGAAACTTTATATCCCAAACGACTAATCCAAACATCTTTCGTATCGTTTCAGTACAAAAGCACGCCTCACCGCAAGGCAATCTCAATGATTTGGCTAAATTATCCACCAACAGTCTACGCAAATCTCTGGCCACCATAGGTGCCGCCTCACTGGATCATTTTCTAAGTCAAAAACCCATACAGAAGCTGTTGAAATTATCCTATATGGAATTTGATTATGATGTGATCATTGTGGATTTGTTTTATACGGAAGCATTGCTGGCACTGGGCTATGTGCAGCAGAAACCGGTGATAGGCATTGTTAGTACCGATTTTGGTCAATACATGGAGGCGGTGCAAGAGGCTTTGGTGCCTGCGGCTTGCTCGCCCATTGATTTTGAGAACTATGGCGCTCAGTTGGATTTCTCTGATAGATTGGCTACCATCAGGGAGTGTATTTCGCGGCGAAAGCAGTTTGAAAAGGATCACTATGCAGCCCAGGAACAGCTGATTGGCAAGCATTTTCAGGGTAAGTAGTTTAAAGGATTCGAAAGTTTTTCCAAATTTATCCACCCTCCCTTTACAGTGCAACTCTCTTTGGCCGAGCTGCAGGCCTATCATCTATCCGTGCTGCTCATCAACAATCATGTGCCCCTCATGACGCCACGTCCTTTGCTGCAGCAAATAGTCCTAGCCGGTGGTCTGCACATACGCGGACCCCGTGAGCTGCCTTGGAATATTAAAAAGTTCTTGGAGGATGCCCGTTCGGGTGCCATTTACCTGCAATTGGGCAATGAACAGCCCTGTGGTCAATTACCTCCAGAAAAACTGGAAATTCTCTTCAAATTTCTCAGCTCACGCAAGGAAAGCACCATTTGGACCTGTCATGATGTGAAGACGCTGAAGGACCTACCCAAGAATGTAATGATACAACATGCAGTGCCCCAGATAGACATCTTGGCTCATCCACGTGTACGTGTTTTCGTCATGAATGGCGATTTGCTTAGCCTCCAGGAGGGTATCATGCGAAATGTGCCCATGTTGGGTTTGCCCATCTTTCGGAATGAACAAAAGAATATGCAACTGGCTGTTAAGCTGGGTGTGGCTATCAAATTGGAACAGGATAATGTGACAAGTGAATCGCTGAACTGGGCCCTGGATAAGTTGCTGGTGGAGCAACATTATCAGTTGGCCATACGAGATGTTTCACTGGAATATCGGGATAGACCTTTGGGTGCAGTGGCCACTGCCATGTTCTGGGTGAACTATGTGGCGCGTCATAAGGGTGGTGCAGCCATAAGGACAAGAGGAATTGACATCTCATCGAGCCAATTGCATTTGTTTGATTTATTCATGTTTTACCTTGGAGTGGCTTTTCTGTTTGTGGTTGGATTTGTGGGTCTGTATCTGGTGGCGGCTTATGTGTGGCAAAGGAAGCAACAGCCAGAAAAATTGGCAAAACTGAACTAGATTTAAGAATCGCTGGAAATAAAATTAAACTGTTTTCTTAAATTTATTGTTAACAGAAATTCAAATATTCAAATTGAACCGCCAGGCTTAAAACTGTTTACTTAAATTTATTGTTAAGGGAAATTCAAAAATTCAAATTGAACCGCCTGTCTTATCTGTTATTAACAGGCCACAAATGTGCTGTTATTAGTGTGGCCAACTTTACAGAAGCAAACTGTAAAGCAACTGACTGTTGAGCATAATTAAGCATAATTCTAAATATTTCTGAAATTAATCATTTTTACATAGTTGATCAGACGCCTAAGACGCAGGCAACGACATCAATATAGTCGCCATATCTGTTCTGGCAACACTGCCCACAATTTAACATTTGTGGCGTTAACAGAGACCACAAATATCGATATTTTTCATGGTGCCCTATTAACTAATTCATATCGATAGTTCGCCAGTGCTGCCCAATCGTCGACGGTTGCCATCTTCCTTTCCAGAGATTCGCGTTCGCAAAGAGACGTGTTTAAAACCTCTTCAAGTGTTTTAACAGGTAATTACATTCAAAAAATTAGCAAAAACGTATTCCACAATATACTGAAGTGTGGCTGTTATAAGCAAACATGAAGGCAACCCGGCAAAGCTGGTCAAACAGATGCAAGCAACATGTCACACGTGGGCTCCGCCAGCTCAGCCAGCAGAGGCAGAGCCGCAGTGAGGTTATGTTGTCCAAGCACCAAAAACAACAATGACCCATTCAATAAAATCCAAAAAAACAATTGTGTAAAATCTTGTCAAACTAATTTCGAATCTTTCCCCCTTGCAGCTCCTTCAAGATGTCCGGTACCACCGCCACAATCCGCACCCGCAAGTTCATGACCAACCGCCTGCTTGCCAGGAAGCAAATGGTCTGCGACGTCCTCCACCCTGGACTCTCTTCGGTCAACAAGACCGAGATTCGCGAGAAGCTCGCCGCCATGTACAAGGTCACTCCCGATGTGGTCTTTGCCTTTGGCTTCCGCACAAACTTTGGTGGCGGTCGCTCCACTGGCTTCGCCCTCATCTATGACACCTTGGACTTTGCCAAGAAGTTCGAGCCCAAATACCGTTTGGCCCGTCATGGTCTGTTCGAGCAGAAGAAGCAGACCCGCAAGCAGCGTAAGGAACGCCGCAACAGAATGAAGAAGGTCCGTGGTACGGCCAAGGCCAAGATTGGTACTGGCAAGAAGTAAAGCGGTGGAGGCGACGACAACTACTTGTAAATGAAGTGTGTGGAAAGCTGCTCGCTGGATGTGCGTCGTTGGTTACACTTTTTTTTACGTATGAACAACAACAACAACAAAAACTGGTGTTTACTTTTGGAGCAGCTTTTGTTTCGTATGCCTAAGTAAATAAAACTCTAAAAGTAAATAGAGGAACTGTGGCTTTTCATTCAATCAAAGGAAGCGGATGGAACTTGAGAAGTGCCAGGTATCGGAAGAAGGTCGCAGACCTGTTTCATTTGGTAGTGCAAAGTGAACTGCTAGAACCTTCGTCTTGGAGAGAAACTGTAAGGACTTGGAACCCATTAAGCACTTTATTCCAATTTTCAGAAATTATTTCTTAGATTTCGGACAACTTAACTCGTTAGCAGGCTGCTCCTTCATTTGAATATTTTATTAGTGATTAGCTACCCTTGCGGAATCCATCCGAAGACGAAGCCTGTCCCGGCTTTAATCGCTACTTGTACATAAAAATTGCTTCTAAGCAACTAAATTTCCCCAATTTGAATTCAGCGCCACCTGGGAATTTCACTCAGCTACCCAGTGTGCCCATATTACGTATCAGTGATGAGGTGTAAAAGTTCTTAAATTGCTAAAACAACAAAAATACATCGAAAAAGCTCAAAAATAAATAAGAAGTGCAAAAACGGTTGTTTTTGAGACAAAAAACTACAAATCGATCGTTCATATTGTGGCTAGAACATAATTCTTATATATAAGTGGTCCATTAAGTTCATTATTTGAAATGTTTTCGATTAGGGGAAGAACATACGATAGACATTTACCTTATACCAAACCAATTACCCAAAAATTTCAGGGCACTTTCACTTTCAGAATGACTAGAACTAGCTAGAATCAAGCCCGCTGCAGTTTGGTCACACTGGCCGCTTGGCAAAAATTCCCCACAAAATTTCCCAAAACGCAGCAGCAGCAGCAAAACGAAGCAGTGTGAAAACAGAAAAGAAAACTAAAAATCGAATTAGTAGCTTTGGCTGCTAGATTTTAGGCTGGTGGCCCGCACCCAGAACTAATCCGAGCATTAACTTTAGCGAGTGCCCTGTGCCTCAAAAACATGTCCAATTCCAATGGCAGTGGCGGCGTCGTCTCGGGCGATTGGATTTGTGAGTGAGTGAGACAGAGCGTAAAGTAAAGATGCAACGGATTCAAATTCAGCCAATTAGCGGGGACTGGTCTTATAGCTGTGGTTAACTCTTTATGCTCCCCGTCCTTTTGCAGATGCCGGCATCTAAATTTTGCCCGTCAGAAATGCCATAAATGCCAACGGGACCGCGAGGACAGCAAGGACGGCGGCAAGGAGAAGCCCGAGCTCAAGGAGCGAGAAAGGGAACGCGAGCGGGGTAGCAGCAGCAGCAGCAGCTCCAGCAAAAAGAAACTGGGCACGGAAATAGGCAAGGCGGCTGCCGACAAATCCCGGGGGCTGTTCAGTGCCGAGGATTGGCAGTGCAGCAAGTGTGCTAATGTGAACTGGGCCCGTCGACAAACCTGCAATATGTGTAACGCACCCAAGTTCAATGAATCTGAGGAGCGAACTGGTATGACCTGAGATTGGTGATGGCTACAGCAACTACAGTTTTCACTTTGCAGGCTTCGGTGGTGGCTACAATGATCGCGGTGTTGTGGAGTACAAGGATCGCCAGGACTCGGATAGCGAGTATGATGAGTTTGGACGCCGGAAGAAGCGTAAATCCAACAACGATTATCGCGAAGACACGAAACGGGCACGCAAGTCCAGCAAAGACGAGAAACCAGAGCAGGAAGACGACGAAGAGGATGATGACGGTGATTTGTCTAAATATGATCTTTGGGGCGACAATGAGATCTCTTCCACGGATGTCAAGCAAAAGCCCAGTTCTTCAACAGAAAAGCGAGAGCGTAGCACCAGATCCTCTCGTGATTCAAGCTCATCCTCTTCGTCGTCTAGTTCGTCCAGTTCGAGTGGGGACTCTTCATCGACATCCTCTTCCAGCAGCAGCTCCAGCAGCTCAAATAGTAGGCGCAGCAAGAAGAGATCTCGTTAGCCTGCCCTAGAGCATAATTGTCCTGTTTTTTTTTTTTTATTATTTATAACCAAATTTGCTGCTGCCACCATGACCCATTACACTGCTACCATGTCCAACTCTACTCTCCGAAAGAAATAAAATTCATTTGATTTAAGCCGTTTAATTGTAGCTTTCATTTTGCTGCTTCTGACTGGCTGCCTCGGCGGCCGCTGTCCTTTGTTCCTTCAGCTGGGCCAACTGCTTTTTGGCTTCCTCAATTTGGTTTTCTGTGACTGTGACTGGTACATCGCAGGAAATCTGCTCTTTGCGCACAAATTCCATTTTCTGTATGGCTTCCTCCAGGAAGGGAATCTGTTGAGCTTTCAGCTCTTGGTGGTACACCTCCAAGCGCTCCTCTTTCAGATTATTACAATAGGTGTCGGTGAGCTTCTGCAACGACTCCTTGCGTGTAATCCAGTGGAAGAGCTCAGGCGGTGGCTTGTAAACCAAGTCCAATCTCTCCAAAATCCATTCGAAACGTGGGTAATCCCAGCGTCGCAAATATTTCAGGAATTTCTTGCGTTTATCGATGAGCTCCTTGAGGCGTACTTTGATCATCTTGTCCCGTGGATGGACGTCCATGTGCTCCTGATAGCGGCGTATGCGAGCCGTCATTTTGGCCACTAAGGTAAATACTTTTGAGTTCAATTTCAGTTGGGAAAATTCCTACTTACACCTGGCCTCCATGGAGCCGTAGTCCTGTGCATGCCTCTGCACTTCCTTGACCATTTCATCGCGATAGTAACGGGTGGTCAAATAGTTGGGGTTGTTGGCCAGCTTGAACATGCTCTTGACAATTTCATTGGCCCTGTGGTTAAGTGGAATTAGAAAAGTGCGGACTGAGGCTCAAGACTCTTACCCCTCCAACTGCTTGCAGTCCTGGTACTCTGGCAGCAACTCGTTCGGATTCAGAGGTGGCAGCTTGGCCTGATCTCCACTCTTCTCGGGCTTAATGCAAGAGATTTTTTCTGGCCGCACCCATTTGATTTTCAAGTCCGACTTGAAGGCATATTCACGCAAGAATTGGCGAGGTCCTGCGTGAGCCACACTTAGGAGTTTATTCATTAATTTAGGTTTTTTAAGTTCTGTTAGGTTATATCATTTAGCCAGTGTGTACATATGCGCAGTGGTGGGATAACTGAGCTCATCAGCTGTTGAGCGAGGTGGAAAATATCGAGCTATCGATATCACAAGTGATGCCAATGCTTATAGTGCAATCTGACATTTTAGCTATTTACTTGTTAGATTTAGCTATATTTATTTATTATAGTTTCGAAAAATGTGCTATTTACTTATTTAATAGCCTATTTACACTGGCAGTGCCTTATTCGTTAATAGCCAACAATCAGCCTTTTTCTGTATGACACTTCTAGTATAAATCAGCTTTAATACTAGTTATTTTTTGAACTGAAGCTTTATTTGTTATATCTTCCCCTCAGCAGGGTTAGGCGTATTTTGTCATTTAATATTTGTAAAATCCTCAATATAAATGGTCAAGTTTTGCCATTTTCTGCATTTATTAAGCTGCGTCAATCAATTATTGTGTGGCCAAACCAATCTAGCAACCCAAAATCTGACAAGCAGTGGCTTGAAAATGGCTTACCTATCGACATCTGAATTTATCGAACTATCGGCTTTATGTTTTCTACCAGTGTGTACCCCCAACCATTTGCATCAACAGCTGCAACAACAACACAAACACAAATTTGCATCTCGTTTTTTGTTGAGTAAATTCGTTAAGTAAATTGAAGCCTATAAAATGGCTCACATGTCTCACATGCTGCAACAGTCCTCAACGCCCTCGAGCGTGGGCTCCAGCTCATCCCGCACCATGTCCCTGCCAGAGAAACAGAAATACATTGAGGACTATGATTTTCCCTACTGCGACGAAAGCAGTAAGTATGAAAAAGTGGCCAAGATTGGACAAGGAACCTTTGGGTGAGTCCAGTGACCTGTTTTGCCCGCTCCTCGTTTACCATTTCGTTTGCAGAGAGGTGTTCAAGGCCCGCGAGAAGAAAAGCAACAAAAAATTTGTGGCCATGAAGAAAGTGCTGATGGACAATGAGAAGGAGGGGGTAAGTGGAGCAGACAGGGTCTACTTAATGACTTTTAACCACTTTCCCTTCCTTAGTTTCCCATTACCGCCCTGCGAGAGATACGCATTCTACAACTGCTGAAGCATGAGAACGTAGTGAATCTCATCGAGATTTGCCGCACCAAGGCCACGGCCACCAATGGCTATAGATCTACATTCTATTTGGTGTTTGACTTTTGTGAGCATGATTTGGCCGGCCTGCTATCCAATATGAATGTGAAGTTTAGTCTGGGCGAGATTAAGAAAGTGATGCAGCAGCTGCTCAATGGCCTCTACTACATACACAGCAATAAGGTGGGTGAGCCAATTATTTCCCAACCTAAAGCCATTGCAATTGGGTTTCTTTACTTCTGGGTCCCAGATACTGCATCGAGATATGAAGGCGGCCAATGTGTTGATCACCAAACATGGTATTCTCAAGCTGGCTGACTTTGGTTTGGCACGTGCCTTTAGTATACCCAAAAATGACTCCAAAAACCGCTACACAAATCGTGTGGTCACCTTGTGGTATCGTCCACCCGAGCTGCTGTTGGGTGACCGTAACTACGGTCCGCCGGTGGACATGTGGGGAGCTGGCTGCATTATGGCCGAGATGTGGACACGTTCGCCCATTATGCAGGGGAATACAGAGCAACAGCAATTGACGTTCATCTCCCAATTGTGCGGTTCCTTTACACCCGATGTCTGGCCAGGTGTCGAAGAGCTGGAACTGTATAAATCCATAGAATTGCCAAAGAATCAGAAGCGACGCGTCAAAGAGCGCTTGCGTCCGTATGTCAAAGATCCCACTGGCTGTGATTTGCTAGACAAACTGTTGACTCTGGATCCCAAGAAGCGCATAGATGCGGATACTGCTTTGAATCATGATTTCTTTTGGACTGATCCCATGCCAAGTGATTTGAGTAAAATGCTGTCGCAGCACTTGCAGAGCATGTTCGAGTATTTGGCCCAGCCGCGTCGCTCGAATCAGATGAGAAATTATCATCAGCAACTGACCACCATGAATCAGAAACCTCAGGATAATAGTATGATAGACAGAGTCTGGTAGAGTCTTAAGATATTTTAGTTTATAAGTTTTTTTCTACATATTATCCATTAATGGTTAAGGACACAGATTAAAATAATAATCTTCTGAATGGAATAATTTGATATTTTTATTGAAATCTTTTCGTTGTTTTTAAATGTTCCAAAGATTCACTTTTAATTTCCATGTTGGTTTCTGAAAAATTTCACTTTCTTTTATATTTTTGGCTGCGTGAAGCATTTTGATAAATATTAAAAATTGTAACTTCTGAATTAAAAGTTTAACATTTAATTTATGCTTATTTTGCTCACCCGAGACACTGTGGCACATTTGTTCTTTTCTTGATGTGTACACACTGTTTAGAAAACACTCTAAAAAACCTCTAAAGCATTTGCACTGGTGGGTGTTATGTGGTTACATATGTAGGTGTGTATGTGTGAAAATGCACGTTGAAAAGGTAAACAATCCTAAAAAAGCCGGAAAAAAACAACGTAGATGTTTGGCCATCATAAAAAACGATTGTGACATATCCGCCAGTGATGTGCCCACGCCACATCTCTCCATTCTGAATGTGGGTTTAAGCAACGGCCTCTCCGAAGAAGTTTTGCTACAGGCTGTGGAAGTAGCATCTGCAGGTGCCGCTCAGGTGACTCAAGTATGGATGCCACCAGGAAAATCCTATTGTTTTCTCTCCTGCGCCACGGCACAGCTAGCTCAGTTGGTGTACGATGCTATGCACAATGTTGCTACCATAGGGCAAGCCGGAGCAGTGGCCTACCTCAGCTATGTAAATGAATTTCCCACCAAGTCAAAGGAGCAGCAATGGCATAAACCTCTACCCAGTGGTCTTATACTATTGCCTGACTTTGTCAGTGAGGAGGAAGAATCTTTACTGCTACTAACCCTGGCTGAGGATAAGCGAAATCCCGAGAACAATCTAAAACATCGCAAGGTCAAGCATTTTGGCTATGAATTTCTGTATGGCTCCAACAATGTGGATCCGGATAAACCACTGGACCAGCCCATACCCTCAGCCTGTGATTTTCTTTGGTCACGCCTGGAGACTTCCTCAGCCAAATGGGATTGGTCTCAGCCGGATCAGCTGACGGTGAATGTGTATGAGCACGGGCAAGGTATTCCCCCGCACGTGGACACACATAGTGCCTTTCTGGATCCCATACTGTCACTTTCACTACAATCGGCGGTGGTCATGGAATTTCGCAGAGGTGAAGAGTGTGTTCCTTTGCTGTTGCCTCGACGCTCTTTACTCATTATGTCGGGAGAGGCTCGCTATGATTGGACTCATGGCATTAAGCCCAAACACTTGGATGTGGTACCCACTCCTGGTGGTGGCTTGACCACCCAAGCTCGAAATCAACGAACTTCTTTAACCTTTCGGCGACTGAGACGAGCTGCCTGCTCTTGTAAATATCCCAAGCTATGCGATTCCCAACAAATGAATCCAACAAGTGCTCCAGATTTGTCGGCACAAGCCATTGACTTGGAGCAACAAAACGTTCATGATGTGTATGAAAAAATTGCTACGCATTTCAGTGAGACAAGACATTCTCCTTGGCCACAGGTGGCACAGTTTCTGGAGAGTTTTGATCCCCAATCTGTTATACTGGACATCGGTTGCGGCAATGGCAAATACCTGAACTGTAATCCACAAATTCTTACCATGGGCTGTGATCGTTCGCCTGGCTTACTCTCGGTGGGTAGGGTCAAAGGTTATCCAGTCTTTCGTTGCGATTGCCTAAGCTTACCCATACGATCGTCCAGCCTAGATGGTTGCCTCAGCATAGCTGTTATACACCATCTGGCCACCACAGAGCGTCGTTTGGCTGCCCTTAAAGAAATGGCACGGGTTTTGCAAAAAGGAGGACGTGCTCTGGTCTATGTGTGGGCCAAGGAACAGCAACTTAATCAACGTAAGTCTGCCTATTTGCGACAAAACAAGGCAGTGAACAAGAAACGTACAACCGAGGAGGAGCAACGTCAGAAGCAGGAACAGGAAATGAAACAGCAGCCGGCCCTATTGCCTGTGCATACCAATCGTACGGAATTTCAGCAACAAGATGTTTTAGTACCTTGGAAAACTAAAGATGAACAGAGAACCACATTCTTGCGCTTTTATCATGTATTTGAAGAACAGGAACTTGAGACGTTAGTGAAGCAACTGCCGGAGGTAAGGATTATAAGGAGCTACTATGATCAGGGCAATCATTGTGTGATCTTTGAAAGGTTATGATGTAAGAGAAAGTGTTAATAAAGTATGTTAAACAGTGCAAATTCCAAAATTTTTCAAGTTTTTACAAAAGATACGCTAAGATCTAACTTAATTTGAAAAATTCAATAATACTTGGTAGCTTGAACGACAAGCAGCCGCGGCTTCAGCGATACAAAGTATCGAGCTAGCCAACTATCGATATTACTTATCGATGCGGAAATACGTTAAGTCCGTTAGTCAACTTGTATTTTGAATTCGAATGAAATTTCAATGAAATCTTTGACCAAAACTATTTGAAGTGAGCAATTGAAGAGTTAGTAAACCGTTTGTATACTCTGTACCAAGGGTATATTAAGTTTGTGCAGAAGTATGTAAAAGCCAGAGACAAGCATCTCCGATCCCACAAAGCTTAAACGCACGAAAAAACCAGTCGTATCGTATGTACTATTCAGTATTATTCATCGATCCACTGCTAAGGATCGACTAAAAGATTGTCGAGTTATAACATAAACAGTTTCTTCCACACAATCTTAAACTATTCTCCTTTGCAAACTCGAATAGCTGTTCGTAAATAATTCTCAAAAAATTGGTGATCATTTTTGTCCCACTTATCTAGAAGTAATTAAGATAATTCGTTTATTTGATTTCAAAAATACACATCCACATATTGTTTTGAGTTTAATATATAGCGAATTGAACATATACTATGTATAACTTAGTTAAGCTTACATTCCGAACCATTGTTAATGGTTTCAATATGTTTCTTTTAGTACTTGTTATTGTAGCTTTGGACCATAAATTGACAATTCCTTAATAACAACATTTTGTGTTCCACTCGTGAGTGGGTTATATACTTAACTGGTAGTTGTTAGCATATATCCAAGTCTGTAGCTATGAAAATCAAGTTGAGTTTGTTTGGGTAAAGAAGGCATATGTATAGTATGTATAGTTATAGGTACATGTGCAGGTGTATTTACATCATAGATATAGAGTAGAGCTTTCAAAATTTTGAGTATCATAACTAAAATTATATAGAAGTAGGGACTACCTAAAACGCAGTTAGGGAGCTTACAAACTACAGAGTACAACACAAACACACACACAGATTAACACTACATCAATCTTAAGTATTATATAGAGTTTTTTTTCGTCGTTTTCTTTGGTCGTGGTTAGTTGAGTTGATATGTTAGCTAAGTAACATGTATGCTTAAAGTGGGGTCCCTAGAACTCCTAAGGGTGTACAAGGTGTATAAATATATAGCGTGTATAACAGTTGTGGTGCCTAAGAATTCGTTTTGGCTATATGTATAGGAGAACCATAATAAAAACAGCTAATTGGTGATCCTATCGACTAGGTTAAACCAGAAATTCTTGACTTTCCTTCATCATAATCGTCGTCGTCGTCGTCGTCGTCATAATATTAAAGCCTGATAGTTTACTTGTTTGTTGTTAAAGCTGATTAATCAGTTGTATGTATACTATATATATATATATATATATATATCGTTTAATTTGTGTATACTTCAGTCGTTGTTGAATATACAAAGCTATCTTGCTGGTGTTGCCCATTTTGGTACTACTCCTACTCCTACTCCTAGTTTGACTATGCCTACATCTACTACTATTTCTCTCTCCCGCCTCCACCGAAACACTTATTTGAGCAGCTGGCATACTTTAATGCACCTTTCCTTAAATGGGGGGAGCTGGGGGCTTGATATTTTAGTCTGTTTTTTTTGTTTTTTGTATTTTTGTATTTTTCTTGCTGTGTTTTCCTTGGGTATATTGGTGTCCAGTTGCCTTTTTGAGCGTGCGCTTTAGATAAATGTTTCGGCTGCCATTTGTTACAAGCATTCCGCCAGCGGCGGTTTCTCAATGGGCGGCGAGGGACCGGACACCGAGACCATGGGTACAGCACTTATTTTCGGTTTGACTATCTTCAGACCAAGGGCCAGATTCTTGGGACTGCTGTGCGGCGATGAGGAGGCCGTCGATGAGCGTTGATGCACCAATACCCGCGGCTTAGCCTCAATGGCTATGCTGGGCGTTGAGGAGGCGGCCGATACGGTAGCCGTGGCCGTGGCACTGGCCAGCAGGGGTACATGCACCAGCTCCTCCACCGTCTCCGCTGAATCCTGAGAGTCATGCACCAAGGCCGCAGAGGCATCACTGCTGCAGTGCACCAAGGCGGCCGTTGAATGCGTTTCGGTGTCTTCATCTTCTTGCATATAGGGCGGCGGTGCCTCCAGCGAAATGCTGCCCACTATGACATTGGCTGTCGTTATGGCCGCCGTACGGGCCAGCAGGCTGGTGACTGCCGTGGGCGATTGCTTTGGATCGTGCAGCACTGGAAGATGAAGTAATTCGCCTACATTTCCACCACACTCCTTGAGCTCTATGTCGTTGCTGTCCTGCGAGAGATGCTGCTGCTTGACATGGTCGTCATCCGTGCGCCATTGGCGGAGACTCTTCTGTGTGGCAGAAACGAGAATTGTTGAGGTGCCCGCGCAGCAATGCTGTCCAACTCACCTTCCGGCCGTTATCCGTGATATTCTCCGCGCTCTTTGCCTTGCGGCACAGCACACTCTGGGAGCCATGTCGACGCAGGAACTCAATGGAGTCGAATCCGCGACCCTCCGATGACACGAATATGGCCGAGTTGATCCGACTACGTGTGCAGCGCTCCGAGATGGATGTGGAATGCTCCTCGGCCAGCATGTGGATGTGCTGCAAGGGAAATGCAATTAGCCAATAACGAGAGTTTAGAGTGATTCAACATTTTTTTTTTTTGGGTGGTAGACGACCATCCTGCGGAGGATTCTTACGCGGTTATTGCAGTGCAACGGTGGGTGAGCACATTCACTGCTGTCGAACTGCTTCATTTACAATGTAAGAGAGCAGATAGATAAAGAGAGAGAGAGAGAGAGAAACAGAGAGAATAGTGATAAGGGGCGACGAGTCGGATAACACGCACACAAGCCTGTCCCTTAACGAACCACTAAAGAGAGACGACTCAACAGGAACAGCAACAACAACAACAACAACAAAGACAATAACAACAAGCGAGAAGCGTGGGAGGGGGGCGGGGCGGGGGGCCTACCGACACAACTACAAAATGCCCCAGAGCCAACAAGGAAATGGAGTGAAAGCGGCTGCCATTGATGCGCTTTGTGAGAGAAGGTGAAGAATATCCTTTGGAACTGTACAAAATGTGACACAGAGGAAGACACAGTGGCTGTTATTTGAGTTCAGGAATCAGCAATCCTTGAAGCTTCAAGGCTAGCTACTCCCAAAACTCAGTGACAGAAATCCGCAGTTCCTTCCCCTCTGCAGGGTGCTGGGTGCTTTGCCCACGAGTGTTGCGAGCGATTTGGTGCAAGTTTGCTTTTCGTAACGAAGCTGCAATTTTGGAATCCGTGCACCAAGCGTTTCTGTATGCGAGTGTCTGTATGTGTGTGTGTGTGTGTGTGTGTGTGTGTGGAACGACTTACACTGGCCGGTTCACTGTAGTTGCTGTGATTGAGCACGGAGGAATCGGTATGTATGGTATCGCTGGCGACCATGCTGTGGTATTCGCGCATGGGCTGCAACAGCGTTGAGGATCCGCCACTTTCTCTGGACCCGTCGCGACTGCGATCGGCATACGAATACTGCCGTCGATATTGGCGACGCCGTCGTCCGGCACTGGCATTGACCGCTGCCCCACCTCCCGCCATTGTGGGCGCATTGAAATCAGTGCATCCCAACGGTCGAGGCAATAACGGAGGCGGGCGAAAGTAACTGGGATCATAGCTAAATTGTCGGCGACGCCACTGATCGTACTGGCGATAGTGGCTAAAGAGGCGCCGTCGTCGCAATATCAATTGCTTTTTGGCCTCCAGTACCTCGTTCTCCTCCACAAAGGTGCGTTCCTGCGAATTCTTCAGTATGCTGCGCTGTTGGGCAAACTTGCGTTGCCTGCTGGCCGTTATCTGCAGCGGCAGCAGCCGTTGCTGTGGCGCCGGCTCTTCATTCTCTTTGGTGGCCACCAACTCATCCACTTCCGAATCCTCCTGTCCCGCCTGACTATCCAGGCTATCTATATGCTCCAGCACATTCGATTGATTGTCCACACTGGGACCACGCACATAGGTGTTAACCGGCGTGCCGTGTACATGGCCGTGACTGGAGACGGCAGCCGCAACGGCTGCAGTGACATTTGTGGAGGTCACTTCGCGATGCGCTGGTTGCTAGCTCTCCACATCCGCCTTGTGGAGCAGCGCAAACTGACAGCCACAGTCGCGTTCCAGTTCACGGCGTGGATACTGAAAGCAGCGATCGAAGATGCCACAACCCTCGCAACGGGGCAGGCACTGGAGGGGAGAGTAGAGGAGCAACAGACACCACAGAGCAGAGCAGAGAGTGGAAACAGAGTGGACGAAGTGAATGAAAGGAGGTACAAATTGTCAGTGAGATCTCAACCTCAACAGCAAAGCGAAAACAATATGTAGAAAAGAAATGAGGTAAAGAAACCACTAAATGCAGTGAAACGAGGGCAGCTTGATAAGTTTGTAAGTTGTTAATTAGTTCAATGGAATTCCTTTACAGCTTTTTTCCTTTGAATTTTTATTCTCAAAACAATTCTGTTTAATATGGTTTAGCTGAAATGGGCCTATTCATGGAATTTTTACATGGCGACCGTGACAGTTTACTTTTTCTTATTCAAACTCTTTTGTTTTTGCTTTACATCTATCTCAAATTTATACAACAGCTTTGTGTATTATTTGCCCGTGATCAATTTCAATTGTTTATATAGAAACGGCTGACCGACACGCCCACCTTGCTCTTTTTTATGGCACACTGACTCGGAAATATTGATATATTAGTCTTCACTGTACTTTATGGATTCAAAAGATAGTTCGAAATGCAGTGGAACACCGCCAAATATATCTTTAGTGGCATGATTTTATGGAAAATGTGATCTTGCAACAGATTTTACAGTGTCCAATCCCACATCAAGCAAAATTTGTTTAATTTCTGCTGCTTTCAGTAGCTGTCAAAACAAAACTTAAGTCATCACAAGCTGCCCTTGTATTAAAATCGACCTAATAATATTGAGTTGGGTGAACTTCGGAACTTACCGAAGGGCAAGTGCCGAACGAACTTCTACAATTAAAAACAAAAACTAAAACCAGCGTGTGCATTTAAGTACTTTTTTTTTTTAGCAAATTAAAGAAAATTTGTATAAAATAAAGTACTATGTTTAAATACTCTTAAGAAGGCTCAAGCTGAAAACATGGTTCAAATCTAGCAGGGAGAAGACATTCTAGGCTTTCGGCTTTCAGTATTTCATTAAGGTTTTTTGTATTTTTTTTTGTTTATCAGAAAGGGCGTGCACTAGTTAATTGGAAATGGTGTTCAATATTGTCTATAAGTTTCAAATATTTAGTTCGAGTTGATGTTAAAAAAAAGCTAATTAAAATGCAAAAATATTGTTGTTTTTTGGCTTTTTGGTTGTATAAGAAATATTGAAAGAATTTTATATATGTATGTAGTTTAGATGTACCTTGACAAAGAAATCGGGGTGTAGGTTCTAAAAATAAAGCATTACAAAAATGAAGTAAGTCAGACGAAGAAGAGTTAACCGTTTAGTAAACGCCTACAGGTACACCCCCAACAATATCGCTTCACGATCGGTTCGACCGGAAGCAAATTTGGGAAACCTACCTGATGTGAGTGTTGGCCATTGCAACCGCCGGCACTGCATACCCCGGTGCCGGGTACCTTGAGCTGTTCATGCTTGTAGTCGGGCTGATAGGGCAGAAGCATGCGGATTTTGCCCCAGCGATTGAAGAACAGGGCGATGGCACCAGCCCAGACCATGAGGACAATTAGCACTATGCCGATCTCCACGCCGCGAATCTGGAATTTTAAAAGAATTTTGTAAGGGAATTTATAATGGGAAAGGATGGTAGCTATCTTAGGGTGGGGATCGTAAAAATTTATGCAAATTTGGCCTTAAGTGAAGAGAGGTTTTTGAAGAGAGTTAAGATAATCCAATTCCGGGAACAGGCCTGATAACTCTCAATTTCCGGTTAAGATATCAAAATAGTTCCTGAAGCCTGCTTTAAATATTTCCTAAATCTAACAATTCTAGTACAAAACTCTCGACTTACCGTGGGCAATTCTCTGGTCGTGCCATGTGTGAGTGTATTGGTTGCCGTGGAGGTCACATCATCACCAAAAATGCTGCCATTTCCGCTACCATTTTTAGCACTACCAAATATCCCAGGCGGATAGTCCTGCTGGGATGTATTTTTGGGCAGATCTAGAGCAAAAACGAAATTATGGATATCCCCATGACAGTGCATAAAATTAAACTTACCCAGTGTCCTAAATATGATCTGGCCACGACTGCGATACTTCTTGCCCAGCCAGATGGCTGTCACCACTAGAGAATACCTGGTGCTGGGCAGTAGACGATCTAGGACAATGGCCTCACTATTGCCGGCAACGTCCTGTACAACCCTGTAACTTAAATTAATTCAATTACCACTCTCGAACGGCATCTAAGGAAGGGATGGGGGAGGGGAGGAGGGTGTGAGTGTGTGAATGTGTGTGTGTGTGTGGTGTGTGTGTGTAGCTAATTGCACCAACAACAATCCAAAAAGTGAAATATGAGGCCGTTCCGTGCTCTCGTAATTACAACATTGGCCAATATTTCACTTTGTCACTTTCTCACAGGGCAGTTACCAAACATGTCCTAGATTTGCCAATTGAGCTCATATTACCTACGCCCCTCCCCCCCCCCCCTACCCTTGGAGACTACGTGTGCTTGTGTGAGAGTTAACAAGTGCGTGGCCTGTAAAGTTGCCTAGACTTCTGGCTTTTGTGCAATGTCTCCTATTACGCCGGTCGCTACCATATATAGATATAGCCTGACAAATGATTCATTATTCATACAGCACACACACAGACACACACACACACACACACACTTAGATACAGCGGCGACAACGCAATGGCCCCCAGTGGAATAGCGAACCAAACACAGCTTGCTCCCTTTTACGCTGGAAACCATAACAGACGAAAAAAAAGGAGCACAAAAATAACAACTAACAAGTCAACATTTCTTAAAAAAAAAAAAAAAAATAACAAGCTGACTTTTGTCTTTGTGGAAATACTCTTAGAAAGATAATTTTGTATCTTACATTGAGAATGCAAGCAAAACTTGCTTTATGCAGCAAATTAAAGGAAAATTTATACTAAATTTATGTATTAAAAGTTCTTGAATGTTTCTATTCAGTTACAAAATCGTAAACTCCTTTGGCTGTCCGCGTTTAAGCTCTGCCACAGCATATTTTAGCATATTGAAAGCAAAAACTAGAGGAAAGTTAACTTCGGCCGGGCCGAAATTTGTATACCCTTGCAGCACGTTTGTCTTACTAATATTGAAGGATATTTCCAGTGAACACAAACAAGTTTTTCTAACTGAAACTACTTTTCTGACTCTACTTTTGTATGACAGCTATACTATATAAATGTCCGATTTTGACCAAACTTGGTGGAATCATGGAAAAGCATAGCAAACTGAGAAATACAAAGTTTGGAGACATTTGCATTGAAAACAAAAAAGTTTTTCTCACTAAAACTAGTTTCTTGACCGATCATTCATATGGCAGCCATATGTTATAGTCATCCGATTTTGCCAAAACTTTTAAGAATTGTGTGAAAGCTTATTAAATAAATATATGGAAATTTTCAAGAGTTTTTAATGGAAAACTAAAAAGTTTTTCTTATTTTTCTATGGCAGCTATACTATATAGATGTCTGATTACGACCAAACTTGGGAGAATCATGGAAAAGCATTGAAAACTAGTTAATACGGAGTTTGAAAACGTTTGCATTAAAAACAAAAAAGGTTTTCTCACTAGAACTAGTTTTTCAACCGATCTTTCCTTAGGCAACTATATGTTATAGTCATCCGATCCAGCCGGTTCCGACAAATATGCAGCGTATTTGTACCAGAAGTCTTGGTGAAAAGTTTGGTATTGATGGCTTTAAAACTGACGGAGGAGATGGCATAGAAACAGACGGACAGACGGACATGGCTATATCGACTAAGCTTTTCATGCTGATCAAGAATATATATACATTATGTGGTCGGAAATGCTTTCTACTATGCATTACAAACATCTGAACCATTTCAATATACCCTCTGCAGGGGTTTAAAAAGACAGACACCTCTTAAAGTTAAATCCAGCTTCTTTACATAAATTAAAACATGTAATTTGAAATTTTAATTTGGTTCCTTTAGACCACACTAATATATGCGCCCCCCCCACCCCCCTCTTTCTGGTAACAAAGCCCGCTAGCAGCACAGCTGCTTTTAAGCCTTCTAATGTTACCAACTTATTAAAGTTTCCTGCATGTGACGCCTGTGGCAAATAAAATGAAATTGGCTTTGCTTATGTTCGCGCTATCAAGGTTTGGTTTTGGGTTTCGTTTTAATAATAAGAATAAGAAAATCAGGCAGGCCGTGGCAAAGGAGTGGTTATTGTATCCCTTTGGGTCTCTTACATACACACACATTTTGGCATATTGGCATCAGAAATGCAGGCTCGGTGAACTGAACAATTTTGCAATTTTTTTGGTTGGTTTAATAAACAATTAGATTTTAGATTGTTTTCCTGTCACTTCATTACTCAAACTGCAGAACGATGCCATATGGCATAGTATCGTTTAATAACTTATGAGGTTTATTGTGTGCGTCAAAATATTTTCCGTACAAGCAATATTTTGCACTATTTTAAATGAGAAATATATCAGCATACGCTCCATCAGACCCATTCAACAATATTCTCTGAAAGAACTTGCCTGCAGCATATTGAACAATGTCTTAATTACATGTCTCCATCAATTACGTATACGCCTCGTTGGCTCAAATTTATCTCTCTGTGACAAAGCCAATTTATGGTTAATACTTATTGGGTAATACAATCGAATGCTATTACACTTATCCAGGTCCTTGACATTTTCAATTTGAATAATTGTCATTTGGTAATTATTTTTTCATTTTTAACATACCAATTAGAGGACTGTGGTGGGGGTGGGGAGTGTGAATGAGCCACCAAACATATTGATTGGAATATTCTATCAATAATTACTCCTTCAGCCATTTAACTGACGGACAGTAATTGTTATTAATTATTATTGTTATTGATGGTACTTCACATACTTGGACATATTGAACTCGAACACATTTCTTCGTCAGGCAATTCATACATAAACGTAATGTGTAATTTGAAGCATATATATATATAGAGACATACGTGTCTAAAAGTTCCATGTGCGGCAAGGTGTACACTGTACAGAATAATATTGTTGATTTTGAATTGATTGAATATGTTCATTGTGACCTTTATCAATTACTAGACCCAAAGAATTGAATAGAAAGATCGGAAATTAAGGCTTGAAAAAATATAAAAGATAAATCTTACGATCAGGGGAAATAAATTATAAAGTAATACCTTAAGTTACAATATAGAAAAGCATTTTTGAGCCTAATTCCAATATTAATATAATATTTCACCTTAAATGCTAAATACTACCATTCAGCCAAATTATATGTACATTAGGGTACACTTTTCAAGGGGAACATTTAGTATTAGAGAGGGTGCTCCTTTAAAAGATTTCTTTTCAAAATTTAGAAAGATATATCAGTTTTAATGGTCAATAAGTTTGCTCTAGAAATTACACACCGAAATGAATATGATACTTATGTGTTTATACCCTTGCTGAGGGTATTATAAAATTGTCTGGATGTTTGTAACGCATAGAAGGAAGCATCTCCCACCACATAAGGAATATATAATATATTCTTGATTTCTATGCTATCTTCTCCGTGAATTTGAAAGCTATATTCACCAAACTTTGCTGGAAGTCTTTTAGTACAAATACCTTGCTCATTTTACAAAACCGACTGGATCGGACGACTATGGAATATAGCTGTCATAGGAACGATAGGTCGAAAAACTAGTTTTAGTGAGAAAAACTTTTTTGTTTTCCATTGAAACGCCTCCAAACTTTGTATTTCTTAGTTTGCGTTGCTTTTCCATGATTCCACTAAGTTTGGTCGAAATCGGTCATCTATGTAGTATAGCTGTCATAGAAAAGTAGAGTCTGAAAGGTAGTCCTAGTGAGAAAAACTTTTTTGTTTTCAATGGAAATGTTCTTAAAATTGGCATTTATTTATTTGATAAGCTTTAACACGATTCTAGAAAGTTTTGTTGAAATCGCATGACTATAGCATATAGCTGTAGTACGAATGATCGCTCGCTCGAAAAAGAGGTTCTAGTGAGAAAAACTTTTTTGTTTTAAAAGGAAACGACTCCAAATTGCTTACATATTTGATTGTTAGGCTTTTGCGTGATTCCACAAAGTTTGGTCGAAGTCGGTCATCTATATGGTATAGCTCCCTTACAAAGGTTAGTTCCCAAAAGTAGTCTTAGTTACGAAAACATGTATACCCTTGCAATACAAACTTCCGCCGGCCCAATTGATCAATTCCACATAATTTCCCGCAGTGTAACATTTGTTTTTTTTTTACTTATACAAAGATATGAACGAAAGTTGTCTAGGGCAAATGTCTATTTCAGCGGGGGAGACTCTCTTGAGCCGAGTCACCTAGTCAGCGTGTCTATGTACTAATCATTCATTATTCACGGGCACAATTTACTCGAAAAACGGCAAGAAGATATGTATAACCTTACCACCCCACCGCCACCCCCACCCCCGTTCAATCGGTGTTGCCACCCATAATGACTTGCAGTCGGAAGAAGTATGTAATACGACAAAAAAAAAAACAACAACAGCAACAGCAACAAAAATCAATAGAAAAGAAACACAGAGAATTAAAAACACAAACTGACTTACTTATAAATAATTGTGCGCTAACAAAAGGATACGGGTTCGCTATAAAAATTTGGACATAGGCGTGAACTTTATGGAACAACTACGTTTGGAAATGGAGGGCAGTAAAAGCCAAAACACGCGCATGCAGCAGCTATTAACCTGGAAAAAAAAAATAGTAAAACCCAACACAACACAACACCTTGACGAGAGACCAGGTAGAGAACTCTCTCGCGGACTGCAGCAGTCGAAAAAAAAAATAGAACAAAAATAACACAAAAGCCAAGCACTTAACTTATAACATGGCACAGCAAAAGACCAAACCCAAACCCAACAACAACCCACCATGTCGCGCACTGTGAGCAAAGTTGAAACGGAAGTCCTTAGTTTGTAGTCAAAATATGCAATGGCAGCAGCACCACCGGCGACCTTTTCGTTCCCTTGGTTTTTGTGGCTAAAGCTTCACGCAAATTATGAACAAAGGATAAGCCAGAGGGAAGGGGGCGGGGGGTAGAGGGAGGAGATGATGAATAGCAATTGCAGCAGCTGAGATTTTTAGCCAAATTGAAATCAACTTTTTTGCCTGTAATTCCAACAGGTCATTTCCGATTTAACAAAAAAATACAGCCCCGGCATGTGCATGTGAAACATTTGAATATTTCCTAGTTTATTTGATTTTTCTGATTGAAATGGAAAATCTAATCTAAATTAATTGAATTTTTATCTTTATTAAATCGGGTTTAAATTGAACTGCACAAAATGTTCATTAACAGAGTGCAAACAAGTTTTTATGGTTTAAAGCATGATTTTTTGTATACCTATTTAAAGTTTGTGTAGCGTTGAGTATTCTGGCATAAGTTGAAGAACACGTATCTGTTTTCGCAGATGTTAAGCTTAAAGCTGCTCTTTAAAGGCATATTTTGAACCATTTTTAGGCTCATTTTATGGTGAACATTTTCGTTGGACATGGCTCATTTTGGTGTTGGCGTGGGACACTTTTTCTTAGCCTTGAAATAAACCATTCCAAATATTTCTGTGATTTTTTGTAAAGGCGCAGATATTCCACTTTGAGTACATGTGTTCAAAATGGTATATCTTTGTTTGAAAAAATCGCAGAATTGCTTGGAATAGTTTTTTTTAAAGCTAAGAAGCAATACTTTCGGATACAATTAAATAGAGTTGAAATAATAGTATGGGTTCCCCCTAAATCAGGAATAAAATCAGTTAAAATACACATTTATGTTCCCATAACCATAAATCTACATGTGATGGGCCATTTCTGAAGATAGATTCGTGCTCAGCTTATGAAAATCATCTACTGGAAATACGGGAAAAATACTAATTTTGATGCCTTGTGTTGTTGTGTTAGAGATTTGAAGAACCGTAGTTGAAATAAGTTAACCAGAGCTTGTTCTTTTAAAGATTAGTCAAAGAGTGAAAGCGTTATTTTAACACAATTCTGTTTATACAAATTCGCATAAGTATCAAGTGCAGTATCAATAATCATATGACTTCTGATTACATTGAGAGACTTTGTATTGCTTAATTCATATATATCAACATATTGTTTATCTCATTCTAAGTTCAGTAAAAGTTATGAGGAGCGCCTCTCCTATACTAAATCAGTAAGAAAGAACTGAACGCTATTAATCCAAAATAATCAGCTATTACACTAAGAACTAAACGAACGAATGAACTAACTAAACTCTAGTTATTGTAAAACACTTCGCGTTTTATCTGTTCTACATAGTTCCAAGAAAACTGGTTATAAAATATAGTCCAAGTTTTGCTGGGTTAATTCTGATAAGCAATTTCTTTGAGTTTGGTTTCATTCAATGGTTATTTATAAACATATTTATTTATCTATCATTCTAATACCCTTAGTCAGTGGAGACGCTTAAATTATACCTTTGGTCACGAATATTGAAGTAGTATATTTAAAGAACACGACTATTATATACTCTGTACCTCCCAAAGCGTGTATAATTGTTTGTTTTCCTTATAACTTTACTATTGTTCATGCGATCTATATCAAGACTTTGGCTGATCGATAAATAAAGCTCATTACTAAATATGTCTAGATGGTACAAACCCTTTATCAATTAAACTTTAGAAGATATTTTTCTTTTCTTATTCCGCGCCCACATGACTAAACAAAGATCTATACCAAATCTTAGATCTCTAAAATAGAAGATCTAGGCTGTGGGTTATCATATTATTAAATTTGCTCTTCTCGCTTTACAAATGATATATCTTCGCCTATAAAAATCGTAGAATTCTTGGGGATAGTTTATTTTGAAGTTAAGAAATATAACCTTTCGATAATATCAATGAGAGTCAATACAAATGCTTATGTTCTCTACAAATCACTTCAAAAGACTGTCTAAATATAAACTTTAGACATCGTTAAGGTCAAATTACCAAACTTAACTAAAGTCTAGAAGTCAAATGGGTATATAAGTTTAGCTAGTATCAAGTTGTCATTAGGCGCTCATAAACCTTTGATTAGAAAGTGATGTATAGTTATTGGCCTAAAGTCATTAGTAGTTATGGGGATTGAAATTACTTAAGCAACTTTCCCCGAGTCCCAGGAAAACTGAGGTGGTCAAGATGAGATAGGTTAGGTGCTACAGTAGCTTAGGTAGGAACTATTTTGAAATATTTACGTTTCAACTCAGTTGATTTTATAGAACCAATCGATTTTAGTAGTTGACAATTACTCAGACAAGAGTATTCACCTTTAGGTAGGTATTATAATTCGATTTCTCTGAGAATCTTAGATTGCTTTAATTATTTTGAAGTATTTTTGACAACTTTTTTAAATTTTCAATATTAAATTCTATTGCACAACAAAATTTAGTTCCTAAAAAGATGATTCCGTCTTAGCTTGTTAAAGTCTGCTCATTAACATTTCGTTTAGTCCCCAGGCCCAATAAGCTGGTATACCCAAAACAATCACCAGTCGTGTGTGTGTGTGTGTGTTTGTGTGTCTGTGTGTTTTCCAATATGCCTTAAAAACCTTCTGGCAAGAAGTTTTTCCTTGCTCTTTCTCTTTCGTGCTTGAAACAAACTTTACTTACAACTACAATGCGGCGGCCGAGACTTTTGTTTTTCTTTTTGTTGGCCTGCATTCGCGGTCAAATTGGCTCTAAGTTTCTATTTGTTGTTGTTGCTGTTTTTTATTGGTTCTGTTTGGCTTACTTGAGCTGTTATTTAGTTCATGGCCAAAACACTAACACACACGCACAGTGGTGGTCAGCCAAGACCCTTTTACTCTGTCAATCAATTGTATCAAAAAATATACATAAATTGTTATATATATCTTTTTCAATCTTTTGCATAAATGCAGTCTGCAATTTCATGATTGCATATATCCTCCGGCGGCACCCTGGTCAAGTGAAGTGAATTGAAGTGAAGTGTGTGGTTCTGTTTGTGCGTGGGTTCTGTGTTAGCCAACCAATTCCGGTTTATGGCTTTGTCAGTGGTACCTACCTGTCATCTGTTGGCTTGTATGTCACAATATATTTCTCAATGGGATGTGCCTTCAAATCGATTTGTGTTTGCCAAGAAACACGCACCGCAGTGGGCGTTAGAAACGTAACGGTTATGTTCTCCGGCGTAGCTGGAATGGTGCCTATTATGATGATGATGATGATTGGTTATGATAGACGTATACTATTTGTTATGGCAATGGATTGTTTTTTGGTTTATACGATTCAGTTTTATGTGTTTTTGCCATATTTGGCATATGGGCAGTTTGATAAGTCATTCAGTTTTGAATACAAGGGCAATCGTTTTCTATTAGCCACTGTCTGTTAAAATAAATTGAAAAAAAAAACAACGTGATTTCCCTAGAGTGGTAATCTAGGACGACTGCTTTATAAATTATTTATTAATGACCCTCCAATGGGGTTGTCCTGCTTGATGGCTTTATGAAGAGATGGACTACAAAACTTGATGATTCCTACATCACTTAGCAGTGGTTTTTGCCTCTGGTTTGTTCCATTTTAGAGTACGCTTCATGTGTCTAGTCTATGCCTTATCAAAATAATCAGAAAATATCGATTTAGTACAAAAACTATTTATTTTTTTGGCTCTAAGAAGCTTCAATTGGTGCTGAGTCAAGTGCTTTGTAGTCAATTCTACGGTAAGTACGAAAATACTTGATTCAAGTAAAAAGTTTAGTTTATTTTTAATCCCGAAAATCTTAATTTAAGTCTGTTTTAGCATATTTTAAGTAAATTTCAAACTATTTTTTAAGCATTCTTGAGTATCTTACAAAATATTCTGCCTTGAAGGCTACTAATTTGTAGAGTCATTCATAAAATATCCCTAAAACAGAATAAGAGCTTATCAAAGAAACCAAAAAGTAACTTAATATTATTCCTATTTCTTCTTTATATAACAGAGACCTTAAATCAAAGAAGACTGAAAGAATCCACCGACCAAAATGGTATTGTTTTATTGTAGGTCAGACAGCTACCAACATTTCAAAGTGTTAGAAGTAGTTGAGAATTTCAAGTGGCACTATTTTTGATGCTTGTATTGTAGGTCTACTTTGTACTTACCCCGTTTATACACAAAGAGAATATCATGATAAATGCCCCTAAAAATATGCAATTTTCATTCCCATAAATAATTCTCAATTTAATTAAGTAACTGAGAGTCAGTTTTGCCTGAGTCCTACATAATCCACACTTTGCCTTTACTAAGATTGACGGACAAATTGAAGGAATTCAAAATGAGTAAGTAGTCAGCCAGCTATAAGAGAATTGCTTTCCTGAACAAGTAATATTATTAAGCATAGCATACTTTAAAGAATATTTATCATGATAATTTTGTTGTGTATAAACAGGGTAACTGAATCGAAGATATTACAAACTGGCGCTTTTCTTACATTTTTCGGCTTACTGTAAGTACAACAAGTTCTTGATTCAAGAACCTTTGTGCTCTTTTCAATAATATTAACGGTCGCTTTACGGTTTTTAAAAGTTTCTTACCTAATTTCAATACTTCCAAGTAGAAAACATACATATATCTCTCTTCAGAGTCCTTTTTTTTACCAAAGCAATGGAAGTTTCCTTGGCATTTCTGTATGGATTAGCGAACGACCCATCGAACTGCCCTCGTAATTCATAAACCTGATCACAACCTGTTCTTTCATGCTGTTTGTAGACTAAATATGTTACGTGTGTACTTACCCGCCAGGCAGGCATTGATAAACAGCACGACAATGAACACAAACATTATGCTGCTGCTGCCTGTTGTTCTTGGACTTCTCTCTTCCCCCTCCTCTCCACGTGCGGCGGCCTTTGCTGGTGGTACGAATTTTGCTAAGGTTTCCGCTTGGGCGGTTCGTTGTTGCAGTTTTTGTTTTTGTATTTGTGGCTGCGGTTTGGTTTTGTTTTGCTTGAAAAATCTAACTAAACATAAAATCAGTCTTGCTTGGTCTCGATTTGCCGTTTTGTCCCACTCGATTGTTTTTTTTTTTAATTCAAAACATTTTTGCGTCCTGACTTAATTGACTTGAGGCCAAAATAAAAAAAACGGATGCCCGCTGGCATGTTGTTTGCATTTAGTTTGAATTCTTTTATGCGTTTTTATGTATATATATTTATAGCATATTTTTTTATGAGTTGTGCGAGTTCTTTCTTTTGGTTTGGTTCCTCTGTTTATCAGAATCATTGAATGGCAATCGAGGTGAAGGAATATTTCGTGCCAGTTGCTGTTACGACTAGGGAATTATTCACATTGCGTTTAAGTTGTGGGTATTTCTTGTTGGCTTTTATAAAATCAATAAAAAAGCGACAACCGTTGATTTTGTTTCGTTTTTGTTACAATTGTTTCCTTTCTTGTTTTTTTTTTTTTGTGGAGAAAATTAATTCCCTGGGACGGCGACGGGACGGAGTCGCGCTGCTTGAGGCGGCGGCGGCGGCTATTGCCACCTGTCGTCGCCGTCGTCGTTTATACGCCTGCTGGATGTAATTGTTGTCACATATGTTTAATTTTATATGTTGCACAAAACGCTTGTTGCGTTTTTATTGTTTGTTTGGCTGGTTCAGAGGCTGTAATTAATCAGATTTAGTAGCGGGGAATAATTAGAAATTAGTTCTTAATGAGGAATCCCTTGCTTTGTGTCTCTCTCTCTCTCTCTCTCTCTTGCTCACGCTTAACACATTTCCATTTGCATTATTGAAATTAACTTCGCACACAAAGGTGTTGCCTACTTACTGGGGCAATTCTAATTGGCATTGCGCATACGCCCTGATACCCCCCCACACACACACACTCTCACATACATTTTCTCATTTCAATGCTTGGCAGGCACAAACCTATTTCAATTTCCAAAAGGCATAACTCATTCATTCGCATGCAAGAGACGTTTGCCTCAGGCCAGGCAGGAAATTCCTATGGTTTGCTCTCTTCCCCTGCTATTTTAAATGCCAAAGCTTAACTTGTCTACACACATAAATATTCCCCTACTAATTGACAACAACTTTATACATTACTTCAATAAAAACCATCTACTTGTATATAATGAGGCAAACTTTTAGCTAAGCTCCCCTTAATGAAGTGTTCAGGCAACTTTATTATCGCCTGTCAGTAAATGTACAAAAAGAAACTAACAACTTCTTCAGGATCAGTTTAATTAAATTCTTAGGAATGAAGCTTGCCAACTGAAAAGTTTTACTAATAAATATTAAATAAGGATAAACTTATAATTAATAGATAGTCCCTACAAATGTTTACCCAAGTCTTAATGAAACCCTTTTCAGCAAATGATTAATTCTGTTGAAAAATTGCTGCCCCTTTTGGCTGCATAATTAATTGGACATCTTAGCACGTACTTAAGAAAAATCTGCTAACATTGAAAGACAAAGCCGTGTCGATAATTTTTCTGAAGTGGCGGAAGGAGACAAATTACCTTTCAGTTGGGTATTTTAGTTTTAGGGTGAAGATTAATGAAGCATATAATAGTTGCAACTGTTGGATGACTGAGACCGCAGCTCATGCTCAGGGCAATGTTGATCGGCTAAATCAGTACCTATGGAAGGATTGATCGCTGAGCAGGTATCAGAAAAAAATTATATATCGAATACTTTCTGCAGAATGAAGTGCTACATTTTTTGACAAAGACAATCTTTTAAAAGGGGCGCCAACATTGACAACGCTCCGTGTCAACACGGAAATAGCAAAATAATTGTCAAACTTATGTTTTTACACATTTTTTAGTTATTTTTAACTCTTTATCGCCCATAAAAAAACTAATTTTTAAGTTCAATGTACAAAATGAAAGAAGATGCTCGTATCGGTATCGAAAAAACCTATCGATAAACAAATAGAGCAGTATGTAGCAGTAAAGGAATATACTTTTTTCTCGATACAAGCTAATCTATCATGATACATCACATTGTCTATCACCGTATCACTGGAGTTCAGCAGAAATATCAGGAAAAGTGTGATTGATCAGGGAGCAAGTTCTTCTGCTGATCGCGGCCGTTGATATTTTTATCGATAGACAAACAGCTGGCTGGACATTCCTAACTACTTTACTGATCAACGATTCAGATTCTTACAATCAACATGATAAATAATTCTTGCTATGATTAAAAATCAACTGCGATTAACAGAAATCGTGCATTATTTTCAACGATCAAACTTCTGGTGGCTCTCTATCACTGCGAGCGAGTTCTTTGGAGTCAGCTTTCCCAGGTAAACAGATGTCCCCCGCATTCATGGAATTTCATCCATCGTAAGGTGGTTGAGAAATTGGGTCTTAATGTAACAGCTAAGAACCGAGCTGCCCTAATGCAGCTGTGAACCGATAAAAAATGCTTAATCTAATCAAAGCCTTCAAATTGAATTGTTGCCTTGGCACATGACATCGATTTTGACAGTTTTGTTATCTCCTCAATCGTGTGAACGTTTTAATTTCCGTTTTGGTAACAAAACAAGAAAAAAATTCGGTCAAGCCGGACTATATTATACACTGTACCAACGAAAGTGTGTGCTTAACTTACAATTTGATGCTGCAGAGGTTGCTGAATGCAGCGCTGTTACTAACTTTCAGCAGCAAACCCTTTTTGGCTCATAACTCGATAACCGTTGATGCGATCTTTACCAATTCTTTGTAGGATCGATAAATAATTTAGATTACTTAATATTTCCAAAAGGTACAAACCTTCTATCTTTAAATCTAAGGGAGATATGACGGTTTTACAAAAAGAGGGGGCGTGGCAAACATTTAAAATCAACTTACTCTGCCTGCAGGTTTAAGAAGCACTTGTCCCATAAGAGGTTTAATCTCTTACCATCTCTAAGATCTGTGATTCATATGGCTATATTGGCTATTGGGGCTGATCAAGAATATATATACCTAAAAGGGTCGAAGAAGCCTCCTTTTGGCTGTTAAATGCTTCCGCACAAATGAAATTTTATGTTTAGGGCACTCTCTCTCTTTCTCTAGAAATTACACGAACAATACTGCGGCTTTTAGCGTTGCTTTTTCACAATTTTACTTTGTAATGTATGTGTACAGTATGTGCGAGTATGAGTATACGACACCGATACCAAAGTCAAAGCAGGTACATCAAATTTGACACCCGATCACACAAGACTCTTAGGCACAGAAATACTTGTAAGACAATTAGTGTGTGTGTTTGATTTGACAGGATATTTTGGGTGTCAGCTACACTATATATATGCTTTTACAGAAATTCAACAGAGAGCATAACTCTGCTGCTATAAAATTACTCGTTTAAAAGCATTATTACCAAAAACTAAAAGCAAGTGTATAATTTGCATCGTTACATAAGCAACAACAACAAGTTGTAAATACTTAAAGCTTTCTGATGCCTATTTTAATTCGTTGAATAAGTACTTTTGCATTTCACCAGCAGCTTATGACAATAACTTCCTTATGGGCACAAGTAAGTACTCATAATTGTGTTTAGCACAAGAAACTAAGAACTCATCAAACTCAAATTTTGGCCTGGCCAGACTCTGTCCAGTACTCCAAAACTTGAAACTCATTTTGCTTATGCATTTATGTTTTCTCATTCAAGTACCCAAAAGTTGGATAAACTTTTGTTTTTGTTTCTTGAGCTTACACTTTGGCATGCGGGGGACATACATATAGCCACCCAAGGAGATAGAGAGAGTGCCCGCACAGAATGTGTAATGAGAGTGTGCGTTCCGCAGTTTGAAAATTTAAATGTTAATGCGCCAAAAAATGAAATCAGAAAAATGTAAATTTTTCTAAAGGAATTATTTCATTAGCGGAGTGACACGTGTTGGGCCAACATAAAGTTGTGTGTTTGATGGTGACGCACTGTCAAAGTGGTGCGGCATGGGGGGGGGGGGGGGGGGGTGCTCTGCTAGCTATGCATGCAGGCGCGCAATGGAAAATAAGTAGGTGAAAGCAGTTATCGTAAAATGAAAATGGCGGCTAGTACGCGCTGTCGCTGGGTGCTGACGTTAGCGTCGCAGTTTGCTGTTAATTATAGCAGCAATACATGCACACACATAAACGCAAACAATCAGCAACGCACACACACACACTCACACACACTTACACACAATTGCATAGAGTAGGTTCAGTTTTGACTGTTTTTATTGCATACGTTGAGGCGCTGGTCTTAGCCAGTAGGAGAGACAGAGAGAGGGAGACCCTTTTTTGACATTTGTTTGTGTTGGCGGCGGCCGTCCAACAGAAGACAATAAATCAATCAGCTGTGTTAACATTAAATTCCTGCGCAGACAATGCTCCCCGGTGTGTGTGTGTGTGTGTGCATGTGTGTGTGTGTGTCTGGCGTGCTATTAACAAAAAGGTCAACTTTAGTTGAAAGGCTTACTCTAGCTTCAATTGAAGTCCTGCCAGCTTTTGTGTATTTGTGTATGTGTACACTGTGTAAAATGCCAGCAAAAGCAGCAAGGCACACACAGAGATAGATAGAGAGAGAGAGAGAAAGAGAGACAGCAAGTGCCAGCTATTATACTCGGGCTGTAAAAAACATAAACCACTTGACTTAAATTTTCAGTCAAGACTTTGCCCCAGCAACAGCTTGATGGGGGATGCACAACAGCGTCTGCTTGGTCCCTTTTACACACAAAACACATAAAAAATGTTCAGCGAGATGTTTACCAAATTTACTGCCTTTTGTTCGCTTTCAACTAACAGATACAACAGATACATTTTAGGATGTGGTTTACTTAAAGCAGGTTTATTTAATGCAATAATAAACTTATTTACTTAATTTTTGTAATTGGCGGTGCCTTTTGATGGGGGCACCGCAACAGTCGCCTTGATGGCCACATAAAAACAAGGTTTATGTTAAAAACAAATGGGGAAAATAATTAAGATATTCTCTAGCTATTCGGAATTGCTATTCCAAGGGTAGAAGCTGTCGCGGAAACACTGTTATACAAATCAAGAATATAAAAAATCTGACCATTTTTATTATAGAATTTCATATCCTTCATTGCCATGTTTCTGTGTGCATTTAAGTGAAATGTTTGGTTATAGAGGAGAACCCACCAAACATGGCCTAATTGCCTTTAGTAGCATTGACAATTCAGAATCAAGATTAATTATTATTAATTCCCATTTTGACAAGCTAAAAGAACACACCTTAAATCGGAAGGCTGCATTCGTGTTTATAACCATATTTTCCATGCTATAAAGTTCTTTCATCAGAGTTTGTTTTAAGCTTCCAATTTACAATAGATATATGGAATTTGGGAAAGCAACATATTGTCATACTGCTTTCAGTTATTGAAGCGGTTGGCTATAGGTTCGAATGAATAGCAAGGCTGGGATATCTACGAAATTCCTTGAAAAGGTTGAAACCTTCCTTTGTAGAGCTAAGTGTTTGGTTCGTATATCATTACGTTTAGATTGTTGGTTCATAATTTCAAAGTGCTGCAAACCAGTCCAGAAACGAACCACTTAAAATCGGTTTGGTTTGAGTTTAAGGGGGAAAAACATCTTTAAAATACTTTTTATTAAGTATTATCTCACCCTACAACAGCTTTCTTTTGAAAATGATTTATATTTTTCAGACAGTACATTCGTAAGACAAAAATTTTGCTGTGAATTATTAATAAGTTTCTCGATGCGATCAATTATTTGACATTCCCGTGAGTTTGAGCCATCTTTCTTCGCCTTCGAAAGCTTATTGAGAGTGGTGCAACCATGATGCAACAATAAAGGTGAGGCATAAAACCTGTGTTATGCGTATTTTTGAAAAGAGTACTCGCAGCACTGAACGTGTGGGTACTTTGCATAGAGCTCACATTGACCCAGCCGTACCTTTATTGTTGTATCATGGGTAGCGCACTGTAAAATTGCTCTTAGTCCTTTACTTTTAATCTATGACTTAATCAGATAATACTGGAACTGTAAACATGTCTTATTTTCTGCTCTCTTTAGTACCTAGAGTTTCCGTTGGAAATTCCTGATAATAACCACTGATTATAATCCATCCACCTTTGATTTGAAACACACAGCTCCCGGTTCTATTCTTGAGAGACTGTATCCTTAGACTCCAAGTCAACAGCAGCTTCCTTATGCCAGCATTGCTATAGCTGTTTGGGAATTTCAAGGCAGCATAGACGGTTAGTTATTAAAAGAATCAAAGAAGCAAGTAATACCAATTTTTGTAGTATAAAAGAAGGGATATCATCTGTGTGAAGACTTTGAAGTCCCTTCTAATTGTACACAAACTGTTCTCGTGCTACACGAAATTTTAAAATGCGAAATAGTACCCGAATGTTTGACAATCTTTTGTTATTTGCAAAACATGTTTTTTATGTCGTATGTCAAAAGGCATAAAACCTGCATAGTCTGCAATTTGGCACGTTTTCAGCATGGATCAGAAGAAGTTGATCCCACTTTAACAACCCAGGCAAATGTCTATTTTATTAGAACAGTTATTACTGCATTTCGCCCCTAAACAAAAGCGGATGGAAGATTGCATGTTTTCGCAACTACTTCTTAATGAATAAAGTTGTTTACGAGTTGTGCTTCTGGCATGCAGTCACGTCCGTCTGGGAACTTGACAGAAGCCTTTGCGCATGTGTGTGTAACCATTTTGCCTTACTGTATTAGGGGCGGGAGAAATATTCTTAGGGCCGATTTGTCATTTTCTTCATAGCTGCTATGTGTAGATTAGTGTCGGTTTCTCTACGGAATGGAATTCTGTATTTACTTCAATTTGAAGTAAGCATCAATGATTCTTAAGTATGGATTTGAGCTTGTAATGGGGTTTTTTCGGATTGTTACACGAAGTTCAGGAATTGTATGAAATACGATTAAAAGCGATTTGTACTTGAAATCAATTGAAGTTATCAACTGACATTTAATATAAGAATTATTAACAAATCAATGCCTTAGCTGTTGACTTTTAAGTGTTATTCGAGAGCAACATGAAACTCTAAATAACAACCATGCAAGTTGACTACAAAACCCCATTAAAACTAAAGCCAACAAATTGCAAAAAGCTTTGCAAATAGTTCCTAATGCAATATAACCTAACTTTCAGTCCAACCAATGTTGATCCCACATAGTTGATGTTTCACTTTAGTAAAAATTTCTTTTTAGATGGCATTTGCATATTTCTTTCCTGTGAAACTGTGTCGCCAGCAGATTGTGGATTTCTTTTTTAAACTTCAGCAGGCATCCAAAAATAACTAGAGAAAATATATACATATATACATAGATATGTGTATGCACGTGTGTATGTATGTTTGTATGTACTGCCACATGTGGTGCAATGAACGAAAAGTTGCCGCTGCGACGGATTTAATTTGAAAAAATTCATTTCATTTAGCCGTTTCGCCGATTTATTTCATTACGTCCTGTGTTTTTGTTTAAACTCTGGCAGCAATTTGTTTACAGCATTTCATGTTGAGTTTATATTTTGGCGCTCTACGTGCGAATTGGCTGAGATTGAAAGACTGGAGTGTGGGTGTGGTTGTTGGGGGGGTGGCGGGTGGTGGTGGCACACACAAAAGTATAAATTTATGCATTAAAATTACTTTTTAATTGCCACAGCTGTTGTTTCAGGTTCAGGTTGAAAGAGCAAAATATGGCAAAAAAAAAAAACAAAAATATGTGCCAAACAACTGACAGAGTCCATTAGGCCATTTTCCGTTTCATTTGAGTTTTGTTTTCCTTTTCGGTTTTAATTATTGTTGCTGTTGTTGCTGTTGTTGTGGGTTTTTGTGAATTTTAATGCCTTTAATTGGCTTAACTTGCAGCCACAACCCACAAAAACCACATTAAGGACTTTCTTTTCGCACACAAACACACTCACACACACACACAGAAACAGAGTGAGAATGAGAGAGACACTCAGAGGTAAAAATTTGAAAACAATACGCGGGCCACTTAAGACACTCAAACACACTCGCACACACAAGTGTATAACTTTTTAAGTGAGTAATTTACTTTTGTTTCAAGCCGGCTCAGCCACCTGCTCTTGACACGGCTACCTCCTCGTTCTCGTTGTCCGTCTGCCAGTCCTGCCTGCCCGTCTAGGTGTGTGTGTATCGCTGCCCAGCTCCAAGTATACCAAAGCTTAAATTGTTGCTTTGTATTAACTGATAACACTAAAATAAACACTTCAAACTTGTCGCTTTGTCTCTCTTTTTTTGCAGATGGAATTTTCGAAAGCGTTTTGTTTAGCCACAACTTGGTGTGTTTTATTAAACTTTTCTACGCTATTTGTGTTGTGTTGCGGCCGACGCGAAAACTACTACTGAACTCTCGATTCTCAAATGGAAACGAAATTGAACCAGAGCCTTCGTGAAAGGCAGCCAAAAGTTGCAACCAGCCGAGAGAATAACACCGAGAGAGAGACGGCAAGCAAAAGCCGAATAAAGCTTTGAGGAGTGTGAGCGGAAATGCAAATGGTGATGAGGAATTAGCTAGGTATTTGACTAGATTTTTAAAAGCAGAATCTTTTTTTTGGATTTAAGTATAAAATAGGACACGTTATAACGTTTGCTGCAGTCTGTAGAGCTGTTTTTTCACTGTCATTTTCTTTTATGACATTTATTTAAGTAAGTTTTATGGTATTTCAGACTGTCAGTCAGTCTGTTCACACCGATTTCGCATCTTTTGCATAGCCCTATATAACACCTTAGCTAAAAAATAACAGAGTGAATTCTAAGTTTATCTGACACAGCAGCCATCTATAAGACTTGAAATCTGGCCTTAGTAAAATACATGGGAATGTTGAAAGATTTCTCTGTACATACTTGGTCAACTGGCACTACGCTGGCAGGTGTGCACACGTGTATGGCATCTAAAAATATGCCAACCTTATTATAATACACAAAAAACTACATATGGTGCCTTTTCCTTGTGTCGCCCCTAATTCCGAAAAACTACTTTCATAAGAAGATAATTTATAGATAGAAGATTTATACCTTCTGTTTACATTTATTAATCAGCTTTATATGTCGATTCGCCAAAGAGTTTAAAAAGATCTGATGAACGATTGTCAAGCTATAAGCAATAGAATGTTCGTTAACAAGTCCAGCCTGAAACATGGCTTAATAATACTGCTTAGAAAATATAATTTCTTAACTCTGTACAAGCTATTGGGAGGTTTGAAAGATGGAGTTAAAAAATGCCAATTTTGAAGCTTAAAAAATGGCAACTATCCATTGATGATTCATTGAATGATTTTCATTGGATCACTTTAAAAGGGTGAGCTCTTGCTATCGGTGCCGATTCCTTTTACATTTCTTCCACCAACTATTTATTGTTATTTTTCCCTCAATATCAACTTTTATCTCCCGCATACCAAATCATTATCATGGCAGGAAATCGCTTACATTGCGAAATAAATTTCTATCCTTGAGTTAGTTAGTTTTTCCTTTAAAAACGCTCACAACCGGCCACCTTCTCCAGCCAATGGCATCCGCTGTGAAGTAGCTTTTAAGCTTAAACTTTGCCTTTCGAGTTCGGCGTAAAACTGTAGGTCCCTTTCTCTTGTGGGGTCACTCGGCTAGGCCATTTAAGCGGTGTAAGGCCATATATGTATTTATTTGTTTACATTTTTTTCTACTAATGTAGTTTTTTGTACTTTATTATAATTAATAAGACTGAATTCTTTTACAATTATAGTACCTCCATTTGAATGAAGTATACTGGTGAAAAAACGGTGCCGAAACAATTATAATAATAGTTCAAAAATGTTTTTGATCAACATCATAGATATTATTTAAACTATGTATTAAATTAGATATTATACTGGTTCCGAAAGAGTTGGAATCGGCACAAAAGTGCTGGTATACTTGTTGACTAATAAGGTTTACTTGTTGTTAAAGTCAAATATTTATCAGATTAAATCCTACCAGTTTTAAGCTACGAAGTTGTTAGATCAATATACATATATTACACTCTGGTGACTTTGATCCTTATATGGGGTTAAACTTTTACAGGTTCAATATCGGTTCAGACTCAAAAGAAGCAGTAGTTTAGACCAATAGGTAGGTATAACTGGTTCCGAAACATTTTTAAGCAGTTTGATTGTCAAAAGCTTAAATACTCTCTCAAAGTGCTGGGAACACATTCACTTGGATGGAATTTCTTCATCTTAGCTCCGGTGTCCGGTTTTGTAAAATATATTTTCTATTTTTTTTAGTATTTCCTTAATTTATGAAGCCTGATATATACGTATGTAAAAAGATCCTTAAGATCCTTGTGGCAAATAACATTCCATTCCTTTTTTTATATTCTCGCAGTGTATGTATAGTATTAAAGCTCTCCCTGCTTTCCTCGCTCTCTCCTGCTCTTTCTTACTGGCTCTCTCTGTGGGAAAAGCTGTTTTCTTACAACCAGCAATTCCTTGTGTTAGGTCGTGTTCGTCTTGCTGGTGGGTGGCGTTTGGGTAAAGACATATGCAGGGTTGACTAACCGACTGACTGACTGACTCACAGACCAACATTTTTTGGAGGGCGGGTCTTAAAAGCGCATTGTTCGAGTTCAAGTGTCACATTGACCGGGAAAATTTAGCACTTAAACCAACGGAAAATTCATTGTTTTTTTCGGTTCTGAAAATGCTTAATGTCAACTTTCATGGCCGAATGCGCCACTCTACGCCTAAGAAATTAAAAGCCTACTTAGTGGCATTTAATTATTCATTTAAGGGTCGTTGATTAGTGAGGAGCTCCTCCTCCGACGACACTTGTTGTTGTTTTTGTTGTTAGGTGGGGGGATGCCCCAGTGTCAGGGAATTAGCTGTCAATGGAAACCAGTTGGTAGGGAGACTAAGGTGCAGCTGCTTTTCCTCGCTTGTTTGATCGAATTTTAGTTGAAATTTGGAGTCCGCCCGAGACTCGTTGACTTACTTTTGAAATTGTTGCCATATTGAGAGGGACTTGAACCAAAATATATATATATTTTGTAAACAAAATGGATGATCTAAAGCGTAGCTCCATGACCACTAATTCGGTGGTAATCCGACCCAGACTCATCTATGGCTTGCGCACGGATGTTTTGGGTAACATACACTTTAACCTAACCAAGGAGGTCATCTATCCGGTGGAGGGAGTGTTGGCCTTTCATGATTATGTGCTGAATAAACAGAGATTCTTGAGGTAAGGTGACATGCATTGGTTATTCTTAACTCAATTCAAATGTCTTAGGTTTCCCGAGGACACTCGTCCAGAAATTATAGCCATGAGTTCACATCGCAAGCTATTGGCTGTATTGGAGTATCATGCCAGGAAGTAAGTGGAAACGTGTATATCTACTCAGTTACTCACCCTTGGTCCTTCCCCAGTGGTCGTTATATATCCATCTATGAGCTGTCCACTCTCAAGAAGCGACGTCATTTGGAGCTACCTGGCAATCAGCGTCAAGCCGAGATACAGCAAATGATCTTCACCTTTGACTCCAGAGCCATTGCCTTGATCACCAAACCTCCCGAGGAGCATGTCATCATGCTGGTCCTGGACAAAACAAATACGGTCATCGAGGGTCGGGCCACCGTTTTGGGTTCCCATGGTGGAGCTCAGTGTATTGCAGGGAATCCCAGTGATTGCAGTTTCCTGGCTGTGGGTGGAGAACGCACACTGCTCCTGATGAGCAAATCGGAACGTGGCTTCACCATTAGCAACAATCTTAAGATTACCTATCGAGTCACCTCCATGGCCTTTCTTTCCATGGATCTTTTGATGGTGGGCACCGACAGTGATCAATTGATACTCGTGGAGAATGGTGAACAGAAATTGGCACAAAAGGCCAGCGAAGCGGATACCGTGGATTTGCTGATTGATCAGGAGATCTTCGATCGAGATCGTGATGCACAGGATCATCGTTTTATGTTACCCACTCAGGCAGTGGTGTTGCATGATCATCGAGTACTCTGCATGACGGCCTTTCCCAGGGGTTTTGCTTACATCATTTTCAATCGTGCATTTGTGTTTGAACGCGTTTCCAAGTTTAAGTTTGAGAGGAAAACGATTTTGACGGTGCCCGTGAATTTGTATGCCGAACCCATGTATCAGATCACCAATTTGGCTATAGATCATAAACAGGAAACGGTGATTGTGACCACTTTACATGCACAGATCTATGTGGGTATATTAATAGTGCCGGAGACACTGAAAACGAAACAATTGAAATTTGAACCATTGGGCGTGCTGATACACACGGGCGAGGTCATCGATATATCCACCTGTGCCTGGAAACCCATCATTATGACGGCTTGTGAGTATAAGAGGGTGAAAAGAAAGGGTTCTTAAGTATTCTGGGGTGGTTTAGGCTGCTCACAAAGTTCTTTTTTTGTTCAGTTGCTTACTCAATTGTTCTTTATTGTTCAGTTACTCACTTATTTTGCTCTCCTTTTGATCCTTCACTGAAAGATTCCTTACACAGATCCTATTGGAATGAATATTTTTTAATATCCTTATTTTTTGATTTTAAAATATCCCTTTTTTCATATCCTTTGGATGAATTTCAGCTCCTTTGGATGAAAATATAAGATCTATTTAATATTAAATGGGTAATTTAATACCTTAAAATAGAGGAAAGTTAACTTCTTGGTCGCCCGAAGTTTGTATACCCTTGTAGCACGTTTTTCTTACTAAGACTACTTTTCGGACCTCACTTTTCTATGACAGCTTTACTATATAGATGTCCGATTTCGACTAAACTTAGTGGAATCATGGAAATGCATGGCAAACTAAGAAATACAAAGTTTGAAGGCGTTCCCATTGAAAACAAAAAAGTTTTTCCCACTAAAACTGGGTTTTCGACCGATTGTTCCTAAGACAGCTATATGCTATAGTCAGCCGATTCGGCCAGTTCCGAAAAATATGCAAAATATGCATATGGTGTAAAGTTTGGTGAAGCTAGCTTTCCCACAGACGGAGGAGATAGCATAGAAATAGACGGACAGACGGACATGGCTTAATCAACTCACCTCTTCGTGCTGATGTAGAATAGATATACTTCCTTCCATGCGTTACAACTTAAGAATACCCTCAGCAAGGATATAAAAATGGATTTAAAAAAACCCTCCATTCCAAATGGATGCCGAAATCATCCCAAGTATATTTTTTAGTATCCCTTTCTTTTCTCTGTCTACTCAAGAGATCTTTACTCACTTTGTTCACTGAAATGAGTAGTTTTATACCAACTTTAGGCTGGTGCATTATTTAAATGAATTAACTTATATAACTCTTCACTTAGCAAGGGATCAAACCATACGCATTTGGAATTATGAGACGGCTCAGGTGGAATTGGTGCGCAAATTCCAGGTGGATGTGAATATAGTGGAGCTCAATTCGACCGGTCTGATGGCTGCCATAGGTTTTTCGGATCAGTTGCGTATTACACAAATTTTTATGGATGATTTGAATGTAAGTTAATGGGTGGGAGAAAAGAAAGAGGAAAATCTGAGAAAGATAAATGAGACGTGATTTACACGGTGAAGCAAACTTAATGAAGTTCTCTTAGTAGGCGGAATATTTAAGGCAAAGTATATAATAAGATTTATAAAGGAAGGGCTTAAAATCTCACCCGATACTCTCGCCTACTAAGAGAACTCCATGAAGTTAGCTTCACCATGTAAATCCAGTCTAACAAACCCTACAATTTCTCTTTACTCTTTTCCTACTTATGTAATACAAATAATTTCTCATTATCCTCCCCAATTTTCCCCCCCATTTAGATTGTTAAAACCTACAATTTTCCACACTGCAACGATGTGCGTTACTCCAATATGGGTCACCTAATGGCTGCCGCCTATGATAACAATATCACCATCACCTCGGTGTACAATCTGGAGGTGGTCATCAATCTGAAGGGACACAATGGCACCGTTCTCTCAGTGGCCTGGACCAAATCGGATAAACATCTCATATCTGGTGGTGCTGAGGGTGCCATCTATCAGTGGGATATTGAGACGGGGGCACGTCTACAGGAAATTGTACAAAAAGGCACCGAATACCTGACCATCTGTTGCAGTTTCAGTGATCCGCTGACCATCTATGCGGGTACCAATTTTGGTACCATTCGTGAATTTCAGGAGTCGGAACTGGTACGTGAGATTACCATTCCATCGAGGAATAAGGGTTCGATATCGGACATCTGTTTGGCACGCTCGGATCTTATAATGTTTGTGGCCGATCATGAGGGGAATCTGTTTAATATGCAATTACCTTTCCTGGAAGCGGGCGGTGGTACCTTAACCAATTTCCGCTTCTTTGATGGTCCAGTGAACAAACTGAGATTCTCGTATGATGGCAGTCTGCTGTTGGCCATTTCACAAAAGGGCACGGTCGCCATTTGGGCCATGGATAATATAGAGGGTAAAGTGGCCACCATGGATCAGGATTTGATGAAGAGTCAGGAGGTTCTAATACCACGCAGTCAGTTGAACGATAAAATAGAACAGATATCCAATTTGGAGTTGCGTCTGAAGCAACAGGCGGAGGAGTTCCAATATCAATTAAGTCAGAATGAGATCTTTGATGGTCAGCAGCTGCAGGAAGTACATCGTAGCTACTGCTCGGCTCTGGAGGAGCTTAAGGAGCTGAATAACGAGATCGAGGCCCGACACACAGAGGAAATGAATTTGATTACCTTCCAGATAAATAGCATCAAGGAAGAGCATCGCGTACAGTTGGACACCTTGGCCACGCAGTATTCGGAGCGTATGCTGATCGAGTACCAAAAGTTTACCAATCTACGTGAGAATATGCTGGAGCTGAGAGAAAGCTATGAGGATAAGCTGAAGAACTCAACGGGTACGCTGCAGGATACCATCGAGGCTCTGGAGAATAACTACAAACAGCAGTTGGATGAACGAAAGAATCTCATCAGAGAATTGATGAAGGAAATGCAGGATAAGAAATCCGAATTCATAGAATACTGTCGCGAGGTGGAGCTGGAGAATGATCGTAATATGGTGGCCACCCAAACGGAATATGAGAATAAGTTGACCACCGAGCGCAATGAGACCCAAATGTGGCGCGGTAAGGCGGGGGTATTACAAAAGAAGTACGAAACACAGAGCAAAGAAATCGATAGTCTGCTCGAAGAGGTGGAGACGCTTAAGGAGGAACACCTCAAATCACAGCGGAATATACAGAAACATATGCGTAACATAGAGGATCTGCAGAAGGACATCTCGGACAGGGATTATGCCATCAATGCCAAAGAGAAACGTATACAGGATTTGCTGCACAAAAACCAAGAGCTGGACAAGTACAAACAAGTTCTGGGTCACAAAATAGCCGAACTGAAGGCACAGATAGAGCCACGCGAATTCCAAATCAATGACAAACGGAAACATATCATTGAAATGGAAAACGAACTGGAGGGTCTCAATCAGAACAACATACAACTGGAACTGCAGCTCAAGGAGATGCGCGATAAATATTTAAGTAATGTGTCCGAATTGCGCACGGAAAGGCATCGCGCGAAGGCAGCGCGCGAGTGTTTGAATTCCATTTGCACGGATATCTACTATGTGGCGGGTGAAGTTGATACGGCGGAGGGTTTGAAAAAGGCGGTGAAAGAACTATTCCAGAAACATGCCAGCGATGATGAGCTAAAACGATTTGTTACTCTCGATGCAGAGGTACGCGATGAATTTCTGCGTCAACGTAAACAAATTGAGAATGTTTTGGCACGTTACAAGTCGGTGGCCGAGGATAAGAGTGTGCAGAAGAAGTATGATAAGCTATTCCGTGAGAATATTGTGCTTATTGATGAAATTGAAAAACTACGTGAACAGAATTTGTCCTTAAGATCGCGCCTCAAAGATGATTTGAGAAGGGATCTCAAGTTTAGAAAAGCACAAAACAGAAGTGTTTCCATTGTGTAGTTAAAGCTAAAGGCGTGTCTAATAAATCGAACCTCATTGAGAATGTCTTTGAGTTGGGTAAAAAGCTAGTTCCTCTTATTACGACTTATTTTACATATAGATACACAGATACAAAATGGCATTAGTTTTTTCGTTAGAGTCTCAGGCCTCGACCATAATTTTGCTGGGTTTGCTAGCCTGTTTGCGGGGTTTAGTCTCCTCCTCCTGCTCATCCTCCACTTCTGCTGCAGCAGGCAGCTCTTCGGCTGGCACTTCAGGCAGCACCACACGCTCATCTTCCGCCTCCAAGGCTTCCAGTTCAGCTAGCACATCTTCTTCATCCTGTGTGGTCAACACATCCGTCAGTATGGCATCAATTTCCTGTTGCTTCTCAATGCCCTCTCTGGTCTCGTCCATAATCTTTTCCACCTCATTGATGTCCAGCATATCATGAACCTTTTTCAGAGCCGCATTGCCCTGTTTAAGGCCATCTAGCACCTTCAATTCCACCTGTGCAAACTCCAGATCAGCGGCCAGTATTTCCAAATTCTCTAGCTGTTTGTCCGCATTGGTAAGGAGCGATTCCTGGTACTTCTTCTTGCGCAGTAGCAGCTTGGCGCGACTGAAAGAGGAAAGGGTGTTTACTCAAGATTTGGTGGCTTATATAAGCATGTCAGCTTACTCTTTTCTGCCCTGTTGCAGACACTTCTTGGCCATAAGTCGATCATTTTCTAGCTGGAGTTCAATGCGTTTCTGATATTGCTTAAGACGATCCCGCTGCTGCTTCAATTGCTGTGCATGGGTACATTGTGTGTGTGTGAGATAATTGGCCAAGTGGATTGAGGTGACAACTTACCAGCACGGCTTTGTCGTGGTCTGTAATACGGCTAGGAGCCGTCTTTTTGCTAGATTTGCCAAACAAAGCGCCCATGACTAACCGACTAATGTAAACAGCTGACACGTTACCAGGGCTAAATGCGTAGTAACAGTTTAGAGTGGCCATAACTCAATCGATAGGTAAGTATCGATATATAAAAACAAAGATTATTAAATAAATAGATGGGACATGGACATCTCAGAGAGAATATAAATACCAGTTGGAATTTAGACTGATTATTCAAAACTGTATACTAAGGGCCGATTTCTCATCTTCAACATGTTAGCTATGTGTCAGATAAACGAAGATTGTTCTCTGTTATTTGTAGGTTTATGTGACGATAGCTCTATATAGTAGTAGATCAGAAAACGGCCCTTAATCTGTGTTCTAACAGAGGGAGGCTACACATTTTATATATGTCAACCGGAACATGAGAGCATCTGTTCAATTTTAGAATCCGAAACATAGTGTAAACGCTCCACCGCTGATCCTAGGGCTTTTATATCAGGTTATGACCTTGATTGAGCACCCCGTCACACTATCACACCGAGTTTGAGCCTCTTCAGCAAGCTTTTTCAAAAATTTCTAACGTTTGCAGACTTGTTTTAAGGATTCAATGAGTTATAATTCACAAACTTGCGTGGATTCTGACAAATAACAGGTCCGTTAACCAATCTTAGAGCTGCGTACTTTCAATCCGAATCTTTAAGATTTTAGAGCTCTGAACTTTTATATGTAGGTCGGTCTTGCATCGACTGTAGTTTTTTTCCCACCTTCCGCCAACCATTAATCTTTGTTGCTTATACAGTTAATTATTCCGTTTAATTTGCATTTTCAAATTGTACGTAAAAAAATCTTCTCATAGATCCAAGTTGAAAACCACATAAAATACGGTTTAACGGTACGACTTCTGGTAACGGGCACGGGCACCTGGACCACCGAACTTCTTGGGTTCGCAACGACGTGGATCACCAACCAGCAGGGTTCTGTCGTATTGGACCAGAATATCCTTGATTTCCTTCTTGGAGGCCTCATCGACATCTGCAAAAACCAAGAGAAATCAATGATAATTAAAGTTATGGTCAACAATCGAAGATTAAACTTAATCCTAATTTATTTGTGGTGTTGTTGAAGCCTCAATTAGCACTGTGCTTAAACCTCCAGTGCTCTATTTGATTGCCTCAAGCATTTGTTCTGCCTTGCTTAAGTCTTTCATTGGAAAAGGTTTAAGTAAACAATCCAACAAATATCTGGTAGAAGGGGATCTTAATATATTATTTTCAAATGTTTTTGAAGCATCACCCAAATTCTACGATTAATTGCCGCTAGTTTGGTTGGTATATGCTCATAATGTAGTTTCATCTGGCCTTAATTGAATCATTTGCAGAAGAGGGGGTCTACATTTTCTCTTAAGCAAAAACCTATTAAAAGGCTTAAATAATAAAGTAAACTGATTCTTAGCTAATGTCGTTGAAGCCTCAATTAGCCGGGGGTAGACAATTTAATCCACAGCTCTTTTTGATTGCCTCAAGCATTTGTTCTACCTTGCTTAAGTCTTTCATTGAAAATGGTTAATAAATTAACAATCCAACAAATATCTGGTAGAAGGTTGAAAATATCAAATGTTTTTGAAGCATCACCCAAATCTAAGATTAATTGCCAATAGTTTGGTTGGTATATGCTCATAATGAGGGTTTCTCTAGCCTTTATTGAATCATTTGCAGGAAAGAGGGGAAATATCTTTAAAGCAAAAACTTTTTAAAGGCAACAACAATTTGGAATATCAAAAATAAAGGAATTTGAAATACGCCTGACACAATTAGAGATTGTTAACCTAACTAATGTTGTTTCTAGAATTCGGAACACCACTGGAAGACCGACTAGATACCCGTTCGATGCATTTCATTGACGTGTTTTATGGAGAATGGTGGCGAGCAGGAACAATTACTGGCCAGTACCGAAATTTGGGTGAACCAAATGAGTGATTTAATACCTTGGGGGAAATCTCTGAACCGAACCATATCAAATTGCGAAGCCAAATGAAAAATAACCTTACAAAGTCTACATACAATCAAGTAATTGCACACAAATTAGGCTCTGGGCGTGTAAATTTGCGTGTAAATTTTAGAAAACGGGAATTTGAGAGGAATCACTCGGAAAATTATAACAACTTGCTAAGATCCAGCTTATTTGCTGGTATTTTGGAAGGGGAACTGAGCAAAAGTGTTTTGCTTTGCAACTTAATTAATCTATTAAAATATTCAAAATTTATACAAATTCGAGTCTTACATTTCTGGTAGAAGGCAACTAGAGCCTTGGAGATGGCCTGACGGATGGCATAGATCTGAGCAACATGACCACCACCGTTGACGCGCACACGAATGTCCACACCGGCGAATTTCTCCTGCAATAGAAAACATTCAAGAAATTTGGATTAGCATTTGCTGGGCATAAAGAATAAACCATAAAACCAGAGAATTTAATCAGTAACAATAATTATTCTCATTGGGCTTCAAGTTCGGGATAAATGTTATCATCACATGGAATTTCCTTTAGACGAATCGTCCATTTCGTGTGGGGCTACATACCTTGCCGAGCAACAAGAGCGGCTCCTGCAGTTTATATTGCAGAACTTTGGGTTCAATCTGTTCCAGTGGGCGTCCGTTTACCCTCAGCAGACCGCTGCCACGCTTGCAGTAGGCCACCGCGGTGGCGGTTTTCTTTAAAACAAGAAAATTACAAATTAACAAACAAAATTCACACAAACAGACAAACACACACGCAAACATAACCTCACGCACGTGCGAACATTTTTATTTATTTCAATTACCTTGCGTCCAAAGACTTGAACAGCCTGCACGGGTTCTCTGCGCTGTAAATGTAAAGGAATGACACCGTTTTAGTTTGTTTCTCATTAAAATATTCATGATTTTTCACTAGCACTCTACCTTTTGCTGCATTTTGCTCCGCGAGTTGGATGAAAAAGAGCGGAAGTTGGGTTTTTGACAGCTAGTGTGACCAAATTTGCTGAACTGTCAACAAAAATACCAAAAATACTGTATGTGGATTATTGCTATCGTTGGCGCTGCCACTCCTTCAATTTTCAAGTCAATTGATTAGAGCGACTTTGTTGTTTTATTTTTATAAACAAACAGATGAGATTTTAAATTGACTAGCAGGTCAATTTATTATGATTATATAATATTTCGCTTTTTAAATGATGTGCCGCCAATATCGATAGTACACTTCCACAGCAATGTGTGGTCATCGATAGTTTCTCCAAACAGTTTGGGATTTGGTCAAAATCAAATGCGGTCACTCTCTTGCTAGAACTGAATGTGGTCACTCTTTAAGTCATTAATATAAGTGCTACCAGGCAGAACAGTGAACTAACTTTGATTTTTCCTAATCGTAATCATGGTCGTCTGCGCCACGCAGATCTATGCGCCAGAACCTAACCATTGCTGTGAAGCCACAAATACCCACATGCCAGGTCAATCGCATAGCGCATCCAACAAAGATTCTGCAAATGTAAGCGATGGCGTCGCAGTCGCTGCCGAGGAAGAGGATGATCGAGAGGAGGGCGAAATTGTGGATGAATTCGAAATGATCATATCGTCCGAGGATGAGGAGTTCAAGTTGCGTGCCCGCATTCAGCAATTGGAGGAGAACAACAAAGATGTGGAGAAAATGGATATGTTATCAGCGAATTTGGCCAATCAATATAGTAAGAGCAACATGTTGTGTGTGTGCGTGTGTGTGAGCGCGCAAATACACACATACTTGCATATGTATGTACCTATCACCCTCTTAGAAGTTGATTAGAGAAACTTAAACTGCGTCTCAACTCCTTGGCAGAATTCTGGTTTCTGCTTGGGAAATTGTTTCAATTGGCTGAGCCCATTAAGGTTTCAAGGGGCAAAGTTTAAATTTGACAACATTTATGTAATTTCCCCAGATGTTTTCCGAGCCCATCCCATTTATACATATCAGTGTGACGAGCTGAATTGGCAGAAAGTTTCCATATATTCCCTTGGCAAACGACATCAAAATCGTTAAGCATTTTATCTAATTTTCGTACAGTTTTTGATCGGAGCTTAAATAAAACCCCCCAACTTTTCACAAGAGGACCAACCAGGGTTAATTTAAACTCGTACCTAAACCGCAGAATGAAATTGTTTTGTTTAAGTGATCTCTTTAATTGGTCAATTCCTTTTGCAGACTATCATCAGAAGGCTGCGCCCCGATATACCCGATATCAGAAACATATCTCACCGGTCTATGTGCTGTCCGATGTATCCAGTCAATCGGAGAATGAGTATGAGCCACAGCGAAAGTATCGCAAACACAAAATGCGACGCTTGGAGAGTAAAAGACATGAGGTAGTGGGTACAGATTACAGGCGCAATCCCTGCAATCGACGCCTCAAGCAGCGACTCAAGCGACGCAGTAGCCAAAACCATAATTATCAGTCCCAACCCGCTAATAATCATCATGGCCATCACTATGGCGGGCGACAGGATGCCGTCCTGCTGGACTCACTTTGTAATAGTGTGACGGATGATGAAATCTGTGAATATGAACTAAATGATGAAGACGATGAGGGTGTAGAGGATTTGGAGAGTCTCAAAGTCAGTCGGGATAAGTTGCGTGTGGCTTTGGCCAGGGAGGAGCGGCATGATATAGTGGGTAAATATAAGATGAGTCTAAAGGAACGACTACAATATCGCCATCGAAAGTCACCGACCAGTCCGCATTATACAAATAATTCGAAGAATTTCAAGCAAGAGGCAGATCTGATTCAGTTGCCGGAACTTAGCCAAGAAGGTAATGACGAGGGTGAGGCGGAGCAGCAGCAACAGCAGCAGCAGCAGCACCACGTTCAAGAAGATCCCGCTGAGCTGAAGCTACGTCTCATAGCCCTAAAATCGGCCATCTTAAAGAAGCATTTGGCACGCAAAAAGCGCGATGCAGAGCGTGCCTACTCACCCACCGATATGATAAACCGGGTACATCCCAGCGTAAATAATGAGTGCGATATAGACGACCTCATGGAGATAAGTCCAGCGGCCTCGCCGGAGCGTGCTGTGAGTCCTCCGCCACGTTTCCATCAACAGGTGGATACAAAGCCCGTGGATATGGATTTGGCTGACACGGATAGCGATGAGCAACATGAACGTTCTTGGAATACCTGGGCAAATAATTGGAATTCCATGGAAACAGCCGGTGGTAGTTGGCGTTGCTTTATGCCCAACAATTCCCTGCCACCTGTTTCCATGCCCATAGTGATTGATGAGGAGGAAGAGGAGCAGCAGCAGCACCAACATCATCATCAGTATGTTGAGGATGATGATGAGCAACCGCCACCACCGCCACCATTTCACATTCCAATTCCACGCATGCAACTGGAGGATGATGATGCCAGGGATGCGCTCATTCTGTCTGAGCAGCATTCCAATCAGGACTCCTGTACCGATATCCAATCCATTTCCATGGACAATTCACAGACGCGTAAAAGTTTCTGCAAATCCACCATGGAGTCGAGTGAAGATGAAGCCGGAGCCTTACGTGCCATGTTGTTGTCCAATTTAAGGCCTATTAAGTTGACAACCCCACCCCCGCCACCTCCTCCGCCACCACCACCACCACCCGTCGTGGAAGAGGAAGCTCATGATTCAGATGATCCAGAGGAACTGCGTTCCCTACTACTCTCCAGCATAGCCTCAAAGAAGAAGACTTTCCCCCAGGAAAGAGATGAGGACAGATTAAGTCCGAAAATACTCAAAAATGCAGTTAGACGTTTTCAGCCACCTTTAATGCCCCCCACAGAGGAGGAATCCCAAGAGAAGCCTGTAGAGTGTACTCCCAGTTTGTTGCCATTGCCTGTACCTGCCCCAGTTCCTCCGCCAGAGCTCAATCTTCCAGTACAAATACTTCCCACGCCGCCATCTCCCAAGATCATCAAAATTGTCAAACCCAACAAGGTGATCAACAAGAAAACTGCCACCAAGCGCAAGATTACCTCAGAGGAATCACCTGCCACATTAATGGTCAAAGAATCAAATGCTCCATTGCATAGTCATAACAGTGCTTCCAATACTCGTCTGATCACCACTCTGGATTCCGCCAGCATTAAAGTCAACAAGCTAATCATAAGCCTGGCAGCCGAATCCTCGGCGGGTAGCGATGATGAATTGGAATTGAAATCAAATTTTGCCTCCTATGCCAATTATCGCGACAATGCTAGTCCCCTAAGTTTGGCCTTGGGTAGTGCTAGTGGTTCAACCACCAGATCAAATACACCCAATTCGGAAATATTAGAACAAATCACACCAAATAGTAATCCAAATCTAAGACGCACCGTGATCAATGAGTATTTTGAAAAGAAATTGGATGATTTCCTAAAGCAGGCACGGTCCAAAGTGCCAACTGCGTTACCATTGGCGAGTGAGAATGGAGTAAGTGAGCCGCCAGCGAAGAAGGAGAAAGAACAGGAGGAAAAGGCAACTAGTGTGACGCCTGCTGTTGCTGCCTCGACGGTTGCTGTGGGAAAACAACAACAGACCAAGACAACACCTGTGGTAGGTAGATGAGATGAATATGGTTGCTCTTTTACTTCTTCTAAGCTTTTCTTAAAGAACTTGAAGCATCAGTTGCACACACAAATAGCACAAATGCTTAATAATTTCTTAAGTTAGATTTTCTGCTTAGTTAAAACTGATAAATTCTACTAGATGCGTTGAAAAATGTTCACTTGAACCAATAATTTATCCTATAACCCAAAGAAAATAGTACAAATAGTGTATCTTATATGTACTAAGTCACTTTTTTGGATGCTCCAGATACTGTCCTTGCTGATATGCATTCCAAGACTCTCGATTTTCTGCTGGCGCAGTGGATTTCGACATATTTTGAACTTTCACAGCCTCAAATCCTTTAAAGAATGTTCATTTCTGCTATTCGTATGACCAAGACTGTACTTTTCCATACTATTTCTCTACAAATTTTATCCTAAATCTTACTAAAAATGTTTTATTTAAACCAGGCGGTGCGACATTTGCCAGTGGCATCACAAAAAGAATACTTGCGTCTCATTGAACGTATGCAGTTGCTGGAGCAGAAGAAGCATAAAGCAGCTAAGAAAGCGGGAGCAGCCACAACAACCTCAAAAACCACAATTGCAACAACAACAACAACAACAGGCACAGCCATCTCAACAACCACAAATCCAACCTCAATCGCTGCAGCCTCTGCCACTGCGGCGCCATCAATCAACAAAACCTCAACGAATCCAATCAAGCCGCCTGCAACTAACAAAGTTGTAAAAAAGATCAGCAAGTTGGTAGCCGAAACACCAGTCAGTGCTCCAACAACAGCAACAGCAGCCGCAACATCCATTGAGCCAAGTACCTCACACAAGGCGGAAGCCAAAACACCTTCCAAAGAGAGTCGACTGAAAGCCTATGAAAACTCCTTCACAAAAATTGGGTAGCTATGGCCAGTTTGTTTTTTAAAACCACACTCAACCTTTTGATCTCTCTCTCTATCCAATTCTAGCTCTAGCATGATGTCCAATCTAGATAAATCTCTGCAAATGGTCGAAGAGGCTAGACAATCAAAAATCACACGTCTACGTTGCTCGCAGCGTCTGAAAGAACTATTTGCTGAGATGCAGTCCGTCAAGCAGGCGGTCAAACAGGAGGAGGCCAAATTGTCTAGAATTCAACCAGAAATCCAAGCCAGCCATGAAATAATCATTTCCCTGAAACAAAAACGCAACAAACTGTTCAATGCGGCCATGGACCTGGGCAAAGGACTAAGGGGCGATGACTACAGGTACTCGAAATACATCCAAACAAGAGCAGCAACTTACAACAACTACGTGGGAATGCTGGAACTTAAATAGAACGACCATAAAGACGCGTCCATTAACCAGCAACTGTTGTCTGTCTATAAATGTGTACTTCTCTTGCAGGTTAAAGGACGAGGGCAAAGCGGAAATCATACGAAAATCCTCACATCTAACCAAGGAGATACGTTTCTATAATTCCATCAAGAAATATGAAGATGTGGTGCGTCTGTTGGAACAAGAAAATGAACAGAAATCGGCGCCCGTTGCTGAGATGGAAGTGCCACAAAAGGAGATCACCACACCCCCACCGCCGCCGGCTGAAAGTCAACCTATTCCAGATGTGCGTGGATTTCGTTACAAATTTCTCTTAATTCTTGCTTCACAACTCAATTTAAAACAAACAAACAAAATACCAACAACAACAACAACTCCAAATATTGTTCCGCTAAAATACCTTTTTTGATTTTGGTGTTGATCTAACTGTGCCTAATCCCCATACTAACAAAACGGTTGAGTTTATTTACAGAACCAGCCCCAAGGTGAAGCAGTAGATATACAATCTGTGCAAGCTCTGGAACCCATACCCGGACCCTTTACGGTGAGCTTTATGCGACAGCTGAGAGAGGAGGAACACGAAGTGGAGCCGCTGGAGGAGAGTTATCTCAATGAATACCGCACGCCCATGTCACGTAATTATAACAGGTGTGTGATTTATATATACATATTTAACAAAAGGCAGTGTGATTGGAAGCAAACATAAAATGGTAGACACTTACGCAGGAAATCACTAGGAAAAAAAGAGTCTTTCGTAATGGGGATGACAGATTACTTATCAATAGCGTACACAGACCCATAAATCCTGCTTGAAAATTCCAAATTTCGCAGCATTTAGAATCAATAAAGCGATTTATTATAGAATACAAGAAAGAAATCACGACGGGTTGCAGAGACAGGTTACATTTCAGTTAGAGAAAGCGATGAATAGATATCAACAGCAAGAAGCTAATGAGGAACAATTAAAATACTCATAATATGCTCTGCACCTTCTAAACTATGTACTAACTATGGATTTTCATTCAACTACAACCAAAAACAAGCCAAGTTGTAGAAGGTCACCTGGCTTCAGTTCTTCCAGCAGCTGTGTTTTGTATGTTTTCATATCCAGGTCCTCCTTAACCAAAATCTTCCAGTTGAATAAATAACACAAGTTCTTTTGTAAAGAACGGCGACGAACTGACTGTACAGTCTTCATCTTCATTGACCCTGGGCGATAAAGTAGCACAGGATGGCGGATAAATGTTCAATAAAGTAAAACTAGGTCTACAATTGATCACAATAACTTGAATAGGCTGTTGGGTGGGTCAATTTTGAAGACCATAACATGAACATTTCTCACAGAGAACGAGTTTTGATAATAAAATTGAATTATTTACAAGCACTGTTCGTTTCTTAGACTATCTATGTAAAATGGCAAGCCTTACTGAGCATTTATGACCTTGCCACATGTTACGAATAAATAGTTGAGGTGTCATCAAATCTACAACAAAATCACCCTTTACAAACTTTATGTGGTATAGAGAGAAGTAAACTTGGGACTGACCGACTTTTTATACATATATTTTCATTATATCTTATTTTTCTGAAATTAGCCGTATGTTTTCATAGAAACTTAGTAAATAATATTTGTGTTTTAACAAAACCAGCTGCCCCAAATCTAAAGCCCTCCAATATGGTTGTTTGGTCGTACTCCTTTACACTGTTTCTATTCTACCAGATAGATATTGTATTGCAGAGATTATTATTTAAATCAAAAAAGGGCATTGATTGCCCCAATCCCAATTCTGCCAATGCGGCAGACGGTCTGATTGGATGTGATTTGAATTTTTAAGGCAAAAACCCTTCCCTCTTCTGTTTTCCCATTACTGATTTACATTCTCCATGATATGCTTGCATTGAATCGGTAGAAGCTACCATTGCAATGTCAATGATAAGTTTTAATGTTGGTTGTACTACCAAATATGCCACATAACGTTCAACAGATATCTAATCTAATTATTTATTGAAACTACAGAACGAACAAACAGTTATTCTGATATATCGTTTCGAAAAATATCGATATTCGCCTATATCGGCAGAATAAAAATGTCATAAAATTTAGTTATATGGATCAATCATAGACATACCTGGTCTATACATGACAAGACATCGACAAATCCAACTGCATTTTCAGAAATGCAACATAATACAGGATAGTTAGGAGGAGATAGCATAGAAACAGACGGACGGACATGGCTAAATCAACTCATATAACTCTTATGAGGTCGGAGATGCTTTCTTCCATGCGTTACAAACATCCAGACAATTTTGTAGTACCTTTTGCAAGGGTATACAAATATGGTTAAAGCCAGGCGATCTGACAGAGAAACACATTTTACAATAACTACAATAACTGGTATGCGCCAGGATTGATCGAGCCCCACGGCTGAAACGATAGCTTTCGATCTAATTTACTTTCGATATGGCACTTTTAAGAACCGAAGCCGACTGAGAATATGGAAGCTATGTTGTACCTCCTTCTTTTCCTCAGTCCTACCCCTATCCGCTTTCGATCACACTGCTTAAATTTCAGTTAAATAAATAAATTTGCCTGGGGGGCGTTTCCCTTTTATTCATTCAACAGCCAACTAGATGTGCATGCCACCATGTGTCCCTTTGATCTGATGGGACGTTGCGAGGATGCGGACTGTACTTATCTGCATTTGTCACGTCCAGAAGCTGTTCAAATGCCTGCCGCCAGCCAGTAAGCTGGCGCTTGCCTGCTTGGCGGCTTGCGCCTGTCCCATTCAAAAAACCAAGACTCAAAATAATATTTTTCTAAAACAAAACAAAAAAACAGAAAAAAACACCAAATTAAGAAAACAGCCAAAAAACAAACAAACAAAAAAAAAAACACAAAAAACATTCTAAAATAGCGTGCTTGAATTCTGGTAAGTTGAACTCTTCACGCGACCTTAATATTTAAATGTTGCTTTCAGTCAACGCAAATCTAAGAGAAACTACCCCGAGAACTCCAGCTGCTGCCTCAAGAGTGCAAAAAATTCAATTGAATGCAGTTGCAATTGTTGATACCTTGTTTGTTGTTATATACATTTATATATTATATATATATATATACATATATATACATATATATATTCTCGTACAATTCACGTGGTGTAGTGCAAGTTCAATCTACGATGATGTTCGGGCCCCCCGCCGCCTTGTTGTACAAGTTCGAAAACCGTTTCGAGCGCATGTGCATTTTGTTTTTTTATTTACATAATTCGCCATAAAAATTGCAACAGCAAAAACTGTAATATCGTTAAGTTGAAACGCGTTTTCATTTCAATTTTGTTTTTACTTTCCCTCCTCCTCCTCCTCCTCCTCATTTCTGTTATACAAAATCCACCTCATTTCGAAAATCATTATACATTTTTGTAACTATTATAAAGTTTTCTAAAAATAATCAAAATTCAAATGAATTTACGAGAAGAAATTCGCCAAAAAAAAAAAATACAAAAAAAAAAAAGAAAAACAAAAGAAAAGAAAAAGAAAGAAAGAAACCAAAAAACAAAAGAGAGAAATCAATAAAAACCACCATATTTTAAAAATGAATTAAACACAAATCTTTTTATTATTCCTAGATAAATAATTGGTAAAAATATTATCACAGCCAATTAATTTCCACGATCTGCTGCTGCTGCTGCTGCTGCTGCTGCTCAATATTGCTCATCATTGCCATAATAGACGTAGGCGTGACACCAATCCTTGATGGAATCATCATTATTACAGCACATGGGATAGATAATCTCCGATTTGGTGACCTTGGCACAACGCATACACAACTCCATGGTGGTGGCATTGCGTTCACACTGCTGCACCTTCAGTATGGTCTCTGGCGTCAAGTCTCCATGATATTCACTGGGATCCACAGCCGCCGGCGTTTCATTTTCATCCGCTGGCGAGGGTCTGGCCTGCACACCCAGTTGTGGGGTCAGAAGCAAAGCCAGCACTAATATGCTAAGGAATGTCTGCAAAAGAGCAAAACAATTGATTAGGCTCCATCATGTGATGTGTCACGTGCTAGTTTAAACCTGCTAAGAAATGTCCATTTTTTTTGGATGGGGGCTGCTATTTTTCTGTTGAACCAAATACATAATTGGTGTTGGGCGGCTTGTGCCGGTTTGAATTGAAATCATAAATCGGTTCAGTTTACTAAACTAGTGCAAACAAGTTTGTTGCTTAATTTGATTGTTGGTTTATAGCCAGAGCAGGAGATTAGGGATGAACAGTGGGCCATTAATGCCGAAAACTACAAAATCAATTGTCAAATATGCATGGCTCAGACAGTATGCAAAATCAAGTAGAAATTGTGGCCAATTTAAGCTCAATCAACTCTCGTTTTATTCCTTATCTTGCACTTTTTTTTGGGATTTTTTTGTATATTTGTTTTCCATTTTATCAAAAAAAAAAAAGAAAGCTGAGAATTAAGTCAGCAAGTCACACTGGGTCGTTCACACATATTTTAAGACAAGACAATGCAACTGGGGTAGGGGAAGAGGGTACTTAATGAGTTCATTGAGCATTCAAAAATGTATCAATATTTCAGACAGACATTTCTAATGTTTTAGATAATCTATTGTTATCATCCTCCGGAACGGGTGTGGTTCCTTGGCACATAACTCCAATCCAGAATCAATAGGAATACCAACTTGTGCGAATCCATGGTATAGAAAGTCAACTGATAGTTCTCTCATATATAGCAGCTTTACTCGTAACAAACAAGAATTGCTATAAATTGATCAGCTGTGTTAACCCCAATTAAAGTTCCATTTTAGCCAATGATCCACTAGATCATAACCTTCTTTATGGGCTAACAGTTTTCGGAAAACGATTACCATGGTTCAGAAATCCTTCAAGATCTACCTTATGGTACATTTCAGTGAGAACAGTACATAATGTGATATGGAAATTCATACTGGTATGAAAATAGTGACCAATAAAGGTTTGACAATGATCTTAACAAAACCAGTTGCCCTGGATCTTAAGCCTAGTTCCACTATTACATTCTTGTACATCATTGTGAATGTACAAAATCTTCCATATGAAAAACATGTATATCAAGTTTATCAATATATGGGTAATTGCCCCAAGAAACCTCATTAGAGAACTTTCACTCAATGTTAACAATAATTTCACAAACCAAGTTTCACCAACCCAGTTTACCCAAGGGTCGATTTCGAATCTTCTACAAAGAGCTATTTGTAAAAGTAACTAAACCAAATCTAAGTTCTTTTGACACATAGCACATATTTCGAAAATGTTGGGAAATCGGTCCATAGAAATAAATTTCACATTTTCTCAACAATATCAACTTTCAGAAACTTGTGGGGCCTATAGATAGGCCTCTGTGCTTGCCCACCCTTCCAAAGAAAGACTATTTTCGCGAATTCTTCAGTTTCTGTCTATATTTTGATAAATTTGTTAGTTATTACCAGGTATTGCTAATTTCTGAATCATTGAGAATTGGTTCCCTAGGGAAGAAAATGAAAAGCTCTGTAACATTGCGGAATGTTTTAGTCGCAAGTCGTCAACGAGTTCCTCATTTTCTTTGAATACATATTTAAAAAAGATTATTTGAACAGCATACTTTTTGTAGCATTTACCAAAAAAGGTCTCTGTGTGACGACTCTGCGTCAACCGAAACACCCAACCTATTTATGCCCATTCAAGTTAAAGAACAAACTAACATCTAAGCACACTCAAAATAAAAATACTAAAATCTGGTTGTATACTCAAAAATAAGAAAATAACTTTGTCAAACGGTAACCAAATTCAATAAGACAACACTTATTCGACGGAGAATTGAATGGGCTTTTAAAATAAAACTTAAAAATAAATCGCAAAAAATAACATAATTAAGCCAGTGGTGAGATTTTGAGTTAAGTCTATGGAACCGTTGATGATAATACATTAGAATTCTCTCTTAGCTAAGGTTATAAACCATCAGAAGGTTCAAGAGCCAGTTATTTCACATAAAATGAGTAAAACATGCAAAAAGTGATGATTTTGTGCCCTTTCTTCTATATTTTTTTTGACAACCCTCTCGAACAGGACATGTATGTACCAAAATGTAAAATTTTGTCTTCTAATTTCAAAGACTAGGCACTTATTGAGAATGTATCAGGACGAGAGATCAGTGTAATAAATGTGCACCACAAGAAATTTCTTGGTAATGTCCCGATATCCCGATAACAATTTTATGATTTACATAGAAATTTAAAAAAAAAATATTTATGCTTTGTAAATATTTAGAAATATTCAATGATGCTTCTTGAAATCACAAATAGTTAGCCCATGTGTTCCACAAATCGCTTCCCACCAAAAAACCAATCTAGTTTACCTATGATTTGTATCGTTTTTAGATTGAAAACGATTTGGAGAACACATGGGATTAAGTTGTTGGAAGAAAATTGGTCAAGCCCCACTTTAATTGGCTAAGGAGCAACGAAAGTGTATGCACACATTTATTTGGCGGTGATTGAGCAAAGAATGCAGAAATTGTTGTTAAATTATGTATTAGTTTTGTAACTAGAAACAAACAGAGGTAAGTATACATAGATAGACGAATTAACCATTATTTTGTTGATTGTAAACGACATTTAATCCGTTTTGCATTTGGCATAGGTCAATTATCACAAACACTTGTAGGGCTATAAAAACTTCAAAGCCGACGGAGTTGGCTTAGCCTGCTATTTTGAATCCTTTTTCATGGAACTCTCAGTTATACAGTGGGCATTTTAATGTCACTTTAATTGTCACACAGTTTGAATTATTGTACTAATTTTGTAACATTTGTAATATTTTCACTTATATTGCTTAGTCCATTGACATTTCCATTCAAATTTTTACATATTTTTAGTTCATTTTTGTTTTGTGTATTTCAATTTAGTTCACTTAAAATGCAACGCTTACTTTTTGAACCATTTTGTGGAATTTGTATTTGAAATTGAAGACTGCTAGACTGAGTGGAGTCTGGTTGGAGGAGGAGCCTTTTTTTCTACGCGTGTGTATGTGTGGGTGTGTGTGTGTGTTTTTGCTTTCTACTAATCAAATTGATAGCCGAGCTCGCCCGCAACTGGAAGTCAGCATGGATGGTGCTTTACTTTTTATACTTCGAACCCGATCCAAACGAAGTCGGTCAGCGGAAACATCAGACACGAACCGCAGATCGTGCAGCATTCGGGGCGGCGCCAGGTGATAGGGGAATGTGTGCTTGCTCTCTCTCAACATGGGGAAATATGGGCATTAACTTACAGCCAAAATGTACATTAGATGTTCATATATGTTTTAGTGCTGCGATTTGGCGGGTTGACGTCGATTATTAAAATTATTATAGATTTATGCATGGAACCCTGAGAGTCGCTTAGGTTCGGGTTCATTGTAACTCGAACCGGAGCATGAACCAAATATTTGATACTTTTGACTTGCGGAGGCTGAACCCAAACCGGACCGCATCTGTTTGGAAAAGAATTCGGTTCAAGAAAATACTTAAACTACATACTTAATTCCAAATACAATGAATTTGAAATGCAAAGTTAAGCTAAATTTTGAGTTTGAATCTCCAGAAGACTGGCAGGTTCGAACCAAAAATCTTTACCTAATTGACTCGAACCTGCAATTTGCGAACCTTAACCTTTGGGTACTTATGTTTCGAACCAGCGAAACGGAGACTCAAAAAATGTCCTGATTTTCATCATACAATTTTGGAATCATTCGTGCAGGTTTCTAGTATTGGAAAAGCACTCAAATTTGGGAATTGTCGTAGTTTTAGAACTTTTTAAAACTCTTCTTTGGTTTTATGATTTAGGGCCGATTTCTAATCTTCTATAACCAAGCAAAATCTATGAATAGAGCTCTACGTTTGTTCTAAGTCTGGTAGAGCCAAATGTTAAAACTTTATCTGCCTACAGACATAATAAGCATATGTCCCATACATGTCAAACCTCTATCTCTTACCATCTATGAGATCTGTGCGTTCATACAGACAGACAGATGGACAGACTGACAGACGGACAGGACGGATATGACTCAGCTGTTAATGCTGATCAAAAATATCTATGCTTTATGGGGTCGGAGATGCTTCCTTCTGGCTGTTACATATTTTTGCATAAACTTATAACACTCTATGAACCTACGGTACAGAGAATAACTATATAAAACTTCAACTTTTGAAGTTAATTACCATTAATGTTATGATCCAGAATCGTTCTAGATCTAGAACGTTTTCAAAAAGAGGCATTCTAGGTTGAGTTTTCTTTTAAAATGTTATTAACTGTAAAGGATAGGCACATCATCCGGATCAGAGAAATGCACAAGTGTATATTCTTATGCTTGATATTCGCAAGAGGCTTGGAAAAGAAAGAGAAGAGAAACATATACAAAGATGTGACTACAATTTCATTGTGCGTGAGTCCTATACGCTCCAAACAACTACACATGCGCCTGCAGCATATACAGCGTGGGCAACCCTGCCATAAAGGTGTCCGTTTGTCTGTCAGGCTATTCATATAAACGCAAATAGCTCAGAGATGGTAAGACTTAGAGGGTTGACGTATATGAGGCATAAGTTCCCTATACTTGCAGGCAGATTAAGTGTATTTTTATTTTTCGCCATGCCCTCTGTCTACGCCCCTATTTGGTGAAAAACTCATAACTCTCTCACAGTTTTTTAAGTAAAGGTTGGACTTAGTAATCTGCATTGTAAATAGATCCTAAAATAGATTGCCAAAGATCACAAGATTGAAGTCAAGTTATAAGCAAAATAAAGTAAGCTGAAGTAACTTGTTTCCTAAAAATTTAGTTTACTGTAGATCTAATAAATAAATAATAAATCTGATAATTTCCTAAAAATTCACTCAACTATTTGTTATCTCTCATAGCAGGCCTGGATATTTGAGATATTTGATTGTTGTTTTAGTTTTTGTGTTTCTCGAAAATCGTAAAAGTTGTTTAATTTAATCAAAATGTTGAGCTGTACGCTTTATGGTTTGCTGCGTCCCAAAAGCTATTGGACTAAACGGAACTACAAGGTCTCTGTGGTGGGCGCTAGCGGAGGCATTGGTCAACCTTTGGCCTTAATGTTGAAGCAAAACCCTTTGATTAAGGAACTATGCTTACAGGACTTGTGCCATACGGCTGGGGTGGCAGCCGATCTCTCCCACATCTGTACCAGCTCACAGACGGCTAGCTATTCGGGGAATGAGCAACTGTTGGAATCACTGCAAGATTCTCAAGTGGTGGTGGTAGCGGCTGGTATGCCAAGAAAACCCGGCATGGATCGGGAGCAACTACTGGAGGCCAATGCCAAGGTGGCTGTGCGTGTATGCTGTGCCGTCAGCGAGGCCTGTCCCAAGGCATTGCTGGCCATCATCACGAATCCCATAAATACCATTGTACCCTTGGTGGCGGAATGCTTGAAAGCCAAAGATGCCTACGATCCGCGTCGCTTGTTTGGGATAACCACTTTGGATGTGGTGCGAGCTAAGACTTTTGTGGCCGACTTTATGCATGTGAATCCGGCTACAGTGGATATTCCGGTGATTGGTGGACATGCGGGTACCACCATACTGCCCATTATTAGCCAGTGTACGCCCTGTTTTCGTGGCAATGTGCAGGATGTGAAATATTTGACTCAACGTATACAGGAAGCGGGCACGGAGGTGGTCAGGGCCAAGGCTGGCAAGGGATCCGCCACCCTTTCGATGGCCTATGCGGCCGCACAGTTTGTCAATTCGCTTTTACGTGGCCTGAACAATGAACCGGAGGTGATGGAGTGTGCCTATGTGGGCTATAAGGCGCCAATGCTACCCTTCTTTGCCACACCCTTGATACTGGGAGCGGGGGGGATTAAGCAAAATCTGGGCATACCACCGTTGCAAGACTTTGAGAGGGAGGAGCTGGATCAAATGTTGCCCATATTGTGTAAAAATATACAGACGGGCATTAGCTATGCGCAGAAGATGATGGAAAGTGTGGAAAATGAGGCAGAATGTCAGAATCATTGAGTGAAACGAAGCTCGCTTTTGTTTACAAATCAATTTTCATTCATCGAATTAAATATAAACATATGTACATTACATACATACCTCTAGATGTAAATAGAAAATACATATTCATGTTGACCAGACAGACAACATGTTGCTGATAATGATTACTGATTGCATCGGCTCTGAATTGCAATTTCCCACAGTTTAGCTATAATTTATGATGCAATGCCAATGGTCATTCATTACTCTTGTTTTTTACACTTCCGGCAACTATTCGACTAAGATTGCATACTTATTTTTGTGTTGGTTTTTTTTTTTGAATGAATGAATGAAATGAAGGGATGGGTCTATTCTCTCTCAGTTCATACAAAAGTACAGCGTATTCGGCCGTCGAGCCACTTAATCATCATCTTTTTGGGATGTGTGTAAATGTCTTACATGATCTCCCTCTCTCTTTTATTAGTTTGTTTACACATTTTTTTACTTAATTAATTCAACTTCAATTAGCAGGCCGGCAACTATGTAATCAAATTCTTGGAAAATGCATTATTGACACTGCCAGGGAATCCCACGAAAAACACTTTGACATTGACAACGTTTAATTGGCTAATTTGTTCCATTTGAAGTAAACAACAAATTGTTATTGAAAATGTATGCCTGAAAGGGGATTTCTTAGAAATGGTTTACTGCATTTTAATTAAAAAGACAACAAGGACAAAAGTAAATGCGGAACTAAACCAGCACTTTGACCCACAATATTATTAATGAATGACTGCAAAAAGTTAGTGATTAGTAAAGAAAATCACCTCATTTTCGTCTAGCACCTGCCTCGTATCATTAAATCAAATCTTAAATCTTATCCCCAGATAAGAACTAAGATCTGCCTTTATAATATTTATCATCACAGCTGGAACACGCCCATCTGGAACCACTTGAGACTTGTATTTGCTATCACTTCACCTGGTCTTGATAATTATTGCATGCACAGAGAAAACGCCAGGTGAAGATTACTTTCCAATATTCAAACAGCAATCTGAATACCACTCGAAAATTTGGTATTTTGTGCACTAACTTTTAGATATTCAGGGTACTCTCGACACCCAGTTGAGCTGTGGACCTGTGTTTTTATACTCTGTACCGTAGGTACATAGAGTATTATAAGTTTGTGCAAAAGTATGTAACATCCAGAAGGAAGCATCTCCGACCCCATAAAGTGTATATATTCTTGATCAGCATCAACAGCCGAGTCGATATAGCCATGTCCGTCTGTCCGTCTGTCTGTCCGTATGAACGCACAGATCTCAGAGATGGTAAGAGATAGAGGTTTGACATGTATGGGACATATGCTTCTTAATGTCTGCAGGCAGATCAAGTTTATTTTCAATTTTGGTCACGCCCCCTCCCGCCCCCGCAATTTAGAAAAAACGTCATATCTCCCACAGTTTTGAAGATAGATGGCTTGTTCCTTCTGGACATATTTAGTTATTAGGATAACTTATCGATCCGCCAAAGGAATGAAGAAGATCGGATGAACAGTTTTCGAGTTATGATCAAAAGAAAAAAGACTTGTTTTACAAGTTCAAACTAGAAGAAGAAAATCGCGACTCCCCAGTTAAACTACAGAATTGAGGAATTTTATATATTTTTTGTATAGCTCAAAATCAGCACAAAACAGCTATGCCATTTGTTTCATTTGTTTAAAAAGTTGTTCTTCACGAAACAAGTTGTTAGTTCTTTAGCTAAGCGTAGCTTGTCGGTGCTTCCTTTATTACTGGGATTTGCGGCAATGCCGCGCGAGTGGTTGATAGTCGTATGGGCTGAGATGCCGGCATTTGTGGTTAAATGGCAGAGCCTAGGTAAGTGAGTTGTGAGCTCGAAACCCAGACGAAGTAAATGAAAACGAGAAAGCTAAGCTAACTTCCACTGTGCAAGTGCTCGCTTAAATAGTTTCAAAAAATACTCTTTTTTCCGACCGATCGTTCGTATGGAAGCTATATGATATAGTCATCCGATTTGGCCAAAAAGTTGTAAAATTATGTGAAAACATGTGAAACAAACAAATACAAAATTGCAGAATGCTACCATTAAAAACAAAAAAGTTTTTCTAACTAAAACTGTTTTTCATACCCATTTTTTGTATGACAGCTATACCCTATAGTTGTCCGATTTTTATCAAACTTGGCAAAACTATAAAAAAGCATAAAAATCGTATGTATACAATGTTTGGAAACATTTGCATTGAAAAGAAAAAAGTTTTTCTCACAAAGACTAGTATTCTGACCGATTATTCCTATGGGAGCTATGAGATATAGTCATTCGATCCGGTCGGCTCCGACATATTAGTAGTATGCAGCAAAAATAAGACTCTGTGCAAAATTTTAGCTAAATATCTTCAAAACTGAGAGACTAGTTCGCTTAGGAATAGACAGACAGATGGACGGACATAGCTCAATCGACTCAACTCGTCACCCTGATCACGAATATATATGGTTTATGGGGTCGGAAATGAATATTTCTATGCGTTTGCAAACTTCTGGGCAAAATTATAATACCTTTTGCAAGGACATCATATTCGTATTCAGCATATAAATATCAACTAGAATGGATATTGGATATTGAAAACCAGCCTATACTTTCAATTTCTATATAGGACTGACTGAAGTTGGCACCTAAAGTCGGAAAGTCATAAGGAGTTGAAAGCATTGCTGTATTTTATTGTCTTCATCTGGGTAAGACTTTAGAAAAATGTCCTGATATGTATTTTAAGTATCTCAACTCGAGAATTCAGTACCACCAACTTACGTATTATTCTCTCTCCCCAATCGATTAACCCAGGCCACTCGTTCAAATACTTAAAACCACAATTATGTTAGCCTTGCTTTTCCTTAACACTTCCATTGATTGTCAATCAAAGTTTTCCAGTCCCATTTTACAATTTGAAAAACACTTACCCATTTTGACTTAAAAACTAACTCAAAATAATCAAATAAAATTATGTGTTTCTTTCGGATTGCCATGATGTTTTCACAGCCAGCGCTGCACACACATCACTCTGCCAATTCGTCCAGGCAGACGCAAAGAATGTGCAAGCGTGGAATCCAGGTGACGGTGGTGGGTGCTGCGGGAGGAGTTGGTCAGCCGCTGTCATTGCTGCTCAAACAGAACTCCGGCCTAGATAAATTGGTACTATACGATTTGGTACCCACCAAGGGTATAGCCATCGATCTGTCGCATATATGCACAAGGACACTGGTGGAGTCTTACGAGGGTAAGAAGCAACTGGAAGCTGCATTGAACGGAGCCGACATTGTGGTAGTGTCGGCGGGAAAGCCACGTGAAACGGGTACGAAAGAAAAGGATTTGATCGATGACAATGGCACTATGGCTGTGAGTGTTTCCAAGGCTGTTAGCGCTGTCTGTCCAGCTGCTCTGCTGGCATTCATCACCAGTCCCGTGAATATCATAGTGCCCATAGCCAGTGAGATACTCAAGTCGCAGGAGACGTATGATCCAAAGCGTTTATTTGGTGTAACCACATTGGATGCGGTGCGGGCCAGAACATTTGTGGCTAAGCATCTAGACCAGAAACCAGAAATAGTTAGCATACCCGTAATTGGTGGTCATACGGGCATCACTGCCATACCCCTGCTCTCCGCATGTATTCCCCAAATTGAGGCAGATGAGGAGACCAGACTTAAGATAATGCAGCTCATACAATCAGCCGGTGCTGAGGTGCTAAAAGCCAAAATGGGACAAGGTTCAGCCACCTTATCCACAGCATATGCGGCCGCTCAGTTTGTCAACTCCTTAATCAATGCCTTGAAACCCGAAGCTGAGGAATGTATCATCGAATATGCGTATGTGGAAGCTAATGGCTTACCGGCCGATTTCTTTGTCTCTCCCCTGATCCTGGGTCCGCGGGGTATCAAACAAAATCTGGGCCTACCCACATTGGATGAACTGGAGGCGGCTGCCTTGAAGTGTGCCCTACCCGAGTTAATCAAAAACATTGAGAAGGGTATACAGTTTGCCAAAAGCGCTATTGTCAGTGGATACTAAATTGTTTATGTGTATGTGTGTGTGTGTGCCGCCTGTGTAACGAATTATATAGATTTGAAGACCCAGTTTCTTAATTTAATTAACTTTAACCCAAAGCTAGCAAACAAACAATGTACTTGCCTTTTCAAAACTGATAACTTAATCAATCATCAGGACTGTTATTGATTCCATACTTCTCAATTCTAAGTATAGTCATTGTATATATTTATATGCATGTGCATACTTGATGAATGGTCCAAGACTTTAGATTAGAGCAATGAACATTTAATTAGTTTGAAATGGTTTACAGTTTTAAGTGTGGACGGGTCCAAAAGGTAGTCAAGGGGGTGGGGAAACATTTTAAAGCTAGAGTTTTTCCAAGTTTTGTACTGGATTTTATTGATCTATCGACCTTGAAACTTGTCCCTGAACCGAATCCATTTAAATACGTAAAAATTTCTATTTTAAAAATGAATTCCATTCGCCTGCTTTCTGCTTGGTTAATTTTCTTAATATTTACTTCTAATTTAAAGCAGCGGTGGGCATGCCTTTGCTTTCAGTTTTAAGCGTACCTAACCAGAAAACTATTCACCGCATAGAAGATTGAAGGAAACCAAGCAGAATGTTTTGTTATCTATAACTTTGGCTTCGAAAAGGTATATCTAAAAGCAAGAGTTTCAAAGATACAGACCAATTCGCGTTTTCCAATATGGCTGCCGTTCCCAATTAGACAAATTGACACAAACTTGAACCTCTTATCAATATTTCAATATTTCATGCATCGAAAAGTTCTAATTTGACTGCGCTGTAATATGCAATCGGTTGTGAGTGTCTCAAGTATATCGACTATTTATTTAGATAGTCGCAAACTATCGAAAGCAGCCCATCGATCATTTCCTATTACTGATTACAATATTTGAATCAATTCAATACTTTAGAATGTCAGCAAAAGCACACTCACAAACACAAATGAAGTTACAAATCTGTCCTTACAATTCGCAAATGGTTTTGAGCATATCATTCTGGCTTGTTCCCGTTTTCGATTTCGATCAAATTATGTGAAATCGGAATCGGAAACTCTTCCCTTTTCGTAAAGCCGATTGTTTGATTCGGCTTTTATCTTATAATTTCGTATCCTCTCCAAAGAACAGTTATGATGGCTGACTGCTTTAACCGATTTGTCTAATCAATTCTTGGATATCAGATTTCTTGGCTATACCGATCGATCGAATTCGGAAAAGAGAACAGACCTGATTATATCGTAATTATACTCTGTACCGTAGGTACATAGAGTTTTAAGCATCTGGGAAGCATCTCCGACCCCTTAAAGTATAGACATTTTTGATCAGCATCCACAGCCGAGTCGATATAGCCATGTCCGTCTGCGTGTCCTTATGAACGCACACATCTCAGAAATGTTAAGAGATAGAGGTTTGACATGTATTAGACATATGCTTCCTATGTCTGCAGGCATATCAAGTTTATTTTCAATTTTGAACATGCCCCCTCCCGCCCCCGCAATTTAGAAAAAACGTCGTATCTCCCACAGTTTTATATATAGATGATTCATACCTTCTAGACATATTTAGTAATCAGGATAACTTATCGATTCGCCAAAGGAATGGTGAAGATTAGATGAACGGTTGTCGAGTTATGATCAAAAGGCTGTTCGCTGCTACAGCGCAGTAGCAGCGCTGCTTTCAGCTGCCACTGCAGCATCAAAATTTATGCTGAGCTTATAATTTCGTTGGTACAGAGTATATTATAGTCGGGCTTGACCAACTTTCTTTCTTGTTTTTTCTCCATTTAATGAGTCTTCAGTCACGGTAAATTAGCTTTAAGCACCTCAACTGTCACAAATTTGTGGTAAAATGGCAATGCAGACCTTAAAGTAAGCCTGACATAGGAAAATATGCAACAGTTCTCTGTTAAACTTTTGTTAAAAACTGTGCTGCATGAGTTGTATGCGAGGTTTAAAAAGGAAAAGTTTAAGAAATGTTTGTAAAAGTCGAAAATTGTTTTAAAAATGATATCTAAAACCCAAAATCTCTCAAAACCATACTCCCTTTCGAACACTCAGTGAATTAGTTTTGATTTTATGTTATCAATGCTGGCGGAATACTTTTCAGAGAGTGTCAAAAAGTTACTTAATTATTTCATAAATCTTGAAGCAAGACTGATGCAATTGGGTCTCTCCCGGAGCAATAAAAGTGGCCTGTTGCGACCAGGCAGCTTGCTGTATAAATATTCTACAATTTGTCAAAATACTTACCTAGAAAGTGGATGCCTTTTTGAACCCATGCTGCCGTGAGTAATAAGTATTCCACACACATTTTTATGGTATGGTTCAATGCCATTTTTCCACTCAACTTCTGCATTGATTACAAAATAAAAACAAACAATGAAATGCCTTGGCCCAGACAATGAACTTTGTACGGTAGATTAATCCATGAGATGGTGCTAGCACAGTTCGCCCAATTCCAGTGCGACAACAAACAGTTATTAATCTGACATTTTTTGAGGAAATCAGATCATAAATCCCCACTGCACAAGTCACAGCATTGACTTGCGAGACACCCACACCCACACACACACAGCTGACCATTGGCAGTTGCCAAGCGCCGCAAGTGAGCTCGCTTTTGACTTATGATCATTTTATTTATAGAGTTACTACAATTTATTTTCTGCCCATTGTTTACTGCAATATCATCTTCGGCTGCTCGATGCAATGGGGGGCTTATCAACAATCTTGAGCAGAGTTTACCACGGGGTCGTCTGTCTGTTGTTTGTCTATAACCGCCCACGACTACTGTGCCCTGAGTATGAGTAATTTCATCAGTCGATTTTTTTGAGTATTTATGTAGGTTCTGACCTAAACCAGCTTTAGCCAGACATAATCTAGTTTTGGGTCCGATAGGAGCGCTGGGATCATTCATTTTCTTTCTTTCATTTTGTCACAACTTTATCTTTAAGAATGATTATACGAAATGTCTCAATCAAGAATATCACGTAGAAAAGTGATTAGGAATAACAATTATTATTTAGAAAAGGAACGACCAGAAACTATTGCGTAGTTATAACATTAGATATGTGGAAGATAAACTCAGTTTTGTGGTAGACTCCAGGATAGAAGGTGTTAGTTGAGCTTTTCTATTCGATTTGTTGCCCACCGCTGCTTTAAAGTAGTTTAAAGCAATCCCTTTAGACATTTTAATTAGGGTTTTTACTTAATAAACTTATATTGAAACGGGTTTGAAGCGCTACTGAATCGGTTATGGAGAGCAGATCATTTTCTAAGAGTTATATGAAATACTAGCTGACCCCGTCAGACGTTGTCCTGCGTTAATATAATTTTGTGTATTATTCTATTATACTGCTCAAAAAAAAATCATATATGTGTTCGAGAGGTACCCGAAAGAGTTGACCGATTCGGACCATATTTGTTATCAGCCTTCCTCTATTCATGACGAATGTCTTTATAAAGTTTTATCCAAATCGGTTAAGTTTAGGTCAAGTTATGGTGAACCCTGTGTGACCTAACAGAATCAGCTATAGATATAAACCACCTACGCTGTTACTACTACACTCACACGAAATTTCATCGAAATCGGTCCAGCCGTTTGGGAGGAGTGAGGTAACAAAGCCATGTACGGAAGAATTTTATATATTAAGATAAGTCTCTCATGCTTCTTCCTATATGTGAACTATATATATATAATTTATAGTACTTTTTGAAATTAAATTTAAGTAAAGCTAAGCTAACTTCGTGCTCACTTAAATATTTTGAAAAAAATACTCTTTCCCATTTTCCGACCGATCATTCGTATGGCAGCTATATGATATAGTCATCCGATTTGGCCAAAAATTTGTAAGATTATGTGAAAGCATGTAATACAAACAAATACCAAATTGCAGGATGCTACCATTAAAAACAAAAAAGTTTTTCTAACTAAAACTGTTTTTCATACCCATCTTTTGTATGACAGCTATACCCTATAGTTGTCCGATTTTAATAAAACTTGGTAGAACTATAAAAAAAACTTGAAAAACCTACGACTACAAAGTTTGGAGACGTTATCATTGAAAAGAAAAAAGTTTTTCATACTAAAACTAGTTTTCCGACCGATTGTTGCTTTGGGAGCTATGAGATATAGTCATTCGATCCGGTCGGTTCCGACATATTAGTAGTGTGCAGCAAAAAGAAGATTCTGTGCAAAATTTCAGCTCAATAGCTTTAAAATTGAGAGACTAGTTCGCGTAGAAACAGACAGAAAGACGGACAAACGGACGAACAAAGCTCAATCGACTCAGCTCGTCACCCTGATCAAGAATATATATAGTTTATGGGGTCGGAAATGAATATTTGTATGCGTAGCAAACTTCTGGGCAATATTATAATACCCTTTGCAAGTGTATAATATATAAATTGTTCAAATATTTCCCCCAGATGGTAAAATATTTCCCTTCATTTCACATGTTCACCTTGTGGTGTGTGTCTTGACTATTTTTTCCATTCGTACACCCACCAGCGATCTTTGAACGAAAGCTTCGACTGCAAAAGCTCTCCACGCTGTCTAATCTGTTATAAATATCAATGCCAATTGACATATTGATTTTAGTACAAATCAAGTGCATTATGTAAATTGTAACTACTCTTGGTTGAAGGGGGCGGGTTAAGGATTGTGGTCTGCTTTGTGCTACCTTGTTTGTCTGTGTCACATGTCAAATTATACCTGACCCACAACCGATGTTATTTATTCCATTGAACTGCATAAACAGAATGGTAAATACATACAAGCACTGTCTCCTCATACTTAGTGTTACCTCGAATGACTGTTGTCAATTTAGGGGATTGAGACAAATGTCTTTTGTGTGTGTGTGTTCAGGTGGTTTTTACTCTAATTGGATTATGAATGCTGATGACTTTCATAAAAAAGATAGATTGTGTGTGAAATTTGTTGTTAAACTTGCCTCTGGAAATTACTAAATGAAACATAATTTGCTATATTCTTTTTAGAACATAACAGAAGCTTTCAGCATTCTCCTGTTATTGCACATTTTTAGATCAAATTCAATTCATATCTCAAGTATTCTAGCAAGCGTTATACTTTAGATCTTTCGTAAGCATTGTTTACAAGATCTTGGGAAGCCCCAATCGAACCGGGAACAGTTCCCTGTTTAAAAAAGTAAGCTCTCTTTGTTATTTTGATACCTACATATGTTTAGAAAGTACATAAAAAATGTGGGAGTTACTATAATTTTTCAAAATTGAGGCTTAAATTGAAAATAAGCCTGATCTATCAGCAAGTAAAGGGTGATTTTTCAGCAACTTTTATTTTGTAACTATTGTAACTTTCTTTCGTGTAACATATTACATATCAAATAAAGATTTCATACATTTTTCTGAATTCTTATATAAATTTTTTGGTTTAATCCATTAAGAAAGCTGCTAAAAAACATCACCCTTTACATATGTCTAGAAGGTATGTACCATCTATCTTCAAAACTGTGGGAAATATGGAGATTTTTCACAATTACGTCCAGATTTGAAGTAATTTTGAGCTTTTAGTTGCTTAAAATGCCAATTTTGACACCTATAAAAGGTGGAACCTTTACCATTACTTTAACTTTTTTTTAATTTTATCGTAAACTACAACATTTAAGCTTTAAAACAAGTTATCTTAAACAATTCTGCGATTTTTTTTAAGCTTGTGCTTAGTAGGGATTAAAGTATGCAACTTAAGCATCATCTGGGTTCAAATATGAAATAAGATCCGCGATTAGCACACGATACAATATAAGTTTGAAGTATATAAGCCATAGTTAAACACGTAACTGCTTTGAGTTTGAGGTATTTTATGCTAAAATTTACTAAATTGAACTTTTCTAGGAGAGTTTTTTGGGGAACCTTTACCTTCGACTTGAATTTTTGGTCATGTAGTGAAGTAAACAAAGGTACACAGAGTATATTTAGTTTGTGCAAAAGTATGTAAGAATTTATATATATTCTTGATCAGCATGAACAGCCGAGTCAATATAGCCATGTCCGTATGAAGGCACAGATCTCACTGAGGTAGAGGTCCGACTTGTATGGGATCAAAATTTTTTTATTTTCAATTTTCGACAAGCCTCCTACCGCCCCGCAATTTGTTTAAAACGTCATATTTAACACAATTTTATTGGCAGAAGGTTCGTACCTTCTGGGCATATTTAGTAATCATAAATATTAGTCGATCCGCCAAAGGAATGATGAAGATCGGATGAGCGGCTGCGGAGTTATGAGGAAAAGCGTATTCGCTGCTAAAGCGCAGTAGCAGCGCTGCTACTGCAGCATCAAAATTTATGCTGATATGTTGGTACACAGTATAATTTATTCGGGTTTGGCCGACTTTCTGGACTTGTCCCCCCAGCTAAAAGGGGAATACTCAGAGATAGTAATAAGCCAGTTGCCTGGTAAACTGATCCTTTGTAAAGAAAGACTCCGTCACAGATTGAGTCAATGAGAAGAATGGATGGTATGCCCATCAGTTCATGTCCATTAGTTTTCGCATTGTGCAGGTCGGAAGCAGCGGCAGCTGCGTTGCACATGCGCACATTGTATTTGTGTATTTGTATGCATTCCATCCAAGAACCCGACTCCCGGCCAACTCAGTTTTCAATGCAGAGTTGAACAATTTACCTTTACCTGCCTCTCTGTCTCTCTCAGATGATGTGCAATGAGGCAAAAAATTGTTGATAACAAAAGCCGAAACGAAAGAGAAGCCGAACAACAGCAACAGCTGGCTGAGGCAGGCCAACCAATTGAATGAAACGGCAAAGGCAGCTGTCCTCCCCCCCACCACCACCCTGCTCCACCAGCAATACACCAGCTCCCACACAAAAGAGCAAGTCCACTCTGTGCCTCTCTCTTCTATATAAGAAGTCCAAATCCCTCTCTCTCTCTCTCTCTGTCTCTTAAGCGCGCACAGTGCAAAGAGAAATTGTTGTTGAAATGCCACGGCTGAAAATTTGAACGTTGTGCTGCCGAAGCCCCCCACTAGAATTCAATCGTATCGTGAACTTTGCATGGAACGGACGCTCATTTTTATTGTGCTGCCTTCAAACCTAAAAAGAAAAATATTCGTGCGTTTTATACAATAGAAAACGAAAAAGAATTAAAACAAAAACCAAAATAGCGAAAATATATGCAAAAATAGTCGTACAACGACCACGGCGTGCGTGAGCCGTACGAAAATGTATACAAAATATCAAGAGTGCAAATAAATGGTTGAAAATCGCAATTTCAGTGCTTCGAAATTCAATTTGAAATGTTCTGATAAAATCCAATAACAAGTACAAACAAAATACCAACTCTAATTGAGTTTGCTGAGTAAATTGAGTCAAAACAAAAACAGCAACAACCACAAACTGGCAACCTGTGGCTCGGGCTTTGATTTTAAGCTTCAAGCGTAAGGCGGAAGCCACAATAAAAACACACAAATGAAATTGTTTTAAGAAAAAAAAAAACAAAAAACAACAACAAAAAATAAAAGAAGCCAAAAACAAAAGAGAAAAACCAACACACTAAGCTTTCCACTTTTTGTTGCTGTTGTTGTTGTGTTGGGGATACCAACAAAAAACAAAACAAAAAACCAGCAAAATGTGGTGCATTGTTAATTTACCAAACGGTACACAACAGGCGGTCAAATGGGACCCCAAAGCCAATGGACAGGAATGCCTAGAAAAGGTAAGTCGGCCCTCCCCCCCCCAACAAAAATAACTGTTAAGCAAAAAGATGTTACAAAAAGGTCAAGCATTTAAATTGCTTTGATTTCTGCCAAGTTAAAACGAGCTTTGCTCTCTTGATTGGGGCAGAAAAACCCATAAATTACTTGTAGATGGTAAATTTCTAAGTCGAGCTTTGTCTCTTTCATTGGTTTACAGCAGATTTAGGGGATCACCGTTCGTTGGAAGTCGTGACTTTTGATTAAGAGCCTTAGATCCGCTTTAGCCCTGCCGGTTTAGGTTGTTATACAGGTTTCGTTTACTTAAATATACTATACAATTTATGTTTATTTATACTTTTTTTATACATTTATTTCTGATTTGAGAGGTTTAAGTGCTTGCGTAAGGAATGTACATACTTTTCGTTTAAAAGTACTTGCTCCTTTCCCCCCCACTGTTGTTTTTTCAGTGGAAATTTTATATTTGAAGTCAGTTTTGCTCAGTTTTGCCAGAGTTCCAGTTTACATCATCCAAATCGACTGTTTATAAGTACTGGGCTGAGCCACTTAGCACTTACCATCAGTTTATTAGCAATTGTTCCCTGCAGCAGCTATTTTCAACCAGTTTTATACCAGTTGGGCGGCCACCTTTACCATATTTACATTCATGCTAAACCAATCTTTACACACCCACAACTACTTTCTATTCACATGGACTTTGCATTTACTTTGTTTAAATCCAGATTTTTCACACCTTGGATTCATTTTCACTTCTAATTTCTGCCGCATCATCAAATTTGAAAAGAAATACCAAAAACTGTGCCATCTGACACTGACCAAATCTCCCGAATTTGTCATTTTTGCTAACATTTAGATTCTAGTTGCTTTACAACTAGTTTTGGGACCGTTTTTTTGTTACTACTTGCCAGTTTTTAATGCAGGTTAGTAAAGGGGACTGGGTGTGTAAGTTTTTATAGAATATAGTATTGTATAACATGTCCCGAGAATGTATGGAGAATCCACGACCATTTGCACAGCAGGCACACACACTACCCGCTGTACCACGACTGTTTATTTGGTGCTCAAGAGAGCAAAATTTAAACGGCTTAAAGGACGCACCCTCCAGTTGATACAAACGATACTGCAGCTTAAAAATTGGGTCAACAGTTCTGTGTATCGGTTGTCATTCACTATAAATACATTTTCCGCCTTAACTTTAATGAAAAATGGTTAGATAATGCCTCCTCTCTAAAATCTACACCATGGAGGCTGCTTCGGCTACTCTATGGATTCCTTGTGTCTGTTCCATACCCCCAAATCCATCAGAATTTTGAAGAATAAGAACTTAAAAACAAGAAAGATGACCATAACCTACTTTGTACTTCCCAAAGTTGGTTTTAAGGTGTGTTAAGTGCTACCCATTACTGTTGCCAGCGGTGCTGCCCATTAACATGTTTTATTTTTCTTATAACTCGACTATGGTTCATTTGATCTTTAACATTCCTTTGACGGATCGATATATAATGTTGATGAGTTGAAAAAGACCTTTTCCGCCTTAACTTTAATGAAAAATGGAAAGATAATGCCTCCTCTCTGAAATCTACACCTACATCTAATCTACATCTACATCTAAACCGTTTTTCCAAATTGTTTGGAACTAAAATTGAAAATAAAGTTTATCTGCCTTGTCAATCCTCTATCTTTTACCATCTCTGATATCAGACCGAAAGGACAGCGGTTCAATCATAATATGGTTCAGAATCAGTAAGAATTGCAGGATTTTTGTACAATTTTCCATTTAGTTGGCCTTTAAACAGAAGTTTTTCTTGTAATTGTTGTTACTTGACAAACAATTTTCTCTATCATGGACATTATAAAGGCATCTCTGCACTTTACCCTTAAATTGCTACCCCAAATGAAGCTTTTGTAGAAGTATACACTGAGGTTCATCCGAAGACGATCTCATTTCATAGAAGACCATAGATTCTACAAAACTAATCAATAGATAAAAGGTGTAAATCTTGTTGTTTCAATTCAGCTTTTTGAACCTTAGACACGACCATAATGCTTCGCATTTAGTACTGCAATCTGAGTGTTTACCTTTACCCTTAATAAAATCAAATGCACTTCAAATTAATGCCACTGATTTAATTTTAATGCCTCCCCCCATCCCCCCTCTTTGGTTACACCAGATTTGCTTGTTTTCCGCGCTTATCAACCTACATGTATGTCTATATATATATATATATATATATAATACAAGTAAAATTAAACTATTGACTTGTGTATTGCAATTTGGTATTCGCATTTTGTTATCAATGCCCGGGCCCCATGCCTAATTCGGTTGTTTTCGTCGTTTTGTTTATTAGTTGTGTGTGTTTTTGATTTACGCTAATTCATTTTAAATGCCAATTGCTGGTTTGCCCTTGACAGACGACCATTTTACCCCCAGCGCACCGTAGCCGAAACCCTAGAGAGGTTCTCCATACGGAGCTTATCAGAGTGACTAAGTTCGAGGGCGTTAAGCGGCACCGCTTTGTGCGCAGCAAATGAAAAGACAGAACATTATATTATATATATATACATATATGTAGAACTATATATATAATATATACTTATATTTGACTTTTATATATTCATCATTAGCTGGTGGTTCAATGTCCAAATGGTGTGGCACACTTGAGACATTTAGTGCAAACACTTGAACGCACGGCTTCTGTTCCTCTCCCCTGTACACCTTCTACCAGATTACAACCAATTCGGCACTTCGCCTTGTTTTTGCTAGCCTAATTAAGTCTTTGGCTTATACGTTCCTTTGCCTCTGTGTGTGTGTGGGTGAGTGTTTGTGGGTGAGTGTTTGTGCAATCTAATCAGGCAAACTTATCAAATACAAACACACAGCTCCACCATATTAATGGCTTTGTAAATGTGTATGCTCTGGTCCCCCCCTCGGTTGGGTTGCCAAGTTTACTTATCAGACTAGAAATATGTTTTCTTCAACTTTTCGTTATCTTATCAATTATCAAAACCTTTTGCCATCAACTCGTAGACATTGGTTCTCTATAGAAATGTTAAGACCCCTTTTCTGTGTTGGGCCATAATCATTAAATGGGGTTTAATGACTTTGTTTTGACACAAATACTGTATGCCTTTATATGGCAAAAATATGGTAATTCAAAGTGAAATGTTTAAGTCCCTTTTTTTTGTTTTTTATGATTGTTAATTAGGGGTTTATTCCTCCTAAAGTCGAGACTTGCACAATGAAATTTATTGTAAGGTATAGAAATATTATATATGCAACAGTTTGTAGGCAAAAAGTGAATGTATAAGCTCGTTTATCCTGAAAAAACTGAAATAATATGGCCAAGACTGTTTTCTATACCATCTTCTTTCTACATTTATTGTAAATCTTTATAGAACTTGGTCTAATTAAGCGTCTAATACCTAAAGGGTTCACTTTGATAGAAAAAAACTAGACTAAATGTACAAGTCAGCCTCACAAGGAAGTCACTAATAACAATTTTTATAGTCCTTCTTTAGATTTTCACCATTTCTGAACTTTTTTGAACATTTTTTATTAGTATTGTCCCCAATTTCAAAATGATTCACACCATTTATAAAGGTTTAAGTCCTTAGGGAAAGCAAACTTACTATACTCTTTGTACCTCTGGTACAGAGTATTAAAATAGAGAATTTCATACTTGAATTAGAAATATTTAAATGTCAAAAATCCGATAAGAATACAAATTCCTGTTCCAAAAGAGAAAATCTTGATCCAAGTACGAAGTTCTTTATCCAAGTATAAATTTTTCATGCTTGAATCAAAGAATGTTTAATATCAAAAGTTCGATAAGAATACAAATTCTTGATCATAGAACGAAATTTTCATTAAGTAAGCATTTTTGCTACCGTTTTTCTTGATATAAGAGCTTCAATACTTGAACCCACCACTAAAGATTCTCAAATTAAGTACAAAAAATTCTAAGAATCAAGTGCTAAACGTACTCAAGTCCCAGATTGCCCCTGCTTGAATCAAGAGCCTACACAGAAAAAAAAATCCGAAATCGGGTAATCCCGGAGCAGGCTTGAAGTGGCTCAAGCCAAAGATAGTTCACTATTGAATCAAGAATTAAAAGTAATACTGCCATATTGATTTGCAAATCAAATGGATTTTTTGCTTTGTTGTTTGAAATTATTTAATAGTAAGTTAATTGTCAAACTAGCCGATTGGAACAGCACACAACACCATCAGTCTTTGCCTGTTTACTGCCTTTATAACAGTCATCTCACCAAGCCATAACTGCTTGAGAATTTCATAGCCACTTGAGTGCTAAAACCGATGGCGCTCTTCATTCGCTAGCTTCACCACACAACTCGGTTCCATCAAAAACGAAACTGTGAGAGCTGGCTTAAAGCTAACGTTTGCTTGCTTTCCTCTCTTACCTTCTATACCAAACTCCTCAGCCCTAAAACCATCCAGCTGAGGGCGAATTTAGCTTGATTTTAAGAGTGAAATTCTTGAAAATTTAAGCACGAATAGATTTTGTTCAAGTGCGTTCGTACTTAGATGGTTTATTTTTGCTTTTTTCTGCGGAAAATTATGATTTTTCACCTTCGACTCTAAACATGTGCCATTCTTGCAAGTTCATCTTAGTAAAACTGTTTTTATCACCAAATTTTTTCTACCAAATAGTTCAATCTCAAGCTAACCCACGACACGCGTCCATTTCTACAACAAAAAGCTCCCAAGCTGAAGGTGAAATGTCTTTGAACCACTATCAAGCCGGCTCGCTGTTTGAAAAAATGTAATAATTTTCATTTTATTTTTGTTGTTGTATTTGCATTAAGCACATTTACAATTTTCAAATGAACTTTGTATACAAAATGTAATCGTACATTCATCTATTTGCTAATCTTATTGATTGACATTGCCTCATGCTGAGACACTCACGTATTCTAAACTAAAAGTTCAAGGTCCATGATAATCATTCACACTATCTCAGCTAGTTGGGCTCCGCCCCTCATTTTTTTGTTCGCTTGAAGATAGATTGAAGTGTAATTTCCGTTGCTGTGTGTTGGTCAAAAACCATCAACATTCATATTTAATTTAATCGCCTCTGTTTCAAAACATTTGTCATCATTTTATTTTTCGCTGCATTAATCAAATTTAATTATTTAAAACATCAACCGTTCAGCTTTCTGCGTCACACGAAATAGACTTATCAATAGAGTCCAGAATATTGGCCCTGGCCAATTGACCAATTAAAAAACGTAATGCATTTAACTGCATCAATTTGTCAGGCCCATATTGCCAATCAATATCAATCTGAGGTTAGCGAAAGATTTCAGATAAGCTTGCTCAGAGATAAGCCGTGGTAGGGGGGGAAAATTGCAGGCTTATCGCCCTCCCTGTTGATGGGTAATGAACCCGCTCCCCCGCATTTACATACATATATAGTTGCACATTTTAATTGCAAAACAACTTTGGGGCAAAACAAAGTTTTCCAATTGCAATCGCATTGGAAAGTTTCTCCTGACGTCATTTCTGTGTCGACGTTTCCAAGTTTGCATGTCAAAGGGAAATAACTACCCAGTACATACTTAGTTACCTTGATGCAGGTAAGGATATTCCTTACCTTTAAGTACGATTTGAAGCCAAGTGCAACAGTTAAAAATGCAGTTGCCTTAATGACTCTGGCTAATTACTAGGCAATAGTTATTGCTCATGTTTTTTAATGTCATCCAGCTATCTAAAGTGTTTGCAATGGGAATTGTACCTGTACTACCTAGTCCAGCAGATAGCTTAAGTAGTGTCAGTTACACGACACAAAGTCCAACTGTTTGATTAGTAAATAAAATGAATTTCATGATTGATCATATAATAAATGGCAGTTCAAGTGTTTATACTCAATTTTATGTAAGAAACATCTAGAGAAGGCATGTGATCGCTGGTTTGAAAAGTATACCTGAAAAAAGAAAAACAATTGTTTACTTTTTAAGACTTTTTTTTTTCGTGTGTGGCTTTAAATAAACTACGCACAAAGTCCCCTTTCCATGGTGCAGAACTCAACTGAAATAGTATTTTATCGACTAGATACATTTCCATTTCCATGTTCAAAGTTAAGTAAGACTTTTGTTTGAAAAAATGTTCATTTGGCTGGCCGTAAGCTTACAGGTTTAGAGGTTGCATGTGGCACGAACCAGTTTACGAGAAGTGCATTGTGTAAAGATTGCGTTTTAGTTTCTAATGACAATATATCGACACAAACACAGTACATGTTTAGCTAATGCAGCAAGGATCAAAATTTAAATATTTCCAGCAGAATTTGGACAATGGTAATCAAGCAACAGGCTTTCCATTTCTATGTTCTCTGGGGGCAGGAGCTGAGGTGCCCGCTAGCTATACGCATAGGCAGCATTTGTTGTTGCTGTTCACATAGCCATGCCAATGCGTTTAGGAGGCAGTGGCTAATGCAATTGCAACAACAAATTTGTATGTGCCTCTCTTCGCTTTTTCTTTTCCACAACTCATGAATGTATTTGTCACATTTGTTGTTATGCGTCGAATGATTTGGTTCGCTTTAGATAGAATCAAGCAGTTTTCACTCGTTGTCTTGTGGTTGTTTGCTGCTTTAGCATTATGTTCTTCATTTGTATTGGTGACTACGCGTACTAAAGGATCTCTTGGAACTCTCTTGGAGGTGAACTCTTTAAAAAAAGCTTCCAAAAGCTTTCTACGCGATTTATGATTATTTATGCAAATATTCTTAGTAAACCAGTGGCAAAATCTCTGCTCGCATGGCCAACCTCTGACATAATAGTACTAAAATCAAGCACTATTGTAGGAAATACGACTTTTTCAAACCCTAAATTCATTCAAGACCGTTAATTAGGAATTTCAAAAGAACTCTTTCGATTACAAAATCTATTTTAGGTTGAGCGTCTTCAAAATTATTAGATCAGTCTATTCAAAATGAACCTACTAAAGTCTCCAGTAGAAAATTGTTTTGGCTAAACACGCCGACAATTTGAAACCAGACATAAATATTCTTAAAAAATTATGAATACAAACGCTTTAAAAGATCAACTTAGCACAAATTAAAGATACTTCAAAAACGAATCTAAAATTAAGCAACAGCTAAAACTATGACTACATTTACACGGTGAAGCAAACTCCATTAAGTTCTCTTAGTAGGCAGAATATTCAAGGCAGCGTTTTTTAAGGAGAGGTTTAGAATCTTACCTGATTATCTTGCCTACTAATCGAACTCCATGAAGTTGGCTTCACCGTGTAAATCCAGTTTAGGTGAAGCTATACTCATAAATTTTGTAGTTTAGGGTATTGTTGAGCCCATAAATGCTCGAACTGAGCTTAGAAATAGTAGAAACTGAGAGATAAGTGCTGAAAATGAGAGTTTGTGTTCTTACACTGACTGCAAATTTTTTGAGTCCAAGGTTCTGGGTTAAATTCTTGCTGCTACATTTGATTGTAGGCCGACTCAAAGATTCTTAAGCCAACTTATTCAGCTACTTCCTAGCTTGTGTTGTACAGTAAATCAAAGAGCGAGCTTTTCGGGTTTCCGAAGGCTGCTTTAGCTTATGCTGCTGTGTTGCTGCTGCCTTGCTGAAAGAGTGACATAAGTAAAATGCAAAACATTTCAAAGCTGCTCTGTTGCGGCTGCCTCGTCCGGATTCATTCAACCCCGTATTAATCTGATAAAATCAATCTTCATCTCAATCTCTACCCTGCCCTGCCCTGACCTACCCACCGTGCCTTTGTTTGCCATTTGTTCCCATTTGGCAGTTGACGTCAAATTGATTTGCGTGTCCTTCCATGTTCAACTAAAGCTTATCAGATTGCCTGACAAGGCTCGGCTTTGGTTGTCCTAGTAAATAAGTGTGTATTTCAAGCTCTAATTGGATAGCCTGTGCCTGGCATTTGGGTGGTTAGGTTGTAATTATATTTGCGTCCACTGCTGTATGGCATAGAGAGCCAGCCAGCCTGTTGGCCATATGGCCAACACGTTGTGTTGCAACAATTGAAGGATGGCGACAAGGCAAAGTCCTCTTCGGGCAAAGATTTGATGAGGCTGCGAGCAGGCAGCTACAGTGCGGGTCAAGTGCAACAGCCGCTGGCCAATTTGCCAGGACAAAAGGCGAAAAAGTATCCGATGGATACACACACACACACACACACACGCGAAAATGTATAAAAAGCGTGAACAAAGCTGATAACAATTGTACATACAATATATGTTAAATGAATATATATATATATATATATATATATAAATGAGTGTGTGTATACTTAAAAATAAACAAAATAAATGTGCTTCTCTGCTTCTCTCTCTCTCTCTCTCTCACCCTCTCTGTCTCGGTCTTTGCCAACAGCAGCGAACAAGTTTAAAAAGCAGACAAGAAGAAACAACAGGAATTTTATTTTTATTTTATTTTACTTTTTATCACCTTTCTGATAAAGCCGCTTTGAAAATTGCTTAATGCTCAGGTCTGACAATGTCAACAGCGAAAAATTGTAGCAAGGGGGAGAGAGAAGATACCAAAAGCAATCAAAGCGTAAATGATAAATAATCATAAATAATTTCATTTGTTTTTAATTTTTTAAAACGCCATTTCTGCTTGCTGTCAGATTTCTTGTCTTTCCTTGGCCCAGAAATCGGAATATTACAGCATTAACTTGAATTTATTGCATATAAAAACATATATCTTATTTTTGAAACGCAAAAGAAGTGGGAAAACAAGATTTACCTATAAGGCTGGGCATATAGAAAAACAATTTACGTATACTACGAGGGTGGCTGGTATAGATTTTATGTAAAGATTGCTCTGTTATACGTATACATTTGCCATTACTGAACAAAAGAGTTCACAGAAATGGGTTTATGCCAGAAATATTCTTATTCCTTGAGTAAGTCTCATAATGAGCTTGGCTAAAAGCGAGCATCTAACTTAAGCGCAGACTCATTGAGAGTTTCTTTCACGCTTTCCCAGGACGATAAACTACGGTCCAAGCTGCAAACTCATCTTCAAGTCTCTGTCAAGCCTTGGACCCGGTCTTTTAACTAGCCGCCTCACTCTTTTTTCTCGAATTCCAGCCTTAGCTGCAAACTAATCTTCAAGTTTCTGTCAAGCCTTGGCCCTGGGCTTTTAACTAACCGCCTTACTCTTCTTACTCTCCCACATCCTCAAGCAAATGTTCTCAGGCACGAAAAAGTTTTTACCTTTTAGTATTTTTGTGTTTTCACTTTATTTGGTAATCTACAAACAGATAGACAGACTCTGATCACCCTATTGCAGCTATAGAAACCTATAGATATCGTTTGAAACTTTCTTTAAGAAAGTCAAACTACTTAATAATCACAGGTCCATTTCAAGCTACCTGAACTTTTGAGAAATTGGCCTAAAACAGTAAAAACTAGCCAAAGCAAGTGAACTGCAGGCTAAATAGCAACCCACCTACCGCCCATATTATCAAGAAGAGCTATAATATTCATAGAATAGTGTGCTTCCAACAGCAAGGGAATCTTTTCAGCTAATAGTTTGATTATACAGACCTATTCTCATATCCAAATTCAATTAATCTACCTATAAATTGAAAAAAGTTTAGACTTACATACATCGATTGTAAAACTAGGTCGAAGAAGTTAATTTAGCACATTAAACTCGAAGAAAACTTGCAGATTTTGAAAGCAGAAGCTTATTACAGTTCCCATTCAAAGTAATTTAGTAGAAATCAAAGTCAGAAACAGGCCCAATAATCTTTTCTCAGTACATAGTTCATACATCAGGGCTTAAATAAGGCCGCGTCAAATAGGATCATCAAGATAAATGAGTAAAGAACCCACAAAATTGAACTTAAGATGTCACAATCTCTACCAAAAACAGGCCCAGAAGGGCTTTTCCTACTTGCAGTACACTAAAAAAAAGAAACCAATCGGAAACGGGATTGGAAACAGGGTAATCCCGGATAATCTTGAGTCGACCCGGGAAAAGATTGATTTGACTCCCACTTTTCTTTTAATCCCAAAAACAGGACTACCCTGTTTTCAAACCCGATTCGAATTGATTCTTGATTTTTTTTCTGTGTACAATGTTCTCACTCTAAGAACTGTTTTATGGAATCGCAAAAACTTGATTTAAGTTTGAAAAAAGAATAAAAAAAGCTCTGCTAGAAAACATATTTGTTAGATTTTCAAGCATAAGGTTATAAATGTATAGAAATAGGAGCTATCTATAAGATGTGTAGGGAAAAAAGAGGTTATTTTTAACTTTTCTGTGCGGTGGCGGAGTTGAGCTGATTTTTGCTCATTTCAAGAACATTTGGTACATTTATTTTGGAATAGTAAAGCGGAAATCTGTTTCTTATTTCGGGTTGAAGGCAACTTATATTCTAAACAGATAATTTTCCCACTCAATCTAGTCGTTTTTATATTCCAAAGAGTCTACGTCCAATTAGAAAGAAAATTTTAAATGAAAGAAGTCTAAAAGAGTATAAAGCACACATGTCTAAAACATATTTCTCAAAATGTTTTATTAAAAAAATCAATGAATAATTCTTACAGCATCAGAAAAGTCTTTTCACAAGCAACCACAAACCACAAGAAAGAGTTATAAACTGTTTCCCCTCTATTCTAAACTCAATAAACCTCCCTCGTGCGTATAAATATTTGTCTCTTTGTATGTCTTATTTTGCTTACTTTCTGCTTGTTTCTCAATTTTTCTTCCAACGCTCTACCACTGGTTGCTCTCGCTGTTGTTGTTCTTGTTATTTGAGTTTGTTTTTAACAAGTTTAATAAAAAAAATGTATGTAAACAAATAAATTTATATAACCGAGAGGCTGTGCCATGATAAGCCCAGGAAATCTCTTTGAATGAATTTGTTGCCAATTAAACTCAAACGACGCAATTTCTATTTAATTTAAATTTAGTGTATTTTTAGTATTTATTGAAACTATTCTGAGTGTTTCCCCAGTTTGGACATAAATTATTTGATATACATACAAGGCCCCCCCCCCCATAAATTTGTAAATGTGAACTGCTGCTCCCTAGGCCTGCTGGTATTTATGTATCTCGGTTTTTTTTATTTTTATTATTTACATATTCCCAAAAAAAATAATACTCGCTTCACACTTTAGTTCTTGATTTTTGTTTTTTCTGTTTTGTATTGTTTCGTAGTTCTCAACAACTGCGCAAAAAAAATTGTGTTATTTTTTTTTTTATTTTTTTATAACAAAGAAACCAATTTCAGTTGAGTTTCACAATTTGCTCTCCGGTTTTTTTGGTGTTTGTTTTTTTTTTGTTTTGCTAACCATAAAAATGATATTATGGCATTTAATTGTACTTGTTGTTGTTGTTGTTGCTGTTGCTGTGCTGTTTTGTGGTGCTGAAACATTTGCTGTTTGCCATTTTAATTAGCAGGGACAGCTCACTTCATTTGCATTGATGGCAAATACAAATAAATTCCTGCCAAATCTCTGTATTGTTGCAGTTGTTGTTGTTGCTGCCTTGTGCCCCGAATATGGCCAAGTTGAAATTAATTTTCCAAACAATTAAATCTGCACTGGCTGCATATTCCAGTGACATTTGCCAATACCCTAAATTAGGGGGCAGTGCTGGTTGCATTTATCATTCGGTTCCAAAAACTGTCAGAGTGGCAAATGCTAAACGACCGGACGACCACAGGGATTAGTTCCAGGGTGGTCAAGTGTGCTCAAGCGTAATCAATTTATTAATAATAAAAATGGCCGTCGAAATAAGTATGTGAAATTGTTATATAGAGGAGATTTATGGGGTTTTTTATAATTTAAAGCCAGAGAATTGAAACCATTCTTCTATATCTCAAAAGTCACTAGAGAGAACGGGGAATTAGAGTAAAGATATGGGTACAGCACTTGGAAGAAACTAAAGGGAAGAACATTCAAAAAGTTAAAGAAAATATGTAGAAAAGAACTCTTAAAAGAAAGAATAAAGTTAAGTATGCAAAGTGGTATGGAAAAAGAGTAGAAAGAAAAATGGAAAGTAGAAATTCCTATAAATTTTAAACTTATTTTTTAAGATTTTCTATATTTTTTTATATGAAATGTGAGAAAAAGATCTCTCTCTCTCTCTTTTACCATTAATGGAATAATCATTGTAGAAAAGCCCTTGCTAAAAAATATTAAGTTTCATTCCTTAATAAAAATTTCCAACAAGAACTTTATCATATGGCAATATATAGACGCTTAGTTTTTGCTTCATAGAAAAGTAAAGATTTATGCCTAATACTAACATTACAACAATTTTCTCAGTCGTCACAAAGTGATAATTTTAAGTTTTCGCTAGTTTTACTTAACTATTTCCTCAGGGGTCTTAAGTCAAGAAACATGTACCAATTCTTCTAATAATGTTTGCATCTTAGCAAAGGGTTTAGACAGCAAAATATCATGATTTATACTTAAAACTAACATAACAACAATTTCCTCAGTGGTCACAAAGCGAGAATTGTTAGTTTCTTGCTAATTTCACTCTATGGTCTCAAATTTAACGAAATTTAAAGAAACCTGTTATATTTCTTCATTTATATATTCCTTAATAAAATTTTACTTCAGTTTTCTCAGTGGTCACAGAGCGAGAATATTAAGTTTTCGTCCATTTTACCTTAACAATTTCCTCAGTGGTCTCAAATCAATAAAAGTAAGGAAATCGTTTCCATCTCTTTGAATATTTATTCCCAAAACAAACTCTACAACAATTTCCTCAGTGGTCTCAAAGTGAGAAAATTAAGTTTTTGGAAATTTCAGTTAACAATTTCCTTGGTGGTAAAGAAACCTGTTCTATTTCTTCGCTTATTTGTTCCTAAAACTAACATTACCACAATTTCCTCAGTGGTCTCAAAGCAAGAACTTAAAGTTTTATCTAATATCACTTAACAATTTCCTCAGTGGTCTCAATTCAAGAAAAGTAAAGAAACCTGTACCATTTCTTTGAACATTTATTCCCTAAACAAACTTTTAACAATTTCCTCAGTGGTCTCAAATAGAGAAACTTAAGTTTCCGCTAGTTTTACTTAGCAATTTCCTCAGGGGTCTCAAATCAAGAAGAATAAAAAAAACCTATTCTATTTCGTTGAATATGTTTCCCTAAAACAAACTTAACAACAATTTCCTCAGTGGTCCCAAAGCAAGAACTTATAATTTTTGCTAATTTTACTTAACAATTTCCTCAATGGTCTCAAATCAAGAAGAGGAAAGAAACCTGTTTTATATCTTCGAGTATTTATTCCTGAAGCAAACTTTACATCAATTTCTGGTGTCTTTTACCTCTTTGACCTCACTGGTCACTTTTAAAATTGCCCACTTATCTACCTCTCTCTCTCTCTCTCTCTCTCTCTCGCCTGCTCTGAAAACAGTCGACAACCCTGGAGGTGAGTTAGGGTGAGCTGAGGTGGCAAAACAGCATGTGTGCTTGCCTCATTTTAGCCAGGTTAAAGTTTTTGGGAGTGCTGAGGTCACACAATGCGGTGCGTGAGCGCCAACCAGTCTGCGTCCTCGTTCCAACTCCATGCTCCTTGGCTTTAACTTCCTTTTACTGGCCCTCTCGTGCAAGTCCCCCTATGTGTGTGTGTGTGTGTATGCGTGTCCTTGCCAACGCAATTTATGTTTACACCGTGCGCTGGCGATGCGCCCGCAAATCTATCTGAAAAATCGCTTCAAGTTCTGGCAAGGAGGCGCACACACCCAATCAAAAGGAAATTATATTCGCGTGCCAAAGCAAGCAGAAAGCTGAAAACTATAACAATATATATATATATATATATATATATATATACACATACATACATAGATTGAGTGGGCAGTGGCAGTAAATGAAGTCAGCTCCCGTCACTTAACTGAGTTGACTGTATAAAATGAAATCGGTTCTCATATCGATTTAATTGTTGAAAGCCAAACAACTGAGCCGGGAGACAGCCCGTGGCTAATTAGCCACAACTGGACCCTTGATGGCACTGAGACCAGGGGGACGGGGTGGGGGCAAGGTGGTGGGGTTGAGGGCCATGCCTAATCCAGCAACAATGACAAGACAAGACTGTGAAGGCTGGGCGACAGATTTTAAGCCAACACTTAATGCAATTACCGCTTGCCATAGCCATAAGCCTCTATCTAACACTGGCATACACTGTGCCAAAATGGGGCGACATTGTTTAACATTAATGTCTTTAGCCAATTTGCATAAATGAAGGCTTTTAATATCATGTAGGCTTGGCTAAAGCCGCCCTGACATCAATTATAAAGAAGAATGTCATGGTAAGACTGACATAAGAAGCTTAGCATTCTGTTAGAACATTCTGTAACATTGGGTGAAGAAGACACTTTCCCACAAAAAGAGCTTTTTGAAGTACCTTAAAGAGAAGCAGGAGCAGTTTAAGCTTTGCGAGAAGGTGATTTTAAATTAAGACTTACTTAGACAAGGTTTGCGCAGTGAAGCAAACTTTAGGAAGTTCTTGAAAAAGCTTTCATTTGTAGAAAAGAGGTGAAGTGTTGTCGCTTGCCTCACTACACCTCTCTCCTACAAGCAAGAGCTTTCGAAAAACTTCATTAAGCTTGCATCACTGTCGAAATTCCGTCTAATAGCATTTTTTTTAGCATTTAATTCACTAAAAAGTTATTAGAAACCGCTTTGGTGGAAAGGAATTGGTATCAAAAGACCTTTCACAGAGCTTTCTGGAAATAAAAGAAAGGTTTTATAGTCTGATTTTAAAGAAAGAGTGATTTTTTTCGATATAAAAATGAGAGAAAGATAGAAGTTACAGTCGGCCCTGCCCGACTTCGAAATTTTCATTACTCAGGGGAATAACCGTTTTCTATTTAACACATATGTTATTTAACAGAGCATCAACATTAATGTAAGCTTATTATCATTATGTGAGCAGACAGCGCATGATGCGCTGATAAGTATGTTAAGTTTTTATAAAGTGGCTTAATCAACTCTGCTGTTGGTACTGAACAAGAACATATATATACTTTATGATATCGAAGATACTTCCTTTTGCCTGTTACAAGCTTTTGTACGACTTTTGTATACCCTTTTTGTTTTCAAAAAACTCAGGTTCCTGATCATTCAGAGGTTTTCTTTAGTAAAAATTGAGTGAAACATAAGTAATTGATTACTAAATAAATATTTCGTTTCAAAGAGCTTGTAAAAACGATGGAAACGGTTTTTTAAACAACGGATTTTCAAACCATATAGTTAAAACCATTTATCATGCTAAACCAAAGACAAGTTTCATGCTAAAACAAGTACAGTTTACGAAAAGCTGCCAGAATCGTTGTGGCTAGAGGAAAGATTAAAGAGGAAAAAAGAGGTTAGATGCAAAGAAACATTATCTATTTAGAATGAGGAAGAAAGCGGCCTCTACTGCAGCGACGGTCATGCCTGGTCCCCAGCCGGCGAACACACTTCGCAGTGCACACAGACTAGAGCCGAGCGCATGCCGAGGCTTGCCCCAAGAGAACTTACAGCGCTCTGTTTGCTTGCAGTTGCACTCCAGCGGTCGAAGAGAGCAGGTCAGAGCTAACTCCTTCTGTTAAATGCATCTAAAATGAAACCGAATATGTTCATGGAAACGGAGAAACTAAGTCAAGTACTGTACCCAATAGAAGAACATAATTTTTCTCTCAGTGTATTCGTAATAGTTTTATGATGATGCAGAAATCGTGCCTGTACATGAAATGGCAAAATTTTCGTAAAATCAATGTTAGAAGGCAAATGATAATGTCATTTACTAAGCAGGCACCTCCAACACTCAACACCTACACCACCCCTTATAGCCCACCTCCCCACACCCCCCTCCTGTGGTAGCCATCAAGTGCTATCTATTGTTTTACCCGCCTTGCATATTATCCTTGAACTGCTTTTGCTTTTTCGCTGTTGCTTAGTAAGTAGAAAGAGAACAGAGAATAGAAGAAAAAGGCAAAACCATAGAAACCTGACTGCACAACAAGCGGAAACATGGCTTTGGCCACCACCAAACCCAAACCAGACCCATCCCATCCCATCCCAACCCAACACCTACCGGTTAGGCCAAGCAAACACGCTGCTTAGAACAATAATAAACAATAAAAAAAAAAATACAAAAAATATTCCGAAAGAAATGCGGAGAAAAGAGAATGCAGCCAAAACCGCAAAGCACACACACACACACACACAAAATAAACAGAAAATGCATTGAATGCTTTTGCATTGTATGGGAAATTTTTTCTATAAAAGTCAGCCGCCGCCGCCATATAGCCATATAGTCCCTTGGACTACTCTACCCCGTCCATTGTGAGTGCCATTTTGATGTGTCTCTAATGGCAAAGCTTTTTGTTTTGTGTTTACACAGCCGGAGGTCCTGTGGCTTTTATTGTCGCACTTATTATAGATTTATGGTGTGAAATTTAAAATTTGCAAAAAAATGTGTTTGTTTTTAGTTTTTATCTTACTTTAGTTATGTTAATTAAACTGCCAAAAGGAAAAATAATCAAGTGAGTCCAATTGTCCTGCGGACGTTTGCATTGTTATTCAAGGTTTTCATTCCAAGCAGCAGCAGCAGCAGCAACAATAAGCGCAGATAATGCCCATTTAATTGGGCCACTTTGAGTGGGCTTTTACATGGTACTAATTAAATTGGTATATATTATAATTAAATTTACTTGAAGCTGGCAGAATTGTAGAACACTGTGATAGTGACCAGTGAAAGGGCACTCCAGTGGCTAGCGGAGCAAAAGAATGGACGCTTTTTTGAGGCAGCTTTGGTATATACTAGGATAGTGTGCGGCTATGGATGAATCAAGTCTCGAATGTTTGAAAAATGTTTAACCTTTCAAGTCTAAATTTAGGGATCTGTTTAACAAACTTATAGATTTTTGGAAAAGGCAGCAAAGACGTTGCTTGGCTAAGATTATTTTGAACGGATGCAGGTACCTAGAGTCAAATGCACTTCTTCAATATCTTTGAACATATACTAAGAAGATGACTTCGAATTCTCTCTTAGAAGATGACGATGTACGCCACCAAAGGCATTATAAAGTCCAACATTTTAAGAATCTGCATCAGGTATCAATCTAAACAGCTAAAGCACTTTATACTATTGACCAAAGTCTATTTAAAAACTCATCATGATAACAATCCCTGGCATAAACCCATGATTGTTCTCTATCTTAAAGCTTAAAGCTTGCTTTGTCACAACAAAAGTTAAGATATTGTGAATATTTTGTTGATTTCTAGCAGGGATGCAAGCCAGTTCTGAAACGCATCGAACCAAACTGTTACTGAACCACTAATTCTGATGGTAAACCGAACCAATAACCAAAACGGGGTCCTTTTGAATATGCTTAAACGAATCAAAGACAACTGAAGATAGCGGTTCAGTTTGGTTCAGTTTACAGACGAGTTTTAAGAAGTAAATCGCTTACTTTTAGACACTAGTTCTTGAAAATATGTGGATTTATATCGATTTTCTTTTAAAGTTTTATTTGAATATTGGATAAATTACCGAACTGAACCTTAGCAACATCGGCTTGATGTAGCTTCTTAGAATGACTTCTGAGCATTTTAAGACATGTTATTCTTTACATCTACTGCAATTGTTCACAGAACTGTTGAAAAACATTCATTCCTGAGTATCCCATTTGCTGTAAGCGACTCAATTCTCAATTATCTAGAACATTTTAACGTTTGTTAGCACTTATTTAAGGATTTTGGAGCCATTGGCATGATTTTCTGGGCTCTAACAAGTCTACTTAATGTGCTGTTTAAATCATATATATATATGAACACATACTACGGTTAGACACACAAAAGATATATCATGCTTAATGCCCTTTAAAGTATGCTATGTTATATGAAAATCTTAATTTTAGGCAAGGATATATTTTATATTTAACTTAACTCAACATTTTGTTGAATACCAAACAATCTGAGTGAATATGCAGTGTCGAATATCTATGACAGACTTGCACTGGCCTAATTTTAATATATAATCATTTAATGAAATAAGGTTTGCAAACTTTGTGGGGCATTTATCACAAATAACTTGGAGCGTATAAACATTGTTATGGGTGAAGAATGATGGAACAAGCATATCAATAACAACTCTGTCATAGCTTGATACTTTTCACACCCAAGTCTGCCTTAAGCAGCATCGAAACATAGTCAATTTCTTTAAAGTACAGTTGTGCTTAGAAAAACTCATACGCTTGAAGGTCGTTTGAAGGTCGAATCCTTTCTTAGTAAGTGCCCTCATGTCTCAATGAGCATTAGGTCAAAATTTCATGGCTATATGCTTAGCCGTTTGGCCTGTGCGTTGATGAAGCGATTAATCAGTCAGTTGGGCAAAGATTTATCGACTATTATACTCTGTACCAAAGGTACGTAGAGTATAAAAGGTTTGTGCAAATTGAGGTAAAAGCCAGAAGAAAGCATCTCCGACCGCTTAAAGTATATATATATTCTTGATCAGCATCAATAGCCGAGTCGATCAAACAAACAGATATCAGAAATGGTAAAAGATAAAGGTTTGACATGTTCTTCTACTTGCAGGCAGAACAAATATATCATCAAATTTTCCCACGCCCCCATAATTTACAAAATAACTTCATATTTCCCATAGTTTTGAAGATAGATGATTGGTACCTTCTATGTAAATTTAGTAATCAGAATTATTTATTGATCAGCCAACCAAATGTTGAATATTGAAGCAACGATGGCTGAGCTATAAGCAAAACAGAATACTAAGCTGGGCAGCACCAGGCGCCACAGTAATGGGCAGCACTTTACACACCCTAAACTCCCCACCTAGGGATTGGAATAGAAGAAGAAACTTAAAGTTTATCAAATATATATCAATTTTGGTAGGTACAGAGTACATCAAAGTCTTTATATTTCCCCCAATTTCATCAAGACAACAAAGTGACTATAATCCTGTTAAGAAAAATGAATCCAAAATTGTCATTGCCTTGCATAAATTTGATTAACATTTAAAATTCTGTTTGGTAATTAAATTCTTTCCAATCATTTTCTAATCTCCGCTTATCCCCCCGCCCCATTCTGCCGGGCAATAAACATCAAAAGCCCGTATGAATAGCATTTCCGTTTAGCTAAATTGCAGAAAATTCTACATTTTTAACGAAGTGAAAATGGCCATTTGGCATATGGCAAAAAGGTCCCTCCCCCCCCCCCCCCCACAAATGTCCATCAAGCCGGCTCACCCACGTCTTGAGCATCATTAACTGCAATGACTAAAGTCATTTGAATGGTCGGTAAATATAGAAGCTAGTCACGCGCAATTTCCGATATCCTTTGATGACAGAATCGTGGTTACACTCCAAGGTCGAGTATAAATGGTGCCCGGGCACGGAACAAGCTTAAACGACAATGTATTATTATATATTTTCGCTTTGCTATTTGCATATCAAATTCAAAAAAATTATCAGGTGCAAACATTTTTTGGGGGGGGCCAAAAGGAAAATCAATATCAGAAGGCACCTGGCAACAGACACAAAAACCTCTGTGATTCGTTCTCGGCACTTTTTTGAGTGAGTGTGGTTGTGTGTGTGTGTGTGTATTTGATAACTTAATTGAAATACATTTTTTGGTAGGCAGCCAAACTTGTAAGCCTGCCATGTGGATTTATGGGTAAACAAGTTCCATGGCAAGGTGGTGGGGGGAGATAAATCATCAGGAGTAGCAGCTGCAGTTTTCAGTTTATAGTGCCTGGTCCTTGCTTAGGAAATGAGTGCTAAAACCGATTTGCTGGCTACACAACATTTTTTGTGCAAATTTCCATTTTGTTTTTTTATTTTTTGGAAACTTGCCACCAACTATTGTCATTCCTTTAGTGGTACAAGGACTTGCCATATTGCCGCATAATATAATCTTATTATGCATCTTTTGGGGCAGGAAGCCCACTAAACATTCTTCTTGTTGGCATCCCAAATGGGTTTCACTTTTCCATTTCTGCAGTTTCGTTTTCGGAACTGTTTGAGCCCCAAAAAAAAAGAAAAAAAAAAAAACAGTATAAAAAGAGACCCTGACCTCGAGATTTACTAGTTGTTTCTGGGGTTTTATGACTCACCCAACCAACCAACCACTACACATAGCCAACTTCATTGCACATCTTCGGCATTTCCATTTTGGGTTATATGCACATCTAAGTGTGTGTATATTTGTGTGCACACTTGACATTCTTTCATCTTCTTGAAGGAAAGTTTTCTTCGTTTACACATTTTGAGCCAAACGAAAATGCAATTTATTATATATGTCCAAATGTGCATTCTAGGCTCACAAACTATTTTTGCATCAAAAGTTCTTAGTTTGTGGGTAATGAAACTTGTTTGCTAACTAATTAATTGATAAGATTTGTTTCTGTGGCAAAAGTTAACTAACATTTGGGGGGGGGGGGCTGAGGTATCACATAGCAAAGCTTAGATAATTCTCTTGTAGATTTTAGGTAATTGTAAATAATATTAACAAGTCAATGCCTGTTTTAATATTTCTATAGTTATAGAGACAACCCTCGATCAAGCTAAGCCTACCATGATAATAGCCAGCTCGAAATAAAACCGTTTGCCCTAACTTAACGACTAAATAACTCTTCAAACTTGATTCTAGTTGTCTTAAAAATATCATGAATTGTCAATGAATTAAAGGGGTATAATAAGAGAGAAAGAGCACGAACGAATTCTGTGAAATTTGTTATCTGATACCTCAAACTGACAAGGCAAACGTACATGCTGTTTGATTCTGTCATGATTTCAAAGCATACTCAGCTATTTCCAGCCAATTTACCGTGACTGACTAATCATTAAGTCACAAAAATATGCAAAAAAAAAGGCTTAAAATATGTAATTATGCAAAAAAACATGAAAAAACAATTCATAAGCTTTATACTCATTTCTTTAATCTCCAGGGAAAAAAACGTCAAATACTTAACCATTTGCTTTAGAAAACCACAAATAACCACACATAACAGCAAAACCGTGATAAAAACCAATAAGAAAGTCGGTCAAGGCCGACTATAATATACTTTATAGCACTCAAAGTTAAGCTTTATACTCAGTTCGGTAATCTAAATCGAAAAAAACGCTAAATACTTAAGTATCAGCTTTTGAAAACCTCAAATGACCACATATAACTACAGAACCATGATAAAAAGAATTAAGAAAGTTGTTCAAGTCCAACAATAACATACTCTATACCACTCTAAGTATGTGTTGGAGTGCGAAAAGTGCTGCCCATCACAGTTGCTGGCATTGCTGCCCATCACAAATGTTTGAAATGTTTATAAATCTACTATCCTTGGTACAATTTGGACCATTTCTTTGGCGGATGGATAAATAAACCCAATTAAAAAGTATTTACAATAAATCCTAGCTTTTGTCCATACAACTGTGGGAGACTTTACGATTTTGCGAATTTCGTAGGCGGGGAAAATTAAAATCAAACTAGATCACCCTGCAAGTAGAAGAAGTTTATGGAATACCTCTTTCTCTCACCATCTCTGAAATCTGTGCGAGTACACAGACTGACAGACACACGAAAATGACTAAGTGGAATCAGCTTGCGATGCTGATCAAGAATATATATATACATTATAGGGTGGGAGATACTTTCTTATGACTGTTTCGTACTTTTAGATTAACTTAATAAACTCTGTACAGAGTATCACAATATGGAGAATATCATTATAATGTTATAAACCATTTTCCGTAACTGACGAATCAGTAAATTCCTATAAAAATGCCCTAACAGAAGCAATTTGGGTAAAAATACAAAGAAACTTACATCAGTTTCTATATTTTTGATTGTATTTAAGTAGAAGAGCCTCACAGATGTCAACTGTAAGCCTACACAAATAAAAACTATATCCGAAAATGATCGATTTGATCTGAATATGTCTTAAATATCCAAATTTTTCATAGGATTTGGTAAAAACAATTAATTTTTGCCTATCATTTGGTAAAAACCATTAATTTTTGCATATCCTTTGGATGAATAAAAGTATATTTAAGACATATCCAGTCCAAAAGCATACGGGAAATCATCGAATTGATTTTTTTTAATATGCTATTTTCTCTCTGAGTAATTTGATAAAATTTGCGTTATACATTCGATATAATTGATTATTTATTATTAACCTGGCACATTTTCAAAAAGGATGGGGAAAAAAGCTTGATATTGGCTTAAGATTGAATCATTTAGAAGTGTTTTTAAAAAATATCTAGAAGATATATTCAATAACGATTAACAAATTGTTATTATTAAAACCCCAAATATGTTAAATATCGTTGGATTAGAAAAGAGCTGAGCAATGTTATGGAAGACTTAGACTTACACAAACCACATTCGATATTAGAACCCTTCAAGAACTTATCATCCCCCCATTGCTGACCTTGTGATCTACACTGATTGCATCATCCGTCTTTGGCACTTGCATTTACTTGGTCAGACATTGTATAGAACTACTGTTCAACTGTATACATATATATTATATATATATATATATTCATCAATGTATATTCCTCACCACTTGATTGGGCCATTCTCACGTCAGCAATTAAACTTGCCCTGCAAACGTGCAACCGTTATTGGGATATGGAGGAGGCTCTGCTGACTGCCGATGATGGCGAAAGGTGATGGAGGAAGCACATGGCCAGCACGTGGTCACCAAACTGAGAGAGAGAACAGTGTGCCGGAGACTTTTGCGTTTCAGTGCATAAGTAATTAAGTGCAATTTATGGCTCGAACTCGTGCTTCATCAATTTCAATGCATTGAACCTGTTTCACGGTTTTTCTCAGTCGCACAAATTGTGTGCATTTTTCATTGCCAATTCTGCAGCAGCCACAGCTGTATGGGGTAGGGAGGGGAATTCCAGAAGGGAATTCAGGGCGGCGATCACTCGACAGACGCGTGCTACACACAAAACACACAATTCTAGCCATCTATGGCAAATAGATACATATATACTTATAGACAGACAGACGGCAACAATGTATCTTTTGTGTATATATTTATTTATTTAATTTTCATTTCATTGTCGTTTATGGCAGAGCAAAAGATCAGAAAGATAGATACAGTGTGTCAAGAAAGTGTTTTTATACATGAAAAAAAAATCTCATTATTAACTTATTGTGCGCAAAAAGAAGCTTTCTATAAATTATGAAATTGTGTTTTTATTTTATTTTGATTCTTAGAACAAGATGCAAAAAAAGTAGCCAAATCCTTCGAGATTTAACATTTTAAGAATTATAAAACAATTAAAATCTCTATTATTAAATGTAAAGAAAGTGATAGGAGTTCAAATGATAAATAAAATATTGAGTCTACCCGAATCAGGCTCTAAAAATTAATAAATATATAATGGATAAGCTGTAAATTTGGATTTAAGATGTGGAAAATGGTCACTTTTGCTCATTTTGGCATATCCGAATCTCTTGGAAATCAGCTTATTTAATAATATTTTGTTATACCCTTGCAAAGGGTATTATAATTTTGACCACAAGTTTGCTACGCATAGAAATATTCATTTCCGACCCCATAAACTATATATATTCTTGATCAGAGTGACGAGCTGAGTCGATTGAGCTTTGTCCGTCCGTCTGTCTGTCTGTTGCTACGCGAACTAGTCTCTCAGTTTTTAAGCTTTCGAGCTGAAATTTTGCACAGAGTCTACTTTTTGCTGCACACTACTAATATGTCGAAACCGACCGGATCGTATGACTATATCCCATAGCTCCCATAGGAATAATCGGTCGAAAAACTAGTTTTAGTGAGAAAAACTTTTTTCTTTTCAACGGAAACGTCTCCAAACTTTGTAATCCTAGGTTTATTATGTTTTTTTATAATTCTACCAAGTTTTATTAAAATCAGACAACTATATGGCATAGCTGCCATACAAAAGATAGGTCTGAAAAACAGTCTTAGTTAGAAAAACTTTTTTATTTCTAATGGTAGCATCCTGCAATTTTGTATTTGTTTGTTTCACATGCTTTCACATAATTTTACAAATTTTTGGCCAAATCGGATGACTATATCATATAGCTGCCATACGAACGATCCGTCGGAAAATGGGAAAAAAGAGTATTTTTTGAAATTATTTAAGCGAACACTTGCAAGTGTATAAAAACTTCAGCACAGACGAAGCAAGCTTAGCCTTCTCGTTTTAAGGTAGTGTCGTACTTGCCCATATCTATGGCTTTTACTATTTCATAGGTTATACGTTCATGATCGACCCTCGAAATATGGCTGATTTATATGCAATGGTTTTGTGTGGATAAGAAAAGTATGGTAGATCGTATTCATTTTTAATAAGAACACCTAACAATTAAGTTTGGAAACTATTTTTGTTTAAATTTGAATGAAGAATTGAAATGAGCTTCGGTTTGCGCCAAATAAGTTAACAATGTGAGTTTTTTTCATGTATAAAAACTCTTTCTTGACACACTGTAGATACAAATATGTGGACAGAGATAGATACATAAGTTGAGTAAGATCTATATAACTTTTTCTACCCAATTTCAGTTGACCCCATTTAAAGTTTGAAGTTCTTGCTCAATTTTTTCCCTTAATCAGCTGGAACAAGCAAAAGCAAGTGCAAAAGTTTCCACCCGTTTCAACTCAAGTGCAACTATGACAGAAAATTTGATTGCATTTTTAGCCCCTCCCCCCCCCCCTCGTTCCACCCACCCCACTTAAGTAGCTAATCTAGAAACAATTAACAAGCCTTCTTTTTTTGTTGTTTTTAGTTTCGTTTTTGCTTTTCGCTTCTGTGCGAGAATGAGAATGTGAGTGCGTGTGACTATGTAATTTCTGCAAGCCTTAGGCGACCCACTGATCATTGGACTTTGCACATTGCCCATAAATTTGCTAGCTAAATCGAACAAAAAAAACACAAACAAACAAAAATAAATCGAGAACACTATAAAGTGCATTTGCTACACATTTCGCCAGGGGCACAGCGGCAGTTCTGGTGGGCCAATCTCTTCAAGCAGCTCTTGTTGCATATTTAATTAGTGAAAGCGGAGTTGACATGGCCTTTTTTGGTTCCTCCATCATCATCAACATCATCAACGCTGGCAATTATGGTTCCCGTTCCCATTCCCGTTCAATTTGCCAAGTTGATCCAGTCAACAGCAAACCCGGCTCGTTGTACGTGACTTTTGGCACAGTTCAGCCTCGATTGTGACGTCAACTTGCACCCCAGAAAGAGGCTGATACAAAAAAAAAAAAAAACAAGCAAGCATGTACCGAGTGTAATCCAGTGCTTGTTTTTAAGTGACTGCCGCGAAAATGCGGAAAAGCCGCAGGGAACTGCAATGCAAACAACTCAGCGGCAATGTCCTCAACAACAGCAACACCAAACGACCAAAAAAAGCATGAAAACGCATTAAATTATTATGCCACATAAGAGCCACGAGCCCCGAGTCCCGAGCCGGAGCCGGAGCCGGAGCTCTGGAGCCCCAAGCCAGCGCCACCGAATCGCAACTTGATGCTGGGGTTGACTTGGGGTCGGAGCAGCGCGAACCCCCCTAATTAGCCGGGCGCATTTCGCTAGGGCAAGAACGTGATGCAAGATTGGCTAGAAACTTTTTCTCTCAATTTTTGTGTTTTTTGGGTCACATTTTAAGCAGAAAAGTCACATTTAGTTGCAGCAAGCCCTTATTTTTTGCATAGAAAATATGTGAAATTAAGATAAAGAGTGCCACAGTCCAAAATCCGATAGCTACATCAGCGTAAACAGCAACTTTGAGCTAATGTAATGGCTCAGCGTGGAAGTAAAACTTTTTGCTTATTCTAGGGGTAAAAGAGGGGGAGGCTTATCACCCATATGTAGATCTTTGAGCGAAAGTTATGACTTATGCTTAATTTTGTTGCCTACCAAGCGGAGATTTTGGTTATTAATTTTTTCGAAGGGATACAAATGGGCCTTATCTCTCATATCTAGAACTTTGTACGTGAAAGTAGGGGCTTAGGCCTTATTTTGTTGCCTCCCAAGCGAAGATTTTGGTTATTTCCCCTCACCGTAGGCATACAAATGGGCCTTATCCCTCATATCGAGAATTTTGAGTGCAACTAAAGGCTCATCCTGGATCTTGTTGCCAGAGAAGCTAACTTTTAGCTTATTCATGTATTCGAAGCCAAGCAAATATTTCGTATCTAAAACTGGGAGCTAATGTAATGGCTCTTCATCGATGCTATGTAAAGAGCAAACACTTTGCTAGTTCACTTGTCCAAAGAATAACAAGTAAAGAGGCTGTTGTCAAGTGCCCAGACTCCAAAATATCCTACAACCTTTTACTTTGTGTGTTTTCATACATTTTCTAAAGAAACCTAACAAACATTTGATGTCACTTTTGTTTTTTTGGAGTCCTTGGTCTGATATTTTGATCCATAGGTGCCCAACTAACTCTTATGCCTGCGTATTTACTCACACAAATGAAAAAACCAATAACAACCACTAGAAAATGAAAGAGAGAACCACTAAAACAAAATCGACGCTGCCTGCTCGTATTGTTGTTGCCTTCAACTCCGCAACAGCTCGCAAGAGATCGAAAAGAGAGCCACATTCGAAGTTTTTGTTGCAATTTTGTAAACAAGCGCATGAAGCATATACAGTGCGGGCACCTCTGTTTTAATCAGTCACAACTGCGACCGCTTTGTGTTCAAAAAGGGTACTTAGGTTGGAAGAAAAAGGAACCCCAGCCTCAACTCTCTTGAAAAGACGTATTTAACCCATTCTTTTGAACAGTTTCGATTAATTTTCCAGTCATTTAAGAGTGTCGAATTTCAATTAAACGTACTATAAGCATTTGCAGGAGTCAATTAAGAGTCTTCTTTCAATCCCACATGATAGTTAACTCTGCTTTATAATCAAAAGGGCTAAAAAAAGAACATACTTTTGCAAAAACTTAATATACTCTGATTACAAATCATCTTTTTCAAACTTTTACCTAAGAATTCACAGGTAGACGGAAGCAATTACGCTCGAAATGAAAGCGAACAGTACGCAATAGAGATATATACCATATACCATAGTACAAGATAGTCTTAGATTTGAAAAATTAGTGACCAGGGGTCTTATGAATGATATGTACAACAAATGAGGTCCCATTAGAAGAATTGCTTAATGTTATTTTTAGAATTTGCAAAATATTGTGGAGTTTCATTTTAAGTATGAGAATCAGGGCTGCAAACCGGTTTTAAACCAAACCGGTTCAAATCTTGAACCGAACCTCAATAGAAATTAAAGCTGAACCCGAACCTGTTCCGAACCAAAAATATCGGTTCGGTTTAAAGAATGATAGACATCAGAAACTTGACCTTCTGCTTAACGAGTTCACCTGTTATTTGGTTGGTTTAGTGCAAATGACTCGAAAATGGAGATTTTTGTAATTTTTCATAATTTTTTGACATTTTAAAAAATGTTGTATAGATTTTTAAGGGTTTTTTTCGGTGTATTTTGCTAAATAAAAAAAAAGATTACACTCCTTTTAAAGAACTCCCCTACCAGCACACAAACATAAATCAATCTTCTCCCAAAAAAACCTTGACTCTCTCACTCTCTCTCTGTGAGCCCCCCCGCCGCAAATGGTGCTTTACATTCTTTTGCTTGCGCACCACGTGTGACCCTCAATTTTATAGCATAATTAACTTGATGTTGATAAGCCAGTAAAAGCTCATTTGCAAAGTGCAAAATCAAAAAATCACAAAAACAAAATTGAAAAAAAAAACAAAAATGCAGCCAAAAGTCTCAGGTTCAAAGTACACAAGACCTCAAAACCGGCGTGCAGCTCAGCTGACGTCATCTGGGCAAACGAAATGTGAGTTTCAGTTACAGTTTGACCAACAATTATAACGAATTAGCAACAACAAAACAAAACGAAAACCAAAATACAGTTGCAAAGTCACCACCAGCAAAGACGAATCAGAGATCACAAGCAACAAGATCAACATTCAACACACACACACACACACACACACACACAACAAACACTCACTAGGCGAGTGCCCAAGAGTCCAAAGTCCACATGGCATTTCGGAGACTGGGGTACAAAGTCCAATTGCAACGGTCGGGTTTTCTGCTGCTAGTCATAGTCGCTCCCTCCCCCCCCCGCCATCGTTCGCCACTCTTCTGAACAGCACTCTCTCGCTCAACTGGGGAGGGGGGGGCCTGCCCTGCCCCCCCACCCAGACCCCCTGTCAATTCTCAGGTTTACAATTTCTGTTTGTGATTTTTTTGAAGAGCAAAATACTTGAGCGAGAGTATTTTCCACATGTGTGTGTGTGTGTGTGTGTGTGTGTGTGTCAGTGCTCTTAGCTTACTCTTGCCTTGGAACCGTTGCTTTGTTTACCTCTTGGAGCCTCTCTCTTGAAACTTACAACTCTTAAAACAGATGCCCCCTCCCCCCCCCATGCCTTGTAAAAATGTTAATAACAATTTTACGAGTGGCCGTAACTATGGCGAGGCAGCAAATAGGCTGCATTTTATTTATACATTATTACGAAATGCATTAAAATGCATATCAAAAACGAAAAGACCTGTACAGGAATCTTGCCTGTGTGTTACCAAGGTGACACCTTCAATATCAGTTTAATTTCTCAGATGACGTCAAAGGCGGCCACTTACATACATGCTTAGTATTAGTACATTTTTATGTGAATTATGAAACATTGCAACATTTGCTATTGGCCACAAGTCCGAGTTCCAGTCCGAGTTCCAGTTCCCGGCTTTTTGTTATTTGTTGAAAACTAAATTCACGTCTCGCTTATTTTGCCGCCTTCGTTTGGGGTTTGGCTTTGGCGTTATTTAATTTTAGCGAAATTCAACCAAAATGTGGACTTTGAACACCTCGCCGTTTTTTTTTTTTTTTTTTGTTGTTATTGTTGCGGTGAATGAATGTCTATTTGGTTGTTTTTGTTTGTGTTCCGCCTGCTGCCACGTTTCGCATAGAAATACATTTTTGCTTTGCAAAAAGGCAGAACAACAAGTTTCAAGAATCTCTCAAATTGTTTAACAAAACAAAATTAGCTTAGATCAGTTGGGCAAACGAGGGAGGAGAGCGGTGTAGCGGTGGAAGGGTAGGGGCACGTTTGATTGGATGTATTTGTAGTTCCTTTTGCTGAAACACTTTCCCTTTTTTTCATTTAGCCAATGATCTGTTTTCTAATTAACCCCAGAAGAGATGTATTCTAGAATTTCTGCAGAAATGTGGGAGAATTTTATGCATTACGATATTCAGAGTGCTGCGAAATGGAGCAGTAATGCGGTGCTTACGGCATTGAATCGTGATGGTTGTGAGCTTTTTATAGTGCAAAAATACGATATTGGGTAGGCGGTGCTACGATATGGAAATGTTTCAGTACTGCGGTATTTACCCTATTTTATATGAGGCTTTAAAAAAACGGCTGTAAGGCGTTTACGGTATAAAAATTACGATATTCAAAAATTACGATGTACGAAATTTCAATATCTACGATATTCAAATATCGACGGCCTTTAAATATCTACGAGCTCTAAATATCTACGGTATTCAAATATCTATGGTATTCAAATATCTACGGTAAGCAAATATCTATGGTATACAAATATCTACGGAATTCAAATATCTACGGTATTCAAGTGTCTGCTACATTGAATTGCGTTTAATATTGCCTGCGACTGTCTTAAGCGATGTTCAAACGTGTTCGCGAAGCGGTGCTTACGATATTGAAATGCTCAAGTGATACTCCATACCGTCTTTCCGTACCGTCTTTACGATATTGACTTTGGTTAGTAGTGCTGCGATTATGGAATGGAAATGCGCTAGTATTACAGCTCTAACGATAGTCAAATGTGTTCGTAAAGCGGTACTTACGATATTGAAAAGAGTTAATTGATACTGCACTTACGTTATGAAAATACCTTGCTTACGATATTGAATTGCGTTAGTAATACTCAGCTTGCGGTATGGAAGTAAGAATATTAACAATATTTAAATGCTTTTGAAAGATAATGTTTACGATATAGAATTTAGTATGCGGTATGGAAATACTGTGGCAGTTTATATGATATTGACTTAATGCTGCCTTTACGGTATGCAAAAATTCAAATTAATGTTAATTGAAAGCGTTGGAAAGTCGTTTTTTACGATATTGCATTGAGTTTACCGTATGGAAGTACGGTAGTATTGTAGCTTGTACGATATTCAAGTACGTTCATAGTTTCTATAGCAATCTTGAGGTTGTTATGAGAAGTTTATTATTATTTATATTATGTAATGAGAAAGTCATCCAAATAGCTTAAATACGATATTAAATACAAAAGGTGAAAGGTGTACCAAGTTCAAAACTTCAAATTTAGTCAATTGGTTGCAAAAACTATTCAAAAATGTATAAATGGAATTATATGTTGCTTGTTTTGGGGTGGCTTGCATCTGAGGTAAATTGTCTCTTCAAATGGTTTACGATATTTCGAACAATCGCTTACGTAAGACAGAGCCTACGTAAGAGCCCATGAAACGATTCCTTAGCTCACACAAACCATTTATAAACAATTTTGACATAATTTGAGATATACCCAAAATGCAAAAAAACCATCCATTCACGTTGACCTCTTCAAGTCTTCGCTGTATGTCATTTTAAATATATATTTTGCCCTTTAAATGTCTCATGAAAACTGTCTCAATCTATTTAAGTAGCCCTGAGACAATCCCCAGTAGAATATTTCACTTATTAAACTGTCTCGCAAAATCTTTTAGCTCTCGAGAGGCTTCATTAGATACGCTTTGGTTGTCAACAGCGTGTTCCGCCGCCCTCCTCTCTCCCCTGGCCACGGCCAACGACCATGAATCTAAGGCCTGCGAGATGGAAACTTCCGCCGCAGAACGCAAAACCCAAGCTACATGGCCATCAGCCACAAGTGGTGGCACCGTGGCAATCCTCCCTCCATGGCAACAACAACGGCAAACCATTATGCCAAGTTGCTCTCGAATGGGAATCTTGATGTAAATTGATCTGTGCAACTTGATTAATTAATTGCGTTCGAACCGCAACTGTCAAAGGCAATTTTTGTGTGAACTTAATTAAGTTGACAGTATTGGAGGGCTCTCACGCTCGCCTAACAAGTGCAGGAAAGGACAGGGAAAAGGCGATGATGGGATTTGTAAAAACTGAAAATTTCTGTGGTTTTTCTTACTGAAGAAAAATAACAGAATTGCAATCCAGAGCCCAAAAATAGGCTATGGAAATTTAGTTTAGAGTCATAAATTCTGCGGTTGCCTAATTGGAAATTGAAAATGTGCGTAGGCGTTGATGCGTGACTCCTGCCAAGCAACTTGTTGCCCGGGCTAACCACACGCACACACAGACAGCCACCTTGGCTCCTGCTCATTATGCAAAGTGGTCCTGAGGGTTGAGGGGTGGCAGGCAGGCAGTGAAATTTGTTGTTTTGACATTTTGGAATTTGTGAGCTGAGCAAATTTCATCGTCGTTGACCCTATGCAACTGTGTTGTCGAGTGGGAGGAGTAGGATGAGGAGGAGAACCAGGCATTCCAGCATTGGATTGCCAGCTATAACAAAACCGACAGCGGCATCATCATCATCTTCTTGATCAACTGTTGTTGTTGTTGTTGGCCACGGCTTGTTTATTTGCAGTTGTTGTTGTTGTTGCTGTTCTTGTCAACTGACATGCAGCAAACATTTGAGTTCGTTCCATTCGAAATGATGACACGCTCGTTGCATAAGCAAATATTTCAAGACCTCCTCCATCCAATGCACTTGAACAAAAAATGTTAGGGAATTGCCCAAAAATTTAAGAAATTCGACTTAAAAATATGGACGGAGGCTATTTTAACATATATTTTGGAGAGAAACATTTCTTAAAACTATTTTAGGGAGGTCCTTTCCAGGTTTTTAGAAAAAAACTGTTTTAAAAACAAGAAAATTTCTTTAAATTAACAAAAAAAACGAGAAAGCTAAGCTAACTTCGTCTGTGCCAAAGTTTTTATACCCTTGCAAGTGTTCGCTTATATATTTTCAATTTTTTTCCCACAACAACCCGTTTTCGACCCATCGTTCGTATGGAAGCTATATGATATAGTCATCCGATTAAGACAAAAATTTCTAGTACTATGTGAAATCATGTGAAACAAACAGATACAAAATTTCAGTATGCTACCATTAAGAGCAAAAAAGTTTTTCTAACTAAGACTGTTTTTCAGACCCATCTTTTGTATGACAGCTATATCATACAGTTGTCCGATTTGCATCAAACTTGTCAGATTTATAAAAAAGCTTAGAAAACTTATAGATACAAAGTTCGGAGACGTTTCCATGAAAAAGAAAAAAGTTTTTCTCACTAAGAGTAATTTTCCGACCGATTATTTCTATGGGAACAATAAGATATAGTCATCCAATCCGGTCGGTTCCGACTTATTAGAAGAGTGCAGCAAAAAGAAGACTCTGTGCAAAATTTCAGCTCGATAGCTTCAAAACTGAGAGAAACAGACAGACGGACGGACATTTCACTTCGAAATTAGTATTTTATTAGATTGGATTGTTGAGAGAATTACATACCGTGCTTCTTGCAATCATTAAACAGAGTTCACGAATATTATCTACTGACTTAACTTTGGGTAAGCTGAAGAAGCACTACAGAGAATACCTTTCCATAGAGGAGACAACTTCCTAGAACAAATGTAGTTTAATGACAGGTATATATAGAATTGTTCACATATATTTCAAAATTGTAGCTATCAAAAGCAAAGTTGTCAACTACAATTAACATAACAATTATCATTACAATTACCATTACAATTTATGAAATATTAAAAAAAATATAGTTACCATTATAAATACCAGCACAAATACCAACCACTACAATTATTATAACAATTACCATTACAAATACCTTTACAATTACCATTACAATTACCTTAACAATTACCATTACAATTATCATTACAATAACCATTACATTTATTTCAGATTTCAAAGCTGCAGGTTTAATTATTGCGATATTTATATATATAATTACCATTACAAGTGTAACTATTTCGTAGTTAAAACTTTAATTACAGTTACAATTATTTCAATAATTACTAGGTAGTTGATATAATTTTAGTAGTTCCGGTTGAAAGTTTTAATTACTTGGCAAAATTTGAAGATTAAAAACTTCCGAAATTACTACAATTATTTCAAATATCATATATAGTAAAGTAATTATTTGAAGTAATTATTAAAAAAATTGAAATTGTTAATGAATTTTCAATAACAAAATAGTTGTAATCGTAATAGTAATTAGAATTTTTAATAATCCAATAATTTGGGTGGTAATTGTAATGGTAATTGCAAAAGTAATTGAAATGGTAACTATATTTTTAAATATCCCAAGCATTGTGTCGGTAATTGTAATGCTAATTGTAATGGTAATTGTAATGCTAATTGTTGGGGTAATTGTAATGGTAATTGTAATAATAATTATTATGTTAACTGTAGTAGGCTTCATTTTTGGTATATTTGAACGATTCTATATATACCTGTCATCAGACTACTTTTGTTCTTGGAAGTTTTTTCCTCCGTATACTGTAAAGGCCATTGTAATGGTAATTGTTGTGGTAGTTGTAATGGTAATTACATAAGTAAAATCTCCAATAATTTCAATCTGAATTGTAAGGAGCTTCACTTCTTAAGACTTTTCATTAAAGTGAACCGAACCGAACCGAACCATTTTTCTTTGTGGTTTTCGGTTTGGCTTAGCAATTTAGAGCGAACACCCAAACGATTCGCGCTTCGTTTATCAACTGGAATCAGCGGTTCGGTTTCGGCACATTTCGGCTAGCATCCCACTAAAGCAATACAAATTTCTTCAAGTGTGCCGCCAGTCAGTCGCACTTGTTGTTGCCGTCATGGCAACGATGTGGGATGTTGGCGTTGACAAACCCACAGACAGCACGAACAACTGACAGGACATTGTCGACTGAAGCTGTGTTGCCTGGGAGCTAAAGCAGAGGCTGCTGCTGCTGCTGCTGCTGCGGCGGCTCCTGTTGCTGACATGTGGCTGCCAAGTGAAATTGATAAGTCGCTGATCCGGAATAGATAGGGATTAGGGTGCATGATTCCTTGATGAATGTTGTGTAATTTTGAATACTTGGCCAAATATTTAGCTGTTTTTCGAAACTAATTCCCTGTTTTCTGTTTCCTTCAGGTCTGCAAGGCACTGGGCATTATATGCGAAATGGAATACTTTGGCCTGGAACACTGGAACTCCTGCCAGGAGGAGTCACGCACACGTCAATGGATCAACTTGCGTAATCGCCTGACCTGCGACAGTGGCAGCAGTGGCAGTGGCATCCAATTGATGTTGGCTCTGCGCGTCAAATTCTGGGTACCTGTCCATTTCATACTCCAGGAGAGTGTGCGGAATCTGTTCTACATGCAGGCACGCCGAGATCTACTCGATGGGCGTCTCTCGGCCAGCGATTGGAGTAATGCGGCCAAATTGGCCGCTCTGCTGTGCCAGGCGGATGGCCTGCGTTTCCAGGAGGCGGCCTTAAGGGCCGAGTGTCCGTTGCGCATGCGCAGGGAGTGGGCCCAACAGCTGCTCCAGCAGCAACAGCAACAGGCCCAGCAGCAACAGAAGTCCACAGAGCAACAGCGCAAAGAGAAGGAGCACGCTTTGAGCTTCAAGAAGCGCCGCCTGTCCAAACAGAAGTCCGTGGAGCATATCGAATGCTCTGCCCTGCCCATCATGGCCACCACCAGTGCCAGCCTCCAGCCCTCACCCTCTGCCTCCGCCTCGGCCTGTTCCCAGTCCAATTCCAGTTCGAGCAGCTCGCCCAGCAACAGCAGCAGTCAATCCAATCTGGATGAGCGTTTGGCCAGCAACCCGCTGCGCATGTACGAGGACTATGTGATCTCCGAGGGGGGCGAGACCACGGAGACTCCGGAGGATTTTCTGAGACAAATCGCCATCGAACATGGCAAACTGCACAAGTTGCAAATGTCCGCCCAGTCGGCCAAGTATTGGCTGCTGCAGGAGATTCAGGAGTTGAGTGGCTACGGCGAGGAGGTGTTCAGTGGAGTCACCACCAATGAGAGTGCCACCAGATGTGACATAGCAGTGGGTGCGCACGGCATTACCGTTAGCCGCGGGGGCGAGAAACAAAGGTGAGTTTGGAGAGTTTTGTGAGAGGAAACCCATTTGGCTAATCTTTCCCCCATATCCTTTCCCTCCCCACAGCATCCCCTTTGGAGCCATTGCCGCTGCCAAGTCACTGAGACGCACCTTCAAGCTGGAGTACGTGGACGATCACAATGATCGGAAGGATCTCGAAATCAAATTGCCCAAACAACCCCTCGCCGCTGGCCTCTATCGCTCCATAACGGAGCGACACGCCTTCTATGTCTGCGACAAGGTGCGCGGCGTGGTTACCAATCAATTCACACGAGATCTGAAGGGCACCATCGCCTCCATGTTCAAGGAGGACACGGAGCTGGGCAAGCGTTATGTGTTCGATATACAGCATACGTGCCGGGAGGTGCACGATCAGGCAAGGAGAATACTCCACGAGCGGGGCGGAGCGATGGGTACCCTGGACGCTGGGACGGCTGCTGTTGCTGTTGGAGTTGTTGATGCCACTGATTTGGAGATGGGCGCTGGCGCTGGTTCCATGGCTGGGAAGATAGATTTGGCCATACGCGAGAAGGAGGCGCGTGAGGCGGCGATTGAGCGCTGCGTGGACACGCGCATATCCGAGGCAATGCAATGCAAAATCTGCATGGATCGCGCCATCAACACAGTGTTCAATCCGTGCTGTCACGTCATCGCCTGTGCCCAGTGTGCCGCTAGGTAGGTTGAGAATGGAATTGGAATGGATTGTAGTTGATGTTGGTGGAGTTCTTTGAGAGATTCAGTAGATGAGGTCGGCAAAAGCCTACTTATGCTCTTTTTTTTTGAGTCGGAACTTACACCATGAAGCAAACTTCATGAAGCTTTCGTAGTGAAAAGCTTAGGAACCACACTTAATGTGCTCTCTTCTGCTGAGAAAACTTTAGAAAGCTTGCTTCATCGTGTAATTCCCGACGAAGTTGCTTGGAAATTTGTAGCAGTCAACATAAGAAATTTCTCAACAATTAAGGAAAGTAGAAAGGCAGGAAGAATGAAAGAAGGAAGGAGCAAAGAAGTGAGAAAGAAGTCAGAAGATGTAATAAAGAAAAAGGGAAGAAACATTGCACGAAGAAAGAAAGAAGGAACCAAGAATTAAAAATAAAGGGTGAAAGAACTTAAAAGAAGGAAGATAGAAAGAAGAAAGGAAGTAAGAAAAAAGGAAAAAAGAAATAAGAAAGAAGAAAAGATGAAAGAAAGATAGGAAGAAAGGAAGAAAGTAGTAAGAAAAAGGAAGAAAATAGCAAAAGGGAAGTAGAAAGAAGAAGTAGAAGAAAGAAAATATGGGAAAAATATGAAGAAAAAACGAAAAACCAAAGAAGAAACCAGGAAGAATCAAGCAAGAAGATGGGAAAAAGGCGGAAAAATAAAGCCAACTAGAAGAAAAAAGGAGAAAGATAGAAAGAAGAAAGGAAGAACGAAGGAAGGAAGATAGAAGGAAAGATGAAGGAAGAATTAAAAAAGAAAAACAAAGAACTAATATAGAAAGAACACAGAAGAAAGAAAGAAGGAATGAACAAATATAGAAGGAACTAAAAAGGAAGAAAGATAAAACAAAAAGGAAAGCAGAAAGAATGGAAGAAACATGGAAGAATGAAAAAAGGAAGAAAGATAGAAGGAAAAAATAGAAAGAAAGTTGCATGAAAGACGGGAAAACAAAACAAAGTACGAAATAACGAAAGAAAGTAGTCCTCCTTATAAAAGAAAGAAAACAAGGAGAGAAAGCGGAAGTAATAATAGAGAATATATGGAAAAAGAAAGGTAAAAAGAATCAGAAAGAAATAAGGAAGGAGGATGAATCGAAGTAAGGAAGGAAGCACGGAAAAAGAAAAAGATTAAAAACAACAAGTTAGGAACATTAAAATTAAGAAAAGCTATAAGAAAGATAGGAGAAAGGAGAAAAAGGAGACACAAAGGCAGGTACATAGAGAGTATAAAAGAAAAGAAGCTGAGAGAAAGGAAGAAAAAAAGTAGGAAGGAGGGAAAAAAAGGAGCAGAAATATAGGCAGGAGGAAACAGTAAGAAAGAAAGAAGGAAGTAGGTACAAATGGAATAAGTAAAGCGAATAAGATGTTAGTATAAAGGTTTAAGATGGTCCTAAGGCTCAGACCGGAAGTTCGTAGGTTCTTAAGGCTTTGGCTTAGTCAGTTTACCTAAGATTTCAAATAAGCAAGACTTGATATGTATTAACCAATGATCCTACAGGCAAATATTTAGAATATTTGAAATCTTGGCTTAAGTTCAGTATTAAGACCTTTAATAGGCAACTTTTCCAATAGTTTTCTATCAAATATCAAACATTTAGGGTTAGAAACCCGGGGGAAAATAAAATCTGAAGGGTCTCAAACACTAAAAGATCTAGACTCAAAACAGAACCCTAGGTTCGATAAGTTTAGAAACTGCCAACAGAATCTTGAGACATTGGGAAGGGTTCTAAATATGGGAACGTAGAATTCGTAAGGTTTCGAGCCTTGAAAAACATCATATAAAGAACTAAGGATGATATATTAGAATTTATAAGTAAGGCTTAACATTTCTCTTCAAAAAGAAGATACATTCGGAATGCAGGGATATTACTTTAGGAAGTGTGGCTTAGGGTGGCGCAATTTGTAGCAGCACTGACCCAGAAATATAGGAAACAGAACTTACCTTCTCATCAAATCCCTTTCCAACTTTTACTTCATTTAACTAACAATCTCCCATCTTCCCCTCCTTTCATTACAGATGCAGCAACTGTCCCAATTGTCGTGTCAAAATCACCAGCGTAGTCAAAATCTATCTGCCACCAGAACTACGCACCAGCACCAGCCAATCTGGCAGTGGCAGCAACAACAACAACAGCAGCAACAGCAGCTGCTTACCAGATGGTACAGACTTACTACCCGATTTATCCGAAACACAGCTCGAACAGCCCGAAATGATCTCAGTGAGCAGCAGCAGCAGCAACCCGGCGGCCGTATCCTCCGCATCCACATCCGGTGGACAACCGAAGGTGACAACAGCTGCCTAGAATTGGTTGTGCTCGCTGCTGTTCCGGCTGATGGAATGGGTCTGCGTGCCGATTGTCTGAGTGTAGGAGAAGTGAAACCAAAATGACCACAACAAAACTGAAAAGGGAACAAACCAAAAAACCAAAAGCTAACATCAGAAAATCAAAATATTACACATATATATAGATATATACGATGAGACCCCCCCCCAAGATCATTATTTCTACCTGCTACAAAACTAAGCGCGCGCTATCTTTACTCAAGTATTTTAGGGATGTAAGAGCCTGATCTATCTAACTAACTATATATATATATATAACTAACTCTAACTACTATTAGTTTCTAACGAAAAGTGCTATTTAACTCTTGTCTAAGACTTCAATACTGTGTATAGCCTATGCCCTAGTGTATATGTATAAATATCAAAAAAGCGATACCTTATATACGATATATATATATATATATATAACCTTGAATGTACAACATAGAGGAGAGTCAAACGTATATGCTAGCTACTTACAAAACGGTTACTTACTAAATGTTAGAATTTTACGCAAGATGTATTTAAAAAAAAACACAAACAAACAACAAAACCACAGAGAACTTTTAGTATTTATTGCAGAAGAAGAAAGATCCCCTCCCCTCCACCCCCCAAGAAAATTCTCATACATGTGTGTATATTATTATATATGTATATTATTCTTATACCATTAGGACAAGCGTACAATAATAATCGCAAAGTTAAGGAGCAAATAGTACCTAAGTACCTGCAAAAAAAACAAACAAACAAACAAAACAAAACAAAAACAAAGCGCGTATCTCTGCAGCAGATATAACGTAGTCAATAATAATAAATGTTAACAAATGTTATACCATCAAAAATTGAACATCGGTTTGCCTTTTTATTTTTCCTCCCTCTCCAAATCCCCAGAAATAAATATATATATATAAATATATAGAACACGGAACTCCCCCAACTTAAAACTCATCCCTCATCCAATTTAACTTTGCTTTCATTTTGAATATAATAATCATGTTTCATTGCTGGGCATCTGGGAGATCTGTGTGGAAAAGGGGTTAAGTTAATATATATAAATATGTATTTCTATATAGGTGAGGTGAGGCAAGTTCAAAGAGCCTTACAAAGTTGCTCGAGAGGGCACCTTCACACCGAATTCTTAGTATTTTAATTGGCAATGATAAACCTTCTAGTGTAAGAATAATGGAAATTTACTCTAGCGCTGGATCTCTGTACAGACAACTCATTTTTTCCAGCTAGAAAACTAAGAGTGCAAGCTGGTTCTGAACCTCTTAAACCAACTGATAAACCGAACCAGCAGCCTTTTCAAATTACTTAACCGAATCATTTCGCTTCGATTCAGTTGACTGAAGGGATTAAGGACGTTAGAAAATAATACTCGAAAATGTATTAGCTAGTATCCTTTCCCTAGCAAAAGTTTGGTCCAACCTTTGGTTAAGTTAAGTAAGACCCCTCACATCGACCGAATTTATTCTTGGCGTTGCCGGACTGATATTGCTTTCAAGGACAACCCTTTATCAGACATAACGGCATTCCTTTCGTGAAATTTGCTTATCATATTGTAATTGAGTATTCATCATATTCTAAGGGACATTATTCGCAATATTCGTAGTGCTCGTTGACATTAATCCAACTATAAGGTGTGTATTCAGTTATAAAGAAACGAGAAGTGCAGCAAAATTATCATACAATAATAAGAAAGTAAATTTTTCCTCTTCCTTTTTTCCAAAATGTGACTTAACTTCTTCCGTTACTTCACAATTGGGTACATAGCTTATGTTTTTTTTATCTTAATAAAGTCCATTCAAACGAATAATGCACTGATTTTGCAGTGAAACAGTGATTTCATGCTCTTAATTTTAAAATAATAATTTCGCCTAAATGTACCCATCATATCGACCACTGTGCACTGCATGTACTAACCTAAAACTCTCAACTGCTTTATCAACAACCAAAAACTCTCATCTGCTTAATCCATATCGATATGGTAGTTCTCTTTTCAAATCAACTGCCTTATCGACAACCAAAAACTCTCTGCCTCTTTAACTATATCGAAATGGTAGCTCTTTTTTGCAAATCAACTGCTTTATCAACAACCAAAATATATCAACTGCTTTATCAACAAACAAAAACCTCTCAGCTGCTTCTTGCATATCGATATGGTAGTTCTGTTTTAAAAAGAACTGCTTTATCAATATCGATAAGGTAGTTCAGCATCAATGCAGTTGGGACCACTGCTTGTGGCATCAGAGCAGATTTCGGAGATTTCGATCTTGAATAGCTAAGATTCTTTCTCATTGAAATCAAACTGAAATCGATCTAAGTTGAAGGCTCAGAGCCTATCAAGCTACAATCATTTATTAAACTCTTTCTCAGAAAACGTAAGAAAGCGCTCTGAGATATACCATGACCCTGCCAGCTCGTTTTTTTTATAAAAGCTGTTAACATCTCAAGCTTCAGAGAACTAAGAATGTATCAGAAACTTTGCAATGAAATGAAAACAATTTTTAATGTTTACCTTTCATGTTTCTCTTAGCGTGGCACAAATGGGTCGTTGTGACACCGGTGCATTCAACGATAATCAAGAGAAATTGGACTTACATAGGTACCTTTAAAAAGGACACAACAAAAACGTTGGCTAAATGAATTCGAGAGTGTTTTGTCTTAAAGCTACGCACACCCGCCCATCTCTAGTACTGCTAGTTGCTCACCTAAGGCCCCCTCAATTATCCAAAAAGCTCATATCTGTCACAATTTGGATAGAAGGTTTGCAGCTTCTGGAAATATTTAGTAATCAATTGATTTTACCAATCCGCCTAAGGAATGGTGAAGATTGGATGAAAAATAGTCTATTTATGTTGAAAACCAACTTTTATGCTGGGCAGCACCGGCTGAAACAGCAATGGGCAGCACCTTATACAGCTCAACACTTTGTGTGATAAATACAAGCTAAGGAAGATACAAAAAAAGGTTACAGACATGCTTGAGCGACTTTCTTACTTGTTAAACATTTGAACTTACTTCATTTTAGCTTGCCTCACCCTATTATTAAACTAATGGCCGATTTCTCAACTGCTAGATAAAACCCTCTATCAAAAATATCAAAGAAAACTCCAAACATGGCAGTCATCTGGCAGAAGAATCAACAACAGCCCAGAATCTACTCACTTAAATGATCCACCAAAGCCTTCATCAGCTTGACAAAGCTCAATTTTGGCGAGAAATTGATGCCCGTTAGTGATTTAGCCTTGTTCACTGTCTTTTGTGTGCCAGGTATGATCATATATGCGATTTCTGGTTGTACCATTTCCATCAACATAAGAGTAGGCATTTGTTTTTCCTTGGTAGAATTAATAGTCAGATTGCTTTTGAATTCTTTTTCAAAATTCTGTTTGAAAAGCTTGAGAAAATCGGCTAGGGAATAATGAGTTGCTTGCTTGTGACATGGTGGGGAAATGTTATTTGAATCGTCCAGTTTGGTGCCATTATTCTGATAATTCTGTAAGCGTGCATTCAAATGTTGCTTTGATTCGGTTGTTTTCTTAAGTAGGAGACTAGACTCCTTCAGCTTATCCTGGGTAACAGTTTTGCTCTCTATTGGAATCGTCCAAGTGAGTAACACTTTAATAAGGAAAGAGGTGAGTTAAGAGCTCAAATCCGTTGTTAAACCAACTTACCCACACATAACATCAAAGTTTTTGGAAAATATACTTCCATTTTGTAAAAATAAACAAATTTAGTTGTTAAGATAAGATAAATAGTTGATTTCAGTTTAAAGAAACTGACTCTAAGTCCAAGGGTTGCTTTTCAAAAAATACCAAAAAACGCCTCAGTGACCGCCTGATCAGCAGCCAGAGTGGCAGCGCTATCGTGTTTGACAAAAAGTTGCCACCTGGTAAAAATAATCTTAACATCGCTCTCTAAGTTCCCAAAAAACACATGTTCTTGAACTGCTTAAACTATTTAAGTAAACTTCAATTTATTTGCAGCAACATTTACATAAATTGTGCGACTTTGACTCGTTACTTTGCCCGCTCACCATCAAGTATTTTTCTGTTTGTGCGCTGCGGTCACACTGGCATTATATTGCTGTCCGTCTCATTTTACTTTCTGCGCTAAATAACCAAATGTAACTTTTTTTACCATAAAAATAACTCGAAAATATTGCTCAATCCCTAGATCAGTGCCGGTGCAATCATCCGGGGACAAGTGAATTGTGATAAATCTTTAAGGGGCACTGCCGGAAGCCACAGCAACAAGCGTAATACATGCATGCACACACACACACACACACACACACATACGCACGTACTTAGCAAACAATAAAAATAAACGCGCTAGTGAAGAAAGCAGCCGCGCTGTCGGTGCCAAGATCACGAATAACAAAACGTTGCGGGACGGAACTAAGAGCGGGAGAGGGGGGGAACTGTGCTTTACCTGCTGCTGCTGCCTCCCCCGCTCTGCCAGCGAAAATGCATTCTTGCACTCAATTCGCTTGCGGTCGCTGTAAATGTTTACAAAAATCGAAAAGAAAAGAAAAGTTGTTCTAGTTTTCTGCCTCAAGCAAAACAACAACAAAACAGCTGCTAAAATAATAATAAAAAAAAAGAAACTCCAATTGTGCTCTTAGGCTTCTAAAGCCAACAAGAAAATTTATAAATAAAATAAAAAAGTGTAGAAAAGTGTCAAGAAAAGTGCCTGCCAGCCACAAAATGTGTTAAGGTCCAAATCCCCACCCCCTGCGCCGTCTAATCTCTGTTTGTGTTCAACTTGGTGTTCCCACATGACTTGGATATACTACAACTTTAACTGGAATAAACCCTACTACAGGTAAGTCCTTCTCGTTCTCGTTTTCAGCACACAATTTTGGGTATTTGGGTTGAACCGGTTTTCAAAGAGAAATTCAATTAATTTTAAACGATTTGACATTTTATCACATTTACCCACCCCGGGAATTCCTCAATTTGTTGCCGACGATTCGGTGACGCTCTCATGTCAACGAAGTGTTAAAAAAAAAAAATCAAAAACTTAATATGGGTTGACTTTTTGGCATAACTAATTTCCCATTATTATGAGGTAGCCGTAAAATGTATGCAAACTAATTTGTTAGAGCTGCTTTTATTTATTTACCAAAAGGGGAATTTTTGTTTAAACATTTGAAAATGATTTATTTTCTATTAAAATGAATTGCTCATAAATTAACTTAATTCGAAGCAATACAAATTATGCGGGATGGGGAAACCTTCATTATTCCAGTTTCTTAAAGCTTACCTTATCGTACCTTAATGATCTGTGCTAAGTCGGTTATCCACTTAATCTAGGTGGATTTTTGAATGTTAATAGCGTTGCTTTCCACTGCACTGTGGAACCAAAGATTATATGTTTGCCATAACTTCGTTAATTGGCTTCTTCTTACTTATCTAAAATGGAAATACTCCAAAGGGCATAGAAACCAAAGCTGTATGCCTAACATGCAGCCCTATAGGTTTTTTCAACCCTGAAAGTAAGCTGTTCATTTTACTATCCAAACTGTTGCCAACTTTATCGGCTTGAAAGTACTTCACACTGATCCTTTGCATGGTGAACAAATGATTCCGCAGAATGCGCTCATAAGCAAGTTTTAACTGCCTGCCAATCGATGTTTACAGTTTAAAATTGAGAAAAGCACAACATTTTGGACAAATTTCCAGCTCGTAACCTCATAGATTTGTAAAATAGTTTTAAAAACCAAATTTAACATCGAAAGTTGTGAATCTGAACCACTTCCAAAGTGGTTTACCCGGATGGTTCAAAGCCTGGAAACTGTCTAACTTCAAAGTAACAGCCCACATACCATATTTAAAGATCTTATACCTATAACTTCAAATATTTACCTAATATTATCAATATTTAAAACAATTTTCAAGTTCATTTCTTAAGTAACACCGCAATATGACTCTAAATAAATTTTAAACCAATTCAAAAGTGGATCTGAACCAGCCAATTCCTTATTGCCTACCAACCTACATACCAGATTAAAGTTTTTAGCTTAAATAAGTTCGGCGATTTGGCTCTGAACCACTTTTGAACCGTTTTGAACCGCTTTCGAACCGATTCACAAACATGGCCTATGACATAGCCTATGATTCTTTCTCAATTGACCTGAAAATACTGTTAAAATTTTGTAAAGATTGATTTGTAAGATATATACTACTGCTAACTAGTTTCTGTAAGGGTACTTTCTAGCTTAATATTTCCCATTTTTTTAATAAGCAGCATAAGAAATGCCATCTGCTAACAGGTAAATAACGAAAAAGCTAAGCTAACTCCGTCTGTGACGAATTTTTTATACCCTTGCAAGTGCTCGCTTAAATATTTTCAAAAATACTATTTTTTTCCCATTTTCCGACCGATCGTTCGTATGGGAGCTATACGATATAGTCATCCGATTTGGCCAAAAATTTGTAAGATTATGCGAAAGCATGTGAAACATACAAATACAAAATTGCTGGATGCTACCATTAAAATCAAAAAAGTTTTGCTAACTAAGACTGTTTTTCAGACCTATCTTTTGTATGGCAGGTACACCATATAGTTGTCCGATTTGAATAAAATTTGGTAGAATTATAAAAAAACATAGAAAACTTATTAATACAAAGTTCGCAGACGTTTTCATTGAAAACAAAAAAGTTTTTCTCACTAAGAGTAGTTTTCCGACGGATTGTTTCTATGGGAGCTGTGAGATATAGTCAACCGATTCGGTCGGTTCCGACATATTAGTAGTGTGCAGCAAGAAGACTCTGTGGAAAATTTCAGCTCGATAGCTTTAAAATTGAGAGACTAGTTCGCGTAGAAACAGACAGGCGGAAGGACAAAGCTATATAGTTTATGGGGTCGGAAATGAATATTTCTATGCATTGCAAACTTCTGAGCAAAATATAATACCCTTTGCAAGGGTATAAAAGTAACAAGTTTGTTTGAAAATGGTTGAAAAATGAGTTATAAAGACTACAACAATTCGACAACGCTAAGAACTAGCTCGAATCCTAAGTTTTTTCCAAATTCCAAATTCCAAAATGATATATATCATTGTCTAAAGGAAGGCGCTTCAAGTTTAAGCACTCAGTTTTAAAGATAACCGAACCAAACCCGTTGAAAGGACACCGGTTCGTTTCTCAGCTGAAGTTTGCGGTTCATCCTTAAAAAAGAATGCAAATTATAAAAGTTAACTTTCACACAATTAAATAGAACATCAAACAAATATTATGGCTCAAGGCTAAGCTACTCTGCCAAAATGTAGTTGGTTTTTTAAAGTTGGCCAAACAAAAAGTTTCTATTAAAAAAGTTACACAAGTTATGCAATTACAACAATAGCAATAACAACATTCATGGCTAATTACATTTGAATTATTTATTTACTTTTAACTAGCAGAAATTACATTTTTTCTTGTTGTGCTGTGTGCCCCGCAACCAAATTGAGTAATAATAAAGTTATACAAATTTTTTGTGTTGAACAACAAACCAATTATGCGGGTACATCCATATATAGATATGTGCATATATATATATTAATATTATTGATTTTTTCATTAAAATCAGGATGTGGGGGAGGAGGGTGAGGGAGAAAAAGAAAAATTGTTGTTTTTAGTCCAGGGTAAAGTGTGGAATATTTTCCCAGGTTTTTGCTCGTTTTATGTGGCATTCTTTTCTTTCTTTTTTTTTTTGCTTGTGCAAGAGTTTTAAGAGTTGTTGTAGTTGTTGCTTTTGTTGTTGTTTTATGGAGTGTGCTCTGTGCTCCACAATTTTTGCCCCAGCCTGCACTTGAACATTGTATTTGCTGCTCTTGCCAGTTGTTTTTTTTTTCTGTTCAAAAGTTTTATTTCAGCATTTTTTCTTTTTGTTGTTGTTTGCTCCTGAACATTTTTATGGCTCTCATGTCCTTGTTTTTTTCTGTTTCTGTCTTCTTTCTTTTTTATACATATATATATATATATATATAGAACGTGCCCTGAACCCTAACGGCAGGCGACTCAAAATGAAATAGAAAACTCCACCTAGAGTGGATTTCTTTTTCTCTGTGTGTTTTTCCTGTGTTAAATTTGCAACTTTAACAATTGATTCCGCTTAGTTCTTTTCTGTTTTTTTTGTCTACCCCCTTCGCACTTATCACTTGTTGTTTTCTCTTCTCTTTTTTTTGGTTTTTTGTTCTTCTCTTTTAAAAAGGAAGTAGAAGTTGTTAGAAGGAAGAAAAAGTATGGGCAAAACTTTTGGCCAGGACAAGCAAGAAAAAGCTGAGTTTGGCTGTTGAAAAGTTGTTCCTTGAACAATTTTTTTACTCGATTTCTGGCTTGTAAAGTGAGTTAAGTGAGCTTAAGTTTTGCTGTCTTTTGTTAGCTGCTTTTTGTGCCAGTTTTTGGTGGAAATTGAAGTTGAAGTTTGGCTAAAATGGTGCTAAGTTTGCCAAATAAACAAGCGACAGAAAGTAATCAAACGGCCCTCGTACTTCATTTTATTTCCTCTTTTGACTAACAAAATTGAATTTCCAAAAAATTTGCATTTGTCCAAATATACAAAAACAAAAAACCCAAATCGAAAACAAAATGTACAGATAAATCCCATTGCAGCAAGCGCCAGCCTAAGGGTATGCACGACAGACTAGTGCGGGGGACGGGGGGGGAATGCGGTGCAAGGGCGGAACATAAAATGGAATTTATTAAATAGCATTCCGCGCAATAAACTCTGGCAAAATAAAACACACAATAAAAACAAAAACACTACAAAACTCGGACATGCAATTTTATGGCAGGACGTTGGTTCGTTCGCTCCCCTCTTCCCTCTCCCCTCTTCCAACCTTCCAACCTCAATTCGCACGCAAAAACAACAAAAACAAAGGGCGAAAAGACCGCATAACATTTTTTCCATTAACCATCTCGTCCCCAACCAGAAACAGGCAAAAAAAAAAAACGACAAAAACCTGGCCAAAAGAGTTGGAGCAAGGGCTCCCAAACTGGACACACACACACACACACAAAAAAAAGGGTAAATTAATAACCGTTGTCGCTTTTAAAGTTCATTTCGGAATGGGGGGGAAAATGAGACTCGCCAATGAATTGACATTTAATTATTGTGTAAATCATCATTTTTATTTTTATTCATTTGTTGTTATTGCCAAGGGCTTGACTCTCTATATGTGTGTGTGTGCGTGAGTTCGTCCCGCCACATTAAATAACCGTTTTTAATGGCCAGGGATTTATTCCGTTTCATCACTTTAATAAAAAAATAAAAATAAAACCCAAATGATACATAAAATCAAACCGGTTGGAAGAAGGCTTTAAAAAGTATAATTTTTATTAAGGAAACATTAAAAGCAGCTCCCTTAAGTACTTTGAATTAAGCTTTAAAAGGATGGCCTGGTCTAATTCGAAATCTGTACCTTCAGTTTGGTAGTTTTAAGCATAAATTTGGTCAGGATTTGTGGTTAAACTTTTAAATAAAATTATTATTTTGAACAGCAGAAGATGAGATTGGAATCCATCTATTCTACGTGCCTTAAAAGTCTGTCAATTGTGGATTTTAAGAGCCACTTTAACCAGGTTATTAAGGAGACTTTGTTCTAGCCCCATTCCATTATTGCAATACAAGTATTACCAAAAACTTTTGATGCAGTGATATATCATAAATATCACTTGTCAAATAGCCCTCTAGTTGGAGTGGATGCGTTCAATGGTTCACAAGATCTAGTCAGTTCAATACGAGGAACACAACCATTGCGACTGCAGTACTGTTAGTTAGTATATTTATTCCTTATAGCAGTTTCAATCGCTATACCGATCTTGACCAAACTATCAGGAAAAAGTCTTGGACTATGAGTGTATTGTCTGTTAACCGGCTCGAAGTGCTTAAAAACGGTTCAAAAGTGGTTCAGAGCCATATTTAAAATGTAATTTTAGATAAGAACTTGAAATTTGGTCTGTAGGCTGGTAATATGGTCTTGGATATTTAACCTTTGAACCTTTCCCTAAGTGGTTCACAGCCATTTCTCAGAAGTTCTGTCATCTAAACGCTTGAAATTTGAGCTGCAGGTTAAAAATATGGAGTAGGACACTTTAATTGTTGGGAACCAGCTTCGAAAGAGTTTCAGTTTTAAAGTTGGATAGTTAACTGGTTCAGAACCGGTTTTGAACCTTTTCAAAAGTGGTTCAGAGTCATATTTTAGATGTTCTTAGATGATCTAAGAGCTTGAAATTTGGTCCATGGCTTGAAAATATGGAGGAACATACGTTAATTCTTAAGAACATGCTTTCGAAACGGATGCATTTTTAAAGTTGGATAGTTAACTGGTTCAGAACCGGTTACGAACCTTCTCAAAAGTGGTTCAGAGCCATATCTCAGAAGTTCTTTCATCTAATCGCTAGAAATTTGGATTGCAGAACGAAAATATGAAGTAGGATACTTAATTTGTTAAGAACCGGCTTCGAACGGGTTTCACTTTTGAAACTAGATATTTAACTGGTTCAGTATTGGTACCGAACCAGTTCAAAACTGATTAAGAGCCTTATCTTAGATGATTTTTAAGCTAAGATCTTGCATTTCGGTGTGTAGGCTGGTAATATGGAGTTAAATATTTATATAAGGTTGAAAAGAAAGTTCACAGAGCTTGAATATTTGCTTGTATTTCACAAAAATTTGTTTGTTGCTACGAAAAGTGTATATTTTGTTATGCTTTGTACCAAAGGTGCATATGTAGAGTATAATAAGTTTGTGGAAATGTATGTAACAGTCAAAAAGAAGCATCTTCGACCTCATAAAGTATATATATTCTTGATCAGCATCAACAGTCGAGTCTATATAACCATAAGGAATGGTGAACATCGGATGAACGACTGTCGAATTATAGGGAAAACTTCCCTACTTCCCATTACTTCCCCATTTACCTTAGGGAGGTCTCAAGCCCCACGTTAGCCACCAGCATATCGAGAGCACCGCACTTTTACCAGGGGCCAGGATCGCTCTTATCTCACTGAATTCAACAACAGAATTCCTGCTTTCCAACGGAGCCCAAAGATTTCTAAGAAAAATTATCCCTCACTCGGAATTCAGCAATCGGTTTCAGCTGCTCAAACAAACTCGAGTTTTCGTACTCCTTATGCAGTAACCTTTGGAATTTGAAATCAAAATACTAAGGTTTACCCTAGAAATTACTCGAATAAACGGAAATCGCATCGAATCCAGCTATTTCTGGCTGTATATAAATCTTGCTATAAATATACATAAATCTATTCCAACTAATCAAAATTGTATCAGAGAGCGCAAACTGTTTCCCATTTTCAAATTAGAGCACAATTACGTCTCTTTATATTAGATTAGATAGATTATCACATATGTAATGCCTGCCGCAGTAAAAACCAAAAAAAAAAAGGAATCAAAAACAACAACAAACAAATTTCGTTGGCCACATTAATCGAACGATTGCCGACTCCGATAACCTATTTCCAACTGAGCTACTGCGATAACCTCTGCACACTGCGATCATGATCTCTGAGCCTTCTCTCCTCCTCCTCGGCTGATGCGGGAAGCGTTTTGATTTTGATTTTCTTTTCTTTTCAATTTTTTTATTCGATTTGTCGGACATTGATTCTTGTCTCTGAGCGATTTCCAACATTTTGTGCGCATTTAATTACTTCTACTACAGACATGTGACGCATGCGAGGCGAGAGTTTTTTTTTTTTTGTATTTAAAACTGATAGCAACAACAACAGCAACAACTAGTTTTATGGGCAAGAGGAAAGCCCATGGGGAAATTGGCACTGCTAAAGGAATTCCGGTCTAATCTGGTTAGCTGGCTAAATATACTAAAATTGTGTTTACATTCCCAACTCAGTTTCTGGCCGGCAACCAGATACAAATGGTGTTAATTTGGTTTTATCGGGTAGATGGCAAAGTTAACCCACAATATGCTAAACAATTTGGTGCTGTGCTCGTTTAGCGTACTCGAAACTAAAAGAGAGTATAAAAGTAGGCTGATGAAATCAGTCCATAGTTCCCCCGGTTCCCATTATGCATTTCCATGACTATGTCACTCACCCATCTCCCTTGTTCTCTCCATTTCAGTTGAAAATATTATGGAAAAAGCGAAAGCCTACATTAAAAATGAACTACGTGGTGGCAGCCAGCCCATACAATCCGAGCCAACATCGCCGGCCTCGTCTCAATTACAACAACAGCCGCCCAAGCATCCAGCCGAGCTGATGCCCTCACCGGGAGCAGCTACAGCACATCGCACACGTACACCGCACAACGAGCTGCCTCCACAATCTCTACACTATCATCCGGCCGCTTATCCGGCTGCACATGCTCAACATTATTATCCAAAGTCCACGGGCAGAGCCTCAGCTCCGCCACCTTCTGTATGTTTTGTTTGCGGTGGTCATGGTGGCTATGAACCTCAACCGTTACGGGTACGTCCACATCCGGAGCGTCCCAGCGATTCGTATTTCCCTTTCTTGGAACGTCATGAGCCACCACATGGCCTGGCGGCGGTGTCGGTGGGACAGGAATATGTATTGGCCTGCATGCTCTGTTATCGTTCACTCAACGAGCAGTGGGATGCCTATGAGAGGCAAAAGAAGCCACTGCTCCAGCGTATCTATCATATGAAGCGTGTGGATGGCAAGGGCTATATTGGAGCCGATGTGGCCACCCAGAGTGAATATGCTGCCCAAATGTTGGGCCTAAGTGCCGAGCATCTAAGTCAGAATGGCTTGGCGGAGCTGCATGATCCTTATGGATCACTGGCCAGGCACTATTCACCTCAGCCACAGATGCCGACGACGCCTCATCATCATTTAAGTACCTCAAGGAATGCCTCACCCTCGCCCATTGCCAGTATGGTGGACTATTACCCACGTCAGTCGACCACGCCCACAAGTAATCACAATCCCAAATACCTGAGTCGTCCCGTGGCATCGCCCTCCTCATCCTCACGTCCGCCCAGCGAGCCTCAGTTGGGCCTTAAGGCCAGCGGTGGAAATTCCTCTTCAAGTTTTGCTCAACACAAATTCAAATTGGCTCCAGCACCTTCTCCGGCTGCTGCTGCTCCTCCGAATCCCTATCAGGCTCAGGCTCCATATCATCCAGCTCAATACCAACAGCTGCAACAGCAGACCGCTGCCTATCATATGCTGCAACAGGTGGCTGCCGGAGCTGGCCAAGAGCCCACCCACTACAAGGGTAATCCATATGGTGCTCCGGTGCAGGCTACCAGCTTACCACCACCACCACCTACTGCAAATCTAGAGGATGATAATGCGACTGTTTTGGATTTACGCAATTCCGCTAACAGCAACAATTCGCGTAATTTGGCCAACGCATCCACCTCCATCCCGGCCTCCTCATCCTCCTCCTGCAACAACTCACAAACTCCATCCTCACAAACGGAAGTGGGCATACTGGATCTCTCCATGCCGGATAAGAATTCCATTACCGAAGTGTGTTATGTTTGTGGAGATGAGCAGCGACGTGGCAGTCTAATTGAATTGAGCACCGTCAGACCCAAGGAAACTCGAGTGGGCCAACAGCTGATGGCACCCTATTTTCCACTGTTCAATGAGCAACATCCAAGGCCGGCACGTTCGCGCCCCAAGGATCCGCGTGGCATGATACAGGCCTGTTTACCCTGCTATGAGGATCTGATGCAGCAATGGAATAATCATCAGGTAAGTTTCCATGAATCTTTGATGAGTAGAAATTAGTATACTTCGTTTTTGGTGTGTGGCAGCAAATGGAAAAGGTTTTTCAGTTCAGATTTAGGCAAATCTCTCCTCAAACAAACCAAGAGAGCACGAATGCTGTGGCGCCGCGAATTGACCTGGTCGAAAAGCTTGACCACTGCCCAGACGATTAATCAGTGGGGTCGTCGTCGTCGTCGGGCGGGCGGACGGCCAACCAGAAGTTGAGTCGGGCATTATTATCATTCACATTGACCGGCGGTGGCAACGACTGCGGTGGGAATTTTGACCGCAGGGCCGCCGCTTGTGTTGGTGATTAAATTTTAATAGCTTTCCGCGATTATTTCTCTTCTCTCCCCATTTTTTTTTTTTGCGATTTTAATTCTGTATCTGCGAAATGTGTATTTATAAACAATCTTTAAAAAGCGTGTCAAAAAAATAGCATCAAAAACTAGTTTCCGCTATGAAAAATTCTTCAAGATGATTCATTTGATTCTTCTAATTGGGTGGGTGCGTCTGTTTAAATTTTATTTTCTACTTTTTGTTAAATAATTTTAATTTCATTCGAAAATAGAGCAAACAGTTAACGCCTTGGGTGGTCCATCCGTAAGCTCCAAAAATTTGTTAAATTATGTGAAAGAATGTGAAACAAACAAATATAAAATTGCAGGACGCTACCGTTAAAAACAAAAAAGTTTTTCAAACTAAAACTGTTTTTTCAGACCTATCTTTTGTATGGCAGGTGTATACCATATAGTTGTCCGATTTTAATAAAACTTGGTAGAATAATAAAAAATAAGAAAAAAAGTCGGTCAAGCCCGACTATAGCATACTCTGTACCAACGAAATTATACGCTCAGCATAAATTTTGATGCTCCAGTAGCAGCTGAAAGCAGCGCTGCTTCTGCGCTGCTGCAGTGAACAGTCTTTTGATCATAACTCGAAAACCGTTCATCTAATTTTCAACATTCCTTTGGCTGATCGATAAGTTATCCTTATTACTAAATATATCTACCTATCTTTAAAACTGTGGGAGATATGACGAATTTTTTTCTAAATTGCGGGGGCGGCAGGGGGCGTGGCAAAAATTGAAAATAAACTTGATCTGCCTGCAGACATAAGAAGCATATGTCCCATACATGTCAAACCTCTATCTCTTACCATCTCTGAGATCTGTGCGTTCATACGGACAGACAGACGGACGGACGGACATGGCTATATCGACTCGGCTGTTGATGCTGATCAAGAATATATATACTTTATGGGGTCGGAGATGCTTTCTTCTGGATGTTACATACTTTTGCACAAACTTATTATACTCTATGTTCCTTTGGTACAGAGTATAAAAACATAGTAAACCTACGAATACAAAGTTTAGAGACGTTTCTGTTGAAAAAAAAAAGTTTTTCTCACTATAACTAGTTTTCCGACCGAATATTCCCATGGGATATAGTCATCCGATCCGGTATCCGGCTCCGACATATTAGTAGTGTGCAGCAAAAAGAAGACTCTGTGCAAAATTTCAGCTCGAAAGCTTCAAAACTGAGAGACTAGTTCGCGTAGAAACAAACAGGGATCTTTAAAACTAAGAGGCTAATATGGATGGGGACTTTAGAGGTAATTCTAAACATTTTTATAGATTTTTTTCAATCAACTTGTTAGACGATTGTAAGACTCCATCCTCCAAAATCATCAGAATAACACCCATTTTCATGTAATTAATGGCGAACCGAACCGAATTTGTCTGTTTGGTACAGGTTCGAGTTCACTTAAGATATTAAACCTTAAGAGGTTCGGCTCAAGCTTCATCTTAAAGTAAACTGGAAAACAAAATTCCGCATACGAACTTTAACTTTATCAAGATCAGCACTTTAAAATGTATGAACTAAGATTAATTAGCTAATTTAAACCCCCAATCTTTGTCTCTGATTCAAGTCAATTGTATTGCTGTCATTCTCGGTGTATTTATATTTGGTTAGGTTCGATTCACTCGCTGCTTCTGTTTGATTGATATCAAAACTGGGCAATACGTGCGCCTTGGGAGCCAACACCTTTTTTTAAACGCTTCATTTGGTGTTTGTTTGCATTGTATTTCCTTTCCGTTTCTTTTTTTTCTTTTATGTATGTATTTGGCAACGATATTCTGTTGAAATTGATTGTCTAACCAGTTTTTGCTGCTTCTTGGATTTGGCTTTAGTTTATGTTTTGTTTCCATTTCTTTTTTCTTTTTTTTTTGGCAAATGGCCAACAAAACGCCGCAGGTCATTGTTGTCATTCTAATAATTTGTTTCCCATTCACAAAAACCTTAAATTTGGCAAATATTTTCGTTGTGGCTCATCAATCTTGACAAAAATTTAATTAAAAAAAATATTTAAACACCAAAACTAGTTGGATTAATTTAAGCATTTTTGGACCAGGGCATTTGTTTAAATTATTTATCAACGGAAACAACAAAAAAAAGAGAGAGAAAAATATTGCCTGGCATGAAGCCAAACAAATCAGATCGATTTAAATTTTGTTTGATTTGCATAAATGAGCATAAATAATTAAATTTCTTTTCGCACTTTTCGTGACCAGCTGAATGGATATTTCTGACATGGCGGTGGGTGCGGTGGATGCGGGGGATGCGGCGGCGCTGATGTGTCTGTGTTTTGGCTGTGGGCCAAAATTGCGTTTGCATTGGCGTTGCTTTTACTGGGTTAAATTTAATTAATTTGTCTCGTTGCCCCAAACTCGACCATTTTCAATGTTTGATTATTTATTCTGTGCTTTCCCATTTGCCTTTTTTTTGTTGTTGCTGCTGTTGTTCTACGCATTGCAGACTTTTGCCATTTTATTTGCATTTATTTTATTTATTATTTCGTGAGCGAATTTTGTTTGCTCGCGATTCTCTGAAATTTACACAATTCCAATTAATGGCATTTAATTATTTATCCGACATTTTGCACATTGCATTCCCAGTTCCAAGCGTGCGCACACACTCACACACACACACTCAAACACACACACACACACAACTCACATTTAAGCGCCAGCAGCCGTGAATTTTACATTTTTATGGCATGTTGGAAATTTTGCGATTTGAATTTTAAAATCTGAAATTGTTTGACACAAAAAAAAAAAATACACAGTTAAAAGGCGTGCGACTAGTTAGGCATATGGTTGACAAAGAATTAGTGGAAACACTTTGGCCACACTGAACTGAAAAAGGATCAAACTAATTTATGATACATTAAAGCTGTATTTCTTATTGTCTGCTATCTCATAGAAGCTCTCCATATAAGATATCACTGAAATGTAATCAATCAATCTAAAATAGGGCAACAATATATGCAGTAGACTTTCTTCTTCTTAATTAATCAATATAAAAAGGGCTACAATATATGAAGTAGGATTTCTTAGTTCTCACATGGCTTTTTTGACACTCAACTCACAGTAAACGGAAGTATTTGTCACTCATCTCATGACAACTCGACTAGCTTAAGCTTCTCGACCATTTCACCTATTAATTGACGCCTAATTTCATTAATCCTTGACTTAATTTGTTTAACATCAACATCCAATGGTCGGCCAGTGCGGGGACGATTAAGAATTTGTAAAACTAATGCTCTCCTTCCCGAAAGTAGAATAGTAAAATATACCAAAAGCACTCATATTTGCTCTAAATCTAGAGTCGCTTAAGCTTTTAATCGATACCTAGAAGACCTGCCCTTAAGACCTGTCCTGAAATGATATTAATTTCTATTCCAACAAGTATTTATAAAAGAGAACTAGTACATTAAAAATGTATCCTTTAACATACTAGTTTATTAAGCATAGTACTGAGACAAGCTTTATCGATTTAGCAGAGTGTCAACTCTTTATAAAAAAAAGCGTAGCTATAGGGTGGCTATAAATGACGATGGTTCTTTTAGCTGGGCTAGTTCTCATGCTTTCGCTCACACCCAGCTAAAAACTCGTGGCGCCGCTACCTTGACTAGGCAAACAGCTGATTTAGTTTTGCTAGGTAGAAGATAATGAAAATAGTATACAATTTTTCCGCAAACTACATTGATTGTATAATGGTGTTACTTAGCTATTGTAGGGTCATATCAGCATATCAGTCAGCAGTGTAGAGCAGTTACACTTAACTCTTAGCTAACCCCCAGCGAAATAAGTTGTTATTTTAGCTAGGTCTAGATCTAGTTTATCTGATTTTCACACACAAGTAATATGAAATATTAAATACGCTACTTAACTTCCTTTTAATGGTTAACAAAACCGCGAAATTGTAAGCATATAAAGAGTAGATTGAAATGAATAGCTCTAACTTAAAACTGTAATTTTGTGATTTTCTAAAATATGCCAGGAAAACTCAACTCTATTTGGTTGATAGCCTTTAAAAGGAGTGTATGAGAAGTCAAAAAACTTCTTTGCTTGGGGAGTTTAGGAAAACGAGGCCTTCAAACGTATCGAGAATCTGCTGAAAAGTCAGAACAGGCGTGCAATCGACGGCAACAACTTACTCTACAGTTTGCATCCCAGGGTGCTTCTAAGACTCCGAAACAATTGAAAGCATTGCGCAATGTGTGCAACGGTAGAACAGACTAACATGTACTGAAACGCCTTCTTCTCAGGCGAGCAATCGAGGCCAGCAATTCGCTAGATTCATTGCATTTCATAGAGAGGAGAGCATCGAACTGTACGATGAGTCGGGAACAATGTAAAATTATAGATGAGTTTTTATTATCATGAAAATAACTAAATAGTGGGTGTAATTCGAACAGTTTGGAAACTCGCTAAATATGCAAAATTCTTTGATAAGTTTTGATTAGGATAAAGATCCAATAGATGATAGGAGGGGTGGTCAGAGATTAAGAGGTGAAAAAGTAGAGAAACTTGCTAAATTTTCCTATAAGTTATAATTATTACAATAATGCGGTTGGCTAACATCGGTTTTTATAACAACTTTAGATGATCTTGAAGATTTGACAGATGGCAGAGCTTAACATTTATCCATTATAAATGCAACTCCCAATCAAGGTTCCATATTTATTTATATAAATTAAAACCATCAATACAAACTCTCTCTCGTATAAAAACTATCCCAGAGCACAAACTGTTTACTTTCCGGCAATTGTATAAACTCCAATCCATCGGCAATATTCAGGCACAGTTCCAGTCCACCCGGACGTAATGGCTCCCACTTAACTGGTGCAATCACCTCACAATTGGGATTACCTGTCGCCGCAAATGCTGTCCACATGCCAATCAAACGTTCAATTGTCCGATATTCGGGCGTATTCCTGTCCAATTTACTTGATAATAAGCCATAGAACATGTAGGAAATGTCATCGGCATGACACACACCGCGCACCTTCCTGCCACACTTGAGTATACGATAATGATTATAATGCTCCGAGTCCATGTCAAAGCGATACAGATAGGTGGGCGTGCCGGGGGCATATGCCGACCGGGCCAACAGAGTGCGATGAATGTCGTGCCAAAAGTTTTTAATGCTCAGCAAATGTAAACACTCATTCAATTCCATGCTGGCTCGCTCAGGGTCACCGAAGTAGGCCACCTTCAGGCGGTGTACCATCTCGGCCAGCTCATCCTTATCGATGACATCACGCACCAGACGTGGTATGAGCGCCTCGAAGGCGCTTAGCATGTGGAGTGAATCTTGTATGGTGGTCTGATACGAGAATAGTCCTTCGAATGAAGTGGCTCCTATAATAAGTGGCAATTGGTTGCCCCAGGCAGTGGCCAATTGTTCTTGCTGTGGACGTGACACCACACAATCTGCTTCCACATAAGGTTCTATGACCGGACCAAAGGCTATAATCTCATAATCTCTTTGCTCTTCCTTGGACACAATGGCATTGCAGTGTAGAGCCAATTTAGAGCCGGGTGTTTCCCTTAGAAACTGTAGTAAATCCTTGTCACATAGTGGCTGGCCGGCATAACCCAATTCTTGGGCCAATCGTTGAGCCCAATTCCGGTCCGGTTCGGTGGCCCATTCACACAAAGCTGAGCCCGATTGCACAATGGCACGTTGAAACAGTCCTCGTGTCTGTTCGGTCTGCATCATAATGTGTGTGGAGGCGCCGCCAGCCGATTCACCCATTAGGGTAATATTCTCGGGATCGCCATTGAAACGGCTGATATTCTCTTTTATCCAGCGTAGGGCCAGCACCTGATCCTTGAGACCTGCATTGCCCGGCACCTTCACATCCTTATCCTTTAGACTTAAAAAGCCCAGAACACCCACGCGATAGTTAAAGGTAACCAGAACCACATCATGTTTCATAAAATAGTCCGGTCCATAGATCTCTCGGGAGGCGCCTCCAATTTGAAAGCCACCACCAAAAATCCATACCATTACAGGCAAAGCTTTGGCAGTGTTCAATTGCTTGGCATAGACATTGAGGTAAAGACAATCCTCCGAACCCTCCACCATATTATTCATTATGAAGCTCTTTTGCAAGGGCTTGTCCCGGGCATAGGTGCAATCCCTCACTCCCTGCCAGCTCTGTGCGGGTCGTGGGGCCTGGAAACGTAACTCTCCCAACGGCGGCTGAGCAAAGGGTATGCCCTCGAAGGCATAATATGGTTCATTATCGTAGATGGTCTTTCGTTGCATACCCTTCAGCTGGCCATATTTGGTATCCAGCTGGATTGTCTGATTGGTGCTCAAACGATATTGTACCATCTTATGGCCAACGACTCTGTAATCAAAATCAAATCAATGTATCAGTTACATATATAGATAGGTATATATCTTATCTGGCAGAGTGGCACCTACTTGGCTCCCAATATTAGCTTATCGCTTAAACCCAAACGCAAATCCATTTTGAAATGGTCCGCTTTTACTTGCTGAGCGTTCAAATGACGAACAGAGACTAAAAACACAAATGGTGGTGCCTGCCAGCCGGACTATATTCGATTTGGTAGATAAAATGATTAGACCAGTACCACCCACCCCACCCCTACCATCGCCACCTGCTACACAACATCAAATTGTTTACCCTGCCAGAGAAGAAGTACTATGATTTGGTTCTAGTGTTTGTAATGCAAAGAAGGAGGCGTCTGCTAGCAAGTTGATCGGAAATAAAGAACTGTTTTGGTTCAGTGATTCAGATTTCGGTTCGGTTCAGTGGTTAACTCTCAGTTTACTATATATATATTGAAGGCCTGAGCCCCGATCTATGCTCAAATCTGTGCCGAAGAAGTTTTTTTCAAACTTTCGAACACCAGGCAGTTGGAAAGATGTCAAAAACAGTATTCATATTTTGGGATAGCCCGTATAGTTTGTCAAATCTTAACAATTATATCCTTTCCTTAAGTGTAGCGACCCCATGTTTTCATGTTTTTGCACGAAAAGCCTTTTTTTTTTACTTTTGAAGATACGTCAAGCGTAAAATGAGTTCCAAGAACATAGTTTTTTTCATAGTATCCCCCCTAATACCACCGAATCTTAGACCCTAAAGCCTTAACTTAAGCATAACTTACCGAATTTGGCTTAATTCTGCAAGGAGAGTATTTTTCTTCCAGAGTTTTGAGGGTAAGGAAGTCTGATATGTGGGCAATATCGCTTTTCTGCTCAAGAATCGATCTTAGTTTCCTCAAGAATTTAAACCCCTTTTAACACAAAATAACAAATACCAAAGAAGTTCCATTTGAACAGGTTATGTCTAAAATATCCTTTGAATCATCCAAAGGGGCTGAAAATCATACAAAAGATGATAATTTTGCGTATCCTTTGTATGATTTTCAGCTCCGTTGGATGATTAAAATGATTTCAAATTTTAAATTTTATAAATGTTTTTCTTTTAAACTTAAGAAAATTAAAAAAATTATACAAATGTAATATATTTGAAGAAACCAGCGGATCGCATTCTAAACTCCGTAACTTCGAATCGTTTTTCGCAAGCATCCCAAGGTTCTTGTGATCTGAAAGCCTTTTACAGATGATTGGGTATTAGGAAGCTTCAAGGAGTGCTTGTCTGAAACTTTTTCCGTAAAGTTTTGTCACTCAGAATATATTATTTGGCCAGCGCTCGATATGATTTGACTGTGCGACCCAGAATTTCAGCTGAATACAGGTTTTCCTCCCATTTTATACCACTCTTAGTCTAGTAATTAGCAAAGCTGTAAACTACATTTACCATTACCATTACCATTACATTCTTTCAGTTAATTAAAAACTTAATCTGACTACGATTTTTTTTTAGTAATTGTGGTGAATATTCTTATTCAAAATGTAATCACTTTTAGAATTACTTGATTTTGTTTAGCAATTGAAGTAATTATTCAGTGATCATTACTCAATTTAAATACTTTTATAATTACTTGAACAATTGTATCAGTGTATGCTTGAAATTACAAATAATTCATGTATTTCTAGATGAAAACTGAAACTATTTATTCCACAAGTTTCGTCAAAATCACAGAAATAATGTTTGGATATTATGTGTTCTGTTGAGACCATTGTTGCCATGCTATATTTCAATGCTTCGGCTATAACAATATGCATTCCGTGTATTGTTCTTAAGTTAAACGACCACTAAAAGCAATTCTTCCAATGATTTTCGATCGAGTTAGTGATGTGTGTAAATTAAAACTGACTAGTTTGAAAAGTACACTCAAAATTCTGAGGATTTTGCAAGAAACTTAACCAAATATTCTATATACTCTCTAATTAAAGAAATTGCAAGGGTAGCAAAACTGCGGCCTGGCCAAAGTTGACTTCTTTTCCACTTTGATTATTGTTGTATTTGCTTGTTATGGGGCTCAGTAAAACTTAGTTGATATGCTGAACAAAATATTGATAACATTTTATGGAAATCCCTAATTAGGGCTAGTACAACGAAATGCATTATTTTGTTGATAAGGCGATAAAATAATGTGGGTCCAATGTTTGACTAAGAGAAACATTAGTCGAAATTGGGGTGCTAATTTATTATTAAATACATGTGGAATGTGACAGGAGAATATACCATCTGGAAAGAGATATCGCTTAGATTTGATTACATATTAAGCCTGACACTGCAAAAAGGGCAAAATTCATACGACTCTACAAAAACCCTACCACCCTTTGACTGAATTTATGAGGTTTGTTGCAAAAGATTAGGAAACTTTTGGTTTTCTTTAACAGATTGCATACATTATCTTTCTATTTAGACCCCTTCAAAATAATACATCTTTCAATCCGCAAAGTACTAAAAAATAACATTTTTTTTGACCTTCCTTCGATGCCATCTTTATCACCATGCAGTCGTTCTTTCATGGTCCTCTTTCTTTTAGGAAACGAAAAAGGGACCCAGGAGAACGGGGTAGAGGGCATACGGAGGCTGCTGCATTACCAAAAAACGATTTGTGAGCAGTGGCGTTATCAGGGAGCCAATTTTGACTCTTTTTCAATGGAAGCTTCACTTAAAGTGCGCCTAACTTGCAAATAGTATTCCTTATTGATCGTTTTTACATTTCGTGGTGAACTACTACTACTACTACTACTAGAGATATCATGAGCCATAGTCAAGTTATAAGCAAAAGAAAGTTCTGTTGCTTCTGCAGCAGCAAAATACATTCAAAGCATTCACTTTCGTTGGCACACAGAGTATATTACAGTCGGACATGACCGATATTCTTACTTGATTTCATCATGTAAACAATGTACATACAGCACATTCTTGCGCCGTCATTAATTCAAAAAAAAATAGAGGTGCAAACTGGTGTTCCAAGATCTCACTGGATATCCAAGTACCCGTTAGAAATTTTTATTTAAATAAAGTAAACAACAGGAGAAACAAAACATTCCTAAAAATGGTCGAAATGGGCATCTTTAGCAAATTTATCGATGTGTTTAGTTCAATCCCCAAAGTGAGATGTGAAAATGTAGAGGAAAATCATACAACAATTTAGTTGTTGATCAAATTTTCCCCGATTTGCTGATGTTTCAAAGGTTTTACCTTTAATTTTTGGGTCATAAGCATGAATTCAATTTCCAAAAGTCTCTTACTACACGATTAGATAAGTTCTGATAAGTTCTTTCCTTAAATTTATATAAATTTGTCAATTATTTTCACTAAGATGGCATTTGGATTTCAATTAAATTGAAATGTCAATTGGAATTTAGGTGACTTTATGCCATTAATTAGGCATTAACAAGTCCTTAGAGCAGCTGGTGCAACTCTGTTTCCTGGCATTTGATTAGAATTGTTTGACTTGTTTGAAATTTTGCTCATGTTGTTAGCCCCAGTCAGCACTTCAGACGATGATGATGATGACTTAAGAAGCTCCACTTGGCATGTTGTCCTGACAACCCAAAGCCAAAGTCTCCTGTGGCTTGTCTGTCGCCTTGGTAAAGTGTTGTCGTCTGCTATTGCTTCTAGTTATTCTTCTTCTTGGGTTCTTGCTCTCTCCATCTCGCTGTCACTTGACTTTGGTCTCTGTTTGTACATTAGTTAATGTGATTATTTCACACTTCGTCTGGCTTGAACTAACATTTAGTTTTACTTCAACTTTTTAGAGAGTGTCGTGTCGCAGTCTTTCGTTTATTTGGCTTTTGATTGGTCTTTACACATTCTGGATTTGATACCCTGTGGGCATACAGAATATATTAAGTTTGTGTAAAAGTATGTAACAGAAAGAGGGAATCTATAAAGTATTTATATGCTTGATATAGCCCATGTACGTGTATGCGTCCGTCCTTATAAATAAACAGATCTTCAGAATGGTAAGAGATAGAGCTTTGACATCGGCCGTGTCGAATAACTATAGCTTATAGTTGAACGGGAACAATCGATCGAAAAAATATTTCTCATAAGAAAACCAGCTCTGTTTTCAATGAAAACGTCTCCAAACTTCATATATACGAGTTTGATATAATTTTTCATGATTCTGCTAAGTTTTGTTGAAATCAGACAACTATATAGTATAGCTGTCATCGGTAAAATAGGTCAAAAACATAATATTAGCAGGAAAATTTAGTTATTTTCAATGGCAGCCACTTCAATTTTTGCTTTTATTTATTTTTTTTACACTCTTACACAATTCTATAAAGTTTTGTCAAATTTGGATGACTATAGCATATACCTACCATAGGAACGATCGGTCGAAAATAAAGTTCTCGTGAGAAAATCCTTTTTGTTTTCAATGAAAACTTCTCCAAACTTCGTATATACTAGTTTGATATAATTTTCCATGATTCTGCCAAGTTTATTCAAAATCGGAGAACTATATCGGAAAAATGGGTAAAAACAATAGACTTAGTGCGAAAAACTTTTTTGTTTTCCATGGAAATGTACTTAAAATTGGCTTTTATTCATTTATTAAGCTTTCACACAATTCTAAAAAGTTGTATCAAAATCGGATGACTATAGCATATAGCTACCATAGGAACGATCGTTCAAAAAACTGGTTTTTGTAAGAAAAACTTTTTTGTTTTCAATGGAAACGCCTCCAAACTTTGTATTTCTTAGTTTGCTATGCTTTTTCATGATTTCACTAAGTTTGGTCGACATCGGACATCTATATAGTATAGCTGTCATAGAAAAGTTGAGTCTGAAAAGTAGTCTTAGTGAGAAAAACTTTTTTGTTTTCAATGGAAATGTCTTGAAAATTGGGATTTATTTATTTGTTATGCTTTCACAAAATTCTACAAAGCTTTGTAAAAATCGTATGACTATAGCATATAGCTGCAGTATGAATGTTGAGTCGAAAAATAAGTTTTATTGAGAAAAACCTTTTTGTTTTAAATGAAATCGACTTCAAATTTCTTACATGTTCGTTTATTAGACTTTTCCATGATACCACTAAGTTTGGTTGAAATCGGACATCTATATTGATCCGAAAAGTAGTCTTAGTTAGAAAAACCAGCTGCAAGGGTATACAAACTTCGTCCCTGAAGAAAATTTACTTTCCTCCAACTTTTTTTTGTCAAGTTTTCATTAAAGGAGAACATCTAAAATCAAAGAATAAATTCAAGAAAGTTTCTATTTCAAAAACATCTCTCATGCCATGCCATTTATTACGCATACGACCTGTGTGATGTGCTTTAAAATTTAACGATGGATTATTGGTTGCCCTGACAGTGTCGAAAGTGCCTTCGAGTTGTTGTAAATAAATAATTACACATTGCACATTTGCTATTTTGTATTTGCCCTGTTTTCCAACTTGGCGCCCATGCAATTCCAGACGCATCTTCACTACCCGGCCCCCTGCCTGCCCCCCCCCACCCTTTCCTCGACCTCCATTTGCTTTCTTGTGCTTTTGTTGCTTGTTCTTCTCGTGTTTACATGAATGCCGCCTACTTGCTAAAGGTGACGACCCTCAAGCTGCTCCTTGCCTTGTCCCACATCTCTGCCTTTGCCTGCCTCCCTTCACTCACCAACTTTTGTGCTGTTGCTTTGGCTACTGTTGTTGTTGTTGGTTTTGTGTCTTGTTTGCTTATGCCTCCACTGGCCCGGCTTGAGCCCTTTTGTCTGCTTGTTTTTGTTGATGTCAGAGACGACCAGGCCAAGCAACCAAGAAACGGAGCAAAGAGCTGCGCGTGTACAAATTGTTTTTGCAACTGTCCATTTTCAGGGTTGGCTCTCCTTTCGATTTTTACCTCACAGATATGAGAAGAATTCCGATGCAATAAACCAAACTCACTTAGTGAACGCTGACTTGTTTTTTTCTGTGTGTCTTTATTGCGCCCATATTTGAAATTCCCGTTCAGGCTGCAATTTAAGCCTGCGTTGTTTTTGTTTTTATCAATTCGCACAAACACCTAAAATCAATAGTGGGGAAAATTGATTGACTAAAGCTAACCAACTGTGGTTACTCTTTTTAAGTCAAGAAGGAAAAATGTTTTTATAAAAAAGTTTCTCAGCATTTTCGACGCCAAAAAGTAAATATATTCTGGTTCAACGTAAACAGTTGACTTGATATTAACTTGTTCGTATGTAGAAATAAAAAAAATAACCCTTTTGCTGCGGTTCAGTGGTTCAGTGCTGCTTTTAAACCTTACCGAACCGAAGGTTCATTACTTTTTTTTTTTGTGGAGCTTGATTCATCATATTTTACATATTTTAAAAAAGGAGTTTTCTGACTTGGTCAATAATCTAAAAACTAGTAAATATTGTGATAGGCGAATCAATTTGTAAGCATTTTATGAACTTTTGGGCTTTTGAAGGGCATCATACAAATTTGAGTAACTTTTCCACAGACCAAAGATACTTTCTTTCGGCTTTATTAAGCTGTTTTTTCACTTTTCTTTTAAAAAAAGTTATTTAGATTACTAAAAATAAATTAATTTCCAAATCCTATAATAAAATAGATTCGGTTAAGGTCAAAAAAGATGTTTGTTTCATTGATAAGCTCGTTTAAGCCATTTCTTCAGGATAATAACTACAGGGGACTAGTCCACAAAAGCGGATCGGAATTAGTTGATGTCGGTATTGAAGCATAATTTGTTTTAAAACCCAAGGTCAACAAAGGCACAGGATTGAACATAAAATCTAAGTATCTAAGCTTTATGGTACTGAATAGTTGAGTCGAGATGAGGACGATATTGAATTGAAAGTTCTAAATCGGGATCCTAACTTCTAAATTGAAATTTATGGCTTGAAAAATAATGCTAAATAAGTAAACTCAAATCAGATGTATCTATTTACATCCAAAGTTCACAAGTTTAACACTTAACTTATGACGCAGACTGCACGCATTTTGAAAGATGTTAGTTGAGAAGAAGTAGAGTGTCAAATTTATTAGATTGTTCAATTTATAATCATTTACCAATCAAACTGCTCTCGTAGAACGAGAGCAGATCAAAGCAGATCTGAGTTTTATAGCCTACTTCATGGGGCAGCTAATTTTGCTATTTTTTTTTTTCAATCTACTAACTAAACCACTCAACCCTCGACCATACACTTACCTAAAAAACAAAAACAAACTAATAAATTAATAAATAAATAAAACAAATGCCAGCTGTATTGACAAATTCCATTTAAATTGTGGTTTTGCAGTTAAAACTTCCATGATGATTATTAGGCATGATTTGTTTGATACACTCGCTGCTGCTTCCCCCGCACTCCCACTCCCCCCCTCGCACTCTCGCACTCCCACAACTCACTCGTTCGGTACGCTTTTTTGCTTTTGTGGGGCAGTTTTTGGCTTTTTTGTTTTTGTTTCATTCGCCGCTTCAATTCAATTTGGTTCATTTCGTCGTGCGGAGAGCGAGAGCTTCGTGTCGTCGAGCTGCTGGCGTCAAAGTCAGCAGCAGAGGCAGTTTGCTTCGTTTGTTTTTGCTTGGGGGCTGCGACTGCGTTGTTTGTTTGTTTGCGTTTGTTTTAGTTGTTGGCCCCTGGCCTCCCCTCCCTCCCTCCCTCCCTCCATCGCTCAGCCGGCGCATTGTTTTCTTGCGGCACCAAGAGCAACTACAGGGAGGAGGGCTCTATCACTGGCACTGCCACAGAGCGGCGACGTCAACGTTAACAGCAAAAATTCACTGCTGCTGCTGCTGTTGCTGCTCGATCCGTTCTTGGCCGTTGTCGTCGTCATGTCGGTCGTCAGTCGTCGTCGGTTGTTGGACGCAGGCGTAGGCATACGAAATTGGACGCGCTACGAGTCGGTTCGGTTTCGGTACGGAACGGTACGAGAAGACGTTATCACGCGCCAATTGCGACAATCGCTTAATAAACAACAACAACAGCAGCAGCGGCAACTTGCTCTCTGTTTGTCTTATATGTGAGTGTGTGTGTGTGTGTGAGTGAGTGCTGGGAGCACATAAAATCAAAATTGATAATTGCTCAAGTGTAACAAACCAACAACAACAACAACAACAGCCATAAGAGTTGTGTGTGAATAATAAAAGCAAACAAAAGTCACGACTGTCACAACGGTTCAATGTCTCTGACTTCTCTCTCTCTCTCCCATTCTTGACCGGGGGAACCTTGCCGAAACAGTAGCCGGTAACGGTGGCAAACTGGTTTACAACTAACCAGCAACAACAACAACTACCACTGCAATTTAACGACGCCGCGTCTGTTTAAAAAAAAACAACAAAAAAAAATAAAAATAATAACTTTCAAGTTTTTGCCCTTTTCCAGTTAGTTAATCACCCAAGAATCATCAACAGCAGCAACAACAACAACAACAACAACAACAACAACAACAACAAAAGGCCACAAATAAGGTGTCAAATCTAGAGATGACAGCGTGAATTTTTGTTGAGAAATTATGTGGGAGTGTGAAGAATTCGAATTCAATTGAATTGGAAATTGGAAAATATTTATTCCATGGAACATTTAAGGCTGAATCGTCTCTGCTTTTTTGGTTTCCATCCTTTTTAACAGAAGATTAAACTTTGAATTTAGATTAGGCTTTGGAAATAGCTTGGAAATAGATCACAGTTTAACTTCAACAAATCAAAATGAGAAAGCTAAGCTAACTTCGTCTGTGACGAAGTTTTTATACCCTTGCAAGTGCTCGCTTAAATAATTTCAAAAGTTACTAGTTTTCCCATTTTCCGACCGATCGTTCGTATGGGAGCCATATGATATAGTCATCCGATTTGACCAAAAATTTGTAAAATTATGCGAAAGCATGTGAAACAAACAAATGCAAAATTGTTGGATGCTACCATTAAAAACAAAAAAGTTTTTCTAACTAAGACTGTTTTTCAGACCTATCTTTTGTATGGCAGCTATACCATATAGTTGTCCGATTTTAATAAAAGTTGGTAGAACTATAAAAAAAAACATAGAAAACTTACGATTACAAAGATTGCATACGTTTCCATTGAAAAGAAAAAAGTTTTTCATACTCAAACTAGGTTTCCGACTGATTGTTCCTATGGGAGCTATGAGATATAGTCATCCGAACCGATCGGTTCCGACATATTAGTAGTGCGCAGCAAAAAAAAAAACTCTGTGCAAAATTTCAGCTCGATAGCTTTAAAACTGAGAGACTAGTTCGCGTAGAAACAGACAAACGGACGGACAACGCTCAATCGACTCAGCTCGTCACCCTGATCAAGAATATATAAGGTTTATGGGGTCGGAAATGAATATTTCTATGCGTTGCAAACTTCTGGGTAAAATTATAATACCCTTTACAAGGGTATAGAGATTACGTGTCCTTTATACAGAGCTGTATTGCTTAGCTCCGAACTAGTCTTTGGACTGAACTAATGAACTTTGTCTAAGGAACTCGTTTCACGGTTCAGTAGTCCCTTTTGTTTATAATTGAAACATGCTTTATATCTTCTAGATAATTGCTATGTGTAAGATAAACTTAAAATTAAGTGTTATTTGTTAGTTTATTGACAGATAGATCTATGTATAAGATGTGATAGCGGCCCTAAGTTATACTAAACAATGACTAAACTCTTGAAAAGTATGTGGAGCTCATCGGCGAAAAGAAACTACGATACTTGGTCACCATTTCTGGTTTTAAGACCCATATAGACTGTTTCTTAAGATGTCAATCAATACTATATAAGCAATACTATAAAGGCAACTGTAAGAATTGTATGGTTTTTGAACAAAACCATTTTGATTACCTTGAAGCCACTTGTTAAATTTGTAAAAACTTTCGACGGCATCTCAAGGCAATTGCATTTATTACACAAAACAAAACATTTTTCCATTAAAAAACAACTGATTAATCAATTTTCAACTGATGCTGTGGAACGCCTTCTTAATTGATATCATTAAACCCAATCAAAATCAGTTTAAATAATTAAAATATAACAAAAAAAATGAAACACCACCACCCTCATTATAAACACAAATCAACTGAAAATTGGCCTAATATTTTGGTCACGTAACCATCTCCTCTCCACCAGTGTCAAATGGTGGGGGTCAACGGCAATTTTGTTTTGTTAAATTGTGTTTTGTTGTTGTAACCTCCTCTTGGCAAGTTTGTTGTACCAAGTACATGACTGACAGAGTCAAACAGTAACAGTTTTATTTAGCCAGTGTTTTGGCTGTTGTTGTTGTTCTTTTTTTCAACACGCGCAGTCTAAAAATAAAACCGTTTGCAGCGTTGCTTTTCGTCATCTGCTTCTTTGCCGCCTTTGCGCTTGTATTTGTTATCGGTTATTTAATGTGATTTATTTGCGTGCAACTCTTGATTTATATTTTGCCTGAATTGGCTCACAGCACAACTTCATACACTATGCCAACTGACACGCACATTGGCACTTAAGTGGGTCAAAACAATAATTGGCACGCCCTGCCCCCAATCTTCTGCTGCGGTGGTTGTTGGTTGATTTTATGTATGTTCGCTCGTCCTTGTCTTTGATCTGACTACTTTCCCGGTTTTGGAGTGACTTAGAGAGCACTCAAATTGAAGTTGGATAGCGTTTTGAATTTGATTGTTTCTTTTAAGAGATGGGGATTTCAATTAGCTACCCTATAATTTTGCAGAAATTAGGGCCGATTTCTCATCTTCTAAATAGCTGCTATGTGTCAGATAATCTTAGATTTTGCTCTGCTATTTATAGGTTTATGTGATGGATAGCTCTATGTAGAAAATGAGAAACCGGCCCTTAGTTTCTTAAGATAAATTATAAAAATTAAGGTATTACTTGCACTTGCATTTGTTGTTAGAACATTTTAACAAAAGGTAGAACATTTCATGCTTAGAGACTTATTTGTAAACCTTAGAATGATGCATTTTCGACCACATAAAGTATATATCTTCTTGATCAGCATGACGAGCTGTATTGATTTAGCCTGTCTATGCTATCTTACCCCTCAGTTTTATAGCTAAAGCCACCAAACTTTGCATGAAGTCTTCTGATACAAACACTCTGCACATTTGTCAAAACCGGACGTATCGCATGACCATAACATACAGCTGCCATAGAAACGATCGGTCGAAAAACTAGTTCTAGTGAGAAAAACTTTGTTGTTTTCAATGCAAACGTCTCCAAACTCCGTACTCACCAGTATTCTAAGCTAATTCATGATTCTGTAAAGTTTGGTCGAAATCAAACATCTAGATAGTATAGCTGCCATAGAAAAGTATGTTAAAAAAACAGTCTTAGTAAGAAAAACTTTTTTTGTTTTAATGTAAACCTTTTTAAAATAAGCATATACTTATTTCATAAGCTTTCACACAGTTCTTTAAACTTTTGTCAAAATCGGATGACTATATGTTATAGCTGCCATAGGAACGATCGGTCGAAAAACTAGTTTTAGTGAGAAAAACTTTTTTGTTTTCAATGTAAACCTCTCTAAAATTAGCATATACTTATTTTGTAAGCTTTCACACAGTTTTTTAAACTTTTGTCAAAATCGGATGACTATAGGTTATAGCTGCCATAGGAACGATCAGTCGAAAAACTAGTTTTAGATAGAAAAACTATTTTGTTTTGAAAGAAAACGAACCCAAACTTTGTATTTCTTAGTTTGCTATGCTTTTCCATGATTCCACTAAGTTTTGTCGAAATCGGACATCTATATAGTATAGCTGTCTTAGAAAAATAGAGTCTGAATAAACAAAAACCTTTTATAATATTTAAAATTTCATTTCAAAGTTAGATAGAAATTAACAACAACAAGTTAAGAGTTTTTAACAAAATCTACATCAACAAAGCGCTCAGAAGAAAAAAAAATAGGCTTAAAGCTGTATTTTCACCTGTCTTATGTCTCCATATGAGTTCTCCATATGAGATATCAGACAAATCTAACATAAATATTTGAGAAGCTGTATGAGATGTGGGCTATATGAGTTTTCATTTGAATCTTTTGATAGCCAACTCATGATAAACTGAGGTATATTTCACCCATCTCAAATGAAATCTCGACAAGTGTAAATACAGTTTTATAGAAAAATTTCTAAAAATATTTGGAACTACAAATGAGTCATAGTTGCTTGCCCTTGTTCACTTTCACCCCCACAGAAAAAATTTCCTTCTGCCAGTTGTTGTTGTTGTTGTTGTTATCTGTGAGTGGACGCTTTCGATTGAGTGTTGGGTGTGTGTTTGTGTGTGCGCCTCCTTCATTTGAGTGCACTTCGTTGCAGCAACAAGTGAGTGGTCGTCGTTGTTGTAGCGGCATTCATCTTGCATTTTAATGGCCGCACTTCCATTAGGCCACAGGCAGTCGTTGACGTCGTCATTGCACCGTTGCATGTAATGCATAATTAGTTACCTCTTAATCTGCAACGTCCTCCTCATCGCACCAAACTGATCGCGTGTTTCCATGTTTAAAGCGTTTTGGTTGGTGTTTACTTAATTGCCAAGAGCAGGCAAAACCACGGATACGGATGCCCCATCATCGTCATCATAAACAACATCATCATCATGAACGTCATCCGCCGTCGCGTTTTTCCACGCCCAACTGCACCGAAGCAGCAAAAATAATACAAAAAAAAAAAAAACACAGAAATCAACAACAACAAGAAGCGCGCGCGCTCATTGCACTTTGCCGTTTTTTTTTTTTTTTATATATATCAGTTTCAATTAAATTTAATTTGTTTCATGTTGTAATTAAGGTGCTACATTCAAGTGAGAGAAAAGAAATCTTTTGTGTAAAACAATATTGAGTAATTGAAATGAATGTAAAGGAAGAATCACACGAAACTTAAGTGCTTCAAAGTTAAGGGGAAAAGATAATAATGGCACAAAACAGCAACAGCGGCAGCTCTGGACCGACAGCAGCAGCTGTCAACTTTAAGCCGAAGGATACCAATGGCTGGAAGGATTATAAGAAACTAAAAACCTATCTCATACTAAAAGATCAACAAAATGAAAAGGTAAAATGAGAATGCAATGAATATATAAATGTAATCTCATCTCAATCAAATATATAAGTGTAAAAAGTTTCGTTAATACTAGAAATACAAATCACATCGGAGCACAGCAACGGTTCGAAATTTCAGAACACTGCTCTGACCCAAAACATGGTTTTTCGAGCAAGTCGGTTCAATGGATCAGAATATAAATGTACTAAATATAAGCAAAGGGAAGCATAAGCCAACCATAAATGTGCGGTTTCTTAATTTTAAAGGTATAAAAAGCTTTCTAGCCACCTAAAAACCAAGATTAGATTCTATGAAGTCCCCATAAGTCATCACAAGGTCCTTTTTGAATTCAAAACTTCAATGAATGAACCAATCTAGCATTATATTCACAACGCTGGTTTGTCTCTCGTTTCGGTCTATGAGCACGAGTTAGCATTTCGACTAAGGACCGCTTCTTCTATTCACGCACGAAACATGCAGGCAACACGCATGAGCACGTCGTGCGACTCACGTAAATTGGCAAATTATTCTCGATTATGCGGAAAATATGCAACAGTTCTTTGATTATTATCGATTATTAGTTTCAGAACTGAAAATAACAGCTTCAAAATGATGTCGAAGCCATTAAAGAAAATAATTATGCAGTCTTGCTTTCAAATATTAGCTAATATCAGGGATGCAAGCCGGTTCTGAACCAAACCGAGGCATTCAGGGCTAATTCCAGCTGATAAACTGAACCGCAAACCAAACCAGCGTCCCTCTGACATTTCTGTACCAAACCGAAAACCGCAAATCAAAATGGTTCGGTTCGATTCAGTTTACTGAAGAGTTTTACTACGATAAGGCCCAATCGATGCCGAATTTATGTGGCTGTCAACTATTTTTAAGAATAAGAATAAGCCTGTCATCCTTTTTGCTATCCTTCTTGGGAAGCTGCTAATCGACTTGATTGCGTACCCGATTTCTGTTACGGGACAGGAAAAATACCTTTCCGCACAGGTTTTAGGACTAATTGGGACTATTTACTTTGGAAAGGCTTAAAGTAGAGGTGCCCGCAGGCTATACGCATAGCCAATGCCACGCGCTTAGCTGTTTGCGCATAACAAAATTGTAACAAAAACTTCGTATGTGCCTATATTCTCTATCTTTCCTATGCCATTTGCAGAGTTGAACACAACTACAAATTACCGTTATTGTAAATGTTAAATATGTAATTGTGCGTCGAATGAGTGCGCTTCCATCAAATAGCAACAAGCACAGACACAGTAAAAGGCAATAGCAGGGGTTCCTCTTTCGTTTTCTTGGGCACAGAGAAAAGAAAATGATATTAACAATATCCATTGGTTGCTGTCCCGTATCCATTTGTACTGGAAAAGTCTTAAATATCTTTTTAATTGTCCAACGAGCAGCTACAATCATCCAAAGAATATTATAAATTTATCTTTTTTGAACCTATTGTTTTTTGGTGTGGTAGTGGATATTTAAGAACTATTTTCCTCATTTGTATTGGTGCCTACGCAAGCTTAAGCTGCTTTTGCATCGATCCTTGAACAGAAAACCGATTTTGCCTACTATTTGAACTTCGGAAAAAATAGTTTCCAAACAGATTTAAGCAAAAGTCGGATCGGCATCCTTAAATACAGGGTTTAATTGTTATGATTCTAGTGAATTAAGGCCGATTCTAAAACAGATTCCTGAAAAATCGTGTCGTTATAAATATTTAAAGAAATGTCATTTTTCGGACTGCATTACTTCCGAAAGATCTGGTCTTCAGCGAAAAAGAAAGAGGCCTTTTAAGAAAAATATAATAAATGGAGAGTAAACCCCTGAACCGGACCCAATCAGCGGTTCTCTTGTTCTCAAGAAACAAACAATAAACCTAACCTCTGGTTTAAAAACTCTGCAAACCACTGAACCGAACAAGTTCTTATATTCCATCGGTTTGCATCCCTGTATAATATTCCTTTTATTTTCTAAGCTGCTCAATAAAGAAACGCCACAAAAAAACAAAAAGTACCCACTTATTGCCTTTTACTGCATCTGTGCTTGTTGCTGTCTGCTGCAAACGCACTCTTTCGGCGCACAACAACAATTATTACATACGTATGATAAGTTGAGAAGCGAAACAGAAGAACTTGTCTTAATACTTCCCTTTTTTTTTCTATTTCCTATCGAATAATAAACTCAACACTCTTAACTCTTAAAGTCACAAGTTCACAGAAATTTAATTATTCTGCCATAATCATAAAGTTTTGCTAAAAAGTTAGAAGGAAAACAAAACTTTATCATAACCATCATAAAAATCAGAACCTCCTCTTGCTCTTTCCATTTAAGCTCTCTAATTAACAAACAAACAAAACAAAAGTTGTAACAAAACAAATAGACAAAAAAAAAAAAGCGAGCCAACAACAACTTCTTCATAAAAAGTTATTAAACGGTCATGACCCCCATTTTCAAAATGCTTATCAACAAACTAGAGAGGGGCGGTGGGGGGGAGGGTTGCCAGGGAGGGTAAGTCATGACGAACTCGTTTTCAATTCGACGTTCTAGGGGGACGAGGGCGGTCCAAAGCCGTACAGAAGCCACAGCTGGAGACGACGCTGTCGCATTGGATCAATAAATATGGATGACATGGCGTTGTCCAGATTGATGTGTGTGCGCTCCATCGTCTGACAAACAAACAATCGTGACGCACACACACACACAGAGATATATGTATGTACATTTATCCCATAGAGAGTTTCGTAATCAAAATGCACGCCTATCAATGTCAAAAAATCTGACACACAATGAAAATAAGTAAAGTAAACAAACAATTAAATTGCTTAGTGCCTAATAAAATAAATGAATGCTCGACCATCGTGGCCTTACCAGTCATAACTGGAAATCTGGTGGACAGCTGCCCAGATACATATGTGTGTGTGTGTGTGGATATATGCAAAGAATAGACCAAAGACTGGGCGAAAAATGTAGAGAATAGAATAAAAAAAAAAAGCTACTTGGGCGTATACGTAATAAATCAAATGGCTGTTGCCATTGTGTCGATAAAGATGGTTGCCACAGGAGATGACAGAGCGGCGAGCGGTTGGGCGGGCTGGGGTGGGGTGGGGTTACCATGCGAATTAATTCGGCTATACTTTTGACGAGGGTTTGTGTGTGTTTTTCGTGTGTGTGTGTGTGTGTGTGTGTGACAGGTTGTGTGTGTATGTACGTAATAAGTACCTACATGTGTACTTACACATGTTTCTTTTTATAATGAAGATAAACGCTTGGCTTATTTGAGCTATCAAGCGAATAACAAATTCATATTTGTGTCTTATTTTGGCCTTAAAGTTTCCAATGATTTTTTGAAAATTTTTGTGTGTTTTTTCACTAACGAGGGATGCAAGCCATTCGGTTAACTAAGAATGATTCGTGAAGGTTTTATACCAACGGTTCGGCTTATAACATGGTTTTTGGATCAAACCAGATCTTTTTCCGTTGGGTTCTATGGTTCAGACTCTCTAGGATTATATTTCTATGAAAAATGGTTCGGCTTAGAACCCTATCCCATCTTGTTAGATATCAGGGTTGTCAATATTTTTAGCGATATATCGATATTTATTTTGATATTAAAGTTTTGTGCCAACATGAGCGATTATCGATATCTATGACTGGTTTTTACGACCCTTATGCTAAGTAAGCCTGCAGTTTTAGCTGGCTTGAGGTCATGTTATGCTTTCGCACAACTTTAAACAGAGACACAACACCACAAAGGAAGCTGGTAGATCGTGCAGCTGTTTCAAGAGCTACCACCCTCTCTCATCATGAACTTGATGCTGCAGTAGCTACAGCAAACATTCTTTTGCCCATAACTTCACTACCGTTCTTTACCAATCCTTCGGAGGATCGATATATTATATGTATTACTACATATTTCCGGAAGGAACGAACCTTGTTTCTATAAAACTGTGGGAGATATTACGTTTCTTTACCAAATGCGGGGGATTAAAGGGGCAAACATTTCAAATAATCTTGTAGTGTGCTCCTGATATGTAAAAGGATATGTGCCGCCTCGACACATCTATAAAAAAGTAGTTTCTTTAAAAAGATTAAACACCCCGTCACCTTCACTAGCCATTGGCGACAGCTTAAAGTAAGTAACCAGTACCCTTAAACTGTATTTCCCTTTCAGCATGTGCGAAAATTAGCCCATATATTGAGAGCAGCTTGATCTAGGCCCTTTGGGCTGCTGTTTAAGGCCCAATATTTCTCAGAGTGCATACACTTTCCCTGGTAAAGAGTATATTTAAGTCTGGCTTGACCGACATTCTTACTTATTTAATTAAAAGTTTGTTAGATTGATAATATTTGAGCTTCAGGGCGAATATGTTTATCACAATCGCTTAACAGCTTCTGTTTTGGTGCGAGCTGCCCACAGTTGTTCGTACCTAGCTTGTTAATACACACACAGTTCGTGGTTCATTCGCGTCCGCAATTCAGCGCTAACTTTTAGAGGTCATTAAGTAGTCCCCCGTATCCGTTAATGACCATGTTTTTGAGCTGTAAAGCAATACTGGGTGGATAAGCGACTTGTATTTCTGAGAGGGCTCTGCTCTTGCACTTTCCACTAAGCCCTTAATATCGTAATATAACATTCCCGTCGTTTTGCAATCGGACTTCCAGACTGGTGTGGTTGTCGCTAAGTATCATTGTTCCAAGGTAGACTAAATCCCTTAAAACCTTTATTATATACTCCAAAATAACCTCCATCAGCAGATTAAAGAAGTAACTAGATAAGCTATCATCCTGCCTGAAACCACTATCCTATATTGTATCCTAAGAATATTTGTGTGCTTCTTTGCGAACTTACTTTGCTGGTATACAAAATGTTAACAGGGTTTGAAAAAAATTTGATTTTATCGGTGTGAAAACTTAATGGGTGTTTTACTGTGTTTCATACATCCATTAGATGATTGTAATATCCATTTTTGGATAATAAAATACCCATTTAATGGTAAATAGATCATAAACTTACATCCAACGGGTCTGAAAATCATTCAAATTATATGAATATGAAATATTTTAAAATCAGAAAAAGTATATTACACATTCCAAATAAATTTTCCCTCTTCTAGTGTACTTTTAATACCTTTGTAGTTTCACGTGCCGCCTTTTCTAAGCACGAGGTAGGCACGAAAATGATTTGGTCGCAATTAACTACCTCTTTCCTCAGTGATTTGACAATTTCGCAGTCATTTTGCAATCGATTAAACTACAATTCAATTTCTTTGTATAAACGAGGCACACAAGTGTGTATAAAGATGCTGACTGATAGACTTTGACATTGATTGACGACATGATTTGATGAATAATCGTTTGGTATTTTGTTTTTGTTTTGGTTTATTTTTTCCTACCCACGATGCAACAACTTGTAGACTGAACTGCATAATCAAATGATTGCACCGAGTCTTCTAATCGTATGCTATTTATAGAGCCTTTTTTAAATTTACCTCATTTTAACTGTTGTTTGCACTACAAAATAACAAAAACAAACCTGCCCACTTGCTAATCGATTTTAAATAGATACATATTTGTTTTTCACACATCACGTTCTTATGAATATTTTGACACTAAATTATTGTTAATCAGTTCACGAGAAACTAAACAACGAAACAAAATAATTTGCAAATAACCAAAAGCTTTAGACAAATACAAATTTTGTAGGAAGAGTGATGTAGGTACGTTTGTGTGTGACTCTACTCATCGATCTTCCAGGAATTTTCCAAGATTTATAAGTAATTTTAAGCAAACAATTCTTAACATGGTTAACTAATTTGATTAACTTTTTGTTCACTTTGCCAGGCCTCCCACAAACCCGAGTCGGAGCGTTCATATTTACTACGCAAACGTCCCGCTCCAGTGGCCGAGAGAACCACATTTGTTTGCTACACCTGTGGAACGGATGCACCCTCATCGCAGCTACGTTTGGTCTACTGTTGTCCCAATGCCGAAAGAGAGCCGTATTATCCATTCATTAAGAATATGCAGGTCTATAAAAATGCTAGTCCCATAAGTCCGCAAGGTAAGTGAATGAGTTTTGGTATAGTGTTGGGTTGTTCATGAGTAAGTGAACAATAAGGAGCACATGCAACCCAGCATTATCGTTAAAGATTTCCCTCAACTCTAATTCTCTTTCCCATTCCTTCAAAGGCATGGTTCAGGTGTGTGCCAACTGTAACGAGAAGCATACCAGTTTGGCTGAGGGAGGACCCGCTTCAGTTGCAGCCGTAGCCGTAGCTGGTTCACCCAGCGCCTTGGATGCCAGTACCACCATGTATGGTAATAGTGGACCCATTGCCACAAATAATCACAATTCATACACGGGACGCAATTCACCATCGGAGAAATCATTGGCCAATTCGGATTCCACCAGTAATGTGCGGTTTAAGGTGAGGTAGAAACTTTTCCGAACATGGAAATTTACTAGCAGAATCGAGTGATAATGCTTTTGTGTGTATGTATGGAAGGGAAAACTGATTGCAGCAGGAGAAGTAGTAGTTGTAGTAGTAGCAGCAGCAGCAGCGGGGGGGGAAACGTCTCTCATGGCTAATGGGAGCAGAGTAATAGCGATAACATTGCTGACATTTCCAATGATGATTAGCGGGGTACTCGAAAATATACACATTTATGGCCCCCGACTCTCCACTGATAACCCCGGCGAACTCGCAGCCATTAAAGGTGGATGATGAACCAGCATTGTTGAGTAATTCATATGCCTGGCTGAAGGTCGGTTCACAATTATCTTCTCTCATTAGTTTGCCGCTGCGGCTGCTTCGCTTATCATCGTTTGGGGCGTGCCCCCACACCAGGCCCAAGTCGCAGTCGAGTGTCAGCATGTTAACCAATTTGAGTCAACAAATGTCAAGATAAGATAATTTGTAGTTGTTGTTGTTATTGTTGTTGTCTCCGGAGACACGGCAGCTCCGCATGTTGTTGAGACTCTCTCCCCCTCCGACTGTGCCGTTTAATTGCCCACCACGAAAATAAACGAAATGAAATGAAATTATTGAGTAAATAAATGTGGGTAAACTTGGTCGTTTTGCAGGCATCTGCTTTGAACCGGTTTCGGTGTCGCTGTTTAAACACTTTTATTTATAGCCACCGTTTACTTTTAAATCTTGGCGCGGTTTTTTTTGGCTTTTTTGTTGAACTATTTAAAGACATAAATTAATTTCTACTTTATTAACTCATTAATTTGTCGTGTCGCTGTTGTGATAATGCGAATTATGGGAATTGCATAAAATACTTGCCTGTGTACTTGAACTATAAGAACTCTTGGGCATCAAGTAGTTGAGGTACTTGGAATTGAGTTTTTCACATAAAGTAAATACTTTATGCCTCCGGTGCTCAACCTGGTACTTCTCCCAAGAACTTTGTTTATATATATTTTCCACAATTTTATCTCAATTTTGTGATTTCCGTATTTAGAAGTCTTTGTTTTTCTACAAGTTGTAGAAATTGCTCTGTTTCTGTTTAGTTGCCCATTCACTTGGTCTTTTTTAGGCATTAGTTCCAAAATTAGGGGAACTCATTCAAGAGATAGTATAAATGAAAGCCCAGCTTCTTTTGATTCGATTCACGAATCTATGCAATTGGAATATATTCTAAACAGTTAGCCTGCTGATCATCAAGAGCATGCATCACGCGTCGGAAGGGGTCATTTTCTGGGCTATACAGCTGGTGGGGTAGGCCTTCCCATTTGGGGTATATTTTGTCCAGCCGAGAGTCATATTAAAGCGAGAAAGCTAAGCTTACTTCGTCAGTGCCGAAATTTTTATACCCTTGCAAGTGCTCGCTTAAATAGTTTCAATAAATACTCGTTTTCTGCTTTTCCGACCGATCGTTCGTATGGGAGCTATATGATATAGTCATCCGATTTGGCCAAAAACTTGCAAAATTAGGTGAAAGCATCAGAAACAATCAAATGCAAAATTGTAGGATGCTACCATATAAAACAAAAAAGTTTTTCTAACTAAGACTGTTTTTCAGACCTATCTTTTGTATGGCAGCTATACCATATGGTTTTCCGATTTTAATGAAACTTGGTAGGATTATAAAAAAAACATAGAAAACCTACGATAACAAAGATTGAAGACGTTTCCATAGATAAGAAAAAAGTTTTTCATACTAAAACCAGTTTTCCGACCGATTGTTTCAATGGGAGCTATGGGATATAGTCATCCGATCCGGTCGGCTCCGACATTTTAGTAGTGCGCAGCAAAAAGAAGACTCTGTGCAAGATTTCAGATCGATAGCTTTAAAACTGAGAGACTAGTTCGCATAGAAACAGAGAGACAGACGGACGGACGGACGGGCGGGCGGACATGGGGTCAGAAATGAATATTTCTATGCATTGCAAACTTCTGGGCAAAATTATAAAACCCTTTGCAAGGAACCGAACCGAACCGCTTATTCCAGTTGGTGTACCGAACCGGCTTCCTTTCAGAATTTCTGAACCGCACCGTAATTCACAAATAAAAACGGTTCGGTTCGGTTCGGTTCAGTTCTCTGATGAGTTTTAAGACGGAAATCGCTTTCCTCTAGCCAATAAAACTTATTAATTTGGATATTTTAGATATTTTCTTGATATAATTTTTATACATTTCGTTCGACTCTATACATTTTTAGCGATGTTGGATTGATATAACTTTTAAGGATGACTTGACGAAAATGAAAGAACTTGTAATCTTGCAAGTCTTCTGCAATTACTCTTCGATCTCTTTATACACCTGCCATCAATCTACATTCTTACCTCTAGTTGACAATATTTTCAATTTCTTTACCTTTATTCAGTCTTTGCCACGAAAGTTTTTTATTCTTTTCTATTCTATTCTTTTATAGCCGACATTCTCTGTTTCCGAATTTCATTCCTCTGGGAACTAATAGAAGAATCCTTTATTTCTGACATAATACATTTTGGGCATTCTTCTAAGGATTTTAAAGATATTCAAATGGATTATAGGAATGCAATTTGCAAAGTGTGCGAAAAGTCACATGACAATAGAAATCATAATAATTCATAATGTGAACCTTTGTGAACCACTAAAGCGAACCGGAACCGAACCGAAACCGCGGTTCAGTTAATGTAATGAACCGAACCGGGTGTTCAGAAACGGTGCGAACCACTGAACCGAACCAGTACTTATATTTGAGTGGTTTGCATTCCTGGTATAAATATACCAGGAACCAGTAATTTAGTCCTCACATGGTACGCATCTGCTAAAAATAATCTAGGACCTTGGATTTAAAAACGAAACGACCTTCTTAATGGTCCCTAAATTTTAACAAATTCAGTTCAATTCTTTGCTTAGCAACATTTTCGGGATTGGCTCTTAAAAATTATCACAATATTTGCTCAAAACCCAAACCAACCTTGACTGAGTTTAACGACATAAACACATAGCCACACACACACACACAAACACTCACATATTTATTTATTTATACCCAAAACGACATACGTAAGTGTTGTTATTTGACTTCTAAACAATTGCAAAATGTTTCGGTGTCCCATCCTGTTTTTACTTCTTTTTTTTTTTTTTTTGTATTGTGTTTTGTTTGCTTCGCGTGTTGCCAAAAAGAAAGACAAATGTTAGCTTAGCTGAGCCCAAAAGACACACAACAACCAAATACAAAAGAATGGAACTTATCTTTGAACAGGTGCCCGCCCACCAGAAACAAAAACAAAATGAGACTTTTGCTCTAATTTCTATAAAGTGTTACGCACACTGGATTAACCATGGCCAATTGCACAATCAGACGAGGTGTTTTCGTTACTTGCGACAGAAATGCAAAAGGTTTGACTTTGTTGTTGTTGTTTTATGTTTTATCAATACGCGCAACTCAATATTTATACATTTCTTTCGAGTTGTTTACATTTGCATTCTCTGTTGATTGTTTTGCTTCTTGATGCTGTTGTTTTTATTTTTTAACGTATTTGCATTGCGGTCTTGGGGCTTTGCATTGCAAATATTTGCCTTGACAACACTTCTTGAGCCGTGCATATGTCTGGTTGGTCCCAGTATCCCAGTAGGAATTATCAACCGAGCAGATAACACAAATTAAGCAAACACTTAACTTAGCCGTGTCATTCAACTTGAGTAAATACAAAAGCCGAAAATAAATACTGAAAGCAAAAAGAAGAGAAGAATGAAAAAGAAATAATATTCATTTATTAAATTAATTGTGTGTGTGTGTGTGGGTGTAGGCCAGCAATTAGTTCAAAAATCCGCAATGACTTCTTTTGTTGACATACTTGAAGATTTACAATCAATGAAAAGAATCAAAGGGAAGACTTGTTTTTGACTTTAATGACACTCAAGCAGAGTATTCAAAAAATACAAAAAAAAAATAAAAACCAGCTAAATATTGACACACATACACAAAAGACAAGTCATTCCGTGTGGGTAACTGTTTCGAGTGGGCAGTACCGCAATAAAAGCGAACAAATCAGATTGTGAAAATAATTTAAGGAACGGAACTGAACACTTAAACTTGAATTGTGCTTAACTTTATTTATTGCTTAGTTCAAGGTTTTAGCTTAACTGGTTTTCGTATGGGGTAAAAGAAGTGGCAACAAATTTAGTTTTCATAGAAAGTCAACGTAAAATTCAAGATTTCTAAACAGTAAAACTTGGTTTAGTTCATACCTACATGACTTCTTAAATCAGTTCCCTTCAATTTTCTTAGATTCTTAAGTTGTAGGTCTATTTCTTTTTCACTCTTTTCCCGGGAATTCCAGTTATTACATTCAAAAAGCTTTAGTCCCACATTTCATTATTGCTGTAGCTTTCAAATAAAAAATTTTCAGAGAAATCCATCGACGATTTCATAATAACAACACACTAAAATGAGATTTTTAGGATATTTTTAAGGTAAACTTGCCTTAATTCTTACAGTTCTAATCGTTCCGAGTAGATTACAACATTTAATGGCGTACAAAGAAAATTTCGAGGTATACAAATGGTTATATCATGATAAGGAATATAATGGAAATTAATCCTATATGGCCAGGAAGAGCTTAAGATTGGTAAATTCAAGCAAAGTTTTCCAATGAAGGGGCTGAGGTGCACTTGAATAGCTATACAGATGAGTTTAATATTCCAAATATTCACATTTGAGCTTGGGGAAAAAAAGAATACTAAACTTTCGGTATGAGGTTTGTTTTCTCATTCCTGAAACCAACACGGAGCCGTTGTTCTTTAAGATTGGTTTTAAAACTGTTTTAAAAGGAACACTTGTAAGAACTGTGAAATGTATTTCTCAATTTTAACTGAGGAACACTGGATTTGCGGCTTCTACGGTCCCAAAATTCCCTAAAAACCCATGAGATATCACTAAAATGTACTTACAATCATTAGTAATTTCCATTTGAAAAGGGAATATTACAAAATTTTGATACCGATAAAGAATAAAGTCAAAAACAACGTTCCAATGGAAGAAGATATAAGCTACTAGCGTGGCATAAGTTCAGGAAACGTACCCCAAACCAAGCTCAAGCTTTAAAAATAAGTTTTATAATTTTAAAGAATTTTCGAGCAAACCTGTCTTGGTTTTTATATGGCAAATTGGCATTACCAAATCCGCTAACAAGGCTCTTTAACGCTGTAAACGTATAGTTACAGCTGATTCTACGTCGTCTTCTAAGAAAGACGCAGAAATTCCAGCTCTAACAGCCAAAGATTTGAGAACAGAAAGGTTTCTCATGAATTAATTCAGGGGTTTCATTGACCGAAAACCTATCATTATACTCTCCGTCCCTTCGTCTATCCGTATAAACTTAACAAGCATTACGAAATCTAGATCATTAATGCCCAATAACACCCTATGCTCGCGTAGAAAGCAATACAAATGAAAAAAAGCAACAACATGCACTAGAAAACGAAAGAGAAAACCGCTTATTGCCTTTTGCAAACGCAATCAATCGACGCACAACAACAAATGTTACATACACATAGGCAAACATGGCTTTACACTTTTTTTAAGGCATCTTACGCATTCTGATTGCTATGCGTAAAGCAACCACAAATGCAGCCGCAGCGTATAGCTTGCGGGCACCTCTCTTCGTTGATTGTAAATATAGAATATCGCACATCAATCATAGTGAACTATTAAACTCTTAAAAACTGGTTCATTTCTATAAGTTTGACAACTTTGTAACCCAAAATGTTCTTTCCAATTGGTGTTATCTCCCCCCTTCATTTCAATTTCCCCACAATATTAATGATTTATAAATTCCATTTATCATCAACCTAATATGTAATTAGTTCCAGCTGGTCATACTTAGATTTCATAGGACCATAAAATATACGTATAACCCCCTAAAAAGAAGATAAGCAGGGGTGTTTTTTTTTTCTTTTCTTTCTTTTTAAATCACAAAACGATTCCAGTTTACACCGGTTCTAGGCGGTTCCCCAGAAAACGGCAACAAAGTTTCTACGCCCGTCATAGTCAAGTGCTACTCCTTGAATGGCAAATCAATTGTATAAAATATTAAATAAAAATTCGTTTTTTCCGCTTGATTAGATAAGTTTGGACTTTAACGACTCCACATGGCTGGATGGTGTGGTGTGTGTGGGATTGGTTGGGTTTATGCCAGTCTGTTGGTGATTTTCTTAGTACTCATACCTCAAATTCTATTTTGTTTACGCTTCAGCCCTATGAGACCAACTCAAACAATTCAAACTCAAATACGGCCCGTGACCTCAAGCAAATACGACGCAGTGACTCGAGACCCAATTCGCCCAGCTCCAGCCAAGGACCCATCGAGAATGGCCATGGACAATATCCGTAAGCATTATCCACCGTTCAATGACGCATTTGTAAATCCAGTTGATTGTTGTTTTTCTGTTTTGTTTTAGCTGCTCCATTTGCAAAGTGCTTTGTCCATCTAATAAAATGGACTGGTTGTCCACAAGTGCCGAGCACATGAATTCCCATGCCATGCACTTTCCCTGTCTCAAGGCCAGTGCCACTAACAGCACCAGCAGCCACAGCAACAACAACAATAATAACAACAACAACAATAACAACGAGCTGAACAGCAATCGCGTGTTGGCCTGTAAGGATTGTAAAGATTACCTGGCCAGCCAGTGGGAATCCATGGATGCCGAGCGAGTACCACTGGAGCACAGAAGGTTTTACTTTGAATTAATACAATTTCATTCAATGTGAACTAATTTAATTTAATTTTTCCAACAGATATAACATTCCCTCACCCATGATGACGTCCAGCTCACCGAATGGATCTCGGCATGGCGCCATGAGCATCAGTACACCACCCTCAACACCATCCATATCATCATCAACTCCTGCCAGTACATCCATTTATTGTTTTCTCTGTGGACTTCATTCGGATTTAACTCTAGCCAGAGTTTTATATGCCAGCAAAGAGGTAGAGAAGCTGAGTCACACTTTTATCAAAGAACATACAGTTTCTAGATGCGATATTTCATATAAGAAAGTGGTTTTTAAACAGACAATTGTACAGTTTCTAGAAGGGATGTCGCATCTAGGATTTGTATAGTTTGGTTTAGGTTATATAGAAATAGTAAGACTAAAATTCGAGAGAGTAGGGACTTCCATTACATTTAAAATGCTTTTACACCCGTAGCGCGTAGAATATTGAGGGTATAATTATTCTGCTCAAGTTGCAAAAGAAAGCATTTTTGACCCCTTAAAAGTAATATGTATCTGTTTGAATCCCTCGATTTGAGTAACTAATAGAGATGAAGCCACATAATTTAGCATATATATTTTACACGATGCTCTAGCTCTTAAAACCTAAAACCTCTGAGAGGTTCATACAGTTACTCAGACATGGCTAGATTGACTCTCCTATTTGTGCTGATTATATTATTGGATATTCTTCCCTAATACAGCAGAGATTTTAACTCTAATAACCATTACGATTGCAAGAATAATTCAACATTCCAAGCACAATTACTCAATGATGCATGTTTACAGACACAATTATTGAAGTAATCGTAAAAGTAATTACATTTTGTTAATAATTGCAGAACAATCGTAGTTCCATTAGGAATTGTTATTCAATTATCAGAATAATTTTGATTATTATAAGGAAGAGTATTTCAATACGAGAAGTTATAATAGCATTACAGTTTGGATACATACCTAGTATAGGGAAACTGTTATGTGTTGTGAAGTAAGGTTTTCGTCCACCTTTTCTAAGTAAGCGAGTGAGTTAGGTGCTCCCCAATATTCAGTTCTTTCTAATTCGGTTCACAATTCGTTTGGTTTTCTATTCGGCTTACCGAGAAGTCCCGATACATTTATTTCATGTAAAGATTCGAAGAAATGGATCCCAATATAATATATTGGCATATCAATGCCTTAATAGTTTCTCACTTAAGATTGTTAAGTAGTAGTAGTAGTAACTGGTACCGTTTATGGTTTATTTTCACCTTTGCACAGGTCATCAATATTTTGTTAAGAAGATTTTCATGCCATTTTTCTGAGAAAATTCAAAAACACCTCCTGCATCTTATACCCTGCTTAACGAACTCTGATTTGCTTCACATATCGCTCTCTTACTGCAGCAATATCTGTAAATGGTGTCTCCGAGTATGGTGAACATTTGCCAGTAAATAATTTGCGTGATATCTCAGTTCTCAGTTCAGTTTACTTGAATGAAAGATGAGAGACGAGTGAATTTTCGTAACATAGATTCCAATTTAAAGTTAAAAGCGATATAAGTAGAGTATATTATTAAAGTACTTCCATTTCTATAAAAGAATCGCTCTACCCACAACAAAGCACTTTCGGAAATTCATTTTACTTGCAAGCTCACTCCGTAAGAAGTAAGAAACGTGGAATAGTCTGTTAAATATTACTTTAAATGTTAAATGCTCCATTACTCACGGTTAAAATGATACAGTTTGATCTAGTAATATCAGAGATCAACGTAAAACATATGAATCTGCTCCATCTAAGTTACATATTGAAACTCCATAGCTGGTTTAGCTATAGGATATATTCCTATACTTTTTTTGTTCCATATTTCTACATTCTGAAAATATGTTGTCAATCGGACCGAACATCTCTATTATTTTATCCGCAGAACCCCATATTTGTCTACCCTTGCAAAGTTTATTATTATTTCTCTTAGAAGATTGTAAAGCATACACTTATTCACTTCCGACCACTTAAACCATATATATTCTTGATCCGGGGGATGAGCTAGGTCGATTACGCTTTGTCCATCTGTTCATATGTATCTACTCAATGTAGTCTCTCAGTTTTTAAGCTATTGAGCTATTATTTTGTACAAAGTCTTCGTTCCCACCGGAACATATGGCTATAGCTTAAAGCTGCCATAGGTAGGATTGTTCGAAAAATGGGTCTATTTTTCTATCTATTGAAATGGCATATAGCCATAGAAAAAATCCACCCACAAATCACAGCAATTCGTTAAGGAAATCATAATTTGAAGGTTTGAGTTCCATGAAGTCGGTTCAATATCAAATTGTAACAGTTTTTTTCAAATATAGGTGACTTATTCTAAAGTCCTTCTTGTTTAGAATATAGTTGAAATAAGCTAGTTGTCTTAGATCGCCTCAGAGAAACGGCTTATTAACATTTCTTGTTCTGGTAAATACTGACAATAGTGTAAAATTCGATTTGAAAGAACAATTATTTTAAGTATCATTGTGGTTCACAATGAAGCAGCCAGATTTTCTAATGGTGGAGTTAGTTTCTATGAAACTATTTGTCCATTTCTTGATAATTCATTGTACTTAATCCCAAAAACCATTTAGGTTATCAATTTGAAGTAATCCTTATCGTTATCAAATACTCAAAAACATCAATCAAATTTATCATAATAAGTTAATTGTTGAAAATTTGATTATGTCAACTCCAAATCGGGGCCAATGAAACATTTCAAGTTTGATTTGGTAAATTTAAGCTTACTTTCCCAACAAAGTGGCTAAGTGGGTCACTTACATGGAAAAAGCTCCAAGAAAATGTTGTATTTATTGTAATTTGTTGATAAGACTATCGTGTCCTACAATTGTGTTATAGATATTTGATAGTAATTGCTTGATAAACTGGCAATAGGTAATTTGTATTGATAAGATATTAAGCACATAGTTGAAAGCGTCGCTTATATATAGTTACTTACCACAACACAAACACGATTTTTATGATAATGATGCTAAAATATTCCCTATATCATGTTCTATTTAGAGTAACACTTTTATTTTGCTTTCTTTTATAGTTTCCGAGTGAGAAGATAGAATATCTGTATATTATTTTAAAGATTCATGATGATTCATTATGCAGCAGACAATATTATAAGAAAATCTTCCATTAATTATCGAATTTTCGAATCCGTTTAATAGGCATTTGAAATTGAAAGTATTTTACTGGAACAACTCTAAACTGAAAGGTCTATTTCGATAGGTAAAATCAATTGAGAACTTTAACCGCGATGCAATATATATAGTTGACATTGATGTGTGCCTAATGTAGGACGTTTTCTCTTACCCGAGGTCGTATATGTAGAGTGTGTCAGATACAGACAATCATACATCAATTACATCAACAAAGTGCTCTGTTTTTAGAACTTTTACCTTCCTTATAGTAATAGAAAATGTTATTAAGATAATAAGAAAGGATCTAAAGCAGGGTTTAACCTAGTTCATCGATCGATGGCCAACGACTGCAAAGCTGTTTGCTCTCTGCGGCTAGTGTCGGTGTGAATAGAGAACATTTTTCGGCCCCTGCGGGCCAGGCGTGAATGTCGGTGATCTAAATTGGTTTTTGAACCAAACCTTTTTCCAGCAAGTGGTAGTCTGGTTCAGAAAGGAACTTATTTCTAAGATTCGCATTAGGATCTAGGGGCTTGAAAATCCGGATAGATATTTTAACATCAGATTTACTATGTAAAACTTAAATAGAATAAGGAAAATTTAGGAAAAAATCATTTTAAACTAACATTTCTCCACCATTCTACCCCTAGGGTTCCCGGCCGTATTTCCCTCTTCTGTTGAAGCACAATTCTTTGCCAAATGCCGAACAGCTGCGTAACAATTCAGCTTTGGTTTGTACATTTTGTTATCATTCCATGTTGAATCAGTGGCGCAAGTAAGTGCAAATAACTTAAATAAATACATAAATTATCTGACTAACTTTCCATCTACTCCTACATAGATATGAAGCCCAAAGTCCTAGCCTTAATCCGGGAGAAAGAAAATACAATTGGCATGATTACAATTGTCATCTGTGCGGCATAACGACTTATCGGAAACGGGTAAGGGCCTTGCCCGTTAATGAGTTCCCCTTTGTGAAGCATCAGAAGAGCGATGACGGCTTGCTCCTGGAGAATGGCGAATATGCTGTCGTTTGTCTGGACTGCTATGAGAGTTTGAGGTAACAACTTGTATCAGAATGTGAATATAAATCAATCTTAATAAGGAATTCCCTGTGCAGGCAACAGGCCTCTCAGCATGATCGATTTGGGGTGCCCATATCTAGGCGGGCCTACAATTGGGTACCCCAACCGCCACCGCCGGAGGACAGTCCTGAGTCCGCAGTGGCACGCTTGCCCTGCGGCGAACGCTCTGATCGTATTGTAAGTACTTGAGGAGAGAGAGAGGGAGATTCATGCACTTATAACCACCCTTATTCAACCCCTTTCCAGCTCATCAGCAACGCTTTAAGGCCCGTGCCAGGCAAGAAGACCACATCGCCAAAGCAATACGAAAAGTCAAAAGAAGGTAAGTGACTCGGGGAATCTGAGCCTTTATTTGGTAACACAATACACAAGGTGGCGGTGCGGTCAAGTGAAACCCAATTCGCGTCAATAAATTTCAATTGGTTTCACTTAACTTTGAGCTGGTCAGCTTAAAAAGCAAATATTGAGTATAAGTTGCAGATTATTTTGCATTTGCTGCACTAAAAAAAGGGGTTGTACTGCAGTTGTGGGGCATCTTTGGGGGTTGTGTGACAACTAATGTGTCTACAAAATAACTAAATGAAATGCATGACTTAGGAATTGTAAACGATTGGAGGAGGTTACATGGTCTTAAACACCTTAAAGGGAAAAGTAGGCTTCAAAGTAGGCTCCCAAGCCGCTATTTTGGATCCACCAACGTGGCTTTAACCAAAATCTTGTACTCAATTATTATAAAATCCGCTTAGGATTTAAAATTACTCTTTTCTGCATACAAATTTTGGTTCCTCTAGTTCTTCTAGTCTCTAAAATCTTGATTTTAGTGGGACAAGGCTATATTGATTTGTTTTTTTGACGCTGCTCAAGAATATTGCTTTAAAAATGTGGGACCGTCTTGTTAAAACCCAGTTTGAACCAAGTCCAATTCTTCCATTTTGGTTAAAGATAGCAAACGACATTGGTAAAGGTCCCCCCGGCTGCTGTGTTTGCACCAGCTATATTTTCTATGGTTTCATGCCGAGGTCCTGAGGTTAAATCCTCCAGGTAATCGAATAACAAAAGCCCATTTATTAAAAAATTATAATGCTCATTGTCACTGACCGATACAGCAGCAATATATGGTAGCGCGAATATTATGCGCACTTTGGTCACAATAGCTTATCTAGCCTGTGGTCAAAAAATGCAATAATTTGCAAGCAGTATTCCTTCATAAGTCTATTCATGGTAAAATGGTAAGCCTTACTGAGCATTTTTGGCTTTGCCACATGTTAGTAAATACGCTTGAGGTGTTAGAAAATGTACAATGAAAATTATAAGAAGATGCTTTCTTCTGCATGATGCATATATGAGCTCGTCTATCTACCAGTGACGGGTAATAAAATCGTAGGAAACTAGGACTAATCCACCCAAATTTCCTGTTTATGATGAGATAGTAAATGTTCCGTCTGTGCAGACTCACTAGATGCTTGAGAAGTCTTTTCTCCGGCCTTAGCTATAGTGTCTATATAAATCTCATAATTTGGCATATTCTGGGGTAACTTAAAACCTTTTTGTGTTATCAAAAACTATAAAATTTCGTTTGATACTTCTTGTATTATCATTAATCGTTGAACGCTTAACAAAAGTTTAATGGGAAATAAATTGTACTATAAACTTTGATAAAAACAATACAATTTCCATACGAATTGGATAAAAACGACAGTTTCCATACGAATTAGATAATTGATGGGTTGGAAGCGATGTGTTCTTTAACATGTATATTTCATACCGATTTCTGAAGAGATGGGGTGCCCGTGAGCTATACGCACTAGCAGCAATTGTTGTTGCTTTTCGCACAGTCATTAAAATGTGCAACAAAATTGCAACAACATACAAGTACAAGTTCTTATGTGTTTGTAACATTTGTTGTTGTGCGTCGAATGATTTAGTTTGCCTCAGATAAACACAAACACTGAGAGAGACAGTGTTGTGATTGTTGTTGCATCAGTATATACTTATTTATTTGTATTGGTGACTACGCAAGCATTAGGTGCTCTAAAACACTTCTGCCATAGTATTTTAAAGGGCTTTTTCGAACATTTTTATACTCTGTACCGTAGGTACATAGAGTATTATAAGTTTGTGCAAAAGTATGTAACATCCAGAAGGAAGCATCTCCGACCCCATAAAGTATATATATTCTTGATCAGCATCAACAGCCGAGTCATGTCCGTCATGTCCGTCTGTCCGTCTGTCTGTCCGTATGAACGCACAGATCTCAGAGATGGTAAGAGATAGAGGTTTGACATGTATGGGACATATGCTTCTAATGTCTGCAGGCAGATCAAGTTTATTTTCAATTTTGGCCACGCCCCCTCCCGCCCCCGCAATTTAGAAAAAACGTCATATCTCCCACAGTTTTGAAGATAGATAGCTTGTTCCTTCTGGTCATATTTAGTTATTAGGATAACTTATTGATCCGCCAAAGGAATGAAGAAGATCGGATGAACGGTTTTCGAGTTATGATCAAAAGAAAAATTTTCTTGGTACAGAGTATGTTATAGTCGGGCTTGACCGACTTTCTTTCTTGTTTAAACTACCTACTATAGGTTGGAAGAAAATAGTTGCTTAGGAACTAGTTTGAAACGGTTCAGAATAGGTACGAGCATTAGTTGGTAATATGCTCTTTGAAAGTTTGTGTGGTTTCAAACCAAATCGAAAGGGTTGAACCACATTTCTTCAATTATACAAAACCCTAACTAAATAATGAATATTTTAGTTTGGCTATAAGAAGCTATACCTCATCCCCGAATCAGTTGACAAAGACTAGAATTTTATAGAATATTCCTATCGATGTCGGTCACTTGGTTAATTAATTATACAGAAAAATTGATTTCGAATCACTTCCTTTTTGAATTTTAATTAGTTGTGCGGCATGTCAAGTTCACTTAAGCCATAAGCACACAACCAAACACACACAGGACTCTTCAATAATCCTGGGCAAAAGCTTCTCTAATTGCATTTTCCTATTTGGTTGGCCATACAATTTACGACAAAAAAAAAACAAAAACAAAATGTGAAAAGAGAAAAGCAAAAATTCAACTTGAATAAGAAATCAACTGATTAAATGCCCAATAACAAGCCGAGACCGCAACGATGTCGGGGAGGGCGGAGCAAGAGGAGGTGGAGCTGAGCTGAGCTGTGTTATAAATATTGATTTTTTTTATGAATTGCAATTGTGGGCTGTGTGTGTGTATGTGAGAGACCCCTCTTACTTATTTATGCAGCAGCAATGGCGTCGGTAAACTTCTTCAATAAAATGCCAAAAAGGAAACATCATAAAAATAAATAAACAGAGAAACCGCACACGCACACACTCACCGACAGTCAGACAGACAGACAGACAGACCTCAAACCGAGTCTGTGTGTAACTTTGCACACCATTTTTTATGCCCACCCCCCAACCCACCCCACCCCACAACAAAAAAAATATACGAAACCACCTACAAATGCCACTTCCGACAACGAGCAGAAACGAACGAGCAAGCACAAATAATAAAAGCAACAGCATAAAGTATTTCGAATTGAATTACTCCGTGTTATCCTGTCAACCATACGAAAACACTCAAGACCCATTCAACATGCCACACGCTTCCTACTCCTGGCCCATGGGTGGGCCAAACCCAACCCACCGTTTAAGGAGTTCGCATCGATTTGCAAAAGTATATTACCACCCCAGGAGCTCCCAAGGGGGACTGCCAATAAAATGAAGTTGTGCGGGGACTATGGGACAGAAAAACCAAAAATACGTTTAGTTTTGAAAGGAAGGGAATTAAAGAAGAGCTAGATAAAAGTCCAAAATTAAGTTTTTGTGTGGAAAATTTCCTTAATTTTTAGAGATATCATATCAAAAGTTTCTGTAACTTGGTTTTAATGACCCAGGAATTGGAATATATAAGAAAAAAATGTATTCCATGGATCCAAAGATTACTTTCTAATCAAACTTTGAGCTTGATTCTTCCATTAGCTCTCAATTTCAATGTTTCGATTCCCCAAGAAGTCGGTTTCCAACAAAACTGTTCTTTAAAATCGTAAAAAATCGCTTCTAATTGTTTATTTGTGATCAAAATAACGTTCAATAAGCTGAGTTTAACAGTCTGGCTACCTGAAAGAGTTGCCACCTAGTTAGAATATCAGATTATGCATGTTTTACTTAGGATATTTACACTGAGATTTGGTAAAGCTAATAAATTAATGGCCAAAAGAGCTCAGGCCCATGGTAGCCTAGTGGCAGGAGTTCCATCAAATGATGGGCGGGGAGGGTATTATGGTTGAAGCGGAGGTGGTAGGAGTGGAATAAGTAAACATAAAACCACTGAATTTACGCTTATTGCACCCGCAAACATTTTGTTTAACACAACAACCACTCACTCTCTCTCTCTCTCTGTCTCTCTCTCGCTGCCTCTCCCTCTCTCTCGCACTGTCTCACTCTACCGCACAGTGGGTTGGTCGGCCATTTCCGGCCTCCATTTCAAAAGAAGCTCAAATTTCCACACAATTTTCCGGCTTCGCTCTTTTGCACTTTGTTCGTCTCACTCCTGACTCCCGCTGCTGTCAGTCGTTTCCTCGTTGGCACTTGTTCAGTCACTCACCAGTAGACTACTTCACCCACCCACCTTTTGGTTGTGCTTTTTTACTTTTGCCACCTTTTGCCACACAAATATTTCAAACACTTGCAACCCCGCACCCCATCTCCAGCTCCTTGGCTCCACCCCGCTTCCTCATTCCCCGTCGTTTCCGTTTTGCGTAGAATAACAGTTACATTATCCTTTTTATTGCCACACTTTCCAAGCGCACACACACACACACAGTACGAAAGAGCGAGAGAGCAACTGCCAGCCCAGACACAGACATATTTGGCTTGTGGCAAGCTTCTGACCCGACCTCTCCTGCCCCAACTTTTGGCTCCTTCTTTTGCCTCTCTGTTTATTGTGGTTTTGGGGTTTGAGGTATGAGCCACAACTGGGTTGCCCGGGTCTCGACTACGGAAATGTGGCAAAAAATGTGCATTTATTTTGCTGAAGTTTTTACTTGTGTTTCTGTCTCTGTGTGTGTGTGAGTGAGTGTGCTGTGAGTGAGTGTGAGTGTGAGTGTGAGTGCGAGTGTGCTGTGTCTGTGTTAACTTGAGTCGCAGTAAATTGTGGTAAACACGAAGCCAAGTGTTTGCAGTATTTATGTAGTTATGTGCCCCACCGTGCGCACAGTGGGTTGAGCGCCAGAAATTTGCATAATTGACAAACATCAAGGATTGCATGCTTGGAGAGTATTTTTCAAAAATTAAATTGAAGATATATTAAAATTGGATTATGCAAATCACACGTGACTTGGTTGTGGGACCCATTTGGTGAATATTTAAATTACCCTTCGAATACCCTTTGACCAAACGTCAAAAAGGGTATATTTAAGTCGTGGAAATGCATGTCAAATTCAGAGGGAAGCATCTATCATAAGGTGTTATAGATATGTACTCCTCTCTGTATGAATACCCAGATGCCAGAACTCAATTTAATATTCCCATTTAAATACCCTATACCTATACTCTATACCCTAATATCTTCATTAAAATATGGATATTAAATGGAGGCGTTACAAGAATATTTGCTTTTCTTATATAGTGAGTTGAGTGAATAATAAACAGTTTGCATACTTTTCTGCATGCGATGTAGGCTTAAAATGTTAACATTTATGTTAGTGCTCTGTTAATTAGCATAAGTGAAGGCCATTTTCATTATGCAAGTCATCAAAAATGTGGTAAACGTTTGTTTCCTTCATTAGTTTCCTTTAATAAATGATTTAAAACTGCAAGTGAGATTACTTTAGCAGGAATTATACAACAAATAACAAATAAGTCATAATTTCTGCCCTTCAAAGTAGGCAAGCTTGGTTTACTTTAAAAATTACACTTCTTAAAGCGATAATCGAAAGTCAGTTGTGGCAATGAGAGGCAAAAAAAATGTTCTTTCGCCAATGAATATATAAAATTTTCTGCTATTCAAACATTTCAAAAACGTAGCATACTTTCAAGGGTAAATATCCTTTTTTTCACATTTGAAACACCTTTTATAAACGAAGTTTGAAAAGGTATAATAGTTTTCTGGTTCTTAAATGCCTACCTTCTGCTTCGTTTGTACTTAGTTTCTCTTTCCTTCATTCTTTTTTAAACATTTAAGTTGGGACTTCCACGATGAAGCAATACTTCTTGAAGTTTTGGATAAAGCTTTGGTTTGTGGAGATGTAGTAAAGAAATATAGAGGTGTCGCTTGCTGAAGCTCTTGCTCGTAGGACAGAGCTGTTAAGAGGCACGCTGTGGCACTACACCTCTAGCCTTCAGAAGAAAGTATTTTGCTTCACTGTGCAAGTCCACTCCAGTCTCCTAACGAACTGTAGCAATAGCTTACAGCTTTAGCAACGTTTTGCTGATCAAAAATGATCACTGACATATAATGAAATCTCTCAACAACAAACAGTGTCAACTCAAAATTTATGAAGCTATAAAGTAGCTTTTTCAGTAAGCTAGGGCATCAGGTGAGATTCCAAAGACTTGGTTCATAAGGCTGCCTTCATATTGTACGAAACATGAGACCTGATTATCTAGGAGACCTACTTTTCAACTTGTTTGGCTTATGAATAAGTCATGTTTCATGTGTTGAACAGTGTGAAGGCAGCCTTAGTTCTCTTAATTATCCCATTTACTAAGAAAACTAGATAAAGTTTGCTTTATCGTCTAAAATCCGACTTATTTTAGAAGATTTTGGGACCTAAGTCGATTGTTCAAAAATGAACGTAGTGTTAAAAGCAGTCTCAAACCCAATAGCTTGAATTTTGGGCATTTCAGATTGACTTCAACACTTGTCGGATATCTCATGTGGGAAACTTATAAAAGACATCGAAAAATACTGCTTTACCATATACACCACCAGGTTTTTTTTTTGCTTTCTGAAAGCTTAAAATATGACTGCATTCTTCATTCAGCTTTTTCGTTTCGATTTCGAGACTATAATCTTGATTTAACATATCTTTCTGCTATATATATATATCTAAGGGGTTCGATGATGAGAGGACTGAAAGGCTTTCGCTATGCTGGAGTTGGTAGACTCATGATGATGTTCAAGTCCTTGTATACCAATTCATACAACTCATCCATAAAAATGGAAGCCAAATCCATTGGCACATTCCGTTCCACTCTATTTTCTTATTTTTTTGTATCTCTCGCATCTTCATCCCTGTGTAATCATCTGCTACAAACAGCTGATTTACTATAACACATGCATATGTGGGTACTTGTATCCTGTCAGCACATAACCTCAACTCACTTAAGGGACACACACGCCTTCCCCTGACTTCTCCATCCTTCTGTCCAAACATAAAACGCTGATGTGGCATGAAAAAAGATATAAATTCTGCCAATCGATGAAGATAAAATACATTTTGTAATACGTTCCTTCTTACACACACACACACACACGGTGGTGGGGCGGTGGGGTGCTGGGGTTGGAAGGCTGAGGTCAACCATTGAGTGGGCGTCTTTTGGGAGTCACTGAAGTGTGCAACGTCAACTTGGTAGCCAGAGAAAAAGGAAGAAGATGTGAAAAAAGTAACTAGGGAACACACTGTAGATGCGATGCGTTGGTATAAGTGAAAATTCAGGCAAAAACTTTCAACATTGACTCTTAGTGCCCGTGTGTGCGTGCCAGTGTGTGTGTGCGTGTGTGAAATGTTGGAGGCTGTTTCGGGGCAGTGCGAATACCCTTTAAAAGCTTGTTGTTGCCAGACACATAAACGTTTAGCCCATAAACCCTTGATGTATGGAACATAAACACCACACTTGCCAGTGCCAGTGGTTGGTGCTGGTCTCGAGGTGGAGGTGGAGTCGATGGTTGGTTGGCTGGCTGGCTGGCTGGCTGGTTGGTTGGTGGCTAACTGAAATCCAATGTGCAGAGTGTAACCGCAATGTCAATAAATATGTTACGCTTGACTCGTCTTTTTTACGAAAATTTGCTTAGGCTTAGTTTTGGTTTCTGTGTTTCGAGTGTTGTATTTATTTGTGGTTCTCCGACTGGAAGAGGTATTCCTCTTCTTTTTTTGTTTTGCTGTTGATTTTGTGTTCGGTACCATTTGGTATTCAATTCCCTTGTTGTTGTTGCTGTTGTTATTTTTATATACACCAAGTTTAGTGCCTATAAATTGATTTTTCATTTGGATTTTGCTATTTTCAAAAGTATTTTGTGTTATTTTTTGTTGTTGTTGTGTTTTGGTTTTACAATTGAGTTTTGTTTGGGCATTAAAAATGAAACATGTATTTGGACAAGGCGTAACGAGTTTTATAGATATATGTATATGTATGGCAGGGCGAAATGTTGTGCAGGGTCAACATCTCTTGTTTCAAAGTTTTGGGGCTTTGAAAAGGATTTTCTAAAGGATTTTAATGAAGAAGTGAGTCAAAGAAGTGAGCGAACGAAGTAAAAGATCTAATTGTAAAATTTTCGTCTTATTTTAAGAAGTGGGTTGTGAATTTTAGGGACATTTGAGTGGAAATTTACATTGTGGATCCTCAATTTTACACATGTGTGCTGTCTGTGAGCAAAGTTACTTCGGCGGAAAGATAATTTTAGATTAAGATGGCTAAAAATAAGACATTTTGCGTTACCAAAAGTGGTTCCTCCCGATGGAAGCATTGTAAGGACGATAAAAACTTTAGTAGAGACGAAATCTCTCTCTCAGATACTTTTGCCAGGCGTTAGGTTTCATTTCTTGTGAATAGCTAATTCGAAGCCAAGGGTATCCCTATTGTAATCTCCTCTGACAAGAGCTGTATAGCTGATTCGTTTCCTTCAATGTTGCGAGGTCCCGGCACCCAGATGAGGGGCATACACACATCTCTATCGTTAGCATTTAAGCATCTACAGCATTTCGTAAGCGTTTAGGCATTATTTGTATGACAATCAAGCACCCTTAGTGCTTCCACGATACTGATCGCTACCAGTTCAGCTTGGTACACACTGAAATGATCATGGATCCGAATGATATTTACATGTTTGGGTCGACGGAGAAAGCTCCCTTTTTACACCCTTGCAGAGGGTGTATTGATATTGTCCAGAAGCTTGTAATGCATAGAAAGAAGCATTTCCGACCACATAAAGTATATATGTTCCTCAACAGCATGACGAGCTGAGTTTATATAGCCATGTCCGACTGTTTCTATGCCATCACCTCCGTCAGTTTTAAAGCTATCGGCCCAAAATTTTGCTTAAAGTCTTCTGGTACAAATACGCTGCATATTTTTTGGAACCGGCCGGATCGGATGACTGGAACATATAGCTGTCATAGGAACAATCGATCGAAAACCTAGTTCTAGTAAGAAAAACTTTCGTGTTTTTAATGCAAACGTCTCCAAACTCCGTATTTACTAGTTTCCAATGCTTCTCCATAATTCCGCTTAATTTGGTAGAAATCGTACATCTATATAGTATAGCTGCCTTGGATAAGTAAGGTTGGAAATATAGTCTTAGTGAGAAAAACTTGTTTCTTATCAATGTAAACCTCTTTAAAATGGGCATATATTTATTTTATGAGCTTTCACACAATGCTTCAAAGATTTGTCAGAATCGGATGCCCATAACATATGGCTGACATAGGAACAATCGATCGAAAAACTAGTTTTAGTAAGAAAAGCTTTTTTGTTTTCAAAGAAAACGCCTGCAGACTTTGTATTTCTTAGTTTGTCATGCTTTTCCATGATTCTACTAAGTATGGTCGAAATCGGACATCTATATAGTATAGCAATTATGAAAAAATAGATTCAGAGAAGTAGTCTTGGTGAGAAAAACTTGATTGTTTTCAGTGGAAAAGTATAAACATTAAATTAGAAGCTGTAAAGTACCAAAAACCACAGAAAATGTGTGTGCCTAATTTGATTTGAGCCTTAAAATACTTCAAGCCTACTTTTTCATGCTCTGCACATAATTGTTCAAAGGTATTTCAAGTATCAGTGAAATGCACAAACCGTTTTGATACTTTGAATTAACAATTGTTTTGTTTTTTTTTTGTTTTGTCAAAAGTACAAAAAGCACTTTTGTTCTCCCTAAAAGTGTGAAACTACATTTTGGTCACATTCTTACAATGTTCTTTTTGCCAGCTTCTTTTTGGTTTGAATTTAATTAAAAAACTTGAAGCAAAAACACTTTGAATTTTATCAACCTCGGCTGCTGCTGTTGCTGCCTTGCTTACTATACAATATAAGAATACGAAACTTGGAATCCAGAAGTCAAATGCCCCCCAAAGCAGACTATGCTATTTTCTTACTCTCGTTGCTGTTGTTGTTGTTGTTTTTGTTTCAGCTCCGCCATGTTTGTTGTTTAGCCACCGCCGCCATATTTACTTTGTATTTGTTTACGTTTTTATTGTGTATTTTAGCGCACGAATTTAAATATTTGCTGGGTTTTCTTTGCTTAGTTCCCTTTCCCTAACACACACACACACACACACACACACACCAACAGCAAACCGACTAGTGGAAGTTTTCGTTGATTGTTGTTGGCATTGTTGCTTTTTTATTGCACTTTTCACTTGTTTCTGCTATCTCTCTCCTTCTGTCTGTGTGTGGGTAAGCGCCAAAGTGATTTACTGTTATAAATATTTGCTTGTGAGCTTTTTAAGTACTTTTTCTTTTATGTTTTCCTTGTTTTTTTTGCCACGTTTGCTTTTGGCATTCATTCTCATTCATTTCTTCGTTTCAGCGCCGGAGTTACTGTTTGCTTTATCAACACCGCCGCTTTTACCTCCCCTTGCCCACCCACACCCTACCCATGACTTTGTTTACTTGTTTCTGTTGCATACTTTTCAGCGTAATTTTTATTGAATCATGTTTACCCTTATGTCGACTTGGTTTTTGTGCTCCTTGTGTACCTTCATTTACTCGTTGCGCTCATTGTGCAAGCACCAGGTTTTGTGCTAGTCCTCCCTCCCTGGCTGGCTCCCTCTACCCTGAGATCCTACTAGTTCTGGATTTTGGGTTCGCTGTGTTGCCTTTTGTTCGAGATTCGCGTTTTGTTTTTTCTTTAGCACAGTGAAGACTCATAAAGTAACTACATAATTTCATATTCTCCTTATGAAAATTTGAATAATGCAATTTGTTTCCATTTTTATAGAAATCTTTCTTTAAAGCAGGAAAGCCAGGTTGTTTCATAGGCTGGGTTTTCTTTGAAAAATACTCTTATACTCTAATTTTAGTAAAATTTTACTTATATATCTACTTAAAATAAGTCGAGTTGAAGAATGTTGAACCTTAAAAAAATTTCTTTATTAGTTTCCTACTGTCCATATCGACTTGTATCCTTGTTAGTATCCTAAACTTTAATTTTAAGCAAATTTTACTTAATTAAATCTAGTTAAAATTAGTTGAATTGAAGAATTTTGAACATTTATAAAATTTATTACAAGTTTCCTACTGTCCATAACGACTTGGCGGTGGATGCTAATCAAAATGTGTAGAAACTTGGTATTAAAAATGTTTTAGAAATCAAAATTTTGTATAACTTCCTTACCAGGCAAGCAATTTAAGCATAATTTGATTAAATCATGCTGCGGATTTACTGCTGCCTCATTTAGAAATTTTCTGGAATTAATTTTGGACTTTTTAAGAACTTGATTTTGATTCTAAGTGGCTTATCAAGCTAGCTAGCCTCTTCTTGCCTTGTAAATTGAAACAAACAAACAGAACATTCAGCATCAGCCTTTCCATTTGCTTACTCCCCGACATCTCTAGCGACGGTTCACTGTATTTAATTTTATATTTTGTGATATTGTGGCCCGTCGTCATCGGGTTCGCTGCCTGAACACCGTCACTTCCCTTTCCGCCGCAGGGGAGGAATCATTTTGCATTAACTGAGCAAATAAACCAACTTTGTTATATTTTCGTTCATTTCATTTCGTTTGCCTTGGGCAATGGAAGCATTTTCTTTCTTTCCATCTGAAGGCAGGCAGGCAGGCAGGGAGGCCAGTCGGTCGGTCGGTCGGTCGGTCGCTGGCTGTTGTTGATATTTCTGTTTCTGGTTTTCTTTTCAGGTTTGGTCTTTGGGGTTCGAGTTGTTGTTGTTGTTTGGGTATTTACCCTGTTTTTGCTGTTTGTTCTGTTTGTGTGTGTGTGTGTGTGTGTGTGCGTGTGTAAAATTGAATGCTCAATTGAGCACTTAATTAGCAAAAACAGTTTTTAATGACGACACGAAAGCTTTTATACTTTGAGCCAACCAACAAGAAGGGTAGCTAGCAGGCACTGAGAGAAATTTTCACTTCTAAAGGGTGTTTTCTGACAGGTTTCCAACTGTAAGCCTGGCTTATTTCTCTGACAATTATGCATCCATCTCTCATTTTGTGATTTTGATTAACCATTGATAAATTTATTATTTTATTGACGTCGAACTGCTAGCCTAGATGCTCGGAAAGCAAAACTGATGACCATTTCTCTATCTTTTTTCGGATAAAAACAACTATTTCATTTTCGACATCGAACTGCTTGCCTAGAAGCGCGAAATGCGGCCCACTGAGATCTGAGAATGGAACTTCTAAAGCAACACCCTTTTATTTATGGTGGTGGCTTGTAATTTATTTTTTGTATAATTTTTTAAGCACTCAAAGTCGCCCGTTTTCATTCATAAAAAAAAAAAAGATTCTCAAGCACGCGCCGTGCCGCACACTCAGAGAGAGGGCTCTCCACACACTGGCAAACAGCCCCGTAATTGTCGATGTGATTAATGTGTTTTTAAGTGCATCATTTTGAGCATATTATGAGTTTATAGGGGTTAATTTCATTCGCAAGTACTTTGCATGTTTCCAGCATGGCATTTTAATTGAATTGTTGCCATTCGTGTTGCGCTCAACCCCCCCCCCCCCAGTGTAATTTTTATTAAAGCGCAAAAGTATTCCCCCCGTAAATTTCTTCTGAAGACAAACATCAAGTGGGTCTTTTGGGCACACACATCACAAATACTGTTTGAGCCAAGTTAGCCTCAGTCTCTGCCGACTTTATGGCTCAGTGGGCAACAACAACATTTGCAAATTCAATTGAATTGATACACGCACCACTTGTTAACCATTTCGGCCTGAACTCACACGGATCCACCCCTCCACTCACACACACACACTCGCACACAGAACACACTCCTGTCTGGTCCTCTGGCCTGGTCCGTCTTATTATTGGTTTTACATGCACATCCGTTCCTCAAATATCATTAGAAGCCTGTGGTGGCATACGCATGATAGACGAGGCTTTGGTATGGGGGGGGGGCTGGGTTATTTGAACAATGGCTTAAGGGGCCTATAAAATCACACAAGGGTTTATAAATCCATTTGCAAAACCGAAATCCAAAAATATCCCAAAGCCAAATAACGAAGCGAACCTGAGGGGGGCGGGATGATGGGGGTGAAAGGGCGAGTTGTTGGTGAGGGCATTAAAACCAAAAAGTTTAGTTGAAGTTCGTGCTCCGGTTTGATTGATTCAAAATTATTGAGTAGGTTGGGGGCGATGGTCATGATGTGTGGAATTGTGATTCGCTGAGCACGACACGAGACGAACACGAATTTAAAAAGTAAACTTCACTTATAGATCTTACCCAGAAAGGCTCATCTCTTAATGTGATGGAATCACACGTTAATCAGGACAAAAGGGATTAATATTTAAAGAATATCATTTATAACTGCCATGAAAAAGCCGAAATTCAGCACAAAATGCAGGAAAAAAGAGCAAGAAATGTTAAAAAAAAATTGTAAAATTTAGATTAATGAAGTTTTGGTTACTGAACTCCTTCTTTGGGCTTATATGGCCACATCTAACATGTGTTAAGCCGTGTCGTGTCTAATTCGGTCCAAATTATATATAAGATCATGCTTAAATATACAAATATATGACTTTGCAGCTTATGCAGTGATATCTAATTCGTGTTAAAGCTGTGTTTGTGATTATCAGCCTACAACCGACGAAATAAAACTGTGACTTGAGAAGTGAATATTTCTGTTAATTCAGGGCTTATACATGTGCCCATTACTTTTTTGGTTTACTGCTATCTAGATTGTTATCTTTTTGCTTATATAAACTAATTTTAAAACAAATCTCGAGTTGTTTCGTGCTGGGCTAGCTAGACACGAACAAGCACGAAGCACGTCCAAGCCTTAAAAATTTCATTTTTTATTCCTTTTCTACATACCTGCCATGTAAATTGTTTTATTTAGGGCTTTATTAACACTATTACACCCAATCTTGAGTACTTTCGTGCTGGGTTAGCTAAGCACGAACAAGCTCGAAACTTAATATCAAACATTTAATGGTTCAAGCAGGAAAAAAGCTATTTTCATTCCTTTTCTTAATACCAGCTACTTAAATTGCTTTATTTGAGACTTTAAAAGTACTGTTAAACCCAATCCTGAGTACTTTCGTGCTGGGGTAGCTAAAAACACGTATAAGCACGAAACTTAAAATTAAACATAAACTGATCCAAGCATGAAAAAGGCAATTTTCATAGCTATATTGAATTCCTGTTATCTGATTGTTGTCTCTTAGCTTTAATAAATGCCGTTAAAACCAGTCACGAGCTCAGTTAGCCAAGCACGAGCATGCACGAAACTAAAAAACGGCCTAGGAGCATAGTTTAACAAATTTAGAACCGTAGTGAGGATTTCGGACAACAAATAAAAGCACAGCAAGCCCCTAACACCTTTAGAGATGACGCCAGCCATCAACAAACTCATACCGCTCGACTTATCCCCTTGTATAATTGCTTCTTGTCAACAGCAATGTTTTTCTTTTTTTTTGGTTCCCTTTCCCAACTTTAAGAAAACAACTTTCAGCTTTAAGCAGGCACCTAGCATGAAGGAGCTAAAGTGCCACACAAAGGGAACTGCCTTCTGCTGCACCTTCTGTACCCTCCACCTACCCTCTCACCCCTTCAACCCATCACGCTCTGCATCACTTTGACGACCTCGTCGCTTATCCGGCCTGCACCACCTGAGCTGAGCTATTTCTGCACTTTTCGCATTTCCTCTTCATGTTTTTTTTTTTTGTTTTTCGGTTCTGATGGTGCGCGTAGTTCGCCCATAAAAGTTTCGCATCCCAGCAGATTTTTATTAGTTTTTCACGTTCTGCATTTTCCACGCGCTTTTCACATGCCGCCACAGCTCGAAGCTGGGTTTATTGTTATGGCAACATCGTAAAAATTTATCATACTCTCGTCCTAGTTGTAGTTGGTAGGGGGAAAGAGAGGATGGGCCACAAGGGTGGGGGGAGGGGGGAGTTAGGGATAAACAACGACGGCATCAACAACAACAAAACAAAGTTATCGCATTTTTATGACAATTTGACGACGACTTTCATTGCAATTTTTAAGGTGGCGAAGCATTTTCCACACACAACAAAAAACTGAAATAAAATAAAATAATATTCAGAGATGTTGTGATTGAAGGAGCGCGCTCGTCGCGCTGCTTATGTTGGTTGGTTTGCCCTTTTCAGTTAAACTCTGGAAAATGTGTCATTGAGTTATGGAAAAGTAAGAAGTGACCTATGGTTTTTTTCTTCTGTTTTAAAGTTAAAATCCGCAAATGAAAACCCTTCGGTTGCATTCCAAGAAGCAATAGAAGATTATGGTGTTATAAGTAAACTTTCGTTGTGCCCTTGGTAACATGCAGGCTCCTGGATCGATTCTCATTCAAAAGAGCTCTTTAGACCTATGCAGGCTTTAGCATTAGCTAGTGGAAAACCATGCCTCCAGCTCTCTGCATAACATTCTACAGTACCTGCAAAGAACGGGACAGAGTTGGAGTCTGTATTGAACCTTTTTGTGTTTGTATACTGGCTTGCACATTAGTGTATGTGCCCAACACTTGCAATCTCTCAAATTTATAAAAAGATAGGATAATCCATGACAGTTTTATGGAGGTTATAAAAACGTAGCATACTTTTCCGCTGCTTGCTTAGATGAAATGTTTACATTAATGTTAATGCTCTGTTTATTAACATAAGAGAAGGCTGCAAAATGCATACTGAGCATACACTTTCGTTGGTTCAGATTATGTTATAGCTGGGCTTGATTTTCTTGACCTTGTTTTTAGAAACCGCCAAAAATAGATGGTCTCAAGGCAAGGTCTCAGTGTGCTTATAATCCCATCGCCTGTTATACATAGATTACAGAACCTATATGAGACCTAAAAGCATTCTAAATGTCCGGAGGATCTTGAAAAATATAAATACTTTGCTCAACATTTTCACACTCAAAATAGTTTAGTTTCAGTAGTTAACAGTAGGAAAAGTTTTAGAATATGTCTCAAAATGAAGGTACAAATCTTAGACTTTCCTGAAAGGGTTTTTGATTCGCTTACTAATAATCTATAAACGTTACAAGGGGGATGTCCCAGAAATATCCTTAAATATTGAACTAAACTAGAAGGACTTTTTATGTAAAGTGACAGCAATAATGTCAGCTACTATACTATAATGTATCCCTTAAATTCACTTGGTCTTGAGCAGTTTGCTTTAAATCTCTAAACAATTTTCATCTAATCTAGTTGTCCAGCATTTTGAAATCACTTAACATATAAAGGCAAGCAGTTAAGAAGTCTTCTCTGCCAAAATCTCTAAAAATTTATAGAAGACATCCCCGAATAATGTGTATACTAATGTTCAAACCCTTAAACCCAATAAGCCCTTATTTCTAGGCTTTTAAACCATTATCATTACTTTAAGGATTCGAGTCTATTTGCTCAACGCAAGCAGCGCAACAGCAAGCACAATCTCTGCGGTCATTAACACAGTATCTGCTTTAATTAGTTCGGTCTTTGATGTGTGCAGTCTTTAATGAAATCATGGTTTGATGGTTATTTAACCGCTCTTAATAGTGATTTAAAAATTGTAAAAAAAACTGTAAACTGAACCCATTAACTCTTAAAACTCTAAGAATTTTGCATAAGTTGTGGTGCGTTTCCTCCAATCAGTGGTTAAGTCTTGGGATCGGTTTTGCGGACCGAATCATTAACTTATTAAACCAGGTGGAATGTACAGTGGAAGGCTAGAACTAGGGCAGAACGATAATGAGATCGAAACCTGGTTATCACATCTCCCTATCTCTCAGGCTTCAATTAGATTAGATTAGATCTATGTTAGGAGTCATAACGGGGCACTGCCACATTGGTCATATGGCCATTAGGAGGCGCGTGCCCCATCATGACTTTAGTCGTAGTTGTGGGAATGAGGAGGATATGGAAAGCAACAAATTTTTTCGTCGGCTAAGGAAGCGCAACTAGCAACTAGGCAACTCATTCTTTGAAAATTCTCCTAAAAGATCTGTCCCTTTTTGTGTTTAGAATCTGACCACCAGTATCCACTCCACACTTCCAAGAGAAATGGTATATCTATTAAGGATCTCTGCCTTTAACGATCAGCCTATTTAAGCCTTTTGTAACTCACCTAACCTAAAGATTTGGATTTAGTCAGAGATACTGCTGTAAGATGATAATTTTCCACTCGTTTTTGTACATTTTCCAGCATTTTATCAAGGAAATTTTCGCTGGGACAACATTCACCATGCAATGCACTTTAACATATATATTCAAAGTTCAATTTTCTTTTAAAGACTTGATGTTTGCCTTATATATCTTCTCAAGATCTGTAAATTTCACTGGAAAGCTTCAGTGGAAAATGCATTGATAAAGCCTGAAACAATTGTTCCTCCCTTTTAAAACCATAATTAATGTAAGTTTACTTAGAACTTTCCCAAAATTGAGTGAGGAGAAGAGGTTCTGGTTTGGTAGAAGATACATTTAGAAGTTTCGGTTCATGATTCGGTTCGAGGGACCCTGAAAACCAAAACAGGACCTTTTTAACCTTGCCAAAATGTTAAACCACTTTCCAATTTCAGGCGACTTGCAACAGTGATAAAAAAATGAATTTTAATTCAAGCCTCGATGATTCGAGAGCAAGTTTGATCAATTTGTATGCAAATCGTGTTTCGTTTTTGTCAAATTTCAAAGTCCTTTTATATACAACAATTACGCTCTCCCTTCTACATGTCCTGGCATTGTACTGCAAATGCCAAAAACAATTGCAAATCAATTAAAATCTCTGCCAAATTGTTATACAAAATCAACAGAACCAGAACGAGAATAGTTCTAATTAGACATATGCGAAAACAATTTTTCTTTTGAATTTTACACATTTTTGTTGGCTAATTGGAAACTGAACTCCTCGGTAGTTGTTGTTGTTGTTGTTGCTGTTGTTGAAGCCAGAGTTAGTTTGGGGCCGGAGCTGGGGGGAACAACAACACAAATAACAAAAATACTGGAAAAATGAATCTGCGTTAAATTCCTAGCTGGCCACATGCTCTATTAGTTGAGCACAAAAATCCCCAAGTTTTTGGCATCTGAAAAATGAGCAGAAGTAGGTAGATAGATAGAGAGAGAGAGAGAGGCAGGCGGTGGGGAGGGGGGAGGAACTGCATCGATGGCTGCCATACGAAAATATTCTCACATTTGAACTTCGAACAGGAAACACTAAAATGCATCGCATGTGGGTGTAAGGGTATGAGAATGGGAGCATCCTCTGCTACTCCTTTCCATGCAATGTGCTGTTGGCACGCAAAAACTCTACCAATCATGCGGGGGACCTGTATAGAGTATGGCTCGTACTCTCTCTCTCGCTCGCTCACTCGCTCTCTCTCACTCGCTCTCTTTGGTTGGCTTATGGTACCCCAACACCCTCAACCCTGCTCCCCTCCACCTGTCTAATCGGTGTTTGTTAGTATATAAATCTAAAAGCTAATCCGCTTGTATTTCCGCTTGGGCGCTGCGAGGTTAGACCGGAAATTCCGCTCTATATGCAGAATGCAGCAGCAGCAGCAGCAGCAGCGGCGACGCCAAACGACCAGGACGAGGACAACATCGTGTCCGCCATTGATGTTGGTGTTGACGACGGAAGTCGAGTTGTGCTCCGTGTGTGTGTGAGTGTGTAGTTGTTGCTTGTTTAGGGATTTGTTGTGGCAGCGCAGTACATTTGTTCGCCCTAATGGCGAGTAGGAGTCTCTCTGTGTGTGTGTGCTTGTGCGTGTGTGTGAGGAAGTGTCTATGTGCTTCGTGGTCTGGTACACGCTCCCAAAACAACTCGTCGACTGCATCAAGGTATCGTAGGTACTCTCAGAATGCAGGCGAGCATTTGCTCAGTTTGCAAGTTTCGACTGGTTTTTTTTTTTTATATTTTTGACTGCACTGCAGAGTACACTGAGAAAAATTCAGGGCTTTATAGAATAGATTTGCTGCTTCTTTGACTTAGAGGGCCAGGAACTATAAGACAGGAACTATATACCCTTGCAGCATGTTTTCCTAACTGTGACTACTTTGCGGACCTTACTTTTCTATGGGAGCTATACTATATAGTTGTCCGATTTCGACCAAACTTGGTGGAATCCTACAAAAGCCTAATAAACAAACATGTAAGAAATTTAAAGAAGATTCCATTCAAAACAAAAAAGTTTTTCTCAATAGAACTTCTTTTTTGACCCAACATTCGTACTGCAGCTATATGCTATAGTCATCCGATTTCGACCAAACTTTGTAGAATTGTGTGAAAGCATATCAAATGAATAATTGCCAATTTTAAGGACATTTCAATTGAAAATAAAAAAGTTTTTCTCACTAAGACTACTTTTCAGACTCTACTTATCTATGACAGCTACACTATATAGATGTCCGATATCGACCAAACTTAATGGAATCAGGGGAAAGCATAGCAAACCAAGAAATACAAAGTTTGGAGGCGCTTCTATGCAAAACAAACAAGTTTTTCTCACTAAGGCGACTTTTCAGACTCTACCTATCTATGACACCTACACTATATAGCTGTCCCATATCGACCAAACTTCGTGGAATCATGGGAAATCAGAGCAAACTAAGAAATACAACATTTTGAGGCGCTTGCGATTAAAATAAAAAAGGTTTTCATACTAAAACTAGTTTTTTGACCGATTGTTCCTATGACAGCTATATGCTATAGTCACCCGATGCGGCCAGTTCCGACAAATGTTTAAAGTATTTATACTTAAAGACTAAGTGCAAAGTTTGGTGAAGATAGCTTTCAAACTGACGGAGCTGATGGTTTTTATGAGATGCTTCCTTCTTTGCGTTACAAACAGCAGGACAGTTTTATAATACCCTCTGCAAGGGTATAAAAAGTAGCAGGACAGCTCACAAAGCTATCGACTAGATGGGTGCCGCGTTTACTTACTAAGAAGTAAGAAAGAAGTATGAACGTCAAGCAATCCCGTCTGTAATATACTCTGTAACTGCGAAAGTGTATGCTCTTAGAGTATTTTGCAGCGCTGCGGCAGCGAATTTTCATCGATTCTTCGATGAATAATGCTGATTCCTAAATAATACAGTCAAACTTCTATGTAGCGATTCACAAGGGGATATACATAAACTTCATTTTAGAGAAAATTCATAATATAGAATTGCTTGCACTGGAAAAATGTAGCACAAGTGTGGGAGGATAATGTCCCATACAAGTCGTTCCTCTAGCTTTCACCATCTCTGAAATCTGAGCCAACTTTCATTAAGCTCTGCACACATCAAAGACGGAAAAATACTAGGCAGTACCTAAGGCGAATCTGTGCCGCTGCTAAGGGACCGTCGGACATGGCCATATGAACTCGTTAGTTGATGCCGATGTTGCCCCATCTCGTCTCCCAGTGCACATTTGTCAGTATCGTTGTTTGTTGTATCACTTGCAACGTTGGCACCAAAGTTCCCTGGCAATAGTTGAATCAGGCCACCCAGTTCCAGCTCCTGTGCCTGCTGCCCTGCCCCTGCATCGACTCGAACTCTCGACACACACACACACACACACTCTCTCGCTCTCAGGACGAAAGGATTCTGATTCGTGTGCTGCTGTGGTTCGGGCCAAAAGATGTCTGGCTGCTTCTTGAAAAGTGCAGCTAAAACTGACTCTAGAGAGATGGAGGCAGAGGCGAGAGAGAGAGAGAGAGAGAGCGAGCGAGCGAGAACCGGAGCCAGAGCTCAACTGCACCAAAAAAGAGAAACTTGAAAAGTGAAAAACTTTTGTGTCAGTCGGCTGGTGGGTGGGGTGGCTTGGGGGATGGGGGGATGGTGTTGATGGTGCTGGTGCCCGTCAGTTTAGCACAAAGCCATATCCGTTATGAGCGGGCGAAAAGAGCAACAAACTAAGCGCTCAGCTCGGATTTGTTCATCGGGTCAGAGGGCAAGTGGCAAGTGGGCATATCAAATGGGTTGCACAGCGGCAGCAGCAGCAGCAGCAGCAGGAGAGAGAGAGAACCAGAACCAGAACCAGCCTAGCCAGTTTGTGGTGAGGGGTTCAAGGGTTTGGTTTGGGTTCATATTGTTGGCTCACTCTTGTCGAGTGACCAAGGACCAGGTTATGCTCGTAACTAATAACCAAGTAAATTGATACGTGACCCTGCATTTAAATGCCATTATTGCCTACGTATCCCTCACCCACCCCTGCCTCGTGGTGCCCACGGGTGACGGGTAACGGGTCAGTCAAGTGAGTGGAGGTCCTGCTCTTGGGCCTGCGCTTGACTTGCTGTCTTTGGGTGACGTAGGAGAAGGAGCAGGACTCTGTCGGCTCTCTGCCAATTTGTGATTGGAATTTTTGATGAGCCCGACTGACGTATTGATTGACTGTGCACACACACCCACACACACACACACACACGCAGCATAGAGACCGCAGCATCCTGGTAGCATGATGCAAAAATCCATTCCCCTTTATGACGTCTGTCAACGACAGGGAACCAAATATGGAGGGAAAAAAGAAGTTTCCAGCCAAGTGGGGGAAGTAATCGCTACACATGTATATGCTGAGTATACTGGTGCGGCTCCTGCTGCTGCGGTTGCATCTTCTTCTGCTGCTGCTGCTGCTGCTGCTGCTGCTGACCCCAAGCGTCAAGTTTGCCTTCAACTTTTATGCGTCTAAGAACAACAATTGTCTGGACTGACTTGGAGAGTTTTGCCTTCTGCCAAGTCCTTGGGACTCCTTTGTGTGTGTCCCTGCTGTGTGCGTGTGTGTGTGTGTGGCTGAGTGTGGGCTTGTGCGGGGGAAATGGCTGCGGAAATGAGCACGGAAAATTGTACACACGACCGGAAACTTGCAGAAGTTTCGTTGTATTTTCAGACAGTTGCAAACGGACCCGGATTCTTGTCCTCCTCCTCCTCCTCTGCCACCAATTCCTTCGCTACGCAACTGCCCGCGGGGTATGATTAAAGTTTTCCTTTTAATTTCTAACAATTGTGTTTCGGTTTAGATTTCGGTTTCTTTTTTGTGGTCGGTTGCGCTATAAGCCAAAGGAAGGAGCATATGTCCTGCTGGAGGTTGAATGAAGGCATAGTAGAAATGGATACAGTATGGTCACATGGCATTAAAGCAGCAGTGGGCGCAGAATGGAATGGTATACAGGGACCACCAAATCAGAGACGAGCATTTTCACTATTCTCTTCTCTTAGCTAAAACTTAATGCACCAAAACTGTGTGAGTTGTTGTAGCTTCCGTAAACTTTTGCTTCTATCTCACTTTCTTGGGTTTAAGTTTAAATTATATTCATCCTGCTTACTCTAGCGCAAGGTATACAAGCCAACTCACTCACATATTGCTATTAAAGTGTTTCCCAATTTCGGTTTTATGCAAGTCAAATGACCTGAAGATATGAAAAATATCGATAATATCGATAGAACTTGCCACAAAATACCAATTTCGAAATGAAACTTTTGGAAATCGGAAGATATATCGAACCCCAGTTGTGTCCGTCAACTTTGGGAAAGTTTTCACATTCAAACAAATATTCGAATTTAACTTGAAATATAACTAATTTTGTATTTTTGTTCTTCCATTCCAGGTAAGCTTTCGTTTTTTGGAATATAAGGCTCAACCAGTAGTTGGTTATAAGAAAGTAAGTGATTATTCAAAGAATTTCGGATTGGAATTGGTATGCAAATGTTTCAAAAAATTACCATTTCTCTCATCAGAAGAGATGAGGCAGGGCACTTGCTTTTTGTGTTGTAGTGGTGCAGTGGTTTGCAGTTTGCTTAGGCTACTGGTTTTACTTTATTGTGTATAGTTTTTCGTCCTAGCAGCTGCTATTTAGAAGAAATAGATCCAAAAAATATCCATTTGAACTGGATATATTTTTTTAATCATCTAATGGAGCTGAAAATCATCCGAAAAATGATCCTTTTTCCTTACCCATAACATATGCTGGCCAAATGGATACCGGAAATCATCCAATGGATATTTTTATACCCTTGCAAAGGGTATTATAATTTTGCCCAGAAGTTAGCAACGCATAGAAATATTCATTTCCGACCCCATAAACTATATATATTCTTGATCAGGGTGAGGAGCTGAGTCGATTGAGATTTGTCCGTTCGTCTGTCTGTCTGTTTCTACGCGAACTAGTCTCTCAGTTTTAAAGCTATCGGGCGGAAATTTCGCACAGAGTCTTCTTTTTGCTGCACACTACTAATATGTCGGAGCCGACCGGATTGGATGACTATATCTCATAGCTCCCATAGAAACAATCGGTCTGAAAACTAGTTTTAGCATGAAAAACTTGTTTCTTTTCAATGAAAACCTTTCCAAACTTTGTAATCGTAGGTTTACCATGTTTTTTTAAAATTCTACCAAGTTTTTTTAAAATCGGACAACTATATGATATAGCTGCCATACAAAAGATAGGTCTGAAAAACAGTTTTAGTTAGAAAAACTTTTTGGTTTTGAATGGTAGCATCCTGCAATTTTGTCTTTGTTTGTTTCACATGATTTCACATAATTTTACAAATTTTTGGCCAAATCGGATGACTATATCATATAGCTCCCATACGAACGATCGTTCGGAAAATGGGAAAAAGAGTATTATTTGAAAATATTTAAGTGAGCACTTGCAAGGGTATAAAAGCTTCGGCACAGACGAACTAAGCTTAGCTTTTTCGTTGAATATGTAGGAAGAAATCGTTCACTAAAAAAAACACAGAAATATGGGACAGGTCAATGAAAGAAACGAGATTCGTGCTGGGTCGTGCCTGGCTAAAATATCATTTATGTCTCTTTGACCGAAGCTGTAAAACAATATTACGACCCGGTGAAGCTGAATTTATATACCCAAACTTCACTCTGAAGTTTTTTTTTCAATGCTGCCAACTTTTTTCAAAATTCTCTACCACCAATTCATGTTCTCTACGTTTTAAGACCTCGTGAAAATGCGGCTAGCAATGCTTTAATAGGCTTGAAATGTGGAAAACTATTTGCTGGCGCTGCCAACTGTCTTAAAAAGGTTAATAGGGCTGCCAACTCTGTTGAAAATAGATTGAAGCGCTGCCTAAATGCTGTCGAATTTTGTCAAATCTGATTTCTAAGGATCATATTTTCGTCACTTAATTATTCCAATCCCATTTATTATATGTCCCCCCTCCCGTGTCCTTTTTCCCCCCAAATCCCATCACACTCGAACACTCCGCACACAGTACAACGCATCAACTCGTCGTTGTCTTGTCCGTTGCTCATCTCGTCAGCTTGTCAGGACTTCAGCGCATTCGTTGTGGTCGTAGCCGGAATGTCAGGCATTTAGCACGAGCAAGGGTATTTAGACATTTGCCGTCTACTTACTGCCTGGCCTGGCCTTCCCTTTATACTTCTTGCAGCGCATTCTTGACTGCGTTGTTATCCTGCCCCGCCCTGGCCTGCCCTCTCCGCGCCATGCCGGTGTCTTCGCAAACTTGTCGCTACGTGGTGTGAAAAATATTTAAGCGTGAAGTTTTAGCAGCGGTTTTCGCTTGAAGGCTCATTGTCGACGACGGCGACGACGACAACGATGTTGTCCTCGGCCTTTCTACTCGTTGTGCTATCGTCATCCTCATCGTAGTCGACGTCGACGCTGACGAACATCGTGTTTCCGCATCATTTTTAACGCCACTTTTGTGTAAGCTTTGCGTTTATGCCCCCTTCTGTGTGTGTGTGTGTGTGTGTGTGTGTGTGTGTGTGTTGGTGTGCGCGCCAATGTATTTGTGAGTATCCGTGTCGGTATTTTTGTGGATTTGTTTTGTGTCTGAGGGTGTTTTTCTAAATGGCTTTTAAAATCTCATCGCCAACGTTTTGTCCTCGACGTTGGAAGTCTCGAGGCTGTTCCCTGATATGGTGGTCGTAGGTCGGTCGGTCGGGTAGTGGGGGGCGGGAGCGGTTTTGTGGTCGACTCTGCCAGCTAGAGGACGACAAGCATGCGGTGCACAGTTTATTGTGTTATTGGTTTTTTGGCGATGACTTTGCTTTGCTTTAGATTTTCTGATTGTCGCAGCATTTGCCAATTGAAGTGTTGTGGTTTGGGTTTCTTTACCGGAATTGATCCTCCTACCCTCGCCCAGTTGAAACTGTATTGTTTGCGGCTGCTGCTGCCAGTTTTTGGATGGTTTTCATTCTAGTTTTGCTGCCAGGGGATGGCTAAGCATAATTGGTTGCTTTAAAATGGGAATATGTATTGTTATCACAAAAGTTAAGTATGGGGGAAGTATTTATATTTGTCGATTTGATGTATGTAATTATAATACTTGGCTTATCGATACAATGTCGAGTTAATACTCGAAAAGTTAAGGATGCAGGTGTAAATCAAATTGGATGCAACTTTTTTGCTACCAATAGCCCCAATGAACTGTGGGAGGTGTGAAAAAAGCGCTGTATTGGGAACCGGACATTAGAATGAAGGAAGCGAGAGAAGCGGGCATCGTTGGGATATCATGACCGAAGCACAAATATGCTCGGGAGTGAAAATTATCAAAGGTACTGCTGCTGCTCTGATCTGTACCAAAGACACACACAGTATATTAAGCTTGTGTAACAGACAGCAGAAAAGATCTTCAACCCTACATAGTATATATAGTATATTCTTAACCAATATGTACAGTTGAGTCGATATAGCCATATCCGTCCGTTTGAACATACAAATCTGCGACATGCTAAGAGATAGACTATCAATTTTTGACACACTTTCGAAAAACTCTGAAAAACTGCTCTTCTCTCCCAAAGTTTTAAAAATAGATTAATAGTATCTTCTAAGCATATTTAGGTCCGTTATCTGTCACATAATCCTACAAATAATCGAGGAAAATCTTAATTTATCTACAAGATATAAGAAATCGACCCCTAGTAAACAATGGAAAGAATTGGTGCAGATTGGAAGAAAAAATAGTACAGGGTTGCCCATATTCGACGGACCCATCTGGCAACGCCATAACTTTTGACAGAGATGTCAGATCGCTTAATGACATACCGCGTTTGAAGCGTCAGTCCAAGCAGATTTTTACCATGAAACAATACACGCCACGCGAGCGCTCTGAAATAGTTGAAATTTACATTCAACAGAACAAGTCAATTGTGAAAACAAAATTATCATGTCCGATGAAGCCCATTTCACATTGAATGGGACCGTAAATAAGCAAAATTGCCGTATTTACGCCACTGAAAATCCTCAGGAGATTCAAGAAGTGCCTCTTCATGACGAAAAAGTCACAGTTTGGTGCGGCGTTAGTGCGAAAACGGTCATTGGGCCGTTTTTCTTCCAAAAAGAAAATGGCCATGCTGTTACCATCAACCAGGAGCGTTATCGCGACATGATGACCAATTTTGTGATGCCAATTATTCGTCGAAAGCGTATGAGGCAGTTCTGGTTTCAACAAGACGGCGCTCCACCGCACACAAGTCGCATAACAATCGATTTTCTGAAGAAATTGTTTCCGGGCCGTTTGATGTCGAAAAGTGGTGATTTGGACTGGCCACCGCGTTCGCCCGATTTGACGCCGCCTGACTTCTTCTTGTGGGGATATTTGAAGTCAAAGGTTTACGTTAACAAGCCAAGGACCGTAGAAGAGCTCAAGGACAACATTCGTGAAGAAATAGCCGCTATTCCGTCCGAAATGTTGGCGAAAACGATGGAAAATGCTGCAAAAAGGGCACAATACGCCATCAACGCCAAAGGCGGCCATTTGAGAGATATCATATTCAAAAATTGATGTAAACAAATCTACTTGGAACAAATTAAATGATTAAGATTGCCAACCGCCAAATTTTTATTTTTTTCTTTGATTTTTTAAAAAAAAACATGGGTCCGTCGAATATGGGCAACCCTGTAGAGTTCCAAGGAAAATAAACAATTATGCTGGGCAGCACTAAACGCAAAGGCTATGGGTAGCACTTTGCATACCCTAACACTGCATGACATCAGAACTTAAATTAAACATATATTTACCACCATTGGGAGTTACAGAGTATGTAATAGTCGTGCTAGACCAAATTTCTTTCACTTCCAACCCCATAAACCATATATATTCTTGATCAGAACAAAGGGTTGAGTCGATTGAGTACTGTCTGTCCCTCTGACTGTTTCAACTCTAACTAGTCTGTCAGTTTTGAAGCTAAAGAGCTGAAATTTGGTGGAAAGCAGCTAAATTAATATGCCGGAATCGTTCAAATCCGTTGACTATAGCATATAGCTCGGAAAATTAGTTTTAGTAAGAACCACTTTTGTGTTTTCAGTGGAAACGTCTCTTAGCTATGTTTTTATGGGTTTTCAATGCTCTTACAATAGGCTACTAAGGTAGATAAAAATCGGATAACTATATATCATGGGTGACATACAGAGGATATATCTGTAAAATAGGCTTAGTAAGAAAAACTTGTATGTTTTTTAATGGTATCATCTTGAAGTTTGATATTTGTGTGTTTTCAGTGTTTTATATGCTCTCACCTAACTCTACAAGGATTCGATGACTATAGCATATAGCTGTTATATGAATAATGTATCGAAAAATGGGTTCCAGTGAGAAAAATGCTTATGATTATAAGATAAGAGCTCCTAAACTATAAGGTAATTTTAAGGTTTTTGCAACTATTGGTCTAAAATCAAATAACAATATGTTATGGCTGTTATAAGACCGATCGGTCAAGAAACGCCAGACCTTAATCATAGCTGAATCAGCCCTGAAATGAAAGTGCTGCTACTGAATTTAAGGCATCTTTAATATGAAATCCAGCTAAGAATTTAACATGGACATGATTTAAGTACTGATCTCATGGGTGAGTTCCATGGGAAGTACTGAAAAATGCCTGATTTCAGCAGTGCTAAATTCAGTACTGAATCGTATGCAGCTTCTAGTTTATTTTGTTTTTGTGCTTGCAGTTCACAATATGCTCATTTTTCTCGTAACCAATGTAAGCTTAAGAAGTAGACTAGAACTAACCATTCGAGTTCTACTGGAAAGCAATTGGTTATGTTTGCATCTAATCCTAACCTCCTCCCCCCCCTTCCAAACACCGACCTAATAATCGAACCTTTATTGCCCACCACACCCAACTCTTATCGCCGCCTGCCTGCCTTCCCAATAGAAGGGTGGGGGGTGGAGGGTAGGGGGGGATAGAGAACTCTCATCCGATTTGGCTTGGTTCACACTGAACAAGGCAATAATTTCAGCTCCTAAGCCCTATTAACCATTGCTAACTGAATGGTGGACGCAGCCAACCGTAAAGCCAAAAAGGGGGAGTTGGGCGCAGGGAGCAGTATAGTAGTCGCCTGTGTGTTGACTGAGCGAGCAATTGAATAAGCGGCAGAGGCGGCGTACAAAGAATATCCGTGTGTGTGTGTGTGTGTGTGTGTGTGAGTACACACGAAGCCTGGCCATGATGAGGACGATGGCAATGGGCAACTCTGCCGGCCCAGGCCGTGCAAATCCGGAACGAACGAACATATTGACAAATTATCCTTTTTACACGCATCGCCTGCTGAGTTGGCCTCGCCTGGCTTGGCACGGCTGCTTGTGGCTCGTCCACACACACACACACACGCACAGCCACTCTAACTCACACACACACACACAGAGGCATCTGCTAAGGCCATTGTTAAATGTGCCAATGTGCACACATAGTTGTTCCGCTGTCGACGTTGCCATCGCCTGCTGTGCAACGTTCTCATCGTCGCCGTTGGCAAGGCGCGTTTGGTGTGTACATAAACTGAGCCCGAAATAACAACAACAACAACAACAACAACAAAAACAATAACAAGCGGTAACAGGAGCAGCAGCAACATCAGCCATACCAGCCAAATGCTCATCCGAGGATATCATGAAGGTTTGGTTTTGGTTTTGTTCCGGCTCGCACTCAACTCTCCTGTACGTTCCTCCTTGTACGTGTCTGCCTCGTTTTTTTGTGTTGTTTTCTGAGTTTTGTCTACCCAACTCCTATTCTTTGGTCATTGTTTCACAGGAGCTATACAGGAACCTGATATTCCAACTTTTGTTTGCCCTTTTGTGAGAGTTTAAATTAGTTACGAATTTTGTGGCTTTTGTGATCTTTTCAATTTGATTGTGATGAGTCGTGGAACAAAAATGATTTGTTTGCACTGAGACGGGGGTAATTTAACACGTTTCTTTTCTTAATTTCTTGGCACTTATTAAGCTTTTTCACTGAGAAATGACTTCAACTGGTTTCCAGTTATTATAAATCCGGCTTATGATGGACTTATCCCTGGGATAATACTTGAATTACAGAAAATCCTTTATTTATAGAATTATTGTAAATTGTTAAATTGTAAATTTTAAAGATTTATAACTTTTAATAACCTTAGGAGAGGAGACGTAAGCTTAACAAACTGAGTGTTTGAATATGAATGGATGAGCATGGAATTTGAAGCCTTAAAATGGTTGCATTACCTTACAGATTGTAAAGTTTAGTATGTTTTGAAAGCTTCCTTTTGACATTGGGCGTTATGCCACAAATGTGAATGCGTTAGTAAACATATTCGGATAGAAGTAAGCGTGGTACGGAACGTCAGAATAACACAGAAACTGCTCTGAACTGAATCTGAACATCTGTCCAAGGCAATCAGTTAGTCCATAGCGGCGATATCGGCTTAACATGCGTAATTCTTTCTCTTTACATTAACTTTTGTACAGCTCTGTTAACTTAACATACTGTTAAAGCTTTAATAATTGACCGACTTTAGCTTATGTGCTCTTTTTAGTTCAAAAGAAGCTCTATGAGCTGCAAATTGCTATAATCTTGTTCAATTGCAAGAGAGTTGTACTACGAAAACAGTGGAATAATTATTTGGAGTGCAAAGAATCTAAAAAATGCAAAGACCGATCAATCTGATAGTAAACTTGATCGATATCGATCATAAAATGTTATTGTTAGCAATATATGTTGAAAACCTAAGCCATATATCTACCAAATTGAGGGAGGCAAAGATTTACATTCTACCTTTTGTGAAGTGTATTAAAATGTATGCATTTTTGGACTATTTTGCATATCGTACTGGAAATTTAACTAAAACATTTCTTATTGGTTGTTTAAGGCTAGGGAAGTGCGAAAAAGATTCTAAAAAGCCTTAAATCAAGTTTATTTATATACAAAATGTAATAATTGGCACAACAAATTCGATTTTGGATCAAGATTTTTCACTTTTGTGGCACTCTTGATATGGAAAATACTTATAAAATTATATATTTTTTCTCTGAGTGTATACATAAGTCTATACATAAGCTGCATCAAGAAAGCGCTCAGTTTATTCAAAAATTTGCTAAAAAATACCGCCACAGTTATTCAAACTAAAAAATAAGCAAGAAAATTCTTATAACTTCCACCATAAAGTGATCTGTTTTTTCTCTGAGTGTGCCAAACGACACATTGTAACCAAAAAAACATATTGCCATACAAAAGTTACATCAACAAAGCGCTCAGATTTTTAAAAACTTCCTAGAAAAGGCCGCCACAGATTTTCCATTCTCAAACCAGATCTACTAAAACCAATCTATAATTGCTGGCTGAATTTTCCCTTAGACTTTTCATTAATACTAAAAAATCTTTAACCATCCTGACACAAATACTGTGACAAGCTGTCAGCAGTATCATTTCCGCCCACACACACATGCACACGCACACTGAGAGAGACATTTGTGGTTTGTACACATTCAATTACATTGCAAGTGTATTTTTGTTTGTGTTTTACAATAATTAACTCAACTTAAACTCTCTGTTCACCTCCTCCGACCCCAAAAAAGTATGCAACAATATTTTGCATTGTGGTAACTCAACTAATGAAAACTGGGCAGCGCCTGCCAAGCCACACACAGCTGGCGAAGGTGTTGAACACATGAACCGCAAATTTTGTTTACAGCGTTCACTTGTTGTAGTTGTTGTTGTTGTTGTTGCTGCGCGTGCTTCGTGTTAAATGCAAAGGCTAACAGCAACAACAATAGCCGACCTCAACGATGTCGACGATGTTGTTGTGGTGTTGCTTGGTGGTGGCCACCATTTTGTACTCTTCTGCTGCTGCTGCTGCTGCTGCCGTTGCCATTGCCATTGCTGTTGACTGACAAGCCAAAGAAAATATCCCAAATTCAACCCCCAAATAGTTGGCTGCAGTTGCTTGCTGGCTGGTTGGCAGAGAGAGTGGAGCAATGCATTTGCCCACACGAATTGCTCCACATGCATTCGAACGGCGCTCTCTCTCTCTCTCTCTCACACGCTCTCTTGCGGCCTCACACGCCGACGCTGCCCACCCGCTCGCTCTCAAATGTTCTAAGCAGAGAGCGAGCGGCTCTCTGAGAGTGTGAGTGCCGTTGCGACGTCTTACCCAATTTTTCGAGTCGTAGCGACTCTCGTCTCTCATGCGCCCGTTTAGTCCTTTCGCAAACGTCGCCAGCGTAGTGTCTTCGTTTGGTATTTGTGCTCAGACATATTGGGGACTGCTACGACGATTAACGTTATTAAAACCAAATTTCGACAAGGCGCCGCGTGGTGTGAAGAGGCGCGCAGCAGAGCGAATTGAATTACAATTACAATTACCGTAATTATGGCGGCGGCCACTTGAAGTGCGTGCGTGCGTGTGTGTGTCCGTGTGTGTGTGTGCAAGTGTGAGTGTTCGTGTTAAACGTGTGGGCGCCCGCAGAAATTTAGACGGCCCCGCAGGGAGTGAAGAAGTAAATATTTCAATAAGCAAATTGCATGCCGCCCCCCTCCCCCCACACCCACACTCAGACCACCCGGCCAGAGTTCAGTGTTTTTTTCGTCAGTATCAGTGCAACAAAAAGCGGCAAAGTTTCCGACTCCGACTCCTACCCTCCGTCTCCATCTCCATCTCCGTCTCCAACCCCAGCCCAGCCCCAGCCCCGCTCCGCCGCTCAGCTGAACCTCGTCGTCGCGTAGTCAAGCAAAAGTTTTTGGCGTGGAATTTAAATTGGAAAAGTAAAATGAAAAGAAAAGCGCTCGAGTAAAAGTTAAACAAAGTGCAAAGTAAATATTAAATTAAGAAAAATAACAAAAAGAAAGGAAGCCCAAGGAAGGAAGAATTCAACGTGCAGTGAAATTTGGTGCAGTGCATCAGCACCCGGAGGGAGTGCAAGGGGGGTGAAGGAAGTTTCCGCTTCCGCCCTTCCCGTTTGGAACTTGTGCTGTCGTCGTTGCCTTTCATTAATGCATTTCTCTACCCCACGACAACCGGAGGCCAAGTAAATCTCAACCTTTTTGCACGCAAGGCGAAGCATCAGTGAAATAATAAAAAAAAAAAAAAAAAAAAACCTAGGAGAAAAAAAAGTGAAGCGTTTTACACTGGCTCTTGCTCGCTCTCTTTCGCTCCTGCCTTGTGGTGTTTTATTATTCCGTTTTCTTGGATTAACTCAATTTGTTGTGCCGCGCGCATCGTGGAAAAAATCGAAACACAAGTGGCGACCGGGAGCAACCGGAGCAGCAGCAGCAGCATCAGCAGCCAGGATTACGCTTACGCATAGTGCAACCCGATACAGACACACGCACACACACACACACAACAACAACAACAACAACAGCAACTAACATCCGCCTGTGTGTGTGTCTGCGTCTGCTTCTGTTTCTGTCTTGCCTGCCATCTTCCACCTTGTTTGGATTATAAACCCATAATAAATGATGGAATGGCTACCAAGAGGATTACCCAGCATTCATGCGCCAATACCGATTTGTGGTGAGTCGTTGGTAAAGTTGTTCTATAGGTAAAAAAGTACGGCAAGGAATAGCAGCAAGTGCGCAGAGGAATATGATTCGAGAAAAATGTGGTGTGGTGACCCCGACGCGATCTAGCACTGTCAACTTGATATATAATATATGGGCTGCTGAAGTGCATTAAAGCAGTTTGTTTGAATGTTTTATCTCAAAAACACGTCTTCTGCCGAAATATAAGATGTAGGAAAACAAAAACGTAATTTTGTTGCCGTTTCTTATTCTTATTTTGGTTGCTTAGACCCTTGAAAGACAGTTTCTTTCTAAACAAATCTTATATTTTAAACTGCACAGTATTGGTCCAAAACTGCATAGGTCCCACTTTAGAAAGCCATTTTATTGAATTAATGACGAAGCAATTTTCGTTTTTTCGAATGTTACCAAGCCAGCTTTTCTCTATCCTTCAGATTGTTCTCTACATTGATTATTTTAAGGAATCGTGAATGTGCAGCGTCAATATGTTAGACATTTGAGTGGATTTTCATACTGCTAACATCATTTTTGAAGGTCTACAACTGATTGTAGGACCTTCTTCAGACTGAGTCACCCCTTAAGAACATATAAAAGTTCTTTTCGGATATAAAAACCGATAAATGCGACTATTAGTTTTTGTAGCTTTGATATTTGTCATTCTCTGTACCATTTGTAAGCATACAGAAGAATTAGCGAAGAGTTTTTAACAAAAAATGCTCCGCTCCGCTGAGCTGTTTTTGTGCAAGCTCGCTATGAGCTTTGTGCATTTGATTAACCAAAGCTGATATGCAGCGGGTCTAAAACAAGACTCTTGTATCCTTTTTTCCCTAGTCAGCCTGATATCCAGTGCGCTTTTATGCAGCCTACTAGAGCAATCCGAAAGGAGCATCATTGTAACTCCTCTTCTGTTACTTTGGCCCTCTCAGTGCCCAAAAAGTATGTCCTACCTACAAAACGCCATACTTTATATATATATGGGGGAAATGTTCCTTAAGAACACCTTAAATAAGTGATTTGGGCATCCTAGAATGCTCTCTACCAAACCCTTAAAGCATTATTCCCCAGCCAAAGCCCCTGGGGGTCGAACACTCTTCGTTTCGCTTTGAATGATTGACAAAGTAATGCCTCATTGAGTGTCAGAGAGAGACAATGAGCTTCTCTCTTTTTGGGGAACCCCGATTTAAAGGCTACGAGCAGAATCCTCTTTAAAAAGAGAGAACATAAAATGTGTGATTACTTGATATCAAAGAGATTGACTTAAAGAGCTAACTGCTGCTCACTTTTTGTCATTCACTGAGCCAGGACTTTGTCAAGCATTCGGCTCTTCTATATGTGGATTTACCGAAGGTATTCAGCCCCCAGGGATTGTGGGTGGGAATCAGTGCCATCTTTCAAAGACTCTCTAGACGGATAAGTTTTGAGAAAGCGTCGCTATGAGACTCCTTTTTATTTGTGCTGCAGAGCGCTACATAAACGCTCATTAAAGTTGTTGCTAAATCCTGCTTCGAAAACGCTGATCAGTGAATGTCCAGTTTCACGCTTGGCTTGAAGCTCTTCGTGGTGATTGTGATTTCTGGTGATTGTCGCGAGAATTATTGAGAAGAGGCAACAAAGTAGGAGAAGTAACTACGACGCCAACGCTTTAAAAGCTAGAGATAAAGCTATTTGATATACCGATAACGGCCAAGGAACCAGGAGTTTTATAGTTCTGGCATAAGTCTGCCAAAAATATGGCAATAGCGATCTTAGGAACAATTGGAAGGCTATGATGATGGCATACTTTGGGAACAGTAAATGGATTGACTTAAATTACTATTGAGCCAAATGGAACAGAGATCAAGAACTTCTTTCTTAAATTGGACTGTCTTTTCTAAGAAATTGTTCATTTCTAACGTGACCAGATGGTTTTTGATATATTTGAAAGTCCTTCAAAGGCAATCGTTCAAAAGTAATGGCATTTGCTGAATCTGCAAGGCATGTTGCAGCCATTTGGAACGATTCGCGGTTGGAGAGATATAGGAACAGGCATTAAAATCTTGGCTTTAAGTCTACCCTATCCTATCAAGGGCTTCCTGTGCTGAATTTGATATCCCCGGGCTAAGCCAGTTTAAGCTATTTGTATTGCTTTTTCCGACTCTGACAGAAGAGAAATCAGCCACTTTTAAAGCTATTACAAGCAGTTTATCCTATCTTTACCTATCCTTTGGTGGATCTATAAATAATACTGATTTCTAAAAATGCCTAGAAGGCAGAATCCTTATATCTTTTAAACTGTGAAAGATGTGAAGTTTTGTCTAAACTGCGCGGGCCGGTAAGAGGCGTGCAAAAAGTGAAAATAAACTGGATCTGCCTGTAGATATAAGAAGTTTATGTTCCATACATGTGGATCCTATATCTCTTTATCATCCCTGAGATTTGTGCATTCATACGGACAGCTGTTGACGTAGATCAAGAATTTATAAACTTTATAGGCTCTGAGTTGTTGTCTTCTGTCGGTTACATACATTTACACAAACTCAATCTACACTGTGTATCTTTTTTACAAATAGGAACGACAAGTTTTCTTCTTTTGATAGACGGAAGATCTAAATAGTAGATTTCCAAATCCCTTAGAAATAAGAGTTAGTAGGGTTCATTGGTTTTCTTTCTAATTTGTGAGTAAATACTCACACATAAGAGGCAATTGGGCACCTCAGCTTTAAAACATTGCTTTTGTTTCACGATTGATTGTCGAGCCTTTTAATTCTACCGATGATACATTAAAAGGAAAACGGCTTTCCAGTAAGCCTCCTCAACCACAAGTCAGAAAATAATCACAATAATTACATTTTTCCAAGTAAAATACTGTTATTATGCTTTTAATGTTTCACACTCAAAAACTTTTGTAAAACACTTTTAAGTGACAATCACTACCACCCACCCCACACACACACTGTTGTATCACCACTCACCACTCTCTTCACCCCTCGTGAGGCCAAACCAATAAAATTTCAATTTCAACGCCAAATGCTTGGCACTAATTGTCGCTGCCGAAACAACTGCGTGTAGCCAAAAATACTTATGTGCTCGCTCGCATCTCCTCCCTCCTCCGCCCTCATTCCACATACTCATACACATACTCCGCCTGTCAGCCACCAACAACACGAAACATTTTATCAAGTTTTACGATGAGGTCCATAAAAATAGGCAAAAGCTGTGCCATCATCAATAAGTTGGTTTAATTTTCATTTATTTATTTTGACATCGTCGACTACGCAAGGCAATTAAATGTCAACACGCACATCTTTTTTTTTGGGGATCGGCTCTCGCGGCGGTGGATGGGGGATTAGTTTGTATTTCCTGTGGGATCATGGAAAAATGGAATCACAAACACAAACAACACATCAAGTGAGAATTGATTAATATGCTGTAGGGAAATGTCAGATCACAGACGCTCAACATCCTAAGTTATTTGTATTGGCAGCTGTTCGGGCTGGTTGTTTGTTTTTTCAGCGATCTCTGGAAATTATCACCTTGTAAATTGTCTTCTTTTTTTTGAGAAAGCAAATCCCACACAGAGACGAGGTCGAAAAGTGAGAAAGAAGAAAGAATAGTGTTTGCAGCTTGGCTAGAGAGAGGGCGGGTTGATCAGTCCATGAGTTTTGTGGGAGAAAATGAATGCATCATACTTATCAAACTGTTCTCGCAACTCATCATTTGAAATTTAAATATAAACTGCGGGCAATTTGATTTACCCTTGCACCCCACCCCACCACATCCCCCCCCCCCATTGTTGGTCAAATCAACAATTGTAATTCATTTGCTCATCAATGTAAATAGAAAATAGAAAATTTTTGCTGTTTTGTTATTTGTGTTATTTTTCGGTAAATTGAATTAAAATGAAACAAATAAACTTTATGCCTGGCAGCGCCCGATTAATACCAAATAAATAAATATTCCGTAATGCTTCCTTCCAACTGACTTTTGTCAACTTGTTCAAACATAAACAATACAGGGTGTATCCACTTGACAGCTGTTTTGCGTTGATCCACTGCGACTTAAAATCAATATTTGGACTGTAACAGCAATAAACGCAATGAAAATCGCATTGAAATGATAATAATTTGTGTAAATAATGTGAGAACATGCTGTGCGAGACGAGTGTTTAAGTATCTTTTGTTGAGGAGAATGTTTTTTCGACACACTCATACCCAAAACGAGAACAGACAACGTCTTAAAATAACAAAAATTGTGAACAAGTCAAAAGACAAACAAAGATGCATGGAAAATACGCGCCAAGTGAAGTAGTGTGTAGGATGCTGGTGTGCGTGTGTGGGGTATTAGGATAGGAATGTGCTATTTATGGCTCTTTGCGCATAAATCATGGGTTAAGCCAAAGATATTAGGTTAAGATTGTTAGATTATATGAAATAACAGCAAAAGTGTCTTATGTAGTCCTGTTAATGGGTTTAAGACTTGACTGCAGCAGAGTAGCAGTAGTAGTTTGGTTTTTGGATGCATTAAAGTGCATCACAAGGGTCGATGCTCATGCCTGGTCACCAGGGGCCGAACATGCCTTGCAATTTCAGTCGCAGGTCTATGAGGGCAGCTCACAGCTAGTTTTCTTCGCTCTAACTTCTGGACCTTGCTCTACTTAACAAACCCTGACTTAAGAACATAGTTTGACAGCTGATTACTGTTACTCTTCCTCACTTAGTTCCGCTATCAGAAAAGCCAGTTGTATGTCTGAAAGTCCTTAAACCTGAGCCTGTAACGAATTCAAATTTTGTATTTGGTTCGTCTAAAACTTTAGATCAGAGTTGCCCACCGTCAATGCACTAGCGCCGCATTCGTTATTGATTTCATTTGATTTCTCTCTTTCTCTACAATGTGTCTATCTAAATATAACGTAACTCCAACGTAGACTTTTTTGATGGCTACGAATGACACACACTCGCTTTTTCCTCTTTCTATGTCTTGTAGTTGTTGTTTTTTCAGAAATACTTTCAACAATTTCGTATGATAGCTCCCCAGCGTAGGCTTTGTTGTTGTATCAGACAGCAACAAGCATATATTTATATTGCCAGAAAGGTTAATAACCAGTTTTCGCTTTCAATTTTTTGTGTTTGTTGCTTTTTTAAAAATATTTACTTTATTTGTATTGCTGCCTACGCGATCTGAAGCTGACTTTTTGAAAGATATTCCAAACTAAGACCTACTATACAGCATCTTGCTGCTATAAAGTATGTTAACGTATCTCCGACCCTATAAAGTATATAAATTCTTGAATTCAACATCAACAGCTAATTCGATATAGTCATGTCCGTATGTCTGTCCGTCCGTACAAACAGATCTCAGAGATGGTTAGAGATAGAAATTAGACATGCATGGGACATAAACTTCTTATAATTCCTGTACCCCCCTCGTGCCTCTTTAAAATTGTAAAGTCGTCGAATCTACCACAGTTTTATCGATAGAAGGTTCGGGTCCTAAAGACATATTTTGAGTTCCGTCAAACAAATACTAAGGATTGAACCAACAATAGTCGAGCTCTAAGAAAAACAAACAATAATGCTGGGCAGCACCGGCCTCAACGGCGATGGGCAGCACTTCACACTCCTTAACACAACCTAGGGCTTTACCGATTTTCTTTCTGGTTTTCTTATTCTTATTGTGCGACAGAGATTGATAATCGACAGAAAAGTATAAGATATCGTCTACTCACGTGGGCATCATGCATATTTTGAAGTTTTCAGTTGCTTCCATACATGTGTTTACGCCTGGCAAAGTCAAAAGGGACCCTCAACCTTACGCTAATCTTCCACAGTTGGAGTTTTAGTTGCCCAGCATGTTGATATGCCGACAATGTGATAAGCTTGTCAAGTTTATTTCGAAGATAATCAAGTACGGGCCTACTAGACATTCAAATGGTTCAAACCCAGCCCTATATTAAATAAGTAAGCGACTTTTAAATAGTTTTTAATAGCTAAAGAGTACGGAGAAATGAGATCTAACTTCAACCAAAAAGCATAGCCGGAATCTAGCTTGGACCAAAGAGCATAGCCGGTATCCCTGATCAAATGCTCCACCATTAGGATTATTTCACATATAAATTCGAAAATAGTCGTAATAGAGTTCCCTTTTTACATTGTCTTCAATAAAGTCTGCCCTGCCCGATTTCTTTATACCCATAACTCAGTTGAATTAATGCTTAATACCCTTTCCTTTTGTCATTTAACAGAGCCTGAACATTAATCTAAATATATGAATATTAGGTTGCTGCTCTGAAAAGTATGCAATATTTTTCTAAATCTTAATAGCTGTGTCATTTATTATCCGTTCTCTGTGAGAATTTGAGAGATTATAGATGCTGAGCAGGTTCACTATAGTGCAACTTAAGATCTAAATGTCTCAAAATATGTAGCAGTTAGTTAGTTAGTTAGTTAGTAGAACTTGTTCCGAATCTGTTGGAATCGCAGCTTAACTTACCCTCAATAGTCTATGAGTAGTTTCTTAGGATGTTTCAAGCTCGTTTGATCAAAATCTTACAACTTTCCCCTTGCGCCTACTTCAATGCAAAGTGTGGAAACAAGAACAAGCAACTTAACCGTTCAAGATTCAAGTTTTTAATTCAAATTTAATTCACATTTCATGTCCACTGCATAAATTAGAGTTTCGTTTCCCTGGTGATAATTGATTTAAAGCTACAAATTTGTGCAACTTCAACTTTCTCCGACTTTGTCCTTTCCTCCCCCCCCTTGCAAATTAGTTTGCTTGACCAAAATCCGTAAAGCTTTACACACACTCAACTGTGTGTGGGTGGGGGTGGGGGTGGGGTTGAAACACTTGAAAACTTTGTACTAAAAACTTTAACACCAAAGTAACCAAAGTTCAAACAAAGAGCAACTTTTTTGGTGACATATTCTTGCCAGAGTTGATGCTTTTCTATATAGGATTTTCCGGGCGAGCATGTAAAAAAGGTTAAGCGAAACGAACTCACTCTAATGGGTTAAAGGTCGTGTGTGTGCGAGTGTGTGTGCCTAAGCAGACACAAATCCCCAACCACAAAATGAAAAGTTTTCTTTTTTTTTTTGGGAAAAAAAAAGAAAATGGAAAATGCCTCTGCACACACAAATTTCCATAGACAAACACCGATTTTTGGGGAAAATGCTGTTTTATGCTGTATTAAATTTGGTTTTGGCGACTTTCTGTTGTCTCTGTTCATGTTCTCGCCCTTCTAACACAAACACGTAGTTGTGTGGTGGGCGTGGCCGAATGCGGCTGGCTTTTAGTGTCAAAGCCGTCTCCGTCTCTCTGGGTAACTGGCCTGCGGCAGCATCAGAACACACAGAGAAAAAAAAAGGTGCAGATGTCGTCCCTTAAATGCTGCCAACGACAACAGCATGTTAATGACTCTGACCCTTTACCACCAGCAGCAGCAGTACGAGCTGGAGTGGCAGGGGCAGGGGCAGGGCCAGGAGCAGGAGCAGGACCTTGGGTCGCCTGGTCACTTGTCTGGCTTAGTTCTGTGCTGTTTGGCTGCTTAAGTAATTGGCATACAAATTTACTCACTCACACGACTCGTCGGAGTTGCAGGAAGTAGAGGAGAGCCTGCTTAAAAACCAGGCAAATGACACGACAGGGTCTAACACCGTTTTGAAAATTGTAGGTCGATCGGTATCCGCCTACCCTTCTCCCCCTTCCACCCCTTCCCCGGTGTAGCAGCTCGTTAATGTCGCAGACAATTGTGATGTCATTTGGCTCCTTTCCGTAGACACTTTACATTAATTTCCAATCCACATCCTTGTAGCTACACACAGCTGCTACCGCTCCCTCCACAGTCACATACGAGCTGACGTTTTAATTGAATAGCCGCCGCCCAAGATGGTGTGCAGAGGGATTGAAAATATGTAGGTAGTTTTATGTTTGGCTGCAGATACAAAATACTTGAGTGTCTGTTGTCTATTTTGTATACGAGTGTGTGTGTGAGAGTGTGTTGTGTGTTGTGGAGTGCGAACAGTTTATTGTAATCGCTACTTAGCCATGGCACTGTTTAATTTAGACACTCAAAGGAAGAGGAGTTGTCACATGCGATTACTCAGGCTTAGACTTGAGAAATGAGGGGGAGAAGTTGTGGGTGGGGGGGGAAAGGCGATTAAAGTTGCAAGAGTTTTAGGCAAATTAAAAGAAGGAACGATTTCTGAAGCAAATTAAAGCAAGAATCAAATGTGAAACCATGGAACTAGTTCTTTCGGTACTCCATTTAAGAGGAACTGATGATTTTGAAATAGTTTTACTGATGATTCTTTGAAATAGTTCAACTAATTCCCTAAATAATCACTTAATAATATGCTTTTGCAATGAACTAGTATAAAATTCCAAGTAGCTAGATCGATAATTTCCCACATATCGAAAATCAAGACTTATAAAATCGTTATTTCACATATCGAGCTTACTAAATATCGATTTATCGATAAATTGTTACCTGCTAAAGCCTTCTTTATTCACTGAGCAAAATTTTAAAGAATATTTTTACGAAAACCTGTGTGTAGTACCACTTGGCCCGCAGTTTTTAAGCTTAAACAAATATATTTAACTTAAATTCATAAACTAGATAAAGTCAAGCACTTCAAACTTACAGAAATCCTTGAAATATTAGCTAACCTAGCAGGAGATTTCTACCCCCCAAGTCTTACTGAACTGCCCTTAAAGGATATAACATAATTCTGAATAATTATGTTCTGTTACCAAAATATATGATCCAAGAACTAGTTTGACTGCTCGTCAAGTGATACAATTTATCTGTTTTATCGCTGAAAGAAAAATCGATTAGAGATAAGAAATCTGCAGTTTTAGCCAGCTCGAGGTCATGTTATACAATATAAACCTCGATATAGGGACTATTTATGCATCATTAACTCAAAAATAGTACCGTAGGTACACAGTATTATAAGTTTGTGCAAAAGTATGTAACATCAAGAAGAAAGCATCTCCGGCCCCATAAAGAATATATGTTCTTGATCAGCATCAACAGCCGAGTCATGTCCGTCTGTCTGTCCGTATGAACGCACAGATCTCAGAGATGGTAAGAGATACAGGTTTGACATGTATGGGACATATGCTTCTTATGTCTGCAGGCAGATCAAGTTTATTTTCAATTTTGGCCACCCCCCCTGCCTCCCCCGCAATTTAGAAAAACCGTCATATCTCCTACAGTTTTAAAGATAGGTGGGTTGTTCCTTCTAGATATATTTATTAATATGGATAACTTATCGATCAACCAAAGGAATGTTGAAGATCGGATGAACGGTTTTCGAGTTATGATCAAGAGACTGTTCGCTGCTGCAGCGCAGAAGCAGCGCTGCTTTCAGCTGCTACTGCAGCATCAAAATTTATGCTGAGCGTATAATTTCGTTGGTACAGAGTATGCTATAGTCGGGCTTGACCGACTTTCTTTCTTGTTTTTGAGTTATGACAGTGTGGAAGTGGGATGTCCATATGTCCGTCCTTATAAATCTCAAAATGTAAGTAAAAGATAAGTCATCATGCTATATTTACAACAAAAGTCTGCACTTACAAGAGCGAAAGTTAGAGTAAACTTTGACGTACCCGTAACTCAGTGAAAGCAATGTAAAAAAGACTAATAAACATAGCATTAACATTAATGTTAACACATTAACATCATATTAGCAGATAGCGCAAGCTAATCTGAAATATGGAAAGCAGAAGAACATGCAACTCTGAGATCTAGCTATTCCTACATACTCGAAGGACGAACAGGCAGACGGACGGATATCGATGCTGATCAAGAATATATATATACAGTTTACAGGCTCGAAGCTGCTTCCTGCTGCTTTGTGTGCTCCTTTGTACTCCTCAAGTAACGGGTATTAAAATAAATGTTTTCAGCTTAATCCTTCAAAGTCCTTAAACCGTTTCAAATGGATTTTCAAGCTAGCTAATCAGCTTTTGGTGTGTAATGCGATTTCCCCAGCGCTTTTCCTTTCTCTTTTTATATTTGGCTTTTCTCCACGAAGCTGGCAGCTAGCTAATGTGGTGATGATGCAGAGTTAACTTACTGTTTAAACTTGTGAATAATTGAAACTGTTTGCGGAGGGAATTTTTGTACATTATGACCGTGTTTATAAGACAGGATGATGCTGGGGCTCAGTATGCATATTAAAACTCAATTTAAAATCTTTGCCTTAACAAAAAAGAAAAAAAGAAAAAAGGGAGCCCCAAGCAGCAGCCGCACCAGCCACTGCAAGGATAAAAAGCCAAGTTGCAGTCACTTCACGCAACTGTACAAACAGTAGCCAGAAATAATAAAGAAGCCCGTGCAGAACGTGGAAAATGGGGATGGAAAGGATGCTGCTCGAGGAGGGCACTTTTAAGAGCGAAAAACACATTTTTGCACTTTTATAGCGCAACATCTTTTGTGTACGTCCATCCTGCGCTCCTTTCACCGGGGCAATACAAACACACACACACACACACACACACACACACACCCAGAGAAAGGCAGACAGTCGTACTGTTCGTCGCCTCCAAGGCGCTGGCAATGGCGGCTGCCGCCTTTAATAAACCCACTTTATTGTTTAGAGCCCAAATAAAATAATCCCCTTAAATGATGCCTTCGCATAATAGACGCCTGCTGCTTATTTTACTGCCTCTGCCACCGCCGCCTCTACCGCCGTCGCCGCCGCCTTCTCCTCCGCCTCCCTGTTCGTGCCAGAGTTTGCTTTTGGTGGCGCAAGACTTGATGGGCCCAACCTCCGTCGCGTCCTTGCCAATTCGTGCCGTGTTTCTGCTCTGTTGCGTTTCGGTTGCACAGTGGGGCAAGCTCATTTTCTTTATCAAGGGAAATATCATAATATGTTTTGAGAAACACATAAAAAGCTTTAGACAGATATCTGATATATAGCTACAAAAGTCAACCCTGGCCCACAGATTCAGGGCCGATTTCCCATATTCCTGATAGCTGCTATTTGACACATAAACTCAATTTTTTGTATACACTTGCAAAGGGTATTATAATTTTGCCCAGAAGTTTGCTACGCATAGAAATTTCCCACCCCATAAACTATATATAATATATTCTTGATCAGGTTGACAAGCTGAGTCGATTGAGCTTTGTCCGTCCAGTCTCAGTTTTAAAGCTATCGAGCTGAAATTTTGCACAGAGTCTTCTTTTTCTTGCACACTACTAATATGTCGGAACCGACCAGATCCAATGACTATATCTCATAGCTCCCATAGGAACAATCGGTCGGAAAATTAGTTTTAGTATGAAAAACTTTTTTCTTTTCAATGGAAACGTCTCCAAACTTTGTAATCGTAGGTTTTCTATGTTTTTTTATAGTTCTATTAAGTTTTGTTAAAGTCGGACAACTATATGGTATAGCTGCCATACAAAAGATAGGTCTGAAAAATAGTCTTAGTTAGAAAAACTTTTTTGTCTTTAATGGTAGCATCCTGCAATTTTGTATTTGTTGGATTCACATGCTTTCACATAATTTTACAAATTTTTGGCCAAATCGGATGACTATATCATATAGCTCCCATACGAACGATCGGTCGGAAAATGGGAAAACAAGTATTTTTGAATCGCAAGGGTATAAAAACTTCAGCACAGACGAAGTTAGCTTAGCTTTCTCGTTTTTTGTTGTTGTTATTTGTTGGATTATGTGACGTTTATGAAGAAAATCGACACTTAATCTATCTCATCAACTCTTAGCCCTACGCTAGATTCAACCATCTGCTGAAATGCAGAGAACTGCTTACTATCTTCAGATAGGTTCGCTTAATGTTCACCTAGGCGCCTAGCAAACGAGCTTTTGCCATTGACACAAAAGGATTAAGAGCCAACTGTTGCAAACGATACCTGAAGCTTACCACGCTCAGTAAGCTAACATTTCAGCATGACTGTCAACAAAAATGGTATCCTTTTACAGCAATTCTTAGAGATAGTTCTATAAAATAGTGCTATATATGAGAGATCCATACATTATAAATATCTTTCTTAATTTCTCAAGATTTCTAGTACATTTCTTACCCAAAATCAACATCTTTTTTCCCAAACCCAGTAATATTCTTCCCTTTTGAGAGTGAATGTAAAACGAAACCGAAGTTTATTTTGATACCCAAAACTCATTATTCATTACAAGTAAATAACATTCCAACCACGGTGCCCCTTTTAACAAGGCACCCGGCGAGGACTCTAAAAGAGCCCAAGCATTTGCGTTAGCGTCACTAATGATGATGATTTTGTGGTAAAACCTTGTGTTTGTGCTAATCGGGACAATATTATGCGGCAGTAAAAAGTAAATGACTCAAGACAAGGCCAGAGGGAGAAAGGCAAACAGACTGAGGTAGCGAGACCAGCAGAGGGCAGCGACAGCGACAGCTGCTGGCTGGCTGGCTGGCTGGCAGTCAATGGCGGAGGCGAAACGCAGCAACGCCTTTCACTGGAAAGATAAAGAGAAATAGCAGGAGTAGCTGCTGGAGGAGCAACAAAAGGCTACTGCTACTGCGGCGAGAGCTAAGCCAAGAAAAGGCAGACATAACATGGCTGTGGCAAAAGGATAAACTGTTGAGGGCACAAAGGACGACCCCTTTTCCTCCCTAACTAACTCTCATCTCCCTCAATCCGTCTGCGATTCAACCAAAAAGCTGACTGCTTGGCTGACTAATGCGAAAAATACGTAATTGCGCATAAATACGGGATTAACAAAGTGCTCGTCGTTTTGGTTGTCGCCTCTGCTGTCTGCCTCTCTGCCCACCCTTGGGTTGGATTGGGTTTTTCGGTATCCATGTGTGTGTGTGTGTGTGTGTCCCTTACAACAAAATTAGGCATTACAATACCAAATACAAAAGACTTCCCATGGTGTGACCATAAAAAGGGAAACCAATCCCAATGTGAAACATTTGACAGGATTTGCGGCATTAGTTGTGGACTTAATAAGAGTGAATTGCCTAGGCAATTCATCAGGAATTATGTTGAAAGACTTAAATAGATTTTTGGTAGGGGTGTTTGGCCTATTTCTCTCTAATTAGCTGTGACAGATTTACTTATTTTTGCATATACTTAGGCTTAAAGGTTGGATCTAGAATTGCTTATGGTAGAAACTCTTGAGTTTCTGTTAGGTTTTGAAGGTTTTGCTGTCTTAAATTTAAGATAGCGTTAAAATATACAAAATATTGCTATTTCTAAGCCACTTTACAGGCAAAATGGCAAGTAAATGCCCTCAAAAAGAAAGAAGACTGCCTTCTCTCGCTCTCTTGTAGATTCCGGATAGTGTACATTCTGCAGAAGATTGGTAAACTCTCTACCAGGCTTCACCTCTTCTACCATTTCAACCTAACCTAACCCTCACTTGTTCGTTTGTCTTACTGTTCTTTTGTCTGTCCAGATCTCCAGATCTTATAGACCAGAAGAAGACTTGTATACCAAAAGAAGAAAGACTCCCTGTTTTCGCTCTCTCTTGTAGATTTCGGATAGTAAATATACTGCAGAAGATTCATAAACCCTTTACAAAGCTTCACCTCTTCTACCATTTCCACCTAACCTAACCTTGACTTGTTCGTGTCTTTCTGTCCGTCCAGATCTCCAGATCTTTGGAACCAAATGAAGACTTGTATTCCAAAAATGGAAAGAAGACTCCCTTTTTTCGCTCTCTTATAGATTCCGGTTAGTGTAAATTCTGCAGAAGATTGGTAAACTCTCTACCAAGCTTCACCTCTTCTCACATCTCAACTTAACCTATCCTAGCCTTGTTCTTTTGTCTTTCTGTTCTTCTGTCTGACCGTTCTTAGGAAACAGATCTCTAGATCTCAGAGACTAAACGAAGACTCCAATGCTCTAATAAAATGTAGAATAATTCCCAAAATTTTCAAGATTTTTAAGATCCAATTTAAGACTCTCAAATCTTATTCACAAAATCTATAATCTCTGAAATTTTTATTAAAAACCGGATAATAAATGTCGAAAAATAATGGTTGGTTTTAAGAAAATGTCCTTCAAAATATATAGGAGTTAACAGAAAACGTTGCCTACTTTTCAGCGCATTATTAGACCTTATTTGGGTAAATATTTGTAAATAAATATTTGCCAGCTTGCGCTGTCTGCTTACATAATGTATGCATGGTAATATTATGGTCAATGCTCTGTTAATTAACATAAAGGAAACACTTTTCTTTCATTGAATAACAGGTATATCGACTTACACGTCTCTGTTTAGAAAAACCAACAAAGTTTACTGAAAATGTTTAATATTTTGCCTACTTATTAAAACTACTGCCCCAGTTTTAGTTCTCTAGTCTATGTATCACGTATACGAATATATATTACCCTAAACTTATTTCACCTCAACTAATTCGCTTTGCTTTCCTATTCTCGTATCTTTTCAGGTGAGTGTTTCATTTTGATTTCATAAAAATTATTTGAAGAAATGTCGAAAACAAATGACAGCGCTACTGTAAGTACTATCCGATTCTTTTACTAAACAGAAGCTAAAGGATCAAATTGTTGGGTGAAGCAAACGCTAACAAACAAAAAAAGAAAAGGACGAAAAAAAACACATGAAATACTTCTCTTTTAGCACCAGCACCAGATAGGCATATGTATACTAAGCAGACACAAGTGGAGGCGGACACGACACGACTAAAACGAGAGGGGTGGGGTGGCAGGGGGTGACAGGGAGGTCCTCAAGTGTGTTCAACTCGTTTGAGTTGGCTGCCAAAGTGAGAAAGGACAACAGGACTAAGTAAAGGATACCAGCAAACTCTGTCTCTTTCCAAAGGAGGCTGGCGGGCTGCACACACACACACATTCTGTCGGCATATGCTTGCATTTTTAGCACTTGAACTGCCGTCCATGTCGTTGTCGTCTCTTTTAACATTTTTTCCCATCTTTGTTCATTTAAGGACACATTCTCAACAGTTTTTACTGTGTGTGTGTGTGTGTTTCTCCTTTTTTTTTTTTTTGTTGCTGCTTGTTTTTTGATTGAGCTATGTGTTGTTTTGTCCAAGCTGTGCACCACTTAGGGATTAAATTGAAAATTGTTTGGGATGTTGAAAAGAATAGAATTTGCATAGTTGCAAAATAGCAAAAATGTACAAATTTTATTTACTTAACTTGATGACGGTGGTTCAATTGGAGATTTTATGTCTCAAAAATTGTAATTCTCTTCAAGTTTTAAGGGGTAAAAGTGAAAACTTGGAAGATAAACTGCTTAATGTTTGAGATCAGGGCCGCCTGATGATAAGATTCTGCTTCATTAGGCATTGAGGTGAAACCTGCTGTATAATGTCGGCTTTTACTGCAGCGCGTTCTTGCATTCAATACAAAAATAGGGTAGCAATCAAGTTGCATCCAATTTGAATGCACCTGCATCCGTGACTTTATAGAGCAGTGACTCGACAGGGTATCCATAATATTTCCTATCTTTTCCGGTATCTTTACAATTGTTCCAAACTAAGCTTTAGCCGCATCTACATGCACCTACACGCTTTTGAGGCTTTGGTACGGGAATATAGATATAGATATATATCGGCGAATACTCAGAATATATGAAAATATTCAAGCTGGCGGGAGCCCAAACTTCCATCATCCAAACACAATTAGTTCCCAGCAAGTTTTCGTTTTAAAAAGTGAATAAAACCAAGATCTGCTATTCAATGGAATCAAGAATAGGTGCAAGAATGCTATAATGATGTCTATACGAACACCTTTTTGCATCTTTTCGATAAATTGTGATGTCGATGACAAAATCAGCAAACGCTTGATACACAGTACCAGATACTCAGATGTCGTTACTTTATTCTCCATAATCGATACTCACTATTCGCAGCTAAGCACTCAATACTCATTACTCAACTCACAGGAAACTAGATCACTTGATACTTTCTAACAAATATCATGTTGATGAGTTTCTTTTTTATCACTTTTAATGATTTGCGACTTAAATTTGACTGTAAAGTGGCTTATGCAAATGCTTATAAGGTCATTTATTGAAATAAGACTCGAAAGGGACTCCTAACTAATCAGAAGAAGGGTTTAAAAATGATTCTTCAAAAGGCTAGGATACCATTCCCGCCCGACATATATCATTTATGATCACAAGTCGAACGCATTGATCACTCAAAAAAGACTTTAAGTTTGATTGAAAATATCAGAAATTGCTTGCTGGTCTATCACTAAGTATTCAATATTTTCAAGATTTCAAGTACTCGAATCTAATATCTTATACCAAAAATCTTCATAAATAATCCCCAAAAGTTTGCCAACTTTATTTCCTTCAATAATTATTAGTTTGAGAGCCGATTTCTAATCTTCTACATAGAGCTATCTGTCACAAATAACAGAGAAAAATCGAAGTTTAACTGACACATAGCAACTATATAGAAGATGTGAAATCGGCCCTTAATGAGTAATTGAGAGTCAGTTTTGATGGGTTCATAGAAAATACACACTGCAGATTTACTCAGAATCAACGGATAACAAAATAAAAGAAAATTTTTAACCTGATGTATTAATATTCATAAGCATAGCCTACTTTGAAGGGCGTTTATTATGATCATTTTTTTGGTGTATAAGTAAAACACTTTACAGAATCACCCAGCGTGATTCTAAAAATCCTTTCAGATGTTCCTTTTACTAAAATCTTCCGTACCGAAATTGTAGATGTTTCTGATGAAAAGTTTTCGAAGAAAGCTAACATGATAACTCCAAAAACCAATGATGCAGTTCGATTCTTAGGACCCGAAATAGGGAGAATCCCTGGAGTTTAGTCGTGTGTTTTCATTTTTTAACTAGCACAGTGTTATTGAATGAATGTACAGAAGGATATTTGATCGAAATCGGAAACATGCCAAATAGTTTTTCAAAGTGAAGTTAACTATGGCAGTTCCACATGTTATACGAACTTATCTAGCTTATAACTCGACTATCAATAGATCTAGATTAGAGCTATAGCCAAAGAACTCTATCACCACTCAAAAGTAACTTCTTGGCAAGCACACGTAGCACTTTTCTAGTTACACACTTAAACGAAACCTTCCCAGAGCTCAGTTTTCCAAAGCATCCCACTGCTGCGTGTGCGTACCTTTTGTGCTTTTGTTTTGAAGGAACAGATCCACTCCCTGCTCCGACTGCTCCGCCCTGTGCCTGGGCTTGGTATTTCATTTATGCTCGCCATGAATGCGTTTTGCACTTGGAATGCTATGAAGTTGTGCATTTCTTACGCGCGTGCTGGGAATTTTCAGTGTGGAATTCCTTCATTCTGGACATGCCGCAGACATTGTCGAAGTCTCCTGCCCTGTCTCTCCCTTTCCCCTCCCTTTCTCTCTCTCACGGCGGTAGTCACCTCTATGTTAAAACGGAATTCTATGCTTGTGCAAGACAATTTTCTGGCAGTGTCAGGACAGTGTGGTTGCTGCCTTTGTGCTCGTGATTCCTGGCACTTGTTTGCTGTGCTTGCGAGTGTGTGTGTGTGTGTGTATGTGTGTAAGCCTTGGCCAGAATGTGACTGCAACTATTTAAATTGTGTACGAATGCGAAGCGAAAGTTTGCAAACATTTTTCTTGCCCGCCTGCAGGATGAGGATGAGGATGCGGATGCCGCCATGTTCTGCTGCGTGCCGGAATGCATTCAAGCGATATTTGCCATCTTCTTGTAGACAAAATAGCTGAAATGTTTTTGCTTTTCCAATTAATTAAAATGAACTCTTTTTGTTGTTGTTGTTGCTGTTGTTGGGTGGCAGTGGGCAGCAGCGCAAATTGCTCTAAATCGATGTTTAATTATATGAAATTAATTTAATGACTGCGTTTAAGTGGATGGGGATAAAAAAAAAACAAGTTTTAATTGTTATGTCTGGACTGAACGAAAAACAAAAGGGGGGATGGGCGGCGGCGGAATGTTTTTTCACGGTTTTGCATTGGAGTTGTAAGTGTGGGCGGGGGGTGGGGTGGGGTCTCACAGGTACCAATTAGTAAGTAAACTCAAATCAAATTCTATATACAATTTAATTAATATCCCTGTGCGGCATTTAGTTTCGAGTCCTTGAACTCTCTACGTACAAAGAGAAATAAAACGTACAGAAACATCAATCAGAGGGCTTTACTTGGTTGAATTTTCCAACTCTAAACGAGTTCCTCATAGGAAACATCAAAATATTTACCTAGAGAACTTTGTTGGAGTTGTTCCAAGTACATTTTATAAGTGTCTGAGGGCATAACACTAGGGAAAAGGTGTAGCAATTTGCATAGTTCAAGCTTTTCTTTTCATTTGTGTTGAAGCACCTTTAGCCAGCGAATGTCCCCTACGAACAGTAGGTAGAAAAATAGTTCCCTTGCAAACTGTTGCTCTATGTATGCTATGATAAATGTATAGCACTTTAGCTAGCGAATTACCTAACGAACAGGGCGAGTTTTTTCGCCACTTTGTTATAGAAAACGGTTTTCATTCTGTATAGCACTTCCTTATCACTTCTCTTTATTATATCGCTCTGAGCTATCGAAATGGGTAACGAATAGGATAGATAGAAATATCGCTATTGTATTCCATTAGCCCTTTTTGACTCAGAACTATTGCTTTGTATATCTCTTTTGTATTATTTCACCATCATCTAGCGAATTTCCTAACGACCAGTAGATAGGATTTTCACCATTATAATGTAGAAACTCATTGAAACCCTCTATCAGTTTTAAAGCTATCACCAGCAAACTTTGCACAAAGTGTTCTGATACAAATACGCTGCACATTTGTAGGAACCAGCCGGATCGGATGACTATAACATATAGCTGCCATAGAACAATCGGTCAAAAAACTAGTTCTAGTGAGAAAAACTTTTTTGTTTTTACAGAAAACGTCTCCAAATGTTGTATTTCTTAGTAAACTAAGCTTTCCCATGATTTCATCAAGTTTGGTCATAATCAGACATCTATATAGTATAGCTGCCAAAGAAAAGTAAGGTTAGAAAAGTAGTCTTAGTAAGAAAAACTTTTTTGTTTTCCATGTTAACCTCTTTAAAATTGGCATACATTTATTTTATAAGCTTTCACACAATTCTTTACAGTTTTGTCAAAATCGGATGACTATAGGTTATAGCTGCCATATGAATGATCGGTTGAAAATTTAGTTTTTGTGAGAAAAACTTTTTTGTTTTCAAAGAAAACGCCTCCGAACTTTGTATTTCTTAGTTTGCTATGCTTTTCCATATTAAAACTTATATTGGTCGAAATCGGACAACTATATAGTATAGCTGTCATACAAAAGTAGAGTCAGAAAAGTAGTTTTATTGAGAAAAACTTGGTTGTTTTTAGTGTATATCGAATCCTTCAAATTCGTTAGAAAACTTGCTGCAAGGGTATACAAACTTCGGCCGACCCGAAGTTAATTTTCCTCTATTTATTACATTTCACCTTTAACTAGCGAATTTCCTAACGAATAGTAGGTAGGAATATGGCTATTTTATTATAGAAGAAACCTACTACGAACTGAGCCCATACATTTGACTAACGATCAGTGGTCGGACAGTGAAATGATTGATCGTATTTCGACTTACACTTTAAGATCACCTGGATCAGTTTTTAAGTAAACTGTTTCACTAGTTTGTCCTATCAATAGAGTTGCCACCCAATGCACACCGTGTCAAGCGATAGTTTATCGATCATAAGTAGTCTTAAAACGAGTATATCTTATATCTTATCTCATATCTCAGATGATTTAAGACTGTGAGGGTCATAATTCAGCTTCCTTACTAGATGTTAAAGGGCTAAGACATTTCTATGGTCTATAAATCTTTAAGTATTAGTCGGAGTCGCAGCAGTGTAATCATTTGTCTCATGTTTCGAAAGTAGGTTACTCTTCTCTTCCTAAGTACTTAGGCAGCATTTCACCATATCATTTCCCTCAGTGTAGTCGAGCAGGTTCTTTTCGTTGACCGGCATTACGCATTATTCGTGAAATTTTAATAAGGTGTGCATCTAGTTTCGATTATATAATGCATTTCGGTTTGAACATTTGCAGGTCTTAATTATGTGCCCCCCCCCCCCCCCAACAAATTTGCTAAATGAAATTCAATTCGTAGTCCTGTTTATCCTTTCGACAATAACCAAAGGAAGCAAGATAATGTATGAAATTATTATGCATATTTATTTATTGTTTTGTTTGGTTTTGCCTTTGCATAAGGGCAAAATCACATTACATCCTCCACCTCCGACCGACCGACCCACCGCCCGTCCGCCCGGCTGCTCCAAAATTTTGGCAATTTTAGTTAGTTAAATGGAGGCGTGACCACTGTGTAGTAGTGTAGCCGCCACCTACCAACGAAATTGATGGCCAGCCGGCCTGTTGTGGTCCAGCATCAGCAGCAGCAGCTACCATGGCTCCTTTTGGTTCCATTGGATCTGTGTGCTCCGTGCGGCCATTCCAACCGCAACAGACCAGCAATAATTAATGCATGAGCTGCAAACTAACTAAACTCCTGGCGGCGGCGGCGGCTCCACTTCGAAGTTGTTGCCTACTCCGCAACAAAGGCCCCCACGGGCCGACATCGTCGCCGGCGTCGTAACGGCAAATAATTGCATATGAAACCGCAGCCATTTTGAAGCAGTTGACGGCTCCGGTTTCGGTTACGGTCACGGCAGCTGCCACTGCTGCTGCTGTTGCTGCAAATGCCACAGGCCAGGAGGTGGTCTGGTGTGCTGTTCATACAGAGGGAGGACCAGAGACCAGAGAGAGAGAGAGGGGGGTGGGCGGCCCTGGCATACAAACGGATCCAAACAAAATTTATAATTAATTTGGAACATACACATTAGCCAAATCAGTTCGAATTGGCAGATATGGTTGGGGTAACCAGAGGGTGGAGAACATATCTTTTGTTGTTTTAAACATAGAAAAGATATGGGCAAACTAAGGGGAAATCTTTGGTCTTAAGTCAACTCATACTATAACTTGGTTCACCATTGAAAATCATCTGGGAATTCGTAAAAAAAACAAGTCCGACTATAAGATATTCTTTACCATCAAAACTGTATGCTAAGCAAGTGCTTTGCGCTGCTGCAGCGAACATTCTTTTGCCTATAACTTGACTATCGTTCATCTGATGTTTAACAATACTTTGGCGGATGGTTTAATTCTTTGTATTCTTTGTCCAGATGTTTGTAACGCTTTAAAGGAAGCAACTCCGACCACATTAAATATACATAATATATTCTTGATCAGCACGAGGATCTGAGTTGATTTAGCCATGTCCGTCTGTTTCTAAGCTATCACCTCCGTCAGTTTGAAAGTTATGTTCACCAATCTTTGCAGGAAGTCTTTTAGTACAAATATGCTGCACATTTTTCGGACCCGGACTGATTGGATGACTATAGCACATAGCTGTCATAGGAATATTTGATCGAATAACTAGTTTTAGTATGAAAAACTTTTTTGTTTTCAATAGAAACGCCTCCAAACTTTGTATTTCTTAGTTTACTATATTTTCCTATGATTCTACCAAGTTTGGTCGAAATCGTACATTTATATAGTACAGCTGTCATAGAAAAGTAGAGTCTGAAAACAAGTTTTAGTACGAAAAACTTTTTTGTTTGCAATGGAAATGTTCTGAAAATTATCATTTATTTATTTGACATGTTTTTACACAACTCTACAAAGTTTTGTTGAAATCGTATGACTATTGCATATAGCTGTCATAGGAACAATTGGTCGAAAAACTAGTTTTAGTGAGAAAAACTTTTTTGTTTTCAATTGAAACACCTCCAAACTTTGTATTTCTTAGTTTACTATGATTTCCTATGATTTTACTAAGTTTGGTCGAGATCGGCCATCTATATAGTATAGCTGCCATACAAAAGTAGAGTCTGAAAACTAGTTTTAGTATGAAAAACTATTTAGTTTTCTATGGAAATGACTTAAAAAATGGCATTTAGTTGTTTTCAGTGCTTTCACACAATTCTACAAAGTTTTGTCAAAATCGGATGACTATAGCATATAGCTGCAGTACGAATGTTGGGTCGAAAAGTAAGTTCTAATGAGAAAAACCTTTTGATTTAAATGGAATCGACTCCAAATTTCTTACATGTTCGTTTGTTAGGCTTTTGCATGATTCCACTAAGTTTGGTCGAAATCGGTCAACTATATAGTAAGTTCCGAAAAGTGGTCTTATTTAGAAAAACTTGCTGCAAGGGTATACAAACTGTACTCTATTTTAATAACTGAATATGTCCAGAAGGTATGAACCTTTCTATCTATAAAACTCTGGGTGATATGACGTTTTACATGTGGAACATCTCTTACCATCCCTGAGTTTTGTTAGGTTAATACGGACAGACATGGCTATATTTCATACTCAGCTGTTGATGCTGAATCTGAATCCTGAATATATATACTTTATAGAGTCGGCAATGATGCCTTCTGGCAGTTACATACTGTTGCACAAACTGAAGATACTCTGTGTACCTTTGGTAGAGAGTAAACAAATTTCAGATACCCCTCGAAAACTACATAAAATATGAAAAGTTTGCGTTAATACCTAATCAATATATGCCATATGTTCTATAAATCCGATAATACCTAATCATATGTTGCCATATGTTCTATAAATCCGAACCAAGTTGCAATAGAATTTGTTTGTTTTTGTATTGAAATTGGCTTAGAGAAGCCTTATATTTCCATGAATTGTAAGTTTCATACTTTTTACCATATTTTCCAGCAATTTTCCCCCAATTTGAACTATGAATTTGGCTCAATCGCAGCTTAGTGCTAACAATTTCTATTGCCGCTTGGGCTGTGCTTTGATTACCAATCAGTAAGTCAGTGCTAAGCGTCTTAAATTTATCTTTCTAAGGTCAATTAATGAACCAATTTGAAATACAAGTAATTCCCTGAGTTAAGAACCCTTCCAGGCAATTTCCCAAAAACGCTTCACACACACACACAATCACATTTGTATGTATGTAAGTATGTACGTACGTATCAAGGGACATGCCTGGCCACACAATTTTCGCATTTGATTTAATTGTGAATGTATTTATTAAATAAATTATTCATGGGGCCACACACAAGTGCACTCTCCAAATGGGAATGTGTTGTGGCTGACCTAAACATGTCCTGGCCGGAGCAGCAGCAGCAACAGCAGCAGCAGCAGCAGGCTGCTCCGTTTGCCACTGTAATTAGTTGTGGTGGAATAATCGCATGCAACCGGCGACATTCTCAATGAGGGGACAGACCGACAAAGGAATTTTGGTGGTGGCTCCCACTGCCGTCTGCCGTCTGCCTCCACTCCTCGTTTTGGCTCTCTGTGAATTTGGCACTAATATGGCAACCGGCTAGCATGTGTTTATGTGTGTGTGTGTGTGTGCGGTCGTTGGATCGGGCCATTCGAAATCGGTGACATTTTAATTTACCCAAGCGAGAAAACCAATTTTGTAGCAATGAACCAAAATGCAAAATGTGACAACAAGAACAAAACATTTCTGGGCATGGGACATAATTTATTCAACATTTATTTATTGGCAGTTATGATTTGTCGGACGACGGAGCAGTCCAATGGGGTTCGGTTCGGTTCGGCTGGGTTCTCTGTGTGTGTGTGTGTGTGTGTGTGTGTGTGTGTGTGTGTGCGGTGTCCATTTAATTGACTTTAGTAAATTGCATTTGCATTTGACCAAATTAACTGACATGAAATGCAACCAGCATGGGCCCAATCCCTTTGGGGGTTAAGCAAAGCTCTCGGTATGGCTGTTTTGCTGCGGGAACCTTTTTTGTGATTTTATCAAATCAAATCATCAAAAATGAAATACATATTTAATGGATTAGATTTGTTGTCAAATGTTCGCTTAAATGGGATTAGTTTTGTTATTTACAATATAATTTTGCCATATTTTTGTAGGCAGCAACTGTCATGGGTTTTGGTATGCTTTGCGAGCAAGGATAATTAGATATGTCTGCCATTTTTTGTTTGATATTTTGATTAATTTGTATGGGGGGGAGTTAGGAACAAATGGAAGAAATGGGGAAATATATTGTTCCCCTTTTTATTTCCGAGTGGCTAATTTTGGAATTTTTGAAGATGAATGTAACAAAATTGTCATCCTAAATGTAGGCAACACTTTTTTCTAGTCCTGACCAACAACTGGGGGGGGGGGGGCTGCTCTTATCAGCTCAACTGTTTCGCTTATATCTCCGGTGTTTTTTGTCCAAACTGATTGTACTTTTCAGAATAGATAGATATTGGGCCTATACTAAGAGCTATACTATACTATACTAAGAGTAATACTAGAGCCCCGAGGCTCTAACTTCAAAATTGTTGATCTGACGGTTTTTATACTCTGTACCGTAGGTACACAAAGTATTATAAGTTTGTGCAAAAGTATGTAACAGGCAGAAGGAAGCATTTCCGATCCCATAAAGTATATATATTCTTGATCAGCATCAACAGCTGAGTCGATATAGCCATGTCCGTCTGTCTGTCCGTATGAACGCACAGATCTCAGAGATGGTAAGAGATACAGGTTTGACATGTATGGGACATATGCTTCTTATGTCTGCAGGCAGATCAAGTTTATTTTCAATTTTGGCCACGCCCCCTCCCGCCCCCGCAATTTAGAAAAAACGTCATATCTCCCACAGTTTTGAAGATATATGGCTTGTTCCTTCTGGACATATTTAGTTATTAGGATAACTTATCGATCCGCCAAAGGAATAAAGAAGATCGGATGAACGGTTTTCGAGTTATGATCAAAAGACAAATTTTCTTGGTACAGAGTATGTTATAGTCGGGCTTGACCGACTTTCTTTCTAGTTTAAGGCTAGGATGGCTAGAGGAGGTCTTGGTTTTTTGGGGATAAATGGGGGTAGGGGTGGAATTTTTTGAACGAACAGACGGCCAGACGGACGAACGGACGGACGGACGGACGGACAGAGAGACAGACAGACGGACGGATGAACAGACGGACGGACGGACAGACTGACGGACGGACGGACAGACTCACGGACGGACAGACAGACGGACATGGCTTTACCGACTCGCCTGTTCACGCTGATCAAGAATATATATACTTCCTGGGGTTCGGAAATGTTTCCTTCTCCCTGTTACATAAATTCGTACAACTTCATGATCCCCCTTTTCCCATTTTCAATGGGAACAGGGTATAAAAACTATGTTTTTTTTTTGGCTTTACACTACCCAAAGATCCGAACGAGGGGTGTCAAAAAGTGAGAAAGTATTAGTATGCGAAAAAAAATTAAAGCAAACTAGCTCTGACCTGCCCTAGCCCTAGCCCTAGCCCTAGCCCTAGCCCTAGCCCTAGCCCCAGCCCTAGCCCTAGCCCTAGCCCTAGCCCTAGCCCCAGCCCTATCCCCATCCCTAGATTTGGTAGTTTAGCGCATTTCTGGAGTTCCTGGCATCCTTTAAGACTTCTCCCAGAGTGGATGTGTTAAGTCTCAGGCTATCTCCCATTCTTCTATCAAGTTTTTCCTAACCAAGCCGATTGCTTACAGTTTAAAACAGGCCCATCCCTTGCCCATTCCACTTTCCCCCTTGCTGTGCCAATCCCTTAGACATTTCAAACACTTTAAGAGCCGCAACCAACTATTCGGTCGTCTCATCGTTGAGATATTCTCGTGTCAGTGCGCTGATTAAATTCGGCAAATATCGCTGATGCCTGCAAATCGCCGCTCAATGCAAAGCAGGCGGATGCATTCACCGCCAGAGTAGTTGGGTGTGGGCTCAGCAGTCCGGGCCAGGCCAGGACAGGCCGGGCCCCATGTTGAAGTACACAAAACCCATGCAAACAAACAGGCATTTCGGGGCAAACAACCAGTGTGCTAGTGGCAAGGCGATGCAGGGGGAGATGCATAGGTGCTGGTCCTGGTCCCCTAGTTCGACTCTCTACTGCCGAGCTAGGCAAACTGGCAAATATACGTGGGGCAAGGCTTTTGTTTGCGCTGGTTGGCTGGGCTGGGCTGGGCTGGGCTGGGTTCGGTTTGGGTTTTGGATTGGGTTGGGTTGATGGTGGCAACAGGACCTGCAACTCATTCGCATTCGCAGTCGTCGGCATTTTATTGTTGTAGTCCACATCGATGATGTTGCTGCTGCAGTTTCGGGCATTATTTCGGTTTAGTTTGGTAAATACACATGCCTCCGCCAATTCCTGCACCTCCTTCAAACGATACGACGTAACGGGGTGGGGGCGGGGTGGGGGAAGCTTATGCAATTGGAGCGGCGCTCAAGTTGCATTTTTCGTTCATTAAATGGAAACCAGCAACCAACAGGCAGCTTCCCTGTTGCTGGGCCTGTTCCTGGGCCTTTTTTGCTCTCGCCGAAGTCAGTAAATAAAATAAAACAAAATGCTTTTGGGCAGCAGCAGCTGTTGTTCCCCTCCCCCCCCCCCCCCCTTCCCTCAGCACAAATGCAAATTTGTTGGCCAACAGAAGGCGTTGCCGGTTCTAGCTTTAAAGTGCGCACGACGACGCACAAAGGATCTCTGCGAAATGGTTTTCCCCAAAATGCATGCATCTGCAATGTTTTGGGAGACGATGTCGTCGTCGTCGTCGTCGTTGCCGTCGCCGCTGCAGAATTCCATTTGGCATTGAATGCGAGTTGCAGCTCCCACGGCTCCGGGGTAGCACCTGTGATGACCTGAAAGGGGCGGTGCCAGGCGGGCGGGGCGTGGCTGTCATATCTGAAAGCAATTTCGAGCCACGACAAAACGAGGAAACAAGAATCGATAAATTCGTTGGGCGTGCAATTTGGCCGGAGCCTTCAAAAGAACTGGCAAAGTGGTGGTGCGTGCGTGCGTCCGTTGGTGGAGGTGCCTCCGCCTGACTGAGTGTCGGACCGTGTCCGAAATTCAAGCTACGTAGGGGATCCGTGTTCACTCACCGCCGCATTCCGCCGCTGTCGCACTCAGAGTTTTCAGCTATGCAAATTTGCCAGCAAATGCAACGAGGCGTATGCGCAATTTTTGTGCGACATCAATCAGTTATTAGCACAGGGGAAATCCGTTGCCATCCATCGAGAGGGGTGGGGGGGGTAGATCGGTTTAATCATTAATTTGAGCGGGAGGTGGGCTGCCTTCGAACTGTTATTAACCAAGCGTCTTGCCTTTACTTCTAGTGCCGCCCAAGGCTGGACAAAAGCGACCGGCCACCAGTCCGGCTCCGCATATACCCGTGCCCCATCACCTGCAGACACCGCCGGGTGGGGGTGGAGGTTCGGCAGTGGCCAATAGTCCGGCTCCGCCTACAGGGAATAGCGGTCTGCTGAATCATTCGCTGTCCAACAATCATCTAGGCACTGCCTCGCCCCAGCAGCAACAGCAGCAGCAACAGCAGCAGCAACATCAGCAACATCAGCAACACCAACAACACCAGCAGCAACAACAGCAACAACAGCAACAGCAGCAGCAACAACAGCAACAGGCACAGCAACAACATCAGGCTCATCAGCAGGCTGTGGCTGCTGCCGTGCAACAACAATTGGCCGGAGTGGGCATGCCACCGGGTGCCCTTAATGCAGCCAATGCGGCAGCCAATAATCGTGGCTCATTTGCGGCCGCCTTACGTACCCTCGCCAAGCAGGCGGATATCAAGGAGGAGGATGTTCCCGCGACATCGGTGGCAACCAATGCGGCACCCTCTCAAGGTTCCGTGCCCCTCAATTCGGTGGCCGGGCGGGGAGCATCGGTGGGTGAAGATCGTTCGGCTGGCAATAAGAAGCGTTCACCTCCCTCACCGCAGCCGCCGGAGAAGATGGCACGCCTGAGTCACACACCCCAGGCGGCGGCCATGCAACCCGAGCTGCTGGCCCGCAGTGGCTTCCAGCCTTACAGATCGGATGAGCGTTTAATGCATCCGGCGGGACCCTTCTCCCTGGAGGCCTACTCCCATTTTGCCGGACTGCCTGGCATTCCACCAGCAGGTAAGCTCTTTGGGGCGCATCCGTATCCACAGCTCACTCACTTCTTTTTGTTTTTTTGTGTCCTTCAGCATTTCTCAATCCCACTGGTCTACCCTACACGGATCCTCTCTACCTGGAGCATCGCTATCAGCTGTTCCGTGCCGGCGCCCATCATTCGCATCCCCATGCAGCCGCCTTGTATCCACAAATGGCCTCACCCTACTCTCACCTGTACTCCATGATGCCGGGCGCCGCTTTGGGCATCTCACCGGCCATGCACGACCGGCTGAAGCTGGAGGAGGAGCATCGGGCGCGCTTGGCACGCGAGGAGGAGCGCGAAAGGGAAATGCAGCGGGAGAAGGAGCGTGAGCTGAGGGAGCAGCGCGAGAAGGAGCAGCGGGAGAAGGAGCAGCGAGAGAAGGAGCAGCGGGAGCGCGAGCAGAGGGAGCGCGAGCAGAAGGAGAAGGAGGCACGCGATCGCAAGCTGCGCGAGGAGGAGCGGGAGGCGCGAGAACGGGAACGGCAGCAGCTGCTGAATGCGTCGCATCACTACTCCAATCAGCTGTACTCCCCGCTCAATCGAAATCTGCTGGGCTCCATGATGCCGCATCTGAATCTGGGCCTGCGTGGGCCACCGGGTGCGCTGCACGGACTGCCCGGGATGTCGCATTATCATGCGGCAGCGGCGAATGCCCAAAGGCAGAGCCCTCACGCGGCAGCGGCCATGGGACTCAATCTGGGCATGGCCGGACTGCCACCCTCCCTGGGCGGGCATGGTCCACCCAATCTGCAGCATCATCTGCAACAGGCGGCCATGGGACTGGCTCATCCACATCCGGGCTTCTCGGCAGCCGCCTTGGGATTGAGTGCCCATCCACATAGCCTGAATCTGAGCCATGCGCACATCTCACCGCACCATCCCGCCTCCCTGGCTGCCCAGAACAATTCGGGTCCGGCCGTGTCCGTGAGCTCTGTTCCCTCATCCACATCCTCGCCACACAGCAGCCTCAATCTGACTGCCGCCGTCAAGCTCAACTCGGAGCAGCAGCAGCAGCAGCAGCAGCAGCTGGTGGTGACGTCCACGGCCGGCGGCAGCAGTGGCACTTCCACCACACCCAGCTCGCACATTCCCAACATGAGTCACTATTACCATCATGGCCATCTGGCGGCCATGCATGCAGCCGCAGCGGCAGCCACCGGCATGACACCCACGGCTGCCCATCAGCAGCAACCCCTGTCGCATCCTAGTTCACCGAAAATCGCACCACCCACTGGTGGCTCCGCGGCGTCGTCGGCTGCCAATGGAGGCGGCGGCCGTGCCAGCGCCAGTCCACACGCCATGCGGCATCACATAGCCGCGGCAGTGGCTGCTGCGGCTCAGCAATCGGCGATGATCGAAAAGCCCACCACAGTCACTGCCAGCACCCATGAGCCCACCACCCTGGACCTCACTGGCTCCAATTCCAACTCCAGCAATCAGGCGCCCTCCAATGCCAGCAGCGGGGGAGGTGGTAATCTTACCACCAACCATGAACTCAACGGCGGCGTGGAGTCCAACGGAGCCAGCGAGAGCAAGGAGCCGGCCAGCAGCATCAAGGAGGATCCACTCAAGAGCTCTACGCCGCCAGTGGCGCTGGATAAGAAGCCAGGCACTCCGAATGCGGCCACCGAGAAGACGCTCCTGCCAGATAGCTCGCCCGAGAACTCATCCCGTCGCAGCGCCAGCCCGCCCTCGGAGACGAACACCTCGATACCGACCAGCGGCGGCGGCGGCGGCATCGTTGGAGCCTCTGCCACAGCAGGTAAAAGCAAAGAGGAGTCGACGGCCCCAAAGATTCTAGAGGTGAAACCCTCGACTCCACCAGCAGATAGTCCCAAGCAGCAACGCTCTTCACCCGCCTTGGCTGCCTCCCCCGACACTGTGTCCGCCTCGGTGGGTGGCGGTGGCAATGCTGGTGGTGGCGTTGTCACTTCCACCACAAGTGGCACCACCTCGCCACCGGTGGTTAGCAGCAGCACCAGCATAGCCACCAATCCAACAGCACAGACCAGCGATGAGGTGACCACAAGTGCCAAGCCATTGGCCGAGCCGGCCAGATGAGAGTCGCCCCCCCGTGTTTAGGTTTAAGTTTATTTGCAAAGAAGAAGTCGCCTCGGAACTTGGATCGGAACTAGTTAAAACATCTACCTTCAGTTACATTTAACTAAGCGATAATTTTAGTTGTTAATCCCCACAAAGAGGAGGAGGAGGAGGAGGAGCAGGAGGAGGAGAAAGCAAAGGAAATCTTTATTTATACAAGAATTTGTAACACCAGCCAATTGGTTAGCGGAAGAGCCAATTCGAAATGTTTAATTCATTAATTAATTAATTATTATTTTTGCTCTTTATTTAAAAAACAAAAAACAAACGAAAATGTGTTAAGAAGTGGCCTAAATAAATCATTTATTTGTTTATCAATTATGATTTTGTTTTTAAAATTTTTCTGTTAACGATCCGAACCGGACCCAGCGGATACTGCGCCTGCGGAATTAGTTCAGCTATCCCATAAAACATCCCTTTGATTCTAATCCCCAAGTCAAAGTAGTACTAACTTGATCTACATTTTCAGAAGACTCAAAACCAACAATGGGTGGTGGAACCCTGGGACGCAGTAACAGCACCGAGGAGGCCACCGCTTTATGACATCAACTGTTTAATAATTCGAATAACTAACTAATGAAAAACTTCGGCGACATCGGGATGTATTTGCTGTCGGAACGGGCGCTACATCAGCAGCGCAAGCGAATGCTCGATGAGTTTCTGAAGCTGTAGGAAATGCGCATCTCTAATAGTTAAGCCACCCCCCCCCCCCCCCCCAATCCCCCCATAACAGATATCAGATATTTGTTTATTCTCAATGTTATACAAATCTAAAGTTGAACAAATTGATGATGACTTTGTATAAAAGAATCAACTACATAAAATGTAAAATGTATAAAACGTACTCAACCCAAAAAAGAAATGGTGTTTCGAAATTTTTAGGTACTTGCAGCATATATATATATAAATATATATATATAAACATATACATATAGGACTTCTGAATGTAGTTTTCGTGTATGTAAACACGAATACCACTTAGCTGTTAATTTTAGACTCTAAACAACACCCAAGTAAGAAATTTCTATATATACAAGGCAAAATCCAAAAAACATAAAAACCGAATATACATACACGATAACTGAGTAGCTATATATTTTATTCTTTAATTGCTAATAATTGTGATTTGGAGAGTACGAAAATGGAAAGATTACAAAAACAAACAACCAAAACAAAAACAAAAAAATGGACAAAAACGGAACTGAAATTTAGATAACAAATCAAAAATTAAACAAGAAACTCAAAACTGGAAGGGAAGGCTTAAATTATTTTTTGGAAATTACCACAAAACCTTTTGGCCCTTTTAGTATTTTGCTAATGATTTCGATTAGTTGGGAATATTTTTGTATACAAGCAGGCAGACAGAAAGAGAGAGAGAGAGAGAAGGAGATGAATCCAAAACACTCGAAACACATGAATAGTATATATTGTAACCACAATTATAATTGATGTTTATACTAGTAAGTAGCTAAATGCCATAAAACTCACACCGAAACACAACTCTTTTCCACACACACACACACTCATGTATGTAGTTTTCGTTTACGCCCCCGCCACGCCCCTCTTACGTTTGAGATTGCCTACAACTTAACAAAGGAAAACCCAGATATAAAACATATAAAGATTTAGATTATTTTTAAAGCATAAATCTCGAGCAATCTGTGATATTAAAAACAAACAAACAACAAAAACAAAACAAACAAAAAACAACAACAAAATGCTAAACAAAACACAAGCAAATTCCGACACATTTCTCCAACACACAAAAAAACCAGGTTCCGTACAAGAATTCCTCACCAAATTTCCGCCACAAGCAAGTCGAGTTTTCCTTTTGACACAAACTACGTGTATGTGTACGAATCAGTTTAACTGCAAATCGAATAGATATATATATATATATTTTACTAAGCATAATCGTAATAGATTCTGGCATAATGCATACCAACATACAAGTACATACAAATAACTGATACTGATATCGATTGGCGCGCACATATATATATATATATATATATATATATGTGAATAAACTTAACCCCCTTACAAAGTGCGAAGGCTAATCCAAAAAATAGTTTCAAAATACAACCTAAAATGCAAAAAAAAAAACAAAACAAAAAAACAACACAGAAAAATAAATTAAAATAAATTTAAATGTATTTCTCCCTCAATCTTCGTTGTGTGTGTAAAACATAAATTGTAAGCTAACCAAAAAAGAAAGTAAAACCAAGATAGATCCCAGAGAGAGAGACAGAACCCAACACAAACCAACAGCAAACCCAGAACCAGCCGTACTCCAATTACACGTAAATTACAGAGCAGAACAGAGCAGCCTATACGAACACCAATACATACAACTGGATTCCGGCAGGAGTGTTATGAACCCATGTGGCAAAGAAACGAAATCAACCAAAACATAATAATACACAAACAAAAAAAAGAAGAAAAACCAAAACCGAAACCGAAACAAACAATTTAAACAAATCTTTACATAAGGCATTTATGATTTTATGAAATAAACAACTGTACGTAAGGATTCAACTGAGTTTGTGGTCTTTTATTTATGGAAAGTATGAGAAGCGGGGGCAGAGCGGGAGGGAGCTGGAAATTGGACTGCTAGGAGAGTTGCAACTCATTAAGGGCACAATAGACCAAGACTGGTCGGTCGCAAATACTAAAATCTTTAAATAAGTTCAAACAAGAAATGATCACTTCAAATTTAAACTCAACGAACTTCAGTCCTTGGGACCCGCGCACTTTCTTAGTTCAAAGCGGAACTGGTTCCGTTATCGATACCTTTCAGCTTAAAGTTATCGCACATGTATGTGCGTGCGTGACAGTAGCGTCGGTCACATAGCGTCGAGTTGGAAAGCTGGATGTGTAACACCAGAGGAGTATTATTTTAACAACTTCAAACGCAAATTTGTGTAGAAATCAATCAATACATTGCTGTTACTGAATAAATCAAGTTAAAAATCACCCTCTCACAGGGTTCGGCCCAACATGCTCATTATAACAGCTCAAAGTACACATATTCAAGAACATATCCTGAAATTTGAACTTTTTTTTCGAGCAATTCTCTCATCAATTGACACACCTCAGCTTAATCTTACAACAGATAACCCCTAAGCGGTGGTTCGGCACCCGGAACCAGCTTTTAGGAAGGCTTTAATTGGTGTTCTTGCGAAATTTGGTGAAACTAGAATTTTCACAAGCCTGGAAACCAACCACATCAAAATTAAAACAAAAGTTTGGACAATTCTTAACGTTTCTGCATTTAAAGTAGTTAGATTAATCAATGCAATCGAAGGAACATGAAAATGTTAAACTTTCTCCGTGTTCCAGACCCACCGTTCTTGATTCGACGCCAGCTTGACACCTGTCGCTAGTCGCACATGGAGCTTTTTACAACTACAACTACACCACCCACTGAGGAGACTACGCAACTTTTCAAACGACCGATTTTTAAATGCAACTGCAACTATGCCGCCCACTCCAACTAATCCGCCTGGGCCAGCGAAGCTACCGATTTCATTCATCCCAATCCTCCCCTGAAATCTACGATGTGGTGGTTATCGGAGGTGGTCACGCGGGAACGGAGGCTTCTTCGGCTGCTGCCCGCATGGGAGCCCGCACCTTGCTCCTCACCCACAAGCTGGAGACCATCGGAGCCATGTCCTGCAATCCCTCCTTTGGCGGCATTGGCAAGGGCCATCTTATGCGGGAAGTGGACGCACTTGACGGAGTATGTGCGCGTTGCTGCGACGTCTCCGGAGTCCACTACAAGGTACTGAACAAACGACGTGGGCCGGCAGTCTGGGGTCCCAGGGCACAGATTGACCGACAGCTGTACAGGTTGGCGGTGCAGAAGGAACTGAACAATACCAAGAATCTGGAGATCAGGGCTGCAGCTGTGGACAATATCATCATCGAGGAGGATGGTGGTGGGGGCAGCACCTGTGGAGGCGTCTTGTTGGCTAATGGTGACAAGGTGCTCAGTCGTACGGTGGTGCTGACCACGGGAACTTTTCTACGCGCCCACATCAACATCGGCTTGGAGGTGAGACCCGCTGGGCGCATGGGAGATGAACCAGCCAAGGCACTGGGCGAGGCTATAGATAGGCTGGGCTTCCGCATGGGTCGCCTCAAGACGGGCACGCCGCCTCGCATAGCCCGGGATAGTGTGGACTACTCTCAGCTGCAGCGACACAATGGCGATGATCCTCCCAAGCCGTTCTCCTTTCTCAATGACAAGGTGTGGCTGCCGGCAGAAGAGCAGTTGCCTTGCTACCTCACCTACACAACTCCGCTGGTGAATGACATTGTGCGCAACAATCTGCATGTCAATCGACATGTCACCGAGGAGATAACTGGTCCACGCTACTGCCCTTCCATAGAATCCAAGATATTGCGATTCGGCGACAAGGTACACCAAGTGTGGTTGGAGCCCGAGGGTTTTGACAGCCCGCTCGTGTATCCCCAAGGCATCTCCTGCACTCTGCCGCACGAACAGCAGGTGGAATTGGTGCGTGCCATCAAGGGATTGGAGAAGGCGGAAGTGGTACAGCCGGGCTATGGTGTGGAATATGATTTCATAGATCCGCGCGAGCTCTATCCCACGCTGGAAACGAAGCGTGTGAATGGTTTATACTTTGCTGGTCAAATAAATGGCACCACGGGCTATGAGGAGGCAGCGGCTCAGGGTATTGTGGCAGGAGCCAATGCAGCGGGCAGGTGTTGTCATGCCGATGGCAAACAACTGAACATAAGCAGAACTGAAGGCTATATTGGAGTGCTCATAGACGATCTCACTTCTCTGGGCACCAACGAACCCTATCGCATGTTTACCTCTCGTGCCGAGTTCCGGCTGTCTCTGAGACCTGACAATGCGGACATGCGGCTGACCCAGAAGGGTTATGACTATGGTCTGGTGTCTCAGCAACGCTATCAACATTTCCAACAAACTGCCAACGAACTCCAAGAGAGCATCGATGCCCTAAGGAAACTACAAAAACATAGCAACTATTGGCGTGAAGCCTTGGGATTGCAGAAAGCTAAAGTTTCGGTGGAAAAATCTGCATTCGATATGCTAGGCATTTCGGCAGATAACATTACAGTGGAGCAATTAATGAAATTGTGTCCCAGGGAGCTGCAGGGGTTGAGTGGCAAAGCGAATATAGCGGAACGTATCAAAATTGAGGCTTTATACTCCTTTTCAATAGAGGAACAACAACAGGATGTGGAAGAGGTGAGAAGAGAGGAACGCCTAAGCATACCAAGTGATATAGATTACTACTCCAAGTCGTTGAGTCTATCGAATGAAGAGCGCCAGAAACTGAGTCTCATTCAACCCCAAACTATTGCCGCTGCTAGTCGTATACAGGGTGTGACACCCTCAACCATTGTACGCATTATGAAGTATGTAAAGAAGTCAGAGGTGACTGCTCAGGCAGGGATTAGATAATGGATTAGATATTAAAGCTTATGTACTAGTGTTCAAAGAGTTATTGTTACTTAGTTAAGGTTTAGGATCTTAAGCATTGCATTGTTGACCCTGGGTACCATTTGTAGATAACCCATTAAAGATGTTCTACTTTACAAACTGAAACCTTAATTGGATGAGTCTTGAGCAGATCTAAATCTAGAATGAGTTTATAAATTTTAAGAATTGGAGAAATATATATAATAACAACCAGAAGTCATCCTGTAGAGCGCCAAAGCATTCTCAAGAGATAAAAAAGAAAAGAATGGGCTGAAAAAATGCTGTACAATTTGATAGTTCCAATTTATAGTCTTGCCTACTTAAAAAAAAAAACAAATGGGGTTAACCTAAAGCAACCAACACTTAACTGGTTTAAAATCCGTCCATTTCCGCTTTCCTTTTGCGTTTCTTTAGCTTTTGTTTGGTATCCGGCGCTTTGCCACGCAACACGGCCGTTTTGAGCCGCTTGGCTTGCTTTTTGCGCTCCTGAATGCCTGCCTTACGCTTGGCCGCACGTTGGGGATCATTAATCTTCTCCTGGGCCACGTTCTTGCGACGTTCTGCCCTACGTACCATTAACTTAGTTTGCACTAAATTTCGCATCTTGTCATAGACATCCGTGCCCATGCGTTTTCGGAGACGGCTGCCCACACGCAGCGCCAGCTGGCGTAGTTCGATATCTACATTCTGATCTTCCTCGGACATCTCACGCACTAGTGCCTGTAGTAGACCTGGGGCCAAACGGGTGACAGCATCTACATTAAGCAGAGTGCTGAGACCCTCAATGAGGGTGAACAGAGCTGAGCGCTAAGCGCAATTTTTGATAATAAGGATATGAAAGATGGTACAGAAAATTTCACTTACCATAGTGGTGTCGTGGGGCGCCTTGGCCACCTCCTTGTTGATCAGGAAGCGTATATTCCTCACCAGCCAGTTTAGATTGATTTTGTTGGCCGGTATTTCACTTTCATCCTCATCCAACTCCTGTTTTAGACTGAACGGCACATCCCTGAGCATGTGAGCTATGTACAACAAGATCTTGGTCAGCTCATCAATCATTTCCTGTGCCGTTTCTCCGGGCATGAATTGGGCACACAAATCGAGTACCAAACTCTTAATGTCCTGCGCAGGTTGCGTGTAGATAAAGTCCAATGATTTGACGGCATCCTGTTCTCGTTTAACGCCCACCAGCTGCTGCCCCACATAGTCATAGTCATAGTGGGACAGGATTTGGGTAATTAGCTTGGCTGCATTGCAGCGCACCCAATTGTGCTCGTGGGCCAAAAGACGTTGACAGCCATAGGCCAGTTCATCAATGGTGGGACCAAGTTCCTCATTCTTGAGCAAGGATTCACCACAATGCTCAAAGATCTTGAGTAAACAATACTGCAGCTGGATGAGCTGATGATCCAGTTTACGCTGTTGGCTGTCCGTGTCCGCAGGCTCAGTGTGAGATTCCTGGAACAGTAAATAAGAGAGATAAGTAAAAGATGCTGGCCATGGGATTTCTACTCACCTTTCGTCTTCGTTTCTTCTGCACACTTAGTTCATCCACTTCCATGGCCAAGTGTCCGGGTGCACGCACAAATCGGCCACCCGCCTCGGCCTGTCCCAATATCAACATATTCACCAAGATGGGCAACACCTCCGGCAATCTCTCCACAAATCCCGAACGTTCGGCTTGCACAAATCTGGAGAGTAAAGCAGCTGCCATTTCTCTAACACCTGGTTTCCCACTGGATTGCTCAGAGGTGAAGAAGAGGAGTGTCAAGTCCAACAAGGGTTGACGCTCCAGCTTGGTAAGACGACCCAGCAACGCTTCCAAGGCATTGGCCACACTCCGGCGACACGAGGGATCCTCATCGTTGACCAGTCTGGTGCCCAGCGAAAGATACAAAAACTCCGATTGCTTGGCCAGCATTTGCTGGGGGAATTTGTTGATGATGGAGTGCATAAACTGGATGGCCGATTGTCGTCCAGCCGTTTGTGTGTAACACAATTGCACCGACATGAACTTCACCAGCTGATCCACCTTTTTCTGCAGTGTATACTCCATGAGGTAGGTGAGCAGCAAGCCACGGCACTCATCCCTCACATAATCCGATTGCGAGATAATGGAGAGGTCAGCCAGTCGCTTCATGAGATCATGTAGCGAGCGTGTGTCCACTTTGCGACCCACTAAAGCCTTCAGCAGGGTGAAGCACATGGTCTGACTGCTACACTCACCCTCCTGCAGTTCCTGTTCGATGTGAAGCAGCAGCTGTTCGACTTGCTCATCACTGAGTAGGTAATCCTCGCACTTGCGTAGCAAAGCCACCACAGCCTTAAAACTGGCACGCACCAACTGGGCATTCTCCTCCTGCCGGGTGGCTCCAAATGTGGAGAAATTCTTGAGTATCTCAAACATGCGGGCCACCACTGGCTGCAGTTGTTCGGTGGACAGTTCAGAGAGTTCATAGCCACCCAGCCAGATGGCTGTATAACACTTCAGGGCATAGCTGGTGGTGCGGGCATGAGAGCTGCTCAGTGCATCCTTGAGCAGGGGCAGGAGGGGATGTAGAAAGGGTTGATAGTCCAGGTCGGTCAGCTTCTTCCGCTTCAACACAAAGTGCAACAACTCCAGACCCATTTCAATCAATATATGTGCATTAGCCTGGGCATTGGACTTGACTTGCTTGTTCCCAGTGGCCACACTGCGTCTACCGGGCGTGGGCTGCAGTAGATGACAGTCGGGACGTGCTCTTTTCATTAAAGACTGCTCCTTTTCACTGAGCTGGCGTTTTTGGGTGCCCGGCAACAGATCACTTATGCTCTCCGACATGGTGCCATAAATAAAGATCAGCAAACTCTCCCGGGCTAAGTGAGAGTTCTCCACCAAACCGCTAACAATCTTGGCAAAGCATTCCTGTATCTTTTGTGTGACCTTACGCGAATGAGTTCTGGCCAGATGCTCCTTAAAGGGTAGTAGTAAGTCCAGCAGACAATTATCCCGTATGTGACGCGAGGCAATGTGTAGGGTTAGATAGCTCTTGGCACTGGGTTTGGCCTCTGGTGTGTGGGCCACTATCTTATCCACCTCTTTCTCGGCATTAACCTCACCAAAGATATCATTGAGAGCCACCTCCAGCAGATTCTGCAGGCAAGACTCAATGTGCGTGGGCTTTAGATCCGCCTTGAGGGCATCGAGTACTCCATGCAGGGTTACAGACAATACATGCACCTGAAAGCCACGTGTGAGCAGTGACTGCAATTGCTCCAACAGCAAACCCAGGTAACTGCCTCCGAGGGTTAACATGATCTTCTTGAGTATGTCACGGGTCAGCATACGCACGGATTTCAAAGGAGAACGCAAGAAGGTACACACCTTCATGAAGATTCCTGATGGTTTAGAAAGGCAGAACTTAGTTAAGAAAAGGCGCCGGCTACAATTCACTCACCCGGTAGACTGTTCTCCATCAACTCGGCCGGCAGCTTCTGCAGTAGCTTAACCATGGCCAAGGCAATGGGCACACGCTGTATTTCCTCTTCCTCCCGTTCATAGCTCAAACGGCGACGGTTGACCTTGTGTTTGGTGTCATAGTTGGTCTTCTCGGTGATGGCACGATTCAGGGTGGGCAGCAATACCGTGGTGATGGCCAGCATAACTTTTTTGGCCGCATTGGGAGCCAGTTTTAGAGTGCGACTTAGTTCCGGTTCCGCCTCCTCCTTCTCTCCATCGAAATTCAGTTCCTCCTCCTTGACCGAGTCTTCATCTTGTTCGCCTTCCTCCTCTTTGGGCTCCACCGTTTCGTTCAATTTCTGCTTCAGCTTGGTCAGTGAGATGACATCCATTTGTGCCTGGGTCAGATCAAAATGGAACGCATCCAGTATGCGTACCACCAGACGGACGCACTGCTTCTGCTGGGACTGGGCAAAGCGCAGCTTCTGCAGAAAGTAGCGGAGTACGGCATGATATTGTTGCCAGGGTAGGAGTTCACACATAACGCCCACTGCCTCAATGGCTGCATCCACCAGAGTGTGCTTGCCCGTGTGTTTCTCATTGAGCAAATATCTGGTGGTCAGCGGCAACAGGAATTGGGTAAGGGTGCGGGCACAGGGTGGCGATTGACGCCAACTTCCCGCTGAAATGTTGACAATACGCTGCAAGGCACGGCCATGTCGCTGGGTCTGCAGGTGAAGCATATTCTCAAAGAAGTCCACTTCCGTGTCATGTTTATCTGTGAGCGGCGAGAGATCCCTCAAGATGTCATGTGCCGCCGGACACTGACGTGCCAGTTCACCCAGCAGACCAATTGCCTCACTGCGTGCATGCTCGTGCCTGTCATCCCTGAGGGAGCGTTGTAAAAGTGGCCACAAAGTGTCCTCCAGCCAAAAGTTCAAGTCCTCCTTCTTCTCCAGCAATTGCAAAGTAAGACCAGGCAGTAGAGACTTGAGTAGTTCGCCTATGTTAACCCTCATGCCCAAGTCAGAGTCATGGCTCAACATATGGAAGCAGTTGTACAGCACCAACACACCCAACTCGAGGTCGATGGATTGTTGCTTCTGCTCCATCATTTGCTTCAGTTCGGAGAGCGCCTCCAGGCGTTTGTCATAGTCGGGTTGTTCCAGCCAGCGTTTATCCCACGCATTGAGCAATAACACAATTCTGGCCCACTCTTTAAGCGAGGCTGCGGATGGCGCCAAGTCCGGTAAGGCTTTGGCTTCTTTGAGCAAACGCTTAGCCATATCCGCCAGCAACTCACACAGCATTTTTCTGGCCGGCAATGCCTGAACCTGCTCGAAAAGTGGCGCCAATTGACGCACATATAACTGAGGATGTGGTACACGCTTCAAGAGATTAGCCAAAGTGGTAATTAGCTGGCTAACCGTTTCGGGTCCAGCGCCGGCTGCTTGCTTAATGAATATGGGCAACAGCAACTGCAGTAGCAGCTCACATGTATCGGGTTCCTGCACATGACCGGTGAGGAGGCTGAGTATGTTGAGTTCCCGCTTGTCCAGCATTTGTTTGCCTCTACCCGATTTCTTGTGCCGCCAACTTAGTTGAAGTTGCCTCAAGATGTCGGGTATATGGGGACGTATCAGGGCCAAAGATGGCTCTGCATACTCTTCGGTGGCGGCAGACTCCAAGATTTGCTCCAGCAGTTGCATGATGGAACGTTTAACCACCGGTTTGGCTTTCTCATTGAGTAGTAGGGCAATCAAATGATGAAATATATTCGATTCCTGTTCCTGGCGTTTTTGGTTTAACCATTTTTGATAGCGTGCCTCGCTACCCCAGAGCAGCAGCAGTTTGAGCAAAGGAGTGGGATTATGTATGGAGTCCTGGGATAGTTTTTCCAAGCCCGGCCACACATAGACTTCAGTTAGCGACTGCATCAGCTGCTCTTGCCAAAGTTCCTCCAAATCCACCAGTTGTGTGCTATAATTGACCAAAGTCTGCAGGGCCGCATGCTTCACATTTCGGTAGGGTACCAACATTTTTCCACCCTCATTGATCACCTGCTGGCAGACACTGCCCACCATTAGAAGCAACTTGAAGACATATTCCTGAAAATCTTGACTCAATCTGCAGGCAAACTCTTTGCGTATCAACTCCAAGAGATTGACTATCCTCTGCAGTTGTTTGGCTGCTATGACGGCCGAGGAATCATAGAGATTTTGCACTTCCAGGGCCACCTGATGGATGGGCCTGCTGGTGTACACACTAAAGCGACCAAAAGCCATGTGTAGAAAATCCAAAATCTCCTGTTCCTCCAGTTGACCTAGAAATCTCAGAATCAAGGTCTTACGCTGCTGGGCAGTGAGTAATCTCTGGGCTCCCTTGGTAAGCATTTTTCCATAGAGCAGACGTAGCATAAAAGGCATCAACTCGGCTCTTTGATCGGGTTGTAACTCCTGAAGTTGCCAGTTACTCAGGGTCGACTTGAATTTGGTCTCTTCTATGAGACCCATTAGTTGGGTTTTATGTTGTATTAAGGCAGCAGGTTGCTTATAGTTGGCCAGGCAATCCAGGGCCAACTGTTGAAGTGCTGAGTGATGAGAGGAGAGCAACTCCAAATAGAATTCATGCAACTCGGGTTGACGATAAAGGGCCTTGGGATTGGGTTGATGTACAAAGCAGGACAACTTCAATTGTAGAGTCTGTAGTATTGATTTGGCAGACAGATTTGAGGATGACTTTGTCTGGCGACGACGATTTGTGGGCTGCTGCTCCTCCTCCACCTCCAACTCATTTTCCACATCCATTTCCTCTACCGTCTCATTGATATTCCAGGTGTACTCGTTTTTCTCCAACTGTTCTCTATATTCCTCTGCCACAAATTCTAGAAACAGTCTCACCAAATCCTTGTTTTTCACCTCCGCCAGGGTACCCAGCTGGGGTATGGTTTGCCACAACAATTGACGATAGTTGAGTAGCTGCTGTAGAGTCAAACCAGCTGCTGAGGACTCATCTGAGGGCAACATTAGAGTTAAAGCAGCAGAAATGTATGTTCTGGGTAGTTGGGTAGAAGTGGACTTGTTAAAGTCCTTGTTATAGTCAATGCTCTTAACAGTCTCCTCTAGTTTTTCCTTAAATATCAACCAAAAAGCATCAATCTCCATGATCTTGACATAGCTGGCCAACAGTTGTTGCAGCGGCTTCCATAGGAATTTGAAATTATTGTAGAGCAAACCCATCAGAAGGCTTACCGCCTGCTCCTTAAACTCTGGCAGTTGGGCGTACAACTGAAATTGTGCTGCTGTGGGTTCCAGATGCTGCAATTGCAGCAGCAAGTCGCGATAGTTGTGCACAGTGGGCTCTATGCAGCAGGCAGCATAGAAATAGTCATAGGGATTGGTTTTCAATCCCTCCTGCTGCTCCACAGAGCCTAGCAGTTGCAGACAATAAGCTGCTAAACGTCGGTAGGCAGCTTCATGTAGACTTAGCAAAGGAGTTAAGGCCGCTTTAGTGGTTTTAGCACACAGTTTGAGTTGTTTTTTGGTTGAGTCCTTGAGCAATAACTGAAGACAAGCCAGGGCATACAGGTTGCCTCTTAAATCCGGCATTAACTTCTCCCGCAGACTCTCGCTTAGCCCTGTTGGTAGTTTAAACTTAAGCAGATGTTGAGTTTGGAGCAGCAGGAGCAGCCTTAAATAGTCAGGGGAAGACGTCCATTGTTTTAAATAATCCTCCAAGGTTTGGTTTAGACTTGGTTCCAGCTGCTGTTTGCCAAAGCCTCTCAAATGCGGTGCCAGTAAGAGCAGCAGCAAATCTTGCTCTTCATCCAAGTTAATTTTTAGAAATTGCTTTTCTAATCTCTCTATGCTCTCCCTTTGCTTAATTTGAATGGGATATATTTGCCATTGTTCCAGCGTAGTGGCATCTATTTGCAATGATCTTTTATGCAGCACTATGCGTGCCAGAAGCTCCAAGGAGTTACCATCTCCTCCCGTACGCTCATAGTAACTGATCACTTGAGGTAAGACCAGAAGTTCAAATTGTGCATAGTCCAAGAGCTCCAAAATGGTGGCCTCGTAGATATTCGCAGAGTCCTGGCAGTTTTTCAAGAGCTTTTGTAGCAATCTACTTGAATCCAGTTGGCTTAATTGAGCCTGAGTGGCTCTCAGTAGGCTGGTAACCAAACGGCTTAGGTGCGGCAAAGCGACTGCCTGACTTTCTAATAATTTCAGAAGGGTGGGCACCAGCATCTCCAGCTCTGAGACATAACGTCCTTGCTTGTGTGTAACTAGAGGCAACATTAGTTTTATAAGGGGAGTTACCACCACACCTTCGCCACTCAAATTATGACAAAACTTTTGCCATAAAACCCTAGTCTGCTCGGGAACCAAGAAGTTCAGCATTAGGCTCAGAGCATGTTCCACCATCTCAGCCAAGAGCTCGGTCTGCGCGGGGCTGTACACGGATTCCACATTTACCAAGATTTCCAGGATTTGGTTTAACAATTCCCCCGCTGAATTGTGCAGTTGTCCGTTGACTCCTCTCAGAATTTCATAAATCAGCCGCCCACAACCACGCACACTTTCCACTTCCTCGCGCAGCACGGACTTCAGCACATAGGCCAGGAAACGGGGGAAGTCCTTGACATCTCTGGCTATATAAGCAAAGCATTCCACCGCAAAATTGGTCACATGCTCTGCATAATGCTGCTCATCCAGCAGTGGCAAGATGGCATTGAATACCACGCCTATGTTTCGCTTCAGAAACGGCTTAAGAGTCTTGAACAAATGGGCCAGACATATTAGAGTCCATTCTAGTTGCTCAGCATCTTCGGTATTCAGCAGGCAGATCAAACGATCGAGCACCCGTTGAAAGTACGGATAGAATTCCTCGCGCAAGTCTCTGGCCAGCACATAGAGCAGCTCCAGCAAGGGTTGCTGCGACAGATTGGTGGCTGTGGACAGGCGTTCGAGCAGCAAGTCCACCACAAAGTCCTTCTGGTGCAACAGCTGTGGCAGGGTCACGATCTTCCGGCAACGTTTGCTGAAGTAGTTGTACTCCTCCGTGAGGTTGAGAACGGTCCATTTTTGCAGAGACTGCTGGAAGTAGGTTTCCGTTTCGGCCTCGTCCAGTTGCTCATTGCGATGACCTATGTGATAGAGGGCCAGGCGGCGCAGATCTATTTCATTCACGCGATCAGCAAAAGATTTGAACTGGGGAAGAAGAAGAAGCAGAGAAGTTGTAAGTATGAGGCAGGCAGCGCCAGGGCACGCGGAGGAAACTCACCCGAAATGTGTTGGTGGTCTTGGATTTATCTGTTATGGCGGCCATGCTGACATTTATTAAACGCACTCGGTTAATTGTTTAAACAATTCAAAGCAATCACATTTGTGTTTAGAGTGCAACACGTGCGCAGTGTGACCGTTCCGCAATTACTGAAAATTACCGAAGCTAGTGCACGTTGCCCTAACAGAGTGCGCGTTAACAGTGCCGCTAGAGGGCTGTTACTGAAAAATACCAAAGCTCATGAACGTTGCCCTACCAGAGGGCGCTTTACGAGCGGGAACATTTAAATTGCGAGTTCAGTAAACAGTTTAGCAAACTTAAATCCAAAATAATTAAAATATTTAATATTTATTAACAACTCTTTAAAAAATGTGTTAAACACTGCACAAGCTATTAAGCCGACTCTTGATTTTGCAAATAATTAAACACCGTGCCGCGCTCCACATACCTTTGACCAGTTTCCTGGCCTACAGCTCGCGCGGACTCATCCCTATTCTTCACGTAACCATAACCACCTCCACCGGGAGTTTTCATGACAAATGTATCCCCCGCCTCCACATCTATGCAGGTCTTGCCACCCAAAGCAATGACTCGACCATCATGTTTGACGACGAGATTGCGTCCACTTTTGCCGGGCTCACCACCATTTAGACCATATGGTTTCAGGGCTCTTCTCTCGGTCAGCACCGACAATGTCACTGGCTTGCGGAAAAGTAAATCCCTCTCCACACCCTCTCCACCATGCCATTGCCCTGTGCCGCCAGATCCATCTGTACGCAAGCAGAAACGTTTCAAGATCAGAGGATAGCGCAGTTCCAATATCTCCGGATCGGTTATTCTGGTATTAGTCATATGGCAGTGCACACCCCCCGCACCATGCCAGCCCGGACCAGCTCCGGCACCACCTGCAACCGTTTCATAGTAGCCCCACTGCTCATCCCCAATGGTTATGTTGTTCATGCAGCCCTGCGAGGCGGCACACGCACGAAAAGCCTTCAGCACGGTGTCCACTATGCGCTGTGAGGTCTGCACATTGCCTCCCACCACGGCCGCCCCCTCCGAGGGATCCAGTATGGAATTTTTGGGTATAATCACCTGAATGGGTGCCAGACAACCCTGATTAAGGGGCACATCATGACCCACCATACAGCGTAAGCAGTAGATCAAAGCCGAGAGGGTGATAGCTCTGGGAGCATTACAGTTGCCCCACACCTCCTCTCCAGAGCCAGTAAAGTCGCACAGGGCGCTACCCTCCTCCGCATCAATGGTCACCTTCAGCGTGATGGGTGAACCATCATCCATAAACTCCTGTGCCTGCAACACGGTAGCACCCGTGCGCGCCAAAGTGTCCCGACCAATCTCACGTAGCATATCCCTTACGGCCAGCTCGGCGTTCTTCTGTATGTGACTCATATAGGCCTGGACCACATCCAGACCGTAGCAGTCGATCAGCTCGGAAACCAATTGTATACCCTTGTGGTTGGCCGCAATTTGAGCCTTCAGATCGGACAGATTATCGCTGAGATTGCGTGTGCCCACGGCACCCTTGGCAGAGGTTGGAGTGGTCAGACGTTCGATGATCTGTTGCTCCTGGAACAAACCGTTCTCCACAATCAGAAATGATTTAAAGGCGGCACCCTCCTGGGCCAGCGAGGTAGAATGTGGCGGCATGGAACCGGGAGTGATGCCACCAATATCCGCATGATGTCCACGTGAGGCCACAAAGAACACAGGTCGGGGTTGTCCCCTGCAAAGAATTGGATGACAAGCTGTGATTGGGGATTCAAGGAAGCTCCCAACTTACTCATAAAACACGGGCGTAATCACCGTCAAATCTGGCAGATGGGAGCCACCCGCAGACGGATGATTAGCCAGGATGACATCGCCATTCTTCAAGGTGTCGCCACGCACCCTCAACTGATACTGCACCGTCTCCTGCATGGCACCCAAATGGACAGGTATATGAGGCGCATTGCTAACCAAACCTCCATCGGGTCCAAACAGAGCACAGGAGAAGTCCAGGCGCTCCTTGATGTTGGTGGAAATGGAAGTGCGTTGCAGAACCCTGCAAGAGTCAACAATAAGTTACAATTTTCACCAGAATAATCCTCTGGCCACCCACCTGCCCATCTGTTCGGCTATGCTCATGAAGCGATGGCTAAATATGCTCAAGTGCACCGGATCCAGTTCAGCATTGATGCCCTGCTTGCCACCCGTTCTGACCTTCATCACAAGGTCACCGTATTTAGTGACCAGGACACCACAGTCTGGTTCTACAATTATGGTAGAGAGCTGATCAATGAGCACTGCAGGGCCAGAGATCTGATGACCAGCCCTTAGATTTTTGGTTAGATAAATGGGTGCCTCGAATGCCCCCACATCGAAATGCAGACAGGTTAATCCCTCGCTGGGGGGCTTGCTCTCTTCGGCAGTCTTCACCAGCGACTCTGGAGGGGTTAGATTCTTGCCCAGACCACGTACACGTATGTCATCCACTATGATCGGTCTGTTTTGTAGCACAAAACCAAACTCGGTGCGATACCGCTCCAGGAAAGTGGCCTGGAAATCTCCATAGGCAGCTAAAAGTGCCGACATGGAGGTAGGATCCTTGCCAGCAGGAGCTACCATTAGAGCGCCATCGGTGCCCTCGTAACGTAGATGTAGAAAGGGTTCCAGCTCAATCTGCTGGAAGCCCTGAGCAGCCAACTTTTGATGGGTTTTCAGGGACAGCTCGTCCAGACGTTCCTTCAGGTGTTGGGCATGAGCTAGGTCAAACTTCAAGCCACTAGGCTCTTGCATTTCCTGCACCACATCAGCCAAGGCCATGCCATAGGCAGACAGTATTCCCGCGTATTTGTGTACCACCACCTGAAGGAATGGGGGAAAGATTAGATCAAGTATTTTAGGATTTAAGAAGCCTTCTTCAAAACTTACCTTGGTTATGCCCAGATTACTGGCTATGGCACACGCATGTTGTCCGCCAGCTCCACCAAAGCAGGACAGCACATGATTGGCCGTATCCAAGCCTCGACTCTGCGTCAACGCTCGTATGGGTCGGCACATGGTCTCATTGGCCACTCGTATGAAACCCAGAGCCACTTCCTCAACGCTTAGCTGTCGCTCATCTCCACTGGCCTTCAAATACTGATTAATCTCCGCCTGCAACTGCATAAATTTACTCTTGCTTATGTCATAGTCCAGTGGCTCATTCTCGTGGGGGCCAAATATTTTGGGGAAATACTGAGGCAAAATGCGTCCCAATATCAAGTTGGCATCGGTCACCGTTAGAGGACCACCCTTCTTATAGCAGGCCGGTCCTGGATGTGAGCCAGCTGACTCTGGACCAACTACAAAGATACCGGAACGGAAAAACAGTCGTGAACCGCCGCCAGCTGCCACTGTATTGATATCCAATTGAGGTGCCTGAATTGTAACGCCCGCCGTTGTGCTCTCGATAACATGCTCATAGCTGCCAGCGTAACGGGAAACATCTGTGGACGTGCCACCCATATCAAAGCCAATCAGTGGCAGTGAAGTCTCTCGTGAACCGGTCAAGGCATAACCCACCACACCACCAGCCGGACCCGAGAGAATGGCCCGTGCACCACGGAAATTTTCCATATTAGTAAGTCCGCCATCGGACTGCATGAAAAGAACATCCACACCTTCCAGTTGATTGTCGAAGCCGGATTTGAAACTGTGTTAGAAAAAAGAGAAGTAAAAAAACTAAGAGATTAGAGACGGAGAATGAGGGAGTATATAATCAGATAGCTGAGCAGTTTAAGTTGATAATGAAAGATGAGAAGTTGGAATAGAATGAGAAGTATATCTATGCAAACGGCTTTTGAGTTAAGCCTGGTTCGAAACTGTGCTTCATAGACTTACAAATGTGCAGATGTGAAGAAAACTTACACAATTCAATCCGCAGACTGTTGATGGTTGAAAAAGAGAGAGAGAACAACCACATAAGTTAAATGTACTCCGAAATGCTGTATCTTCTTAAGTATAACATCTAAGGCTTCAAAACCTCTCAAAATCTGCAGGGGCTTCCATCCGGGGGATTCCCAGTTATAGTTTCGATTCGCGAACCTGTTTCTAAGGTTGCTGAACTTAGGGTTTTGATTCGAACCATGGCTCATAACATCTTAGGGTGTTCTTAAAGTTTTCCAAAATTCTTGTTATGATTTTCGTTAAAAGGAACCCTTATAATTTACCAGGCTATTTGTTACTTTAATCTAGAGTCGTTAGACCAAGTTTATCAGGTATTGTTCTACTCCATGAACTCTTGCATGGTTTCCTTTTATAAAAATGATAATTTCAATGAATTTCAGAAGATTGACAAACCCTTTTTCAAACATTTAAGGTCCGGTTCGGGCTCGGAGAGTCATTAGTCTTAGCAGGTTCGGATCATGGTACAGTTCGAGGGAACCAAAGACTCGGAGCCGAAACGGTTCTTCGGTTTTTGAAATGAAACAGGTGACACAGTCGGTTCGACCTTATTACCTTATACCTTATTTTGAATAATAAGTATAGAATCTTAAGTTTTTAACACCTCCAGCTTTTTCGTGCCCTGTAGAAGATCAGGTGCACCTTTTAATTTAGCCACCACTGTAGGGGAAATCTTATCACTGAGCTTTTTTTGTGTATTGTTTATGTTAAGTAATTTCATAAACGATCTCAGCTTTATCTGAGATATTTGTTTATTTTTGCACTTGTCTGGCTTTGGGGTTTAATCTCTACAATCACATCTCTCCCTCTCTCTCACTCAGAAGCGCCAACTCATGTCGCTAATTTATACACTTGCACTCGCACTCACCTGGCCAAGTAGCGATCCACATGAGGCGTCAGATAGGCCTCTGCACAGGCGGTATAACCACGGGCCACCACTCGACACATGGGCATCGCCTCGTGCGAGAGTGTGACATGAGTGAATCCCAATTGTCGCGCAATGGCTCCAATCCTTAGCTCATGCTCGGGACAGGCATAGCTATGCGCCAGCACTATGGCCACCGAGGAGACGCCCCGTTCCCGAGCAGCTTGCAAGGCCGAACGTACAGCTGGCTCATCCACCGGCTGGAGCTCCAAATACTTTGACCCGGCCACACCCTCCAAAACCTTCCAGTTGTGGGCTAAATTGAAGTGAATTATATGTAAAGTGCCATCAAAGCTCCCTTCCCTCATTTGTAACTTACTCAGCTGACAACGTTCCGCCAGTTGGGGTACAATGCGACAATCCACCTCCACCACAGTCTGATAGAGATTCGCTGGTTTTCTGATATTCAAGTCAAAGATCTTGGGTCTTGCCTGATTGCCGATGTAGAGCAGATCACGAAAGCCGCTATTGACCACCAAAACTACCGGATCACCTTTACGTTCTAGCAGAGCATTGGTGGCCACTGTGGTGCCCATGCGTACCCAACCAATCTTTGAAGTGTCCACCAGGCCAGAGGCAGCCAAATCTTTCCCAGTTTCCTGAGAAGAGAGAGAGAGCAATAACAGAGAGACTGAGCGAATGAAAGAGCCATCTCAATTTACCTCTTTGAGTATGCGACGTATACCCTCACGTGGAGCATCGCTATACCGTTCAGGATCCTCCGAGAGCAGTTTCATGGTACGCACTTTGCCACCAGGACAAATACAGAGGACATCGGTGAAGGTGCCACCACGATCAATGGCGAAACAATACTTATCACCACTTGGGGCTGCTGGTGTAGACATGTCGGTGTCGTCTATTCTGGAAGAGGTTTCTCCAATAACTGAGTGAAGAGCCAGTGCCACATGCCGTATATAAATGTGTGAGAGCGAAGAAAGCTTTTTACTCTGTTCGCACTCTCTCTCTCTCTGAAAGCTCTTATCATAAATTTTGATAGAACTTTACACACTCTACAATTGCTGGGGAACTTTCAAGCAATCAAGTGATGCATTTAGAACAAGAGATAACAAAGCATTAAAACACGATTAAGTTAAATTTAGAGGAAAACTAAACATATATATTGTTTAAATTAAGATTTGGACTAAAAGGTGAAGTATATCCATACTAAATAAAAATGTAATAGAGAGCAGGAGTGCTATGATACCGTATTTAATATCTGTTTATTGATTTCCTTTCTTAGCAATGAGACGTTGAGTCATTTAAAGTCAGTCAGTTAATATTTTGAAAACTTTCTTCTAGCATATAGTATTATTTCGAGGGCGCCGTACCTTAGTTGTTGAAACAGTTAGTTAGAAACACTAGTCTCAAAACTTAAGCATTCAATATTGCTTGTCTATTAATGTATTCATTACTTTTTGCAGTTCCCAACTGCTTAAAGTAATTATTGTAAGGCGAGGCAGTTGGCAAGCATGCAGTCTTTAGAGAAAAGCCTAGCAATGAGAGAATCGGGAGGTTCTTTAAAGAAAACTCGTTTTTTTTTGGCATATAATGCATAAATGGTTAATCATTTAGGATCGGTTGACTTTGACATATAGCTGCCATAAAAACGATCGATCGAAAAACTAGTTCAAGTGAGAAAAACGTGCTGCAAGGGTATACAAACGTCGGTCGAGTCAAAGTTTACTTTCCTCTACACGGAAACAAAAAATGTATAAAATAAATTTCCATTGTATGATTTCCCACATCCATTTATTTTTGGATCTTTTTTTCTTCTGTGTATTATTGAATTTCAATCACAGATGGTTCTAGCACACTCCGCGTTTGTTCATGGCTTTCAAAAACACACCTTAAAGCAGGTTAGTCAACTGTACAGCTGCGTCTTTAACCTTCCAGTTAAATCTTTAGCAGTTTCGCCTATCTTCTTTAAGTCGACGCAGGCACATCTGATGCAAGCTATGACTGTTTCCAAGGCATCACAAGAGCAAATAATCCACAGGCAACGCCAACTACTATATCGATCCACTATACATTACATTGCCAAGCGACTTGCATTTCACCTGCCCCACAAATATGTGAAAGAAGTGAACTAATTTTGTAGTAATCTAAAACATTTCCAACATTTGCTCAACAGTTTTTGTACTACACATGAACTAAAGAGAAACTTAAAATAAACTCCAAAAACTGCTGGCTCTGAAACTGTGTATGTTTTTTCAGTCTTAATTTTGCTTAAAAATGTAGAAATATTTGGAAACATTAAATCGATGAGTCGTAAAGTTCGCTCCCCTTCTCAAATATTTGCTTTGAATATGCCATTTCAAGTGTAAGTCGCCAAGTTCAGAATTTATGTGCTTACTTGTTCTGTATTGATATTTATTTGTATCTGTGTGTCTTTGTGTTTTACGTGAACATGTTTCAAGCTGTGGGTAAAAAAATACGTTTGTTCCGAAAGAAGGAAACGAAGCAAAAAACTCCGGATCTAACTGGCAACGAGTTGTGGCTGATCTATTATGCCGCCTATCTACATATATGGCCATTTCAAAGGCTTTGCGGCCGATTGGAGACAAGCTGCTCCCAGGTGAGACTTTACTACTTGGTTCTTAATCCAATCAGGTTTTTATTATCTATTGCCCAATATATCATCCCCAGGGACTGAGCACAGACTCAGCCGAACGTCGCCTGGCTCGGTTGGGTAAAAATGAATTCAAATTGCCCGTCGCCACGGAATCCTTGATGCGTAAATATTTGCGGAACTGTTTTCGGGGATTTGGCACCATATATTTGCTGAGTGTCCTGTGCTGTTTTATAACCTATTTTATGGAAATGAGCGAGAATCCAAGCGATGCTGATCCGGAATATTTATTGGCTGGTACTTGCTTGTTGGCCGCCTTCTTTTTGGGAGGAACATTGCGTTATCTGCAGGAGAATGATGATTATAGTGTGGTTACTACCTTTAAGGACCTGCTGCCCATGTATTGTACAGTTGTGCGAGACGGTGTGAAGCAGGTAATACTCTCCGAGAGAGTGGTGATTGGTGATGTGATGGTTGTATCCGGTGGTCAGCGTTTGGCGGCCGATGTGCGTTTCTTTAGTGCCGTGGGGCTGGAGGTGAACAATGTGGCCTTGGTGGGTATCAGCCTACCTGTGGAAATAGATCCTACATTGTCAAAGTTTACGAGCAAATAGAATAGAATAAAAAATAAAAATAAAACTAAATTGTGTTGACTAAAACTATGTACCAGGCACATAAACCTATTTCGAAGTGGGTCTGCAGCAATGTGGGATTCGCCTGCAGTCATGTGATGAAGGGCTATGGCTTGGCCTTGGCCATAGCGTGTGGCCAAGATTCTGAAGTGGGTATAATGGCGCGCTTAAGCATGGAAAAGCGACCCAAGAGCAGAGTACGAAAGCACATCAAACAGGTGGGTATTTCATACGTTGAAGACGAGGCAGATGATGGTAAAGGAAATCGCAGCTTTCGCAACTGCTTCCTTGATATAGAAACTATCCTGGATTTACATCTAAAATGGAATTAATTCCGCGAATTTTGGAAATATAACCATAATTCTCCTACCTCAGATCACCTACTACACCGTCTTGGTGGGCATACTCTTGTTCTTCATCCTGCTCTGCACCATCTCGATGACCGGCTTATCGGTGCAAATGATTTTCCAGTTTAACATTGGCCTCATGATAGCCCTTATACCCTTATGCCTGCCCACCCTCATGTACTTTGGCATGTCTCACGCCAAGAGGGTTTTGCTTAAGAAACATTGCTATGTACGGAATTTGGAGGCCACCAGCACTCTGGGCATCACCACGGTCATTTGCACTGATATGATATCGAATCTTAGTTTTTATAGAACGCGTGTATCGGAAATCTTTGTGGATGCAGATCTCTTGAAGGCCGAGAACTTGGACTTTGATACCATAGGTGTGCGCTTCCTGGAATTGATCAGGGTTTCGGTGCTGTGCAACGATGCGATTATCAATCCTGGCACCCTGGGCGTACCCATGTCCAAGAAGGGCATGTATGGCAAGCATTGCGATATAGCCTTGCTTAAGTTTGCCCTGCCCATTGTCCAGGATATTGAACAGTTGCGACGAGATCATGAGAAGGTGGCCAATAAGACCTCTGGACGTCTGGATCCTGTGCAAGTCACCGTGCACCGGACCAGGGATGAGGAAGGTCAACTAAAGTTCTTACTACTGATGAAGGGTGCCTACGAAGTGGTCTTGCGCCACTGCAGCACTTATGCGGTAGGCGACGAGGAGGTATTGCTAGAGGATGAGCTGCAGTCATCCATCGAGGATGTAGCCTCGCAGCTGATAAAGTCGGGACGGCGTGTCTATGCCTTTGGCTACAAGGAGTTGGACACAGAGTTTGAATACCTTAGCTCATCTCAGACCAGCTATGGCGCCACCTCGACCAGCATTTTCGCTTTCAAGGAGTTCCTGAACGTTAATGCCTACTCGCTACGGTTTCTGGGCCTGATTGCCACACATGATCCGCCACAGGCTCAGCTGACGAAGGCGGTGACTAAGTGTAGATCGGCCGGTATTAAGCTGGTCATCATCACCAATACCAAGGGCAGCTATGCTCAAGCCCTAGCCAAAGAAGTGGGCATATTTGTGGACGAGGTGAATGAGATGGCTGATGTGGACAAGGAGAATCCTGGCCAGAGCACTGGCGCTCTCATTAATATGGAAGAGTACGTCAATTTTCGTATGCATCATCAACGGTTGAAGATGGAGCAGCTGTTGTTGTCCCACAACGATATGGTGTTTGCCTCCACCACGGCGGCACAGCGTCATATGATTGTCAATGTGTGTCAGCGACTGGGAGCGGTGGTTACGGTCCTGGGTGGTGGTGTCCACGATACACCCGCCATACGTAGGGCAAATGTGGGTGTGGCCAAGGTTGATTCTTCGCAAACCAGCCAGGCCTGTGCCGATATTATATTGCTGGAGAGTCCTTTCGAATCACTGGTGGGTGCCATTGAGGTGAGTCGCCTGCTCTTTGAGAACTTCAAAAAGGCGCTGGCCTATAGCTTCGGCACAAACATGGCCATTATATTGGTGCACTTCTCGTTTGTGATTGTTCAAATTCCATTTCGTGTATTGATAATTGTTCTGCTGATTACCGAGGTGTTTGTGAATTTGGTGAGTTTTCTTTTTTGTCAAATTTCAAATGAGTATGGAAATAAGGCAGGTATTTCTCACCGCCAGTTACCCGGCTTGACGTTCTTCTATGAGAAGGCCGAGGAGAAACTTTTGAAACAAAAGTCAAAGATCTCGGATGACTTTATTATCAATGGACGGTGGGTAAATAGGGGGAATTGATAGATCAGATTATGATACTATACCTGCCAACTCTGCTACAGCTTACTATTTGTGTCCTTCCTGCAAGTGGGCTTAATTGAGGCTGGCGCCGTTTTTCTCATCTATTTCATCTTTATGGCTCATAATGGATTTTTGCCCCGAACTCTGGTTGGTCTCAGCATTTCTTGGTACGATAATTCGATGAATGATATAACCGACTCGTATGGCCAGGAATGGGTAGGTTAACCAAATATAATTCAATACTCTTAACTGTATTAGCTTTCAACATTGAAGACTCGCGATGCCCGCCAGGTTTTGGATAACCAGGTATCTTCCATTTTGCTAATGACCCTTATAGCAATGCAGTGCGCCAACCTGATATTATGCAAAACTGGACGTGCCAACTTAATATATCATGGATTTGGTAATATGTGGCTCAACTGTGCGGTGGTGTATTTGATATTGTTACTATTTTTATTGTATTTTTTGGATGAACCGAAAACCTGTCGGCTAATGGGCATCGATGAGTAAGTTTTTATACTCCTATGTACCTACGGTACATAGAGTATTATAAGTTTGTGCAAAAGTATGTAACATCTCCGAACCCAAAAAGGATATATATATTCTTGATCAGCATCAACAGCCGAGTCATGTCCGTCTGTCTGTCCGTATGAACGCACAGATCTCAGAGATGGTAAGAGATAGAGGTTTGATATGTATGGGACATATGCTTCTTATGTCTGCAGCCAAATCAAGTTCATTTTCAATATTGGCCACGCCTCCTCCCGCCCCTGCAATTTAGAAAAAACTTCATATCTCCCACAGTTCTATAAATAGATGGCTCGTTGTTTTTAGACATATTTAGTAATCAGAATAACTTATCGATTCGCCAAAAGAATGTCGAACATCGGTTGAATGGTTGTGGAGCTATGATCAAAAGTCTGTTCGCTGCAGCAGCGCTGCTTTCAGCTGCTACTGCAGCATCCAAATTTATGCTAAGATTATGTTATAGTCAAGCTTGACCGACTTTCTTTCTTGTTTTTATAAGTCAACTTTCCAAGTTCAACTTGGCCTTGCCTTTTTGGTGTCGCTCTTTGCTTTATTGCATTTATGCTGCTGTGAAATTCCCAAGCAGTTTTAGCAAAGCTGCTGCTGCTGACTAACATTCTTTTTGTTTTCAGTTTGAGCTGTTTCTTCTCACATATCTGGCCCATGGTGGTATTGCTGGTGTTCTTCGAATCAGCTCGCAGATACTTTTTAAGACAATTTCCGGGCAGCTGGCTGGAACTGTCGACTATGTATTAAAATATGTATTAAATAACAAATAAAAATTGCGTTCAATGGTATTTTTAAAATATTGCATTTATTTCTGCTAAATAGCTCGAAGCTGTGTGATGGTGTTTTGCTTGGGTTTTGTTTGGTTTTATTTTTATTATATTTTTGTGGGGCTGCAATTTGTTGGTGTGGGTTGTGTTTAGTTCTTTGTTTTTTGAGTTCTACTTGTTAAGGACTTTACACGGATTTGGTTTCATTCAACATCAATATTTAATATTTAAATATGCCTTTTTTGATTAAATTGTTGAACATTATTTCGTATATAGATATATATATATATATATTAATGCTGGTATGTATTTGTTTTGTATATTGGTTATTTTCAAGGTGCACGGTTTAAGTACGTGTGGTATGAACTCGTACTCTTTGCTGTCCATTATGGCTGCTCTTTAATACTATTTTCTGTTTTTGTATTAATGAAATGATCAATCAATTAAGATGTTTGTTCTTATGAATGTTTCTTAGAGTGCAAACTAGATAACATTCATTGACCTTAGATTTGTGGGTTAAACTGCTCATATCAGGGAACAAAGTTGGTAAGTTGGAGTTGGTTAGTACTTGCTCGTTTTTGTTCAGTTGTTCAAATGGCAGCAGCTGAACCAAAACGATCAACTGAAACTCATTTCTGTTCACCCACTCATGAAGCGTTTGTTTAAGAAGCAGGGGGAAAATGTAAGTTTAAAGCTGTTTCTATATTCGTTTTTTCAATAAATAACTTTATAACAAAATAGAATTCTTCTATGTTCTTCGATGTCTTGAAACTTTCTATGCTCTGATGAAGTTTTGCTTGAAGAAACTGAAACCGAACTCTTGGATGCACTGGCAAAGCAAGCGGAAGGCGGTGGGATCTGGGACTTGGATTTGCTTCTTGGATACATTATCTCTCGATTGACTTATCATCTGAATTTTAAGTACATTTATGTGTGTGTGTGTGTTTGTCTTGTATATTTGTATTTTGTGTGTATATTTATTTAAAGTAATTTATTTAAAGTAATTGCGTTTACATTTTTTGTTTACGACTATTGAAGTTTCCTCTTTGTTTCATTAATTTGACACTAATTTAGTTTTGGTTTTCGTTTAATTTCGTTTAGGTAAATAAAACAATGCCTTGAAAATATTCTGTTTTATTTATTTCCAAATAAAATTTCTCTTTTGTGTGTGTATAGACTCTCGAAAGTTTGTATAGTTTTAGTCCCTAAATCGTGATTCGCGTTCAACTACAAAAACATTCAATTCAACAATCTTTCGTTTAGCGTTTCTGTGTGTCTTTAAAAGAAGGAGGCGGGGCAAATTGTAGTCGGTCAGGTTGGACCATCAGTGCGCGGCTTGAAGTAGTCAACATAGGGTTAAACCCCTTGGGCCAAACTCTCCTTGGGCAGAGCTATGATTGACTGATCCACAGTCTGGTGTGGTATGATGAAGGGGGAGGCCAGCATTTGCAAGGGTCTGAAACGGAGGCACACTGTACCATCAAAACAGAGGTGCCACAGGTGCAGCAGTACTACTACTACTTACTCGCCAAAACTGGTTGTGGTGACCATGGGCGGTTGCCGCACCGAGTGCAGGGCCTGCGAGTTTTTGGCCCTGGCCAGCAGACTCATCACCGTGCGCTTAGTGGGATTCATGCCGGAGCGTGGCACACCCAACAATGGACGCTTGCGTCCCAAACCGCCGCCGCCGCCTGCTGTCGGAGCCGAAATGTGATTAGTCCCATACGGCATAATGTTCGGATGCTTAAATCTCTCACCTATGTTGATGGTTTTCACATTACGCAGTGCCGGATGCAACAGGGCGCCGGGTGGCTCCAGCAGTGTCAGTGTCGATGTGGTGGCATCTCCATCGCTGGGCATCTGCAAGCCAGCTGCGTTAGCCTGTGCGTTGGACAAACCTGTCATGCTAGCACCCAAACCTCCTGGCGCCGGCTTTAAGAGTCCACCAATTCCAGCTGCTGTCAGTTGATGTTGCAACGCCACCGCCATGGCTGTGGTATGGACTGTGAATGAGTGACAGTTGGTTGGCAAATGAAACTACAAAATTGCATTTCCATGGCAAAATTTATTCAGTGAGAGAGTCAGTTGCGACGAATGGACTTTAAAATAAGTAAGTAATAAACTTTTCTTACATTTTTGGGGTGGTAGAGGGAGGTGCATTACAAAATGCATACTTAGGCATGCGGAATGCTTTTCTACCCTTGCAAAGAGTATTATATTTTTGTGAGAAGTTTGCAAATATATACATGTTTTATCAGGCCGACGAGCTGAGTCGATTGCGCTTCGGCCGTGCACCTGTCTGTCTGTTTCTACTACTGTTTTCTAACTGAGACTACTTTCCTTACCTTACTTTTCTATGGGAGCTATACTATATACATGTACGATATCGACCAAACTTAGTGGAATAATGCAAAAGCCTAACAAACGAACATGTACAAAAGTTGGAGTCGATTCCATTTGAAACAAAAAAGTTTTTCCCAATGGAACTTGTTTTTCGACCGATCATTTGCACTGCAGCTATTAGCTATAGTCAGCCGATTTTGACCAAACTTTGTAGAACTATGTGAAAGCATAGCAAACTTATAAATGTGAAGTTTGAAGACGTTTCCATGGAAAACAAAAAAGTTTTTCTCTCTAAGACCACTTTTCAGAATATACCTTTCTATAACAGCTATACTATATAGATGTCCGATTTCAACCAAACTTGGTAAAATATTGGGAAAGCATGGCAAACTTAAAAATACAAAGAACAGAGGCGCTTTCATTTAAAACAAAAAAGATTTTCTCACTAAAACTAGTTTTTCGACCGAATATTCGTATGACAGCTATAACATATAGTCAACCGATTTTGGCAAAACTTTGAGGAATTGTGTGAAAGCTTAAAAAATTAATATATGCCAATTTTAAAGAGATTTACATTCAAAACAAAAAAGTTTTTCTCACTAAGACCACTTTTTAGACTCTACTTTTCTATGACAGCTATGCTATAAAGAAGTCCGATATCTACCAAACTTGGTAAAATATTGGTAAAACATAGCAAACTTAAAAATACAAAGAACAGAGACGGTTGCTTTGGAATTAAAAAAGTTTTTTTTCTGACTAAAACTAATTTTTAGACCAATCGTTTCTATGACAGCTATGTGCTATAGTCATCTGATTCGGCCGGATTCGCCAAATGAGCAGTGTATTTGTTGTAGAAGACTCTGTACAAAGTTTGGTGAAGATAGCTTTGAAAATTAACGGAGGAGATAGCTAAAACAACTCAGCTCGCAGTGCTGATCAAGAATATATATACTTTCTGTGGTCGGAGATGCTTTCTTCTATGCAGAATACCCACTGCAGGGGTATAAAAAGAGATTAATTCTACTAAGTCTGATAAAAATCGGCGATTTATATAGTACATCTGCCATTCAAAAGATATGTCTGAATAATAGTCTAATAGGTATAGTCTTACATTAAAGTTTTGCTAAAGTTGGATGACCATAACAAATAGCTGTTATACGAACGATAAGTCGGTAAAATGGTATTAGTAGAACAAATTAAAAACTCCTAAGCTTGTGTATTTATATGGTTCTAAATGTATTTGCAGAACATAATCGAAGTCGGACTACTCTATGCTATCCTAGTTTACATTTTTAAAATTCTTTGTATGCCATGATATATGCTTTCAAACAGACTTTGCCCCATGTGGTCGAGCTCAGATCAACCTTCTTCTAACCTTCTCACTTTGATTCATTGTTTGAGCCAGCTTTAAAATCCAATGGATTTCCAATTTTTCCAAATTCAAAGATTAAACGAACCAAATCATATTTTGTTAACGAAATTGCTTGTCATTTCCCACCGAGCAAAATATGTCTGATTTCTGGATGTTGTGCCCAAAAATGTCTGCTATTTTGCATTCATCAGTTGTGTTTTTGGTAAATTTAGCTAATTAATGCTCTACTCACGTGCCGCTGCTGCCGCCGCTGTTGCCGGTGTGGCCTGTCCCGATAGATGCTCACCGCAGGCTGCATTGGCTCCTCCGCTGTGTGCCTGCAGCAGCTGATGGAATGGATGATGATGATGGTGCGGTGGCTGGTGCTGTTGCGGATGTTCGCCGCTACTGCTGCACGACTGGCTGCAGTCGAGCTTGTCCGCGGAGAGGCAATCCATGCCGCTGGCATCATTGTCCGATTTATCATCGTTCGATGTATCCATATCGGCCAGTCCGCGATTACCATTGGTGGTGGGGCTCTGCGAGTCATCCAGGTGGCTGCTCAGCGAGGGTGTGGACGTTAATGCCTGCATTTCCCACATCTGCTCCTGCCGTATATCATCGTGGTAGTCCTGGAAAGCGCAAATGTGGAGTGCGGGATTAGTTGGATTTGGTGGCCGCCTTGGGGCATGAAATGTGCAATTAAATTTAATTCAGCTTTTTCTTCTGCTCGTAATAAATGCGAATTTTATTGGATGTCAATTAAAAGTTTTTGCGAGGACATTTCACCCATTCGCCAACTCTCGCATCCCTCTCTCCGCTCTGCTCTGTGGCATGCGTGCGCGTTGAGGCAGAGGAATGTGTACGTGTGAGTGCTTAATGCAATTACAGCAGGTGGAAGAGGAGCCCCATCCTCCGGGGTGTCAAAAAAAGATACACACAAATTGGCACAGAAATGTTTGTATATATTTTTCATTTAGCTCTGGCTGCATCCTCCTCCTTCTAACCTTGTCAACGGGCAACATAAATCGTAATTCCAGCTGTCATAAACAATCCGTGGTAAAATGATGACACGTGACACCGCACCACACCGCACCGCACCGCACACACATTGTCTGCATCGTAACGCAGGCAATTTATCTAAATTGAAACACTTTCTCTTTGAAGTGCCACAGCCGAGTCTAAGTTATAAAAATCCAAAATAATTTCTATGCAAATTTTTGGTGCTGTGTGTAATCAGATCAGAATCACTCAAAAGTGTGCCAGAGGAAGGGGAGAGCGAGAGAGAGAAGGAGTTTATGTTGTTGACAGCTGGCTGTCAAAGGATGTCAATATATCTCAGGTTACCCCAAGTGCTGATATGGGGGGGGGGGGGGGGGGAGATAGGATATTGGGTTTGTGCTGAGTTTCGAGTACGACTTAAACTCTTAAAGTCAAGAACTTGAAGGTAATTCCCCACTTCGTTATGTCAATTATTCACACCAACTTAAATACCGACTGCTATTTTCATGTGAAGCAGCCATTCCTTTGAAACAACTCCCTAAACTCCCTTGTCCTTAAAATGTTTCCTTCCTGTTTGCCACACATTTCTTAAATTCTGTTTCATTGCTGAAGCAAGCAAAATAAATAAATAAATACATAAAAATATCTCTTCGGGCAAACTGAAATACGAGTGTATACGTTATGTGGATCCAGAATGATGGCAGGACATGGCGCATGGTGGATACGTAGTAAACGGTTAACAGTTGTGTCTCTCCAACCAGTGGGGTGAGGGGGGGGAGGTGAGTCGCCAAGATGCACATAGCGTGTCGAGAGCCACACAATGGACAAGCAGAGAAGAGGCAGCCAAGTTTATGGAGCGCATGCTGGGACACCAGCATCAGAGTGAGCGGGGGGCGGTGAGGGGAAATGGGAGGTAAATGTAATTACAGCACAATGCAATTTAGTCAGTGAAGGAAGCCCGGGTCCGGGTGCATGCCATGAGAACACGAACACGGAAGTTGAAGTCGATAACGAGTGCAACCTTGGTGGAGAGTCACCGACAAACTTTAAGATGCCCCCCCCCCCCTTGGGCGGGGTGAGAGTTTTAATCATGTTTTTCGGGGGGCGGCTTAAAAACAAATAAAGTAAATTCCGCCCACACCACTCACCGGAACCAGAAACCGACGCACTTCCGCCAGGGCGTAGGCAATGCGGGCGTGTGCCTCGGCGGGTGCCGCAAACGTTGAGATCTCCACGTGCAGGTCCTCGAAAAGATGTGCATACCGACTGTCGCCACTGGCGCGCAGTTCCTCCTCCTTCCGCCGGTCGCGCATCGAGCCACGACCCAGCACGGCCATTTTGCACATTGTGTCCTCCTGTAGACGCTTCATTGAGTTACCCTTCGGTCCCAGAAGCTTGCCCACGAAATTGAACTGGGTAAATGACATAAAAAATGGAGCGCGCGACAAATAAGTTAATCAGACGGGGGAAGAGATTGGGCCTGGGCGGCTTACCTTGGGGTGATCTCGTACTGGCACGGCAACTTTAACGGACACCTTGACGGGTTTGTCGCGTGTGATGTCCAGCATTTTGAGTTTTTCTGTGAAGAGGAAATGGGCAGAGGAGAATGCATTAAGTTTGGGCTAATGCGCGCTGAAAAGTATGCTATATTTTCAGAGGGTGGGGGGGGGGGGGGGGGAAAGGAAAATGGGTGGCGTATTCCTAAAACTAGCAATTCCACCTCAGAGACACAGAGACAAAATGTGAGAGCAATTGTAGTTATCCTACCTCAAGTTCTTATCTTAAGCCCGCACCAGTTGCAGAGACATTTGCAAACAATGTGAACCTTTAAGACAGCTTGACGAGGCAGATAATGCCTGATTCTTTGTTTTTGTTGTTTTATTTTTGTTCTGCAGCTTCTGTTGCTGTTTGTAACTAATTAAGCAAAATGCTTCTGCAAACTCGGGCAAGGGAAGGGGACAAATCTGTTGACATGCCCAAACATGAAAACATTTTTGTTTGCTCTCCAGCTCAGGCCGAGGCTCAAGTCTCGGCAAGGCAAGGACTTGCAAACACACACACACACACACAGACAGACACATACAGACACACACACACACACACACACTCATTAGCAGGCGAAATGGCTTTCTTAACACCTTTGTCGTTGCCTTTTGCCTAGCCAAATGCAACATTTGCGTGGCCCGTAGATCCACTCTCCCCTCCCTCCCCTACTGTCCCAGCCCTCGTTTCGTTGGTCTGCTGTTGCCTATTCGAGACTGACTCTGGTTCTGTTACCTGTTCCCTGTCAGTGGCAGTCACATACCCAAGTAGTTGCCAGTTGTCAAGCAGAGTGCATTTTGATGACACAAACACACACACACACTTTCGCACTCACACTAATATAAAAAGAGCGGAGAGCTATTTTGGTAAATAGTATCTAGGTAAGTGCAAGTGTGTGCATGCGAGAGTGTGCTAATTGTTGGCATTGCCTCATAAAAACCATTTCAAAAATATTTCCTTGTAAACAAAAAACCATTCAGGAAGAAAAGGAGACAGTTAAGAGAATAACAAAGTCTCCAGTGTGAAACTGGTCTTCAGATCTTTTTTTTGTGTAATTAACTAAAGTCAAGCTTCGCTAAAAGCAAACTTGGGCAATTAAGAAAGTGTTTTAGGACTGGGAAAACTCTACTTTCAAGAAATAAGTCGGATTAGGTTTTGTGGAAAGTCGCCGGCACTAAGTATATGCATATATATGCCTGATCTGCATCAGAAGCGTATCAAGAAAGGCCCAGCTTGGGTATATCGTTTTACTTAGAGAAACAAAAGGATATTAAACGAGAAAGCGAAGCTAACTTCGTCTTTTAATACCTTTGCAAGTGCTCGCTTAAATATTTTTAAAAAATATTCGTTTTTTTCATTTTTCAAACGATTGTTCGTATGGGAGCTATATGATATAGTCATCCGATTTGGCCAAAAATTTGTAAAATTATGCGAAAGCACGTGAAACAAACAAATAAAAAATTGCAGGATGCTACCATTAAAAACCAAAAAGTTTTTCTAACTAAGACTGTTTTTCAGACCTATCTTTTGTATGGCAGCTATACCATATAGTTGTCCGATTTTAATAAATCTTGGTAGAATTATAAAAAAACATAGAAAACTTACGATTACAAAGTTTGGAGACGTTTCCATTGAAAAGTAACAAGTTTTTCATACTAAAACTAGTTTTCCGACCGATTGTTTCTATGGGAGCTATGAGATATAGTCATCCGATCCATTTGGTTCCGACATATTAGTAGTGTGCAGCAAAAAGAAGACTCTGTGCAAAATTTCAGCTCAATAGCTTAAAAACTGAGAGACTAGTTCAAGTAGAAACAGACAGAAAAACAGACGGACGGACAAAGCTCAATCTGATCAAGAATATATATAGTTTATGGGGTTGGAAATGAATATTTCTATGCGCTGCAAACTTCTGGAAAAAATTATAATACCCTTTGCAAGGGTATATAAATATCCACTTGATGATTTCCGGTATTCATTTGGGAAGGATATGTTTTAAATATAATTTTAAACATTCAACGGAGCTAAACATCATCCAAAGGATATGAAAAAAATTGATAATTTGGCAGATTTTGCTACTCCGCTGAATAATTAATAGGATATTTAAGACATAATTGCTTCTTACAAGTAGGATATGGGGTTTGATGTGGTCGACAAGGTCATGGAGCTCTCTCTACAAGGCTCTAACGATCCTAAAAGTGATACACTAGAATCTTTGATTGGTGCCTGGAAACATCTGTTACAAATGCATTGTTTTTGCACAGAAAATAATAAGGAAATGATCTGGTGCTCAATATTATATTTCCTTATAGCAATAAAATGCCAAATTTGATATTCTAGAATGTTGTTTTGTCACAAAACAAATCAATATATTGAAAATGATTGGTTAATCATCTATACCATTTGGACTTCATTCTGCTTTTTTGGCTAGGTACTATACATAATTTTGGATAAGAAACAACAAATTAGTAGTCTATATTATATTATTACTTTACCTCTTCTTGACTGAGAATCAAACTTAGGACCGCTTTCAATAAAAAGGAAGTTGCTTATTAGCTTTCACAATGTACTGTCAATATCTCGCTTGGAAAAAGGAGAAGTCTGCCATCGAATATAGAAAGAGAAAGTTCGATAGTATGCTGGGGTTTCCCATCGAGCAGTGTGTCTTCACATCAATCAAAACAAGAACAGGTTTCAGACAATTTTTAAAATATTTTAAAATTAAACTTTCTGTCTCCTTCAAATTGCCAACATAATTTAGATTGTGATTAGATTATGTAAGTGTGACTAGTGTTTTCAATTCCAGTCGAATCCTTTGGTCTCACAGAGTTAGGATAAAAAGGAGGTTGTAATTTGTACCAGACAGGAATACTAATGTTGAACAGCCTTAAATGTAAAGTCCTCCGATTAAAACAGGTTTTTGTTTTAGCATATCTTATTTTTCGAAAAAATTACTATACTAGTAATAGTAATCGATGCACCTCAGTATGGATAAACATAAGATGATAAATAGATAAAAGATGAGCAAATAAAAGAAAGCTGCCACAGAATTTCGTTGCTAAAGCGTATATTAAAATCGGGGTTGAACGACTTGCCGACTGGAACACGAGAACTGAACCATTGAACCGAAAAACCATGCTGCAAAATTGAGCCTTTGGTCTGTAATCGAGTGAAATACACCCGCCCTTCATTTTTGATTAAAAAAAATGTTGTTAATTTTTGTTTTCTTCTTCGCCTTTTGCCCAAAAAAAGAAAAGGATTAATTATTCAGTTCATTCCACTCAGGACAGTACTTGAAACGGAATTTGATGTTCGCCCAAGCTTAATAAATTCAAATTTAATTAGCGACAGACAGAAAGATGTCAAAGTAGTCCCAAAGAGGTCTCATTAAAATGAAAACTTTTTAAATAAATTTAATGTAATTAAAATTCGCTTTTAACTCGGTTAAAATTCATAAATATTTCCCTCTACTTTGCTCACATTCAGCAATCATTTTCAGCCGCATAATTATGATGGAAATAATTACACAACAATTGAAGCATTTTACATTTTACATTTTACATGCATAAACGTATTCACCGAAATATGTATATAAATTGATTTTGCTGTAATTATTATAATAATTATAATAATAATAATAATAATTATAATAATTTTAATGAATATTTTCCCTTTACTCACGCTGACAATAATAATTTTAACACCGTCCCGCAGCCCGGCACTTTGAGGACAAAGTTTTTCAACGGGCCAGGTGAATGCAAATTGCTGGCAGCCTAATCTGCTCTCTAAATTTATGGCCAAACGGCCATTAAGGTAATTAGGTATGCATTTCAGGAACCCCCATAAATGGGGCACATTTTCTCTCTCTTTTATTATCGGAGGGCGATTGCATCAAGTGTCAAAAGTGTAAAAGTGTTTGTTGGCCATTATAATGGGGCCTGCTAAGGGTTATGGCTCTTTATGCTGGCCAGGTTTAAGGGGCTTATCTGATTGTGGGATGGGGGCGGGGGGGGAGGAGGAAGGCACTTAATGCCAAATCAAATTAAATATCAACTGGCCACAAGAACAACAACAATAGCAACTAACGCTTCCTCTACCTCCGGGACAGCTGCTAAGGATTTGCTCAGTCATTGCAATTGTTTCCGTTTACCAAGTTGTTGTTGTTGCTGTTGTTGTTGCTGCTGTTGTTATTATGTTGCAGTGTTCACTTCTCCTGCTGCCTTTTTTTCTCGCATTTCTTTTGTGTTTGCCTTCGTTTGGCTTTTCCAGGTCATTTGTTCATCCGGAACAAAACTTTTGCCCTGCCTACTACTCCCTGATTTTCTACACTCGCAGTTCCAGAGACCCCGGAGGCCAGAATCAGGCACTTGTGTTAACATTCAGGCTTGGCCCCTTGTCACCTCTTTACTTTAACTCGCCCGCTCTTCAGAGCGATGACGTTTGGGCATGATTTATTTTACCTTTTTATTATTTCCTAGAGGAGGATCCACCTCTGTCTGGATGTGTGTGTGTGCGTGTGAGTGTGGAATAACATAGGCAAATCAAAGGTCACAGGGGAAAATAAAATATTAACTGCAAAATTATTCAATTCGAAATGGAAAAGTTTTTGCATTATCTTTTTTTTTTTGTTGTTAGAGATAATAGGCGACTACTTAGGCGAATTAGTTTCGAAACGAGGGTTGCTTTAGATATTTATGTCGGTTAAGCGGGTTCGAGCTCAGTTTATACTTTGGACTAACTTCATATTCATCCCAATATTCTGACATTCACAACTTTTCAATGAAAGACATATTTAAAGCCTTCCTCCAGTTTTCAGTTCCAACTGTCCTCTGTCCTAACAATCGTCATAAACATATTCCCATTTTAATTTTCATCATCTTCATCTTCGTTTTACAGAAATGTCAGTGTTAATGCCTCCGCCAATTCCTTGGCTCATCTCAAATCATAAAAAACGACCAGCGAAACGAGCCTTGGCGGGCTGAAAGTCAAAGCATCAATGGCTGATGGCTCATTTAAACGTTTCGGCTTCGGTAAAGGACACTGATGATGTCCTGGCGGCGACGGCTCTGGTTTTACTTCCCCCAGGGACGGATTACCAAAATGCGGCTCGTTAGCCAAAACAAAAGAAACATGAGAAAAGGGAATCGTTGCTGCCCAGAAGCTTACAAGCCAGAGCAACAGCAGATGACATCAAACATTCCTGGTTGTTTAAGCCATTTGTATCCCTTTTTTCTTTTTGTTGTTGGTGCGGCATTGTAATTTTAAATTTGGCTCTGTATCATTTGGTCGGGAGCGAAGAGACAAAGTCGTTTGATGGATACTTGAGCTGTTTCTTTTATTTCGGTCTTAAAGTTAAGCCTCGGAGTTCAAATGAAAGGCAAACCGACGACAAATAGTTTTGTTTTTCACATGACGTAATCTACTTGTGTTTATGATTAAAATTTTCCCCGTGCCGCCACCCCGTGAGAGCGATATCGGTATCAGCCAGTGTGACGACAGTTTTTACGAGTATGCCAGGATGCCAGGATGCCCGTTGCTTTTATGTTCTTCCTTTAACTTTTGCGTAAACAAGTCAAAGTCGAAAAGGTGGAAGAGGAAAAGAGAGAAGAAGAAAAAAAAAAGACGATTGTACGGAAGGGGAGCGTATGAGTATGGCGGGAGGTTTACTAAATGCCCCACGCAAAATCAACGAGAAGCATGCAAAGTCAACAAAATGGTGGTGGCTGGGCCCTTTCCCTCTAGTTTATTTAACTCGCACTCTGTTTGGCTTTCCGTTTTTGTGTGGCCCGTACTTGAGGGTGTCAAGCATTTGATTACGAAGTCATCTACATGGATTTACTTAAAAACTAGACAAAGATAGGGGCAAGCTTAAGTAAATAGCTTACGAACAGCTGAGAGGAATTAAAAAAATAGAGGAAAAACTGAGAGATGGAATTGAGTTCTATTTTAATTGAATTTAACATTCTTTGGGGTGACCAGAGTCCTTGAATTATATCGAACGAATCCGCTGCTTTTGTTTGTCAACGGTATTGGATTTGCTATTGATATTTTTGGTGGAAAAGTTTAATTAATATGAAAAAACCCAAAGGTAAAAACCTTTTCCTGGCTGGGAAACATTACTTTGGCTGTAAGAAGTTATCCAGTTAACTTCTAATTAAGATTTTATTACCAATGGCCCTAGAAAAGTCAAAATAAGCTAAAAAAAATGTTCATAAAATGAGCACAATTTGACTCAACTCAGCCACCGCACATAACAATATAAGAAGCCCTTTAGACATGCTTCTACAAAAATGTGCGATGGTGCGGGACCGAACCCACGACCTTTATGCACAAGAGGCACACACACTACCCGCTGCACCACACAAAGCCACATAGCTTTTAAATCTGTACAATCAGCGCTAAATTGTAAGTTTATCTGACACATAGACGCTATTTGGAAGACGAGAAATTGTTTCTAAAAGTTGGAATATCCGAACTAGGGTTGTATTTCTATGCCAGCTTTTCTCTTGACCGGTTGTGGTGCAGCGTGTAGTGTGTGAGCCTATTGCGAAGGATTTTGTGGGTTCGATACCGCCTTAGGACATCTAATAAAGCAGTTTTCTCTATGAAAAATTAAACATAAAAGGTGATCTTCACCAGCTTTTGGCGCCAGCTATAAAGTAACTAGCCATAAAAAGGATTCTCAATCTTTGCTGTAGGAACTCGGCCTTAAACTGTCGGTTTCTTTATCTTGTGCGAAAATAAAAAGCACAAAAGCCAAGATTTTGAAGGAAATATATACATAATATATAAATAAGCAAATTTGTGCTTAAATTAAGCTAATTAAAATCAATTCTACATTAAGCTTTCACAATTATAGTTCATTTCCAATGCGCCCATATATAAATGTGTTCCCAAGCACATGAATTCGACCCATAATAATCAACCACAATTGTTACGTTTACCTGTACTTTTCAGAGTCCTCTCGTCCTGTGTACTTAAACCAGCTTTGGCCTCCATTCCTTTTCCGTTCTTCTTCGTTTCCCTTTTTCTATTGTAAAATTCCCTTTGTGGTTGACTTCTTGTTACTATTATGGTTTTGAACTGCAAATAAAACAGAATGTGAATAATCTATTGTGTACATAAGCATGTAATAAGAATAATAGTTTAACAAAATGCATTGAAAGCCAAAAGCCTTTTTAAGTTTTCCCTTCACGTCCCAGGCGTTTTGTGGCTTTCGCGGTAAGCCGGTGTAAAAAGCTTAAGGCAAAACTTTGTAAAATTTTATCATAATGTTGACTGAGAAAACCAAAAAAAAAAAGAGAGAAGAAAGAACAAAATCAAACCGCCACCATTGTAAATACTTGACAAAGTGGAGAAATTTTGTCTTAAGCTGCTGCCAAGTTTTGTAATCAAATCAGCTGAAGAAATTCCAACATATTGGAAAACGATTGAGAACTCACTCGCATTTCCATGTCAATGTTTGACTCTTCAAACATTTGCCCCGTCAAGTATCAGTTTCACAGAGTCAGCAAACACAGCGGAGGCCCCTCCTATGTCAAAATCAAATTTGTGCTAAAAAATAATTGGGCCCCCCGTTCCAGCAAGCCCCATTAATTCCTAGAGACTGTCAAGTGGAAATTTCTGCAAAACAGAACACTTCAAATAATGTAATATAATTTGTGAATGCTTAAATTTTGTGAGTCATGCCGCTTAATTGCCCCTTAAGATGATGTGAAGGATTTGGTTTCGTTTGTTATTTTGGTTATTAAAGTGAAAGTACCTGAGAAATTGCTGAAAGGAGTAAAGTGCGGGGCGTGGGTGAAGGGGCGTGGGTGGTGAGGAAAACTTCTTCAAATTAATGACGGCCTGAGCGCGTCTGACAATCCCTGCCAATGTTGGATTTATTTTCAATGCTTTGCTGATACTGTTGTTGTCGATTTCGCCTTCCACTTTTGCCCGTTGAGTTTGACGGATTTGTGCGCAGTTTCAGATTAATGCTGTGTTTATTGTTTACCATTTGAAATTGCGTACAGTGGGGCGGATGTTTGATAATTTTGTCATTTTTGTTGCCTACTTTTTAGGGGCACAATCGAACAGGAACGGGGCGTATGAGTAATAATTGCGACATTTTGGTCATTTTTGTTGCCTACTTTTTGGGGCACACTCGAAAAGGAGCGGGGGCGTATGAGTAATAATTGCGACATTTTTGGCCATTTTTGTTGCCTACTTTTTGGGGCACACACTCAACAAGGAGTGCAATAGACTGAGATATGAAATGAATGATATATTATAGGGAAAATGCTTTGTGCTCTTAACACTTACTCTCAATCTTTGCAGTTGCCTAAACATCTTCTTTATTTCTTTTTTTTCTTTTCTTCCGACTCTTTATTTACGGCAAACCGAACCTTGAACCGAACCTTTTTAATTAATAATAGCGAAAACTGTTCCGAACCTAAAATTTCGGCTCGGTTCGACAAAAATGATGGTGTATAAATAATTTAACCCACCTTTCTGCTATCTGAACATTATTGAGAGACTGAGTCTTGACTAAGGCTTTAAATCGGCGGTAAAGTTCACTTAAAAATGTATAGAAAAAAGTTCAGAATTACTTTTAGAATCGACACCCATAAAAGCCTCTGATTTTAGGATAAGAAATGCCATACTGCTTACCCGGAAAGTTTCCCAAGTTAAAAAATGCCCCGAATATGATCCAAAAACCAAGAAAATTGTGAAATTAAACTGTTTATCTGACTATGCAGAGACTTTGAAGAATGCTTAAACAATTACCGGCAAACGAAGATGCGGTGACTAGATGGAAGCTGGGTGTGACCAACTGGTGGCTGCTCACTTAACACAGAGGCGAGAGGCGGACATTGATTGCAGCGGTCAAGACCGTACAATGGTAATACAGTTTCTATCAGGCCAAACAGAAAACGTTTCACAAATCTCTGAGTTTATTTAAGCTATGAACTGGAAAATTGGTAAATGATCTAAGAACTTGTAGTTTTCACAATTTAAAAATGTCCAATTAAAACTAACTTTTAAATGCTTTCATAAGAATCTGTTTCTCACAATGCAAAGGATCCGGGTATGTAGCTACCATGCAGCTCTACGTTTCAGTACTGAATTTTCCAGGGCTGATTCACACCTGAGCAGTAGGAATAGCTGAATTTCAAGCCTGAATTCGGGTATATTTTAGTACTTCCCATGAAACTAACCCATGAGGTCGGCACTGAAATCATGCCTGAAATCAGCTAAGGAAACTGATATAAGGCATGCCATCAATTCAGTAACAGCCCTTCCATTTCAGCGCTGATTCAACAATGATTCAAATCTGAACCGAACTGCAGGGTAGTTTTAAAAAGATTATTAAATAAATTAATTGCTTTATTGGATAAATATTGTGTTAAGCTTGGTTTGAACCACATTTCGAACCTAATCCCATGAGTGATCCGCTCAACAGATCAGAACTGAATAATCCTTTATATAATTTTTGGTCTATTTATAAACAATTTGGATTCCTCCCCACGCACGAGGGGCAGGTTTTGCTTATGGATGTGACCCTTTTTAAGGAATGTTTCGATTGGATTATTTAATCGATCATCATCCTTAAAACAGAGGCAGCATATAGGTGGATAGAGAAGGTCCAAATGATTTGGGAAAGCAGCTAAAGAAGCAGCAGCCCGCTTGTTTACTCTGTTGATCGCAAATATGCAAATGCTTGCGGGTAATTTATTTGCAAAGCGAATGTGCAAGCGCTCTAAGACTTCTGCATAATTCTACACAATTCCCCATTTGAAACAAATAAAGCTGCAGACAATTTCCCATTTAAATCTTATTTATATTTCACCACTGTGCCGGAGGACAACGGCAGCAGGCGTATGCCTGGTCTTTTGTATGCAAAATTTAACCCAGTGTAGAGTAGGTCGGTCGGTCGGTCGGTCGCTACCATCCTTCCCTTCTTATGGTCCAACCTCCACACCCATCTCAATGTCCATGCTCCCTCAGTGCACTCTCAGTTCGCTCGCTCTCTCACTCTCTCTCTCTCTCTCTCTCTCTCTCTGTGTCTTTGTGTAGCTTCGTACGCACGATTTAAGGATAACGACGATAGGAATGCAGGAAGCGAAGCAAATATTTACACAGTTGGATGATTTAGATAAAGAAGACATGAACATGAACCATAAAAAGAAGAACGCCAAAGGTGGTTTGGGTTTGGGGGGAAGGGAGTCGGCAACAAAAGGGGGAAGTAAAGAAAATTTGAATACAATAAAGCGGATTTGGAGGAAAAGCCGTGATTGCCGGAGCTTCATTTCTGGGTTTTAGGCTAAGGGTTTTCAAAATGTAACAACAAAAAAAACGCGGGTGAACATGAAATTGTAATTTGAAATTAATGCAACTATCTGGTTAAAGTTCCGTTAAAGGAAATTAAATGTTTTACTGACTTTGAAGTAGAATTGGGAGTCCCCCTCTCACACACACACACACGTAAACACATTGTTGGTATGCAAAGCCAGTAGTTCCTGGATAATTTATTCAAGCGAATATGGCTTGCAAAAAAACAACAACAACAACAGTGAAATGGAAATGCAAATCTGGTACACACACACACACCTATCAGCACGCCAGGAGCGAAAGAGAGGAAACCCTGCCCGAAATCGGCCCACTCGAATTTCGTATCTACGTGTCAATTCCATTGAAAGCTAAGGGCTCAGCAGCTGGACTCCCTGCTTGTGTATGGAAAACATATTTCAACATTTTAAATTATTTGGCCATTGTGTCAACATTTGAAATTCCATAAATTTCGGCCATTCGATGCATACAGTACCATCAGCATCAGCATCAGCATCAGCAATGGCAACGGCATCAGCCAGCATCTAAAATTGTTCCGTCGTCTGTTTATTTATTTGCTTAAATTTGTTTGACCAGTCGGTCAACATGGACTGCATAAAATTGAAATATTCTTATGTACCCACCCCTACCTCCCAATCCCGCCCACTGCTTCCTTCCTTGTTCCCGCCTCACAATTTCAAACTTTAACTGGAATTTCTGACCGGAAATTGTTTCACAAACGTTGGCCAATTAATTGCGAAAAATAACCGAGAAAGTTTCGTAGCCAAAAGCTGAAGAAATCTAAAATGTATTTGCAAATGGTAAGAGGCGGGGGGAAAAAAAAACAAGTAGAGGAAAATCAAGACAATTGGCCAAAAGCTACTGAGAGTTGGTTAATTGTTTGGTGAAATTGATTTTCTGTTTTCGGAAAGGAAACAGGCAAATGAAGGCATAAATAAGAGCATTGATATTATGAGTGCCATTTCATGATGCAATTCAGTACCGTTTTTTTTGGTAATACCATCTATAAATACCTTACTGAACTACGAAACTTAATGAAATGAAGCACATGAAGTTGTAGGCCCTACCTAGGTTATCTTTATGACCGAAAAGCTAGACTCTTTGTTGCTTCTAAGTTCAAAACTGTTACTAGAAAGTTACTGTTACTGAAAATCCATAGACTAGAGAACGAACCACAGCTTGAAGTACAATTGAATCAGGTCTGGGCTATCAGCAGCCCAATCATTCGTAGAAATTAAGTTTGGTTCAGGTTTTTATTGCCTTATTTGCCTTGTGAGCTGGGAAGAAGTCTTGGTGAAAGGTCTACGGCTTGTTTGTAAATAAAGTCAGGTTAAAAGGCTTTACAACTATTACCAAAACGTCGGTTTGTTATACTTTCGCCAAAGATTTGACTCCTTTTTAAGGAGCTTGGTGACTCTATTATAGGCGATTCCCCACCTTACCATCACACAAACCGTAAGGTGACCTCTTTGAACTCTCGGAACGCGTTTGGACTCTTGTTTTTATGACACAGCATACCCTATGTCGATCTTTTTGTTGAACAACTCTTCCATGGTGAACAGAATTCATCTGTGAGCATTGTTCGCGCACTGGCAAGGCAATGCTAACGATTTTTTCTGCCGAATCAGATTCTATGGTGTTGTGAGCAAGTAGCCGGTGTGTCTCTTGTATGCACAGAGTTCCAAGTCACTGTCCTTGCTGATATTCATATTACAAGACATCATTGCGCAGTGGATTTCGACGAACTCGGTCCTTCAATGGCTCTGATGGCTTGTTGCCTTCCCACAGACTTCGTCTTTTGTTTCAACAGCATCCTAAATATACTTTTCAATACGATATAAAAAGTTTCGGGTGCTTTCCGAAAGATTTCACTTAATGCCAGTTATGACAATACGATTTTCGAGCGAGCCACAATCCATGTTTGCAAACAACTGACTCCATAAACTTTTGATGCAGTAATAAAGCGTAAGTATCACTTGTCAAATAGCCATCAAGTTGGAGTGGAGGCGTTCAAGGGTACTCGAGAACGAGTGTGTTCAATACGAGTACCAAATTGCAACTACTACTGGGTACAAAAGTAGCTTGGTTGCCACTTTGCAGAGCGTTGAAAAGAAGCAATCGTTGCCCATATCCTAATTGTAACAAAATAGCAAGTGTTTATTGCACAGTATGACCGCTTGATGCTCAAATTCTAAATGTTTACCAAGCTAATGCATTAAGTTAAGTAGCTAAGGCTATAACAGAAACTTTCTAAATCAAAACCCGATACTACAATCAAAGTACAGCAGACCTCAAGCCACCTATGTTCAGTATAATGTTCCATCGAAACATTAGCTGAAGCATAAATCATTTTGCCTAATCACAAATTCAAAACCTTTTCATCCCTCGCTATCAAATGAAGCATAAAACTAGTTTAGTGGTCTCCTGATAACCTTTGGGACTTTCCCATTCTCCTACTTATTCTCCCACACACACACACACACACTTGACTATAAAAACTTTTTCATATTTAAACAAATTCATACACGTGTGCGTTACATAGCACTTGGCACATACATATATACACAAATATATAATTTTCAACACAAAAAGTCAAAAGTTTCCCCCTTTATTCGTAACCACAAAAAACAAATGGAAGAGCAACGCGTTGGCCACAAAACAAAGGCATTGGGCGCCAGCGACTTTTGGGTTTATTTCTCTAAAAATATGCACAAATTCTACTTCAAACATAAATTTTGTACAAAATTCAGTTGCAGACTATACTAATGCCCTCGCAGCAAATGACTAAACATCAATATTCATCATCTGTGGTAATAATTTATCAAAATTAGTTTTATTTGCTCCCAAAGCCTTAAGCTGAAATCACCAAATAAATGGCCTTCCACTCTATTTATTTTCCACCTACCCTCCCCACCCCTTCTCCTGCAGGCGCTGTGAGTGAGATAAATCAAAAGCAATTACATTCATTCATTCTCGTTTGTAAGCAGCCAGCCCAATCCTGGCCAGCCCGGGGGGGAATGTACAAGTTTAGTAAGTAAGTACATGCAAGCATGTACGTACACTCGAAACAAATAAACAAGGTAAATCCAATTATTGACCATAGATAATATAGATTTGAAAGAGTGTACACTAAAAAGTTGGACTTAGTCTGCTAATAATTGATTGATTTGATTGAATCGAAGTGAAGTTTTATTTTATCTTTTCATATTTTTTTAAGCTTTTTCTCATCTTTAAAATAAATCAAATTTGCATTTAGATAAAAACTATTTCATATTTGCTATCCAATCAAGTTAGGATTGAAACAAACTGGATTTCCTAAACTTTATTATTCATTTATGTATTAATTCGACAAGAGGGGGGAAATTCTCTGCCTCTCAATATTTGTTGTGGCCAGGTTTAAAAAAGGTTTCTGGGTACATTTAAGTTTAACTTGCTTAACAAGATAGGACTATCAATGTCTGCTGAAAATGGGGTAGTTCTTAGATCTGGTATTCAATGTAGCAGAAATTAATTCAACAAGGCAGGGCACTCCTATTAGAATATAAGTTTAAGACGAGGTGCAAACGTGTTGCATTCTTAAGTTCGTTTATGTAGTTTCGATTTCCCCAGGTTCTTGTTGAATGCACCGGTGTCGCTACAACAATCAGCTATACCACGCTGAGAAAAGGAAGACATGATGTTGCATGAAATGCAACATTCAATATTTGGGATTTTGTCATCAATTTCCAGAACTGACACATCACTCCTTTTGAAAACTCCTCCTTATCTAAAACTTTCACTGCCTCTCCCAAGAGTGCTTTTTATTTCTCTCCAGATTTGCAACAATTGGAGTACAGAATATGAATATGAATATAAGATCTAGGCATAACAATGGGCCAAAAGGCCTCTGGGTGAACTCGGCCTCTGCCGAGCAGCCGATTTAACCGAACCTAACTCATGTACCAGCTCTAAGTAAAAGCATTTGAGTGTGCCCGTACCATTTTGTCAGATAAAAACCATTCAAAATTCTGCTTATTTTTATAGAAATAATACTTTTATAATGAAACTATCGTTAATAACCTATAACTTACACTCACCCTGTCGACATTAAAGCACTCACGGACTTCGAATGTCCTTTCACAAAACTCTGTGTTGGCTCACGTTCATATCGTGACACGACACGTTGCTGATTGCAATAAGATGAGAGCAAAATATACGAAAAATTGACCAAAGATGAATATTTCCACCTACAATAGACCAGCGATGGGTACATCGTACTTAGAGGTCAAACTTAGGAACTTGATCATGAGCTAAGATCAATAAGAAGGAGCAGTTTGCCCTGCTAGCTAACAAAATTTTGATTTGCTTACATTAATGTTAATGCTCTGCTAGTTAACATAACTAAAGGCTATGAAACATTAATTCCCCTGAGTAACAGGTATAAGGTATTCGAGCAGGACCGACCTTAACTTGGGCTCTCATTGTTCCAGCAATTGCTTTGGACAGGTGTGCTGTACAGGGTAGTGTGTGTGCCAGCCGTGTTCGATCACGCCTCGGCATATCGAGTGCAACAGTTTTTTCATTAAAAACTTACACATTCGGTCACCTTCACTAGCCAAAAATATCCACATTCTCATGTGGATTCGTCGTTAAGTCCCTTCTGATGGGTGCCATTTACAGGTTCTGTGATTTGAGTTGATGCTTGTGATTGTGCTGTCTGGCATATCATGGCAAAGCCTATGATGTTTTCTCCCTACAGAAGATCTTCTCAGCATGCAGTCTGTTTAATCCTAGACAGAATTAATAAACAAATTCATTCAAATGTCTTGTTCATTTCTTTCACTGTTCGACTTTATTTGTATTTCCAGTTGAATAATTCAGTTTTTGGCCAGTAATTAAGTCGTAGCAGGTGTGAAATGACTTTGAATCTTTAATTCTATGAAATATTTACCTATACGCTCTGTAAGTAAAGTAATCCTTGGCAGGTGGGGCAGCAGGAGCAGCAGCACATTTATGTAAATATTCACAGTCACTTGAATTTTTCACTTTGTCAAATGACAAATGCCTGCAAGCGCTTATATCATTTTTTATTCATTCGCCGTAAACATTTCCACATCCACGGATATTCATTGGGACTGATTAAAGATGCATGCCTCAAGGTGGCAAAGAGACAACAACCAGGTTGTCGTTGGCTTTTAATTTCGGAGAGATAATGTCATCCGCAGTTGTAGCCCCCAGACCGCACGCGGAGCACAAGTACAAGACGAGACGCAGACTGCTCAACTGTTTTTAGTTAAGTACTTCACAACAACCATCCAGTGGGATGGCAAACAACTTTCACTATTTCGTGGGTGGGTGGGTGGTTTAGCACTTGACACAAGATAAACAATTTGTCTCGTTCTCCCTTCCTTCTCTGTCTGCCCACAAAACGAAATGGGCAGCTTGGCGCCAAACAACACCTGAAGTGCTTGATTCTTGGTTGAAATGGATTCGGATTCCCCCGCTGAGATTCGTCCGCCAGGTAAACCGTTTCGTGTGAAGTCCAACGCTTAACTGACGACTGCTGTGGATGCTGTGAATGTTGACGGCATTTTTTGTAGAGTCTGCGCATTCCATCCCAGGATTGCTCTCACCATCAGAAAACTGGGTACAGTTTGATAAATACATCAAGCTCATCTGCCTTAGCATATTTCCGTTATGCTTAAAAATTGCATGTTCTTCTAATTGCCGACTGACGACTGCAAAGGACTATGATTAGCCAGGAAATAATGTTGAGCGTGCACTGGAGTTGGTCTTGATGAGCAGCTTTGTGAAAAAAAAAACGTGAAGAAATAAGCAAATGAATTATAGAATAATTTTTTCACATAAATAAAAAATTATATAAATTTTATATAAGTATTTTGTGATTTATGCTTGAACGTTATTTAACTTAACAATCACAGCCAATACTGAATCTGGCACAAAGTTATTTCAGTTTTGCTTAAACTTATTTTTGTTTCAAATTACTCATACGACACGTACACCAAACAAATCTACATATCAATTTTGCTATTAAACTTGCTGGGATGCCAGCCAGTTGTGAACCGCTTTGCTCATTTTTACTCATGAATTGAAAAATTCCGCGCCAAACTGAAAGCCAAAAACTATAGTTTAAGTTAAGGCATAAACTATAGCCTCAGAGTTTGGTTGTGTTCATTTGTGTAAGATCGCACCTACCACATAAGAGCACACAGAAAACAGAATAGATCCAAGAAATTTTGAATTTGGACTGGATATGTCTTTAAGCTAAATGTGTGTGTCAGTTTTTGGCTATAAGACACGACAAACGCCGGCACTATTTAGCTTCACAGAATACTTAGAACGATTTATGCTTCGCAGAAGCGAAGTTGCTGGACTTCAATTATATAATATATACGTGCTTAAGTCAAATACTCGGAAATCAGTGGAAGAGTATTTTGCATCCACCGATGTTTATTATTCAAGTTTGTTTCGAGTACAGAGAAACTAAATGTACCCTGAATCAAGGCTGCAAATCAAAATTTACGAATGGACAAGGCTTAAAGATTTCCGATTTTGGTTTTGAGGTTTTGGTTCGAACCTGGTTTCAGCCCTTGTTGGACACAATGTAAACATCTCTTCCGACCTTATAACTTAGCAAACTGTTTGCAAGTCAGATTGTTTTTGGGTTGAAGAGGGTTTGTGGCACACAATCCAAAATAATATTTACTGTTAAGAAAAATTCAATTTCGTAGTTTTTGTAGAAAAATGTTTCTAATGTTGAGCTTTTGTGTCAAATATCTTAAAAAACAGAGGCTACAACAGAGGATGGGGATATTATAAGTAGTTCTGAATGCTATTCCAGGTTTATTTCAATACACTTTACAACCAGATAACTAATGAAATCGTTAGACATAAGGAAAAATTTTCTAATTGTTTCCATTTTTAATGAACCGAATCGACATTTTAGGTTCGGAAGAGGTTCGCTTTCGGAACAGTTCGGTTTGCAGCCCTGCTTTAAATAGCTAAAAACATTTTGAAGATTTATCTAACACGTGAACTTTAAAGAGAAATTTCCAAGAATTTGAAGTGTGTAAGGGCGAAATCAGTCTACAGCAGAGATGTTTAAGAAGAGAGGCTCTCTGTAGCTCTCTGCCTCTCTCTGTCACTCATTGAAGCATTACTTCGGCAAGCATTCGGCATGAATTGCCTAAAGTGTTCGGCCCCTGGGGCCTATGGGTGAACATTGTTGGTCTACAGAATTAAAGTCGTTCCAGTTTTCACCGTAAGTGTTAGAGTCGTGTCGTGCTGATAATATTCGACACGCGCCCATCTCTATTTCCTGTAGAGCTCATACAGTTCGTGGTTGCTTCGGATACGAAATTTATAGCCAACTTTTAGAGGTCCATAAGTTCTCCGAAGAGTTTTTCTATCGAACCGATTGAAACGAAGACCTGCTTTATTACAAATGTGGCATCGTGGCATCAAAACGTCCTTGATTATAAAAAAAATTGAGCTGTATTACCAATATGCTTAAATGGTCATTCATTAAGCTTAAAGTGCATTCAACTTAAAGATGTTCCGCAATATTCAAACTCTAGAACGTACAGCTTGACTGACTTTCTTGCTTGTTTCCGGCTTAAATGGCAGAAGTCATTTAAAGATTCCAGTTGGTTTTGGCAGTGTTTTGGTCAGAACCTGTTGAGATTCTCTGCCCCAGCAGAGTTTTTCCAGCTCGTTTTCAGCTTTTGCATACTTGAGTACAACTAATTTTGGTAATTTTTCTCACCAAATTTTCTGGGCAGCGCCTTAGGCGCCAGTTTATTACATTTCCCTGCTTGACCACATAAGACCGTTGGGCATTGGTTTAAGTATTTAATATTTTGGTAGGGGGGAGTTATTATTTTTTTCTTATATACTTTGCCTCTTTTGGCTTTAACCTCATAAAACATTTTGTGAACATTGCAGCCTCTGGCACAAATTTTAATTAGAGTGCGCCAAGCAAACATTGCTCGCCTCTGTCTGCAGCACCTCTTCGTTTCGCTCTCCCACACACACACACACTAACTCACTCACACTCACACACACACACACATCAGTGTATAGTATATAGGATACTTTAGGGTCTCCATTTCGCACACAATGTTTATGTTTGTTTGTCATACATAGGAAAAGTCCCTGGTGCATTGAACGGTATCCAAATGGGACCCCACAGCGTTTTGTGTTCGACGCCGGGTGTGGATAAGCAGGGTGTGTGGGGGGATGGGGGGGGGGGCGGGGCGCTGTGCCATGTTGCAACCACAATAAACAAGCGTGCATTTTTGGCCAGCTGCTGTGGCCACCACGGTTACTACGAAGTTTTTTCTAGCTTTCCTCTCCTCCAACTACTTCTTTTTTGAATGCAAAATTTGGCTCGCTTGTTGTCGAAGGTAAAATGCTGAATCAGCACCTGATCGTGATCAATGGTACATAGCATTGAAGGGTATATATATAATTAACATAAAGGATGCAGGATCAAACCAAATGCAGGGAATGTAAATTATATAGATGCGGCATATAAAATCATAAAGCTGGTGGAATGCAATCATCTGGGTACTGTCTGCTCTTTGGTCATACATTAATTACCTTTGACTGTCACATGTCCAACATAGTGCAATCAGAGCATGCAATGACAGTTGTTGAATGACATGTTCCACTACAAAATAGTAAGTTTTAATTGATTTTCTGGCATTGCATGCTAGAAGGAACAACCCGGGGAGATTCTCTTAACGCTTTTGCCCGGCCAGGCAGAAAATCATAATTCCAGCAAGAAGTAAACATGGAAATGGAAACGGAGGACAACAATTTTATGCTTGGCTGTAAAGTCAGTAGCTGCTGTTGCTCCTGCTGCTCCTGCTGCTGCCTCTGCTCGATTTTCGGCTTAGAACTTTCCGCTTTCTGGGCTCCGGGGGCGGATGAGCTGTGTGTAGGTAGAGCCCGTAAAGTTTAGTTTTAGTGCCAGTGCATTCCTCTCCTCAAAATAAAGGATACAAAGTGGTTTGTGTTTTGTGTTGCTCTGTGCCAAGATTCCGACAACACACATAAAGTTGTCAGCCACTCGAGCGTTTGCCAGGAGCTGCCAGTCTATAGGCACAGGAGGACATGGAGCGATGGGAAGCCAAATGTGCCATTTATAATTTAAGCGGGATTAAAGTTTCCTTACAATGGAAAACTTTTGCCACAGAACATGCCGCGCTTCAAAAAATAGGCAAAAAAAAAAAAAAGAAGAAAATAGGGACGAAGGAGAAACTTTGGAGGAGGCTGGAAGAGGTGCAAGTTGGAGGAGTTGGCTGCAAATTTGACATCAAGCTCTCTAGACACCGACATACCAAAGCGGATTAGGCAAGTGCCCAGAAGACAGAGTCTGGTTACCAGATTGGGTTCTGATATGGATTTTCGCTTTGAAATCACAAGGTTTCCCCGTGGCTTAAAAGTGGAAGCCAGATATGTGGTGTTCCGGAGCACAGATTAGGGAGGCTTAGGAAATTACCACAAATTGGAAAGAAATGCCTTAAATAAAAAACAAAATAAGAAATTAACTGAACTCTGTGATAGAAAGGAGGAAGTTCCATTCACGTACCTTTCATTAAGGACTTAAAACATTCATTATGATCTACTCTTTTTATACAGTTTATTGAAATTTAAGAAAGCTCATAAGAAAATTCATCAAATTTATAGACTTTTTAGAACATTCGATCTTCCTATATACCTCCTATTGCCCCGGCTTCTATTGCCACCAAATAAATCTTCAATGTAATCCAAATATGTATAAGAACTTTGCGATATTCTGGACTTTCGATCTACATCTTTTTTTTATTTCTTTACAAGTTTTCACATATTATTTTTGGGAATTTCCTGATTTTTGTGACATTTTGGTCTAAACCTCCAATTTAAGTTGGTCTTCATAGTAATCTCAGCTAATTTGAAAAACTGGAACAACCTTTCAATACCAGCCTGTCTCCTGGCGCTGGCGTCGATTGCTCGCCTGCCTAGCCTAGCAACTTGCGCTTCGCTCATCGATCGAATTAGGCAAAGGATAATAAAAAAACTTACCTTTCATGGATATTCAAACCCAAACTGTGTGCCACATTCATAACGTGACACGACACTTTGAATACAGATGAGAGCTAAAGTTTTGTAAAATTTAGCAGAGATAAAAAGGTTTGCTGCAATTTACAAATTTCATTGCACCTCCAATGGAGTATTGATTGGTATACCGCCCATATCAGTCATACTTAGGAACACAAAACAGCTGTTGCTGTCGATTGTTAGCCTGCTTCTGCGATTAAGCAGATCAAAAAGTGTCAAAATACTCCTGTTAATATAGTAAGGTTGTCTCAGCACCTTTAAGGAAAGCAATGAGAATTTGATGGTGTCGATTGCTCGCCTGCTCTTACGCTAATGCAGATCAAAACGTGTCATGACGCTACTGTTGATATAGTGAGGCAGTCTCTGCAGCTCTATGGGTTGCAATATGAATTTGCCGGTGTCGATTACTCGCCTGCTCTGCACTTTCTTACTCACTTACTCTACTTACTCATTGCTTGGGGCTTGCGATTATTCCGTTTGGGAAGCAATGTAGCCGTCGATTGTTCGCCTGTTGGGACGTTACAGCAGCTCTCCAATCCAATTGATGGCTTAACTGCTGCTGCATTCTCCTGGCAAAGAAGTTGCTTCTTCAAATTATACTTCCAATTTTCTGGCACATTTTAAAATATCACAAAATTACCATATTAGATTGTTTAAAAATTATTTCTATGTGACTTTTTAACACCAAAAACTTAGTAAATTTTGCGGTTTATTTACCTTTAAAAGAAAGATACCTACTCAAAATATTTCAGAATTCCCTACAGTTATTTCTGCGTTCACTTTTATCTCATTTGAATTACAATTCCTAAATAATTGTAAAAATGAAAGCCAGGTGATTCTGAGGTGCAACTCCAACTGAGAATGCTCACGGCCGCCACCATGGACATTTTTTTTGTGCCAGAACATTTTCCCTTTTGGCCAGCCAAGATGAAGATTTTGAAGCAAATGCAGTTGACCCTCTGCTTCCTCTTTTGCTCCGCTTTCCGCGCAAAAAAAACGCACGTGTAAAAAACAACAACAAAACAAGCCAAGCGCGCAGCAATTTCGCAAATTGTCTTGAAATGGGGAAAATGCTTTTGCAGCCGCAAAAGAGCGGGTGGCAAAAGCGCTCGGAAATGCCGCCGGCAGTTGTTGGATTAATTATGAAAAATACCCACGTAGCTTGTGCTTAAAGAGAAGGTGAGAACATTGTTGTGCAAAGGGGGGGAAAAAAAAGAAGGAAAATGTAGAGGAAATGCACCCGGCCTGTCATCAGGGTCTCCATCCCACCCATTTCGTGTTTGGGGGTCAGCAACTTAATTGTCTGTTAAGTGTCACTGTGCGCGCAGAAAACAGCTCGGATTTTGGGTTAGGGCCGTGGCAGATGGCAAGCAAATGCAGTTAGATTCGTACCAAGGGAATGGGAATGGGAATGGGAGGGAATGCGCAGTCAGTTTCTGTTATGACACACATGGCCGCACTTGCCACACGTGCGACGCACACCTGACACCCAGGGTGCCAGCTAATTTGATGTGTGGGGGGAAAAGGAACTGCACTTGCAAACAAAAAAAATGTACCTCTAAGGGTGTCCAAGGTCCTTGTTGTTCTCTGAGTGTGCTCTCCAAAAACCAATGAAGGGAGCTGTGTAACAAAGTCGAAATTCTGGCTTGATGCTTAGTGTCAACTTTTTCACTTTATTGAAGGATAACCACATAATAGACATATTAGAACCACTTTCACGCACACAAAGTGGGCCACTCCCTCCCCTCCCACCCCTCTCGCTAAGCCAAAAATCCCCATTCACTGGCGGCCAAGTCCGCCCACACAAGTTGGCTGAATTTTTAGTGGCTTTGATTTTCAATTACCTCTACTTGATTCATATGCAATGAAAGCCTGCCACTGGCCCAGCTGTCAGTTGAACGGACACCAGACACATTTCTCCCATTGAAGTGTACGTGGTTGGGCTAACTCTCTACTACTATGGCCTTGGGTAAATATTACAGCCTGCGTCGGACATGAATGATGGGGCGAGAGCGTTGTAAAACACTTAACCGTGATGGAGCCGTGCGGCGCAGGGGGAAGAAACCAAAAGATGGTCAGCAATTCATTGTTGGGCATTGATGAAGTGGACGAGCTGGTCGACGCGGCCTCACGTACATACACACACACATATACGGTGTATATACCGGCAACACACACTCCATTGAGTCTCGGCCAAACACTTCACACTCTTTGGCAAATTACCAGAAGCCTTGATTAACCCAAAGGGAGCGCCGTCTATGGAGCCGAGTTCGAAATTGAAATGCATTCTCGGGTCGGAGAAGTGCTTTGTTCAATGGACCAAACGGAGGATACTTCGTGCCTTCGTTCTCTTCCTCTTTTTTTTTTTATTAATTAAATTGCTCCACGGTGGGAGCTGCTCCAGAGGTTAGCCCAGGTTTTTGGCCTCGAATAAACCAAAATAAAAAAAAAGTCAACGCATCTGTATGGTCATTAGCTAATGGCATGGAATTGCTGTTAAATACTTGAAAACCATTTGCACTGGATAGCTTTCTGGTGATCCACCAGAAATGAGAAGAAAATAAAACCAAGAAAAAAAAATAAAAGTTTATAAAAGCGGAAATACCGCAAAAACCTCCATTTCCAATTCAGCATTGGCCAAAAGGATTTTCAGCATTTATTATGATTGTTATTGCCTTTCAGAGCATGCTGCTCTAACCGTGGCAGAAGTATCTGCACTTGAGCAGGGAGTTGATTAAAAAATATGTATAAAATTTTATTATTTGTTTTTAAAAGTGATCGAAATTTGAGCATAAAAAATGCTGAAGCCAAGTTTTTGGTTTGCAAAGTGTTAAAAACATCAAATTGATCTATATGAATAGTTCAACAGCTAGATCTATCTCGCTCAAAGGCCTGGACAAAGAGTTTACCATCATGTACAATTATAAGAAAACTCGAAAACGATTCGTGCACAAATGAAATATGAAAATCGATTCTAAAAAAACCCCAATTGACTCGAAAATGAGTTCAAACTGATCAGAAGATCGGGTTAAAAACGACTTTTCAGGAAGAGTCGTGGCTAGGGTACCAATTTCTTCCGACAAAAGTATAATTTATGATCAGAAATTACAAACAGACCGACAGAGAAGACTCTATACATATACTCTAATCTTTCTATCTCTCTTTTCTTTCACTCTTTTGCCTCTTGCAGAACTAATCCCAAAAACTTTGAGTGCGTTTGTCTGCGTTAAATTTGTTGTTATGCGAGGAATGACACCGTGTGCATCAGACAGCCACACAGCATCAGGAGATAAACGGGTTTCGTTTTCGATTTCTTGTGATTGTTTTTTAAATCGGAACTATTTTCTTCATTTGTTTTGGTGACTACGCTCAAACATAGATCATTCATTGCTCACTTAAGCTCCCTATTTAGTTTGTTCTGCTCATCACATCCCCAGAAACACAGACTTACAGGCTAACAAGTTGGCAAATGAAGTTTTGGGCGCAGAGTTCGAATCTATTGTCCGTTTTCCACTAGCAAGTCTGGTTCAAGAGATATTTGAATGAAGGTTTGATCACATTTATAAGAGCTGCTGTCACTTTTAGGGCACGTTCAATCACTCTGGAAGAGTGGCAGATTTTCGTATCCCAGCTAATTCGAAGTCTGTTTGGATTTAGGGCCGTTTTCACAATTTCTTCTCATCTATTTGTTAGATAAACTTAGATTTTGCTCTATTCCTTGTAACTATATGTGACAGAAAGCTCCAAGGAGAAGATAAGAAATCGACCTTTAGTAAAATACATGGAAATATTGACAGATTTCTCAGAACATATGTGGCTCCAGTCAACTGGATCCTGGCAGGTTTTAGCACACCTATGACAGCTAAAAATATGGCAACCTACCAGTGGGCAGGTCCAACCAAATTGGTTTTCTATAATTCTATTTTAAAACAAGTAAGAAAGACGTTCGAGCCTGACTAAAACATACTCTGGAGGTATCCCTTCATTATCTTAACAAGAGCTAAGGTGCACTCAGAGGAATAAACACGAACTTTGTATTTGCACTAAGTTAAAACGGTGTCAATAGTAGGGTAGTACGAAAATACTTAGTTCAAGTTCAATATTCTTCTTTCAAGTACGATTTTCTCTAATCCGAGTACGATTTTCTCAAATCCGAAATAAAAACTGTTTCGGGATACTTCGAATTAATTTAAGACCTTTTTAATTATATTCTTAGATGGTAACAGTGTGAAGTCAAGCCCGGTTATATTTCAATATAAGTACAAACCATTCCTTCTTAAGGCTGAGTAGTTTTTATTGTTAACCCAAAAACATTCTAGAAAGAAAACAAGAATGCTTGAAAACCCACAAAATCTTAAAGGTATTCTCATAATATAACCAAAGAACAAGTTATAAAATACGTTAGTTTGAAATATACCATTACTTCAAAAGAAAAGTGTTAGAACTAGTTGAGACTAGTTAAAAATAATTCACATTTTCCGTAGCACACTTTTTGGGGCTAGCATTTAAGGTCCGTTTTGTACTCAATCTAATATATGTGGTACTTGAGCTTAGAATTGATAGTACAACATATTCTTGTTTCCAGAACACAAGACTTTTAGGCAAGAAACTAAATTCTCTATATGTTGAATCTGTAATATAGGTTCTATAATGTCCTTAAGCTCCTTTGGCTCGAGCTTTTTCTTCAGAAAAGTGAACGAAATATCGGTTAAACATTTTCCAAATGTTTAATAGACCTTTCCCCACAGACATAAATCCTACGTTTCGATTTCAAACTACACTAAAAGTGTGATTTACTTTAATATTTTAAACTGGTCACACTTAAGGCATAACACCTTCGGCTTTTCTCACATTTACTAGTCTTTTCACCATGTTTACAAGAGAATTTTTGTATTTTTGCACTTTGGCCGCAAAAAAAATAATAAAAGAAAAATAAAATATTTTCCCATATTGGACTTTTCCTCCATTCAGCATGCCATGAAAGAGTAGCCAGGTCAACCAAAAAAAACAACAACAACAACATAAACAAAAGACAGAAAAATACACTCACGAACAAAAGAGCATTGAGACTTATTTTCGGAATTGGCCAGCGTGCCCTGTTAATGCAATGAATAGCCTTTTAAATTGGAAATAATAAAACACTTGATACCATGAGGGAATCCTGCCAAACAAGAGAGCTTAACGTTTGTTGTTGTTGTTGTTGTTGATAGGAATTTAAGCACTTTTTGCTGTATTTGCGTTTGTGTGGAATGTAAATGTTATGTGCAGAGTATGTATTTTTCAATTTACAAATTTTGCCGGAACTAATGACAAGGCTCCAAGTCCATCACACAGCTCAATTTACTAGCATAATAGATTACTCACACACACTTTGTTGACCGCAACCAAATTTATCTGTTTACTTCAAAGCTCACATAGCCACAATTCGTTTCGGGTAAATACATACGTGCATGTATGCTCCGTTGACTTGATTGCACTGCCATTTGTGGCTAATAAGCTTGGCTCTTCTTGATATGTAAAATTAGGCACAAAAGAGATTCAAAATTCAATCTAATCAATTACCTGCCATGCCACCCAATATCGATTGTTTGGCTCATTAATTTACCACAACCAGGTCTCTGTGTGCGTGAGTGCAATGGGCCATTCATCAAATTGTGCTGAATTATATTTCCGAATTTCGGTATTCCCATTTGGATGCTACTCACCAACCACTCCCCCAAGCATTTCATTCAAAGTCAAACTGGGTGTGTCAATTAAAATTGTGGCAAAACTCAAGTGATGCACTCACTCACAGCCATGCGAATGTTTTCCGCAAAAGGGCGAGGACAAGCAACCAGCAAGTGGCGTTCACATTCGCATGAATGTGCATATGTAATTGCGGTTGTATGTGATGCTGCCGGGATGGCGGCGGTGGGATGGCGATGCAGTCCATGCAGCTGTTCAATAATTCAAGCATTTTCACACTTGAAGCGGTGGTTTTGTGGTCTGAAGTTCCCATCATATTCCCCTGGACAATCGCTCGACAAGTTGGTGGAAATTCAAAAGGTATGGCAGGTTGCCGATATGAGGATGGGCGTGGCCAAATAATTATATGTTTATATGCAAATGTGCTGAATTTGCAGTCTGTGTGTGTGCGGAAAATGCGAAGCATAAAATATGGCATTTGCATATTTGATTTTAAGAAAATAATGGAAATTATGTGTTGAAAGTTGAAGAATAAATGTGAAGTACTTTTTGAACAATAACTCAATGTTCGGGGTTTTAATTAACCGCAATTCAATTCAAAGATACTTTGAATTTGTATATTCAGAATAACTTCCAGGCAGCTATGAAAAACATGCAATTTCTTTAAAACAAGGCTTTAATTTTAGGTAACAGCTTACTGAATACCAACTTTCTTGTCGAAGAGGTCCGCCAAGTTGTGGCTACCGTAAAACGTTCCCCTGTCACTCAACCATTCTTCGTATCTCATTCTCTAATGACAAAGGGTACCTACTGTCACATAAATGGTACTAATTCAAGCCCAAGCTAAACTGCAGATGGTCTGATCCGCTCCTTCGACTCCTCGGATGAGCTCCGGTTATAGACTGTATAAACTCATAAAGCACAACAAAATGGGGAACAACAATGCTTTGGGGCAAGCGAATTCAAATGCAGTTGTATATTTGCTTCATGTACGAGACACTCACCTTTCAAAGTTATGGCCTAAAAGTTTAACGCGCATCCATCATTCCTTATTTGCCAAGAAGAGAACAACAGCAACAAATAAATTTGTCACAAACAAGCACAACAACTTTAACACTGAGTCATCAGGACAGAAGGTGAGTAAACGTTACCGTAGAAGGTCGAAGAAATGAACACACACAGCACACAAATCATGGAATCCACCTCATTCTGGATCCTGACATCCACTTATGTTTGTGTATTATAATTACGAGTCTTCGGTCAGGGGACTTAGTTGGATTAGGTCTTTAGGTCGGAGAGTGAACAGTCCCTATATTGAAAAGTAGAAGGTGGAGAGCGTTTACCCTTTGGGATTAATGGAATAACAATCAAACTGCTCATCATTAGCAATTACTTCGTTAATACACACAGAGTATATCATGTTTAATGCCCTGTAATGTATGCAAGATGATATGAAAGTATTAATTTTAGGTACCCTGCAAACATTTTGTCGTGTAACTTATCTCTCTCGTCAATGCGAGAGTTTTGGCGATAGCTTGAGGGGAAGGTTTGGAGTTAGTTTGGCAATTTACACAAATAAAATACATTAGGTATCGCTTTTTATACCCTGTATATATATTCTTGATCAGCATGAACAGACGATGCTTTAGCCATATCCGTCCGTCCGTCTGTTCGTCCGTCTGTCTGTATAAAAGCATCGATCTCAGAGACTATAAGAGATAGAGTCACAAATTTTTGCATGAAGGTAGATGTATGCCGTACGCATATGAAGATTTTTTCAGATTTGAAAAATCTGTCTAAAGAGACTTTATCTATCTCACAGAAGTATCGCTTTCTTATCTTTCAGAAGTGTCGCTTTCTTATAGCCCTAAAGTTATAGCACAGTGTCACATATCTTCCCGTAGCTAAGAGTTACGCGATACCTCCTGGAGAATCGCGTTCTTATATTCCGCGATATAAAATGTTTGCTATTGGGTACTTATTTTGCTATAATAATAAAATAATAATATTTTCCCAGTAATTTTTCTCATATATTATGGCATGGTAACTAAATGCCTAGTCAAACTTATAGCCATAATGTCGAGAGATCTATTTTAAGAGTCAGTAATCTTTCTTTAACATCTCCAACTTAAAATACAATGCAGGGCTATTAGCAATGTTATTTTCCTTACAAAATAAAAGGCTTTTATAAACTTAGCTGATTTTCCTTTTATATATTTCCGTATTCAATTTGTTGAAATACTCTACATTGTCGATACAACAGCTATGCCTAATGACTCCACCAAAAATGTGCAAACCACGGACTAACACTAAGATTTCTGTGGACCAATAATTTGACTTTTGTACCGTATGGAAACTATGAAAGAACATAAATCACTTGCCACCCCTTTCCACAAAACACAATTGCCACTGCAGCTTGTGAAAACGGTTTTAATTACCCTCCGAAATAGACCAAACAGAGCTCTGCACTCGGCACTCTGCACCAGCACTCCTCTCAATTTGGCTCCAATTTTCCAAAACAACAACCAAATCTCTGCTTGACACTTGACACTTATGGTTGAAGTATTATTGAACTGGCTTTTGTCAAGCAATTGATTCCATTTCAAAGTGAAAACGAAAATAATAAGTAAGCTACACCACAAATCAATTGAATTCAAACGACAATCGACTTGGAATTGTGAATCGATTGAAGGACATCCTGACAAAAGCGAACAGCATTAAATGCTCAATGCTCGATGAGTTGCATTTAACAAAAATCAGGCAAAAGGAACGGAAAAGGGAAGTTGATTTTTCACAGCTGCTCACTCGGTGCTCTTAGGTGCCGGATTCCTTTCCCTTTCCGATGGCAGCCGGGGAAAAAGTCTTTGTTCGCTTAGTTGCGTGATATTTCTATGGCTTAATCGAGTGACACGAGCAGCGGGAGCGAGGGGAGGGCGGCGGCAACTGAGTCCCCCCCCCCCCACGCCCCCTACTGATGATGGTGGTGTCAAAAGTTAATGCCAACGCGGCGATTTCCATTTGACCTCGTTACATGACTATGAACTGTATGATTCGCCTGGTGCGTGGGCGGTGGGGTAGACGCAATCTATGACAAAAGAACATTTCAAATTTCATTGTTTGATTTCGCCTGGTTGTGTTTTGTATACACTGCCAAAGAGTGGGTTGACTGCCTTGTTTTTAGCCATAGTATACTATTTGTACACATACTTACTTTCTTTGAAACCATTGCAGCTGGCAAAACTATGTCTAAACTATGTATTTTGGAATACTTTCTAAGCATTTATAAAGAGCATTTCAGCTTCAGTGCCTCAGCTCACCTTACTAGCTTTCGTTTCTCTGTATTGTTTGACTTTTGAAATTGTTATTTGCACTCTACATTTCAATGACACCTTCGACCAATGATGGCACACACACACACACACACACGCATATATAAACGTTGGTCGTTAAAAGAGAGGTTGGGGAAATAAGGTCATAAAGCTCAAATGAAAATGGGAAACTTAGAATTCACATACAGCTAAATTTCCTGCAACTGACATATGCTAAAGTTCCGCTCAACAGAAAAGATTTAAGCATTACGTTTAATCGAGGGAGCACTGAAATGACATGTGACTTAGACATGTATGTATGACAAGTTTCATTCACATAAACACACACACACACACACACACATATAAGTTACAAGTCAGCGAGCAAAGAGCAAAGCTAAAACGCATACGCCCCGTTGCACAAGCCAAAAAGCGCTGAAATTGACGGAGCATCTAACACATAAAAAAAAAACGAAAGAGAGCTGAAAAAAAAAAACATTTAAAATGGCACACAAAATCCTCACGATTTACATTCCGTAATTCAAATGAGCGCGCAGCTTTTGTGTTGAGGCTTATGTGCTTTGTTGGCATTGTAATTACAACAAAAACTCCGACTCCGATTGGAGGACAGCTGTCGAATTGTACAATTTTTTAATTTCTCTCATAAAATTGAAGTTTGCAACTTCCATCCCAGTCTCTTGTATTACCTGATGCTTCATTTCAAATTATTTGCATTCGCTGCGCCATCAAACTGAAATTTATCTCGTTAGGCTACCCGGCAATGTTCCCCCGAGATTCAAGCAGCTGTCACAGAGGCCCGCAGGGAACTTAAGGTAAATTGTGAGGGGAAGGGGGGGCGGTGGGAGGAGATGGATGACAGACGGAAGCAAGGTGTTGTAGCAACACTTGGCGACAATTTCCAGAGCAAACTCAAATTATGAACCGGAGACGGCAACTCAGACCCAGACTTTGGCAATCGATATGATGTTGCTGCTGCTGATGATGCCATCGACAGCTGCTTGAGTTCGTTTAATGAAATCAATTAAATTATTTATATTTTGAAATTTTGTTTATTTTTTTTTTTTTTGCATCTAATTTCCATATTTATTAAAATCATGTTTAAGAGCATCAATATAAATGCCCAAGTTTACTTCAACATTAAATTGGGAGGATATTTTGAAGGTGGTTCAAGTTTGGCACCTGCTTGATGGGTACTTACAACACGGGGGGGGGGGGGAGGGTAATAAAGATTGTTTATCTTGATTGATAAAGACTATAAAAATATACTATATTTAATATCTTGTTTTTTATTTTATTAAACTTAAAGTGGATTGTACACTGCCCGAAGGAATATACTAACCAATCAAAAAAGTTGATGAACCTTGTCTTTTTTTAAAAAAAATCTTATTATATTCTACGTGAAAATAATACCTGAAATACTTAAATACTATTTAAATACTTATGAAGTATTTCAGGTATTCTTTTCACCTAGAAAATAATAAGCTTTTATACAAAAAAGACAAGCTAAATATATAGTAATAGAGTTTTGGTATCTTAAGGCCTGATTTCCAGAACGCACGGAAATAACTCTACGTTTCTTTTATGAAACAATGCAAGGAGGATCCGTTTATAGAAGGAATTGTGGTGATTCTGGATGATTTTCAATGCTAAACAAGAACACGTCTTGGGAAAAGGTCTATCAAGTCCGGATTTTTGGTAATTTGAACGATTCGTTTTAAGTAAACACGTTTGACCTTTCAAGGCGATTTCAGTCGAAAATATTTTCCTTTAGCTTACTTTGATATTAATGTAAAGGATTATTTATAGCTTAGAAATAAACTATCCTACATATTTCTACGATTTTTTTTTAAGCAGAGATATTCCATTTTCATTGCATGTGTTCAAAATTACTAGATCAGGGGTGCCAGACAGCACCTAATGCTTGCGCATTCACTAATGCAATTAAAAAAGTATGTATGTGCATGCTTTTGGCTGTCTGTTGCACACGACAATAACAAAATCAACGCTGCATACGTATTTTTATGACCTTCAATTTCGCAATAGAAAAGAAAGAATCACTTATATGAAGTTGTTGCTGCAATTTTAATATAGATGAACCCCTTTACGCTAGGGAATCACTTTGCGAGAAACAACAACACATACGCCTGAAGCGTATAGATCGCGGGCATCCCTTTTCCCTACAACTGAAGGATTTTTGTAAAGCAAAGATGTACCATTTTGAGAACATGTTGTCCAATTGACCATATTTTGAACCGCCCATGGATTGCTAAACATTTTCATAAAAATTTCATAAAAATGCCTGGTCAACTATAGAGATATTTCATAGCAAAGTTTTGGGCAGTAAACCAAGTAGCGACTTTCAATAGATGCATATCCTTCACTTAAAAAAATCGCAGAAATGCTGAAATAGTTTATTTTAAAGTTAGAGGGTCAAAATTTGCGATGCTATCAACATTGGTAAAAGTTTCTTATAAAATTTGCCATAAAAGGGTAAAAATATTCATTTTGAAAAGCTTTGAGCACAAATTATTTAAGATCTAGGCTTAATAGATTATTTCTGAAAACAGATTTGGGTTCAGCAGGCTGTCAATCAACTTAAAATATATCCCGCTTATACACAAATACAAATTCATGAATTGTACCCTTCAAGGTATGCTATATTTATGAATATTAATAATTATGGGGCAAATATACAAAAAAAAACACTGCATGATTATTGAAATTCATATTTGATTGATATTCAGATTTGTGTATAAACGGGGTAATAGAGACTAAATTTATTGCCTTGTGTTATCAAAAGTAAAGAGATGATGGTTCATTTCCCAAAACAATGGTCGGCCAGTAGGGGTTTCAAAGGATACTTGTAGTTAATAGTATGCTTAACTGCAAGGTTTTCTATATTCTCTACTTACTTTTCTTGGTATTTTTCTGCTTTCTTCAACTAATTCTTAGATTGATATAGCTTCATTTAAATATATGTGTACAGTATAATGCTTCTCATTACACTTCTTCTTCAAGCTAACCGAAAGCTCCTTACCCTAAGCACACTTTGACTGGATTTACACGCTGAAGCAAACTTCATGGAGTTCACTTAGCAGGCGAAATAATCAGGTGAGATGCTTAAACTTTCCTTTACAAAAAGTATTCATTTTGCCTTGAATATTCCGCCTACTAAAAAAACCGTGTAAATTTAGTATATGTCTAGCGTATCCGCTAGTTTAAAAATTAAGAGTTTTTGTTCCATTTTCCAATCATTTAAACCAGGATATCAAGTTGAAACATTCTTAGGTATTGGTATCAGGCTACACCTGTACTTCCGCTACAGTAAAAACAGCTGTCGGCCAATTTATCAAATATTTTTAAAGCAAATAAAATTAGAAATTCACAAAAAAGTTCGCCAACTTGCCCATAGTGCCATAGTGTTTCAATGTAACTAATACAATGACTTTCTTTTCTCTCCCCTCTCTTCACATGGCAAGTTCTTATGTTTCATTTGATGGTTTTGTGGCCGCAAAAATTCCTAAACTTCTCTCATTCTACACATCTCTCCGCCCCTTCGATTTCCCTTTTCTTATTATTATATTATATGTTTGCTTTTGTCAAACATTCTTTATGACTTTAGAGAAATACAAAACAAATTGCAGGTAAGAATTTCATAAGAAATTCTTTATAAGCGATTTTGAGACTTATTTTTTAATGAAGCCAAAACAACAATTATGACAATAAATACACAAACTGTCACAAGTGGAGATATGCCAAAGGACACACAAAGGAATGTTTTATGTTTACATTTTGCTTGGCTCGCCTTAGCCGAAGGCTTTTGTTGGTGCTTCGTCAGCCAAATTGCTTTTGGTCCCGGGTATCAGGCTGTAAAATTTTTAGGTGACAAGTTGGCTCATGTCACTTGGGTGGGGGACGGGCATGGGGAGGGGGAAGAGGAGAGGAGCGGGGGACCACGTACGTGTGTAATATATATTGCCGAAATTAAATTTTAATTATTCATGTATGGTGCTGGTAAAGTTTAATTAAATGTTTTTATTTGCTTGCTCTGCGCCAGCTCCACCTTCGACTCCTTTTTTTTTTTGGGAGGGTGGGAAGGTTTCTGTGTTGCCATAACGCGACTTTCGGGCTAAGGATTATGTGAGCATGTGCATAATAATTACATGAAAATATTTATTTACATATTCTGTTCGGTAAATAAAGCTAGACACACACACGCACACACAAATTGTATGGATATGCATAATTGATTAGGGGACTGACAAGAAAAAAACAATTTAATGTTGAAACTTTAAAATGGAATTTATGGTAAATTTGAAATACATTAAATATTTCTACAAAATGTTGCAAAATGTTTTACCTGTTGCCTACTTTTTGGGGTTGAGGCAAATTTGAATTGTGTGTTGATTTATTTGCTGTCGCCATATTTCAACTGGACATCAGACGACTTGCTTCAACAATTGCAAATGGCAAATGGGTTAAAGGCAATAAACACACACTCACACAGTTAGCTGCACTGCGTTTACTTTGCTTGTGCTACCACTAACCACACAGCCATCTATCGATTTTGGCCAATGTAAAGCAACAACAACAAAAAAAATTTCGTTTGGCGAACCCATTTAAAGTTTCAGCTGCGACTCAAGTCGCTGACTAGCGAGGGGGTGGGGGGGGGTTGGGGGAGGGCTAAAATGCAAAAATATGGCACTTGCAGGCAAGGAGTTTAATTCATGCAGAAGTGTGCTTTGCACTTGAATTTCCACTCAAGAGTCCCTCACACTCCACGTTCCACTTTCCAGAAGGATTTATTGCCGTTTTCGGCTTCAGCTCCCTGTTTTTGTTTTTTTTTTTTCTTTTGCAGAAATTGAAAGGCAAACAAGCCGCTAACAAGGTGAAGCTTTTGGACTGCTTCTTGTGCCATTTTTCCCTCACTTCAATCTAAATTTGAAGTTCGTCGATTCGTTGCGATTCGATTTTTTCGTTTGGCGTACGTGCTCGATAATCCTGCAGCGAATGCGCAACATTTTTGATTTCTCACGTAGACTTATGGCTTTGTATTTTCTTTGTATTTGGTATTGAACGAACGCTATTTAATGTCCGAGTGCCGTGCGGCAGCAGCAGCAGCACATCAGTTCCCTTCGGGCTAGACCACATTTTATGCTACTCCTGAGTAGTTCCTTGGCATAGACAGAGCACATACGTACCGTTTCATTCAATTGGATTTGAGATACACATTGTGTACGTAGAACTGGGTCTTCTGTTATTAATGTCGTGGGATTTTTTTATGGCCCCACACCCCGTTGAAGTTTTTGGTAAATGGAACTGAAAACAGTTTATATTGATTGAATCAAAACCTGATGGTGAGATTCACACATTCAGGTTAGGTTGGATAGTGTCTTTGTAGTGTTCCTATTACTCTGAGTCGCAGATTAAAGTGCGTTTTGTGCAATTTATAATAAATTTGCTACGCCCCCTTAAAGATTTTTGACCCGCCGACTTATAAGTGATATTCACCCTATTCCCATGATAATCCATCTGGTTGTCCCGTCTCCTTTCTCCGAAGCAGCAAACCTAGCATATCTCCGGAGAATCTCGGGAGCACGCCACATATAAAAACTCTTTTTTGGACCTTACTTTTCTATGGAAGCTATACCATATAGTTGTCCGATTTCGACCAAACTTAGCGGTATTCTGTAAAAGTCTAAGAAATGACCTTGTCAAAAATTTGGGGTCGATTTCATTTCAAACAAAAAAATTTTTCTCAATAGAACTTCTTTTCGAACGATCATTCGTACTGCAGATATATGCTATGGTCATCCAATTTTGACCAAACTTTGTAGATTGGTGCAAAAGCATATCAAATAAATAAATGCCAATTTTAAGGACATTTCCATTAAAAACAAAAAAGTTTTTCTCACTAAGACTACTTTTCAGACACCACTTGTCTATGACAGCTATACTAAATAGATGTCCGATTTCAACCAAACTTGGTACAAACATGAAAAACAGTACCAAACTAAGAAACACAAAGTTAAGAGGCGTTTCCATTGAAATCAAAAAAGTTTTTCTCACTAAAAGTAGATTTTCAAACGATCGTTCCTATGACAGCTATATGCTACAGTCATCCAATTTTGACCAAACTTTGTAGATTGGTGCAAAAGCATATCAAATAAATAAATGCCAATTTTAAGGACATTTCCATTAAAAACAAAAAAGTTTTTCTCACTAAGACTACTTTTCAGACACTACTTTTCTATGACAGCTATACTAAATAGATGTTTGGTTTCAACCAAACTTGATAAAATCATGGGAAAGCATTACAAACTAAGAAACACAAAGTTTGGAGGCGTTTTTCTTTGAAATCAAAAAAGTTTTTCCCACCAAAACTAGATTTTCAACAGATCGTTCCTATTTTCGAGAGTCACCCGCCCTGCCGGTTCCGACAAATGTGCAGCGTATTTATACTTAATGACTTGATGCAAAGTTTGGTGAAGATAGCTTTTAAACTGAAGGAGGAGTTGGCTAAATCAACTCAGCTTGTCGTGCTCGTAGCTTATGGGGCGTATGGGTAATATCTATTTCAATCAGTTTGGCCTATTGTTTTTATAATTTAGGGAATCCGTTGATGATTCGCCCTCTCGGAGTTTCAACTTGGACCTTTAAAAGAGCACCCTAAGGTTTACTTGTTCACTTGTCACTTTAAAGTAAGTTGACTTTACACATAGTCGGATGATCAGCTATTCCATTGTTCTAAGAACAAGAGTCTCTAAACAAAAGTGACTCAAAAAGAGTCACCGAACAAAAGGAATTCAACATATTCGGTGTTTACTTGAGCTAGAAACTTATTTTCTGAACTGAACAAGAGTCACTGAACAAGACTCAGAGTTCATTTGAGCTAGAAACTCACTTTTGTCCCATCACTTACACCACTGCACTGACCACCTCCCAATTGTAAGTAATCCTTCTATGATAAATTTCACTAAAATTCAACAAATATAGACCTTTTAGTTTTGCTGGTGACAATTTCACATAGTTTTCGGAGCTGCAAGGGTATTAAGTTAACATTGGTTCTTACACATGATTATAGTTGTCATGGCATTTTACAGTTGGAAAACTAATTAAACAAGGCGAATTTTCCCACCCAATCCGAACTGAACACAATGCCCTGGGCATTGTCCATATTAATTTCTGCTGACTTCTTTGCACTCAAGGTGATTCCCAGTTCCTTTGTGCAAAAGCAATTTGTGTATATATTTCCCTGGTTGCATTTAGCTTTCGTTTCACTCGGCCAAACATAATACAATTAAATTGAAATAATTTGCATATAGAATTGTCTTTTTCTGTTACCTGCATTTGTCCAATTTCTACCACTTGTTTTTCCGAGAGAGAGAGTGAGAGAGATTGCATCTCTTTGTGTGTGTTTGTGTGGCACAATACTTAACTGCCCCACAAAGTGCCACCAGCATGTTTTTTTTTCCTATGCTAAGCTCGCTTAGTTGGAGTCTGGGTTTTGTTTTAAACATTCCACGCACCCCGCCACCCCATCTCACGTTTTGTCTCTCTCTCTATCTGTGTGTGTGTGTGTGTGTGTGAGAGCATTTTCAATTTTCCGCCAGCAGTTTTTAGCCGCTTCTTTTGCTTTTGTGGGATCGCCATGCATGGAAAGCGAGAAAATAATTGGATTCGTACTAAATTTGCAGTTTACCAACGTTTCCATAAATCTTGCCCCTCAATGGGCCCGCACTAGACGAGATGCCATCCATTAAATCTCAATTATGTTGGCCAAAAAAGGAATGCCGAATTGGTCTTTCAACCCTTCTGTTGTTGTTGTTTTGGTTGTTGTTGTTGTTGCATAATAACTTAAACTTATGTATGTAAAGGCGAATTTCCGCTTGGTTGGCCGCCCACAAAGGGGGAAGAAGGAGCGGGTGGAAAAGCCAACGGCAAGTTTTTCTAAAATAACAGACTCGGCTGTACAACAAATAGGAAGAAAGAAAAGTTTCCTTTTGTGTAACTTTTGCATTTGTCTTGCTTGTGTTTTAATGGGAACAAACTTACTGGCGGTTGGCTGCCAATTTTCTTTTCGGGCCTTTTGTTTCGTCAATTCGACACACAAATATGTGCGAGTATGTATGTATGTATCTATTGTATGTAGGTGGCATAATCCTTTCTCATAAATTTCCATTTTATTGGTTCCTAATTTGGCAGCACCCAGAGAACAAAGGCTATGCTCTAGCTGATGGTTAACGAACATCAAATTGGGCAGACATTATTCATTTTATGATTGGGGGTCGGTCTGTCTGACTGTGAAGTTAAAATATCTAACAGCTTTTGCGCAACTTGGTTCGTTTTTTTATTGCGTTTCGAGAGTGAAAAACAACTCCATAAATAACAAACGAAAAGAAAAAGAAAACTTTTTGCTACATTTGCAAAATATATATGTGTCAAAGATGTTGCAGCTGAAGTGACCTTGTAGATGGTAAAAGTGTCAAGAAATTTTCAGCATCCATTACAAAATCAATTTGAGCAAAAAGTTTAGTGGAGAACAAAGGGCAAGACTAGTTTTCAATTTCAGTTACGCAGGTAAAGCGGCTGCCAGAAACAACTGTGACACACTCGTATTTCACATCATAAATGTCAGCAGTGATTGAGCTACGCTTCGGGTTTTATTTACAAACTGGAATATCTGCTGCATGAGCTTTTTAGAATGTTGCAAACGGATAAAAGTCAAGTTAGCAAAACGAAACCGTTTAAAAGATGTGGAACCAATTCGCGATTCATTTTAAAACATGCAGTTCCTAAAACTTTAAGACCTTTATGCACTAAAACTATGGTAAAACTTACTGAAAATTCTTTGAATATTTCTTTTTATCCTTTAACTTCTTCCTTCTTTCGTATTCGAACTGAGTACCTGGATACACAGCGCATACATAGTCGACATCTCAACGCAGACGACTATCAACGTCACGCGTGGCAAAATATAGTGCATACATCAACTAAAAACTCAGAAAGCAATAGGCTAGGTGGTGTAGATGAGAAGACTGTTGCTTTTTCGGGAGTTATAATGTTTTCAAGTCTCCGTCGAAGTGTTAATCTGTTGTATGCCCTATAAGAGGGGTTTATAAAATTGCCCCGATGTTTGTAACGCATAGAAGGAAGCGTCTCCGAACACAAAAAGTATTGTATTGATCAACAAGACGAACTGAGTTGATCTGGCCATGTCCATACGTCCGTCTGTCTGTTTCTATGCTATCTCCTCTTACAGTTTGAAAGCTATCTCCATCAAACGTTGCACAAAGTCTTTTAGCACAAATACACTCCACATTTGTCGAAGCCGACCGTATCCGATAACTATAGCACATAGCTGTCAAAGGAAAAATCAGTCGAAAAACTACTTTTAGTGAGAAAAACTTTTTTGTTTTCTATGGAAACGCCTCCAAACTATGTATTTCTTAGTTTTCTATGCTTAACCATGATTCCACCAAGTTTGGTTAAAATCAGACATCTAAATGGTATAGCTGTCATAGGAAAGTACAGTCTGAAAAGTAGTCTTAGTGAGAAAAACTTTTTGGTTCTCAATGGAAACGTCTTCAAACTCCACATTTATTAGTTTGCTAGGGTTGTCCACAATTCTAAAAAGTTCTGTCAAAATCGGATGACTATAGCTTATAGCTGCAGTACGAATGATCGGTCAAAAAAGAAGTTCTATTGAGAAAAACTTTTTTGTTTTAAAAGAAATCGACTCCAAATTTCTTACATATTCGTTTGTCAGGCTTTTGCATGATTCCACTAAGTTTGGTCAACATCGGACATCTAAATAGTATAGCTCCTATAGAAAAGTAAGGTATCAAAAGTGGTCTTAGTTTGAATAACGTGCTGAACGCAATCCATTAAGAATGTCGGTCAAGCCCGACTATTAAATACTCTTTACCAACAAAAGTGTATGCTCAGCTCTAATTTCGCGGCAGTCTTTTGACCAGAAACTCTACTCAACTGCAATAAAAAAATCTATAAATTAACCAAACTCCTTGAACTTCGTTTAGTTAAAATAAATCGGCACCGGCAACACCGGAAGTTGAGTACCTTTTGCAGTCAAATTGATTTGAAAAACTACCTAACGATTACTTAAGAAAAAAAGACACACATTTACTTACTTATTTATTATCCGACCACCCGGCACATTCAGAATACTCAAATTTGGGATTACATTTAACAATTTATAAGCTTGAAATTTCATTTTCCCCATCCCTTCATAGCTTCCAATTCTCGCATTCAACTAATCGAAATTCATTTCCCTGCATGAGTTTCATGGAGTAATAAAACTGTTTGAGAAACTGCCAGCATGGTACGTGAAGTCTATCAATTGGGTCATCCTGCTCTGAGCCAGTTGCTAACCACTTTCGGTCGTTGATGAAGTCGCGTAATAAATATTGCAAGCGTAATTTGTATGCCGAGCCACGTGTTTTTGACTTTCTCGCCATGGCCAGACCAGATACGGACACAAAAATAATGTGATGCAAATTTCGTATAATCATATGCAAAGTCAGCAACGACAGCAGAAGACAACAAGGAGCAAAAGAAGTAAGAGAAGTCGAGGTGCATGTCGAGGAGTCGTCGGGGGTCAGTGCGCTGTGAAGTGTCTGAAATCTCACTTGGCAAAATGCAATTTATGAGTCCTACCAATCTTAACTCGTTCATCAACAAATTGCTTAAATTTTGTACTGCTTCTGATTAAAATAGAATTTCTTCCTCGTTGCCTCTCACTTTCTCTCTCTCAAGTTGATAATGTGGGTCAGGGCCAACGCCAAAGACACAGACAGGGGGTGTATCCCATCTGCTGGTTCTAGATGATTATGAAAATTTCATACACTTTAGGCCAACTAATGAATTGCAATCTAGAAAATTTGTGTTTTCAATTAGATCATGGGGGGAAATTTGTGTGAGGGCGTTAAATTTTGATTAAATGAATGGCGTCAACACAATTAGGTCGGGGTCCTGCAGTTAATTGACATTTGGCTGAGTAAACATTACCAATGCAGCAGAAACAACAACAACAACAACAATCCAAAGAGCAACACGAGCTGCAGCCGCAAACAGCAGAAAGCCGCAACACAAATCTTTAATGCCAAATCAACCGCATACAATGGGCACTGTGCCAGGCAAAAGTGGTAAGAAATAAAAGAATGTACAAAACTTGTTCACAAAACTTAAAATAAGAACAGAACTTGCTGAAAAACTGTGAAGTATTTACAAATGTTTTAAGTGTGCTCGAGAAGAACACTTAACCAACACAAGAGTGTGCAACAACATTCCATTCATTGTTTAGTAAGAGTGCAATGGGTCTTGGACTCGAAATGAACCCAGTTAGCTGCGGTGGGTCGTTAAATTTGTTCTAGCTATAAGGTAAGATAATGGTTTAGCTCCTAAGTTGGCAAGTACCTCTTTTAGCTTGCAAATTTCTTAGCAATTTCTAAGCTTAGATTCATTAAAGTTCACTTGACTGATTCCTTACACACTCTACATATGTTTGTATGGATTACATGCCAACCTTTCTCAAATTACTATATCAGGAGTCCACATAGTTCGGCATCCCAAAATAAGAAGGACATGTAAGCTATGGCGCACTTAGGAAAAAAAACTGAAAGCTTTGTACCTAAATTAAGTACAAACGCTGTCCTTATTACGGTAAGTACGAAAGTTCTTGATTCAAGTACAAAATTCTTATATCAAGTACTATTTTTTTCATCCCGAAATACTTGGCTTAACACTGTTTCGGGATGTATTAAGTACATTTCGAATTATTTTGAAATCTTTCTTATTATTAACTACCAAAATAAGTTTAAAATATTCTTTTTGCAAAACCTTCTCAAAGAAATCGGTTGGAACCATCCACAAAGAACACTCTTTACACCGCAATAAAAATCCATGCTATGCCGAACAATGTAAAAAATAAGAACTAAAACAGATCCTTTTACCGTAGCAAAATAATCGACAAGATATAGATCAGGAAACGTAAGACGATTTGGTTTGATTCCCTGCATTCAATATACTATCATATCTGTTAGATTAAACCAGAGATGGGCGCGTCGCGACGCAGCGCGCTGCCTCGTGTGCATAGGGCCTCTGCCACGGCCGACTGCACAAAATCACACGTACGCTATAAGCATTGAAAGCTATTTATAGAACACGAATGTTCGGTCGTCGCTGCAGCGCACGGAAATTGTGCTTGTATGCGTGTCAAAAGTGTGACGAAATGTGTGCATGCCCATCTCTGGTTTAAACAGACCATGCATGATTTTTCTCACCTGTGGTACAGTTTTCGGTAACTGGGTGTGGTGCAGCGGGTAGTGTGTGTGCCTGCTGCTGTGCAAAAGCTTGTGGGTTCGATCTTAATATCCTAGCGACTTCTAATGAGAAAGTTTTCCTTTAACAACGTACACACCCGGTCGCCTAACTAGCCTATATTGGTTTAACTTCGAAAGCAAGATTCGATCTTGTCTGAATTCGATTCCAAGACCGCTTACACTGTACATCGGCGACATGTTAGCTCACTATGCCATTGCACACATTTTTAGACGCAAGTCTCAATGTCTACTTATAGTTTTCCCTGCAGTGGCGGAGTTAAGTTCAAATGTGCTAATTTCACGAATATTTAACACACTTGACTTCAAAAATTTGTGTTATTATAAATATGTGACTTATTTTCCAAATAGTTTTTCCCCTTTGTGTAGTTCTTCTTTAATTGATACACAATCTACTCGATAAGTACTTAATCTCATTTTGTGATTGAAAAGTTCCAACAATGACCCATAAACTCAAGCTGAGTAAGTTCTAAAACTAATGAACAGCTAAAACATGGAATCAACAACAACATTCCGACTAACTTCCATTCAAAACCTAAACATTTCTGCAAAACTATTTGGCAGTTAGAAAATTTTGGGCCCACCGTTAAATGGCAATTGGGCAAGCGACCGCAAAACTGTATTGAAATTTGCGGTCAATGCAAAACAAATCTCAACTCCATTGAACGCCTGGCCAAACAAGGCGACTGCACACGGAATGGGGTCGGTTGAAGAAGCTGGTAATGGTTGGCGAGGAGTGCTTCGCCGAGTGAAAGGCAATTGTGTTTTCAATTGATTTGCCAGAAATTGCATTTGGCATTGCATCGCCCCTCAAAAGGGAATGCCTCCCCTAGAGAGCCCAATTGTGGTCCACTTATTAATCAAAGGACCAAGCAGCAAAACACCCAGACCCGGTGTAACTGAGAGGCACTTAAACAAATGCTGGAAGACAGTAGCAGCATGCCTAATTTATGGCCAACATGGCATTAAGTTAATTATTTATGCCCGGTCCTACAGCGGCACAGCTTGTAGTCCAGAAAAGGACATTCCCAAGTGTTGTTCTTTAATTTCAAAGTGATAAAAAATTAACACGACAGCCCAAAACTTTGGTCTCCACCCTCCGCGCGCACATGAATGAGAAATGGTCGTGCTGCCATTAGAGCGTCCGCTTTGAGGTGTGAATGGAGGCAGCAACTTGAAGTCCAAGGCAGTCGTGCTTTCAGCTGTCAGCGAAATGATTTATATTTCTTATTAAATTTTGCACCAGCATTTGAATAAAGCTGGTGGCCCGCCAAGTCGGCAGGACGTTTCTCTTTAAGGTCAGGCTTAAATTTAATGGAATTGAATCGGGTCAAAAAATATCAATCAGTCGAGCAGGTTTTATCCACAGCTGCTGGCTGTCTTAAACAATTTTCACACAGCCGGTCCCTGTCCCTGGATTCAGTTGTCATCTATCACGGCTCCTCAATGTTTTTTTTTTTGGCTTGTTTGTTTGTTTGTTTATATAGTCTTTCCCTCTCTCACCCTCTCTGTCTCTCTATCCATCCCGTGGTGTCCCTTTTGTTGGTGTCCTACTTTCTGTCTGGGTTATCATTTCACCTGTCTGCATTCCCAGGCTTAAGCCAATGATTAAATTTGTGTCTTAACAATTTGGGTAGATTTCAGCACTTGAGTCTTTTGCATTTTCACGTGGCGGCTTCAAGTATTCTTTGGGGTGTACCTAAGCTATTTTCATATGCACACATTTGATGTCTTTTTTAAGGGCTGGGAAAGTAAGTGGGTGTGCTTTTTCTTTCTTTCTGTTTTCATTGCTCCCCCGACATAGTTGTGGGACGCAAGAGATTTGTTTGCTAGACTTAAATTTCCTCTCAATCCATCATTTTTATTTGACCACACATAAACCGGAGGATGATGAGTAAAGCCAAATACCAGGATTAGCTAAGAATTCCCAAAAACTCAAAATTCAAATCATAATCAAATAACAAATCCATACACAACATTTCTTAGACTTTATGGTAATTTTTCTATATTTATTTCATTTTTTTATGGCACATCACCACCTGAGCTAAGCCCAGACACTGGGTGTGGGTGTGGGTGTGGGTGTGCGTGCCTTCGGGTTAAATGTTGGCCATTATTTGATTTGGAAAGTAGCAGCAGACACACAAGGGACATATTACCAAAAATGCGCCTCACAAATGCGGCTCTGCGGCAATTTTTTGGTTGGCTTTTTGGATATTAAATTTCCTGCTAAATTGATTTGGCCCCAAGCAATGAATTGTTATTACATCCCACCGCATCAAGAGTTTGATTCAAGTTTCATAAGTTTACTTCTGAAAGTTGAAAATAAAAAATAAAAAAACAAACATAATTTTCATATATTACACTTATCAGGCAAAGACAGCTGTCAACATCCCTGACAGCTTCTCTCTTTTTTTTTATTTCGGCATTTCTTTCTTCTTCACACAAAGACTGGAGCCAAGGCTTTAACCTCAAGCACGTGCACTGGTGCCAATAAAAACAGGGGGAAATCAAAAAACTTGGCAAATATGTACGAGCTGTATCACTAAGTACATACTCAGTAGGTAGCTAGCCAGAGCCGGCGGAAGGGCAGATGCATGCATGGACCTGGGGATGTCTTAAGCAATTTCCGACATAACGCACAAACGCAAAAAAAGAAAAACAAAAAAAAGAGTGCAATTCAGGCGAGAATTTGCAATGATGTAACCAGTTGTACATAATCGTACATACAGTGGCTAACAGGTTGAAGGAACCGAAGCATTTTATAGAAATTTTGTACAACTGCAACAAGTAGAAGTTTCAAATTGATCAAACATATTTGAACTTATATTTAGAAGACAGCTTTACAAAGTATACAAAAGATTACTTGGCATTAGCCAGATAACTTGTCTCACTAATGATTTAGCTACCCTACAGGCAAACTGCAACTAGAAACTAACTGGTAGCAAAATAACCAGATTCGGTAGCAAAGCATTTGATGCTTATTTTTGTATTTACCTGCGAAGGTGAAGATAAAAATGACTAAATGCGTACGAAATTAAATGTGAATATTAATATAAAGTATTCAAAAACACAAGGATCAAGTCAGGATTAAAGCAAAGTCTATGGGAATAGGATAAAGTTTGTATCATGTGAGAATGAATGTAAGTATTGTAATGACGAAAAGATTTGTGAAAGAAAACATAAATAACTGTAAAGTAGAGTACATACAGTATAAGTTGCATATTGGGCCCAGACATAAGTCTACACAAAGGCCAACTGGTTTTAAACTGGTTGGAAATGGCTGCTGCAGTGGACAATTGGTATTAAACTGGTTGCAAATGGGGGGCAATTGTCTGCTGCCTATGACATGCCTGTGAAAAATGGACGACTTCAATATATTGACTTGGATATGAAGTGCAACAAGTGGCGAGTTCTAAGAGATTGGTAAACTTCTGGTCCTAAACTAAACACTTTCTTTGCAGGCTAGTTATTGACCTGCCAACAAAATGAGAAGATCCCAATTCTTCACTTGGCCAAATGAAGGTCCATTTAACCCTTTCTAAGACGTGGTCTTGGAGGGAAGACTCTTCCCTGTGAAGCCATTTATATAGTAGCCCGAATTTGATACATACGTTTCAAAAAAGTGTGATAGATCGTTTAGGAAAGAAATCTCACCTTCTATATATGCATTTGTTTAGCCATTTTACAACCTAATTATCTTTTCCAAGGCTAAGGAAGATAAGGAAGATAATGCTTCGATGCAGAACAGTGAAATTACTCTTATCCTGACAATACATTGTGATTGTTTTACAAGTTCTTAAAGAACTAACTGAAGTGATTGTTTGAACCGAAACATTTTTCTAGCAAAGAGGGTTCGGTTCGGTTTTGGGTTCAGGAGGCTGGGCAATTTAAAAGGTTCAGGAGTCTTTGAAAGATGTTTTTGTAAAAAGAAAACATATGCCCATGAATAAAACGTTAAGTTTTAGTTCTAAAATTTTGGAATAATTTGGATTGATCCTGACACTATGTACAAAAAGAACCACACAACGGTTAACTGGAAGACAGCCTACCATTTCAATGAGATAATCGAATTACTTCTTTTAGAAGGAACAAAATATTCCAATGCAACTTTGATCGGTTTCGAAAACAGTTCAAAACCTTCTTCAATTAGCTCTAAAAACCCTTTGGAGCGAAGCAAGTCATTTTTAAAGCGATTACACTGAGCGGACAACAACAAAATCTACGCTTGCTTTACAAAAAACAATTATGCAGGCAGTTCTTAGAAATTCCGCTGAATTTGTGTTCCTTCTTCGCAAAGAAACGTTTGTAAGTGCTTTGTTCCAAATAATCTTTGAACCACTGTACCCACTCGTATATCGATCAATTTCAGATTACCCAAAAAACCACAGTCAAACTTTGCGGTAGAATACACAAAAATTTAACTCTGAGTTCTGTGGTAATTACCCGGACTAAGAGAGAACCACTTGTGAATGCCATTGTTACAAAAAACCAGAAACCAAAGCTGCCTGTCCTGGCCTGCCCCTGAGCATGGTGGAGCAGTTTAGTCGACAAAGTCATTCACTTATTGCCATGTGACGACACTAGCTTACTTCTCGAGTGCCGCAGAAGGAGCGGGCCAGTGGAAGAGCAGAGCAGAGCAGACAGGCAGGACAGAACAGAACAGGAAGCCCGGCCTGGCATTTACACAGTTGGATGATTTAGATAAACAAGACATGAGCTGTCACGCAAAAGGAACGAAAGAATCGGCAAGAGAAAAAGTGAAACGGCAAATCCCAAAAACAAAAAAGAGACAGAGAAAGAGAAAGAAAGAAAGAAGACAAAACCAAAGCCCAAGTAGCAGTAGTTATTATTACGCTGGATAAAGCAAAGAGATTAAGGATAAAATGCGATTGCATTTCAAGTAGGCGGCTTTGATTTATGTACCAGCAGTACAAGTATGTATGTGTGTCTGTCTGTCTGTATGTTAATTATCAACTAGCTGTGGCTTCCATTACCATTTTGAAATCAACTGAAAAGTATTATCTCAATTGTACACATTCTGGCAGGCCTACACGGACACCGGATATATCAAGTTTATTTCAATTTGATCAAAACGTTGTTTTACTGCCTCTCACACAGAAATGTTTTCAGCCATTATTTTGCTCTTTAATTGGCCCTGAAATATGTAACCGTACATTGCATTTGCGGCTGGCAGTAATTTGAATATGAATCCATTTTCTGTTGGTCCTTTGTGCTGTCAAATTGATAGATTTAATTATGGTTCCATTTTGTAGAAATGTAAATACTCCAAAAAATTTAATAACAATATTATATTCCAATTGTTGTATTGTGCTACCAATGTTTTAGATACCTGTACGAATGAGTTCATCCAGGAATGGGTTTCAAAAGTTTTCAAAGCATCTGAAACAAATTGCGTTTGAAGTGCAGTCAACTGCAGTTTATATGGGGGGAAAAGAAAGAAAATAAAGAATAAAACATTTGGAAAATTGCCATATTGGACAGCTGACTGGGGAAGCTGTGCTACAGCCAGATGGGTGCCGCGTTTACTTCTGCTGATAATATGTTGAAACCAACTCGAAGTTGGACAGGCTTGTACTAATTTGAAGTTTCTCTGTATTTACATTTTATTTTGCTCTCGGAAAATTATGAGCAATGGCAGTGGCAAATCGAATCTGGCCAAATGATACACAAATATGCAGTTTAAACATTCATTTCTAGCCCTACCTTTGGCTTGACAAAACAAGAACTGCAGTACACTTAGGAAAAATCTAGAAATTTGTACTTGAACCAAGTACAAAGGGTTTCGGTTGTAGTTTTGTTAAGTCAACTCCATTTTGGTTCCAAAATAAATGCAAAATATTCTTGCTTGAAGTCTAATAAAGTGTAAAGTCAATCTCAAAATATTCTAGAATCAAAACATAATTGCATACATCAAAATAAACTTGATTTAAGATCATAGAATACTGAAAATATTCAAAACTCGTTCTTGCTATGACACACACCTTAAGGGGGCTTTCTGGTTGATCTAATCGATCTATTTTTATTTTAAAAATAATCTTTTTCCCATTTTCCGACCGTTCGTTCGTATGGGAGCTATATGATATAGTCAGCCGATTTGGACCAAAATTTGTAGAATTAGGTAAAAGCATGTGAAACATACAAATACAAAATTGCAGGATGCTACCATTAAAAACAAGAAAGTTTTTCTAACTAAGACTGTTTTTCAGACCTATCTTTTGTATGGCAGCTATACCATATAATTATCCGATTTTAACAAAACTTGGTAGAGCTATAAAAAAATATAGAAAACCTGCGATCAAAAAGTTTGGAGAAGTTTCCATTGAAAAGAAAAAAGTTTTTCTCACTAAAACTAGTTTTACGACCGATTCTTCCTATGGGAGCTATGAGATATAGTCATCCGATCCGGTCGGTTTCGACATATTAGTAGTGTACAGCAAAAAGAAGACTCTGTGCACAATTTCAGCTCGATATCCTTAAAACTGAGAGACTAGTTCGCGTAGAAACAGACAGGCGGACAAAGCTCAATCGACTCAGCTTCTCACCCTGATCAAGAATATATATGGTTTATGGGGTCGAAAATGAATATTTCTATGCGTTGCAAACTTCTGGGCAAAATTATAAAACCATTTGCAAGGGTATAAAAACAAGAGATCCAAAGATCAAGATGGTATTACTGTAGATCAGAAATCTACCATCACGCCATATTAAAAGCGCTAAAACCAGTTGGGAATTTCAAGAACAAATTCACTTGAAGAGCTTGCAGAAGCCGTACACAGAAAAAAAAGGAGAATAAACTCAAGCTGCAAAAAATGATTTTTATCTCGACCTTCAGATTGAAATTTCAAGCAAAAGTCGTACTAGATCCGAGATATTCGAGATCTAGTCAATCCAATTCGTACTTGGAATAAGAAAAGCCGGAATTGACAGACTTCCAACAATGTATCTCAAATTTTTTGTTCTTTACTCAATCTTAAAATGTTTCCCCACTTACCTCGAGTACTACCAAAAACGAAGCATATTTGATAGCCAAAGTACCAAACGATCAATGCCGCTCGATCTTGTCTGAGTGTACAGAGTTCTCATTCATAGATTCGTCATTTTTGGTGTCAGTTACCGCTGCGTCAACCTATAAGCCTCACTGCTTGAGTAACAGGCAGCGACTGAACCACAAAATTGGTTGTAATCCTGTGGATGCTGTTCCCCTTTCATGTTTGGTTTGTTGGCTCCACAGCTCTTCGAGGGAGTCTGCGCCTCAGCATAGTGGGAACAGTTTTGTGTTTTTTTTTGTTAAACATGCTACTTGAACCCAATTCTAGTTGACTTTCTATTTTCTAAATAAATATAACATTTAAATGGAATCATTTGTTTTGTAAACACACAATGGTAATCCCAAACCAACAAGTCAAATTCACGGCTTGACCACACGCGAGGAGAAAGGGACTTGGCTTGCTTGGCCGCATGTCGGCAAAGCATGAAAAGTCAACTCTTAAAAATGAAATATTGTTTAGCGCATGGTGGGTAAATTGCGGTGTGGTTAGGGGCGTCCCAATCCCCATTCCCCGGCTAACTTGGTATGTCCAGCCGTGCGCAATAGTGCGATTAGCCTAATGAGGTGTGCAGGACCAGGGCACACGCCTGAATTGATGGTCATGATTATTCAGCCCTGACAGGTTTATCCCTCTCTTCGGTCCCTCCTCTCCACACTTACTGCAGTTGAGTTTTTGTCTGTCCAACGGTCCAAAATAACCAAAATACATTTTTAGCTTGTGGCCAGCGGCAGTTGCATGTGTAGAATTACACAATTTCAAATGCATTTTCGGTGCATTAGGGCAGACCAAAGGGGGAAGGGGTTATAAGAGGGGCGTGTCAAGCGACAAATTTGCATATTTTCAACGAGTTTTTCTTCTACTTTTTTTAAGGGAAAGAAAACCTTTGCCACACCTGTAACATATGCAACATTCTTCTACTCCCACATGAGGCCAAAAAATGGGGAGCACATTTTATGGTAGCGATGAAGGCCAAAAAGTAGCAACTCGCTCGAAGGGTTCCATTAGCCCAAAAAATGTTAAATATGAGCTTGTTGTGAAAAAGCCACCTTAAGTGGCAATCATGCATAATCCAAAAGGTTGTTGGCCAAGTAAAAGGCAACCAAAAGAAAATAACTTGGGCCGCGGTAAGAAATGCAGCTGGTCGGGGTGCACCAGTTGGTTGTGGAAGCAAAGATCGCTTCCTGCAAACACAAAATGGAAAGAATTGAGGCACAATACACTTCATATGCATACATTTATTTCAATTCAATTAACTTTATTTAATAAATCACAAGCAAAATTGCCCAAAAACCACCAAAATTAAGTATAGACGAGGCCTCGTGGTCACAGAGAGAGAGAGAACGCGGAACATAACGAGAACACAAACACAATTTGCAACTGCGTCCCACTAATTTAACTGTTGCATAAAATTATAAACTAAATGCCACAAACGCTTAGCTCCAACCGAATTCATTATATTTACAAATTATTAAAGCTTGGGATTATTAAAGCTTGTTTGGCACTTGATAAAGTTTTAACAAAAATTATTTGAAAAGAAGAGTTTTGTAATATAATCAGAGTTTCCTTCAAACACTACAATTATGAGTATGAAAGCAATCTTACTTACACTAAATTTCTTAAATACTATACAGATTGTATCTAAGAATGAGAGTTTGACATGCTAAAACATGTACCAAAAGTAAAAACAATAAACCCTAAATTACTTCTGGTGAATGAACCTACAAGCTGCTTACTTAAAATGGGCATCGGATTAGGTTAAGCCCTTTATTTGCTAAAGCTTTATGAAAAGTGAGTGAAAAAGGAGAAAGCTAAGCTTACTTCTTCTGTCCTGCAATTTTTATACATATTAATAAATATTTTCAAACAATTTTTTTCCCCCAAAATCCCATTTTCCGACCGATCGTTCGTATGGGAGCTATATGATTTACTCAGCCGATTTGGACAAAAATTTGTAGAACTAGGTAAAAGCATGTGAAACAGTCAAATACTAAATTGCAGAATGCTACCATTAAATAAAAAAAAGTTTTTCTAACTAAGACTGTTTTTCGGACCTATCTTTTGTATGGCAGCTATACCATTTAGTTGTCCGATTTTTATCAAACTGGGCAGATTTATCAAAAAGCATAGAAAACTTATAAATACAAAGTTTGGAGACGTTTCCATTGAAATTAAAATAGTTTTTCTCACTAAAACTACTTTTCCGAGTGATTGTTCCTATGGGAGCTATGAGATATAGTCAACCGATCCGGTCGGTTCCAACATATTAGTAGCGTGATGCAAAAAAAACACTCTGTGCAAAATTTCAGCTCGATAGCTTCAAAACTAAGACTCTAGTTTGATCAAGATCAAGAAAATATACAGTTTATTGGGTCGGAAATGAGTATTTCTATGCGTTGCAGGCCTCTGGGCAAAATAATAATACCCTTTTCAAGGGTATAAAAACATTGTATTTAAAAATTTCAAGTTTAAAGCTTTATAAAATTTCTGGAACCACACTGAACCGCTTTTGAAACGGCTCCAAGAAAGGATTATGCTTAACTCCTGACTAAAGCGTAGTCTACTCATGATAAAACTGTCAATAATTTCCACACTTAACCATTTAAAGTTTTTAAATGCAGCACAGAAACTAAATCCATAATGGTTGCCATAGCAGAAGAGTCTAATTACAACTAAGAGGGAAAGCAGCCAAAGATCAGGGTGTTAAGTTGATTCAAGTACTGCCCATCGCTGTTCCTGCCGGTGCTGCCCAGCTTAAGTGTATGTTTTACCTATAACTCGACTACCGTTCATTCTATCTTCACCATTCCTGCTGCGGATCGATAAATAATATTGATTACTAAACATGTTCAAAAGGTAAGAAGCTTCTTTCTATAAAATGTTGGGAAATTGGAAGTTCTTTTCAAATTGGGCGGCTTGACTAAGTTTTGACAAGGGTATCATTAAATGTCTTATCATATTCCTCAGTCCATAGATCTTGCTTTGCTATCCATCTACTGCTCTTCGGAATTGTTGATCCGGAACATACTCAATAGTTAATCAACATTATTAACAACAGAGTTCTGTTTTTTGTATCTCCTGCCCTAAATACATTCATGTGTATAAGTATTATGCTCCACACCTGGGAACAGTACTGCCAAAAGAAAACCACAAAACTCTGCAAAATAATGCAGCTCCACTCACCACCACTGACTACCCAGGGCTGTAGGCGAAAAAAAATGCTCAGCAGTCAAAATTTTTCAAGCCACTGGTGCGGAAAGGGAATTAAGATACCTAAATAAGTGAAGCACTGCGCAGAATTTGGTTTTAGTGAAGTGAAACCAGATGGCTTTATAAACGACTCAAGTACAAACTAGGAAAAAAAATAACTATTTTATTGAAAAGCAGCTTAAAAAGCAGAGCCTTCTGAAGGATACAAGAGGCTACGGGGGGACGTCAACTGAATAATACAAAATTCGTTCAAGGAGGCGACTCTACGGTAACAAATAGAGTGAAGCACAAGTTGAGTCAAAGTTCCCCTTGACTTAATCACTATTTAGATCTATCTATGAACGTGAGATTAGAGGGCATATCTTTCTGGAAATGCAAAAACCTTTATTCCTCATCCTTTTTTTAACAATTTTTAACACATGCATCAAAGGAGTAAAAATTCTCAAAATTGTTTGGGTTGTATCTTTGGCTACAATATCACAGAAAGTAAACAAAACATCAAAAATTCCGCACAAATTGTGCCTAAAAAAATCAAAATAGACATTTTTGGCAACTCTGAGCTCAAATGTCCAAACGTGATGCGCCATTTCAGAAAACTGATTCTTAAATTCATCTAAAATTACCCTCAACCTTTGAAAATACGGAAAAACATTACATTTTATTGATCTTGCGTAATTCAAGCCATTTTTAAACTAAAGAATACCAAAAATTCAATACCAAAATTCTTTAAATTGTTCTCCACCCAAAAACATTTAAATTACAACATATAATATATTTCTTCATTTAAAATGTCTTAATATTCTATTAATTCTATATGAACTTATAGCCTCGCTCCAAGCCAAGTGTCAGTCAAGATAATATTCATATCATTAACCATCTTCTTCAGGGGTCATGAGGCGTATGAGTAATATTCCATACATATTTATATTTTGCCACAGAGGAAGCACTGCAAGTGCATCTTCGTCTACAGCATCCGCAAAAGTGTTGAGACATTCATAATCAAGCATTCAACACGAGAAAACATCATGAAATATGAACAAACACTTCCGAGACACTGACAAGAAGTTTTAATTGCTTTTCCGCATGCAAATTGGTGAGTGAGTATGAGAGTATGAGAGAGAATATGTGCCAGTATTCGATTATTTTGCCACGCCTCACCACCCACAAACACAAACACACACACACACACACACACATGCACTTTACTATTTATGTGCAAAATATTTTAGTAAATTGCAGAGCAACTTTTTTTGGGTAATACCTGATGAATATACTACGCTTTTCTAGGAGGAGTAGAGGCGGCAAACTGCACTCAGAAAATTAGTCAATGACTTTGTACTACAATTAAGTGCAAGCTGTGACAGTAAGTAGATATGAGAATGCAAAATTCTTATTTTAAGTGAGCCTTCTGCAGTCCCAAAATGCTAGATTTAAGTTCGCTTTTAAAATGTTTGGGCAAAAATAGTTTTAAAATAATAATAAATAATTGCCAGAATTTTGCATATTTAAAATAAGTATTTCTTTAAACTCAAAACGGTTAATTGAGTTTCATAAAATTTTTGAAACAAAGCCAATGTATTCTAAAAACAACTTTTTAAGACTTAAAACAAGCATTACTAAATTTAGATGCAGAATCCATTAAATTTCCGTTCTATTTCGTAATAGTTCAATAAATTGTGTACCTACTTTAAGTCTTTTAGATTCTCCACTTCCTTAAACCATATTAAAGATAATTTGAAGAACTTAAACACAACATTTCTCGGAGTGTGAAAAGCCATAATGTTGACAATGCTTGGAATGCTGTCACTTTGCCTCCTCCTATGCATTATAACAAAACAAGTATAAATTATTTATACCTTAATCAAAAGGAGCCACCCTGAAGGGCGAAACAAAACTTCATTGTCAACTTTGACAGAACTTTGAGTTGAGTTTGAAAATTTCATGTTAATTACTCGTGTGCACATTTCTCACTCATCCCCCTAAAAGCATTTTCACTTGACATAGAGAACAAATTTCCCCACCCTAATTTTAATGGCATAATTTTTTATTCAAAGCTCAGGAGCTCTCCTGGCATAGGATTGGCTCGTTAACACACACACACACAACCATAAAGAATTGAATCTAGTTCTGTTCTTGACATTTACGGAGTAGACAAGGGACTGACTGTAAACAATTCCATGAAACACGTCGTAATCATTTGCGCCAGTTGTCTTATCGGTGAAAGATGGCCAAGAGAGAGAGAAAAGAAATGAGGCCACATTGTTGACTTGCCATAAAAACACCGAGCAAATGCAGTTGGAATGCACGTGAAAATATCAAGCGATGCAATTTCACAAATTGTCTTGAAATCCAGGAATGCGTTTCATTCCGGCTCATTGCCGCAGGCTGTGGGAAAATCATTGTACAAATCATCTTCAGAGAATTAGTACTCAGCATTAAATGTTTTTCTTTTTTTTTGTTGGTGCAACTTTAAGAGCTTCTTCGGCTTCCGTGCTAACTGGCCAAAAAAGCAATTTACGCCAATGCGCTTATTCGCATAAAATATCATAAATAAAATGAACTAAATTCTTGGTAAAAGGCTTCTTGGTTCCAACCAAGTAACTTGGTTAATTGCATTAGGCCGAGGCCAGAAGTATAAGATTACTTGCTGCCCATTTTCATTTTGGACACAGATGTTTGTTACCCATGAATAGTTAGAAGTTTGACAGCTGCCAGTTTTATTTTGCTGAGTGGAATGAGATGGGGGGGGGTTGGTGGATGGGAGGTAAAATTGCAGGGAGCAAGTACAGGAATAACAAAAAGTTATACATGCTGGAAATTTACTTAAGGAGCACGAGTGAGCTGGTTAGTTGGTTGGTTGTAAATGCCTTAAGGATATGTTCTAACTGATTGACTCACAGTCTAATCAGTTTTTGGGGCTAGAATGCTGAAACTTTAATCATAGTTACAGTTGGTGGTGCAAATGAGAACTTTAAAGGCCTGCATAAGTCTGTAAATTCTTATCACATTGACATTAACTCAGCAAAAATCCCTCCTTAAGATCAATGCAACGTTTATTATACACTTGCAGAGGGTATATTGAAATTGTCCAGATGTTTGTAACGCATAGAAGGAAGCATTTCCGATCACATAAAGTATATATATATTCTTGATCAGCATGACGAGTTGAGTCGATAGTCTGTCCGTCTGTTTCTATGCTATCTCCTCCGTCAGTTTTAAAGCTATTGCAAACCAAACTTTGCACGAAGTCTTCTGGTATAAATACGCTGCACATTTGTCGGAACCGGCCGGATCGGATGACTATAACATATAGCTGTAGCTATAGCTAGTCGAAAAACTAGTTCTAGTGAGAAAAACTTATTTGTTTTTAATGCAAACGTCTCCAAACTCGGCATTTACCAGTTTTCTATGCTTCTTCATGATTGTGCCAAGTTTGGTGGAAATCGGACTTCTATATAGTTTTGCTGCCATAGAAACTAAGGTTAGAAAAATAGTTTTAGTATGAAAAACTTTTTTGTTTTCAATGTAAACCTCTTTAAAATTTGCACATATTTATTTTATAAGCTTTCACACAATTCTTTAAAGTTTTGTCAAAATCGGATGACTATAGGTTATAGCTGCCATAGAAATAATCGGTCGAGAAACTAATTTTAGTGAGAAAAACTTTTTTGTTTTTAAAGAAAACGCCTCCAAACTTTTTATTTACTAGTTTGCTATGCTTTCCCATTATTCCACTAAGTTTGGTCGAAATCGGACATCTATATAGAAGAGCTGTCATAGAAAAGTAGAGTCAGAAAAGTAGTCTTAGGAGAAAAACTTATTGGTTTACAGTGGAAATGTCCTTCAAAATAGTTAAAAACTCGTACAAACTTCGGAAGAGCCGAAGTTAACTTTCCTCTATTTTTTTTCTTGAAAGAAAGATTTTAAGAAAAATTAATTGAATTTTGATACTAGAATATGCATTTTTCATAACCTTGGGATGATTTTCAGCTTCTTTGGATGAAAATTTAATATAAATTTAACATTAAATGAATATTTTAATATCCTTAAAGGGATATTCTAAAATATTTGTATAGTTTTTAATATCCTTAATTTCTTCTTGTGGAATCAACTGACCAAATTCATAAAATAAAACAAAGATTCGATCCTAAGGTATATTACATTATTACCTTAAAGTAGTTTACTCTATGAAGAACTCATAAACAAACCCTCGTACTTAAGCTGAATTATTTCCGAGTTCATAATTGAAACATGAATTAATAATACATTTCCATGATTTGTTTTTTTTTTTTTTGGGGTTTCTTGAACCCATTTTGCTTTGTTTCTATTTAATTTACCTTCCTTCTGTGTGCCTCCCCCATCCCCACCCCTAAAAAGGTCAGCAGAATTCAAGATTTCATTTTATTATTCAACACTTAGGGGTGGAAAGAAACTCCATGATAAGGCAGTTTACAACTCAACTTGCTCGCCAACCTTTTGGATACAATTCTTTTGTATGCCAAATTTTGTCATTGAATGTTTTTGCCTTGGGTTTGATTTCTATTCTTGAAGGCGATCGTTTCCAAGTAACAAACTCACAAATGGGTTTTAATATTAAGAAATAGAAAATCTCTGCCAGTGAAATAACGCTGAAGCCCATAAAAAGTCCCATAACACCTCCTATGTTAGCTGTAAAATGAATAAAACAGTTTCTTTTTCCCATTTCCCATATCCAACTCACATAGAAACTCCGTCAATCCAATGTAAACATTCTTCATATTGCCATAGTAGACACTTTCCCGATAGTAGACATTCATTACGGCCACATTCTCGCTCAAGTAGGACTTATTCATGCTTGATACCAAAGCATTGGCCAATTTAAAGTCTCGACTGGCCAGGGGAAAGGAAAATCCACTAGCCAAATAGCTCAAATCGAAGCAACTGGGTAAACATTGTTGACGACATCTCGCCCAGTTTGGTCTCATTTCTGCCCGTTGAGCAGTTGTTATACACACAGTATCGCTCATGCTACAGGTACGGGCACTGGAATAGATGAAGGGAAAGTCGAAGGGTATGCAGTTGCAGGATTCATATAAATATTGGGCCAAACATTCTCTTTCACAATTGCGACGCGTGTAGTCCTTGTAATACAGTAAGTCCTTCTCATTCATGAACAAACACTGACGATCGTCACGTGGTATGGAACGTATGGCCGGAACTGCCTCAGCACTGATAACTTCCATGCGATAGTTGGTTTCATAGCCAATGGCGGTAATGAGGCCAGACTCCTTAACATTGGGCGCCTCAATGGGATTGTGGAAGAAGACCTGAGCAATGAAACAGTTTGAGTAAATGGTATAAAAGTTGTGAGACATGCATTACCTTGAATCCAGGTCCATTGGTGGATGAACAATAGTATTCATTAAGCTGAGCATCCAAAACCACAGTAAATCCCAAGGTAATGCCAGTTCCTTAGAAAAATAGTTATTAAATTGTACAACTGCGAAACGCAGTTGGTGGCCCTTTGAGCTCTCGCTGCAGGACCCTTTACACACAAAATTAAATTAATAATGAGTGGGCCAGTGCATCTCGGCGACAATTTGTTGGTGGACTTCAAAATGCGAATAGTTTCAAGTTAAAGTGCACGCTGAGTAGGAAAAGTCAATTATGCTTTAATTACGTTTTTAGTTGAAGTAAGTAAGAAAGCCTGTACCAGCGAAAGTGTATGCCCAATATGAATTTTGTTCGTCTCTACTATGATCATTTGGTTCAGCATGTTATTGTATGGCAGCTATATCAAAAATTTATCCGGCTTTTATGCAATTGGCAAGTTTAAAAATGGCAAAAATGAAAAACAAACAAGTTTTTCTCTCTAAAACTATATGCTATGGTCATCCGATTTGGACAAAACTTTGTAGAATTATGTGAAAGCATATAAAATATATATGTGCAAATTTAAAGGTCGTTTCCATTGAAAACAACAAATTTTTTCTCACAAAAACTTGTTTTTCGACCGATCTTTCCCATGGCAGCTATTAGCTATGGTCATCCGATTTTGACAAAACTTTGAGAAACTGTTCAAAACTATATAAAATAAATAATTGCAAAAATTCAAGACGCTACCATTTAAAACTAAAAAGTTTTCCCTACTAAGACTAGTTTTTAAACCAATCTTTTCTAAGGCTGCTATACTATATAGTTGTTCGATTTGGCCAAAACTTTGTAAAATCACATAAAAGAATAACAAACTAATAACACAAAAGTTTGGAGGCGTTTCCCCTGAAAACAAAAAAGTTTTTCTCACAAAAACTAGTTTGTCGACCAATATTTCCCACGGCAGCTATATGCTATATTCCTCCGATTTTGACCAAACTTTATAGAATTATGTGAAATTACATAAAATAAATAATAGCAAAAATTAAAGAAGCTACCATTAAAAACAAAAAAGTTTTCACTACTAAGACTAGTTTAAAAACCCATCTTTTCTATGGCAGCTATAAGATATAGTTGTCTGATTTCGACAAAACTTTAAGGAATCATGGAAAAGCTATGCAAACTAATAGATGTGGAGTTTGGACACGTTTCCATTGAAAACAAAAAAGTTTTTCTCTTTAGAACTAGTTTTTCGAACGATCTTTGCCATGACAGCCATATGAAATAGGCAGCCGATCCGGCTGTTTCCCACAAATGTGCAAGGTATGTGTATTTAAAGACTTCGTGCAAAGTTTGGTTGAAATAGCTCAACTCGGCTCGTCATGCTGATCAAGAATATACATATATAAAAAGTGCCGATTTCGATTGATCATTCGATAATTGATTACCTGTTAAAAAATAGTGGAATTCAAAAACTCTCCCATATTTTCATACTTACCAATGGCTGTACTTGGAAAATACTTGTCAGGTAATACCGCAGGATATCCGGTCTCCGGATTCCATGCAACGGGCACAATATCATTTCCAAAAGTGATTTTTTTAGCATTATTCGAACTATTCCCAAAATATGTAAAATAACTTTTAAACAGAATATCTCCCCGGATCCAACTTACTCGGCTTTGATCAAAAATTCGGGTGGTAAAAAATTGAAAGCACAACACAATCCCTCATCGGTTAAGGTAATACGAAATATATCCATACAATTGTATTCAATCGAACTAAAACGGCAATAGAGTAACATTCTTGCACAGGGCTGTGAGTGATTGGCCACAAATTCGGATATCTGCAGGGTATTGTTGGCCAAGTAATCATCCTCAAAGTTTTCCGATTCGGCACTGCATAATAATTTCAGTATGGCACTTTGATCGGAACCCCTTAAGTAAGATGTCATTAGGTGTGTACCATTATCACATAGCCAAAACTCACTCTTTATAATGCTCCACTTGGCTACGCAGTACTTGATTCATATTACAAATGGTTATGGCCGGAAAAGGTACCTTCAATATGGATGTGGCATGCGGACTAATGCCAATTATTACTGGCGTGCTATCCCACTTCACATAGATGTTGGTTATGAGTTGAGACATCATTATCAGGGCCGCCACAAAGGAGCAAAAGAAAAATGTTCTAAGGAAAGCTTTTGACATGTTTATTTGTTCATAGAACTTAGACTTACCTCTCCCAACTGCTCAGATTAGGATCTCCCACAAATTTAAGTCCATGCAGTCCTGTTTCCTTAAGGAATATGCCCAAACTTTTGGAAAAACTTTTGAAAATGAATATAAAATTTGAGGGTTTCTTCAACTTAGGTGAGGTGTCCATTTTAACTATGTGTTTTCGACTTAAGGGGCTCAGTTTAAATACCAAACAATCGCATGTCAATCATTAATTAAGCCTTAAGTATTTATACATACATATGTAATTAAGGCTTGCCCATTGATTAGGCAATTTCAATCAATTTAAGTACTTTTACTAAACGGCAAAACTAATTTGATTGCCGATGACTTTGCTTTGAAGAAGACACGTACAATTATACACAAGCAATGATAAGATAATGCAATTACTATAAACGTTTGCTTGATACGGTAGCTTAAGGAAATTTATGCTAAGGTCACAAAAATTGAAGACATGCCAAAGGAAAGTCTATAAAATCAAAACCATCAACAAGTTAATACAAATTATAAAATTAAAAAGACTTACAGAGTTTTCCAAGTGCCTAATTTTAAAAGAAAAGTGAATAATGTGTTTAATATTTAAAATGTTTATATATACAAGAAAGAAAGTCGGTCAAGCCCGACTATAGCATACTCTGTACCAACGAAATTCTACGCTCAGCATAAATTTTGATGCTGCAGTAGTAGCTAAAAGCAGCTCTGCTTCTGCGCTGCTGCAGCGAACAGTCTTTTGATCATAACTCGAAAACCGTTCATCCAATCTTCACCATTCCTTTGGCGGATCGATAAGTTATCCTAATAACTAAATATGTCCAGAAGGAACAATCTATCTATCTTCAAAACTGTGGGAGATATGACGTTTTTTCTAAATTGCGGGGGCGGCAGGGGGCGTGGCCAAAATTGAAAATAAACTTGATCTGCCTGCAGACATAAGAAGCATATGTCCCATACATGTCAAGCCTCTATCTCTTACCATCTCTGAGATCTGTGCGTTCATACGGACAGACAGACGGACAGACGGACAGACGGACATGACGGACATGACTCGGCTGTTGATGCTGATCAAGAATATATATACTTTATGGGGTCGGAGATGCTTCCTTCTGGATGTTACATACTTTTGCACAAACTTATAATACTCTATGTACCTACGGTACAGAGTATAAAAAGTGAATAAACATTTATTTTTTGTCCTGTTTTGAATCAGTGTCTCTTAGATAGAGTTTCCCGAAGAACTAAAATGTTTTAGTACGTTTCAAAACTCCTTCGTATTCATTCGAGTGTTGGGCCAACGCGGTCCTTTGTGTCTGTGGAGTCCTTACATTGTGTTCCTTCGAGCCGGATGATTTTAACTTATACTATACAACTAACACATACAAACATCTGGCCCTGGCTGGGAATGATATTTCAATTTATGTATATAATTAGCAACAGTCTTCCGTTTGACATGTATTTGTACTCATAGATCATAAATTTGTTTGAATTCTTGTACTTATGCTTAAACATCGTCTGTGCCGACGTTTAAATACCCTTGCAAGCGTTTTTTTTTTAATTCTTTGAACATATTTAATAAATAATAGCCGAATCTAGAAACTCTAACACTTAACACCACAAATTGTACCTCATTCTATATATATATATTTATTATATACTTTCCGATATAGTCACCCAATCTGTACGAAAGTATATACTTTTAATAGTGTCCAATTTGTAGAACGATAAAATTGAAAACAAATGGGTTTTTCCTACTAAGATACAATTTCCAACCTATCGTGCCTTGGGCAGCTATGAGATATGGTCATTCGATCCGGCTAGCTTCCATATTTAGCATCCTACAATAAAAGGTTCTGTGTAAAATTAAGAAAATTTCATGCTTGGATCAAGAATTAGTATTAATTTTTAATGCCGTTTTACTTGATCCCAGAGCTTTAACACTTGAACCAAGTACGAAAACTTCTCAAAACAGGTATAAAAATTTTTAAAACAATTGCCCTAACGTACTTAAACCACAAATGGCTCATTCTGGAATCAAGAGCATAGTGCCTTATCAAAAACCAAGAATGTTCGTTCGGGCATCAAGAGCTTATCATTTTCAAAAGTAAAATCAAAAGGGTGCCCTCATTTACATTAAACAACCACTTAAAATCTGATGTTTATTACTTTTTTGTGTAAATTTATTTCAAAGTAAACTAGTTCTTAAGTTATTTTTAGCCGGTTCGAGCAACACACAACATCAACTGCCGCCTCTCCATGTCAGCAAAGCCATAACTGCTTGAGAATTTCAAAGCAGCATGAATGCAAAAATCGATGGCGATCTCCGCTTGATTGTTCACACACACATCCCTCTCTCCTATACAAATGAAGCTATGAGGACGGGTTCAACGCTATTCATTGTAATGTAGGGCTCCCTAATAAGAAAGGCTCTCTCTCTCTCTGACACTCAATAAAGCACTACTTCGGAAAGCTTTCGGTATGAACTGCCCCCCAGGGGCTATGGCTGGTGAAAGTTTATACCTTCTAGACATATTTGTTAATAGGATTACTTATCGATCCACCAAAGCATTGATCGCATAAATGATAGCCAAGCTATAAGCAAACGAAAGTTCACAGCCGCAGCGCTGCCTCTTACTGCCACTGCAGTAGCAAAATAGAGAGTATTTGACAGTCGAACTGAACCCGCTTTCTTAAGTATTTGTTATTCACTTAGTGGATAAAAACCATTCCAAGAACGTGTTTGTATGTGTGCTTTGGATTGGTTCTCTTCGTTGTCGAGCTTTTTGTGGCTTTAAAGCTTTGACCCAATGCTTAAAAAAGCTTGCCACACGTGATGACCAACCAGCACTAACCATTTGCGATATGCCGGCACTCATGTAGTTGGAATCCATTAGCCGTCACGATCAGTCCCAGTCCCAGTTAACAAACAAACAAAATGCAAATTCGACGCAATCCGTTGCCCAGACGTCTGGTGGATATTCTTTGCTTCCTGCTCATAGGGATCTTTCTGCCCATAGTATTCATATTTGAGATCATTGTGGTGCTGCCCGCCTTCCATGAACCCGGTGGCTTCTGGCACACGTTTACCTTTCTTATGGCCATGTTTTTGGTATTCAATATCAAGGGTAACATGTTGGCCTGCATGATGATTGATACCAGTGTGAATGGTGAGTAGTGCTTCATTGCTGGGATCCCACATGACTCTCTAGTATGTTTTCATTCTAGCGAAAAAGGTGGAGCCGCCTGAAGAGCCTCACGAATGGCGGTATTGCTCCAGCTGCCAAATATGGACCCCACCACGTTCTTGGCATTGCAAAATCTGCAAATGTTGCATTCTCAAGCGGGATCATCATTGTCTCTACACCGGCTGCTGCATTGGACAGCAGAACCATCGTTACTTCATGTGCTTCATCTTCTATCTGTTTGTGGGCTCGGTGTATGCCTTGGTCTACAATTCCATTTATATGTGGATAATACAGGGTCAGGTCTATGGCAATTGGTTGACCCCGTTAAAGCTCTTCTGTCCCTTGCTGATGCTAGTCACCGGTGGCCTCTGGACCAATATGTTCTTGTTATTCTATAGCCTCAATGTGTTGGCCCTGCTATATGGCATACTGCTGTTGGGCTATCATGGTCCCTTGGTCTGCCGTGGTCAAGTTTCGGCAGATCGTTCGAAGGAGCAGCAAATGAGGTACCATAGAGGAGTGTATGAGAATTTGAGAAATGTTTTTGGCCTACGACTGCATATAGCCTGGCTATCGCCTTTAATAAGAAGTGATTTACCCCAAGATGGTTTCAGTTGGGTAAGCAAAACGCAGTAGAATAGCAGAGACTGAGCCCTAGTTTAGTTTAGTTAATATTGTATCAAGGCAAAGATGACTATTGTTATTTTACATTGTGACGCAGACTTGAAACTTAAGCGTAAAGTTGTATAGTTATAACCAATGCCACCTGTCAGTACAGACGTTGTTAGGATCCATTCCTCTTGACTCTCATCGAAAATCAAAATCAATTCAATCTTCGGTCTAAAATTCTTCTAAAAAGAAAAGGAAATGCTTCTTTAGTATTAAGTTCAACTAGGAATAAGCAATCAACTTACCTCCGGCACAAATTCGATATCCACATATCTTTGCTTGGAATTATTCGCATGGATTTCCACTTCATGAATGGGTACCGCCTTGGCATGCATTAAGCCAATTTGTTGGGAGTAGCCCGTAACTATAATTGGTAAGTGCCAACAAAATGCCAGCATCCAAGTTGAGACTCTCATAATGGCAAACTAATTGACTAAAGGCCAAACGTTATCAAAAATCATGTACAATAATGAAAAAGTTTCACTAAATGACATTAACTGACATGACAAACTAATGGGAAGAACATAAAATTCTCAGTCGTCGTTGGTTCAATGATTCAAAGATGTACTTCGGTATGGTCGTATTCGATTTCCTGGTGCAGCGATTAACTTCTATCGAAAGCTGTCAAAATTGAAAATAAAGACTGTGTGGCCCTGGATTTTCTATGTGCGTTCAGCCCTGGGGTTCGATAAATTTTTGCCCAGTTGCGCTACCTTGCAATTGTTATTATATCATTAACCTAAAGCAGCAATGTTCTTTCTGACACTCACTAAAGCATTACTTCGGCATGAATTGCCTAGTTTTCGGCCCCTGGGGACTATGGGTGAACATCGCTGCCCTAAAGTTTGAACCACTCGAAATGTGTTATATCTATCTACCCCATGGATATGGGATATGGATATGGATATGACTTATTGAACTGGTGCACAAGCACATTCCAGTGATTTACCAAGCCTTAACCGAACCACTGATTCTACTTCGTTTTTGACTTCAATCAAGACCTGCCGCAACTTCAAGTCATAAAATATGATTATCCAAGCAGAAAGACGCTACGATATAGCCAAGGGAAGGTTTTAAGAGTTGAGATAGGGTACAAATAAGTTCGATTCCAGAACAGAAATGGGTTAAAAAACATTTTTTGGCCTGCCTTACAAAATTTTAATCTTGTAACCAGGCAAAGCGGTACTCTAGGATTAAGAAGGTCTTAAATGAGTGGAACTCGGTTAAATTAGGGACGTTACTCGAACAAAAATGAGATATTGGCAACTTTTCGGACAGTCTTTCCTTCAAAATTAAGGTTTCCAACAGATTTAAACAAAATTCCCGAGGTTATCCTAAGCTTTAGGCTTTAATGGTTAAGATTTGCTAAAGTTAAGGACGATCCCAGAAGATGATTGAGTTTCTGTTACTATTTTTAGTCTGAACATAGCTTCAAAAGTACCGGAAATAAAATTTCGCTTGGATTTATGGAAAAAACGGGTCGATATACTTAAGGTAGGGTTTTAAGTGTTGAAATTAGACAGAATTTTGGCAGGTCTAAGAACATATTTTCCTGTTCCTGTATTAAACTGGAAACAACACCGTCTCCTGTTATAGTATGTGTATAAATTTCGTTTCCTAATCCCAACGTCTCTGCTGGATCATAGCATCTGCTCTTATATTAAGACAAATTTGGTTAGATGAACTCAATTTGTGATTAAATAATTGATGAGTGTACTCAACTTTATTTCACTTTAACTTCTGCATTAAATACTTCCTGGTCTTACACTTTATTGGGGCTTAGCCCACTTGAACTTTACGTATCACTGACTTGCACTCATCGTTGCGGAATACACGATGATAGCTGTTTATTTTACCCAAAGATGATATAAAATTCTCATCATGAGTAATTATAATTAACATAAAATTGGATTGCATTTGTCGTTCTTCCACAATCCGATTTAAGGCATCACACAGTGAGGTGATATTAATGCGATCCAAATTTGTGGTGGGCTCATCCAAGGCCAGGACACCGCAATTACTGCTAAAGGTCTCGGCCAGAGCCATGCGTATGATGAGGGAGGCCAGAACACGCTGTCCAGCACTGCAACGTCCACGCATATCAATTTCCACATTATTCTTCGACTGGATGACACTATAGTTATAGCTCTTGCGACGATCGGCCGAGGCCTTAGTATCAACGGCAGTTCTTATTTGTACATAATCAATATCATTGCCACGATAGATCATGCGCCAATATTCACGTATGAGGCGATTAATTTTTTCCATTTTCTCGGAATGAAATTGTATCAGCGCCCATTCCAAGGCAATACGATGTTGGCCCATGTCCTCGATGGCGCGTCGTGTGACTATTAGCTCGAAATTGGCTTTACGGAAATTTTTCAACGATTCTTTGTATTTGGGTTCATCGATCTCACGCTGCAGCTTCTGCACCTGGTTATTAATCTCACCCAGCTGACCCAGAAGTTCACCCTTACGCACCGTGGCCGCATCTCGTTTCTTGGTCAGCTCCAGCTTCTCTTTGCTCACACTACGCATATCCAGATTACCCAATTGCTTGGTCAAGGCCTGACAACTTTCATTCAAACTTATTTCCTTTTCCTGCAGCTGCTTGAGATCGCGATTGTCCTTGAGATCGCGCTCTAGGGTTAGATGGTTCAGGCATTCGGTTTTAATGGTTTCCAATTGAGCGGTTTGATCTGTGATTTTAGTGTCCTGAAAATAAGGTGAACATTTGAGACAGGGTAATTTGTGTATACAATTTTAGTTACCATTTTGCCTAGCTCCAGTTTGGTGGCATTTATGGAAACATCTTGCTTTTTGAGTTCATTCGCAAGATTCAGTTTGGCATAGTCAGTGGCTTCTTTGTTTAATCTATGGAATGGGTATTGGTATAGTAAGTGGAGGTTTCTCTGGTCTAACTTAAAATTACCTTTGTATTTCCTGATCCGCACTTTTGTAGGTACTTATTTTGGCATTCAGTTGATCTAGCTTCGAACGTTCCTGCTCCTTAAGACGCGCCTTTTCACTCAAGGCAGCGCCTAGTTTTTGCTTCAGTGGTTGCACTTTAGCCTTCAAATCGCTTATCTCTGTGGAAATGGTTATCAGCAGACGTGTGAGCTCATCCAGACGCTCCTTCAGTTGTGGCAAGCTCTGTACGCCCTCTTGCAGTTGTATTTGCTTGTCTTTTAAGCTGCAGTCAGAGATTAGGTTAATTGATTTGCTTTTACAATGATTTAATTGAAAGCCTTACCCATTTTTCACCTCACGCAAACGATTTAAGGCCTCCATTTGTTTCTCAAAGTTCTGTTGATTCATTTCCAAGGCTTTGCGTTCATTTTCCAGCTCTTTGGACACCTGCGTTTTCTCCTCTTGCAAGGCTTCCGTCGACACACTTGCATCATAGTTGCTGGGCAACTTCTGTTTGAGCTGCTCCACATCTTTCTTGACGCGCACCGACTCTTTGAGAGCTTGATCTAGTAGAGTCATGTCGCCCAGCATAGAATTGGCCAAGTCCTTATGATGGCTGGGCTCTCCTATGAGTGCAATGAGGGTTTCATACTCACTAACCGACTCTCCCAGCATTTCCTCAATTTTATGCAGCTCCTGTTTCTGTTTGGGAATGAGATCTTTAAGTTCTTTCACTTTGATAATAGTGGGCTTGATTTGGAGTAAGTTTTCGTATTTGAGTTGTTCGGTTTTTAAGGATTTCTCGGCTCTTTTGATGTTGTCGGGAAGCTTTTCAATTTCATCCGTCAACTCAGAGGTTAGATCGCAGGCCTCATCGCCAGACATGTTGTGATGGCACAAGGGACAGCTGGGTTCCTCCCGGACTTTCTGTATGTATTTCTTGTACATGGCCTCAGCCGAAGTCAAAGCTCCATGATCAAACTGTAGTTTCGCTATTGTGGCCTTACTACGCTCCATTAGCTCCTCATAGGGTGTGGAATGGCATTTTTGGTATATCAATTCTTCTCCATCTTTCAATTCCTTTTCCATTTTGGTTATATCGGTCATCAGATTCTTGCGTTTTATTTCATGGGATTGCTCCTTCAACTTCTGGGCATTGGCCTGCTCGTTCAGCTCCTGAATCTCTCGACTCAATTTGTCGTAGACTCCCTGCACCGAGCGTAGATAATTGCTGGAGATGGGCTCCTTGAACAGTTTGCCCAAATTATCACCATGGCGACTGCGCACACGATGTATCTCTTGATTCTTCTTCTCCAGCTCTTTTTCCTTCATGCTTATCTCGGTCATCAGTTTGGCCATGGAACTGAGGAATGTTAGCTGTTCATCAAGCTTCTTGAAGCGTTTCTGTTTCTCATCTATGCTGGACTTTTTTTCGGCTATGACTTTGCGTACGGCTTCCTGGTTGAAGCTTCGCGAGGTGCGCTCGTAGACATCATCCGCTTCGGCTATTTGCCTCTCCAGTAGTTTCAACTGATGCATAGAGGTTTCGATTTGTTTGATCTTCACCTCAAGGGTGCCACTTTCCTTTTCGCTGGCCTCCTTTTGCTTTTCCTGTGTCTTTACTCCTTGCTCTGATTTGGTCAACTCAATGCGTAGTTCATCGATCTTCAACTGTCGTGCCTGATCAGCCTTATCCAGCTGTTCCCTCACTTCGGTGATCTCAGCTTGTTTGCTTATTAGATTTATGTCAATTTCATGTAGTAAATCGGGCAGTTTTTCGGGTTCCGCCAGCAGATCTCCTTCCACGGATATTTGCAATTTTTGACTGAGATCTTTGACTCTCTTGACCAACTCTGCCTTGCAGACCTTCTCACTTTCATGCTGCTGCTGGGCCAGCAGACGTTTCTTGTCCTGTGTGGCGAGAATTTTTTGAAGATCCCCATGGGATTTCTTTAGCTGTGCTAACTGTTCTTCTAAATCCGAGCGTTGATACTTCATTTCCGACATCTTTTGATCAAAGTTACGTATTTCCAGTTCCAATTCCACCAGAGTGCCCGGAAAAGGGGTTTTGATCTTCTTGGTAATGCTGGCTATTTGCTCCTTACAGTTGTTGTGCCTAGGGAAATGGGAAATTAAAGCTGGATCTTTGTGGGTAAGCCCGAAAACCACCTACTTGGTGTCCATTTGCACTTTCTGAGCCTGATATTTGCCAATCTCGAATTCGATATTACGAATTTCCAGAAGCCTGTCCTCAATAGGTTTTACCTCCTCCTCACATTTCTCGCATAAGGCCTTGATGTTCTCGCATTTGCCTTGGGCCTGTTGTAGACATAAAGTCTTACCCTCCATTTCCTGCTTCAGGTAGGCCACATGCTTGATGTTGGCCTCTGCAGAAGTTGAGGTTGTTAAGTAGTTAAATAGACCAGCAGGACAGCTACTTACCCATCACTTTTAGCTCATCCATGGTTTCCTTTCGCAACTTAATGATCTTATCCAGGGCCTTGTTGTATTCCATTATACCAAAGATTTCGTCGAACTTCTTCTTCAGATTACTGGGCTCATCCAATGGCCAACTAGAGTCCTCTTGATGGCAGAATAGAACATTATTTATGATGTGCTTGGAGACGCCCATGAAATCCTCTACGGCTTTGTTAATATCCACAGCACGTCCACTCAACGAGTCCTGCTGCTTGCTCGCATCGGTAAGAAAGTTAATGGTCGAGTCCATGGTCTCAAAGGCGATCTTGGTGCCCTTACGGGACAGCTTCATGGTGCGGCATATGGAGACGCGAGCTCCTCGCTTGTCCCGCACCTGCATTTTGATCTGAGCCAAGGCCTCATTAAGACCAAATATTTCTGGATCGTGTACAAAGCTCTTGCCACTGAAACTGCCAGGCGGGCAGTCGCCAGTGAGAGCATACTTGAGACATTCGATAATGGTGGTCTTGCCACATCCATTCTCTCCCAGGATCAGAGTTACAGGCGAGGAGAAGTTGATGCTCTGCAGAAGACAACAATATTTAGAAAAGTTGACTTGAGTGGAAGAGGCCAAGGCACCTGTAGATCTTCTGCATTGGAGCCGAAGCTGCGGACTCCCTGAATAGATAGCTTTTCAATGGACGACATCCTTTCGCAATTTCACAACGCAATTTTTGCCGGGCTGCGAAGCTAGGGCTGCAAGCGACCGTCCTGAGTACTTGCTATCGATACTTATCGATAGCTGCAGCAGCTGCCCGAGCATTCCAGCTGCCTCGACTCTTATTTAACAAGTCGAAATTGTTAATGAAAAATGTTTCGAAAACAGTTTGGACAACTCACGCGCGTGTCCTGCTCACACCTGTCCACCAAGGCAGCCACGGCTCCACTGGAAGTAAACGAGTTTCGCACCGCAGCGAGCAATCCCGGCGAGCACTCGGCACTTCATGTGGCCAAGTTTTATACCCTGCCTCTGGAGCAAAAGAAGCAAATCTTTGGCGGCGGCGGCCTGCCCAAGCAGTATGAACAACAGCTGAAAACCTTCAACGAATCTTGTCTCATGGTGAGATCTCCTGCCCTGGAGCTGCTAAATTACATCAAGCAGGCGGATCTGAGTAAGCCCGCTGTGCGTTATGTCTTGTACGGCGACAATGGAGTGGGCAAAACCCTGACAATGGCCCATGTCTTGCACTATGGTGCCCTCAACGACTTTCTGCTAGTCCATGTACCCTGGGCGCCCAATTGGATGAAGCGTCCCAAGGAGTCCGCAAATGCTGCCACTCAGGAGGGTTTCATAGACCTGCCCTTCGATGCGGCCGCTTGGTTGGTGCACTTTAAGAACCAGAACGCCCAGCTACTCCAGCAGTTGCAACTGACGACCAGCCGGGAGTATGTGTGGAGCAAGCGTGAGAGCACACCGGCCGGAGCTACGCTGCTCGAACTGGTGGAGCATGGCATTGCGCGCATCAAATACGCCTCAGAGACCACAGTTGCTCTAATCTCAGAGCTCAAACAGCTGTCCACGGCGGGCAAGTGTAAAATAATGGTGGCCATCGATGGTTTTAATGCCTTCTTCCATCCCGAAACTCGCATTTTTTCGGACAACAAGCAGCGGGTGACTCCAGATCGCATAACGCTGACACAACCCTTCCTCGACATCACCTCCTACAACTGGACAAACGGCGTTTGCATCTTGTCGGTGGATAAAATTGCCATGACCGAGGGTTATAAGGATAGCTATATGCCTAGATATCTGTTGGGCAAAGAGGGCTTTGAGCACTTGGATCCCTTTGTGCCCATCCATGTAGACAACTATACGGACAAGGAGTTTTATAGTTATATTAACTATTATCTGGATCGTCAGTGGATCAACAAAACGTCACCGGGATTTGAGGAGCAATTGAAATTTATGAGCAATAAGAATCCTTACACGCTGATGCAGCTGGTTAGAGGACTGTGAGGCGGTTTAAGTGTTGGTTCAATAAAACGAAACATCATTTTTGTTATAACTTAGAGTTCAGTTCATTTAGTTCACTAAAATGTCATGGCTCCATCTAGAAACATGAGACTATCCACGGCCGAGATGGCCATATCCACATCCCTTTTCTGTATGGTTTTCTTTTTGGCCTGAGCTGTGTAGCTGTAGGACTCTCTGGCCAGTGAGGCCACAAACAGCTCCACCGCCTTGGCCACAGTGAAAATAGCTTCATTGGAGGCCATTTGTAGATCAGGATCCAGCTTCATTATATTACGTATACGCGCCAGCGGCAACTGGGTGAGCTTGGCCTCCGGTTCAGATTCGGCAGCTGGAATATTAGTTATTTATTTAAGTGCAACAAATATGAGCTTAACAAAGTGAGCTTACCAGGTTTGGGATTTTCTTTCTCTGTTTTGTTGCTGGCCGGGTCGGTGGGAGTGTCTGCCGCTTCCGTGTCCATTGCCTGTTCCGGCTCCAAATCAGGTTCCTCTGAGTATTCGGATTGAAATAACTCCTCACTGGCCATTGTTTATTTATAATATTATTTTGTTAATATTACAAAAGAAATGTGTTGGTTGTTGCGCCGCCAAAAGTATCGATAGCATTTAGCACCTATCGATTAATCCCTAATTTAATCGACTGCGGTCACACTTATCGAGGGGGACAAAAAAATACACACACTTGGGAAAAAGGTTGGAATCCAAAATCTGACATCAATTTGCCCAAAAACCGCTGCCACTTGGTGCCACATTTGCTTAACCACAAGCCAACCCACAATTATACAGACAACGTGCCCATTTCCGGGTAGCAGCAGGCGGAGGACAACAAATGGCGGAAAATGGAATTCGTGTGGGCCCAGGGTCATCATCCACGGCTGCGGTCGCAGCAGCAGCAGGTTCTGGTACTAGCACCAGCAATGGAGAGCACGAGAACGAACACAATGCCAACAATGCGGCGGACAATGATAAGGCTCAGCCGGCGCCGGCCATACAGAAATATATGCAGGAGCTGATGGCCGAACGTTCGCGCATGGAGAATCATTTTCCATTGGCAGTGAAACTAATTGATGAAGGTGAGCAATATCGATTCGCTGTGCGGCTGTTGCATACTTAACATACGATTCCATGTTCTTAGCTCTGGAGCGTGTGCAGCTGAATGGACGCATTCCGACGAGAGATCAATATGCCGATGTGTATCAGCAGCGGACCATTAAACTGTCCCAGAAGGTGCACGTCCCCATCAAGGATAAGAAATTCAATTATGTGGGCAAGCTGCTGGGACCCAAGGGCAACTCGCTGCGACGCCTGCAGGAGGAGACGCAGTGCAAGATCGTTATACTCGGTCGCTTCTCGATGAAGGATCGGGCCAGAGAAGAGGAACTACGCAATTCGGCCGATGCGAAATATGCCCACCTGAATCTTCCGCTCCATGTTGAAGTGTCGACAATTGCCCCACCCGCTGAGGCTTATGCCCGTGTGGCCTATGCCTTGGCCGAGATTAGGAGGTATTTAATACCAGATAAGCATGATGATATACGTCAGGAGCAGTACCGAGAGCTAATGGAGGATCCCGAAGCGGCCAAGAAACTAACGTTGCGGCAACTCCAACAGCAATCGGGAGGCGGAGCAGCAGGGGGTGGCGTCGGACCTGGAGTTGGCGGTAATGGTGGGGGCGTGCCCAATGCCGTGTCCGCCGGCGGAAGCGGCAATGGCAACAATCGCTCTGGCGGCAACTACAGGTGGGTTATTGATTCCTAAAGAGTTTTGAAAACAAGATTTGACTTTGGATTTCTGTTGACAGACAAAAGTTTCAACAGCAATCGCACTATCACCACAACGACGAGACTGTCTACTATCGTTCACACAACAACGCCTACCACCAGCCAAAACCCTATGTGCCAGGTGAGAGATTCCACACTTATTGTTACTCATGCTAGAACCTTCACGCCCCTAGCAACCATATTCTGTACAAAATGTCAAGAACTTCGCTAGGTCTTTGTGGTGCATACAGAGTTAAGCAAGTCTACTTTTCCTCGCTTTATCTTGAATAAAGCTGAGCCTTTCAAATCAATTGAAGCCCCAGGGGGCAAGCGAAGGCGTTTGACCAAAGAATCGAAGTGTTGGACAAGAGATCTTAAGAGTCGGACAGAAGCAACTTTTACAGATATCACAACGAACTTGCGTTGCTGACTTTTAGAACTATTGAAGGCTGTGTTCCAACGATTCAAGAACTTAGTGAACTGTAGCGTATGCTCGATTGATTGAAGCGGAGCCCTAGCTGGAAGGATCAAAGCAGTAAAGAAAGAACTTCTGCTTAAAAAGTGGGCCATCAATGCCATGAGCAATCGAAGGCTTGCTGAATGAATATCCTTGAAGACGGCATAATAATTTCGGCGTAAGCTTACCAAGAGTGATTGCGGATCCTGTGAACCTGCTGTGACGTATAGTGTCGCCTGCCAAGCACCATTCTTTGGCTCTTATAGTTTCCTATCTTTTGATCGACTTTGGAGATCTTTTGGTTCATGTGTGCAACAATAAAAAGCTGAATTAATTTAAATATTTAAACCATATCCTCCACTTTCTTCCTTACAGCTGCCCAGCGGGGCAACGCAATGCATACCACATTGCCACCACAGGCGATTGTACGCGCCTCACCACCCGGCATGGTTGTCAGTGCGGCCAGTTTCAATGGACGCAATGCTGGCCTGGGCCATGCCGGCGGTGGTATAATGGCCAATAGCATTGTGACTGCCACGGGCGGTGGTATGGGGGGCACAGTACCGCCAAATATGCGTTACCGTCCCGCAGCGTCCTATCAGTTTGTCAAGAAATAATACACAAGCGATGCGCCGTCTGCCATTAGCTGTTTGTTCACCCTACCATCATCATTGTCGCATCCACATCATCCACACCATTAAAGCGCATCGGTCAAATCACCGTACACACACCCACACACACACACACACACACACACTGCTCCAAAGGTAGATGTAATAACTATAAATATGAAAAACGCATTAATTTTACCAGGATTTCGAAACCAAAACGAAAAAAAAACAAAAACATTGAAAAATTGAGTAAATGTAAGGTTTAAAAGAGAGAATGAAACACGTAGTCTAAGTAGACGAATGCTCCAACTGAACACACACAGACAGACACACACACATATATATAGATGCCACACCCCCCGCCCCCCATCCGTATACCTTAAGCCCATTGGAATCTTTTTGCTATCTAATTGTTGTTGTTTTAGTGTGGTGAACTCTGTGAGCATTTGGAAACGAGAACAACAAACCAAACTTCTCAAAGTGATTTTGGCCAAAGCGAATAGTCCTACTCCTCATGTATCCATCAGCCCCACCCAGCGCAATCCAGATGCCAGTGTTAACAGTTTGTTTTCTACTTGTTCGTTTGTTTGTTTGTAATATTTTTTGTTCGTTTTATTTTAATTTCAAACATTATTTTTTTTTTCCATTTATCTATATACATAAATCTTTTATTATATGCATATAATGTTTAGGTATACATCGACAGATGGTGGTAGCGTGTTTTGAGTTTTTCATGCAAAATTTCAACTAAGTGTAGGTACATTGCTGTTTTGGTCAGGAACACGCCTGAGTGGGCTGAAAAGTGTTTCAAGTCGTTGAGTTTTTATACAAGCAAAGGCCCAAGTTACCATCCCAATCTAAAAAGTCTCTAAAATTTTAATTGGATATTGATTAAGATGAGTATTGATTATACTAGCGTCCTGTTCTTGTAAAAGTGTATTTTTTCTAACTTAAAGTTCACAATTTTATATGAAAAGTAAGAAAAATGTCTGTGCTCACTAGATCAGGTCATCTTTTGTAGCCAAATTGAATTCACTTGGCATTTACAAATCGGTTTTACCTGCTTAAGAAATTAGAAAATGTAATTACTTAAATAATTGTACCTGCAAAATGGAATTATTGAGTAATTGTGCTTGAATTTTTGATTAATTCATGTATTTCTCGCTGTAAACAAAAATTTTAAACTATTTCGAGTGCTCATACATTCAATGTTTAGAATGAACACCCAACTGTATATAAAAAAGCCCGCTTCGCACACAGTTGGCTTAAGAAATTTACTTTTATTGTTTGATTTTATTACCAAAATCAGCAAACAATCAGTATTTTGTGGTTTTTGCTAACTTTTTTGGTAAAAACTCAAATACTCAAGCATACTTACTCATTATAACCCCTTTTCAGGTACAATTATTCAAGTAATTGTAAAAGTAATTACAATTTAAAATAATTATTGCATAATCGTAATTCCAAATTACAATTTCGACTACTAAACTGGTCTAAGTAATCCATATTATTGTAATGAAATCATATATCATTGTTGTGTTTAAACTAAACATGCAAACGTTTCCACGAACACTTTCAATCAACTCTGCACACATTAAAGACAGAAAACGTTAAAGCAAAACCGCTGACGGTCTGTCTATGCTGACAACAAGCTCATTTTCAAGTAGATAGAGAGAGCCTAAAACATGAACGTTAAGACGTTTGTGTTCTTTTATTGTTGTGGTGTAGCTAGAGCAGGGGAAGTCAGAGGCAGTCTGCTTCCGATAGACTGAGGCGCACATACTCAAAACATAATACACAAAACTAATTTTTGCCTAATTTTGTCACTTTATCAAAGCTTCAACAGAAGATTTAGGAAAGTTTTTCTGGAAAAACAATCAAAATTAATACAGAAAGTTGATCGAATTCAATTGCTGTGTTGCTAAAACCGATATAATTAAATGTTGAAGTGTTAAAGATCATATTTCTCTATTTAGTTAATTGATAAACAGTCTTAAAAATTTTGTATGAACCCAAAATTGACTTAGAACTTTCCGATTTTGTTTCTTTATATTTAAGGTCGTTTTCTCTTGTTACCGTTTTTGCCAAATCTGGTAGATTTTACATACGAATATCAAGAATATGAGCAAACGGTGCTTAGTCAAGTTTTTTTTAGTGAGACCATTCTTTTTGATAATCAAAAAGACTTGGAAGTTGTTCAAGTAATTCGGTCACATATTGATTCTTCGGTTTCCAGTGCGTTACTATTTCTAAACCGTTTTTTTCAAAGGGTACAGTGTTATGGTTGTAAAAGAAGAAAGAAGATGAGGAAGCAATTCAAAAACTACTTAAAAAAGTCGTTACGAAGCCTTAAATCGAAGTATTTGAAGATTCCCAAGCTTGATTAACGTAAATATTGAATAGTTAAGCAAATTTGGAAGTTATGAAAGATTTGTGGTTACCGAAAGTAGAGATAATTCAGTACGCTTGAAGTTATAATGCTAAAAGTGTACAAAAACGCTGTCTTTTACTCTGAAATTGAGCACCAAGAAGCGGTTTTCCAAAGTGATTTGTGTTTCCACAGCAAAAATGTTATAATTTTGTGTTTTTTAAAAAAGGGTTTGAAAATATTGATAAAGTATTGGTTAATATTTTTGATAGAAATCAACAAAATTAGTAAATCTTTTGGTTTTGAAGAATTTCTCTAAACCGCTGCCATCATCTTTTGTCTGAACAGTTCCCAGCTTATATTTTTCTCACTATTATTATTATTATTATTATTATTATTATTATTATATATCAACAATTCAATGTTTATTAACCACTAATTTTTTGTTTTATGCATTTTTATATTACAATTAGGAGGCTTTTTTAATTTATTATTTGTTAAACAAGAAATAATAATGATTTATACATAACACACACATATGTAATACACACACACACACACATACAAAACATACATATATTCGAAGCATCTATAGAACATGCATACATATATATATATACAATATAAACCAAAATTAGTGAGGCAAACCATCAACTACACACACCCACACACCTACACACACACGCCCGATTATGACTACGATAAAATAATAATAATAATATAACTTACCTAGAGCATACCACATAAACAAAACAAGAAAACAAACATTTAAAACAAAAAAAAAACAAACAGGCAAACACATAATTGTTATTGTTGTTGAAAGCAACTAAAATTGTAATAGAAATTATCTAAATATACAATACAAAATATGACAAAACAAAAAAAAAAAACAAAACAAAAAGAATGTTAAATTGCAGCTTACGTTATTAATTTTATTTACTTTTCAATCATTGTGAGTTCCACATGCAGTTTGAGTTTTATCATTATGTTTATATCTTGCTTCTGAAGCTACCAAAAAATAAAAAGAAACCATAAAAAACACACACACACATCATTTTCAGATTTTTGTAACCTGGACACCAGAATGCATACATCTAACACACACACACACGAACACACACAACATTTATAAACATATATATATTTTACAGTGCATTATTATACATTGCTGATTATCGTTAAATAAATTTCCAAATTTGAATTAAATATGTTGACTAAATATACACCCAACGAATGAATCCATAAATTATTATTAAAAACAAAAACAAAACCAAAGAGAAAAAGAAATGCAACATGTTTTTCCTTGTGTTTTTTGTGCTTGTTACTTGATGGAATGGCAGATTTGGAGTTACGGTGCTGTTACGGTTCAGGGGGAACTCTGATTGAACATTTCTCCAATAAGTTGCGGTCCCTTCACTTGGAAACTTCCTCATAACCTAATTACACTGAGCAACTTTAAAGTAAATTTAACATAGAAGCACAATTTGAAACACCTCTCCATATTTACTCAAAGTCAATGTGACATAGCAAAGCACGTTGGTTAGAGGGAGACGCACATTGTCATCAAAAATAACTCAGAGAGCGAAAAGCTGATCTTTGTTTTGAGTGAAATGTGGACAACGCTGCAAATTGTGATTCTTTCTGTGTTAACTTATTTCGTTATTAGGGTTTGAACCTAAATTTACCAATAGTTAAGGTTCGAAAATTTGAGGTACGAGGCTTTTGAGCGCATGTTTTGTCTCTAATCTTGGTTTAGACCATGCTTTATGCAAATTTATATAGTAATCGACCTAAAAACCACTAAAATCATATAGGAATTGGGTTGACAGTGATTTTTAGAACACATGGGATTACTTAAGATATAAATTACTATTAGATAAAACTTCATTTCTTAGTCTGCATACGAAAAGTATAAACATTGCAATGTGAAGCTCTTATTTAGTGAATCATTTAATAAGCTTTGCAGTCGAGGATCCTAAAAATCAGAGGCTTTTATTGGTGAGCATTCCAAGGGTGATTCTTAAGGTTTTCATGGATTTTTCAGTCGTTTTCAACCGTCTAAATAAGAGAAGAAATCGCGAGGCAAGTTTATACATATCTATAATTATAGCCTTGCAAAGGGTATTATAATTTTGCCCAGATGTTTGCAACGCATAGAAATATTCATTTCCGACCCCATAAACTATATATATTTTTGATCAGGGTGACGAGCTGAGTCGATTGAGCTTTGTCCGTCCGTTTGTCTATCTGTTTCTACGCGAACTAGTCTCTCAGTTTTAAAGCTATCGAGCTGAAATTTTGCACAGAGTCTTCTTTTTGCTGCACACTAGTAAAATGTTGCAACCGACCGGATCTAATGACTATATCTCATAGCTTCCATAGGAACAATCGGTCGGAAAACTAGTTTAAGTATGAAAAACTCTTTTCTTTTCAATGGAAACGTCTCTAAACTTTGTAATCGCAGGTTTTCTATGTTTTTTTATAATTCTACCAAGTTTTATTAAAATCGGACAGCTATATGGTATAGCTGCCACACAAAAGATAGGTCAGAAAAACAGTCTAGTTAGAAAAACGATTTGTTTTTAATGGTAGCATCCTGCAATTTTGTACTTGAATGTTTCACATGTTTTCACCCAATTCTAAAAATTTTTGTCCATATCGGATGACTATATCATATAGCTCCCATACGAACGATCAATCGAAAAATGGGTCGTTTTGGGAAAAGAATTAATTTTTTTTTTTTAATTTTTAAGAGAGCATCTGCAAGGGTATAAAAGCTTGGCTTTCTCTTTTTTGATGGGATTACAGGGGTGTTCATAGAAAACTGTCAGAATTTAATCAGAAAAGTCAGTCGTTAAGTGGGTTGGTGCTTTGCTGGAATTGGCTTCTTTAAGAGGTTAGTGCTGGAAGTTCGGATGTGGTGGAACATGATTGATGGTGCAGTTCCATGTCTTCTAGAATTTCTACTACTTCGGTTGAGTATATGGAGGAGTAATAAGGAGGTATAACAATTTTATTATTGTGACAGAGTAGAGTTGTACCTTGTAGTTACTGCATCATGATGATGCTGGTGTCTTCCCCACTCTCTTGCTAAGCTCATTTCTTTATTGATTAAATGTCCGACAGACAAAAGAGGATACATGCTCTGCGTCTGACACGATGGGTTGCCTCTTCCTTAAACCTCCAGAGGTGTAATCTTTGCAGCAGCAGTTGCGTCAGACAGAAATTCCTCTGAGCGTGTCTCCTGTTTAGCCATGGCTGTGATAACGCCCCTTTGTACTTAAGTTCAGGGATGGGCAGCTCCAATTTGAGGTATTTTCTCCTCGCAGCCAAATCTTTTCTCTCATTAGTAGGCTCATGAGGGGCTTATGCCAGTCGCAACAGGTGCAGCCTATTGCGTTATGTAGAAGCCACTCTTAGTGCACTAAGGAGATCATTTGACTCTATTCCTGCTCTGTGGGAGTACGTTTTCATGGCAACTGCTCACTCTTTTGCTGCGTATAGCAAGATCGATGTAACCACACTAGCAAAAAGCCTTCTCAGAGCTCAGGATTGGGTTCTCAAACCAAAATTTACAAATGGTGAAGGTTCGGTAATTGAAATTTTTGAAGTTTTTGCTTTATTTCTGTTGTTTTTAGCAGCCAACCAAGTTTGGCAAAGTATGGCACACGGGAAATTGGTAAGCGGATCCTTTTACAATTCCAAATACTTATGAACATGAGGGAGTAATTCATCCTTTGAGAATACGTCACGACGCAGAGTATTTGTATCATTTCTAGACTTGGCCTGATTTCAAGCCAAGTTTCAACGCTTCGATCAGCTGCCAAGTGCTGGAATATAGCCATAATAAAATGTATTAATTAGGGCGGGTAAATTATACATAAATTGCTATATGATTTTTAAAATATTGATTTGACTCTCCCCTACTATATATGCCAAAAAGAGCGTGTAGTTAGCAAAGTTAGAAAGAAGCAGATCCTGAGGGTTTCTTAATAGAAACAGTATCTCCTGTTGGCATATCCATTGTAAATAGCGTGTAAAGAATGGGTCTAAGTACACTCTCCTGAGGAACAGCCGCTCCTCTTATAGACCTGGAAGCAGATCCGTCAATGATCACAGAGAAAGCTCTCTACCTAGGAAAGAGATTGAAGATCGATTGTTAAGTTTCAATCTTAAACAGCAAACCATCACGTATTCCTTAGCCTTACCTTACTTACTCTCTTTTTATCCCCACCAAAAATAAAGCCACACAACATCCTTCCATCTTATTCAATTAGATATTTATTTGGGATAGTTTTCAAATTGTAGTTGTTTGTTTGTTTTGTTTTGTTTGTTCTTTCATTTTTAAAATAATAATTAAGCATATATATTATATATAATATATATATATATTTTGAAACATTTGTTGTTATGTAGAGTTTGTCAAATTGTTGTGGCCGTTACAGTAAACAGTTAATCGTTAATTGTTAAATTGGTTTGTCTTGATGGAGAAACGTTAAACGTTCGAAGCCGGTTTTATTGAGTTTCTTGGGTTTTGTTTGATTTCTTTTATTGTAATTGGATTTGCATATTTTAAAGCCGTTTCCTGGATTCCCTCACATATGTATGTATACTTACTTCTGCTGTTGTCGTTGGGCGTATTTACTTGAATTTTTTATATGTAAATTTTGTTGTTGTCTTGTTTGTTGTTTATTATTAATTTTATAAACTTATTGGCAAACAAAAAAAAAAAGTATATAGAAATTAATTTCGAAACTTAGGCTAACATTTTGTGGTTTGAATTGATTTCTTGTTGTGGTTAAAATTAAACTGGTAACTTTTTACAAAATTGGTTGCTTTGAATTGCTCTCTGGTTTCGCTTGGTTTTGTTTTTGTTTTGTTTTTTGGAACAACAATTGCTAGATAAAATATGTTTAGCTTTAGGTTGGAGTTGTTTTTTTTTTTGTTTTTTCTTTCTTTTTAGCATTTTGTGTGTTGTTGGTTTTCTTTTCTTTTCTTTTTTTTTATCTTTTTGGACTTCCTGGTAGATAGAGTGTAGAGTATATGCTTAATTGATTTGTGTTGTTGGTTTTTTTTTTTGGATTTTGGATGTAAAAATAGTTGCAATTGGGGGATAAGTTAACGCATTTTTGGATATGGAGCCGAGCGGTAACGCACACTTTCACGTGATCGTGATCCTGTCTCATAGTGAGCGTGCGCCGATGAATGTGATCCCGAGCCCGATGTTGTGGGTCTATATGACGATGAGGAACGACCATTGCTTGGTTTTGCTAGTTTTGGAAACAGAATTTTGTATGTGTTGTTTAGATTTTAAAAATGTTTCTGTCTCTGTGCATTTTGATTTGGGTTTTTCTTAGTTTTTTGGTTTTGTTTTTTTTTTTTTTTTTGGTTTCTTGTTTATATATACATAAAAAAATAGTAGTAGTAGTAGTAGTAATTGAAATATATTGTTTAACCGGTTTTGAATGCACTACACCCTGGTCTCAAAATTAAACGCGCAAATGGAATAGAATTTCGGTGGGTGGGGATTTCTCTTGAATTTCTATCACAGTATTTATCTTTAGAGGCTTCTTCATTGATATTTTTGGGTTTGTTTTTATTTCTCTTCCAATTTTCGCTCGTAGTTTGTGTTTTTCTCGTAATATATTTTGTGTCAGTTTTGGTATAGTGCATTTAAAATCTTGTTAAATATGGGGAGCTGCCTTGTCGTTTAAGTGAATTTTTGAGACGCGTTTTAGTTGCATTTTCTTTTCTTTACTTGGGTTTTCTTTTGTAAATTTTCTCCACATTTTGCTTAGGATTTTTAAATTTTTTGTTTTGCGCGTTTTTTGAAGTTTCAGTTGAATTTTCTGTTTTTTTCTGTTTTTTTGTAATCTTTTCTTTACATTCCTGCTGAGGGGAAGACATTAATTGTTCTTAATGATATCGAATCTTACCTGTGTAGGCCGCTGCATAGGATGAAGAAGATGAATGCGGATGATACTCACGGCGGTAATCCCGCTCATAGGAAGTGCTATCATATTGGGCATGATGACTTGAATGCTTTGAGGATGGAGGCGGTGGAGTGGCATAGCGATCGTATTCACCATGATGGTCATACAGTTCATGGTCACGTGATCTGAAAACAACAGATTTAAAATACAGTTTTCCTGGAAAGTCGATATGGTTAGACCCACCTGTGTGTCTTAACAATGCCATAGTTGGGATCATCCATCACATAGCGTGCCTTTTCCAATATGGAATACACCTTTGGCTTGGATGAGGGTGGTGGTGGTGTGCTGTAAATTGAAATACATTAGTTATAGCCTTTAAGCCTTTTCACCCATCCACTTACCGAGTGCTGTAGGCTCCATGTTCACCATATGATTTGGAATAATGATGAGATTTCTTATATAAACGTTCCTTGCCATCCATTTCACGCAATTGCTCCAGACGTATATCATCATTGGCATCGGGTATCATGAATTTACGTATTTCACCCAGAGCATAGCTCAGGCGATGATAGGCCTCCGCCGGTGGGGCCACTGTAGATATTTCCACATGCAAATCTCGACTCAGATGGGCATATTTTGGATTGCCAGAGCTGCGCAGCTCCTCTTCTTTGCCATGATCCCGCATGGAGTTGCGTCCCATGACCACCATTTTGCACATAGTCTCCTCCTGCAACTGACGTAATGTATTGCCCTTGGGTCCCAGTATTTTGCCTACGAAATTGAACTTGGGATACTCCTTAATAGGGAAGAGTACCTTCTGGGCCACCTGCACAGAGAAATACATATAATACAATTTAATACAACTGGACAAGGCTACCTACACGTATGGGCTTCTCACTATACACATTGGCATAGATCTCCGGCTTGGGAATTCGTCCACTAACTAAAATTTTCTCCACCTCTGAAAAGGTATATATATATATATATGTACATTTAACGATTACGTGTCCAGGGCAAATTACACATACCGTCGTCTAGCAACCGCTTCGTGATGATATGCTTCTTCTCCAGCGTCTTCTTCTCTAGCAAACATTCTTGCAGGTAAGCATTCGTTTTGTCATTCAGTTGTGGGGTATCATGCAATGGGGCGTGGCTGGTAACAGTGGCTCCATGCCCATGACCACCATCCAAATTTTCAGGTGCCGGCGAGGCGGGCAAAGCCAGTGTCTCATTTTCCTCGTCACGTCGCTTACGCTTGTAGTCGGTGGTGTCCTCGTTGTAATCTCTATCGTAGTCACGCGGCATGATGATGATTGTTTAAATGGAAATGGATATTGCTGGCAATTAACACACACACACACACACAAATAAAGCAAAAGGGAAAACTCTGAATTTTACGCTGGGGAAAAAATATGTATGTGGTAAAGTGAAGAATCGATAGCAGGAGCTGGTTCGATTTCAAAATAGTTGGCTGCAAGCGAGTACATTTGGCAGAGGAATCGACTACCTTACTGGTTCATAAGACCGGAACTGGCATAAGCTCCGCCAAAATAGCCGAACGCGTTAGGGCATTAGCATTCCAGCTATTTATTTATATATATCCTTGTTTCTACGAATGCCAAAGGCGGAAACATATGTAAATAGAGAGCTGGCTCCATTAAATTAAGAGAATGCGCTTATTTAGTCAATGGCCTTGTTTACAGCACAAATCGATGGATCTAGTTCGATAATGATGGTAATGAACTATTGAAATGTGCAACCTATATGCTAATTTTTGTGATAAGTCTCATTGGAAGCTTCGTCCATTGCACTTCGTTTGGAGGAGGGACCCCACGTTGCCTTTGTTAAGGTACGTGTTTCGCGCGTTCAGCCTTTTTCAAGGCTGTGTCAAACTGAGTCTACATCTAAGTCTAATAATGAAAAAAAACAATCATCGAACCATTCTTCAAAACCATTCATGCTTAAACTACTCCTTATTGTCGACAACAATATCGTGATAGTCACATTAAACACCAAGGCCCGATTTCACATCTTCTACATTGCTGATATGTGTAGGTTTATTTGACAGATAGCTCTATGAACAACATTAGAAATCGGCCCTAAAACTTTTGAATACCAATTGATTGTGTCGCGCGCATTCAATATCAGACCCTGGTCAATGTTTGGAAAAACGACCAACCCCCATCGGTAATATAGCGATAAAGCAACATAAACTAAAATAATTTTTGTGATTTTTGTTTTAGGATAGTGAAGAAGAAGTATGAAAGATTTGCATATATCATAGTGTCAAGTCCCACCGGGAAGTTGCCGACCTGTCCGGCATACTTTCACAGTGGACTGCGAAGTACTAAATTAATTTAATATCCTTGTTCACATGGCTGAGAAGAGTGGAGAAAAACAAAGGTGGGATGAATACCTGGCCAAATTTTAATATATGGCACTTGTATGCTTGCATAAAACCATGGTATCCCACCATGATTTTTCCAAAATATACAAGCATTAACACAAAATCATGATTTTTTGCTACGCACGAGTTTTCACTATGATTTTTCGAGAAAAACCATGAGTTCTTACATAGGTGGCGCATAAACGAAATATTTACGCACGACACCAGCTCATCTCTATTCGATACTTTTGAACTAGTTCTCTAATCGTAGTGGGCCCTCGCAAGCAAATCCAATCTATTATACATACATACAAGAATTTTCAGTGCATAATTTTAAAGAAAACAACAAACAACTATGGAGAATCCTAACAATGAATTTATTGAAAAACCTCCCACACATGAGCCGTTTACGCCACGTTTAAATGAAGTGGCGCAAAAGTTTCTGGCTGATTTGGAGGAAGAACGGCAACGTCTCTCAGCAGAGTTCCCCCTCTGCGCACTGTTAGTCGATGAAGGTAAGTTGAGGCCATTTTGGTTTTAATGATTAACAACGGTAAACATACATATTTGATTCCAGCTGTGGATCGTGTTTATTGCACTGGTCGCATACCGGGCAAAGAGTTCTATGCGGATGTGTACAAGCAGAAGCCCATGAAGATTACTCAAAAAGTCTTTGTGCCCGTCAAGCAGTATCCAAAGGTGAGTGAAGCAGACAAAGTGCTTTCCATACCTTACACCCATCTCTCTCTTCGTAGTTCAATTTTACGGGCAAAATTCTGGGACCCAAGGGCAACTCGTTGCGCCGCTTGCAGGAGGAGACCCAATGCAAGATAGCCATTAAGGGACGCAGTTCCATACGCGATCGTAATAAGGAGGAACAGTTGCGCAACTCTGGTGATCCACGCTATGCCCACTTGCAGAAGGATTTGTTTCTGGAGGTCAGCACCGTGGCCACGCCAGCTGAATGTTATGCACGTATTGCCTATGCCCTGGCCGAGATTCGTAAGTATCTCATTCCAGATAAAAACGATGAAGTGTCGCATGAACAATTGCGTGAGCTCATGGAAATGGATCCGGAATCGGCCAAAAGCATACATGGACCCAATCTAGAGGCCTATAGGTGAGAGATGGCATTAACAAAAGTGAACTGTGAACCACATAAATAACGCTCTACGATTTTAGATCCGTTTTTGATAAGAAATTTGGCAGCGGCGGCGGAGCTCCCAAATATTTGAATCTCATCAAGAGAGCTGCGGAGCATCCGCAAGAGTAAGTTACTTGTAAAGTATAATTTCGAATCATTTTTAACTAAACCAACAAAAAGGCTAAATATCCCATCCTCAAAGAAACAAGGCTTTGTATGACTCTTAAGTGGAGCGTTACTGCTCAATCGTTATACAGGCCCGGCGGTGGGGAGAGTTGTTTGTTGCAGGTTTTGGAAAAGAGAAGAGTAAAGCTTAGTTGTCTATTTGAAGTGGGAAATAAGCACATCTTAAGCCAGCAAGTAGACTTGGAAGGATTATTATTTGGTTTCACTTAAAGATTAAATGGTGTCTGGTCCTAGATACTGTGCCGATAGGGCCTAGAACTTTGGGGAATCCAGCACCGCCGGGTCTGACCTTATCTCTCACATTTGTTCCCATTTTAACATGTTTCCACTTCTCAACTCTTATAGAATGGATGAAGCTGATGAGGTGGCTTATGAGTATGAGCATCGTATGCCACCCAAACGTGGTCCACCCGCCGGATATGAATATAGCAAACGTAAGTTGGAGTTCGTTCCTTGTACACTCTTTTCCCTTTGTAGAATTTATGTGAAATGGAGCTGCTATTTTCTTTAGAACTCCCTTAGAACATTTCCAAAAAGAAAAACTCTGAATATTAATCTCAAGGGTTTCGTTTCTGTATAAAGCTAAACAAAAAAACCAAACAAAATAGAAAATTTATAATCCATTTACAAATCGTATAACATATTAAAGCCCACATAACATTTTATAGCACGCCCATCAATAATACCAACCAATGCAGCTGCTTATAAACGTCCACAACCGTATCCAACTGACATGAAACGAATGCGCGAACCACCAATCAAGTCGTATAAACCCAATGCGTATACCATACTTAAAAAATATAAATGAACACAAATGAACTATATATACAAACAACATAATGATTGATGATGGCGCTGCTGTTCTGTTGTAATGTTTATAAACAAAAAAAAAAAAAAAAAACCTACTTTAACTGCGTTTCAAATGTTGTCGGGGCTGCAGCAAACAGCAAACAAATGCATATAATCTATAAATTTCTACCATAAATAAACTAAAATCCATTACACACGTATGAATTTATTTTAATTTAATTTAATTTTCCACTGTTTGCGTATTGTAAAGGTCTTTTTTGGCAGATCTTTCCCGCTGTATCTATTGTTATTTTCATTTTCCGCTGTTTTCCAATTATTTCTAATACTTGATAATACTGAAACATCATAATGATAATAATAATGAAATGAAATTACAACAAAAAACATATTTGTCACTTTAAGCAAAAGAAATGAAATGAATCAAAATTATATGGCGGCTGTCTAAGATATAAAAGAACAACAAATTGATCAATTATGAAAAAACAAAACAAAACAAACAAACAAAAAAAAAACATAACATTTATGCGTTTAAAAATTGAATGTAAAAACTTTTGAACCATTGAAGAAAGTGTTACAAGCCATCTATCTTGTATAACCAATTCTTAAATACATAGAAACACATATATATATATACATCTCTATATATATATGTGTATATATATCCCTGGCTTATTTCTTAATATTTATGCCACGTCAAAAAGTTAAAATGAAGAAGAGGTATGTATTCATTCTGTATGTGTTAGATTAATGGTGTACTTTTTTCATTAAGATCCCATTTTTAATTCTAAAATAAAACTCAAATATGAGAAAAAGAAAGGATTTTTATATCTGGTTTTATTGGTATTTGACGGGCAAATAATTGAATTGTTTATAATTAGTTTCAGCTAGTTGGATGCTTAATAAAATTGATGGATTACCCATATCAAATGTATGATCTCAGGCTCATTGAACTTCTAATGAAATCTTAGATGAAGATTTTGTGTTCTCATATAGAACCAGGAACATCTCCTGTGGTCATTATGGTAAGCAATGTGCCCATGTCACTCTCAGCCATCGCAAACTAGCCTAACTTATGGTAAGCATTCATGTGCTGTTATTTTTTAAATCTAGCCTGTTTTTGGTTCTTGGATTGGTATAAAGCTTCCCAAGATTTTGTATGATTAAATTGATTTTACCTTTCTTTATATGTCAAAGTACGTTCTACAGAAATATTCCCTTAATCGTCTTCTTTTTGGTATACATATTGACCCACGCGTTCACGACAAGCCGTCAATCGACCGACTTCGTCCAAATCCACTGCGCAAGCAGAAAATCAAGTCTAGTGAGAAAAATATTAGCAAGGACTGTGACTTGGAACTCAGTGCTTGAAAGAGATATTGGCTATTGTGAGGAAACGCCATTAAACGACGCCAGTGCGCGAACAATGCCCACAGACGAATTCTGTTTACCCTGGAGAAAGCGTTCAACAAACGGATCGATAGAGTGTATGCTGTCTCATCAAAACAAGCGTCTGAACTCATTCCAAGACTTCAGAGAGATCAACTTCAGGCTTATGTGATGCTTTGGTCGCTTATGATTGGGGGCACCAAGCTTTTTGTGAAGAAGAAGTCAAAACTTTGGCTTAAGCTTAACAATTCGACGTTTTGGAAAATGTTAAGAAGCCTCTCAGCGCGACATTATTGGCAAACAAGCCGAGGACCTTTCAACAAGACTTCGCTCCAGCTCCAACAAGGCAAAAACGGCTCAAACATGGCAAAAAAAAAACATATGCCAAGCTTCATTTCTTCCGATGATTGATCTGCTGGTAGCCCAGAGCAGATTCCAATGCACTACAAACCTTGATCGGTTCTCGAGGCTATGGCTTGCGATACTCCATACTCACATATAGAGTCTTGAAGCGCTTCCCTAGTTCGAGCAGTGGACAATTTCCCAATGCTTGAGATGCGCCCAGCGATCGATGAGTGGCCAGTGTGGACTTCGGCTGGAATGCACAAGGCGGTTATTCAACTAAGATGTTCTACAATTCTTGAGCATTGAGTGTATCTTTTGGGAGCTCCACCTCTAACCTATTTCTGTTGTTTAAACCAGAATTGGAAACGAAATACGATTTGGTTTGACTCTAGTAAAATTTGATCAGCATCAAAAGCCTTCTAATTCTCCTTGGAAACCTTCATCAATTTGAAAGATATCATGATGTTGCTTAACATACAAATGTGTAGGCCTATTATCAATATGTAAAACCATCGACTAGTCAAGCTTTGAAAGAATCGGCTGTAAGTTTCCAGTTTTTTGCTATAAAATGTATCTTAATAGGCTTTTCACACTAAGCACATTTACAAACCAGCCTTGGCGTACCCCATAAATTTATAAAAACTGAACTGATTCGGTTACAGATGCAATAATACTCCTTACATTTTATTAATAGCCAGGCTTTCCGCAAAAGCTATGTGATTTTAAGACCAAATCCGTTGAAAAAAACTGGTTTCAAAACACAAATAATATGAGGAAGTGAATTTGAGAATACCAGGCTGATAGAAATGTTTAACAATCGACTATAAAAACTTAACATTTATGCTCTATAATAAATATTATCTCCAGTAAAACTGGCCAGCCAAATTTTTCTTAAAATTTCGGCTTCATTTGGTGTAAAACTATCAGTTTTCTGCTGCTTATGACGTAGACGTAGTATTCTCTGGTAGACTTGCACAGCGGTCTCCGGTTGACCGCAAAGACTTTGTTCGTAATCCTCATACTCCTCATGTATAGCAAAAGTAGATTCATTCGAATTCTCCTGCTGCAATACCATACTTTCGGTTTGGGGTAGCATCTGAGACAGAACAATTGTTGCAAATTTTTGATTTATGTTAAAAAAAATAGACTTACATTTATATCCTTGACTAGAATTGTGTCCTGTCTGCAATGCAGTGGTCGACTGCCGCCTGCAGGAAACGAAATATAACTCAAAGCCTCGCTTCATATGGATTTTGGGTTCCTCCACCACCACCAACAACAACAACAACAACAACAACAATCATACTTACTTGCCACCCCTGCTGAACCATATGGCTGGCAGGCCCTGCGCACATTGCGGAATTCCTTCTCCTACTGCAACGGCAGCGGCGGCAGCTGCAGCCGGCTATACAGAAGGGGGTGGGGTCTTATGGTTAAGAGAGTAGGCGCATTGTTGTCTCTGTCGCGCGACACGGCGGGTGTTTAGTTCTTTTGGTCTCCCCCCCATCCCTTCTCCACGGCAGTGCTCTATGGCATCCTACCTAGGGGTGGGTTTTCCTTTGTTTTGCAGCCTTTTTCCAAGGGGGCAATTTAAGCGTTGATATTAAGTAACGATAAATTTGATGTTTTTACGTTTATTTAAGTTAGTTTTATTTTGCCAGATCTTTCAAAATACATTCACACTTCGATATATAAGCCACTTTGATATCGCATAATTTTTGCATTTTTGTTTCGTTTGTTTTAGTTTAAGAAGAAAAAAAGAAATACTAAATGTAGGCTTTGAAAAGCACAACTAAAGCCAAGATTCTAAATATATTAATCTCTAGTTTATAGTGGAAATTGGTTTAGACCTAGTTAATTGGAAGAAAATACAGTAATAACTACTACTAAGCGACAAATTCCCCAAGTTCTATAGCTATAGACTAGGGGGCAAGATTTTTGTTGAATGTTTTCGGTGAAAAATTGTAAATATATTTGAGGTATGAATATTTGAAAAGAGCATTCAACAGATTAGTTTGATCAGTGATAAGTGATAAGAAGCAGGAATGGGAAAAAAGAGTCTGAAACTAAAGCTACTTCCTTACAGAACCCAAAGCTACAATAGAGAAAAGTTTCGGTTCCTTAGCTACTACTAATTTCCGGAATATTGGAATATTTTTATACCCGTTAGTTGTGGGTTAAAATGGCAAAAGGAAGCATCTCTCCAAGGCCATAAACTATATATATTCTTGATCAGCATGAATAGCCGAGTCAAAAGTATCTGCTACAATTTTAAGGATTTCGAGCTGAGATTTTGCAGTGTAGTGCTACATCTACAATCTCACAAGTTTTCAGAAAGATCGGATAATAAATGGCAGAGTTATACAGGCTATCAAAAAACCGTTGCATACTTATCTGAGCCACATGCTTACATAATGTTGAAATATTCAAAATAATGTTAATGCTCTGTTAATTAACATAAGAAAGGTTATTAAACACTAATACCCCTGAGTAACGGGTACATCGAAGTCGGATGATGGATTTGTGATTACTGATCAGTGCTCTGATGTTCATTAATGATTACTTTCTAGTGATTACAGCTGCTAGAATCAACTGATAAACGTTTAATACTTGAGGGCTTCATGATAGCTGATCTGTAATGGCTGGTAAGTCAATGGATGCGTTCAGAAGAACAGCTTGATCACTGAAAACTGATCAATAGTGAAATGTAGTATTAATTTTGTTAAAAATGCTGGTTGATTGTTCAATCAAGGAAGTCATCATTATTTGATCAATGTTATCTGATGAGTATTACCTTAGCTGTATAATTTTGCAATCATGATCATAAAAACTAAGTAAGCTGATCAGAAACAAGGAATAAATGGCCGTGTTCAGCTGAATGATTGATCGCTGAGCAGGTATTAGAATAAAATGATGCATAGAATAGTTTCTGCTGAACGAAGAACTGAATTTTTGGCCTAATTTTTAAATGCAGTGCACAAAATGAAAAACGATATCAAATAAACCAATCGATATACAATTACAGCTGTATATCTTGAAAGGAGCATACTTTTCTTATCGATACAAGCTCCTCCATCATAATACGTTAAATTGTTTATCATAATACCATCACTCGAGTTCAGCAAAAGGATCAGAATAAAGTATGATTGATCAGGGAGCCAAGTTCTTCTGCTGAACGCGACCATTGTCAACTTATTTATAATTTTAGGATCACTGATCACTTGATCACCTGTTAGACTCGGTTATACTAAGGAATTATACTTGCTGTCAAGGTAAGTCCTTGCATTTCTGATAAAGTTTCGGGCTTAGAATATTGATCCTATATTTGCCAACTTATAAACAATGTTATGATCGTTGATCACCTGATCACTTGATCTTTCTCATATATGTATCTATTAATCAAAGCTGCAAACCCTTAAATGTTGATAACAGTTCGTTTCGTAGGATTGTTTCCATCGTAAAGCAAATTTATGATTCGATTCTTGATCTTTCTCTATATTCTTCAGCTTTCAGGTTTATTGGAAATAAAATACCTTTTTTTGTCAATCTATATTTTAGAATATACTGATTCTAGCTAAATGCAGAGTCTAAGCTGACATTGCCAAGCCCTGAACCAATACTATTTCAATTGTGAAAGAAAAATATAAAGGTTCCGAAAAAATATGATGAATTTTGTTGCGAAAACGTTTATTTTTGCTATAAGCCAAGCTTAAGCCTACCTTGCGAAGTCCCGAACCAATACTATTTCACTAATTTGATAATGAAATTGTGGAAATAAATAGTTCAGTTCCAAAATAATATGATGTAAGATCATAATGTTTGAAGCGAAAACTTTTGTATTTGTGGCTTGGGTTCAAACACAAAATATTCTTTCTATTTTGAAATATGTATCACCTTTCCCTGATCAACATAATCTGCTAAGTGCCTCCCTCCCTCTCTCTCTCTCTCCATCTACCTCTCTTTCTGTCTAGTATATATATATATATATACTATAGATTTACTTTATCCTAAATTACCATAACAAAGCAACATCTAACATATAAGTTTATATATAATTTGCTAAGCAATCAAATTTTTTGCGCCCTCCATCTTCAGATAGATGGCTAAGGAATTGAATATATGTGTGGTATATAGTTTTGTAATCATTTTGTTGATCATTTGTTGTGTGAGTGTGTGGGTGTTTAGTACCAAGCTCTTTAAATTGTATTTCATTGTGCACGCAGCTCCTGCTCCAAAAATGCCGGTGGTAAAAAATTTGTTAACAAAAACTTTTTCTTTCTTTCCATTGCCATCAATTCATATCGCATGGATTCCTTGGGAGATGGCCAAAAGTGACAACCAGGAAATGACCTTTAAGGCAGCTGGCGCTGAACTGTTGGCTGTTTTCATGGTATCCACTATGGCCGGCTGTGGCGTAGTGGGCGCAGTTCCAATCTTAATGGTCACCTGAAGACGCACTTTGCTTGGCATAACACGACAGGAATAGATGTGTCCCGTGGCATTGGCCAAGGGCATGGTCAGTGTATAGTTGCTGTCCAATCGATGGATATTGCTAAATACCTGATTGGCATTGGCAATGAGAGTTTCATCTTGATACCAAAGTATGGCATGATGTGTGGCTGTAAGTAGAAATTTTTGGGGATGAAAATTAGGGATTATATTTCAGAATTATATTTCAGAATTTCGAAATCAATCATATTGAATGTTAAAGTTTACAAAATATTCTTAGAAATTTAGAGACCAACATATATTGATAAATGGCTAATTTCTAAAGCCTTTAAGGGGGTAAATAATCTCTAGACACGATAATCGAAATACAGTTGAAGTAAAAGTACCAAAAAACGAGAAGTCCTGGTCTCTTAAGTCTCTCAACTTTTGTAATCTTATCTAGTAGCCCAGTTTGTTGAAGACTCATTCCATTTAAAGGCAAGCAGCTTTAAATAGTTATAAAACAGTTTATACGAAAATATCTAGAGATTTCTGGGTCACCCAACCATACAAAGGTTTCTCTAAATAGTTTAACAAAAGGGCCTGAGATTCTTCGAATTATGGACGATCCTTGAACAGAATGGAGATTTTAACCACTTTTCGGACTGCCTTACCTTCGAAAGTTTGAAAAAGATTACTTTACAAGCAAATTTAAACAAAATTCGAGACTTTATTCTTAAATACAGCCTTAAAGGGTGTAGATTTGGAAGAATTGAGTGAGATGCTAGAACAGATGCAGTTTTTGGCATTTTATTTACACTGGCTGTATCGTTGAAAGACCTGAAAATACCTGTAGGCCAAATCTAAGAAAAATTTGGCTCTTTATACTTAAGAACTTGCTTAAACGGTTAGGTTTCGTCCGATTTTTAGCCGATCCATAAACAGATAATGCGGTTTTTGGTATTTTTCGGGTGGACCTATCTATGAAAGTTCCGAGAAAAATTCCTTTCGGCGAAGATTTGAAGATTTTATGGCGATTTTCATCGAAAACGGAAACGGGCCTTCTATTAATGATAAAACCCGCTCGTTATACTTAAGAACGGGCTTAAAGGGTTAAGTTTTTACTGAATTTCAGCATATCCATAAACATTTAATGCAAATTTGGCATTTTTCGGGTTGCCCTTTCTTCGAAAGTTCAGAAAAATTCCTTTCCGCGGAGATTTGAAGGAAAATATGGATATTTTCTGCGAAAAGGAAACAGGTCTTCAATAATTGATACCATTTGCTCGTTATACTTAAGAACGGACTTAAAAGGCCAATATTTGACTGAATTCCAGTCGATTCATAAACATTTAATGAAATATTTGTCATTTTTCGGGTAGCCCTTTCTTTGAAATGTCAGAAAGAATTCCTTTCCGCGGAGATTTGAGAAAGAAGAAGACGATTTTCGCCCTCAGAAAATATTAAATAAATTAAGACCAAAACTGCGATTCAGTTTTCTTTATTAACCAGGTTACAAATTGAATCGTTGAATCAAAAAAATTAGTCGAATCAGTCCTCATTTCCAAACGGTTTACATTCCTGAAAGAGTTCAAGAAGGTTAGATTGGGAGTTGAGAAGGACATTTCAACAAAAAAGAGAGGCTAGACCACAAGATTGTCTTCTATTTGACCACTCATTGTGATGTTAATAGCTTGAATTAGAATATAATAGCTGGGAATAACGAACTTTTGGACCAAAAAATGTCTGTAGACTGGTTTAGCTTAGATTATTTGATTTAATATCCCAATGATACAAGACAAATAGCTTATAAATAAGTTAAGTTCCACTGAAATAAGCAAACTATAAAGCTAATTCGCGGATTGGAGATAAATATAGAACAAGGTGCACTTATCTGTAAAAGTACCAGCAAGAATCTGCCCTAAACCCATTTCTTTCGTTTTGCAAGAGCAACGGGTATAAACAAACTACAAATTCAACTTACCATCATAGTTCCTCACAGGACATTCCAAGCTAACCGCACTGGCATTGGCCAGCACATAAATCACCGCCTCTTTCTGGTCAAAATAAGGCACAGGAGCCATGGGAGCTACTGTGGATTTAGCTAGATTACCAGGCGGTCTCGGTGTCTCCTCCTCATCGTATTCACCATAATCCCCATTGGCTTCGCCAGCTTGAACTGTGCAAAACAAAAGAAGAGTGAGAAATATTTTGCTTAAAAATGTGTGGAATAATCTAATGGGTGCCGCAAGGTCAGCACACCTGAAATATATAAAGATGGTAATTAGTGCCGGAATTATGCATTGGAAACCACTCCATGCGATGGATTCATCAGATTTTCGTGTCAAGCCAACATAAAACCATTAAGAAAATAAAACAGAAAACGAGGCGCAGCTCCATATTCTACATAGGAGGAGCGTGTCAACGCCCAACACATCATACACACATTCCCGTTGCCACTTCGAGGTCAGGGCTCAGCACACGGGAATTGTCCGGAGCAAGAGCTTTTCGGGACTCTAGCATAGATATGTACGTGTCGTTTTTTTTTTCGTTCTTGTATGTTTGTCTATTGATTTGTGCCGCCCGCCAAGGCTGTGAAGTGTATGGTGGCATCTAGGTTTTTTTTTTGTTTTTGTATTGGTTGCGTCATTTTGCACTTTTAGCGCATTGTTAATGGCTCCTGAAATTGGCCATTTTGCTATGGCATACACCTTACCAACCAATATCGAGAATAATAATGTGCGGTAAATTATTAGCTTTGTTTGTTCTTCACAACAGGAAGACACCTGGGTTATCCTTGGCTTAGAAAAGCATTTGGCAGGAAATGTGGGAAATTGGGTCAGTAGTGGTCAATGTTGATGCCATCGATAAATTTTGCCAAACCTCAGGTTGCATACAAATGTACGCATAAATAATGGCTGAACACAGAGAGAAATTGATCCATAATTCAACTTTAGATGATTGGAATCAAATTTAAGTCAAATATTGTTCTTCAAAATATTGAAAAATACTTTCAATAAACTTCTTTTAATACGATTTTTGATAAATATCAGTTAGAAATATATAAACTACGTTTTTACACACAAAATGTATCATGCTTAATGCGCTTTAAAGAAGTAAAGGTGACACTTTTCGATAAGAAAGCGTAACTTCTGAGAGATAGGAAAGCGATGCTTCTGGGAGATAGGCAAAAAGTCTCTTCTGAGCGATGGGAAAGCGATTCTTTCTGAAGATAAAAATGTGATTCTTCCTTTCTTTTCAGATGGGATGATGAAAATGCGAGACCAATAATAAAGTGGGGATTTTTGAGGGATATATTATGATAATAAAGCGATACCTAAGTTATTTTTTTTGATGTAAATAGCCAAACTATTTCCAAACTCTTCCCTAAAGCTATCATCAAACTGTCGCATTGTCGAGGGAGATAAGTAACACGACAAAATGTTTGCAATGTTTCCCTTGATAGCCCTTAAAAGTAGGCTAACTTATTTGAAAAAAAACTGAATAAGTTATAATAAGGTATTATAAAATATTTTACGTTTATTTTAACTCAGCATTTTGGTAAATTGGCACTGTCGGTTATCCATAACTTACCATCAATGTCTTCGTTAAGTACTTAACAGTTAAGTAATTATCTATTAGAACGAAGAACGAAGGTGATTAATGCCCTACAAAGTATGCAAACTTTATTTAGTTAAGTCTTAACTAAATAAAGTTTGCATACTTTGCAGGGCATTAATCATCAAAACTTCGGCTTGTATAAACATAGCAACAGACATTTGCTTGAGGTTCCTTCATAAACAAATTCAATTAAGACCTCATCTCCGTTTTTATGCCCACTCAAACCAATTATGCCCACATTTTATTTCATATTTATAACAATTAATTCTCAACCACACACTCTTCTGCATCTCTTGTTGAATGGCCATTGACATACATGCGTATGTATGTACATCTGATATAGCAATTACCTCTCATTCATTATGAACATCAACAACTCCCGCTCCCAGTTGCTTAATTATTCAAAGTCACTTTAATCATGTTGATATTTTTAACAATGCGTTCATTCCTCAACCCTCTGGATGAATATATGTCTCCCCATTGTTCCATTAATTTGTCTATTTGTAGGCATTGAACAATGCTCATCCCAGTTCTGGAAGGGGGAGCCTGCGGTTGGTTACAAGTGGTTCCGAAAATTATACTAAAGTGTCACGCGTTTTTCTCCAGCTCCCCCGTCTCCGCGTTTCCCCTTTTGCTACCTAAAAGGCCAGTCAAGTGCCATAAAAGTGAAACGCTTCTAAGTACTTATGTACATTTCCATGATGAATGAGTGTTTATGAAGCTGGCCGAGGGAGGGGTGTGTAATGTTGGCTAATATGTAACCAAGTTTCGCATTCATAATACATTTATGTTTATTGTTAAAGTAGCCTAATCCTTCCAAGATAATCTGAACATGCGATGGCTTAAAGACTGCTCGTAGGTGGGCCACCCAAACGGGGGGCGGAGGGAGGGAGGGCTTAAGAGATTGTGCCATCGATTTCTTAGGCGTATGCATACTAAGCATTTTAACAGGCAAGTGCACTAGACACATTTATCGCTGGGTTATAATCTGAAGATTATGTAAATTCAAATAAAATAAGTGAAAAGCTTACAAAACAAAGGGTAGCTTTTGGTTGTGACACAGATGTGATACTCTGGAAATTAACATATATTGTTTGGGCAGTAAAAAATTTCATAATTTTAAGCTTATGTCCTTAAAATGGTATATCTTGGCTTTGAAAAATCGCAGAACTATTAGGGGTAGTTTATTTTAAAGCGAATGAGTAATACTGCTAGGAGAATATCAGAGTGTGATAAAGGTGTTATATATATAGTAAAAATGTATATCTTAAGCAACTTTAAGCTCATTAGGGACCATTTTCGAAAACAGGTTTAGGTTTAGCAACCTGAAAATCATTGAGAATCACCTACAAACACATAGGATTTGGAAATTTTTACAGAAATTTGCTGTTATAATAAGAATTTTAGCTAGAGGTGCACCCGGGAAGTGAATTCTAACAGAAGCACAGAAATTCGTGCGGAAGCATTCGTGTTTCGTGCTTATTTCGTGAATGAATAAGGGTCAAACATCATGAATATATAGTATTTAACTGATAAAATGGTAAGGGTGCACTCAAATGGAATGAAAACAACTGTACTGATAACTGGTACGAATTCCAGCTGCTTAGAAAACTTTACGTTTGCAAATTGCTGCATATTCCTCTTAGCGGGGCGTGATTGATCTATGTGACACCAGTGCATTCAATAAGATCCATGGGAAATTGGACATACACAAGCAAAAAGCTGATTGTTGGCCATAAATGAATAAATAATGAATACATATATAATATTTCTAATATATACAAAATTTATCCCAATTAACACCCTTCAAAGTAGGCAAGCTTTAATTGTTTTTATAATAATCTGTGTGACTGTGGACGTAGATAGTTAGGATTGTCAGGTATACTCAGTTTTAGGTAAACGACATAATAATATGTATAAGATACATTAATTCTCAGAATCATAGCATACTTTGTAGGGCATTATGCACGAACTTTGTATGTATAAACGTGGGATATCGATATTAGCAGTATTTTTAAGAACTAGATACACTTTCTAACTTTTTATTTTGCTTATGAAACTGTTTTTCGATTTAGGTGTTATATTACTTCTGTTTTGAATCATTAAATTAATTGAAATTTATTATAATTTGATTATGAAAGCTCGCTTTAATTCAGTCAGCTGTTGAACTTCTTGGTTCCCTTCTAAAACTTAGCCAAAAAAAAAGGACTTGTATTAAAATAGCAGCCTTCAATCTATTTGTGCCTGTACTTAATCTACTTGTGGTCGAAAATGTTTTTGCTTGGCAACCAAATGCGGGATGTAAAGCACAAATTTTTGTAGAATTTTCAAAATTTTATGAAAACCAAAAACTTGGCATATGCTCATAAAGAAAAATATTTTTGAAAAATGCAAACTTTAGCTGGCAACATTTTATTACCATAACCGCACACACACACACACACATGTTTCTCAATGCCACAACTGAATTGTGTGTGTGTGTTATCCATGCCTACCTGGCCACTGAAAAGTACCCATGACGATAAGGGTTAACAGCCATAGATGCCTCATTTTGTGTCGCAGCTGGGATGCAAATACAGATAACAGTTTTTTTTTTTTGAAATTCCTTTCGCTTTTCCAATTTCTGTATATATTTTTTGTTAATTTTTTTTTTTAATGTTTTGCTGACCGAAACCGAAACCCGTTCCCAAACACTGAAACTGAAACTGTTCTTATTTTGCGTGGGCAGCTCTTTGCCTGGTGCTGGTCGTCGTTGTCGGAAGACGTGCCGTATAGGACTGCTGGCAAATACCGAGTGGAACTATGTGCGCGCGAGAGGAGGCAAGGCAGCTTAACAAAACAGAGCAGCAGCAGCAAAAAAAAACAAGGAAATAAAACGAAAGCATTGGAGACGGTAGGATGAGTCATATTGCACAGACGCAGGAGTGCCCCATAGGAACTTGAGCAGCGGAATGCTTGCAGAACGAGTTGGGAAAAGCAAAACAAGAACTTAAAAATCACAAATCAAATATTCCAAAATTCTCAACTAACTACCGAACAAATTTGAAATGTAGAAGCTTTAAATTTGTAAGCTTCTCGATGCCCGGCGTTTCATTAAAAAGAAAACTCTCTTAAGTTTCTCTTGGCTGTACTCTCTTTTGCTTGCTCTCTTAAGCGTTTATTGAATTATGTTAAAAGAAATGTTAGACTCTGCCTGGATTTTTAATCATTTCTATTGAAAGTTGGTTCAGTTTGTAAACAATAGAACTATTTATGACAATATATGAGTCGATATTACCAAGTAGTTTTCATTAATACACACAATTACAAGCCAATACAATGGAAAAGGAATCAAAAATGGGCTAATAGAAAAGGAAAACATGTAGGAAACTTAAAAAGGTTTTTTTTTATGTATTTAAAATATAATTCCTAGTATTTATTTTTTGCATATAAATGGAATATGCTGCTTTATAAACTTATTTTTTGTTAATTATACTCTGTACCGTAGGTACATAGAGTATTATAAGTTTGTGCAAAAGTATGTAACAGCCAGAAGGAAGCATCTCCGATCCTATAAAGTATATATATATTCTTGATCAGCATCAACAGCCGAGTCATGTCCGTCTGTCTGTATTAACGCACAGATCTCAGAGATGGTAAGAGATAGAGGTTTGACGTGTATGAGACATTTGCTTCTTATGTCTGCAGGCAGATTAAGTTTATTTTCAATTTTGGCCACACCCCCTGCCACCCCCCCATTTTCGAAAAAACGTCATATCTCCCACAGTTTTGAAGATAGATGGTTTGTTCCTTTTCGACATATTTAGTAATCAGAATAACTTATCGATCAGCCAAAGGAATGGTGAAGATCGGATGAACGGTTGTCGAGTTATGATCAAAAGTGTGTTCGCTGCAGCAGCGCTGCTTTTAACTGCTACTGCAGCATCAAAATTTATGCTGAGCGTTTAATTTCGTGGGTACAGAGTATATTATTGTCGGGCTTGACCGACTTTCTTTCTTGTTTTTATTATTTAATTTTTAATTTGTTTCCGAATTATAAATAAAATGTTATTCATGACCTTTTGTTATTATTTGTGATAATAAACTTGCTGGCATTGCTCTTAGCATCTCCCTCTCTCTCTCTCTCTCTCTCTCTCTCTCTCATTCACTCTTAAACATTTATCTAATTTGGTTGAAAGTTTGTTCTTAAAAAACATGTTGTCACACTGCCCTTTTGTTTGATTAATTTTTTATTCAAAGTTGAAAAAAAAAATAATTCTGTGAAATTCTGTGGAAATGTAAATATAAATATTTGATGAATTGCCCCACCAAAAACCCCCACAAACTTTTCTGCATTTGCGGATGTTTACAAACTTGGCACCCAACAGAAGACAAAACAAACACCGAAAATAACACCATGAAATCAGGCAACGTGGAGAGTTTCTCCATAATGCATAATGCAATGCACTTTGTTTAATGCTCGTAGATTAATTTTAATTGTTTGTTTGTTTTGTCTCTGTCTTTTTACATATTCCTATCATATCTTTGCCGCTGTATGAATTGTATCTGCATCTGTGGGTTGCATTCTACACGATGGCCTGGTAGGAGGCGTCACTGGCAGCCACAGACAAACAAGAACAAATGGAGAACGTTGCTGTGGTCTGTGTGTGTGTATTTTGTTGGGGTAAATCACAGTTTGTCAGTGTAATCAAGTAGCTTCCCATGCAGAAATGCCTGAGAAACTCGCAATTTCATTAAGACTTTCGATCTTGGGGGAGCGCAGCCAAGTCTAAAGTAATTCTGCGAAGTTTTATGCATGTAAAATGATGATGCCTTGGAAGTGGAGAAGGGGGGGGAGGGAGACATGTGCATAAACTGGCTACTGGAAGACAGTGAAGCAATTGCAGGAATTTAGCTCATATATGAGCTGAGATGCAAAATATGTGCACTGTGTGCATACAAATATTTTTGTGTATTTTTTTTTAATTGGAAATTAATTAAGTAAAATATTTTGCAGATTTGTCAGGAAGATACTTTTTCAGATTTGGGTCAGGCAAAATATGCTTTGCCGGAAGATAATTTAAAGACTTTTGTGGAAAAAATTGAAACCAAATCCAGTTTTCCTCAGATTGTGTTTTGTAAGAATCTTTCCAGCATTAGATTACCCTTTAATTAAAGGCTTATAGTTGTTTTAAAAGAACTTGTATGGTTAATTTTTCATATTTTTCGTTTTGTTTTTGGTGTATTTTTCTTATTCGAATCCAGAGATTAAGGGCCGTTTTCTAATCTTCTACATAGAGCCTATCTGTCACATAATCCTACAAATAGCAGAGCAAAATCTTAGTTTATCTGACACATAGCAGCTATGTAGAAGATGAGAAATCGGCCCTTAGAAATTTTCCTATAAACTGTTTTATTTCGGACGAAAATTGCTTGCCTTTTTATGTGAAGATGATAAACCTAGAGAGATTTGAAACCGACTGCCCAATGCTAAGTAGATTTATTGGGGACAGTATTTCCTTCGCTAGAATCTAGAATCGACATTATTATTGCCACTTTAAAGTTCAAAATGCAATCTTTTATAAGCAACTCAAATATTTATACTCGCACAGAGTAACAAAAAGTCTATGGGTGAGGTTTTAAGTAGACTTCCAGATCCTACGATAGTCAGTAATAGTATTTGCCAAGCCATCGAAAACTATCGATAGTTTTCGATAGATTATTAATCTACGACAAATATGCTTATTAATGCGAAAATTGCATGTTTAAAATTGTAAAACAACACTTAAGCTTAACAAAATAAGTTATAGAACCTTTAAACTGAACAATATGTGTATAATATATTCACAAAATTTCAATTCAATTGAAATTAAAGTCTATGAAGGAGAGGGCTTACTTGAATTTACATTGCGGCTTTCTATCAAAATGGAAGTATGAAATATTCTTTGCTCACACCTAGTTTTAAGAGGAAATTTTTAACTCTTCTCTTAATCACGAGCTATACTACCCTTTGAGGTAAGATAAATCTATCAACAGCTATCCTGATCACCGTAGGCAGACTTTTTTTTTGAAAGTATCTTCGAAAACCAGCTTAAAATTACTGAATTTTCAATACTTTTGTATGAAATCATATCAAAAAGTTGTGTTATTTTGCTCATTTTTATCTTTAAAAGCTAAAATAAATTACTTAAATAATATTATTATATTTTTATGCTACCTAAAACTCGAGATAACTCGGGACTAGAGACGTTTCTTGGCCCTCTACTAAAAATAGACTCTTTGCTAAAATTTTAGCTCTTATTGAAGATAGGAAACTCTCCTTAGAAATTAAAATAAATTGCCTGAAGACTTTAAAGCAGCGGTGGGCAGACCTTTGCTCCCATTGCTTCTAGGTACATATGCCAAATGAGCGATCGATTCATTTGCAAAATCAAATATAAGCAAGGTGATTCTTGCTTGCCGACTTGGTGGATTTTTTCTTTTGTTGTTATTGTTGTTATTGGTACAGCTTTAACAACAAGGCTTTCTATGCTAACAAAATTATTGGTCCACTTGGGTATTTTTTGAAGAATAGCAAAGTGAAATACAAGGAATGATTTGTTAATATGATCTTAAGACCTTTTCTTTGGAGTTTAAGATCAATTTTTGTAAGCTTTAATTGTTGGGATACTTAAGTTTACTTTTTAAGATATAAACTACATCTAAAATAGAGAGATCTCTCGCTTTAGTCCTTTGAAGGGAACTTAATTGGTTCCAAGATGCAACTTTAATGTCCATATATTCCACAAATCTTTTAAGAATCAATCAATCACAAACATAAGGTAGTCTGTATAGCTGTTTTAAGAATATATTTGAACTTTAAAATTATGGGATAGCTACACAGAAAAAAAAGATACAAAAAAGATCCATTTGGAAAGGATATGTCCTAAAAATCTTTATAACCATACAAATTATCATAATTTTACATATACTTTAGATAACTTTTAGCTCCGTTGGATGATTAAAAGGGAATTTAAGTCATATCCTTCCCAAATGGATACCGGAAATTAAGCAATGGATATATTTTAATATCCTTATTTTGCTCTGTGTAGATTTTATTTTAGTTTAATTTCCCAACTTGATTTAAGTCCTAACTTTTGTAATCTTCGTACCCTTCCAGATGTTGACTACTGTGTATGCACTGAACTAGTGGAAAATAGATTGAAAATAGTACTGAAACCGGAATGGAAACCGCATGGAAATGAGAGCTGGTTCGGTTCAGCGGTTCGAGCAGGTTTTTAAACCTCCATGAAGTGGTTATTGGAACTAACTGAACTGCGGTTCCGGTTCGAGTGTGTCAACTTACCCATTTTGATTGGGATTGATATTTTGATCCTTTTAAACTGCAAATTATACATTTAAACGAAAGACACATACCAAAAATATTAACAAAAATATTATATTCATCATCTACTTACTGCTTCGGCACACACACTTTGTTTCCCGCACTGCCATCCTACGTCTGATATTTATAGTCTCGTTTATTATCAATAATATTCATCACTTAACATCCGTTAATTCCTTTCATTTAATACCTAATGGCCAGGAAATGCTGTGTTGCTTCCTTGGACAAAAACTATAAATAAAATCAAATATCTTTCAAACTTTAAATCACAAATTTATTCCCCGCCACAGAACCTGTTTCTCTTTATTGCCAGTGACTGGCGCTCTTGCGTTGACTCTTTCGCTCTTCTCTCTCTGCGGCCATCTCTCTCAGTTGCCTTGGCCGGCCTGAGTCGAGGCAACCAATGCACCACCAAAATACACCGCTCATTGGTCTCTGTGCTCTTGTAACGAACAGTTGGCGCTATTCTCAACGGAAACTGAATTCAAAAAACAAAAATTCACCCGCCAGCCAATTTCAATAATTCGCGCTAGCGACAAATCTCACTCACGTTTCGTTACTCCAAGATCGTGTGCAGCCCGAAAGGCAATCGAGTCGAGAGTGTGTGTGAATGTGATTTCGAAAAATTTGAAAAATCCAAAAAAGAAAAATTCATTTAAACCAACAAAAGTGCTGACTATGCTGGCCGGAAATTGGGACGCTTCAACTTAATTACTCGGCAATAATTTTTGTAAAATCACAAAGAATAATAAACAAGCATACGAACAAGACGTGTGACATAGTTATCCAGCTGGATTTGCTTTCAATATTTTATTTGTACAAGCAGTATCGAGTGTTGAGCGGTTGCGGCGGTTCATAAATAGTCCCACAGAAATTATAACGATGATGATGATGTCTAGCAGAGCTTTCCTTATAGCTGGTCTTTATGGGATCGTGTGTCTGTCTATGGGTAAGTAAGTGGGATTGGAGCTTATGCAATTATGAGTTCAACATAATCTAATCGTTGAAAACCTTTTGAACTGACGTCTCTAATCGCAGTGCATCAGATTCGGAATGCACTAAATGGGGAAAAAAAATATAAGTTCTGTTTTTTTGTTTTTTTTTTTGGTTTTTGTGTAAATAGAAATGATTGTTTGAGAGTGTGAGTGTGTTTGCTTTTATATGACCTACATTGCTTCTTTGAGGGTAATTTGTTTTATAAAAAATTGTGTGTGATTTACTCTATTTTATTATTTTTACTATGGGTTTGCATTTAAGAGTGGAAAATGGATAAATTTTGATTTATATAAAAAAGATTTAAAAGAGGATTTAAAACGATTTATCATGAATCAAACCTAATTTAACCCCAAAGAAGAGAAATGATTCATTTGTTCCTTAATGAATTCCCCAATTCATGAATCATTGACGATTTTTTTGGGGGAACTTGCAAAAATTAATTCTAAGCCAAATGCCAACCGCCTGATTCATCTCAGTTGACAAATGTCAAAACTAAATTCCTTTGTAAAAACCAGCTTCGGTTTAACAAGTTAATAATTTATTTTTGTATTATTTTCTCCATTGCTTACACAAACTTGCAGTAAACTCCAACAATTTATTAAAGGCCTGTCACATTAATTCAGTTATTTATCATTGATCAATCCCATGCTGCCTTCGTTCATTTATTGGCATTCATTCAATAATAGAAGGAAGTGAGTATGGCAATTTCCATTGCATATCGGTTACGGCTGTTAATTATATTCCAGAGGTGCCACAGCCGCAGAGACAAAAGCCTCACGTTCAGGAAATGAGCAACAAACAAATAAGCAAATAAATTCTATTGATCATCCCATCATCCCAGACACCAGGTAGCAAAAGATCAATGCAAAATTGCAGGGAATATAGCGAGAAGGGGTCGTCTTGTATTAATTAGCCCCTCAACTCACCACAAAGGTAGTGTGTTTCCTTTGCTCTAAGTAAGCGTGGCGAAGAAGAAGCGTGAGAACAATGTTTGATACAAAATTGAAGAACAGAAAAGGTGCCCAGTTACCTAACCCCGTTTTGCAACCCATAAACAATGTGATTATAATCAGTTGGATTTCATTTGCAGAGGGGTGCCTTATATACGTATGTGTGCAAAACTAATTCTCCAGAGAGCTTGATTTGTGTCAAAAAAGGGGCGTCAGAGGGATCTGCTGTTTTTGTTCACACTTGCCTTACAAATGTTTATGTGATAATGAAAAACAATGTATTTGTATATGGCCTGATGAGTTGCTAAGTAAACAAGATCAGTTCAATGAGAGTAAAGTTTGGTTGGATATGGAATAGTATTAACATCATTCATATTTTATAAGACCTTCATTCAAAAAAAGTTGCTGAAACGAAAGTAGTTATGTAACTACTGTGTTTTATAGAAATTTGTTGAATTATACTGCACTTATTCATAAAAATCGGTTAAATTTGATAGTACCTGATGCAAACCTAAGAGCTTTACTCGAACATTTTAAGCGAACATTTTATCAATGGTCAGGGTATCAGGGTATTAGGTTTTTGGGAAATGATTTCAGTTGAATCCTTGGTACAGCCCATGTTTTTTAAGGTAAGATTATAGCATTTAATTTCCAGAATATTCATTTAATAGCATTTAATTTCCCAAATATTTACAATTCATTTCTAAGTATTTTAATTCGAATTCATAATTCCAATTTCAAGTAATTAATTGACTCTAGTACTTCTGTGATCAGACAAAATAACTTTTAAGTTGAATAACCCCATAAGAGTGCAACGTAGTTTCTCAGACTCTTTATCCACCTTATTTGAACACCTTTAAACAGTTTGTCAGATCTTAATGTTTTTTTTTAAAGTTATTTTTGAACTACATTGAAGACATATCTGTCTAGAAGTTTGACAAATATTGGCCTAGGTAATTGAAAATGGCTCTTAAAGCTTACCTAAACTCTGATTTTAGCTTCTACAAACCAATTTTTACTTAAATCGCAACATTAGGATTATTTTTAAACGACTATTTAAAAATAATCCAAATAAGGTAATGCTAATGCAGGTTAAGGGTTTCTTAGAGCTCAAATTATACATTTCTAAGCCACCTTTTGATAACATTCGAAGCTGTAGTATCCAAAAATTAACCATATTTGATTCAGTGATCTTAAAATAAATGGATGATTTATTGTCCTTCTTCTTGTCGATCTTTCCCATATCGGAATAGAGTTTAGCTTAATTTTCCATAAGTTTTTAATACAAATACAGTTAAAATTTATAGTTTTAGATCAAAAAGTATTGTCACAAAATGGTTGGCAGTTCGTTGCAAGTGATATAGACCACATTATGGTATAACTGACATATTAACTATGCGTTTTATTATAACATTTTGCGAATTTCTTATTATTCTTGCATTGAACTATTAAACTTTAAACTTTGTAAAACCATATTTTTGTATAGGTGGGTGTTCTGGAAAACTCTAGGATAGTTTTCTTAATCATCATCAAACAGGATTGCCTTGAAATTGTTGAAATTTCAGGGTTGCAAACCACTCGAAAATAAGTACTCGTTCGTACCTCGTTTTTGCAGCTAACTAAGCAGCGGTTTCGGTTCGGTGCAGTGGTTCATACAAGCACAATATGAAATATTATGTTATTAAGATATTAAGATATTATTTATATATTATTAATATATTATTAATATATTATTAATATATTAGGGAAGTTCCCACGTGAAATTGTATCATTGGCTTAAAGACTCACCAGAGAACTGAACCGAACCAAACCGTTTATCTTTGTGGTTTTCGTTTCGATTTAGCATTTCTGAAAGTAAGCCGGTTCGCGGTTCAATTCATTGTAAGCGGTTCGGTTCGGCTCAAACCAGGTTCGGCTCAGAACCGGTTTGCTTCCCTGGTTTAATGATTTATGTGTAAATTATTAAGTCTTAGTCTCCAAATATAGAATTCATGTAGCAAAACTTGTGAAGCTCGTCTATTGTAATCAAATTTCATAGATGGTTTTGGTAGATTTGTCAGATTTCGATTGGTTTTTGCGAATTATTATGCAAAAATAGCAAATTTCAACATTCGTTTAATTAAACCTCTTGAGAAGAACCACAATTTGAGCATAGAATTGGTTTAAAAGCAATTTTCTGTGACACTTCCGATACCTTCGCTTAAAAGTTCAACTTGTAAGGGTATAAATACTTCTGCTTTTAGCCATTCCATATTTTTTTATTGCTATGCTCCTTGAGTGATCTCCGGCATGAGCTCCCGTTCAATTTAAACAAACTGATTGATCATTCATCATTCAGCAGACTTCAGTGATTCTTTCATCAGTTTGGCAAATCGCACTATAGAATTTCTGCTGCTTACCTTCTTGTACATATTTATTTAATATTCCATAGTTGTATTCAATGTGTTCTCTGACATGGGTAAACAAGTTAAATGATCATCACGATCACGATCGTCGGTTTGATCTCCCTGTTTTCTTCCTTTTCTTTATTTTTTTAGCACAGTAAGAGAAGGCATTAAATTTCATGGCACTCCGCGCAGTCTGTTTCGGTGCGAATCCATTTGGAATGGCGGCGTGGCGGTGGCATCATATGACCGCGAAAAAGGAATTCAGAGAAAACAACATTAGGGGCAGGGCAAAAAAAAGCATTGCGCTTTGCATAATTCTACAGTATTTACATAAGCGCACATATATACATATTTATTTTGGAATCTGTGACTCATGCAGATTTTGTACCGAGAGATGTTCACGATTACCCGCTAGTGTGTGTGTGTGTGTGTGTGTGTGTGTGTGTGTGTGCGTACTTGCTTGCATCGAATACGAGTTTGTAGTGTTTGCTGCATGCCTCCATAAAGCCGCCTGGCATTCATTTTCATTCTCGATCTCGCGGGTGCATTTTCCCCTGCCAAATGCCACGCGCAGATGGGGGCATTGTGGTAGGGGGGGCGACGATAGTGGGGCGTTGCTGCTGCGGCAGCGAAAAAAAAAGCGAGTTAAACAAACTCGTAACCAATTCTCAACAATTAAAGAATCAATTTACTTAACAGAGCTGGCGAATTGGTTGCCTCTGGGTGCGGGTTCAGAGCCATTGAAGTGGAGCAGCCGCTTCAGTGGTGACTCGTCGCTCGCCGTGGCACATACAATACATAAACTGTGGCATATTAATACATAAAATACTCTGTTGATCATCGTGATAATGAAGAGCCACTCGGATGATAATGATGATGATTCAGTTGCCGGCAAGCCAAAGCCATCAAGAAGCTCAAGTGAGGGGGTTGAAACTGCATTCTGGAACCATGTGCCGGGGGGAATTTATGAGAAAGGCTTCTTGCTTCTTGTAATGTAGACATAAGTAATTACAGGAAAATATAATGGAATTATGTGGGTATTATAACAGCGATTTGGAGAGATACTAAAACAGTTCAGTAGTGGACTTAACAGATTAACCACCGTTCATCTTCACTAGCTGTTGGCGCTAGTGGCAAAGTAATAAGCACTTTGGAGTTAAAATGAAAGAGATTTTGTGTTTAATTTGTAAACTCTGCTCTCGCTTGTAAACTTTAAGTAAAAGGAAGCCAATCTGAAGACTTGACGGAGCTTAGACAGTTCTTAAGAAAGCTACAAGTCTATTTTCTGTCTTTTGAGTATTAAGAAAAGCTAAACCCTTACAGCAAATCGTCAAATTTTCTTACAGAAGTGCGTATATGTCTACAAATCCTAAGATAGCTACAACAACAATACTCACAGCACAGTTTATTCCGATGTTTTTTAGCATTAAGGAAAGTTTACAGTTGACATGTTTTTAATAGACGACAAAGGATAGTTTTTTCATCATCCAATAGTCCTAAATCCATGTGGACTCACTGAATTGGGGTTTGCTCTTGCTCAAAATGAGCAGGGTCTTGAGAAAACTGCCCTAAGTAACATGATTTGTGGGTTTCTTCTTAAGAGAGCAGTTTATTTTACCAGTTTTCTCTTGTGAAGCTTAAAGACAAGTAAGAAAGTTGGTCAACCCCGACTATTATATACTCTGTACTTCCTAAAGCTTGTGTTACGTGCTGCCCATCGTAGTTGTTAGAATGATATGGTGTTTTCTCTATAAGCCGAGCTTGGGTTATGCAATCTTCACTATTTCCTTGGCAGATCAATAAATAATGCTGATTACTAAATATTTCTAGAAGGTACGTACCATCTCTCTATAAAACTGTGGAAGATATGACATTTTTTGCAAATTTCGAGGAAAGAAAACAATCGTAAGCTACTTTAAGTGTAAGAAGTTTATGTACCGTACAAGTAGAACCTCTATCTCTTACCTTCACTAACTCTTACCTACCTCTATCTCTGAGAGTTATGCGTTTATATGGATATGACTACGTTCACTCGCTTGCTAATGCTGATCAAGAGAATATTTATGCTTAATGGGGTCGGAGTTGCTTTCTTCTTTCTGTTACATTCATAATATTCGTATACATCAGAGGCCGGCGCGTCGCTATCTACTGGGCTTATGCAAACTCTTTAAAGCAGCGCAGTCGATACACACACAGTTTACGCTCTTCCTGTTGCTTTGGCGCACCGCTGCACTGCTTGTTCGGCTCTTGTTTAGCTGCTTCAATGCTGCTGCAGAGCAAAGCGCTACAGTTGTTACATATAAACCAATGCCGAAATGCTGAAAACAGGCAGAGAGCTTTCTAAAAGCTTCTTCGACCGTTGACTACTCAGTAAACTAACGACAGCTACTCCATCAAATTCTCTCAACGTCGCTGCTCACATTGCCGATCGCCGGATAGGACCCATCTTAAATCAACTTTCTATTAGATTCCATTTTTAGTAGGTATTTTGTAATTCTATTGATTTCTCCTCTTTGCCAATTTCGATCAAACTTTGAACTTGGTTACCGCCTACATTATCGTATGTAATGAAAAGAATGCCCGATTGGGCCATAAATAACCCCCATCGCATACATAAACAACAAACCTTGCCTTATGCGCTAAATAGTTTTCTGGAGTTCTTTTCTATTTTCCATTTTTTTTTCCATTTTTATTTTCGAAAAGGAGTGCCGCATATTAATTACATAAATTGTACATAGCCAGCGAGCAGGCCACTTGAATGGAACACGAGAGCACTGGCCCTGCCTCGGCACATTTTAGTATGCGTTAGGCGTAGCCCCCCAGTCTCGCCTTCCCAACTCTTTCTATGGTTGACCCAAAGTTGTGTTGGGGTTGCGCGCCTTTTCGCTGATGGCGGTTTTGGCTATGTGCCCGCACTTGCTGGAGTTGGTACTTCTCGTCTGGTCCTAAGTGCCGACACGTGCACTTTAGAGGGGGGCTGCGGCGTACGATGATCGTTTAAGTGAAATCAATGGCTAGACTTGCCATATAGATTCTGAGTGCTTATAGATGTTTGACCCATGGCAAATGTAATTTATTTCGATTTTGTATTCAAGCACTTGAATGGATTTTTTGTTTTGTTGAAAAAAAACAAAATCATTTGCATAACTAGAAATTAGAATTCCGTTCGGTACGGGCAAAAACCATATAGGACATCTGGCAAATTTTTTAGTGTTTTCGCCAAACCGCAATCCCTTTTATGGACCCTCAAGCACGCCGAACCATTATACTAATTGAATGCGAATGCGAATGTGTGCGTTTGTGTCAATGGGCACATCTGCCGCCGACTTCAATCCCATCCCAATACCATTGCGTAGGTAGTTTATGGGTTCGTAACCTGATCTCGCTTTCACAGAACCCGAAATGCCATTATCATTATCCGCTTCGCTTCATGTCTCTATCTGCCACACATCCTCCACAATTTTCGGCTCGTATAACGCACTCGGGGCTGCATCTCGGACCGGTCAGTCACGTAGGGGGGGCAAACAGGCCTGAAAACACACACACACACAGACACACAACTGACAGACAGGAGAAGATCAAAGATCAGAGTGCGAGAGCTCAGCTGCAGTTCTTGTTGTTGTTGTTGACCCGGGCCTTATCACAGGTAGTAAAACTGCTGCACTTGGTTGATTTCCAGGCCCCGGGAGGGGAGTGAGAGTGAGTGACTGGCCATAATGTTGACTTGGCTTTAGGGGGTTATTAGCTGCAATGAAGTTTGCGTTTGTTGTCTAGTTTTTTTTTTTCAAGAATCATCGTTGTTATGATAAATTGTTTTTGGCCTAATTCGGAGTACCAATTAAATTGGGGGGAACAAAAAAAAAAAACAACATGAAAAGGAAGAAGTTTTATCTTTGGGCAGATACAAGGGTCTAAAGTGTTTTTTAGGTTAGTTGGTGTTGCTTTTAACTTTTTTAATGACTTAGATTTTTGTAGTGGGAATAACTTAAACGTAACTCTTAGAAACGGGAATGGTTCAGATTATCAAGTCAAGTTATGAGCAAAAGAATGTTCGCTGCTGCAGCTATCGCGACCAAATTTTACACGAAGTCTTCTGGTACAAATACGCTGCACATTTGTCGGAATCAGCCGGATCGAATGACTTTAGCACATAGCTGCCATAGAAAAGATTGGTCGAAAAACTAGTTCTAGTAGGAAAAACTTTTTTGTTTTCGAAGCAAACGTCTCCAAACTCCGTATTTACTAGTTTTCTATGCTTTTTCATGATTCTGTCAAGTTTGGTCGAAATAGGACATCAAAATAGTACAGCTGCCATAGAAAAGTAAGGTTAGAAAAATAGTCTTAGTGAGAAAAACTTTTTTGTTTTACATGTAAACGTCTTTAAAATTGGCACATAATTATTTTAAAAGTTTTCACACAATTCTTCAAAGCTTTGTCAAAACGGCTGACTGTAGGTTATAGCTGCCATAGGAAAGATCGGTCGAGAAACTAGTTTTAGTTAGAAAAACTTTTTTGTTTTCAAAGAAAACGTCTCTAAACTTTGTATTTCCTAGTTTGCTATACTTTTCCATGATTCCACCAAGTTTGGTCGAAGTCTGACATCTATATGGTATAGCTGTCATACAAAAGTAGACTCGGAAAAGTAGTTTTAGTGAAAAAAACGATTTTGTTTTAAGTGGAAATGTACTTAAAGTTACACAAATTCATATCCTTTGAATGATTTTCAGCTCTGTTGGATGAATAAAAAGATATTTAAGACATATCCTTCCCAAATGGATACGGGAAATCATCCAATAGGTCTTTTTTCACATAGTTTTTTTCTCTGTGTAGTACAAAGTATATTTAAGTCTTACTTATTTAACTGTAATCATTTCCAATAATATAAACGTATACGAAATATAGCTAAAACCTGAGAAGAACACCCCTACCTATACCAGAAGTCGCTTGGCTGGATATGATAGTTATATAGCTCAGTCTAAAGTATGTCAGTCCCAACTGCTCTCAATTCAAATACCAAAGGATTGATTTAAGTCAGGATTATTCCAAATTCAACTACTGATCCTTGGATGTTGAATGTGCTCAGTGAGAAAAGCCCATAAAATAAGTCTTAAAGGATTGCTACTTAAATCCTAGGACTTATATAAGCCGTTTGTACTTGTTTTAAGTACCATCAAGTACTATTTTAACCCAAAATATAAGTAGTAATCAAGCTAAGCTCGCCTTTTTTGACCTCTAACCGAATATATTTACCAACAGCAGCAATCAAACTTACCAACAATCGTATAGTCAATCGATTATGCTGATTTTGCCTTCTCAGCTAAGTCAATTGAGTGGAAAATGCCGGATTTTGCTGATGATTCTTGTCATCGCATTGTTTGGTCCAATCAATAATTCTTCCCCAGTAAACTTTAACAACAACATTTTCATCCTGGTTCATTGGCCAAAAGGAAATTTTCGGATTGTCTGTTGTCTGTTATTGTAAGGTTTTTATGGCCAAAGTTTTTACGAGACAAAGAGCTGGGCACAATGCGTGAGTGAATGTGCATTTTCTTTTTTTTGTCGTATTGTGTTTTAATTTCATGTGTGTGGTGTGGGGTGGGGGGTTACGGCTCAAAAAGAACGCCAAGACAGGGCAAGAAAGAGACACCCGGGATTTAAGTACCACAAATTGTAATTCATTGGAGTTGCTATCGTATTTTTGTGCCACTGATCGCAAATCATTCAGTACTGGGGCAGGAATTGGAAGCTTTGCATGCAACGTTGAGCACAGCCAAAAGAACTGGAAGTGGCCATAATAAATAAACTCATATAACAACAAAAAAAAACAAAAAATACACCAAAACAAAAAGTACAAATGTAAATTTAAACTTTTTCTGGTCCCTCTACTCGAGGGGGGTGTCATTTGGGGAGTGAGTGTGCGTATATTTGGGTACACTTAAAGAAAATTGTTGGTAGTTTGTAGAGATAAGTAATGATATACTAAATTCACATTTTAAAGCACAATTTTTTAAAGCCAAAATACCTTATTTAAGGATTTTGTGAAATATTTTGAGTAAAGTTTGGAATATTTGAAAATTCAGAAGACAATCACAATATATGCATCAAATTTAGAGAGTACCTTTCTCGATTTACTTCTGAAATAAGTATTTGATACTTAAAATAATTACTAAGTATTCTTCATTCAAGTCTTTACAGTTCTTAAACCAATTCCAAGTCATTTTTGGGAAAAAGTTGCCACATAAAATATGAAAAAAGTACCAATAATCCTAAATGAATGCCAAAAAGAAGGCCCAAAAGTCTTAATTGAATTAAAACCTAAACTACTCCATAAGAAAAGTGTTAGAATCAGTAGGGAATTATCAGATACTTTTCGTATGAGGACATGGATCTTAAAACAAAAGAGCCTAAGGAAGCCCAAAGGTCTTAATTCAAAAAATCTTCCACTGCTTCATAAGAAAAGTGATAGAATCAGTTGGGAATTGTAAGGTACGTTTCGTGTGAGGAAATAGATCTTGAAACAAAAGAGCCTAAGGAAGCCCAAAGGTTTTAATTCTTCCACTACTTCAAAAGAAAAATGAAAGAACCAGTTGGGAATTATAAGGTGAGAAAAACTTGTAAGTTTTGGCTCTGTAAGACTGATAAAATTCTAGAATTAAAAACAATGCTTATAGTAAATTAAGTACTTAGCTACTTAAAACAAGTACAAAATAGTTTGTTGAGTAAATATTTTCATTTATTTGTAATCAGACCGCATAGGGACTTTTCTTTAGAGAATTTCGGACTATAGAAAGATTTGGACCTTGGAGCTAGATGTAAAGTTCTTGGTTCAATGTATAACATAAATATATACACCTTTATTTCGTCCTGTTTGCCCTCATTTTTTTGAGTGTACCTATGTCTGGACATTGTTGTGAAATGCTTTTCAATTCTGTGTCCATTGGCGACACCACCAAAAAACAACAACAACATAAAACAACAACAAAGTAGCTCACAAAACTGACGCCAGCCATGAACCATGGCACAAATGTGCAGTTGCTGTTGTTGATGTCAGCACGGTACATGTGGGTGCGGTGATCGGCCAACCCAATACCAAAAACTGTCCAAAAGAGAAAGAATGAGGGAGAGCACGAGCGACACTGACACACTCTAAGTATTTTCTCTTTCCATTCGCTTGTTTTAATTTTCGTTTCGTTTTTCATGTGACCCCATTTCCCTGAAATGTTTTCAACCCAAAATATATATAATACACATTCACACATTTTGTGTCGAAGCGTGAAGAGAAAAATGTTAAGAATGAAGAATGGAAAATGTGTTGACAAAAAGAAAAAATAAAAGAGGAAAACATGCGAATTGCGTTTAACCCATCAATGCAGCTGGCATTCCGAATATCCCTTCCCGATGAGGGACAATCATGCTGATGAATATGATGAGCTGCTGCTGCTGCTGCTGGAATAACATTTACATTATACAGGGGTTTCGATTTCATTTTAATTTTGTATAATTAAGCCAGCGGTTAAATATGGAAAATTAGGGGAAGTCTCTCGCCCCCCCTCCCCCCCCCATGAACTAGCATTATAAACAAACCATTAAATGTTTTCATTTGGTGCTGTATTTTTGGTTTAATTAAGGCATAATCGATTCCTGGTAACAGCTGCTGTCTTAGGGGTCTAGGAAGCTGTTGGGTTTAAACTGTTAACTAGGAACTTCGCTTACGAAAGCTGGCCTCAACGGGCAGAACTTCTTGTCACTCACGTTTAGTTTCTTCAAAACTGTCGAATATAGCAAGTGAAGATGACCGAGTGTGTAGATTAGGTTTTAAAGATAAGCTTTTTTTATCACGCTCCACAGGCACACACACTACAGGCTGCACCACAAGCGGAAATCGGGCATATAAAGTCCACCAAGGGCCAATCAATGTGGTGTTAATGTTATGAACCGTAACCAGTAAACTTAATCACTCGCGGTAGCTTACAGAATTCCACAATGCACTTGTTCCTTTTCTTTTTACTTAAAATTTACTTAAAGACACATTTTTTGCCATTTTTTTAAGTTTATAAAAACTTAAAATTAATACTTCGTGCTCTTTTCATGTTAGATTAGTTGAGTCAGGTCAGGCACGAACACACACGAAATAAAATTTGTACTCTAAGTCTCTAGAATTGAGCTTTCTAGAGGTTTTGAGTCCCAGTTCTATTTATATCCAGAAAATATTGATGTTTTTAGAAGCCAATAGATAGTACCTGTGTGTGAAAGTTAAAAAGCTCATCTTGGTTTCTATCGTAAGCGAAGAACCATGACCAACCATCCAAGAACCATTGTAGAACCATCTTTGCAAAGATCATTTATCAAAATACAGGTTAAGAAGGCCAAAAGAATGAATTCCAGCTATTCTTAAAGCTGAATCAAATACGAATATGCCAAATTAGTATATGTTAATGTGCGCCACTGCAGCTAAAGAGGATACATTCTTAGAAGCTTTCAAGTCATAATTTGAAGTTTATTTGTTCTGATAAACTTATATTTAATGATGAAAACCTAGAATGTTTTAATAAGCAAACGCAGAGAAGTTTTTTTTCTTATAAATGTGTTGAATAAGTGAGAATAAGTTTTATTATATTATATAATTTTGTGGATTTTTAAATTAAAGAATTATAATTAAATTTAAAACCAACTTTAATATTTTCCTTCCATTTCAGTTTGCTCCTACCCCCAAAACATCAATGAAGATGAGGAAATGATGGCAGATGAAGACTTTGAATACACTTCAGATGATCAGAGTGGTCCCAGTGAGCAGAGTAAAGGTCCCCCACAACCCAGTTCCGCCAATCTGCCGCTGAACAAAACAGTCACCGTCACCGGTATACTGGGTGAGGATGTGCTGCTGAAGTGTGAATGGAAAATTACGAGTGGTAAGTCATCATAGAACAAAACACCTTCCAAAAATTTGCATATTCATCTACTTTATTTGCAGATAATGTGGTGTTGTGGTACTTTGGTAAACAGGTCGTCTCCAGTGGCCCCAATGTGGTGCAGACTAACTTCAAATTGGATTTGAACTATGATCTCACCATACTGAAAGCAAGTCCTAAGGATGCTGGCGATTATTATTGCAAAGTTTTGCCCCAAAACAATGTATTGCACACAAAAGTGATGTTGGCTGATCATTCACTGGAGGCCATTGCTCCACCCGAGAGCTCGACATCGGCACAGAGCAGTTTGCATGAATTCACATTGACGGCGGGGCTGATGCTCCTATTAACTGCTGCGGGCGTTCGATTGCAGCATTAGTTTGTAGTTATTAGTATTACTGGTCAGAGAATGTCCCTTGGATATAAAAATAGTTTTACTCAACGATTTGTAGATTTTTTCAATCTCCCCTCCGTAACAAAAAACATACAAAGAAAAACAAAATCAAATTAAGCAAAGAAATTTTCAACATTTTAAGTCTTGTTAATTTGTGAATTTTTTTTGGTATTTGTAAAGACAAAATCAATTTTATTTATTAAATGAAAAATGAAATCAACCAAAGGAAACAAAATGCGAAGAAGAATTACACAAAGATGGGAGATAAGTGGAAGATTTTAAAGAACTATGGGTGCCGCAGAATGGATGTACTAAAAATATTAGAGTGTTTGGAAAGAAGGATACATAGACATCATTTCCTAGTTATCAAAAAACTCTGGCTGAAGAAGTAACAAAACTGCCTAGAATATAAGCTTGTAGAAAATTATACATAACTTGAACTGCGACGGATGTAGAAGCGTCTTTCGATGCCAAAGCCCAGATGTATGTATTCAGAGAGCTTGTTTGATGTAGCCTTCTCCTTATAATCAGATTAAACCTCAGCTATCGCAAAATAGTTCATTCTTCAACACAATCTAGAAATCTGTTCAAATTAAGTGATGTTCCCATATGATCCAACTTTATGTTCATTAAGTAAAATGCCAAGAGGTATGAGTTACCACTAAAATACTTCAGCGAGGCACAGCTTCTGACGATTCACGGAACACAAACAAAACCTAGAGCCCAGATAACATACATAAATATAATGTAATCTTTGGTCTAATTTGAGTCTTTTTTGATTCATAGGGCTGATTAAAATAGTCATAGTTTCAAAGATTTTATTCACATTCAAAACTCACGATGATTATCGAGCGGATCGGTAGGTAATATCCCCTTTTGAATTAATATACTGATTTCAAATGGATCTAAGCGTACTCCTGTGTTGAAATTAAACTGTTGGCGGCACTTAGTTGATAGCTTTAAGCAATAGTTAAACAAGTATCTGGCTCTCGCTGCCTCGTCTTTACCTATTTGTATACCCTTGCAAATGGTATTATAATTTTGCCCAGAAGTTTGCAACGCATAGAAATATTAACTTCCGACCCCATTAACTATATATATATTCTTGATCAGGGTGAGGAGCTGAGTCGATTGAGCTTTGTCCTTCTGTCTGTCTGTTTCTACGCGAACTAGAGTCTCATTTTTAAAGCTATCGAGCTGAAACTTTGCACAGAGTCTCCTTTTTGCTGCACACTACTAATATGTAGAAACCGACCGGATCGGATAACTATATCTCATAGCTCCCAAAGGAACAATCGGTCGGAAAACTAGTTTTAGTGAGAAAAACTTTTTTCTTTTCAATGGAAACGTCTCCAAACTTTGTAATCGTAGGTTTTGAATGTATTTTTATAAGTCTAACAAGTTTTATTAAAATCGTACAACTATATGGTATGGCTGCCATACAAAAGATAGGTCTGAAAAACATTCTTAGTTAGAAAAACTTTTTTGTTTTTAATGGTAGCATCCTGCAATTTTGTATTTGCTTGTTTTACATGCTTTCACATAAGCTTACAAATTTTTGGCCAAATCGGATGACTATATCATATAGCTCCCATACGACCGATCGGTCGGAAAATGGGAAAAAGAGTATTTTTTGAAAATATTTAAGCGGTATTAAATCTTCGGCACAGACGAAGTTAGCTTAGCTTTCTCGTTTTATTTTTTTATTGTTTTTTTTTGTGCTTTTATTGCTTCTTTTTTTGTTGTTGGGCTTTAGCAAATGTATATTTGTTTTTGTAGAGCAGTGCTTGCTCTCTTCTGCTCCCGCTTTTACTTGATTTTCTCTGGGTAAGTGAATTTTTATGTTCGCCTAATGAATGCATGCTGCTATAAGACAGGTTCCTACTGGGGGCTACATAAAAACCGCTGATTATAAATTTAAAAAGTATATAACATCCAGAAGGAAGCATCCTGCTCATCTTCAAAGGAAAACCAACAATTATGCTGGGCAGCACCGACTGCAACAGCGATGGGCGGCACTTTAACACTTTGAGTTTTTTATTCAAAATTAAATCTGCTTCATTCCAGTTAAAAGTCAATTTGCTTTAATTTTTATAGGGGGTTTATTTAGTTGATTTCGAACTAAAAATTACAAGGAAAAAAACAAATTACAAATATAGTTCAAGTAAGACACTGGCTTATGCATGTAATGTACTCTCTATGCATATATATATATATATATATATTCTCGTTTCAAGGTCGGCATTTCGAAATCAGGTTTCTTGGAACTTTCTTCTCAATTGGCACGTTAACACTGTGTTTGTTTTTTAATTTTATGATTCTTAATTAAAACATATAAGTACACATATATAAACAAATATATATTTATATATAAAATATATACTCTTACATACAATATTCTTCATTTCTTTCATATGGCATCAGGTATTGTAGCAAACAAAACAATTATGTGAAGCCAATAACAAAAAAAATGGTTAGCAACTGATTTTTGCCTTAAGTGGTAAGTACATACGCATTTTTCGGTTGCTTGAGTTCCATCAAAAATAGGTTCATATGTATGCAAGTGGTATGTTGTACGTGTAGTAGGTACATATGTATGTCTAAGCTTTGGTCTAGTTATCATTTCATTATATTTCCATATGCAATTCGATTAAGTAGTAGGTAGGCTAATAGCTGAAAAGTAATCAATATGTGAGTACAAAAATATTGTACGAAAATTTAAACCATTCTTTTTTTTTGTATTTACAGTTTTGTGGCCGCTTCAGAAGTGTCGTTGTACTCCAATTAGTTTGTCCAAAACTCTGCCAAACTGGTACATACATACAAACAAATAAATATTAGATGCTAGGTTTCATTTTAGTTTTGTTTTTTTTTTTTTGGGCGGTTTTCAACCGATCGTCGCAGTTTCTCAACTTTTGATTATACTAAGCTAGTTGGTAATTCGTACTCCCCGTCTTCTGTCAGTGTGCGCGAGTCTGGATGCTTCTTGGCACAACTAGTTTTGCATTGCATGACTTAATATTAACATTGACCCCTTTTTTTTTGTTTTTGTTTGTTTGTTAGAGGCCTCTCAAGCTGTCGCATTAGCATGTTGTATAATTAGAATACTTGGGTGTTGTTTTGTTTTATATATCCGAACTTTGCCGCTTTGAAGCACTGCCGCAAAAGCAATATGGTAATTTGAAATACGTATGTACAGTCCAGTTCCCGCTGGCTAATGACCCCTTAAAGTTCAAGTCGCAGCAGGATGAGAGTGAGTGCAGCAGCCAATAGAAGACTACCAGGCATTGACATGGAGGCTGCCCCCTTGCCCATGCCACCCAGACCGAGGCCAGCACGCATCAAATCATCCGGTGGCAGATGACCATCTGCAATTTCATTGGAATCTGTGGAATATAAATGTTAAGCTGTGATTTTCAATACCTAAATTAAGAGTTTTCGGCCTTACCCGAAGGATCGTCAATGTAAAATTCATGATCTGGTGAGAAATTGGACCAGCCCTGTGTGTTCTTTGTCTTGACATGGGCATGCCAACGACCGGGTGTCAATTCCATTTGATGTGTTATCTTCCAAATGCCACCGGTTTGATTGTGCTGTTGCGTTTTTAACACTGAAACGGTGCTCCAGGTGTAGGACTGTAAAAAGGAAAGGTAAGCGATTAGTTTAGGTATCGTAAGTTGGGTTGGAAATGTTAGGTGAAAGGGGTTTATGGGGTCTAAATGTAAGTTAATAGTACTGTCTAAAACTCTGCTGAAAATAGATTTAATTTGGAAGAGGTGATACTGAAAACCTGAGGGTTTGTTCATAAAATCCCATAATTTCTAAGGGACATGAATGACAGCTAGAAGATGTATTCCTCCATTTTTTGTATCAAAATAGGCAGAATAATACAGTCAAACTTCTCTTCTACGAACTTCTGTACAACACAAAGTTTTCTATATAGCGAAATAATTTTCAGAACAACAATCATTGTAAACATTTCTATATTACGAATTTTCTTTATAAGGAAGTATATTTTTGTCCCCTTGAGAATTGCTCAATAGAAGCTCAACTTTTTTTATATCTAGCAAGCTTATAGAAGCTACCATTGAAAACAAACCAGTTTTTCTAACTAAAACTAGTTTTCGACCTTAATTTTCTGTGAAAGCTATTCTATATATTGTTACGATCACGAAGAAGCAGGCATTTCGACCTTACTTTTCTGTATACTGGTGCTATTTCGCAGAAGCGAACAATCGGACAGACTGACAGCTATATCAACTCAGCTGCTCATGCTGATCAAGGTAATATTTATACTTTATATGGTTGGAAATGCTGCCTTTTCTGCGTTACAAACATCTTGACAATTTTGATCAGTAATACAGTCCAGTCAAATATAAAAACTGGTTGAGTTCAGTGGTTTCCAGAGTTTTTGAACCGCAGGTTGTATTTTTAACATAGTTTTTGAAGCCAACTAAACTATAGTTTCGGTTTGGTTCTGTGGTTTGCTCTCAGAAAATACCGAATTTCCCTTCAATCTGCCAGTTTCCCTTCTTTTGAGAGTTGAAGCAGTATAAAATATGCCCTAAAACTAATATTTTGCTCTTGAATTGGTTGAAAATTTGTCAAATCTCAACACCTAAAGCCGGTTCTTAAGTATAATGATCTGATTTTATCATAAAACTGCTTGGAAAGTTAATTCTTAGATATACTTTTTGGATGTTACGGCTTGAAAAGTGCCACAAACTTATTCCTGTTTTAGGATCTTAATCAATTCACTATGATTTGAACTTGAAAACTTTGATACTGGCTAATGTAGGATTGTGGGAAAGTAGCATGGTATTATGATAAGAATATCGTCTCGAGAAGTATCCCATTAAGCGAACAGAAATTGATAAGCAACTTCCAAAAAAAGGAATGTTAACTGATGACAGACATTTTATGAGATCGGTGGGAAATGGCAGAAGATCACATGAAATGCACCAACTTATCATAGGAAAACGATGAAAATTCGCAATATTTTAGCTCCTTGTACGTCTTGAACCGAACCGTTTTGCTTTGCGTATTTCGGTTCGGTTCAGCATTTCGGCCTTTAATGTGCAATAAGCGGCTTGAATACGGTTTGGTATGGTTCCTTTCAGGCCCTGCTTGCAAACCCTGATCTTAATTAACCCTCTTAACTTGCAGACAAGGGTATAAAAACTAGAAACTAGATTGAAAGACATCTAAAGATCCCTAGTAACTAGGTTTGTATATTAAGCACTTCAATATTTCGTGTTTCTAAAATTTCTCGACAATTTGGTATGATACTGCATCTTTCTTCACACATATTTATGAAAATATTGATATATTTTTGATACATTTTTAGAAATTTTTGCTGTTTTTATTGCCCATATCCAGAGTCTCATTCTCAATTTCATCCAACACTTACCCCCGTCAGCTTGTAATCCAACATGGCCTCCGCTAATGGCTGCAAACTTCTCACCAACCAATGCATTGTCACCTTATAGCCATCTATGTTCATGTCCTCAAACTGTGGCGTCTCTGGATTATAGCTCAAGTGCACCTTCACCTCATTCGAACCAATGATGTTCTCCACCTGACACAAATACTCGCCCAAATCGCTGGCTTCCACATTCTTAACCGTGAGCGTGGTACGATTGTGATCCTCATGATAGGAGTTCCGAATGGAATACTTATCCGACAATTGCAGTGTTTTGCCATCTTTGATGAAGTAGCTAATGGCTATGGGATTGGCACGATAGTTACAGTACAGCTCAGCGCTGCCATGCTCCTGCGTATTCACATGATGACGATGTGTGGACACCTTGGGACTGTAGTGTACATAAATATTGACCATGCCATGTGGTGGCTCACGGCTGCCATCATCCCCGAGACACTGATAGAGACCCGCGTTTATTTCATCCACATTATCCAAGATAATGACACCATTCTCTGCATCCTCATCTGACGACTCCACGCGATGACCCTTTTGTTTTTGTTTTTGTTTTTTTTTAAGTAGACAAAGATTCAATTAGAATGTTCCACTGATAATTGGAGCCAATCAACCTACATTCAGGGACCACTTGATGGTGGTTGTGGGTGCCAGATATGTTCGACACTCGAGCTTGTGGTGGTCACCCTGCCTGAACGTCTGCGAGCGGTCCGTAACATCGCGACCGTCGCAAAGGATCGATAGCCGGGCGCCCACCCTCAGTGTCGTATGCTGTCGAACATTGTCTGGCAATACCACACAATAGTAATCATCCGCATCCTCTGCCCGAACCCCCCTGATCAGTAGCGAGTTATTTCGCATGCCCTCCACCCGATTATTGATGGCTATCTGGCCATTGGCTATAATGGTGGAGTTCTTGTACCACATGACGGCGTTGCTAACTGTTGAAAAAGGGAGATTGGTTAATTGAGTTGAAAGCTTCCAAAGGGGTAATGCTTACTCTGGAAATTGCGCGCATCACAATTAAGTATCACATCATCGCCTGGTTTGGCCTCCAGACTTATGTCCGTCTGCTCGAAATAGGGCGGTTCCGCTGCCATGTCCAAGTTAACGGGCAAGGGCGAACTCTCATTTCCGGTCTCCTCATCGCCATCACCATAATCGTAGTCATCATTGGGATATTCCGACTCTGGGTTATCAACAGGTGAACCATGGCAATGATCTAAGTGAAAACAGACAATACAATATGTATAAATATATTTATTAGTCAGTCTTAACGAGAGAAGGGTGAGTCATCAACAAACAACAACAAACAACGTTGTTTACCCTTCAACTGTTCGCACCGCCCTCGTGTGGAGTGTCTTAATTGGAATTGATAAAAATCACACTACTACACTAACTTCTGGTCTCAGGTAAGGGTGTTCCCCGCAAAATGTCACACAAACGAACTCATTTATAAGGTGCATCTTTGGTAAAAACGGAAGTGCAATGCTTACAGGAAATACGACAAGGGGGAGTTTGACTGAATAATGTTATGAATGATGTTGTTTCATTTAGTAAGTTAAATTTGTCACTGTTTGTGAAGAAAGGTTAACGACAGTTCTGTGATTTAGGTAACACCTTGACTAATCGTCAAAATGTACATAAAAGTAATTCATAAGAAATGCTGCACAGGCGGTTAGCTTGGGCTCCAATTTCTGAATTTTTCGTAAGCAGGAGTCATAATTATAAGGGTTTAGTTAACCTATTAATTAAAGAAACTATTATTAAGATCGTTGAATTTGATACTTGATTAATCTTGTATCTATGCTGAGAGACTTTCATTCAAATTTCCAAGATTGCGAATAAACCTTCCTCCTATGAAGCCTTCTATGAGTGAATCTCTATAAGTTTGCAAGGTTGGTGGCGTCATTTTACGACCTAACATTTGTTGTTTCCTTTAACTTCATTTGGAATTTGGATAACGGCTCTATTATTTGCCTATATATTCTTGATAAGGGCTACGAACTCAGTCAATTGAGCCTATTCCTTCCGACTATCTTTTGCCACGAAATCCTAGTCTATTAGTTTAAACATAAACATTTCTCTCTAGTGATATATCCTCTCTGGTTTAGAAGCTATCGAGCTGATATTTCGCACAGAATTTCATGTTTACCTAATGAGATGACTATATGTCCAAGCTGCCATAAGCAATGCTGTTCTATTATACATATTACAGAGAAACTTGCAGTTTAAACCCGCAGTTTTTAGCCGGCTCGAGGTCATGTTATGCTTTCGAACGGGGAAAAATAGTGTACTTTTTTCGGAAGATGATAGAATGTGATTTTTTAGTTATAACCTTATTCCCGAAAGATGAGATTTAGTCACTGAGATCATTTATTTAGTGATTTTATGTGCCAAAAGGAGGCAAAAAAGAACTGCCCATAAAAAGCCTCATATATACGACCGATGCTACTTAACTGCTGCTGCCTTGCGCTTAAATTATGAAAAAGAAATGGAATAACCCTTTTCTAATGAGTAAAAACCTAGCTTAATATAAGTTTATTTGGGCTATTTTCATTTCTTAAAAGAAATCCGATTGAATCTAGATGATAAAAGTGTGCTTAACTGAAATTTGATTTTGGAAAACGGTCCATTACGATGGTTCTTTTCGTACTTAAGGCTTAAAGTTGCTTAGTTTGCTGAATTTTACCATTTTTTAACTTTCTTCGCTTTTTTTTTTTAACTTTTCCAAGATCATCATATCATAATAAAGCTGTTATATCACTTCAGTTGTCATATAAGTTGGCTGTCAAACCAGCGACAATTTCTCATCTTCTAAGTAGCTGCTATGTGTCAGATAAACTCAAATTTAGCTGTGTTATTTGTAGGCTTCTGTGACAGATGGCTCTTTGAAGAAGTTTAGTAAACGGCCCCTAGACTCATAGACTAGTAAACTAACAGCTTTAGCCTTCAAATATTCAATTCCAAACAGAAGGAAGCATCTTCGACCTACATAATATCTATATATTCTTGATCAGCATCCACAGTCGAGTCATATCACAGATCTCAGAGATGATAAGAGATACAGGTTCGACGTTTCTGGAACAAACACTTCTTATACTTGTAGCAGATCGAGCTAATTTATCATTCAATTTCGACATCACTTCCAAATTTTTGGTAATTTAAGCTAGAATTGCATAGTTTGACCTTTTTTAGGCATGTTTTATAAGAAACATTTTGATTTGATTTGGCTAACAGTGATATTATCTTAAAGTACTACTTCTTAGCTATAAAATGAGCACTTCCAAATATTTCTGTGATTTTTATAAGCGAAGATATCCTAATTTTGAGTACGTGGCTTTAAAATGTACGTTGTTTAACATTTTCAAAAGAATTCAACACAAAGTTCAAGCCAACTATAATGATTTTGCATAGTATATTTTTGGAAAGTAAAACAATTAAACAGTTTTGAGCACAAGAATTCAAAATGCTATATCTCCGCTTAAAAAAATCGAAGAAATTTATGGAAAAGTTTTTGTGAAAGCTAAGAAGCAGTACTCTACGATGATATCCAAGATTGATAACGAAATATTGTAAAAGTAATTGACTTTGCAGTCACAAAGTGCCAAGCCGAGCTTCTCTCAATCTCGGGGCGCTTTTTCACAAGGGAAAGGGACCTACATTTTGACGCCGCAGCTGGCGCCAACAGCTGGTAAAGGTGAACAGTTGTGTTAACTTTTTCAAAGGTGTCTAAAAAGTGTTAAAACAGGCATCTTAAGCAAACTTTAAGCTTGCAATACCATAAAACTAGCAGTGATGTTCAACAACAACAGTTGTTAAGATTGGCTTAAGATTTTGCTATTCCTTACACTATTGATTTGGGAATTTCTTCGATTTCCAAAGAATATATTTTCTATATATTAAGATTTTTTTGAAAACTTTAAAGAATTCATAGGATTGATCAAAGTACAAAGGTAAAACTAATACAGTACGTTCATGTGGATTAGAAAAGAATCAAAAGGCCATACCTCAAAAGATTCCCTTTAAAAAAAAGGTAGCGTAACCCTTTACATCGTTTTCAAAGACATTCTCAGCCACATCTATGCGATCGATCAATAATAATGGAATTTAAGTTACCTTATCAGTTCTGAAATTTAGAATATTCTTTGAATTTTTGGTATTTCAATTATTTTTCAAATTATTTAAGAGTATATTTTGATTGAGGAAACTTTTTACAATCTTCGTTTGGTTAATTTAAATATTCCAGAGCTTGTGTTTACGAATTGTGTACAAATCCATTTGAATTGAGTGTACCCCACTCTATAAATCGCAAAGCCCTCAACTTACTAACACCTCTTTACGGCTCCTTAAATCCTTGGCTCACTTACTTCAAGGAATGTTTAAGCGTCAGCCATAGGAATGCGTTGACGCCCCCCACCGCCCAACCGCCCACAATGCAAGCCACCAAAAGCCATTAAGAGCGAGAGCTTACTTTTAAGTAGAAGGAGAATAAAAATGTCGGTCTGGAGCTGGCGCCGCGACATCCTGACGCCATTGTTCCACTTTGGATGATTGCAATGGCCCACGCTAAGATGGCTGGAGAGCATCCATATGGATAGAAATGTTGAGTGGCTGTGTGTGTTTTATTTTCAACCCCCGGCGTGGAATCAAGGACAGTGTGCGAGTACAACAACAACAACAACAACAACAACAAAGGGGAGCCAGGGAGAGAGAGTGAAGTGACGCATAAGGCCTCGCCTTGGCTTGCATTTCTCCCAAGCTGACCCACTTTACCCGCACAGCAGACAACAAAATCAGCAGTTTGGGGAGTGGAGCTGGATATCGTCGATATATATATATATGTATATAAATTTATGTTGGCCTTGACACAGGACGCAACGCAAAATATCAAAAACGTGGCTGCTGCAGCTGCAATTTTTGGTTGTCAACGGTGAAGGTCTTGAGTCGAGACGCTCGCCAACCATAAAAGGGGCGTCTGGTCTGCGCCAAGCGGATATGCTGGGGAGTTGGATAAGATAACTGGTTCTCTGGGGCACTTTGGCCACCCAAGGTGTTTATCGACTCTAGATAAGGCATTTTTAAGCATAATCCCTATCCGTCTTTAAACACTTGAATGACTCAATGAGTCTGAGTCATCGGATCATTAGTTTTAGCCGTTAGGCAGTTTGTCACACGCATTTGGCATGCAAATTGCTTAGCAAGAAAGATTTTTGCATACAATTGTGGCTTAGAAATTACTCATCGACCAAAAGACAATTTACATAGCAATGCATAAAATTTTGATTGCCTTGGAAAGTCAGACGATTTTTTTTTATCGACAGTAATTGTAATTAAGATTCCGTAGGCTCCGAAAAAAAAAACCAGTTGAGTGTCTTTGGTGCTTTTATGGTAAACGGCGGGCAACTTTGTTGTCCACGTTGTGTAAGAGTGTAGGCAGGTACATATACATACATACATACATACATATGTAGTAGGTTATCTGCCCAGAAGATTAGTTATTATATTGCTGCAAATTCTGTGAAACACAATTCATGATATTTGTTAGGGGCTTTAACTGTCAGATAGCGAAGCAGATGGAATAAGAAGATCCACCAGCTAAATGAGGATTATTTCATATCTTTTGACCAAACCAAGTGGAGAGTAGATAGGCCAGAGAATGCATCAAATTGAAAGGCATATCGTGGGGAAAGTATTTCCAAATTGTTTGAAAAATTCTTTATAAAATTGCTATGGTTTTTCATTTCGAAATAATTTGTACAGTATTTTGTTAGGAGACAAGAAATAAACTCAAAAGTAGACAATACAAAATTCTCATAATTTTTACAGGATTCTTTTCCTTACATTCGTTACCAAATCTACAGCTTTCCCTTTGGAATAGTGCTAATATCTGTGGCCAGACTGCAGGTCTATCAAAATATGCTTTTCTAACGATTTCGGTACTAAAAAGAAACAAAATTTGTGGCCTAACACACCGGGTTGCGAACGGCTAAGTTTGAGAAGCTTTTTCATGGCTAGTTAGTTCAAAGCTGGCGCCAATAGCTAGTGAAGGTGACCGGGTGTGTTAGTTCTTCAAGTAAAAACGTTTTCATTAGACATTTTGAGGTGGCATCGAACCCAAAACTCTTGCACAGCAGACTCACACACTACCCGCTGCATCACACCCTCGTATAAGAGGTTCTAAGGAATCATATAATATCAAATATGACACATTTTGGATATTCTAAAGCACTCTAAAAACCTCAAACAAACTGAGTCTTAAGGATCGATTTTAGAACAACTGTGAAATATTTACCATGTTTGTTTCTAAAAGTATCGAGAACCTAGTTTTCTTTAATACTTGCCACAGAAAACAAGAATTGGAGTAAGCCCCAGGATAATGCTCCTACTCACAAGATATTGCTACGACTCTAAAAGAGGCATCAAAAAGCACTATAATTATATGCGTTACTTTTTGAGCAAGCCTCGTATAAAGCAACAAAACTGGATCTTTTTTCAGTATATTTAAGAGATATTGGTTATTCTAGATAATTTTCGTGTTTTGAAAACGATTCTGTTTTCGAAAATGGTATATCACATGTAGATTTATAGTTTTTTTATACTTTAAGTTCTTACCAATTCCCATTTTACCCTATTCAGACAAGTTTTAAGCAGATTTTTACTACTGAAGAGAGTTTCTCTTTGATTTTGAGATACAGTATTACACCTAAGCTTTAAAGTATACTATCCCAATCAATTTTGAGGTTTTTTTTTAAACAAAAATAAGCCATTTTGATTAAGTTCAAAATAATTAAATTTTTACTGCCCAAAAATATGCTTTGAAAAATCATAAATTTTAAACAAAGTCCATTGCATATCTAAGGGCGGTACAAATTATGCTGATTTTGAACACTTTTATTCAAAACATATATATATATATCTTTGCTTGAAATAGTCTTAGAAACAAAACAAACGACAGTGTTCCTCACAAAAGGAGCAACAAAAAGCACACCTTAAGCTTTAGTTAACAAAACTCCAGACCTGATGGATCATTTCCTAAAACAGATTAGTGTTCAGAGCATCATAAAGAATCACCATCAAACTTTCAATATACTGGACTAATAGCCTAGTGTAATTAATTTGAGTTCCCAGCATAAAACAGGACTGGATCTAGAGATTTCAGCAAGCCGGCTTTAAATTCTTGTAAGATTGAATTAGGTAAAGCAAGTACATAATGGAATGTAGTCTGCGGCCTATGCAAGCTGTAATAAAGTCAATAAATTAAAGCTGATCATAAATTGGAAGTTATTCCATAGATTGTGATAATTGAGGTTTATATTGAAGCCTAACAAGCATATTTTTAAAATAAATGCAATAAACTTTATACAACAAATTTTTCCGAATTTTCCAGAATTTGAGAAGTCAAAAAAGTGCCAATAATTGTGGTAAATAAAAGTATTCAATATATGTATATATTTTCCTTATATAAAATTCATAAATTTCGAAACTAATAAAAAAATGCAGAAATAAAGAAGGACTTAAATGTAGCCATATTTATTACCAATATAAAGTTGTTTAAAATCAGTAAAGCCGTTCGAAAGTTAGGGTAAAATATGTCAGCGTATCCTTTTAAAAAATTTGAAGTATAAAGAATCCTTCAATAAGATGTGTGTAACATCGATTGTTAATCTAAGAACAAATTAAAAACTAAAACTTTGTGACAATGAGTAATTTCTTTAATATATAATTAAAAAACCTGCAGCTCAACCACTTGCTGTTTTTGAAACTCGAGGGACATCTGAAGAAAAATTTGTTAAGCACAGCATTCTTAGGTTTTGTTTTGTTTTTTTTTTTATATAGGGCATCTTCTTAGAAAATATCACATGTCAACGGCCTTTTCTTTGCTGCCTTCTTGCAGTTGTTTGTGTGTGCATTGGGGAGTTTAGTTTTATTAGCTCGAAACGAGTTTTCAGTACTCAAGAAATTGTTATGATTGGCATGAGCTGGTAGTTGTTGGGGCAACTGTATGGTCCAGATGTTTGAAAATTCCAACGTCGCGATGCTGGTGTTCGTTCGGTTCTTGGAATAATTAACATTTTGTGGCCGTTCTTGAAAAAAATAACTTGACCAAGCGGTTGGCATGACACCTTAAGCCATATGACTAAAAGCTTTAATGCGTTTTTCAGTAGTAACTTTCTTCATATTTGTTGATAACTAACAAATTGATAAGTGCAAATTTCACTGAAACGTTGTTCAACTTTACGCTTTACTCCAGCGCTGACCTTACATCTGATGATCTCATCTCATGCCATGGCATCTAAATGCATCAAAATGCTTTTGAAATGCCAACAACTTTTGCTCTAGTTTATATTATACATCAAAGCAGTTCCACCCTTTGGCGCCATATATTCTTCGTGCGGATGAGGCATAACTCTTTGCAGCGTTTTGTTCAAAGTGCGTACTGGTATCAGTAAGGTCAGGCTAGGGGACTACCTTATTGATTGCATTGCCAGGGGGAAATCAGTTCAAGATGATTGTTTTCTTTTCATAACATTATCACAATATTTTTGTATCTCGCTCTCTCTCCCTCCTTCCCAACATATGGAGAGACATTCTGTCCTACATATGGTCAAAGTTTTAAGTATACACATGAGTTATGAGGTCAATTTGTATACAAATATACTGGCTGAGTCAATGGGAAATAAGTAAAAATAAATATGGCATATTCATCAAACGGGAAATGCCAAAAACAGAAAAATTCATAAAATGGCAGAAATCTTTTATAGTGATTTTAGTTTGGGGGATCATAAAAATGCCAATTTCATATGTTTGTATTGTATTCCATTTGGAATTTATGTACGAGGGTTGTAACAGAACATTTTCCTGGACTCTAACTGAATACGTCTGGATCTAGGTTTATGCAAAGGGCATTATCGGTTACTTGCAACCTGTACCATAATTTCTCAAGCCGACTTTTTTCTAACTTTACAAAGATCTCTTTTGATGATGAGGCTAGGTATTGGTCAATTTAGTTCAGGAAAGATATCTTTATATCTCTAAAGATCCTGGTTTCTCCGCACAAATAAAATATTATCTATTCAAATTAATTATTAATCAATTTTTTCTAAGCTTGTTTCTTTATTGGGAACAACTTATTAAAAATTCGGTGTTAAACAAGTATTGATCATTGCTAGCCCTTACTTTTTTCAGCTTTGTGGCAATTTTCGGAAATTATATCGAGTCGATGTCTCAGAAAATAGTGATTGAGTGATGGAATAGTCATTAATTCTTTCCCAGAATCGTTTCTTAACTTCAAAAGTGTTTGAAAGCCTGTTAAAAGGTCACACCTATGTGAATAAAGCTTTGGTCTAAGCTGTCAACTTGTATCTGGTCACACTTAAAGTTGATTATCATAGAAATTCAGACATTGGATTCCAATTTTCCAAGCACAATCACAATTTATTCATCACCATCAATTGAACCTTTGGAACTACCCTTCGTTTCATTCCTAATTTGATTCCTTGAAATTTTGCATACATCAAAATGGCAAATTAAATTGAAATCAATTGAATCGACAACTTTATAGCCAAAAAAACACATGGAGAGGGGAATGTTCCCGACCAGCCACACCCTGATTGATCAAATCAATGATTTCTTAGACAGACCAAAAATAAAAGACATGCCGTCATACCCGGCGTATGCGTAATTTGAGAAGTTGGTTTAAAAATAAGAAGAAAAAATCAATTAACTTGGAAATATTTGAAAAAAATATTGAAAAATATGAACAAATCAAAATAACGAACTGGTTGAGAGTCTTATTGATTTATGCTTGATGGAATTATGTGTTCAAAAACTATAAACAAACATGAAAAACAAGCTTTGATCTATATTCATTTCTCATCCATTCTATAACAAGTTGTGCAAAGTTCAGTTCATTTGTTTTCCCAAATAAAGAACCTTCTGTGTTTACCTTATCTTTTGGCGAATAAATGTACTTTTTTAATTAAAAATTTTAAGAAAAAAAAAATGGCTTATTGTCAAATGGCCTTTGGCCCGTTGAGAAGCATATATTTAGGCGATATATATTTTTGGAGGAGGCGTTCCATTTCCCTCCGGCATTGGGCAAATATGCCATTCTTTGCACAACGCACAACGTTTTGTGCATAGTAAATATTTATTTGACTTATTGGATGTGTCTGTGTGTGTGTTTTTTTTTGTTTTCCACAACACATGGCCTCGCCACAGCTTCTGCTTAGGATCCAAAAATGAAACTTCACCACCCCCTCGGAAAAATGTCATCATAACACATTACTTCGTACCACGACGTGGAATGTCTATCGTTATCTACATTTGCGCCATAATTCTAGATGCGAATGAAATTTAACTTTTAACGTTTGAGATAAGCGCATAGGGGGCTCCACTCTCTCTCTCTCTCTCGTTCAATTTATGAAAGAAGATAAGATATGCTTGTTAAATTTTCCTACACTCACGTACACACACGCACACGCACATATGGTACACTTTTTTTTTAACGCTCTTTGGCAAAACGTTAAGGTAAACGCACGTGGTTCTGAATGGAGATGGAGCTTTCGGTTTGTGGCTCATACCTATTTATATGGCATACACGCATATTTTTGGTAATTCATTATAACTGACACTTACGTAAATTCATTGAACCAAATACTATTTGAGCGAAGAGTAGAGACGGAAAGTGTTGACAGCTGACGAGTTTTTGAGGGAAATGGTGAATTGAAACAGGGAAAGAGCAGTACATGGTAAGAGAATGCCGGCTAATAACAAGTGTTTGGTCAATTAACAATTATCAGTTGGTATTACCGTACTGAAGAAACTGTCAAAGCTGCTAGAAGTTTTACTATAAGGCTGCCTGTCTAGTAGGCCAACATATTAGTTGTTTTAAAAATGAATTTCTCTTCAATTGCATAGGCGAAACATGATGGAATGATATGTCTCATATATTTATACTTATATTTCCAAATACAATAACTAAGCCAGCCCAAAGTGCCAAGCCGAGCTTCTCTTAGTCTCTTGGTTTGTGTGCTTCTTATTTTCGCACAAGAGATAGGGACCTACATTTGAAAGCCAAATCTGAACGGCTTTTGTGTGGCTATTTGCTTCAAATCAGCTGCCCATAGCCAATGAAGACCCGTTATTTTAAAGAAAAACTTTATCATTAGATGTTTCGTAGCGAACCCAAGAGCTCTTGCACAGCAGGCACACACACTACCCGCTACACCTCACTTGGACTTTTAAGTTTCTTTTATTATGATTATGGTTATGGGTTTTGTGGGTTTTCTTTCATTATTTATTATTGTATTATGGTTTGGCCGGAGTTTGAATACCCTTGCAGCACGTTTTTCTAACTAAGACTACTTTTCATACCAAACTTTTCTAAGGGAGCTGTACTATATAATTGTACGATTTCGACCAAACTTAGTGGATTCTTGCAAAAGCCTAACAAACTAACATATACAAAATTTGGAGTCGATTCCAGTTAAAACAAAAAAGTTTTTCTCAATAGAACTTTATTTTCAACCCAACAATCGTACTGCAGCTATATGCTATAGTCATCCGATTTGCACAAAACTTTGTAGAAATGTGTGAAAGCATATAAAATAACTAAATGCCAACTTTAAGGACATTTCCATGGACAACAAAAAAGTATTTCTCACTAAGACCACTTTTCAGACTCTACTTTTCTATGGCAGCTATACCATATAGATGTCCGATTTTAACCAAACATAGTGTAATCATAGAAAAGCATGGAAAACTAAGAAATACAAAGTTTGGAGCGGACGTCGGGATTTTAATTTCAATTTAAAGCTTATTTTCTTCATCATAATTTGTGCGGAAACCTATAAAGGGTTTTCACTTTACCTGACATCATCTTAGCTTTAAACTAAATGTCATAAAAACTTATACAATTGCTTAAGCGGAGATATTTTCCATTACAATATAAATAGGTGCTGAAAAGTTTTCTACTACAAAAAGATAGTTTTTCAATTCGAAAACAGATTTTCATAGAGGTATTTCTTTGCTTAAGCCTAGTACTCAGATGCTGAGAGTTTTCTCTCAGCGATAAACACATTTTTTGTTACCGTTTCAGCAACGGAAACAAAGAGCGAGAGTGGAGCGGAGAATTTCGTATGTATAATTCGTATGCTCCTCCAGGCCATGGGAACACACTCACACAAAGATGTGTGTCTGTTTCTACGCTGTCTTTTGATTTTTTCACGCATGCTGCTTTGAAATTCCCAAACAGTTATGGCATTGCAGTCATGGAGAGATGGTGGACGGTACTTCTTTACATTGAAGCCTTTCAGTATAAGTTGGTAACTGTTAGCCTTAAGTTCAACCTTCTAAAACCAAATTTAAATTGTTATTGGTATCACTCCTTCGGATCGGATAGGATGTGGTTACCAGACGTTTGTGTCTACTGGTTAGAGACCAGAGGGGATAACGGTTTTGACGGTTTGACACTTTGACGAAACTTTAGCCAAATTTGTATATCAAGTGTAAAGCATTTACTATCTAATTCCACACCTAAAACCCCCTATTAGTATCCATGGCATAATGACGGGCTTTAGCGGGGTGTACCTGGTTAGTTATTAAATGTAATATTTAGATGTGAAATGGCATGTGTGAAAAGCTGTCCCCCATTGTATATATATCGCTTTAGTCTGACTCCATCACAATCAATTCTGCGATTCGTTGGGCTCTTAGCTCTCCTTTTTCATCTTTAAATGTTTAATCAATCAATAAACTACTGTGCATGCCCATTATTTTGAAACAACTTACCATAAAATTGTCCAATTAACAGGCAAATGAGGAGCAGCCACGTCGTATCTCGCATTTTGAATATATTTTTCGTATTTGTTTGTTTTGGAATTCGGTGCGCGGTTGCTATCTGGTGGTGGAGGTAGGATCGGGTCCGGTCGTTAACTGCAATTAATATGTTTGGTTGGTAGAATTCAAATTTAATTAATTATTTGCCATTAAATTGGTACAACAAAATTGCGGCCCCGAAACGGGAGCCGCAAAGGCGAACGCAATCACCACCGGAAACTACCAAAGAAAATTAATATAACAATTTTTTTTTGTTTCTTTTTGGAAGTATTTTGAAATTTTTTATAGTTTTTTTTTTTGCCAGAAGTTGCAGCTGTTTCTGTTTGGAATTTTTGTGGACAAAATGTTGCGATGTTGTTGTTGTTGTTGATTGACCAAATGGTAAACATTGGCTTATTGGTTATGCAAGGCAGGCACTCTCATGGCAATTGCTCTGCTGTCCACATCTCGTCGTAGCTTAAAGATATTATGATCTGTATGCGAAAAATTGCCATTTTGTAGTTGTTGCTGTTATTCGCTAATTTGCGGCTCTCGCACCGCTTCGTCTCTCTGTCGCTCCCTCTCTGGCGATTGACTCAATGCCAGCCGGCTGGTCAAAGTGGGTCGAAGTGGGTGTTGTGTGGTGGGGGGGAGGGTGAATGGATGTTAAGACAGGAGGGGTGGGGGTCAGGGTGTGTGCCTGGTCGAAAAGCATGCAAATGTTTATGCATATAAATAAATTAATGTGCAAATGCGAAAATGAAAATGAAAAAAACACAGCCCAGAAATGCATACATGTTTACATAGCCGCTTACATATAGACTTTTATGTGTTTGTTTATGAGGCTGTATATAAATTTGCTTTAGCTGACGATCGCGATCCCATATACCATCCATCCACCAGCAGATGCATTTTGCTTAATACTTGAGATGAACGTGTTTTGACTAATGCAAATCTATAAAAGTTGCGAAAGAGAAGTCGACTTGTTGTTGTTGTTGCTTTTCTGATGCAGGCAGGATGAGATCTAAACTAAGCATTATTTTGTTTTGATTTTTTTTGTACAGTTTGCAATTGCAGCGAATGACTCATTGAGTCGGCCAACCCTAAAAAGAAGGCAAGGCAATGGATCTGGTTTAAACTGGTTAAAATTTCGATATCGAACTATTCAGAAAACAGTTTTAAGGTCTTACTCAGCCGTCACCTTTACATAAACATATTTTCAACTGTAGCTTCTACCCTGACAGCCAAAGACTTCGCTAAGAAGTGTTCCCGCGTTCATAAATTGAAGTAAGAAGGAACACTTCCAGCAACTCCTTTAGGAAACGTTTCCTCAGTTCTCCAATCTTGCTGGGGAAAAGGGACTCTCCCAGCAACACCTTTTAGAAGCTTAATAGAAAGGGTGACACCCAATCTTACACCCGCAGTCCCAAAATACACCCTCTGGCTTAACTTCTAAAAATTAAAATGCTTAAAATGCTAAATAGCATTCTTGGAAACCTTTAACCCTCATTCCAAAGAGTTCTTTGGGCATGCTTTCCATAAAATATATTAAAAAGGTCCTTTTCTTAGGCAGATAAGCTCCTTTGAGACCCAATTTACTCCGCCTGTTTGTTATGTACTCTTAAACTAGAAGCACACAAACTATAGAAAAGAAGAAATCACGACTAGGCCTATTTGCGTATCACTATACTAGAATAGAATAGCATAGGAAGATTTATTATATATTCTGGATCGATTTTTTCTCTCATCCTTTTCTCATTTGGTGTCTTCTGGTTACTTTTTATACCCTTGCAAAGGGTACTATAATTTTGCCTAGAAATTGGCAACGCAAAGAAATATACATTTCCGACCCCATAAACTATATATATTCTTGATCAGGGTAACAAACTCAGTCGATTGAGCTTTGTCCTTCCGTCCGTCCTTCTGTCTGTCTGTTTCTACACGAACTAGTCTCTCAGTTTTAGAGCTATCGAGCTTCTTTCTGTCTTCTTTTTGCTGCACACTAGTAATATGTCGGAACCGACCGGATCGAATGACTATATTTCATGGCTCCCATAGGAACTATCATTGGGAAAACTAGTTTTAGTGAGAAAAACTTTTTCTTTTCAATGGAAACGTCTCCAAACTTTGTAATCGGAAGTTTTCTATGTTTTTTTTATAATTCTACCAAGTTTGATTAAAATCGGACAACTATATGATATAGCTGCCATACAAAAGATAGGGTTGGAAAACAGTTTTAGTTGGAAAAACTTTTTTGTTTTTAATGGTAGCATCCTGCAATTTTGTATTTGTTTGTTTCACATGCTTTCACATAATTTTACAAATTTTTGGCCAAATCGGATGACTATATCATATAGCTCCCATACGAACGATTGGTCGGAAAATGGGAAAAAGAGTATTTTTTTATAAAGTTTTAAGCGAGGGTATAAAAACTTTGGTACAGACGAAGTTAGCTTAGCTTTCGCGTTATTACTCGTGCATAAAGATTATCACAGGCAGCAATGTAATTAGCGTTTCCATCGATCAGGCACTCAACCGTGAGGAAATCAGTTAAAGTATTAGTTATTATGTTCAACTAATGGTTGTGGTTAAGTTACCACCGGATATTTAGTGTTCTTTAGCAAACATTCTATTTCCACTTCTAATTAACTCTCTGTCATACAGTATTTCGTAGCCGATTTTTGTCTGCAAGCATTCAAATTTAACGGACAGACACAAAGCTTAAGCATTTACACCAAAACGATGACTGTAAGTTAGCTGGTGTGTTTTTGCTTTCTGGCGTCTTGCAATTCCCAACTGCTTAAAGCAGTGTTCCCTAGCCATATCCCCTGGAGAGTCGAACACTCACAGCAATTCACCGCATCAATACATCAGTGAGTGTCAGAGAGAGTTACAGATGGCTTCTCTTATTGGGAGAACCATGGTTTAAGGTAATGAATGCCGGGAGAGATAAGCGGCAGTCGGCCGTCAGCAGCGAAGTCTACTAATGAGAGGACCAGAAGGTTTTTGAAACCGAACGGTGTAGGCCACCAGTTGTTTTAGTTAAACTTTTATGCAACTTTTTCGCACCTCGAAAAGTGAAATAGTACCTATAAAAAGGCCGCAGACTTGAGGGTAGCCATTAGCTAGCCTTTAAGGAACTATTTATACAGATATGATAAGTGTTGGGACAGCTTCATTGATTAACTATAGAATTATTAGTAGAAAGTAGAGTTCTATACTAGATTCTTGCACGATACATTCGTGCTTTTGATGAAATAATAATTTATTTTGTATTTTTAAGATACATGAAGGACCCTGCCGTCCCTTTAATGGCAAGGTACTAAATCAATTCCATTCCATGGTCTTATTAAATCATTTAGTAAAACTAAACTAATATTTGCTGAGACCTGAAATACACCATAAAGCCACATCATCTCAAATTCATTCATTCATAATTCAGAGACTGTTCCTTAAAGTCTCAGCATAATTCTACTTCGAATAGGAAGCTGGGACAAAAGTTATTGACCACACAGAGATAAAAAAAAGATGTTTTCTGGTATCCATTTGGGAAGGATATGTCTGAAATATCCTAACGGGGCTAAAAATCATCCAAAGGATATGAAAAATCATGTTTCTTGGGATGATTTTTCAGCTCCGTTGGATGATTAAAAGAATATTTAAGACATATCCCTCCCAAAATGGATACTTTTTTGGATCTTTTTTTTCTGTGGACTGTTTAGCAGCTCAGATATGAAATTTTAAGACCTTATTCTTCCAGAGAGAGTACTGGAAGCTACAGATTTCCATAAGAGGAAACGAGCTTATCATCTACATCAGGACCAAAGTCACTAGGGTTTTGCCCACAGACGCGACCCCATTTTGTTGGCTGTTTTGGTAAGCACAAGGACATTTGGTTTTGGGTTATATCTTTTTAATAATAATACATTTCTTCTAATGAGCAATGGATATATCGCTCTCCTTTTGAGTGCAAGCAATAGTAAAACAACTAAGATACAAGTCTGACTGGGGCGCTACACCGTAAGTCATTAAGCCATCAGGATGCAGGTACTGCCATAGCTGTGGAACTGCTAAAAGACTGCCCAACACTACTCATCCCTTTTCAAAACAACTTTTAATGGTCCTCTTTTAGTTTTATACAGATTTTCACTTAGAATCGTATTCCAATTGAGACATTATTGACATCATTTAGTTTTAGTAACCAGCTATTCCAACAGAATAAGCACATATGTGGGGTGCTATAATTACAGAGTCTAACAACTATAATAACTTAGGTGTGAGTTATAACATCAGAGAGGTAAAGTTAGAGAGAGAGAGAGAGAGAGAGAGAGAACTGAGGTAAGTACATATGTGCACATTGCACATATATTATTACTTTTAACACCTCTCCATATAACAATCTAACTAGAAAAGCTTTCAGCCAGAAGTGAGCTACTCAAATACATTTCCCAACTGTGTTTATCGACAGCAGCGGGGCCAAAGGTGCAAAGTTGGTAAATTTTTCAAAAATTGTTTTCCATTCCATTTTTGTTTGGTTCTTTTAAATCAAAGCCTCAGCCTTGTTTGTTTATTTACATTGCGCTCCAAGTTTACACACACACACTCGCACACACAGTGCACTTGCAGCCATAACCCGAAATGCATTTTTTTTTTTTTGTACCGCCTGAAAATTGAATTGGAAAAAACTTTGGTTTTCAACATTTTCCTACTGTAAATAACAACAACATGGTACAATTTGTTGTTTGTTTGCTCTGCCCTTTTGCCCAAGCAGCTGGCCCCCCCCCTCCCAATTGGTTTTCAACTTCCCTTTCATTTGGCCCTATTTGTTACATGCCGGCTCTGGCTCTCAACTATTTACCATACATACATATGCAAGTGCATTTGCATATTTATAGAAAATTTTGCAGTCAACATTCTCTGCCAACTGAGAGACAGAGATGCAGTTTGTCTTGCCAAAACACAACAAGCTAGGCCAAAAGCAGAAGACACCCAGCTGCTGTCATTTGCCAGATTTTGTACATTTTATTATGAATCACCAAGATGGTAGGTAAAAAGAGTAGGAGGCGGAGGAGCAGGAGTTGGTGGAGTTGTTGGTGGAGTTCATTGCAGGCCTCAGGGCCAGTTGAGGCACAGAAGAAGAAAAAAAAAACACAAAATGTTTGAGGAAGAAAACTGGTTTTGCTGGTCCATGAGGCAAACAAAAAAAACAACGCCAGAGAGTTGAAGATGTCGAGGAGAGCCGCTACTTTTGGTCACCAAAGCGTTACAAAAGGTGATTGAATTATCTTTTTTTTTTGTATTTTGATATTTTTGATTTATGTGCGCGCACTCAAAAACGCTTTTCTTGTCAACACTTGCACTTGTGGCGGTACAATATTTGATTCCTTATTCATTTCTTTGCATTTTGCCTTTTCAAGTACTTAAAATCTGAAGTTGTGCGAGTTAGTTAGGAGCACTGGCAATGTGAGTTTCATACCCGTACGCGATGCTATTCAGTTGAGGACTGAAAGTAAGGCGCGCGTGCTGGGATGCCAAAAAGCACCAGCCACAAAATGGAATGTGGAACACGGCGGGAGAGTCGTTCGCGCGCTCGCCTCTCTTCCTCTAGTTCTCTCCGTGAGACTTGATTGGAGCTTGGGGCCCGCCGTCATAGTGTTCCCTTGGTTCGGAGACCGTCGCAGTGGCACACACAGTGTGTGAGGGAGAAAAGGGCCAACAAAAAAAACAAGATGCGAATGCGTTGCCATTTGAGTGTGCTCACAATGTCACTGTCAATTCATGTACCAAAGGAAAGAAGCCCTATGCTGCGGCAAAAGTATACCCTACGACGATTTGGGTAAGGTGTTTGTACCCTATTTGGGCAAGTTTTTGAAAGTAAAGCAGTAAAATCGTCTTGTTTACTTCTTCTTTCAGTAAACTGAAATTGTAGATTTATAATCCATTTATTTATCCATATAATCTTCAAAAATCTCACATCATTTTGATGATTTTCAGCTCGGTTGTATGTTTATAATAATACTTAATAGATATCCAGACCAAATGTATAAGGGCAATCAACCAATGGTTCTTTTTATACCCTTGCAAAGGGTATTATAATTTTGCCCTGAAGTTTGCAACGCATAGAAATATTCATTTCCGACCCCCTAAACTGTATATATTCTTGATCAGGGTGAAGAGCTGAGCCGATTGAGCTTTGTCTGTCCGTTTCTACACATACTAGTCTCTCAGTTTTAAAGCTATCGAGCTGAAATTTTGCACAGAGTCTTCTTTTTGCTGCACACTACTAATATGTCGAAACCGACCAGATCGGATGACTATATCTCATAGCTCCCATAGGAACAATCGGTCGGAAAACTAGTTTTAGTATGAAAAACTTTTTTCTTTTCAGTGCAAACGTCTCCAAACTTTAAAATCGTAGGTTTTCTATGTTTTTTTATAATTCTACAAAGTTTTATTAAAATCGGACAACTATATGGTATAGCTGCCATACAAAAGATAGGTCCGAAAAACAGTCTTCGTTAGAAAAACTTTTTTGTTTTTAATGGTAGCATTCTACAATTTTGTATTTGTTTGTTTTACATGCTTTCACATAATTTAACAAATTTTTGGCCAAATCGGATGACTATATCTTATAGCTCCCATAGGAACGAGCGGTCGGAAAATGGGAAAAAGAGTATTTTTTTTAAATATTTAAGCGAGCACCTTTAAGGCTATAAAAACTTCGGCACAGACAAAGTTAGCTTAGCTTTTTCGTTGATTCTCTTGCACAAATTGAGATTTCATTTTGGAGAATAACAAAATATGTAAAATACGAATAATATTCAAACCTTTCTATCAAAAACTTTGACAAAGATAAAGAAATTTGGCTGCAGAAACATAATTGTGGGGGAAAAGTTTGTTGAAATCAACCTTAATAGAACTCTTTCCCCGAAAATATATTATACAAAAACCTGGCATACTTTTCGGCTTTTGATGCGCTGTTTACATAAATGTTAATGCACTGTTTATTAACCACGGTAGGCTATTAAACATTTATTTCCCTAAGTAACTGGTATTTCAAAGTCGCGCAGGGCCTTTTTTTTATCTTACACTCTCTTTTATCTGAAAAATCTTAATATTTACACTCCATTTGTTACTACAAGAACATCACTTAAAAGTACACAGTACTCTGAAGTACAAAGAACAGCACAGTTCTCAATTTTGAATGGTCGTGTTCTTATCTTAACAGATAGACCATCAGCTTTTTTTTAGTGTTAATATTCATAATGTTAACGTCATGATTTTCTTTGAAAGGTGAAAAATATTATATGATTAAGTATTAAAATTGCTCACCAAAGTTTGCTTTTTGCGATAGTGTTTTGATTTAACATCTTAGTCATATTTATGTATACATTTTGTTATTGAAATTGTCAGGAAATTCAAATGCAACAGGAAGTCGGAAGAGCCTGATTCATAACTGAGTGATCTTAGCCGCCTTATAATGGAAATCATAAAAAAACATCGGATTGTTATAGGTATAAAGCCTCTGATATTTCAAGTTCATAAGAAATAGGAAAGCTTTCTCATAACAACAGAGCCGTCAGTTTAGATTTAGCTAAAGCTAAGCTTGGTTTAAAAAAACCCAACAAAGCCTCAAACAATCAGTTAAAATTGAAACCAGTTATTATTCAGATCATTATATTCTGGTAAATCTTCAAAAAAATCATCGTTTATGAAATTATCGATAAGTCGACACAACATTAACAGCCCCAATATCCTAACAGTCGATAGATTTAAAGATAATTTTCAATTTATTTGGTTTTATTTCAGTACAAAATCGCTTAGACATCCACAACTTAAGGACTAAAAAATATTTGTATAAAAACTATTAGAAAGATCAAGGCGCTCCTCTGTCCACAAATGGAGGCTGCAGCATTGTGAATCATGCTGGCGGTGAAAACTTGTGATCTTTGTGTGATTTCATTATCGAAATCCTCTTCGGTAACATCATACTGAAGCTCAGACTCGGTAGAATAGTTGGGCAGCTCAACTGGGTGGGGGGAAGAGAATAAATAAGCGCAGGAATTTGGGGGGGTCAAAAGTAACATACTCTCTCCGCCGGTGGCAAAGCGCATAACTTTATCACTTTTATCGCTCCAACCGAAACTGTTTCGGGCCAAAACAGACACCTCAAAGAGACTGGCCGGTTGCAGGCCATGCAACGTATAGGAAGTGATGTAAATGGAACCTGTGAAAGATGCCTCAAGGTTTAGCCAGGACTAGAATAGCTCAAATTTGAAACCCACCTATGGTAACTTGGGCGGGTATGGTTAACTCCGTCCAATTGCGTATCTGCTTGGTGGAATTCCCTGTAGAATAAGAATTGTTTTAGTTTTTTTGCCATTTTGTAGAGTTAACTCTAACACAAACCTGAGGGTATCTGTCGAAACTTCAATTTGAACTCCATAATGGGCAGCAGGCTCTCGGTTTGCCAGACCAACGAATGCGAGGTGGGACTTTGGGTGCCAGGATTTATTTTGAATACGCAAGGCATGGGTCTTCCAGTTAACTCAATGGTGGCACTCTTAAAGCCAATTTTATTATGTGCCCGACATTCATACTGACCCATGTCCGCATCTCGCACCTTCTTGATCATTAGTATATGCTTGACATCGGACACATACTGATCCTGCGAGCGACTGATTTGTACCTCTGTCTCCCGGCTGGTAATTTGAGAGCTTAGGGTAACAGGTAAGCCATGATGGAACCATTTAACAGTGGCCAAGGGTGCCGACTCTACTATACATTCGAGCTGGGCCTGAGCTCCAACCTTGGTGTAGACCACCGACTGAGGAAGCGTCAGCTCGGGAGTGACTGTGATGAAGGGAAAATGTAAAAATTTGTATTCCAAAGTAAACTACTTCATACTCACACAGCACATGCAGATAGACACCAGCCACCGCCGGTTGACCCACTCCATTTGTGGCCAAACATTCAATTAGTCCCGCCATTCTTCTCGATTTGATCTCAAACGTATGACTCTGCCGATTACCCGTACTCGTGTCCTTATCCAAAGTGATGCCATTCAAACGCCAGGTGATAACCGGCAGTGGTACACCCCGAACCGCACAATTAACCTCAATGGTGGCTCCAATTGGTTGCTCTGTCATACCACTGGGTTCGATCAAAACATTCGGTGCATATTGCACCTCTATGGCATGCATCTGAATGGAGGTTGTATTATGGATCGACATTATTTCACAATAATAGTCGCCCGTATCCTCGGGCTGTAGATTGGCCACCTGTAGACTGCCATTCGACCAGAGCATTATGCGATCCGAGGGCGCTTCTTTGTGACGTCGAGAATCCACCAAGAGTACATCATCTCGATTCCAGCGCACATAGCGAAAGGGAGCTGGAGGAGAACAAGAAATTGATATTTTAATTCAATTATTACTTGATTGATTACCAAACAAGCTTCATCTTCTACTGGCCATGAGGGTTGACGGGGGTGGGGGGGGAGAAAAACTCTGATTGACATTGTACATAAGTAAAATGGTCAATTAATAGAATCCGTTTCACTGCCCTCCATTGTGATGACAGATAAACCTAAATTGTCGAGCATAAATTTTTCTTAAGCCGCTTTTTGTGACTTCATTCGAGGCGCCTTTTATATTCCTACAATCAAATTAAATGTCATTGTTAGAGCCAATTGTTTGGGGGAGGATGCAAAAGACAGAAAACGATGAAGAAATTTTCTAGTTGAATTTTCACCTTTTTTTTTTTTTACTTATGTTTGGTTAAAAATAAGTGTAAAATTAAATTCAGGTGTCATAATGCATGAAGAGGGATTGAATTCAAGGTGGATCTAGGGTCTTTTTGTAAACAGTGGGGTTTTTTTTATCTTTTGAACCAGATCACTAAACGTAACTCATTATTTAATGATATTTCGAACCTGCAATCGAAAAGGACTATCTTCTTAAAAGCGCTGATCGTATATCAACCAAGGCTGCAAACCGGTCCGGAACCGAACCCCTGAGAACCGGTTCGGTTCGGGTTAACATTTTTGTACATTTTACATTTACATTACATTTAGACTCCGCGAACCTGAACCCGAACCGGACCACTTTTTTGAAAAATGAGGTTCGGTTCACCAATTTAAGTAATTTTTTTAACGATACATTCTAAGATACATTCCTAAGATAAACACCTCCTGGAAGATATAATGCTAAATAACTTAAACTAAGCAATTTCTAAATGCTGTTAATGTCACCAAATGGATTTGATAATAGAAATAACTTAAGTAATGATCATTATGATTAAGCATATGGATAGAAGGCATATACATATGTTTCCAACTATTCTTTTATGTGCAAGCGAACCAAGGTTCGAACCAGAACCTTTGGTTCAGGGGTTACAAGAACCGGTCCACGAACCGAACATTTTAATTTACAATGGGTTCGAACCCCCGGACCGAACCTCCTTGTGAATTTTTGAGGTTTGCAGCCTTGATATCAACATCTTTAAGAACTTACGTAGCCTACTAAAGATAGGACCCTATGCCTAAGGCCCTTGTTGCAATGTCTTTTCAATTGGACACATTTTGTAGTTGTATGTAAATTTTGTCAAATAATAAATAATACAAACAGCTCTAGCTTTTTTGATAGATAACGTCAGGATTGGTACATATTATTTTTAAAAAACTTCACTTTCAAACCTTATGCAAAGTATTTCTTAGAATTAAAGGTCTGTTCTCAGATCACACTCTGAGTACACTCTATCTCCGGTTTCAAAGGAATGGGGAGATTGACGAACAGACCGATACGGTTCGTATCGTCTCGGCTATTACCGCTTTTTTTTTTTTTAAACCATAGTGCAGTTCTGTATTTAGTTTATAACAAACAGAAAAGAGTTTTTAACAAACATTGCGTAGGTCTTAAACATTTATTAGAATTTTCCAAGGGTATATTCTAGTTTGGAAAAGCAAATTTAGACAATTTTTTTAAAAATTACAAGAAAAAAAACTAAAAATATTTTAAAGTCCATTTCTTCATATTACATTTATCATAACTTTAACAAAACAAAACAAAAAATATTTATCTATTTCCATTAAATCGTAAAGATAAAGCTTATTTTACAAGTACTTTCATTCAAATCTTTAGTAATATCTAACCTTGTTATACCAATGGGTAAGTTTTGCATTTATAGAGATATTTTTTACCATTCGATATGCACATTCTGATAAATCTTCATCATATTCAAAACTTTTATGAGAATTTTGAATATTTTGGCATTTTCCGTACCGTTTGGTATACACCATCTTTCTGAATAGGCTGATAAATAGCCGTTTTCAGAATAATCCAAACCAAAGTAAAATTTTAGGGCACTTTGGTTTACTCCTCCCAATTTCGTTATGATAATCTAGGCTTATATGAACATTTCAAAATCCAGCTAGCTTTAAATCAGCCCAAGTTTTTCGCGTTAGTCAGCAGTAGCCTGTTTTTTGAGCTTGTACTCTCACTACTGTCTCAGCATTTGATGTGTTTGGCAAATTGCTGCCATTAATTGCTAGCCTGCTGCGGCGTTGATGAAGATCTTTGGCTCCACTTGTTTATTAAATAACAATTAAAATAGTTGCGAGGCCCAGTTCTTGGTGATGCTACTTGCATTTCAAATTGCTGCCGTCGATTGTTCGCCTGCTCCGGGCTTTCTGCTAATATTAAGCCGGGCAGCCGCTTCGATTTCTTGAACGCACCGCCTTGGAAATAGTTGAGCAGTTTTAGCAGCTCTTTGAAATGTAATATTAAGAACTTTTCTGCCGTCGATTGCTTGCCTGCTCCGGCGTTTCTGCAGATCTCAACCTGGTTTAATGCTCTATTAGCTTTTTGCGTCTTGATTGATACGGAGATTCGGAAACATGTCGCCCTTGCAATGTGTTCAGCAAGCTGCTGTTGTCGGCATTTTGGCAGCTTTTCTACCCACAAAAGGGCTTACCAGTTACATTTTTGTGAGCATCGCTTGCATAGAAGTTTCTAGACTTGTCATTACACTTTTCCATGAAGCTCTCTTGAAGTTTCGCGACAGATTAGACTTTGATTTTCCCGGCATCTTTTGAAAAATCACAAAATTACAGTCAGAGAGTTTTCGATCGATATACGCCTCCTATTTTTCCTCACTTAATTTCGATCACGTTCTATTCTGCATTTATATTACATATAATTAAGATTTCTGTTGCTTTTCTTAATCAACTTACTGTCCAGAGAGCAGGGTAGAACCACTGTATCATTTTCAAAGGTTTTAATTGTTGTTGGAACACTTTTGAATTTCTGATTGTTTTCCAAATCGTTATTGAAATTCAATTGGGCTTGGGCCAAGGCCAGTACGCCCCAAAACATCCAAATCTTGAGATTGTGTAGCATTATAAATTTAAATTTAAATTAAATTAAAGCAGGGGCTGAGATTTTCGAAACTAATTCCCGGTCTTGTTTCACCCTGAGTCGCGTGTTTGCAATTGAAAAATAACTGTCCGATCCGTAACGAAGTCAACTTTGAACTGATGGCTTGAGCTGAGCCACGATCTGGACAGTTGGCGTCCCGCACACACTCACGCACACACACACACACTCATCCATATAAGCGCACACCCCAGCAGCAGAGGCTTTGGGCAGACACACAATAGAAGATGCAGAGCCGTCAGAGGCGTCGATGGAGAAGCCAAAGCCACTTGCTTGATTAGTTTGCCTTCAAGGGAACACATGTGAGTATGTGTATGTGTATGTATGTGTATCTGTGTGTGTAAAGATGCACTCCAAAAGCCTCCCACACTCAGACATTTGCATGGGCCACGCATCGGTAGTTTTCAAAAACAGATTCCGCTGCTCTGATCTATTACACTCTCCGCTTCACAGAACGTGCTTCTGTTGCATATTTTGAGATAAAATGTCATTGTGCTGCCCTCCCTTTTGGCCCCCCCCACACCAGCCACCGCCCCTGCACTTTGGCATTCTGATCGGATCAGGCTGGCTCATACACATTTGGGAACAATATGTTTTCGAGAGTACACGAGAAATGTATAGAAATGCAGTCGGGACCAAGTGGATGACATTTAATTGTTTGCCAAAAGAATATTTTTTGTGCATGAAAATGAAACATTTTTTTTTGTTTTTTTGCTTTTTTTTCTGGATTTTAGACGGAAGTTGATTCTAAAGCAGGAAATCAATTAAATAATTATGTGCATACATTTCCCATATGCCCAGCCTGACCTTTTGCCAACTCAAAAGTCCAAAAGTGTCTGTCTACAACTGGCAAGAACATACGAAAAGACACGATCACTTTCAATTAAAAGACAATTTGATCGAATTAATTAAATTGAATGTGCGAACCGAAAGGGGATCGCTTAGGCACCAACACCAAACAGCTGCACAAACAACCAAACAAACCAATTAAAAGACAACATTGCAGGGGTGGAGCTGGAGCAGATATGTGTTTTGTGGGGGAAGGATCATACAAATGCAAAATGGTTTTTTTAAGTATATATCGAGCGACAATTATCGTTCATTCGAAACTTGCCAATTCTTTGAAGAATCGATAAATAATCTTGATTTATGAATAATGTAATCAGGGCTGCAAACCGGTTTGAGCCTGTGAACCGAATGTTGAACCGAACCTGATAAGAAGTTAAAGCTGAACTCGAATCTGTTCCGAACCTGGAATATCGGTTCGGTTCAAAAACATGTTAAACCTCAGAAGCTTGACCTTCATCATCAGTTATTTGGTTGGTTTGTTCTCAAGTTTTTAAAATAATTTTCAAAAGAAAGAGTCTAACACTATATTTGAACAAATTTTTTACGAGAACTCCGAAATAGAAGTTTTTACTTAACATTAAATTATATTATATTATATATTTAATATTCTCATGTGTTCTTCTAACCGATTTGGACCCAAAAACCACGCGATTTCCAAACGGCTTGTGTAGTTTTCAGGTCAAATGTGATTTTTAGAACACATGAATGATTACAGATTACAAAAAATTGAACACAAAAATGATTGAAATTATGAAAACATCGAATAAAGTTGTTTTATAACTCTGTGTGGAATAAAGAACAGTATAGAAGCTATATAAATGTAGTAAGAATATATATATATATAATATATTTATAATAGCATAAATTCAATTTATTTTCCTAAAATCCAAAGCTGCAAACCTCAAAAATCTTACGGATCTCCGGTTCGCTGGTTCGAACAAAAAAATTCCCCATGGTTAAGTCTCGCAAATTCTAGGCTTGAGGTTTTTGGGAGAAGATTTCGTACCTTGGTTCAGCATATGCAATTTATTTTTTAAGTTGTAAGTTCTAAATTAATGAAATTAGTTCTATTTTATTCTATTCTAAAAATCGCTTTCGATCTAAAAACTACACAAACCGTATAGGAATCGGGTTGTTCTTGGGTTCGGAGCGGTTTGTAGAACATATGGAAATACTTATTAAAAATAGAGGAACGCTACTTAAGGTTCGGCCGAAGTTTTAATACCCTTGCAGCACTTTTTTCTACCCAAGACATCTTTTGGGACCTTACTTTTCTATGGCAGCTATCCTATATATATCTCCAATTTCAACCAAACTTAGTGGAATCATGCAAAAGCCTTAAAAACTAACATGTACAAAATGTAGAGTCAATTCCATTCAAAAAAAAAAATGTTTTTCTCACTAGAACTTCCTTTTCGAGCCAACATACGTACTGCAGCTATATGCTATAGTCAACCGATTTTGACAAAACTTGGTAGAATTGTGTGAAAGCATATCATTTAAATAATTCCCTATTTTAAGGACGTTTCCATGGAAAACAAAAAAGTTTTTCTCACCAAGACTACTTTTCAGACTCTACTTTTGTATGACAGCTAATCCAAATAGATGTTCGATCTCGACGAAACTTAGTGGAATTATAAAAAAGCATAGCAAACTGAGAAATACAAAGATTGGAGGCGTTTTCTTTGAAAACAAAAAAGTTTTTCTAACTAAAACTAGTTTCTCGACTGACCATTCCTATGACAGCTATAACCTATAGTCAGCCGACTTTGACAAAAACCTTAAAGAATTGTGAGAAAGCTTATAAAACAATTATGTGCCAATTTTAAAGACGTTTACATTTCAAACAAAAAAGTTTTTCTAACTAAGACTGTTTTTCTAACCATACTTTTCTATGGCAGCTATACTTTATAGATGTCCGATTTCGACCAAAATTGGCGGAATTATGAAGAATCATTAAAAACTAGTAAATACGGAGTTTGGAGACGTTTGCATTGAAAACGAAAAAGTTTTCTTACTAAGAGTAGTTTACTAACCTTACTTTTCTATGGCAGCTATACTGTATAGATGTCCCATTTTGACCAAACTTGATGGAATCATAGAGAAGCATAGAAAACTAGTAAATACGGAGTTTGAAGACGTTTGCATTGAAAACAAAAAAGTTTTATTACTGGAACTAGGTTTTCGACAGATTGTTTCTATGGCAGCTACATGTTACAGTCATCGGATTCGGTCGGTTCCGACAAATCGGCATCGTTTTAGAAATAGAAGAATTTGTTTATAGTTTGGTGAAGATAGCTTTAAAACTGACGGAGAAGATATCATAGAAACAGACAATCAAGGCTAAATCAACTTAGCTATTTATGCTGATCAAGAATATATACACTTTATGTGGTCGGAAATGCTTTCTTCTGTGGACAATTTCAATCTACCCTCTGCAAGGGTATAAAAAGTCGTTAAACCACGTTAAGATGCCATAAACTGAAGTATTTAAGCTATAAAATCCGCTTCCTGCTGATAGTAACAAAGCATCTTAATCAATTTCGAGAGAAAAGGACTTTTGAGGTCAAGTATTCACAGTTTGGCTGGGTGTCACACAAAGTAATGTATTCAACTTGGCCAGTTCTCCAACTTCACAATCTCTTTCAAAGAATCTCGGTATAAGTTTCACAGAAAAATTCCTCCCTACGCATACCAAAACAAACTAAAAACCATAACAATTTTATTGTAATACATTTTATTTATTTTCTTTCTTTTTTTTTATTATTTATGCCCTCCGCGTCGTGCTACAATTTGATTAACTTCGACTTAACTTAATACAGCAAAAATTGAATTGGCTTACAACCCCCGTGGATTATAATACAAATGTCAGCCTGGAATCTCCTGCCTGAGTGTACAATCGATTTTTAGTTTTATTGAGCGATGAATTAAATTAGGAAATTAAAGAATTGGAGGGGCGGGCTAGAAGATAATACAATTCGTTTTCATCCTAATTCTAGTTAAAAGTTTCGCAGAAAGGAACATACAAAATGATAGCTGTGATCTCTGTTTGTGTGTGTAAGTGTGTGTGTGTGTATATTTTCGCTATGGTTGATAAATTACAAATAATATTAAACTTAGCAACGAAATAATTTCTCTTACTTGTCCTGGAGCATTAACATAATCTGACAACTTCACTAACCTACAGATTGAACGCCGGGGCGTTTGTCAAATATTTAATTAGAATTAACGAGCCCTAAATGAGTCCACGTTTCTTTTTGTAGTCCTCCAAGTTGAGGGAACGCTTGGAGACGGTTTCAGCTGGCTTGCTGGCTGGCTTGGGCACTGCATTGGAGTTATTAACTGGGAGGAGGGGGAGGACAGGTTAATTAGTTTTCGTTTAGCATTGTCATAAATAAAACCCACCTGGCAGCGGCACATCCAAGTCTATATCAAAATCGTGCAACGAGTACAGACTATAATCCTTGCTATCCATGGGCCTGGCACTGGAGGAGGAAGAGGAGGCTGCGCCGGAATTGCTGGAGCTGCTGGCTTCGTGGGGCTTCTTTTTCCCAGGCGGTGGTGGCGGCAAAGGCGCCATTAGTATTTCCTCATCCTCTTTTTTGCCCCCCTTGAAACCCATGCGCGGCTGTGTGATGCGTCTGGTGAAGGGATCTGAAATTTTCAAGCCCTTGTTGGCCCGCGCCTCCTCCATAATGGCCTTCTCCGCATCCTGTACATTCCGTTTGCGATTCCGATCATTGATATACGAAATCAGATTCAATGTGTGCGATCTTCTCTTGTCCAGCTCGGAGGCACGACTCTCCAGTTGATCAATTTGCTGGCCCAAGTCCTGTGCTATGTCATAGTCACCCCTCAGCATGGCCGCATCTCGCTCCTTCATCAGGCAGGTCTTCTTCATGGCATAATTTGTGGGACGATTGCGGAATCGGTTCTTTTCCTCCACAATTTTGTCGACATCTTCGTCCTTGAACTCATAATTGAGAGCCTTCTTGATGTCATTCTGTTTGATGTCTATCAAGTCAATGGTGGGCATTTGAACCTGTTGCTGTTGGCACACCTCATACCATTTGTTGAACTCATTTTCGGTGAACTCCTGATTCGAAATGAACTCCAAGCGGAATACACGCTCATGGGTGCCATGCTTGAGGCGCAGCCCGCGATTGGTGCGCGTTGTGCCCAGGGTATAGATTTTTCCAGTCTCTACAACGCCTACGATTTCGGCCACCATATATACGGGCCTTTGACCATGGTTGCCTATGCTAATCCTTACAAAGCAATTCAAAACGGTCGCCTCAAAAATGGGCAAATTCACGAAACGTTCCATTTTGAAGCGAGACAAGCGTAGTTTGTTGAGATCCTCTCGTTTGGCAATAAACACGGGCGACTTGCTGGTCTTCTCATCATCTTCCGACTCGCTGGAGGCCTTGCTGCTAATGGAGCGTGATCGTTTGCCCGACGGTTTCTCCTCCTCATCCCAGTCACTGCTGCCCGAGTCATCGGAATAGATTTCCGAGGCTTTCAGTTTTACGGCCGATTTGCAGCCGGACACGCTTTCCAGTTCTTCCTTGTCTTCGTCACGTTCCCGTTCGGCTTGTCGCTTGGCTTCCTCCTCCTCTGTGGAATGGAAAAAGCGATGAGTAAATGAGTTTTACAGATTCTTTTGGGATACCTACCTCTCTTGGCCTTGCCCTCTCTCTTAGCCTTCAGCATGGCCATGGCGTTGCTGCGCTTGTCATCCGTCTTATTGGCCTCCACATTCTTCTTGCGCTCCTTGGAACGCTCTTTGTGATCGAAATAGTCATTTACACCCGATGAAGACGGCTCCTCAGAGTCTCTGTCATGATTGCTGGCCGACAGTCCGCTGGACGTAGAGGGTGCATCCTCTTCCTTCCTACTGTCCTCCACTCCAGCTGTTTTCGCTTCCATTTCACTGAGCGAGGAGTTCGTTGTGGGCGGCGGGACCGTGGCCTGTTCCTTGACCTTCTTCGCCTTCTTTTCCTTCTTCTTTTTGTTTTTGGCACGTTCCTCCTTCGTCCTCGTCTTCTCACTCTTTTCGCCTCGTCGCGCCAGTTTCAGTTTGCGTTCTATTTCCCAGCGGGTGCGCATGATGTCCCGCTGTTCGATGCGCTTGAAGATCTCCGTTTCGCGTTCCTTTTCCGATAGGCCATTCAGCCGTTTGCGATCCTCCTCATCGCCCATCAGGTCATCGTCGTAGCCATCGTCGAACTCAGAGTCGGAACTTGAAGACGACGAATTGGAGGAGTCAGAGTCGGAGGAGGAATGCGATTTGGATTTGTCATTATCAGAATCGCTGTCCGAGACTTCACCCTCCTCCTGCTCACTGTCCCGCTTGCTCCTCTCCTCGGTCGCTGCCTTTTTCTCGGCGGCCGCCGCTGCTGGTGGTGCTGGCGCTGGTGGCTGCCGCACCTCATCCTGGCTATCATCATCCCAGTTCGATTCGGAGGAACTGGAGTCCCGGCTGGCCTTCTTCGTGCGCTTCTTCTTCTTGGTGGCTGGAGCGCCAGCCTTGTTGTTGGCCCAGTCGGAGTCCGAGTCCGAGGAGCTGGCTTTCTGGGCTGGCGGGGGCTTCTTGCGTTTCTTGGCCAACGACAAGAGGTCCTGCACGGGAGAAAAGTTAGAAAAGTTTCCAGCTACCAATCCGGCCAACCATTGATTTTGCAATGTTGCGAACAAAGGGGGGAAGGGCAAGGAGCGACAGTTAATCCTGTGGCGAAACTACTCACCGATTCCAAGTTGGTTTCCGACTCGCTGTCACTGCCGCTGGAGTTGGAGTCTATCAAAGATTGGGTCCGCCGTTTGCCCATTTTATTTTTTGGTTGTCGCACTTGGTTTTGCTCAAATTTTCTCTCCGGCACGGGCATGGAAGGGAATTTCTATCACCAGCTTTTCCCACTTATTTTTAAGAAGGGAAATGCCAGGGTAGGCAAGCTATGAAAACTTTTGGCTAAAATAATTAAGGGCTGAATGGATTTGAATTCACACAAAGAGTAATTGGAATTAGTTTATTTAATTGATTAAGTACAAGTTATAAATAAGTAGGGAATTTTCGGTGGAGGGAATTTATGTACCACGGTCACACTATTAGTCGGTATTAATCGATAGGTCGATAATACGCAAAGAAATTCAAATGAGTGGCGGTTTTTTTGTGCTTCGCTGGAACATTTTTTCGGGGTGTTTTTTATTTTATGGTGTTTCTAACACGCGCTGTCAAGCACAACAACGATTCACACTTAATGCTTAAAAAATAGCTTGAAAAAGAAAAGATGGGGCAAAAATTGAGTTCAAGTCAATGTAAACAAGGGGGGAAATGCAAGGGGTTGGCAACTAACTCAGCTGAAATGCAAATGTGCAGTTAACTTTGGCTTGTCCTTAACAATTTGAGGGTGTTGGGGGGCTTGATGAGCTACATGAATACCCAATTTTTAACACAAAATGAGCACTGGTGTTCACACTGAGTCATATCTGTAACGCCTGATTTCGGTAACAAGGCAAAAGACATTTACATTTACATCTCCTCTTAGCAAAATACCCAATCGGGAGTGAGCCTTAGCAAATAAGCTTGCTACCAGATGGATGCCTTAATACCAGGTATGAGGAATCAATTAAAGCGCATCGTTTGATTACATTTAGTCCAATTTCCATTTACCATCGAGCAGTAAAAAGTTCCATTCACGGTGTTATTGTATACAAATTTTAAACTAAATTAAAAAAATACACCTGCTCGCTTCTGCCCCCTCCGAAACCTCCTCCATTCGACCAACAAAAAAAAAAAAAAAAATAACACTCACAATCAATATTAATTAAAATGCAGGCGCATATTCCTGCTATTCCCTCAAGCGAATTTTCGCTTGGCCCCGCAGAGGGGTAGGGGTAGGGAAAGGGTGGCACTGTACTGCACTGCACTGTCCAACACCACCCACCCCGCCGCCCACACGCATGCACAGAAGAGTTTTCATAATTCGACTTAAATGCTACAAGGCAATTTGCAGTAGCAACAGCAGCCACAACAACAACAAACAAATGCACATTCCTCGTAGCTAAAAACAGGCCGCCTGCTGCTGCCGCTGCTGCCGCTGCATTATGACAACAACAATGCGGCACAACAAAAACAACCCTGCCCAGAGCATAAACCACTCACCCCATACACCCACCCACCCACCCAGCCACCCCTTCAAGTCCAGCATGTGAAAGCTTTTGAGCTTCGCTTGTGGGCATGCGCCATCGTCAGAGGGGTGGTTGGTTAAGTTGGTTGCCATTTTTGGGTGGGCGAAGCTTGAGAGCGAGCTTTCGACTGCTCACCTTGTTGTTGTAACAACCAAGCAAAGTTCAATTGTGAAATTTGCCAGTTTATTGAAAGACGTCCGCGAGTGCGGAACAGATTGTCACGCCTCCCACATCGCGCACATTTCGTTAGTTTATAGTCCACCAAATCCACCCGACGGGTCAGTTTCGTAGGTTTTAAAGGGGGTTGGAATAATTCTATACACAAAATGTGGAAAATTGTTTTGGCAAACAGTTGAAAAAGTGGAAAAAAATTTAGATGGAGTGCTTGTGAAAGAGACATACACAATTCCCAGCCCCCAACCCGCCCCCTAAAAACGCCGTGTTGCTTCTCCCTGTGTGTGCGAGTGTGTGTGTGTGCGAGTGAGTGGGCGTGGGTCGTCCCCCATAAGCCAGACACCGCAAAACTTTTGACCCCCCTGCCCCGCACCCGCGCGCCATACGAGTGGCATTTTGAAAAAAATCACACGGAAAAACAAGTGCCAGAAGTTTTAGTTGTTTTTTTTTTGAGTTTTATTGTTTTGTTTTTGTTATCCCCCCGCCGCGGGCGTGGCTGGCAGAGGCAGAAGGATAACGAAAGGCATTTCATTTGTTATTTTACTTTTCTCTCGTAGTGTTAATTTGTCGTGCATTTGCTGGCTGGCAACTAAAACAACAACAACAAAAAAAAAACTAAAGTTCAACACAACGAGAAACCCACACAAAAACAACAAAACTTAAACACCAACTGGCTGAAGAGTAAAGTTTGGTTTGGCCAAACCAAAAGGATTTGCTGGAAAGTGTTTTTTGCGGGTAAGCTTGAAGTTCCATTAACAGATGAAATAGTTTTTAGCATGTAAAATTGTGACTGGAGTTTATCGGTATTAGCGCAAATGTTTATAGGGTACATAAAATATTTAAAAAATTAGAGAAAAGTTAACCTCCAAGTTTTTATAGCCTTGCATGACGTTTTTGTAACTCAGACTCCTTTTGGTACCTTACTTTTCTATGGGAGCTATACTATATAGCTGACCGATTTCGACCAAACTTTGTGGAATCATGCAAAAGCCCAACAAACTAACATGTGTAAAATTTAGAATCGATTCCATGTAAAACAAAAAAGTTTTTCTCATTAGAACTTCTTTTCGAACGATCATTCGTACTACAGCTAGATGCTACAGTCAACCGATTTTGACCAAACTTGGTAGAATTGTGTAAAAGCACATCACATAAATAAATGCCAATTTTAAGACAATTTCCATTGGAAACAAAAAAGTTTTTCTCACTAGGACTACTTTTGGGTCCTAACTTTTCTATGACAGCTATACTATATAGGTGTCCGATTACGACCAAACTTGGTAGAATCATGTGAAAGCAGAGCAAACTAAGAATTAGAACGTTTGGAGGCGTTTCCAGTGAAAACAAAAAAGTTTTTCTCACTAAAACTAGTTTTTCGAACGATTGTTCCTATGACAGCTATATGCTATAGTCAGCCGATTCGGCCAGGGTCGGACAAATGTGTAGCGTATTTGTACTACAAAAATTCGTGCAAAGTTTGGTGCAGAAAGCTTTCCAACTGACGGAGGAAATAGCATAGAAACAGACGGACGGACATGGCCGAATCAACTCAACTCGTTGGGCAGGTCGGAGCTGCTTCCATCTATGCGTTAAATACCCTCTGCAGGGGTATATTACAAATAGACTAATAACCGGAAAGTATTTGCCCCGGTGGGGGAATATTTATTGGCCAGTACGGCAAGCTATGCCCCTATTTACATCTTGGTGTAATCCGGAGATAAGTGTAAAGGGTGTTAGGGAGAAGAGAGAGATATCTGTTGAGAGCAGAGAAAGGGACAGTTGACAGTTTCAGAGCTAGATACCATAAAGCAAGCGCACATAGCTAGTGAAGGTGGATGGATAGAACCCATGACCTCTAGCGCTGCACCACACCTTAAAAAAAGTTATCAACTCACTTTTAGGCTTATTATGTCATAATTTGAAAGTCGTAAGATAATGCTTACATGTAAATAAGTCGAAGTCATAAAAATCTCAAATCAATCTCCTACAAAAATTAACCAATTGGAAGGAATAGTTTTTAATAACCTTTTTTTGATACTAAAATATACATTTTTAATGTCCTTTGGATGATTTTAAGCTCCGTTGAATGAAAATTGAAGATCCATTTATCATTTAATTCACATTTTAGTAAATTCAACTATATCCATTCCAAATGTATACCGAAATCATTCAATGTACTTCTTTAAATATCCTTTGTTTTTCACTGTGTAGGCGACAAATTCAACAGATCGCCTAGCTATTAGTATTTCGAGACAGGAGAAAATTCTGGCAGATGTAGAAACTATTTGAAGTTAGCTTGAATTGAAAAATTGATGGGGAAGGGACGGCATTCATTAAAACATTCATTTTTTTACCATTGAGATCAATTTAGTAAACCTTTTCTGGTAAAACTAAAGCCATTTCCTATTTTCTTTGAAAATTATGAGGTTTTATGGTTTCAATGATTGAACTAAATGACGAAGCTGGACTTGACAGAAGCTGTGTTGCATTTCAAACTCAATCTTCTTTCGTTCCTTGGGAAAAGCCTTAAAGTTTCAACTTCAACGATAGAGCCCAAAGTTTAGTATCTGCAAATAGCTGACATCGGCATAAAGTTAAACCAGAATAAACGTCGGAAAGTGCAAACTTGTTAATTTTTCAGAATTTTAAAATCCAATTTTCTCTCGTATCCCCAACTCCTTGACAACGAGGTTTTAGTATGAAATTTTCTATAAACATGCCATAGAAAATGATAATTATACGCTCATTAAATTATGCCTTTTTGTTCTCCTCTCCTCCTATTTCTTTTTTTTTTTTGTACCTTTCGCTCGGCGCGTTTTCTGCATCCTTAACGGTCTGTTGCCTGTTTGTGGTTGGCTTATCTCGACACAGCCCGAAAAGGATAAAGTTTTTTGCCGGAGCCATAAATGCAGTCAGCAGCTGCCGCCCCGGCCGGTTGCCTGATTATGTTGCAAGTGAACTTTTCGCTTTAGAAACTGGCGTCGGCACATTATTAATTGCACTAAAGAGATTACATTCTGCGAGCCAGACGGAAATGTGGACGACTAATCACGCAACGTACAACTGGGTGGTGGCGACAACGCAGTTTGCACCTGCCTTTCCGCACATTCCGCACGCAATCTAATTTCGTTAATTTTTCTTTCTGTTTTTGTTGTTGTTTTTGTTGCCTTTTTGGGAGCAACTACGTGCAAAGCATAGAAAATGTATGGAGGGCGGCCACACCCAGAAAGTATCGGGGTTAATTCTTTGAAGGAAAAATGTGAAAATACAAGAGATGTTTTTTTGTTCTTTCTTTTAAATGCATTTGAATGCAACTCAAAAGTGAAGTCAAAGGGAAGTACACTGAAACAAAAGGGGGTGGTATTGCGGCAGAATATATTTAAGATTATAGGAATGTTCGGTATTTTGCATGGGTGAACCGTTCTGCAATCAGTATTCCATATTTGAAGCATTAAAACCATCTTTAAGTTTTAGAAACTACATACGAACTGGTTCTGGCTGGATTTTTTAATATACAAAAATAGAGTCGGCCGATATTGGTATAACTAATTTGAAGGACATTTCCACTGAAAACAAACAAGTTTTCTTACTAAGACTACTTTTCTGACTCTACTTTTCTATAACAGCCATACTATATAGATGTCCGATTTCGACCAAACTTAGTGAAATCATGCGTAAGCATAGCAAACTAAGAAATACAAAGTTTGGAGGCGTTTTCTTTGATAACAAAAAAGTTTTTCTCACTAGAACTAGTTTTTCGACCGATCATTCCCATGACAGCTATAACCTATAGTCATCCGATTTGCACAAAACTTTGAAAAATTGTGTGAAAGCTTATAAAATTAATATATGTTAATTTTGAAGAGGTTTACATTGCAAGCCAAATAGTTTTTACTACTAAGACTGTTTTTCTACCCTTACTTTTCTATGGCAGCTTTACTATATAGTTATCCGATCTCAATCAAACTTGGCAGTATCATGGAGCAGCATAGAAAACTTGTAAATACGGAGTTTGGAGGTGTTTCCATTAAAAACAAAAAAGTTTTTCTCACTAGAACTAGTTTTTCGACCGATCATTCCTATGACAGCTGTATGCTATAGTCATCCGATTTTGACAAAACTTAAAATAATTCTGTGAAAGCTTTCAAAATAAATATATGCCACGTTTCACGAGGTTTGCGTTGAAAAATAAAAAGTTTTTCCTACTGATACTGTTTTTCTAACCTTACTTTTCTATGGCAGCTATACTATATAGTTATCCGATCTCAATCAAACTTGGCAGAATCATGGAGAAGCATAAGAAACTTGTAAATACGAAGTTTGGAGACGCTTTCATTAAAAACAACAAAGTTTTTCTCACTAGAACTCGTTTTTTGACCTATGGTTGCTATGGCAGCTATATGTTAAAGTCATCCGATCCGACCGATTTGAACAAATGTGAAGACATCGTGCAAAGTTTGCTTTAATTTCTGAGTGTAGTAGCGACTGCCTGGAACAATTATTCTGCTGCTGTTCCGCCGCTCAAGGATAACTGCACTTAAGACCTGGCAGGGATTTTGCTCGTTATTCCTAGCTTTTGCCGTTCCTTTCTTACGTTGGTTAGGATGCAACTAGGCGGCTCAAAAGCTGAATAATTCATTTTGTTGTTGCATCTGTAGATGTCACGTTGAGGGTTGTTTTGTCCTTGATAGGAGGATGGGGATGGGGAGAAGGGGCGGGCTCTGGCAGCACAGACAACAGTCAACAGGCAGAGGCGTTGGAGTATGGCGCTTAGTTTTGTACATTTGCCAGTCTCAGTCACACAACCACCAATTCGAAAGCAATTTCAGTAGCATTAATCATTTTCATCCACACACACACACACACACATATCCCGCTTATCTCTTTCAACATTCGCAGGCCGTTTGGCCTTTATACCCAGCAGAGAAAGGGTAGCTAGCACTCAACTTCAAACTAAACTTGCTCTCCATATTCTGAATATCTTAATAATTTGGTAGCTTAAGCTAACCTTAGTTTATTTCTGCAGTAGATTAAGGAGAGAACTAGAGCTTATTCTTCTGTGCAGGGTATTTTTGCTGTCGTGACACTCGTCAGCTGTGCTCTGGATTATTTTGAGTGGGGGATAATGTTGACAAAACGCATTTGAAGCATTTCAGAATTGCCTGCTTTTCTTTTGTTTAGTTAACCGGACATTTACACCCCACACAAACCTTTTCCTGTGCCACATGTGCCATGTGTGTGCGCCTGTGTGTGTGTGTGTGTGCTGTGATTTGAATTTTTCGTACGCACAAATTTGCATTGGAAATATATGCATGCATGAGTGGTTCCATCCAGGTTGAATTCTGGACCAGCAGACCATCCTGCTCTCAAGTGCTTTGTTTGTTTTAAGCCCGAAATGAGAGCAAACCTATAAACTCTCTCTCTCTCTCTCTCTATCAAGTACAAGTGGCCAGCACTTTTCGGTTGTTTATTTGTTATCCTTTTTGTGTGTCTGTGTAGATAGATAGGACGAAGCATTCGGATTTATCGCTCAGTTGCGCATTTTGGTTGAACGAGTTTATGTCTTCTGTTTTATGTATCATCTGACTTAAGTTATAACATTTGTGGGGACATGTTGCATTTTTTAAAGCTTACGCATGAAACGATCTCTTTAGCTCTTTAGGATTTGCAGTTTGGTCTGGGAGTTGATAAGTTATTCGGCATTACGTGGACAATCTTGAAGAAGCTTCGAATCAGCGGAGCTAAAGTAAACAGAGAAAAGAGGATATTAATCCAATCCAGAGGAGTCATCAAAAGGATATGAAAAATGTTTATTTTAATCTCAAATAAAGGATTTTAATAGCCATCCCTTCCAAAGGGATCTATTGGGATCTTCTTTTAATTTTCTGGGTACAATTTGACTGTATGTTGAATCATCATCTTCTCGTGTTCATTCTTTGATTCCCAAATCTGTTCTTGAATCTATTATTTCATCTCGATCCAGATCGCTGTGTTTATTTTGATTATCGCTCAACTCAATCACCGCAGAGATAAGTATAACCAGCCGTTTAGACGTGTCTCTGCATATGTGTGAAACAGTGCAGTGAGCTAACATGTCGCCATTGTTGACTACAAAGGGTCTTGCTTTGGACTCTCGACAAAAGTCAGACAAAAAAACTAAATTTCTTTCCAAAATTAAGCAGGAAAGATGGAATGGATCTGTTTGTCCCTAAAGTTGATGTACATACATAAGCATTGTATCAGATACTAAGGAATATAGGCGGATGGAGCAGATTTCCAACGTTTGCATATAAGATTCATACGATTTGACCAAATAAAATCATCCAAAATGTGAGATCCATTTATAACCTGAACCAAACTAAATCAAAGTGTTAACATACTAAGGCAAATTAAGTTTTTGCTTCCTTTCCAACTTGTATACTGGTTTCCTTCTTCAGAAATTGTTCTTTGCGTAAGAAAACCCATTAATGGCCTGTTTTTGTTACCGATTGTGCTCGGATTAAGAGCTATATGCAACAAACTTTGCACGAAGTCTTTAAGTAGAAATACGCTGCATATTTATCGAAACGGGCCGGATCGAATGACTATAGCACATAGTTGTCATAGGAACAATCGGTCGAAAAGCTAGTTTTAGTAAGAAAAACTTTTTTCGTTATCAATGAAAACGTCTCCAAACTTGTATTTGTTAGTTTGTTATAATTTCTCATAATACTACTAAGTTTGGTCAAGATCGAACATATATAAAGTATAGCTGTCATAGAAAAGTAGAGTCCGAAAAGTAGTCTTGGTAAGAAAAACTTTTTTATTTTTAATGCAAACGTCTTCAAACTCCACATTTATTAGTTTAATATGCTTTTACACAGTTCTACAAAGTTTTGTTAAAATCAGATGACTATAGTCTATAGCTGCAGTACGAATGTTGGGTCGAAAGGGAAGTTCTAATGAGAAAAACTTTTTTATTTTAAATGGAATCGACTTCAAATTTCTTACATGTGCGTTTGTTAAGCTTTTTCACGATTCCACTAAGTTGGGTGCAAATCCGACATCTATAAAGTATAGCTTCCATACAAAAGTAAAGCCCAAAAGTAGTCTTAGTTAGAAAAACTGTAAACTAGACCGAGATAAACCTTACACTATTTTTTGTATATATATTTAGATTACTAAAAATATGGGAAGAAGAACTAAAGCAGTATCAAACATATAAAAAGTGTGACCAACCGTTCCTTAAGAGGGTGACCATAACTTCGCACATCGCTCAACTATTTTGCCCACACTTAATTATGAATACAATCAATACAATACAATTTAACGTTCATCCAACTCAATCGACTGCATTCTTCTCAGAAATTACTCATACGCCCCGTGTTCATGTTCTGCCCCACATACAATGGAAAGTCTGTCCCAAAACTCAATTCGCCATAAGTTTGCCCACCAACTACAAGTTTATTTCTAAACCAATTAAGTGTAAATTAAATTATAAATTCTATGGCCGTAGTCGGACCGGCACCACGTCCCACGTCGAATCCAATTCCCAGTTTCAATGTCAGTCACTTGGCCAGTTAGTCACTTAGACTCCAAGACGAACGTTAAATGATGCGAAGCCGAAGCACAACAAAAATAAAGAAACAACAAAGAAACGAAAGCAAAAGCAAAAGCAACCAGAGCAAGAAATCACAACCCACGCAGGGGAGCAGACGCAACGAAGCGTCAAGAGTAATCATTATAAAAGACAGATTCGGAGGCAGGGCCGGGGGTGGCGGTGGCGGGTCCACTGGCTGGCTCTGTATGTTTGTAGAGCAAAATGCTTTTTCGGGGTGTTGCTCCCCGCCATTCACAGCCAACACTCTTTTGTGGCTCTGTCCACGTAAGTGAATGAAAATGAAAAAGTGCTGGTGGCACACAAGTTACGTGATCAGAATGATAAACTCAGGCTCAAGCCGGAGCGAGGGGTGACGGGGGACAGAGCCAGAGTGGCGGAGTGGGTGGAGAGGCAGCTTCACCTAAAACAAATGCTAAATTAAATAAAATTTTATTGCTGGCATTCCCAGCCCTGCTGCTGTCCAGTGGTCGAATCTCGAATTAATTAAATTGTCACATCAAAATTGCCAAAACAACTGGAAATGAAAATGAAAATGTTTCGCGCTGTGATTTCTTTTGACAATGTTATGAAATTTTTCGTACGGCTTTAATGAGCCAAGCAGCTGTCAGGCAGCCGCCGCTGTTTGTTATAGGCAAAGGTCAGGGGCTAAATCTGGGAGGGTAGAAAACAAACACACACACAACAAGAAGAAAAAAAAATGCAATTAAACTTTTAATTAAAAGAATAAAATGTGCCCTAATGACATCTGTTTTTAAAGGAATTTTATGCTCAAGATAAGCAAGATAAATGCTGGAAATGGGTGAAGAAAGAGCTGAACAAGTGTTCCACTAAAAGGTCTAAAAGGCAGAAGGAGAGATCGAAAGAGTTCCACCTTTTAAATTTACTTAAAATGATGCTCTAGCTTGATTCTAATAGAAATTTTCTTTCTATTTGATACTATATTTAATACCTTAGTCGCATTATTCGTATTCAATAAGTTTGTATCAAAACTAAGGCCAAACTGCTGAACCAGGAACTGATTATTTGAGCAGCATCTTGGGAAACTCAGGCGTCAAGTGGCTAAAAATATGGCATAACTGCATTCATATCTAAATTCAGGCATGTTTCAGTAGGTTTCCATGAAACTGACCCACTACATTTCAGTACAGAAATCACGCCTGAAATCAGCTAAGGTGCTGCCTTATTAGAACATGCCTGTGTAAAATTCATGGCTAAATTTCATATTTGGGATGCTATAAATTTAGTTTATTTATTTCAGGGCATACATTCTATTGCTCAAAACTTCACTATTGTTCATCGTTTCTTCACCAATCCTTAGGCGGATTGATAAATAATCTTGATTACAGATATCTAAAAGGTATCTATAAAACTGTGGTAGATAAGACGATTTTCTATAACTTTGGGGCAATATACCAAAGCGGGCTTGAGTGTTAGAATAAAAAGAGGGCATTATGCCCTGCAGTGTATAATGTCTAAGGCGGTATTTGTAACAGCAGAGACCTCAACTGAAACATACTTCCTTGGTTTCTAGAAATATAAGTTATAGGTAGATTATAATAAGCTGAGACGCACGCATTGAAGTACTCATAACCCGCTCCATAGACTAAAGATGAATCCTACGTAGTGCATAAAAGAAGTGTGGTGGTGTAATAAAGGAATCTTACCTTACAGAAGTATCAGAGCAATTAAGTGTAGAATTTTTAGTCAGTTCGTGCTTAGCCAACACAAATAAGCACAATAGTTTGCCTTCTCGAGAACATGCCACGCATAGTTGTGCGGATGAAAACATGGTTTCAACAAATCTGAGCAACGTTTGGCCTTGCCACCTAATGATTGTCATTGCGAATGCCAATTAAAGTGGAAATTGGATGTTCTTAAAGTCAAGCATTGAAATTCGGGGCTCTACTACAAACAATTGGTAAGAGAATGTGTCAGCGGATGGATCTTGCAGCATTTGCACTCGCATGTGTATATTTATGCTAGGTATGGAGATACTTGCGGAACGCTTGCGAAATCACTTCTAATAGCAAAGATTTCTACCAAGCAATGATCTCATCCACTTCTGTTGAGCGTGGAATGACGGAAAGTTTTTGTCTGTAATCATCTGGAAGGAGTAACAGAGTGTTTAATTGATGGATTGCTTTGTGTGTCTATTTGATGATGCATTCCTTCGACTGCTCTAATAGTCTCCATGCGTCTTACCAGCGATGTTCCCTGTAGAATAAGTTGCTTAACTTATTGATGACAACCGGAAGAAAAAAATCCATTTGGAAGGGATATGTCTTAAATATCCTTTTAACCATCCAGCGCAGCTGCAAAATCATCCAAATGATCATGTCTTTTCCTATCCTTTGGATGATCAAAAGTTTATCCAAGACATATTCCAGCCAAATAGATACCGGAAAACATCCAATGGATATTTTGTAATATTCTTTTTGTCTCTGGAACATATTAGAAGATCGTACACATTTTCTAAAGTATAAAAAATGAGTCTTCAGCGATCATTTGAACCATCTAAGTGGGTTATTTTGAACACCGCCGGAGCAGCTTGAGAATTTAAAAAGACTTGTAGCCCTAGACTTAACAGAAGATCCTCGACCCTATAAAGAGTATATTTATTCCGAATTAGAATCGAATTAGTTTGGATGGTTCATACCTTCTAGATATACATATGTAGTCAACCGATTTATTTATCAATCTACCCAACAATTCTTAAAAATAGGCTGAAGTATGGTCAAGTTATGAGCAAACGAAAGTTTGCTGCCACAGAACAAAAGCAGCTGTAGAGTAGAATAGAGTTTGTCTGACTTTCTTGCTTGCTTTACCAAGACATAACTCTTGAAATTGAATCCAAATAATTTATTCCTCGAAGCCAGTAAATAATAAATCATAATTGTCCATAATTTGAATATGTTTCTCTGAAAAACCTCTCTCCTTGACATACAAATAAAAAGGACAAACGGTTTAATAAATTACAATCCCTTAAATGGTTGCCATTTACCAAGAAATGTAAACCGCAGCTCACAGCTATTGGGGGCAAGTGAAATCCATTTTTATTTATGTGTTGGAACTGACACAACCTGCACCTGCCGGATTTCGACCACGTGCCAACCTCTTTGGTCTTTCCCCTTTTTTGCCACGCCACGCTCATTTATTAGATTGCATGCAGAAACGATGTCAATACACGGAGCCGGAGTACAAAAAGGAAGGTAAAAGCAGAAAATGTGTAACCATAAACCACCCAGTTAACCACAAAAACAATTTCGGTGGCTATGGCAAACTTCACATATGCATGCGAGGGCGGAAGGCGGGGGCGGGGTCGAGGGTCTGTCTGGCACAACACAATTGTGTGTCATGCACTTTCAACCCCACGAGAAGTAAAAACCTGGAGCAAAACCCATGAGTAATTGTCTGTCGGACGGGGTAAACTAAATTGAGCAACAACATCAACATCACGGACAGAAGCAACAGTCTGCTGATTAGGATAAATTCTCTCTTGTTTTTGTTTTTGGCCCACTTGGCTGGGTTCTTGGCTTGGCTTTCGCGTGCTATTCCTGGCGTTCTTTTGTTTTTATATATTTTTTTTTTTTGTAGTTTCATTTTGAGTGACATTTTAGCCAAGCCACCGCCCCCGCCGTTTGCCCCTTAGCGATGACACGTGCTGTTGGCAGACGCCAGTTTGCGCTGTGGTGCTTGTTCATTAATTTTGGACCGCACAGTGGTGGGCCATGTCAAAGATTGATGTGAAAATGAAACTCCAATGGAGTGAAGCCTTTTGGAGCGGCTGTGGACCACCATGCGTGCGAGAGCCTGGCATGTCACAGTGCGTTTTAATTTCGTTTGATGTGCTAACCCTGCTCGCCAGTCATTTTCAGACACCCAGCGAACCCGTTTCTAATTTTTCATCCACATAAAAGCAAACGCACATTGGGCGAAATGGCCAATCTAGCCAAAGCGAAAATTGAAAACGCTTTTTTGGGAGTTTTTCAAATATATTTTTTTTCTCAAATTTTTCCTGCTGTCTTGACACTTTGTCAAAGTTATTGACTTTTCACCTCAAAATTTTATGTAAATTTATGCCTTACTTTATGTTTTGTTGTGTGTGTGCAAGGACACTCTGCATTATTAACAAATACCCATAAAAAGTACAAAGAAACTGTGGGAATTTGAAAATTTTTGTTTGTTTTCCTTCGACCATAAAAACTCCATCAACATTCGAGCAATTCCATTAGCACAAAATGATTTTATGCTCCTCAGCTGTTGTTGTTATCCTGTCGACAAAAAAAAAAAAAAAAGGACGGTTCAAGAAGTAGCAGGCGATTGGAAAGCCATAAAGGCAATGTCTGGCCTGTCTGTTTGCTTTTTGGCTGCAGACGTAAAATTTTCATCTTAATGGATGGGGGCCCCAGATGTGGATTTTAAGGGAAAAAGCGAATGCTGAATGGCATTTCCAACTAAATGCATCTACTGTGGCCTGCACTTTCAAATTAAATGACCCACTCCCATTTGCGCTGGCTCTCCCTCTCCTCCCTCTCTCTTCCTCTCTCATCTACCTAAAGGACCCACCTCTCTGGCCATGTGCGTGGCCACTAATTGAAATGTACGGCGAGCTGCCCAAAATCCTATTAGCCTTATCCCATAGCCACAACACAAGGTCCTCGGGGTGCCATTCTCTGTTTCCATTTTGACCTGTCCGAAACGGTATTTCTAATGTGGAAATGCAATTTGCGGTACCAAATGATACTCGTGCTGTGGATTGTGCAAGCATACTTGTATTGTAGGTAGGCTTATATCGAGAATTGGGGTAAAATGGGTGAGCGATTAATGGTCTATGACTTTGTCAAATTGTACTCATTTAGTTTTATGAGGGCTGAGCTGGGCCACTGCTGCGGTTTTAGGGTGGAAATCTATTTTTAAATACCAAAAGCTTTTGGTAAAACCAAAGTTTTACTTCGAATGATGTCCAAACTTTATATAAGCCATCAGTTTTTTGCAGTTTCATGTTCTTTTACATATATTTAATTAAATCTGTGTTCCGTTGATGCAGATCATGAGTACTAATTCCTACACTTAAATAAACAAAATAGGCGAAAAACTCTTAAAATTTAGAAATTCACCTTAAAAAGGGATCACAGTCGACTCACCATATATTTTAGATAAGCATTTTCTATTTTTAACATTTTTCTTAGTTTTGAAAATAAGATTTTCTAGATTTTTGAATATTTAGAAAGGAAATGAAGTGAGTGTAGAGGTGGGAGAAGTGGAAGGGATCCACCGTCAGATTCACAATTTTCAAGTTAGAGCCTCGTGGTTTAATATAAATTAAGCAAGGCCCAATATCTATCTATGCTGAAAAGTACAATCAGATCGTTCAAAAAACATCGGAGTTATAAGCAAAACAATTGAGCATGTAGAAGCAGGGGGCTATTGCATCGTCAGTTAGAGCTAAAACCGCTAAAATGACAAAAAATGTGGCCTATTTTTAGAATGAACCTTTAATAGCTGTTTCAAAAACCGGTTACATTCAAATTCTTTCTTTCCCTTCTATCGGAGACGCAGCATTATTTTAGAATGGTTTTCCAGAAATTCAGCAAGGCTATATTCATTCAGAAATAGACTTCTGTAGAGTTTTTTTCTAAGTAGATCAGTAGCGATGTGCAGGAGCTAGACAGCACTTTTTGGTACACAGAGAAAAAAAAGGATATTACAGAATGTCCATTGGATGATTTCCGGTATCCATTTGGATGGGATAAGTCTTAAATATCCTTTTAATTATCCAACGAAGCTTAAAATCATCCAAAGCAAATGGAAAATTATGGTAATTTGGATGATTTTGCAGCTCCGCTGAAGGATTAAAAGGTAATTAAAGTCATATCCAGTCCAACGGGATCTTTTCTGGATCTTTTTGTTTCTGTGTTCTAGTATAATACTTTTGATCAGATAGTCCGCTTTATCTGACATCAGAAACTAGACCTTGTTTTCACGGTGAAGCTGGCTCCATGAAGCTCTCTTTAACATTGTCTTAAAACCTCTTCAAAATAACTATAGCAATGCAACCCTTTTACTGGCAAGCTGCTCTGCCACATCGATAAGTCTACTATCGATAGACTTATGGTGTATTTATTGTAGCTGTCTCATAATATTCTGTATATTCTACCTCAGCTTCAAAAGTCAAGTCAATGTAGCCATGTTGTTATCTCCGCTAGTCTGTCTGATCTCAGAGACAAGAAGAGCTAGAGCATCCAAGTTTTGTGGGTAGACTCCTTGCAATTCTACCTGTCAGTACTACATTTTTCAGTTCTGAACTCAGACATGAGCTGAAGGTACCTGTAGTCAGCTAAGTTCATGAGGAGGAGTAGAACATGTCTGTGTTAAGTTCTTGGCTAAAACTTATATGATTTCAGTAGTGTTTCAGCTGTGACTTAGTACTGAGCCGAACTGAAAGCGCCTATTATCTGCACGCAAGTCAAGTTTATTTCAATAAATATTATTGAATAACTTATACAGCTTAGAAGATTTAGATTTTCATTGAGATCGGTCAATAAATGTCGGAGTTATATCATCTTCGGTCTTATGTTTGGGATTAATAAAAACGTTGCATACTTTCCGACGCCTCCTACAGGATCATATGTACCTAATATTAGTCACATACTGTTGCAAATCAAAAGAAGGCTGGCCAACTTTACAGCTGTTTCATGAACCTCTCGGTTCCATCATTAGAAGTCTTTTGCCTGTCGTTTGGCACTTAAGCAGCCGTCTCTCTAAGACAGCAATGCCATAACTACTTGGGAATTCCACAGCAACTTGAGTGCAAAAAACTGACTCCAAAACGACAACGCCAAGTTGACAAGTCAGTGAGAGTGATGTTCTCCCTTTACCTATCCTCACCACACAGAAAAGGTTTTGTGATTAGGTGAAATTCTATTCTCTAGTAATAAAGACCACTCTTCTAAGAGTTGTTGAGGGATTTCATTTGTTTTAGTTCAATTCCTTTCACCCAACTCTTCGATAATGTAGACTTCTCAAGTAAAGCGGCTTACTATTATTAAGGTAAATATCATTTTACTTTTAAAAAGCATTATATTTACATTCTGGGGCTCTTTAAAATCTGCGTTCTTTTACATTCGCGAGTGGGCGGCAGCAGCAGCGGCAGCAACAGGATGCGGATAATGTAATGTGTAATGCACACCTCCAAGCCAAGCCAGCTGTCGTGCAGACGGGGCGACAACACTGCCCCAAGCGTAGCATTAACGCGCGCTTGGTAGGTACGGAGCATGTGCCATGAGATGAGGTGGCAGATGCAGAGATGCAGCCACAAAATGCCAGGGATGTATGAAATGCCGACGTACAAGTAGGAGTATGTTGTTGGATAATGGGAATGCTGAAGGGAATTTGATAAGCAGCAGGAGTGCACGCACACACACACACTCGCACACACGCTGGGGTTTGCCTGTGCGCAAAATGAAATACGGAAATTGAGTGTGTGTAATGCGTACTTATGGCGCACATTTTAAATGAAAATTTCACAGGCATTGCTTAGATGCCTTCGAAACTGAAGTGCAACAAGTGAAGGTGGAGTTTAGCCTCAGGACCTAAGGCTTCACCACCACCTGGCGGGGCTGCATATTTTCTTTTCTATTACTTTATTTTTCCTTTCCTTTTTCCTATTTTTTTTTTTTATTAAAATCGTGATGTCTGCTAGGCTAACTCCATTTCGTGGCAGCTGCTGCCCTTAACAGAAGTTTTCTCACAATTTCCCTGGATGGAAAGAAAGTGGCAGAGGCAAGTTTACCGAATCGCTTGCTCCATTGCAGCCACATTTCATTTTTCATATTCCAAAAGGGCGGAAGACACACACACACACACAGCGAAGGGTGGAGAGAGAAGGGTTGTGTGGTCGTATGCAATTTTAAACAAATTGCAGGTAAAATGCATACCAATGTACACTGAGAGTATAATGGGATACATTTTTTGCAAATTTAAATATTTTTAAAGCTTCTTAAGCTTGAAAAAGGGAGGATAGCTTGTTATCATAATAAAAGAAAAGGTTAGCATTGATTTGCATAACTCTTATTCGGAGATTTTGAGCTTAAAGACGCACTGGCCGACCATTGGAGGCTGATGACTGTCAAATCCATGCAAGGTTTAGATTTGGAAGATTGCGTAGGATCTATAAAAGATAAGAAAAGTACTGTATTTATCCAATTTAACAACCAGTCTTCAGTACTGTACCCTTAAGTACTCGAACATGTTTATTCTAACCTTTTTTTGTAAAGCAAAACCTATTTTAGATGTGGTTTTAAAACTCTTTGGCGGAGATTTTGAAGTTATGGACGCACTGGCCGACCATTAAATGCTGACGACTGTCAAATCCACGTAATGATAAATAAAAACTACGCTTTTTCAAGTTGGAGTATTGCGAAGAAGCTTTGGAACAGTCGAAAATTACTGTATTTATCCAATTTAACAACCAGTCATCAGTTTTGTACACTTAAGTCCTCGAACAACACTTTTTATTGAAGCCAAAACCTGTTTTAGATCAATTTTTAAAACTTTTATTTGGAGATTTTTATGTTAAAGACGCACAGGTCGACTATTCGTTGCCGATGAATGTCAAATCCACGCAATGATTGTTAAAATCTACCCTCTGGCGGATCGGCAGTAAAAACTAGTTTGGTTTAGTGGTTCATGGTGTTAAATGAACCGAGCTTTCGGGTTCGTTCAGTGATTTACTTTTAATCTATTATATTCTTTTGAAGTAGAAAGTTCCAATCTTTTCCAAAATCTGTGAGGAAAGGTATTTTTTCCGCACTTTTCAGGTTCAGGCAGTCCAAAAAATTAAGCAAAAATCACATTTTTGTTCACAGATCATCGTAAAATTCGCAGAGCTTCAGTTTTTACGACCCTCTTGAAGTTTAAGATACAAATTTGCACTTCAGTCTGCACTGAAATGTATTGTTTTTCAAAAATTCGAAGGTAAGGCAGTACGCTGAACTTTTAAGAACTCATTTCTGTGCTTACACCCTTTCTATGCTCTTAAAGCCCTTCATTGAGTGTATCACGTCTCAACTTATTCCTCTAAATCATTTTAATTGGGCGTAACTAGTGCTAAACTAACGATTTCACTCACCACCGGTGGAGTAAAGCTTTAAAGGCAGTTATTACTTACTAAAATACAATAAAAATTAAAACAATTCTCTTTTTTAAACTCAGCTTAAACATTTGACCACATTTCTCTCAGTGTCATGCACTTGCAACTGTTATACTTGTACAATATAAATTCCGACAATGCGACAAATTCCAAACGGTGAAGGTCTTCATCTCCGTCTCCGTCTCCGTCTTCATCTCCATCTCCATATAGATTGTATCTGCACACAAGTCGCGTTTTGCGGCCGCTGTTTGCTGCTGCTGCTGCTGTTGCCTGCTGCTTGCTGTCAAGGCAAATAAATTTGTCAAGTTGCCGTTGCAGTTGCATTTGCAATTCGCTGTGGAAGCTCTGCGGCCACCTCGGCCACGTCCGTGTCCACAACAGACAGCGCTTCCACATTTCATTTTATTGTCACGTACAGCGAGCTCGGTTCGCAGTTTCTTCTTTTTATGGGTAGGTCGGTGCCGCTTCCGTTGCCCCGCTTCAAATTATATCCACACATATTTCTATTGACTTGGGCCGACCATATAAAGGTCGTTGTGGATATTAGTTATTTTCTTTCTTTCAATACTGTAATTTACATGCAGGGTGTGGCCGGCCAAAGCGGCAAATTGATTTATCAACTGGTCTTGAAGGTGGAGATGTTTTTTGGTTATATTTTGTGCATGAAACATGAAAATGAAACTTTTAATGCAATTTATAACAAAATATCAAATGATTTCCAGCATTTAATTGACATTTTACCAATAAATATTTTGTATTGGCATTTGCCAATTAAAATGTAAGCAAATCTTTTTGGAAATTATTAGACAAATTATATGTCAAACTTAATGTGTACAACATAAAGTGACATGAGAAATTGAATGGCTACTAAGACTGTGACAAGGTTAGCCAGTTGTTAGCGGTTGCCTTATTTTGTAGGTGCCAGCTGCTGCCATACATGTTTGAGCACCTGCCATTGTTGTTTCAGTTGACTGGTGTCATTTATGTTCAAAGAAATGTGTCAATAATCTTACATATTTTGCTTAGACTGTCAGATACTGGCATAACAGTTTCATAATTCTTTAAAAAAGTGACTCAACCAGCTGAGAATGCCGTGAGGATCCTGAAAGAGCTCTTCAAGGGCCACTCTAGACATCGGAGCCAACTGTATAAGTTGGAAATACCAAAAACACAAATAAGCAGATACTGTAAAAAGAAGGAGGAATGCACTGAACATATCTTAGCGTACTGGGATGCTCTTGAGAAACGCAGACTCATCAGATTTGGGAAACATATCTAACACCCCATTAAAAAAAGTAACCTTGAACCCCAGCAAATCCTGGCAAATGTGGTAAAGTAACATCACTTTCCACTCAGCCAAAAAATAAAGAGCTTTAAACTTCGATTAAGAATGTTTAAATTCAGAAATTCGTTAAGAATGAGAGTTCTTAAGCAAAATTCTTGATACAAGTATGCAATATTGATCGAGCTGTTCTTGATCAAAGAGCTTCAATACTTAAACCTAGTACGAAATATTTTTAAATCAAGTAGAATAGTTATTAAGGGCCGTCGTCTCATCTCCTAATTGTCAGAAAGGCTTTGATTTTGCTCTGGTTTTTGTAGGTTTATGTTATAGCTCTATGTAGCAGATTAGAAAACGGCCTTAAATCAACTACTAAACGTACTCAAGTCCAAGATAGCTCATTCTCAAATCAAAATGCATTGTCAAACACCAAGAATGTTGGTTCTTATATCCAGAGCTTAGCAGCTTAAAGAGTTATATCGCCTACTCTTCAGTTAGGAGCTACACAAATTCAAAAGTAACAACAAATCAAAGTTTTTCACCTTCTTTGTTGGAATTTATTTCACAAAAGCATCAAAGGCATGTACAGTCTCGACTTGTCAACTGTCAATCCAACAGGCGTCTCTCCATGACAGCAATGTCATAACTGCTTGGGAATTTCAAAGCAAAAAGAGTGCAAAAATCGATAGCTGCCCTCTCCCATTATAAAAGAGAACTGTGAGAGCGGGCTTAAGGCTATTCTCTCAAATGTGCTTGCTCTCTCAGTTTCTGTAGTCCCCTGTTCCCCTAGTTTTAGTAGAGAAATTCTTATAAATTCAAGCACGAATATATAATATTTAACTTTTAAGAGCGGTTTTACTGCTTTTTTCCAAAGTATTTACCCTATATTTGTTATTTGCAGGCAATTTCTCTACTTCAATTTCGTATTTCACTATGAAAATTATTGCATTAATTAGCCTTAGAGTTAATCATGTATATTTAGTTAGTTAACTTGCTGCTTAAACTTTGCAATTTCATTGCTTAATTGCCAAGCGGAAAATTGCATTAAACTATTTAAATTAAAGTTTTCTTTCTGCTCTTCTTTTGCTGCCGCTGCTTCTGCTGCTAATTCACTTTTTGTCCGGGTATCATCTCTCACGTTTTGCCAAGCCAAGGCAAATACTTCGTTTCCTGCATTTTGGCAGACATTTTCCGTGCGCTGCAGGAAATATTTATAGAAAAACTAACAGACTTATTGCATTACTTACGTTAAATAACCACTTACAAAATGCTGAGGCAAAAAGACCAGGTAATCATGGTGATAATGTTGATGATGCAGCAGGGAAACTTATTAAATGCGCCAAACGGAAGTTAAGCAAATAGAGTTTACCACCGCTGACAGAGACAGAGATTAAAAGAGAAAGAGTGAGATGGGAAGCGCGTGATAGTTGAAAACTTGATGGACAGACCGACAGACAGACAGACGGACAGACTACTGTTCGCTGACAGCTTCTCAGTTCGAGTTGAAGTTGGCTGACTGCTACCAGGGCTTGCTTCATGGTACGCAATGGAAAATCAAGGCTACGTGCTTGCAAATATTCATTTTGCAGCCACCACATACCCACATACATATGTTAGGCAGGCATATATACACACATGTGTGTGTGTGTGTGTGTTTGTGAGTTGTAAAACGCACACGAAAACCGAGAAATTCGGAATGTTGTTGGTATGCAGATATTTTCTATCTTTTTTTTTTGTGCTGTTGAATTTTTCTGATTGTGTTTCCATGCAATTTGCATGAGGAGAAATGTTTTATAGTTTCTTGAGCTGAATTTTAAATAGTCCTGAAATATTGTTGTTTGTTTTTCTTTTAGAATAATGAATTTTGTTTTCCTTTGAAAGTTAATCTGATATTTTGCAATGAATATTGAAAGTACCAAAACATTTTGTTATGGCAAATGGCTTAAAGTTGATGAGAATTTGGTCTTTAACCAAGCTCTGATGTGAACAAAGGACCTCAGAAGCACAAATATAAGGCGGGGGGCACCAACATCGATGTAGCCACCATCTAATCTTAGTCAAATAAAGCTATTTTATTTGGGTTAGCAACAAATAGACTAAAGAGACTAAGACCAAATTGCTTAAACTTTTGCAGTGGAATAAAATTCAATCGAAATGATGCATCAATCGGCTGAAATCCAATGAGTTATTCTGAAAGAACTTAAAAAATAAGCTTTGATTTTGAAACGATAGAAATTGAAGCCCAAATTTTATTTAAATTGAGCCAAAAATAAGAATTTGCCTTGAACCTAACCATTTGCCTGGAATTTTTAAGTTTAAACTGTATTTCACATGCAGAAATTTCCGCTCATTTTCCTTGTGGATTTTCCAAAATCAGTTACTGTAAGCTTTCTATTGCTTATAGCTTGACCATCTTTCTTGCGATCTAACCTACTGCTATACGCACATAGAAAGAAACCATTTAAGATATTCGTGACTTAATCAATCCCAAAGGTTGTCAGAAGACAGTCTATATCTGATTTTCTCATTTCAAGTACGAATAGGATACAGTTTATCTTGTATATCTCGGATCTGGTGCGAGTATCGGTTTAAGTTTCAATCCAAGGGTCGAAATAGATAAAATTTTTTTGAGCTGGATGTTATTTGACCATTTTTTATTCTGTATACCATTCAGTTTGAGCTCAGAAACACACAGCAGCTGAATATGAACTATATTATCTACAGGCTAGGGAATAGGATTTTGCGGTCTACCTGGACTTTAGGCAGGCTTTTGATAGAGTGTGGAATGGTCTATAATGGAAAAGACAAGCTCCTCGCACTTGGAACCCATATCAATGCGCTTGTGAGGTCACTAAATGGCAGAGAAAAAGAGTGGGATGCCTACTCTACATTAGAAATAAACTCTTACTTAGAAGTAAAGTGCATCATAGTACTAGTTGGTAGATAAGGGATTCAAGTATGCAGCAAAATCTCATTTGAAACAAGAAAGAAAGTTGCTCAAGCGCGTCTGTAACATACTCTTCAACAACAAAAGTGTATGCACAGTATGAATTTTGATGCTGTTGATGCAAATGTAAGTAGTGAACATTCTGTTGCTTATAATCCGACAACTTTTGGAAATTGATAAATTATTTTGATTACTCAAAATGTTCAGGGGGAACGAACCAATTTTTTCCATTTGACTTTGTTATTGTCGTGTGCCACAGATGGCCACCTGAATACACACACACACACACTCTTTTTACTTGTGTTAGTGACTGCGCCAGCTTTAGAAGCTGTTAAGCACACCTGCTTTAAAGGATCAGTGATGATTCCTTCTGCTTCTTTTTAAATATACTCTGTGTTTTTTTGGTACAGACTACAAAATATGTATGCTGTTTGTTGAAGGTTACATGTATTGCGGCTTTCTAACTCTCCAAATTCATTCTCAGTGCTCTCTGATCATAAATCTTAACAAACCCATGAAATATAGTACCCTCCGTTTTAAATAGAATCCCTTCCCTCCACTCCTCCTTTCCAACTTTAATGTTATGCTGTTGCCTTTTAAAACCATTGCAACCTGCCCGGCACTCCGCCTGGCAGCCTTCCTCAGAAATCTAATATAGCGGAAAACCCAATTAAATTTCGCACAAGGCAACAAAGCCCGGCCACCAGCAAATAATTCCGTCTATGCTGGAAGCAACCAAGACAAGTTTAATCTCTTTGGCGGATGCAGCTGTGCACAGTTCTCTAGTTCCAAGTGCCGGAGATTGGTGTAGCCTTCGGGCTGTGTGGGGCACAAACATACTTTGTATGCATAATAATAATATTTTTATCAAATACAGCGATAATTGATTGCAATTATTCCATCCTTATTTATTTGCAGGGAGTGTTGGCTCTACACAATTGAAGGACTCTGTAGTTAGGTAAGTTGCATTTCTTAATCGTCTGTCGATAAACTTCCCAAGCTGTACCAAAGAATTAAAGCTTAGACAAGTTTCAAACTGAGCGAAAAATAAAACTATGAAATGGGTTAGTAGATCAATGGGGGGGTAGGGGGCTTACTTAAGTCAGCAAATGGCTTATGTAAATACTTGTAAAGTGGTCCACCACTTCTCCACATTCCCAAGCAGCCTTAAGTGAAAGTAGTGGAAAAGTTTGAGTTTAAGATTTGGTTTCTTTTTTTTTGTTTTTTTTTTGTTATCAGCAGCAGCTTTCTTCTTTGTCGTTGGTCCAGACCAAGAACTAATCGTTGGCAGCCATAAAACTAAAATTGTGGCAAGAACAGAAAAGTTATTGGACACTAAAAGAAGGAAAACACAACAAAAAATATATAGAAGCCGCCAATGGCCATCCAGGAGCAGCAGCCACATGTGGCTCTGTGGATGCAGTTTCTCTGTGTGACATCTTAAGTGCATTGGGGCTTTTGTTCTGTGTCCTGCGTCCTGTGTCCTGAGTCCTGGTGTGGAGCTTTAGCATGGGCGGATTCACATTTATAGCAATAGCGCTGCAACAACAAGTACCACAAATTGCCAGCGACAAAGTAAAAAGCAAAGCAAGAGCAAAATAATGCTTTTTTATGTGAGTTTTCACTTCTTTTTTTTTCTGTAATACTCTGTACCAAAGGTAGTTGGAGTATATGAAGTTTGTGCAAAGGTATGTTACGGCCAGAAGGCTGCATTTGATTGATCCTATAAAGTGTAGATATTATATAATCTGGATGAGCATTCAAAATGTGTGGAATATAAACTTGCATCAGAGTAAACTTCCATTTTGCATTGGTAAAAAACGTCATATCTCCAAAATTTTAAGGGATAGCTGGTACATACCTCCAGGACATATTTAGTTATCAGAATTATCTATGGATCCCCCAAAGGATTCGTAAAGATCGGCCAAGCAATAGTTAACTAATGATCCACAGAAACTTTGCTGCTTTTATTTCTAAGCATACACTTTCGTACTTACAGAGTACACTACAGTCGGTCTGTACCGACTTTCTAACTTGCTTTGTTTTGCTTTACACACTTTTTTATTAATTTGGGTCGGCAACCTGTGGGCAAACACATACATATTTATACCATGAGAGCAAGAGAGCACACAATGTGGTTTTTACGCGCCAGTGGGAAATATAAAGCAGAGCTAAAATCCTGTTTTTATTTGGCAAAAAAAAAAAAGGAAATGCTAAAGCTTAGGTTTAAAGCTTTGTTTAATGTTTTAAAAAAAAAGTACCACAAACATTTTTTTTATGCAGTGTTGGAAGGTACTTTGATATTTGTTGTTGCTTAATTTGCACAGGTTTTATTTGATTTAATGGGAAAGTTACTTCTTTAATTGGTTTTAGCTTATACCAAATTGCTAAACTTTACACAGAAAAACCTAGATCCAAAAACATTCCATTGAAACTGAAAGATTTAAGTAATCTTTTTTGATATTAAAATATTCATTTTCATATCTTTTGGATGATTTTCAGCTCCGTTGGATGAACATTTAAGTTCCATTTTAGATAGAATGCTTAAATTAATAATGAAATATATTCATTCCAAATGAATATCGAAATCATCCAATGTATATTATGTAATATCCGTTTTCTTCACTCTATAGATAACTATAGTTCTACATATAACTTAACTTATGACTAGATGGGCTCATGCAACCAAATTTGATATGAAGACTCCTTTTACTGCAAGCAGATAGAGATTGTTTCTAATTTTTGCAATCCCTTGCTATAAATATTGTCTAAAAGCTCTCACAACTCTGAAAATATCGAAGATGAGCTCTCACATTTATCTACCCAATATCTAAGATCTCTTAAACGTTCAAAAATATCGGATATTAAGTGTCGGAGCTAAAGGAATATAATTTTCTGTCATGTATTTGGGGTTACTAAAAAACCGTTGAATACTTTTCGCCGCAGCTTGCACTGTCTGCTTACATAATGTACCATTTATGCAGGGTTCTGCTAATAACCACAAGGGAAGGAATAATAAACGGCCAGGGCCGACTTTCTTTAGAAAATATGCTATTAATCTACTTATGTATTTCCGTTTAGATGTCGAAATTTATATTTCTGAACAGGAAAACAATAATATTCATGTTATTTGAGCGTCTTAACTTCATATTTTCTCAAAAATTATTATATTTGTAGCATCCTTCCACCCATTTCACCATGCAATCGGTCCAAATCGGTCTCCATATAGCTTAAACTTTCGCTTTATAATGGTTATAGGTGGAAGAGTACGTCTTTGTTATTCTCAAAGGCGGCATTCAGATAGTTATACTCCGTTTGCCTGCTTTCTTAATACTGCTGGTAGTAGGTGTAGGTGTCACTTTTCCAAGCCTTTCAAGAATTCTCCACTTGAATTGCCAAATCCTTGACAATATTTGGTTATATTTCAATGAAAAACTAGAGAGATATCGTAACGTCTGTGGAAGGATGGTGGCCAGTCCTTTGAATCGCCCGGAGACTACATCCAGTTGCTAGTATGTAAATTTTGTGTATGCCCGTCGAATGTTCAAAAGGAGTACAGTATTTGGCTGCGGCTTGACTTAGCTCCAGCGTTTCTTTCTCAAAGTATAGTTTGAATAATAATACTTTAAATTCTTCTTATTCTCCGAGAGTTGTCTGGCACCTGGATTTCTTAAGAAATTGTTTGATTTTATGTTGCTCTTGAATTGTTATTAGATTTTCCAAAATTTAATTACAAACTGAGAAATATTCTTTAATACTTCAATAAAATTTTATAGTTCTGTGAGAGAAGATCTCAAGATTGGGGACAAGTAAACTGCTCATGGAAGCTGATATAATATAGAGAATTAGGGTTTGGTTTAAAGCGGTTCTTTACTCACTCAACTATTTTGTTCCTTTGCCAAAGAGAATTGAAGTAGAAACATGCTTAAAGCAAAGAAACCCACTGAAATTAGTATTTATAATTAGAATGAGTATTCAAATTCAGATTTTCTTGATTTTTCACTCCGTCCCCAAAATAAACTATCAAAGATAAGCCCCCTAGCTTAAGATTGGTTCAAAATGAGACTGAGAGTAGTAGACTAAGGGCCGATATCAAATCATTTACATAGAGCAAAATGTCATATAAACCTACAAATGGCAAAGCAAAATATAAGTTTATTTGACACATAGCTGCTATTTAGAAGATGAGAAATCGGCCCTTAGTAAACTTTTTCTAATACATCTTTTATATTTATTTTAAAGTTGAGCTATCTTCTAACATAAACCAATTCGTGGTGAAGTTCACTCCTCGGAGTTAATAACCAACTTAGATTTAAGTTTGTCCCCTTTGAAGGAAACCAGAAACTTTCCGACCCTATTTGCCATAATATTGTATCAAAATTTACCAGGATTTTAGAAGTTTGATAAGACGCGCCATACCCTACCTCCATACAACTTCCTTGCATCTATTCAGCTCTTCAATGAACTTAACGTTTCTTACATTTTTAACATATTCCCTCTGTACTCGAGTTGTTGTTGTGTCATTTCTTATTCTCAAGGAACAATGCATTGTTAGCAAAAAAAAAAAGTTTGCCTCTTTATTTCCTTCCGTATCAAAATATGTCCAAAGTAGCTTAAAATCTTTTTTTAATACTTCAATTTTTTTCTCTCTACATTTTCAACTGGTACGGCAAGCTGATTTATTGACAGACATAGACATGAACTAATATGAAAGCACGTTCGCTTTATTGGGGAAATTCGTTGAATGGAAAACAGAAACTATACAATATTTATGCATATTTATTACCAAAGAAAAAAGTCGATGTCATACATAACTTATATGAAAAGTTTTGGTCGTTAGAGAAAGTTAAGTCAGCTTATTTTGGGTGGGGTGGGTAAGGTGGAGTGGGAAGTGCTTAAGGAGGAGCAATCAGGGCATATCACGTTTATGGTAGCAGGACAAACTTGGTTATGCTTGCATTGAAACTGAATAGATATAAGCTGACTCAATCGAAATTGATCAAATTTAGAAATTGCACAACGCTAATTCATATTATTTAATTGGCTATATTATGACAGATTTCGAGCTACAATTTCATTAAATATTTTACGGGGCAATTGGCCCGCGCCGCACGCAATACGGTTTAACTCTGCCTAACCAATTAATTACTTGAGTGTAATGGGCCACAAAACTAACCACAGCTCCCGAATGTGCATACCAAATGAAATATTGACCCATAAACCATTTGGTGGAAGGTGTTGAAAAATGCCCAACTCATTAGAACGCCCCGCTCGGGGAGGGGGGCGGGGCAGCAATGAAACCCAACTGAAACTGAACTTATTATCTGCTTCAGTTGCACACGAACATTAAGCCATTGTGCATCGTGACTGGGCGCAATAAAATCTTATTAGTGGGCTGGACCAGAAGGTCTGGTAAATTTAACAGAATGGAAACCATGGCGAGAATTGTGTGCCATTTGGCTCAAGGGAGAGAGACCGTAATAAAATATATAAGAAAATGGAAAATATTGCGCATACGCCGCATTGCCTGCTGTGGGTCTGGCTCTGAGGCTATTAATAATATATCGCCGCTTCCGCTCTTTTGCTTGCTCGCTCTCTCTTTCTCTGTCTGCCTCTTGTTCGACTGGCAAGTGCGATAAACCGTTTAGCTACTTGTATATCCTGCCAAAGACAAGAGCGAAATACAGAGTAAAGCTGGTTTAGGTTTCACCGAAGTTGGGTTACCCTTGCCTTTTGTATATTCTATGATTTTTATTCATTTAGTTCAGTGAAGCAGGGCTAGTTGAGAGATTGGCTAAGCGGATATCAAAGATGGCGCCGCTTTTGTGGTCACTTGGTTGGTCTAGATAGATGTCGATTGATCTTGCCGCTAAGAAACTTTAGTATTTCAAAGGAATACCTTTCTAGGCTTCCTTTTTCCTGTCCCCCATAATGAAGTAGTGACTTGAGGCCCAAATAAAAGTCCCCATGCTTTAAGTAAACTAAACCAAGTTCACAGCACAAAAATTTAAAAGACTTTTCCGGGCAGTTTCCCCCACTTTTCGGGCTCAAATTTGCCATAGTTTCTTTCTTTAATGTCTGATTTAAGCGGTTTAGGTTGTGAGTTCATAAATCTATCCAAATTTGATCATAAATCCCCATGAAGATACCCGAAAGACTCATCGCAACTAAGATCCGTCCTTCTACATGTGCGTCACATAAATTAGAGTAATTTTTGAATTCCCTCTGGCAAGGGTATTCAAAAAACAAACGAATGAGACTTCAGAATTTTAAATGTGCTTCTTTTTTCCTGTCCCCTAGTGACTTTAGGCCCAAGTATAAGTCCCAATGCTTTAAGTTTACTAAACCAAGTTGACAGCACAAAAGTTTAAAAGACTTTTCCGGGCAGTTTCACCCACTTTTTGGGTTTAATTTTGACAAAATTTCTTTCCATGTTAAATCTTTAGTTTCTAGATTAAGCAATTTGGATGTGGGTTGAAAAAATTAATCCAAATATCAAAGATAGCTCGAAGACTGGGCTATATCCAACTCATTGTACTAAACATTCTTCCTTCTCCCATAAGTCACAGTACCCTTTGCGAAAGGGTATACAAAATTACAATCAACTGGAATGGATAAATTGAGAACAAGGCAAACATTTGTACCACACCTACAAATGTAACAAAACGGACTCTTAAAACGGAAATCCATTTGAAATTTGCATAATAATTTGGGTCATTAATGAGTTCAGCTTAGCTCTTACCTTACCCACTCACAAATTGATTCAATTATGTGGGTTCACATTGGCTCTAGGCAAGTGGAAAAGTTGTAAGCAAAACTAATTGAGCCAATCAATCGTATAAAGTTGATTAAACATTGCCAGACCCAGACAGCTTAGACTTTAAGTCTTAGAAAATCCACTTAAAATTGTTGCATTCAATCGTAAAATATTTTCAAATATTTTACTCACACACACACACACACACACACACACACACTCAGTCATGTGTGAGTTAAATATTTGTTCCAACAATGGCAAAAACTTTGCCGACAGCTAAACAATCTCCATCTTCCCACCCGTTGCCCATTCTCGCACAACTGTGCAAAAAGTTTTGCCAATAAATGAAAATAGGAAACACAACACAACAACAGGAAAACAACAGAAACAAGATGTTGAAATAAGTTGTCAAGCTAACGCCCCATTTTGGTGACTGGGTATAGGGTGTAGGGTATAGGGGTGTGTGTTTTGTCAGCTTTCCTGCCTGTTTCCTCATTGAAAATGGCGGCTGTCTACGATAAGCACACAACATTGATAAACATGCTCATTCGCCAGGCGAATATAGAGAAGATATCGTCAGAGTTGTTGTCTTCGTTCTGTGTATGGCACACAAGCTGGGACAGATGCCAGGCAACGTACGTACAACGTCTATGGTCACAACTGGTGGCTTGACAAAGCGACTGTCAAATGGAAAACACTTGGATACACTGGGAGAAAGATTTGAAGTGTTAAATTTCATTTTGTTTTGACGTATCCCAGGAACTATTTCGAAACTTTGTTCTGAAGTTAATGATTCCTCTAGCTTAAGTATTAATGGAATTTAAGAAGACTTTGATCAACATTGTGGTTATTTAAAGCAGGGGTGGGCCAGCAATTTAAGTGAAGAGCAACCAACCAACACTTTTAATGGCTATTTTTCTTCAAAGCTGGCGCCCATAGCTAGTGAAGATGACCGGGTGTGTAGGACCGAGGAAAATACGTTTTCATTAGATGTCGAGGTGGAACATTTGGCACAACAGTCACACACACACACACTACCCTCTGAACCACACTAGACCAATAAAATAGAAAAGTTAAACTAAAATATAATATTTTAAAAAGTTACAGACTTATCAAACTTCCCTCGTATCGTCATAATTTTACATATTTTACAATAATATTTTGATAATTAATTTGAGGCTGTTTTTCAATGTTTTTTCCCCAGTGTAAGCAACAGTCCTTAAACTCCCACCAATTTATTTGAGGTTGAGGTCGATGAAGGTTTTCTCACTTTTACAGTGACTGTTTTTTTTTGTTTTCGTCCTTTTTGTTCCTGCCGTCTGCCTTTGTCTGTGTGGGAAAGTTGTACTGGAAAAAATGCCCCGCTACACAGGGTGCAGGGTGTGGGGCCATGTCGAGCACACTGTGGCACTTTTACTGTCAATAACATTTGAGTAACGACAGAGCCGTAAAATGCAACGCCAACGAGTTGGCATAGTGCTCCAACTTCTTCCGGTGAAAACAGAACTTTGGCACGCCCCACCTGTGGACAATGTTTAAACAAAAGGCTCTAACGTATCCTGTAGGCTAGAGTAGTTCATTGAACTGCCTCTCTAATCGATTATTTCTAGTGCGTTGTAGCCAAGTTAAAGGATGAACGGCAGGATAAAAGTTTTATTAACACACAACACAAACAATGGGCACAAGTTTGACATTCATTTGATAACATTTTATTAGCATCGAGTTACGGCTGTCTGTACGGATGCATCGCAGACAAGACTTGACAGCACACGGAGGGGGGCGCGGAGGGCGGAGCGGAGTTAACGGACTCCTGTCAGGTACACTTGACATGGCTGGTTAGTGTCTGCCAGTCTAGATTATGAATGCCAAGCCACAGCTAACTGGTAGAGATTTACTTGTCAAAAGGATTCTCCATTTGTTTTTTTATAAAAACTAACAAATTGTGTTAGACTATGAAACCTTCCTGCCAATTTGGGTTTTATTTTAGAGAAACTGATAAACTGAGAGAACTCGACTCAGTGCGTTTCAGTGCTGTCCAAGAAGATAACTCTTAGCTTGAGTATTTGACATGATGAACACACATTACTGTCAGTCTGGCCAAACAATATCTTGCATTCTACTTCTAGTTCCCCTACAGCTCTGGTTTGAAGTGGGTTGGATATGCAAATGAATGTCTTAAACGCATCTGGTTTGAATTACCAAACACATATGTTTGTGTAAAGGATGTTGTTGTTTGTGGTGTAGAGTTTGAATTAAGGTCCAAGAGTATGAATAAGGTTTCTTATTTTTCAGATTTAGCAAAAGACTTGTGAAGTTTTGAAAAAATGGTATAATAATGAATGGTAATGCGTCAGAGCGCTATCTTTGAGTTAACACAACTTTGATTTCAAAATGTGTAGCATACTTTTTAGGGCAAACTAAATAATTTTTCTACTTCTAAATTCCTTTTAATACCCTCATTGAAAATGGAGATACGGGTATCATTCAGTTGTGCAAATGTGTGTAACAGGGAGAAGGAAGCTATTCCCAACCTATAAAGTGTATATAAATATATTGTTGATCGGCATCAACAGCCGAGGTGATATAGCTATGTCCGTCTATCTGTCTCAATGTTATCTTCTCAGTATAAAGCTGCAAAATGGTTGTCATAGGTCGGATCGGATGACTTTAGCAGTATTTATGGTTAAAGTTGTACAAGTAGTATTGGCCTTAGTGAGAAAAACTTCTTTGTTTTCAATGGAAACTTCTCCAAGCAGCGCATTAATTAGTTTTCCATACTTTTTCATCATTTTAGTAAGTTTTTTGGAAGTCGGACAGCTATATAGTTAGTTCTGAGAAATAGTCATAGTGAGAAAATCTTTTTATACCCTTGTAAAGGGTATTATAATATTGCGCAGAAGTTTGCAACGCACTGAAATATTCATTTCCGACCGCATAAGCCGTATATATTCTTGATTTCCGATCGGTCGGAAAATGGGTCGTTATGAGAAAAAGATTATTTTTGAAAGTTATAGGTATAAAAACTTCAGCACAGACGAAGTTAGCTTAGCTCTCTGGTTTTTTCTTTGTGGAAGCGTTCTTAAAATGAGCATTTCTTAAATTAATATAGTTTCACACAACTCTACAAAGTTTGATGAAAATTGGCAGACTATACAGGGAAAAATACGATCCAAAAAAGATTCTTATGGACTGCAGATGGCCTTAATATACTTTTAATTATGCAATGAATCTTAAATTAACCAAAGGATGTTAATTTTTCATATCTTTCGGATGATTTTTGAGCTCCTTAGGATGATTAACCGAATATTTATGACATATCCAATTGCAGTTCTTTAATATTCGTGTTATATTTCTCTGTGTACATGGAAATATTTTTATGTTTTTAAAAGTAGCGTCTTAATTTTCAATTCAGTTCTTAATACTCTCTACTTTGGCAATATTTGGCTGAGTTTTATGAAAATCTTAAGAATATATCTTATAGCTGGCATATCAGTAACTGGCGCCATCTATTGTTGAAAGCGAAAATGAAATCTGGTAAGTTTTCTTTAATTTTGAACAAGATTTTAGCTAAACCAACGGATCAAACTGAACCCAGATTTCGAAATAAGTTTGCAATTCTGTTCAAAAATAGTAGCGTTGCCAGACCTAACCACTTGATTAAGAGTATATTTCCTGTCACCCTTTTCTAAAAGCTAACTTGTCACGTCTCCTAAGCATCCGACTCTTGAATTCCTAAAATATTATTTATCCTTCTGGGTGTTTGCCGCAACAAACTTTTGTCTCTTCTGTGCTTAAGTTTTGCCCAAATATTTTGATTAGCTTCAATTTGTCGTTGCGGTTTGTCTTGTTGTTTTTGTGCGGGTGGGGGGGGGGGGGCAGCAACTGCAACTATTCTGTGCGGTTTCTTTATATAAAATTTATTTGCTAATTAATTGACGCTTGTGGCTGGATGCAGTGGGACTGACCTTCGCCGTTCAAAGCAACAAATACTCCATGCAGCATGCTGTACCCAAAAATCTAGTAAAAACGTAAACAAACACTTGTCCCACGGCCAAAGTTGTGCCTAGGTCGGGTCCTCCGCCAAAAAGCTTTCAACAGGCGCAGGCGCCAACCCCAAGCGGACTCTTTCCTAGCGCTGCAGTTGGGAGAGCTTTTTGAGTGTGACGTCAGCCTGCGGAGGAAGCATGCCGCTAGGTCCATGTCGCAAAATACGCCGCCAAATGCCAAGGACTCTCGGCTGCTGAGCAGTGCCATTCGAGATATTCACCAAGTGAGACGTTTCCAGCGGGCAGCAGACATTAAAGCGCACACAGCTCTCACGGTGTGGTGGGCGTGTGTGCATGCGTGTGTGTGTGCGCGTGTGTCGGTGTGTGAGTGGTCATAAAATAAACAAGCTCAAGTTGTGAGCCACAGAAACTTTTTTTTAAACTCAATCAAATGCAAAGGAGACAACCTAACCCACAAATTAGCCCAAAACAGACTTGACTTAATCTCATCCACAAAATGAAATAAAAAAGAAAGGTAAAACCAAAACTCGAGCGAGGACAAACCCCTAAACAAAAAACCGCAAAAACATGAAAACACTGCGAAATTCGGTCAATATTTGTGCCCAAATGTGTTTGCGTGTGCGTTTCGCTGAGCGTGTGTGTGTCTTTCTATGTGTGTGTGTTCAAAAAGGGGAAATTTTCGTCCTCTTTTTTAGGCCAGAATCTGTGTCAGAATAAATTACGCACTATTTTTTTATTGGAAAAGGATTTTTATTGAATGATGAGTGGATGATTCATAAATTATTCAGAGAATGTTTTTCCATTGGGGGAAAATCCCTTTTAATAATCCCCCAAGAAATTGCTACCTAAGACCTAATTTAATTGAACAAATGCATACAAATTTCGGCTTGATTGATAATAATTCATGTCAAGCACATGTAACTGTCAGCCGGCACGACCGACGGTCTAGACAGAAAGAGGCCCCGGGGGGTACGTAAACTGTAATTGTTGCATTTGCTTTCTATCATTAATTACCGAAATTATCCAAAACAAATGACGAACTGGCCATACTCTGCACAGGTGCACAGAGAACAAAATAAGAGAAGAGTTGTTTAGGATCCATAAGAGTGTTGTCCTGGTAGTTGAGGATGGTCGCCAAAACTCAATTTGCGAAGAAAACTTCATTGGTGGGGCTGCAACCTTGTGGAGCCTGCAACTCTGTGAAATTTGAATTTTTCTGAAATAACATCGATCAATCTCAACTCTGTGAAATTTGAAATTTTCTGAAATAACATCGATCAATCTCAGCCATGTTGACTCGAATGCTCTGTGGGGGCTTAGCTAAGAAACTTATCTCTAGGGATGTTTTAAGGTCCAATGATATGGGTATCGACAAACTATCCTATCCTATCCTAGGCTATGGAAATTTAAGGAAATTTCTTTGAATAGTTTCGTAGAGAACTGAATTGTAGATATAACATAATATCCACTACCAACGTGTGTTTTTTTGAGCTGAAGTTTGTATGGAAAGGATCGTTGGAGCATTGTTTTACGAGGACAACGTTGAAGCAGCTGTAACCGTCAAGGGGTATGTTTATCAGAACTTGATAAAGGATTTTGTCATGTCAATTCCGACTGCTGACGACTTCGGTCAACTGAAGGTATAGTTCGTACATTGTTAACCTTCAGAACTATTTTTATAACAAAGGGTATTCTAATTTTGCCCAGAAGTTTGCAACGCATAGAAATATTCATTTCTGACCCCATAAACCATATATATTCTTGAGCAGGGTGACGAGCTGAGTCGATTGAGCTTTGTCCGTCCGTCCGTCTGTCTGTTTCTACGCGAACTAGTCTCTCAGTTTTGAAGCTTTCGAGCTGAAATTTTGCACAGAGTCTTCTTTTTGCTGCACACTACTAATATGTCGGAGCGTACTTGATCGGATGACTATATCTCATAGCTCCCATAGCAACAATCGGTCGGAAAACTAGTTTTCGTGAAAAAAACTTTTTTCTTTTCAACGGAAACGTCTCCAAACTTTGTAATCGTAGGTTTACTATGTTTTTTTTATAATTCTACCAAGTTTTATTAAAATCGGACAACTATATGGTATAGCTGCCATACAAAAGATAGGTCTGAAAAACAGTTTAAGTTAGAAAATCCTGTTTGTTTTTAATGGTAGCATCCTGCAATTTTGTATTTGTTTGTTTTACATGCTTTCACATAATTTAACAAATTTTTGGCCAAATCGGATTACTATATCATATAGCTCCCATACGAACGATCGGTTGGAAAATGGGAAAAAAGAGTATTTTTTGAAAATATTCAAGGGAACTCTTCTTCAGACCGAAACACTTTAAAAGCTAATAGTATAAAACAAAAATTCAACACAAGCCAACACAGCTCAAAGTTTTGTTTGATAAATTATTGCCAGAACATATTCCGAACTGCATAATCTGTTGGTTTCGATTGGCAACGATTGGATTGGTGCGAGTATTTTAGCTAGAAATATTACAGGTATACTAAATCGAGGAAGGCTTTACCATGGAAAACAACTCTGACGAATGCTTTTAGTTTTTTTGAATATACTAAGCGGGATGATGCTTTACTTTACACGGTCACCTTCAGTTGCTGTTGGCGCCAGCTCTAAAGTAACTAGCCATGAAAAAACATCAAAATTTTGGCCGTGGTAGGTTGGTCTCTCTTTTGTGCCTTAATTGGAAGAACACAGACAGGGCAAGAGATTAAGAGGAGCAAATGTTTATGTTTTATTTAGTTTACAAAGTCTGAGAGCATCAAGTGGCTCTTCCACTTAGGACCTTATATTTTGTGTGGACAGAATATACTTAAGTAGAGCTGGGATCTGAGGTGGGATTGAGTAGAAGAGGTTGGCTAAGAAACCTAAGACTTCTTTGAGTTTGCCATAGGCATTCTAATTGTGTTTTTCTCTGAAGCGAGCTTGTTGGTTGTGCCTTGTGCTGACAGTGTATCCGCAGACTCGTTTCCATAAACCCCCATATTAGGTAAATACTGAAGTGTTGGCTAAGCTCGTTCAGGAATAGGCTGCATTCAGTGAGCGATGAGGCATTAGTTGTGTAAAAGATAAGTAAGTAAGTATGGATAGTTACTTCAAAGCTGGCGCCAATAGCTTGGGAAGGTGAACGGGTATGGAAGTTTTTAATAAAAAACCGAATCTATATGAATTGCGGTCACATAACTGCTTCAAAACAGTTCTCATACGAGTTTGCATCGGTTCAAGAATGTCTCAGAGTTATATTTCAGAAGGAAATATAAAGCATAGATTCTTAAGCAAAAACCCTTTCACCCGTTGCTTTTCAGTTGCTTGTCTTTGAAAACCAAACACCAAATTGAAGGATAATCGAATCAATCGGTCTATTTGCTGCTTTATTTTTTGAACACCAACTGAAATTATGGTAAAAATTTCAAATATTGCCCCATATGCGTATGATTTATGGCTTAAATTTCATTTATGCATGTGCTGCCACCAACTTGATGTCAATGTTAAGCGCCCTGTAAACACACACACGCCACACACACACACACACGCCACACCTAGTCAAACCAGCAGAAAGGGTACGGAAAAATGATGACGTGCATTTTATTACAATTATTTTGTTACGCATACGCCATGTGGAACCACACAACAGCAGCAGCAGCGGGTCGCGTAATAAATCGCACGACAATAATTCACAGCGATGCGAAACGACAGGCCAGGCCAGAAGCAAAGGGAACCGCAAACTGAAAAGAAATCAGGCTATTAAGGCAAAGGACTTAAAGCACTTTGCGGCGGCCTACGCCCAAGCAGAGACCAGGGAGACACAAGCACATCCTGTTTCCTGCTCGCCGCAAGAAACAAAAAACGCAAACTCACTTAGTAGGTTGCGCCATCCTCCCTGGTACGGAGTCACTTGACATGCTCTTAATACCAAATAAAAACATAAGCTCAAGGACAGCAAAAAAGGGGAAAGGAGGTGCGGTGGTGCGGGGGGGTTATGGCTCAATGTCGTTATGTGTGAATTTTTAATGTGCTGCGGCGCGCCCCCCCCCCCCCCCCCCCCCCTCGCAAAAAAGTAGGTTATCAAATTGTGTTCAAGTTGGCTGCATCAGCAGCTGCTGTTCCTACCCCAACATAGACAAGAAACTTTTACTTAACAACAAACAAAATACCAACATTTTAATGGGAAAACCATTTACTCAACCTGGAGGGTGGCCAAACGGAAAAGGGTCAGGAAAGTATTTTAAATGTTTGCCTCGTGTTTCTCCGTTTTGTGTTGCTTGTTTCTTCTTTTTTTTTCGTTTTTTGGTTTTTGGGCAATTGGGTCAAGCATTTCCATTTCGCGCCTAGGAAAAGCATTCTTTATCCTGCGCCCTGCCTTGAGCTGCATCTATTTCGCTTAATTAAAAACACAAATTCAACTTTAGTAGTAGTTTGTTGATTTTGTTGCTGCCACTAATTAATTGCAAACTGAAAGAGAGTTGCTCCGCAGCAAACTTTATCTGCGGAAATCTGGTAGCTCCTGGCAGTTGTCAGCTGCCAGTTAGCGGTTGGCATAGAAAATTGCAGATGATGAAACAAAGTAAAATCAAAGCAAAAACTATTAGCAAAGTGTGTGTGTGAGTGCGGGAGGGCCAACAACAACAAGGAATCTTCTTGGTTGAACTATCTTTCCTTTGCAATCTCCAGCGAAGCAGCTAAAATTGAATTTTGTTTTTGCATACTGCTTACCCTCCTCTCGCCCACCCAAATGACATGTTACCAGCCACTCCATCAATGTCGTTCAACTTTTCAAATGAGGCCTAGCAGCAGCAGCAGCAGTCGGCAGGAAATTAATATGAAAACATATCAAATGGTCAAGAGATAGAGTGAGTCATCCGAAGGGGGTTCCTTCCAGCTTATGACTCAGTCAGAGCGAGGCAATCGGCTGCCAGTCAGCCATTAAATTCACACTTCATGTTTGCTTATTTCACCGCCGGCAGCGTAAATCCCCTTAAATCAACTTATTAATTTTCAATTGAATTTATCCAACTGTCAGTTTCAACTGTCAGCTAACTGCCACAGCCATTGACACTTTGCTGCGGCAGTCCAAATAAATTTCCAGATTTACTTTCCGCTTTAATGTTGTGGGTGCAAAGTAAATGTTATTGGGATTATTGTGCTAGCAGGATGCAAATGTTTGGCCATTTGATTATCGGAATCATATAAATGGATGGGGCTTTGTATGTGCTTATAGTCGGGTTTAAAAATATTGCATTTTGGCCTACTTTTTGGGGAAAGTTTGATAGTAGATTCACGCAAGATTCTTCTCTATAGAAATAAATATGGCTTAATACTACCCAGTTATACACATACATACAAAACGGTCATTTATCATTGAACTCTAATTGCAGTTTAGACAACATTCTTTCTACTATTTATGCCTTGGGTCTTGTTGAATGCACCGGTGTCACAACGATCTGCCTGTGCCACGCTCAAAGGAAGCATGTTGCAATGCAATATTTATGGAATTTGAACTAATTTCATTTCATTTGAGTTTGCCCTTACCATTTTGTCAAATAAATACCCTAAAACACAATACACATAGTGCATAACGCTTGTTCAGGATGATTGAAACGAGAGGATCACGAGCGCAAACCTGTTTTTTTTTTGTATATTCAACAAGACAAAAGAAAAGTGATCAAAAAGTTAGCTTAAAAACTTTTTATATTACTCATACGCAGTGTTGCCCATCAATTTGATATGTTCCTAAAAAGACATAAGGCAAAAATTATATGGACGCGAAGGACTAACATGTGGCGCCGATTAGTTGCGGCTCTGAGCTGAACTGGTTGAACTGGTGAAAGAATCCTTTCAATTTCCGGTCAATTTCAATGGCGTATACCTATCAAATTCTTGGCACAAGACCACGCCAAGCAGTTTATAAAGCTCAAAACGTCAATAAGCTGACTTCTTTGCTTTGCACTAATTATATTAACAAGTCCTGCCACTTTCAACTCGAATCTTTTTGAGCTCCAGTCGAGACGCTTGCCTTAGACTTATGCCGCTAAGACCGACCGTTTCCCTTGGCAACTAGCGTAATTGTATAGCATACTTTTGAGAGCCAACTAAAGTTGCTTGCACACACACACACACACACACACACACAGAGAGAGAGAGAGAACGCTTAGAGTTTAATTGAATAAGAGCTGGAACCAGCATAAGCAGCGCCAGTAACAGGCCACAGATCAAATAAGTTTTCAGCAGAGCAAAAAGGGAAAAAAACAGGTCAAGTATGGCAAGTTGAACTTGATGCTGAGGCAAATACTCAAACACACACACACACTCCCACACACCCACTCACACACGCATGCACTTCGCACATATAAAACGGATACTTTGAGCTGTGATTTACAAGTATGTAAAATGTTGGCAAACTGCATACACTTGCAGTTGAGTGAACAGATTCTGGATGCTTGCACATCTTCTGGCTTTGACGTTGAAAGCGGATTGGAGGACGAAATCCTTGTGCGAGTGCTCATAATCATAATTGCTTCCTGCTGCACCTTTTGCCTCACTTCTCGCTCACTCAAAGTGCAAGTGAAAGCTAATTACGAGTTTCCAACTAAATTTTGCCAGCAAAACTTTTTCAACTAATTCAATGCAAATTGCTGGCTCTCGGCCCGAGTTGACCCGAGTCCAATTTAGTCACCCACACACCAAGGTGAAACGCACCGCAGTGCCTTGTGCATTGTTCTCGAATAGTTTTATATTTGAATATTTGAAAAGTTCACAAGTGATTTATGCCATGCAAAATGGTTGCAGCCTTTTATTCCTGCGTTTAGCCTTAAATCGGACTGGACATGCTGTGCTTGTATAATTGCCTCAGCTTCGCCAGATAATTCTTTCGTCTCATGTAATCGCACAGCAGGTTGACTTCATTATTATGAAACATCAGGTCTCGGCAGCGTTTCTCCAGAAACTCAAAGCGCCGCTGCACGTGTCTCCTCATGTCCAGAGCAACGCGATCACGTGCCTCCAGCCAGCAGAGAGTCTGGTTGCGGTGATGGTTGTGAACAACCTGATCCACTTTCGAGAACTTTTCGGCAAATTTCTCCAGTTTCTCCTGTTCTTTGTAAAGCCGACGCTCTACGGCTAATTGGTGTCTTTGTTTCATTGCCGGAATGGAAAATTTGGGTCGATGGGCCTGCAAACGGGCGGGAAGCTTATACCGTTTGGGATTCTCGAAGTGAATGTAGAACGAGGTGTTCATCGGCAGCGGATGGTAGGGTCCATACCGGCTGGGGAACTGCGGCTCTCCGTGTCCGAAATCATAAAAGTGGCAACTGGAACGCATTTAAAACCAAAAAAAAAACTACAATAATACCAAACCAAAAATTTTGTGAAACTAAATTGTAATGTTTAGGGTCTCGAGCTTGGAAGTGTACTGAACATTTAGCCAAGGGATAGGTTAATAGAAAGCTGGCAGGTAGGAAAAGGCCTGCTTTGCCTGCCAGGAATTTTCTTATTAAATAATTTACATTTTGATAAGCTTCTCCCTCCCATTCCCCCTCCTAGCTGCTGTTTGCTATTCCTAATGTTTTCTAGCATAAATTTCTATTAAGCTGCGGTTTCGCAGGTGTACCACAAATGCCCAGAGCACTGAACTTTCAGAGAATGTCCGTAGAAGGATGGATACACTCACACACACACACAAGTTGTATGTTATTATTATGATTAAAGTTGCTCTGCCTCCCGCACTCAACCACTCAACCGCCATAAAACACATTAGTATCACTCCCCCAGCAAGGCTTAACCCCTGGCCTGCTGCCACTCATATATGCATATTTAGTTTTCTGTGGTTTTTCAGTCAAGGTGCAGTGGAGTTCAGCATTATGGGGTACGTAAAATCTGTGGCCCGAAGCAGCAACTGCTTGGACAACGAGAGGCTTATGCTTGGCATATGTGTGTGTGTGTGCGTGTGTGTGTGCTGAATCGTCCCTGCATTTACATCATGAATTTGAGAAAAATACAGCAAGCGAGCCAAAGGGAGCTACCAAAAAAAAAAAATATATATATATATCCAAACCACAACATATTTCTGTTTGGTCAGCTCTTTTGTAGTTAGTCTAAAAGCGGATTAAAACTGCCAAGCGGGTCAGCTGAGCTTAAAATGGGGGAAGGGGGGAGAGGGAGGGATAGAAAAAGATGGATGGATAGATTCAAGGATTAGATTGCCGGTTGGTTTTATTGAAAATGTATTGGTTAGGAAATGTGTTAATAAACGATAAACAAGTGTGCTTGAGAATGCCAATAAAGGGGAGAGAGGATGTTGAAATAAATGTGCAAGGATAATACTGTCAATAATTGGGTGGACTTGATATCACAATTCTACTTCAGCAAGATGCCTCTATTGATGATCGGAGCGCTGGGAGATGAGTTTATCATACAAAACTGGTAGAAGTGAAAGGCGGAACCATGAGGGCTAGAAACAGCGCATCTCGAGGTATTTACAAAGAACTAAAGTACCCATAAAACTACTATTTAAAGCAATCTGCACTTAATGGGGGGACTTCTTCAATTTCAAAGCGGAATATGCTGTGCTCGTAGTATTGAAATAAGCATATTATACGAAGCTAAGGCTATGATCAGAACGCATACAAGTGTGAAATGCTTCTGGCTTTCATTTACTAGCAAAATATTAAAGACAACAAATAGTTTTAGAAGATTTAGATAAATACTTAAGCAATTGAGTAAACCAAGAGGTGCCTGCAGCCTATACGCGAGCGCTGCATTCGTTGCTGTTTTACGCCAGACAACAACAACTTTTGATGAGTTCTCTACTTTTTTACTCTCCCATGCCTTTTCTGATTGATTCCAGGTAGGATTTGTGTGCATCAGATAGCTTCGAGATAGCTTCGACCATGTACACCCAGCACCAGTCAATAATCAAGTTACTATTTCGTTTTCTTGTGGTTGTTGAGGCTGCAGTACTAGTTTCTTAATAGCCTTGCAGGGGGTATTATAAAATGGTCCGAATGTTTGTAAACATAGAAGGATACATCTCCAACCTCATAGAGTATATATATTCCTGATCAACACGACAAACTGAGTTAATGTAGCCATGTCCGTCTGCTTCCAAGCTATTTCCTCCGTCAGTTTGAGAGCTATCTTCACCAAACTTTGCACTAAGTCTTTTAATACAAATAAGCTGCACACTTGTCGGAACTGGCCCAATCGGTTGACTATAGCGCACAGCTGTCATGCAACTGCTGGTCAAAAAACTAGTCTTAGTGAGAAAAACTTTTATGTTTTCAATGGAAACGCCTCCAAACTTTGTATTTCTTATTTTGCTATGCTTTCCCATAATTCCACTAAGTTTGGTCGAAATCGGACATCTATATAGTATAGCTGTCATATAAAAGTAGTGTCTGAAAATGAGTTTTAGTGAGAATAACTTTTATGTGTTCAATGGAAACGCCTCCAAACTTTGCATTTCTTAGTTTGCTATGCTTTCCCATGATTCTACTAAGTTTGGTAGAAATCGGACATATATTAAGTATGTCTGTCATACAAAAGTAGTGTCTGAAAAGTAGTCTTAGTGAGAAAAACTTTTTTGTTTACCATCGAAATGCGCCTCAAACTGGCATTTTTTGATTTAATATGTTTTTACGCAATTCTACAAAGTTTTGTCAAAATCGGATGACTATAGCATATAGCTGCAGTACGAATGTTGGGTCGAAAAAGTAGTTTCAGTGAGAAAAACTTTTTTGTTTTCAATGGAATCGCCTCTCAATTTCTTACATATTCGTTTGTTGGGCTTTTGCATGCTTCCAGTAAGTTTGGTCGAAATCGGACATCTATATAGTATAGCTGCCATAGAAAAGTTAGCTCCGGAAAGAGGTTTTTGTTAGAAAAAAGCGCTCCATTTCTATTTAAATAAACTCGGTCTAAAAGTAGTCGGTGACCAGTTCATGTAGAACTCTCATACCATCTCACACAAACTTATTAAACTCAGTTCACCTTTGCCACGTGTCGTATACGTAATATGGGCGGAAACTTTGAAGTCTTTTTCAAGAGGTTAAAAAACTAACTAAAATTTAATATGTCCATCCTTAAAAGCAATCATTTACGATGTTTATAAAGTCTTTTTAAGGTATTTTCTAGGCATTCGCTCTTATGTATGTGGGTTACTATGCTAAGAACCTAGGTTTTGTTGCATATTTCTACAATAATTGTCAGTTTATTTAACGCAATGCAGCTATCTTAAAGGATTTTGAACTGAGTATCCAGGCAATACTTATGTAAAATAATACAAATTTCATTCATCTTCAAAAATTGTTTGCTAGTTTCCATACTTTCCACCAATTAAAGCCAAAGAACTCAAGTGGTTGGCCCACATTTACACAACAAAAATTCCAATTAAGTTTTGTTCAGTTTGTTAAACTAAACTTTCTGTTCGTCTACTTGCAGATTATACCGATCTGGCCAACGTTGAAAATCAATTCAGTACCTTCCACATCTCCCCTCAAATCTCTCTCTATATATATATATATATATATATATGTACGTATTCCCACGACTTCCCCTTGCCCTAGGCTATAGAGTACAGAAATGTTAGGGCATCGTTTAGGGCACAAATAGTTGGACAAAGGCAAAGTACACCCCGTGTGTCCCACTTCCAAAGTTTTGTGCATTTTTTTGTTGTTGTTGTTGTTGTTACTATTATTGTTGTTGTTGTGGTTGTTGTGAAGTATGCAAATAAACGGTCTTGCTGCCGGACCAACCATGGCCGCATCAGAGCCACCAGAGCCGCCGCCGCGCAATCCGGATCGCATAAATGCCTCACTTCACAAGCTCAGCGAATCCGTAAGTACCAGACCAACACCAAAAACCCCACCCCCACCCCCAGCCACCCCCCTTCCAACCACAAGTGCCAATCCATTCCACCAGCCAAAAAGAAAAAACGAAAAAGCATTCTGCATTCACTTGATGTTTAAACTAATTGGGACTCATTCATTGCTTGTTCTGGGGTAGGGGATAGGAGGGAAACCATTTTGCATGCCAATTTCCTGCGGCACAGAAAAAACTTCATCTTTAAAAAATTTATCTGCTCTCTGTCTCACGCTCTTTCACTCGCTCGCTCTCTCTCTCTCTCTCTATCTCTCTCCATTTTTGCTCTTTTTCACGGTTTAAATTTAAATTTGCCATGTTTTCAATTCACTCTGCAACATTTTTCTCTTTTTACAGAAAATTGTCAAATCATTGGACTCCAGTGTGATCAAGGAGAAGCCCGCTACCGTCAACAACAATAAACCCATTAAGCCTTTGCTCTCTTTGGATAACTCGGTGGCCTCCACTTCAGCAACAGCTGGCGCCACCGCCAAGCCAGTGCTGAGCAGTAAACGTGACCTTACACCCAGCAACGAGAGTGGCTCCTCGCCGGCCAGCTCGAATGGCAGCAATCAGACCCTGACTCCACCCATGACCATTGATAATCAGCAGCCAACGCAGCAGCAGCAGCAGCAGCAGCTCCAGCAACAGCATCGACTTGGTCAAGTCGTGGGCCTGCCACAGCCACAATTACCGAATGGCACCAACACCAGCAGCACCAGCCCAGCCATGATCCATGCAAATAACTCAAATTTAATTGCCGCAGGTCACTTGGCACAGGGTAACTCCACCGTCTCCTCCAACACCAATACCTGTTCCACTGGCAGTGCACTGAATGCGGGTAAGTGTGTCGAAGGAATGGGTGTGGGCGGGGGTGGGGGTGGGGGTAATGCAAATTCATTTTGTAATGGAGGGAAACAGGCGGTGAAGCAATCATCATAGTGCTGTCCTGGGGGGGGGGGGAAGGAAGGTGGTGTTTCATGAATGAGTGAATCAGCTGAGAGAGTGAGGGTGAGGTTGGGGCAGCAAAATGGAATTAAATCACACTGATTGACACTTTCCAGGGTGTTTCTTTTTTTTTCATATGGTTTGTTGCGTAATTGGATTAAATTTGGCACAAAAATTATGAAACATATGTTTCAACATTCGGCAGCAAATAATCAGGGGACAAAAGCGCGACCAGGACAATGGAAGGCAGCGGATAATAAATGGAACTAAATTATTGAAATTAGTACTTAATCAAAATGTATAAATGTTCAATATGTTGTAGCTAAATCCCAACTTCAACTTAAATCCGACGTGTGCGTGTGCACCTGTCCCATGTCCGAGCAGTCAACATGCAAAACACACTCCAAATGTAAATGCTGGGCCAGTGAGTGGCGACTGATAAAAGCCACAAAATATAAACGCCACATCATCAGCAGCAAGCAACCGGCAAACTTCCGAGACAGCCTCCAACAGGCACAAGAGATATAACCAAAAGGCCAGCCACATCCATAAGGATGTGTGTGTGCGGAAATGTGGATCAGTGCTAAGTGCAGAGAGTAGTTTCTGGTGAGGCGGGGGATTTCATTTGAATGGCAAAGTGATGTTTTCCATGTCCATGTTCATTTGGATATGCTTCAAAAATCTGTCAAATGGAGGAATAAAAGCCAACGAGTTAGATGTGTTGAGTGTGTGTGTGTGGGTTAGTGTGTGTGCGTGTTTGTGAAATATGCAAATGAGTGGCAAAATATTATAGAAAAATATTCAAGCATATTTTGTACTTGAAATGAATACAAAGAGCTATGACATAACTAATGCATTAACATTTGGAAAAACTGAATTTAGGTCTAAATTTAGAATAAATAAAGTTAATTTTGAACTAATTGAAGAACTTTCGCTGGCAAATGTATTGATATTAGTTAATTTTGTTGAATTTTGAGTATATAAATTCGATTCCATGCCAAAAAAAAATAACTTAAATCACTTTGGGATCAATGTTTTTGGCAGTGGAACTTAAGTTGGGGCAAGAAATTTTAATTATTAATTAATTTTGGCAAATTCTTTGAGTTAAGCATAGTTTAAATACAGTAAAATCTGTTCCAAAAAGGTTAAATTCAGGAAATCAGATTGGAACCAGACTCGAAAACCTAAACTGGAGAGTTCCGATTAAAATTTAACACAAGAGTCAGTATCATAGACAATATTTTTCATATTTTGTGTGTACCGAAATTTTAGAATCGATACAATCAAAACATTGTACCGGTACAATTTTGATTCTGAGGGCATCATATCATATCACTAAGGCGTGGAGGACCTACATGCCAATAACTAATTTATTTCCAAGTGAAATTCTCTCAGAAATGTGCTCCCCAGCCATGCCGCGGGGGGCCGATCACTTTTAACAATTCACGCCTAAAACTTGCCGAAGTAATGCATCTGGAGTGTCAGAGAAAGAGTCCGAGTGCGACAGATAGCCTCCATTCTTGGGAAACCCGATCATAGACTATCATTAAGGGCCGATTTGCACATAGATCTATCTGTCACATAAACCTACAAACAACAGAGCAAAATCTAGGTTTATCTGCCACATAGCAGCTATTTAGAAGATGAGAAATCGGCCCTAAGTCGCTTACTTACTTTGACACTGTCATTATTTAGACAAGTAAGAAAAAAGGACAACCCACACTGTAAGAAAATAAGTGTATGCTCAGTATATATTTTGCTGCTGCTGCAGGGAACTTTCTTTTGCTCATAACTAGTTCACTAACGTTCCTCCCATCTTTATTAGCTCTTTGGCTTAAATTATAAACAATTCTAATAGCTGATAGCAGAGAAAAAAAAGAGAATTTCATACTCGAATCAAGAATATTTAGTTTGATAGTATTATAAGTTGGATAAGATTGAATATGCTTAATATAAGCGCTTAATTCTTGAACCAAGTATGCATTTTTTATTGCTTTTTTCATGATACAAGAGCTTCCACACTTGAACCAAGTACGAAACCCACACTGAAAAAGATGTAAATCCGAAACGGGAATAAAAACAGGGTAATCCTGAATATTCTTGAACCAACCCCGGAAAAGATTGATTTCTGTTCCTTCTTTTTTTTTTAATCCCAAAAAACAGTATAAATTGAAGCCCGCTCTGGGATTACCCTGTTTTCAAACCCGCTTCGGATTGTTTTCCGATTTTTTCGTTCTGTGTACTATTATTCAAGGTTCTTGAATCAAGAGCATAGTGCATTGTCAATAACGAAGTATATTCCTGCTTGTATGAAGTGCTCAATCAGTTGCAAGAGTAAGATGGTTCACTCTGAAGTTACACAGATTCAAAAGTAGGCTCAACCATATACCAATCAATCAACAATTACAAATAAAAAGTTGTTTATGATTTAGAAAACTAATTGTCAAAGTTTTACGTGGTTTGATGAGCACAAAGCTATAGCAGTCTCTGCCTGTCAACTGAAAGCTTAACAGTCGTCTTCGCATAAGAGAAATGCCACAACTGCTTGGGAATTTCACTGCAATATGAGTGCAAAAACTTGATGGCGCTCTCTGCGCTTTCCATTAACACCCCTCTCCCTCGAAAAAACGAAACTAAGAGAGCGATCTTAGCGCTATTCTCTCAAATTTTCAGGTTTTTCTCTTTCAATTTTCTTACCTCATTTCACTTGTCTAAAAACACCAATCTGATAAGGAACTTAACTTGATTTCAAGATTGAAATTCTTGAAAAATTCAAGAACCAAAAGATTCCGTCATTTTATCAATACTCAAATCTAGGAATTTCGTTTGTAAACTAATCACTTTTAAGATATATTTAACTGATTGTAAGTTTGAAAAAGTCAGTCAACGAAATACTATAGTATTTCAAAGAGTGTGTGTCTGATTTGACTGCATATTTTGGGTGTCTGTTGCACTGGAAACGCTGTTTTACACAGCCTTACCCTTGCAGATCTCTGACATTAATTTCTTAGAGTGTAAAACTTAGAGTGGCACTTTAAGTGGTTGCGCCACTAATTCATGGCGCTTTAATAACAATTAATTAAATTAAAAATAAAAATAATAAGCAGTTGAAAGTGTTGAATGTGTGTGTGTGTGAGTGTGTATCTATGGGCGGTTGTGCATGTGTGTGTAATCAGTTTAGAACTCATCATCAATTCACATGAATAAATCTGAATGTGAATTAAGTTTCAGTTTTTGAGATTGTGTTGTGCGCTGAATTCATTATAATTGCAATTATAGATAAATTTACCAAAATCAATATTTACAACTACAAAATAAGTTTTGTTTATTCAATTTCAATCAACTACCATGTGTGTGTGTGTGTGTGTGTGTGTGTGTGCGACTCCATTGTGGTATTTTCCACTGGATCCAATCACGAATGAATCGCCTGTTCATTGAATGGTTGTTGTTGTTGTTCTCGTTTCTATTGTTATTATTATTGTTGTTGTTGTTGTTGTTGTTGCCGTTGTTGTTATTTAGCTAACTTATGGGTCAACCTGAAAATGTTTTGCATCCTCTCGAAATTGTCCTTCTATCTCCTCCATCTCTTTCTCTCACCAAAATACACAAAATTCAGTCGACAAGCGAAATGCCAATGATGTTTGCTCCATGGTGAAACTAATAGAACCGGAGTCAAGCACATTACCAACACCACCACCACCCCCTCCACCAGCAGCAGCAGCATCATCATCATCATCATCAACATCATCATCATCGTCGTTGTCGCCCCATAATCTTGCACTGGGACCACCGCAGTCCCCCACATCCGCTGCCTCGGCAGCACTGCTCCGCCTGGAGTCCGCCTGTTCGGATGGCAATCGCAACAGCGATGGGTCAAAGTTCAACCAGCTGCGAACAGGTAAGATTTTCCAAATCAATCACTCTGCTGCTACTAATACCGCTGCTAGCTTTTTCCTTTCCATTTCCGCTCTCTGTATTTTTAATTGGAACAGAGAGAGAGAGAGAGAGAGAGAGAGAGAGAGAGCATCTCAATTAACCCGCATGGCATGCCCAGCGAATCCCACCCATATCCCCCAGACACCACCCCCTCCCTTTGCATACCTTGCACACCCTCCAAGTAGTTTGCACTTGATCTCCATTCAGCTTTAGATACATTTTTTGTTGCACTGTTTTCTTTTTTTTTTTTGCCTGTTTGCCTTGGCCTGGTTAAGTTATAATTACGCAGAATTTAGTTGGTTCGCACAAAAAGAAGAAAGGGAAAACTTTCAATGTGTTTCGGATTGCACTTTTCTCCTGCAGTTTTCCTCGTTTGCATTTTAAATTGTTGAAACAGTTTTGCTGTAGAAATTGGCATGCCCGAGTATTCAACTTAGTTGGCTTTTTTTCTGTTTGTTTTTTTTTGTATTGTTTCGGGTGCGAGACTGTTGGTGGGGCGGGGCGGTAGCAAATCTGGGAAGTTGGCCTTTAGTTGACTTAAGAATTGAGTTTGGCTGGAACTAGTGCTAATTACGAGTAGACTTTGGGGAAGAACTTCAACATTTAAGTACAATTATTTGATGCCAGAGTGATTCGAAGGCGCTGGACTAGAAATTAAGATACGATGGGTAAAACTTGATGCTAGTCTCCACATCTTAACTAACGCTTACAGCCGTCTGTGGAAAGTAGCTCGCTGCTCGCTCACCGCTTCCGCTAGTCAACCCCAATGCATTGTACTCCGCCTCCACTGAAACTCTACGCGCAACTCTCTTTTTACAGAATCTGCCATGAAATTGCGTGAGGAAAACGATCGTCTCAATGCCGAACTGTTGCGCTTGCGCAGATTGCTTGAGCATTCCACAGATGGCGCTGTGGGTGGCATAGAACCTGGCCACGAATTGGAACTGAAACCATCTCAGGCGGAGGCTCATCATGCGAGCACCGCCTCCCAGGAACGCATCGAACGTCTGGAGTCCGAACTGCGTTCGGTTAAGAATCAATTGCTTACCATGCGACTGGAGCGAAAGAAACTGCGCACCGACAAATCCGATCTGCTGGGTCAGGTCAAACAGCTGTGCGCCTCGCTGCAGGAGAAGGAGCAGGAGCTGCGTGACTTTATACGCAACTTCCAGGAGCGGGTGCGTGAGTCCGAGTCTACGAATGCCAAACTGTCGGGCGATCGGGATCGGGAACGTTTCCAGCTGCTGAAGCAGGCGCGAGATGAGGCCGAACGTTCGCTGGCCTTGGCCCAGCAGCTGTCGGCCCGAGATCTGCAGCTGCAGCGGTTGCAGGAACAGCTGCAGGAGGCACGCCGCCAGCTGACCGGTTGTCTCTCCGATCAGGAGAGTTTGCATTCCTTTGCCCCGCTGACGCCACCCTCCGCGGCCTCCGGCATGTTGAGCCAAATGGCCGCGGGCTCCGGGCTGGTGGGTGGACTCAGCGGTATACGTGGCACGGCCGAGGATAGCGGGCGTGGCAATTCCAATTCATTGTCCGCATTCAGTGGCAGTCTGAGTGGTGGCTCCGGTGCCACCGTGGGGGATCGGAACTCGTGCTCCAATGATTCGGGCCTGCGCAACAGCAGCGATCGGGAGAGCACGGGCGGCGACTTGAACTTCAGCGATGGCACCTGTGACAATGGGCCCTGTATTACCGTAGATCCCGATAGCATTTCCCTGGTCTCCAGTCAGAATATGTATCAATGTGAGTATAAGGATTGGAGTAGGAAGATTCAGCTGGGATTACCATATGTGTGGTATGTTTCTTTTCACTTGGCAGTTGGCACACCCAAAGAACGCAGTCCCACATTATCGCCCCTCAACTCCGCTGCCTATTCACGTTCGGTGGAACAGCTGGGCTCACCTGTGGATCCCGAGGGACCCGGCGGGGCGGGTGCCATCACACGTAAATTTGCCAATGCCAACAAAAGTGGTCCCTTGGGAGCACGCAACGGACGTGGCGGCACCTGGGGCAGCATATCCCGTGTGTTTGCTCGTTCCCGAAACAAAAGCAAGGCCCTGTCAGCGGATGGGGTGACGGAATGTAAGTGGACTTGTCTCATTACTCCAGCACATTATACCCATTCCCATTCACAGACACCGACTACTCCTGGAATCCCCTCTCCGAGGAGGGTTATGCCGAGAAATTGCGTCTGCTGCGCGAGGCCAGCCAGCTGCCCATGGAACGTTGGCGAGCCACACAGGTTCTGGCCTGGCTGGAGGTGGCCCTGGGCATGCCCCAGTATAGCAGCCGCTGTGCGGAGAACGTGAAGAGCGGCAAGGTGTTGCTGGAACTAAACGATGTGGAACTGGAGGCTGGACTGGGTCTGGCACATCCCATGCATCGCAAGAAACTGCGTCTGGCCATTGAGGAGCAGCGACGACCCGAACTGGTGCGTTACCCATTGATCACTCAGCTGGGTCACACCTGGGTGGCCACAGAATGGTTGCCCGACATCGGTTTGCCCCAGTATGCCGAACCGTTTCTGCAATCTCTGGTCGATGCACGCATGCTGGACACCCTGTCCAAAAAGGAACTGGAGAAGTTTTTGGGCGTGACGCGTAAATTCCATCAGGCCAGCATTGTGCACGGTAAGCTCCGGTTAAATCTCAATTGTCACCTGCCGCCACCTTCAACCACTTCCTTTAGGCATTCATGTGCTGCGCATTGTCAAGTATGACCGCCAGACTTTGGCCATGAGGCGGGTGCAATCGGAAACCGTTGACACCGATCCCATTGTGTGGACAAATCAACGTTTCATACGCTGGGTGCGCTCCATTGACCTGGGCGAATATGCAGAGAACCTGAAGGGTGAGTTTTGCCTATTGTCCGATCCCCGGGCTGTGTGCCAATTATTCTCCCCTCCCACTTCACCCCTCGCCAGACAGCGGAGTTCATGGCGGCCTGGTTGTACTCGAGCCATCCTTCTCGGGCGACACCATGGCCACTGCCCTGGGCATTCCGCCCTCGAAGAATATTATACGGCGACATCTCAATACGGAATTCGATGCCCTCATTCTGCCCGCCAGGTAAGTGTGGGGTGCTCCTGTCGCCTCCTGTCAATGCAAATGTGTGCGTGCGTCCGCTATGCGGCGCTGGTTTCGATTGTGGAACCGATATGTGATGTGTATATCCAAAGTATGTGTAGCGTAATACAGCATTCTGATAAGTGTTTAATTCGATTTGATTAATTTTCGGTTTGGTTTTAGTTTTCGGCTTGATATTGTGTTGCGTTTTCCCCCTCATTCGTTCGCGTAATACGAGTTGATTGTTCTTGGTTTGTTTGGTTTAATTGAATTTGAGTTACATTTTGTGCGTTGTCGAATCATTTGTGCACTTCTCCCACAATAATCATTCACATTCAACCTCATGTGCATTCAATTCATCACTCATTGCTATTTGAACAAGACACTACATTATCAGGGATCAAATGCATCAAATGAAATTGGGTAAAAATATTTCAAAATTGTAAGGTGGTGACCCCGACGTGGGGTGTTAATTAGGTCTGCAAACAAGTATGAGAAAGGGTATATCATAAGCCAGACATCTGAGGTTAAAAAGCCCAGTAAGTTGATGTTGTATTTTTCTCAAACCCACAACTAAGTGGGTGATCCATTAATGATTCGTATTATCACTTTCCCAAGCCTTCCCACCACCATTTCTGCCAAAATTGGGTAACGAAATAGATACTCCATCGCTTTCTTAGAGTTCTCATGAAAAGGAACTGAATTAAACGAGAATTTCATAATTTTGGTAACAGAGGCTGCTGCACAGAGAAAAAAAAGAATATTAAAAAATATTTATTGGATGGTATCTGGTATCCATTTGGGAAAGATGTGACTTATATATCATTTTAATCATCCAAAGGAGCTAAAAATCATCTAAAGGATATGAAAAATGATGATCAGTTGGATGATTTTTCAGCTCCGCTGGATAATTGAAAGGATATTTAAGACAAATCCTTTCCAAATGGATATTTTTTTGACCTTCCAGGCGAAGTCTCAGCCAGATCAGAGACCAGATTAAATGAAAGACCGACTTACTCTCTTCGTTGTACCGACAACTTCTGCAGAAGTTATTTTCCAGCCCAGAAGGGCCAAGCCGAGCTTCTCTCAATCTCTTGGCTTGTGTGCTTCTAATTTCCACGCAAGAGAAAGGCAAAGTTTGAGATGCTTTTTTATGGCTACTTACTTCACATCTGTATGTTTATAAAGAAAGAAACCTTTCCACAAGATTTCCCTATTCGGTTTCGAACCCACTGTACCTTTTAAACAGCCGGCACACACACTACCCTCTATACCACAATCGGCCATGATATTTACTAGGGGTGAGTTTAAGGGCAAAACTTATGTAGAATAAATTGACACGGCCTTAGAAGCCCAAATGGGCCTGAACTTAAGGGGTTACTTATGGTTTTGCTGGCGACACAGCAATACAGCTGATTTTCAAGAGATTTTAAGAGACAATAGATTTTGAGTATAGAAAATAGACATATACTTGATCATCATCAGCATCGAGTCGATATAGATCAGACAGATCTCAAATGATAAGAGATAGGTATTCAACTTGCATGGAACATAAGCTTCACATATTTATATGTGATCAAGGATTATTATTATAAAAATCATAATGTCTTACATAGTTTTTAAGTAAGAAGGTGCGTATTAGGATAATTTATCGATTCGCCAAAGAATTGCTAAGAATCGAATGAACCGATGGTCAAGTTATAAGCAAATGTGCATTAAATTTCAAACTGAGCATACACTTTTGATGATATAGAATATATTATGGCCAGGCTGGAACTTTTTTCTCACACGTTAGTAATGGAGATGCTTTTTTCTGCCTGTTATATACATTTTCATGTCTTAGATATATCCTTTTGTAGCAGATCGAGTTACTGGTATAATTATACCACATATACCAGTTCTTTGATCGATCGTTTCTGTGGCAGCTAAACAATTCAGCTTTTTGCAAAGAATACAAAAATGTACAAAATTCATCCTGGTTGAAAAAGTTTAGAAAAGAGACTCTGCAGAACTCTGCAAATATAAATAGGTTTTCCAAAAAGCGACACCTAAATTATACAAAGATTTGTTGGTTAACTCTGTTGCAAACCATAGACTTATACACACACACACACACACACACCAACATTCATCCCCAAATATACTTAATACAAATGCTTCTTGCTCATCATTTCAATCTACTTTTGCATATCACTTGCATTATCATCACCTCATCTCTAATCTTAGCGATCAATCAAACAAACAAGTCTAGTGATTCACACTGATATTGTTGTCTTCTACTTCACATCTCGTATCTAAATACACTAGTTAATCATGCGCCGTCATCTTTGTCTAACTAATCGTATGTACTCGTACTTAACATAGCCATAGCTGGTGTTATGAGAGCATGTTTCCAAAAAATGCCAAATCGACAACTAAGCGAAACGCACTAATTGCGGCCATTTTGTGGCCTTATTTCTCTCTCTTTTCTTCATCTCGATTTCCATATATATATATATACATATATCCGTTGTTTACTTTTTCCTTGGTTCAAAATGCAGATACATTATTTACTGTCAAATGGAAGAATTTCAAATGGAAAACTCCCGGCAATTGGCCAAGTTGCAGGGCCATTGAATCACGCCCAAAAACAAAATCGAATATATATAATCAAAAAAAAAAACAAACAAAAAAAACACAGAAAACAAAGAGAACTCAATGGGATTCAAATTTTGAATTAAAAGTATTAAATAGGGAAAGAACAATAATTGGAGCACAGCCGTATTATCGTAGAGGAACAGTTAGATTTAAGTGCTTTAGGCAACGAATTATGAGAACGCACAACCAAAAAAAGAAAACCGAATAACTAAACCAGAAGTCCCCCCAAGCTTTGCATATCGATACAATGTCTATATATATATATATAAAGTATACACCATAATTATACATCAAATTGAGCGCTTGAAAATGCATTTATTGAGATTTATTTACAAAAGTGTCGAGGCTTTTAGGGTCAGGCTTAGTTAAGTAATGCGTCATGAATCTGGCACTTGAAAAGTGTCAAACTCTCGTCACCATCCCGATGTGATACATGCACAACACGACCACAACACACACACACTAAAGCAAATTTGTTCAACACGCCCACACACACAGACACAGAGACACACATACATCCAACTAGTTGGAACTTGAGTCGCTCTTTGGTGTTGCCTACTTTTAAGCGCCATTGTTAACGCACATTTAGTTCGAATTCTGCTTGGTGTTGTTGCCTACTCTTAAGCGCCGTGTAAGTTTTCACATCTCTCCACACACCCATACACACACACACCAAAAAAATAAAACAAAAACAATAACTACAATCGTCAATTTGTAAGTAAACCAGCGAGTGATTTTACTTACTAACGTAGCACAACATTTCGTATGTCTTTCGTGTGATGTGTGTGTGTGTGTGTGTGTGTGTGTGTGTGTGTGTAAGGTATCCATGTTCTATCTGTAGTTTATGTATTTGCTAGTCTGCTAATCGTTTCCTCATCTACCAATCCAAATTTGAGTTCCTTCTATTCTGATTCTACCTCATTTTATCGTTTCCATTATTCCATTGTTGGGGCCTCTAAATAGACACCCTCTGTTGGTTGTTTTACGCTACAAGTAGTCAGTTATGCTAAATCAGAAAAACTAAATAGAACTATAATATTATTAATCATAAATATTTGATGTCTTTGTCCCGTTTCTTTTCTACTTTTCCATTCGAAAACTTATTTTCCACTCTATTTTACTTTTTACGTAAATCGAATCAACGGCTTGTTGTTGCTATCTCTCTGTCTTGATTGTAAACACCACAACAACAACAACAACTACACAACAACAACATCAACAACTACAACAACTTCCACCAACTGTGTGCGTGTGTGTGTGCTTGCCTGTACTGCCTGCCTGCCCGCCCGCCCGCCTGCCTGCCTGCCTGCCTGCCTCTGTCTTTCTACTACTGCCTGTCCTGCTCGTACTGTCCTCGTGCACAAATACCCCACTCAACACACACACACACACACACACCCACACCCACCTATACACCACCACGCAAATCAAAAAACCAACAAAAAAAAAAAAACAATTCGGTTGTATTGCCATGTTTGTGTTGTGTAGAGCCACTCTGGGCCAAGGCATACGCTCTGGTTGCGGCGTAGTGCCTCTAACCGGACCCGGCGGACTTCAGCACTATGCCACAACAGATCGTCGTTCGAGCGGCAGCCTCCGGGTAAGTGCATAACCCAATTGGAATTTGAATAAAAATTACATAAAAGCCTGATTTGACGTGAAGCTTTTGTTGTCTTTCAATGTCTATGCTATCAGCTTAACAGCACACTAAATTGTCTAAAACCGAAAAAAAAACAAAAATAATCCACTCACACCCACAGCCCAATACGTATTAATGCCCACAGATAAGTATATATAAATATATATATATAAATGAATCTTGAAGTTATACTTTCTTTGATTTAGCATGTAAAAAACATACACACAAACAAACACTCTAACCAACTTGGGGCATAAACCATCAACTTCATTAAAAGTACGTGAGAGAGAGATAGTTCACTCATTATTAAACCATCCGAAGTACAAAAGTCTAGCGACAACAGAAGTTTCACGCCATTTCTGTAAATTAACTAAAGGCATCCATAGCATTTCTCATTAGTAACTAAACGGGGGGGTATACCACGGGTATCACGGTAATATGTAGCAGGGTGCAAAACTGGAGATCTGCTTGGCTAACCAATTAACAACAAATCAATTCGTTTCATTTCCGTTTCTTGTACTTTACAGATTTCGGCATGGAAAGGATCTCAGGTAAGACATTGAGAAGAACATTTTTAAGTACACAGCTCACTTAAGATAAGAATGAATTAGCAATAATCCAAATTCATTTTCAAAACATAGAAATGAAAGCTTAAAATTTGTATAAATTATTCAATAATATTCTAGAAAACGGAAACTTCTACCATATCTAGCAGAGTTTTGCCAATTAAATAGTTAACTATAGAAACAAAAGTATAATTGGGTTCATAAACTAACAGATATAACAAGATAACAAGATTCTAGGTCAAACATTAGTTTGTGGGTATAAAGAAGGGTTGTCTTATACAAATTCCAAACTAAACTTTTCTGCTTTCATCGAGTCGGATTATCAAACTTAATAGCTGCCCATTCATTATTCTTAAGTACTGAGGGGAAACAGAGACAGCTTTATTATATATACAGGTATATTTAGAACAGAAACAGGTAGATAACTAAATCATGGATGATTGCGAGGGAAAAGTTGGACAAGAGGGGATGTATTTCTCCATCTAAATAATGCAATGATAATTTTTTTTTAAATGCTATAAAATATCCCATTGTTACGTATAAAATCACAAAAATATAACGAAGGTATGATTGATAGAGATAAATCATTTGCTAAGCTCTCAAAATAAGATTAGACAACTTGTTTCAGTTTGGTGCGATTGACTTACTGAGTGGCAATCTAAACTGCTGAAATTAGCATAGTAGAGTTTATTTGCCATGGAAATGGGCACTTTAAAAGGAGTTTTGGAAAATACCGAAATAGTGGTACATACATTATCCTTTTCATCAGTTCTTTTTGGCATTACTTACTGCCTAAAACTATGCTATTCAAACAATTTTTGTATGGAATTCTGCTGCAAATTGTCAACAGCATCCATTGCCTACCAATGGGCGTTACAAAATATGTTAATTTTTCAACCATACATTCGAAATGGTATAATTTCGCTTAAGAAAATCGTAGAAATATAAGGGATAGCTTTTTGTAATGCTAAGAAATGGTACTTTACTTAGACTCAATCAAAACATACGAATTGTTCCCCTCAAAAAGAGCCTTAAAAGGTTCAAAGAATACATTTAAAGCAACTCGCCAACTAAAAAATACTTCATTAGAATAAATAATTTCACATCTGCTTGAAACTCATATTGTATTTCACTAGGCAATAAGGTTTAGTGTCTTAAAAGGCTGGTCAGTTGATTCTTGAAGAGTTTTGAGTGCTGAAATCGAAACTGTTCCCGGAAGTGGTTCATTTGGGGAGCCATATTAAAGCTCGTAATATGGGGAACACTTTTGTATATTTTGACTGAGTATGTAAAGTACAATTTCTTAGCTTTACAAAAAGCTATCCCTTATATTTCTAAGTTTTTTTTAAGTACAAATATACCATGTCGAACGTTTGCGTTCAAAATTACCATATTTTGTAACGCCAATTGGTATGCAATGGATGCTGTTGACAATTTGCATCGGAATTCTATACATTTAACATTGCATAGCAAATTTTTAGGCAGTAGAAAGTGTATGCACTAAAAATGGTATATCTTCGCTTAAAAAAATCGCAGAATTGTTTGGGTTAGTTTATTTTAACGCTAAGAAGTAATATTTTACCATTATATCAAAGAGAGTTACAAAAATAACAAAGATTACCCACAAAAAGTGCCATAATAGGCTCAAAATATGCACTTTAAGCATTTTTAAGATCAAATTACTAAAGATTCTAGTTCTAAATCAGTTTTAAGGTGATGGTTTATTTCCGAAAACAGATTCGGAATGGAAAGTACTGTTTTGTCGGTGTAGAACAGTGAACAGTATTAAAAGGTTTTATGAAATCGGAAACGGGTAAATATTTTTATGCTACTTTTAAACTCCTCAAGGGTATTGAACAGCCACAAGTCAGCCAGTAAGCGGACCAAATTGCTTTTAGATTTGATAAACTAAATGTAAGTAGGTTTATGGAACTAATTAAATAGTCATAGAGGTGCTGAATTCCTTCAGGGGTTAAGTATGTATAAACTTAATACCTAAGCCGTAGAACTAAGTGTTAGAAACAATTTATAGGAGCTGTGTACCTCAAGATTGCTTCAGATTGTCAGTTATTTATAAAATACCTGTACTAACAAAATTGTTCATATACTTTTCTCATACCAATTGCAGAGCTCCCTTTCAAAAGCCTTTCGGTTTAACGCCAAACCCCAGCGCACCGGTGACCGCAGCTCCTTTGGGAACTCCACCAGCCCAACGCCCTCGTATAGCAGCAGCGAGGGCGGCGGCGGGGGCCTCACTGGTGGCGGAGGAATTTATGCTACCATAGGTCCACAGCAAATGCACTCGTTTCACCATCAGCAACAGCAGCAGCAGCACTATCACTTCCTACCGCCACCCACTACGGCTCCACCGCCGCCTCCCATTGCCGGCGGTGTCAACTACGGGCCACCGCCGGGACATCGTGTCAGTGCGCCACCGGTGGCCAGTATACTGGATGCGGGCCTAAACGATAATCATTTGCTCTACGAACAGAATCGTCGGCGAGTGAAGAGTATTAGCGACATTGGAGCCTCTACCAGTGCGGGTAGCGTGGGTGCCTGTAGTCTGGGAGGTATATCAGGTTGTTCAGATTCACCCGAATAGGTCGGGGCTAGCTAGATGACTTCATATAACCAAAGAGATTCAGTTAAATTCCTAGTCAGCCATTTGGTTCAAATCCCTTCTCCCTCCCCCCCCTCATCGCTAGGTTTTGAGCTTACCCCTCTTTATGAAACTCTTTTTCAATTATAATCTCTTCTACACAAGACCCACCTTAAAAAGATACTAAAAGCAGATACTACAGATTATACAGATACAGATACGGATACATATTTGTCAAGATACAAAATAATCAAGTAAGCATTTGATCAAATCATAATTAGCAGTATAAAAAAACTATGTATTAACTATATATAAATATATATATATACATATATCTAGAGTAAACCCAAACCATTTCCACGAAAGTCCCCTTGATTAGCTTAATTAAACGTATGTAAAAGATAATTGTAAAGTTAGCTTTAAATTGATTTGTGGCTGGGATTTGTCCCATTAATAAGTGAACCCACACTCGCCCACTCACACACACACACACACACACACACACACCACACACACTCACATCTCACACACAATTGCAATTTAGATAAATTGAAATTATTTTGTAATCAAAAACTCTTGTAGCTAAGCCAAATGGAAACTATTGATTAACAACAATTTGTAAATGTAAACCCAATATACAAGATATGCAGCACAACAGCCCCTTCACCCAAAACCCCCCTCCCCCTGCCCCCCGTATAACTACCAAAGATAAACGTCATAGTCAAGCCCATTGAATCACACCGAGGTGAAGTATTATTAAGCAGACCAATTTAACTCTAGAACTATACGAAAAACACACAACTGAAATAAACCAATGATCAAAACTCTGTTGTACACGGAACCGGTGTGTTTATTGGGTGCTCAAACTACACAACTAAAATCTCCACGAATTGCATTCGCTCCACTCCAAAACATTTGACCGTCACCAGAATTTGCTGTGCTCGTTGGATGTGCTGTGGTTCGGTGCATCTTTCGACTCCCCGCAGTTGTGGCTAGCGGCGCACAGTGTCATCGTTATCGTTGCGTGGCCGGCGAGTGGTGTAGGGACGTCCCTTGGGCTCGGGTTCGGCAGCTGTCATGGTGCCCAGGCTGCCGAGCAGAGTCAAGACGCCAAAAATTAGAAACAAATTGAACCACTTCATCGTTGTGCTTGCACTCGCGCACTCGATTGCAAACTGTTGACCCACTGGACACATCTGAGCCATTTTATGGCCCGAACTTGTATGTTAATACTGGGAATTGCTGTCAAGAATGTTTAAGGTTTTACTGTTTTTTATGTTAGCACTTTTCGATGCCACCAAATTGAGTTGTAAATCTAGCGCTAAAAAGGGGCGGACATGCATTTAGGTAATTGGCTGCAGTTGAACAATTGTGGAGAGATTTCTGTTGTTTGTTTGAATGGCAATTAATTGTTTAGGTGGGAGCTGGAAAACAATATCAAATGACATTAGGTATAAATCTAAGTCAAATGCAAAGTAATGTGTCATCCAAAGGCAATGCGTTAACTACGTTCTACAGCGATGGAGAGGCATTTGGCCGAGTGTGTGAATGGATCATACATCATTGGTAGAGAGATTGATTAAATTTATAACAATTTGTTTTTAAAATTGGACAATAGTTTTGTACCTCTTTTCTAGAAGAACAGTTGCAGCATTAATAATAAGGTTACAGAAACATAAATATATACTAAGATCAAAATTGAGCTTGATTGGGAGATGTTCCAGTTATCTCTAGAGATTTTTGTATAAAAGTTCGGACGTTAAACTTAGCTAGAAGAACTTTATATGTCAGGCGACAGACAGAATGCAGGCTTATGGAGATTATGGAGCAGGAAAAGGAGGCTTCTTGAACATATCTCTCTTTTTCAGATCTCTCAACTTGTGTCACCTGGTCTTATTTCGTATATCATGCGTCATCTATAATATCTATAAATCTTTGGTTTTATGCAAAACATCAAAAATATACTGGGAAACGTTTGATAACTTGTAACTAAGAGACGGTTTTTACACGGTGAAGCATGAAGCTTTTAAAAAAGCTCTTGCTTGTGGGAAAGAGGCGTAGATGTGTCTCGCGCCCCTTTACACCTCTTTTGTTGGTGGTTGCTTGGTGCCCTTCTACACCTCATTTCTACAAACGAACGCTTTTTCAAAAATTTAATAAAGCTTGCTTCATTGTGTAAATCCAGTCTTTGAAACCCGAAATCCTTAATAGTTTAATTTAACTATTTCTTCAAAAGTTAACCCATAATGCAGTGTATAATGTCAACAAGCTCTGAGGAAGAATAACCCATAAGAGTACGAGAACTTATCACTCGAAGTTCTCTCTCTCTACCCATCTAATCTTTAAAAACTAATGACAAACTAAAAGGTAAGTTACTCCCACCCAAAACACCTTTAAAATTGGCTTAAAATAGCCATATTTAGCGACAGTTTTATTATCACTAACATGTTGATCACATTTATACAAAATTATCGAGATTTTGATTCAATTTAAAATATTTTAAATCACAATTCAGTTCGGTCTTGTCCGACATTTTAAGATCGAGTTTGCAACAGTTTTGATATCGTTATACATTTAACAATAAAACTTTGTTACTTATACACAATATTCAAAAGTTGTACATTAATTTAAGATATTTCGCGAATGTTTATACAGGGTTACTTACAAAAAACGTACAAGTTTTTAACAGAATCAGACATTTTTTGAACGGAGAACATTTATCTAAAATGCTTCCAAGTTGGCTATTTGTCTTGCAAATGAGCAGGAATATTTAGGTCCATGATATTGGAATGAAAGTAAGCGGTTGGCAGCTCTGCAGCTCTAAAACCGCCATTGATCTCCAAAGGTTTGTGGACTTAGTTTTAAGTTTTGTTGAAATAATTGCTCCAAATCCCGCATTTCTTGTTCACGGCGCAACTCTTCGCCCATCTGCTGCCATAGGGACTCGAAGCCATCATCATTATTACACGACATCATGGACACATCGCCCTCACAGGAAGAGTCATCAAAGGTGAAGGAATATTCGTGTTGGTAGTCACACATTTTGGCAATGCTGGGAAAAAAGGAAAACAGTTTTGAATAAGCCGCTCAAATGAAACGATTTAAGAGATCGATATGTAGCTATCGCTGGCTGGAGTCACCAGCCCTGGTCTGGTGGATCTTTATCAATCCCAGCTGATACAGTTTACAAACAGTAGAAGGGCACTGCAGTTGCTGACAATGTCGCGTAAAAACGTCTTAAGTCTGGTCAATGCGATCGTGGCCAATTCGTAAGAACCCCAATAACTTAAATTTTGTCCCTTTGGCTTACCGTACTCCATTTGCAGCAGCAAATGTCCGGCCCATGCCCAAAATGAAGGTTCTACCGCAACAACCACTCAAACAGGCAGGCAGGAATATGCATTTGAAGCAAGTCTCATTCATATAAGAGGTCAAAGTCCATGCAGCTTAATCTATACCATCTTTGTTTTCCCAGATGTCTGCCTCCACGGTGCGCTTTGGACCCGGGGTCAGTGTGGAAGTCGGAGCCGATTTGCGTAATTGGGGGGCAAAGAGGGTCTGTCTGGTGACAGATCGAAATGTGGCCCAGCTGGCAACGGTGAAGGTGGCCTTAGACTCCTTGGCACGTCATGGCATCAACTATAAGGTGTACGACGAGACGAGAGTGGAGCCAACCGATGAGAGTTTTTGGAAGGCGGCGCAATTTGCTCGAAAACATGATTTTGATGCTTTTCTAGCGATTGGAGGTGATTGATTGTGAACGAGATAGGTCAAGGATTGATTAACTAATCTGTATTTAATTAGGTGGTTCGGCCATAGACACCGCCAAGGCTGCCAACTTATATTGCAGTGATACGGAGGCTGAGTTCTTGGATTATGTAAATGCTCCCATTGGCAAGGGCAAAGAGGTGAGCCAGAAGAATGGGTGTGCTTAAGTAGGATTGAAGACGGTTTGATTAATTTAGGGATAGAAATAGGAAACTATACTGAAACCTTTCAGAGAAGTTATACTCTTAAGATTGTGTACTGAATCCATTCATACTGGAAGTTAAACCAGTGAATATGTTGAACCAATGAAGACTGATTAGAAACTACACTTAAACTGAAACCTGAACCAACAGAAGATAGAAGTTAAGAGCTCAAGATCATGTTTAAGCTATGGGTTGAACCCGTTGATTATATAGTACTGCAACTGACAATGAAAACTGATTAGAATCCACACCTAAACTGAAACCTGGGCCAACAACATAAGATTTCCATATAAATTTGTTGTCAAAGAAAGAGCTCTATCAGAAAACAAATCTTGATCGAAATTGTATTTGAATGAAGGATGCAAGATCCGATAATTTCAACAAGGGGTTCGGTTCTGGGTCCTAGCTCCAGCCTGGGCTTAGGATCCTCACAACCGGTTACTTTAAATCAGAGAACCCAGTTTCCGGTTAGAGCTAGGTTGCTCTTAAGCAAATCAGTTTAAAATGCAAAGTTTTCTAGGTTTTCATAATATAATCCAACTGTTGCTCTTACAAAACTGATTTCAGTTCCCACAAATTGAGTATCAGAATCAATATTTCGCATTAGATATGTTTCCCCAGACTTAAGAACATCTGCGGTGGAGAGTGACTTAGTTTGACTTAGTTTCTATGAAATTTTAAAGGGTCTCTTAGATGTTCCATGCTTTTTGAAAAAAGTGAAGAGTAATTTCGAGGTTTTAGGCATAATTGAAAAAGGGAATTTGCTCAAAAACTGAGGCTTAATTGATTAGAATTTGTGAACCAATGGTTCAATCCAAACCCTTAACTCTACGAAGAGTTCGAAACAGCTGCAGATTTTAAGATTTTTAGGAATATACATTTATGTATTGATGTCCATACAATCCAAGTTGGTAGCTACAATTCCTTATTCAAAATATTCGAAAAATCTCCTGGGTCACTTTTTCCAGGCCTATTTGGCCATGCCCTCTATATAAAATCCTTGCAAAAAAGCGGTTTAAACTTTAGTTTTCTTTTCTTGCAATAGATTTCGGTTAAGCTGAAACCTCTAATAGCCATGCCCACCACCTCGGGTACTGGCTCGGAGACCACAGGAGTGGCCATTTTTGACTACAAGCGTTTGCATGCCAAGACGGGCATCTCGAGCAAATATCTGAAGCCGACTCTGGGTAAGCTAACTTAGTTTAAATACCGAAAATCTTAACCCATTTCTAACTTTCATCACTTCCCAGCCATCATCGATCCCCTGCACACTCTCACCCAACCCGAACGTGTTATGGCCTTTGCCGGTTTTGATGTATTTTGCCATGCTCTGGAGAGTTTCACCGCCGTGGATTATCGTGAACGTGGCCCGGCGCCCAGTGATCCTCAACTGCGTCCCACCTATCAGGGTCGAAACCCCATCTCCGATGTCTGGGCACGCTTTGCCCTGACCGAGATAAGTCGCCATTTCTTGGATGCCATCTTTCAGCCGGATAATCTAAAGGCCCGCTCGCAGATGCATTTGGCTTCGACCATGGCGGGTGTGGGCTTTGGCAATGCCGGTGTGCATCTCTGTCATGGTCTCTCGTATCCCATTTCTGGCCATGTAAGGGACTACAAGCCCCAAGGCTATGACAAAGATCATGCCCTCATACCGCATGGTCTTTCGGTGGTGATAAGTGCTCCAGCGGTGTTTGAGTTCACTGCGCCTGCGTGTCCCGAGCGGCATTTGGAGGCAGCCCAGTTGTTGGGTGCCGATGTGAGGGGCGTTCAAATGGCAGACGCTGGGCGTCTTTTGGCGGACACTGTGCGTGGCTATATGCAACGTGCAGGCATTGAAAATGGCCTCCGCGAGTTGGGCTTCTCTGGCAGCGATGTGCCCAAACTGGTTGAGGGGGTCTTGCCCCAGGAGAGGATTACCAAGATGGCACCCCGGGCACAGACTCAAGAGAATTTGGCACAACTTTTCGAGAATTCCATGGTGGTTTATTGATAATATTTATGATAAAACTATAGAACTCACCTAAGCTTGTAGGTTTGGAGGCTTGTGAAAAAAGTTTAGAACTAGCGGGTCTCTGTGCAAGCATTTGGTCACACTAACAACAATGAAAAGCTTTGCTAAAGCTTAGAGAACGGCATGTGCAAGTGATATTATACAGGGTGATGCTTTAATATGATTGGTTTACATTGGATAACAAAAATGTGGAAATATTTGGGTGAGTTGACAAATTGATAAAGCGAATTTTCGAAAATTTTTGTAATTTTAAGTATGGGTAAAATAAGTTTATAAAATAAATTGATAATGTTTTAAATGCCAATTTAAACAATATATTTTCATTGTTTAACTTTCAAAAATAGAGGAAAACATACCTTGACTTAGCCAAAACTTATAAACTTTTGCAGCTTGTAGGAATTTTTTAGGAAGCTTTCTTCGAAAATTAAATAGTTTTCATTACTGAGACGGGTTTTTCACTGTGAAGTAAACTTCATGACTATTTTAATACTCTGTACCAAAGATACAAGATACCAGAAGCAAGCATCTCCTTACCCAAACCGACTCCAGAAAGTATATTTATACCAACTGTTTCTCTTTCCGTAGATGGTAAAAGATAGAGCTTCTCAACTCGTACCAAAATAGACAGACGGAGAGATATACATGGCTTAATTAACTCAGATCGTCATACTATTCAAAAATATATGTATTCTATTTGGAATCCCAATTTACCTGTAGTAAACTTGAAACTTGCATCTTTACTCCACCACTTCCTCTTTTTCATTGAATGATGCTAAAATTCTCAAGTCTTCGTTCTTAGCATGGAGTAAGTTGCACATTGTTACTTGCAGCCACAATTTGAAAGGTGAAATAGTCCCTGAAACTGTATTTCGTTACGGGATATAAGAATGCGATTCTTCCATTAGGTATTTTTTCACTCTAGCTTTATCGCCTTTGCTGTTGCATTCTCTTCTGCCTACGTGAAGAGTGTGGCATTTTGCGACACCTCTGAGCATTAGGAAAGTAATACTTTTGGGAGTGGGAAAAAAAGAGTTTTCTGAGAGATTCGAAAGCAATTCTTTCTGGGTATAAGAATACGTGTTTCTGATTCGCAATACGAAAAAGTGTCTCTTCTGTAAGATTAGAAGGCGTTTCTTTCTGAGGATACAAAATCGCGTTTATCCTAAAGTTAAGAAAGTTGTGAAAATAATCGAATTATACAAGTTTGTATCTTTATATTTACTTTATACAACCAAACGCTCTAAGATTCTACTCATATTCAATTGAATCTACCATTTGTCGAAACGATTTCCAATAACTGTATATATTTCTTGCATATTGCATAGATTTGACAACTTGCAATTCTCAAGTTGTAGTTCCATAAACACTTTATATAAAAGGGAGAACTATAATTCAGTTCTGCCAAGCGTTTGTTATTGCCAATTGAAAGATTGAATAAAGAAAAAGCAATACCATTAATAAAGCATCACGTTCTAGGCGATTTTTGAGGGATACATTGCCTTTCTATTATAACTTGTATGATGCTCTCCAATCCCAGAGATAGGTATAGCCTCAAAATGCTTAGCAGTCTCTCCAAACATTTTATATAACCACACTTTCCACAAATATAAGTGTAAATCAAGTTTATTTAACCGCATTATTATTTAATTGTATAAACGTATAAAGATAATGTTTTAAGAATTTTGGTTAAAATAATTTATTGGTTGTTTGGATCTTTCTTTTTCTTGATTTTCGGATAGGTCTTGAAAAACTCATAAGAAATTGAGTACTTAATATAGTTTTCTTCTTCTTGTTTTTGTTTATGATTTTTTGTTCTGTTTTAAGAATTATGATTAATTAGTTAATTCTCTTGTTTTGCTCAGATTTCAAATCAGACGACGTCATTTGAAGGAGTTTCTCTCTCTCTCTCTCTCATTCTACAAACAGTTTCTCTACACAGATTCAGAACTATAAACTCTATCAACCGTTCCGTCTTCCTCGTTCATTATGTTTGTATGTATATAGTTATATGTATGTAAGTATTTCGCGCGGCTTTGACTTTTTCGATATGTTAGAAATTTTGGGGGCAAAATGGCACTAAACAATCTTCGTTCGGACTTTAAGTACAACAACAACTATTTGCTAGATTTAGGGTGGATTTCCAGTATTTTGCTCAGTGAACGTTTCTCTAATACTTTGCACGGTGGGTCCTGCTCCGCCTCCGCACCGGTTCTGTCTGTGTCTGTGTGTGTGTGTGTGTGCCTCGGTATCTGTCCCTTCCATGACCATTTTTTGTTGTATGCAAAAAAAACTTCACAACTATGAAATAAAACTTATAAATTAAAAAAACAGCGCAAAACTCCGACTCCCGTCCTGGCCTCAGACCTGATTGACCGGCGCATATCGGTGGACCTTTGGTTGCTTTGGTTCCTTAAGGGTCGGCTTGACAATATCCTCGCTGAGCTTCTGATAGACGAAGGAGTTCTTCGAGGCCAGCAGAGCCATGCGATAGCGTTCGCCGCGCTTGCGCAGCACCAAACTGACCACCTTGACCAGGCCCAGGAGTATGATGACCAGGCAGGTGACCACAATGATAACCGGCACCATGAAATTGTAGCCAGAGTAGTAGATGCGGCCGCGTTCAATGATTATCTCCTCCTCATCGCTGTTGGAGTCGTCGGTGTTGAAGCCGAATTTATCTGGAATTGGGTGAGAAGGAATTAGTCTGTTGTAGGGATTAGATTTGTAGGATTAGCACACTCACCCAACAGGAACTTATCACGTGTCTCCTGCGACATTTCCACCTCCTCCACCTTAAGTCCATGATCTTTAAGTTTGGGTTTCAGTTCAGTATCCAAATACTTCTTAAAGTCCTTCTCAGTCTTGGGCTTTTCGTTCTTCTGGGGCTGTTCCGCGTCGTCGTCGTCGTCGTCGTCGTCGTCATCGTCCTCATCATCGTCATCCTCATCATAATCACTTTCCGTGTAGTCATCCTTCTCCTCGCCCCCATTATTCAAATCCTCCTCAGCACTCTCCGTCACCTTGACCTCAGCCGCTGCGGCTGAACCCTTCATGATCTTCTGCATGCTGCTCAACTTGCTCTTGTCCAACACACTCTTGTCCAAGACACTCAACAGCTTCTTCTCATCATCATCCAGTTTCTTCTCACTCTCCTCCAGACGTTGCTCCAGCTTCTCTTGCTCCTCATCGGACAAAGCTCCCTTGGTGTGCTTGCACACATCATGGGCCAACTGAGCCCAACCCGCCTGTGCTTGGGTGTTCATTTCCAGGATTGCAGCATCACCTTCCAAGTTGGCCAGCAGGGGCATCTTCTTGGGCGTCATCTGGGTATGCAGCGAGGCATAGCTTATAAAGTCCTGGAAGTCGGAGTTGCACTTGAGTGGATTGTTGGTTATGTCCAAGGAACGCAGACTCTTGAAGCTCTTCACATCGGCCGAGCTAATCTTCTTGATCAGATTACCCGACGCATTGAAGCTGCGCAGCGTCTCAAAGATCTTGTAACCAATGCCGAATTGTCTGTCCGAGAGCAGCGAGGTCAACTCACAATCATTCACATCCAAAGAGCGCAGCTGATGCAGCGGCATGAAGAGGCGCACCGAGAGACGGCTCAGAGGATTACCAGCCAGACTCAGCTTGGTCAACTCATTATTCTCCATGAAGACCAACTCATCCAGCTTGGCTATCAAATTGTTACTCAAGTCCAGGTCAATCAATTTGGTCAGACTGGCAAAGGTCTCGCGGGGCAGATTGTTAATGTTATTCCAGGATAACTTCAGGGTGGTCAGATGGGGCATAGTATTGAAGGTGTTGTGTCCCAGGGCGCCGATGGCACAGTTCGAGAGATCCAAGAAGTACACCGTGAAGTCGCCGTTATAGCTAAGGAAGCCATCGGTGGGCAATTGACTCAAACGGGGATTATCATTCAGGCGAATCACATCCAGTTCCGAGTTCTTGAAGAACAACATGCTCGATACCTGCTCCAACTCATTGATGGACAAATCAATGTGACGCAGATTCTTTAAGGTGAGGAAGGAGTCCGGTGAGATCTTCTTAATGCCATTACCCTTCAGGTTCAGATTCGTCAGGCCTGGCATCTTATCGAACATGCTGTGATGCACCTGGACCAAAGCATTGAAACTCAAATCCAATTGCTGCAGGTCCTTGATACCAAAGTGCAGGTCTCCCGAGAAAGAGTTGTACTTCAGATGGAGTATGGAGAGGCTGGTGTGATTGAAAATGCCACGGGGCAGCTCCTTGAGGGAGTTGTAGGATAAATCCAATTCCTCAATGGTTTCCACCGGGTCAAACACCTTTTCGGGAACTTTCGTCAGACCATTCTGGGACAGATTGATGTACACAATATTGGTAAGATGTGAGAAGGCATGGGTATTCAGTTCCATTAAGTTGTTGCGCGACAAATCCAGTTCCTCTATGCTGGAAGACTGTAGGAGGATCGGATTAGTTGAGATGGAAATGTTAAGCAATCTAAACCTACCTTCAGCAGATAATGTAAAGTGGACATCACACTCAGATCATTACCCGAAATGGTCAGCATGCGCAGCTTCTTGTTCAAGGCAAAGGTGTCCGGATTGATAATGGCCAAACCCACATCAGTCATGTTAACCGAATACAGTTCATCCAGGCCATGGAAAGCCTCCGGATGCATATACTCAATGGTGCAGTTGGCAATCTTAATGGAGGCCACAGTCTTGAGACCCAATTGCTGGAAGAACTTGGGACCCAGAAGAATGGGATATTTGGGACCCACATTAGTTACCACCAGATCCGTAATATCAGAGCCAAACTTTTGAGTGCCAGGATCCAGTCTTGAAGTGGGGAATAGGTAAAAGGTTGAGATATTTGCAGTTGAGTTCGTTTTCTGGACTCACCTGCTGCAAGCGGCCACCAGGAAACTGTTGGCATTACGCGAGCAGGCACAATATCTGGGGCAAGGTACATTCTCACTGAACACCACCTGCTCATCATCGGTCATATCGACGGCCTCCTGTTTGGGTGAGGGAATAATTAGATAGGGATATGGGCCAGCTTATGATAGAGACAGACAAACACCCGAGCTCCCATTTCCACTTCCCATAGAAACTGCATCAAAAATTGTTTTAAAATCGCAAAATTTTGGCGAAAGTGAAAATGGGAGCACGCCTGACACAAGCAACCAAAACAGCTGCCTTTAAAACCGCAAAATTGTGGCGAAAGTGAAAATGAGAGCCAAACTAAAACCGATACTTGGCGCTGATGTAAGCCTCTGCTTTCAGTAGATGTAAACTTACATCATCATCATCATCATCGTCATCATCGTCCTCATCGTAGTCCTCGTAATTGGAATCGTTGTCGCTCTCAATGGTATTCTCCTTGGTCTCCGTGCTCTTCACCTGCAAATATTTGAAAACTATTACCCAACGAACATTCCCATCCTTTTCCTGATGCTACCTTCGACTTAACGGACGTGCTCTCCACAATGGCCTGCAATTTGGGTGTGGGAGTGCTAGACTTCTTCTTCTGTGGCTTCGCACTGGTCGTCTCCTTCAAATCATCATCATAGTTCTCATAATCATCATCGTACGAATAATACTCATCAGTATCCTCGCTGCTCTCATTCTTACTGCTCGTCGTCGCATTCTCATTCTTCAAGCGATCGGGTAGCATTTTATTGAAACGTGGATCCTCAGCCAGGGCCAGGCTGTGCTTGGAGGCCTCCAGCAAATCCTTTAGCGTCTCATCGCTAACCGGCTGTTGTGTGGTGGACGACACCAATTTCTTGGCACTCTTCGTGGTGGTGTCCACGGGCAACTCCTTCACCTTGGGCGTTGAAATCTTAATGCTATTCTTGAGCACATCCTCGCCCGAGCTCAGCTCATTGTCCATCAAATCATCGTGTATCAGGTGTATGGCAGGTTTTTGTGTGCTTGCATAACCGGCCTGTAGTCCCACTAGACACACAGCCAGCAGCAACACCAGTCTCGACTGGCGACCCATTCCGTAGATGAGCAAACTGTAAGCAGAAGGAAGAAACTTGAATTTAAGTTCCGAGCGTAGCAAACCATTTGTGAGCGGGTTATCTTATCGGGTAATAGCTGGGCGTAGGAGATAAGCAGATAAACGCTTATTGAATCAGCAATTAGCAGGCAGCCAGAGTTGCCTGAAAATCTTTCTTTCGGTTCACCTTGTTGACACGCTTGTTTAGCGCCTTGCGGGCCCATTCAGCCAAGAGTTGACATCATGCGACTGCAAATGCAAAATACAGTCAGCCGATTTCGATTCTCGTCCCCCATTTCCAAATGTTGTCTCTGTTTCATTTTATGTGGAAATGTTTACTTATCAGTTATGACTCTACGTATTCCGGTTGATAAACAACGCAGGCGTACCTCCGCTGCTCTACGTACTTTCAAATTGGTTACTCAGAACGGTTCGATTGCTGTTTACTCTATTTTTGGGTTCCGTTTTGTAGTCCCCCCCACTCCACCAATACTCACAATGTGAGTAATTTGTTTTTAAGCAATGCAATGTGTAAAAGTGGCCAAATTAAGTCGTTAAATGGTTTTTTACTTAAACAACTTTGTCAAAGGCGTTTTAAAGAAGAGTCTCTGATGGCCAGCTTGACATTTTGGGGAATTGCTATGTTTACCTTGACAGCTGGCTTTTTTTTTGTATATAGTAAGTAAAATAGCTTTGAGGTAGTTTTTCAGACATATAACCGATGTTGCTGAGAGATGGGAATCAGAAGGAAGGGATAAACAAAACCCCTTTTGGAAAAAAGGGATGCTATCAAACTTTAAATGAATCCCTAAGAGATGGAATGATTCTTCAAAGGGTATATTTCCTTAAGCTTAAAATTATTTCAAACAGCTGTTACTTGGCTGGAGACTTATTTGGAATTTTGAAAGTAAATTGCAGGTTACTTGAAAATCATGAATTGATTTATGAAAAGCCCTTGAGGAATACACTTAAGGAATAAATTTATAAAATCTCCAAATAGGCAGAACTTTTGAGAATGTTCCTAACATTAGTTAGGCACTCCACTTTTCACAATTAACTGACTTGACTCTAGCATTTCCTCGAAAATATTATGTTCTTATGACAGAATAGAGCCTATAGCAATGCCGAATGACACCATTCTGAAGGACTTATTTGAAATGATTCTGCAAACGTTCCATTAAGTCGGAAATTGTTAATCTATACATATATATAAAATTGAAAGTATGTTTACATGTTTTTATTTTTGTATATTTGTTCCTTATGAACCGATCTTCACAAATTTTTCACAGTATGTTCATGTCGATCAGGAAATTGTCATAGGCTATGTCTCATGTCTGTGACTTGGTCCAAAAACTGCTTAAATTGCAAAATTCAACCGTTCATCCGATTGTGTTGATTTTAAAAAGTGACTTTGCCATTTCTGTTAAATAAATTTGTGATAAATTTGTCAATAAATTTGTAAAAAATGCCTCCAAAGAACTCATATATTGGTCAACGTGCTTCAAGAGCTTTGAAACGGCAAACTCAAATGGCTGATGAAACGACTGAAGAACGTGAAAATCGCCTGAGTGGGGTTCGAACTCGAGCGTACACTGTCAGAGCAAGTGAAACAGCTGAGGAGCGAGAGGTACGTCTCCGAGGTCTTAGAACTCGAGCTTCCACTGTGAGAGCAAATGAAACCACTGAGGAGCAAGATGTCCGACTTAGCGGAGCAAGTGAAGCAACTGAGGAGCAAGAAGAACGTCTCCGACGACTCAGAACTCGAGCTTTATTATTACAATGGCAAAAGTCAGACATTTTCAAGAATAGAATACTAAAGGTTTGTAAAAACTCCAAGTTCTTAGGACCCGGGCAAGGCAAGGGTATTTAGCTAGTTTGGAATATAACTGACACATTTGGACTAACAGCTGTTCAGTTTACGTATCAAGGCGGTAAACATTCTAATAAGTAAACAATGTTTTATTCCAACCAATAGTTCTGTTTGGAGCATTGGATCATAGCTTCTTTAATCGTTGAATCATTTTCTTTCTACATTTATTTCTGCAACTCAGAGTTGAATGATTCAGATTTAGTCATACTTAAGGCCATTTACAAGAGTCGATGGTCTTCAATATTGAAAGTTCTGAATTCTGCAATAGTTTTGAATGTTCGGTTCATGTTGCGAGCCGAAGAATCAGACAACCAAACTGTTTCCGAAAGGTTTGGTTCGGGACCGATTTATAATAATTTCGGCACAGAGAAAAAGAGGGATATTCAAAAATATTCATTGTATGTTTTCCCATATACATTTGGACTGGATATGTCTTAAAATCATTCAAAAGGATATAAAAAACTATCATTCTATGTATGATTCTTAGCTTCTTTGAATGATTAAAAGGTTATTAGAGACATGTCCTGGTTAAATGGATCTTTTTCGAGGCCACTGAAAGTTAAATCAAAGATGTACCACACCATTTTAGTACAGAAGAGGCAGTAGAGAGTGTTCTTGAAATTAACTATACGGATTCTGTGGCCTTGCTAACCAGAACTCACCTTTTGCTTGTCTGTAAAGATTGACTTGTTTAGCTCATTAAATTAACCTTATAATAGACCCTAAGCCAAGACCTATGTCTGGCATATAAATCAACCACTTGTTTTCAGATTTGTTTTTGCGAATTCTTGCCTAGTTTATACCAGTTTCTATATTATATATATATATGCTTTGTATATACATACAAACATGTATCAATTCTACAGATAATGCCTACTTCAAATGTCACTGCTGATTAATCTGTATGTCAGATGTAAATGCAAGTGCTGGGGTGCTTCTGCACAAACACACAAAACAGTTGTCACAATATTAGCTGAACTTTGAAGTTAATTTTGCCAACTATTACGAAACATTTCGTTCATTTTATGAGTCCAACAAACTGAAATTCTTTGGCTTGAATCAAATTGTTTTTACCAAGAATTTGGGAAACTTAAATTATAAAAAAAAAAGTCATCTGACTCTGCTGAATGTGTTGGCTTACGCCGGACGTCACAGCTGCCGCTACAAGTCGCAATTTTCAGACAGAAACCAGTCTGACCATCTTTTTTTTTGTTGTTGTTGTTGTTTGAGCCGCTGTTTCCCCCATTCTGCGGTGTACCTAAGAGAGTGTGTGTTTTTAGGTGTGTGTGTGTGTGTGTGTGGTCAAATGTCGACTTTAATTTTGTTGTTGTTGTATGTTTCCATTGTAGTTGCGCTTCTTGCTTAACAAAATTAACGTTGCAGAAATTATGATGCCTCGTTTTTTTTTCATTTTTTTTGCCAAAGGAAATTGGATCTGCCAAGCAACAGCTGGCGCACCGATGCAAAAGTGTTTCAAATTAGATCACCCTGCCTCGTGATGCTAATGAAATGTCAATAAAATGAGATTAAGCTGTGATCGTCGAGGTGCTGATCAAAGGTTCACTCTAAAGAGAAGACTTCCGTTTGTGGAAATGCCAGGAATTGCCTACCTGCTTAAGCATTTCCTGTGTTTTAGGGCCATTATTATCCCCAGACAGCTCAATCCTCACCTACGCACTCACTGGATTCTCTTTTGTGCCAAAAATGTGGCGATGATCTTAAGCCAGAGTCAAGGCGAAACTACCTGAGTTCAACGTTATCGTTTCACCTTGTGACATTCCACAAGGAAATCTCTGAGAAATGTTGTATAACATTATCTGCGCGCCACACCCAGTTTCCAATTTCCAAATCGACTGCGCCCATTTTTAATTTATTTGGTTTTCTGTTTTTTTCTGTTTTTTTGATAACTTTCCATGGGCAGCTGCTGCTGCTGCTGCTCCACATGCATTTACCATTGGATGACAGTTTGTTGTTATGGCTGGTAACATGAAACGATCGAGATGAGGGCGACCCCCTGGGAAACGATCGAAAAAAACCCCAACCAGATGCCCACTTGTGGCTGTGTTAATAAAAGAACCAAACAAATCAAATAGATAAAACATTATTTTGCTTTTATTAACGATCATGTCGATACAAAACGAGGGAAATAGTTTAAGTCATGCGATACTTTTGAGTTCCCGCACGACGTTTTGTTACTCGCTTTCGATATAATTTATGTGTGCGGGGAAAAGGTCAGTTAGATCGGAGGTGATTTGGTAAATGTACTTCCCTTTTCAGTTAACACTAAACTCAACTTAGCGGCAATTCTTTATAAGGTTTTTCATCATAGAGATAATGCTTTAGACTATGATGAATTGGTTGACTCATGATTTCCGTCTGACAAAACTGATTTGCATACATGTACAAGTATGGCCAGTGCGAGTTACCGGTTTAGCTCTAAACTTGAACAAATATACAGACATTTGTGTGTCTGTACACTGAGGAAAAATGTGGTAATACTTCATTTAACTCCAGTACGAAAGGAAGACTCTAAGAACTCGTAGAGTCCTTTAAACCGTTCAAGCTGGGCAGCATCTAAAACTAAGCCTGTTTCCGTTTCCGTTTCTTTTTGAAAAGGTTCGGTTCAACAAAATAGTGTGGATAATACACAGAGAAAAATGGGGATATTTATTGATCCATGGGATGATTTTGGCATAAATTTGGAGAGGATATTTCTTAATATACTTTTATGGATACTACATTTTTCATTTATTGTTAAGCTGATACCAGATTTCCTTCCAACGGAGAAGAAAGTCTTCAAATAGATATGGATAATGGATATTGTAGTATTAAGAAAAGGTTATTGAAAAATTCCAAGTGAACCCTAATAAATCTCTTTTGCGCTGTGTAGTTAAATTTATGGAAAGCTTCCACAATATTTTTCTTTATAAGGCGAGCTAAACACTGGCTAACCGACTTATTAAGTCAACCAAACCTCATTTAGAGTCTCTCACATTAAGCAGGCATGTCGATACACCCATTCTGAACTGGGCTTCAAGATTAATTGATATCTTAGATCCCAGAACGGTCCTGGAATCGAAACGAGAAGGCTTACTTACACCCTTTTTCCGACCTATCAGCTTTATGGTAGCCAGAGGATATAGTAATCCGATTTCGACAGAATTTGGCAAATCTTATTCAGAGCATATGAAAGCTATACTCGTTCCTTTGGCATCTAAATGATATAGTCATCAGATCCGAACCGATCCTACTTATGAGCAGCGTGAAGTACGGAAAGACTCTGTGCCAAAAATTTTCTCATGATGCAATCAGGAAAGGACAGAGAAACAGACAGACAGACGGAAATTGTCATGTCTGAACCTATTGAGTATACATACTCTTGATTAGCATCAACAGCCCTCTCCTTCGTATCACAAGAGATAGAGGTTCGACGGGTATTGGACATAAGATCTTATACTTTGAAAAGTTTGAAAAATCCTCGTATCTCCCACAATTTTGTAGATAGAAGGTTTGTGCTTTCCGGACATATTTAGTAATCAGTATTATTTATCGATCCACTGAAGGAATGCTAAAGATTGGATCAACCGGAGTCAAGTTGTGAGCAACCGAATGTCACTACAGCATAAACTTTCATGGCTGCCGAGTATATTACATTCGGACTTGACTGACTTTCTTGCTTGCGTTTAACAAGTTAACAAGGTGGAAAGATTCTTAGAATCCGTTAAAAGTTTAAGTTTAAGTTTATACAAATATTCTTTATTTCAAAGATGATATTATATCTGCTAAATATTATTTTGTTAAGTGTACATGTCTCTATGTATGTTTATGTCTAGCTGCAATGGCACAAATGGAATTAATTATGGTATCGTGTCGGCGCCTTGGCTTAAGCCCAGCTTGGCGACAAAGCAGCAGCAGTCGACACAAAATCTCTTCGTGACTCGCTGAAATGTTTGCCTAAAAAAAAAGTAGAAAAAACCTAAACACGTTTAATGCGGGCCACAGCACTCTGAAGTGTGCAGCGTTTTCCCTTGCAATCGACTTGACACCCACACAACAGTTGTATGTGTGTGTGTGTGTGTGTGTGTGTGTTTTCTATCTTTCCTGTGGCAGACAACCGGCCTCGAGTCTGGATCTGGTCTCCAAACAAACCAAATGCGATTTCATGGATAGCAGATAAGTGTCTGTATGTCTAATTAAATATCTATATGTATGTCCGTACGTATTTGGTCATAGATAAATGCGAAATTATTGCGCATTTGCATTGGCCGACGACTGGGTTTCAGTCTAGAAACCGAACTGCCAAACTCTTTGTCCCGCCTAAAAATTATATATACTTGAGCTCTCTTTTTTTTTTAGTATTGTTTACCAAAACTTTGCTGTTGCTGTTGAGGTTTCAAATTATTATTTGCCTTTGGCCATTAAATCAAAGGCAAACAGAGTCGAGTATAGAATATTGGGAATGGGCATTGGAATTGGTAGTACCCGCATGTCGTTGTGGATCGTGTATCGCTTGTTGAGGGGGCTGGAGTTGAAAATTGTGGAAATTTGACACAGAATATTTATGGATTGTGGCGCCCGGTGACATTTGAGGCTTGAAATGGTGTTTGGGTTTTATAGGCTATAGAATTATGATGTGATATTATTAAGGGGATATACTCAGAAGAGATATACATTTAGTTCGGCACAATACTTCATATAAACATGACTGTTTTCCCAGATATTAAAGCTAAAACTAAACTAAACTAAATATTTATCTCAGCTGAGTATATGCCTTGAGCTTTGAATCAATTGTAAGGAAGCGTGAAAAGTTGAGCTCAGGATACAACAAGACAGGTAAGGCGGCGTGATGAGTGTGATGCGTACTTTTGCCAAAAGCTTACGCTTCAAGAGTACGCGCAGCACTGAGCCCCGCCCCACCTTTTTCATTGCATCATGGTTGAGCTTAGCAACAGCTGTTTTTTGTAGAAAACAAAGCCAAAAAGTTCTGTGGCTATTGCTGTTTTGTTATCGGAGTGGTTAAACATTGACATTTCCGAAAGTATCTTTTGCTATAAGAAGTTTAATCCCAAAGTTCCATACAACAACATTCGATTCTTCTATTTGGCAAAAAAGTCTTCCACCAACTACTCTAATCGGTTTTTATAAATTCGAAACAAGAACTGAGCTTAGTTTTAGGGTAATAAATTAGGTTAGGAACTTATAGTTAACAGAACAAATTGCTGAAATTCTGTAGATGGGAACCTTTTACCAAATCCGATCCATCGAGATCGGAGAGGTAATAGTTTTTATGTGGGATGCTTAAATTCGTCTGTACACTAAAAAAATGTTTCGGAAATTCTTAATTTAAAGAAAATTTCTGCTCCCTCCACTTCATTTCTTCTCTAATACCTGGAAAATACATTTCCCTCTCTACAGTCTGGAAAATATTGTTTCTAAAGCTTAGAAAAAATATTCTTTCTTACAGAAAATGTTTCTTAAATTTTAGAAAATGTTTTTAAATATATATGGTGAATATATATGGTGATTCACACTCAGAAAACACTCGCCCCGAAAACTAGAAATTCTCCTATGAAATCCGTCCTAAGGCGATTCACCCTAAAATTAAGAAAAATATTTTCTCATTAATGGAAAATGTTCAGAGTTTCAGAAAATGTTTCCATAAATGAGATAAAGTTTTCTTTATTTTTGGGTGAATCGCCTTAGGACGGATTTTATAGGAGAATTTCTAATTTAGTCTTAATAACATCTTAATAATATTATATTGAAAAATAATCTTATAAAAGGAATCGCTAAAAAGACCAGTGTATCTCTGTTACAATCTTATTATGGTGGATGTGAAAAACCTACAATATTTTTAAAGACATTTGGAATTTACAGCGGAACCTAATACATAAATATTTACAAATATTTTCGCAAATCATACAGGTCTGTTCTCATTTCCGAATTCGATCGATCGGAATAGGCAAGAGATCTGATATCGAAGAATTGATTGGAGAAATCGGTTAAAGCTGTCAGCCATCAAAACTGGTCTTTGGAGAGGATTCGAAATTATAAGATAAAAGCTGAGTCAAACAATCGGCTTTTCGAAAAGGGAAGAGTTTCCAATTCCAAATTCACATAATTTGATCGAAATCGAAAACGGGAATTGGCCTGATAAAGTTTATTTGGTGTCCTTTTCAAGGGGCTTGAGGGGGGGGGCCCCTTTTTCTTCTCAAAGCCTTGCTACAATTGAAAACTATGTTTGATTTACAATATCATTTTTTTTTTTTGTAAATTCCTACAAAATAAAAAACCTGATCTTAAGCTCTTCGCTTGATCATCACTTGGCAACATCAACTGTCGCTATCTTCATTTGCTTATTTGTCTGTTAAGTGTTTGGTATTTTTGTCTGTCTCTCGTTTATTGCTCTGCATTTGGACGCCTTTTTTTGTTTCCTGCTGACAGAACGTTATGCGCATACACAAACAACACACACTTTGCTTATCGGTGAACGATTCCAGTGTGTCCACACATCTAAGATTAATTGGGCTTACAATTTCAACTGTTTCGTTTCTGCTGATAAAGTGCATTTGCCTGGGTTTTTGTTGTCGACATTTTATATAAATTTTAAAGTGCACCCGCTGACGGTAATTGAGTTGTCGTAAATTGAGTTTGACCATTTCGGAAAGAGATTCCGTAAACTTAATGAGGACAATTTATGTTTGCTTCCTCAACAACACCTGGAAAGTGTTCTTTGTTTTTTTTAATTTTTATTTTTAAATTGTGAACAGGAAGCAGGTCATAAATTAAGTTCTTCCAGATGCAAAAAAACAGGCTTGCGGATAATATTGCATTAGAGATTGGCTGTTGGCACTTGTCTACAGTTGAATACTGGTATGCAAATAATAAACCCTTTGCATTGTTAAGCCAATAGAAACCAGATTTTGTATTTTCCAACACCAGAGTGTGACTTAACACCAGTTCAACTTTGCACTCGTAGCAACCCAGATACGAGTGGGTCGTACGGGTATAGCTGAACGGGGCCTCCTGTCACGTAGCATTTATCAGAACTCAAAGGTGTTGGCTTTTTTTTTTTTGCATTAAAATTCACAATATTTATTATTGACTATCATTTAGGTTGTCTGTCAAAATTGCTGACATTATGGCTTAACAATTTTACGTCATTCTCAGACGTTTAGGGAGTGGAAAAAAAAGGTGCTCAAGTTGAAGGCTTACATGCAAACATGTGAATAAATTCTGCAAAATAATAATTGAATGCTACCCACATTCCAAGCTGCACGTAGATGGAGGCAAAACAAGAGCTTGCAGCTGACTCACATTTGGGGATCACACGTTGATAATGGTGCGTCGAAGTGAATTTCATTAGCTCTTCAGCTGGGATCGGAGTGTTGAGAAAAGAAAAAAAAAACAGACCACCAAATTGATGGCATGGTTTATGGTTTTAAGTCGCGGAATCGGCTTAAAATGATTTACAAACCAAATGAAAATATATTACCTTGGGCTGTTGTTGTTGTTGGGTGTGCACCCAGAACCAGCAGAATGTCGAAAAGAATTTGAGGTATTAGGTGAAGTTCTTAAATCAAGTATAAAATGCTTGTATCAAAAATGAAGAAAATACTATTTTAAGCTTTATATTTATGGTGTCTTCTCCTTCTCAATCTCTTTAAAGCCATTTTCCTTGGGTTAGTGCATAAAAACTATGCAGGAGGGGGGGTGCCAAATTAAAGGAATATTTTTAAAGGGGTTGCTTCTTTGTAAAATGTAGAAATGTAGTTAGCAATCAGTTGAAAGATAGTAGAGTTATTAGCATAGAAAATTCTCCTGTTGCAGCGGTAACAGCTGCCAGCAGCTATACAAAACGATTTGCATCAGAATTGAACATCGGATTGGATAAATTGATGTGCTTGCTTTGACAAATTTATGAAAAGTTTGAACATTTTCATAAAACTTCTGTCTAAAAGCAGTAAATCTGCAATTGTATATTAACTTGGCCAAGTAATTGATGTATTGAGTTGCTTAAAGCTAATATTAATATTATTAATCATAAGCATCAGCAAAAGTGAACTCAAATTTCCAGCTCAGGCAGCTGTTTGCTGTAGCTAAATACCGTCTAAATACTTGTCTTCTAAGCCAACACTTTAAGCAAATCAAACAGTTTGTTTGATCATAACTAACAAACCAAACCATCAATATTTAAACAGCAAAGGGTGAAAGTTGCAGTGGGCATTCTGCATGCCGCATACCAAATTGGCCTACTGTTGCGCCACAAATGCAATTTCGGTAGCTATTTCAATGATGACTCATCTTATCAGTAGCGATAAATGTATCTTTTATCTCTTTGTTTTGCAGAAACTGATTAACCCGCTCTCCCTCCCACCCTCCCTCTCTCTCTCTCTCTCTCTCTCTTCAGGCTTGATTGATTATATTCAGGGTTAAGGTAAAATGTCAACGCAATGTCGATGCGAAATATCTATGGCGGTCTCTGAAATTTCATGCTCAATTAAACATAACAAAATAAAAAAAACGCTGCCACTTTTGTACAGCAGAATTGCATTTAGCCGCCCACAATAAATCTACACAGACTTGTCTCTTTCCATTTGTAATCCTGGTTTTGATTTAAGAGTCTGACATCATTTTTGTTTTAAACATTTTTTTCGAAAAACTGCAGATCGTTAAAATCTATTTAAAATCTAGAGATTTGTGTATGACAGTCATGCGCCAAAAAAAAAACACAAATGTACACACATTACGCATACGCCGCATGTGCCGACACTTAAGTTGAAAACAGCAACAACAACAACTAACCGAGTTTACCTACACATTAAAGTGAGCCAGTTGCTCGTTAGTTTTTTTGTTTCTTAACTTGTTATTTCTATTAAATGTTTGTCTGGCACTCTCCATAAAGATTTGTGTTTAAGTAATCATAATTTGTGGGACAGTTCAAACTGGTTGGGAGTTTGTTACACACTTTTGCAGAGGGTAGGGGTATATGAACTATAAATTCATTTTTAAATCCAATTTTTCATGTGGAAGACTTAAAGGACTTATCTTTTTATAGCCTTGCAGAGGGGGTATATTACAATTTTCCAGATGTTTTTATGCTATCTCCTCCGTCAGTTTGAAAGCTATCTTTTCCAAACTTTGCACAAAGTCTTTTAGTACAACTACGCTGCACATTTGTCGAAACTGGCCAGATCGGTTGACAATAGCATATAGCTGTCATGGGAACTATCGGTGGAAAATTTAGTTTTAGTGAGAAAAACTTTTTTGTTTTTAATGCAAACGTCTCCAAACTCCGTATTTACTCGTTTTCTATGCTTTTACATGGTTTCAACAAGTTTGGTAGAAATCGCACATTTATATGGTATAGCTGTCATAGAAAAGTAGAGTCCGAAAGGCAGTCTTAGTGAGAAAAACTTCTTTGTTTTTAGGGGAAATATCCTTAGAACTGGTAATTATTAATTTGATATGCTTTCACACATTTCTACAAAGTTTTGTCAAAATCGGATGACTATAGCATATAGCTGCAGTACGAAAGATCGTTAAAAAATAAGTCCTATAGAGAAAAACTTTTTTGTTTTTAAAGGAGTCGTCTCCAAATTTCTTAAATGTTCATTTGTTAAGCTATTGCAAGATTCCACTAAACTTGGTCGAAATCGCACATCTATATAGTATGGGTAGCATGGATAAGTAAGGTTGCAAAAGTAGTCTTAGCTAGAAAAACGTGTTGCAGGGGTATACAAACTTTGGCTGAGGAGAAGTTAACTTTCGTCAATTCTTTTTTTAATGTTTTCATTAATTTAAAGTTCACATTGTAAGGGAGCTACTTCTAAAACTTGAAGAATCTCATTTATATGGGATTTTTTTGGGCGAAATTGTATGAAAACCACTCCTATTTATCTCCTGATAGGAAATATATTACCAGGAAACCCTATAAAATACCCCATACCCCAAAAGATTTTGACTTTACCCCCTCTAAAAGTCTGCCATCCTCTCCGCCTCTCGCAAAAATACAGCAAAAAATTAAATCAAGGCACCCAAAAACCTATAAAACAATATCTGAATTTTTTATTGTTTCATTTTTATCCATTTCGTACCCTTTAAGTCGGCGCTGTTCCCACCTATTCGAAAAAGATGGCTAGAAATGATATCGGAAAACCGCAAACCATTTATATGGTCATACTCCAAACCATTTTTATTTTGATTTAACCCCCGCCTATCGGAAAAATATGACCACAAATTCAAACAAAGAACCCAAAAAACTAAAAAACAATATTTGATTTTGATATTTAAATATTAAGGCATTTCAGACCCATTAATTTGAAAAAAATTGGCAGATGTGAAATCGGAGTACCGCAAACCCAATAAAACCGTAACCCATAAGTGTTTTTTTTTTTAGGTTAAAGCCACGTCCACCGATCAGAAAATTATGACCACAAATTAAATCGAAGCACCGAAAAACTCATAAAACGATACCCGATATCAATTTTTGTATAATTCTAGTAATGCTTGTGATGAGCCATAACATCCAATCAGAAGGAAATATAATATGCCAACTCAGCCAAGGTTTTAAGACGACCGCTTGGAGTTTTTTGTTGTTTTCAGGCGATTAACTTTTTGGAGTTCAAAAATGCGGCACGGTGTTATCAGCTGAGGTAATAAAGTCACAAATATTTGTATTTGCTTAAATAGCTTCTCTGCTTCTCTGAATGGGATTGTGCTGGCTGTTAAATGACTTTGTAAAGGGAGGATGGGAGGATTAATCGGTCGTAAGAATAACTCTTTTTTTTTTAAAGAAAACGTTTTCACAAAGCTGATCGCTTTGTTGCTGTTGATTCTGTACCGCTGGAGTAAAAATCAATCAATTATCCTCGCCAGAGTATACAAACTTCGGCATAGCTCAAGTTTGACTTGAGTTTATTTTTTAAAAATTGTTCTCTTTTGTTGATTTAGCTTACAGCCTGGCAATTACCAACGCAATCGTCGTGGGCCATGAAACCAGACTAAAACCCCGCGAGTGCTGTGACCTCATTAAACTCCACCAGTTAAGACTTTACTCTCTCACATGTTTGCTCGGGCATTTTGTTGCTGTTGCTGTTGTTGTTGTTTTTATCTCCTTTGTTGGGGCCGGCTTATGTTGAGATTAGATAATGTGTGACCGAGCGGTCGATCGAGTGGCTAGAGCAGCTGGGCCTACACAAGTCGAAAATGCAAATCGAACAGTTCTAGTAATTCCATGGAAGTACACACCTTCCATCAAAGGGACGCACCTCAAAAATTCAATTCAATTTAAACAAATTCATTTAAAATTCCAGTGGCATCTGTTTATCAACATTAAACATTAAGAAGCCATCAAAATATATACAAAAGTCAAATCGTAACCGATCAGAACTGGTTATTGAATCGAGCCAGAATCAATATTTACATAAGTATTTTTAGAAATTGATTGTCGCTCAATCCCCAAATGGTTGGTTTTCATGCGTCTTTTACTACCAGGAAGTTAATAACTCTGATAAGGTTCCTAACGGGAGTAGCTCCATATGTGTGCGTTTGAGTGTTATGCTATATGTTTCGATCAGGGCCGAACTATTGGTCGTATGTCACAGTGTGTGTTTATTCGCATTGTGGCGTTGAATTTGCAATGAAGGTGACTTCTTTTTGAGTAAATGCATTACCGGTTTTCCCTACTGTCGTCTCTTTGAACCCCTCCGCATTGAACTAACTCAGGCGAGAGCGGCGCGCACACACACACACACACACACACATACACACACACAGGTGTAATCTTATCTACCTTTTTTTTTGAGTTTCGTCGTTTTTCAAACCGTATTTTTTTTCTTTATTTTCTTCTTTGGAACATTCGAAACGGTGTCTGCCAACTGCATTTCCACCACTTCTCTTTCTCCTTCTCTCGCAGCGTGCGAGTGTGTGTGTGTGTGTGTGTGCAAAAGTATCTGTGAGTTATTGAGCCCAGTTTAAACAATTTGCTTAGATAATTGCGACTTAACTAGAAAATTTATATGTCAACCATTATTAGCTCGTACACAAAAGCAGCTGCTGTGGCTTGGTGTGCGTGAGTTTCGTTATGTTGTACGATATGGCAGGTAATGAAGCCACAGGTAGGTAGACCCACACACACACACACGCACACCCGTAGAGCAGGCCAGGCACATTTATCTTCATATCACACTCTATGCTCGTCTCTGTTCCTCTCGCTCATGACGAAACCCACGACCGACGTATTTACACAAAGTGCACTTTTTTCAATACCCCCGCCGACTCCTGAAATGCACTCAAATTTTGCATCTGTATCTGTAGGTTAGCTTACCGTGCCTTGAAGTCCGCTTGAAATGCAGCTAAATAATCCAATAACAAAAAATAAAAACCCAAAGATTGTTTATAGATCGCTGCTAGAAGAGAGAGAGACACAAAGTTGAAATTTAACACCCACTTAACGGTCACACGGGTTATGTATTTAACAATTACAGAATTTTGCTTGCGTTTGGAATTAAATGCAACTTTCTTTTTAACACGTGTTTGGTTTTTGTGTTAGTTTATTTTAGTTTTTGGTTACAAAAATGTTACCGACTTCGTACTTTCGTTTTTCCGCGCTTGTATTAACACCTGTTGGAGTTGAAACTCGACTGATCCACAGAGAAACAAGCAACCAGGGCAGAGCATTGCTCAGCGCGCGCCACACAGGCCCTGAGCAGTGCTGATAGCCCTGTGCACTGCATCGTATGGTGAGCCAGTTGCTTGATAGTAAGCGGACCAGTTCGCTGAAAGAGCCTGGAGACTGCTTCAATTTATGAATCTTATTTAATGTATGTATGTCTGTGAACCGGTTCGAAAGCGGTTTAAAAGTGGTTCGGGCCATTTCTCGTAAGTTATTTGAGTTACAAACTTGAAACATCCATATTAATTTAGGTATTTCTGTGTACCGGTTCGAAAGCGGTTCAAAATGGTTCAAAAGTGGTTCAGGGCCATATCTTGGAAGTTATTTGAGCTACAAACTTACAACATACATATTAATTTAGGTATTTCTGTGAACCGGTTCGAAAGCGGTGCAAAACGGTTCAAAAGTGGTTCGGGCCATTTATCGGAAGTTACTTGAGTTACAAACTTGATGTTTGATATGAGGATTGTTTGAGTTTAATATTTTACTAGTTCAAAACCAGTTTCGAACCGTTTCAAAAGTGAGCTAAGCAATGTTAACTTGCTTTGTAGGCTGCTTTTATGAAGTTAGACACTTTCCCAGCTTCGCAGATTCGGGCTGAACTACTCTCAAAGTAGTGTGGAGGGGGCTAGCCACACCACCACACTTCTTTTTAACAAACAAGAGCTTTGTGAAACATCTTTATAAAGTTCGCTTCACTGTGTACAGCCTGTTTTGGTAGTTATTAATGGTAGAAAATGCCGAAAATTATGCGATTCAGCGCTTTTGACTATTAAGGTATATTATGGGATGGGATAGGTGTTTCAAATCTTTTAAGATTTTATATAATATTTTCTTAGGATTTGAAAAATTAAAAAATCGCTGCCAAATGTTTGTTTCATAAATTTCTAGTTTATTATAGTCCCTATTTTACATATATTCATAATATTATTCTGATCAGAACAGTTTGAACCTGGGCTGCAATCCGAATTGGGAACGGTTCGAACCCAAAATGTGCACTTTTTCTTTACTGTGTAACGAAATATCTGTTTATGCTGAACCTGAACCTGTTCCGAACCTAAAATATCGGTTCGGTTCAACAAAAATGGTGGACAACAGCAAAGTTGACCTTCTGCCTAGCGACTTCATCTGTTATCTGTGTGGCTTTATTAAACTGAGTCAGGAAGATGTAGCATATCATTTAGAAAAACGCATAGAATTACTTATAAAATCCCCAGTCTGAACAGCATTTGATATTTAAGATTTTTGACTCTAAAGCTTCGTAAATGATTCACAAAAGCAAGAAAACTAAGAAACGGAATTTTTCTTAACTGAAAATTATATTTTGAATATTTTTAAGAGTTCTACAAACCGCTTCCAGCCCAAAAATATCCCCATTCCTCTAAGGTATGTGCAATTTTTAGTAGAAAGCGATATTAGGAGAGCATAGGATTATAATAATGATTATGTGAAGTATGGGCTGAACCAAGGCTTGAACCAAACCTCTGCCCCAAAGCCATGAACCACAAATTTCGTAAATTTTGGTTCGAACCAGCGAACCAGAGTTTTGCAGCCCTGCTCAGAACTCTATGAACCAAGAACTGATAACACTGGAATGCTTAAAAATAAACAGCTGAACCAAGCTGTATTCGAATTTTGAGATTTAGTTAAGTTTCCCTCTGAGTAAAGCTTTCTCTAAGCCCACAGCACTGTTGGTAAATACATTGCGTTGTGAAGCTTTATTCAATGCACGAACCTCTGACAAAGCTCGTTAGCAAGCAATTCCACCTTTTTGAATTGATCAATGCTGTTTGAAATCGTTATAAAACCTTAGGGAATACTTCACAGGAGTATAAAGAATCATTTAAATAATTTTAAAGCATTGATTAAGCTGCTTGAAACTTTGATAAGACATTTTAGTATGAGCTTTCTCTTTCGCACTTTTTCTAAGCCTAAAGCATGCTACTCCCTGTAACTTGGCCATATTATTTAATAGGCCTGAAGTCAGCCTGATTGTCTCTTCCCAATCAAAATTTCTGTAAATAAGTTTCAATGCCAATTCGTTGACATTATTGTGCGATACCCTTTTTTTTTGTGAACGATCATGAAACAGCCCAAAAACAACGAGAGACAATAAATATAAATGAAAGTAAAGTCATGTTGCCAAAATTGGTCAAAACTGGTCAATGGCAGCGTCGAGCTGCTGCTGCTGCTGCCGCCTTCTGCAGCTGATGATGCTGATGCTGTCACGCAAACGTCAGTTGGCCAGTCGAGATTGCCAGGTTGACAAAACATGCGCCTGCTCACAGTTTTCGCCTTTTTCGCCTTCACATGAATATTTTCTTGTGAAAAATCTCAGCTTTGTTTCGTTTGTTGTTTTTGTTTGCCATGCCATGGGGCATGAATAATATCAAAACAAATCGAAAAACGAACCGAACAGCAAAGAGGAACGCGGCCTGCAATGCCAATGCCAAAAGCAGGCTATAATGCGTCTGCGACTCTTGGGCGCTGGAGCAGCGGTTGGCTCTCGGGATGGCGTTGAATTGCCAGTTGATTTGTGCGTGCCGCGAATGGCAATGACTGAAGATCGATTGGCTGCATCATCGACCGTAATGGTCCTTTATTAAGGCCCAGGTATGGCCTAGAACTGCGGTAATCACCTACGGCACACGCACACACACACACACTGACCTTGACCCAGCTAAATGGTGAGCCAAGTTGCCTTAGCCAAACGGTAAAGTCAGGTGGAAGCTGGTAGCTGACTAGACAAAATGCTGGCAAAAACCTGTCCACCAATTTTGGCCATGTGGCTGTGTGGCCTTCGTGGCATCCCAGTCACAGTCGGAGCCATAGAACTTGGTGGCCTGATTACCATGGCCTAACGAGCCATGTTGCATGCACAAGCACAAGCACAAGTCTTATGTTGATTAGCGACCACCTGCAAATCTCATTTGTACAGTGGAAGTGGAGGTGAGTACTTGACGGCCGGGCTTGAAAAATAGTTATCGTTTATCGGGGTAAAATGCTTGATTAGACTAGAGAGATCGAGTAGAGAGTGGGATAATTAATCAACCTAAAGTTTGTTGGTGAAGTGCCATTCCTTGACCAAGACAAACAGGCCAGACTTGGGCCAACCTTAACAGCGTGTTGAAATGGTACATGATTATACATTTCTTCTAAATAAGGTGTCATCTATAGTCACATTTCTTTGCAGTTTCTTGGCTTCTTAAGTCTGTAGATTTAGTCTTGCCAAATTAGTAACTATTCAAAATTTATTAACTATTAGTTTTATTGTTTATAGAAAAATATGAAGATTTAAAATCATTACCAAATGGTCATGATTTGGGAATGCTTTTTCCGTTCTTCAAAAGTTAAAGGATTATGATTACAGTCCTCAGCTAGATTTAAACCGTTCGAAAGTAAGAACTGGTTTGGTTCAGTGGTTCACAGAGTTTTTGAATCGCTGGTTCGGTTTATTACAGGGTTTTTGAAGCCTACTGAACCGCGGTTTTGGTTTGGCTTAACGGTTCACTCTCAATTAATGCAATATTTATTGATCAAATTATTTCTTCCGAACTTCCGAAGCTAAGGCAGCCGGAAATGTGCTAAAAACACAATTTATGATCTTCGATCGTACGAAATTCTGTCAAATCTTAACACTTAAAGTTCATCCTTAAGTAAAAATAAACATTATTTTTCGAACTTTTGAGTATTTATCAAGTATTACAAAACTTTCAATAAAACTGATGTTCCAGGATTGCTCTTAACTCCGCCAAATCTGAATCCTTACAGTCTGTTCTTAAGCACGCAGTCTCGAATTTTGATTAAGTCTTAAGGCAGTAGAAAATGCTGTAAAAGTAGCATTTCTGTTCAAAGATCTTCCATAATTATGCCCAGTTCGCACGTCTTAAGATCCTTTTTAAGAATAATGTGTTGTTTTGCCCTTATTTCTGCGCGGAACGATATTTTTACAAACTTTCGAAGCAAAGGAAGTCCGCTTAACATTTTACAACTAAGTATGGTTCTTGGATTGCACTTTCATTCACCCTATCTCAATTCTTAAAGCGTTTCTTGGAGTATATTGCTAGGAAAGTGATATTTTAGGAACTTTGAAGTTGTGCAAAATTCAAAATAATGTCTTAAACTGCTTTCTGTGCCATGATAGCGCTTTTTTCCACCGAATCTGAACCCTTCAAGGCCATTCTTAAGTCTAATATTCAACAATGTTCTCAAATCTGTACGTAGTCCGCCATAATGGTTTCATTGGTCCTTGCTAGCACAACAGAAAATTGAGAATACGCACACAAGTCGATAAGAAATGCCATCTGATAACAAACATAGTTCGATATCGGTGGACAATTGCAGGAGATGAAAGGAATCTCATGCTGTAAGCCAGCTGGCAGCTGCTTACATACACCAGGCAACGATAGGAACTTAGATTACCCTAAAAATTGGCAATGAACTGAACCATGATACAACAATGCAGGTAAGGCGGCGTCCAGGTTGATGAGTACTTTTGCCAAAATCTTACGCCTTAAGAATACACTGAACGTATAGGTACTTTGCAGAGAACTCACACTGAAACCGCCTTACCTGTATGTGAACTGAAGCAAGCCTAACTGTTATGATCTGTGGTTAGGTTCACAGGTTTCGTATTGACGCCAGCTTAGATTTGCTTGGTGCTTGTTAAGTGTGTAAATTATTTAAGAACTTTTTCGTTGCACAAAATTTGATATTTTTTTGCTGAACACGAATCTGTTATCAGAAATGATTTATTACGCTTAGATTTGTGGTAGCTTGAGTTAAAACTAGCTTCAAAGGGGACTATTTTGACCATTTATAGAGGAGTTTGGTGTATTTCAATCCACAGGATGTAGTTGCCAAGTGTTATTCTGATTATCTGTAGATCCCACCTAACCTAGTTTTACTCATCCTAAAAATCAATTTACTTCTATAACTTTGACATTAGAAAACAGCATTTTAAAACTGTCCCAATATATATCAGTAGCGTCATTCACCCTTTTTTTGCTTTTTAAGTTCAACGCCTCCTCTACACTCGCCGCCCCAGCTCATATCAGTCACGTGCACCATTCCATTTGCCGTTCCCCTTTGCCATTCTAGGAAACGTGGGGCCCCTCCAAAATGAAAAAAAAAAGTGAAACTACAGTTATTTTTGTTGTTGTATAAAGTATACAAATTTAGCCTGCATTTACATGCGATCATAATTACATTACGGTAAGAAGACTCGCCCGGCCGATGGTAACTGTAATCCTCAGTGTCCCCAAAAACGGGGCCCCAGCCTTTTTTTAATCTAAAATGGCGATCACGTTTCGGGTAGCTCATAATTTCATATGACTTGAACATGCTTTTATAGAACAACACGTATAAACAATTAAAATATCCACTTCACTTTTTTTTTTTTTTTTTGTTCGGCCTAAAGAAGGCATCGAAAAATTACACCTAAGCTTAAATGTCCAGCGCCAATCGGGCGGAACGTGCACGCTTTCCATATATGTACGATAATGTTCGATGTGGATGCCGACTGACTACCATCGGCAAGCGTCACCCCTCCGGCGATGGAGTCTTTCGGGCGACTCCAAATGCAGTTTGATTATGAAACTGACGTTTAATTGTGAGTTTCCGGTTCAGTGCAACTCATTTGCCTAACTCGGCGCATACCTTTGGCTCAATGAAAACGAAAACCCCGGCGGCGGCAGAGGAGTCAATAAAACTGTACAATTTGGGTCAATGGGCAACTGTGGTGGGGGAAGGGGGGGAAAGTCGCCGATGTTTCTTGCAGTGCATTTTGCATGCTTAAAAAATTAATTGATACTGCACACATTCTTATCGATATCAGCAACTATATCAATATTGACTCAAAATTAGCTCTAATCTGGTTGTCAAAGTTGTCAACGAAAAGTATCTATTAAATACCCCACCGAAAATAAAAAAAAACAGTAGAGGAGAAATAGTCATGTGCTGTTTTCTATAAATTAAGTCAACACTTTGTGGGTGACTAAAAAAATGTCCTCAAGACGCATAGAAATGAGAAAAATTAGTGTGAAAAATACTTGCACTTATTCCATAAACCATTCAAGTGTTTAGACAGAAATTGCAAGCCGAGCGCCTTAACCTTGAGGTACATTTCCAATGGAAAATAAACAATTTGCTACAATTGCACCAGATTATACAATATCAAATGTATTCTTTTCAGAAAAAAGTTTGGGTAAATATTTGCTTGTCACAAGTGAGAAAATTTAGTTGTCAGCTGTGCCGGGCTAATGTTATTAATCAATATCATGACTATCTAATCAATATGGCAGGCAGGGAAGTACGGTGGGGGGGGGACCATTTAGCGTTTCTAATTAAGATTTTTAGCAGACTAAATAATTGGAATCACTGTACCCAGCACTAACACTTTGTTAAAATGTTTGCTCTCACGATTTCGAAGAAATTGAAATTGATATGGAAATCTAATGCAAACAATTTGATAACCTTTAATCGATCAGCTTACTGATGTGGTTTATATATTAACTTTATGCACTGCTTCGCGGAAAGGTTTTAGAATTTTGCCGTTTTTTTTTCCCAGATTTATAAGATATTTTTAAAAAGGTAATGGGACGGTGCCGGTTGTCAAGTTATTCATAAGCAGGAACATCAAACAACACAAAGAAGGCTTCCAAGAACCTCAGGGATCTATCATCAGCAGACTTTGCCAGGTGACTGCTAGTTTAACAATCGTTTCTAAGCTAGAACCTCATGACGTTCTATATACCACACTTAAAATCCAGATTAGATCTATTCTAAATGTGAGAAGGATTACAGAAATTTTGGCAATGCAATGTTAAGCCAAGGATACATCAAGGATCAGCTTAAAATGAGAGTGTATGTGTGTACTCATATTCGATTGAATTTGAATACACAAAATCAAGTCAACCACAACGCTCTAACTTGTTTGACAGATGAGCTGTGTTTATTAGCCTTTCTAGACTAAGGGCCGTTTTTTGAGCTACTACATAAACCTACAAATAACAGTACAAAATCTTAGTTTATCTGACACATGGCAGCCATTTGTAAGATAAGAAATCAGCCCTTAGCCTATGAAGCTCTCTCGAAGTTAGTTTTTAGTCGTGTATACTTTGTATACATCTGTAAATATTTATGGTTGATAGTTTTGATAACCATACTTAGGATATCCCCTCAGACAATAGAATTCCCTCCACCACAAACAATCTATTTTCCCTGCATAACTCATATCTTCCAGCAACTCTGACGTCAGTTCTCAACTGTTAAAAATAATTTGCAATTAAAATTTTGGATTTTCTAAACAAATCCATTCAGTGTGGTGTGTGTTTTTTTTGCATTTTATCAGACTCCGGCCATTGGACACTTCCGATACAATTGACGTATCCCAAGAACAACAATAACAACCATAAGAAGAACCATCAAAGCAGCAGCTAACGAAAATGTTCGAAAAGGCAGGTGAAGAGTCGTTGGCTGAATTTTCGCACTTAGATAAACAAAAACTAGAAGGTCAGACTGGCTTTGACCATGGCCGAAGTTCCAATACCCTTGTAAGAGAACTAAATGGTTAAATTTTTAGATTAAGATTGTGATAAGTTTATTGTAAGACCTACGTAAACTGTTTTGCAGTGTGATTGGTGGCTGATAAAGTTGGTTACCCACAATGCCAGCCGTTTCGAAGATGAACCGCACTAAACGAACCCTTGTTTATGGAAAATAAAACATAATAAAAAAGATATATTGCCGAGATGTCTTCACAACAACCAATTCTATAATTTGTGGGTCAAAACTCAAGTATTTTTGCACCAGACTATGTAGAGAGCTAAAATTTTGTTGAATTGTTCCTAAAAAAAAAGAAAGATGTGTCTTTAATATGAAAACCATAAATCTGTTCGTAATAGATATTGATAACACCAGGCAGCAGGTTAAAGTTTAAGTGAACACGAAATTCTTTAGGAATATTGGGAATCTGAGGAATTATTGGTAATTTGAGCTTATTAAAGAAATTTGTGCCCCCTTTTAGGCAAGTCTTGAGAGGAACCTTTAATTGTATTTTAATTCAATGTGAGTTTGTCGTAAAGTTCTAGTACACAGCTTTAAAATAAACTCTTTCAGTCATTTCGACGATTTTTTTAAGGCGAAGATATAAAATTTTAAACATTTAAGCTCAAATGAACCACATTTTGTAAGCCCCCTCAAGTATGCAATGAGAGTTATGTAAAATATCCTATTACCATAGTAATTTTGCATTGCATCCCACTGAGCAGTGATTGAAAATGGTATTTGATTGCTTAAAAAAATCGCAGAAATGTTTGGGATAGTCCTATTTAAAGCGAAGAAATAGCACTTAACAAAAATAACAAACATAAGTAAAACATAAGTATAAGTTCCCCCCGAAACATACCTTAAAATTGGTCCAAACTTGCTTTCAAAGGAATATTGCGGCACCATTCAGATATACAGATTTTGTAAACAGTAAACAGACATTTTCTAAACAGTTTAGCAAACAATCATAATCGAGAATCAATTAACTGAAGGAAGTTTATTTCAGTTGCCTTCTATTATGAACCTTAACAGGCATTCACTTTGACTGCCCACAGTATCAACCATTTTAGACCACTTTCACTCATTTTATAGCCTTTTTTCTTAATTTTTAGACCGTTTTCAATCATTTTATAGCGTTAAGTATGCCTCACATTTTAGAAAACCAAAAAGCCAGCACTCTGAAGTCTTACAATTTATTATAATAATATAAATTCTAGTTTTTGGAACCAATTTGTACGTGTATTACACGTGAGAAGTAGTAAAACTAAGAAATTGCTTACTCTTAGGTTGAAAACTTCAAAATGAATTTGTATTTCTGGAAGTATCCTAACAATATAAGACGGGATGTACACGATGAGGCAAACTTTATAAAGTTTTCTTAATAGGCGAGAAGTTCAAGGCGAAATTGATAGAACTTATGAACAAAAGACATAGATTCTCACCTGATTCTCTCGCCTACTGAGTAAACTTCATGAAGTTTGCTTCAATTAGTTAACTACTTACTGTTAAGCGCTCTTTCGAAATTCATATTTTCGGTTAACGAATCTTATGAACCTCTGGCCTTGCTTTCTTTGGCTTCCAAAAAGATGACATAACTCGCGACAATTCCTTATCTATCATACACGTACTCCACACATCATACATAAGAAGTGTATTCTTTAGTGTAATATAATTCTTCTAGTTTCCATTTAAGCAAATACACAGCACGGCTGGCGTTTAATTCTTAATGATTAAAGAAAAAGACGCGTTTCGCATATCTTGTGTATGAGATAATTTCATTTATTCTACACTGAAAGAAAGGGCTGATTGCATAAGCTTGGAACGCAGAAGTCATCACCAAGGTATATGTTTTTCTTTCTTACTTTTTTTTGTCAGTTTTTAGTAGAACCGAAGCTCCACTCATGAGTGTGGTGGTCGGTGGGTGATATCACCTCGTACAAATACGATAAGATAAATTCCAATTCAAATATTTAACATTGATGTTAACACAAGTTTTGCCACTCAGCTGCTGCTGTGTGTGTGTGTGTGTGTGTATGTGGAATGGCAACTGCCAGACCTATATATAGTGTCCATTCACCCAAACTGACCATTAACTTCGACCCAGAAACCCATTAAAACATATAGAAAACAAACAAAAGCCCAACCAAGCAGCATAAAACTGTGTGTGTGTGTGTGTGTGGGGGAGAATCTGATTTTCCTACACCTACAACACATCGTTCTATCGCTAAACAGGAAATGAAAACTGCACACCTCAGGTAGGTAATATGAATATAAATTTCGCATATTGCATTTAAGCAGTTTCCATGGCAAAATTTATACTTATGAAAGGTATGAAAAGAGTTTGGCTAGTCAACTTATCAGCTGATAACGAAAAGTTCATTTATTAATGGAACCGCACGCTCGCTTGCTCGCTCGCTCGCTGATAAGGCGCATTTGGCAAAGCTTTTCGCGCTCTCTATCGCGGCTTTAGCTTCTATGTCATAACTCAAATATCTCCCCCCGGTTTCGCACCTCATACCCATTATCCACGTGTTTGGTTTTGCCAGCAGCTACACGAGCGAGTGGCTAAGTATCTCAACGCTCACTCTCGCGCCCTCTCTCTCTCTCTTGCGCTCTCGCTCTCTGGTAGCTTTCTGCTCGTGCGCTCAACACACACCGTTTGAAGTTTCAGTTTGGTGCCATATAAAACCGCACCGTTTTATTCGGTATTAAGCTTTGCCAGCGAACGGTCGTGTATCTGGTGGATGCGGTATCGGTAGTGCCGGTAATTTCCGAGCTTTTTTGTGTGTGCAAGCAAGCAACCAACCAACTAATCAACGAACCACGATCAGCCGGCGTCTCCTCTGTGTGTTTTGGAGGTAATTAAACAGAAATATATCTAAAATAGTGGAAGTGCGTTCAACAATGCGGTTCAAATCGAAATCAACCTCAAATTGTGCGTTGCCGCGCTGCCCCTGGCCTTTTGCATTCTGGTTTCGCTCAGCTTTCGTTGACATTTCTCAGTACGATTGCTGCCTGCCCGCCTTTTGGGGGCTTTCCATTTTTTTCGTATGTTTTTGTGTTGTATCTTTTATTCTGATAGCAGACACAGACGACAGCAGACAAGATCTTCAAGAGAAAAACAAAAAATAAATGCTCGAGTGCGAGCTGAAGGACTTTCAGTGCAAAATACTTAAGAAAAAACAGTGCAAAAAACCAAATAGTGTGTGTTTTGTGAGTAAAACAATCAAAGTGATCTTAGATCAAGGCCACCGTCCAGTTTACAGCTTTTGATAAGGATTCCACCATTATATACACTCGTGCGGGAGCAGTCCGAGGGTATTACACACCGAGGGGGTTTTTTTTTTTTTTGTTTTTACCAAGTCAGAGTTCGGAGTTATTTTTAGTGAAACAAGTTTTAATTAATTTTTTTTATGCTTCCATTTAATTTTTGCGGTTTTAGTTGGTGGCAAACTTGACCCTATTTCTCAATGTGCTCACAGCCACTGTTATATAATGGCAGAGAAATGAGTAAACTATCATAAAAAGTACAAGAAAACGGTTACTTTTTTAACCCCACTTAAAATTACCTAAGCCAGCGGATTGCCAGACAATACGCATTCAGATGAGGCAACCCTTGTCAGCCGAGCGATATTCTTCCACCACAAAAAACCAAAATATCAGTTTTTCTGGTTTTGGTTTGTTTATCTGCTGCTGCTACTGCTGCTGCTTGACTCACCTTTAACAACACAATTGGGATGAATCATTATAGCCAAAAAAAAATTGTGGCATAAATGTTATAAATAGTGATGAAACGTCAGCCACTGCCTCAGCAGATCGTTCGCTCTTCCCCACTTTGGCCAACTGCATGTGTGGATCTTACGCAACACCTTGCCATATTCCAACTTCTCTTTTAAGGTGCTAATTTTCTACACATAATTCACAGAGTTGTGCGACTGCCAAGCCATGAAAACACTTTCCAGGCAATTTCAACAAAAATAATACAAAAAAAAAATACAAAAAATAAAACACAAAATGTTGTTTATGGCCCATCTCACTTGGCGAACTCTAGCCGCTCCCCACACATCTTATCGCGGCCATTTGTTGCCAACCCATCATCAAGCCTTTCTTACTGTGTGTTGTGTTTCTATTTGCTTAGTTCATTTCTTATCTTATTTCTAAAACCAAAATAAAATACAAAAAAAAAAAAAACGAACCAGAAGTGGTTTGTGCCAAAACAAAAACACACATTTATCGGAATTTAAGGTCAAACGGGTCTTATCGAAATTGCTTTTAGGATATATTTCATCATAACCGGAAATAGGACTTATTTGCATATAGAGAAAAGGTTGTATTAAACTTATGAACAAGGGAGGTTGCTTTAAGAAATCAACTTCTATTGAAATGTTCGGATAAAAGGACAAGGGTTCGGTTCCTAAACAGATTCTTCTTTACAAACATCACAATTTTAATCAACTTTAGAGTTGAAAAATATTAGAACGGTGTAGAATTTAAAAAAAGACTCGAAACGAAAAGACTTTTGTTTAGGCTAATTTGTAAAAAAGCAATTAAAGTTTTTCAGAATTATAGAGAAGTTCTTTGACTTCCTTTGGAACATTTTTTCAATCTTTGAACGCTTTTGATAGGCATGGAGGTGTTCATAAATATATTACTACCTAAAATCATATTGAACTAAGATTTAATACTTAAATTATCTACAGAAGTTGATAGAAAGCGAATATAATTAGTGGCATGTTTCTATAAAGCTAGAAAAGTCTGTTAAATCTATTAAACCTACAAAAGTCTGCTTAGTTTAAGACACACCTGCACATAAGATTCCAAAGAATTGAGCTAAGATGTTTATTTCACAATATTTAGACAACACTTTGTTACTTTTTTGTTTTGGAATTGGATTGTATTCAGCATACAATAGCTTAGCTCACTCAATTTTAACACACCCAAAAGCAAATTTTTTAGCTCTTAGGTTATATCATATATGTGTATAGACCACGATCGAGCTTAAGCCGGCTACAGAAATCCATTTTACCCACCTTAATACCAAGTTCAAGCTTTATGGCTTTAGTTAATTCTAAGTTATGGCTCCAAGCCACTTAGAAAGATGATTTTTAGAGCCTAATTATTACAGCTTTACGGAGTTGGGCCTTAGTCTTTCATTCCTGAGCATACTGTACAGATTTCATAAAAGGAAAACACAGTTTCACATACATACATTTACATTTATAATATATAAAAAGCTATAAAGTGTACAATCCTTTGGTAAGAAGCTACTTCAGAGCTCGTTTCCAGCCTTGCTTAGTAACAACAGTTTTGAAAAATATAACAAAAAGGAAGAAATTCGATCAAACCCTACGAAAGTGTAAGCTCATTATATATTTTGGAGCTGCGTGGCTCACTATTGGTTATCCGATCTTTGCCAATCGATAAATAGTCCGGATAACCACATATGCCCAAAAGGTACGACCCAGCTGACTTAAAAACTTTAGGAGATATTTGTTTTTTGCCAAAGTGAAAAGGCGGAAGGGGGGTGACAAAAAAGGAAAATAAACATGTTCTGCCTGAAAAGTTAAGCAGTTCGAACATCTAACTCTTACCATGAACTCTGAGATGTGCTTATTCAAACGGTCACACGGAAATGGGTAAATGGATTCAGCTTCTCAGATGCTGAACAAGAATATATATAGCTATAGTTTATAGGAACGGAAATGCTTTCTTTTGGCGTTGGTTCAGAGCATAAGACAGCTTAAACAGCTCTTGAGCATCAAAGCAAAGTGATATCGATTCTATTTAGTTGGAGAGCTGTCGGAAAATCTGTTTTTGTTGAGCTGGGTATTGGGCTTAAGGGTTCGAAACTGTTCTGTAGACACTGAACTGTATTCCAGTAGAAAATTCCCAATTTGATCTGTTTTTTCATAAACACAAGCTAAAATACGCTTCCTGCTTTAAATTAGACTGCAGTCTTATGCCTAGATTAATAGGAATCAAACCTTTAACAGCAGTCTTCAAATAAAATCTAAAGAACACTTAAAAAAACTCCGTCTGTTTCCTTTCCCAAAACGTAATTCAATAAACAGCAAAAATATTCGCCGCACCTGCCACATTTTCATAGCCCAAAATCCCTTTTAGGTATTTTCAAGCTTTCACACTTATCTAATCTTATCGCGTTGACATTTGCTAATTATAGATATGCCTTTGAATTAGAGAAAACAAAAAAACAGTCATGTGCACTTGGGGATTTTCACTATTGACTCAAAATTAATGTACCAATGCACTCAACAGACTCGAAAGTTCTTCTTTGTGGTTGGCGCAATACTTTTGCTGTGGCTTTTGTTTTGATTGTGCGACGATAGCTGCTTGTGTTTCCTTATCGAAGTGGTGGTTGCTCATCCCCCCCAAAAAAAAACAACAACAACAACAACACATCTATATCTAATGGGGACAAGGTTGACACATCAACCCAAAATGGGCTCATGAAGTGCACTAATGTGTTATTTTTTTGGCTTTTATTTTTTTGTGACTGCAATCTGACATCGACAACGCGAACGACAACGACAACGACATCGACATCAGCATGGATGACGAGTTCTTTCCACAGCTCCGATTCCTACGAGACGAAACAAAACACTGGCACGTTTTACATGGGTGTTTGAAAATCAAAACTTCAGACAGAAGGCGCCAATTTTCTAATCACTGGGCAAAGTAAAATAAGACTTTAGACGATTTAGGCGATCACTTTCAACTGATCTCTCCAATTGAATATATGGTACTTATGTGGGGGGATATAGCTGCCGGATTAAGAAGCCACATCATTCTAATATTAACTAAAACGGGTTTTACACGCTGAAGCAAACTTCAAGAAGCTTTGGCAAAAGCTTTCGTTTGTAGGAAAGAGTTGCAGTGGTGTGGCTTCACCCTCTCCACCATTTACTTCTTTTCAAAATCTTTTTAAAGTTTGCTGCACCGTGTAAATCACGTCTAAGTCGGTATTTAGGTAGCATGTTAGTAGCAGAGATGTTGATTGGTATTTGTTCACATCTGTTAACCGAAGTACATAGCAACATACTAAATTTTCCAACTGCAGAGAAAACTTCCTGAAGTTGGGTTCATTGTGTAACTCCTCTCTCAGTTCAGTTTCCTCATGTTCCTTTTTTAACAAAATTCATCAAAAATTTGCAAAATCTCGAACAAGAGAAACAGTTTCTGGTTTTTTGGTTTCAATTCCCAGTTTATCAGCATATTTCTTTGTTTCGTTTTTATCGTAAAACGGATGTAGAATTATAATTTGAAATTTTTGGCACATTTTAGGAGCCTAAGGGAATAGGTTCTTAAGATTTCATCGGAAAACCAGCAAATTGATTATAGTTCACGCTAAGAAATCAAGAAAGAAATATGGTCCAGCTGGACTGTATTTTACTCTGTGGCAACAAAAGTGTATGCTCATTGTGAATTTTAAGGCTGCAGTGGACATTCTTTATTACAATTTCTTTGGCAAGTCGATAAACAATTTTGATTACTAAATATGTCCAATTGATGATGTCAACATATTTCAGAAATGGAAAGAACTGGGGGTTCGACGTGAATGGTGCATATTTTATACCAATCACGCTTAATTTCCCCCTTACTTAAAAACCTCATATCTCGCAAAGTTTTTAAGTTACACGGTTCGATCATACTACACATATTTGGTAAACTGCATTATTCAATGATCCCTCAAAGGATTGACAAAGATCGGACGAACGATAGTCTAGTTCTAAGCACTGCTGCTACCTACAGTTCATGTATTTTTGCAAAAACATAGCATATGACAGAGAGGATTGTTCCACTTTGCTTCTTGTCTCTGTTAAGTTTTCGAAAAATGTGTTTAGAAGCCATCGAATAGAGGAAGCTAACAAATATAAAAGTTAACGAGGGGCAGGGGTAAAAATTTTGGCGCCGACAAAAAAAAAACAACAAAATAAACCTCGAATAAAACAACAAAAAAAAAAATGCCAAAAGAATTTCCTACACATTCTAACATCTGTTTTTTTTTTTTTTTCTCAAACAGGTGGCACAGCAAGCAAATAACATTTTCAGAGCTCAACACTTGGGTTAGTTGATCAAAGTGAAAAGTAATTTGCATATGGAAACCATTTTAAATTGAGAGATAACTTTGGACATGGGCATCAAATGTTTGTGCGAGTGATGACCTCGTCTGGGATAAATTATTTTTTATAAACAGTTGACTTGGATGGATTTCAAATGACTAAGCCAAAGGTTCCATGCCTCGTTGTGTGTGCGTGTGTGAATGGAACGTGACAATATTGTGTTTGGCACGTTTACCGAGTGGTGGAATGGTGGAAACTACCATGAGAATTCGATTCGGGAAAGTTGTAGATTCTCCATAAATCACATTTCATTTGGGATTAGCGGCCGCCAGTTTTAAGGAAAAGTGTATTTAGACAGTTGCCAATTAAACCACTAATTGCACACAATTACACTCAAAGTCAGGCAATGCAATAATTGCGTTAATAAATATGCAAAAACACACAGGAAAACTTGCACTTTTTCAAATGTATTTTTAATTTGGTTGCTCTTTGCAATTGCAACTCCAACGACCACGGCCGTATGTTTGTCTTATAAAAGGTAATCAGTCGCAGGATTAGCATGCCAAAGCATCGGGCCAACCAAATTGAGCTGTTGGAACTGCAAAAAAAAAAACAAAAACAAAGCATTTGCAGAGAGCAAGCGACTCTGCCAAATCAAACCAGTTCAGAAAGTCATTGAACAACTTGGCGGCGCTCTCTTGTGGGTGCCGGCCGGCTTCGTCTAGGCCGCTTTTGGTCACTAAACGAGTGGTCATAACTGTCCAGAGGCTGGAGACGGTCTCTGGCCACTTAAATGGTCCCCCGGCCGTATCGTGTGCGTGCTCTTAACGTGTCAACTGCCAAGCGGCATGAAAAACGGACTATGTGATCATGCGATCGTTTCTTATGCCTCCCCATATACCCAATATATATATACATACTTAATGTTGAACTGCTACCAAAAGCTAACCGCAGGCTAATTTGTCCCAGTAGGAGTGTCCACACACACACACACACACACACACACGCGCACACACAGTCCAGTCGGGCACTTTTGGTTAGCCTTCGGATTCTTTTGCCAGGGCCCTGGACTAGGCTAAGAAACAAAAAAAAAAACAGACAGCAACAACAGCGAGCAGTAAGCTACATGGAAAGTAACTGGGGAAAATGATGTTGAATTTTTTATTCAAGTTTTATTTAAGTTCAAAATGCTTAAAAGGGGAATATTGTGCAACTCATCTTGACAAAAAGAGTAGCACGTTTTTTTTGTAAGATTCAGGATCCAGAAGGTTGATACAGACTAGCAGTGAAACCAGGCTCTGATTCGAACCATTTGCTTCTATTTTAGTATCGGAATTCAATAACCTGTACAAGTTGGACGCTCTATAGTGATAAAGATGTTAACTTATTTACTTTTTCCCAACATTCTAACAAATTTTCAAATATCATCTCGAAAAACGAAGCATCTTTTGATGCGGTGCACAAGTATATTTATTTTTGGAGTTCTTCAAAAGATCGAACCTAAAACAAATAGTCTGTGGATGGTGCATTGTCCGCATAAACAGGTTTTTACCGGCTGAACTACAATTGGTCGAAAGTTTTCATGTTTAAAAAACTACCTTTGCTCGCATTTTGATCCTTTTTGCTACAATTCTGTGCTCAAATGCATCTATTGAGTTCGGTAGAGTTGGCCTGTGATGGTATAACCCGGTTGTAGCAGCTTGTAGTACACTACGCCAAATAAGTTCCTCCAAATAACTTGCCACCTAACTTGGTAATGTACCCAATTTCCATCATAGGTCACTAAACGCTGCAAAAATCCTTTCTTTTTTGCCGTATGATTAGCTGTTTCGCATATTGTTCTTGGTTTCTCAGAAGTTAACATAAAAACTAAGTGGTTTACACTTCAGCGAAAAGACACATACTGAAAAAGAAAGCCCAAAGAGGAGGCTTTGACATGAAGTTGTCAATGTAGAAACTTTAGAGTAGTATTTTGTTTAGAACTTTACATTTTATATGATCTAAACCGTTTTTACCTAATACTGGACTTACACGGTGAAGCAAACTTAATGGAGTACTCTTAGTAGGCGAGAGATCCAGTTGAGATTCTACAAATCTTTCCTTTATACATCGTATTCATAGAGTTCTATTAGTAGGCGAGATAACCAGTTGAGATTCTACAAATCGTTCCTTTATACATCGTATTCATGGAGTTCTATTAGTAGGCGAGATAACCAGTTGAGATTCTACAAATCGTTCCTTTATACATCGTATTCATGGAGTTCTATTAGTAGGCGAGAGAACCAGATGAGATTTTAAAAACTTTCCTTCAGGCGAAAGAATCAGTTGGGATTCTAAGCCTTTTCTTTATAAGTCTTATTCACTTTGCCTTGTATATTCTGCCTACTAAAAGATCTTCATGAAATTGGCTACACCGTGTGAATCTAGTCTTAGTATGCTTAGGTTGCGGTGCGGTTCGTATATTTTAAATAGAGGAAGTATTTGATTTGAATTTAACTCTTTTACAGTAAAAAATTGTAAAATATCTGCAGCTATTTAGTCGATTTCTGTAGCCTAATATGAAAGTGAAGTGTTTTTCGTAGACTATTTATATTATATTGAATATCTTCCACAGATTGAGTGAAGCATATCCCAGACAATATTTCTTAAGTTGAGTTGAGTTGAGCTGCGCTACATCAACAAGGCAGCAGCAGCTCAGCACCAGTTGAATGCTTCAAAAATGTCGTTTTCTTTTCCAAGAACAATGGAAACCAAATATGGCACAACACTCATAGCTCAAAGTTTAAGTAAAACGCACCACGCTGACTAATCTAATGCATATTACACAGAATTGCTTTTTAATCAGTTTATTGAGAATTTAATACAATTTTGAAAATACTTTAGTTTTTGTACCCCCCACTTTATCACCCCTACAATATTACTCACTGTAATATTGTATACACACAACCACATGAACTTGAACTTGTGTGGCAAATGCAAATCACGTTGTTTAGTGTAATTCCACATACCCACATTCAGTATCTCGAATCCGTGTCCATTTGGAATGCATTGTGTTGCAGGTGCAAGAATGGCGAACAGTTTCACGCAAATGTCTCTGGGCATTTATGGCATGCGGTAAAAAATGTTTATCGTTTAGATTTTGAGATTAAAGGAACTGCCAAATTGCTGATGGGGAATTGCCTAAATTGATTTTCCATTGAGTTTTATTTTGTTAGTGCAATGAAATTCACAATTTGCATTCACCTTGCAATTGTTGCGTTTCAGCTAGTTGCGAGTTTAATCGGAAACAGTTTGAAGTGTTAATGAAGGCAATTCGATTCGAGAAGGTTATAGACACATGCGCCGTTTTCTTGGGGCTGTGTTTTGGCCACTTCGTTTCACAATTCCGCCAGAGTTCTCTGCCAATCTGCAGTCGTTTTTAACCAATTAACGCCATTTGTGGCTTATTATTGTTTAGCTTAACTATTAGCTAATTTTGTATTTGTATTCGTATCATTGACGTTTGCTGTTTGCTAGTTGTTTTTTTTTTAGCTAATTATGGTTACATGGAGCGTATGTCAGGCGGAGAACTTGTTGATATATATTGAAACAATTATAAGGCATTGATTAGCTGCAAGTTCAAGTCGCTCAAGCTCAGAGTTAGACTATATTAACGTGTTTCTAATTAGAAACTACTTACACTGCGGGAGGTTCAATGAAAAGTGGAGAGCTTACTGATTGATCACTCTCGTGTGTGTATTTATTTACTTAACAATTATATGACCCCGGTGATGAGACTTTGAACCCACAACTGTTAGGGGTAGGAAGTGGTAAAGATAATCTTTAATTGTTTAGCAATTATATGATATGTTGATTTCCCTTCCATTCATGCTTAAATGGAAGATCGACTTGAGCTTGTGGCTTTTATATGTAGCTAAATATGAAGTCTCGTATGTGGTCAAACCTACTTAATCGTTTTAGATAGTGTTCAGGTTTTGGTGTGGACTTAGAAACCAGCGTTTAAATTCTAAAAATAGCTTGTTCCATACACTTTTGCTATGACTGTTGAAATGAAATATGAATCTAAGGTGTCGAATAAGATAACAAACAGTAGTAAGTCCCTAGAGATTTAGCTATCAAGGGTTACTTTGAAAATCGAATCTTAGCTAACGAATTTGCTAACGAAGTGTAGTGAGTTAACCCCTGGTGTCCCTAGAGATTTAGTTAGCTAACAGTGGTTAGTAAACAGCTAAGGGATAGTTTAAAACACGACTCTTAGCTGACGAACTAGCTAACGAACAGTAGTGAGGCAACATCTGAAGTCTTTAGAGAATAAACCAGCCACCCGTGGTTAGTAAAACAGCTTAAGGTTACTTTGAAAATCGAATCTAAGCTAACGATATTGCTAACGAACAGTAGTGAGGCAACATCTGGAGTCTCTAGAGAATAAACTATCCAGCCGTGGTTAGTAAAACAGCTTAGGGTTACTTTGAAAGACAAATCTAAGCTGACGAACTAGCTAACGAACAGTAGTGAGGCAACCCCTGCTGTTCCCAGAGATTTAACTTACGATCCGTGGCAAGTAAAACAGCTTAGGGTTACTTTGAACGTCAAATCAAAGCTGACGAACTAGCTAACGAACAGTAGTGAGGCAACCCCTTCCCTCCCTAGAGATTTAACTATCAACCCGTGCTTTGCAAACAGCTTAGGGTTACTTTGAACGTCAAATCTAAGCTGACGAACTAGCTAACGAACAGTAGTGAGGCAACCCCTGCTGTTCCTAGAGATTTAACTTACGATCCGTGGCAAGTGAAACAGCTTAGGGTTACTTTGAAAGACAAATCTAAGCTGACGAACTAGCTAACGAACAGTAGTGAGGCCACCCCTTCCCTCCCTAGAGATTTAACTATCAACCCGTGCTTAGCAAACAGCTTAGGGTTACTTTACTGCCGCAATTCAAACTCATCCGGCCAATCTCCTACTTACTAGCAACTGTATCGTTTAGTTTATTGAACTTCTTTAACCAAAAATAACCAACATCACAGATTTAACGTGTGTACCTCCGGCAAAAGTTGGTTTCGTTTCTTTTCTCCATATTTCTCTTTCTCTTTTGGCGTATAAAAATAATAAAAAATTAAACCAAAAAACAAAAACTCACGCAGTGTTGAGCAAAAAAACTGATGACGCCAGGCAATTAAAACATCAGGTGATTTCGGTATTTTACCTGCGAGTTGAAGCTTCATGGCGTAGGCTAATGCTTTGACCGCAAAAAAAATAAAAGTATAAAATACAAAAAAAAAAACTCCAAAGATGACGTCTAGCCCGAGCTCATGACTCAAGCCAACAAGCCCGGCTCAATGGGCGGCCATTCACGCTATTCATTCAAGGCAGAGAAGGCGATAGTTTTCGCTTGGCCCTGTGTCGTCACCACTCACCAGCGAATCGAGCTCGAACCACACAATTAGCATATTCTAATTTCTGCAGGTCTAATGACCCAAAATCATTATTCAATAAATGTCTGGCAACGCCGGCCAAGCCTAATTTCAAAAATTGTTTTGCTGCCTTGGCAAGTGTTTAATTGGCTTCCACGAACAAAACCCAATCACCCAAAAATATGAGCTGGGAAAGAAACTGCCGGCCATAAGCAGAAAACCATAAAAATTATGTGAATTATGCAAAAAAAAAAAAAGAAGTGTTGAGGCGAAACAGCGTGGTCTTAATGGAAGTCAATGCACCAGTACGAAAAGAGGGCCACTCAAAATGCTACAGAAAGTACTGAGAGCAGATTACAATGAGCCAAAATGTGATTATCTCTATCGCCGAAACAAGCACATTTCACACTTGAACTTGACCTACCCAGTCCCACAGCCCTGTCTCTCTCACTCTCTCCGGCCCTCTCTATCTGCCCCCGTCTGGGCAGGCGGCCAGAAATATACTTATATACATCGCTACAGAACGGAACTTGGCATTCGGTTTTCATTTCATTCAATTGCATTTTCAGGCTATTTTTATTATGGTATCAAATCGAATCCGAGTACAAGAAGACCAGCCTGTCTGTCGCACTTAATAGAAATAAAATATATGAGTAAAAACAAAAAGAGAAAGGTGTTTGAATGGTTTTTTTTCTTCTTTATTTTGATTATTTTCCTATTAAGTCTGAGAATCCGGTTATGGAACCTCCTCGGTGTGCAATAGGTGCAGGCAGGTGACACCCACATGAAAATGAAAATCACATTGGCCACATTTTGGCTCAGTCACAAAATTAGAAAATGGCAAGAGAAAAACGTAAATCATTGTCATTGACACACATGATGATGGACAGGGACTGGGACTGCGACTGGGCAGGGTTGACGGTGTTGATTAGTGCCAAATGGATGGATGGGCACTTGAGTGGAGTTTTGTGGTGGGTGATAAAATGAGTAACTGTCGGCTGCCAATAGTAAATCAAATTTAACTAAGATGTGAGAAAAGGGTTTCAATTGGTTTGGTGTATTGCCAAATAGATTGGTTATCCATTGCTGTGCTTCTGTAGTTTTTAGAGATGGGAAAGACAGGTTTCCGAGATCATTAAGTTGGAGAATTGTTAAAAGATATAGTTTTTAAAAAGAACTTCTTTTTGGAAAAGATTTGTTTACGTTTCCCAAAGGTGTTCCATAGAAATTAACATTTGCAAAGTAACCGAAACTATCAGATTATAAAGAACTATTAGATCAGCCTTTGGTTATAAAATGTGAGATTTTGATAGTGCGAAATAGAATTGAGAAATACCTGAAATACCTCAATCCGAAACGGGATTTAAAACAAGGTAATCCCGGAGCAGTCTTCAAGAGATCCTGTTTTATGGCATCAAAACAACAAAGTGGGAGTCAAATCAATCTTTTCCCTGATCGGCTCAAGAATATACAGGAATACGCTGTTTTCAATCCCGTTTCGGCTTGATTTCTTCTTTCAGTGTAGGGATTCGACTAGGGAACAAATTATAACCAAAATCGGAGTCTGTCAAGCAAGTTTAACATCAATTTTGATACATATCTAAGCCAGCATTTATCAGCTATCGCTATAAGCTTTACTGCTTGTTTTCAAAAGAAGTGCCAAGAGTTAGAGATAAGCACGAATCGGCACGTCGGCTGCTTCGTGCTTGTTCGTGCTCATCAAACCAGTCACAAAAAAGTCGCTATTAATGTTTTTTTTGTAAAATTAACGTCTTAACGTTAGAATTGGAATTAATTTTTGGAATTTAGTTTTCTTGGGTGTACTTAGGGGAAGTACAAAGCATTCTTAAGTACAAAAAGGTTCGAAAAATGATTAAATTATCAATTTTCTGACCTACACTGCCAAGCCATAAAAGTATGCAATGGAAAACACGAAGAATATTAGGCAGAATCCTTTTTTAAATTTTTTAACACTTTGCTAATGCAGATATGGCATCAAAGATTGTACTAGAAACATGAATTTTGAAGTATTTTGATACTAACCGTACTATTGAGAACTCCTGTACTTGATTCTAATACAAAGTACTGGACTATTTTCCTAACTTGTACACAAAGAAAATAAAGGATACTAAAAAATATTCATTGGATGATTTTCGGTATCCTTTTGGAAAGGACGTGTCTTAAATAATGCTTTAAAATAACCAATGGAGCTAAAAATCATCCAAAACAGATGGAAAATGATGATTAAAAGGTTATTTAAGACATATCCTTTCCAAATCGAGCTTTTTTGGATCTCTTCTTATTCTGCGTACTTAAATAGATTCCCAAAATGTGTTTATTATCCATACCAAAGGTAGATAAGTACCCACAGCTGGCGAAGAAGTATCTGACAGCCAGAAGAAAGCATTTCCGACCCCATACTCGATATAGTCATGTCCGTCAGTCGTCTGTCTGTGCGTATGAATGCACAGATCTTAAAGATGGCAAGAAATCGGGGTTCCAGGTGTATGGAACAAAGTCTTCTTATGCTTTTAGGCAGATAAAATTAGTTTTAAAATTTGGCCACACCCCCTACCGCCTCCACAATTTGGATTAAACATTATATCTGCCACAGTTTTATAGCAATAATATTTCTGTCTATTTAACATATTTAGGGCCGATTTCACATATTCTACATGGAGCTATCTGTCACATAAACTAACAAATTACAGACTAAAATCTATGCCTATCCGTCACATAGCAGCTATCTAGAAGATGAGAAAACGGGCCTTAGTTTATCAAGTTTATTTTTCGCACCACCAAAGCATTGGCTAAGATCAGCTGAAAAATGGTGAAGTTATAAGCAACAGAATGTTCGCTGCTGCAACTATGCCTTCTGCTGCTACGGCCATATCAAAATTTAAGATGAGCATACACTTTTGCCGGTATAGTAGGGTATACAATAGTCCGCCTTGTCCGACTTTCTTAATAGTTTTGTGTGGTTTCCCCCCACAATATTCCTAGTACCAAGCCCTCTCGGAATCTATAGAATCCCCCCAATCAGATCATGCAAATTGGTACACGCATAAACGGGGAAAACCTATTTATAAATCCCATACAAATGCCCGAACAAACAAAATAATTTTATTATATGCACAAAGCTCTCTCGACAAGCACACAATTTAAATGTATTAAAAAAAAAAAAAAAAGAACAGATTTGCACACATCTAAATATGTGTATATAACATTCATATTATATATATATATATATTATTTTTTTTATGTGCCGCCTGATGTGATTAAATTTTTCGTTCATCATAACGAGTTACTGTTTGCTGTCTGCGCGCCAACGCAACTGAAACTGAAGACGATTGTTCTCGGCTCTCCGGCTGTTGGCTCTAAGTCAAGGTTGGACATTTGTCATCGTTTAAAATTTAAAATTCGCTGTTTTTTTTGCGATTTTTCTTTATTTGTCTGGCAGTGATTCGGTTCAATTTGCAAAGTGTTTGGTTTCGGCTTCTCTTCTCCCCTCCCCTCCCCCCCCCCCGCGCACTAATTCCAGTTTCCTGTCGTCGTTACTTCAAAGTGCACGTGCCTGGACACTGAATGTGAGCAATTAAGTGAAATGATGATTAAATTATGATAACACACCGTAGAGCAAATCTCTGGATCTGCTGGCTGCACTGCACTTCACTTTGAATGCAATTAAGCTTTTCCCTCGCAAGGAAATTAAAATTCACCAATTGACAGATTTTGATAAATGAGGTTTTTTCTCCATTTTGAATGTGTTCGAACCGGAGAAAGTTAAAGTAGGAGTTTTGCCAAGCAATTTGTCAACACCAGCCCATTTGAAGAAGACATTTGCGAGTTGCACACGGCTGCTTAACCAAAAGCGAGTTGACACAATTTGTTATGTGGAAAACCACTTTTCACATGTCAAAACTGCAGTTAACATACGGGCTGACACTGACCTTGAAGCCAGCAGCCGCTCCCTCCGCGGATTCGTGTTGTTTTGTTGAATTTTGCGTGTGATGCCTCATTTCCAGTTGGCATTTTCTGCCTCAGAGACCAACAACATCATTATCAACTGCAGCAGCCCAATTACAATTTTATTTTTTTTACTCCCCGGCGGCAGCTGGCGGATTTTGTTTTGCATTTTTGCCCATCTACTGGCAAAATGATGTGGAACGGCGCTGAGACGGGGAGGACTTTGGATTTCGGCTGAAAATCTGGTTTCAACCACCAAAAATGGTTTTTGGAAACGCTACATTTTTATCAAATTGTCATTTAATGAAGCGGAAAGGGAGAAAGAGTTTGTCACATGGAAATCGAAAGGGAGTTGCAGTGGCTACTTTAAGGATTTATTTGGGATATCTGGAAGAGGTTTGGCCAGCGCCAGCGTTTAGGTTTAGATTTATAATAACCTTTTCTAAGAGTGTTCACCTTCTGACAAAAAGATGTGTGTTTATTTGAGGAATGCAAAACGGTTCTGAACCGAACCGAACCGAACCACTTATTCCAGCTGGTGAACCATAGCGCACTGCTTTCCGAAATGCTGAACCGAACCAAAGACCACTATGAACAAGAAAGAAAGTCGGTCAAGCCCGACTATAACATACTCTGTACCAAGAAAATTTTGATTTAATTTTTGATCATAACTTGAAAACCGTTCATACGATCTTCTTCATTCCTTTGGCGGATCGATAAGTTATCTTAATAACTAAATATGTCCAGAAGGAACAAGCCATCTATCTTCAAAACTGTGGGAGATATGACGTTTTTTCTAAATTGCGGGGGCGGGAGGGGGCGAGGCCAAAATTGAAAATAAACTTGATCTGCCTGCAGACATAAGAATCATATGTCTCATACATGTCAAACCTCTATTTCTTACCATCTCTGAGATCTGTGCGTTCATACGGACAGACAGACGGACATGGCTATATCGACTCGGCTGTTGATGCTGATCAAGAATATATATACTTTATGGGGTCGGAGATGCTTCCTTCTGGATGTTACATACTTTTGCACAAACTTATAATACTCTATGTACCTTCGGTACAGAGTATAAAAACGGTTCGGTTCGGAGATATGATGTTATTCGAGAGGGAGCATGGTCAAAATTGATAATAAACTTGATGTAAAATGTCTATCTCTTACCATTTATGAGATCTCTGCGTTTATACGGACAGCCGGACTGTTGATGCTGATCAAGAATATATATACCTTATGGGGTTCTGGCTGTTACATAATTTTGCACAAACTTATAATACTCTATGTACCTACGGTAAAGAGTAAACAAAATACTCGGCTGAATGTGCTGGTCTTGGAACAGCAACTGGTTCAGTCATTTTTCAAGGGTTAGAAGTCTTTGCCGTCCACAATAATTCCCGAAATTTGAATGAACACTTGCTTCATCAATGGGTGTCCCAGTTCCTGTTACCTTTTACCACCTTCGCTCTACGGTGGCTCATCAACAGCAGTTGCCAACTGCAGTTTTTTTTTTTGAATGCGATTTTTCGCAAACGGCAATCCATGCAAATGGGCAAAACTGTTGAATAATTCAAGTGCGCCTCGTTACAAATTGCAAATTGAGCTGGCCCGACGTCGGTTATTTAGAGACAGTCCCAGACATGGCATCCATTTCAACGGTACGGGCGCGTCTATGCAGGTTTTATTGTCTATATGCATGGTGATTAGGATTAGACAACTCGTCTCGTATATCTTGATATTTCTATGAGAGTTTTTGTTTGCGGTCAAAGCAGATGATCGCTCTCGGGAAGCTTATCAGTAAGAATAACAGAATAACGGGTGATGATGCCAATTGGTGGGGGAGGAGAGGCGTGGGGTGAAGAGCAAGCGCCAGTTGCACTTAAATTGCATCCACGAGACAGCCGTCAATCAGTTTGCGTTTGCTCAAGTAATAAATGGCACACACACACACACACACACACACACACATATGTATGATGATGCTGATGAGTGGGCGGGGACTACTGGAGATTACTAAAAAGCCAAGCCGCAGCAGCTGCCAGTCAAAATGACCTCAAACCCTTAACCTCGCTGGTTTTAATTGCTTTGATTTGATATTAAATAATATTGAAAATAAAAAACACAAAACAAGGGAAAGAGCACAAATGCATTAATGGCCAGCTTTTCTGATTAGAAATACAAGTTCTTTAATAGAATTGGATCAAGGTCCAGGCGGGTCTATAAGCTCTCATCAACGTTTAAGAGTCCATCACAATATTGAACCTCTTATGATAAAAGGAAAGATGAACAAATATGTGTGTAAAACTTGCCAAATATTTAAATTTGCAAAGCTCTGAGTGGATATATAACATATTTACTGTAGATAACTTTCACTAAAGATAATATTTGTTGGTGATATGTAAGTAATGCATCACTGATAACTAAAATACCGCGATAATACTGCACTGTTGTGGTTTAGTGGTAGAGTGTGCGGATGACGGAAAGAGAGACCTGGGTTTGACTTTGTCTTTGGAATAACCAATAAATAGGCTCAGTTTTTGGTCACTCTACCGTCACCTTCGCCAGCTAGTGTTGGTGACCTGAGAAAGATTGATGTTTATATCACAAAAGATAAACTGAAGACATTAGGTAGACTTTGATTCTCGGAGTAAATCTTTGAATCCTGAGAAAGATTGATGTTTATATCACAAAAGATAAACTGAAGACATTAGGTAGACTTAGATTCTCGGAGCTGCTCAAACCAATTATTTCTATGCAAATATAGGAAATGCTCTCTGTATCTCTAGATCGTTCGGCTTAGATCCTTTACCGGATTTCTGCATCATATACCATGCATGCTTTACTCTTAAATGTACTCAAATTAACTACGAAGTATTCTTAAACCGAATAAAGACAAGGATCAAGAACTTTTTACATGTGACGTAAAATTCCCCACTAGTTTTAACACTCGGCTTAAGAAGTGATGATATATTTCTCAGATGAGTGTCCAGTATAATTTAATTGGTGCCATTTTTGTTGGGTCGAATCAAGGTAATAATTTGCGGTAAGCATTTCTCCACATTACCACATGTTTGGTTAATAGAATTCAACGATTTGCTGTTCGTTTGTAAGTCTCTTCATGTTGGAATGGCAAACCTTACAGAGCATTTTTGACATTGAAACTTAATAGAATCCAAAATAAATCAGTTCTTATTTCAAAACACATCCGGAGATGGCAAACAATCTGACTGTTAGCCTATTCAAGTTAAAATGGCAAAACTTACAGAGCATTTTTGCAATTGCCACATAGAACAAAATTCATAAAAATCACCCATAAGTTAAAAATACATCCAGAGATATCAAAGAAACTGACTGTAAATCTATGCATGTTGAAATGGCAAACCTTACAGAGCATTTTCTGACATTGAAACTTAATAAAATCATAAAAATCCTTTCTTGTGTGAACACACATCCGTAGATAGCAAACCAACTGACTGTTAGTCTATTAATGCTATAATGGCAAACCTTACAGAGCATTTTTGCCATTGACATATGTTGAAAAAATCATAGAAATCACCCCCAAGTTAAAAACACATCCGTAGATAGCAAATAAACTGACTGTTAGTATATTCATATTAAGATAGCAAACCTTACAGAGCATTTTTGCCATAGCCACATGCCCATAAAATCATAAAAATCACCCTTTAGTTGGAAACACATCCAAAGATAGTTAAGAAACAAATTATATTCCATTTCCATGTCAATTTTCTATAGAATCCCCATTGCTGACGTCCAAAGGACAGACAATATCACTTCAACAAAAGAAAACTGACTCACTTTTTACTCCTCTAGGGTGTGTCAGGTGCTTTGACTGCATTGCTGATGTCACAGCCCACGCAAACACAGACCTTTAAAACTTATCAATAAATTCAGCGAAAAATCGGGAATGAAATATTAATTACCCCTTTGGCCAGATAATGTCAATATCTGTGTGTGAACAAGTTATAGATAAGTAAATCTAGCGGCGATAACAGTAGACTAGAATCAAGTGACGCAACCAATGACGAAGAACCAAGTAACTGGCCGAACAATACCTAAGTTTAGTCTTCATTTCGAGGTGTTGTCGCTAGGTTCGCTCTCTTTAAGGCCAAATTTGCACCTTTTGATTTCATGTGTGTGTTTGTGTGTGTGTTTTTCTTTGTATCTTTCAGATAAGACGCAAGGCGCAAAGTACGAGGAAGACTCAAACTGCCCATTTGACACCGACTGAGTAAGATTCCGCCATGGAGCGTACGTTCGTCTTACTGCTGCTACTGGTAGGTAGCATAGTGTCTACCCCCACACCCGCAACTGAGTGCCCCGAGGATTGCAGCTGCTCACTGGCCCAGCACACACACAAACCGCTGCTGCATGTGAAATGCAACAGCACGAAGGGACTGCGGTTGTTGGAGCAACCCGTGCACTCTGACATACCCATACATTCCATCGACCTGTCCTACCTGGGCATCACACGATTGGCTCATATGCTGGACAACTTGCCGGACATCACCTCGGTGGACTTGTCCCACAACGAGCTGCACGAGATTGGCCACCTGAGCAAGCGCATCAAGAAGCTCAACCTGAAGCACAATCGCTTGACCAGCCTCAAATTGGCCAAACTGCCGCAGCATTTGCAGGTGCTAAACCTGCAGCACAACGACATCACCCATCTACCCATGGAGCTGACCCATCTGCATCATCTGCAGCAGCTGGAACTCAGTCACAATGCCATCAATTGCTCCTGCACCACTCTGGAGGTGCGCAACTGGCTGCAGGAACGTCATGTTTACATGGAACATCCGGTGGTGTGCTCCCATCCGGCCGAGGCGCGTGGCAAACCCTGGCTGCAGTTGAAACAGTCGGAGATCTGTGAGAAGGAGAAACATGGCTGGTTCAATGACGAGATCGATGAGAACGAGCTGATGATGGGGGATCAGCCGGCGGCTGGCTCGGCCGAGCATGACGAGGAAGAGGAACTGGGCAAGGACTATCTGCCACTCGATCATAAGTCTGCACCAAAGGCCAAGAAGGTGGCCAGGTCGCCTCAGGAACCACTGCCAGGTGATGAGGTGGAGGGCTCGGGAGATCTGGGGCAAACCAATATGGAAATGCAGCTGCCCCAGCAGTTGGCTCTGCAGACCGAGGCCACCACACAAGCACCTGTTGAGGAGAAGCTGGTGCACGACCCCACGGATGAGGACGACGACGAGGGTTCGGGCTCGGGCGGCGGAATAATGATAATGCCGGCCATCGCCAATGTGCCCCTAAATCCAGATGATTTCGATGATGCGCCCGTGGAGAGGACACACGACGACAGCGAGAACGATGACAAACCCTTGGAGGAGCCTGCCGTTCACCAGGACATCTTCAAGCACATGGGCATCTTTGAGGGAGTGGCCACCGAACCACAGCCGGTGGAGGAGGAGGTCATCGTACCGGAGGTGCACAAGGAACTGGACATGGCTGTGGTGACCGACGGCCCACTGGATGACAGCAAGGAGTCGGAGGACATACTCTCCGCCAAGATCGGCAAGAGCAGCGATGACAGCAGTGCCATCTATTACCTGCTCAGTGTCATAGGACTCATTGTGGTGGGATTGATACTCTTTGTGGCCATCAAACGTTGCAAGTACAACAGCAATGCGGCAGCACGGGATGCGGAGGCACAGCGTCAGACGGAACTGCTGGACATGGACAAAAAGAACCTGGGCAAGCCCTTGCAGAAGAACGGACACGAACACTCGCCGCTAATAGGGGAGAAGTCCAAGCTGGATGAGGCACAGATCGTGAACGGCAAGAAGCCGTACGACAGCAAGGATGCCAAGGATGGGGCCAATCAACAGCCACTGCTTAACGGCAATGGTGCTGCCAATGGCAATGGCGCCGCCCAGGATGTGCCCACCATTAACGAGCCGGCGACACATGAGTACTACCCCATCACACCACGCTATCCCACACCACAGTCGCCGCGCGCCTCCAAATATGCCCAGCATCCGCAGCAGGGTGCCGAACCGAACAACAACAATGAACCGGACAGCGCCTATCTGCCCTCGTCGCCCAAATCGGGTCGCTATTCGCCCGTCTATTCGCCCGAGACTGGACGTGTCAAGATCAAGCTAACCGAAACGCCCAAGCCCAAGACCCCCATGCTGGTCACACGCAGCACCTCAAATGCTGGCGACATAATCACAACACCGGTCACACAGCCTGGGATCCACCACCACCACCAGCAACAGCAACAGCAAGTGGTCAATGGCCATTGAAATTGAATCCCCCCCCCCCCTCCCTTCGCCGGGGACGGTTCAGTGCTCGTAGCTGGGTTGAAACGCAAACGTCAAACTATTCGATTTAAGGTCTCGCCCCGCTTCCCCTCTTAAGTAGTTCTTTTTAGGCTCTAAGTAAATTAATTATTACCTAAGCATAAATCTAGTGTAATACCAAAGTTAAAGCATATTTAAAACAAACTAAAAATGTAAACTTCTAGGCCCCGAAACCTCCCTCCCCCCCCCCCCTGCCCACCCCCACTACACTCCCCCCTTTGTCTGCCTGCCTGCATCCGCGCATTGGATGTGCCCTACCATACATACACACTTACTACTATAAATATATACTTTTTATATAAACACAACACCAACAACAAATAAATCATGTAAAATACTTAAGCTGAATGCAATTGTGAAATTATGTGTTAACTTTGAGAAAATGTGAAAGCGACTTTTTTTAAAAACAAAATAAATGTGAGTGAAACTTATCAGAGAAATGCAAGAGTTTGAACTTAGGCGCGCTCGTTTCAGTGTTGCTCAACGCTGACGCAGCAAGCTTTCAACCACAAAAAGCTGCCTTGCCATTAAAGTGCTTTTCAGTTAGCTTCAAGATTTGATGGGGACAAAGCTTTTTAGTAAAGCGCCATTGGTGAGCTTTAGTGCTGTGTACCCATGGTACACGGAGTATATTCAGTTTGTATCAGCCAGAAGTAGGTGGAAATTGAACAATCACAACTCAAAAAAGTTCAGAAATAGAGGCTCGAAGCACAGTGCTCAAAAATCGGTACATATTTCAAGTTTCAATAGAATAGAATACTTTTTCTTAATAAGAAACTATTCCAGGTTTTATATAGATAAAAATTCACTAAGATTTAGTGAGTAGTACCTGAGGTTTAAAGTTTTATGTCAGAATATTGTATTTTGAAAACTAAGGATTTCAGCTTACTCTGTTTTTTTTTTTTTTTTTAACTAGATTTTAGGCGGTGAAGTTCTAGGGCTTTTTTTACACTTAAAATTGTTCACACCTTTATTACATAATTTATTTTCATACTTGGTTCCATTTATCTACGAAGCTAATCGGGTATCAAACAAATTCGATATAATTTTATCGAATAATTCACATTCATTGTGAATATTTTTTGAAACTCATTATATTTATTTGAGTTGGTTAGATTTTAACTTAGTTTTTCAACTGTTTTCGTTCTAGTTTCTAAACTATTCAAGTCCAACGAACTTCATTTTTATATAGCTGCCATAATTAATATATATTTTTCCAAAGAGTAAGATCCTTTGGATGATTTTAAGCTGCTTTGGATGATTTAGAAGATTTTTAAGTCATATCCCGTCGAAATGGATATAGGAAATCATCCAAGGGATGTTGTTTAATATCCTTTTTTTTCTCTGAGCACCTGCGGTAATAGCATTTGTTTACAAGCCACATTTGGGACTTGAAGTTTTATTTATAGATATATTTCTGAAAAGAGAAAGGATTAATATATCCAAGAAAATTGGAAGATCTTAAAAATGTAGTCAAACATTTGACTAATAATACTAAATTACAACATAGCTCCCAAAGTTTTCTACAAAGATGGTTCTATCGCTTTAATACCTCGCTGGTTCAAAACTATGAAATATATAAAAATGTAGATTTCTTAGAACAATTCAAAATTTAGCTAAAGTTTGTTAAATGCAGAAAGTTTCCGGTTGTACCCAGATATATGCGTTTGCGATGAAACCGCGGTCGTGGAACTTATTAATTGTATATTTTTATAGAGGATTTTTTAGCTTGATTGAAATATGAAATATCTGGCTAAAAAAGTGTATGCCCGTTTAGAATTTTTGGGAAACTCGAACCACATAACTGCTTTCCAGAATCCCGGGAATATCTTGATCTTTTTCCTTACACCTAGCTACTAAATTTGTAGATATTTTGAGGAAGCCTTAAAGTTTCATTTGATGAGCTCGGAAGCTGTAAGATCCTTGTTGATAAGACATGCTTTAAAAGGTAGATTTTTTTTGAACCTTTAGCTTAACCTAGTTACTAGAAAGATTACTGATTAATTAATCTGTCATCTTAACAGTTTATTACTGTTAGTGGAGTGGTTAAAGTTTCCGTTCTTGAATAGAATATGTTACACATCTCTATCCTCGGCTTTCCAATTCAAACCCGAGAGTATGCCAAGGGCTTGCTGGCCCTTCCACTTATTCAAGCCATATTTATTATGGTTTTTATATAAAATTAGTTGTCGCATTTTTATAAATATATCTTAAGAACTACACAAAAATTGGGGGGTTTTTAACAAAGGGAAATGTTCGTATTGTTTGTTTTGAATTGATTTGGTTCAAAAAAGAGTCTCTCGCATGGGCTTGTTCACTTGCTTATGGCCTTCGCCCTCACTGGACGACGACGAACTATTCGCGGCTGTGGCAGCCGAAAAACTACCACTAACCCTTCGATTAGCCGAATTCTTGCGCTTCTTGCGCTTGCCCCGCTCCAAATCCAGCTCGGCCTCCGAGGTGGAGACATTCGATCGATTTTCATCGGGCAGAGAAGTCAGTTCGGGTTCGATTAGCTCCTGGAAATCACTGGCTATGGTGGATGAGGACACAGCCTTGCCAAAGTAATCCTCCATAGCTGGTGCCAGTTGAGTGGTGGCTGGATTCTCGTGCAGGGTATAGACCTGAGCATTAACTTTCATGCAAACTGGTGTCTTGGGTTTCCGTTTGGCAAATGGGCTGCCTGGTTTGATGCCCAAATCCTCGTACTCGGGATCTGTGAGGAACTCCACACTTTCGGCCATCATGTTGACTCGTTTAAATGGAGGTATTTCAGCTATTTTGGGTTTACGTTTGGTGTACGGACTATTTTCGTAGCTCTGGAAATTGCCAATTTGTTCGGCACTCTGCAAGTTCTGTGTCTTGAGGTGGGCAGCTGGAAAGCGTGAATCTTCGATGCTAAAGCGTCGACTGCCGGACTGACTGTACTCCATGTGACCGGTACGTCTATGGGGTCCATATTGGGCGGTACGCTCTTTGTCGCGATTCGAAAGCATTTCCACACTGCGGAACCGCTGCCGATTGTCCACTTGTAAGGCATTCTCATCCTCAGCCTCTGATTGGAGGTCGTCACCGTCGGCCTGGGTCTGGGAGCGACGCAGCTGCTTGCGTGTACGAGTTCTCTCAGATCCCAGTAGATCACCCATAGACTTGGCCGGACGCACTAGCTTGGGCATACGTAAGGCATCCTCATAGGAGGGTAGCAAACTGATTTCCTGATTCGGAAGTGGAGTGCGTGAGGATTCTTCCAAAAGCATGCGCTCGTTGAGATCACGACTGGCAGCAGGGAGAAACAAAACGAATGGGAAGGATAATAATTGAAGAAGAGATAACCCAAACTAGCTCTGACCTGCCATCATCAACTAATACTTACATGCGACTCATTTCATTATGATTGTCCGTGTATTCTCGATCCTCCTGTCTGCGTTTACGTTTCCTTAGAGCCTTCTGCATGCAGGTATAGGCCAGCACAAGCCCCACCACCACCAGGAAGGTGACAAAAATGGTGGACCATACTTTTCCACCGCTGCTACTTCTTGCACTAGCGTACCAAACATCCATGCAGGCATAATCCCACGGCTTAGCATAGAACAAGGCGGGGGAAGCACACAACAAATGATTTTTGTCCCTGATCTGAAAGAAACGACGGAAGGAGTATTGTGATATATCTTCGAATCTGCATCAAAAAACCCACCTTAGCCGGCTTGGTAGTAAGAAAATCATAGAACTCCATAAACAGCGGACTCTGGCAATCACATATCCAGGGATTATCGCCCAGCCAGAGTTGATCCAGAAACTTATTGGATCGAAAATAAGCGGGTGGTATGGGATTAGTCAAGCGATTGCCATTCAAGTGAAGATTGGCCAGCTCGGGAAACTCGCGAAAGGTGTTATTCCGTACGGTGGTGATTCTGAAAGGAGAGCAGAGTTACAACATATCCCTGAAATGGTTCAAAAACCCACCTGCAGTTGGCCAGATTCAGTGACTGCAAAGTCTGGGATCTCATCAGACTGGGTACATCATCGATGAGATTATTGGACAAGTTCAGTTTCTGTACAGCCGACAGACTGGACAAGGCATTGCTATCTATGCTGGTAATCTCGCACCAGCTTAGATTTATTATCCTCACCGAGTTGGACACTATTCTGGTTAGTTTTCTAATCACATTTCGGCTCAGGTTCAGCTCCACCAACACATCATTGTTCCGGATGACATTACGATCCAAGCGGGCGATGGCATTATAGGCCATATTCAACTCCTTTAAACGCTTCAAACGACTGAACGCATCCTGCCCTATCAGACTGATGACATTCTGGGATAGATCCACCACCTCGAGTAGCGTATTATTGGCAAAGGTGTGCACATTCACCGCACGCAACAGATTGCCACGCAAATGCACTTCCATCAGCTGGGGCAAACCACTGAGATCAATCTCATCGAGATTACAATACGATACTTCCAATTTACGTAGCTCATAGGCCAATATTAGATCCTCCTCTATGGCACCAAACTGTAGCTGCGTATTTCGTGACAAATTCAAGGACTCCAGATTAGGCAAAGCCTTGATAAAATACGACGACAGATACTGCACACTGCAGTTGCTCAAATCCAAAACTCTTAAACTTCGGGAGGGCAAAGGGGCCAGCTTTTCCAGCTTATTGTTGGCCAATGACAAACGCTCCAGATTGGGCAACTGATTCACCAATTGATCGCCACCCAAGACAGCTAGCTGACAATTCGCCAGCTCCAGTTCTGTCAGAGATTGACTGTTCAGTTGCTCGAACTGCTCCTCGCTGCCAAAACTATTCAAGCGATTGCCACTGAGACTTAAACGCTTCAGACTGGGTGCATATTTAAAGGCCTCACTGGGATTGAGATCAGTCCAGCCATTGATGGAGTTGTTGGCCATTAAGAGCGTTCTTAGGGAAGTAAATCCGATGAGAGCTCGACTATCCAGAAAGTTGATTTGATTGTGCGATAGATCCAAATAGAGCAAAGAGTCTATATCCGCATATTGAGTGGGAAATTCGTTAAATTTATTTCCAGATAAATCCAAATGCTCCACCGGGATGTTTTCGAATAAAGGATATGTGTGCAGACCACGACTTGAGCAATTGGCATAGAGACTATCCACCACCCAAGTACATTTACACGGCCAGGGACAGTCCACAGCAAAGGCCAAGGACATCATTCCTAGCCAGAGTAGCCAGCGTAGAGCCATGGCTGGAAACAAAAGAAATGGGGGGTTGGTTATCAATTTGATAAGATTTGTTAGATATTTTCAACGCAATTTTGTTTTACTGCGTCGATTTTGAACGCTCATGACGAAGACTCTGAGGCGTCACTGCCCCTGGCCCCTGTCAACTTTCATAGACTTCTCTGAAGTTTGGTTTAAAGTTCAAACAAATGGACAACAGTTTTGGATAAAAAAACTTAACAACTTTGAAAAAAGGCAGAAGTGCTTGATTCAATTGCTTTGAAGGCTCAAGTTAAGCCATAGAATGAGATTCAGCTGCAGAAGATTATACAGGAAATAGTCAAAATAGTACCCATTTCAATGAAGTACTTAGACATGATGCACCTGTGGATGAATCATGCATCCTTCACAGCATACCAGAGCCCAAACAAGTAAGAAAGTCGGTCAAGCCCGACTATAATATACTCTGTACCAACGAAATTATACGCTCAGCATAAATTTTGATGCGGCAGTGGCAGCTAAAAGCAGCGCTGCTACTGCGATGCAGCAGCAAACAGTCTTTTGCTCATAACTCAACAGCCGTTCATTCGATCTTCAACATTCCTTTAACTGATCGATAAGTTATTCTTATAACTAAATATGTCCAAAAGAAACAAACCAACTAGCTTAAAAACTGTGGAAGATATGACGTTTTTTCTAAATGGCGAGGGCGGCAGGGGGCGTGGTCAAAATTTAAAATATACATAATCTGCCTGCAGACCTAAGAAGCATATGTGCCATACATGTCAAACCTCTATCTCTTACCATCTCTCAGATCTGTGCGTTCATACGGACGGACAGACGAAAATGACGCGGCTGTTGATGCTGATCAAGAATATATATTATACTTTATAGAGTCGCAGATGCTTTCTTCTGGCTGTTACATACTTTTGCACAAACTTATTATACTCTACGGTACTCTACCTAAGGTACAGAGTATACAAAATGAGTCAATGGCAATGGTTTTATGGAAAGAGCGTGCAAACACGAAAGTTTTAGATCTCGCCTCGGGTTGTCCTACACTTGGATTACCTTGAAAAGGTTATACCAATTAGATTGAGCAAAAGAAATTCCACCTGGAATCTCTGGCATTAACTTCTTTTCACTCTAAAAGTCAGTGACATTCCAAACTGGGACTCTCGTGTGACGTCACACTCATGTATTTCCTTCAGGCCCCTCACAAATTATTCACCTGTTTGGTATTATTATTAGTATTATTATTAGTATTGTATTTCCTATAACGCATATACAAAACTGCACCAGGCTCTTATCTTATCAGTCGGGAGACACACACAAAACTGGAGCAGCATACACAATATATATATTTTTTTATACTTTGACGTATTTCTTTCGATTGCAGTTTATGACTTTTGATTAGGTTTAATATTGAACTGTCATTATGTCAGAAGTCACGCCCTTTGGTAAGACCCTTAACTACATTTTCGTGTTGGTCGATTCGTTTTCGATACACTTTTTTTTTTGGTTGGTTTTCTTATATTGCCGCTTTATAACGCGCCGCCTTTGGTCTAATACTAACTGAATGGGAAACAAATTACTCACCTGCTAGCTATGAAGTCCGCCAGCGGCTTCCACATGCTGATAAGATAAGCCACCTGATAAGCTGTAGTGTTGGAAAGTTGGCTGGCAAGTGATGGAAGTGTCGTGACAACAACAACAACATCCCAAAAAAATACCAAAAATGCCACTCAACCGTACACTGAATCATTCTGTCATACAAACAGAGAGTGCAACTGCTGCAGCTGTAGAAATTGCTAAAAGATTCACGCAGGACTGATAGGGCATTAAAATTACCCAACCCACATTCAATCCGCGGAGAGGCAAGACACTGGAACAGACGCCCAGACGACACCTCTAACCGGATTTATTGTAATGAAGCGTGCGCAAAACAGAAACGACGCCTTCGACGCTCAGACAGCGAGAGGAGAGCGAGCGATAAAGATGCAATGCGAAATTCAGGAATAAAAAAAATATATAAAAAAAAACGCAAGCAACAAGGAGAATAACAGCAACACTGACGTGTTGACAGTCCCAGATATTTGGTGGGGGTGGCGGGGTAAAGGCGGCAACAGGAAGTGTTCACAGTGTATCAAAATAAAAAACGAAATAAGCAAAGACAAGGCAGCAAAGGACGAATGTGGCATACCCTGACTTGGGTGCTATAAACAATCTTTTATTATTGTTCTCTCAAATATCGTTTGAAACTGATCCAAAACCTTTAACGGTTTTCAAATATGTATGATTTTTATACAAAACTCTGTAATACTTTCTATAAACTAGAAAGTTTGTTTGATAGGATAAAATCCTACCACTCTTATCATCTTTGCTCACCTTTGCTATGGAATACAGATGCATTGCAAACACACAACTCGCTGAACCACTTTTACTACCTCTGTTCCATACTATGATATACATTTTCGAAAGTCGCCTTTGTTTTTGGTTTTCCACTATACGAAAAGCCTTTATCTAAACCACTGCATAGTTGGCTTTGGTGGTAAATTTTCAGGTAATCCTCGTCAAAAGCCGAAAAAGTTTTTTAGAATTTAGATGACACACGGTGGGAAGTCCAGCAGAATCAGTGTCGAAACCTAACCGAAACCTGCCAATCACAGCAACTGACAAGCAAAAAAGGGAAAAGAAATCCTGCTATAAATGAAACAGCAGCTAAATTGGATAATTCAAGACACATTGTCTGAACCGAACCGGTTTTGAACCGAACCGAATCGCTTATTCCAACTGGTGAACCGAACCGACTTCCTTTCAGAATTGCTGAACCGAACCGAAAACCACAAATAAAAGCGGTTCCGTTCGGTTCAGTTCTCTGACGAGTTTTAACGGGAATCGCTTTCCTTTAGACAATGATTTTTATTAATTTGGTAATTTGAATCGTTTCCCGAAGATAATTTTAAACATTTCTTACATATTTATCGATATTACTTTTAAGGATGACCTGACGAAAATGTTACAACATTGCAATTGCCCGCCGATCTCTTTATTAACCTGTTATCAATTTAAATTTGTTTTTTTATTAGACAATATTTTCAATTTTCTGTGGTACTTCTTAACCTTAATTCAGTCTTAATCTGACAATAAGTAAGGGCAGTCCTCTAGGAACTGATAGACGAGTCTTGGGAAGCCAACATAATAAAGTTTGGACATTGTTCTAAGGATTTACAAAAAATCAAATTTCAATTACTACAAAAATCATAATATTTTATAATGTGATTTTTGTGAACCACTGGACCGAACCGAAACCGTGGTTCATTTAACTCCAAAAACCATGTAACGAACCGAACCGGCGGTTTAGTAACTGTGTGAACCACTGAACCAAACCAGTACTCGTTTTCGAGTGGCTTGCATCCCTGATTGAAATACAATTTTGCCTTCTAGATCGATTTGCCTAGTCGGATTTTGTAGAATGTGGTTCCCAACGGAATGCCATTTGTCATACGGGGTTAAAGTGGCTAACTATTTATTTTAGAAGTTAAAAAATCTGTATGAATTTGTCACTACATTCTTTTTTAATGTGTTTAGAAGACAAGCAATCACTTTTAGATGAAAGCTTCCCCTCTCCAGGTTGTGTTAACCAGGTTAGGTATGTCTAACCAACAACAAAGTTCGTTGAAAGCAAAAACAACTATATAGTTTTTATACCCTGCAAGTGCTAGCTGAAATATTTTCAAAAAATACTCTTTTTTCCCATTTTTCGACCGATTGTTCGTATGGGAGCTATATGAAATAGTCATCCGATTTGGCCAAAAATTTGTAAAATTATGTGAAAGCATGTAAAACAAACAAATACAAAATTGCAGGATGCTACCATTAAAAACAAAAAAGTTTTTCTAACTAAAACTGTTTTTCAGACCCATCTTTTGTATGGCAGCTATACCATATAGTTGTCCGATTTTAATAAAACTTGGTAGAATTATGAAAGTACATAGAAAACCTACGACTACAAAGTTTGTAGACGTTTCCATTGAAAAGAAAAAAGTTTTTCATACTAAAACTAGTATTCCGACCGATTGTTCCTATGGGAGCTATGAGAAATAGTCATCCGATCCGGTCGGCTCCGACATATTAGTAATGTGCAGCAAAAAGAAGACTCTGTGCAAAATTTCAGCTCGATAGCTTTAAAACTGAGAGACTAGTATGTGTAGAAACAGACAGACAGAGCTCAATCTACTCAGCTTGTCACCCTGATCAAGAATATATATAGTTTATGGGGTCGCAAATGAATATTTCTATGCTTTGTAAACTTCTGGGCAAAACTATAATACACTTGGCAAGGGTATAAAAACCCAAGCTCAAATACGTTCCCAAATCAGCACTCTTTGAGGGTTTCACCCCTTAACAAAAGCGAATGGAATTTTTTACGCATGGGAACTACATCTGTAATGTAAAAGAAGTATGAAGGAAGTACATATCTTGACAAATTTTAGGACAGTCTATTTGATTCTGCCTTGTTTTTAGAATCAGCCCATATATATTTTGTAATAGTAGTGTGAATTGCTTTAATTTTGAATGCTTTATGTATTGACCTTATACTTAATTCTTTAAGATACCTGGGAAAAGAATACAATTTTTAGAGTATTCTTTGTAATAACTATTCTTTGATAATAACGATTTATCACTCGAAATATAAAAGATCAATATTGACAGTTTTGATATTAGATGCAATTATACATTTCAGAATCTCTTTTGATGCATAGCTTATATATATTAGACTGAAAATAGGTTTAAAGTGGTATTGTTTTTCCCCACAGTTTTTTTTCCAACTTGCATCCCTCAAAAGTATGCAATAGTTGTCATACCCTCGATGGATAAATGAAAATGGAGGGTAACAAAACGAAAATCATTTGCAATGCGTGGCAACAACACAACAAATAGAAATAATTTAATGCTTTGCTTTTAAATAGCAGGAAATACGTCGAAGTTGTGCGACGAACGCATGAAGTCAGCGTAATGCCAACTCTGATAAGCTCACAACCCAGGATGTAGTCAACCAACAAACCATCCTCCTACCCTCAAAAAAATGTTAAGATAAACTTTCCACTATTGAATGCGGTCTGTCAGGGGGCATTGTCAGTCATCGGTTGCCAGAGTCACGCGGATAACTGCACAGATAATGAGCAAGATGTCGCGTTGGGCTCTGCTCGGCGCGTCCTTGCCGTTTTAATGAAGCGCAACGGCTTTGTTGCCGAGACGCCCCCTCGTCCCTCCCCCCAACCTCGGCGCATGGATAATTAGCGGACGCTGCGATGCAAAGTCAGCGTTCTGGCGTTTGGGAATTTGCACAGTTGAAATCACAAGTTAATGCCGCAAAGGTCCTTTCGGTTTTCGTCCTTGCTGTTTTGTGTGCTTTTGTTAATGGATTGATTTTGAATTTCCTCTCATCTAATCTGGGTGACTTTGACTTGGTTTTTTAAGCATTTTCTTGCAACTTTTCGCGGTGCTTTTTTATGGGCTTTCTGCTTCTTTTTTTTTTCGTATTTCGTGTCGGTTAATAAGAGAAAGAAGTGCTTTTTATTTATTTTTGCGCCACTTACTTAGAGAAGGCGGGCGGCAAAGTTTCTCTCATGAATGACAGCTGCGTGGGTCAGAGATAAGCGCGTCCAGCTGCCGGAGGCAGCAGGAAAGTAACTGTGCAGCCGTCGAAATGATAATGTGAAATGTATGAATAGTCGGCAGGTAGTTACACTTGGAAAAATGTCCTCAATTGGGTAGTACGAGAGGTGGGAAGTAGCCTGATTCAAGCAGAAAACTCTCAACTCTCAGACTTTGCATTTCTGAAATAGAAACCTGAGTTTTAGCTCAAAAATGAAATAAAAACCTGCTTACTAAAAGCGTAAAGTTCCATAAATATGTCCATTTTCGTTGCCTACTTTTTTGGGTTGAAATATTAAGACAGTTTTTCACTTAATCTAAGATATTTAGTACTGGTTTTTCAACATTTCCCCATTGAAAAGCCACATTTTGTACATAGAAACCACCAATCTGCTTCAACTCTGACCACTTTTCTTTTCTCAGTGTAGCCGCAGTCCAGCGAGAGCTGGCTTAGCAATTCCCCATGAAGATGTGTCATAAAGATATCACCTAATCACACACTCAACCAACGTAAACGACCTCGATTTTGATTATTTTTATGGTTTTAACGCCTCGAAGTATGCCACACACAAAATTAGGTTTTTTTTTTATTGTCAAGCAAAACAATTTGCTTCTATCTCTAAGGCGATATGTCACACAAAATAAAAAAAAAAGAGAAGAGAAGTCAAAATGTATAACACATAAACATAACGAGCCGAGGAATGAGACGATAAAGCTCCAAGAAGACTTCAATTTGCATGCCCCAACAAAAATCCTGCAGCAATTCTATTTATTATTCAGTTATGTGCGAAAGCCAAAAGGCATTTTCATTTTCATTTGGCTTCGCTTTAAAGCAAAATATCTTAAATAGCAATAAATTTCGATTTTTGGTCCACTTAAATGCTTTATGAATTATACAGCTTAAGACAAGGGGGTTGGCCCCCCATCCCCCACCCAGCACCACCACTCCGTTTGACTGTCAAAGGAGTGCAGCCACCTTGAGCATTTTCCAAAAGTTTCTTCTACAAAAGAACTCTAAAGCGAAATGCCAGTCAGCCAGCCACTGATAGCAAGCCCCCGCCCCACTCCGCCAGGACCGAGGGGTGCCTTCAAGGGGTGGGAGAGATTTAAGCGGAGCACATTCTGGCAAACATTTTTAAGACTTTCGCCTGTGCAAGCCTTTCGCCAGGCCACAAAAATGCCATAAATCAATTCGTATTAGTTTTATGAAATTTATACCTGCGGCGTTTTGCTCACACGCCCAAAGGAAAGCCAAGGAGGCCAGGCTGGGCTGCTGCTGCTGCTGGGGGAAGGGGGGAGAAAAGAAATTGTCTCTGTGGCTGGTTTAATAAGCAAATCTTTTTCTTTTTGGCAAAGTCATTTTGTGGCGGGCATCAGCAAAAAATTTGTAATGCCAAATGCCACCCGACAGTGCCTGGGATTCTGATTAGCACCAAGTGCTAACACACTCCTAATTGAACGGAAATATACAGCCCACTGCTTAATTCCATTTCCGCTAAAGTTTTGTGATTTAAAGTACAAAACTATTCCAAGGACTGGGTTATTTATGGCAAAGCTTTGTGGAAGTTCATTTGAGAACCAGGCTGATGTATCTATTATACATTTTCTTTTTATGATACATTGCAATTCCAGTTTGAAATCCCAAAAAATTATTGAAACTGTGCATGCTTGAAGGCAATAACCTGTTCAGAATACAAGATGTTCTTTCAAATTTCAAAAATGCTCACAATGAGCACCATTTAACTCAACTGACACACGCGTGTGTGCAATGGCTAAGTGAGCTAGCAAGAGCAAAGTGTCTGGGGATCAACTACACACAATTTCCATAGAAATGTTGCTTTCATTCCAAGGCAGGTTGATGTTGTTGTACGTACAAGCAATGCACTAGATTCTTAGGAATATGGGTACAAAATATCCCCCGGAATGTGTGATTCATTTATGACATAAGCCAAACTCAATACATAATTTGACATAGTTGAGTTTAAAATGTTCTCAAAAACGGAACACTTCTACTCAAATCAAGTTTTAGAGTTCACCAAAAAAGTTCTTAAAGTGAGAAAGTTGTGTTACAAGTGAGAATCTCATTCTTTACCTGTTTTTTGGTAACGAATGTGCAGATTTTGAGGCCAATGTTCACGGTTTAATCCCTATGTGAGGCTGATAGTTAAGTATTTCAGTATATCAGTAAGTTTTTCTCGGTTTAATCCCTATTTGAGGCTGATAGTTAAGTATTTCAGTATATGAGTAAGTTTTTTCATTCCCAGAATGTGGCAGCACTTTTTTGTTTAACCTTGAAAGTCGGCTCTTCAGGATTGGCCTTGGCATACCCATTATCCAAGGGAAACGGTGAAATATTATATAAAGGATCTTGAGGGATTTTCTCGAAAACCGTTGATAGCCATTTATCGTGTAAAACTCAATTGATATTTATATTCGTTTCTTATGTGATGAAGTCACATGCATGTCAAAGACAGATATAAATGAAGCAAAGCCTGTCTCTGTCTGCTCATAACAAAATAGTTCGCTGTCATGGCGCTCACTGTGAAATGGATCTTGTTTACCAAACATCACTGATATGACTGTCTGTAACCCACTAACAAGGTCAATAAATAGAAAAATGCATTAAAGAGATGTGCGTATGTGTTCCTTTTACTGCTGTGGTGTGGCTAGAGCGGAGAGAGTTGAAGCGAGAGAGAAGGAGAAGACGTTCTTCATTTATTGCAATCATACAGGCATGCGATGCTTCCTGTAAACTAAGTTATACTCAATTATACAAAGTATTAAATGACAAAGTCGGTTTTTTTTTGCGATTTTCTAGAAACGAACCGTTTAATAGTTATCTCTCTACTCCTGACTTAAGAGCATTAGAGCAAGTTGAAGGAAATTGTGTTAATTTCGATTCAAAAGAACGCGCAAGAGAGGTTTTTTGCAAACGGAAAGATACTGTTGAGCGAATGTTGGGCACTCTGCAGATAATTCCTAGTTCGTCCTACTGCTAGTCTATAAATATAGCTCGTTGGTGGGTCCTAACTTATCTGCACACATTACTAATGCTTGAGATGGAAAACGAAAATGATACATCATGTTCCATTCCTCTGCTTTTAGTCCTTAAGGGATAATTTCTACTTTATTCTTAGCAAAAGTAATTTCATATTTCGCCATCAAAATCTCTGTCGGGTGTTAAATTCTTTATGCATATTCATATTTACATAGCCCCACTTCAGTTCAACTTTAGAAATTCTCTCTCTTTTTCGAAAAATTTGCATAAATCTTATGAATTATTACAATATTTTGCTTTACCTTTTTTAGTTGTTGATCTGGTTCCTTTGGCCTTTCCTTTTAATGGAACTTTTTGAATTATCGCCTGACAATGGGATTATCATTTTTACATTTAGGACAGTTCCTGTGGCCCACTGCAACACAGTCGCCGAGTTCTCCTTCTTCTGGGTCAGTCCAGCCAGCTTGGCTTAGTCTCCCTGGGGGGTAATTCACAGTTTGCCATAATTATCATCGTAAATTATGCGCAGAGTAAAAGTTTGGATTTTATGAAAATGAATTGAGATTGAGCCTAGCTGCATATACAATTGATTTAAATAGTCGCGTTTTGGTGTTGGTTCCCCCCCCCCGGCGAAACGGTAAATCAAAGTGGCTAACAATCTTCGCTTGGGAATCTTCCTCCAGCTCCTCCTTCAGGATTTTTTAGGCAATAATCTGGCGAGCCGAGTGTCATAAATAATAATTAAACAACTCGCGTTGTTAAGTCTTTTTATTACGCGCCCAAGACAAACGGCAGTTGACAGCGGGGGTGGCGGAGGATAAGGTGGCCCAAAGTCAAGACAAGGGAAGGCTTAGGGCGGTCGCATGTGCGAGACGCACACACACACACACCAAAGTATACCCACACATGAGGGCCAACTGCATGCCGGGATTCTCTCTTGGCATCCTAGTCAGGTGCTTGTCCCGCTTCCTACTCCAGCTTTATACAGGATGTTAAGACGTAATTAAGAAAATAAATAATAATCGCCCAATGCACAGGAGCAAGGGAGTCCGTGTCTGTGTCCGTGTCAGCTGGCTCTTTTAACTTAAGCCCACGTTGTCATATTCTTATACAATATCTTAGCATACTTAGGACATGGGGTGGGGCGGATGGGGCAAGTGTCCGCCCCTGTTTACGAAAAGTGCAGAAGGGTGGAGGCAGCTTCGCTTTTACTAAACAAGAATTATTATCATTTGATGGTACTTGCTGGATGGTTGGCTGGTCGAGTCGAGTCGAGTCCTTACCCCCCCAAAAAAGGTTTAATGAGCTCATGTTCCGGGTTTGAGAGTTGGTTGGATGAGATGATAGTGGGGCATGGCCAGTTGTTAGTGGGTCGAATCTGGCCTGTAACACAGAGATAAGTTTGTGTAAAGAATTGCCTTTTAATTGGTCATCTTGAGTTGGGATAAGTGTTGGCTTGAAGAGTTCCGAGAGTTGAATTTGAGTGAAGCTGCATAACTTGCCAAGGGATTAGGCCAAAAAGTCCCTGGAAGCGGCTAAGTCAGTATGTGTTGCTAGACCTTTAACTTGGCAACAGTCAAGTCTGCGATGGCAAATAATTCCCCAATATGTGAGACTAAGGCGGACTAACTAGCTAAGTGATGCCATTATAGGTACATATTGGGTTCGATTGCTAAGCCTCGTCTACTTCCTCCTTTATAAAGGTGAGGCGGTGGGCTGTGCACTGCCTGGCTTGTAGTCCTGGGACTCAGTTGGATGTTGTTTTACAACATAGTGACCAGATCAGCTGCTAATTGCTAAATGTGCCTTTGTCACCCTTGATTAGGTGCGGCGGTGGGCTGAGAGTTGTTCTGGATGTCATCTTCTCTGTCAGTTTTAAAGCTATCTTCTCCAAACTTTGCACAAAGTCTTTAAATACATATACGCTGCACATTTGTCGAAAGCGACCGGATCGCTTGACCATAGCATATGGCTGTCATAGGAATAATTGGTCGAAAATCTAGTTTTAGTGAGTAAAACTTTTTTGTTTCTAACGGAAACGCCTCCAAACTCAGTATTTATTTGTTTAATATGCTTCTTCACGTCTCCACTAAGTTTGAACGAAATCGGACAAATATATAGTATAGCTGCCATGGAAGAAATGTGTAAAAAAATGGTCTTAGTAGGGAAAATATTTTTGTTTTCAATGATAGCGTCTTAAATATGTGCACATATTTAGATTATGCACATTTACAGAATTCTACAAAGTTTCGTAAAAGTCGGTTGGCTATAGCTTAGAAAAGTTCGGTTGAAAAACTAGTTTGGTTAAGAAAAATTTGTATTTTTTAAATTTTAGGCGTCTTTATACCTGCCAACTATTATAAATATATGCTTAAGCAATATTTTACACTATTTTATAAGAAATCGAATGAATATATCATATATCATGCAAAGTACTAGAAGCGCCATCTATTGTTCAGCTTGGAAATCACTCAACTGGCATTCTTCGAAGCTAAATTTAAGTTTTTGTATGACAATTCGTATCACTTCGGTTGAGTACTGAATCACAGCTGAAACAGCCAAGATTTAAAAGGGCTACTACTGAAAGATCGGTTGAAAATCGGTACAGAAAATCTTGGCTGCCTTTATATGCATTTCAGTCATGAACTCAGGCAGTTTCTATTATGCACTTCATAACATTCGCTTCTTTCAGCAATGATTTCAGTGCAGATCTCAAGGGAAGTACTAAAAAACTGTCATGAATTCAACTGCTTAGAGCTGATTTCAGTATGCTTAGACTGAAATTCAATACTTAGGCGTGTTTTGTTTTGTTTTTGTAAACTATTTTCTAATATTTCTTAGATGATTTCATAAAATTCCTGAAATTGTTGGAAATAATATGATATTTATGGCAAATGAATTTTGTGAATTTTAACAATCATCTTCAAACACTCTCCCTAGGCAAAATACCTCAGCTGTGGTATTTTCCCCTGGCATTTGTGCTTATTGTGGCCTTAGTACATAAATATTTTACATAAATTGTATATTTTAATTCCACTTGCAGCCATTTTCCACTCACCAAGCAGGCCAAGTGCCTGAAAGAGATGTACAGAATTCCGCATAACTTTATCCATTAATTAAAACTCTTAGCATTTTGCACCGCGCTTTGGTTGGCTCCTGTTCGCGTGTTCAGCCACGCCCACAAAACAGCACCTTGACTGGTGCTGCCAGCAGAATAATGTTTTTTTCTTCTGTGTTCTTCGAGAGGCTCTCGCTTAATGTAAATAGACATAAACAGCCCAAGGAGTTGGTGGCAAAAGAAAAACATTTACATAGTTAACTACGCCGCACTTTTGTGGTTTTTGAAACTTTCATAATTTCTGCTGTTTCTTTAAAAAAGAAAGAAAATGCTGCACTCATAAATCTGTGTTGAGCCTGCGTAATTAAGTGAATGCTAAAATGAAATACAGAGTAGATCAAAGTATCAGTTTGGGTAAGCAACAGTTTGCAAAATGCTGAATGATTGACAATTCAATATTAAATGAACCAAAGGACCAGGGCCAGGCACAAAGAAAATGGACAGGAACCAAGGGGGCAGGCAGGATGTACTTATAAATAGTTTTGCGGCTTTGACTGATATGCGGAGCAATAAAACTAATGAGCGTGCGAGCCAAATAGTTGGCAGTGGTTGGTCTCTGGCTGGTCCCTGGTTGGTCTCCCGGTTCTGGCTTGGTGGTGGCGACTCATTTGGCAAATTGACTGCGCAAACAAAACACCAACACACAAAACAAACGACCGTGCCGTACCGTAACGAAACGAAACTCAAATGAATAAACGCAAGTCCAATTAAATGGTCATAAGTAATAATAATTCCGCTTTGATTTGTGACATTCGCCAGGAAATTGAAGAAAGGGAGAGAGAGAGAGAGAGTGAGCTTCCAGAGAAAAGCAGACATCTTCATGTTGCACTTGTTTTCCACTTTTCCAAGTAAATTAGTTAATGAGACAAAGTTTGGGCCAACCGAATTGGGCTGCAATTTTGGTTGGTGGTATGTGATGTTTGTAATAAAGATTGAAATGGTCCTAGAAGGTTCGCAAAAGGAGGAGTGGGTGTTGATCTCTTTCACTAAGATGCAACTTCAAAGCTCGCTTTTGCTTCTAAAGCAAATTCAACTTCAAACATGAGAAATTACTCTAGTAAATCTTTATTTAAAGCCCAGCCCTGCAAAGTATGCAACAGTTATGAAATTCATAAATAAGGAGGCGAGTCTAATATGGCGCAGCCTAAAGATATGCTCATAAATTTGATTCTTTCCCACTTGCCCGCCATTTTAATTTAAAAGTTTGCGATAACAAATGAGGCACATCCCTTGCCTACGCACACACACACACACACACACACATAGTCACTTACAGATACCTACTTAAAATAAGAAATAATGTTGACTGCTGATTTAGTAACCACACTTCCATTAAAGGAACACACACACACACACGCCCCAACAAAGGCCAACCAAATAAAGAATGTAAAGAAGTTAACTTCGGTGCTAATAAATTGTTTCATATCTACCGCAAAAAAGATGTTTGCCTGCACCCAGGCCAAGCTAATATTCACTACACCCAGAGAGAGAGAGACAGAGAGAGAGCACCATTTCTCGCAGATAACTCATACGCCGCCTGGTACAACTCACTTTTCTTCTCTCACATATGCATATTTATTTCCCCTTTTTGCTTATCAGTGACTTACCAAAAAAAATAAAGCAAAATATGTAGAATATGGCGCGCACATATGAGAAATTGCCAAACCCATTACGATTGCAGCACATTAGCCTGGCTGCTGCGGCCAACGGCAAGAAATTCTAGCCAAAAATGAAAAAAAGGGCAGACTTCGCTTCCTCCTGCTCCACAATCTTAATAACTCACTCGCTGCGATATGCGTATGTGAATGCATTTGTGTACAATTTATGAGCCATGTTAATGTACTTCTGAGCTGAGATTCTTTTATAGGAAATTACACATTTTTAAATGATTAACTGTGGAAATGAATAGAGTGATTGTGATGGCCGGCATTCAACTATTATAGTTTTCATTTATTCCTATGTGTTTTCCAAGCTCAAGTACTTCAAAAAGATACATCAATTTAAGCAAGAAAACAAACTTACCTTTGTTTTTCAGCATCAAAACCAGGAGTGCCCCACAGTTCCTTACGAAAAGGATAACCGGCTATTACCTAATACTGTATGTGTGTGTGTTTTTGAGTGACTGAGGCACACGACAACAACAAAATCAATGCAGCAGATAGCTGGCATACTTATTGTTCAATCATTGTTATTGTCATTGTTCAATTTCGCAAGAGAAAGAGGAGAGAAAGCGAAGAGCGCCACTTACGAAGTTGTTGCTGGAATTTCTCTTATCTGTTATAGTCTCTGAGGACTGTAAGAACTGGACTCTCAAACGGACTGTTCGTCCTTCTTCTATTCTCTTTCCACGAAAACAAATCTCACAGTTTTGAGGCTATCAAAGTGAAATTGAACAGAGAGCCATGTTTTACCCTGCTTATCGAATCGGATGACTAAATCTCATACCTGCCTGTTTGTCACTAACATCTGGACAGAGATATAATGAAAATTGCTTGCGGGAAGGGAATTTTTCACATAGTTTTAGTTTATAGGTACACTAACCGATCTTGAATGTTCTGACAACGATATTCCTAAAATCTTCTGCTTCGATTAAGGAAATTCTGTAAAAACTGATCAAAATAGTCAATCAGTTTGAAAAACCTACAAATAAGAGAGCAAAATCTAAGATTTTCTGAAACTTCAGCTATTTAGAAGATGAGAAATCGGTTCCTAATATGACTTTGGTGAAATTCGAAAACGTCTTATTATCCACTTCATATACTATAATATTTCCAGTGAATGCCATAACTATATCAAAAATTGTACCCCTCCCTCCCTTCTATGCGGTCAGCATTGACTGAAGACGTTGGGCTGATAAGCAAAACGTGCCGCAAGTGTGGGTAACCAATATTTCACCCCTCTTTGGTAAATAAATGACTAAATAAAAGAATTGCAAAACTTGCTGTAACATCGTAGTGTCATTCATGCATTTTTGGTGGAATGAATGGAGACAGGTTCTATCAACAGGGGGCATTATCGAAAAATATAAACTTCACTTGGAAATGATTCATCTGGTATTGGTATTTAGATTTTCAATACACTTGCTTTGAATTTACACATCATTATTGGGAGCTGGGCAGCTTCGAAATTGCCTAAGCCTCTGAGTTGATTTCCCCACATTCTTCTTCTGTCTTTACAATAAATTGAATTCCCTACTAGTATGTTGACTAGTATGCAATCTATTGTAACTTACTTACTTTACATTATTGCTCCTAATGCCATAAAAGTCCACAAGGTTGCAGTGAGTACCAAGCTGATCTAGTGGCCATCTAAGAGGCCTCCAACTACCTAAGCACAATAAAGGTTCTAGAAGAAAGCGTATACAGAGAGTCAATGGCTCTTGACTCTTCCACCCATGGATCCTTAAATGAGATCGCTCAATAATCTCTTGTATCATCTCAGCTCGTCGCCGCAACATTGAGGGAATCGAGCTAAACTGGGCACCACCAACCAGCTCCAGCTAGAGTGAAGCACAATAGAAGTGCCCCTGGCTTTGTATTAGCTGTTCACAAGTTATGAAACCTGATGCTTGGCAACTGAACGAGGGAATAACCTTTCATCCATAACTAAACGTATTGGTAGTCTTTTTCGACAAAGTAGAGGAAACGGCTCCCTTTAAATCGGAACTCTAATGGTTAAATGCCTCACAGCCTGCTGGTATATACCACTCGGCGCCAGTATCCCTTATTTTGTTCAGGTCGCAGCTAAATATACCATATACCTGAAAGCCGTACCTTCAGATCTACGCTAGTATAACTAGTTATGGGATACTAAAAAATATCCATTAGATGATTTCCGTTATCCATTTGGAAAGGATGTGTCTTAAATATCCTTTTAATCATCCATCAGAGCATATCCATTGGATAATTTTAAACTCCTTTGGTTGATTAAATGGATATTTATGACATATCCCTTCCAAATGAATATTGAAAATCATCTAATGTATCATTTTTATACTCTGTACCAAAGGTACATAGAGTATAATAAGTTTGTGCAAAAGTATGTAACAGCCAGAAGAAAGCATCTCCGACCCCATAAAGCATATATATTCTTGATCAGCATCAACAGCCGAGTCGATATAGCCATGTCCGTCCGTCCGTCTGTCTGTCCGTATGAACGTACAGCTCTCAGAGATGGTAAGAGATAGAGGTTTAACATATATGGGACATATGCTTCTTATGTCTGCAGGCAGATCAAGTTTATTTTCAATTGTGGCCACGCCCCTGCAATTTAGAAAAAACGTCATATCTTCTACAGTTTTAAAGATAGGTGGGTTGTTCCTTCAAAATATATTTAGTAATTAGGATAACTTATCGATCAGCCAAAGGAATGGTGAAGATTGGATGAACCGTTTTCGAGTTATGATCAAAAGACAGATTTTCTTGGTACAGAGTATGTTATAGTCGGGCTTGACCGACTTTCTTTCTTGTTTTTTATATCCTTTGGATGATTTTAAACTCCGTTGGATGATTAAATGGATATTTAAGACATATCCCTTCCAAATGGATACCGAAAATCATCTAATGGATCATTTTTAGTATCCCATTTTTCTCTGTGAGATAGTAGAAAGTGAATTTGGGTGGGGGCAGCGTTAGTAGCAGCAGTTTTAATCTTACTCATAAACATCTTAATGGCATCATCTATATCTTGGGGCGGAATGGATCTTGATGTACAAACTGCAAGTGCCCAGCACTTGCTCCTTCCAAATCAACCGCTGGAATGTATGGGAGATAAAGATTCCCACTTTACTAAACTTTTTCTCGACCTCACAATGGTTGTGCCTAGCCAGCTCCACCCAAGCTTGATGCTGCATGCCGAATCTGCATAAGAAACCATCCCTGTTGCTCCATTCCATTCCCAGAAAACTGCCAGAGTTGAATTCCAATGTTGACGTTTAAAATTGTATTTATTTAATCATTTAATAATTGCTGGGAATATATTTATATATATATATATAGATGTGTGTGTGTGTGTAATTGTAAACTGGTATGTGTGTGTGTGTGTAATTGTAAACTGGTATGTGTGTGTGTGTGGGTGTTGTGGTGTGGTGTATGTGTGTGTGTATGCATGCTGACCATAAATTACATAATTTATTTTTTATTAGATTTAGTTTTCTTTTTCGACTTGCGGAACTTATGAAACTAGTGGAACAATTCATTAAACATTCCCAATTGTTGAATGCTTTTTCGTAGATCAGTTTTTGAAATCAGAAACATAATTCCTGTTTGACGACGGTTGGTATTAAATACCAATAAATTGTTGAACATAACGATAATAAGTGGGGGGGGGGGGGTTGTTGTATATGTATTCTCCGATATGCGTGTGCTAAGCTGGGGGGGGCGGGGAAAGCAAATGGAAACGAAACTTAAAGAGCGCGTTCTTAACATAACATACAATATTTACAGTTATACAAAAATTGGCTTTCTTTGGTGGTAACATTATCATTCAAGTGGAAATAGTTGGTAGAAAGAGAGAGAGAGAGTGTGTGAGTGAGAGAGAGTTAAGTTTATATGTTTGATTAGGTGGAAGTTTCCTTCGAATCGAAATGATTTTCATAATTAATTAATTGATATTGTTTAAGTTTAAGTAGTTTATCTATTTTGCTCTAATTCTTTTCTTTTCTTTTTTTTTGCTAGATATTCCGCTTACTGGGTTGGTTGTGTTTTTACTATATAATACTTGTCATACATTGCGGGCAAATGCTGGGAAGGATTAGATCTAAAATTAGGGGAGGGGGGGCTGCCAGAATATGTACAGAATGCTGCTAATTTTGATTTTTATTTGTAATTGCAGGAGTTGCAGAAGGAGGAGCAGTTGACGTCTCTCTCTTAATCTCCCACTAATTTCATTTAGTCCCTCTCCTCGTATTTGGGCACAAATGAGCCGAGTCCACCCAGCTGAGCACATTGAGTGTTATCATAGAGCGACATCTTAAGTCGTTTGCATTTAGCTCGACGATTCTTGAACCAGAACTGCACGTTCTTGCTCTCCAGGCGGGGAAACTTTTGCCTGTGAATGAAAAAGGGGGAGGAAAGGTAGCGTCAGTTTTGACCTTGTATTAAGTGGGTTAGGAGTAAGTCACAATCAACTCCAACTCCAACTCACCTATAAGGCATCGTATTCAAGTCCTCCGTATACTTGAGTATCAGATTGTGTGATGGGTGTGTGTTCATGGCAAACCATTGCTCCAGCTTGGGCACCTCTGTGACCGGATCAATGAAAGTGCGATTCCTTTTCCGACGCTCCTCATTGGATATGCTCGATAGGTTCAATCCGCCGGCACCCATCAAAGCATTGGGCTGCATACCAGCTGCCGCTGCAGCCGCTGCTGCATGATGATGCGGATGGGCGGCCGCCGCCTGTCCAAAAGCTGGTATATAGTGACTCATGTACATGAACGATTGCGAGAACATGGAATTGGGCACCATGGGAAACGGCAGCTGTTCCTTGTGCGAGGCCACACTACCGCCCAGTTCGGGCGAGGGTGAACGAAACTCATCCAAGTGACTGGCATCATTCTCATTATCCTCCTCATCCTCATCCATATCCAGGTCATCCTCCTCCTCCTTGGGTGTGGTGCGCTTGGGCGTGGAGGTGACCTCGGGCTCATTGTTGTTATGCAAACTATTGTTATTCAGTTGACCGTCGCCCAGAGTCGTGTAATCCTCTGGCCGTGGCTCCTCTTTGTGGTTCTCCTTCTCATTGCCCCCTTCAAGGGATTTCTCCTGTCGCTCATCCTCATTCAAATCATTTCCATTGATCACATCACTCGCCTCACTTTTGGTTCTTGGCGGTGCCTGTTCCTGCTCCTCCTGCTCCTCATCCATCAGAGGAGAGCTCCGATTGCGCTCGTGTGTGGTCAGGGACAATGGCAACTGTGGCGTATTGGGTCTACTTGGCTCCTCGTCCATCTCATCCGAGTGCTGGGACATGGTATCGATATCCTCCGATTTCAGGCTCATGGGACTCTTGAGGTAATCATGCGACATGGACAGATTACCCAAGCTCATGGGTTGACTGCCAGCACTAGAGCTGGAGTTCTGTCCCAGCGGTGCGTGCTGACTCAGATAACCATTCATGGCCGCATGGCCCAGCGCACTCATGGCATTCCCCAGCGAGCCACCCCTCATCTCGGCCCGCTTCTGGGCGGCGCGTGCGTTCTTAAACCAATACACCACATTGTTCACATCCAAGGGCTTGCGACCGCGACGCGATTCCAGTGCATTCAATTGCACCACATAGGTCTGGATCTGCTGACGCGAGGGATGCGGATTCTCCTGGAACCATTTCTGCAGCTTGGGCAGTTCCATTTCGGGATCAAAGCTGGTGCGCATGCGTGTCTTTTGATTGGGATACTGTGGAGCATGTGAGCCGCCATGATGATGATGGTGCATCGAGGGGTGCATGGGATGTACCAGCATATTGGAGTGATGAGCGGCGGCGGCGGCGGCAGCACCAGCTGGTCCAGCCACAGGATGATGACCGGCTGCCTCATTGGCCAGCATGAGAGACTCTCGGCTGGCCATGGAGCTTAGGGGATTATTGCCTGCCGCATGAGCGGCAGCAGCAGCTGCTGCAGCCATGGCTGTACCCACGGGGAAATCTATGTCGCCCGGACCCGGCACCGATGCCGGTCCCGTCATAAACGGTAGCATCTTGGGCGTCATCGCCGCTTGGGGAGACAACTGATTCGACCACCATTGATCGAATTTGCGACGCAAATCATCGGATATCTCACCACAGGGTATGGCATAGGTGTTCTGGTGCGAGCTACGGCAGATCTGCGAGAGCGTTACCTAAAAGAGAGCAGGAGAGAGGAAGCATAGGGAAAATGGTTCTTAGAATGCGAATATTTTGCATTGCCTTCCGGCACCGCCCAATCCCCGTCACATGCGTTGCACTGTCCGACTAAGCTTTTGGTCATAAAAATCACGTCGCATCTAGCTGGGAGTCCGAACCGCCATATGAATGTAAAGCCCTCAAGTGTGGGGATTTACTTAGGCCATAAAATGGTAGTGAGGCCACACAAAATTGCCTATAACGATACCGATACCAAAATCCCACCTGATATAAACTGACGCCCTGTCCCGCCCGCGTCCGAGCATATGTCTGTTGTACGCTTGTGGACAGAGATAGTCCCTGATAGGCCACGACATAGCAGCTTATGCGATTAAAATTGAATTTAACAAATAGCGCACAGAAATAGCCTTACGAATTCGTTCGACTGCTCCAAAGATATTGCTGCCGCCCGGCTGTGCCTCTGCCGTGTGCTCTGCTGTGCTCTTCTGCCCGTGCTACCGCCTGGGTGTATAGATAATGACGCTGGCATTTGCTATCAGCTAAGGAGGCGCCCCAAATCACTTAAGCTGCTCGAAAAACACACACACACACACACACATACACACACACGAAATGCTTAGCAAGATGGCAATGGGTTGGGTGGGGTGGACACCTAATTGTAAATAAAATGGGTTGACGCGCAGTCTTACGCCTGTTCTGGTCTAGGCTGAGGTGGGGGGCGGGGTTATTAAATTGATTTTCCTATCGCGCATTTGTAATGCTCCGCGGGTGGACACCAAAGACCAGCACGTAACCATCCGAGCTGTCGCTGCGGTGCGTTGTCGGTAGACAACGCGGGGAATTATGGAAAATGCTTATCATGTGATTAGAGAGGAACTGCTTTGCTAATATTAATCAGGGCCAATAAAACCTGGTCACAATATCAATTGAAGGGTATTTTGGACTGTGATTTTGTGTTTGACAATGATAGCGGCGGTATGGTGCCGGCCAAGCCGTGTGATTTATGGACGTAATGCAACGATATCGTCAGCACGAGGAGTTAAATGTGTATTACGAGTGTATATGGGTCATGTGAGTGCAGCAGTGCCAAAGGAAGGAGGGGGGGCTGCGGGAATTAGACCGGAGTTGAGAAGCAGTTTCGGTTTGGAGGATTTGCTATTCTTTTTATATGATAAGGATGCAGAATTGAAAGGGTATCTCTTCATTGCATCTTGACAATAGAGTAAGATGGGTGGTTAAGTCGTTAGAAAGCAATCGGAGCAGGTTTATCAAAGAGCAATATTCCTTTAGATGGAGGAAATGGCAATACAAGGCTAAGATAAGGGAGAAGATAAATATGGGAAATAAATATAAATATTATATATATATATTATATAAATATAAATATAAATATGGGAGAAGACACTTGCTAACATTAGGTAGCTCATCAAGTATTCGATTCTTTTTGTGGCTAAATGAGTCTGTGTAAAGAAAGATATTCGGATTCTTAGCTTATAATGCCCAATAATTCTCTATTAACTCAATCAAACCTGCCGGAAATGACTTCTTTAGATTTCAGAAACCAAAAGTACTGGAAGAAGGGATGGCGGTGAGCCTTCTTCAACAAAAAAAAAGGCAATCTACACCAGTGGTCGGCACAAATATGAAACAAAAGGGTAGCTTTGAATGCGCAGCAGATTTTTGTAACCTTATTTTATATAAGGCATTGATTTAAAATCAAAGGAATAGTGACATCAGTTGCCCACCGCTGATTTAGACGATGAAAAATAGAGGAGAGTTAACTTCGGCACGACCAAAGTTTGTATACCCTTGCAGCACTTTATCTAAGGAATTTGAAAGACATATCGACTGAAAACAAACAAGTTTTTCTCACTAAGACTACTTTTCTGACTCTGCTTTTGTATGACAGCTATACTATATATATGTCCGATTTCGACCAAACTTGGTGGAATCATCGAAAAGTATAGCAAACTAAGAAATACAAAGTTTGAAAGCGTTTCCATGGAAAACAAAAAGGTTTTTCTCACTAAAACTAGTTTCTCGACAGATCATTCCTATGGCAGCTACAACTCATGGTCATCCGATTTTGACAAAACTTTGAAGAATTGTACGAAAGCTTATAAAATAAATTTATGCCAATTTTGAAGAGGTTTACATTAAAAACAAAAAAGTTTTTCTAACTAAGACTATTATTCTAACCTTACTTTTCTATGACAGCCATACTATATAGATGTCCGATTTCAACCAAACTTGGCAGAATCGCGGAGAAGCATAGAAAACTAGCAAATACGGAGTTTGGAGATGTTTGCATTTAAAACAAAAAAGTTTTTCTCACTAGAACTAGTTTTTCGACCGATCGTTCCTATGGCAGCTATACGTTATAGTCATCTGATTCGATCGGTTCTGATAAATTTTCAGTGTTTATGTATTTAAAGATTTTGTGCAAAGTTTGATAGCGATAGCTTTAAAAATGACGGAGGGGATAGCATGGAAACAGATGTACAGACGGACATGGCTATATCGATTCAGCTTGTCATGCTGATCAAGAATATGTATATTTTATGAGGTCAGAAATGCTTCCTTCTATGCGTTACAAACATCTGGACAATTTCAAGGTTATAAAAATATTGAAAATATGTAAAATTTCTTACTTTTCTTGTTTTTAATTGTGGTAATACAACTTTTGATGTAAGGCTGGTCTTCTGAATTGACGAAAATATATTTATATGTTTTAGCATGTTCTGAAAAACAGCCTTAAATCATAAAAAACTTTATTACAAACATACTGGGAATGAAAAACTTCTAAGTACAGTCCGATTCATTGTAACAAAGTGAATGACGAAAGGACCGTAAAGCCCTCTCCGCCAGCTTCACTTTAACCCGCGATAAGGTCTCCTTCCTTATCAAAATCTGAAGATAGGTGCGCTTTGCCTGTTAAGCTGTATTTTTATTATAATATTACATATTATTAATATTATGAGTTCCTAAATTGGCAGCTGTGGAAACCTTTTTTTTTTTTTAAACTAAGAAACTTTTTAGAGAAATTGCTTTCATTCTAAGAACTCCATGAAGGTTTGCAGCTGTCTAAACATTTTTGTACAAAATTTTAAATCATGCAGAAAGGTTTTAATGATTCTGGAGAACCTTTCAAGCTGCATTCCATCCACAAGTTGTGGAATTTTGGTAATATTTTGGAATTGCTATTCTAAAAACTAGCCAACAAATATGCTAAAATTTCGGGGTTGCTTTAAAACCGATATTTTTGTTCAATCCCCTTAAATGTTTGACCCCGTGGAAGAACTGCATGGTAATTATTAAGCACATTGAACAATAGAAACAAGTGCACACCTGTTCAAACGTTCCCAGAAGCAGGCAATGCAATTTTATTTGCGACCGAAGCCCAATAAAATCATAACTAATACAATTCGTTAGCTGAGTTACCTGATCCATCAAATTTTCATACACACACACACACACAAAACGGAATTGAAGTCTTTGCCTTAAGTTTATAAGCCTTTCAAACCGATTTCAATGCACACGCACACATAGCCAGACACACTCACACACACACACACACAAGACGTTGCGATAAGCGTAAAGCTGATTAAAAATGAAAACTATTGCAAAAAAGGATTAGTTAAGTGAACCAAATAAATGAACTCGGCTTAACAAAAATTTCTTTGTAGTCATTATCAAAACATTTTCCAACGATTTAATATGCAAAAGACAGAGACACAGTGCGTGTGTGTGCGTGAGTGTGCGAGTGTGTGTGCGAGTTCATGCCTCACTTGCCTCAAATTAGCGGTTTGAGTTGTTGGCAAAAGTTTTAGCTACTTTTCAAGACAAGGATAATAGTCTACCCACTTGTGTGTGTGTGTGTGCGTGTGTGTGTCGTAAACCGCTTATGAATCATTATAGAATTTTCAACGTCTCAGTGCCAACAATATTTTTCCAAAAAAAAAACAACTTCAAAGTGAATGTCTAATTAGTTCAATTCATTATCGGATTCCAACTTGGCACTTACCTCATCCAAAGGACATCCCGTGGAACGTAGCACCGCATGCGATTGCAGCACCAACAATTTCAGCAACTTATCCTTAATCTCCCCAAAGGGAGATGTCTTGGGTCGCAGTATGACAATACGTAAAGTGATCACAGAGGTGAGTTCACCCACAATATCACTAACTGGTACGGCTGGATTATCGGAGATCTGTTCCAAAGGTATGGGCTTCCAGTGCTTAATGATGAGAGAGCCTGCAATGGGGTCAAAGATGTTGACTTTGGCTTGGGGATTTCCTTTTAAAGTCTCTCCACTCACCTCTAGCCGTATTGGCCACCTCCTGCGAGTAACCCAATCGCTGCAATGCCGTCTGTACAATCTCACTCCAAGGTGTGGCCGCGGCTATAATCACATAACTGTCCGTTTCAATATTTGGCCTACGTTTCCAGGGCTGGCGACTGTCGATGGTGAGGGAGGCATGCAATGAATGCACCGACTCCACCACACAATGCAATGGAAGTGATTTGGCTGCAAATATACCAACAAAAAAATAAATAAAGTTAGAAATTATGCACTAGAAACATCAGTTTTATAATCGGTTTAGGCTACACTGAGGGAAAAGTGCGGTTGAGTACAGGAAAAGTGCGTGATATATTCTCCAACTTTTTTCTCTCCGTGTATCAGCTTCAAGTGCAAATCAAAAATAAATTTAAATAAGCAATTAAGCACTTACACACACACACACGCACACAATTATTTAAATAAATTATGGCCTGTTGTGGTTAGCCACAATTGGTTTTAGCTGCTTAAATGGCCAACTCCAGCCCCTCCCCCTCATCCACTGATTATGCAAAATATTTCAAAATATTAATAAAGATGAATTCTTCACGGCCAAAAAAAAAAAAAAAAATAACCTTCGCTAACCTACCAATTATCGCAAAGGCTTAAAAATAATTTTCCAAAAATTTCCCACAAATAGATGATGAAAATGCAATTGCATTGAAAAGTGCGAGAGGCGTGGCCAGTAAATAGGCTTAACGCCCAGTTTCGGGACGTAATGGTATTATTAATTATTCCAATTATAAAAATTGTAAGCAGGCAGAGATTGGTGTTTGGCATTCGGGTCGGACTGGTGGACTGGTGGCCTGGTCGGATCGGCTCTGGTTTGGTCAGTTTGGGTGGGCATTTTAAAAGCAGTCAAAAGAACGCTGACCAAAAAGTTCAGCCCAATTACGTGTGATTTTCATTGTGTGCGGGCGCGTATGCGTGTGTGTGTGTGTGTGTGTGTGTGTGTGTGTGCCATGTAAATCTTTTAATTGCCATGAAAACCTCATTGAGGGAATTGGCATTAAAAATAAATACATCAATTGTGTATGTAAGTACGAATATGTACGTATGTAAAGTATGATAAAAAAAAATTATAGATATTTAAGGTTAAATTCAACCACACTGTACAAGGAGATAAGGGGTGGAGTGCCCCATTCAAAAGTTATGGGTATTATTCTTTGTGCATATAGATTACATTACGGAAGAGATATACAAATACACAGCCCTGCACCCATTTTCACTTGCGAAAGCACAGTTTGAGTACTAGAAACCTGCTTTAAATCGCAAAACTTTTGCGACATTCGGCTGATAGATCATTCTATTAACGTTTATTGAAAAAGGCTAAGTAATTCTATTAAAATGAAACGCTTACAGAAATACTTAAAGGTTTTTAACTGGGTCATATAACGGAATGAAGCTGTTTGATCTTTGTCTGTTTCTAAACATTTTTTGACTAACAAAGGAGTTTGTTAAAAACTAGAAGAAGCGGTCGAACGTACCCAAATGGACCTTAAGGTCTATGTGAGACCTCATCCGGGGAACTACCTACTAACCTAGAGAAAGCCTCACAGAAAGTAGATCATTTGCTCTAAGCTAGCTCGCACAAGACCGAATAAGATAGCAACAAAGCAAACAGATTTTCGAATACTCACAAAAAGTTTGTATAAAAATAAGCTAGATGTTTATTTTTATTACAACAAGGTGTATCTCCCTAAAGTTTCTAAAAATATATTAAAAACTATGAGGGATACATACCAAAACCGAACCCCTTTTCCAGCTGATAAACCGAACCAGCTGCCTTTCGAAATTGCTGAACCCAATCGAAAACCACAAAAAGCAAAACGGTTCGGATCGAATCACTTCACTTAACTAAGACATTAAGTGTTTACCTTAAGGCATAAAAAACTTGAAATATGAGGGAATTACAAACCTTTCTTTAAGAAAAGTTTTATAAGACCTTTGGTTAACCTTAGGGAAATCGCTCATGACGGATTGATATAGCTTTTAAGCATAATTTATATTATATTACAAGTGATCCTGCAATTTGCCATCGAACTCTAAATACAACTGTCATCAGACTGCATAGCTTTTGTAGAAGTTGCATATTGAATTGAGTGAGTATATCCTTTTCCTAATACATATTCTCTGGGCATCATAATACTCATTATTCTGTGGTGCTTTTTCACCGTAATTCAAGTTTAGAGACCATTTTGAGCTCTTAATTGAGGCAATCCAAACAAAAGTTGCACTTATCTTGCATTGAACTATGTGAACCACTAAACCGAGAGCTATTCGAAAAATTTAGTGCAGTTTTCTTAAATCTAGATTCTAGAATATTAAAAGAAGAATATTTTGAAAAGTTTTGAAACATTTTGTTCTACCTTTCCACAACTCGAGCTCAACAACAACAATAGCTGCCAATGTGCATAGCCGGCGGGCACCCTTGACTTCGACTGTCTTAAATATCGTTAAGTGAGTCGATACAATGCTCAAATTTGGTTTTATGAGTATTGCTATTTAGCTAAAACATCGATATATAGCTGGATCTCAAAGTGGATTAAAAATGACAGAAAAAGTTTGAATGGGCAGAAACTTATTTTCAAACCCAAATTATTTGGCAAGGTTTTAAATATGGAAAATATCCTCCAAATAGGAACAGGAAATATTAATGTATTGTATTTTCGAAAGGGAATTGCTATTGCTGTTTTATTCGAAACGCACAAGGTTTAAGGGCAGGACATGAAACACGTTGGAATCCTCATGAACTTATACTGAAACTCCCAACAGTTCCTTCAAATTTGAATGGGTTCTGAGGGAAGTTACTGGATGTGATCCGATTTCTTTGCCACTTCAATCCCAAGTACATGCCTCTATTTAGTTTATTGTTAGTCTTCAGTATCCCATTTATTTCCAGATATCCCATTCATTAATTTCTGGCAATCTAAAACGCGCCATTTTCTAGTTCAATCGATTCAGATTTATTATTTTCACTTATTGCCAGAAATTTTGAGCTCTAGCTGCATTATGCCGCCGCCTCCCCATGTAGTATTATGCATCATAGCCGGGCAAATGGGTATTAGCGGCGGGGAAAGCCTAGGGGGTGGTCGGTGCCACGGGGCATATGGACAATGGATGCAAATGTGCGTGGACCAGTGCAGCCACCAAATAATAAACTCATTAAATCCATTATCCCTGGTCCCGTGATTTCGGGTGGGCTAAAATAAAAGCGGATTTTATGCACCTGCATATGGCTGAGTGTGTGTGTGTGTGCGAGTGTGTGTGTGTGTTGTTAGGGGTTTGCGGTTTCCATTCTGGCGGAGCCTAAAGCCAGCCAATGGAGCACCCACTAATTGTTGCATCATCTACCATTCAAAATGTCGAGCTCGAATGCCACCGTTACGGGGCTTTAAGTTGCCAGGACTTGCCTGGCAGACAGAGGCTTATCCTTATTAGCATTATCAGTGGAAAAATAATCGAGACAGTCAAACAAATTGAATTAAAAAAGAAGAGAAACGAGAAAATCATTTGAGAGAGGCCCGGCCCAGACTCTACCTAAGCTGACAAACGATTTGTAAACGAACTCGGGGCGGTGGCTTCTCGTTTCCCGCCACGCGGCTTAAGATTTATTAACCTGAATTGAAGGCAATGAAAAATAATCAAATTCTGGCCATCTTACACTTAAATTGGAATTTCACACAAACGGGGGGAGAGGAAGGGAGGGAGGAAGGGTGAGGCAACGCACCCTTAGACCAAAAAGTTTGCCTTAATCTGCAGGAAACTTTTTTCTCATGCATAAAATAGTTTCGACTTTTCTTCTAAGAAATTGACCAATTGGCTGACCACAGGACACAGGCCAAGGCAAATAATTATAAATTTTACCTGGAGGACATCAAAACGATTTAATCCTTACGTAAAAGACACACAGAAATTTGGGTGAAAGGATTATATAAGTTTTGCTGGCCAAATATTTGTAGTTTTTGTGTGTGCGGAATAAATTGTGTGATTGTTTATTTATAGGGAAAATGTTCATAATTTACTTATTAAAATCATTTTGAGTGATTTGGGTTGCTAATAAACATGATGGCGGGGGGCGGCGGGGGGGTGGTTGGTGGTTGGTTTAAGGGTTGACCATTGTCAAAAAATACTTCCCTTCGGTTGAGTGAAAGCAAGAGTGACCGGAAATTAAGCAAAAGTCTTAAGGAAATTGCTATAAGTTTTGCATGTCTTTTCTTAGCGCTGTGTGTGTGTGTGTGTGTGAGTGTGTGTGTGCCGTGCGCCTGTATGTGTGTGTAGATTTTTATTTACACTTCAACTTAAGTCCTACTTAATTGCAAACTCTTTTTAGTAGAATTTTTAATGCGTGCATTTTAATTTATAATGCCCAGACCCAAAGTATTGGGGCGACTTAAGAACTTTGCAGCACACAACAGACGCACACACACACACACACACACTCAGACACACACACACTCGCATCAGCCTGACGCTTGACTGCCAGCTCACACCTTTGGTCCTTTGTGCCAAATATCGTTGTATCCTTGTCTTAGTCTTTGCACTTTCTTGCAAGCACCCAAACACTTTCTGCCTTTTCATTTGTTTTTAATGCACAAATAAATAGAGATTCATCAAATGTGGCCACAAAACTGTTTTTCTGACCTATCTTTTGTATGGCAGCTATACCATATAGTTGTCCAATTTTCATTAAACTTGGCAAAATTATTAAAAATCAAAGAAAACTTATGAATACAAAGTTTGGAGACGTTTCCGTTGAAAAGAAAAAAGTTTTTGATACTAAAACTAGTTTTCCAACCGATTGTTCCCATGGGAGCTATGAGATATGGTCATTCGATCCGGTCGGTACCAATATATTAGTAACGTGCAGCAAAAAGAAGACTCTGTGCAAAAATTCAGCTCGATAGCTTCTAAACTGAGAGACTAGTTCGCGTAGAAACAGACAGACAGACGGACAGAAGGACGGAAAACGCTCAACCGACTCAGCTCGCCACCCTGATCAAGAATATATATATAGTTTATGGGTTCGGAAATGAGTATTTCTATGCGTTGCCAACATCTGGGCAAAAATTATAATATAAAAATATTTCAAAGTGTTCGGAGATACCTTTAAAATCCTCAGAAACCTTTAAAATCCTCATTACTTTGGTAATATTCTTTATTTGTAGACTCCGGAATGGAAATTTACAAGGCACTTTTACTTTGTGTCATTTTTAAGTCTTGTCAAGTCAAGGATCGAATCAAATGCTTAGCCCAAAAACCTTGAACCTCAAATTTCCGAACCCGAAGTATTATACATTTTGGTTCGAACCAACGAGTCGGAACTCAAAGACTTTTTTTCGGTTTGCAGCCTTAATTAAAATGGTTAAAATTAGCCGAAATTCAATACAGCACATCTAACTTCCCACATCTTGAGTTAAAATGGTTATGGAACTATTGGCTATGCCTCGACCCTGTATAAAGACTCGATTTAGACACGTTTTTCTGATCAGTTTGGACTCGTTTTTAAGTAGTTTGCGATTTTTTTTCTAATCGTACTTCAATAAATCACATATTGAGCTATGCATGAGACATTTTTGAGTCTTGTTTTTAAATGCATATGATAGTAATCTCATGTTAATCATTCAAAGGGCACGCAAAATAGTCTTCTGGGTGATTTTGGTTCAAATTCGCTGTCAGATGTTGGGTTAGTTTGTCCTAAGGAATGTAGGGTAAAAGCAGCAAAAGTATTGTCAATGCCAGTTCAATAAATTAAAGTGTAGGTTTCCTTTTTGATAACCGTAAACGACCCTGTACAGCGGATCGAATAGCACTTAACAGAACTTCTTTTGCAGCCATTTCTTGCTGTATTGTATCAACATTATTATTATAAATCTATACCGAATATTGTTTTAAAATTCATCTCCGGAAAACCGTCATGGTCCCCTTTTGTAGAACCAAATCAATTAAACCTCGAATAACTTTGTTTTTTTTTTTTGCGTTTTGCGAAGGATAAGTCCATTCTTCCGGGATTAAAAAGAGGGAGATCAAATCAATTTTTCTTCTGCTCGGCTTAGGAATATACGAGATTAGCCGGTTTTCGTTACCATTTGGGATTAATTTTGTTATTTTGAGTGTAGGGAGGGGACAGGCAATGCTCTCTCTCTCACTCAATTGTTGGCTTGAGTGAATTCAGTGTGTCGTTAGGGCAGCGGTGAGAGAGTTTTCGTTTGCTAATAACAAGACTAACTTTTAACTGTTCTTTTCTAAACCTTTTACATTGCATTACAAGTATTTATTGGCTGTAGAACTAGAAGTTAGTTAAGAATACAAAAGGGTTTAAAATGAAAATAGGTATCCGAACGTGCTGAATCGAATAGCAACCTTTGAGAGTTCTTAAGAGGAAAAAACGAAGCTTAAGTTGAGGGAATTCTGGTAGAAGCATTTCTGTACCCGGTCGAACTTTCTGCAGGAGTGTCTCAACTCCTGTAAAGACGGAGCTAATTCGTATTAATATATCTGCTGGGGTTAAGGCTGTAGCAAATTGAAAGTCATTGCTCTCGCAGTTTTGCATATGCGAATTTTATTTATACTTATATACTTTGTTGTTGTTCTGGTTATTTTTTTTTGTGTTTTTTGCTGCATTTGTCAAAACTGACTCAGAGGTATATTTTCGAAAGGGCTTTAGGCGGGAAAAACATGTTGAAACTTTTAAGCGGATTATAATTAATGCCGCCAGGCATTTTCTTTCTTTTATCGTTTGCTTTCGCGTTAAGCGCCCTCAATGGGGTGGGGCTGGGGCCCAACACCTAGCTACTACTAACCCACTGCACCTTCCGACCGTATCCATTTTTATGACCAATCGAAATCTGGCGGATTTTTCTGTTTGTCTCCATCTCCTGTAAATGTAAGTCAAAATAATCCTAATGAAATAAGCCTGGCCCTTGGCGGTAATTTATTTTAACCCTCTTGTCAACCCCCTTATGGCCAGAACTCCGGCTGTTCCCAGCTGCAAAATTGGCCTCGGCCAAGGCATTTAAATTGTCTCAACTTTTGTTTTTGTTGCGTAATAAATTCATTTTTTGTCCTTAGACATGTAAAACTATGCATGTGTGTGCTTGTGCGTGTGTGTGTGTGTGTGTCCTTCGACTTAATCCCTTTTGTTGTTGATTTGGGACCATCATCAGGTGAGTTTTTCTTTCAACTAACTGGCCAACCTCAGACTTGAATCAGTCCAGTCTCATTCTCCACACTGAATGGATTTTCTTAAGTGGTTCTAAGCTTTGTCTGTGAAGCAAACCAGAAAACATGCTTATACAGAAGAGTTCAGATGCAAGGACTCAGTTTCCCTCCAGTGGCATTAGCACACAGGCTGCTCAAGGCATTGCAGCACTTCATTAGTTTTTGCGAAGAAGCAGGACCCTGAGACAATGGACAACTGCGTCCTGATAATTGAATGCAAGAAGGCGAAACACAACGCTCAGTGTCGGGGTGAGAGAAAAAGCCAGGACCAAATCCTTACAAAAGGATTATGATGTGTATTTTTGGTCAAAGTGGAATCACGAACCCTAGTCCACTCGAAATTGGTCGTTGAGTGGCAAATGGATGTGTTGAGAGAGGCTGTTCGAGTGGGATTGCGAAAATAATGCAAAGTTATGCAATTGAAGAAGAATTGCAGAAATTGACTGATTAATTGATGAAGGACGGCAACAGAAAAACCAGCTCCAGAATGCAAATAACCATGAAATGTTGAAGAAAAGGATTAAAATTATGAACTCGCAGGATAAGGCAGGCACACACACACACACACTCACAGAGAATGCAGCCATGTGTGCTCAGACCTGCTCCCCCTCGTCCTGCAGGCGGAGGCACAAAAGAAACAGAAACGCTTGCCACAAAAGGATTTTCAATTTGTCAAATACCATCAAGTGGTGGACAAGGACAAGCTTGATGCTTGTTTATAAACCCAAAGGACACAAAAAAAGGGATTTAAATGTCGATAATATGTCTGCAAACATACACGCATACACGCACACACACACACACACACACTCGCACACACAGGGACAAATATGTTTGCACAAAATGTCAAAAATCAACTTGAATTTGTTGAACCAGAAATAATCGCACGCAAAATATAGAAGAAAAAAAATGAAACTAAATCAGTCATTGAATCATTTTGCAGCTTGCCAGGGAAAGAGAAAGGAAGCAGCGTCAAATGAAAGGACTAGAACTTGCTGATAAAAGATGTCTTAAGCTTAGTTTGTACTAATTTTGATACAAATTTCGACTAAATGGGCTACATATTTGAGTCAATTTATGCACCTTTTTGCCTAAAATCTTTCATACAAAAACTACATCAATAAGGTGCTCAGATTTTCGATTGATCTCTAGACTAGATGCAGAGAAAAATTATTTCTATACTCTGTACCAAAGTTACACCGAGTATATATGGTCGGCCTAGTTAAGTTTATATATATAATCTCTCTCAGCATCAACAGCCGAGTCTTTATAGCCAACAGACCTCAGATATTGTAAGATATAGAGGTACTATATGTATGGATATAAACATCTTTACAAACTTATTTTCATATCTCCCACAGTATTATACATAGAGGATCTCTTAGAAAATCTCTTAGATATATTAAGTAATATATTATATATGATTTATTGACTAACATCGGATGATCAATAGTGAAGTTATGACCAAAGGAAAACTCGCTGATATAAGCTGCTACTGCAGCAGTTTTACATACTGAGCATTCACTGTCGTGGGTACAGAATATAGTACAGTCGGATATACTTGATTTACTGTCTTAATGGTAAATGCTAAAACGATTTATCATATACCATATTTCCTTAATGAGGTTACTGTCCTTTGAATATGTCAAGTCCCTACCTCTTCGTTCTATCATCCTTTTAAAAGTGCATCTTTAGGTTTTGAACTTTCGAGAGATTTTTCCGTTTGTTTAGTTTTTGTATCCAAAAAATGGTTCTAAAAATCAATTAAAATGTTAGATTCTTCTCTTAAAATAACAAATTAGTTATAAATAGTAGTAAAATATCCACAATGGATCTGCCAAATCGGGTTTCATTCAATGCGAAGCCCGGAACAGGCCACTTTATGAGGATAATCGATTATAACTTCAAAAAACAATCATCACCAAATAGTTAAGTGTTCTATTATTATATTATATTTACATCCGTTTTAAAGTCATAGAACCAATCTTAAAGAACATCTATACAATTACACTTGGAAGAACCTTTGGTAGTCGACTTATTTTCAAAAGTACATTAATGGTAATGTTCAGATATTAAATTTTGAGTATCAAATTATAATAATAATAATCTGGGTAACTCAAGTTTGTCGCAACAACGTAGATCAAGTAGAATCCGAATGTTTACCTTACTGGAATATTGGAAATGGGAGCCTTCCACTGGCTTCTACTAAGCACCATGGGGGTTTAGAAGGGTTTAAGTTAGTGTTAAGGCTCTGTAAATTAACATCGAACACACCTTCTCTTGAGTAACGGCTATATCAAAGTCTTGCAGGGCCGACTTAACTAACGTTCTCGACTTACTGATATATCGTTACAAGAAATATCAGTTATGGACTATATACACACATAAAATATCATTCCAATTATTGATTTAAATATATTTTAATAAAAATAGGATCCTGATTAGTGACCGGGTGTGTTACAAAGGGTAGTGTGTTTGGCCTACTGTGCCTGAGGTAGAGGGTTTTCTTTTAAAACTTAAAAGCCGGTCACCTTCGCTAGCTATTGGAGCCGGCTGTGAAGTAACTAGAGATGAAAAAGCTTCTTAAGTATTGCCATTCGGAGGCGGCGTTAAGCCATAGCTCCCTTTTTGTCTTGGTTGAAAATTAGAAGCACACAAGCCAAGAAATTGAGTAGAGCTCGGCTTGACCCTTTGGGTTGGGTATAGCCAAGTATTTTTATAAGATCTTTACTTAAGATGAAGAGAAACGAGCAATCTCCAGCTTCAGAGAAAGAAGTTCAAGCAGACAATTTAGAAATTTAGGTGTGAAACTATTTAATGCCATATATATATTATATATAATATATTTCTAGCCTGACCAAAGTTTGGTTATAAATCAGCATAAGAAGCTAGGGGTCCTTCCAAACTTCATATCAAAATTTCTCCATCAAACCCGTTGCTGAAACGTTAATCATCGCCTCGGTTAAGAGTAGTACTCGGAGTATGATTTGCAATTTCAAATCCTGCCACATTTTAATTTATTTAAATTCACATAATTCTTTGCTTCAATTGTTCCAACTCGGTGCTGGCCCACCCGATTGGTAAGAATCTTAAGTAGCATGTTGCTCCACTATCGTCATCCAAACAGGCATTGCCACACACAAACACACACGGGGCGATGTCGTCGTCTCTTCTTGGCCAGGCACAAAGCAAAAGCACAAAAGCGAAAGCAAAGGCGGGCAACCTTAATCACTTTAGTTATCAATATTACTTATTTACGTTGCTTCTACTTAGCGCTTAAGACGCTTTGACTGTGTGTGAGTGAATTATAGGCGGATACGTATACCACACACACACACACACACACACATGCACACTTGCACGCCTATGGTATATGTAAATGCAGATACTTGGCCTCGTCTCGGCTAGCATTACGTTTAAATCTTCCTGCTTAAAGCCAAACAAAGTCATATTTCTGCAGTGATTCAATTAAAGTGGCAAAGGCATAAAAATGTTAATTTCGCCAGGAAGAGGGGGCGAGCGGCACCGCCTAGTTGGCAGCGGCAGCGGCAGCGGCGGCGGCATTGATTAATATAATCCGCTTGCGAGTTTTGAGGAATTAAGTTACCGAGGAGGAGGCCAACCGGCGTGCACTCCTCAAGCACCTGGCACAGTTTTAAGTACAAGTTAATGGTGCTTATGCATATTACAGCTGCCCCACCCCGCCTGCCGTTCGGCGTGCCACCTCATCGAGGCCATTAATACCCACAACTGATTTTTCTTTTCATTTTTTTGTTGTTGCTTCTTTTTGGTTTTAAATCGATCCAATGGCAAAGCGTCTTTTGTATTCCACAGTCTGTGCGAGTGCGCGGTGGTTTAATCCGCTGCCAATGAACTGCAAATGCGAGGGGTGAGCGGCGGTGTGGGGGGGGGGGGGCAGAGTTGGAGGAGGCTACCCAGATGAGCGGCTTTTCAAGGGAGGAGTGTGCCGGGTTTATTAGTCAACGACGACGACGACGACGACGACGACAACATCCTTACCCAGAAAGGATGTCGCCGCATCGCATTGGCATTTCTCTTATTTTTTGTGGGCTTTGTCTGGTGGGGATGAAATTTGATCCGGTAGCATTGTATTTTGCATTAAGCGTAACCTTTTGCGATTGAGCTTGCGGCAAGGGTGCGATTGCGAGCGGGCGCGAGACGCAGTCGATACCCGAAGCAGCTTAATTTGAAGAGGGATTATAATTTGGAATTTCTTTCATTTCCATTTTTTGGGGGATTAGGTTAAAGTTCCTCCGCTAGTTGGAGATCAGTGCGGGGCTAACCCGTGCTGGCCACAAAAGCCAAACCACACAAAACACTCAGCTGACAGCTTACAAAAGCAAAAGCAGAACAGAGCAGCAGAAACTAAACCCACAAAAGATACGCAGAGTCAACTTAAAATCTTAAACATTTATCCCCGCGTATTATGTGGCAACTCTGGCTAATTGCCAGACTGCACACACACACACACACACACACACACACTGGCACATGGCAGTTGTTCCGCCGGGAGCTGGAGCTCAGTTTGCCATTTGGCCCCCCACTCAATGTGTCCGTGTCCGTGTGTGTGGGTATTCAATTTAAGGGGATTAACTGCTAATTTTTTGCGATTTTGCCTCAATGCCAACAACTGTAACTGAGTTGATTTTTTTCACTCTCTCTCTCTCTCGCTCTCTGTCTCTGTCTCTGTCTCTCTGTGTCCAAGTGCTTTGGCATGGCCAGTTAACTCTGTGGGGATAACCGCCTGTGGATTCTCAATACTGTGAATACGAAATCAGATAATCAAATTAGTCAAAAGTTCACATAATCTGCGGCTGGCAATAATTTAAATGTGGAAAAAAATATTTATTTCAGAGCAGGCGGAGAAATTTGCTGAAGGGATGAATGCGGCAATGGGATTTAAGCTGCTAAAGAATTCTCTCGCTGATAAGCCATTTCGGTATAATGCACATTGGCAATTAAGCGAAATTCTGTTTAATTTCAGATTTCGTAAATGATTTTCCATTTAGATTGCAAAGTTTCGTAGAAATTCGGTGAATATTTATCAGTCTTGTGGCAACTTATTAACATATATTTGGATCGATTATACAGAAGGTCAAAATTAAGTAAGTTACTGGGAAAGGACTGTAGAGATATTCCTTGGTGTATTCTATATGGAAAAATCTGGTATGCATAGACCTCTTTCCAAGAGAAGTTTGTGTCTCGAAGAGGGCACCCATTGGAGTCAAGTATTTACCAGGACATTAATGATCACCCTAATAGGAAATGCGCCGACTGAGAAATAACTACAAACCCATTCAGAACATTCCCATCGTTAAGTTTCTGGTGTTCTTGAACTGTCAGACGACTCTTAAAACACGCAAATTCTAGATTTAATGTTAAAGTTCTAAAATTCTTTGCAAAAGAAGAACAGAAGCTCCTTTCTTATTTCGTGAGCCACAGCTCTCGGCTCAGAGCTCATAACTTAATGTCATACACGAGTATTCAGTGAACTTCTGGTACAAATTGTTGAAGGAATTACGTAAATAGCTTTAAAACTTTGGATAGAGTCCGCACAAAGTAAGATGTATCATATCAACTGAGCTCCTTGAGCTGATCTCAAATATATTATAAAGGCTATACAAAACAGAACATAATGTTTTGGGCTGTAAACAGAGATCCATCAATCTAATAATCACAGCCTAAAAGAGTGAAGAGATGCAAGCAAAGAGATATTTTAAACCCTGATCTCTAATTCCCATCATAACTTTTTGTAGTACAAATCGGAACTAAGAATCTGAGCGCATTCCTCGAACCTAAAGAAACAGGGCCATCCTAATTTAAACAGACTAGCCACCCCAATAATGGGCTGCATTAACCTGGACATACAATAACTATACTTGGCTTTATCGAATCAGCTGTTTATGTTGCTCGAGAATATATATACTTTATAATACAATTGCACCACTTTGGTATACCCTTATTACTCTTTAAGTAAAGGATATTAAAACTGACAGCTCCGGCAACGCAGTGTCCAAAAGCTAACAAAATTCTCCGCAAGTGTGGTTCAAATTGATGAGAAGTTTACGAAGAAAGAGCTATAATGTAAAGTAATGTCTTACCTAGGACCTGACTAATGAAATGATCGGTTCGGAGCCAGTTGATCAGCTCAAAGCTACGCATTTTTTTTTTGCATACCCTCAGGCGCAGTATAAAAATCGATCAAAAATATCCCCATAACCATAAGCCGATGCTGTGTCTAACAAAAAGTATTTTTCGACACTAAAAATCTTGTAAAATTCGAATGTAAAAGTCTCAAGAAAAATATGTTTCTATGCTCTGTTTAAAAATTCTCTCAATATAGTTTTACTTGGGATAATCCTCAGATCTTGAACAGACTCCATCTTTGGGAGTCAGCAATGTAAATACCTTAGAATTCAGAAGCTAGAAGTAAACACAAACTTTTCTGACTTAAGAATTGAAAATAACTGTTAAACTTCTGTGTAGGGAATCTAAAAGGGACAAAAATAATTCACAAAATAATATAGAATGGTTTGAATATTGAACGAAATAGCAGTGTGCTGAAAACTAATTTTCTATAAAGAAATCTTCATTTTAAAGAAGTTTTTTAAGGAGAAGTGCGACTCTATTTCAAATCTGGCGTGTTGTAACTTCAGCCTGCAAATTTGTTATACCTTTTAACTATTTTTCCAATAATATTTACGGATGATCTCTTGTTCTTTCTCTTAGTACAACAATAATGGCCGCTCTAGGACAGAAGCAAGCTGTTAGCATTGTTGTTGTACCGTTAACATGTGTCGTCCTTTTCTGACTTACTCTGTCATATGCAGGCCGGCTTAAAACTACTCACTATCCATGATGCTCCTTCCATTTTATAAGTAACCCACTCATTTTCGCCTTCACTTTATCCCCAAATTTCTAGAACGGGTCAATCCCTGGCTCAAGCCTCGGTTAGCTTTCACTTATCATTTTGCTCAGTCTACTTTTTAAATGCATTTTCACTGCCTTTTTCCTTAGTGTTGAGCTCAACGTGTGTTTGGTTTGTTGTTGTTGGGGTTGGGTAAGAGCGCGGCTTAAGGCTGGCAACTGAGCGAAAGAGGACTTCCAGTCAGAAGGATGAGCTCAACAAGACTCTCCTCTGCCTAAGTGCCATGCATTGTTGTTGTTAGCATCTCGCCTGCCAGCTTTGGTAGGTCTGTCTCTGTGTCTCTCTGTGTGTGTGTGTGTGTGTGAGTGTGTCTGTGTGTTTGTCTGGCAGTGTTCAACTGGGACAACAACAGCAACACAAAACAAAATCTAGTGAACTTCATAGGGATTAGCCTGCACGAAAGCAACAGATTTAAAAGCTTTCGCTCTGCTTTTTAAGTTCATTTGTGCGCTTTGTTGTGTGTGTGTGTGTGTGTGTGTGTGTGTGTGCATTGTTGCTGGTGTTTGCCTTTGTTGACAAATGCGACTTGACAGTGGTGTGGCAAATCCCGTCGTCGTCTGCCGTCAAAGTGTTGAGAGTTCTTTTCAAAAATGTTACCCGCTCCCGCACACTGGTCTTGTGTTTGTATGTACGCTTTTGCTGTAGGTCATCTCACTTTATACCCAAAGGCCTAAACCGAATTCTTATAAACACTTTAAAACACTCGCACAATTTATAGAAAACCAAAGAACCGGCGACTCGCCGGGCGAATGCGTCGAAACGGGCAACCAACCTTCTTCCAGCATGTTTGGCACGAAACTGAAAACGAAATGCGAGAGAAATTCGTTTCGTTTTGGCGCCCCCATGCAAAGACACGCACACAGCTACACAATGTAAGCCATGTACAGCAGCAACATGTGGCACTGTGCTCTCTCTCTCTCTGGCAGTCTCTCTCGAGAAACACACACACACACACACGCGAGTCTGAGTCTCTAGAGCGCTCTCTCTCTGTCTCTCTGTGTGCGTCGCTGTGGCCCCGCATTACGCTTATCAAAGTATATCTCAGGGATTATACGAAATGAATGGAATTAAGGATTAATTTCCAAGGGATGTCATTTCGTTTTGGGATAATGCTGTTGCTGTGTGAATGCGTGTCTGTGTGTGTGTGTGTGTGTGTGTGTCTGTGTGTGTGTATGTTGTGTTGGTGTTGGCAACAGCTTAAGCTATAATGGATTCAGGTTCGCAGTTGCCATTGCCGTCGACATTGCCTGGGTCGTTGGTGGGGTTTTAGTTATAAAAATACACCGGAGTTTATAATGCCAAAGCGGGTTATAGAGCAGAGGCGTCACTTCAATTTTGGCCAAATTAAAATCGGAAAATTTACCAATTCGGTGGAAAATGTGATTAGGTATTGGAGGAAGTATATAGTCTCTTAAACTCAGCAGAGTGCTCGGTTCGTCTGTTCAAAAGAGTGTGGATTACATTAAAACTATAAAAATAGAGCCCTAGTCATTTTTGGAGCAGAGTAAACATCTTTCAGGGTGATAAAAATGTTAGAAACTTTAAAAAAAGTTAAAAAATTTACACATTTGCCTAAATATAAACTGAATTAATTCTTGATTTGTGTAGAAAATATTTAGTTTTTATCGGATTCTTGGAAAACATTCGTCATAAAGTACAGTGTTCGGTTCGGGTGCCGGAATCAGTTTCAGGTCCCGAACCCAACGGATTTTCGACCTCTTTTCCAGTTTTGATAAATACGAACTTGAAATGCGAGTGCATACGGAATTTTCCAATTTGTTTTTGGGGATTTCTAATCACTTTTATAAAGTTTTCCAACTGAAGATTGGTTTGTACTTATTTTAAGAATATAATATCGGAATTTCCTATAACAAATCTAATAACTTTGCCTACATTTAGGCATTAATAAATGTTTCCACTGTAGACTCAAAGTTTTTCTGATTTTCCAATCTGAAATTAGTTACAATTTTTGATTCTGCACATCAAAACCAAAAAAAAGAACTTAGAAATGTGATCAGAGATTCCTTTTCAGTTCGCAATAAAAGTAAAGCGATTCACAGTGGATTTTACTGGTCGGAAAGTGAGGTCCTTGCAAGTCCCTCAACAGTTTCTAAAGCTGATGCAGCTTGAGTCATTTTATGAATTTGTGGTTCGAGAAACCCCCCAAAAAAATAAACAATCCCACAATCTACACAAAAAAATCCAACAAATCTTGATTTAGAGCTGTCTTTGATTTTCATTGATCTTTTTATACCACCTTCAACTTTGCCTTACCCCACCAAACTCATCCCCTCTGCCTACAGCCATGGTAGTTCGACTGCGCCTCTGTTCATTATAATACCAAGCGATCCATAAAACGAAGAGTTAAATCCGAAATAATAATCCCGCACGAAATTAAATCCCTCGCCCACACGGCCAAACCTCAGCCGGCACCCGCTAACGCCCGCCCTCCCTACAATACCGCTCTTGGCTCTTTGCATGGAAAAAAGTTAATCTTCCAACAGCAGCAGCAGCAGAAGCAGCCGCTGCTGCCGCCGCCGCCAAATTGGGAGGGGTGGGTGGTGGAGATTGGACCTGTCACTGTGCGTGGCTGTCTCGCTGTGTGTGGCGCGGCGCCCTCACCTCCTCTCCTCATCCCACAGCAACCACAACCGAAAACTCAAACTCACGGCATGGCATGCTTTTTGGGCCTTTTTGGGTTGCAGTTGGCAGCAAGGGCAACGCGTCAGCTCTGCCGGTTTAAGGATTAACACAGACACAGCCAGAGCCCACACTCACACACACACACCAATGCATGGAGCAAAATAAAGCACACGCAATGCCCAGAGCACAAAATCGTTGGGATTAATGTGGGATCTACTTTATTGCGAAAATATGCTTGCCCTGGAGAGGAGAGGAGGAGCGAGGCGAGGCGAGGCGAGGTGACCGGGCAGCGTTAGTGGATGATTTGGCCTGGCATTGGACAGCACGTTGGCGTTGGGCAACCCATGGATTGCCAGTGACTTAAACGTATTGGGATTACGTTGCGTATGATTCATATGAAGGCTAAAACAACAAAGCAAACCAGCCACTGGCTTAAAAACAAAAACAACAACAACCACACACACACATACTTATGTATATGTGTTGGTGCCATTCCATTTATGTATGCCGTATGCTGCATTTGGGAGGCATTCGAAACGGATTACAGCACAGCCAAAGCCGTTCCCCCTCTCCTCGCTGTGTACCCCATTAAACTGCCCAACTGGCACTCACCATGTGGAGCACACAAATTGAAAATGACCAAAGCGCCTGCCAATATGCTGGCGCCCGGGATAATCCTCTCCTTGGCGATCAATAAAGCCTGTCCAGAGCATACACTTGACGAAATTAGCTATTAAAGTAGGGGAATATGTCACTTAATCAATGTTTTTGGTTAAGCTAAATAAATCTAAGTGAGATTTACATAGGGGTCCTACTATACCGATTTTAATGACTCAAAGACTATGTCAAGAAATCTTTAAGAAATTTACTATTTCAATTTATTTGACTCTTACAATTTTTGCTGCTACAAAACACAGGATCTAGAAAATATCCTCTTGGAATGTATAATTTATTAATATGCTGTTTTTGATAATATAAAATAGATTTTTTATATCCTTTGGATAAATTTCAGCTCCGTTGGATGAAAATTTAAGATCCATTTAACATTAAATGGATACTTTATTATCCAAAATTGGATATATGTAAATAAGCATTCCAAATGGATATCGAAATAATCCAATGTGTATTTTTTTGTATACTTTTTTTCTCTATGTGGACTTATCTTCACCCCAAATATACCTCTAGGGGTATCTCGACTTCAATCATGTCAGTCATTTTTCAAGATATCCCTTAAAAAACGAAAAAAATTTGAAATTACTGCCTCGTAAGGCTCAAAAGTCTTACGAAGAATATGTTGAATAGTTGGCTAAAAGCGCCTAGAGCGAATTATCAACGAATCCTTTAAAGCAGCGATGGGCAAACAAGCGAGTCGTTTTTCGTTGTTGTTGGCTTGCTTCAAAACTCTAATTTGCTGCCCAGCAGTTTGGTCCTTGGTAATTTGAATCTTTTAAATGTTTCTTCTACCGAAAGATAGTTGTTTACATAGAAGAGGAATACTGCCACCATTTTATCTCTGTGTTGTATGATCATAGGGATGTATTTTGTCAAACTTCTCAGAGTTCCTTAGGTCAGAGAAAAAATGTCATTAGTTCTGTAGAAACCAACTGAAATTAATTTGTTACAGGGACTTTTCATAACCAGAATATTGATTTAAAAATAAAAACTATTCAAATGATAAAAGTTTTCGAAAAGAATTTCGAATGGATCATCACTTCAACATCATTTGTCAACAAACTAACCCTTTATTTTTCGCGGTGCACTTTATCTAAAGGCAGAGTCTGAAGGCGAAGTTGCAGACATCGACTTCTGTGGTAGTCTGCGGGCAGCTTGGCATGTGATGGGATTGGCATTGGGATTAGCATCCCCCAGGCTCAGGCTGCCAAACTCTGCCATGTCTGGCCCAGGTCTAACCCACCTGGCACACACACACACACACACACACACACACACACATTAGCTGGCGGCCTAATCCCAACGTCGCTGGCATTTGGCATAAAGCAAAAGCAAAAGCACTTCAAAAGCAAAAACAGGAACGAAAACGAAAACAAAAGCTTAAGCAGAGGCACAAACTGCAACTCGCATAGCGTGTAGCTGGAAACGTGAAACTTCTCTTCATTTGTGTCTGATGGGATTAGGGCTAAAGCCAGATAAAGGGATAAAGGATTCGGCAGAATGTCGTGCCCTTCGAGAACTCTCAGACTGCCAAAGTTCGTACAAGTTTTTGGCGCCAAATTCGCATGCAAAGCAGACGCAAGGACGAGTCAGAGAGCGGCAGAGAAAATAGCAGAGACAGAGAGAGAGAGAGAGTAGTGAGGGAGATGGAGAGAGCAAACTCTGTTTTGCCGGTTTCAGGTTCAGTTCGGGGGGATAAGTCGCAAACTTGATGCTTTTGCCTAATGTCCTTGGGTGGTTGTAGTGGTTGCTACTCCCAGCTCCTGCGCCTGTTGTTTTCGTTGTCGTTGTTGTTGTTGCTGTTGATGATGGTAATGATGATGATTTTGTTTTCGCTTGCGGATTATAAACGTCCTTGTGCCCAGTCGCAATTCGAAAGCGAGCTTAGGGATTTTCCTAATACCCCTAATACCCTTTATAGACGAAATTCAACTCGATGCGTGTGTGTGTGAAATTAAAGAGGCATCGCAACGTTGGGCGGTTGGGGGGGGGGGGGGGGGGGGGGGGGTTTACTTAATTCAGCTATAAACAGGTTATTTAGGGCACTTTAATTGCACGAAATCTGCTTAGATCTTACATATGCCTAATAAGATTAGAAAATCTTAATATTTGTACATTTTTTATGTGAGTTTTGTCTGGGAATGTACATTATTAACTTGATATCCTGCTAAAAATTAACGAAAGCAATGAAAAAACTGTCTTTAGCGCTCTTTTGCCATCTTTTATATATATTTTGTTGGACCCTTTGATCTTCACCTTCTTATATCTAGAAACAAAACGAATAATTCATCTGTAAAACCAAAACCTATGAGAATGAACATATGTAGAGCTGTCAAGTGGTAGGACCGCCTACCGCGCCACATGCGGAACTGTTATTGGATTGAACTGGAAAATGAAAAAGGTGGAGAGCTTTTGATTTTATCCTTAACCTTGTTGATTGATACCTCTGGCACATTCTAGACATCTATCACTGAATGTTCTGTTTATAATCATTCTTACTGCATACTTTCTCATAAAAGGATGTGGTAAGAGAACAGAGTCTATAAACCACTTAAAGATTAAAGATATTTAAGATGAATATATACCGAAATCAAGCCTCAACGTGAGGAAACTAGCTCAGAGCGGAGTTTTGACATGTCTTTAACAAAACTAATGCAAATTTGGGAACCTTTTTTTGCTGTTAATCTATAAAATAGTATTTGTTATATAATATTTTAAATATTTAATATTCCTTCACTTTAGTTCATTTACTCTGCTTAAAGCAAACACATGACTTTGTTATAAAGATATTAAATTCATAACCATTTGCTCATTCCCTGGCCTAATTACAATTGCAAGTGCATGAAACATGCTTAAGAAAACCCAAAATATAATCCCACTTTCGTATTAATATACTCACACACACACACACACACTCGCACACTCACCATTCTGGTTGTTCTCTAAGTTAACGTAAGTGATTTATCGCTTGTTATTTCAAAATTTCTGTGGCTGTTGGCGCTTTAAAGTGTTTTGATAATCACGTGGCATAGACTGCTGTTTGGCTGCTAGAGAAGAGTATTTATTCGATTATAAGTCAGCATCCTCCACCCCGAACCCGCCTTCGACAACCGCATCCAAAAACCGAATCAGAATCAGAGAGAATTGGAATCGAAATCAGAGCCTGGCCCTGTCTCTGGCCCCACATGCGTCGCTCGAGAAGACTTTAAGCCGCTCGTAATGCGGCCCAGTTGAGTTTATGCACAACACACAAAAGGTGCCCCTAAAGGATGCACTAGGTTGTGTGCCGCCGCCTGCTGCTTGGCTGGCTGGTGGGCAGATGAGCTGAGTCTCTGGGCAGAATCAGGTTCGATGCGATACGATTCGATTTGCTCATGATGCAAACATTTAAATCCTTAAAATTTGTAGTTTGAAGCTGCCCCATCGCCTGATGTTGTGATGCTGGTGTGCGTAGGGTTGCCGAGTCCAAACAGATAAACTGGGCTGCCACTGCAATTTCACTTAATCTCCGGCACCATATGTGTATTTTACACACGGCAAAAAAAAAATTGTCAGGATTCTTGCCATTCTACTCAAAACTTATTGATAAAGGTATACAAATTAGAGAGTTTTTATTATATTTTGGGATATATTAGTGAATGTTGGGTGCCCCATTTGCTCACATATGCAGCTTAAGCTCACATTTTTGCAACACCGGAAGCCCTTCTTACTCTCTTTAAGAGTTTACCTATCTATACTGCTGGTATAGTGTTAAGGACTTCTTTCGCAGAAAACACTTCCTCTTAGAAGTGATTTCTTAAAAATTTCTGGCTTTGTGAACCGAAAATTTCTAATTTCTAGTGTGGATTTTCCATACACTTAAGCCTTGAGAATTATGCTCTGGCTTAATGGAAAAGTACTAAGCTTTCTCCCAACCATCACCTTTAACAGCCAAAGTCTTGAATAATATTCTTCAATTCTTCAGAGACCCATTTGTAGGACTGTTTGGAAGTTTCAATTCCTTCCACATAAAAAATTCGAGGGATAAGTACTTATTTAAGTGTTAAAACAACTTGAAAAGCAGTGTTTACGGTTTAGAAATGCGGTGGCAGGCGGTGTATACGTTGTTGAAGTACAGTTCAAACGTTGAGTGTGATTTTCTAAAAGCGGTGTTAGCTTTTTTAGACTGTTTAAATGAGTCTAAAGTGCATGTACGGTTTTAAAATGCGGTAATAGGCGTTGCTTATGGTATTGAAGTGCTGTTAGTCGAATAGGTGTGGTTTTGTAAGAGCAGTGTTAGAGTATTTTGCATTTGGAACTGGCTTCCTTTATATAAAAACAGTGTTCACGGTATGAAACTGTATAGGTAAAGGGTAGGCGGTGTTTAACATATAGAAAAGTGGTGGTAGACGGTACTTGAGGGGGTTTGCCCTATTAGTATGTAGTTGTAGGCAGTATGAAATTGCGATGCACCGCATTTATGTACTGTTAGCATTTTTAAACTATTTAAATTTTTGTTTTAGGTTGATCTGTTTGACTAGATTTTGGCTCAGTGCATCTCTGGCTGTTGGCTTAACTCAATCAGCATCACCTGCTTCACACACACACACAAACACATCTGCACTGGCCTAGCTCCTGGCTCCAGTTGCTGTCCCCAAATCATGTGTCTGTTTGTGCATTTCCAAGGACTCTTTTTTTTTCTCTCCCCCTCTCTCTCTCTCTCTATGGTGTTGTTGTTTTCACAAATCCCTTTTTGCTTATAATTCGAAAATGTTGCCTCCTGTTGCTTTTGGCATTTATTTGAATTTGTATCTGAATCTGAATGTATGTTAGTGTCCAGGTTCTGGTGTCTCTGTGTCACACATATTGTGCTCAACTTGGTGCATGAATGGGGTGGTGGGGGTGGTTAAATCCTGTGTGTGGTCCTCGCTCGCTTAACACTTAAGCTGCAACCGCTCTACCAACCTAACCACCCACCTTGGCATGTCTATCAACCCACAGCTTAGCCTTAGTAGAGCTTCTAAAGTCCATATGCAACTGGGTGCTTGGTTTTCGTGTGATTACAAAACTAGCACCGCAACACTCCTTTAGCAGTTGAAGATGGCTGCTTATGCATAACGAGCGATCGAATGTGACGCTTATTTTTGAATCCTCGAACACACACACACCGTGGCTTATGCCAAATGCTCCTCCTGCTCTACTTTTCAATGCTCTGGACACGAAAAACGGGCAACAGCCAAAACGCAACAATGATACAATAAGCGGTGGGGTCAATTGGCAGGGGTCGGGGCCAGCTCTTCGTTCTCTGAACGAACGCGTTGATCCACAAACGTGTCGTTAACTAAGGCGCAGTGATTTTCAATTGCAGTCCGCGACCCACACACACACACACACACACAGAGAGTCACTGGCACGTGTGTGTATGTGTGTGCATAAGCTTATAGGTGCCAAACGACAGCTGCAACCTCTATAGAGTAGGGTTGCTGTCTACACTCAAAGAAATATATCTAGGAAATACTATGGCAAGCGTAGGTTAAGTACGAAAATGCTTAATCTAAGTATTCTAAGTTAATTTTTGGCTGGATTTAAGTTCAGTTGGGAGTATCTTAAGTCCTTGAGTCTTTTATTTTAGGTATAGAGAGAGAAATATCATGGCCATTTTACTCTTTAATGAGAGCCAAGTATTTCTTAAAAAGAATTTTTCGTGGCACTAGAAATATTCAATCCCAATTTACTCTCAAAACAAATAGTTTTATGCTTGAAATAAGCAAGATTTGTGTTTAAATTAAGAATTTAAGTTCTAGTAATATAATGAATACCATAAAAACTAAAAAATCTTAAGCAAGTACTTTGAGGAATGATTCCAACCTTATTTAGGTACAGAACGTTTTCAATTTCAACTCCTTCAGAGACCAGCTTTGTAATTTTTTCGAGTGTATGAATAAAGGGGGGCAGGACGTGGGCGTATGGCTTGCATATTGACAAGTGCGGCCGTTTGGGGATTTATTAAGGCTAAAGTATGAAAATTTTGCATACTAAACGCTGCATAAATCGAATCGAAACGAAACGAAATGAAAGAGAAGTGAACAAATAAAAATAGCCCCAAAAATGAAACCTCTCTGTCTCTCTCCCTTCCCATGCAGGCAACTGTAACCGGGTGATGAGTGGAGTGGAGTGGGTTGGGGAGCGGATGGTAGAGGAGCAGGATAAATATCGTGTTGCGTCGCTGAGCAGCTTAGGCGCCATAAACACGCACACTCATACAGCAAAACAAACGAAATAAACAGATTTGCATACACACACACACCCACGCACACACTCTCACGCACACGCACGCAAAGATATGAATGCAGTTTTGCCATGTTAAATGACAAAAATAACAACAATATTGCCTCCACATCCAGTTTTGTTGTGCAAATCCTCAAAATATGCTACAAAACACATTACACAGACAGAGAAGGAAAGAGAGAGAGAGAGAGAGACCGGCAACACACGTTTTAGTCCTGAATTGGCCGCCACCCCCGCCTACATGGGGGGCGACAGAGAGATAGCAAGGGTTAAGCTTAAGTTTGCCTGCAATTTTGTAAGGCAATATCGTTCAATTTATATATTAAGACCTGGTCATTGTTTCAATCAAAGTACCTTTATTAAACTTTATGTAGACTCAAGATGGAAGAAGTTCACTCGAAAAAGCTACAAAAGGATTTACAGATTTTCGGAGAAAAACTGTCCAAAACTACTCCTACTTTAAGTCAGAAAATATGGAAACTTTGCATAAGTAAAAGCAAAAATTCTAAACAAACGACATCTGATTGTTGAGTCCGCTTTTTCTTGAACTCTTAAAGCTGGTTTATTTCATTGAAACAAGGCCCCTTTCTTTAAGAACGTTTTAGTGATAATTTAATGACATTTTATTCTCAACTTGGAACGATTTTTGAGAGTTTCTTTCAGAATCATTTCGTAATATCAACAATTTGATTAATTTTGGGAAAATATTGGAATAAATATTTCAATATTTTAGACTTTTTGCTATATATCTATGGATTAGCTTTAATCTTAATCCTCACTGCTGCATACATCAGAGCTCAGATTAAAGCTGAGATGATAGATTTCAATAAGGTATAGGAAAATATAATTTTAAAGAATAATCTGAATTTTGATACCCCTTACTCGTTAGTAAAGGTTAGTTATTGCAGAATCATGCACACCATATATTCACTCGGAGCAGCTTAAGACATACAAATTCGATTAGTGTTTCCATAATATAGCATACTTTTGAGGGTATTTAACATGATATGTTAAAGACATGTATCCGATTAAGCGAGGTTTCCCCAAATATTCGTTTGGCTCAAAAATAATTCATCCCGAAAAAGTCGCCACTGTATATCAGATGGCACTGGCAATAAAATCTGGTGAAAGTCTCCTGTCAAGCTTTTGGATGCTTTTTGAACTTAATGTAGGTTTACTTAAATGTACAGAAGACAAAAAGTAGTCAGATCTCAGCACAAGTATTTGAAATTTTATCAAAAAGTAGACTTAAACCAAATCCCTTACTTCTAACTGGCTTATGTTGCTACTCTTCCAAGGCAAATCCTGTACAATGTGGCCTGCTTTCAGTCAAAGAAACCATAAATTGGCCATAACTTTAACCCAGTTGACTGTGGCCACCTGTTGAATGGTGAATCACAACATCACACACACACACACACACGCGTAACCGAAAGAGAGCAACACAGGTTACGTATACGCCGCGAGTGCCCAAAGCAAGCAAACAAACCGAAAGGAACAAACTTGGTCTGCTTCCTTCCGCTTGTCTATCCACAAGGGCTCCACAAGTGCCACAACGCCCTCGCACGACCAGCTGGAGGGGGGCTGGCAGGAAAACGAAATGTTTGTTTGCTCTGGTGCCACACACACCCGCACACACACACACACACACAAGCAGACACATTGAATACAAAATAAACGTTATGAATGCTTCATATGCTTAATCCAGGGGATTTCGATGCATACATACGAGTTGGCGAGTGTGTTTGATGCTGAATGGGGATTGTGTGAGATGTGCAAGTGGATGTGTTGGTATGCAAAAGGCTTCTGTATCCGGCAGATACCTCTTGCGTAAGCATTTGAAACCGAGATACAGAGACATTCACAAAACTATTGATGAACTAAACAAGATTATCAGGTCCCAGACTCAAAGCAGCGAATCTAGTAAATATGTGAGACGTGTGGACTACGTGTTAAATGCCAAATGAACTTTCTAGGGATTAGGTTAGATAGATGGAGTTTGTGCTGTGTGCAACGATGAGGGGTTGTATGAATTGGGATTACGCTGGGAAATTCAAAAGGATTCGTTCCAATGGATTAGGGAAATACACGCAAGTCTTAACCAAAGAATGAGAATACTTGAGACACATTTTAGGTGTTTTTTTTTTTTTGTTTGTTACTTACGATTCACTTTGCTGACATCGAATTCGCGTCGCGACTCCAAGGCCGGATGACTGAGCAACTTTTCCGCCTGCTGCTGGGCCTGCTGCACGCCCACTGCCATGCCCAGGGCGGCTGGTGGCAAACACGAAATGCTGCCAGTGCGTTCCTCACGCTCACTCTTCGGTGTGGCGGCCAATGAGGCATTCTGACTAGAAGTCGTGGAGGAGGACAAGGCTGGCCCCTCGCCGGAAGTCTGCACGTGCTGCGGCTGTGGAGCCAGCGAGGCTGATGGACTGCTCTCAGCCGAACGACGGCCAGCCGATAAGGCTAACTCTACACCTCCTCCTCCTCCGCCGCCTCCCACTCCGGCAGGCTGCTGTGGTTGCTGATGATGCTGGTGCTGGTGCTGCTGCTGCTGATGATGATGCTGCATCTGCAGTTGGGTAAGTTTCTCTTGGACTCCCTGCAATGAGCCACGTCTAGTTAACTCCTCACCGGCAACGCCCACTTGATGTGTTGGCGATAGAGAGTGCTCCTTCTTTACAGCCATGTCAACCAGACTGGCCGAGGCCGAGGGGGATTTGGCATTTGCAGCGGCCACCACAGCAGCCGCATTCGCTGCCCGCGTCAAAGCCAAAGCCTGACTCTGTAAGCGAAGAATAAAGAGAGAAGACATGGGTTCAATTGAGTTTTCGATTGTTTGCTTAGCTAAGTGAAATTTGTACGATCTCCGACAAGAAATAGAAAACCAACCCAAATTTATTTTATTGATTAAGTCAACAATGGGCCAAGGCCCCTGACAGGCGTTGATTTCTATTGATTTGCTGCGTTGTTTGCTTTCTATAATTTAGCAAGTAATTTGCTGCACAAATCGTGGCGAATCACGAAATTGTCTTTAATGATCCCCCGAGATCGTTGCCGAAGCGTAACTAAATTAATGTGGCCTCTCTTCAGTCCATTAAAAAAAAAAAAAGAAAGACGAAACAAGAAACCAAATCAAAGAGCAGAGCTGGAAAAAAGCTCTTTCACAACAAGTGGAATCAAAGAGTGGCAATTCGAAAAACGAAATCAACAAAACCAAATAAAAAAAAGCCAACAAAAATAGAATTGAAATTAGCCACGGCATTTGAAAGAATGAATGCTGATTAAAATTGTCTGGGTTAGAGATCCCAGGCAACAGGCAAGGGAAAGTGTGCAAGAGATAAGGGGAATGTAGAGTGGCGACCGTGTTAAGAAGGATTTGTTATCGATAGACACATTATCAATCGATTAGAGATAGATAATTGTAGGCAAATTGATCACAGAAGCCAGAATAGCTTGAGAAAGTGTGTGGCAAACTTAAAGATATGGGAAAAATATTAGAAGAATCAAGAATAAGTAAATTATCGATAAATTTCCAAAACTATCACTTTAAGAATATTTTTTAAAGATTCTTCCTTTAAAAATGGTTTTAGCCTAGAATTGGATGAGCTACTTTTCAAAGATCATCACCCAGTAATAATTATCCAGGCAACTGGCAAGGAAAAGTGTTTCAGAATAAGAGGAACGTTGAGTGGCGACCGTGATTAGCAGGATTTGTCATTGGTAGCGTTATCGATAGTCACATAGATATATAACTATAAGCAAATTGTTCACAAAGCCCACTTTCACTATACAAAGTGCGTGACAACCTTAAAGATAAGTGAAAAACATTAGAAGAATCAATTTTTCCTCAAATAAATAGACTTAACGAAAGTCCTATCGATAGGTTTCCAAAACTAACACTTTGAAGAGCTTTTGCCAAGTTTGTTCTTTTAAAATTTTGGGTATAGCCTAGAATTGGATGAGCAACTCATCAAATGTCATTGTCATCTGTTAAAGGACCTGAAATATTATTTATTTAGATTAAAACTTCACGATTGTCCGGTATCACCGGTCCACCGAGCACTTAAGCTGTATTATATATTGATTTTAATAAAAAGCCAAAGGCACAGAGAGTAAATATCGTATTGATCGACTTTCTTGCTTGTTTGTTTACACTTGGAAAGTATCTCCGATCATATTACCTATACATATTCTTTATATATAGCTTTTTGCGTCAGTTTTGAAGTGTATTCAAACTTCTACAGATACAATTTTAGCCTTGCTTTCTCGCTCTCTTTTTGCCACTTTGCAAACATATTTGGAAATCTATAAAAATGTTACTTCTTTTCACCGAATGTGTGCCCTATGCGATTCTTCATCTCCCACCAATTGGCTCCCCCATATAATTATAGCGTCTCGCTGCTGCTGCTGATGCCGCCTGGCTACCGTTTTTACCGCTTATGCTGGCTGAGCACGCATGGAATTTCTGCGATTTTGGCCAAAAATACAGACAAAAAACCAAAAAAAAAAAATAAAGAATTATGGCATTGGCATTCGATTTTCGGTTGCGTTGCTGATCGTGCGGATAAACTTAAATCGATGCCGATGCTTGCCTAAGCCTCTCTCTGTGTGTGAGACGCAGTCTCGCCTCTGGCTAGTTTGTCAAATGAGGGCAAAAAGTGCCTTCTACCCCGATACAACAACAACAACAACAACAATAACAAGAGCAGAGAAAAACCAAAACATGTTCAGAAACTTAATAAAGGCGACGGGCTCCACAGTAGCCACATCGAGTTAGCGATCAGCGACAGCAGCCATCGATCTTATGTTATAATCATCGTCAGCCTCTGGAAGCACATCAGCAACGATTTAGGCCTGCAAAAATTCATTTACGCTTTAATCAATTTCATTCACTATGCAGGAGGAGGCCTCCGTAGACAGCAGGAGACTTGGCCAACTTTGCCTAAGGGGCCAGCGAAATTTTACATTGATCTTGGCCCCGGACGAGACAACAACTGGTTCGTCTCTCCCTCCGCTTTGGCTTCTGTTTGGTGGTGGGCCACATGTCAAAAAATTGACGAAAATTCGATCAAAAATTTTAATTGATCGCCCTGCAGTGATTCGGGTCTCAAGCAAAATTGATCTACCCTTCCCTCCCTAACCCATACCCGGCACGGACCAACCTCGGCCAGTGCTTGTCCCTAAGCCCAGCACTTGCGGGTAATTTTCGGTTTGCCGAAACAGACTCGTGTTGTGATTATGTTAATAGAGGGGAGAGCACCCGTGTTTCCTCCCCAGAGGGAGGTAAGATGACGGCGCTCGACGCTTCTGCCGGAAACTGAAATGGCCAGCGGCCATAAATTCTGAAACAATCAAATACATTTCAACCACAAAGAAGCTACAGAGGAAAGACACAGGACATTGGGGCTGCATGGACAGGTTGTCGAAAGATGATCCGGTACTGCAGTGAAGTTTTTGACTGATGACTCATCGTAGTTTTGCTCACCTTAATCTTAGAACACTACCATGTCAACTGAGCGCTTGGTTGTTGTGGCTTTTATATGTTTATATGAGCATAATATCCACATTCTGGAAAATTCGATACTTTCCTTATCCTGATCGATGTTTAAAGTCGGCTAGCACATTTTTATCTTGTTGAATTGGAGAATTGGTTTTTGTAATTTAAAAACTTGAACCCTCGACCTCGAAAATCTATAGCAATAGAAACTGACACTGCTAAAGGGCTTCTCTCTCAATTTATTGCTTCTCTCGCGAGACTCTTGATAGTCGTGTGACCTGAGAAGCCGTCATAGGTGTGTTCAGTTATCTTCGAGGCTTCGACTTGAAGTCGCAAAGATGAAATCGAAAATGAAATGTTTTTTTTACTTGGAAAACTTTTGGGACCTTACTTTTCTATTGGAGCTATACTATATAGATGCCCAATTCCGATCAAACTTAGTGGAATCATGCAAAAGCTTAACAAACGAACACGTACAAAGTTTGGAGTCGATTTTATTCAAAACAAAAAAGTTTTTCTCATTAGAACTTACTTTTCGACCCAACACTCGTACTGCAGCTATATTCTATAGTCATCCGATCTTGACAAAACCTAGTTGAATTGTGTAAAAGCTTAGCAAACTAATACACGTGGGGTTTGAAGGCGATTCCAATGAAAACAAAAAAGTTTTTCTCGCCAAGACTACTTTTCAGACTCTACTTGTCTATGACAGCTATACCATGTAGATGACCGATTTCAACGAAATTTAGTAGAATCATGATAGAGCATGGAAAACTAAGAAATAAAAAGTTTGGAGGCGTTTCCATTAAAAACAAAAAAGTTTTTCTCACTAAAACTAGTTTTTCGTCCGATTGTTCCTATGACAGCTATATGATGTAGTCATCCGATCCAGCACGTTCCAAAAGATGTGCAGCGTATTTGTAATAAAAGACTTTGTGCAAAGTTTGGTGAAGATAGCTTTCAAACCGATAGAAACCGACGGACATGGCTATATCGACTCAGCTCGTCGTGCTGATCAAGAACATATATGCTTTATGTGGTCAGAGATGCTTCCTTCAATGCGTAACAAATATCTGAACAATTATAATATACCCTCTGCAAGGGTATAATCAGCTTTATGTAAAGTTACTCCAACAGTAGTTACACTTTTCGCTTTATGAGGGACTCTAAAAAGAAAATATGATAAACATAGAGTAATCCCTCAACTCTCATTTTAGCCACAAGCAAAGTATATTAATCAACTCGTCCGGCTGCTGTATCCTTCACCTAAATACCAAAGTCATCCTGCTACTTCGATCATCCTCCAGCCGTTGCCAGCCACAGTTTTGATATTAACCCGTCAAAGGCCATAATTGACAGCGTTTAACTTTAACTTTAACTTTAAAATTTACATTTTTATGGTTCAATAAAATAAAGCAGAAAACCTCAAGCACAGTGCAGGCGAAAAGTAATTGCAGCACATAATAATCTCGCATTTAATAATCCTCATTACAGCACAGCGGCCAAATCAAGTTTGGGCCCACAGTTTACACTAACAAATATCACCACCTCGAAAAATGTTCCAGTCCCTCATCATGAGGCCGACGATCAAAATTAGAGGGCTCAGCGTTGGAAACATTTTTTCGGTACCAAAAATTCTTTCAGCTTCTGTTGGCCGCCGTCGTGGACGGGTAAAGAGATGCGCATCAATCGATGATATGATGAGCTGACGTTTGGGTTGACGTTTGCTTGTCGTCAATACGTCGCCTAATAACACGTCGCAACAGGTAGTCCCCAGCGATCAAGCGGACAGCGGACACTGATTCTGATTGCGACACAGATACAAGGGACGGGCGAAAAAAAAAAAAGAAGAAAAAGAACCAGAAGAGGCGACTCTCTTTTTGGGGTCTTGCTGTTGGAATTTCAGCAATTGCATGAAAAATATGAAATTAGTTTGGGACTCGAAAAGTCCAAAGAGCTACTGGAACTGGGCTGCTGCAGTTTTAATGTGTTTTAATCATCAAGTAGCTGCTGGTGCTGCTTGTTCCCTCCTCCCGACCAAATTGTTTTTTTATATCGTTGCTGGCCTTCCATCTGATCCTTTCTGGACTGATGTATGGCACATTCCATTGGGCTATAAATCGTTGTTGCGCCTGGCACCATGGCGCTGTCTCTTGTCCTTGGCAAATATCATTTGATTTTTGTCCAGGCTTTAATTGTTTTTTTTTTTTGTGCGTTTTTGTTTATTTTTTTTCGTTCGTTTAGCATTGCGTTGCGTGATGGGAATACAAAGTTGAAATGATCGCGATGTTGAGAGTTGGTGAGAATGATCGAGGTAGCTTGATTTTGGGGCTAAGATTATCCTTTGGATGGGTAATACTTGCAGCATTTATTTGGTATTCTGCTCAGGGTATTACTGGTTTTTTTTTTTGAGGATCACTTTGTGTGGAATTCTTTTAAGTCAAGTCTGGAGATCACTTCTTGGAAATATTTTTAATGGATTTTATACTATTTTTGATCAAATCAGTTTATTTTGGGGTCTTCACCCGTAACCCCAACCCTAATCAAGCTAAGGTATTGGTATCAGAAATATCGTAAAAGAAACGAAGCATTTTGCTGGTAAACCCAAAATGTTCTGTCGGACTGATCTTCAATCCTGTTCTTTCCAAATGTACTATTTATCATTGTCTTTCTTCCTGTTCTTCTCTCTTCCGTCTTTAAAGTGATTTTTATACTTAGTACCAAAGGAAAACAGAGCTTAGTAATTATATGCAGAAGTATCTATATGAAACAGCGCGAAGGAATCATCATAAAATATTTAGAAATCAAAATTACTTATCGATCCGCCAAGGGATTGTTAAAGATTCGATAAGCAGTCGTCGTGTTAAGAGCAAAAGAATGTCCGCTGCTGCAGAGATGCTATCAGCTGTGACAGCAACATCAAAATGTATAATGAGCATACACTTTCCTTGATATAGAGTATTGTCCGTATAAACGCACAAATCTTAGAGATGGTAAAAGATAGAGGTTCGCCATGTATGGGACAAAAACTTCTCATACATATTAAAGATATTCTTTAAAAATGAACTACAAATGATCTTCGGAGTTGATCTCTAAGATTGAACTTGCTTAGGAAAATCTCATTCCCTGATCTTCAGAACACTTTTTCAGAGCAATCTTTAGCGCTCAGCGTCATAAATGTATGATCTTTAATTCAATGATCAATTGCTCCTGTTTAGCTAATATTTTGTGATATTTCTTTGCAATTCAAATTTTGTGCTGAAGTTAATTCGTCCCCACCTGACAACGCTTTTCTCTCGATCGATGATCAGGCTACCAATTGATCGCCTTAGTCTCTTGGCACTAAAAATCAAAACCTTTCATCTGTCATTTGGCTTGTTCCTCTTGTCATGTTCTCTGTCAGTTTGTTTTGCCAAACATTTTGTAAGTGTTGATCACTCTGATCACTCTCTGGCTGTGATCTTAATCGCTTTACCACAAGCCAAAAAAAAAAAAAAACAAAAAACCAGCCAGGCCAAACCAGCCCGGCCCAGCCAAGCCCAGCGCAAAGCAACACAACCAAACTACTACTCCCAGTCACATTGACATTCTTGGCCGTCTGAGATTATGTCTGACTTGTCTGCTACTTGTGTGCACACACATTTAGTGCTTTTTTTGCTGGACACAACCAATGAAGCTTCAGTTCCAGCTCCCGCAACGACATTACCATTTCCATTGGCTGAATTCAGGTCTTGGCTTTGGTTTTTTGTTTTTGTGATTGGGTGTTTGGAACGTTTTTATGGTCACTCCCTCCCTCTCCTCCCTCTGTGTTATTAATTATCATCATCAGCGGGAGGCGATCATCGTCTTTTTGGTCAGCAAATTCCCCCAGCGAGGAGTTGGAATTCGGCGCGTAGAAATATCGTTTTCGAGTCTGCATCTTTCTCTCTCCCACTCTCTCTCAGTGGGTTTTTGTGTGTTTTTGGTAATTTGTATGAGATTTTTTGAATTTCTTTTTGGGCTTTGTCCATTTATGTCGCTTGGCATGTTCGTGTCCTTAACGAAATTGTGATTAAGTGTTTCAATATTGAAGTGACGAAAGGCCGGAGCAGAGCGGGATCGAGGGACCCAAAATAATTAAAAACCAGCGAACGTTTTGAGTGCGAAAAAACGCCATTTAAAGATGCCACAAAGCCGCAGATAAGCAGAGCCGGGCGAGCGAGCGAGAGGGCGCGACAGATGACAGATGAAACCGGTTGACAAAATATGCGATCAGTTGGTACGATAGCCAGATCCAGAGCCGCCGCAGACAACGCACAGCAGATCGAAGATCGCGGAAGAATGTCTTACCAAATTACGAGCTCGTCGAACGGCTACCCAGCTACGCGAGCTCTCCAGCGACATTTAATTATATTTCATTTCATTTTATTTTACTGCTCTTGCTGCGGCCGCTCCGCTCCGCTCCGGCCGTGTTTTCGGTACTCGACGCATTAATGATGACTTTGCCCTGAATTGCCGGGGCATACACTCAATAATAACAATAATCATAAAGGGTGCCCAAAGCAGCCAAGAACAGGGCAACAGGCAAATCGCCAATTGGCAATGGCATGTCCATGTCCAGCCAGAGAGCCATGTCCCTTGTCTTGATTATGCGCGCGTTCGTCGCACGTCCACGTCTCCGCGCAACGACGCATTGCATCGATCCAGTCGGCCAAAGCACGCTCATTATTTCTACTCTCGTACCCGGCATTAATTTGAGATCATTGCTACTGGTCCTACGACAGACGAGTGGAGGAAGAGCTGGGCACAGCAACCGGCCACGACGCAGAGAAGGTGTCGAGTGCTTGAAATGTTTTAAATACAAAAATTAATAAAGCTCTCCTCGTCACTGGCAATGTCTGTTGGCATTTTTCAATTACCCGACGCGCCCCGAGTTCAAGTATTTTGCCACAACACACAGAACTTTGGCAAATTATTAACTTAACACTTTAGCCCAGTTTAATGACAACTCATGAACTCGCACTAACTACGAGGGGTGAGTTGGGGATGAAGCAATTGGACAAAGTTGCAGTTTTGGTGACCCCGACGTGTGGAAGAGTCATCTGAAATAGGTACAGTAGGCAGAATGAGCAACCCGCTTAAACATTTCAAAAATCAAAGGGAAAGGAAGTAGATTTCGAGTACCTTACGACTACTTGCACTCGGAACCAAATCCTAAAAGGAATTTGTATCCTTTTGTAACTCAAATTTCAAATATTTTTTGGATTTATATTTAGCTTAAATTAAAAAAAAAAACGGCTAAAACCATTTTTAATTTCATTTTTTTTACCCTGTAACCTTAAAAAACCAGTGAAAGGGGTTCATGAAGTATGTAACAGGGAGAAGAGCCTATAAAGTATATGTATTCTTGATCCGCATCAACAGCAAAGTCGACATAGCCATGCCCCCCTGTCGGTCCTTAAGAACGCGTCAATTTTAGAGACTATAAGAGATGGAGATTTGGGTAATTGTATGCCAGATTATTACCATTACTCCAATTACCATTACTACAGAAATACTTTGGCCAACATTTTTGCGGTTTTAGATCGACGAGGATCCAATTCCAAGTTTCCCACTTGTTTGTGTTTCGTTTTGCTAAAACAGAATCAGAATCTTCGTCATCTTAAGCTCTTCCCAACTGAACAATCTAACTGATTGCTTACAAATGAATCTCAATTAAAATTAATTCAAAACATGAACTGGGTATTATTTACCCGTTTGACACTCACTCACACTCAAACACACACACACACAGTGAGTGCTAGAAATATGCCACACCACAGATTGACACACATCTGTTTAAATGGTAAAATTCTCTCTGACCGAACACCAGAAAGTGCCGGGGGAGGGTGTGTGTGGGGTAAGGGGGGGCGCATGGATCATCAACAAAGACCGAGACCACATTTACTTGTACCATTGCATATATCAGCATCAATTAATTTGGTATTCGTGATTCTACTTAACATCGATTGACCTCAACAGATTAGTGGAAAATGTGCCTAGTGAAGAAAGAATGAACTTTGCTTGGGATCCAACTACATTCCACTGGGAAGATCGCTCGGAATATATATTTTTGTGACGCAAATTGTCGAGTTTTTTTTTATTTTTGCGATTATTTTACTTAATTGTCCAATGCCAGCAGCGAGTTGTAGCTTTTGGGGGCGCCTTCGGCTCTGGGCTTAATTGGTGCGATTTAATAAAAATCATTTGTGACCACTTGTGGGTCTCCGCCCGCTCGCCCCAGTGCAATGTTATGCATCAATTTCTTTGGGTGTCGATTAGAAGAGGCTCACCGATCACTTGATTGCGTTTGCGTTTGCGCCTGCTCTTTAAATGATTGATCAATGGGGCAATTGTGTCTCAAGTTTTAGAATTTGCATGAATCTGGGCAGCCGTGAGATCGATCAATTGATAGTTGATTTTTCATTGATTGATAAATAAAGCATTTGGTGTACGTACAGTGTGCCAAGTGGGACTAATTTGTGTGTGTGCTCAGGCGATTATATAAGGGATCTGCGTCGCCTCTCATCCCTGAGAAGTTTACCTCATAAATTGTTGGCTGCTCATTTGACCATGACAAAATTGTGTCCCTTCTTCTAACTTTTAACCTATTTAATTGACTTATAATTGGAGTGGCCCACACATACAAACACAGGCAGGCACTCGGCATCTGTGGAACTAATAATTTTTCGTTCTTTTTTTTTCGTTTTCCTGGACAAGGAATTCCTCAAGCGCAACACGAAAGGATCACAATCACACATGTGAACAAAAGTTAGCAGGGCGCAAAAGTTACAGTTGAACGAGTTTCTGGTCAGAGTGTGTGTGTGTGAGTGAGTGGACGAGTGGAATGAGCAATGAGAATGGAAATGAATTGCAGGGGAGACTGAAAAAATAAGGAAATTATGCCGCCCGCCATGTTGAACTTGAAATTGTAATTTGGCATTTGGCATTGGCAAGGGCACCTACATGTTGACAAAAGGAAAGGAACCACGGGTGCGGAGTTTCCCCTGCCAGGTAGAAACAACGGTAACTGTACATGAAGGCTCCTACTTTTAGTTGTCAGCTGTTGGGTGAGTAGGCTATCTAGGTGGTAGAAATGTTAATTGATCGATGGCACATATCACAAATATTTATCAAATATTTGAACTAAACTATTTGGTATGCAATTTTCGACAAAGGTGAGTGATAAGTGAAAAGGTTTTATAGTCTGATCCAATTCTGATTAGAGATAAATGTTCGATAAGTATGGAACATAAGCCTCTTAAATCTGGAAAGGACAAGAAAAGGATTATTTATCGATCCGCCAAAGGATTGCTAAGGATCGGATGAACGATAGTTCATGATTAATGCTGGGCATACACTTTAGTTATTATAAAGTTTATTATGGTCGGACTTAACCTAACAGGTTTATTTGTATTTTTCGGCATTTATACTATTGGTATATTATTATATTATATTATTGGGTATTATAGAAGAAACCATCTCCGACCATATAAAGTATATATCTTGATCAGTACGACGTCTGTATGTGTAGGCCACGCCTCAGAACGTTGTATTTCTCACTTTGCTGTGCTTTTCCATGATTTTACTAAGATTAGTCGAAATCGGACATCTATATACTATAGCTTTCATAGAAAAGTGTAGTCTGAGAAATAGTCTTAGTTAGAAAAACTTTTTGGTTTTCCATGAAAATGTTCTTAAAGTTGGCATTTATTAATTTAGTATGCTTTTACACAATTCTACAAAGTTTTGTTAAAATCGGATGACTTTAGCATATATCTGCAGTACGAAAGTCGGGTCGAAAAGTAAGTTCTATTGAGAAAAAGTTTTTTGTTTGAAATTAAATCGACTCCAAATTTCTTACATGTTAATTCGATAGACTTTTGCCCGATTCCACTAAGTTTGCTAGAAATCGGACATCTTTATGGTATAGCTTCCATAGAAATTAAGGTCCCAAAAGAAGTCTTAGTTAGAAAAACTCAATATTTACTTTTTACATCAAAAATCCTTTAAAAAAAATCGTATATTTTGGCGACCGTGCCCGAGCGTAGTAGACAAACCACTCAACCCGCTGAGCTAATCAAATTTCATTACCAACTTTATTACTCGCTGATTAACTGACAAACTTCAGAACATTGATCAATCTAAAAGCTGACCAAACAACATTTTCATTTTCATTCTTTTGGGCGATCTTTTCACCTAGAGCCCCCAGACGGAACTGCAGACGTTTTGGAGTTACGCCCATACTATACATCTTCTTCTTCTTCTTTTTTTTATCATCGAGGGGGTATTTTTCACATTTTTAGCTTAATTGCATTGGCTGGCTGCAGCACGTACGAGCGAGCCAGGGCAATTGTTTATCTTACACTGGTCTGGCTCACGTGCAACCTGCAACCGGCAAACTGCAACTGGTATTTTACTAGCTGTCTTTGCTAATAGATGCAACACACACACTTCAAGAGAGCGAGAGACGCTCTGGTGTTGCAGCATTGCAACATTGGCCAAAGGCAAACAGACGTCTCGTCTCGTCTCGTCGCCTCACAAATGGGGGGGAGTGTATGTGTGTGTGTGTGTGTTTGTGTTTTGGCTTGTTAAGTTTAAGATTGTTTGATATTGTCGGGCTGCTATACTGCTTCATCTACCACTTGAACGTGTGGCTGTTACATGAGGCTTTCGGCGCTAAAAGACATGTTTTCAATTATGATTGCTGGCGTGTCTTATTAATTAGGAACCATCAGGGCAATAGATGGGCAACACCAACACCAACCACCACCAGCATTTAGTTAAACATTTAGCCCGGCCAGGAGGAGGGCATGTTTAATTGTGCATAAACCAATTGTTAAGTATAAACGCCAAACAAAAATCCTTTAAAATGTTGTACCTACTGAAAATACTCTAGATGTAAGGATGATTAATAGTTGACAAATGTCTAAGCAGGTTTCCAAGAATTTGCTCAATTCAAAGTTGATCAAGTATTGGGCCAAGCAGTTGTCCCACGCCTCAGCACAATTGAAACAGCTGTGTGCGAGTCAAAAAAGGTAACCAAGCAGGACCTACTGTAACTGCAGTTTGCAAGTGCAGCACCTCAACCTTAGCCTTTGCCTAAGGGGCCGCTGTAAACCGAAGGAAGCACAGGAAGTAAGGACCTGGGGTAATAACAAGCTGAAGACGAAGATAGCCGAGAGCCCTACTTAGATAAAGCAACTGCAATGCAACTGCAGTTCAAAATACAGAGACAGACGCCTATGTAAGTGCAAGACAGCTGAGCTAAGGTACTCAACTGGAAAAGGATGTATGTCAAGGGCAGGCGCCAAAGCAGCCTACACACACAGCTGTCGTCCAGGTCGCACACACACCCCCACACCCCGCCTTGGGACAATCAGCAAAAAAAAAAACAGAAAAAGGGAAAACCGCAGAAATTGACCGGAAGCCCTTATTAATTTGCTATTAGCGATAGACAGACAGGAAGTTAACTTAATTTGTGTGGCTTTTGGCCTAAACAGCAGCGAAAAAAATTGGCAGACAAAACCTCTTTTCTAAACAACCTCGCACAGGATGTGACCGGGGCGAAAAGGACATATGTGACAAAGCACATCAAAGGCGTCGCTGGCTGCATCTACCGTTAGCTTTAACGAAGCTTGATTAGATCAGCCGCTGGAACATAAAGGACTCCAAGGGGAGCTGGCTCGTATGTAGATAGACCAATTAAAATGTTTGCTCCAAAATTGTGATAGGTCACTTCCTTTATAGTTAGGCCTCTTTTGTTTTCACTTTTTTTCTGCAGAGAGGGGAGCGCTGCCACTGGCAGATCTCGGGCCGGCGATAAAGGTCACAAAAAACAAAAGTCGTTAATGATAAGACCAAATGACGTACAGCCAGCCAGCCCTTGTGCTGAGTTTTGCAGGGGAGGGGGAACGATTAGACAACGAGACGAGACCAGGTTCCCGTTTTCTTTGCTGTTTCATTTTTTTATTGCCCAGACAGGAAGCCCTCTCTTGGCATACAATGGTGGAGAAGAAGGCCCCTCAAGACAATTCGTCTGCGCGCTGTTGCCGAGCAAATGAGGTGCGAGCTCTCGATTTTGAGATTATCATATCAGAGCACACACATCGGATGTGGCTTCGCCAGCAGCAGCAGCAGCAGCAACAGCACCCTCAATTTGTAAAGAGCAGCAGGCAAACAGCAGTGCCCCGTCCTGGTCCTGGCCTACTTCTACACAAAAGTAAGTGTCCCGAGTCCTGCTGAAAGTGAAACTCGGGGTTTGAACAGGAAGACGAGCCATTCTTGACGTGTGCCCATTGAGGATTTGCAACTGTTTTTTTCGCCAGCACGTGCTAACTCCCCCCTTGATCAACTTGAAAGGAAGTGAAGCTGTCGCTGGTGAAATGCGGAATTTATTTAATAGTAATTTGGAAACTGAACCGTAACCATTAATTGGTTGAAGTTACCATATTTTCCAGGTATCATTTAACATTTTTTCAAATTTTAACTCATAGTTTGGCTTAGTCTTAGAACACAGCAAGGGGGAAAGGGTTAAAGACTGTGGGGAAAAAAGAACTTTGGAAATAATCAGGGGGAGCACTACAGCAGAGCTAGGATAAAAAGAGAACTTTAGCCTTAAATATGCAAATATTTCCTCCTATTTCCAAGTAAAGTCTTACAGCCACAGAAATTTGAAAGAATGTTCGGTCTGTATAGGTATGTTCAGACCTGTCCAAGTTGCAAAATACAGTTGTTGGATCCCATGTTTCTGTTAAAACTTTGGTTTATCGCCTATATTATTGTATTTTTTTGTGAATTTCATTTTGGAAGGTTCAGATCTTTCGGAAGAAAACAAGTTGGCTTGTTTTTAGTAACGTGTGTGCTTATCGAAAGAGCAAACCTCGCGTTTTTTCGCTCAAAGTTTGTGCAAAGAAAGATAAATAAACAGCGAGATAAATTCAATCTTAAAATTCTTGGAGAAATCCCGGCAGGAGCTTTAAAATTCTATTTTTATTCTACTGAACTCAACCCCTTTCGAAATCAGAATGTATAAACAGTGGGTGGCGAGTTCGAGTGCCAGACAAGACTAGAAAATATTATATATTATATATATATTTCTCTTCTTTTCAGAATTTTTTGATATCAATACTTCTAGGGAGGATCTGCCTTTAAGTGATAAGAATGTCCTATGAATAATGGGGGAAGAAAGAAAAGGAAGAGGAATTTTTTCTGTAATATGCATTGAATTTTCTCGAATTTTTAGTTAAATTTAATATTTAAGACCCAAATGGATAATCCTGATAAATTTGATCTATTTAGGATTGAAAAATGTGGGAACCACCCTGTTTTCAATCCCTTAAGGTTTGGTTTATTTATTGTGTGTAGACTTTCTGATGCTATACTTGATGGAAAAGTTAGGCCAGGTTGAGGTTCGACTCATTCTTAAAATAACATGAACGATTCAAGCCATCAAGGAAACGAAAAATCTGTAAAAGCAGCAATTTTACATTTTCAAATGTTTTTAAAGACACAGAACTTGGCAACAATTCTACGATCACAGTGCAATATTTAAGCAACATGTTTCATCAACATATCTCAGCAGCATTTTTACCACATCAAAAAGAAACCTACACAATTCCCTGCACTTTTCCTTTTCAAATTGTTCAATTCTATGAAAACTACCTCGTTACCTCCACCAATTACCGACAGCAAATACTTCCGTCAATATTTCTGTTTAAAAATAAAGACATATTTCAAAATACTTAAATGCTGTTGTCAGCAAAACTAAAAATTGTCAAATGTCGCCTAAAATGTGCTGCATATATTTGACGATTTCTGGAAAGTATTCACGCTTATGCCTGTGCAAGCACATAAAGTGCCTGCACGAAAGGGCCCCTTAAAAGTGCATAAACTTACATAGTCGCCTAGTTGGAGGCCCTATTTAAAATGCACTCTTAATAGTTTCAACATGTGGCATGTACAGACAATTAGGCAATAAAATTAATTCACACCAAGAAAAGAGCATTAAAAAAGCAACGCCAGTTCAACATTTTCGCACGCATAACTCGGAACTACACTGCAACACTGCCAGAACACATATCCCATTCCGTATTTGATGGCGCGTGTTCTTGTTGACAGTTGATGGGATGCCCCTCCTCTGAATTAGTTGGAGAAAATTCTTTTTTAATTGCCTTTTTATGCCTGGTGGCATCATTCCAGTGTAGACTCGCCGCAGCACGTATCGATGCAGCGACCTCAGCGCATTTGCATTTGCCTTTAAATAATTAACCCAATCAAGTGGCTACATTTGCGCAACTGTCAACAAATGCATAAAATCATTATTCGCAGTTGCAACAAAAAAAAAAAGAAACACAAATAAACACAAAAGAAGCATAATGAACAGCAAGCCGTAGACAATATCTGCCCTTTTAACTGCACCCCAAGCTTGTTTATGATTTCAGGAAGTTTGACGCCAGCGGCCAAAAGAAAACGGAAAACATTTACAGAAATGCACCTGATGTCTCGCGATTGGAGTGGAGTGGAACAAAGGAAAAGACAAGACACAGTTAACAATTGATCATTCTATAATTCTTAGTTAAGAATCGGATTGGAATAGATGTGGATATATTGTAATAAAGATCATCGCAATAAACATATTTGGCAGGTTGTACAGATTCTGAAAAGCAGGATTTGCGGCAATGCCGCACGAGTGTTTGATAGTCGTATGGGCTAAGATGCTGGAATTTGTATTTAAGTTCCCGGGACAAGGTAAGTGAGTTATGAGGTAAGTGAAAAAGAGATTTAAATTGAATGTTTAGTAGATATGAGAAAAATTAATATGGCATGCAGAAAAGTTACTAAAACGTAATGGATGGGAAATCCCTGGTCAAAACGTGTAAAAAACCTTAATTTTTATATGGTTTTTACTTATTGTGTATTTTCTGTGTACGTTTATTTGAAAGTCGACGAGAACAGGGTCGATAAAACGTGAGAGTTCATAATAATATAACTTGGGATGAGGTTGAAACCTACCCTTCAAAATAAGAAGAAGAATATTATGCAGTCCCTTTAAGAGCCCTTATCAGGTATCCATGAGATAGAATTGGGTAAGTAAATCCAATTTGTTACACAGAGAAGAATAATATATTCAATATATATCATATCTAAAATCTTTTGGACTGGATATGTCTTAAATATACTTTTGATCATCCTACGGAGCTGAAATATGATCAATAATAATACTTTAGATGATTTTCAGCACCGTTGGATGATTAAAAGTATCTTAAAGTCATATCCAATCCAAATGGATGATTTCCAGATCTTATTTGTATGTGTAAGTATTTTAAAAAACACAAAATTTGATAAATATCCAGAGTTTTTTGAGTAAGCGTTGGCATTTCGAGTTAAACTTATGAGATTCTTTCTGTTATCTGTTACTTCCATACATAAATATTCAAAAAAATGTTCAAATAGAGAGCTACATAAAACCATCTAAAGATTTTCAGGACACTCCTGATAATAATAATATTTTCAGCCAAGACCTTCTCAGCTACCTTCTTGTAAGATAAGTCACATTCATTGCACTACAACTAATCGGTTTTGTATATTTTTAGTTTCTCCCACAGAGCTTTTGTGTCACACCCAAATCCCAGCTCATTTCATAATCAACGCAAGACTGCAGCATTAAAGTTGACTAACTAATTATGTCTTCAAAGCGTAATTCATTTGATTTTGCCTATTCACACCCTGCATTCCCAATTCGCTCAGGGTCATTTATAGCGTCTAGCTAAAGTGGTGACCCCGACGACACCAATGCTTCAGTGCACTAAATCTCATCCACAGCAACATAGTCACATTGCGTGCTTGACACTAGCTCAAAACAAATCAATTCCTGTACAAATTGCCAAGCATTCCATCTAAAAACCAAACCCCAATCCAGCTAATGTTTCGCCTCACCCTCCCCCATCACCAGCCCATTGCCGCTATGACCAGGCACAGAGGTTGGCATGTCACTCTGTTGTGGCAGCTTATCGGTGTCGTCGCTTTTGTTTTTTTGTATGTTTATTTTTTTTGTATTTTTCCAGAGGCCAATTTGCAGTGTGACTTGGCTTGGCTAAACTTTGCGTGTTAGCTAAAACCTAATCCAAATGCAGCTGGAAAATGAGTAGATGGACGGAGGGGACGGAGGAGACGGAGGAGGTGCACGCCATGTGGGGAATGTTGAATGTCAACTAATCGCAATTGTTGTAGTGTTGCGCCATTTACCCAGCGAGAACTAATTAGAGTTGGGTGCAGGAAGTTGTCAACAGTTGACTATGGGTGCTTGACACACTCACTTACTCATGGTACGCACAGTGGGATCATGAAAATACGCTTATGTCGGATTATCCCATAATTTATGTTTGCTGTGCCTTGGCAACACAATGGATTTGCCTTTGGCATCACACACACACACACACTCAGTTAATTGCCACGATCATTACACACACACACACACACAGAAATATACTCGTACTAATGACAATGCTAGAGGAAGGGCACAGGGGCAGATGACAAAACAGAATTGTGTCATTCGATTGCACAGGATCGCAGCCAGAAATAAAAAACATTGTATGCAGTAAGTAGAGAAGGAAGCCGGTAGGAAAAGGTAGGGAGCAGAGCAGCACAGCAACCGGAAGCGTAATCGAGCTAAACGAACGCCGTCGGGGAAGTGAGCAAATGTGCGTGTGTGTCTGTGTGGGTTAACCCATTGTGAACACAAAAAATAAAAAAAAAATTGAGCGGGAAGCAACGCGCTAAGGAAAAACGCCATGAGGAAATTCATGCAGCAACAAAAACCTGACCAAATGGCAGAAGGCAGAAGGCAACCCAGGGGAGAGTACAAAACTACCAAAAGTTTCCAAAGGCAATTAATAAGAAGAAAAAAACATCAACAACATAAACATGCGGGAACAGCCACCACTGAACAGGTGAGAGAGTGAGGGTGAGGTCAGGTCCTAGACCAGAGTAGAGTACTGTGCCCAAAATGTAAGATCATAAATATTATTTAAGGCTGACATTTTTGAAAAGTGAGCTTGAAATGTTGAGGAGTAGAAAACTGGCCTATGATGTTGCCATTATTTATTTATGGACGTTCAAGTCGCTCTATTTATACTCTAAAACAGAGGTATACAGGTATAAAGATGCAGCAAAAGCATGTTATAGCCAGAAGGACCCTACAAAGTATATATAAATATTGTTGATTGAGTTTCAACAGCCGAATCCGTGCATCTGTTTGACCAATAAGAGGTTTAATCAAGATCAACTTTATTTTAAGACTTTGCCACGCCCTCTCTTACCCACATAATATGTATAAACCTCCATATCTCCCATAGTTTTATAGATAAAAGGTTCGTTCTTTTTGGACATATTTAGTAATCAGCAATATTTACCGATATGCCAAAGCATTGATAAAGATCGAATAAACGATGGTCAAGATATAAGCAAAAGAATGTTCGCTGCCGCAGTAGCAGCGCTGAGCATAAACTTTCGTTGGTACAGAGTCTATAATACATAGTCAGGCTCGACGGACTTGCTTACTTGTTTAATGATATTTTAGGCCTGAAAGCACGAAATTCTTAATCTAAGGGACAATTTTTTAAAGAATTTTAAACCAATAAAGGAAGAAAATATAGTAAATTTCACAACTGGATTAAGAATGTTAGATGTAAGCTAAGAATTAAAGCTATCGATGCAAGAATAATCTTTTGTTTTGCAATACCTCACCCCATGAGCATTCATTTTAGATTCGAAAATATAGAGAATTTTATATTTGGATCAAAGAAGAACCCGAAAAGTATTAAATTATCTTTTAAGAATGTTGCGGAATTCCTTGATCTATTTTCTATCTCCAATTTGGTAATTCTCGCTTTTAAAACTCAAAATAAAAACGAATTTGAATAATTTTTGAGAACAAAATTCTTAAAAGTTCAAGAACATATAGAATTTGATTCAGGAGGATACGTACTCAAACTATTCCTTCTACTTTATTCGCAGTGCTTTAAACCCTTTCAGTTACTTAATGGAAACAGAAATATATCTACAATATCAAGTCTGTAACTGATTAAGCAGCCATTATTCAATTCATCTTTAAGCTGTACGTTTTATATATGTTATTTCGGTTTTTCCCATCACGGTATTACAGTATTGCGGTATTATAAACTCTTCGAAAAACCATACTAATCAGCTATATAGAATTTAGCTTTGCACAACCTTAAAAGAACATTCCGGAGACTTTTATTTGAATCCATATAAAAGATAAAAGGAAAAAATTCAAAAACAAGAACACAATTTTAAAGCTTTGAGGAATAAAAAAAATGATTAGTATTAAGACTTTTATTCCAAAAGATCAAAAACCATTCTTTTAATGACTGGCTACATTATAAACATTATAAATCGTCGCTTACTCAACCAAAAAAAAAACCAAATGTGATGAGGGGTTAATTGTGTGCTTAATCAATCAAATGCCTGCCCCAGCTACACACCATATTCAAGCACTTTATTTAGATAAAATGTAATTTATCGAATTCCATTTTCCATTTGTTAACTTTAACCGAATTATTTGCTTCCCCCCCATTCGCATTTGGTTTTTTTTTTTTAGGTTGGTTATCACCTGGTCAAACCAGCATGGACATAATTCTCGATTAGATTAGACACTTGTCCAGCAGTTCAGTAATTTCGATATACAACAGAATTGATTAGATTTGGATAAAAAAGACCAGGCGGCTCACTTTCATTTTAAACCTGGTATATAGATTAAAGTTGAGTTATGATCATTTACGATGGCGATTAGAAAAATGTGGCCTCATGTTTTTATGGCCGAGTATTAGCTGAAAGTCTCTAGTCAGATAACTGGATTAGTTTACCACAACACTGTCGTTGGTAATTTGCCTCCATTTAGTGTCATTTCCTCTCTCTCTTTCTTTCTCTCGATTCCACTTCCTGGGTGAGATCCGACCAGGTTGTGTCGTCTGTGTTAATGTGTGACTTTTGCTGTGTTTTTCAACGACATTAATTTTGTGTGTGTGGATCTTAAGCCGGATTTAGTTAAGCAGCTCAACGATCGTCCCAGCGACAACGGCAGCGCATTATAAACGGCGCAGACGCAGAAAACGACGACTTTGGTCACATTTCGTTGGGTCCGCTTAGGAAATATAATCTCTTTTGTAGATGCCAGGCATGATCGCTGCTTACTACTACCGACTGCCTCGCCGCGGCGGCTGCTGCTGCTGCTGCTGCTGAGCTTGCCATCAACCTGCGTGTACCCCCATGTACTTTGTAGATATTGATATGGTCCGACTTTTATAATGTGTGGCACATTAGTTAGCAGTTAATACTTTAAATAAGACGAGGTTACCGACATTTTTCCAGCCAGAGTCTGGGCTATTAACGAACGAAAAAATATGCTGAGGCGTGTTTAGTATTTTAAAGCCGATTGCCGCTGTGACTTGTAGAAATCGCGCTTGGCAGGTACACACACACACACACATACATATTTGAAGCTTATGATTTTCAACGGGACGTATTAGTAATATGCCAACGAAATGAAATCAAATAAATCTTTCAGCAAACAAAATAAAATAAATATCGGTGGCTTAAATTTGGTCTCGGTTTCTTATGTAAGTGTTAATTATCTTCTTGATGAGAACTTGGGGAAAAATACAGCCAGGAGTTAAGAAATTCCAGAAACTAGGACTACACAAAGAGAAAAGGTAGTCTTTTATATAGGAAACAAAATCAAGCACTTTGTACTTGAACTGAGTACCAACGGTGTCAATAGTAGCACAAGAATACTTAAATCAAATTCAAGAGCACCTTAATCAAGGCCAACATTTTCTATAAGCCCTTCTTCTTCTTTGGTCCGCAGCAAACATCTATATCCGACTCTAGAAAGTGTATATATTTTTGATCTATGCTTTAGGAAACTGTTCGTCTTTCTGCTTTTATGCTAAGAAGCGACTCAATTTTACAGCTTTATAGTGCATATTAATTATAGTCTTCCTACTGCTCGCGACTTCTATATATATCTGAGCCGCTCTGATCGCATGACTTAATCTTATAGTTGTTTAATAATAAAAGCTCTTGTCCTTAAACTCAGTCAATTGGAGCCATTTTGGGCGACTATATACCATAGAAATGATAGGTCAGAAAAAGGGTCCCATTGAGAAAGTCTTTTCCCGCCGAACATGGCAATATCTGTGTGTATCTCTGTGTAACCCTGGTACAAATGATATGATCTAGGGCTCAATATTACATTTTCTCATATCAAAAAAATTCTGATATTAAAAACTTGAATATTTCTTGTTTGAATATCAAACTAATCTTTTTGAGCATATAGAATCATTATATTAAGCTCAAATTGATATTTAGTATGGCCATTTTGTCACAAAAAATAATACATATATGGAAAATTACAGGTAATTATCCTAAAAAAAACTCCACTTCACTCTACTCTTTTGGCTAAGTAATATACATCATTTTAGGTCTTTAGGTCTTTTCTAGACCTCTTACACTTAACAATAATGTAATTACGACTTTTTGAGTCAATTAAATACTTGCTTTGAGTTGACGAGAACTTAAATTAAGAACAAAGATTTGAATCAAATCTAACAGGTATCAGTAAAGTTATTTATAAGACTGTTAGGTTCTATTTTAGAACAAAACACCTACAAATTCTATAGCAGTTTAATAATAAATAAATCTTTGCCTTAAGTCAATATCAACAGACACAGACACAGACACATACTCACACACAGACTTATCGCTATTGTCTTCTTGCCTAAATCATTCCATAAGAAATATTATACTAAAAGAATTTGGTTTTTTTCACCCATTTTTGACAGTTTTATATGTTGGCTTAGAAAATGGGATTAAGATAAGTGACTAAGTTGGTCAGTTGACTATAAACCTGTATGTGTATGGGTTATAAATAAACAAATGGTCATTCCAACGAATATGGGCATGTATAACAGTGTCATATCTGCGTTGGGTTGGCTTCTTATGCTTTGCCAAACTAATTATAAAGCATTTAGTTTTATTGTTGTGATAATTTTTTGTTGTTGTTGTTGATTTCAAATATCGAACCCGGTGCAGAGATAATGACATGCGTGTCTGTCTGCTCACCTCGATTTTTATTTTTATTTATTTTGGTTTTTTTCTATTCGTTTTGCAGATAGGACAAGCTAAGCGACTTATAAATTATAGAAAGAAAAAACAATTTGATTGTCCTAATCTGTGAGTGAGCGAGTGAGTGAGTGAGTCAGATGGCAGATAATGGAAAATTTATTAATTGAAATCTTCTTCAGTTCTTGCCGAGCTGGCTTCCTGCTTGGGAGAATGAAACATTTAAGTCATTTCCTTGATCTCTAATCCCCCCGTGAATGAATCAATGAATGCTATTTATTGTACCATCTCCTCCGCCTCCTTCCCACGTTGAATTCCGGTAGTCAAATGTCCATTAAATTCAGCTCATAAATGTCTAAACTGTTTGTCATCTTGTTTGGTCTGTTTTGGCACGCCTCTTTCGCCCAGTTGGAAGGTTCGGCTTTCTTTTCTTTTCTGGTCAGGTCTCTAACACCTTTTTAAACTCTTTTTTTTTCTTTCTTTGTGGCTGGGGCATTCGGTATTTATCGGAGCTTAGGCTTGTTCCTTTCACACAGACACAGAGAGTCTGGGATTCGGAGGCCGCTTTTTGATTTTCGGTTTATTTTTGGATACCCTGTAAAGGTTCAAAGAGAATGAACTTTTTTACGTCCCAGTTTTAAACTATGAATTTGTAATGAAGATGACAAGAGGTGGTATGTTCGATGAACTGTTTCTAGCGAATTTCCTAACGATCAGTAGTCGGTGAAATCGTCAGTGCATTCTATAAACACCTTGCATTTTAGAAAGTTAGTTCACAAATTTAACTCCACCCCACTTACAGGGTATCAAACAATCGAGCTTGTCTTACTTGTTCGTTTTTTTTTTGGCATTTCATTCTCGTCGCTTTCTCATTCTGATTCGAGTTCAGTGTTACGATTAAAATATTTATTAATTATTCAAAGCCGATTGGATTAAAATAATTTATAATGATTATTAACATAAGTTTGCTTATTTACTGAAACTCCTTGTCTGAGGGCAAAACATTTGCATTTGGCGTTTCAATCAAACTAAAAGTCTGCACTTGATAATAAACTGTGTGTTGCCTGAGACATAGAAAATGCTTTAAGTTAATTACAACTTGTCACCTGTGGCTTTAAATCAATTTCTTGACTTGTTTCGTTCTTGGTTTTCTGTTGATTTTTGATTTTCTTCGCTGTTCTCGCCAGTTTCAAAGGAAAGCCGCCTCCACTCATTGTTGATAATCAAAAAACGTGTACGAGTTGAGGTTTTTGTTGTTATTGTTGTTGTTCTTTTTTGGCTGCAGTTATCACTGAGTTGATAAAACGATTTGTAAGACATTTTGGTGATAAAAGCGGTTCAGGCTTTGTAGCTTAAGGCAAACCCGTCCGGTTCGGTTGGCGACAAGTTTGGGAAATTAAAAATCATTCATAAATTTGTCTATTTTTATGGCCATTTATCATTGAGCTTAATCATAATACGTGGAAAATGAAAACAAAAACACGAAAACTCAACACGAAAACGTACAATTTCATAATTTAGTTTTATACTTCCCCCTGATTCTTATTGGGCATTGTCACCTTCTTATTTCTTTCTTAATTAGTGGATTTGGCTTGTTCGTATATTTTTCAAAATCATTTCCCCCTCACAACTATTTATATATCGCCTACAAATCCATATTCTCTAAGACACACTCACACACACACACACACACACAAGCACATAAATTCTGTTGACTTAATTTTTTGTTTTGAAAATTATGACAAGTGGATATTTCTAGAATTTCCACCCCAAAAACTAACAAGTGAATATTTTAGGCATATTTATGTCAAATCTTTTAAGTCAATAAATTCTCTAATGTTTTTCTGTTTTTGGTATAAAACCATTTTTGGCATTTAAAGCATGAAACCTAAAACTGTTAATAAATACAGGGAGAGAAAAGACTGATACAGTTTTAAGGGGAAGTGTTTGGAGAACGGTTTTAAGGGTTTTTCGTAAAATTGTTTGCTATATTTTTACTTAACTTTCCCAGGAGTTCCCAACCCTAACATATTCTCATGTTCTCTCATAAGAATCTGATATTAAATAAAAGATAATCAACTTTTGTCATACATTTCTGTTGTTTTCTTCTTGGCTTCAGCATGCGCTGCCTGCTAACAGCATGTTAATATGTTAACATTTATGTTAATGCTGCTTTAATTAACATAAAGTAAGCATATGAAAAATTTTTTACTCAGTAACGGTTAAGTCGAAGTCGGACAGGATCGTCTTAAACTTAATCTCTCGTTGGATAAAGTTCGGCTGTAAAAAGGAAATTTTTAAGAACTTAAGATCAATAAAAGGGCAAAAAAGTCCCCAAACTAATTCTGTAAAAGCAACCAGTTCTTTTAGCTGTAAAGTGTATTCACTGTTCAGAGTACAACATGAATTCTTGAGCTCGCTAAGTAATTTCTCAATAATTTAAACTCTAAAATAATAGTAAACTTCCGGATCGGAATCTCATTTCGTAAAGTATTTCGTTTGTTATTAAAATTCAGCAAGGATCCAACCTCAATCTAGAGTTCAACGCTTATGAAATACGTTCCGCTAACAGAACCCAATGTATTTACAAACGGGAAGAACCTCTGAGTCAGCCCTCGCTTAAATTTTAGCGATTTGGAGCCTTGTTTTTTATAGATCGAAACAATACTTTTGTCCGATAAACTCTAAGAGTTCACTAACGAACTCATAAGTAGTTGATCTATAGATAATTCTTGATTCTCCACATAAATTTGACTCTTGAGGCGCGAGTTGTACTACCTATAATACCCATACAACCCAGATTCTATACACTTCTCTTTACTGTGTGTGGTCTATTTTATAGTCGACCCATTAGGACACAATGGAAATACAATCAACTATATTTGTTTTATCCTCATGACTTTAGCTGCATTCCCGAAGATTTCTAGATTTTTTGCATTAACCGTAGAGTAATGCTTGGAAAACCTTTAATACGAGGATATACATAGACCAAAATGTGCAAATACGCTTGGCATAATATGTACGCGAGGCTATAGACTCATGAATAATGAAATCAATACATATATTGCTCTAAGACAAACCCTTAACTTTATCTGCTTATCTCATGATAAGTTGGAACCTTTTCTAGTCGTCTATGCTGATTATAATGGTAAGATATAGAAGTTCGGCAGGTATAGGACAATATCTTATTTTGCTTATAGGTAGATCAAGCATATTTTCACTTTTTGCCACGCCCCACATCTTGGAAAAAGTCATAGAACCCACTAATTAATAGAGAAATGTTTTGATACTCAGGGCATATTAAGTAATCAGCATTATTTATCGCTCCGCTTAAGGATTGTTAAGGATCGGATGAACGGTGGTTGAGTTATGAGCAAAAGAATGTTCGCTGCTGCAGCGCTACTTTTGTACACCTTCGCTGGACTGACTTTCTTACATGTCTGAACTGTTTACCATATGATTTAGTTATCTATAGCAAATTCCCCACATGAACCATAACTGAAATAACGCAGTCGGGCGACATATACACCTTAACCGATTCCGAAGATAGTTTCGGTATTAATCCCTATTTAAAACATTAATATTTTAACCTATTTAGTCAGTAATCAAGCTTAATTATAGATTTTTTTCCACGTTTTCTTGCTCGCTTTGTTGAACTGGAGAAGGGCAGCTATTTTACCAAACTTATTAAAAATATCTATAAATTACAGAGAATATCAAGAAAAATTGTTATATTCCAACGAACGCTTCCCTGACATCGTGCTTTCCTTATAGATTAATGATAAGGCTTTATCTATAAGACTTTAGGTACAAAATGACCTAGTTATTTCTAAAGAATAGCATTAAAAAAAATTGATAACTAAGCTAATCCGAAGTGAATCACTGCCAAAATGTCATAATCTTAGGCAACTAATCAGTTAATTAAGGCCGTAAAATTTGTAAAATTCCACTCTCTCTCTCTCTCTCTTCCTCTCTCCGTCTCTATGGGGGTTCAAATTTCATGTATTGATATCAAGTAAAAGAGTGAAACCTCAAAACATTAGATAAATAATAATTACACTCAAACGACATAATCAATTATGCCAGCTAATAAACGGGTCCGGACATATGTACTATTTTCTCCCTGCATATGTATATATCGCCCTGTGATCCACACAAACACACAAAATGTGGACTAATCACGCCAGCATGTTCATAATCAATTTTATCGCACTTATTTGGATTAATTGCGATATCACTGACAGGGTGACGGAGCGACGCAAAGGCGAAGTGAGAGACGATAAAAAACTGATGACGCGATAGCCAAGCCAAAGAGTTTGAGTACGAGTACAACTAAGTATATCGTTCGTAGTTCCCCCAACCACATATAGAGCGATATCTTGTTGTACTTTTCTTTTTTTTTGTGTCGGCGTCACCGCTTTATGCCGAAATTACCAAAGCCAAGTCGCATTTATACCAGCCGTCGGGGATTATCTTATCTATGGTTAAAAAAAAAAAAAGAAAAAGCTTTCTGGATATCTGGGTAGGGCCCAAGGCGTCTTTACAAGGCAATTAGCCAACTCACTACAAACAGATAAACAATGAACCAAAAAGACCTTACCCACCTACAAAAACCAAACATATACAGCTTATCTCTAATCTCTCCACTCCCGGGCGATAAGGATTATCTTAATCTGCATAAATAGCGAAACAAAAACACAATATGAGAAGAGGAAAATTATCATAACGCATATCTAACATTTGTTTAGTCATTAGTCCCCCCCATATGTCGCATTTGGTATGTGATTCAGATTTCGAAAGGGAAAGGCCTATAAGCTTATCATTTGCAAGATCTCGGGAAGTTAATGCAGAGGTAATGGATGTGAAATGCCGTCGGCTGTTTGAAAGGGATATATAACGATTTTAGAAAGTTACTTTTCCGATTTATGGGAGATAGAATGCACAAAAGTGATGTCCTTCCCGCTTAAAAGTAGTCAAAAATAATACTTTATACAGCGAAAAATTCGAAAACTTTTGAATAACTTAAAAGTTCTGAGGCAGCACTTTGAAAACAGTAAGTTTTTGTATTGACGTCAGACGTTCCTGGAATGAAAAGTATCCAAGCCAATCGCAAGACTAAAGTTTAGATGTAAGACAAAATAATATGGTAACACTTCGAACCATCATATATCAGTAAGCAACTTGCAAGGAAAAGAGATTAATTTTTCGATATCTTCGGATACTTCAACTTCTTAGTTCTTTGTACCAGAAGAGGTCTTTAGAAGATATGCTAATATCTATCAAAATTAAGGAACAATTCGTTAATTTCTGATGTCTTCCATGGGTTGTCGATTGGCATTTTCCAAACGAACCCAATGTCGGTGATCATATTTTGAAGAAGAAATACTTGAGTAGCAAAAAATTAAAAAATTTCACCATTAGTAGTTTAGTGTTTTCGTCATTAAAAAAAAAAACGTTTAAGTTTGGATTTGGGTACCTAAAATCAAGGCATTTTTAGATTATTTTCTCAAACTAATATTGAAAATGCTCGAGAATACCCAATAAGTAAGGATATAGCAATGATTCGATACCCATGATTCGTAACAGTAGTCAACTATATCTCTTTCCCATAATTCTCAACCAGTTCAAGCTCACCTGCTGTCCAGCATTGGCTGCCACCCAGGCTTCGGCAAATGTTTCCATGGCGCTTTGAAAGTCCATCATGTATGGTTAACCAAGTTCTTTTAACGTAAAGTCACTTTTCTTTATATATATATGTATATTTATATGTGTGCAGAGAGTTGTGTTCTTTGGCATTAATTGAATTTTGTATGGTTCGGTTTTGTTGTTTCTATTTTTCTTTTTGTATTTTTTTATTGCAATTTGTTTAATTGGAAATTGCGATAAGACGTTTAAGCATGCCTTGATTTCGATTTCAATTTTTGATTATTAAAAACAAAAGATTTCTAGGCGACGCAAATTAGACACACACACACACACAAGCACACACACAAAAGGGCACACACTGTTGCACTTTCACACACGCGGGCGGAACGGATTCGATGACGATAGGGACGCGGTTTCCACTGATGCAAATGCAGTTGGAGCTGAAGTTGGACGCGACATCATTAGTGCAGGCGGCACGGGCACGCCATAAAAATCGGTAAAAGAGTTTTGGGGGCAACAGAAATGGCAAGGCGTGACAAAAGCTGGCTGCACTTTAGCGATAAGAATGATGATGGTTGAGTGTATGTCAGATCCTCGTCGACCTTCAAGTTTGTGGGATGCCTACACTCTAGGAATATTGTGTTCATCAATCGAATAACACACTCGTTCTATCAGTTCTATCCAAGTTTATCAATTGGCTGAGCGGACGCGCGTCAAGACATCCTTCCACAGCACAAGTTGTCGCACAACTGACATTCTTTCGCATTCGCATTGACAGCAACGCCGCCGGTGCCGGCGCGGCGTTCGGTCTTGGATTCGGTCGCGTTCTCGTTCGTCCCCCGCCTTCTCTGGCCATTTGCCGCCTGAGCGTGTATTTGTATTTGTGTGAGTCAGTGTCAGTGGCGCTCTCACAATGGCTCTCTCATTTTATAGTCAGAGTTTGGGGGTATGCGATTGGAAATAGTAGTAGAATTTGCATTTAGGTAGTAGGAACAAAAGTTGTCGGGAGAAAACTAAAGAGTTGAATTATTGGACTAGGTTTATGAATCTTTTTATCTCATTTAGTTGGTATGTAATAACAACATACAAGAACAGGCTTTGTAGGCCAAAAATTGAGACTGTAGCTTCTGTTTTCTCTCTTGGTACAAACTTCGGCTTGCGTTAGGCTCGTGTTCGGTCCCTGCGGGCCAGGCTTGTACCATCTGTAATATTCTTAAAGCATTTAGTCACTGGACAGAGCTACAGAATTCCCCGCCCTCGTTATTCCCTATAAAAGGGACGAATATAGCGTGTAGTCCGTTCAGAAAACTAGTTGGTTGTTCCGATCTTTATTTTAAGTTTTTCTTAAAATGACTTCTTGTTAACTGTTTCGATCAGAAATGCAAGCCGGTTCTGAACCGAACCGAACCAAATCGTGCACGAACCGCTTATTCCATCTAAAACACAGGACAGAAAACCCACCCGGTACTTATTCGAAAATGGTTAACCTAACCTAGCTCAACTTAGAAAAATGGTTCGGTAAGATTTAACGACGAGTTTTAAGTGGTCAAGAGACTACTATCCCTCAATTCTATTTGCAACTTTAGGATTCATAATCGATTGTTTAGCATTTTATTTATTTGAAATTAACATAAAGATACTCTGATGGATGGATTCGATCTGCAAGAGAGACCGCTCACAGACTAAATCAGCGATCGGCCTGTCCCTCGCTCTCAACGTACAATGCAAAAGATCAGGGTTCCCCAAGAAGAGAGTCTATCTGTAACTCAGTGTACAAATATAAACTTCTACAACTTCAGTACCATTGCGATCAATTGTGGTGCCCACCGCTGGACTTAATTGGTCTTTAGCGATGCCAGATTGATGTAGATTCTAAGAATGACTTGCCAACCATTTTGAAACATGTAGTCTCGTAAATCTACCGCCACATACTTCTTTTTAGAGTACATTTCTTTCATGAAAGTGGCTTATTTATATTTGGAAGTGCTTCATGTTCTCTGTGGAACCAAATTTTTAATATTCTGTACAAACAAAGCGCCTGTAAGAAGGATATTTAAACTATTCAAATATGTTCTAGGGTATTTATGATCGAAAGTGTGGGAAAAGGCACATATTCCCTTTAGATATTATAATATTTGGAAACTCAATACCGATCCTTCACAATTCAGAGTAAGCAACCTTACTTAACAGACTTCGAGCTCTAAAAATCAGTATTTTTGAGATAGATTCTAAATCTTCTCTAAATCGACTCCGTAGAACCATCAAAGAAACCTTCAAAATATCGGCCCTAGAATAGCTTCCGTTAACCAAATAGTAGTAGAAATGGTACTAAAAACCCATCGTTGGCTCTCTAAAAGAGCCAACTTACATGTGTGTGACCAAAACAAAACACACACATTGAAGCAACCAAGAGAGACGGAGAGTAAACGGTATTACCAAGGAGAGCAAAAGAGCGCAACCCACACATACACTCACAGACACGACTAAACCTGTTCCGGCGCAGAAGTGCACTTGTCTTGTTGTTCGTGACACCTCCTCCCCGACCCACCCATCCTTATGCCCGAAAGCCCCGTTCGGGTGCGCATTTTATTTTATTTTTTGTGCGCTGTGGCGAAATTCAATGGATTTGCTGCAAATTCGGGTGGAATTATGCCAAAACACACACACACACACACACACAGGCACAGACAGTGAGCCTCCCCCTCCCACCAATACAATGGAGAGTGGGCGTGGGCGTGTGCTAAGCTAGCATAGCGAGTGCGAGCGATGCGGGAATACATTCGTCGAGAAACGACGATGACGACGGGATGAAAGAGTAAATCGGGCTGTGCTTATTATGTCGTTATGGGGGAATCGGAGCAACACCCACTCCGTATTTAGCACCTCGGCGAATTGGATGGCGACAGCCTGATGTTCGGGCCAGAAGCACGAAGTGACCCATACACCACGGACGGACGGAGATAAGAGTGCAGATAATGCGCGCGCATTACATGTGATTAGGTGTACGGAGGCACAGGATTTAGCCAACCGCGGCGCAGGAAGGCGAGTAAATGGTAAATAGGTGCAGGGATACATACGTACAAACCCACACACCGAGTGGGTGTGGTATGCACGGTGTTCGGACTGCTCCCAGAAGCTGTATTTTAATTAATTACTTGTATGTGGTTCCGGAGCTAGGAAACACAAACGATCCCGTCCGAGTATATCAACATTTTGGGTACCCTGAGGGACAAAAGGGGCCGTCTCTTTAACTCCACGCCTTTGCAATTGGTTCAGATTATCGGTCAAAAACATATACCATTTTCATTATCATTATCCCGCCGACGGCACACGATTTCGCTGACTGCGCCCTCTCTCCCTCTCACTCTCCCTCTTATGCGCTCTCTCACACACACACTCTTAAACCTACGCTCGTGCCAACAGCTCACGCCCTCCCTTTCGCTCTCACAGCCTTCGTGCCAGAGCGAGATGAGATAACCCACAAAAAAAAATTAGAGCAAAGAAAGATGAGCGAAGTGTAAACGTAAACGAAAAATGCTAAAGAATACAGCGAAGAAAAAAACACTCACGAAATAAACATAAAAAGTGCCGGCAAACCAGTTCGGGATAGACTCCGCCCTCGACGTTCGCTGATTGGGTAAGCGAGCGCTTTGCCTTTATTCAAGACTTCATCTTTTTTTCTTAGTTGCTCCGGGCTGCGGTTTTATCGCTGACGCCCTAGCCTCCACACACCCCCCTTTGCCATCACCGCCTACCACCCACCTCGTGGCGCTGTCGACGTCGACGCTGTTTTTGGAGGAGAGGAGAGAAAGGCTGAGGCTTTAGGAAAATTCGGTGCTCAAAATCTTTGCTACTTTTACCATTTTCGTTAGACATGTACGAAGTACTTGTGCTGGGGGATTGGCCAGGGAATATTATTTTTTTTCAGTCAAGGAACTGCTTGACAGTTGTAAAAAGTAATTAAATAAAAAATACTGCGAGAAGATTTAAATGAAAGTTCTTCGTACTTTTAATCCTTGCCCATTTTATGTAGTTTTGACCGCAGCCTACCAAACCGAATTCTTTAGATCCACTTCCCTACATAATCCGAACCTTTTATGTGTATGAAATCGCTAACATAAAACAGAACCGAACCTGAACCGTTTTCAATGGTTCGGTCGAAATCAAGTCCCGGAATCACCATCTTTTCAGGGAACTGTTCGGAAGTTTGAACCTTAACTAACCAGGGGATAATATTCGGTTCAAGGATTTGGTTCATGGTTTTGGTTCGAACCGTAGTTCAGCGAAAGTGTTGAATTCTACAGAATATTATGATTTTCTGTATGTTTTCTTACCAGGGGATAGTGTTCGGTTCAAGGTTTTGGTTCGAACCTTAGTTCAGCGAAAGGGCTGGCGAATTGAATTCAACTGAATATTACGATTTTCTGTACTTTTCATCAGACAAAACAAGTTTTAGGATGGAAAGGCCCACTGAAAACGTTGCTATCTTGTTCAGATCCTTAAAATATTATTTTAGGTCATAACACGAAACTCGAACAATACCGATTCGGAGCCACAATGCTTAAGCAGCTTTGTAGCCTATGCAAAGTATTAAAAATGTTTCTTTACCTTCTTGCTTGTGTGAATTATTCAATACAATATCAAATCGAGAGAATAAAATATAAACTCTTTAAGGGGAAAAACTTTGAATATTATTTCTTAACGTAGTTCAAATTTAAATAATAAAAAAAAAATAAAAAAAACATCTGAATAGGTTTTAGAATGTGAATTATTTTTTTAACCGAACCGAAATTTTCTGCTTCAGTTCAAGGCTCAGTTCACAGTATGAAAATACCGGAATTTAGAGTCTGAACCAATTCGGTCTATAACTGGTTTGTAATACTTCTATACATACTTTATAGGGTCGGAGATGCTCACCCCGTTGAATACATTTGCACACAACAATAAAGAAAGTCGAATCGAGACCAACTAAAATATACTCTGTAACAACAAAAGTATACTCTGTGTATATATATTGCTGCTGCAGTATCAGTAGACCGCAGCGCTATGACGAAGGTGCTTTTGCTCATATCTTGACTATCTTTCATCCGATCTTGAACTTTACCGATAAATAATACTGATTACTAAATATGTCCCGAAGTTACAAACCTTATATCTATAAAACTGTAAGATATTAAGTATGTTTAAAATTATGGGAGCGGGAGAAGAGGAAGAAGAGTGTATTTTGGCGTTTTCCCATTTTCCGACCGATCGCTCGTATGGGAGCTATATGATATAGTCATCCGATTTGGCCAAAAATTTGTTAAATTATGTAAAAGCATGTGAAACAATTAAATACAAAATTGCAGGATGCTACCACTAAAAATAAAAAAGTTTTTCAAGCTAAGACTGTTTTTCAGACCTATCTTTTGTATGGCAGCTATACCATATGGATGTCCGATTTAATTAAAACTGGGTAGAATTATGAAAAAACATAGAAAACTTACGATTACAAAGTTTGGAGATGTTTCCATTGAAAAGAAAAAAGTTTTTCTCATTAAAACTAGTTTTCCGACCGATTATTCCTATGGGAGCTATGAGATATAGTCATCCGATCCTGTCGGTTCCGACATATTACTGGTGAGCATCAAAAAGAAGACTCTGTGAAAAATTTAAGCTCGATACCTTTTAAACTGAGAGACTAGTTCGCGTAGAAACAGACAGACAGACGGACAAAGCTCAATCGACTCAGCTCGTCACTCTGATCAAGAATATATATAGTTTATGGGTTCGGAAATGAATATTTCTATGCGTTGCAAACTTCTGAGCAAAATTTTAATACCCTTTGCAAGGGTATAAAAATATGGATCGGACAGCAGTACATGGAACAATTTTAGCTCCATTACTTTAACGAGAGATAAATTTGGGTAGAGCAGTAGATTTTTAATTTTATCTCACTTCTATGCGGAGCAATTGCACTTGTCGTAGTGTCTACTTGTGTATGGCCATCCCCTAGAATGATTCTGAGTGCCGAAAGATAACTCTCGGAGCAATGCAAACAAGGGAGTGCCCACCTGGAATCTATTTCTCCGTACATTCGGAATTGAAGAGCTGTCAGATTTGCCCCCAAATCAGCTTTAAGCCGTCTGCTACTCCGAAGATTGTGTCGGCTGCAGCTAATCCTGATAGGTGTGTGTTGGGTACCTGTATTCTTGAATCGTTGCAGTTTCGGTTGTCTCTTTATGTTTAGCGATTTGCTATAGTGTGCATCTTAGACCTAGAAACTATTCTACTTGCGAACGGAATAATGAAGCCATCGCCTCTGAAGCATCACAAGATATTCGAGAGTAAGTGGGTGTTACCGCTGTAAAGTCAGGCGTTGCTTGACTCTTATGACTGCGGTATTTGAATAAATTAAAATAAAATTAAAGTTGAGAAGGTTATTTATCCCTCAGTCAAGCTGTCCTTGTTTTAAAGGTAAATTTTCAAATTTTTCTCCGCCTACCGTTGCAGTTCCCAATTTCTTTTAGCTCTGAATATTGGCAGTACCTTAATGTCGTATCGCTAATCATCTACCAAAATAATCCTTCCCCATCCCTTTAAAGTTTAAGTCAGCTCCTCTCAGTAATCTAACTGGATTCTTCCACGAAACGACTGCATTTTGTGTGTACACATCACACATTTTCGCTTTGCTGATACACACCCACTATTTACCGATGCCAACGCCAGACTCTGGCCAAACATTTACATATATTTGGCTAAGAGTGTGCGACTTTATTGAGTTAAAAATGTTGTTTGTATATACAAGGACTTCCACATGCTCCGAGCGCGACGCGGAAAATCAATAATTTCGTTAAAGTTTCGCGTACTTAGATGCTGATGTCAGCTTCTTTATTTTGTGTGATTTTTTTTTTTTTGAGCTGAGGTAACGTGTGGAGGTGTTTTCAACTTTAAGCCAAGTTGGGTGGGCCTACCGCGGTTCCATGTCGCCCCCCTCCCCGTTTCCCATTATTGTTATTACTCAATGTGGCAGCCATCAGCCGCGTAAAACGGTCGTTGCCGTCAACCTCGTCATCGTCATCTACCCGGACATGGACACGGATGCTGTAACGGTGCTACCAGGTCCCTCCCCCAGAGCAGAATAATGCCATCAGCTTGGACAATGTGGGGCCCAGTAGCAGCAGCAAAAGCAGCAGCAGGACACGCTCGTTGGCATAATGACAAAAGGACATTCATTAAGTTTTTGATTTCTGATTTTATTGTTGATTAAACGCATAACGCAGCCCCTTGATGATGATGATGACGATGAGATGTTGGGGTAAGGCACTTTGTGCTCTCTATCTGGGCTGAGCACGACTTCCGGCATGAGAGCGTCAACTTGACATTTCCGTTTTTATGGGTGATGCTGATGCTGCTGGGTGGCTTATCAAACCAGGACGAGGCCCTTATGTACTAAATATGAACGCCTCTTTAGGCCAACCCACTCGATTAAGGCCACACAACTCCAGCTCCGCTTTCCCGTTTGCTTGTAGTGGGTTGTATTATCCTGGTAAGGGAACGACTGCACAGTGTGTGTGTGTGTGTGTGTACATAGGACTCTCAAGTTCTGCCATTCGCTTGGCTCAAGTATTGACATTTCGTTGGTAGGAGGTGGGTTAACAACTGCTGGCGGTGCCATTGGAGCTTCACCAGCTCGTTGCAGTCTGCCCCAAAATGCGCCTGCGCAAATTTAGGGTTTTCCTTTTATTTTATTTTATTTTTTTTATGTGTAGTGGCTGTTGTTGTTTTTGTATGTAGGAGTTTATGTGTATGCTTGTCTGCGATTATGTACTTGGAATTTTGTGCGAATATTTACCATAAAAATTGTATTCCAATTTAAGCAACTTAATTGTAATTTGAGTGGTGCATGAATTTAGCAGGCAATGCCAATTTCTGTTTACGAGGAATCCAGTAGAACTATTTTTAAGAGATATGAAGGAGCTGGAATGGCACCGTTCCGGAACCGAACCCTTTGGAACAGGTTTTTGATGGTAACCTAACAGAGCCGGGAACCACAACCACATACAGTTTGTATTTTAACAACATAAAGAAGGCGTAGCGCCATCTGTCATTTAAAAACGTAAATAGTTTCGTTCTGGTGCAATATGAATGTCGTTTAAATTACTTGAATAAAGTTCATACGTGTTTTATATTTGTTAAAGGTTGATAGAATTATAAGATAACAAATAAATTATTACAAATACAACATTTTGGTCTATAGGTATGTGGAAGAAAGAACAAATCCAACAAGTTACACTCTCTTACTCCTTTCAGCTGAGCTTAGACATACACTTGCCGCTTCACAAGAATAACTATAAGTAGCATGTTCTCGAGTGGGCAGACCATCGAGGCTAGTTTATGTTGGATGAAGACGGACGGACTAAAAGTATTGTACACTAATTGCTCTTTGAAATCAAAATAGATTATTCTTTGTTTTATGTTATGATAAATACATTTATTTATCTTATTTTTCAAGCAATGAAACAAAACGAAGCGTAAATGTTTTGTTAATGAAGTACGAATAAAGTACATTGAATTCAGAAAACTAATGGTGGTTATTTTGTATTTCTCTGCGGTCATCGTCTACAGAGCCCCATTCTTTTTTCTGTCAAAGATCCCATTCCCACACAAAAAACCGCAGAATCTAGGCATAATATCGTCTGCTTCATAGCTGATATATGGCGCATACTCATGTAAAATCGAAGTTCCATGTTGAAATTTCCCTTTGCGATTTACTTATATGGCCTTTATGCATCTGGTTGAGTTCCAGAGTGTGTTCCATATTAAAGAATCATATAGGTATCATCAGTAGACTTTGCTTTTATGTGATGTAGCCAAGGTCAATACATTTTTATACCCTGTACCCTTTAAAACTAGTTAAGCGGGTGTGATGGAGTATGTTTCAGAATGAAGACAATATTTCCGCCGCAAAATATAAGTATTCTCAGTCAGCATCAACAACCAAGTCTATAAAGACATGTCCGTGGGTATTTTTAAGTAGGTGCACTCGACTATAGCGTACTTGCTGTTGACTACCTCGGGCTTTCGATATATTTTTGGTACACCCCAGCGAAAAGTTAGCAAACTTCTCTAGAGAAGCGCTGTATCCTTCATCAACAACCTTTTCTTATTAAGACAACTTAAGCTTCATGGCAGGAAACAAACCTCAAGTTTTTAATCAGCTGTCAAAAAAATATCTTTAATATTTCATCGATTTACTCACATAGAAATACTTCGTTTTTTTTGTCTCCAATTTTAAATAAACCATTACAGAAATGAGTAAATACAAGTTAAATTTCAAAAGGCAACACGCATTGGCAACGGCAACGGCAAGGCGCAAACATTGCTACGTTCCCCTGGGCCATCCGTTTTGCAGCTGGAACAGACGACATTGTAGACAAGCATACGCCGCGGCACAGTCCCAGACCTCAATGGCAGCGTAAACAAAGTCAAGTGCTGCTGGCCATGGACAGCGGGAGGACGGTATAGGTCAGGTAGTTGGGCAGCTGCATTTTGAATACATATTTGCTTTGGCAAACAGCACTCGACTTTTTGGCTAAGTCTCTGTGGCCTGTCGCCAGAGATAAGCGGAGATATCAAGAGTCGATCTTTTTAATTAGAGATTTGTCAAACAAAACCAAACATTGTCGCGCGGCTAGACCAAAAAGAAGCGCTCGGACGCGGTGTGTGGAACTCCATTTTGTCTGCCATTTCATTGTCAAACGTTAGATGGTGATGAGTGGAACCTCACCTCACTTTTGATAACAATTTACAAATCGATATCGTGTTCCTGGGTGGCTTTTGAAGATGCCGTGCGGTGAGCAACTTACCGTTACAATCAGTTTCCAGTTCCACATCCGATTCAAAGATATAGAATTTATCTATTGATTTGTACCGGGGTGTTGTATCGGCGGTATCTCGGTATCAGTTAAATCAATTAAGGCTCTCAAGTGGTAGTATTTTTCTGTTTTTATTTTTCGCCGATCGCGGGGCCCCGCAACATGCTTAACCGTGTAAGGTGGGTGTGGGGGCGGGGGCGGGTGGGACGCCTTCCAATTATTTCGAGTGGTAAATGTGGTTATTCCATTTAATCAGGGGTGGGGCCACCAAAACCAAACATTGTCAAGCTAATGTGTCAGTTTTTTTGTTGTTTTCGTTTTGTTTTAAACTAATTGAAGTGCGTTTGTCATTCAAGGTTGCTAACGGGGGAGGGGGGAATCGACTAAAGCAGAGAAAAGGTGTTGATGGGGGATTATAAGGACGATAAGGATATTCTCGCAATTTCATTTGATAACAAATGAGGGTTCCCAGCTCGACGCTGCTCCCCAGCAACTATTCAAACACAACCACATTTCCTCTCACACACATTGTGGTTGGAACCACACAATCAATTTTCACATTTTCATTTTTCCGCTAAAAGCATCTCATTTAGTGCCCTGACCAACAATGTCGTGTGCGCTCGTTTCACCCGTCCACAGACGGTAGTTTGATGTGACCACATAATTAAATTAATTGCGTTCACATGGTGGTAGCATAAAACAGGAACAAACTCTGAAACTCTGAACTAAACAAACAAATCAAAGTCCCCTCCTAGTCCCCCTCCCCCACCACACTGAAGTTGAAATCACAAATTTTGTGAGACAAACAACTTCATTGAATCAATTTGCTTTGATTTTTCGAGAGCGCTTAATGCTTATCACGAAATCTTTAAGGCGACCTCACACATCGGACTGATATGACCGATAGATACGGGTTGCCACGATCAGGAATTTGCGATTTGATTAATATTGACTTAGGAACGGTTTTATTTGCTCAGCTATTGTGTTCAGCTGTTCATATTTTGATTAATTTCAGGTGATAAAGCTTAATTGGATTTCGCTTAGATAACTGATTCTGATTTGAAAACTTTTCAATTGTCAGTCGGTTTTGAAGTAGTCGGCTAATCAGAGGGAATGGAGGGAAGGGAAACCGAAATGCACTTGGAAGGGCCAAATCATGTGAGTTGCACAAAGGTTGCACATGGCTTAAGAAGCTTTTGGGGGGAATGATAACAAAAATCTCAAAATTAACTAGATTTATAGACTGATAATGAAAGCTTATGGAGATAGCAGTAGTTTTCCTTCCTATTCCTAATCATTGTTTAGCACTCATTACTTTTAAATTGAATGAGGTCAGATTTTGCACACATTTGGCTATTGATGGGACACTTCATGTGACAGCTTTCTTCTGTGCGAAATGTACGGACAACTTTGCTATCACTTTTTTAAATGCAGCTTGATGCATAAAGGGGTACCGCTTACTGCTTAGGAAGTGGAAATATTATTATTTGCACCAAGTAATTTTGCATCAAGATATCGACTATTCGAAATTGTATTTCTACCCTAAACAGTCTTACTGTAAACTTATTTTCTTTTACTAGAAAAAAAACATCAAACAATCTTTAGCTTTTCGTCACAACGAACTTTCTTTACTTATTTCAAAGCTAAGTGAGGATCATAAATCGGGGATTCCACCTGGGACATCTAGTATTATCACAATGAACTGCCACAATACTATACTTCCTTATCTCACAGGTTAGGTTTTAGAAGTGAGAACTTATCATTCATGATTTTAAGTAGGATATATTACGGCGGACAGTATGCTCCTCTATTATATCCTATACCAAAGGTACACAGAGTATATTTAGTTTGTGCAAACGAGAGCGAAATTTAAAGTCGTCCCTGTCGTACTTCGATGTACCTGTTACTCAGAGAAATTAATATGACAAGCCCTTCCTTAAATTAGTTAAAAGATCATTAACATTATAATTCTTAATATGAGGACATTTCATATGCAGAAAGCTCTCTGAAAAGTATGCAACGTTTTAATATCCCTTATCCGTTACTAATATTTTAACTCTGTAATATTATCGTATAGTATGACGTCTCAGATTCACAACTGTCTATCCTAAACATTACTGCGATTTTTTCAAGCGCAGATATAACATTTTGAGTGTCTAATGCGCAAAAATATGCTACCCAAAATCTCAATGGCTGAATTCTATTGAATTTTTGTGAAAATTTTAACAATATCCTTTAATACTTTTAGTTACAAGATATGGTGATTTTAATAGCATGATTTATCTTCGCTCATAAAATCCTAGAAATATTTGGTATAATTTATTTTAAAGCTAACAAAATGTAATTTAAGATAATATCAAAGAGAGCGAAGACAGGAGTGTTGGTTGCTCACAAAACATATCTTCAAATGGTCCAAATTTGAAATTGTAAGATACTTTAGCTAAACTTGATTACAAATCAAGATTCGTTTCAGCATACTAAAAACATTTATAATCAAAATCAATCCTTCAATATGCAGGACCTTTTTGCCTGTGTAATTTATGATCTATTCCATTCGACCATCCAGCATAGAAGGGACGAAAAAGTTGGACCTTACGAATGGATTCATTTCTATGCATTTCCCCCTAGGTTAAGGATATTTAAATATAGTCTTAGTCTATTCGCAGCGAACTGATCGCACCACCACCGTAGGTTCATTTAACTATGATCATTCTTCCATATCTTATCCCTCGTTCTTTATAATGTTTTCCCATTCTGATTACCGTATTCAGCTTTGCTTATCACCTTTGAGTCATTCATTTCATATTTTTAGCTACAAAAAATACCGCTTACGCAATCTTAAGTCATCCACTCCATCTAAGTTGGGTGGCACTTAAGTGCAATAAATGTATACTTAGGCGCGTAAAATTCATCGAATGTGTACGAGTAATTCAGGCCAGCTCTTCGTCTCGCTCTCTCTCTCTATCTCTCTTTGTACAATCCTCCTAAAAGGCAATAAAGTTTATCATGCAATTAAGAACGAATTACGCTGCTAATAGAATAATTAATGCAATTTCCCACAACATTAGGCACAAGCAGCAATAGCAGCAGCCAGCTAGAGAACAGGAGCTGGAGCAGGACACGCAAAAGGCAGCCCAGTGCAAAATCAAGATGTGAACTCTCGGACTCAGAACTCACCCCCATTGCCTAGCCCTGCCATGCCTTGCCTCAGTGACAACTGTCGACGTGGGCCGGGTATGTTTTCGTTGCTGTTGTGCAAAACCCCAATAATAAGCCATTCCAAATGGGGTTTATGTGTGTGAGCAAGGCTCAGTGGTAGCAGCAGGAGGAAAAATGGCAATAGCTCTGCCACATCATGTGAGTACAGTGGGAACTAGTTAAGAAACACGTGTAGCATATCAAAATTATGTAGCATACTTTTAAGGATGCTTTGGAACATGCAGAAAGCATATCCGGCCCAATAAAGTATATATATTCTTGATTAGCATCAACAGCAGAGTCGAGTAGAAAAGGTATATCAATAATTTCAAAAAAATACGAGTTTTTTATAACCGAAAACGAGAAAACCTTTTCAAAAGATTCAAGAGGACGTTCTGGAAAGGGGGAAGTGGTATATGATGCAAAATTTAATCCTGGAATAACACTTTTTAGCACAGATATAACAAATAGCCTAAGAAATACACTTCTATTTTTCGGATTGATTCCACAAGTTTCTAGAGATTCCCAACAAACGATTTCAAATCTATAAAAACTCCATGAAAATTCTAGCACCTACAAACACTTTAAAATATTCCTTGCCTACTTTTCAGGGTTTTGAATTTTAAAACTTCAGTTCATTGTAACTGGGCCACGCTGTATTTCTCTGTTATGGCAATCCTAGTGCTTGCTATTTTTATTTCTACATCAAACCGCAAGCAACGCGTCTCTATCAAAGTGCCTGCTTCTCAAAGCTCCTTCCTCTTTTAGTTTTCCACCCAATCTCTCTCCATCCCTCTCTCTCGCTCGCTCGCTCGCTCTCACTCCATTGGCTCGACAGTCTGGCAAAGTGTTTGTGGCTGTGCCGCACTAATGAAAATGTCAAGTAAATTCCTGCTTTCGGACGGAAACTGATGCTGCTGCTGCTGTTTGCTGCCTCTGATATCGACTTAACTATCTTCTGGTTCTTTTGGTGCTGTTTGCCTTTTAAGTGCGGGTTGAAATGCATTTTCGTGCCGGCTTCAACTCGGTTTCCGTTTCATGTCGGGTGCTGATGATGGCTTTGCACATTTTATAAAATTCAAATAATTTTACTCATATTTAATGGAAATAGATGAAGCAGAACTAATTTACTTGCATCACCTTTCTGTTTCGGGGATTTTTCAACCTGTATTTTGTTTTTTTTTTTTTGCAGCTTCAGCTTTGCTTCAATTTATCTACGTGGAAATTGCATGTCAACCGGAAAGTAGTTGTCAAGATTGTTAAGTCCTTATTTCTTTCAAACGTTCACTCTGGCTCTCGACTTCAGGTGTGTACTAGTGTGTGTGTGTGTGTGTGTGTGTGTTGACTCCTGGCAACGCAGTTTGTGTACCCGTATTTATGTTTATGCCAAAGCAAATGTTCCCCAAACCAGCCAGGGAAAACAGTTTCCGTTTTACCTTTTCAACATTCACGACTTTGTTTGGGGTTTCCTTGTTGTTGGGATGTGGGATGCGAGATGATGAGGCAAGGTTCAGGTTCTTCAAGTAATGTGCAAATTTAGTTTTACATTTTATATTTGTTTTAAGGAAATCTTCTCTGACTTTGTTGGTTACAGTGGGGTCGAATGATAATTGAAAAGCACACAAGCTGCGTTCAAATAGAAAAGAAGCTCTTAGAGAAAGAGGTTTTATGCTGGGTTGATTCTTTATGGTGTGACTTCTTAAATCTGCTGTTGGAATATAATAGATAATGATACGAAGGATGCACTCTCATATGATAAAAATATGATTAAAAATGTCAACCAGTGACAACTACATCAGTCTGTAAGTCCGAAGAAGAATTACGCTTGCAAACCGATGTTACTATTAGCTCTATAAGTGAGTTCAAGAGCAGAACCGTCTCTCGAAAACGTAAACATCGCCATTCAAGTCGCTTATCATCCCAGTTCTGCAATACGGCGCAAATGCTTGTACATTAACAGCAGCGGATAAGGCGGCGATTGACCTTTTCGAGAGAAAAGTTCTCCCGAGCATCTTTGGTTCTCTAAAAGTTCCTCGGATGATCAAGCTTCAGTAGAAAAATACTATACAAATCTTACTATACGCAAGATTTTGGGAAAACAGCCAGCAGGGGTCGACCGAATCAAAGATGGAAAGACATAAAGAAGCCAAATTGGAACAACACTAATAGCCCTAGTACATCATCATATTAAAAATACACTCACGATACTGTGATCCTATGTAATCTAAATTCACTCACGAAAAGCGCACAGATCACGCATGAAACTCTATGTTTTCTTACGTATACGACGTAACACGTTGTAAAACTCCAAAATAAGATCAAATTCAAGTCACTTGTTAAGCTATAGTACAAAGTATTCCTACCATTCCCACTGTCAAGTAGCTTTCAGACGTCTCGAATTTTTAATGCAAATACCCAATGAATATAGGAAAACTGCTAAAACTACACACACACCAACACACACACACACAAAGGGAGCCTGGCTGCCGGCAGATTTATTTTGTGGCTTTAGTGTGAGCACTTTCCACCCACAACCCTTTCTAATTAAGTGCGCTCCTGCCTAAAAGTATGCAACAAAAGAAACTAATAGCCTTTCATAAGCAAAGGAGCTTGGGGGTAAACAGTCTGTCTTCTTAGCGCGCTGTCAACTCGATTGTCTTCGCTTTGATTTGCCACTCAAAATTTTCCACTTCTTACGCCTTTCTTATATAATTATGCATAAATCCTTTTTACACGCCAAGCGGCAGCAGCAGCAGCAGCAGCAGCATATTTTGCTTTTCATCGTCAAGCAACATTTTCTGAAAATTTGATTAATCTTATCAGGATGCGTGGCGATGGCGGGGGCCGGGGGACAAAGGGGTTGTTCAAAAATGAATTATCAACCATTTTTGCTTGCTCTTTTGTTCTAATTGAGTTACCAGCAGTTTTCTGAAGTGCCTGAGTGTCTAGTAGAAGTTCTGATTGCTCGAGGAGATGGCCACTCAAGTCACACAAGTCAGCTTAGGGCCAGGATCTATAACTGTTTTAACATATTCATAAGGTAATTTCTGAGTATGTCTGGTCCCTGCTTGACCAATTGATAAAAGTACGTATTAGTATATATTTTTTATTTATTTGCCCCCGCAGCGACTTATTTTCCTGTATTTCCTTCGCCATCCTTTCAACATAAGCTGCTTGTATCAATAAAAATTCGATTATGTCTGTCCAATGGCCAGGACCTTTGCTTCCCTTTCGGACAACGATTTATCATTGTGTTGACTTTATCGGGCATAAAAAAAAATATATAAATACACAACTTATAGTTACGCATACGCCTAGTTGGGGTGGGGCTGGCAGTTTTTTGTATATTATTTTTATAAATATTTTAAGCATGTGGGGGCCAGCTCTCAAGTAGCTTATCAGCCAGCCACCCGCCTAAGCGTATCAATGTATCAAATGCCAAACAAGACAACAAATTGGCAACAGACAAAGAAAAGAAATCCTTTGTCCGGCATGTACCTACTTACGAGTAATCGACTTGATATGATTCCTTTTTCTGGCTTTTTGCGTTTTATTGAGGACCATCAGAGTTTTGTTTTCTGAAATTATATGTCTGAAAGCGCTGCTTGCTCCCTGCCAACTTAATTGGTTATATAATTGTTGGCATTAAGTGATTTCTTGTTTATTTCACAGTTGGTTGAATTTAAATTGGAGCAGGAGTTGGGAGTAGGAGGCAAGGAACTTCAGCTTTAGCGTAAATAATGAGCTTGTTTATATCGAATAGTTCTCTCTAAGAATTCTTAGATTTCTCACTACTCACAAACAGCCACCAGTTTGAGCCGATGCAATAAATTAAAACTTTCATATTTCAACTATTGAGCCCTTCGGCTAAATTAGTTGGAAAATTACATTGTCTTTAGACCAAGTCCAGAGAACTGGCACTTGGCACAAAAACAATTACTAGGTGCCTGCTTTTCGTAGCCAAGACAAATACAAAGTAGTGGAGCATATAAATTCCAGCGCAATCCTCCCGCCAGTTCCCTGCCCCGCAACCCACCAATGCCTTCAGTTTGTTTCTTTTGTGTGGTGTTTTTTAGTCCCTGGCCATCTTCCGGTTGAAAGAGTTCTCGAGCCATCGAAAATCGCAAAAAGGCATTAAACGTTTTCTAATTAAATGCGCCACGGCTTCTGCTGGGTTGTCCTTCTGCTTGTGGACATTTTATTATTTTCGTTGTTTCTTTTTTATTTGGACGAGTCAACAAGGATAATGATTGTTTTTCGTTAGATTTTATGCGCGACCAGGACCACTGATGCGTTTCCATGAGAGGGTTGAACGGGAACTGGTGTCAGTTGGTAGCCATTTCACTGGCTTAGGGGATTAGAAAATTTAAATGTCTTGGTTGGATTCGCCTGAGAAAACGTAAGAAAACTCCGTGTCCACCCTCCAACATTATTTCATTAAGGGCCAGACATTATGAATGAATGAAGCGATTAACGTTTTTCTGCTTCCCTTCGATATTTTTTTTCTTCAGAAGTTATTGAATATTCCGTTTTGTGTTTGTTTAATTACCAACTTTTTTCCTTTGACAAATGCATTTCTTTTCCAATTTTTTTTTAATCTGCCTATTTAATTTCTCATAAGTTTGCTTTGATGTTTAAACTTTTACATTTTCATGGCATTTGTCTGTGTTTTTTTTCCCTTACCTTTTTGTTACTATTTACCAAAGAAAAAATGAGCTTACTTGGCGTTTAATTAGCATGGCATTTGCACTCGAATGAATTTTTATTTCTAATTGATAGACCAAATATTGAATAACATTGGGAAAGATAGCTTAAGCTTAGGAGAGAAGATGTTAAGATGTTTGCTTAAGGAAACCAATCATTAATTTTTGAGAATAGTACTTAACGCTTTCTCTTACTGGCGTTTCTAACAGTTTGCATAGAAAGTCGATGGCAATGCTTCATGGCAAAGATTGCAAACCGCTTCGAGACCGTGAGCCGAACCCTATCTAAATCCAAAAAAGGCATCTGTTTCTTCATACAAAGCCATGGCTATATGGACTCTGCTGTTGATGCTGAACAAGAATATATTTGGTTTATAGTTTTGGAGAGGATTTGTTCTGGCAGTTACGTACTTTTGCACAAACGTAATATACATTTGGTTCCCAGTATAAAAATTTTGCAGCGATCTAAATATCCATCTAATATATTGAAGGATTACTGGTAATATTAGATAAATTTCGTTTGGTGAGCATGAATTGTTTTCGGAAATGGTATATCACGTCTATATTTTTAGTTATTTAAGCTTAGACCTGCTCAAGATGCTTATTTGGACCTTTTCTATAAGATTATTTGGAGAATCAATCACTTAGTTTTCTCTTTTCGATACTATAGGATCATTATACTATATCCTTACCTTTAAAATATACCAACTCGAACAGTTATACGATTTTTTTAGGTTATTAAATATCACATGGGTTCTCACATGGGTTCTAATTTTTAACTGCACATAAGTATGCAATAGATGTAGTTGTTATCTTTCATAAAAGTTCTATACAAACGACACTCCCAGTGTACTATTTTTGCATTGCATACCTTAGGGCAAAAACATTTGTTTTTTTGAGCAATAAATTTCAAAATGGTTTAATCTTCGCTTTAAAAAAAATCGTAAAATTGATAGGTTTGGTTTATTTTGAAGTTCAGATATATAACTGTACGATAATATTAAAGAAAGTCGAATCAAGTGAATAGGTTCCCCCAAAAACGAGCCGAAGTACCACCAAAATGCCAAATTTAAGCATCTTCAAATATAAAATACCAGAAACGCAGATGTGGTTTAACATTTTCGAAAAGAGATTCGTGTTCAGCACACAACAATTTGTAGAATACTTCAAAATACTAAACCTTGCTGTTAAGTGTAATTAAAGAAACCGGTCAGAGAACCGAACTTGGGGTTTTTCAATGCTTTTGAACTCCAGGCCCGAACCTTTTTTAGAATGTCGGAGGTTTGCAGTCTTGGCGTTTTATTCTGTGCTACTTATAAAATATAATTGGGAATTGACTATGCAACCCCAAAGGGACCTAGAGTTCAACGCCGAATCTGAACGGCTCAGTTTGAAAAGCTTTTTCATGCCTAATTACGTGCAGGGAATACTCTTCTAATCGCTGAGATCTCGGTGTTCATGCAGACAGACGGACATATTGACTTGGCTATTGATGCTGATCAAGAATATGTATACTGTATGGCGCCAAAGATTCTTCCTTCTGTGTGTTACATACATTTGCACGACATTAGTATACCCTTTTTACTCTTCGAGTAACGGGTATTAATATGACAAACACATGCAACCCTAGTGTGGAGCTTTTGAAATGTATATCTAACATAGCCCCCCGTAAAAAATCACATGACCTTATAATACCCTGTCATGGGGGGTCAAAAACAAAATTGCATTAGGAGAACAACGAAAACTATGTACACTTACCAAACGAAACAGAAGTTAAAGCGGGAGCAGCAGAGAGCAAGCGCAGCAGAACAAAAACAAATATACAAGCGCAGACGCGACGTCAAGCACCGCAATCGGGGGCGGGGGGCTTAGCGAAACGGCACAACAAAAACACTTTGCGAATACGGTAAACGCGAAAAAAAAGAAGTGAGAGGGAGAGCAGCAGAGATTAGGCACAGCACAACCCAATACACACACAATATTTAGACGCTTTTAACTTATAATTAAAATTATAAGTTAACTTTTTTTGCAGCCATAGCAAGTAGGCCTTCAGTTGATTCCCACACTTATTACAATTATATTAAAGCACTAGCAGGAACACAATAAAAAAAAACCAAAAAAAAAACGGCGCGGCGGCCGCGGCAGCGAGAGCCAGACGTAAAGAGAAAGAGAGAAACAGATCCGGAGAGAGCCGAAAATAGCGGAATAATTGGCGAGGCTGCCAAATAATTGAACAATTGCGTTAAATTATTAATAAACAGCCGCAAATTGTTGAAATCGAACACACGAACACGCACTGATATAAGCGAGATCCGTTTGATACTTCGAAATACGTTAAGAACCACGCAAATCAATAAAACTTGGAAGCGCGTGCATCAGGCGGCCGACCACAGCGATAGAAAATATGCGACTAGCCAACTATCGATATTTCTGATCGATGCGTTAGTACGATAAGTTTTGCTTTCGATGCGTTTGTCCCAAAAGGTCCGTTGGTCATCATAAAATTTGAATTTGAATTTGCATTTGAAATCTTGTTTAGAATTTGATCGAATTGTAACAAAATTATTTAAAACGTGAGCAAATAAAATATGTGGTCATTTCAGTACCTTCTAATTAAATCGATGGGGCTGTTTAATCATTATCAAAATATATCAAGTAAAAAATAGCTTGACTTCCATCCGATTTTTATAAGAGGTCTTTCAAATGGAAATGGAAAACTTTAACAAGTCTTTTGCAAAAGTTTCGCCATCGAATTGTCGCAAACGAATGCAATTAAAAAAGTTGCCTGCCCAACTAAAAAAAAAGGCAAACAGTGAAAATTGAACATTGCTAAGCAGATATCAATACCAACGGAGCCCATCCTCCCTTCCGTCCGACAATATCATGAAATCACAGCAGAACAAGCGTGTCAGACCGCACAAAAAAAAAAAAAAACAAAAAAACTCCGAATGCTTCGCATGAATATATTAAATGACAAAAGCCGAGAGGAAATGCCGGAAAAATGTTTGCTATCAACGACTCTCCGAGTGAGCAGGGATAGCAGGAGCCAGCCCAGTTGTGGTGGGAGTTGGGATACAGATACCATTAAGTGGCAACAATGCGACGAAGCGCAAGAAAAATTAAAAGGGTCACTTTACAAGGACTTACAAAAACGTTAAACAAAAACCCACACACAAAAAAATGAGATGAAAAGTATGGAAAATAAATTCATATTCGAGAGGGGATGCTACATTGTTTTCCATTTGGGTGGAGGGTGAAATGATGCCTGTGTTTACACAAATAATCGCTGAAAAATTAAGTTTGGAAAATTGCTTTTTTAAATTAGTTTTGGGTTCTAGTTTCAGCAATGCCCACTTTTGGAATTGATCGAAAGAGGTCAAACCCTCAGCCAGATTAATCTATGAGCTTAGAATACTTAAGTGGTCATGGGTCTGTACGGAAAGACCACGCTTAAGCCCTATCCCAAGAAACCGTCGAAAAAAAGGGGATTTTCCACGAAATGAAGAGTCCCAAACGCGTGACCCACCCAACGTAAAGGACACGTCTCTAATTGAGCGCAACGCCGACTGCCGGCAAGGACTCGAACCTTAAAAAAAAAATAAGAATTAAAAACGAAAGAAAAAATAAAACGCTGAATTTATACCACAATGGACTCGACTCGGTTTGTTGTTCCACTGCTAAGCTTATATTTTTCAAGATGCTTCAAAACACACAAAATGGACGTGGAATTAAAAATTGTAAATGGTCTCCGGGTGGGGGTGGGTGGTGTGCTAAACAAAGCAAACGAGAAGAAGGCAACAACAACAACAACAACAACGGGGAAAAAAAAGGAATCACATTAAAATTCGTAGCGCTAGGCCTAATCCTTTCCCATAAAGGAAGAAAGAGGAAGCCCTCATTATGCCAAAGCGAGGGCCAATTTTAATGACCCAAATCCGGCGGCAGCGCACAAAAATGTTCTATGGAATCAAAAAGCAGATTTTTATTTTTTTGATTAATTATGTGCCGAAATTGTGAATGAATTTGAGGTCCTCATTGGTGAAGGTAAGGTAAGTCAGGTAATCTTGGCATTGTCTGTTTTGACAGTGGTGGCTGGCCGATTACTTGGCCTCCAGTCGCTTTCATGCTAAATTTATCAAATGCGTAATGAGCGCACGTGAGTTGCATGCCATATGCGGCTGCTGCGGCTCGGACTTTCCTTTTCTTTTCTTTTTTTTGGCCACTATTTCACTTCGTCGTCGGGCTGTTAATTACAACTTAAATTGACAGCAAAAATTGGACCGGAAAATTGTGGGTTTTTCATGCGGTCGGCATATTAAGCGCTTACACTTTTGGGGGGGGGGGCTAGAAGTAGACAAATGAAGACTTAAGACCTACTTAAGGCCAAAAGGCAGTCAAGTAAAAATATTCACAAACTCCTAAGCAGCCTAAGAGTATGCAGCACGAAAACCAAAACAAATGTAAAATTTTAAAAAACATCAAATTAGCTAAGAAGCTCATCAGCGGAAAAGAATGGGGAGTGAGAGAGATAGGAAGAGGGGTGCGGGGTCACCTTGTAACCCTAATTTGACACACATGTTTTCATAGGCAAAACTGTGCCTTTTGGGGGGTGCGACGAGGGAAGTCACAAATAAATACATTTACGGTTATCAAGGGTTAAAAAATAAATAACAAAGGGAACAAGCTGTAGTTGCAGAATGAGTGAAGTTTAGATACCCTTAACTATGTGGTGGATGTTGTAACAGCTTGGCAAACCCTCTCTGTGTTGAAACGATTTTTGTGAAGTCCTGAACCGAACCCGAACCGGAGCAGAAAACATTTTATCGACCCAAACCTGAACTGGAGCATAAAAAAGGCAAGAACGGTTCGGTTCAATAAGCAACACTCGCTAGAATGCTCGAACTTATTATTATAGCTAGTATTATTAGTTCAATTCCAATTCTAACTTCTAAAATTTTGGATCCAAGAATTCAAATATTAAAATTTGTAACCTAAGCACCAAAATAGGTTGAAAAGAAACAAAGGTTTGAATTTTATCATCGTCTAAAAGAGCCAATTAATAAAAGTATTCATGGTTCTTTACCATGCTCATCTTCAGATTAAAATTATGAAATGGATTTTTAAGTTTAGGAGCTACAAAATAGTAAAAAAAAAAAGTTACCAGCAAACTAGCTTTTGAAGGAACTCAAAGATTCGATCAATATTCTATTGTTTGATAGATTAATCTTGTACAGAACTTAGAAATACCTCATTTCTTGTATCAGTTGGTTCAGCAACACATGGATTAGTGGAGGGTTGCTTTTATCCTCCGACGTCCACATTTGACTCCTTCTTGGTACTCCTTCTTAAGGCTATGAAATTGTACCTATTCACGAAATTTTCGGAAAAATCGGGTAAGGGAAAAAATGGAGTACTGGCTAAAATTAATACATAACGCCCATATTCATCCTTGACCTTTTAAAACCAGCTGGGTGAATCCAACTCCAAACAGTATCGCTGGCTTGAACCCCTGAGTAAATGAGAACCCCTTTTCTAATGAGGTTTTTGGCCCTGATATTACACACGTCTGGCTACTGTTAAATCTTTATCTAGGCAGGCCATTGTAATGAAATTGGCTGACCAATATACTTACAATTAACATTCCACCCACCACCCGAAAAATCAATAAACCAGAGCTAAAAATAAGATATATTTTACCAGACTGGTTCCGTTATTCACTTTCAATAAGATTTTGCTAGAAAGTTCTTATACTGTCAAGTTGACATAGATATGATATAGATTCGTTTCGAATACACAACAAATCATCTAACTTATAAAAGCTATGAATACATACACTGCCAAACAAAAACTTAATTAACTCGACTATGTATACATTTTCAGTATATTCTTTGCGGAAAGAGGAAGCTCTGAATGTAGCAATTGCCAAAGGATCTCTGGACAAAAGGTATAAAATTAGTACTTTTTTTTGGGTTTTCGGGTACTAATACAAAAATATAAGTTCCAATAGCGAAAGATAGTTGCATTATGCCTATGGTATTATCATTTATTCTCTCTCTGACTCTAAGTTGGAGTTTAGTTCCCTCTTAGGCTTAAAGTTTGAATATATCATTTGATTTTATTGGTTTTCGGACATCCTTTTAGCTTGCCCAACTGTATATATCAGAATAGTACTAATCATTTTCAAACTGTTTACTGTATCTTGCATAATTAGGCATAGAATTATTTGTAATTTTCTGGAATATAGTTCTCTCTCTGAGAAGAACATAGCGGAACTAGTTTTAGTGCCTTTATATATAAAAATCCTTTAGAAATTCTAATTCTATTATTCAATTTGAAACTCATTTAATCAGTCGAAGTGGAGGCTGAGGCGTAATGGTAGAGTGCTGCTTCTACTGCGTGGGAAGTGCGGTTTAGGTTGTTCAATTGCTGTTAAGTTAACTAAAATAAAGTAATAATAATACAATTGAATCCCTAAATTTATGCTATTCGACTTAAAACCATACAAATGTCCTTATATCCCGAGCTGAGCAAACCCTTTGCGAAAGTGACAAATACCAGTTTTAAAGGGTAGCCACAAAAAAAAAGTCGGAAAACATATGCTAAATGCCGTTATTTGAATGCAAGGAAGACAACAATATCAATACGCACACATGTGAAGGGGGTGACGAAGTAAACGGCAAGCGGAAACGGAAATCACAACAAAGTGCTGACATGTGCCGCGGTTGCCGCTGGCAGGACGGGTGATGGGCCTATGTGGTTGCCCACACTGTGTGGGTGTCAAGTTCCTTTTCACGCGCAAATTGAGTGCTTAAGCGGTTTAGTTGGCACGTCTCCTCCCCCTGTGTGTGTGTGTGAGTGTGTGGGTGCCATATAAAGGGGTTAAGGATACGGCGGAAGTTCATCATGATGGAATGTGTGTGTGTGTGTGTGTGTGTGCTCTGTGTGGCGTTATTAAGCTGTCTCAACTTGCATCTTTCAGTTACTTAAGAAGCACACCCGAACACTGCCTGACTGACTCCACTTCCTCGTTTTTCAAGATAAGCCTGCAAATTTCGTTTTTAATTCATGGCCGATTCGGTTGATTTGCAAAAAAATATTATTTATTGTCAGAGCGAGCAGCTTCCTTCACGACATTTATGTGTGTGGGCCGCGATAAGGACATGAGTCAGCAGCAGCAGCAGCAGCGGGGGGGTGAAGTCCACAAAAATTCGCATCATTTGCATACGGTTTTTTTTTTTTTTTTTGCTCTTGCGTCGCGTCGCGTGCCAGCAACATAATTTGCAAAAATAAAAATAAAAAGATTCTATGCCATTTCCCTTTGCATACTTACAGGCGGGCAAGATAAAGATGCCGCACTTCTCTGGTTTGCCGGTTTGCCGGTTTGCTGGTTCGCCGTTTGCCTCATTTGTTTGTTATTTATGAAAATCCCCCTAAGAACTGCCTGTTATGTTATGTTTTTTTTTGCATGGAGCAGCAGCTGCAATCGCACACACTTGCACAATAATAATAATACTACATACTTAATAATAAACATTACACATACTCGGTTCGGCTGACTGCTCTGCATTGAGCTGCCAAGAAATTATGTTTTTGATTTTTATTGCCCTGACAAACATATGATGTTTCGTATTCCAGTTAGAGGGAACGAAAGGCTTTCGATTGCCTGGGGATTTCCTATTTCAATATTTTTATTTATTTTTTTTGTTATTTTCTTAAGCTCGCGCAATTCCATGAGTTTTTTATGGTACTTTCAGCTGCTTACACACATATGTGGCCGCTTGTAATTGCAATTTGAATTCAATTTGAGAAACGAAAGCTTATCGTTTACGATCATCATCATCATCAGAGAGAGAGAGAGGGAAGGCGAGAGAGAAAGCTTACGTGAAACCCGATATATGGGGTTGAACTGCTGGTAATAACCGCTAGTCTAGGGGAGCTGAACTTATCTTATGCTAGCCACAAATAAGATTGTTACAAATTTGATACAGTTTTATGCACAATTTCCGCATTGATGGCAAGGCTAAATTATAAAATAAATTGATCGTTTTCTGTAATTTTTATAAAATTTTAGAAAGGTTTCAGTTGAGCTTGGAGCACAATACCCTATATAATTTGTCATTTTAAAATATGGCATAATTATGTGTATGCACAGAAAAATGCCAAAATAAGCACACAAGCAACAAAATTAGACATTTTTTTGGTTATTTGAAGCGAAAATAGAGACCGAACACAAATCTGCTATGGGAAATAGTCCATCACAACTTGATTTTCTGAAATTCAAGTTAAAAGTGGCTTACAATTTCTAATTTTACACTTTTAAGCCATGTTTTGTGATGACTGTACTGCATCGCTTTGTCAATAAATATAGTATAATTATTTGTATGCACAGAAAAATGCCCAAAAACAAAGTAAGACATTTTGTAGGTTTTTATACTCTGTACCGTAGGTACATAGAGTATTATAAGTTTGTGCAAAAGTATGTAACATCCAGAAGGAAGCATCTCCGACCCCATAAAGTATATATATTCTTGATCAGCATCAACAGCCGAGTCATGTCCGTCATGTCCGTCTGTCCGTCTGTCCGTCTGTCCGTCTGTCCGTCTGTCCGTCTGTCCGTCTGTCTGTCCGTATGAACGCACAGATCTCAGAGATGGTAAGAGATAGAGGTTTGACATGTATGGGACATATGCTTCTAATGTCTGCAGGCAGATCAAGTTTATTTTCAATTTTGGCCACGCCCCCTCCCGCCCCCGCAATTTAGAAAAAACGTCATATCTCCCACAGTTTTGAAGATAGATGGCTTGTTCCTTTTGGTCATATTTAGTTATTAGGATAACTTATCGATCCGCCAAAGGAATGAAGAAGATTGGATGAACGGTTTTCGAGTTATGATCAAAAGAAAATGATTTTCTTGGTACAGAGTATGTTATAGTCGGGCTTGTCCCTTCTTGAAGGGACAGTAAAAATTGTAGAACATTTTTGAGTGCTATACACAAATCTGTTATGGGATATTGTCCATCATGTCTGTATTTTAGAGAATTCAAGTTCAAAGTGTCTTAGATATATACATTATACGTATATTTTTACACTTTTAAGGCATGTTTTGTGGGGAACCAATGATTTCACTTTGTCTTTGATATAATCACAAAGTACTATTTCTTAGTTTTAAAATATTATACATAATCGCAAACATTTCTGCGATTCCTTTAAGTAGAAATCGTTAGTTCGACTTCAATTTCGGATTGTAATTAAAAATAAATTCTCCGATTTCTCCAAAAACTCACATTTCGAACTCAGCATTTCGAAAATTTAACCTCGAAGGTCAAAAAATGGGGGTAAGGGTCAAACATTATACTTTGACATATCTATGTGAAGATTTTAAACAAATTTTATAATTTTCTAGAATTTTTAATTCTTCAAATGAGTAGAAGAGGCTTAGATCGAACTTTCCTTGTAGTTTTTATGATTTTTGTATAATATGCCAGAAAAATGAAAGTCTGAAGGGCAAAACGGATGAGAGTAATGAGAATTCAAGAAACTTCATCGCAAGCGGAGCTCAGAATGACAAAGGTAAGCTGGCAAAGCAAGTGGAGCGGCAGGCCGATCAATCGACGCCAGCAGTTTTCTATACAGAACAGTTTTTAACTCCAAGAATTGGAATTTGCATTCAACAATTTTAGTACAAAATCAACTCAGCTCATTTTACGTTGAACGGAAAGGTAAGCCAATAAAATTACCATTTTTGTATCACTAAAAATCCTCGAGAGATTCAAGAAGTGCCTCTTCACGATGAAAAAGTCCATGTTTGGCTGGATATGAAAATGGCCAAACGACTAACGTTAATCAGGGCATTGTGGCAATATGATAAACAATTTTTGTATGCCAATTGTTCGTCGAAAGCTTATGATGCACTACTGGTTTCATCAAGATGGCGCTCCACCATTTACAAGCCGCGCAACAATCGATTGATGTCAAAAAAAGTTGATTTCGCCAAAGTTGTTGCCTACAGACTTCATTTTGAGGGACTCTTTGAAGTCATGGCTGCTATATGGCTAATATACTACTTATATTGAATTTCCTAAACATATTCATCAATATATTTCTGCCATTTTGCAAAATACAACCGCTTGTAATTCTCAAGTTGTAAGTCCCTGCATTGTTATTGTAAAAGAGGTATATTTTTAGTCAATTTAAAGTGCATTTACTAAATTTGGATACCAAAAGAACTTAGTAATATCAAATATAATTAATAATTCCCTTAGTGTTGTCTGAATTCTGAACTACCCGCCTAGGTAGGGAATCTCTCTCTCTCTCTCTCTCTCTGCCCCAACTAAATCTAGACATTTGCTTGGACTTGGAATTGATGTCAGTGACACAGTGACAAAATACACCGAACGCTGAATTGGCGTTGAAGGCTCAGCTTACACAAAATAATAATACTCGGCACTCAGCTAAGAATAAGATGCTGATCTTCCCCTACTATCCCAGTAGAGGAGATGTGAGATGTGAGATGTGACATGCTCGCAGTTTAGCGCAGTTTAGTACGTTTACGATCTTCTCCTCGTTGGCATCGTGCGGCCAGTTTAGTGTGAGATATTAAAATATAATTCAACAAATACTATATAATTAAATAAATTAAAACATAAGTAAGTTCAAACAAAATGGTGCAAAATGGCCAAAAACTAAAAATGGTATGAAATACATAACAGAGACTGTAAAAAAGTAGGTACAACCGTGGCTTTTCCAGCAGCAGCTACATATCTATTTATTTATCAAGTACAGCCGTAATCAACATAAAGTTCAAGTGATAAGCTGCGTATAAATTTAAATATGCTAAGTGAATTGTTGCCTGTGTGGATGTGTGTACGAATTCAAACACACACACACACACACACATTGACTAATAGAAGTGTCTCAGTGAATGGCGTGAAGAAAAGTGTGATACTAATAACGGAATAAGATGAGAGCTTCTTTCTTTCTCTCTCACTCTCACTCTCTCTCGCTCTCTCTCTGCCTCTGTGTAGTGTGATAAAGAATAATTTGATGAAGATCATGCCGACTCATTGGCTTTGAAAACATGATACGATAAATCCGAAACTAAAACAATGATAGGAGGTAAAAGATTTGTGTGTGTTTATCTTAATGTCTATAACGCTATCGCGTTGGGAAGGGAAGCGTTAGGTAGGCATTTGCTATTTGAATTTGAAATCCCAATGTGATAAGATAAACGTGCTCGCATCAATTTCATCAAATTTCGAAAGGAGGGGAAAACAATGAAGTGCCCCCAAAAATCTAACTTAACTCAAGAGATTTGCAATTAACATTCCAATACGGATCAAATGTTGATCCTTGTTAAAGTTTCTCAATCTGCTATTTCAGAATTGTAAAGCAAATAATGAAAAACAAGAAGATGTTTTGAAAAAGAACTTCTAGTTCTCCTCTTAAAAGCTTTGATTAGTCCAAACTTTGCTTGGAGACTTCAACTTGAAAGCTCTGAACCTGACTAAAATGTTGTTTCCCTAAAGTAAAGCTCATGTAGGTTTAAAAACGTTTCTGAATTCCTTCAAATTAAAAAAAAACATATGGTAGAAATCTGCATATTCCGGAGGACTTAACTGTACGCTATAACTGCTTGAGAATTTCAAGGCGCAAAATTGGAAAACATAACTGTGGAGTTAAGTGAAGAACGTTTTTGTTTAGTTGCTGTATAATTGTTCTTTTGTGCAAAAGTATGTAACAGCCAGAAGGAAGCATCTCCGACCCCATATAGTATATATACTCTTGATCAGCATCAAGAGCGTCTGTCTGTCCGTATGAATGCACAGATCTCAGAGATGGTAAGAGATAGAGGTTTGGCTTGTGTAGGACATATGCTTCTTATGTCTGCAGGCAGATCAAGTTTGTTTTCAATTTGGTGCACGCCCCCAACCGCCCTCACAATTTGGAAAAAACCTCATATCTCCCACACTTTAAAAGATAGATGGTTCGTTTCTTCTAGACATATTTAGTAATCAGGAAAACTTATTGATCCGCAGAAGGAGTGTTGAAGATCGGATGAACGGTTGTCGAGTTATGATCAAAAGACTGTTCGCACTGCTCTCAGCTGCTACTGTAGCATCAAAATTTATGCTGAGCGTATAATTTCGTTGGTACAGAGTATGTTATAGCCGGGTTTGACCTACTTTCTTCCTTGTTTTCTGCTCAACTACTGGTAATAGTACCAAATATTCCAGCAATAGCTAAAACTGCTTGAGAATTTCAAGGCAAAAAACAGGAAAATAAGAACTGTAGAGTTAAATGAACAACGTTTTAGTTGTTGCTGCATAATTGTTCTTTTTTTCTGCTCAACCATTGGTAATAGTACCAAATATCCCCGCACTAGCTAAAACTGCTTGAGAATTCTAAAGCGCAAAATAGGAAATGAGCCTAATAAGCTGTTATAACTTCCCACTGATAGAAGCTCTTTTACTGTTTCCCCGTACTGTCCTCTATCAGTGAAAGATACCTCCTTTGTTTACCGTCTCAATCGCCCTGTGTGTTCAATACACACACACATAATTCGGCTCTTATCGCACACTTTTGCTGTCAATTCGTGCATACACTTTGTGTTTTTTCAAATTTTGCAAACAAATTGTAAATTTTACAGGCCCTAACAGAAGCAATGCAATGGGAAAACATCCATGGACGTGTGCGTCTCTTCAAAATTCAACAAGATTAGAGCTTAAGTAGAGTGATAAACCGCAACCGCATCTTTTGAGATAATATTTAATTCGACAACACCGGACGACATAGTGATAGACAGTGGGACAAAGATAGCCGTACGTTATATACAAAAGGCACGGTTGAGGTGATTCAGTTAAGATCGGACCGTATGCGGACAGATGATGGCATTCAATTCGCAAATGCTCAAGTAGAAGGTTGTGCTCCAGCTTAGCTTTTTTTTTTTAGCTAATTGCTTGTGAATGTGATCAGGGAAAATTAAGAACTATTGTGTAATTACATGTGAATGTGTGTGAGCGGAAGAGGCCAATGTGTCAGTACAACCCGTACCCAAACCCAAACTCAGACTCAGACTTAGACGCAGACGTAGACTCGGCGCGAAGCAAATAGATTTAAATTTAAAATGGTACAAAACGAGGAATGCCTCAAGGAGGAGCAGGACGCGGATGTGGAGGGATGTAATAACCATCGGAGGACAGAGGAGGCGGATGTGAAGGCCAAGCTGCTGGACAATGGCAAATCCACACACACCAAGGCCACCAATACGGAAACGAGTCCGAAAAAAAAGAAACAAAGATCGGAACATGATCGCCTGATGACCGAAGAGATCAACAGATTGCTGGAAGAGACGCCCCTGGAGCAGAATGTCACCTGTGGTTTCTGGATTTTCAAGGGGAAATTCTATCAGCGGTAAGCCAGTACTGGGTTTTGACCTTATCATTAGACTGTTAAATCCCTCTTCGGCTTGTTAGCTTCGCCAACCAAACTGCCTATGTGCTGCTCTACGGCATAGTGGGCTGTATTTTCTCCATGACGTATGCCTACTTTAATGGCACCATAACGACCATTGAGAAGCGCTTTAAGATACCATCCAAGAATACGGGCATCATCTCGGTGGGCAATGACATCAGTCAGACACTGGCCTCGGCGGTATTGGCCTATTATGCGGGCAAAGGACATCGCCCCAGATGGATAGGCTTTGGTAAGTGAGAAGAAACTATCATTTGGTGCTTGGAGTAAACTAATCCCCCTTCTAAATACTTAGGTCTGCTTACCATAGTCTTGTTTTGTCTACTAACAACCACACCACACTTTCTGTACGGTCCGGGTGAGGATGCATTGGCCCTGACCTCCGAATTTGGAGCCATACCCGATGAGAATGCCACCATGGAGGCGATTGAAGAGCAACGCTCGAAGACCCTTTGCCGTTTGAATGGTGGAGGGGCTGAGTGCGAGACTGGTGAAGGCAATTTTGCACCACAACTCATACTGTTTGTGGCACAGTTTATATCGGGCATAGGAGGATCACTGTACTATACACTGGGTGTATCCTATATGGATGATAATACCAAAAAGTCGAAAACACCTGCGTTGCTAAGTAAGTATGTGCAGAGAGCTTAACTATAAGAATATACTTAATTCAAGTACGCAATTCTTACTTTGAGCATTATTAAGCATACTTTAAAATGAAGATTTTGAATAGACGTACAGTTAGATAAAACAACCTATATCATGATATGATACTCTACTTGGATAAATAAATCAAGGAGTTGATTTGAAACTATTTTAGATCCAAAAGATCTCATATTTGGACTAATTCTAGCTCTTCCTGATCTTAAATAGTTTCCAAACAAACTCCCTAATCAATTATATAACGTTCGTTTAAGGCTAAAACCTTCTTAAGTTAATTTTAATTGATTCTCGATGGAATTCTGGAACAAGTCTTGATTCTCATTTAAAACAAAGACCATATAAGTATAACCATAGGTAGAAAAGCTCCCTCGACATATAAAAAAAAAGTAATAGTACCAGTTGGGCATTTTAGAACGAAAATTTATAACTTTCCTCTGTCTGCTTTAGGTTTTTTAATACTCAGTGCTATAAGTTATGTACTTGCATTAAGAACCCGACTTGTGGATTATATTTAGCCCACTGAAAATCTCAATTTAAGAACTTTAGTTCGTAGAAGTCATAGTACATCACTACCTACACTCAAAAAAGAGGCATTCTTAATACAGATATGACCAAATTTGAATTTAAACCTTTCAGTTCTTAAAATTTTAAGACGGGTTTGTTCGTATCTTCCTAAACTACGATTTAATCATGAAACTTCAAGCCCACTCATGAAGTTTAGAAAAGAATCAAGGAGTATTTCATCCTGCATCCCAAAAAAAACCCTGTCCAGGGTTGTGTTTGGGTGTGGTGCAGCAGGTAGTGTGTGTATGCCTACTGTGCAAGAGGTCGTGGGTTCCATCCCGCCTCGGAAGGTCTTAAAAAAAGGTTTTTTTTTAAAAACGTATACACCCGGTCACCTTCACAAGCTATTACCGCCAGCTTTGAAGTAACTAGACATGAAAAAGGTACTTAAACTTTTCCCTGTTGGATTCGGCATTAAACTGTTAAGTCCCTTTCTCGTGTGCAAAAACTAGAAGTACATAGGGCCTGATTTTGAGAGAAGCTTGGCTTGGGCCATTGAGGCTGAAAAGCCAATTGAGTATCATAAAAAACAACCAATTATTTCAATTTGTTTTGTATGAGAAGTCGCATTTAGGTATTAATGATCTTCGCTTATGCATATTATTAACTTAATTTGAAACTGAGTTAATAATGCAGAAATACTTTCAATTTCGTGTTCTATACTGTGCAAAAATTTTCATATCCCTATCTTATATAGTCTCTGAGTAAGTTGAGAATATGTTAATAGATTCATGTACTGGTTCACAGGAAAAAAAAGATCAAAAAAGATTGAATTGGAATGAATTGTTTGAATATTCTTTTTGATATTCAAGGATCCATTTGTCATATCCATCGGATGATTTTCAGCTACGTAGGATGGCAATTTAAGATCCATTTAACATTAAATGGATATTTTAATATCCAAAAATGGATATTACAAATAATATACCCTCTACCCTCCCATAAATATCCTCTATAATGTGCCAAGATCCTTCAGTTTTAGGTTGCAGCATCATAATTTCAAATTCCTTTGATGAGTGTTTCGCATATGAAAAAACTAGTTTTGCTAAGTAAAGTCCATTGAGAACTTTAAAAGCGATTATCACATAACGATTAATTCATATTTCTAACAGTATTGAAGTAATACCTACTTAATTTAAGCACGTGTGTACCCAAATCCCAGCTTTCTAAATTCATTGAGTCATCTATAAAATGACAATTCATAAAATTGGTTAAAAAGTTGACAATGATTTGGCAAATCTGAGACCACAAAGTTAATTGCCAGATTCCACAGATCATAAAAACAGTCGCCGCTTCTTGGTGGCCTTGAGATAAGGTCAGGCTGTAAAAGATTCTGTGAAAAATTTACAATCTTCCCTCTAACTTTCTCTCTCTCTCTCTCTTCTCACACAGGTCTCTCTTACTTCCTGCGCATGTTGGGTCCCGCCATTGGCTATGCCCTGGCCTCCTTCTGTCTACGCCTATACATCGCCCCCCAATTGCATCCGGTGATCAATAACAAAGATCCACGCTGGTTAGGTGCCTGGTGGCTGGGCTGGTTGGTCATGGGTTGTCTGTTATCCTTCTCTGGTGTATTTCTCTCCATGTTTCCAAAAGACTTACCCCGTGCCGTGGCCAGGCGTAAAGTCGAAGAGAATCGTCGACGTGAAAAGGAACGACTTTCCCTTAAAACCAAAGAAAGTTTGGAGAAAGAACAACTTGCCGCCGATTTGGATCTAAAGTTACCCGTCGAACCAAAGGCGTCGTTTAAGGATATGCTCAAGACTTTTAAGCGTCTGATCACCAACAAGACCTATATGTGTAATACCTGGTCCAGCATCTTCTATTTGGTGGGTTACACACCGTATTGGATATTCACACCGAAATATATAGAAGTGCAGTATAGACAATCGGCGGCCACATCCTCCATGGTCACGGGTACCGTAGCTTTGGCCTTCTCAGCGGTGGGTGTACTGCTCTCGGGGTTCATCATCTCCAGATATAAGCCAAGGGCACGCTATATGGCTGCCTGGAATGTGATTGTGGGCTTCCTGACGGTGGCTGGCATTCTGGCATATGCCTTTATTGGTTGTCCCGGCAATGAGAGTTCGGTGATTGTGAATATACACGATAGTTCGCTGAATGATACGGTGACCTGTAACTCAGCTTGTGGCTGTGATTATGTACGATATTCGCCAGTCTGTGGAGAGAATAATATGACTTATATATCGGCATGTCATGCCGGTTGCAAGGGTCAGCATATCAATTCGGACGGCAGAAAGGTGGGTTGGTTGCTCAAGGCGAAGAGAGTATTTTATTATTACTTTGTATATCTTTCTTGACAGATCTATTATGATTGCTCGTGTATACCCGGAGAGAGTGGGAACAAATTTTCACAATTTAAACGCCTAACCAGCTTTGATATGCCCGCCGATAATACTACCTTGGATACTACCAGCTGGACTTCTTTAGAGGTAACCAAATTACTTACTTAGATTTCTCTTACATAACTTAGGCTCCATCTATTTAGAATTTACTCCATTTTTTGTAGGCTTATGTGGCAGATAGTTTTATATAGAAGATGTGAAACCGGCCTTTTAACTTGATAAATATCTAAATTTCAAAGAAAATTTTAATTTCTGCCCTTTTAAGAAGGTTAGGATAGTTTTAGTATCTTCTCTTAAAACTTTGTCTAATTATGTAATATTTCCTGTGGAGTTCCCTAACTTTACTTTAACTTTAAGCGCTTTATGCATATAGATTTCATGGTGAAAGAAACGAGTCGAACCTTCAGCTTTTAAGTTCTAAGTAGTTCGATTCATGTTTATATAAGAACATAGTTTCCATTCGTGGCTTGACTTTTGTTGATATTTTAAAATGATGTTGCTAATTCTAGAAGATTCTGTTCGGAAATGGCACCATCACGTCTAGCTTACCCGAATTTGTTGCTAAATTTTGACTAATAAGACTATTTTGACACTTTTTAGTCACGTTTGAGGGGAAATCTATACAAGTGTTTCAACTTTCTTTGATAAAATCGTAAAGTACTATTTCTTAGCTTTGAAATAAATCATTCCAAACAATTTTGCGATTTTTTTAGGCGAAGATATACCATTTTGAATGCATGTGTTCAAAATTATCAAGTTCCCCAAAGTGTGCTTTATAATTTCACAATTGCTTGCTTGTCATTTGTATTGCATATCCTAAGGCGTTGCCAAAAATGAAAATTTTGAACACAAATATTCAAAATGGTATATCTTCGCTTTAAAAAAATCGTAGAAATATTTGGAATAGCTTATTTAAAAGCTAAGAAATAATACTTTACGATAATATCAAAGAAAGTGGAAAAACTGGTATAGGTTCACCCTAAAAAGTGTTCAAAAAGGGTCAAAATGGTAATATAAAGCTAATTGAAGCTCAAAGTACTCAAAAAATGAAAGTTTCCACCACAAAATGTTCATAAAATGGCCAAAAAATGCTTTTTAAGCTACTTTAGGTTTTAATTACCAAATTCCCGAAAAAAGATTCCCAAAATTGTCTAGAAACATCACCAAATTTTTAAGATACTTTGCCTTGTTGCCTAGTGTGATTGTAAAAAACCTCAAATCTCCCACAATTTTATAGATAAAAGGTTTGCACCTTCTAAACATATTTGGTAAACAGTATTATTTATAGATCCGCTGAAAAAATGGTGGAGATCGGATGAACGAAAGTTGAGTTATGGGGAAATCAAACATTTATGCTGGGCAGCATCGGCGGGAATAGCGATAGGCAGCACTTTACACACCTTAACACTTTTTGTGGAGGTACAGAGTAGATTATAGCGAAAAATTGTAGATATTATAGATGACTCTGGTGAAACAAAACACGAATATTCCTGGTTGCTGACCATTGGCTACCAAATTTTTGATATGTTTCACTTGCGTCATCTGTAATATCTATAAATCTTTGGTTATAGTCGAGCTTGACCCTCTTTCTTACTTGTTTATTTGATTTTATACAGAACTGTCTCAAATATCGAGTCGATTTTGGTGTAATTGTTTCTATTTTTAGTTCAAATTTGAAAAAGTTGTATAGAAGTTGCAAAATCTCACAATAGTTTCATTTCAATCAGTGGTTGTCTGTATTACTTCATTAATAGTTAAATCAAAATGTTGAAAATGAAAATTGAAAAGAAGAAATACAAAATACCAGATAATACAGGAAAAGGTCAACAAAGTTCACAAGCAAATGGTGAAAACTTCAAAGTTTTACTTTGACTCAGCAGAAACAAAAACAGCTGATGCTGTAGATGGGCCATAAACTTCCCCAATAAACTTCACATCGATACCGAAATTTGATTTACCAAAGAGCACTCACATTTACCCACCTCCTCCCTATTTTCATTTGCAGTCTCTCTCCACGGGTCAGGCCATGCCAGGAGCTTGTCCTGTCAACTGTTGGACTCAATTTGTGGCATTTTTGGCTGTTATGTGTTGCCTGAAATTTGTTGGTGCCACCGGCAGAGCCTCTAACTTTCTGGTCTCAGTGCGTTGTGTACCCGAAAAGGATAAAACCGCTGCCATGGGTTTTGGCATGATGCTGTGCTCCATGTTGGCCTTTATACCCAGTCCCATATTCTTTGGTTGGGTCTTCGATCGTGTATGCCTGGTGTGGGGTAAGACCTGTACCAACAAAGGCAATTGCTGGCTGTACGATCCGCAATCCATGAGGTAAGCCTAAGCCAACTCAGGTGGGAAAGTTGAGTGTTTCAATTTTGTTCTTTCTGTTTTCCAGATATTCCCTTAACTTTACAGCGGCAGTTTTTATAGCCATTGGTGCTATATTCGATACTGGTGTCTGGTATTATGTCAAGGATCTCAAAATCTTTGACGAGGAGGTCAAAGAGGTGGAAATGCAAATTGTGCAACACGAGGAGGAAGTTAATAATGAGAAGAATACGGAAATGTAATAGTTTGTTTAAGTTTTATATACAAAAATAATTTATGCATAAATTGTTTTGAGTGAGTGAATTTTGATGGTGCCTTTTAAAGCTATTTTTCTCTACATTTAGAGAGTTACAGTATAATAAAACGAGTGACCCGGTAACAAAGTGAGACATGTGTAACTTATTGAGGTTTCTAGCTTGTCTAGTCCCTAAGATCTAGGCTAAATCGTCTCATTTGCTAATATTGCCAGGGTTAAGAAACTGTATAATCTGGTTAAGATATATGCACTGTTTGTATGTATTCTATATACTTACAAGTTAAGTGTAATTAATGCTGAGCCTTAAATAATCATAGACTGCTGGAGATCTAATCGGGTTGACAGAGATTAAGCCAATTAAGCTGCATATACATAAAAGACGACCTTAGCTCTTATCTATAGTCTCTTTATGAGCCCTCAACTGAGTCGGATTTCTCGCGGAGATTTACTATTTAGTTGTAGGCAGAATGGCTACCGAGGAGGCAGAAGCGGTTGAATTTCTTAAGAATGAAAAGAAGCAAACTAAATCCGAAGATGTCTCCGATATAACTTGTGGTTTCTGGCTATTCAAAGGTCCCCGACTACAAAGGTAGGGCAAAAGAAGGGATCTCAGCTGGTTTTTAAAAAAATTATCATAATTTCAGATTTGCTACCGAAAATGTTTACGTGGTTTTGTATGGCATCGCAGGCTGCTTTATAGCCATTGCGTTTTCCTACTTCAATGGCACCATAACCACTTTGGAGAAACGCTACAAAATTCCCACAAAAGTCACAGGGATCATATCGGTGGGTAATGATATAGCCACAGTGTTAACTTCAGCATTTTTGCCTTACTATGCGGGTAGAGGACATCGTCCAAGATGGGTGGGATTTGGTAAGTTGTGGCAGCTGAAGATGATGAAGAGTTTTGCTTCATTTGAGTATTTGCTGGCCTGCTGACTTTAACTTTATTTTGTATAATGATGGCCCTGCCACATTTCCTGTATGGTGCCGGTGATGAGGCCTTAAAAATGACACGTGGCCATGAGGAAGCTATTGAGCCTATCTGGAATATGACTAGCGAATCAGATAAATCGCTGTGTCATAGCAATGCCACCTCTTGTGTGAAGGACATGGGTGTTTCGGCACCCGTTTATATGCTGTTTACAGCACAGTTTATATCTGGCATAGGCTGCTCATTGTTCTATGCCTTGGGACTATCCTATATGGATGATAATTCATTGAAATCGAAGACACCCGCACTGCTGAGTAAGTAATGCTGATGATTTCTTTTACTTTTACACCTTCATAGCTGTTAAATAATGATTACTAATCGTAATCATTAGATATTTGATTACTTTTATGTGAAAATAAGAAACAGAGGAAAGTTTTTATACCCTTGCAGCACGTTTTTCCAACTTAGACTACTTTTCGGACCTTACTTTTCTAAGGGAGCTATACTATATAGATGTCCGACTTTGACCAAACTAAGTGGAATCATGGCAAACTAAGAAATACAAATTTTTGAGGTGTTTTTTTGAAATCAAAAAAGTTTTTCTCGCTAAAACTAGTTTCTCCACCGATCATTCCTATGGCAGCTATTACCTATAGTCATCCGATTTTGACAAAACTTTTAAGAATTGTGTGAAAGCTTATTAAACAAATATTTGCCAATTTTGTAGAGGTTTACATTGGAAACCAAAAAGTTTTTTCTACTAAAACTGCTTTTTTAACCTTACTTTTCTATGGCAGCTATACTATATAGTTGTCCGATTTCAACCAAACTTAGTAGAATCATAAACAAACTTAACAAACGAACATGTAAGAAATTTGGAGCCGATTCCATTTAAAACAAAAAAGTTTTTCTCATCAGAACTTCTTTCTCGACCGATTATTCGTACTGCAGCTATATGCCATAGGCAACCGATTTTGACAAAACTTTGTAGAATTGTGTGAAAGCATATCAACTAATCAAATGCCAACTTTAAGGACATTTCCATTAAAAACAAAAAAGTTTTCTTCACTAAAACTACTTTTCAGACTTCACTTTTCTATGACAGCTATACTATATACATGTCCGATTTCAACCAAACTTAGTGGAATCATGGAAAAGCAAAGAAAACTAAGAAATACAAAGTTTGGATGCGTTTCCATTAAAAACAAATAAGTTTTTCTAACTAAAACTAGTTTTTCAAACGATTGTTCCTATGATTTAGCCATCAGATTCGGCCAGCTCCGACAAATGTATGGCGTATTTGTACTAAAAGACTTCTTGCAAAGTTTGGTGAAGATAGCTTTTAAACTGATGGAGGAGATAGCATTCAAAACCTACGGAAAATTTTATAATACCCTCTAAAAGGGCTTAAAAATGGATATTAAAAGGTTTACAGTCTAAATGGAGTCCGAAATCATCCAATTAATATATTTTAATATGCTATTTTTCTCAGTGTAGAGTTAAAAATGTTAAAAAAATACATAGTAATCAGTAGTAATGGTTTTCGATTACTTTTGATTACTTTTTGGTAATCGCAAGTAATAACGATTACATTTATATTATTTCTAATCGTAATCAATAAGTTATCATACATTTTTTTTAAGGATTATTATATAATTACTACAATTCTTTTAAAAAATAATCTAATTGATTACTATTCCTTTCAGGCATGTCGGCTTTTCTACGTATGCTGGGACCAGCCATTGGTTACTCCCTAGCCTCAATCTGCCTGCGTTTGTACATAGATCCCACTAGGCAACCCTTGATCGAAAACACAGATCCTCGTTGGTTGGGAGCCTGGTGGCTGGGATGGATTCTTTTAACACTCATCATGCTTATCGCTGCCTTTGCAATTTATATGTTTCCCAAGGAGTTGCCCAGTTCCAGAGCCAGAAGATTAAAATCCAATCCCAATGCCGCGGCCCCCATCACAGATACTTCCCTAAAAGATATGCTGCAGACCCTAAAACGCCTGGCTGCCAACAAAGTTTATGTCTACAATACCATTGCCTCGATGTTGTACTTCTTTGGTTACACACCCTATTGGATATTCACTCCCAAGTATATTGAGACGCAGTACAGGCAATCAGCGGCCATGGCTAGCATGGCCACGGGAACAGTGGCCTTGGGATTCTCAGCAGCCGGCGTTCTAATCTCGGGTTGGGTTTTATCCAAATATAAGCCAAGTGCCAGAGCAATGGCCGCTTGGAATGGTATTGTGGATCTCTTAACCACAGCTGGTATATTATGTTATGTGGTAATTGGTTGTGATGAGAGTGATAGGGTGAATTCCCTGTCCACTTTGACCATGGCGGATAATTGCAGTGCCTCCTGTCATTGTGATTATGTGCACTATGCACCGATTTGTAGTCCAGATAATGTTACCTATATATCGGCCTGTCATGCGGGCTGTACCGGAAAGGAAAAGAATGATTTGGGTGGCGTGATATACACGGGATGCAAGTGCCTCAGTTCCTTCAATCAAACCAATGAGTTTGAGGTGAGCAGTCATACTTCTAGTCTAATTTTGTCTAACTCAATGTTCCATCTTTCCAGTCCCAATTTGCCGTGGATGGTGCCTGTCCAGTGGATTGTTTCAAACAATTCCTCATCTTTCTGGCTGTCATGTGTTTCCTGAAATTCGTTGGAGCCTCCGGACGTTCCAGCAATGTACTGCTGGCACTTCGTTGTGTATCGCCCGAAGATAAAACCTTTGCTTTGGGTTTTGGCAATATGATTGTTTCGGTGGTCAGTTTTATACCCAGTCCCATATTATATGGTTGGATTCTGGATAATTATTGTTTGGTATGGGGCAAAACTTGCAGTAATAAGGGTAACTGCTGGCTGTATGATACCAGATCTTTGAGGTAAGTTGATGAATTTTTAGGAAAAATAATCGAACTTAATTAATTTGTTTTACTTATACCAGGTATACCATGAATCTCTTGTCAGCGTTTCTAATATTTTTGGGTAGTTTTTGGAATATTGGAGTGTGGTATTATGCCAAGGATTTGAAAATCTTTGATGATGATGATGAGGATGAAAAGAAGAATAACCCAAAGGAAGAGCAAATCGAATTGAAAACTAAAGGAGAGGTTGTTATTAAGGATTAGTGATACAAATTTTTGTAAATGGAAAATATAATTTGAAATATTATCATGAAGATGGACCTTTCGAAGATCTAGAAGATAAATGGCAATTTTACGTATTTTTAAGTCCAAAATGAGCACTTACCCTACTTTATTTCATGTCATTCATTATCTACATTTCACTTAAACTTAAACTCAATTGAACTAAATTCAAGTTATAGCTTTCTTTTACTAGAAATGAGAACGAACGTACTTAAATCTGGAGTATTTAACTATTTGGTGCTGCTGAAATAGTTTTTAAAATGGATATGGCACTCTGAATTTGAGGAATTTTAAACTTAATAGAACATGATGCTTGAAATTCTGTGTAATTATGTGCAAACTTAAAATATAGTGAATGGTGAAATGCCAATTTCATTTCAAGATGTTTTCTACTACTCTTGAGAGTGATACGCTCTATAGCTCGGGCTGAATAACTAAAGATATTGGATTTCCTTTTATACAATATGGTTTTGTCCCCACATAACAAATTACTTATAGATTTGTCTTCATTTTGTGCTGTTTTTGCCAACAGATGTGTCCCTTTTTCAAGGGTCATTTGGCTTAGATCATTTTTGAGAGCCACACACACATCATCGGATGCAGGTACCTGTACTTAAATGCACTTATTCCATATCCTTAAACAAAAACGGACAAAGCTTTCGTCGAAATTTTTGAGAAGCGGATAAATTTAGTTTGTCAAGAAGCTATCAAGTCTCAGAGAAACTCATTTCAGGCCTCATAAAGTTTGTATATTTTGGATGCGTCCATTTGGTTGCTGAAATGTGGGTTTCCTGATAGATTTGAGGCTTCGAGCTAAGTATTTAAAATAATTACCAGGCGTTTGTTTATATTTTCCAAAGAAGACTAGCGAAAAGTGTTCCAGAATTCATAAAGCCTTACAGTTACTTTAAGATATACATACATGGAAAAACAAGTAATAAAACCGGTCAAACCCAACTATAATACTTCCGTTCATCTGATGTTTAACCATCCTTTGGCGTATCGAATGATAATTTTGATTATAAAAAATGTCCAGAGGGTACGAAGCTTCTATCTATAAAGCTGTGAGAGATTTGATGTTTTTTACAAGTATAAGATGTTTATGTCGTCTGCAAGTCGAACCTCTATCTCTTATCATCACCCAGATGCGATGCGCTCAGACAGACAGAATGACACATGTACGGAAAGACATGGCCTTATCTACTCTGCTGTTGTGGCTGGTCAAAAATATATATTCTTTATAGAGTCGGAGAGTTAAAACAAAAGCTAAGCTTACTTCGTCTTTACCGAAGTTATTATGCCCTTGCAAGTGTTCGCTTAAATATTTTCAAAAAATACTCCCTTTCCCACAACGATCCATTTTCCGTCCGATTGTTCGTATGGAAGCTATGTGATATAGTCATCCGATTTGGACAAAAATTTGTAGAATTGGGTGAAAACATGTAGCACAAGCAAGTACAAAATTGGAAGACGCCTTCATTAAAAACAAAAAAGTTTTTCTAACTAAGACTGTTTTTCAGACCTATCTTTTGTATGGCAGCTATACCATATAGTTGTCCGATTTTTATCAAATTTGGCAAATTAATAAAAAAGCATATAAAACTTATAAATACAAAATTTGGAGAAGATTATATTGAAAAGAAAAAAGTTTTTCATACTAAAACTAGTTTCCGACCGATTGTTCCTTAGGGAGCTATGAGATATAGTCATTCGATCAGGTCGGTTTCGATATATTAGTAGCGTGCAGCAAAAAAGATGACTTTGTGCAAAATTTCAGCTCGATAGCTTCAAAACTGAGAGACTAGTTCGCATAGAAACAAACAGACAGACGGACGGACAATATCTGATCAAGAATATATTATATATGGTTTATGAGGTCGGAAATTAATATTTCTAAGCGGGAAAATTATAATACCCTTTGCAAGGGTATAAAAAGAACCATTGGATGATTTTCCATATCCATTTGTACTGGATATGTCATTAAATCATCTAACAGAGCTTAAAATCCTCCAAAAAATATGAAAAATTATCATTATTTAGAAGATTTTCAAATCCGTTGAATGATTAGAAGTATATTAAAGAAATATCCAGTCCAAATGGATCTCTTTTTGATCTTTTTCCAATGTATTAAAATCGTTCTTGAATGGTTCAATCGGAAGGATTCCCTTCTGTTTTAAGTAGGGAATATTTGGTATCGGAATGGGCCTCTCTTGCTCTAAGTATAGGGACAATCTTTTGTGCCTAGCCACCTTAACTTAATCTAACCTAGAATAGGGGATGCTATTGGCTTTTACATACATTTTCACATATTTTATCAACTCTATGTTGATTTGGTGCAGAATGTAAAATATAATATTTTACAGTTGGAAGAACGTCTATGCTTCACAGGATCATTTCTGTAGTCATTATTCTAAAAGCATTTTGCAGTTTATAGATCGATAGGTACTGATTCTAGCTGATTTTTGTGTGGTTAACATGAATCAGTTTAGGACTTACGCTTAAAATTAAAAAATTAATTCCGAATATAACCATTTTTAGCTTGTTTTAAGGGAGACCTAGAAATTCAATCAAACTTTACAAAATATCATTGTACAGTACCTTTTCGTAGCTTTGATTTAAAAGGTCCCAAACAATTGTGCGTATTTTTTAAGAGAAGATATATTATTTTGAATAAACGCATACTTGGACATCTGGAACTTATGTTTTCTATGTCTGGATCTCACTTAAGAGACATCGTAGAACTGGTAAGGATTGTTTTACTTAATTCTAAGAATTAATACTACTATTCAAGCTAAAGATAATTTACGGAAAAGCCAACAATATGTTCCAAAATTGAAGAAGTCTTCAAGTTATTAAGCTTGAAAATTTGGAAAATGATATATTTTGGAATTTTGTTTAGAAAAATGTTACCGAAACCTACCCAAATTCGTAAGTTAAAAACTGAATAAGCCAACTGCTTTTACCACTATATTAAAACAATGGGTTTCTTTAGATTTGGGTACCAAGGAAACCATACAGCTCGAATATTTATATTCCCACCTCAAGTTGAAACGACCATTTGGCAGTGCGTTAAATTTTCGACTTAGCCTTTCCTCACCTTTTTTGTTTGTTTGTATTTACCCAAATAGATAGAACACTGATCCTCATATATCTTAGTCTAATCTTAGTTAAATAAAAGCAGTTTGCTAAATATACAAAATTAATGTTGTATATAAACGACATGTGCTGTTCCCTTTGGAGCTAAATGTGGGTAGAATCCAGAAGTGAAAGATGGTGGAGGAACCGAAATGTAAAAACACCGAGGAAGGGTCTCCGTTTCTACAAAATGCGAACAAATCTAAGGAATTATGCTTACATGGTGATAGCACTTGCGGTTTTTGGTTATTCAAAGGCAACTGCCTGCAGCGGTGAGTCCTCCAGAGAATATATAAGTATATATAATCAGCTGGCCCATTTCTCTTTTGCAGTTTTGCCACCGAGAAAATGTTTGTGACAATCTATGGCATCTGTGGTTGCATCATTGCCATGACATTTGCCTACTTTAATGGCACCATAACCACGCTGGAGAAACGCTATAAGATACCCACCAAGACCTCGGGTATTATTTCGGTGGGGAATGATATTAGTACTATGTTGGCATCAGCCTTCTTGGGTTACTATGCGGGAAAAGGACATCGTTGTCGCTGGATAGGGGTTGGTAAGTGGACAAGTTTCGAAAAGCTTGGCTTAACTCATTAATGCTGGTTCCCAGGTCTCTTAGCCATGGTTATATTTTGTTTGCTGACCACTTCATTACATTTTATCTATGGCGCTGGCGAGGATGCTTTGAGGCTAACACGAGAATTTGGTGGCTTTGGACAGCTTAATGAAAGTCGAGGAGGTGCAGTCCAGGATAAAAAACTTTGCCTTACCGAAACTTCAAGCTGCATTGAGGGGAACGGTTCGTGGGCGCCGCAAGTTTTTCTATTTACGGCTCAATTTATATCCGGAGGAGGACAGGCTTTGTTCTTTGTATTGGGCATAGCCTATATGGATGATAATACCACCAAGGCGAAAACGCCAGCCATGCTGAGTGAGTAGACCAGGCAGTGGTGGACTTTAATTTACACATATTTTCAGGTCTGTCCACTTTTCTGCGCATGCTGGGACCAGCCATTGGTTACTGTCTGGCCTCCTTTTGTTTACGTTTGTACATAGAACCCTTCATGGAACCCTTGATTGATAACACAGATCCACGTTGGTTAGGAGCCTGGTGGCTGGGTTGGTTATTTTTGGCATTTATAGTGCTTATCTCAGCTCTGGTCATGTTTATGTTTCCAAAAGAGCTGCCCACTTCTAGAGCCAGACGTTTAAAACTGCTGGAGGATAAGACTGAGCTAGAAATCCCTTCACAAGAACTATCTCTGCGGGATATGATGACCTCTATTAGAAGAATATTGTCCAATAAGGTTTATGTATTCAACACCTTGGCTTCCACTTTGTACTTCTTTGGGTATATGGCCTATTGGATGTATACACCCAAGTATATAGAAACGCAATTTAGGCAATCAGCTGCCGTTGCCACTTTGGCCACGGGCACCGTAGCCCTGGGATTCTCTGCCGTGGGGGTGCTACTCTCCGGTTATATTTTGTCCAAGTATCAACCAAGTGCCAGATCAATGGCAGCCTGGAATGGCCTGGTGGACTTTCTGACAGTGGCCGGTATTCTGTGTTATATAGCCATCGGTTGTGAGGGCAGCGATAGGATGACTTCTTTGGCCACCATGGATGCTGGTGATAGCTGTAGTGCTTCGTGTCATTGTGATTATGTGCATTATGCACCGATTTGTGGTCCAGATGGTATTACCTATATATCGGCATGTCATGCGGGCTGCACTGGAAGTGGAGTAGATGAAATGGGACGTACGATCTACACCGGATGCAAGTGCATCAACTCTACGAGTCTGCCACACACAATTGAGGTGAGTATTAAACAATTCCAATTAAAAATATCCCTTCTGATATGTCTTAAATATCATTTTAATCAACCAATGCAGCTAAAAATCATCCAAATGATATGAAAAATGATCATCATTTGGATAGTTTTCAGCTCCGTTGGATAATTTAAAGGATTTTTAAGACATATCCAATTCAAATGGGTGTCATTAAGTCGTGCAGGCAGAAGAAAGCATCTCTGATATCATAATGCAAATACATTCTTGATCAGCATCAACAGCCGAGTCAATATAGCCATTTCCCTATGTCCATCTGTCCGTCTGTCTGTATGAAAACCTAGATCTTAGAAGCTAGAAGAGCTCATTGAGGTATGTAACCCCTTAAACTATATATATTCCTGATCAGGGTGACGAGACAAGTCGATTGAACTTTGTCCTTTAAACTGTGCATCCGTCTGTCTGTTTCTACTCAAATTTATCTCTCAGCTTTGAAGCTATCAAGCCGAAATTTTGCACGGAGTTAGCTTTCTTATGCACGCTGGTAATATGTCGAAACCGATCGGATCGGTTGACTAAAGCATATAGCTTCCATAGAAACGATTGCTCGGAAAACTATTTCTAGTAAGAAATCCTTTTTTTGATTTCAATGGAAACGTTTCAAAGCTTCGTATTCATTGGTTTTCTACGATTTTGCTTAATTCTATTTAGTTTTTATAAGAAACGTACAACTATAGGCATAACTATGGTGTTGCTGCTTTACAAAAGATAGCTCTAAAAAGAGTCTTTCCTATGGCAGTTATATGCTATGGTCATCCGATTTTGATATAACTTTGTAGAGTTGAATGAAAGTACAAGAAAAAATAAAATGCAAAAGATGAACGCGCTATCATTAAAAACAAACAATTTTTCCTTCCTAAGACTATTTTGAAATCTATATTTTCTATGGCAGCTATACTATATAGCTGTCCGATTTAGACAAAACTTGGTGGATCAATGGAAAAGCATAAAATACTTAAGAATACTGGGTTTGGTATCGTTTTCATAAAAATCAAAACAGTTTTTCTCACTAAAACTATCTTTTCGACCGACCGTTGCTATGCTAGCTATATGCTATAGTGATCCGATATTGACAAAACTTGGTAGAATTGTGTGAAAGCATATCAAATAAATAAGTGTCAATTTTGAGAACATTTCCATGGAAAACAAAAAAGTTTTTCTCGCTAAGACTACTTTTCTGACTCCACTTTTGTATGACAGCTATACTATACAGATGTCCGATATCGACCAAACTTAGTGGGATCATGGAAAAGCATAGCAAACTAAGAAATACAAAGTTTAGAGGCGTTTCCATTAAAAACAAAAAAGTTTTTGTCTCTAAAACTAGTTTTTCGACCGATATTTCCTATGACAGTTATATGCTATAGTCATCTGATCCAGCCGCCTTCGACAAATGTGTAGCGTATATGTATTTAAGGACTTTGTGCAAAGTTTGGTGAAGATAACTTTTAAACTGACGGAGGAGTTAGCTGGGAAACAGACGGACGGACAGACAAAGATGGCTAAATCAACAAAGCTGGTCATGTTGATCAAGAATATATATACTTTATGTGCTCGGAGATGTTTCCTTCTATGAGTTACAAACTTTTGAACAATTTTATAATTATACCCGTTACTCGTAGAGTAAAAAGGGTATACTAAAGTCGTGCAAATGTATGTGACAGGCAGAAGGAAGCATCTCCGATATCATAAAGTATATATATTCTATATTTATTCTTTATTCTATATATGTTCTATTTTCTTTATATGTATATCTTCTCTATTTTGGACTTCCGTACTATAAATAGAGAACTAATATTCAGAATACTGTAATTTAGTTCAATATTATATTGAGATTCCCCATATAGAAGTTCGACTGTACATCTAAAATAGCCACAGAAATCAGATTGTTACAAATAAAATATGAAGACCATATCGTAAGTTCATTTATCTGAATTCCTTCTATCATTTTGCAGTCTCAAACCGCTTTGGATGGAGCTTGTCCCGTGGATTGCTTCAAACAGTTTGTCATCTTTTTGTGTGTCATGTGTTTTCTGAAGTTAGCCGGCGCTTCCAGTAAATCTACAAATCTTCTGATCGCCTTACGTTGTATTGCGCCCGAAGACAAAAGCTTTGCGCTGGGATTGGGCACCATGGTGGCCTCTTTGCTGACATTCATACCCAGTCCAATATTCTTTGGCTGGCTAATTGATAACTATTGTTTAGTTTGGGGTAAAACGTGTTCGAATAAGGGCAATTGTTGGCTCTACGATACGAAATCGTTGAGGTGAGTTAATGGGGATGGTTTTTGAATATGTTTCGTTTACATGTTTGTATCTTACAGATTTGCATTGAATCTGACAGCTGGTTCTTTTATATTTGTGGGAGGATTTCTGAACATAGCCGTCTGGTATTATGCCAAAAATCTTAAGATATTTGATGAGGAGAAGCAGAGAGACAAAAAGGAGGAAACTATTAAATTGGAGGAGTGTAAAGTAAAGTAAAATAAGGAAATGTCTTAAATGCAAATAAAAGAGAAATAGTCCTTAGCCTTAACAACCTAGAGCTATTAGCACCAGGATTATAATATTTGAAGTACTTTGACTTTTCCATCACTTTTTGTACATAATTTATTTCCCCATGCCATAGCTTCAATTTCCAAATCCTTGTAGTTTCTTGGGCTTAACAAGATGTACGGACCCGACAGTAGTTGTCGCCGTTGGGCTCAAAAAATAGGTACTGGCCAGCAGCAATCCTGTGTGCGGAATTGCTATGAGTCAACGAATGGACCTTGCGCCGATTACAGGCTTATAGTACCACAGCTGGATGACAATCAAACAGATCTACCACCAGAGGCCCAGCCAGAACCGCAACCAAAACCTGAACCCATATTTGAAGGTCCCGTACGTCGCGTCATAAGTATTCCGCCAGAATGGTGTTGCCGTAAGTCGGAAACACTGGCGGAAAGACGCTGCACTCTCAGCCAAGCCCAAGAAGCTCAGGATATTAGCCCCAATCTTTGCTCGGACGCTTGCAGGCCACTTCACACCCTAATGCATTCACCCAAGGCAAGTCTGAACCAAAAATGGTTGCTTCTCTGCTAACTGAATTTGCTCTTGTCTCCTTGTAGACACCTCAATTGTTCAAATCGAATCCCAATCACAAGCAATGCGTCTGGTTGGATAATGAAACTGCAGTGGGTCGTGTTTTCCCCATGAAATACCGTTTGAGGCGTTTGAAAAACCAATGCAACAACTGTGGCAAGGATTTGTATTACCGGCATCCCATTACGGATAATTGCAATCTGCTGCTACTCTCCAATTGCTGTGACGTGGAAGTGTATCAGCATCAACGGGTTGACAACATGAATAATGTTCCGGTAACAACCATAACGGGACCAAAAAAGTTCGCCAGAAAAATTATCGCAGAGACATCCGAATTTCGTTTGTTTGCCAAGAAAGTTGAAGAACCTCCCCCAACCGAAGCTCCCCCCACCCAGGAGGATAAGCCAAAGCCCAAAAAAAAAGCTAAAAAGGGGAAAAAGAAAGGGAAGAAGGGAAAGAAAGGCAAAAAGTAAAAAAGAACAAATGGAAATGGTTAAATATGCGTACAAAAATTTATCTTCAAATATGTAATAAATAACTAGTATCATTTGAAAAAGCTGGCAACAACTTTTGAGTCAAAGCTTGGGTGGCAAGTTTCACTCATTTGGAAGCTAAGATATAGCTTAGAAAAAGCTTACGAAGCAAACTTTCATCGGTAGCTTTTAAAAAAGGTTGACAGGCCTGTTCCGGTTTTAGCTTCCGCTAAATTTGTTCGAATTCGATTTGGTTACTTGTTCCTGTTTTCACCATTCGATAGATTTACTCGATTTTTGAATGAAACCCGTTGAATTCCAAAGTAACTGCGTTTTCTTACATTAAAGCGTCAAAATAATCACGTAAGGTCATTATTTTACCTTTGTTTAGTGTATTTCGATCACATTTGCTGTCTTTAGTGGGTTTACAAATATTCTTAGTAAAAAAAAACATATTTGTTTTTAATATCTTCAACCACCAAATCAAATTCTCATTTTTCGTTAAAACTGTTGTGGTTTTTACTTTGGTATAAAACGCTGGTAACATTATCATAAGATGCCGTTAAAATCAGGGCGGCAAACCGATAATGAAGCGAAATTCCGACTTTTACTTTATTAAGAAATTAAAGCTGATCCCGAATATCTTCCAAACCTTAGATTCCGGTTTGGTTCAATATAAATTACAGACCTCAGAAATTTTACCTTCTACCTAGTTACTTTGTCTGTTACATGGTTGTTTTAGAGCGCTTGACTCCTAAAATGGGCAGGATAGTGGAATAAAAAATCTTGAAAAACGTTTAGAACTACTTGTGAAATACCCATCCAAAATAGGCTCTTTTTTGTAAGCTCCTCGGCTTGAAAGCTTTTCAAATAATATCCATAAGCAAGAGTCTTATACTACATTGGTAATACTTTTCTACAAAAACTCCGAAATGGAATATTACTTAACAGTAAAATATATTTTGAATATTCCCAAGTGTTCTACTAACCAACTCCGACCCAGAAACCACTCGATTCCCATAAGATCTGTGTAGTTTTTAGGTCGAGTGCGATTTTTTGAATGTCAAATGTGGAAAATGGTCTCTTTAAAGCTGTGTCCACCAACACTTTCAGCAATTCACACCGAATGCTTGCCGAAGTAATGCATCAGTGAGTGTCAGAGACAGAAAGGGAGCCTCTCTTCTTGGGGAACACTGCTTTAAAGCAGCGAGCCTCTCTTCTTGGGGAACACTGCTTTAAAGCAGCGATGTTCAAGAAGAGAGGCTCTCTTTCGCTCTCTGTGTTTTTCTGACACTCATTGAAGCATTACCTCGGCAAGCATACGGCGTAAATTGTCGAAAGAGTTCTACCATCTCTGATCATCGCTGCTTTAACGCTTCAACAAAGGAACTGAGACAGCAAAAAACTTCATAAAAATAGAAATTCACAAAAAAAATTAATTTTGTTTGTGTTAGTGACTGCGCTAGCATTAGGTGAAGTAGGGCACCCTTGGTCTAAGTGTTTGCCATCATTTAATTTAAGGGACTCGACAAATCAGGTCGAAAGTCAATAAATATACCAAAAACGTTCATGACAATCATCCTGTGAGACTAACTTGGCTTTGCCTAATTTGAGCTGCTCCCTCCTCTTTCAGGAACAAACTGAATTAAAGGGTATAAAATTGCCACAGTATGTGGAAAGTTGATTATATGGCACTTCCAATGCAATTCTGATTCTCGTCAAGGCTCATGTTGGAAAAGTTGGGGGTGAAAGAGGCGCCTACTGCGTTGAACTCCATTCATATCCCGGCGGCCAACATACATACATCTTTTTTAAAAGAAGTTCTTTTTATTCATTATTATTTTTGCTATTTTTATTAAATATACAAATTTTATTTATATTGTTTTGTGTTGGTTTTCCATTTTGTTTGGCTTTTTGTTTAATTGCCGTTTGCTTAGTTTTGTATCCAGAATACAAATTTAATTTTAATGAAGTTTTGTGGTTGGTTGTTTGCTTCTCTTTTTTGTGTTTTTCTTCTTTTTTGTTGTTGTTGTTGTTGTTGTTGTTGATTTGTTCATAAAAGTAGCCTTAGACATTAAATGTTTTAAACTTTCACTTAATTTGTTATAATTCTTACGTAGCTGAATTTGAATAATTTGTAAAACAAAGAACAACGCTAAAGTTTTCTGTTTGTTTTTGTTTTTTTAAGGAAAATCTGTAATGGGTTGTGGGAGTGGGGTGGGGAGGGGTGGAGAGGGAGGGAGGGTAATGTAGAGGAAAATGCTATACATGAAAACGAGAATTGGGTGTAAAAAGCCACAAAATGGTTGGTTGTTGGTTGTTGGTAGGGGGGTATACAATTGGGATATATATATACATATATATATATATCGTATATGTGGGTGGTGTATCAACTAGACTTAGGCACTAATCTAACAGAAATGTGGCTGGTTTGGGGCGTATTTCAATTATTTAAATTCTTTAACTAAGTAGAAAAATAACAAGCACTAAACGCGAATACAATTAATTATACGGTAAGGGGTAAGGGATAGTGGGTAGTGGTAGGGCGGGGGGTCGAGGGAGAGGGGCCTCATGATATGGTTACAACTTTGTATGGCTTGGGCTCTCTTTGTTTGATTAGTGTTGTTGCTCAGGAGCAATCGAAGAGTGTTCAACACCAACGTACGTGTGTGTGTGGGTGTGTGTGGGTGTGGTTTGTTGTTTTGTGATGCCAACCGCAAGCTCAACTAAATCTGTTCGAATTGTAGAATATACGGGGAGTTATAGATATCATCTTTGTGGGTTTGGATTTTTGATTATACATCAACGTACGTATTTTGTGTGTGTGTGTGTGTGTGAGTGTTAAAAGTTAAATAAGCTTTAAAAATTTGTTCGAAAGTTGCTTGTGGTCTGCCATTATTGTTAGTTCATGCGCTTACCAAACTAATTTTCATATAATTCATATAATTTAAGGTTTTGTTTTGTTTTTTGTATAATTCTGCTTACATGCTACTATGTATATGTCTGTAGATTTATGTATAATTCTTTTTGTTTGTTGTATAATTCTTTTATCATAGCGCCGGTCGGATTAGAATTTCTGAGCAAACGATGTGGATTTTTGTTTATCTACAATTTCATTTGCTTCTCTTTACTCTTAATCTAAGCGAACTTGTTCTGTTTCCTGTTTGTTTATGTTTTTTTTTTTTGTTTTATATATATTTTCTGGTTTTCCGTTATTGAAAAACATCGCCTCTCTTGGCTGGCTCTGTCCACCAGCGATGATGAGCTGTGGCTGCTGCTGCTGCTGCTACTGGATACTTCGACTGTCAATCGTTCTTCACTGGGTAGTAGATCAAGTCCGGCTGCTGAGCATGTGGCGGCAATTGTTGCATCATTCCACCCATCATGGGTGGCAGCACTGCCTTGGACTCATCTCCTAGCATGGGATAGCCCACGCCTGTACGTTCATAGACGTTGGCATGCGGTGCAGGTGGTGGCAACAGGTGAGCATGCATAGGTTGCTGCTGGGGCTGCTGCTGCGGTTGCAGTCCATGTGGATGATAGGGCTGAAAGCTATTCTGCTTTTGCTGTTCACTGACCACTAGTTGTTCGCTCAGATGCTGTTCATATGTAACACCACCACCAGCTCCCGGTCCATAGACCGTACCGGCACGCATTAGTCCAGTTGGATATTGTCCTGGATTATGATGTTGCTGCTGTACCTGTTGGCCAGCTGGCTGCTGCTGTTGTTGTTGCTGTTGCGGTGGAGGTGGCTGTTGCTGCTGCTGCTGCTGTTGCATTAAATCAAAATTATACTCCATGGACTGAGGATTGGTGTCTATGAGATTCGTGAGTATGCTGCCTATGTTGTTGTAGTTGTGTGGATCAGCTGGATTGGCCTGAGCTTGCGGCTGTTGCTGCTGTGGCTGCTGCTGCGGCTGTTGTTGTTGCTGCTGCTGCTGCTGCTGTTGTTGTTGCTGGGGTGCCTGGCTGAAGCCTGGCGCTGGCCACATATGCTGAAAGCTTAATAGATCACCAGTCAGAGCTTGCTCTTGTTGTGGTTGCTGTGGCTGCTGCTGCGGTTGCTGCTGTTGCTGTGGTTTGTTAACAGCTTGCTGCTGGGCAGGCGGCACATTCATTGGAAGCCCTAGAAATTCAGCCGAATCCACAATATAGAATTTATTATCCTTGAGCTCAACCGGTTGGCTATTGTTGGGTTGGCCAAAGTTCATATTGCTCCAGGTATCTGAAGGTTGTGGCGGCGGCTGCTGTTGCAAGAATTGTGGCTGCTGCTGTTGCTGTTGGGCTGGAGCCGGTTGAGGAGATTGGAGTCTCACATGCTGGGGAGAATGCGAGGGTTGCTGATGTTGTTGTTGCAACTGATGATGCAGTGGCGAGCGTTGGCTATGACGATGTTGTTGCTGCTGTTGCATCATCAGTTGGTGTTGATGATGCATAGGCGGCATATGATGAGGAGAATTAAACTGTGGCTGCAGCTGTGAGGGATGCGGATGATGTGGAGGATGTGGACTTTGAGGAGTATGACTTCTCAAGTGCTGTTGCTGCTGTTGGTTGAGATGATGCTGCTGTTGCGGCTGCTGTGGTGGGGGTGGCTGCTGTTGCTGTTGGTACGGACTAATCAGCTGATGTTGTTGCTGTTGCTGCTGCTGATAACCGACCGGTGCCTGACCCGCCTCAAAGTGGAATTGCTGCTGCTGCTGGGGTCCCTCCGGCCCAAAGCTATTCATGCGCTGCAAATGCAAATCACCCGAGTTGCTACGTGGCTGCTGCTGCTGCTGTTGGGTGGGTGGCGGCGTAGCATGTTGCTGATGCAAAGCATTCTGCTGCTGTTGCTGCTGCTGCTGCTGCTGCTTCTCTGGATTAAAGCTCTGATTGTACATGGAATTCTGTTGAGATTCACTCGTCGACACCGAGTGCTGTGATGTGGAAGCCGTTGAGGATTGTGAGCTGTTGCTGCTGACCATGGCCGCATTAAACTGATCTTGCTGCAGGCAACCAGGTGTGGTAGAGACCGGAGGCGGTGGCGTTGGTGTAGCCTTCTGTTGCTGCTGGGCAGCGGCAGCAGCAGCTGCGGCAGCCTGTGACTTGGCCTTGCCGGCTGTGGACTTTTTGCCAGCCTTCACCGGCGGCGGACCCGGCATGTCAGGCAGACCAGCAATTTCAGCTGAAAAGATTGGGAAACGAGAGTGTTAATAAGATTGTACATAGCTGAATGAGGTGCGCTAAATGATTGAGATTGAACAATAGGAGTATTCTTTACATCTAACAAGGAAGATTCTACTAAAAAAAAGGTCGTTATTTCATTTGATTTTAGGACAGCGGCTAGAAAAGGGTTGAGGGAGGTAAGTTGAGACTTATTTCCTTATTCCACAATCTGATAGCAAAGTGTATTAAGGAAGATCATGTGTTTTGAGTACAAAGAATGAAAGTTCCCATGTGAATCTTAGCTAAGGCACAGGCCGGCAGAAATTTAAAGCTTATTTGAACAGATTTTAGTGGGTCCTAATATATTAGGAAGTGTTTAGACCAGACGCAGGCCAAGCAAATTCAGTTTTTGTATAAGGAGCTCATTGCTAAGATATGTACATATGTGAAACCAAAAGGATTCATTGAAAAACGACGACTTAATTCAAAAGAGAATAATGAACTTTAGAAGACTCCTCTCCAAATCCCTTCATACCTTCTTCTTGAGCCTTGGGGAAGCGCTGTTTACCCTTCTTGGGTGGCGGTGGCTGATTCCCGTGCATCGTCTGTTTATGCCGCACCAAATGAGTCTTCCATTTGAAGGTCTGAAAGGAAATTAATCCACTTAGTATGCCTCCTTGGCAGTGATTTAACTTCAGTTCAACTCACCTGATCGCAGTAGTTACAACAATGCGGTCGCTCCTCCGAATGCGATGGCAAATGCCTTTGCAATGACTTGGCCGAACCGAAGCGTTTGCCACACAACGTGCACTTACACTCCGAGACATCCACATGAGCATTGCTATAGTGCTCTTTGAGTGCGGGATATGTAAAATAGGAGGAGCCACACAAATCACACACATAGGTACGCTTCACCTCCGTGTGCAGTTGGACATGTCGCTCCAAATTGGCCTTCAGTGTGAAGCGATTATGGCAAATGTGGCACTCGAAGAAATTGTCCCGTTTGTGCACCCGAATGATGTGCTGGTATAGAGCATTCTTTGAGGGAAACTCATCGCCGCACACCTCGCAAATGGCTCCGTCAGCCTTGTGGCCCGTCTCCTCGAAATGCTGTTGCAATTTCTTTTGCGGAAATTTCTGACCGCACTCGCCACAGGGAAATGCTGCAAAAATTAAGGTAGTCGATTACTTAAGGAGCTCTAGAAACCCTTGGAAGGTTGTGACAATCCACGAATTCCTCGACGAATTTGGTGAAATTTACATTCACTTCGACTCACTTTTGAATTCCTTCTTATTGTGCGATTCCACATGGGCATGGAACTGTTGCTTACGCGAATAAGATTCGCCGCAGGTCTCGCACACGAATGGGAACTCCTTGACGTGCATGGTGCGATTATGTTGAATGATTTCCTGAAAAGAAATGCGATTAATTGGGGGTAGGTCGAGGGAGAGCAATGTGTTCCTACCTCTAGCGTATTCCCATTGGGTTGGCCACAATCATGACAATAGCCCGGATGCATTTTGTAATGGTCCAGCAGCGATTTACGCTTGCGATAGGATTTCGGGCACAATAGGCAGTTATAGCTTATGGGCTTATCCTTCTTTCCGCCAGCGGTTTGGCCACCAGCCTGCTGGGAGGGTGGAGCCTGCAGGGAAGTACTGCTGCTGCTGCCGCCATCGATTAGCTGCTGTTTGGCCGCATCCAGCTCATCTAGCTCATGATCCAAATCATCATCATCCTCGTCTGGTGACAATTCATTATCGTCGAGTTCCAGGGAGGAGTTTAGCTGTCCGCTGGGGGCAGGTGGATGGGAATGGGGATGTGCAAGTGAATGGGGATGAGGATGTGGATGTGGATGATGAGGATTCGACAAGGCAGCCAGTGAGGGCAGTTGACGATTGTTGATCATGGGTGGGAATTGCCTTTGTAACAGCTGTTGTGGATGTGGCTGCTGCTGCTGTTGCTGCATATTGACCTGTTGCTGGTGATGCTGCTGCTGCTGCATCATACCTCCCATCATGGATAGTGGATTATTGCTTGAGTTAAAGTGATTCTGCTGATGATGCAGTTGAATCTCATTTGTATGATGATGACCAACATGGCCAGAGGAACTGGCAGTTGCGGCTGCTGCTACTGCTGCTGGCATGATGACATGATTCTCCATGGGAAGCCGGGTTAAGGGCAATTGATGAAGTGTTGTTGGCTTGCTGGCTGGCTGCTCCAAGACCAGCTGCTGGCATAGGACATTAGCGTTCCCGTTCCCATTGTTATTGTTGTTGTTGCTATTGCTTGACGTAAGGCCATTGATCACAAGATTTGCGCTGCTATTCCTGCATTTAAACAGAAAGAAGACAAAGTTTTAGTTTATTAAGAATTACAAAAGGCAACCCTCGTGACAACTACTTACAGATGATTGCCATTATCATGGTTCATGCTGGCGCTGCTGCTGCTGTTACTGCTGTTCCCACTCCCGCTGGCCACACTGACACTACTGCCTAGGGCACCGCTGCCACCGCCGCCTCCGGCTTCCGCCAGCATCATATCATCTATCTCCGGCTCCATTTCCAGGCCATCAATGAGACGTCCAGCGCCTACACCCTCGTCAATGAACTCCTCAAACTTCATAATCTCTTGGGCAGCTGACGAGAGCTGTGATTCTGTTTCCGATTCCAGCTCCGAGTCGCCAAATGAGATGGCCGGCAGCTGTTGCTGTTGCTGATGCTGCTGCTGCTGCTGCTGCTGTTCCATCTCCAGCTCCTGCTCCTGCTTTAGCTCACGCTCTTGCATTAAGCTGACCAGTTGGCGCTTCTCCCGCTGTTTCCGCCACTCCTCCAGTCGTTGCTCTCGCAGCTCCTTTAGTACCCTCGTGGAGGGTGTGGTGCCCAGCAGCCGGCCATTGATTACAAAATTCTCGTAGAACTGTTTAAGAAACGGCTTGTGATGCTGACTCAGCGCCAGCCGGAGCAGCACCCGAAATTGAGCCTTAAAGGCTCGTTCACTGAACTCCCCGGTGCTGTGGTGATACCTCAACGTGTACTGGCTATCCTCGTGGAAGACATAGCCTTCGCCCAGCCGGGAACGGCAACGCTCCGTCACGGTCGCCACGTGTGTGTTGTTGATGCGCTTCCGCTTGATCAACTTGCCGTCACTGCTGCTGCAATTGCTGTTGCTCTCATCCTCGTCAAAGGTGGCCCCATATTTCCGTTTAACCAGAATGGGACCACCGCCCCCGGCCATTTGTATTAGATCCAGGGGGTCGCCGGGACCGGCTGCATCTACATTGTTGTTGTTATTGTTGTTGTTGTTTTGCCGACGAGCAGTAAAGTTAAGGGAAGACGAATTCTCATCGAGGAAGTCATCCTCATCTTCATCGAGGCACATAAATTCCTCTTTGCAGAGGATTTTCTCAAAATTTTGATTCAAGTCCGTTGAGCCCGCCTCCTTCTGCCTCTGGTCATCATCTTCACGTTTAATCTCGCTTGGCTCCTTCTTCGGCTCCTTTTTGGTGGCCGCCAATAGCAGCTGTAGCTGTTTGGCTTTCGCTAGCTCCTGCTGTGTGGCCGCACCAACCACTCCATCTGCCGCTCCAGCTGTTCCATTATCATTGGTGGTTATGTGACTGAAGAGATTCCTAACGACTTGGTCGCAGGCCTCGGGATATTTGCACTTAAGCGTCTGCAGCAGAAATTGTATAGCATCGCACCGCAATGCCGTATTGAGGCTGTCCAGTAGATTTAGTGACTGATCCACCTGCAGGAGAATGGGCAAATGGAAAGGAAATTTGCATTATAATTAAATCCATTTTTTTTCATGACCAAAACCTGAGGCAATTCAAGATGGTATAATGCATGTATTGGTGAAAACATAGAGCAAGAGTCAAGCACAAACAGTGTGAGAGAATTGATAACAGTAAAATGGCTGGATCCAAATTGAGTAGACAGAGCGGCTCACATCCTTTTAGATTTATCTCTCCACAGTCCGTTTTAATTTCCTATAAATTTATTAAATGATTTCCTATTCATTCCCCACCGCATTGTGAACCACTGTGCATGAATTATATCGCTAGTAGGAGAATAAATTACCAACTTCCGTCTCGTGCCACCCATTTCCTTCACACAGCAAAAGCATTTAATGTGGTGGGTGGGAAAGAGATTTTTAAAGCGTTGCCAGGCTCTTGAAAAACAATTCCCGTTGGTTTGTTTACTAAAGACCCAATTAGAACAACAATTTCATTTAATTAAACACACACACACACACTCACAAAAACTAACTGTCATCAAATACAATTACTGATTATGATTTTCCAAACAATTTAATGCAATTAGAGCGCCAACAGAAACAGAAAGAGAAAGAGAGGGAGCTTCAGCTGACAGCAGACAGCACGGCGACAGAGACAGAGCAGCTGACTGCGCTGCCAACGCAAACGATTAGCGCTAAGCAAACATACACACATACTGACATACACAACCAACGAAGATGGCAAAAAAAAAAATAGCAAAAAAAAAACACAAGCAACACTAAAACAACAACGATGACAACCTAAAAAGGGGGGGAGGCCGAAGAAGAGGAAGAGAAATTAAAACAGCGCACACAATTTGTGCTACTTTTTCCCCATTCCACACAAACTTGCCATTATGTTTGTATGTATGGCTATGTGAGTTTGTATATTTGCAGCGATTTGTAGTTGTTACAAACATACACAATGTTGAACGGGGGAGCCAGCCGTCCACCCACTGTGTGCCAGAGGGAGAAGGAGAGCAATAGAGGAAGACAACGATGCAACCCTGAAAGGATTTAAAAAGCTTTTTAAATACCCTCTCCTCTTAACAAAAAGTGAACACATTTTTCTTTACTAGCTGGCTGGCAATGCCGATTACCCTTGCGTTTTAATTGTCAATAAAGTTGTTGTAATTTTAGATTGCAGATAGCACAGAGAAAAAACATAACTGAGGTAAGAGCGAGATACAAGAAAAGAGCGGAGAGGGAACAGCGCACAGTGAGCGATGCAAAGGAATAAGTAAGCGACCGACCATATTTAATTACATTTTATTTGTGTTCTAATTAATTTGTCTTAAGTGTTAGTGTGCGTATGTGTATGTGCGTACATACTACATACATATGCATGTACTTTTAGTATTTTGTTGACTTAAAGAACTCTCTTGGTTCACACGCAGAAGCTGGATATACTCTAACCCTGCTGTAGATATTTAAGGGGAATTTTATGGAAATGCTTATCTATTATGAATCAGCCTACATGTGAGGTAAAAAAAATTCTTAAAATATATATATATTTCAGTTCAGTGAACCGGTTTTTACATTTAAACTGGTTCACACTGTTTCGTACTGGGCCAAATTTCTAACCACCCACCAAGTTTCAGTTTCATATTTTTTATAATTTCTTTGGTATGTCTCTGAACCACGTTTGAACCGTTTCAAAGTGGTTTGGAACCGGTTTTAATCCGTTAAGATATCTAAAATTTCAAGTTCATAGCTCGAAAATATGAGATAATAATAAAGAATGATGTTTATGGCTACGAACCACTTTAAAACTAGTTTTAAACCGCTTCCCTCCTCTGGTTTCTCCGATAGAAATAGATAGATAGCTTACGCCATTTTTCGTGGTCTCTGTTAGAAGAAAAGCATATTTGAAACAGCCCATAGACAACCTATAAACAGACGAGCGATATGACTAATGTAACCCAGCACAACATCAACAACTACAAAAAAAAAGAAATTATGACTATCGCGGATCCAGAAAACAAATCATATAAGTACTGAAATATAATATGGAAATTTAAATATATTTGCAAAATAATGTCTGTAAATGTGTAAAATTCGCAGAAGTCTATAGTAAGAAACTTTTTATACACATAAATGTGTATTAATTAATATAATTTTGCCCAAAAATTTGAGGAAGAAATCATCTCCGACCACTTAAAATATTTATATTATTGATCAGCGTGATGAGCTGAGTCGATTTTGCTGATCCAGAGAACCATAAAGGATGGTAACACATCTGTCATTACAAAAACTACTTCCAGTCTCCTATTTAAGGAGAGCGAGCTATCGTAATGCACTTCCCATGTTATTACATTGGTCTTCAGAGACTGCATTATTTGATTGAAAGTTGATAATTGATATATGTAATTCTTCTAATGCTTTTATTTGTAGCGCTTCTTTGCTTAATCCAGCTAGGAAGCTTGGTATATACTAAATAATTACTGTGAGTTCCATAGTGACAGGCAATTCGCTGTTTTTAAAGTCATATTCTAGAATTTATGAGCAGTTTATGAAAGAGGACCGACGAAATCAAACACTGAACCGAATCAAGGTTCAAAGTAAAGCCTAAAAGTTCCTTAAATTTTGGTTCGAACCAGTAAGCCGGAACTCCAATTAAGATATTTTGTACCTGCAGCCCTTATATTCAAATGAGAAAGTAAATTCCTTGGAAATTCGACAAAAGGTAACTGTTTAACCTCTTATAAGCACTGAACCAAAGGTTTTTCCTTTCAGTTCACTTCTAAAATAGTTAAAAATTCGCGTAGTTTTAGCTTTTTCTACGATAGATCAATTTCAAAGTTGTTGTTTTTAATAACATCTATTCCAAATATACATTTTTAACCATAAACATTTATCATAATTGATTATTTTGTCGTAAAAGATCGCCCTGGACTAGCTGCAATTATTAAAGCAATTTCAGAGTATTTAATATTCCACTTTGGGACCATTTTTAATGCATTTTCGTCTTGATTTATTCGACTTTAGTTGCTACACACACACACACACACTGACGTAAATATTTAGTTCGTTTTATTATTGTTATGTACCTGTTTCAAACACACACAGCCACACGGATAGAGAGAGCCCAAGCAAGAGAGAGTTGTCTATACATACATACATAAGTTTGTATGTATGTATGTATGTACAACTATACATATTTAGGTGGGCCAAACTAAAAACGTTGCAAGCAGTGCTGCTCTTTGGGAAGGGGGCGGGGAGCAAGTGAGGCAAGGAACTGACGACGACGCTGGTTGGTATAGAGCTGCATTTTTAGCAAAAATTTATGTTATACATTTTGTGCTCTTGCGACACACACACACACACACACACACACACGCGTACAACTAATCAAATAAAAATAGCATTTACACCAACCCGTTCCCTCCCCCCTTTCGCTACACTTTAAATGATTTTATTAATGAAATTGGCACAAACGAAACAAAGGGCAACAACGTAACCAACATTTCCATGTTTCTGTGCGACAGGGCCAGTGAGAGGAGAGAGGAAGCATAAAGAAACACAAAAAAGGAATATCCCTACTCCTAGCCAAAAAATTCATTCATGTCGTAAACTCAATTAAGGGTGATAAAAACTTTAATTGAGTTGCATAAAAGCGGAATTAATTAAAAGTGCAAAAAAAGATAAAACAAGCCCAACTACAACAACGGTATTGTTAAAAGGAATTTGCTTGCACTAAAAAGTTAACCATTTTGGGGAAAGAAGGCTAAGAGGGGATTTGAAAAGTACCTGCAATCGTGCAACCAAATAAACTTAATAAAACTATAAACTAAGCTCTGCTCAAAGCAACAGATCACATTTCTAAGGGCCAGATCTGATGTTAATCTTCTATTAGGTTCTTAAATTTGATACTGGCAGATGCAATGGGCAGAAATTAAAATAGTTTTCTAGTTAAATATTAAGATTGGTACGCAAGCTATTTCTGAGAATCCTTCAATCCTTCAGACTTAATGTAGGAAACCCGACTATGCTGTAGCAGATTCTTACATTTATAGGGTATTTCATTTATTGAACTTAGAATGATTAAGTTGTAAACTTAATAAGCGGCTTGTTGAACTACAAGAGATGAAACAATTTTAACAAACACCTGAAATAGAAGATGAGTCCACAGATTTGTTTAAAAAAAAACCTATATTCTATCAATATTTCAGTACTTGTTCTATCTGTTAACAAAAAGAGTTAAAGTGAGCCCTTCCCAACTTCAATATGCCCGTTTAATTTACCCCTTTTATACACAACTAAATTATCATGATATATGCCCCTCAAAGTATACTAAGCTTATGAATATGAATAAATCAGGATCAAATTTATATCATATTTTGCCTACCTTTGATTCATTTTAAATATCTTCATTTGGTCGGACAATCTGAATGAATGCACAGTGTGTATTATGTATGACGCTGCCTTAACCGAATCTGAGTTCCTCACTTAATCCTGGGTACAAACCGCTTAAAAATATGGACTACAGCTCAGATAGTTTTCGAAAATGTATGTTTCGGTTCATCAGTTGCTTTTTGGAGCTAATTCAACAGCGGTTCGGTTCGTTTTAGTGGTTTAATGTTTATTTATTATACATTTTATAGATATTAAATGTATTAAAAGTTCCAAATTTTATTTTCTTTCTACACTTTCCAGAATAAATTCGCAGAAAGCATTTGAATAGCATTAAAGTCTATTTATAAAGCCAGTATTTGGAACAGAATTGATAAGTTTTTGGTCTAAAACATCTTAAAGCTGTAAAACAGTAAGTGTAGTATTATGAAGGGTGTCCCAGAAATCTCTAAAAATTCTCGAATTAACGATCAAACTTTAACCTTAGCTAGAAGGACTTTGTACATAAAGTGACAAAAATATGGTCGGCTACTAGATTTTAGGGAAAGCATATTAAAAATACTTGGCCTTGAACAGTCGGTTTGAAATTTCTCAACTTTGGTCCTCTAATCTAGTAGCCTAGCACTTTGGGGACACTTCCAAATACCAAGACAAGTAGTTTTAATTCGAAATAAACCCGTTTATGGGTCAATCTCTAGAGATATTTGTAGGACCACTGATTGAGACACACAATACTTTAATAACAAGATTATACTGTGAATTTTGAAGACCATGATAATATTTAAGACCTTGAACCAGAGTGCGCACCAAACCCTAAGGTTCGTTTAGCGTTGGAAACGGTTCGCGAACTGAGGCTAAGACTTTGCGAAAGCTTTGAAACTCCAGACCGGGTTCGAAACTAATTTAATTTTTGGTTCGGAACAGGTTCAGGCTCTGCTTTAATACCTTAAGAGGTTCGGTATCTGAAACAAATAGCCTTTAATCTATATGGGAACTGTTTCGATTTTTCGGGTCACCAAACCGGACACAGAACCGTACGCACTAAGTGGTTAACATCCCGAAAAGCACCTGACCTGAAGTGCTGAATCGAAGCGATATCATTTGGGGCATTTTCGATTTTGAAAAGAATAAAAGCATACGTCAAAGAGTGGCAAAACAAAGCTAAGTATTTAAGACTAGCCTATTAAAAAGTCCAGGGAATGGCTGATAGTTTTTTTTAATATACCTATAATGAATGAGGTCGAGTCGGGTATTGGGTAATGTTTTAATAGCTTCTGAGAACTGATCCTTAGACTTTCCAACGGATTCCCGGACCGAACCTTCTCCAGAATTTCAGAGGTTTGCCGAGCTCTAGAACCTAAATTATGACCTGAGTTAGAATGTAGCTTTTAGAACGAGTCAGAAATTGCTATTTTGTACCCTAATATATTTATATCGACAGGATACTTTATCCATATAGATATTTGATAATATCCGGCAACCCTAAACAAAAAACACAACAACAAAATGGTGTTCCACTGTACAAATGCTGTTTACTATTCTTTCACTTGTGCTTTGCTTTGAATTTTCGTATCCAACTGCTATCTCTATCTCTCTTCCACTTGCTTGGAGAGTGCGCCCTCACATCTATATGCACACTGCTCTCTTCTCACTCTCACTCCCACTCCCCCTCCAACAAACACATACAAATACATTCATGCTCTTGGGGCTCAATTTGGCTGTTGTTGGATTTCGTAGTATTTGTAGTATTTGTATTTATGTAAATTTGTGTGCTGGTGTATGTGTGCACCACTCCAAGTAAATGTAATGTTGTTATAAACTAATAAAAATAAAAATAAATATTTTCTCGAACATAACGAAGGAAAACAAAACAAAAGTGAATAATGGCAAAGGCAATGATGAAATGGGTCGCAAAGAGAGAGAGGGAGAAAGAGGTAGGGGAGTAGGTGGTGGGGGAAATACAATTCATTTTAGAGGCAAATAGAAAAAACAAAAATACCATTATGTGGCACTCGTCGGTGGGAGGAGGGGAGGTTAAAAGGGAGTGGTAGTGGTGGGGGTTTGCCTTTGAATGGAGAGGGGGTTCTTGTTGTTGTTGTTGGAGCTAACTCGGCGGAAGTTGAGAGAGTGGGTGGCTGTAAATTGTGCCAGAAGAGGTTTCTAAATGCTCTTAAATTTGTATTATAAACGAAAAGCGGGTTCAACAACTTGATCTATAAATAACGAATTTTTATAGCTTAATCTCTCCCCATTGACCGCAATTCCCGCGAATTTCATTAACAGTTTTCTGCTTCTGCCCGTTTGTTTACTTCACTTGATTCGCCCGCCTCTTCCAATTGGAGCGTAGAGCAAACAATCTCTAGTCTTAGATTTTGTCTGATATTAAGCAGTTTGTGTGACCTTTTCACATTACAGCAAAAACAACAACAACAACAACGAAGGCAAGAATAAAGTATTAAGCGGCCAGTGCACACTGTACTTCACTTCATTTGTTATCTGTTCTCCTCGCCTGCTATCTCTCTCACTCTCTCGCTCGCTCTACCGCTCTCCTCTTGGCCTACGCATTACACGTTGTTCTCAATTAGACTCGGAATGTCGACAAACACATACATACAAGGGAAATGATGGCGGGGGGGGTGTTATTTATGGCAAACATTATTTAATTACCAGTAATTTAAAATCCAACTGTGTCGTTTTGTTATCCATTTTGTTGTTGGTTTCTGCATTTGGCTGAATTTTATTTATACGTTTCACACGCACACACTTCACATTCACACACACACAGAGCTCAATTCGGTGTATATGTATGTGTGTTTTTTTATTATTTCGATTTTTCTTTTGCTCTTGTATTTCGCGTTTCTTCTTGCTTCGTTTTATAGCTCAGCTCGATTTTTTTTTTGTGTTATTTCATTTTTTCTCTTTTGCTTTGAACTTTCGTACGTGGACGTCGACAGCGCTGCTGCTGCGTGGGGAGAAAAACGTTATCCCAGCGTTATGTTAAGGCGTATTTCATAGCTATCCATACGTTGGCTTCATTTGACCGCGACCAGAAACCGATTTCTTATTTAATTAAATTGTAAAATTGAACTTTTCTTTGACCGAACACGAACAGCAAGCAAAGCAAAGCGATGGAATTTTCGTGGCCGTGTGACACAGAGTGGCAACGCTGGGCGATAGGCTTATCGATATATACACAATGATTTCAGATCGATGGTTCCCTCTTGATCGGTTTTTCCATTTTACACTGCATCCACACACTCACTGGCAATTAGTTTAAAATTTAAAAAAAAAACCACTGCGAAAACGAAACAAACTTAAAAACTAGCTGCGCTATTTTCTGCCTAGCTCTAGCTAGAGATGGACAGTACTGGTTCATCTGCTACTTATCACGAGTACTTCAGTGTAACGAGTCGAAGCATCACTCTCGATTTAAACAGCCAAGCTCCCATCACTATTTCGGCGCTGCCACCCTTCAAAGACTATGACAATACACAGATGGTACATCTCCCCTTCTCCATTAAAATGCGTTTAACTACCATTTTGACATTTTACATTTAGCCATATCAGATACAAAAATTACCGCTGGTTATTAAATTACGACCACCTTAAGACTTGGTCTGTTGGGCCTGCTTTTCCTTCTTAGCCGCCTCGGCCTCTGCCTGCATTTTGTTGTACTTCTCGATGAGTTTCTCCACATCGGTTTTCTCCAACACACTGTACACGGTTTTGTTCTCAACACGTTGCAAAGTGGCCATTTCCACCTTCTCCGGGGTCAGCTTAGTGGTATCCAGTGTCATGCTGAGCACCTTGACAGCCAAATCCTTGGCCTGCTCCAGCTTGATGCTCTCCTTGTCGGCCAGCTCCTGTTTTAGCATGGAAATGGCGGCGCCGAAATTGTTGCCTATGCAAGTGGCCTTCCAGCCGCCATAGTTGCCACTGGGATCGGACTGATACAGCTGATAGCCGTACTTGCTGTCCCAGCCCATGTAGAGCAAGGACACGCCAAAGGGACGCTTGCCGCCGTACTGGGTGTACGCCTGCTTGATGTCGCACAAGTGAGAGACTAGCTGTTCGCAAGGAATCACCTCGCCATAGCTGTACTGATAACGCTGGGCAATCAGACGCAACTCTGCGGTCAGCACATTCGCATCAGATGTGATGCCAGCCACCGAGCAAACCATATTCCTGACAGAGCAAACGATAAAATAATGAAAAAATTACCCCATCTTTTCTCTCCATCGACTTACTCGTTGAGTCTATATATCTTCTCCGAGGGAATAGCGCTGTCCAGCAACTTGTTGGTGCTGCGGCACTCCGCGGCCAGCAAGATGCCATCCTCGGCCAGGATGCCCAGGCAAGTGCCGGCATGCGAAATAGCTTCCATGGCATACTCCACTTGGTAGAGACGGCCCTCCGGCGAGAAGATGGTGGTGCGAGAGTCGTAGCGACGTGCCTTAAGACAGGGGCCATTAGGAATTATTTAATTGTTTTCGGTGCTATTACTTACCATTTTTGAAAATAATATATAGAATTTACAAGTTTTGTTGAACAGAAATATTACTTGTCATTCAGGTGGTGTGACCAACAATGCACAACGACAAAAATCTTACTTGCGATGTTAAATGACTGCCGTTCACAGCTCGATATCATTGCCTATCGATAAATTTATTAAGCCGTTTTAGTTCAAATTTGCCAGCAACCAAGCCAAAGTCTTATTGCGCTTTAATCCAAAAGAATTGATAGCAAATCTAGATCAGATAAGGTAATGACAGTTTTTGTGACCTTATATATAGAAACCCAAACATCTTTGACCAAGTCAAGTACACACTAGCCATCGCCTTTGGGACAGTGGTTTTGCTTCCCTTCAAAGAGATTCGTATGCATTCTTGTACGCACTAAACAAATAATTAATTAGTCAAACTCAAAATGCAAAAACGTGCCATAAATAAAAAACATCTGATCATTTGAATATTAACGTTCAGAAGCAGAATTTCGATCATTAGTATCGCCCCTGGTAGATTTTTAGGTATTTTGCTGCGTTCAACGATTGGTCACTCTAGGCGGGAAGAGTTTAATTTTGCATCTTTGCGATTTTCATTTAATTGCAACATGGGCGACATACTCAAAGTAAATCCACCGAATACTTCCACATTTCATCTAACAACTGTCATATTTCCCTGCAGAACGCCGAGTTCTTTAAGAAACTAGGCGTGGACACCTCCCAACAGTGGATTCTTTATGACGAAAATTTTCAAAAGTTGTTTAACTTTTTGGCGGAGAACATTACCGAGGCGAACATCCTCACCGAGCAGCAGATTTTGGAACGAGATGAGAAAATAGCACAGGGAACGTGGCTTGATCAGGCAGCAGACTGCGATTTAAGGCTACATCAGATCAAGTCTGAGAATCCTGGTCTGCTCAAGTACCAGCAGCAGGATGTGAATGCTTTGGCCACAGAAATTGCAGCCATTGAGGAGGCCAGCCAGGAATATGCCCTGCTCGTCGAGGATATGCAGTAGGTAGCGGATTTTATTCGAGGCACTAACTTCAATTGAAATCCGTTCCAGCCACACCAAACGTAGCGTCACCAATAATCTTGGTGAGCTCGAGTTTGCGGCCACAAAATTGCAGAATGCGGAACGGGATCTGTTGCTGGAGTGCCAGGCCAAGGCCAAGCAATTAGAGGAATTGCAAGCCGAAATTGCCAAGCTGAGTGCCAAGGCAATGAAGGATTTCACCCTGCAGCAGCAGGTGCGACCTTTGTTTATGCATCAGCAACCCTTGGATCAGTATTTCTTCAAATGCGACTCCTATATGCAATATTTCACGCTCTTCATGAAGGATAATTTTAAAATCCAGGAAGAGGATGAGTTCTTGGGCGCGGAGGTAGACCTGAAGAATATCAACAGCGAAGTGGAGAATCTACAGAAGTCGTAAGTTCTTAAAGAAGCAGCTGAGTTGAGTAAACTAATGATATATTTTCACATTTTTAGCATCCAGTTTTACACGCACGCCTACCTCAAAGAGAAGGCCAAGGCCAGGGCTACCCAAGCCTTGATTAATCAACTCGATCTGGGTCACATTCATTGCCTTGGGCTGGCTGAAATGGCACGTGAGACCCACGAGTTGGAACTGCTCAATTGCCATCATTTCAATAACACCAAGGAAGCCTTGATCAATGATCTGAGTATTCAGGTGCAACAGCACACCGAACAGTTGATGGAATTGGTGCTCCTTGAGAATACCAAACTTAAGCTGTCAAGGGCCAGACAGCGTAGTGAGACCAACAAACAGTTGACCAACCTGATTCTAGATGCCCTGTCCAATGCCGAATTGGTGTGGATAGCCGTACAATTGGATTTGGAAAAGAAACGCAATAGCCAGGATTGCTCAGAACGATTTGCTCAACAGGCTCAGGCTAGCTGCCATCGTTTGCAACTGATGCGTACGCTCAATGCCAGCCAAGAGGGTGATATCTATGGTCAATTTCTACAGGAATTTGCTAGGCTGTTGGCTACAACACAAATGGGCTCACAGCAGCAAGTACGAACCGGCGAGGCGAGAAGTTGTCTCTATGAATATGAGAAATTTGGTCGCCTATTGACGTACGCATTGCAAGGCATGCTCCAGAAGAAGTCGTTTGCTCTGGCTCAGGATCAACTGGAAGAGCTGTGAGTGTTAAGCTGCTGACCGCTGATCTCTTCTGCGTCTCAGTTACATTTTCGTCTAAACTTTTCCTTCTTTTGTAGCAAACGCGTGGAGGAAACCCTGCTGCCGTTTGTCTATAATTCACCATTGGAGCATCTGCCCATGCTCGAGCAAGTGCATTATTTGGTGCCCACTTTCAATGTGAGGCAACAGCAGCAACGTTTTGAGGACCAACTGCGTCAACTGCGAATGCAGCATCATAAGAACCAGGGGCTTATGGTAAGCCTGGCGATTGATTTCTGACTTTTTGTATACCATTTTTCAAACATTTGGCCGTTTCAGGAGCAGGACAAACTCTTGGGTTATAGCAAATTATTGTGGATTTGGTTTCTAACCGAACCGAAGCGTTTACTCTATGCCATGGATGAGGTAAAAAAGGTGGCGGCCAAGATGACGGTCACCGCACGTCCCGGTGGCGGTCTGCAACGCAAGTGAAGCCTATCGGTATATGTTCTTTTAAATTAATTTTAACGAAATAAACAATTTGAATTTAAGAAATTTAAGAAAATCCTCTCCCCCAACAGGCAGACACATTAATCGCTGGCAGCACGCGACCCTTTCAAAACGATTTAAATTCAAATTGAAGCAACAAGTGAATCGAATCGAAACGAAGCCGAACCCTACACTCGCCTGCCATTGGTCCAAATGATGCTCGTGTCCGTGTCCTGCCGTTTGCCGAACGCAAACATATAAAAGGAGCAGCAGGCTTTGGCTCTGGTTCATTCGTTGGACAAGTTTCGTGATTGTGTCTTTGGATAAAAGGAATTCATCTTTTCAAAAAGTGAACAAGTGGTTTTTTTCTGTTTTTAAAGTGAGTGTCCGTCGTCGTCGTCTCATCATCAAGTGGAAATGGATTGCGTCTCATTACACTTTCCCTCCCCCCCGTTCCCCCAGTTTAGTTGTAATTAGAATTAATTTCAAATTTCTATGTTGCCTATATTTCTGCCAAGTTTGTTTGCTGCTGCTGAATCTGAAATTTGGTTAAAACCATCAAATTTTATAATCTTGAGTTATATAAACTTGAAATTGAGTGATTTATGTTCATATATTTGTATTAAGTTTACAAAGAGTTTCGGAAGAGAATTTGATTAGAAAACATCTAGAACTTTACTCTCTCAAAGGTTTATGAAACGTTTTTAAGGTTTTCTTGTATATATCTTGTTTCGAAAGCCATTTAGAAAACTCTCAGTTTCACTTAAAACCTAGTTTCAGTTTCGATCATCGGTTAGTCACTTCTTTCATTCTAGAAAATATTGAAAATTGAGAAGAAAATGCACCAAAATCTTGTATATTTGTACAATTTGGCTCTTTGATTTGACAAAACAAGTTGAATAGACAAAAATAGAGGAAAGTTTACATCGGATCCACCCGAAGTTTATACCTCAGTACTCGAAATTGTTTTGGTACAAGGTTTTTGGTTTATAAAATGAATGAATAGTCCAATATATTCTCGTCTGGGCTACCAGCAGGCCAATTATCTGTAGAAATTAGGTTCTGTACATGGATTTTGAGCCATTTTACAATTGTATTTTTAAATATCCCAATAATTGTAACGTCAACTATAGTTTGCTGCTCATGGATTAGATATTTAAACTGCTTCTGTCCTAAAGTTCGAGGGAAAGAAACTTAAGGTGAACTTTAAAATCTTTAAGACTTTAATGGTATGAAATACTATAGCTGTCTCTAATAAAATGTTCAATATCTTAAGGATTAGCTAGACAAAATGGAGTTCGAAGAAAAACCTAGTTCTTTAATACCTTTACAAACCTAACTAATAATATTCGGGTATTCACAACCCCCCGGGTGACTTGTAGAGTTGTTGAATTAAGGAATATTGTAATTTTTTACAAGTCCCATATATTGTGTTCGAACAGATTTATGGTTTTTTAAACTTTTGCACCTCCAAAAATCCAAGAAAATACATTTCGGCACAGATTTAAGTACATTTCTGAATTATAAACCTTAGAACGATCTTAAAAGTATAAAATTCGGGGTGATTCTCAACCAAAAATAAGTTTTTGACATCATTTTAGATTTGCTGCAACGTGAAAAGTCCGATAATATGTCGGAAGGAAGGAAGGAAGGAAGAAAGAATTATGAAGAAAGGGCCTTAAGACTTAAGGTTTAAGTTAGTGGGAAATAGCTTCAAAAATTGGGAAGCCATAACTTGAAGGGCAAGTCGGGCTATGGCTTGAGACTTGCAGAAATTAAGGATGTTCCTTGAACCATACAAAATGTAATTTTAATAACTTTTCGGTGAGCAGTTTTATTTTTGAGAGTTTTCATTTGAAATGCTCTTCTTTTATGGGAGATGCCCCAGGAAAATCAATTAGTCCCTTGGGAACCCGATTACAACCCATATGTCTCATCTCATCTCTCACATAAACCTACAAATAACAGAGCAATATCTAACCTTATCTGACACATACCAGCTATTTAGTAGATGAGAAATCGGCCCTAAATTTGAAATTCTATCTCTATCAGCTGTAAATTTGTAATTTTTGTAGTTTTGTTGACCAAATTTAACTGACCAAAGCTAAGATTTGGCAGATCTAGGGGCGATTCAAGTTCAGAAATATGAGTTTTTTTCGCTTTTTTATACCCCTGCAAAGTGTATTATAATTTTGCCCAGAAGTTTGCAACACATAGAAATACTATATTATTTATATTATATTCATTTCCAACCCCATAAACTATACATATTCTTGAGTGACAAGAGTCGATTGAGCTATGTCCGTCCTTCTGTATGTTTCTACACGAACCAGTCTCTCAGTTGTAAAGCTATCGAGCTGAAACTTTGCACAGAGTCTTCTTTTTGCTGCACACTACTAATATGTCGGGTCCGACCGGATCGGATGACCATATCTCATAGCTCCCATAGGAACAATCTGTCGGAAAACTAGTTTTAGTGAGAAAAACTTATTGCTTTTCAATGGAAACGTCTCCAAACTTTGTAATCGTAGGTTTTCTATGCTTTTTTATAATTCTACCAATTTTTATAAAAATCGGACAACCATATGGTATAGCTGCCATACAAAAGATAGGTTTGAAAAACAGTTTTAGTTAGAAAAACTTTTTTGTTTTTAATGGTAGCATCCTACAATTTTGTATGTGTTTGTTTTACATGCTTTTACATAATTTTATATATCGGATGACTATATCATAAAGCTCCCATACGAATGATCATTCGGAAAATGGGAAAAAGAGTATTTTTCTTGGCCAACAATTGGGAAGTGAATAGTTTAATAATATGGTTCGAAAAGCAGTTCCGAAACAGTGTGAAACGGTTCAATTAACAATCCCATCAGCCTCGAAAATGTGAAAGAATTTCATGAAAGATCTCCAAAACCCAAAGGCGCAGCATTTCTTCATGCCTGGCTTAGTAAAAAAGAGTGTCCAAATGTCTTCCATTTCTAATTTTCAGCCCAAAATGTGGTTAATTCAAGTCAGCATCTCTGCCTGCCTGCTGATGCTCGTAATTTCTATGAGATTTCATAATGACATCGATTCCTGGGAGGACGAACTGGTTACCGTGGAGACAACCACCAACACTTATATGGGTAATGGCAGTGATATGTTAGAAAATCGAACATACGAGCGTACCAGGGATCAGCTGTCCAAGGGAACTGGAGTACATCCACCTGTTGATCTGAGCCACATGCGTGTTTATAATGTGGGCGTTCTAATGGCTTCCCATTTAGGTAAGTGGAGTCGAGCACAAAAGTTTCATTAACAACCAAAAAGGTTGCCCTCCAGATTCCCCATTCGATCTGGAACGTTGTGGTCCTGCCGTGGACTTGGCTTTGGATCAGATTAATAAGGTTTTCCTCCGACCGCACAATATAACGCTGGTGAAGCGGAAGGCCAGGTGACATGGATATAACTTGTTGCGTGTGAATTAATTGGTTGACTTTATTCTTATTTTCTTCTTTTTTGTGTGTTAGCTACCCCTCGTGTTCGGGTGCTCGGGCTCCCGGTCTAGCCGCCGATATGCATTTCAAGGACGATGTTATAGCCTTCATTGGACCGGCTTGTGCATTTGCTCTCGAGCCAGTTGCACGTTTGGCCGCCTACTGGAACACGCCCATTATAACTGGCATGGGAGATCAGGTACAAGGCACAGCACGCCGCTTTCAATAATGGGGAAACACTAATCCGGCCAGGCAATCACACTAAGTTACTCTTAATTGCCACCACCCAATGGCTTGACATTGGCAATTAAACGTCCTCCGGAAGGCGCAATAGTTCAAGTGCTCTTTAATTTGAAATTTCTTTGGTCGCTGTTTTTTTTTATTTGCAGCCACCATCCGCGGAAGGGGAATTAACCGTGACCTCTGGTATACTGGGACGTATTCACAAATGGAAGAATGAGAGTACGGTAAGTTGTGCGTCGGAGTGCGAGACACGAGACTAAGGAACATTGGTAGCTCTCTCGGTACTCTTACTTGCAGGGCATGTTCAAGGACAAGTCCAAGTATCCCACCCTCACCAGGATGTCCTACTGTCAGTGTCGTTTGATACTGGTCTTTGCCAGTGTTTTTCGGCAATTCAATTGGAAACATGTGGCTCTACTTGTTGACAGATCGGAGCTGTTCTCTTGGACAGTGGGCAAGAATCTGGAGTATGGTCTGCGACAGGAGGGATTGCTGAGTTTTGTTAGAGAACTGAATGGGAATGAGGAGGAGATCTATGAGAATTATTTAAGAGATGCCAGCATGTATGCTAGAGGTAAGGGGAACTGTTGGTGGTGTTGTCATTTCACTTTTGGATGGAGTATTCTTAGCCGGACGAACCGGTTTATAAGCCAATCTCCCAAAACGAATGCTTTCTGAACCTGAATCCGAGTGGGTTAATTGCATTTAGGATTTTTGCTCATTTGTTCACTTTTTGGCTTAATTGTAGCGTTTTGTTCCATTGCTCACTCACTTGTTCAGTGACTCAGTTGCTTAATAGTGATTTTGTTAGCAACTGAACAATAAAGATTAACAAATTAACAATTAATCAATATTACCCACTTCCCCCCAGTTGTCATTCTATCAGTTCGTGGCGTTTTGGTTCGAAAATTCATGCTGGCCGCTCACAATCTCGGCATGACCAATGGCGAGTGGGTCTTTCTGGATGTGGAGATCTTTCAGAGTGCCTATTGGGGCGATAAGGATTGGGAAATGAACGATGATAATGATACCAAGGCCCGTAAAGCATATGAGGCTCTATTGAGAGTCAGTCTACTACAGCCAACGGGTTCCAAATTCCAGGATTTTGCTGACAGTGTCCGTGAGAATGCTCTCTCCCATTACAATTACACATTTGGCTATGGCGAAGAGGTCAACTTTTTCATTGGTGCTTTCTACGATGGTGTCTATTTGTTGGGCATGGCCTTGAATGAGACGTTGACCGAAGGCGGTGATATACGAGATGGGGTGCATATTACGCGACGCATGTGGAATCGAAATTTCGAGGGTATTACTGGACTGGTACGCATCGACAACAATGGAGATCGAGATGCGGACTATTCGATTTTGGATTTGGATCCCATTAATGGCAAATTTTCGGTGGTGGCACACTATTATGGATTGCACAAGTAAGTGGAAGCAGAAGATCTGATCCTAACTAAGTAAGTGTGGGTAGAACCAAAATGACACACTTCAATAGTAAAAAACCACCAAATGTCAAACGGTCATACTGCATTTGCGTTTTCTTAAATTGGAAGGGCAACGCTCAGCCCGCCTGTCCCTTGCAGCCCGCACCGTTATTTCACTCAGCACACAACGCAATTCGTTTACCGTTACAACAACAGCGCACCGATAGTCAAAGCAGAAGACGAAAAATAATATGTTGTTGTTGTAGCAGTGTGCCCTCTCGTCAAATTCTGCTGCCCACCCCAGATTTAGATTGATTTAACTAATAATAGCAAAAATGCAGAAGTATTTGAATTATATGTAGAGACCACAAGGTATGGACTATACCCTAGTTGTGGAAATGGCTCAACTTGCGCTAGTCAATTGTTTTTTCTTATACCCAGCTAAACTCGATCGGCTGTTAAGTCAGTCAAGATTGCGGCGCCACGATTATTAGACAGGGTATGAGCAAAAGCATATGGTTTGTATGAAAAGCAACCCAGCTAAGAGACCAGTTGGCAGTTTTAGCTACCCTTTTTTTTATAAAGGGTGCTGACACCCAGCTAAATGAGTGTAGCTATTCTGCGTCTATTCTTAAATCGATTCATGGTTAAGTAAATCAAAGTTAGACCAAACTGACATTTCCGATTATTCATCTTCTAGATAAATGACTTTTCCCCATTTTGATCTGAATTGACATCTTTTTACAGGGAATATGCTGCAGTGCATGGCAAGAAGATTCACTGGCCGGGCGGACGAGCGGATCCTCCACCAGATGTGCCACCTTGCGGTTTTCTGGGCAATTCTCCGGACTGTCATGGCAATGGTAAGAGCACATTTCTACTGTCCATTTGAAAGCTGATTACAAATAGCCTTTCTCCCTTACAGAATCCATCATCTTGTATTCAATATTTGGTCTGATCTTGTTCTTTGGACTGGTCTTTCTGGTCATTAGCCTGTTGCAAAAGTGAGTTTCGCCTCCAGTGGCAGGTTTATTAACTTTTCCCCCTCCCTCCCTTCAATTCAGACAAATGAAACTTAGCAAGGAGCTAAACAACATGTCTTGGCGCGTGCGACCCGACGATGTGCTCATCGAAATGGGCGGCATGTTTGGCTCAAAGGGTGGTCTTCAGCGTTTGGATGTGGAGAACATTTCGTTGCAACAATTTGGCATACATTCCGGACGCGCTTCCATAGCCAGCTTCACTTCGTTGCCGCCACAGGTGTATACCACAATTGGCCAATTTAAGGGAGAGCGTGTGGCCATCAAGAAGGTGAATGTGAAGAAAGTGGAGCTCACTTCGCAGCTGCTGTGGGAGATTAAGCAGGCGCGTGATGTCAGTCATGAGAATACGGTGAGATTTGTGGGCGCCTGCATTGATCTGCCGCGACCCACCGTGCTGATCCTAACGGAATATTGCTCGCGGGGTAGTCTCAAGGATGTGTTGGAGAATGAGGCCATTGAGCTGGACTGGAACTTTCGTATGTCGCTGATCCATGACATTGTCAAGGGTATGAGCTATTTGCATAATTGTGATGTGGCTGCTCACGGCAAGCTGCGTTCCTGCAATTGCCTCATCGATGGACGATTTGTTTTAAAGATATCGGATTTTGGTTTAAGCACCTTGACCACCCCCTCGGATATTGTTCGGGATCAGAATTACTATACTAGTAAGTGGCTGATTTACACAAAACTGTTCACATTTCAAGCTGTTTCCACAACTTTCTCTAGAACTGCTTTGGATTGCCCCCGAACTGCTGCCCCTGACTTCCATACCCGGCTGCTGTCCGGCCACGCAACGCGGTGATGTCTACTCGTTTGGCATTATTCTGGAGGAGATTGTTAATCGTGGTGGACCCTATCAGGAGGCACGCCAGCAGATGGATGTGCACACCATCTTGCAAAGAGTACGTCAGTGCGAGTATCCACCATTTCGTCCGCTGATACGCGAACGAGAGTGTCCACCCGATTTGCTTGAGCTGATGGAGAAATGTTGGGCAGACAATCAGGAAGAGCGCCCCGACTTCTCCACCATACGCAGCAACATACGCACCATCATGAAGTAAGTATCAAGTTCTGCTCCAACATTAAAAGTAAATTATTCCCTGTTTTCAGAGGCTTCTGCGAAAATCTAATGGATGATCTGCTAAATCGCATGGAACAGTATGCCAATAACTTGGAAAGCCTGGTGGAGGACAAGACCCGTCAGCTGAGTCTGGAGAAACAACGCACCGAGGAGCTTCTGTATCAAATCCTACCTCGTCCTGTGGCCCAACAGCTCATGGCTGGTGATCTCGTCGAACCGGAGGAGTTTAGCAGTGTGACCATCTATTTTAGCGACATAGTGGGCTTCACCGAGCTCTGTGCTCGCAGCAGTCCCATGGAGGTGGTCAACTTTCTTAATGATCTGTACAGCACCTTCGATCGGATTATTGGCTTCTATGATGTGTACAAGGTGGAGACCATAGGCGATGCATATCTGGTGGTCTCGGGTCTGCCCGAACCTAATGGCGATAAGCATGCCCGGGAGATTGCTCTCATGGCCTTGGATATACTTCAGGCGGTGAGCTCCTTCAATTTGAGACACAAGCCGGATTATAAGATACAGATACGCATCGGTATGCATTCGGGTTCGGTGTGTGCCGGTGTGGTGGGCAAAAAGATGCCACACTATTGTCTCTTCGGTGATACAGTGAATACGGCCTCGCGCATGGAAAGCACTGGCCAGCCGGGCAAGATACATGTGTCGTCGGCTACCAAACTAATTTTGGATAAGTTTGGCACCTTCCAGTTGGAACAGCGTGGCGATGTGGAGCTCAAGGGTAAGGGAACTGTTACTACCTATTGGCTAAATAGCACCTCCGAGGGTGAGGCACGTCCACCGACTCCACAGATTTTGGCCAACGATGAGGTGCCGTTTCCCTTGCTTTTTGCGGGAATGGGCAAGATAGGATGGCGAGTGGATGGAGACTAAAGCTGGCGATCTCATTTGTAAACATGATTTTGAAATATTTATATTTATAAAGATGCAGTATTACGATGAGGGTGTTCAGGAGGAGCCTTGATAAACTTGATAAATGATTCAAATATATAGATTTGATTTACGTTTTGTGACGCTGCCGAGAGTATTTAATAGAAGATCACCTATATGTGCAGGAATAAGGAACGTACGGACGGACGGATATGGCTACAACTCAATAATATCCATATATTTAATGCATTAACTATGCAGACAATCCCGTTTCGGATCAATTCAAGTGCCCAGTCCCGGGATTGCACGGTCTTTGGTGCAACCATTCTTTAAAGTTTCATCGCAAACAGAAGAACGACTTGGATTTTCAAATTTCGCGGTCATTTCTTTAACTTAGAAACCTTTCAAGGTACACAGAAAAAACCTAAATATCAATTTGGACTGGATATGTCTTTAATATCCTTTGAATCATCAAACGGTACTGAAAATCCTTCATTAAAGATCATTTTTTAAATGCTTTGGATGATTAATGGGATATTTAACACACATATCCAGTCCAAATGGATACGGAGAAATCAGCCAATGAATGCGTAGAGTTTCCAATCATTCCCCAATGGTTCAATTTATTTGTATTAACAGCATAGCCAGGCATAATAGTTAGATGAGAACTCCAGAGGTTACTTTCAATACTATATGATACTTTCCAGTGAGACTTGAGATAATTCTTTGATTTAAATCTTAAAAACCGTTGCGAATTACGGACGATACAACTATTGTAAAATTGAAAGTCAGTAAAGTCCGTCTTTAAGAGCTGAGATGGGTGATTCAAGGAGAGGAATTTGTTTTTTTAGTCATTTTTTTTAGAGTGACGTTCTCTTGAAAGTACTTAGAAATATCTTTTAAGAACCCTGATACTTTAAAACAGGCACCTTAACCTATTTAAAGGGCCTTGCAAAACTTTCCGGATAAAATAAAGGAAAAGTTGGCACATATTATTGAAATATGTAATAAGGAATATGTTAAATATGGCCTTCAAGGGTTAAGATTCAGCGTATTTATGAGCGATTCAAAAACAGAAAAAGTACCTGACTTAGCTTATTTCTATAAAGGTGTGAATTGCGACCTTTCTGGTGGATCACTGTGGTCTTAGGGCCGTTTTTTCATCATCTACATAGCTGCTATGTGTCAGATAGACTAAGATTTTACTCTTTTTAGCTGTATCTCATTAAAGTTTCTCGATAAAAATATGAGACTAGCACTTCAAAATATATGAGAGTCTGTGAGAGAAGTAGGGTATCTGAGTTCTCTTATGAGTTTTTTAACAATCACCTCAAAGTAAACTAAGGTATACTCGGCTCATCTCATATGAGTTCTCGACCAGCAAAAATAAAGCTTTAGTTGTAGGTTTATGTGACAGCTAACTCAATGTAAAAGATGAGAGATAGAAATATTCTGGTCCACCACCTAAGCTGAACACAATTCTTTGTACAATCTTGTGTCATTCATACCGCCTGCTGGTGATAGCACCAAAAGGTCCTTAAGACAGCTACATAGACAAACTACAAGGAAAACCCGAGCTGTCCCGTTGCTGATGCTTCGGTTAAAGCGTTAATTTCTATGTTCTAGATTTTCTATCACTCCTGTACTTCAAAAGGAATCATCTATCACTCAGTGTTCCCATTTCATCCTTTCAAGAACACTTCTCTGGCTTCTTTTGTATCAGTAAAGAGTTTATCAAGGCTTGAGGACATGTTCAAATAAATTAATTATAGTCAAATGTTGAATCTTTGAGTAAATCGAATAAAAGCTTTACATGTCCTTTGAGAAGCTTGCCTGGCAAACCGGAAGAGGGTGGGTATAAGCAAACGGTTACAATAGCGTCAAGCTTTTCAAGCTTTTTGAGTCCTTAAAATCAGCTGTTCCCACATAGCCACAGCTTTTACAGGGAGGCAGAAAATAGTTCCGCTTAGCCCAGGAAGAGGAAGATTTTAGTCACAAAAACAATAGTTAAATTAGGCAAAGTGATTTTAAAATGAAATTTAGGTCTATGGCGTATGCATTCCCTGCCCGTATTATCCCGGGTGTTAATCATGTAGACAGAGATTAGTGCACATAAAATCCATACATACCCACATAAACTTAGGCATCATGAAGGTATTTCGCCTGCGCCTGGTTAAGCTGCTGCTGTTGGTCTTCCTCATCGCCAATTTGATATTCTTCTATTATACCTGGAACACGTTACTCTGGCGTCGTTTAAGTCGGGTATTGGCCGGTAGCGAAGCACCCAAAAGCCAGAGTCCCAAACTGACGCCCAAGGAGAAGGTACGGAATGCCTATAAACATATACGCAAGTCCATTACCATAGTGTTTTATGGTCACTACAACTTTGAGGAGGATCTGCGGGCAAGCATTGATAGCATACTGAATGTCATACCCAACATGCCCATACTGGTGCTGCAGGAAGGAGGCGTTGAGTATGCCTATCCACCGATTAGTTATGAGCGCAATCAAACCAATGGGGAGGAGCAGACGGTACGGTTTATGAGCCTGGCCTTTGATGTAAGACACACGCGACAGGAATTGAATCCTTTGGTGGCCATTCGCACCAAATATGCTCTGCTAATGCCGGATAGTGTACGGCTGAGCAGTAAGAATCTGTTGCAGAAGATACTGCGTGAGATTAACACTGTGGTGGCCAAGGAGCAGCCATCACAGCCACGGATACCCGTGGCAGCAGACGAAACGGTGCAACGTTTGATACTGGTACCATTCGCTGGTAATCTGAAGTCCTTTAGCAGTTGTGTTAGACTCAACTTGGACTTGCCCAATTGGACACTGGAACTGGTGGCCAGCAACTATAGTTTACACTGCGATTTGGTAAGTCAAGAGAGTTAAGTGGAACACTTTTTAAGATTTCTTCTCCCTCCTAACAGTTTCTGCAGAAACACGCCATATTGATGGATGCCGGGGCACTGGGCGCCATGCCTGAGCCCTTTGCTTTACCCTTCCCGGAAATGCTCTACATGCAGGCTAAGATAGCCAATCTAACGGTAAGTGTTTCACTTCAAATCTTTAAAAACTTTTCAACTCACCTGCATCCCCCAACTTTTTCAGACCACTGTGTTCCCGCAATCCTTTCAGGAGGGTCGTCGTCTGTTTGCATCCTTTCATACCAAGCAACGTCGCTTGGAGTTGCGTCGCCGTCAATTTCGGGAGATGTACAAGAAGCTACAAATCAAGCGCATAGTTCGACGGGTGCACAAAGTGCCCACCAAAGCTCCTTTGGTCAGGGAGAGCAATTGGCAGCCACATAACCTAGTGCTTGATGCCCAGTTCTCCTCGTCCAACTTTTCGTTACCCCAGGTCACCGAAATCGATCTGTTTGGTTGCGAACGTACCACCAAGTCCTGCATTGGTACCGTCTACCAGAATCGTCCGTTTTACTCGTACCAGGGCAAACACACGCCGCCCTGCTGTCTGGATAAACTGAAGACCACCTTCAATCATGTGCTGGAGGAGTTTGAAAATGTGGGCATACGCTACTGGCTGGACAACTATGCACTGAAGAGCGCCATCGAAACCAATCAAATTTCGCCGGATGCCTATGACATTGATATTAGTTTCAATGTGCAGGACTTAGAGCGTTCCAATGCCATGAAGAAATCACAGTCCAAACCCTATGTGGATAATGAGGGTTTCTACTGGATCAAGGCCACCGATGGACATTACTTTCGTGTGCAATTCTCCAAAGTGAATCAGGTGGGCGTCAATCTGTTGCCCTACGAGATGAGCGGGACTGAGGTGCGAGCCAGCGGCTTCTTTGGCTGGAAGGCAAAGAGTTTTGCCGCCGACTTCTTGCATCCCATGTCGACGGTGTTGTTTTTGGGTAAAGCCATTATGTGTCCCAATAATGTACTAGAATATCTGGATGCCAAGCGAATTAAAGTCAAATCGGAGGATTTAGCCATAGATGAGTAGGATTACAAATTGGGTAGGTCTAGTTTCAATTTTGTTGAGCAATTAGCATAAATCATAATTCGTAAACATAAATTTTGATGTGATCCTCCATTGTTTAGTTGTGAGTTCCTTTCGGTGTGATTAAGTTGATTAGGATTATTCCAAAAGGAATGTGCAAGGAGACGAGCAAAACCGATTGAAAACGGGAGCTAATTCTCTGCTATTCAGATAAGTTTTCGAGAAAAAAATGACTAGAGGTGGAATAGTCGTTTCTCATCTTCTGAATAGCTGCTATGTGTCATATAAACTAAGACTTTACTTAGTTATATGTTAGTTTATATGAAAGATAGCATTATGTGGAAGATGTGAAATTGGCCATTAAACCGATACTTTCAGAGGTCTGCCTCTCATCGCAATCATCCCCATCCACCTCAATGTCTCTCCGTCCTAATACTGACCACTTTATCCACCTTAGTTGCAGCTTAAGATTTCGGTTCCTTCTTAAGAATGTAACGAGGTTCCATTTCTAATCCCATTTATAAACTTATACTTTAAAGCAGTGGTGGGCACGCAATTTGAGTCTAGGAACGAGCCAACAACAACAGAAAATATAGAGGAAAGTAAACTTCAGCTCCATTTCCACCATTTTCTAGCTAAGAATCCCTTTGGGACCTTACTTTTCTATGGGAGCCATAACATATAGATGTCCGATTTCAACCAAACTTAGTGAAATCCTGCAAAAGCCTCTCAAACGAAAATGTAAGAAATTCGAAGTCGCTTCCACTTAAAACAAAAAAGTTTTTCTCAATAGAATTTCTTTTTCGACCGATCTTTCGTACTGCAGCTATATGCTAAAGTCATCCGATTTAGAGAAAACTTTGTAGAAATGTGTGAAAGCATATCATATAAATAAATGCTAATTTTAAGGAAATTTCTATGGAAAACACAAAAGTTTTTCTCACTGAGACTACTCTTCAAACTCTACTCTTTTATGACAGCTATACTAAATAGATGTCCGATTTCGACCAAACTAAGAAAAATCATGAGAAAGCATAGCAGACTAAGAAATATAAAGTTTGGAGGGGTTTCTATTGAAAACAAAAAAGTTTTTCTCACTAAGACTACTTTTCAAACTCTACTTTTCTATGACAGCTACTCTATATAGATGTCCGATTTCAACCAAACTTCGTGGAATCATCGGAAAGCACAGCAAACTAAGAAATACAAATTTTGAAGGCGCTTACTTTGAAATCAAAAAAGTTATTCTTACTAGAACTAGTTTTCTATGAGCGTTCCTATGAGCGCTATAGGCTAAAGTCATCCGATCCGGCCGGTTCCGATAAGTGTGCAGCGTATTTTTACTAAAAGACTTGGTGCAAAGTTTGGTGAAGATAGCTTTCAAACTGACGAAGGCGATATCATAGAAACAAACGGACATGGTTAAATCAACTCAGCTTGTCGTGCTGATCCAAGAATATATATGCTTTATGTGCTCGGAGAAGCTGCCTTCTATGTTTTACAAACATTCGTACAATTTTATAATACTCTCTGCAAGGGTATCAAAACCAGACCCATTAGGTCTAGGCTTGAGTAGAGAAGCCGGTTGTGAGTGAGTCCGATTCACAATAGATTTGTGGTTTAAACTAGCTTCGAAGCAAGGCAACTGCACTTGTCGTTCTGTCTACTTGTGCGCGGTGGCGCCAAGCAGCGATACACCCTTGAAAGCCTGGCTTAAAATTGATACAAAATTAATTTTTCAATTAGCAGAGAATTACATTTGGTTTGAAAACAATCAGTTTTGCTCTGCCCCCCGTGTGTTCGCGTTTATAGAAAGATATATATATTACTTATAAGTCGACTAAGTATATGATGTAACTATGATTATTTGAAACCAATCTCTATATGTGTAATATACAATACATTTAACCAGGGAATGGTAATTATTTGATATAAAATATAATCGAACTGGAAACGGTAGGCATCTCCTCAGCTGCGCACTGTGGTGGCGGTGTCGGGTTCAATATTACCCTCCGGCAGCTCCCTTACAAGCGACAGCAATTTCTCCAGCTTGGATATCTGCAAAGTGGTCTGATCCAAATACAATTGCTTCTTGGGTGGTTTGACCATGACACGCAGATTGGGTGACAGTTTCAAGGAGGTGGTGACGCCCCTATTAACGAATCAAGTTAAATTAAATGAAATGAATGTGAGTTTTATATACTTACTTCTCATCGCCCACCACTATAAAGTGAAGCTTCTCATTGAAGGCCAATCGGGTGAGTTTGTTCTTACGCTTGGGCACCACAGCCTGGACACAAATGGCCTTATATTTGTTCACATTCAGATCAAAGACATGCACCTTTCCCTCCGTGGTCACCGCAGCAAAAACGGTACTCGAGTAGGGAGCCCACTTAACATCACCCACCGCCGAGCCTAGATCGAAAATGAACAAAGGATCGGCACGCATATCCTCCCAGACTTTCACCCGCCAGTCACCGCCACAGGATACAAAGATGTTGGAGTTGAAACGATTGAAATCGATGCGGTAGACGGACATGTTGTGAGCATTGTAGGTCATCAAGTATTTCGAACTGAAGGCGGTGCTGCACTTGTAGATGTAACCACATTCGGTGCCCACCAGAAATACCCGCGGATCGGTGGGATGGAATTTCATACAGCTGCCGCCACTCTTCAGGCTGACCTTGGTGCCATCGGGACCATCCACCAGACCCTCGTTCAGATACAAGGTAATTATGGTAGTAACCCACAATTTGTTTTGCATGAGAATCCAATTGAAGACACGCCCATCAGAGGATACCGAATAGAAGTTAATCTCGCCATCGGTCATGTCCGGACCCCATTTCAACTGCCACACGCACTCGCCATGCTTGCAGTTGACTCCCTTGGACACGTACAGTGGCTCTTTGTAGTCCTCACGCAGATTGTAAACGGCCACATTGCCATCATAGAGGCCAATTACCACTAGAAATGGATAAGTGGGATGTATGTCGCAGCACATGACCCCACAATCGGTTTGAACTGCATGAGGGAACTCTAAGTGAGTACAAAGTATCAATAATAGTTTCGTTAGACTCACTTATGTAATCCGGAAAGGAGGGATTTTTGACCGTAAACAGGCAGAGATAACCCTCATTGGTTTGCTTCATAAAATCATCTAAAGATTGCCACAGAATTAATTAAGAACCGGAGTCAATTTCCTGCCCCCCCACTCACGTGAGCCAAAGCAAACGGCAAACAGATCATAATAGCTGGGATTGAAAATGATATCCGTTACGCTCATCTTTTTGGTCTTCTCATACTGAAACTTCCAGAGTGGCAATAGATTGCCCTCACCATCTCTAAACTCATCCGCCGGATCCTCCCAGTAGCGATAATCATTGGCTATATCATCGTAGATATTCTGATTGATCATACGCTCCAAGATTTGCCAACACTTCAGATACTTCTTGTTCAGCTGCTCGGCCATGGCCGATTTATCCCTGAATTTCTTTTGGCGTATGCTGCTACGCTTGCGATCTATATGCTTGGTGCCCTCCTTTTGTTGTTCCTCAAAGTCCTGGAAATATGAGTCGTAGATCACCCACTGCAGCACATTGGCCCCAAATTGTGAACGAGGTGGTGGTATGGTCTGTGTGTCCACATTCTAGAGAAGAAAGGTTTAGCAATTGGCGGCTTACACTTCCAATTGTCAGTAGAAGAGCTTACCCTCTTGGGATAGGAGAAGGTCAGGGCAGCTCTCTCACAGTAGTTAAACTGATTGATGAGCTTCCGCTTCTTGCTCTGCGCCGTAGCAGCCGGTTGAGTCTCAGCTGGTTCCTCATCATCGGCTGCTGTAGCCTCCTCTTCGGCCTTGGTCTCCTCTTCCTCCTCCTCTTCGCCCTCCTCCTCATCCTCAGCAGCCGTTTTCATACTTTTTCTTTCATCATCGTCCTCACCCTCAATCTCCTCACCTTCTTCACCATCCACCAGTTCCACATCCCTTTGCTCCACCACCGAATAGTTGGGCATGGGCAAGGGATAACCAATCTGATCGGATTCCTCAATCTGCAGACGTGCCTCCTCCGAGTCCACATGTAGGGAATTGCCTGCAAATCCTATCAGCGTGACCGTATTGCCCGGCAATGGAGCTGGCACATATTCGCCCTCCTTGAAGCTAAACACCACCAAATTGCGCACCACATTTGTGTTGGTGGGCGTCAATACCTTGGTTACCTCTTCGGCCAGCTCAGCCTCGGTGAGATCCAGTTGGTCATCTGGCTTCAGCAATTGCCGTGACTTCATCCAGGCATCAAAGTCATCCGCATCCCCGCCGCCACCGCCTTCGGTCTTGGCCTTGGACGTTCTGATCTGTGTTTAGTGTTAAAGGAGGAAGGAGTTCAAAGGGTTTTTTTTTTTTGTTCTGGTCCGACCAGAAGTCAGCGCAGCGGTATGTGGGGTGTTGTTGGCCAGATAGTTGAAGGTGTGGCATAAAATTTACTAAAAACGGGAAGCAGGACACAGGGATCAGGGGCAAACGAACTTACCTTCAGGTGAACTCGGCTGGGAATCAATTAGGCGAATAAATGGTGCACAGATTTTGATATTGGAGGTAGGTAGGTGCTGTCTAGAGAAGGAAACAAGCATGCGGCATGCAAGTTGAAAAATTTCACTGAAATGATGCCAGGACACAGGCCCGGCGGTTCAGTAAAAGTCCAGAGATGCTTCCGAAACTACTTTGTCAGCCAGTTTATACCTAAAGACAACCCCAAGCCTAGTTCCACCTAATAGAACAAGGTTATCTTAGCTTATCAATCGGGTTTCAGTAATCCAACTCTAAGCAATCAGCTCACCGAGATACTAAAATGTATATTTTTCATTTCAAACTATATTATTTTGGATCAGAGATGGGGAAACCTATTAGTACTAAGAGCTGCTTCGGTTCAGTGGGTCACAGTGTTTTCTAGCCGTAGGTTCGGTTTTTCAAATGGTTTTTGAAGCTACCCGGAATATTTACAAGTTCTTGGATGAGCCTTGATTCTGTCAAAATTCAGTATATAAAGCCCCTCGACCAGATTTTTTCATTAAACTCTGCTCGGAAAGTTACTTTTTCGGACTTCTGTGGTAACTGCATGTTTAAAAGAAGCTTAAGAACTTATTTCTTTTCTAGGAGCGCCCTTACTTTCGTCGCATCTCAAACCGTTAAGCCTTTACTTAAATATAGCGCTCCGAATTTATGCTAATATCTTCCAGACTTTCCAGGAGGTAAGTCAGTGCGGCAGGTTACCAAAATCGCTTTCTGGTTCAAGTCTAGTTCTTAATTACACCGAGTCTCAAGCCCTAAGACCCTTTCTAAGTAACAAGACCGAATTGGCCCTTAAATCTATGCGAAAATGTTTAAACTTTCGAAAATAAGGCAGTTTGCAAATGGTTTTGAAACTTATTTCTGCTTTTGAATCAATTTATTACAATTCTTAAAGATTTTCCTTAAATCGGTATGGAAAATTATATTTTATGACCTTTTTAAGTAGCTGCAAGTCCGAAATTATGTCGGAAACCTTTTGCTGTTCATCGACCGCCCTTGATTCCACCGAATTTTAAGCCTTTTAGCCAGTTCTTAAGTGCAATATTCCGAAGTACTACTGAAGTCTGTTCTAAAAGTTATTTTTTTTTGTAATATTTAATTGTGAACTTTGAAAGAAGGAATATTAATTGATGAAAGTCATAGGAAGAGATGGATAGGATCCGTTTTCGAAAAGGACTTAAGTTAGACAGACCACCAAAATCCCTTAAGCAACGTTTTAAGACTCGTCAGTGGACCTAACCGAACCGAACCGAACCGAACCGTTTTGATACGTAGTTTTCTAATCAGTTTAGCATTTTCGAAGGGAGGCTTGCTTGGTTTGGCTTTCGGCTTATCAGCTGGCATTAGTGGCTCGAATGCGGCTTTCATTTTGATGTTTCATCTACTGTTCTGTCCTAACGAGCATTAAAATTTTATATTTAGAGCTGTATTCAGGGATTATCTATGCCTAGATCACAAAGCAAAAACCAAATATACCTAGACCGCAACCAATTCCTTAAAAGCCACGAGGCTTCTAAGTGAGGAACAACATCGTTTAATTACAGCCTCTCTTACGAAAACAGAATCAGACAAGTATGAAGTGCTGCCCATAGCTTTTGCAGTCGGTGCTGCCCAGCATAAGTGTTTATTTTCCTGATAACTCGACTATCGATCAACCGATCTTCACCGTTCCTTCGGCAGATTGATAAATGGTAATGATTACTTGATATTTCTATAGGTTATCAACCTTTTTAGAGTTTGCTTGATTATTTTCAAACAGATTTTAAGGTTATCTTATTAAATTACTTCGCTACCCCCTCGGACTGAACACAAACCGCCGGGCCGGACAGGCCAGAGAGAGAGAGAGGGGGGGGGGACCGATACAGTTACCTCCTCGAGCTGCTGTGGATCAGTTTCCTCCTCCGATTCGGCCATTGACATGTTCGACTAAACTGTACACACTGACTGGGGGGGACCTACTACACTCTACATACAGCTACAAGGTAGAGAAAAGGCTACAAATGTACATATACATATAATATATACACATGTATGTTGTATTTACAAGATTGTGGAAGAAAGTTGAAGTTGAAAAAAATATTTACAGGTCAGACACACACAGAAGCACACACAGGCACAGGCACACACAGTCACAGTTATTGGTTCTCTACTTGCAGGAAGCAACTTGCTCTAAGATTACTAGTTTCTAATACGGCTGGAGATACGGTTACGAATTGAATGGTCAATATACCGCCATGGCCTTGTTAGCAAGCTTCCACATCTTGGCCTATCAATGAACAATAGAATAAGGTAACCACGTACGTACGTGTAAACTCTTGGATAAGCGCTGCAGAACTGAAACCCAGCGACGACAGGCTCTAGAGCAAACAATCAAAACCCCATGAAATATGACTGGAAGACACAGCCGATGACGTTTACCATGTCAGCGGCCTTTTCACGAAAACTTTGTTGCCGACTCTGACGTCTCGGCCTCCAAAACGTCACAGGTGGGTTGAGGCATATTGACATTTCCGGGCTGGTGAGTTAAGAATAAACAAATTGCACACAACTCCATTAGGGGGGGAGGGTTCTCGTCTTGGGTAAGGACATGCTCTAGATGATGTGTGGTTTAGCTACCTTTATCCGCAGGAATGCGTGATCTAGTAAATGTAGCGTCTTTGCTGACATTTTCCTTACGTAAATGCATATTTATTTTAATGGCCCTCCAAATGACAAAACAAAGATAGATAGAAAGATGAGCCTAGGGCCATATTCGTGTGTAATTTATCGACTCTTTTATTGCGTTGAAACTGATGGGATTTCGACACTCTAGCCCCTATATAGCGTCGTTACCCCACATCCAAGTACTTGCCCCACCGGATTTCCAAATCCAAATAAATTGCTATTGGTAGCTGTAACTACATTGCACCGCTCTGATCCACTGGCACGCACACACATCCTACCCCAAACCCAAACCCACGCCGCCGTCCTAGCGGAAATTGCAAATTATGTTTCGTGACAAAGTTCCATCAGAGCTTCAATAACTTTTGGCTACGCTTCAGCAAAACTTATTAAAAAGTAATCGCAAAATTTTAAATACAACAGAAAAAAAGAGGCAAGGACTAGTTCTAGCCAAGGATTCAGTTGGCACTACGTGGCCAACTCTCAAAGCGTTCGGATGTGTGCGGTGTGTGTGTTGGGTAATGCTCGGTTGTGTCACTTACCTTTCCCTTGTTATGCTTGCCATCGCCTTTCCCCTTTGCTTCGGGCATGGTGCTGCGAGTGACTTCCGCTTCCACAACAACTTAATTTTACCGCTCCGTCTTGTTGTTGTTAATTTGTTTTGATTTATTTTTTTTAACAAAAATATTGCCAGCCTGGTAGAAAATGTGAACTGAACAATTTCTGTGTGTTTCACAAAACAAAACTTTATGTAATAAAATAATCGAACCAAAGAGAGTTTTGCCCTTCCGATTGCTTTGTTTGTTTGAGTTTCTATAGAAATTGGCAAAGTGTCTCACGCACCTAACTACCATTTGCATATCGATTGGATTTGGAATGTTAACTGAATGGAATGCGCCTAATCTGGGTATTGGGCGCTGCATCGGCAAAGGGGCGCTTATATTCGGTGGCCCGTAATCCAATAAACAATAGAGGAAAGTTTTGTATACCCCTGCAGCATGATTTTCTAACTTAGATTTACTTTTCTATGGGAGCTCTACCATATAGATGTACGAGATGTACCCTTAAGACCAAATTGTAACTGATTTTTTAATCTACTCTAAGATAAGGTTGAGTTAAAAGAGTTTTTGAATTGTTTTTTAGGCAATCTTTTATAGAAAGTTGTTACACAAATGGAGGAGATATTTGTAAGTCTTTTCAGAGGCTTAATATTTTCAGGATCCTTCATTTTCTGCTGCTTTTTGTAAGCTAAGATGAACTTTGAAGTGTTTCTCCTTGATGCTCAAAGGTTCTTCTAAAATAAAACCAATTTCCGCATATTGCATATAAACATTGTTTTAATTGTATATCGATTGATGCTACAGTACATCAATATCATATTAGTTGGCTTTAATATTCTATGTACCAAGGACTTATATAAGTAGTTGTTGCTCTTTCTCTTTTAATATTATTACAGTATATAACTTATGTTTGCTGCCTCAGACTCTTCACATATCGCACTGGAATTTCGGGTAAATAAACGCTGACAAAGAACATCAAAGGCCCGAACAATATCATGCAGATCAGCCAGTGAATGAGTCCAAGCAAAGCTATCGCGTCCATATAGAGATATAGCGAATCGATCGGACAGTATGTATATATGTTGTAAATTCTAGTAAATAAATAACTAATATCACTAAACACCGGATTGCAGGGGCGGGGGAGTTGGTGCAACAAGGCAATAGGCTTTTGTTACAGCCTTCCGATATTTCTAATAAAGTTCAACAGATATTTGCTGCAGGTCACTTAAGAGTTGAGGCCTTAATCCTATTGGTTGGCTATGCTGACATTATCCTTCTGACGATATCTTCAAGCGCGCCACCTGTAAAGAGAAAGAATAATTGGATGAGTTATGTTTCTGGTAGGAATATCCCCTTCCGATGACTGCTTACAGCTTCTTAGGTCTTCTTCTCTCTGCTGATCAATTGTCAATGCGGTCGCTGTCCCCCTGAATCACGCACTTTATATGAACGGCCCACGCCCCGTTCAGTATTGAGTTTATTTTTGGGCCTTCCCCGCCCCAGTTTACATTCTAAATATGGGATTTTTACACGAGGTGTTTACGCAAATCGGGCTTAAGTCGTACTGACAATAGAACTGTGGCGAACCCCTAAACAGGTTCTAAAAATGTCTCACTGGGCACTTTGAGCTTACTCTTAAAAGCTGTGCTGATTGAGCATAAAGCTGTAGCTGCTGTTCAAGGTAAACACAAAACTGGTTTACTTTGGCAATAGAGAATAAGTTCGCAGATTTTTGGCATTATAAATGTACATTTATTGTACAATTTACTGCCAATGTACGTTTATCAAAAGTGTGAGGTCTAGGAGTTCGTATGTAAACTGATAAGGGAATTGAATTGATTGTCAAGTAAACGAAGACGGAGGTTTCTAGGGACGTAAATAGGTGAACATATCAAAAAAGAAAAACCAAAATATAAACAAGATACAACACTCTAAAGTGTTGTTGTTAAGTTCTTATCTTGGTAAACGGAAAGTAGAAAGTTGTTTTGAATAGGTTGGTTTATAATTTAGAAAAATTATAGACTCAAGAGGGTGAAAGAGTCGGTATAAGTGACAGTTCAGTTACCTGTTGTTGCGCCACTTATCTGCTGTTTCATCTTGTCTTTTGTCATATGTACGCATCTTTCATATCTTCACCCAAAAATCTGAAGTGCTTGACGTCAAACCTCCTTTTTTTTGGCTATCGGTATAAACCTACTAGTTCGCTACTAGTTCGTACAGCCATCAAAAACTTGGTTCTGATAGCCCATTTGACATTTTTACAGAACTTCCCACAAAAGGTACTTGCATTCATTATGGATATATTTTGAGAGAGCTTCCAGATACTAGGGCTTGTGGATTTAACACCCACTAAAGTAGTAAGTATCGTTCTAATCCGAAGAAGATAGAGCAGAGTGCTCCGTTGGTATCATTTATGGCAAATTTTCATGGGAATCATTTAACTGAGTGATCTTAAGTTAAGCAAAAGTTGAAGACAAACTTTAAATGAACCTAGGCTGTCCCACAGACAGACGGACGGTCATGGCTGAACATGAATATATATATATTCATTTAAGAGGGACGGAAACGATTCCTTCTTCCTTCTTCTGCTTATACCCATCTTTAAACCAAATTGTTGACTACTTAGCTTAAGAATATCCGAGACTATCCAATTTTTGTTACAGCTTGATTGATTTAAGTAAATTTGATTACTTTGTTAACTGGTATATGACTTTGTCAAACAATATTTTACTGTACTGTACTGTCTCAATGGCTCCCTACATACATACAAGTAAGGTTGTTTGCTCAAGAGAGGTTCCCACTCTGGCTCTCACTTGACAAACAGTATACACACTCGTCAATTCATACCGAATGCTTACCGAAGTAATGCATCAGAGAGCGAGAGTCAGAGAACCCTTGATTACACCTATACAAGCGAATGTCTTTGTGTTCATATTTAGAAAGCATATAAAAAGGTGTATAATGTATCCGTAAGGGATTACTTACACTAGATGTTAGAAAATGGAGGTCTAGGATATATTTTTTGATATTTGATATTTTTTTCTTGGTATAAAAGTCATCAAAAGCTCCTTTTCCTTACTTTTAATTTCAATTTTTAACCTAACTCTATAGGTGCCGCTCCCTGACAGTCAACAGTCACCTTTTATAGGTATGCTAGCAGTCGAACCCATAATTTTTCATACTTTTTGTACCAAAAAGTGTTCCCTTACTCACATTATATAGAAATAGTTATCACTGTCCTTGCGTTTGGCATCGCAATGGTTGGTATTTTTAATTGCCGAATTCCCAGAACTGGGATCCGTATGCGATGATGTTTGATTCCAGAGATTCCAGCGATTTGTATTGCCAGCGGTTTGAAGTCCATTCGATTGCCGCTGATGTCCCAGATTGTTCTCTTTGTTTGAGTTGGCGAAAAATGACTTTACGCTATCCATGATGCGACCCTCGTTTCTGCTTTGTATGTGTCGAGCCTCCGAAGAAACACAAATTGATAAAGCTAAAAATACATAAGTATGCGAAACTTATTTATTAAGTCTGAAATGTTGTTTTGGTGGTGGTCTTTGCGTGCGATTTTGGGTATGGTGTGATGATTCGCGATTTTTTTCGGGCGTTACTAAGTGGCGAGTGAGAGGGAGATGGAGAGATTTTAAATTCGATCAAATGGACAAAACAAAGCAATTATTGATAACAGTTGAAATTGGTTCATTGATATTTGAATTTAGGAATTGGATTTGTGAGTGTGAGATGCAAAATGGGATTGAAATGCAAACACGTGGCTTTCTAAATTGAAGAATTTGAAGAAGAAAGATATATACTTAAACAGATGGCCAGCTTTCTTTAAGATGATTTTGTTCTAACATATTTTGGTGATGTGAAGAGCAGGTGCCATGTTCCAGAGGTTTCGTTTGGGTCCAATGAACCGCACCAGCCTTTTCATCTTTCTACACTTATCAATTAACCAATAACAACTGTTTTGCCGATCAAAAATCGATCAAATATGCTTAACTTAAGGAAAATGCGTCTTAATTCAAAAAAATGGTTATACTGATGTGCATATTATCAATTAGCAAGCATTTAGCAGTTCAAAACATTTCACCTCAATGCCTTGGCTGATAACAAGCGCCATTTTTTTTTGCCATTTCTGACCAATAAATTGTAGGATTTGATTTAGGGTTATAAGTATGTATACATATGAACGTGGCTATATGCGTTGATGGCCTTGTAAGTAATATATGCACGCAGGTGTATGTACATTTCTGGTTAGTGCTTTAAGAGATGAGACCTACCTCACGTTAAATGGTTCAAGTAATTAGATCAATTTCAATAGTTTTTCGGATCGTTCCCTCTTGAGTTTGGAATTGCAATTGCTTTGACACAGTTTACACTCTGGTTAATTTCTTCTTTTTTGTTTGGCTTTCCTTCTTTTCACAACACCTTGACAATTCCACGACCAGAGCTGAACGACCGTTTTGCGTGATGTCTGCGATCAGACTGAGAACAAAATGCCGTTTGTTTTAGTTTTAATCAATTCAGAAGAAGGCGAAGGCGTCACTAACACAAACGTAAGTCTGAGAGAGCGTAGATGTGTGTGAGAGAGCTGTACATAAAATATGTTTCCATGGTTTTCTTTTGGGCGATGTCGACATCTGTCTGGTGGGTGTCTAGTTTATTGGTATGGGTATCTGCTTTAGCCTTGCTGGAGCGGTTTTTCTGCTTTGTTTTGATTATGATTTCTCTGAGGGGTACATACAGTTTATGTATATGTAAGATCGGTGACAATATACATATGTAGATACATACACATGAATTTGCTTCCGTTTCATTCTGGTTTTCTTTATACCTCTCTCTGTCTGTCTTTAAGTGCTCTTTATGCATTGATAACAAGTATTTTACAACTTTGTCTATAAACATTCATTTAGTTGTGTGTAAGCGTGTAACTTGTTGGACTTTGTACTATCCGGCGTCTCTTTTTTTTATAAATTACTCGCTGTGATGTATACTGTGTGTATGTGTATGTATGTAAATGAATGGTATTTGCTTGTCAGTTTGTATTCCACAATTCACTGACAATGCATCGGCTTCTTAAATACCCTAGACCAGCGAAATTGGCTGAGTTTACTCACCCCTGCATATCTGCTTACTTATTGATGGCCAATATTTGATAGTTGCATTTATCTTTTCTAGAATGATTCACTTCCACAAATTATTCATGGTTATTTCTATTATTCGAATTATCTTTAAATTGTTCGATGACGCCCTTCACAACTGATTGTCTATACAATTTTGATAAGAATAGAACTGTTAAGGAAACAGACTTCAAGGCTGTTACAGCTTACTTTTTTAACGGTTTTGTCGTAATATGCGGAAATCTTGTACAAGACACAAATTTGTCTAAAAACAGCCCTGAAATTGATCTTTGTGTCAAATGTTGTCTTATGCTGGGCTTGAACTTTATTAAAGGTAATAATTTGAACAACGTTTTTATGTAATATTATCACGTAATATTATGATTATATTATTATAAGTTATTATAAGAATTATAATTATAAGTTATATAAACTACTGGTTATAATTCCATTTAAAATTGAATATCCGGATATTTTAAATTAGGCGCCCTTTGAATTAATAATATTTAATACGGCCAAACTGCAATGTGTTTTTGTGAATTCACCACCATTTCCCCAATATTCCCAAATAGTGGTAGAAGCCTGTTTATTGCCCTAGCTGGCAGCTAAAGAGTCCATCAGTTGTTTCTCCCCCTTCAATTTAATTAAAAAGCCACAGCCACATCTATCAGTTGAATAGTAACGTTTTTTAAAATTCTTTTTAATGTAAAACCACTATGGTCACACTTCCCAACTTTTTTTCCCAGTATTACCAAATAGTGGCAGTCACAGTGTGACCGCCAAACATATGTTGGTATTTTGGCAGTGAGCAGTCACACTGCAACCCATGTGCCGAGTCTATTCTTTTTGGACTTGAAAATGGAAGGTTCTACTTGCGCGCAGCTCTCTCCATTAAACAAATTAAATAATGTAAGTTTTACTTAACAATAACCAAATACCTTAACGTTACAATTTGCTGCAATGATGCATTTGCATACCGCCCCAGTCTGAAAAGCTGTGTTGATTTGGTTTATATATTCTGATGGCAAAGCCAAAGTGCAAGCCACGTGTTTTGCACCCATATGCAATTGTTCTTAATTAATAAACCCATCTGTTTACTTGCAGATTGTGGACACACAGACAAGATGATAGAGGCCAATCTAAAATGAATACTTTTTGAAAATGATGATGAAAAAAGCAACCGGCAGCCATGTGCACGTGGTCTTCTCCGGCCGAGGAAGAGTAAGGTTAGTTTTCGTGGCAAGCAGAATGAGAACTCAGTTCAAGATCTTTCCATGATGCAAAACGTATACCGCCCCAGTCGGAATGAATAATGTCGATTGGATTTTTAAAACTGATATTTCATAACTTTCATAATTGTTTTAAAACAAAGAAGCTACTTGATTTTAATATGTGTTTCTTTTAAACATACTTTTTAGCTCTGACATATTGGTGGTGGCCGCATGAAATGCTGATCTGCTCAAGTCAATGGTAAGTTAAGACTAGCCCATAAATATATGTATGTACTTTCCATGATGCAAATGTATACCGCCCCAGTCGGAATGAATAATGTCGATTGGATTTTTAAAACTGATATTTCATACCTTTCATAATTGTTTAAAACAAAGAAGCTACTTGATTTTAATATATATTTCTCTTAAATATACTTTTTAGCTCTTACATATTGGTGGTGCCCGCATGAAATGCTGATCTGCTCAAGTCAATGGTAAGTTAAGACTAGCCCATAAATGTATGTATGTACTTTCTTTGTATGATGAACAAACCGAAAGACAAGCATATAACTGAATTATTTTGCTGATTTTCTAACTGTCTGATCCTTAAGAAAGTACATACATGCAGAAATTCTTCAATTTTTGAATATAAATGCAAGCTAAGATGATTATTTTTCTTACAGCATGCGTTTGAGATGGCCAAGTCACACATCCAGAGTGTACTTAAATAAGGTAAGCTCTTGTTTTTGATATTTATACAACTTAAATCCTTAATATGATGTTCTATGTATACCGCCCCAGTCGGAGAAATGATGTCGATTGGTTTATTTTGCTGATAAATTACATTTTGGATTGAATTTTTATTTTTAATATTGTACATTATTCTCATTTTGGTATGTTCTCTTCTTTTACAGTGCCCTGGTGAAGATTCTTGGGACAAGTCATTTAATTTTCAACTGAAAAAGGTAAGCATAGTATTTATTTTACAACAGAATTTCATGTATTGATGACAAACAAATTAGACAAGCATATAACTGAATTATTTGTGTTGCTAAAACATTTGACTGAATACATTTAAACGAGGTTTTCTTAAATAATTTCTTACATATTTGCCAGTTGATTAATTTCATTAATTTTACAGACTTAAACTGGCTATGGATATCAACTGGAAAGCGGGGCACTTATCAAGGTTTGTCTATACCATACACATATTTATTTTCAAGACTATGATGAACACCTTTCTTAAAGCCAAACAGTTATCCCTGTCATAAGAAAAAATTGATGATACAATATTCTGATATTTGAATAATTATTTTCCACTTTCATTTGAGATTTTCTGCTTGTGTACTAAAGCTTTATAATTTTTTCATTTGCAGAACTAAATTGGTCAGCTTATCGTTTCTTTTGGATGGTTGATAACAGGCAAAGGTTAGTATATCAGTTATTTACTTGATCAACCTTCTTTTTTCTATGATGAACATCTTATTTTAAGCCAAACAGTTATCCCTGTCATAAGAATTATTGATGATTTACTAATCTGAACAGATATTTATAAATATTTTATTAAAATGAAGAGATCATTTTTTTTTATTCAAATTTAAATTATTCTTATCATTTTAGTTAATCAAACTTGTGGAAAATTGTATCAAACCGAAGTTTATTAGAATGAAAATTCAAATAAAAGGTAAGTCTTTGGTTTCTTAATTTCTTTTGAAAGCCACTTAATGTCAAAAAATGTCACCATATAAAACACAAAATTATTTACCATGAAACTTAATCGATTTTACAAATCTTAAGTAATGAAAAATGTTGGTTCCACTTTTCCTGCAAAGGACTTTTGATTCACAAAACCTTTAAAATAATAGAATATACGTTAGACCTTAACTTGACATTATGAAAATGGTTATAAAACAACTGGAATATATTACATGATGTTTCAAGATACCGCCCCAGTCGGAGAAATTATGTCGATTGGTTTTTTTTACTGATAAATTTTGATAAGAACCAAATCGCTTTAGTGTTTCTCAATGCAAACAGAAGTCTGATTTCAATATTTCTTTTTATTTACAGCTTCTGCAGAGGACTTTGATTGCTTAACAACTTTCATTTTGAACTGGGTAAGTCGCCGAATTACAAGATTTTAAAAGTTGAGTAGGGAAAATTAAACAATTATTTGAGATTTTATTTGTAGAGTCAAGCGATTTTAGAGATTATTTTCGTACTTTAAGATTATTTAAAGAATTGATCCAACAAGTTGGTGAACGTTTTGAATATTAATAGCCTTGTTATGAGCCTACAAAAATTATTGGAAGCTGTGCGAAAGGACACAGTTCATTTGGCACTACATTAAGGGCCGATTTCTTATCTTCTACATACAATTCTGAAACAAATTTGGTCTACGTGTCACATACACCCACCTACAGATGTTCTCTTTGAATGAATCAGATCGACGCGTTCAATATGAAAGATGTACATGGCCATGTCGCAGAAAATGTAACATAGAAGCACTCAATAATTATTGATTATAATCATCAATATGAATCTCCAGTTAGCATTTTTGACAAAGTTATCCCCCTCTTGTTTTCTATGACACAAGTAAGGTAGGAAAATATCACTACCCAGAGGCGCCAATACTCATTAAAAGACCGTTGTTCTCTTGAAGACTTTGTAGACTAGCAGCCTTCAAGTATTGATTACCCATCCCTTATATTATTATACATTTCGTGGGCCTTCCGACTTCAAAACGGAGTTCTATGTTCAGAGTTGGTGGACTTACTTTATATTACAACTCAAAAATCCAATTGAAACAAGTAAGATAAGACGTCAAGCACGACTACAGCTCGCAAAGTTTGTATTTATCACAAAAAAAGGGTGTGTAAAGAAAGTGCTGCCCATTGCTGTTTCGGCTGGTGTGCTGCCCAGCATAAATGTTTGTGTTCCATGTAACTAGAATAATGTTCAACCGATATTTACCATTCTTTTTGAGGTAGATCGATAAATAATAATGACTACTAACTAAATATGTCAAGTTGAGTCATGTCAAGTCCATGTCAGGTGCAGTGAAAGCGAAATTTTTTTTAGGCAAAGGATAACAGGTGGTTTTTTCTTCAGTTTTAGTGTCTATAGATGTTTCTTATATGTATATAGATGTGTCATATATATTCTCTTACCCTTCTCTTAACGTATTATGAAGTCATGAGAGTTCGATGCCTTTTTTTAAAATTACCCTGCCATTAACTTCGTTATATAAGTCACAAGGTGTGACAATTCGCAAAGTACTTGTTAGGGTACGACATGTTTACTTCAGCCAGCATTTGCACAGCTTTTTAGTTCCTTTTTTATACATCCTGAATCGTATCTCTATCTCCAAAGCTATTATCTTGACTTTAGGCAACTAATTCTATATCCTTAATGATGTTTTAAGATACCGCCCCAGTCGGAGAAATTATGTCGATTGGTTATATTTACTGAAAAATGTTACATTTACAATTTTTGTTATATTTCCACAATTAAAGAGAGTCTAACTTGATGTTTTCTTTAAATTTACAGCTTTGGCAGAGGAAATCGGCCGTTAATTTCAATTATTAAATGGGTAAGTTTAAAAACAATTATATGGTTGAGTTGGGGATACTAAATAATATGTGTGTGTGTAGGAAAGGATCTGTATTAGCTACAGTGGGAAAACTTAGTTTTGATTACTAATCTAATCGAAAGGATTCGGTATTTATCTTATTGTAACCCTCAAAAATGTGACAAATGATAACGGACATCTAAGATGAGTAACTTTTCTTTTACGCTACCATTCACTATATGGAAAGATTCTTGAAGCCCTTTAAAACTCACCAAGAAGCCAGTAAATTTATCAAAACTTTCAAACATATCGAATTATACCAAGAGATTCTAGTAAATAGGCTCTTTGCTGTTAAGCACCATATGCGAAAAGCTATCTAAACCACTAAACCACTGATACATTCCATTATATTCTGGCTTCCAAGTCTGTGGAGCCCGCAAACATAATTTGATCGAATTGAGAAACGGAAAATACGGTTTTTTTAATTTGAAAATGTCCTGGACAGAACAATGGTTAGGCTTTCTCGTTATTCGACTCGATGAGCATAGAACGGTTCCTGCTATATATATAAAAGGGGGAGGGAAGCTCAACTAAAGTTTATAACACTATGATGAACACCTTTTTAAAGCCAAACAGTTATCCCTGTCATAAGAATTATTGATGATATAACAAACTGATCAAATGTCATACTTCTATATTGATGATCAATTTCTTTACAAAACTTTTAAACTATGTTTTCTTCTGTTTTAGCAGCGGTTTGTGCATTTCTGAACTGTCGTTTTACTCCTCGTGAGCCACTTGAGTATCCATGATTGATCCTCAAAGCTTTGAAAAGGTAATTTATTATACCATTTATATCCTTTCATCATGTTGCTATATGATGACAATACCTTGACAAGCATATAACTGACTGTTTTGTGTTGATTATACACTCGACTGATTCAATCATGTTTATATACCCTCAAGGCATTTCTGATTAATCTTACTTATCCGCTGTATCTTTCGTATAATTGCAGATTCCGTTGTTTTCGCACTCAGCTTCCTGAAATTGCATTGATGATTGTACTGATAATATCTATGAAATAAAACACACTGCCTTTGTAGCTATTCATTATAACGTGATATATTTTATTTGCATTTTCATATTTAGTATAGACATTCAGTTTTGTTTTTGGGATATTTGTAATACCTACAAATCTTGTTGACCCATTGGGCTCTTCTCTCTGTGTTTTTAATACATATAAGAATATTGTTTTGTTTTTTGCTTTTCTCTTGTAAATGTTTGAATTCATGTTTCTTCTTTTTTTTATTTTACTCGTAAAGGTAAATATATATATATATATGTATGTTCATTAAATACACAATACATATGTAAGTTATCTTGTAAATATATATATATATATATGTGTATATATGTTTGTATCATATATTGTTATGCACGGGAGATATACGTTCAAAAAACCGAATTGCTTGTGTGTTTACACAACAACCGAAAAAACCAAACTAAATCCATTCATCTCCATTACCCGCCGACTCCGTTTCAAATGCCATAGAAAAGTTGTGTGTGTGTGTGTGTGAAACGTTTGATTGAAAGCAAAAACTATGCAAGATTGCTAGAGTCTAGTGTTTTATATAGTTTGGTTTTGTTTAAAGATACAAAAATTTGTGACTACGTATGGCATAGACAACATTTATAAAGTGTTCTTGCTTTTACAATATTAATTCATATTTGATTTTAGCTTCAACTAATCTGGGATGAGAAAGTGGAAGAGATGTTCTAAAACAAAAACACAAACAAACAAAAAAAAATGGGGATAGATACTCTTTCAGTCGACAAAAATTCATTTTTTAACATCAATGACGATTTACAGAGATGCAAGCGAGAGCGCGCGCCTCTGTAATACAAGTAGAGTGTGGGTGTGTGGTATCATCAATTCCATGTGGAAGTCTGAATGTGTGGCTGCTCCTTGTAAATGAATTGGGCTATCAATTTTGGTGGAGGCTTGCAGCTTCTCTCTCTCTCTTTAATCGTATTATATTCAATAGGTGTTTTCAGAAAACAATAAGGAATCAACAATATTCATAAAATGTATCATTATAGAATATATGGTAAATATAAATCTAAAAACTACTGCTAGCTTGTCTGTATGTATATATATATATATGTATGTATGCATGTATGAGGGTGTGTTTGTGTGTGTGTGTGTGTGTGTGTGTGTGTAATAAATAGTTTAGCGCATGAATGTATAAAAGTCGATGTCCAAAATGTGTGTGGTCACGTGGTGGTCACTCATGAGTTTCGAGAGCTGATTTCAGTCTACGCATGGTGTGTTTGCTAGGACATGACCGTCCGTTGCTTAGCTAATGACCAATATGCTTCTTGATCAGCGCCTGCAGCAGACGCACCTTGGCCTTCTTCTCCTTGTACTGCACATAGGTCTCCGTCTCCAGTGACTTGCGATCCTGTTTCAGCATCTTGCGGCCATTCTGCTCCTCGAACAGGGACTCGTACTCGCGTATGGTGGCCTTCAGCAGTGCCTTCTCATCGCGTACACGCTCCAGTTGCTCCCACAGCTGATCCAAGCTGAGGGAGGCGATATTCTCCTGCACCTCGGGCACCACCGTTTCCGGTGCTGTCGTTGTGGTGGTCGACTCATCGGAGGAAGCATTCTGTGTTAGGGTATTTGGCGCCATTGAGTCGCTGGGGGAATTGGTGGTCTCGGTGCTGTTGTTGGATGAATACTGTAGTGGGGTTGAGGTTGCCTCAAAGACCATAGCCTCGTGTTCCAAAATGGTGGGCAACTCGGGGGCACCAGGGCCGGCGTGGAACATAACTGTGCGGGCCACCAGACGCTTGAGCTGGCGATAGCGATCGTATAGAGGTCGCGCTGCATCACGCTCCTCCTTGGTTATGGGATGGCCATAAAGGCTCTCGAAGTACAGCAGACCATGCTGCACTGCGCTCTTCTCCTGCACCAACTGATCGGGGGTAAGCTCCTCCAGCTGGCCAGAGCGTTGGCTATTCAAGCGTTTCTCGTTGAGATTCTGGAATGGAAAAAAGAACCAGAGAGAAAAGCCATAAAAATGTGAACATTAAGTCGCAATTTGTTTAGATGTGATTTGACATGGCACTCGGACGTTAAAGGAAAATGCCAAAAATCCCAAAATAGACACATTGAAACCAAAAAAAACAAAACATATCGGGTATATACGGACGGACACTTATATGGCTGCGCCCGCCACCTCCTCCTCCTCCTCCGCCTAACCCAACGGGCTTCTCTTTTTGACTTTTGCTTTTGTTTTCTTGGCAAATAAATCCATTAATATGGCAATCTCTAGAAGAAGGCCTGTCCGGAAGGGTTATAAATATAGAAAACTTATTGGATGAGAAAGTACTCGGCGCGAAGACTTGTTATGAACGAAAAGTGAAATGACAAATAGATTCAAATTTGTGGATCACATGATGTGTGAGAATCACAAACTGTACCAGTTGAAGATCAGTAAGGGTTTCCCGGGGGGAAACCCAAGGAATCTTTTCAAGCAGCTAATCATTTCCATCTCTCTGACGTCTGTGTCGACTTGCTAATTAATCGTGCTTACCTGTTCAACTTCATTGAGGGTGGCCTTCATGCGCTCCAACTTTTTGGCCGCCTCCTGACCGCCAGCAGACATGCCACCGCCGCCCCCTAATTTCAGTCCGAGGGCCGCTATCGGATCAGTCTTGAGCTCGTGTCGTTCCTTGCGCAACTTGCTCAGTTCGGCCAATGCATTCTTCATGTACTTGTCATTCAAACGCTCGGCCTGTGATGGTCTGTAGCCCAGACGCTGTTCCAGCGACTCCTCCAGTTGAACCAATTTCTTTTTCAACACCGTGACGCGTCGATTGATGACCTTTAGACGCTCGTCGGGCGTTTGGAAGGCCACCATCATGGCGGGCAGCACCTGTTGCATGACATCACGTGTCCGCATATTCTCCAGTGAGCTAAACGCACGCACCGCATCCATGGGCTCCAGACAGTCCATATCATCGCCATGGAGCTGGACGCTGGAAGCTTGCTTGGGCAGCTGATGGGGATAGGGCATTACCTTGGCCAGCTCAGCATCGATATTGCCACCGGCATGGGGTCGGGAATGGGCATAGCGGCGGCTTAAAATGGGTGCCGGCTCATCGCCACGCTCCCAGGGCAAAGACTCCTGGGCGGAGGTGAGATTTAAATTCTGTTGCTGACGCTGCGGCGGCTTGGCCTTGATGGGGGCTGATGAGGGTCCCGAGGTGGGGGTACTGTCCTCACTGCCGGCCGAGGAGCTGGTCGTGGGTGTGGGCGAGATGCTGGAGCTACGCTTGGTCTGCTGCTGCTGCTGCTGCTGGTGATGGAAGTCAATCAGATTGTTGTCATTGTGGTCCGAGGAGGAGGAGGTTGTCTGAGCCTGCTGCTGTTGCTGCTGCTGTTTCCTGCTGCTGATGAAGCCACGGCGTTCATATTTCAGGGCAGACAGGTCATATTTATAGGTGCTCTGCTCATCGCGTCTGGAGGGCAGATACTTGCCTCCACCGCTGGCCTTCTTGGTCACTCCGGACTTGCGTACCGGTGGCTGACGTGACTTGCAGAAACGCTCGCTGCTCCGGCGACGCTCATGCTCGCACTCACTGTCGTCGCTGGCCTCGCGCTGCTGACGGGCCGGACTGGTCTCCTGTCGTCCCTGATCACTGCTCAGCACTGGAAGATTCGCCAAGCCGGCATTGTTCTCCTCAGTGGGAGCATTATTCTCAAACTCTTCCCGACAATAGCTGGCATAGCTTGCCGTGCGTTTAAAGTCCTCCGAGGAGACGCGACGAATGGCCTCACATTGCAGCTGGCGGCAAGTTGGATTCTGTGGCTCTTTGGGGTTTTCTGGCTCCTTCAGCAGCTCCTCGCTGTTGCTGCGCTGCAATTTGCGATCCTGACTAAAGGCCGAATTGCTGTCCAGGCGCTCCTTGCGCTTGCGCGACTTTTGCCATTCAAGTGGATTGATGATCTCGGGTAAATAAGTGGAATTGAAGCGTGGCTGGGTAACTGTATTCAAATGATTATTCTTCTCCGCAGCTGACAACTTCTCCGGACTCTGATGATGAGCGGCATCCTGCTGCTGCGGGACTACCGCTTTTTCTGAAGGGGATGATGAGGATGAGGCTGCACTGCCGCATGACGCGGTCGAAGATGATGAACCAGTGAGACGACTTAGGTCGTCTTCGTTAAGGCCAGTTGTGGGATGGCGCATGCCGCACTAGAATTGAAAGAGAGAGAGAGAGAGCAAGGAGTTTAGACACACGAGTTCATATTCCATATTAGTTTAAATAAATGTCATAATGATTGTCTAAGTATGACTAATTGCCCACAGTTTGTCATTCCTGCCCAGTCACCTAGTGTCACAGTTTATGTGTTGTATTAGTTCAGACAAAAGACCTTATAAATATTTAAACAAATGGTAAATAATTACGAGTTTTCACTTTGATTCATTTCAAAGGAAAGCCGGCAGCAAAAGTTTACAGAGGGTGGAGTTTGGTCTGAGTCTGGAAACGTAACGTAGCAGACAGACTAAACCTATGATCTTTGCTTTCTGTAGAATTTTGGAAGGTTTTGTGTCTTCTACTTGTCCTAATTTGTAGTTAGACCTATTTATTCTTTCTACTTTTTCCATCTACCAAGCTTAAAACCGAAGGAAATCAAGACTTTAAAACTTTGCCAAGGGTGTGTTGTAAAGGTTTAAGACTAAGTTTTGTTTCTCGAACCGTTCGCCACTTCATTTCATTACATTTTGTGTTAATTTGAATTAATTTTAACTAAATTATGGCAAAGCGATCTGTCTAAAGCCCTTTTCCAGTTCTATAAAACTGTACTTTTACAGGCAAAATATGTAGAATTATTTGTAATATCCTAAAATTGTTAGAACCGAAACGTTTTTCACATAGGTAAGGGTACAAATATGAATTTAAGGACCTTCATTCCCTTAAAATATTTACCAGCACAGTAAAATTTGCATAATATTATCTTAAATTTAACAAGTTAATGAAATGAAACAGTTTTTGGCTCTTAGTTTGGTTCGCAAGTGGGAAAGTCCTGTTGAAAAATGGAATATTAAAGTGAAAATTACAAGTAAAATTTTAATTTTTTAGAGAAAAACAGATATTTTACTGCCAGAAACAAAATCTAAGCAAATTTAGTTATTAATAAGTAAATTTCTTGTTTTTTATCAGAACTCTCCCGCTTTCGATCTAAACTGACTCCAAAATGTTGTACCTTTAACCGTAAAGGACATCAATTACCTACCCTTGCCTTATCTTTGCTAATCTGTTATATAATGCAACTACTAGGTTTATTCCTAAACTCTGATATTCTTTACCTCAAATAATAATTAAAAATATATATATATTTTTTATATAACAATTACATCATTCCAATATTTCCACATATAAAATATATTCAAGTCAAATCAAATTATATTTACCAGAAAATAAGAAATAATACGGGGCGTCATTTTGTATGTTGTTTGGTTAACTAATCAGTCTATCTAAATAACAAATATCACAAATTTGCAAAAGCAATTTTCAAAGTGTTTTTTTTTTTTTGTTGCTTTTTCTTCTATCACATGAAATTAAGGTACTTTTATTTGAGTTTCAATCAAATTCAATTGATGTTGGATAGGATTTTGGTTCCTCGTGATGGTTGCTTTTTTTTTAATTTTTTTTGATCACAGAAGCTTTTAAATGTTTTTCATTCTTTTTTATTTTCAAAATGTTGTTTCCTTTTTGTCTTTTGTATATTTCACGATTGGTTGTTGTTTTTGCTTTTTTATTTTGGCCTTTTGGCGCTGACGCTGCCGCTGGCGAATATGATGGGTGAAACGTTGCTTTCCTTGCGCCCGCCGAATTACTATTAAATGTATTTCAGCGCCGACCTCGGGAAATATATGCGAAAATCTGGCCGAGAGAGTGTGGGAGAGAGAGAGAGAGAGGGAGAGTGCGCTTGCGCCAAGTCAATGTTATATTGTCGATCGGCTCGCCCCCAAACGAGCGACCGACCGCTGACCGACACGACGCAATGAGTAAAAGGTGCGAAAGCTGGAGTAATAGACGTAGACAGACACCCACTTTGCCGTATCGGTAAACACCGTCAGGCAGTGCGGCGTATGCGTGATATTTGGTGTATTTTCGCCTGCAACATTTTAAAAATAAATCCCGCTAATTTAGCAAGAGCTTTTTATGGCCATTTAAATTAAATGAACTAATTTATGCACTTGTTTATTCACGCACAAGAGCAATTTAAGCGAGGCTTTTCGAGCTATTGATATGCGCCTGACGACAACGACAACGACGACGAGACTTTTGGGCAACAACAACAACAGCAAAATTGACACTGAAATTAGCTACGATGCTTCCTCAAAAAATACAAAAAAAAAAAACACTCAAAATAAGGTGTAGATGTGCGTACATAAATACACACACACACACACACACACAAAATTCAAGTGCAATGCCACGCTGAATATGGGAAAGTAGCGCGAACGGCAAACGAATTTTCTAGGTGAAAAAGACAGAATCTGTGTCAATCACCCCTCTGTGTTCCCAGGCTTGTTGTGCACTTGGGGGAAATGAAAATATTGATATAACCAAGTAGTTAATTCCCGAAATAATTGACCACAAATACACCTCTTGGAGTATTTAAATCAGTTTGAGGCTTAAATATAATAACCATAAATTGATATTAAGTTCTTAAAACGCGGATTAGGGGACATTATATGGCGATTTTACGTTCATATTTAGAGATAATACCTTTCTGCCAGTACTTTGATTGATTTGAAATCAAATATATAAAGAATTAAGATGAAAAGTTCCAAAATATTCATCTAGCGGTAGAGAAAACAACAACTATGGCCTTTGGAATCCACAAAATAGTTTAAAGTAACCTCAACCTGGTTGTTTTTTTCGTTGATTCTGGGTTTTATTTAAAATTAATGTTATTCATTTAAAGTAACTGCCATTACGAGACTTAAATTTCACTTTTTCAAGCGAAATAAGAACAATAGCATATCGTTTGAGCTGATCCACAAGTCGACGAAAGCTTTTTACTTCTATGGGGTGAGTTTTGGATTAAAAAAAGAATGTTTAAAATATTTATTTAAGTCTATAGAACGATGTATATAACTAGGTGCCGATTTCTCATCTCCTTTATAGTTGCTATGTGAAAGATAAACTCAGATTTTGCACTGTTATTTGTCAGTTTATGTGACAGATAGCTCTATGTAGGAAACTGTTCACCAAGCTCGCCTCTTAATTAAGCCATTGTTTCGAGGGCCGTCTTGTTGAAACCAGATGTCAGCCAAGTTCAGCTCTTCCATTTTGGTAACGTTCCTGTCTTCGCCATCTTTAAAAAGAGGTACAATGAAATCACCACCGGGCTATAATCATCACTAAATAGAGCATCGGGATGCATTGACAGTTCCTGCAATGCTTTTGCGTGATTTTCACACCACATGTGATTGATAATCACGTATCCATTCAACCAGAACACAATTTTTCGACAAAAAAGTGAATAAAACAAGTGGAATTTTGATTTCTTGGTCAAATTATAGAACAAACTGAACATGTTTGACAGTAACTTGTGACACAAACACAGCTGAGCTGCCAAAAATTGGCTTTGTCAATGAGAAAGTTGCTTAAACATCACCCTTTAAATATAAACAGAACAGTCGGAAGACAGGTGGGATATTTTTTAAGCCGCTATATCATCTGGAGAATATTGACAAGTAAGACATTTTAATGCAGTGATTGAGTTTTTGCTTGTTGCGATGGCTTAACCCCACCAATTGTAGGAGTAGCTTATTAAAGCCGATCCCATCAGTTGGTTTTTCTTGAAGATCCTAGTCTTTCTCGACATATCTTTCAGTGTTCGACATCTGTCAACTTCCACAAACCACCATTTCACATCTTTTAAGTTTAAAAATTCGTATTTTTTATGAAAATGCTTAGAACTGTATTCAACTTTCCATATGGGCCTAGTGTCCAAACCAATCGGGGCGTTATGTACGAATATTATACGGACTTAACGCCCATTCCGAATTTGTGTAAAATTTCGGAGTATACTACGTTTAATTTTGAGATGGGCTTTGTGTCATGACATTCATTTTTATATAATATTATATTATTTTAATTGAAATCACTCCTAAATATTGAAACAACTTGATCTTGAATTATAGCCGCAGCGAAATCTAGGTTAAATTTTAGAATAGATCTTAGATCTTGAAGGATAAACAATCTATAAATAACAGAGCAACATTTAAGTTTATCTGACACATAGAAGAGCTATTCAGAAGATCAGAAATCAGTCCTAAATACTCCTTATATGTCCCTTACAAATATTTCTTAAGATTCTACAGAGATCTAATAAGAAATACATGCTACAAATAGCAGAGCAACATTTAAGTTTAAGTCTGACACATATTTGGTATCTCCTTAGCAGATGAGAATTTAGCCCTTAATACTCCTTATCTGTAAAGGGTTAAAATACCAAATAATTCAGCCTACTTCAACAGTTCTCCGCAAGTGAACAAATATATAATCAGCTGTATTATTTCTAAGTACTTCTCATTAACAATTAAATTAAACTTTGGAATCGCAAAACGACCCGTTATCTATTCTATTTGTTTTGGGATTCGTTCTTTCTTTTGCCACCACAATTAATTTTGCCCTGTCAGCGGCATGAAATCCCCTAGCCAAAAATTCCTATACCGTTAACCAAAAAGGTCTTAAAGTAGTCTCATTACTTTGATAAGCATTAATGCCATTTGGCTTTGTCTGTGCACGCGCCCGACTGGAGTCCTTTTCGTGGCATCTGTTAGCAAATATCGTAACCAATAATACCTATACATCTGGTATAGAGTATAGAAATCGACACTCCAGACCTCTAATTGTGTAAATACTTGAATTATTCGAACGGAAACACATTGAAAAGTAATGGAATATGCCTGTATTCTCTTTGGCGGCTTCCATTTGGGGGATACACTGTTTCACAACTAATCAAAACAAATTTGCACAGTTCGAAATAAACAAAAACAAAAACATGATTGCCATAAAACATCCCGAAGGTTTAAGTGGCCCACCCCGGGAATGTTAGCTTAAGTTGTTAATATTTTTACTATTTTTAACTACTGCTCCATTTAGCACATCCACCAGGGGGGAGGAGGGACTCTTGCAAAGACCGCAAAAACAACGACCAATGTCAACAACAGCAACAACATGATTTCCCGACACATAAAAATAGAACGAATTGTGTTTGTTTTTTTGTTCATGTTGTGGTTCTTTTCCTGCGGCTATTCCATTGTTTTTATCAATTGTTTATGCAATAGCAATGATGATTCTGGCTAAACATTTACAGTGTGTGCGGCAACTGTTTACAAAGAAAGAAAAAGAAGTCACAAATAAAACAATTAATGAGTCAGCAGCCCTAATGGAGAATACATTGTGAACACTATCGACAGCCTGGATATGGCCATTAGATAAGGCCACAGTCTGTCACAGACACAAAACACAAAAGTTACAAGAAAGAAACCAACACAAGCAGCTATTTGGATGGAATCAAACGTAGTATCCAAGGGCAATAGTTATGACTAATGACCCATCATCTCATACTTTATGCAATTTGGCCAAAAGACACGCGCTCCAATCAATTTGTTTACTTCCCAACTGGCACGAAAACAAAGTCACAGATCAAATGCTCTCGCACTGTTTTGCTAAAATTGGACCACGCGGCGTATACGCGATGTGCGAAGTGCGTTTGTACGGCGCGTTTTAACAAATCCGTGCGAAAATCGCCATCAACATTCGATATTGTACAGACATTTTCACTTACTCTTCGGGACCCTCGGGTGATAAGATTTCGCGAGGGTTTACCTGGTAACAAGAGACTGCCGAGCGCCGCCCTGGACCGGCTTAAACTGGTGTCGAACCGGTGCCGCAGCAGCAGCGTTAGTAGCTGCAGCAGCAGCAGCAGCACTTTATAAACAATTTTGCTAATTGTATCAACAATTTTCTGATGACGAAAGCATTTGGGTGAAAGAGGGCCCCCCTATGGTAAGGGCGAGGCGGGTGTTAACACAGTATTAACGCGTTGACACTTAATCAAGTTGAGTGGCGGCGGCTAGAGGAATAAGTTGGGGGGTATAAATTTTCCACCTGATTATTTTCCCCCCCATTAACAGGAAACTGCTAATCGCACATAATGAATGAATGAAAATTGAAGACATTTTTTTGAGTGCGATGGATTTTTATCGAATGGAATCTGTCCTTTTTGTTGTTTTGTTTTGTGTGTGTTGTCTGTGCGGTATGTACATAATTTATATGGTATATATAAATAACTGAACGACAATTAATCACCCAGAGATAAGATAAGGTGGGAAAATAAATACCACCAAATGTTTTGAGTGGAAGAAAGTTTGAATTTGACATGCAGCACAGCAAAACGATTGAACCATTAACCAAAAAGGAACAGAATAAATTTGATTGGCAAATCTTTTATTGGAACGAAACACTTGTTCGTTAAGTTGGTACTATTGTTTATGAGAGGGAGAACAAGTGGTCATCGAATAGAATGGCTTGTTGCCCTTCAAAGAGGGTTCTGCAATTTTTCTCATTTAGACGGAGGGAAGCGAAGTGAGTGACATAACAACAACATAACTTGATCAAGACGAAGGGAAACTGGGGACTGATCAGACATGGATGGTTGGAATGGATTTTCTACAGACCGGGACAAGGCTTAAGGCTTTCTGATCCTGTCTTACAGAAAAACTAAAAAAAAAGGTAGATTTCTGGATTTTACAACATAACTTTTTCATATCCTTTTGACGTTTTTCAGCTCCCTTGGATGAAAATTTAAAATCAACACCAAATATTTTAGTTTGCAAAAGGAGGACATTTCTTAATATCCAGTCCAAATGGATACACAAATCATCCAATGGAGAATTAACCACTATCCTTTTCTTTTTCCGAGCTACAACACCTCAGATGACCTGCGATAAGATCTAACCCTTCGTCAGATATGCCTCGAAGAGCAGGGAGGCGGCACTAGGTAGGGCTTATCTCATGGATAATCAGACACAAAAGAGCATTCCAGGAAGAAAAGAATAATCAAATAGAGGCCTTGAAAAACTGCCCATAGTGAAATGCCCCAGCATATAGGAAATCTATATTCACGTGGCCGGAGCTCAACGTCAATCTAAACCGCAGGGTTTGTACATAATTAGTATACACAAAAAACCCCATTTGGTCCGGATATGTCTTTAATATCCTTTAATCATCCAAAGTAGCTAAAAAATCATCAAAAAAATGATAATTTTTCATAGCATTTAGATGATTTTCAGATCTGTTGGATGATAAATGAATATTAAAAACATATCCTATCCAAATGGTTACGCAAAATCATCCAATGGATATTTTTTAACATCCTTTTTTCTCTATATAGGAATACTCACTGAATAATGACTAGTGGACTCCTTAGGCGTTCGACTAGACATCACCAACGACAATAATTCCAGTGATTTCGGGGAAGCAGAAGTTATCTTCGTTGAAATGCGACATTGAAGGACTTTTCAAAACAAATATTCTATCTGAGAGTACTAAATTTAGCCTAAGCTTTGAGTGGAAAACAAACTAAAGATATTGTGCTCTAAAACAGGAGTAAATTAGCGCAACTGATATTCATATTTGTACTTCTTTCAAACACTTTTAGCACACTTGCAGTCTAAATGTAAGAGCCTCAAGTCAAGTGTCGCCTTTCGTATCTAGCTTCTTAAAATCCTATAAAATAGTGTTTCTTTGATAATTTGTCCACATTCGGTCACCTTCTCCAGCTATTGGCACCAGCTGCGAAGTAAGTATCATCCATTGGATGATTTCTGTATCCATTTGAAATGGAGCTTTAATATTTTCAGATTTGGATTTTAATAAATCCACTTTGGATATTAAAATGTCATATTTAATGTTAAATGGATCTGAAATTTTCATCCAACGGAGTTTATATTAACCCTTTGGGAATCTTTAACATTTTGGATCTATTCTTTCTGTCATAGGCACTCTGTTTTGGGCAATATGTAAAGCTGTGACAATGCCTGGTAAGTTGCCTTCACACATACATATAAATAAATCTACATATATATTGTGGCTTGCAGTAGAAGGAGCACCCTAATATTCGAGGTTTCCAGGCCAGACATGCGGTTAATAATAATATCATTGATATCCTTGATAGAAAAGGGAAAAGTGCTGCACTTTGTGAGGTCCTACTTACTGCTCTGCCAAAACTCCCTCCTTAAAAACCTCCTTATATATTCGAAAAACCATACAAACTAGTTATAGCAACTATTTCATATCAAAAAGTTTAAGTAACATTCTGATATTCTCTTTATTTAATTTTGATCACCCTACAATTGCATCACTTCTTCAACTTCATATTACCTTTTCGCCCATTAAAGTTCTTAAAATAATTGTTGATCAATGGATAAGGTGATAAACCTATCATTAGTTGATCAATGACGGGCCCATTAGGGTCTATTTTATATTGTGTTTTAGTTTATTTTTGGAAGTTTAAGCGGCATTCAATTATTTTCCATCGCATCAATCACCTGCGCAAGTTATCGACTAAACAAGTGGGTACGTCGTACCTAGCTGGCCTAATCGAAGCTTGTCAGTCCCCTCCCCCTTCCCCCTCCACCCCTACCCTGCCACATTCATTCAGTTAACGTCAGTCACGTGCTGGCAGGCAATTGCAGCAAAGATTGCGCAAGGCACGGCGCAAACAAAATTTATACCAAAAACTCAAACTTGAGTTGGAAATGTCACTGGAAAAACAACCAAAGCTCACAAGCAAAGGCCAATGCAAAGCATCAACTAATTTCCATGAAGTGAGTCGAAAATAGAGATAAGTGTTTTTGGCATAATTCGCAACTGACCAAAGTACATAAATCTCCCATCCAATGGGTCGCTCGCCCGATTGCTGTGACGTAATCAGCGTCGGATGGCTGCCTGCATTTCATTGATGATCAGTGATCACTTGTTATATGGTTGGTGGCTTGCTTCTACGAGGCTTTCAATTGATTTACAGATTCCTTTGTTTTTATTTTCTCTCTTTGCTTTTCTATATTTGTTTAAAATCAATCAAATCCAATTGGTGATGGCACGCCACTTAAAATTACTTTCCAGTTTTGTGAACTTTGCCAAGTGGAGGCGATTGTTCCGTATCAGCTGCTGGTTTGTGTCAAAATTTACGACGCGTCGGTCCATTTTTAAGTGTGAACAGGTTTTTTGTCTTAATTAAAAACATTTAAATATTTGCAGCACAACTTTTGTTTTGTATTTAATACATTGAAATGTATTAAATTGTCCCACTGCTAGCCGGGTGGATAAGACACATGACTAGACAATTTGTGTCCCACATGATTGCTGCACATGACTTGGGGCAGCGACTGGCACTGACAATGGCCTAAGTGGGGCGAGATGGGAGCTTGTGATCAACTGAGATGATGCACAAAAACGAGATATATAATGGTTGGTGCAGATGAATCGATGGAACCCCCCTCCCTACGTATGTTGGGGTGAGAGTGCTTCATGTAGCTTGGGTATAATATAATATTCCTTTAAGTATAAGTTGCTTTGTACAAAGCACAATGACATTGGCAAAGTCTTTCCAGAAGAGGCTGTGAAAGCCTTAAGGATTCTCGTTTTAGAGGTCTGAGTGAGACTGAGACTATGACAACTTTCTTAATAAAAGTGGCCAATTAGAACCGTCTCTAGAGAGTACTATGGGCCGGACACAGCATTTATGCGCCAGACTAGCTATGTAGCTGTACTTCTTGACAAAATGTTCCTAGAAGATTGAACCAAATTGTCCATAATTTAAAAAGCAAATACAAAATTTAATCAGGTATTTTTAATCTAAATCAAGGTTGAAAATTTCTCAACTTCTTCGGTTTCTAGTTAAAAAATAAAAGTAGAAAGTAAGCAAGTAGCACATAAATTACAAAAACCATTTGTCATGATTCTGAATGGTTTTTTAAGATATCAAGTACTGACTTTGACAGCCCACCAAGTCTAGAATTTCTGTCAATTAGACCACATTTATCGAATTTTCCATCTATGTTAGCTTTGCTCCCAGATTAATAACACAAAATAACAACAACACAAATTGTTTTAAAAACTAGAACTATTATAAATAATTTACTTTCTAAGTTCTAGTTAAGTTTGCTACACATTTTGAAAACCAATTCTGGCTGTAACCCTAGAAGCCAACACTCTGACGCTTTGGTATTTGTTTTAAGAATATTTGTTTTAGTTTTTATGTACAAAGTTTTTTCCAGGAAATCTGGAAAATCATAGAAATAGAAACTCATGGGATATGTAGTTTTGTATAACACTTGCAGTTCATTTTATTGAAAAACAAAGGCAAAGCCCACGAAAACGCATACCTACAATATTTAGAAAAAATAGTAAGCCATATGGAGAGTGAACTATGAGCAAAGCAATCTTCACTTAATGTTGCCAAATGTAAAACAAGTAAGAAAGTTGGTCAAACCCTACAATAACATTACTTATACCTCCCAAAGTTTTTATTTAACACACAAAAGGGTCAAGGTGTGTAAAGTGCAGCCCATCACTGTTTCTTTTCCCTATAACTCGACTATCGCTCGTCCGATCTTCACAGTTCCTTTGGCAAATCGGTAAATAATACTAACTACTAAATATGTCCGGAAGGTATGAACCTTCTATCTATAAAATTGTGGGAGATATGGCATTTTTCTTAAATTTCATGGGAGGGAGGAGGCGTGGCAAAAATTTAAAATAATCTTAATCTGCCTACATATATGGGCAGCATATATCCCATACATTTCAAACCTGTATTTCTTACTATCTCTGAGATTTGTTTGTTCACACGGACGAACAGGGCTATATAGACTCGGCTGTTTATGCTGATATACTTGATGGGTTCAAAGATGCCTCCTTCTGGCTGTTACATAATTTTTCTTAATTTGAATATACTCTGATTATGATTCATTTTCGAACATCTGTTCATGGGCTCAATCTATGATTTTCCCATTTCAATAAAAATAGTTTTTAGTTTATAAAAAGAAGCTTACTCTGTTCGTTTTGTAGCCGGAAACATTTGTAAAATGGTGTATATTTAATCTAATGCAAACTTATAAAGGGTTTAATAAAAGCATTACTTTTTCTGCTTTATTCAAATTATAAGTAAATTCATTTTCAAGTGCAAACTTTGGTTTAGGTTTACATATCCTTTGTTTATTTTAATTTGGTAAACATTCAAGGTTAAACTTGAGAACTTGTGATTTTTTTATCTTATCTTTAAACAAACTAAATTATTGGTTCAATTCATTTTTTATTTTTTCAACTTTCTTCATGGGATCAATGCAAAATACAAATCTAAACAATGCTAAAAATAAGCTCTAGCCTAATTTTTGCCTGGTATCTATAAATATCTAAAGAATTTATGCAATTTGGCAAATCAATTTGGTTGATTTGTTAATTAAATTTGGGGGGCCAATGCGTACAAGTTTGGGAAAAGTTTTCTTGAAATAAATTCCGTCGTATTTGATTTGCAATTGCCAGGCAACCCATAATTTGTTTCAAGCAAACATTGACAGGCAAATTAGTTGGTAATATAATGGGTCAACAGCCAAAATTTATAGCACGCCATGGGAGTTAGCGTCGTGCCTAAAATCCGGCAACAGTTTATTTCTATATTTTGGCATATAAAAACTACTTGCAAATAGGCTTCACTGTATCTATGACTAAGTGCCTGCAAACAAAGCGATGAACAGAAAACAGAAACAAAAATAATGAATCCATTAAATGAGAATGTGATGGAAAAATCAGTAGCGAATGTTCAACGTTAACACAGAGATAAGGACTCTCGTGTGTTTGTGTTTGTTTATCATAGACATAAACGACAAGTAAATAGTCGCCCGCCTGGCCACGAATCGGATATCAATCAGAGCTGGCTAAGACCTTGCAAAGTCCAAATCGATTGTTTATCAAAACACAGTCGCGCAGCTGTGTGGTCGGTCTGGTGACATTTTTTTTTCTTACCTAGAAAGTAGAGTCTGAAAATATGCCATACGTACTTGCTGTTAATTGACTCAAATTACACTATAGAAAACTTGGTCCAATGCCATCACAAGAAGGTGTGAATTTCTTTATAAGCCTGGCTGGGTAGACAATAAAGTACAAATTTATAACTTGCGCAAATAATTGAACCACAATTAATGTTAATTGTGGCGCACAGACGATAAATAGACAAAATAGATATAATAATTTTCCGATAGATATCGCATGGTAATTTGTATATAAATTTAGCAGTTTTGAACTTGATGGTCTGTTAAGATTCAAATTAATTAAATAAAGAGGGACACACCCGTTTTTCAAGCACAATACTTTAATCAGGGACTCACTAGCTTTAAGGTTTTTCCACTATGTTGAAAAGTAGAAATTTAAAGCTTTCGATATAATATAATATATATATTATATTACTAGTCTTACAGTCGTCGCTGAGTTCTACAAGTTCATTCAGTAAAACTTAGTTTTCAATCATTAATTTAGTTGTAAAATTCTAAATAAACCACTTTATATAAAGGTCAATGACTACATTTTGAAACTTGATGCCTCACATTCTATTTATATTGCAATATGTTTACCTATTGGCAATTGCCGGCAACTGGGGATATCGCCATATGATTCAGTTAAACAGTTTTTCCACAGAATCGTTAATCGATTTGCTTTAAATTGTTTTGTTTTTTAAACAACAACTTCCCTGGGAGCCGACTTCTTATCTTCGAGATAAGGCCAGCTGTCAGACAAACTTGTAAATAACTAAGTTTGTTGTAATTTCATGTAATATATAGCCTAATACACTGCACTTTTTTGTGTTCTGTTTGGGTTTGACTTCCTGTTAATCCAAAATTCTTCAGAAAAGTTGAACAAAAATCTGGATCAAAGTACCCAAATTCGGTTAGTCGTTTTAAAGATGAACTACAACTATTTCAAGGCGATGTTCTGTTCTTAGAGAAACGCACTCTAACAGCTGAGGGGGTACTCCTGGCCTTGAAAGATGAAAGCGGATAGATTTAGAGAGGTGGGCAGTTATACTTAGAAAAGTCAGTTTTTAGTGAGAAAAACTAATGTAAACGTCTTTAAGCTCCTTGCATTTTGGTAATACCACTTATTTTGGTGGAATTCGGACCACTAAATAGCTGTCATACGAAAGATAGGTCTGAAAAATAGTCTTTGTAGGGAAAACTTTTTTAATTTTAAAGATAGCGGCTTTAATTGTAGAATTCCGCTATTTTATATACTTTCGCAGAATTCTACAAGGTTTGGTCAAATTCGAATGACCTTGGCATATAGCTGTCATAGGAACGATCGGTTGAAAAACTAGTTTTAGTAAGAAATACTTTTTTGTTTACAATTTATGAGTCTTAAAATTTTCCTGACGGTTACAGGCCGAACCTTTTAAATGCTTAAGTGTTTCCAAAGTGAATAACAATTTATATGTACATTAAAAACAATCGAACATATATCTATCGCTCGGAGAATAATCTAGTCCCTGCCAACTGGTTTTTGAAAAACAGCTTACAAATTCTCAGAGGGCGTCAGTGGCTTATAAAACTGGTTTGAAAATTATCTAATGAGAGACAAATGAGTACACCACATGTGGCGTAATACCTTTTGGTATTCCTCTACCTGAAATACGGCTGGTATGCCATTTCCCCAATATGCTAGACCCCCATGTACACTCCACCCAAAATACTAACTTCGTAGCCTCCTCAGCCCATTATAGTGGTGGTTCCTCAGGCTGCCTTTCCGCACCAACAGCTCCTTCTGTCCTTTAAATCCTTGTTCTACTAGTAATAAATCATCTTAAGGTTCCATTTCAAATGATCAAACTCTATTCACCTCTTTTTGAATCAATTATGAATCAATCTGCTTATATCGCAGCTGGCCTGGGGGGTAATTGGGCCTTATAGTTGCCCTAAAATATTTCTCTCTGTTTGTAAGAAATATCAAAACATGTTAAGGTATGCCACAATTTTAAAGAAATCCTATATACTGGGGCAGTAACAAATCTGATCAAATAGTAAGTATCTTGCTTCATATTGGGGAAATAAATGAATCAAATTAAACAATATTAAGATTTGTAGACTAAAATACTCACAATGCAAGCCTTAACGGACTTCCAAAGATTTCTCGCAAAGTCTTCAATCTTGCTGGTTTTTCCACGTACGTTCGCCAGTTGCTCGACGTTTTATTAGAGAGTTTTGGAGCAAAGAAATAAGTTGTACACAAAACACCACCAAATCACTAGACACTTGTTTCACTTGACCTACCCCGGATGACACTTTGAATTTGAAAACGATTGGAATTGCCAGCAATATATATATATATATATATACCGATACCGATTTGTGGTTAATGCCCGCCGAGATATGCTTAAGTCACATTATCGCTGGTCTGCAGGAGAAGTATCCTGGTACTTAAATATGTTAACTTTGGTATGCTAGCTTGTCCGTCCGTTTTGGTTGCTCCTTTGTGGTGTTGCGTTTGGTCCAAGGCACCGGCTATGTTAGCTGTCCACTGTGGCTATTTCTGGCCTACATCCACACACACAACACAACAGATCCGAGTCCGAGTTTTACTTGAACTTCAGCTTGATTTTTTTCTTGACCTTGTACCGACGATTGCGCTGATCTATGACAAACTCATATCGCGATCTCTGCACATTTTCGCTATCGAAATTATAACAGCTCAAACCAAGTAGGCGTAAAGCTCCTAGCGAATACGTTGTGACTGAATTATAAGGCCGGTTGCAGGTGAATTCCTTAATGCCGCTGTCGCTGCTGCAACTGCTGCGGATGCTCAAATATCAGCGGGGGGGGGATGGGGAGCAAATGATTACACACAACCTGGCGCTGCAACGATTAGAGCGTCAGTGAGTAGGCTCAAAGCACCTGACGAGCTTTTTGTATTCAAATGCCTCTGCAGGGTATCCTGAGATCGTCTCAGCTGGCTTGGACTCTCTTCTGGCTGCAATTTCTTTCTCTCGCTCTCTCTCTCTCTCTCGCTCTTCCTCTCCCTCTCTTCTTTCTTGCGCTGGCCTACGGTTGTTTTAGAAAATGTGTGGATACCAGGCGATATCTAAGCATGTGTCGCTGTAGTTTTCGGCTGTCGCTGCCCGCTTCTCGCCTCACGTTGGGAGGGCACTTACTGTGTCTTCGTCGCCTCCGTCTGCTGCTTCCTCTTGTTAGTTTTTCCGCGGTCGCCGTTGTAGGTTTTACTTTTACTTGGCTGCGCACTGGGCCAATTATGTAAATTTGTGGCCGAAAATTAGTTGGCTAACGTGGGCTTTTGTTAAGCTGCTGCTGCTGCTGCTGCTGCTCAGCGCGAGGTCATCGACGCGCAACAAAAAAATCAATACTTTACACTCGTCGCGCGCTTATTGCAATGTTTGTACTTGGATGACGGTGACGGTGACCGACTCCGACTATGACTCCAGCGAATGGATAACTAAAAGGCAAACGAAAGAAAAACAGAGCAAATCTTCTTCAACATACACACAAAATTTTCCGCTCGTTTGAACGCACGTTGTGTCACGCGAGAAACGCAATTTCTATCTGGCGGCATCCAAAACACGAGACACGAAATTTGTTGCTGTGGTTTTTGTTATTTTTTTTTGGCTTTGCCTTCTCTGTGGCTCTCTTGCTCTTTGCTTTTGCGCAATCAACTCTTCGATTGCGTGAGTTTGGGTAGGATTTTGATTTTTAAATCGTTGCAGTTTTGCTGATAAGATTGCCAATTAATTTGCTTTAAATAGAATGTTAATCTAAGATGCTCAGATGATTCGTAGTGGGAGTTTTGAAAAAATGGGCGTGTAAACAAAAGCAAATGTGCGCTCGCGCGCTCTCTTTACTTAATGCTCTCTCGGCTCTCACTCTCTGCTGATGATGACGAACGATGACGTTGCAAGTGAAACAGTTATTTTAGTTTTTATCAATTTCGTTGAGTTCATTTATGCATGGGGCTGCCATTTTTCTACTTTGATTCTCCATTTTCAGAACTGCAATGGAAGAGAAGGAGAATGGAATTTGTTATTTTCATAAATGTAAAATCACTGTCCAGCCACCCCGTCACCCCCTGCACGCCTACCACAAGCGATTGTGCAACAAACTGCCCCCAAACAATTGCCACCAATTGGATGCAATTTCTAGTCGGACAGGGGGGCGCGGTGGGGAGAGCTGGTCCCAATCAATTTACGGTGTGTGCCAAGTTTCTAGAAATTTCTCACGACAGTTTCTTCATATTTAGTTGGCGGCACGACGGGGCGTATGGGTAATGCTCTGGCGAGCTAATGGAAATCAGAATAAATATAGAAAAATGACTCTGACCAGAAAATTGCAAGTGCCAAGTGATGATATACATTTCAAATTGATGCTGACCAGCCCCACAAGGTATTTGGACACTAGTGACAAACGAATGGGTATTTATTTTAAAATTATTTCAGTTACGAGGGCAGTTTGAGTGCAACACTGCTCCTGTCAAATATCATATTTGATCTTTGAAAGAGCTGTTGGACAGAGCAGTTGGCAATGGAGAATTGCTGTCATGTTACATCCATCAGATTATCCATATTAAGGGGAACGCTGCTGTTCCTGCTTTTTCCAAAATTAAGGAATAGGTTCGATGGTAAAAGGTAAGTTTCAAATAATAACTGTCATTACTGAAATAAGCGCCAGTTTTAAGTTAAAGTAAGTAAAACTATTACTTTTTAATTGAAGGAACCTTTTTTCTGATATTTTTTATGTATATAATAAATTACTTTGAAGCCTTAATTAAGGATTCATTGTTGTGTCAAATCAAATATGTGAAAATTGTTCCCAAACTAGTTTAATTTATCCTAAGACAACGGTCCAAAACCCAGCCCAAGAGAACGACTTTTAAAACGAGTTTGTTTATTCATTTGTTGATTCAAAGTAACACTTGTTACGTGATACATCTAACCTATGAATAATTCAAAGATCTATTTGTGATTTAGGTAAATGTGCCAATAATTTTATAAACACAAATTTTCCGCAATGTTTATAATATAAAATCAAATTATTCCTTAAATGAGTCCATATCGGTTTTGAGGTTTGGTCAGTTCAAACCCGCTGTAAAGTGTTAGGTTCGGTTTAAGGACCGGTTCTGGAACTTATCGAGCCGAAGGTTTTGATTGAAATCTTGTTATATAAATTGTTAGATAGTTGACAGATTTTTGCATTTTTTTTGGGTGAAAGTTAAGAATTTTCTTGGGCAAGAGGACGCGTCCAGTTGACCAAGCTATGTAAATCGTCAATCACTAGTGAAATGGACAACTTTCTTCATAGTTATTATTCGTAGTTTCTCAACAAATGCTTCCAAGAGTGCCAGATCTTTTAATTTTGAAAGAAGGTCTTACGTTCTACCTACATAAATGTAAACGATTTGCTTTTGCCCCTTTCCAACTTATTTTTTGAGCTAGATTTCTGAAACGCAACTTTAATTAAGAATTCAACTGATTTTGTATTATGAAAACAAGATCAAGCACGGCTATAACATACTCTGTACCAACAAAAGTGTATGCTCAACGTTTTTCTAGTTGTTTTATTGAACTTTTTGGCCGATTGTAAGACTAAACAGCCTAAAACCGTCCATTTAACAGAAAAGGCACATGACAGTAGGTCAAAATTATTCAGGGGAATAGTTTGGGTTGAACCGAATCGATATCTTAGGCTCGGAACAGGTTCAGGTTCAGCTTATATTGTAAAGAGGTTCGGATTTAGGTTAGGTTCACAGGTTCAAACCCCGTTTTTAGCCCTGAATATAAGTAGTGCCACCTTCCGTACTGCAGAAATGGTTCAATATTCTTATCTTATTTCAATATCAATAGTAAAGACGAATATGTTTAATGGATTGTGTTTTGTGGAAGGTTAATTATCATAAAATGTGCCGCAGGTAACGACCTCTTTTGCCCACTTGTTTCAAGAACCATTAACCCAATTGGTGATATAAAACTATAGCCTTGGAATTGAAATCCCATTAAGAACTAATCAATTTGAAACATATCCATCATAGTTCTATATTATCACCCTTAATTGGCTGATGTCTGCGAATTCGCACTGATGGATTTTTGGCGTGTCAAAAAATCTTCCAAATATTTAATTGCGTTGTTTTCATGTTTATTTATGATCAAAACATGTACACATATACGAAGAAAGCCAATGGATATATAAATATATATATATAAACATTAAAATGTCTTTGACGTCGCATGACAGTCAGCAGAATTTTTATTTAGAGCAAATTTTTATGGGTCTTCAAAAAAAAAATAAAAAAAATCAACAAATCGAAACGAAAACAAAATGAACAGTAACCACTCGTGGCAACGAAAGTAGCGCCTAGGGACATCCCTTTAGCTACTGGCGAAACCTTGGAATGTAATCCACACGTATTACCCAATGCAAAACTTTTGCTCTTTGCATATTTACCTAATGCTGGATTATTTTGATTTTGTTTTTCCCGCTGTGGTTGTTGCTTTTCCTTTCCTTCACTCAATTCAACTTAACAAAACACGCGCTGCGAAATGCCAACCATGCCACACGAGGAACCAACATCAACTGAGTGGAAGAGAACCGAACCCGCATCCGAATCCGAATCCACAATTTGAATGGCGCACGTGCGAGAGCACAGGCACTGGAGCGAGTGCTTTATTTGTATATATATATCGTGTATATATATAGAGATATACTTTTTTTTTGTTGCTATTGAATGAATGCACTACCCACCAGGACCTAAGAACTGGGTAATACGCGCTCGCTCTCTGAACTCTGATAGACGACTGAAAGGCTGGCAAGGACGTGGCTGCATTTTAAAACAGAACTCAACATAAACAGGGCCGGTATTATGAGGATACATAGTTAATTGTATATGCCCTCTTTGCCCGCGCCCACGCCCACGCCGTTTTATGCCTTAATGGCACGGCAATTGAATGTGCATGTCCTTGAATATCGAATAATGGAGACTCCTACTTTGCCCCTACTTAGCGCTCGCTGCTGCTGCTGCTCTTCTTTATGTATTTTTGTATTGTGATACACACACATCCTTGGGCAGGATGCGTGGGTGTTTTTTTGTACGTGCCGCTTGACAAAGTTGCAGAATAGGAATGTGTACGGAGGTTAGGGGGAGGGATGCTTAAGTATGCACGAACTGGGATTCCACATTGTCCAACATGTTAAGAAATTTATAGTGTGAATTTACTACAATACCCGTCATATGGGTAGAGAAGCAGCAGGGAGGTCGATACTAAAACATTTACGGCGAAACCTTTGAATTGTATACAAATGCATTTTAGTTACGTTTTCTGGGTCTGAAAGGAATATATAAGCCGACAAACCGGCAAACCGGTTAAGAGTTCATGCTCGCAGACTGAACCAGCAACTGTTTAAAAGTATTGAACCGAACCTTAAGCCGCAAAAAACTCCGATAAGGTTAAGGTTTAGTTAGTTAGATCAGTTTGAGGCACGAAAAGTAGAGAAGAGTTAATTTCGGCTCGGCTGTAAATTGTTTATATTTGCAGCACCTTTTTCTAACTAAACAACTTTTCGGACCTTACTTTTCTATGGGATCCATACTATATAGATGTCCGATTTCAACCAAACTTAGTGGAATTATGCAAAAGCCTAACAAACTAACATGTACAAAAGTTGGAGTCGATTTCATTCAAAACAAAAAAGTTTTTCTCATTAGAACTTCCTTTTCGACCGTTCATTCGTACTGCAGCTATATGCTATAGTCATACGATTTTGACAAAACTATGCGGAAGTGTGTAAAAGTATGTCAACTGAATAAATGCAAACTTAAGGGACTTTTCCATGAAAAACAAAAAAGTTTTTCTCACAAAGAGTAGTTTTCAGACTCTACTTTTGTATGACAGCTATACTATATACATGTCCGATTTCGACCAAACTTAGTAAAAATCATGGGAAAGCATAGCAAACTAAGAAATGCAAAGTTTGGAGGCGTTTCCATTGAAAACTAAAAAGTTTTTCTTACTAAATATATCACTAAATGCATATTTTCAAGATTTTTTTTTATAGCCAACTCATAATTGACCTCAGACAAGTGATATAACAGCTTTCGGTTTCGACGTTCGTCCCTTCGAAAGGGAGAGCTGTCATAGACTGAATTGGTTATTGGCCTAGCTGAAGCTTTAAGAGCTGAGTGGTCATAATGTATGGCTATATCGACTCTTCTATTGATGCTGATCAAGAATATATATTCTTTTTAGCCCAACAGTAACATAAAATTAAACCATCGAATGTAAATTCCGGATTAACAAGGTCGGAAAACAGAACATGTGGTTGGAAATCTCTGTAAACCACTGAACCGAGTAGGTCCTTGTTATTGAGCGGTTTTGCATCCCTGGTTTAATATTTGATTAATTGTTTTTATCTGAAACGAGAGCTCGGCGTCCCTGTTCGACTTTAATAATAACTACATCGACTTTGGTAACCTTTACATATGTTAATTAACGGCGCACGTGAACAAAAATGCAGAAAATGCAGAAAAGTATGCTAAGTTTGCATTAACACATAACATAGGACCCCACATTGTTTGAGAGATTACAAATACTGGGTATATATGGACCCAAGCTAAGCACAAAAGTGACCAAAAACATTCCTTGAACTGTTTTTGAGCTGTAAGTTGATAAGTCAGAACGCCCAGGCTCAACTCATTAACTTATTTTCTACTAATATTCTCTGTTGTTGCTGCCAAATCCTATAAGGTAGGCATGTACATGTACCTGTATAGCTCCGAGGGGGTCTCTTTTGAAGAGGATATAGTAGATATTAATAAATATATTAATGTTTTCTGGAAAGGTCGTGGGATTCCCATTTCGTATTTATAGCAACTAAAGCTATTGTGTGATAAAAGCATCGAATCATTCCAAAGGACCTAAATAATATATGACATATTGCTCGGATATGATTCTAGCGTTTTGAACGTAATGAATTTGGACTATACCAAGGGAAAGCCCAAAAAACGTCTTGTGACTCCTTAATTGGTACACCAAACCAACTCCACTTTGTTATACATTCATGTTAGTTCTTACACAGGAAAAATTATACTAAAAATTATTCATTGGATGATTTCTGGTATCCATTTAGACTGGATATATCTTAAATATCCTTTTAATCATACAACGGAAGTGAAAATCATCCTAAGTAAATGAATCATGATCATCATTTCAACCCCGTTGGATGATTAAAAGGATATTAAAGACATATCCAGTTCAAATGTATAATTTTTTTCTTTTGTTATGTCCCTTAAATATATAACTCATAAATTAAGGCTTACTTCAATATAAGTCTCACATTCCATTCTATTCCCAATCCACTGACGAGAAGTGTAGCCATATAAATATACCAGAATTATGCACTGATATGTACATTCACATGGCTTCATAATAATCCAACGCTGTCTAAATCTGTATAAATATTGTTGGCCATTTGCCAATTCAATTTCAATTTCTTAGTACTTTCTGCAAAATGTTTTCAACAAAACAGCGTTTGCATATTCAATATGTATGCAGAATGCGAATGTCTCACTGCTGCAGTTTGTGCGGCTTTTGTGTTATTTATTTTGATTTGGTTTGAATTTATGAATTGTGTTGTGCGAGTGTGTGTGTGTGTGTGTGAGGAAAATGAAAACACTCGTTAAATTGGCATTACGTAAATTAAAGAATTTGCCAAAAAACAAAATAAAATGGGTGAAAAAAGGAACATTTATTATACAAAACTGTATAAGAAATGAGTAAATTAATTGGGAAAATTACTAAAAATAGCTTTAATAACTTCCACTAATTTTCTAATATTATTAATATTCATTCCATCCTTGAGCCGAATTCTCCAGCTTGTTTAACGGTTACAATAAGTCGTTTTAAATGCTAGAATTACTTCCCAGATTTCCTGATTCTGACTAGAAGATATATGCATAAACTAATTTCCCACATGTCATTTAATATGAGAATCTCCTAAAATTGTTGATATGTGGGCATCATGAAATTGAAATGCCATTCATGAAATTGAACTTCGCATCTCTTCCTCACTCGCTTCCGCAAAATCGATTTACACGCAATCTATGAACTGTAGTGGGTGGTGGTGTGGTGGGCCACCCACTTTCATTCCGTTGAAATCGAATACATCCCCAGCAGGGACATGTAATTAGGGATTGCATGGCCCATTTAAATAATAGAAATAAAGGCGCGTGATTTCCCAAAATAACTGACCCACATAGAGGCTCCAAATGTTCGGCCACCATTACGTGTTTGCCGCCCGCCCAGACACAACACGGGTGAAGCCCACTGCAGCATCTGGGGCTTACCTTCGATGACTCTTTTTTTTTGTGTGTGTGTGTGTGTCTGTTTTAGTGAATGGTATGTCAGGATGCTAATGCGCAGGCTCTTTTTCATCGATTAACACATGCAGGGGGCATGCTACTCTCTCTCTGACTTTAAGCTTGGGATAGGGCATGGGATGGTGTTGGTCAGGATGTGAAATCAACTGCGTAGTAAGCAAAAGTCAGCTTCAACAACAAGCCGGGTGGAGGTGTGGCACACATGCTGCTGATGCTTGAGCATAGAGGATAAATTCTGGGAATGTATTACGCAGTTTGGGTTTGTGTTTTCTGTCGTTGTTGTTGATTTCATACCTGTTACTCGTAGGGTTAAGAGGGTATATCAAGTTGGTGGGGTTGTTGTATGTAACAAGCAGAGGGTAGCAGCTCAGAAGCTAGCCAATCTAGATGGATTTTATGCCTTTCCAAAGCTCATGCTTAAAATCCGCAGTGCTAATTCAACCAATTCAACATGAGAAAAAGGCCCTAAGTATTTATATATATATATACATATATTCCTGATCCGCATCAACTGTCTGTTCTTATCTTAAAGACAAAGCATCTACCTTTGACAGGCTACAGTTAAGAGATACATCAAAGTCGAGGGGTTGCACTTTCGCTCTCTCTCTCTCCCTCTCTCTGTCTCGTTTTCTCTCACCCACTGCCAAAAATCGAAATCCTTGGCATTAAAATAGTGCATTGCCCGGATTTTGAATTTCTATAATCAGCTTAGCCTTGAGACTTGACTACAAATGGCAATTGCTATACATTTCACACAACTTACAAACTCTTCCACAAAGATTTACATTATTTAAACCAAAAAAAAAAAAGCAGCATCAAATTTTTGTTTATTCATTTTCCAAAACATTTTCATACACACAATTCAAGATGGTCATCATACGTGGAATGTACGAAACCTCCGAACTGGCTGCCTCTATTATTGGCTGTGTGGGCCTCTTTATGGCCGGCTGTAATCTGTTGCCATTATTTTATCTACCCGAATTGCCATCCGCAATGTTTGTGTTTTGCGTTGTGATTATGTTAAACTTCTTAAGAGTTAACTGTTTGGCCCCAGTTCGAACTCTGGCACAGTTTTGGTGTGAGATCGCCATTTTCTATGTGGCAAGTCAGATAATGATGCTGGTGGTATGGGAACAATTCTGTAATGTGCTGGAATTTCTTAGGCTTAGTATATGTAGCACTCAGCTCGCACTTAAAATCTACTGGCTGATGCCCAAGCTCTTCTTTTGCTTAAGGCAGGATATCTTCTATCTGATCAAATTGCTGGTGTCTGTATATATTACGTTCAAGACGCTCGAGTTGACGCAGGCAATGGATTATGTTTTACCCTGGCGTCGTAGATATCATTACTTTGATCATCCAAACGATGGTGGCCTTGAGTTCAATCAATTGCTGTCTCAGCGAACTCCAACAAATGCACGTCGTGGGACTGCCAGAAGAGGCAGACGAAGCCCACGCACGGTTAATAGGCGTTAGGCTAACCAGGGCAATGCCATTCACGTTCAAGACAACTTTTTCGAATCGTTTTGCTTGAATAAGTATTGAGTTCTTACATTAATACATCAGTTTGAAATTCGCGCTACACTTCTTAATATTTGCATCGATAAGTATCGATAGTCGGACGGTCGAAATGGTCTGGAGGCAGAGAAGACAGGACCAGCGATTTATCTCGGAAACCTTTAAGCCGTAAGCTTACTTTTCTAAACGCTAAAGCTGTAACTCATATATGTTTAGTCCACGCCGTTTAGGACATCATCTCGGCAAGCTTTACGAAAATTGATATCCAGAGTTAACCATTCTAAGACGAAATTCAGGACGTTTTCAAGCTTTCTTATATTGCTGCACATACATTATGGTGATTACAGTAATGACTGGAGCCCCTCCTCCCACTCTGATTCCCAACTTAATTCAGATTAGTTTTTCATCAATTCTTACGGACCCGGAGGACCCCAATGACACTCTGCCCTCTATGAAACAGAGTCGTAGCAGGGCGTGGAAGCTGGTAGTACACTGGCCAGGATTAGACTTTGGGTCAACTCACCTTCAAGTTTTCGGGTACCACGGGTGCGTACTGAATGCGATGTGTTGTTTTGTTTGAGTTTTGTTACCCATACGTTGTTGAAGTAACGCAAGCTGCCTAGCTTTAACCTTTTCCATATGCATCTACAATTGTTGTGAAATGTTCAGCAGCTGTTCGATAACGATGAGCAAAACAGTTGATCGATAAAAGGCGTTAGCCCATTTTGTTCTGTCCAAAACAAGAATTTGAAGAGAGAAATCGATCAGTGGTGATTGCAGAGATTAGTTTACTTTAATTTGACAACAAACAACCACGGCCACTGATTGTACCTTCATATAAAATAGACTGATCCTCCAAAATATGGCCTTCCTCTGTCCTGTGCGCATGCGGCGTGATAAAAAGAAAGGTGGGGTGCAAACCAAAAGACTTAAGACACAAACCTCATAATATTCTCTTTACCCAACTTGCATCTCTTTTGCTCTTTCAGCCACAAGTGCCAATATCGAAATTGAAAGAGACCTGCCTGTGGCTTTAGGCTTGGGACGCATAACTGGCTCCTCCAGCATTGAAACCTTGGTACGTGTGGGCATAGAGAAAGAGCATGGTCTCAGGTAAGTAACCCCGCACCTTCCTCCTTTCATATGTCACCTACAAACCCGTTACAGTCCCGACTCCAAGATGGTTGTACTTCACGACTTTACTCCTTGCGTGGACGACGAACTGGAGGTGAAACGCGGCCAGTTGGTGAACATTTTATATCGTGAAAATGATTGGGTCTATGTTATTGGTCAGGATTCGCGACAGGAGGGCTTCATTCCCTTCTCCTATTGTGCCCCCTACAATACTCAATTGGCCGAGTTGGCCATTAAAAAGAAACTACCACGGGATCTGGGCTCAGAGCAGACACATGATGAGAATATGCCTTTACTGGGTGCTGGCACACAGGCGGACAATAAATTGGATGCATTGGCCGATGATGCGGTTATAGAGAATATAGAGATCAGTTTAATGGTGGAGCCAGAGTGTACCCCCTTTGTCAAGGAACCCTCCGGACGTTGCATTGTCCTATACACCTTCATAGCACGCGACGAGAATGATTTGTCAGTGGAGCGTGGGGAATTTGTAACTGTTTTAAACCGGGAGGATCCTGATTGGTTTTGGATAATGCGTAGCGATGGTCAGGAGGGATTTGTGCCAGCCAATTTTATATATCCAGCTGACAGTGTGAGAGTACTTCAGCAACAACAGCAGCAGCAGCAGCAGCAACAACAAACAAAGACACCTCTTAATGAAAGCCAAGTGCAACAGCATCAGGCCAATCTGAACAACCTGGACATACTGCAGCCAAACGGGCAACAGGCACCGCAACCACCACCACAACAACAGCAGCTGGGTCTAGGAACCGAGCTGGTTATGCTTTACGATTACAAGGCACAGGCCCCCGATGATCTATCGGTTAGACGAGGCGATTGGATCTACGCCGATCTTAATAATCAAACAGTGGACGGCTGGCTCTGGGCTTACGCACCCAAAACTCGTAAATACGGCTTCATACCCAAGGCCTATGCCCGTCCGCCGGCGATGACCAGCCTGTAGAATAATGACCCATGTTTTCATAGTGTACGTTTCTCATATATATTTAAATATTGCTTTTACACCTAGAAATAATCTTCAATCCATCGGTATTTATCAAAAATGTATTATGCCCTAGCATAAATATCAAAAATTATTGTATTTCTTTGTAAATTTTGGGACATATTTCTAACTACTTGTATATTATTTGGACATACAAGAAATACTAAAGCACTGAGCACTTGGGATATGCACTTGGTAATGGTATGGATGTGATATGTCCACCAGGTCTTTCAGTTGGCATGCGTGTGCACAGAGTTATGCTCAGCATAATATTGTACACACACGCACATTCCAACTTTTATGATTCCATCTTGGTCCTATTTAAGAGCCAGGCTAGCGTTGGCCGATGAGCAGTGCGAGCAGTTCAATTCCACGCTTCTGTAAGGGGGAAAAACCACAAAAATGAATTTCCGTAGGCTGCAGTATATACAACTTACTTCATGGCCTCCCTCAGCTGCTCCTTTTCGCTCATCTCCTCGCGAAGTTTCTGCTGCAAACTCAATATGAGATCGTTTTTGTTCTGTATCTGCAGCTTCAAGTGAGTAATGGTTTCCTCTTGAGCCTCAAAAATAGCCTAGAATAGATAGTTTCCATTAGATCTGTTATTTATGCTTCATGCTCCACTCTCCTACCCTACACTCCTCCATAGATTCTGAATACGAGGGAGGCTCATCCAGGCAAAAGAATTCTCTCACCAACTTGCATTTACGCAACTGCTCCTTGGCCATCACCGAGTTGACAAATATCTGTAGACCCTGCACCCGATTATCCAGAAAGACAGCATTAAAGTTGTCACCGAAGAGCTTCTTGCGTGGCAGCATCAGTGAGATGTGTGGAAAGGCCTGCTTTAGCTTGCCATTAAGACGCACAAAATCGGTATAGCGTCGCATTACCAGCCAGCAGTCGTTCGTTTCTGGATTCTCCACACGCAGCTTGTAAACGGTGAAGCGGGCCCGCTCCTCCATTACCTCGTAGCCCACAATGGGTACACGGAGCACAGCATTGGGGTCAACGGGGGCTGCGGAGCCTGATGATAGCGTCATTTGGCTGGCAAACATGGAGCCAGTGCGTCTGGAATAGGCGCCGCCACTTGACTGACTAAAGCCCATGCTGCACTCGCTCATGCGGCGGGGATGATGATCACCTGCTCCATACGAGGATTGAGTAAGATCGCGATGCGAACGCGCTCCACCAAGCATTGTGGTGTTGGTTCTGGTAGGCTCGTAGTTATGTGAACTAATGCTCTGTAGGCACACTTCCGATTTGGCTGTCAACAGGACAGATTGCCCACTGACATCCCCCTCCGACTTGCTGCGCAACCAGTTGCTGTTGTTGTGGCAATTGCTGCAGTGTCTGAGGTCAGGACTGGACTGTGTACGACGGCCGCGTATGAACAGTTTTTGCTTGGTTCCGGCTGAATTGGGGCTCGTTCTAGTTAGTTTAGGTAATGGACGCTTGGATGACGTAGTTGTTGTTGTTGTAGCCGAGCTGGCTTTCTTAAACAGAGTTGTTGTTGTTGGTGTTGCTGTTCTCACTGCTTGGTTGGTGCCACTATTTCCTGATCCTGTTTCCCGCTTTCTCAATGCACGCAGTGACATTGCTTTTATTGAATCGGCACTATTTAACTATGTGCTTTTGTTTTAAACAAAACAAGAGCAATAATGTTAAATAGTGGTAACGGTAAATAACAATAATGGTATTTGTCCGTCACAGTGTGACCAAGCCAATTAAGCGCAAGTTAAAGTACCTGCTTCCTAAAGTCACAGTTACATTGTGAATGCGACATACAAGTCACCGTGCGAGACTCTCCTGCTGCTTGGAGTTAATAGTTTAATTAAGTTATAGTTTAAATTTATTTTTAAATTAAATGTAGAGCAATGAAAAATATTTGACTCTGTAGAACTCTATAACATTTCGAGTAGGTTAATCATCGCTAGCTAGCGGAGCACTTCAGGAGCAAACGCCCATAGTCGCATTTGGAGCAATGCTTTCTTATTTTGCAAAACCTAGCTTGTCACTTTTATAAAATTGTCTCAACCAACACATTTTTCAGCATTTGACTTTAAAACTTTAATTGAAATCTGCACCATCTAAATTTCTTAGATATTTCTTTGATCACTTGGTAGATCACAGTGACTGAACCATGCTCATCTCTAAGTGAAATACGGCCTCACTCAAACTGATTCATATTGCAGCCTGCCAGCGTACGCACTTGTTTATACAATTGTTTTTAGCTATGTGCGAGAATGTGGAAGACGTTAACTGTGACCACGCCGAAACCCGTGAGATCCTGGAACGCATCGCCGATCTTAGCATCCCCGAAGATGTAGAGGAAATCACCTCCCTGCTTAAAGTCTTACGCCTCGTGCTTACCAAGAGCAGTTCCAGTCAGAACTGCTTGGCCCATAGTACGGATTTTGGCAATTTCATACAAAGTGTGGCTTTTGATTGCAGAATACGGCTTGAACAACCCACCCTACACCATATCACACTGCAAGTGTTGGCCAACAGCGTGGTAAACAACTCGAAATCCCAGCGTCTGATATGGTCGAGACTCGGACTCGGAGCGCAAATAGCCGAGCAAACATACCTGCTGCCCCTGGGCCGGGGCAACAATATTCTGCTTATGATCATGTACAACATATATTTAGGTAATCGTTCCCTGATCGCTGACCAAATTGCTCTTCAGAGTTGTTTGCGCGTCTGGTCAGCCATCCAAGCCACTCAATCTCAAGTCAATTTCGAGTACTTGCACTTCTTTCTTGAGCATTTTCTGGTACAAAACGGACGCTCTTGTGTGGCCTGCTATCATAAGTTGACCACCGAAGACCGCATATCATTTTTGGACTACGTGGCCCACTATTTAAGGGAGGGCAGTCCCAATGGTGAACTAACCATATTCCTGCTACAGCATTTTGCCAAGGAGTTTCGCTTGAAGTCGGACTGTCTGCTGAGGGAAACCCTTAAACTAAGTAACGAGCTGCATCCACGTGAAGTGCACAACCTCTTGAGGATTTTGGCCAGTGCCAGTGGCTCGGAGAAATATGGCCAGGTCTACAAGGAAGACCAATCGTTGTTTATTAATGTCAGCAGCCTGCTGCGTTGTGTGGTGGATGCCAGCAAAAAACCAGATGGTGGAGGACTGGATAAGCCTATGACTAAGCTGGAGGAGGTGGCTCTCAGCTCTAATATAGATGCTGAATATGAACAAAGGGTGTCCTATGAACTGAAAACGCTGCTGGTGCGTTGCGCGGCGAATTTGCTGTACGATAATAGGGCCAACAAGGGCTATGCAGTGGACACACAGTTAATGGCCACGCTGCTGGAGTGTACCACAATGGATGCACGTAACCCATGTAAGTATAGATGGCTGGATAGATGGAAGAGTTATTTTTCAATACTGAACCCTCTTTAGTGATGCGAGAGTGGAGCATTCTGGCCATACGCAATGCCTGCATCAATTGTCCCGAGGCCCAGCAGATTATTGCTGGCCTCACCCAACAGGGACAGGCCCCAAATGACATCCTCAGTGAGCTAAATCTAGAAATGGGCGCATTACGCATCGCGGACAGAGCCAGCACAACCACTGACCGGCCAACAAGTGGTTAAATGTTTTTCACACAACGTCATCCCACCCCATTTGGCCAAAACGATGCGCTAATGGGTATGCCAAAAAATGTTCTCGTTGTCAACGTTTAATGGTGGGATATAAAAATAGCTGCCCATGTACCATGAGAGATTAGAGAGCGAGAGAGATGCCTAAATACATCAATTTCTAAATATATGCACGCATTTGCTTCACCAGAGAGTTGAGTTTTTTATGGCGCAATTAAGAAACAATGACGTCTACCCACCACCAGGCGTCGATTGTGCTGCAGGTGGCAGTATGGCAAGCAGTGCCCATGCCGCACCAAAAATATATAAATGCTAGCATTATGTTTATGCTGAGACAGCCAGACCTTTGTTGTTTTAGCAGCTGCTGCCGCTAGTGCCTGAAGTAGTCCGTCCGAGTCAGTCAGTCTGTGCTCTGCATTAGCCAGCAGCAGTCAACGGGATCTGGACGCTTTTCGGTTTGTTTTCAAATCGTATCGTCGTCGTCGTCGTGGTCTTTCGCTCGTTCGTGTAGTAAAAATAAATAACAATATTAGTTTGAAAAATTCTTCTTCTAGACCTGCGCGCCAGCTCATAAAAATGCAATAAAACCAATATCAACAAAGCGCGGCAAGGAATCTGCATCAATTGAGTTGTTTTGGAACGTTGCAGCATTAATGGTAAACATTCCTGCTGCACTTATATAATCGTAAATCATATACAACAAAAGTTAACTGCCGCCACCACGTTGGGCCCGTGTCATTGGCATAATTTATGTGAAAGCCATTAATTAAAAATACATTTTCGAAAACAAAAGGAAAACAAATAGTCCAAAAATAAATATGTATGTGTGGTGGGGCATCTTTGTATATTTTAGAAACACACAAAAAAAAATATAATATTTCTCATGTCAAAAAGTGTCAATATATGTACGAGTGCTGCTGGGCGGCGTTCAGTTAAAGACAATTAGTTGTGAAATATTGATGCTTCGACAGAAGATGTCTATGCCTACACTCGTACAAGAACACAAGCAGCTAGATAAACATGGGATAAATATGTATTACGTGGGTTGCCTTTGATTTATCTAGCCCTTAATTCTTAGACTAGGTGCAATTTCTTATGCGGTGGGGTCTAAAGTTCAAACTAGAGCTGGATCACTCGAAATTCCTAACAATTTCATACATGATGCGACGCCAGAAGAGAGCTAAGTGGGCTTTTGCCGCCTATATAAAAGGCAACCCTCGTACATTATGTACACATGGCAGGGGCACAGCTTGATAACTATACAATTTGGCTAAAAATACAATAAATTTGTTTAAAACAAAAGGCAAGAGCAAACTAGATGTGCAAAAAAATGAGAAGAAGAAAACAACAACTAAAAAAGCCCAAGAAATCACACAAAAACTAGCACACGTTGTAATAGAACTTTCCCCCCCAAACACCAAATGACGCACTTCAACCGACAGTGACGTAAATGAAACTCCCTCCCCACGTGCACTGCAGTTGCCCGATGCATTCTACGTTCTTAAAAATAAACCACGGAAGTGATCGCCCCCAGCCCGAAGTTGGAGCAAACAAAAAAATGTTCAAAGAACATTTTTGAAAAATAATTATTTTTGACATGTGCCGGGTTTCTGGTAACTAAAGGGTATACAGGTCCTCAAATAAGTGCTTTAGTTTACCTATATCTGGGACGAGAATTCACTGGCAAATGATTGAAATTCATTAAAACTATTAACTGAGCTTGTACCAGGGATTTTTCGAATATCTTTGTTGAAATTAGGTCTTTATACCGATTTTGCGCGGAACGTTCGACTGAACCACTTTACCCTGGTACAGAAATAATAACGTTAAAGTGCTCTGGTTTAATTTCTAGCGAGGGGATTCCATCTAAAGCAAGGGTGCCCTAGCTCTATTCGCCTCAAGCACATGTGTTGTTGATTCGCGCAAAGCTTGCCGAACTTATAGGCAGTGCCAGTGCCAATTTAACTATTTTCCCACCAGATCTAGCTATTTTTAAGTTCGAAAGCCGGAAACGATTAATTTTTGCCGGAACCAGCTTTTCTATCTATTTTGATCAAATATTTGACATTTTCTGGCTATTTTGGCTGATTGTATAGTGAATAAGCCAGTTTTTAAATATTTAAAAAAAAAATCCGAATAAACCACTGAACTGAACCAAAAACCACAGTTCAGTTAGCTTCAGAAACCATAAAATTAACCGAACTGAAGGTTTTAAAGCTGAAGCTCAAGCCACTGAAACGTACCAGTTCCCATTTCCGATAGGTTTGCATCTCTGCTCCAAATAAACCTTTGGTACGGAGAATAAAACATTAATAAAGACTAGGTACGCCCATTGGTCAAAGCTCGACCATCTAACAAATTAAGACTTAACATTTAACAGCATTTGCTTTGCCCCAAATTCTCTTATCAGTTGGATTGCAGTGAGACCAGCATGTTACCGGAACTGTAAATCTGCTTAAAACAAAAACAAAACACGCGTAGAAGTTTTTTTTCCGACTGTAAAGTTTACAGGGAGAGAAACACTGAGAGACACTCTCTCCACTTAAGTGACGACTTAGCAGAGAGTGCACTGAGTATTGTTGTTGCACTTCTTTGCCTTGAAGCGTGTGTGTATTGGTACAACTTTTAATTCGTTATAAAAACATAAATAATTGTAATAAAATTTTTTTGTTTACAATGGCCACATCTTTATACTCATTTGAACATGTGTTAAAAATGTTGAGGTAATTGATATTGATTAACTATGCTAAAAAGGGGGGCTGTACATTTGTTTGAAAATTTCTTAGCGTATTAATATTTAGTATAGCCAAATACAGCCCAAAGCAAAGCTTCTGTCCAACTCTTGGCTTATATGCTAGAAATTTTTCAAAGAAAGGGACCTACAATTTAGTGCCGTGTTCGAATTCCAATGTTTAAGAAGCTTTTCATAGCTGTCGCCAATAGCTGATGAAGGTGAACGGCTGTAAAAAAGGTTTTAAAGAAAAACTTACACAAAGTGACTAGTTTACAATCAGAAATAAAACAGTTCCTAAAAACTATTCAACTATTTGCAGTAGCAGATTTAGCGACTCTCAACAAATACCCTTAGCATACCTTGGCGAATCCTAAATCCGCGTCAGACTTTTTGACCCTTTTGTTTAAATCAATTTATTGAATTCCTCAATGATTCACAGTCACAGTTTGTAAGACTCTTACAAACGCTTCATACGGAACAGAATAAGCCCCTTGAATTTAAATGAGAAATATCTTGGCATAGGTACGGGGCCGAGCCAACCGAACCTAACCTAACCTAATAACAATGAATAATTTGGCCGAATCTTGACGAATCTTAATAGATTGCTATAACAAGATTGGCAATACCCATATATTAATGAACCAAGTGAGAGGAACGGATATGTATTTACTTTGTCTACTTAGAAATTCTATGCAACAAGTGTTCCTCATACCCGAGCAAAGCATGGAGTCAATGTACCATTTTTTGGTGTGGGCAGTTTCACACCTGTTTGAAACGAAATGTCATGCATTGCCCATTTTCACTCTGGGGGGGTTAATATCCGGCGACATTTTTCTGTGGACTTTCCCTCGAGCATTATGAAGACATTTTATAGTCGACTCTTAAGAACAAAGCAAATAATGTAAAAATAAAACAACTTTGCCTCATCCACATGCCTGAAATTATATGGCACTTTTGCACGCACACCTCCCCCCAACCCCCCCTACTCACTCCTCCGCCCACACACCTAATGTTCGCCAAATAATTTTTCCTCGAGATAATTTCAAAGAATTTTTTTTGTCATACATTTTCCGTGCGCTTTCACTAATTTGCTTAATTTGTGTCAGAAAAATGGGGAAAACAGTTTTTGAGTTGGGAATTTCAGGTTGCCAAAGCAACGCCAAATGTAAATAAATTAAGTTGTATTCCATAGCAGCATAATTAATGGTCCGTCATCAAATGGAAAGACCAGACAAATAATTTGTTTTGTGGGGTAACAAATTTGGTTTTAATTACATAAAAATTTAAGTACGTTGTGTGTGTGACGCCGATGTTTATTAAATCATGGATGTTTAGAGATAATAAATAAGCAGAATTGGAAATCAAATTGATTAATTGGAAGTCAAGTTGGGAGTTACCAGTGAGCAAAGCGGAAGACTTTGAGCAAGTTTTGTTCATTAATCTTGAATAAAAAACATAACCGATAACGAATTCTTGAATTCAAGTGCCAAATTTCTTGGGTTAAGTGCAAAATAGATTTAAAATCAAATCTAAGCCGTAGCTTTTCTACAAGCCGTTCATGCAATCCTCAAAAAAACCAATTAAGAAAGTCTGTCAAGTCCGAATAATCAAATTTATTTATCAATTTGCCTAAAGAATGGTAAAGATCGAATGAAAGGTAGTCCAGTTTTGAGAAAAAGAATACACTTTCCTTGTTATATTTCAGTCGGGTTTCAACGGGGTTGGTTAACCTAGACCCATTTTTCGAGTGTTAGTTAAGTTTTTCTTTTGACAGCCTTTTCCTGTCTGATCCATTTAAAACCATTTTGGTTTTCGCAAAATATTCATTCCTTGTTATATTTCAGTCGGGTTTCAACGGGGTTGGTTAACCTAGACCCATTTTTCGAGTGTTAGTTAAGTTTTTCTTTTGACGGCCTTTTCCTGTCTGATCCATTTAAAACCATTTTGGTTTTCTCCAAATATTCATTCGAAACTCTCTTTAAATTGGACAGTTAGCACAGAAATGAGAATTGCATTAAGTGCATTACTCAACCATATTCTAATGAATCTTAAATCAAGTATTTAGGGATTAAAATAATTACTTTGTACTTGAATTAAAGAATCTTTGTACTTAGCCTAATATTGACCTCATTTGTGCTTGAGTATTACCATTCTCGGTATAAGAACGGTACTTCCGAGCACAAAAGAGGGCTCTAAATTAAGATTAAGATTAAGAACTAGAAACGAACGCTTGACAGACCTATATATTTTCCACAAACTATCTCAAACCATACTTTTAATCAACTCACAAAGGAGCGTAGAATTCCTAGGTTCTCTTAGTGGTTTTCCCCTTCTCTGAAATTTGTAAACTAGTGTTTACGATGTGTACATATGTAAATGACTTCATAAGCCTCGTTCTGTCTCCTTTAGGAACGTGCCCTGTCCCATGTGCGTGTGGATTACCCGTTTCCATTGTCCAGAGAGGAGAAGCGTAAGCATTTGCCATAAAAGAAGCGTAAATTTGAAACAGAGAGAAGAGAGCTGCCAAAATGAAGCGTGATGTCTCCACCTCAACAATTGGCCGCGATGAGGCACGTCGTCCACTCATGGAGGCCTATATGTTTCAACGGCGTGTACTGCTGGGCTGCAGTATGCTAATGGTCATCTCGCTGCTCATCTGGATAGTGGCCATAGCCACAGATCATTGGATTATCATATCGGGCGGAAAGGGTTCGTATAACTATAAGTCAATCTTAATGTGGCCTGTAGCAATCCATTTTTTTTTCCTCACAGGCATCTTCATACCCGAATCGCGACGATTCTTTATGTCCTCCCATTCGGGATTGTGGAGACATTGCCGTAATACCATAGTGCCAAATGCTCTGCCCAATGCCCAAGTGGTGCGAAACTTCACCTCCATGTCGTATACCACCCAATCGAACATTAACGAAGCCAAACGTAATCTCTCGAGCATGGAGTTTGTCCGTGAGTTTGCCTTGGAGCCCCTATCCGGCACCAACGAGTTCTCAGAGGCGGCACGTCGCCGCATGTTTGCCCACTGGGCACGTGGCGAGGAGGAGGAATTTCAAACATTTCGCAGTGCCTTCCATCAGCTCATCATGTCCACCGAGGCCAGTCAAAGGGAATTCAATGCCACGGCCAATAAGCCAATTCAAATTAATCCCTTGGAAGTGAATGAAGCCATTGGCAGGCACACTTTCGGTTCGGCACTGCAACGGGTCAAGTATAACAACACCTGGTCGTACTATGTCATACCAGAGGTGGCTCAGCAGGCTATCTTTAGCAATTGGACGGACTATCCGCTGGTGGTGCGTCTCCTGGGCACATACATACGTGACATAGGCATACCCGCCTATGTGCTGAACAATGAGCGAGTGATACTGATTCTGGTGCCACCACTACCACCTAAAAAGGGTGGTCAGACTCCCTACTACAGCTATATACCCAATCGTAAGTTTCCGGTGATTGAATTTTGTGCCTTGGACTCCATCCCTGACTCTCCTGTTCTCTTAGAGCGTTGCAAGTATATAGACATGTTCCCCAACATGAACACGCTGCGCAATGAGCCCGGTTTTGATGACGAACTAATGGGTGAATATTATACTCCTCTAGCCCCAGGCGGGTTGGACAGCTTGTAATGGGCAGTGGCTTGGTATTATCTTGCAGACTACATCCGGACGCAGGCATCGTTTGCCTGCATAACACTGTTTGTCATGAGCCTGGGCGCCGTCTTCTCATTTTACACATTCATGAATCCGCGCTATATGTTCAAACGATTGGCGGGCGGCATACACTTGGTAGCTGCCTCCACCGCATTGGTTGTGATCCAGGTGCTGTTCTCCTCCGTTGACTATACGAGAGATCACTTGTTTTATGCCTATCCCGATGGAGCGGAGTTGACGTAAGCATAATTTGGCGGGGGATTCCCCACTTGTGTTATTACCTTTAAACAAATTATTCAACAGCTATGGCTATGGCGTGTATCTGGCCTGGTTTACGTTTGTGGTCAACATATTGTGCGGTGTCATGTTCCTATGGTATTCCGGCAAGAAGAAGGGTGCCAAAGCGCCCACAGACGAAATTGCCATGGCCGATGAGCCAACCATAATGGGCAGATGATGGAAGATTTATGAGGAGGAGATGTTGAGGAGAGCTAGCGACCAAAGACCAAAAAGCAATCAAAGTCCACCTACTTACACATTTGAGTTGCTGCATTCATTTCATATTTGTTATTTGTTATATTTTCATTTATATTTCTACTTTTAAGAGGAACCTCAAATGAAAATTAAATAAAGAAATAGTTTTTATTGATTTTCCAGGGCGTTCCCACATTTGGTTGACGTAACGGTTCGAGTTTTGAGCAATGTGTGAAAAGTTCAAGAGGCGTCATGGATTCAATCCAAAGGTTTCTATAATTTAGTTTACGCCACAACTTAGTTTTATTCTACTTGACCAAATTTGTAAGGAGTTTCAAGATAATGTTAAAAAACCAACAAAAAAGTGGGGTAAACTGGTTTTCTTTGTGTCATTTTTGAAGTTTTCAGTATGGACATAGGATTTTTCAAAATAGTTTTCAAGTTATGTTTTATAAATTCCAATCAAAAGCTAAGAAACTTAAAAGAGCAATCAAAAGAAAACTGCCGCCAACCATTCCTTTCAATAGTAAATGTATATCGATACTCTATCGATAGGCCGATTTTGTTTGCCATCCCTATTGTTTCAAGCTATTTCTCTCACCAGCACCTGCACCAGCACATTATCATTGAAATGGATACGGATGTATTCACCACCCACACCAAGCAGCTAAGCGCAATTGAATTGCAGTTGTTGGAGGCACAAGACAAACGTTTGGTTCCAGAGTTTAAGGCCAACAAACTTGAAACTGATGCTCAACGCCATTGGGACATCTTCTATAAACGCAACGAGACACGCTTCTTTAAGGACCGTCACTGGACCACCAGGGAGTTTCAAGAACTGCTGGCCGACGCACAGGAAACTGGGCTAAGGCGGCGCCTGCTACTGGAAGTTGGATGCGGGGTACTATTACTATATTCAAATGTTTCCAATTGCTTATTTGTCTTACTTATTTGGATTTCAGGTGGGCAATCTGGTATTTCCGCTGCTGGAGGAACAACTAAAGCAAGATGCGGAGCCAACTTCTGGTTTCTACTTCTACGCCTGTGATTTTTCACCACGAGCGGTGGACTTTGTGCGAGCCCATGCTTTGTACAATCCTGAAAATATCTCAGCCTTTCAGTGCGATATTACCACAACTCAGGTGCATGACCATATCACAGCCGAAAGCCTGGATGTAATCACCCTCATATTTGTGCTCTCGGCCATACATCCACAGAAGTTTAAACAGGTGATCGGGAATCTGTACAAGTTGCTAAAGCCAGGTGGCTTAGTGCTTTTTAGAGATTATGGTCTGTACGATATGGCTCAGTTGAGATTTAAGCCGGGCAACAAGATAGCCGATAATCTGTATGTGCGTCAAGATGGCACACGTAGCTATTACTTTGCCCAAGAGGAACTGGCTGAGTTATTCAGTGAGCAGCAGGGCTTTGAGGTTGTCTCCAATGAGTATGTTCATCGGCGTACCCTCAACCTGAAGGAGGGTATTGATGTGCCACGCATATTTTTGCAGGGCAAGTTTAGGAAGAGCTAGCATATAAGGTGGAAAATCTTTCTCAAAATTATAAGTAAGCAAAATCCATTAAAAGTGAGCAACTACCTCAAAATATTCAACAAGAAAGAATGCCCTCGGGATGGTTACAGAGCATATAATGGCACACTGCGGTGAGTCCAGACCCCTACATCTATACAAATATGTATATTGTATATAGGTTTTATTTGCATTTTAAATCAATAACATGGTTTTAGGTCAACGTTCAATAAATATTCTTGTATATGTGTGTATGTATAAGTTTACATATGTAAGTGGACACAAAATCAAAGGGTAAATTCAATTCAATGCAAGTCCGGGGCCCTCCCCCCAGCTATGGACTTAAACCTAACCGACAACAATTAGTTACATTAATTAAAGAGGGGGAAATTCAACAGGTTCCTGACTTTGTTCATCAGTTAATACGTATAATGCTCCATCATTACATATATACTTGAAATTTGGCTAATTTATTTGCACCATTCCCTCGCCCGCTCTCGCTCTTGCCTACTCCAAGCCGTGGCCATGCTCATTGCTTTGACTGTGGCCCAGTGGCGCCAGTTCGATGCTGGAATCAAAACTCTTGGTCAGCATGTCGCTACTGGTAATAGAGTTTGTATTGCTGCTGATGGTGGGCAGAGCCGTGGCGGGATTGCCATCATTGAGATCGCTATCCACACTGAAGCTATTGCTGCCGCCCCCGCCATTCTCGTTGATCAGCGAAAGCGTTTGCAGGGGCATTAAATCCGAGGCGGAATTGGAGGTGGGTTGCTGCTCCACAGTGGCGTCGGGTTGCAGCTGGAGCAGCGAGTTCCGCTGCGTGTGCTTGTCAAATTTGCGTTGCGGTGGTTTGGGCGGTTCCTTGTCCTTTTCCTTCTCCTTATCCTTGGACTTCTTGAAGCCAGCTATAAGGGCTTTGTGTGCCTGCGCCTTGATTCCCTCCATGCTGGGCCTTATAATCGAAGTGCGTGTGCCTGACGAACTTTCTTTGGTAGGGGGCTCCGTTTCCTCGGTGACACTGGCCAACTGCTGCTGTTGCGGCACCTGTGGCATCGTAAGGTCCAGCACTTGTATGGGTATGTCATCGGGCAGCTTTTTCGTACGGAAAGAGGCATTGGTAATCATGGATTTCGAGACGGAAGTCGTAACGGTAGTCGTGGCTGGTGTTAGCGCCACGCTCAAGCCCATGGGTCCATCGTTAGGTTGGCCCGAGGGATTGGCATGCAGGGAATTGCGCACTGCGCTGGTAACCAGTATCAGTTCCGTGTACAACTCATAACTGGCCCGGTTGTGTATGTCCTCCAGCGTCTGGATGGCAATGGTGCCATATCCATTGAACATGGCAAAATAAATGGCGTGCACCAGTTCAATTAGAAACGAAGAGGAGAGTGGAATGCGTGGTGAGGAGGGCTTGGGAAATGTAGTACCCGTGTTTGGATCAGAGCTGAAAGATGTTCGTTCAGTAAGCGGGTTCAATAAATCAACTCAAATTTCACTCACCCATAGCTCATGCGTTGTCCATGGCCCGATTTGGTGGTGAATCCCTGGTTGACCAGCTGCGAGGTAACCCGGCACAAATGCAGCAGCGATGACTTCTGTGTCTGACTCACCTGCTGGTTGTAGCAGAAAAGCAATGCAGTCAGAATACGCATACGATTCTGGGCATTTATAATCTCGATCCGCATATGCGGCCCCCATTTCACCTCCCGATTGCAGTTCTCCTCCCATCGGCGCAGATCGGTCATGGGCAGATTCTTCAGCTCATGGTACACCGAGCTCTGGGCCAGTATGGGCATGCGGAAAGCCACCACCTTCTGGCCGCCGTCATCGGTAGACACCTCGCCGTTGTAAATGCAGATCAGCAGCGTTTCCACGCCCCGCGAAGCCTTCTTGTCGCCCGCCGCCACGGCATGCAGGTACGTGTAGATCAGCACGGGGATGAACTGCAGCGGGAACTTGTGCAACGTCAGCTCTGGCGAGCGGTAGAATGACAGCAATTGTTGGCAAATGTCATGGACGAGCTCCTCATTGCGCTGGCGGTCATTGAAAATGGTGAAAATGGCCTCGGCGATTTCCGGGTCCGTCTCGTGCTCCACCACAAACGCTTCGCTTTCTGGGGCTGCTGGCTGGCTTTTGGTGCGCTGATAGTCCGCCAGCCAGTCTTTCACCAGTTCCGCCATTTGATTTGACCTCCAAATGGGAATGGGGGCAGCAAATCCAACTCAATCCAATCTCAACACCTCGACCCAATCAGCAGAGGCAGCAGCAGCTGGAGGCGCAAGACTGGCAAGGCAATTGGAATGTGATTGGGGGATAAATAATTATAGCGGCGTATTATGTATTAGCAGTGGTTAATTAATTTCTCTCTAAATTTTTCCCAAATAAACCTTATCTGCGCAGAGCTGCATTGCTAAGCAGCAGCGGAACTAGTTCCAATCACATGTATCGTTCATTTGGTTCAAGAACGAGGAATTGGCAGGCAGAGAAATTCAAATTTGGCTAAAACTTGATATCTCTTTTAGTTTCCTTACTTAATTATCCTTACCTTACTTACTTATTTCTCATTAAACTCCAATCAATGTTTAGAAATTGTAGGACGAAATCGAAATGGAAGTGGTGTAACTTTTTATTATATCCCATTGAATATTTCTTATACATATTTAATAATAGTTGTTAATTATATTTAATCATTAATCATTTTAATTTAATCAAAGTTTTTTTCAAAGTCCGATGACTATCGGAACTAGGTGGTGTGCGTGTTTACTGGTAAAAATGGTTCATTCTCGCTGACTCCGCAGCCCTCGCTGTGAACGAGTTTGTAGCCCTGGTTCAGTGAATCAAATCCAATTTTTCAGTCTATATATATATGTAAATGTTTATAATTAGCCATTTTACACCGATTAAATAATGCAGTTTTCTGCCTATTGAGAAGCCAAATATTTCATATACACCAACAAATCAAAAACAATAACAAAACAATCACCAGAACGGTGCAGAACTGAGTTTAAAAGGCGGAAGCTGAAGCTGATCAGAAACGAGTCAAAAGCCAAAGACAAGGAAAACAAAGTGCCAAAACAAAAACAATTAAAAACACATTAAGAACATAGCAATCAAATACAACTGCAATTATGGGCAACGCGGGCTCAACCGTCCATATGCATCGTGAGCGCCACAAATCGAACGACCTCTCCACTCCAAGTTCTCCCGCACATTTTCGAGACTCGGTGGCCCCGACTGTTGGAGGGGCGGCCGGGGGTGGAATTGCGGCGGTGGGTGGCTCTGGAGCGGGCGGCCAAGCTTTCTCGTTCGATAAAAAACACACAGCAGTCTTGAACGAGGGTTCGTCGCAAGAAGACGAAGACCACCCGTATTATACGGGAGCGGGCGCGGGTAAACAACGCTCAGCTGATAGCAGCAGCGAAGCAACAGCCATACTACGCAACAGCGGCGGCAGCGAAATGATGGAAAACAATGACGACGAGATGGAAAACAATGGAGGCGATGATGACGATGACGATTCGGAACCAAAGAAAACTTCACTGCCCACGGTACTGCGTTGGGATGGCGGTGGCAAAAACGTGACCATTTCGGGCACCTTCTCCAACTGGAAGCCCATCACAATGGTGCGCAGCCATGGCAATTTTGTGACCATTCTTGACCTGGCCGAGGGCGACCATCAGTATAAATTTTGTGTGGACGGTGAATGGAAGCATGATCCCAAGTTGGTGAGTGTGTGTGTGTGAAGTGAAAAATCGATATATATATATATATATATATATAGGCTATATAGTGTGAAAGGAATGACGCAGTTACAGTTACTGAATTGCTCTGTTCTGCTCTGTTTGGGGTGGTGTTGTGTAATCGGCGTAAACAAAGCGGCCGAGAGTAAGAGTAAGCGCCCTAGCGGATGTGGATTGAGCTTAGTCTAGCTCGTTTAGCTTTTCTTCTCTCTTAAATCGGATTACATAAGGAAAATGCAACACACAAAATCAAAATTTACTTATTGAACTGCGTCTAAGGTGGCGTTCAGAGTGATCATGTGTGTCTCTTCCAAATGTTGACACATTGTATATTTTACAGCCCCAATTTCAGTGCTTGTTCCCATCCTAAATCAATCTTGCCTTCAATTTGTAACTTAAGCCCTTGGAAATTCTATTTCTATTCCATATGAAAAGCCTTTCCCGTTCTGAGAGTTCTTTAAAACCGGCTGTTCACGCTCATTTAGCTGTTCCAGAGGCGTATTCTAAGTTCGAGTAGCAAGAACAGGATGGCGGATCTTTAAATAAAGTCATGTTGAAACGGCGGAACTTAAGTTTTCTTAGTGAAGAACGGGATCAGGAAGTAGTAAAACTGTCTCTCCACCGTCAGTCTCCATATCTACAACTGCCACAGAAAGGCTTATGCTAAGCTCGAACGATAATAACTCACTCAGTCCTGGGATCAAGAGATCCCTTATTCGAATTCTGCAATCTCTTATAAGCCGCATGACCTGGTAGACCCCAGTGACAGCATCTGTTTAAGCAGCCAAGGTGATTCAACTCTTAATCCTTGCGTACAAAACCATCATCATGCCTTACTGGAGCTAGGGAATTCCCACTTTGGAGTACGGATTAATCTACAACTCTCAGAAACTACAGTCTTTTATAAGACGACCCCATCAGTGATACTGCCTGTTAGTAGGGGAATACAACTACTATATACTTCAACATGGTCACCTGCAGGTATCGCGACCGTCTGATAGCCCACTCCAATAGACTTGCCTCTGATCTGGCGATAAACGGGCACAGAAGACGTCTTAAATGTAGATATCCCCGGGCCTTTGTCTCTATAGAAGTCGTTCAGCCCCGAGAAGCTTGTCCTACTAATGATTATACCCTGATGATTTCCTAGCAGAAATACAGCTCACTTCCAGTATCTGTGAAGCGTGTTCTGATGATATGCCAGGCGTTCGCCTTGCCGTTTCGAGTTCCCCCAGTCTCTTCTCCGGACACAGATGAGCTCAGACGGGATTCATGTGGGAACCAAAATCAAATGTGAGAATCAAATTTGAACCTAGAGGTCAGAATCAGGCTTTCTTTAAAAATGCATTGATTATTTTCCTTTAATTTTCCGTAAAATAATGGAAACATAATTGAGGTGTGGAGTGCGGCATACATTTTGAGCGGTATCTGAAAAGGATTGAATGTTCTTTCCCCTCCCAGACGTTAGCTAACTTGCAATTAAGCAGAAATTGGTGGGCTTGTGTGTTTGGCACTTGGTTATTTGATGCCTCAAATGGACAAAGCAAAACATAATATAGGTATCTCAATTAAGTCAACCAGCTCGCCTCCACTTACATCAAATTCTTTACTCTTTTGTCATTTCAGAAAAGCGTAGAGAACGACGAGGGGGAGAAGAACAATTTGGTTTCGGTGCGCGCCTCCGATTTCGAAGTTTTCCAGGCACTGGCCAAAGATAGTGAGAACGTGCCCAACTATGCGGAGAAGGAATATTCCCAGGATGTGCCACAGGCGAAGCCATGGGAGAAGGTGTCCGGTCCGCCTGTCTTGCCGCCGCATTTGCTGCAAGTGATCCTCAATAAGGATACACCGCTATCGGTAAGCATGCAAGTGAGGCATTAACTGTAACTAGGACTAACCGTTCCCCTCTTGCAGTGCGAGCCCACTTTATTGCCGGAGCCCAACCATGTTATGCTGAACCATTTGTATGCACTGTCCATTAAAGACGGCGTCATGGTGCTCAGTGCCACACATCGTTACCGAAAGAAGTATGTGACCACATTGCTGTACAAGCCGATTTAAGCGGGATTGGTGTGGGGGGAAAGGGCAAATGGTAAAAACTTACTACATGCATCTGTTTCGATTATGCTTTTTTGTGTACTTTTATTAAGCGTTGTATTTTTTTATTAGTTAAATATACGGAATTTTTAAAAATAGTCAATAAGATTATTGCTTTGTGTCATATAGTTTTAGTCTTAATGCGAAATCTACCGAATGCTTCAGCCAATTGGTGATAAATTCCCCACGAGTCTAATTTGATATGTGTCCTAATCACACCTACTAACAAGAATAATTTAAGCTATTAGATTTGTACCCTCGAACGACTAAAATACCAGCATGTAGGCTTTGAAGGATTTTTGATCAACTGTTTCTTCATATCACAAATCTAGATCCGAATAGATACGCAGATAATTTGTTTTCTACTTAATATAATGCCAGTAAGTCTACATTAACTTGACCTTATTGGCCAGATGTTCCACCGCCAGCGGACGGGCGACGGGAGCGGGGACAGAGCCAGAGGCCAGGTCCAGTGTCTGCTTGGCCAAGAAGCGTTCATGCATTTTGTTGGACGTTAGCTGAAACTCGCCATCCTCATCGAACAGGGCCTTGGTGAAATACTCGGTGAAGAGACGTCCCATATACTGATCCTTACTGGAAGGCCACCAGCCCTCGAGGAAACCAATATGCCCGCCTCTGGCTGTGATAATAATGGCCACGTGCGTACATTGATTGGCCGCGGTAATCGGTATGGCCTCCAGCGGCTGGAACGGATCATCGGCCGCACTCAGGCACAGCAACGGCACCGAGATCTGGTCGAGCTTGTTGTGCAGCGTGGCATCTGTGTAGTAATCATTCACATGGGCATAGCCAAATTGTTTGGCCGTAAACAGCTCATCGAACTCCTTGATGGTCGTGCAGCGTAGGATGCGCTGGATGTCTATATCGGAGTCTTGATAGATGTCTCGGTAGATGTCCAAGTGGGTGCGCAAGGTGCGGCAAAGACTTCCGGCCAGATGTCGGCCCAGCAGGCTATTGATAACCGGCTTCTCAATGCTGGCGCTGCCCTTGTGCACATCCCAGGGCACGGAAATGATCTTAGCGGCGGACAGAGCAGCGCGCGCTTCCTCATTTTTGCTCGCCAAATAGTTACCCAATATCAGGCCGCCCATGGAGATTCCAGTCGCACCCAGTTTGCATTCAGCCGGCAAAGCGCGTCGCACATGCTGTACGACCTCACACAGATCTTCACAGTTGGCAGCACAGTACAACCGAGGCGTCTTCAGCTCAATGCCACCCAAACCGCGATTGTTGAAGACCACCACACGCATACCCGACTGCTGGGCAGCAAACACCAGGCATTTGATATACTCTGCCTGCGATTCGCCCGTCAGACCGGGCAAAATGAGTATACAGGGAGCATGCTCTGCACAGCCCTCCTCCATCCAGTCCAGGGCCACTTCGCCGCCATCCTTTAGGCCGAGAATCTCGCGGCGATAGTTTACGCGAGGCAAAATCTTCGAGCGCAGCAGGCTCGCCAATACCGTCTGAGCACGGCTCTCCACGCACCAGAACGTTGGCCAATATTTGTTTTCCAGTGTGGGCACCTGTCGTATGAGATACTGCTTGAATGGTCCCTCCGAGCAGGCGATGATGGGGCGCTGTAAATTAAGTTTACGGATTAAAGTGACGCAATCGCCCTGCTGATTCACCCACCTTTACCACCTGGATGAGGTAATAGATCACATAGGCGAATAGGGCCAGTCCCAAGACATGTAGCCGAGGCAAGTTCGACAGATACGCGTACATGGAGTAGAACATGGCCGAGTCAGAGTCTGTGTGTATGGTTCTCACTGCAAATTTGGACCTTTGTACCCGGCAACGGGAACTCGAGCTGCAAAATAGCGGAGAAGACAAGTGGGCAATGTTATAACCAGCCGCATACAATTTGCTGAATGAATGGGGACGTAAATGCCGCCGGGCTATATCTTATCGCACACCACACCATGTTGATTCGTTGATATGGTTAGTGCTTATAATGGATTTTGATTGAGTGCCTCCAGGAGACAATATTCTCAGTTTATTAGCCCACTCACAGCACTGCTCGTTCAAGTTGATGGTGTTGATGATAATGATGGTAGCGCTGGACGGCGGAGACAAAACAGCCCCGCCTCAGGTGCACCCTAAGCGGCGTCCACCTGCTCAAAGACAGGGCACAGTACAGCAGGGCCATATTGTTGTATCTAAACTACTTAACAATGCTTATCACTATTTTGATAGAGACTCTATGTGTGTGTTCAATAAATTCGTGCTAGAATGTCCGGGTACGGCCGAATGTGATGTTGAGCTTACCTTGAGAAGAAAATTATAAAAAATGTGAATTAGAATTTGTATAAATTTAGACAACAGTTAAGCAGGTAAAACAGTTGTGGCAGACGGGGGGGCATACGTAAACAAGATGATCAAGTGCTGACCCCATGTTGAACTTGGCCTTCCTTTCGTCACGTGCACAGACAAAATCAATGACAGCCTATTTTAGTGGGTGGTTCTGTAATTAGCGTGCCAACTATGACGAATGCTTTTAAATACATATGAATATACTATATAGGCACTCACTTTTTCGTAAATGACGATTACGGGTTAGGATTTGGTAAGCAAAAGCACAGGAACTTATAACAATTAGATGGCGGGACAAGGCACTAGCATTGGGCGGGCGCACATATTATGTAACCAAACAATTTAGATGCATTTTAATGCGCAGCAAACTAAACAAACGGGTAATTTAAACAATAATAGTCCGCACAAATACAACCGAAAAATCAAAAAGACGCCAATGCCATTGCGAATCGATAGTAATCGATACCCTCCTACTCAGTGAAGAGTAGAGATGGGCGCGTGAGCCGCTTGTTGTCACGAAGTGGCTTCGCAGATGATTGTTTCAAAATATGGTACTCTCCACATTTATTGATCTAACTTATAAATTTAAAATTGAGAAGTGTTCAAGCTTTGCTTTATATTCAGAAATTCCAAAACGCTTTTGATCAAAATATACTTTTAATCCATATCCATATGATTCCATATTGATTTTCGTAAAAACGTAAGTAATTCGAATTCAAACTGGATCAATTTATACGTTGATCACAAGCAAATCTTTGGTAATTAGATGCCGTCGAATTCGTTTCTCTATCTTAAATCACTTGTCATCAAGCATCGGTTTTAACGATATTCAATTATTATGAGCAGGGCCGTAGATAATTTTTACATGGAGTAGCTAAAGTTAATGGTAGTATTTTTGTTTCTCTCTCCACTAGTAGCAGGTGGTGCAGCTAGAGTTTAACTCTAGTGAATTTAAATACCAAAGGTAAATAATAAAAACTGTACAAATAGCTGAAAATATGACATATTCTAAATAAATATTTTACTGACCTAAATTAAATATCGTGACAGTCTCGAGCTATCGATAGCACAGCTGACTCTCATCGAATACTCAACATCGATAAGCCTCCAACACAGCTATCGATGGTATCGCTAGCACAGCTGTGCCTCATCGAGTACTCAACAAGTACTTGGCATCGATAAACAGCTGCGTTTGCGATTCGTGGGTTCGGCTCGTCTGCATTTGCATTGCGTTCGCGTTCCTTTTTTGTTGTTGTTGTTGTTAAATGTGTGTTTTTGTTCTAATTTTTTGCATAAATATAACCGTGCCAAGTGGATAATTAATTATTGTGCCTGCATAATTGGCCTAGAATTAAAGTGAAATCAAAATAATAGAAAGAGAAACACCATGCATATGAATAGGCAATGACGTCGCGAATATACGAAAGAGAAAGAGAGGAAGTGCAAGAAAAGTGGCCGTGGGTGACAGCGTAATCATTCACCAGAGTAATCAGTATTAAACATAGAAAAAGGGAAACATTGTGGATCAAAATTTAATCAAAAGAAAACCATGTGCTAAAAACTAACTAACTACGCTTCACAAAATGGGTTCGCGTATTAAGTGAGTATCTCGCTGCGAGTGGGCGTTACGCTTGGCTGCCCGCCTTCTCCTCCGCCTAAATCTGCTGATAGAGTGAAATTCCCCATTTTCAACCGATTTGTGTGTGCTTGTTTTTGTTGTTGTCATCCAACAGAAACGATGTGAAAAAACTCTTTGAGTTTTGGTGCGAAGTAAAACCCAATCGTGGCCTGGACCGAGGCACTAGCTCGCGACATGGTAGTGCAGCCGCCACGCCCGCTGGCGTCATTCTCGAAAGCTTCCCAGAAGGATTCCGTGACAAGGAGGTGCTCGTCGGAATACCCTCATTTGCATTTCCCTGCGATCTCGAAAGGCAAGTATCCCCAGCATCTTCCTCATTCTGGGTTTCCGGTCATCTTGCATGCCCATTTATAGACGTTGAGTCGGAATCGGGCAGGTGCTGTTGGCCAAGACTCAGTCTATTTGATGTACAAGTTTTATGGCCAGCGCCGTGTGCGTGCGTGTGTGTGTGTGTCTCAATGGGTGAATGGATGATTCATGCAAACAACTCGAACACGACGGACCACTACAAGTTTTGTCCATGAATTGTATAACCTGTTGTTGTATTTTGTATTTGTTTACATAGCCAAGTAATGTATGGCGGGTATTATTTCATTTGTTGTTTTTTTGCGCTTATATTTCCTGAACTGTATCAACCTGGGCTACGTCAATTGTCTTCATTTGGCAGCCTTTTCGGTTAGTCATGCCCAAATCATGTCTGTCTCGGTCTGGCTTATCTGGCTGTGCAGCTGTTGGTGGAAGGGGGGGATTCCATTCGATGATATATATAGTATTATTTGATTCATCCATGCTGGTGTTGAAAGCGCCGTTCGGGTCAGAACATCAGAATTGTCGCTACCAGCTTATCTCCTCCTGGGTTCGCTTTAAAAATTGATAAACACTGATTAAGCAGCTTTTTTGGAAAGTTAATTAAGTTTTCTTGTTTGCGGCTGACGTAAAATTAATAATAATGGCAAATATTAGCTGAAAAAAAAGAAAGAAAGGAAAACACTGCCCTAAAATCTACGCCAAGCACCGTTATCTGACATTGAAAGAGCGAAATCTCTCTCAGTAGCAATCAGCTCAGACACACACACACACAGCCATAGTCCACGACCAAGTCAATGCACCGCCTTTATAGAGTCCACTTCCTTGTCCAACGCCCGCATAATCGTCGCATTTGCATTTGCATTGAATTAAATGAATGACAACCATTGGACAAAACTGTTATGTAGATACGTACGTATACATGTAGGTATGTACTTCATATGTATGTATGTAGGCACATCTAACGACGCTTTTACGTAACTCTCTGAAGACTTTAAAGAGCCCAAGTAATATGCAAAACGTGCTCAGGTACCCTGGACTTTGCTTGGTCATTGTTATGTACATAGGTTTATGTGATTGCAAAATTGTGCTTTATTTAAATTCATAATCATCAACGCCAACGAATCGTCACACAAACAAAGGCAAAAGGAAATCAAACCATAAAGATACGAGTGTAAATTCATGAATGGACAACGCTTTTAATACACTGACAGATTGCATTAAGGCATAGAAATCGCACAAATACACAATGTGTTTTAATCTAATTGAACCCATAAGGTCTCAACTTGAAGCAGATGTTTCATATTTACACATCTCTTGGCCAATTGAAATCATTTGTAATGAATGGGAAATGGGAGATCTTAAATCAAATCAAAGTATACTACATACCACAATCTTCTCATATATCCGAGAGAGTTATGGTGTAAAAACTGGGTTAAAATAACATTTTTAGCCTTTCCGCGGATAAGATTTCTTTTCTAAGTCCTTTACCACTTTATTTTTATGCAATTAATGGAGGTTTAAGAGATTCGCCCGTCCATCCAAGACAAAACTTAGTGACAGCTCCTCTACATCTGACCTAAAATATGTAGAATTTAAAGCTATTTAGGAGATTTCTAGAATTTCAATTGTGTAAACTAATACGAAAAGTAAGAAATTTCATATTAGTAAGTCGGTTCGGCTCTCAAAACTATGTTTTGAACTGTAACGGTGCACCGCGATGGTTTTAATCCTCTGCAAAACATTAAAACTGAATCGGTCCTTTATTTCAATCGGTTTGCGTCCCTTTTAAAAACCCTTCTTGAGATCAGAATTTCATCTAGAGGTTCTCTATCCAAAACCAGCTCCACCTAATTCATTTTGGGAATAGAAAACAGTGCGAGGATGCCAAGTCTGGGGAATATATGTAACTCAATCCACTCCAAAGTCATAATTTAGGATTAATATTTCGCTTAGTATATATCCAGGCCACAAGACTGCCACTCAGGTTTGTACTGAGCCGTCTTAAGCCAAGAACTCTAAACCTGTTCCGAACTGCAATTGGCCGAATTCGGACCTACTGCCTAGTGCCATATGTTTTGGCACATCAAAGCTTCATTCAAGTACATTTAACACCGAGTTATACATAATTTTAGTACTTTGCACTGCCCAGAAAAGTGCGACACTCAAAAAGACCCATGAACTGGAGCAAGAAATTGACCAATTTTTGGGAATCAGGTGGTAACACCCCATCTTACGTTTTCCAAATCAGCCCGAGATCGTGTTTAACGGACAAATTTATGTATTAGGTTATTGTCTTTCTCAATATCGCTTTCATAAGAAGACGAAATAGAAAACATTATTCGAGACGCTCAAAACATGTTCCAAAATAAGGTTAGAATCAGAGCCCTCGCCCTAAAATAGCGGTGGGCACGGTCTTGCCTCCATTGCTCTTCCTGCTACCTAGTTGGTCCAATTTGTTTTGAGTCTCTAAGACAAGCTTGGAGATGAACTAATTACTACTCATCGCATGGAGCTATTTCTCTGTTATGGTAGATCCTACCCATATTCGGCTTGAAATTTGCAAGCAAATAGTCCTGTTGAATCAAACCTTTTTATTCGAGGTTCTGCTACCCCAAGTCCAGTTCCTTGGGGTTGCAAAGACACATCTGTGAAACACCGAATTGTGTGTGGCTGCATCTTTTAGTGAAATTCATTCTCTCTTTTTACTTTTGTATACATTGAAATTCCTGTCGAAGCGGCACTTGGTCACCATTTCGATTGGGGGTAGGAGGATTATAGGGATTTGCATTCATAGGCTTACTATGTGGTTCCTGGCTACTCCCTATGCTGTCAGTGCTGGCAGTGTTGCTAGATCACTTAGATTCCATTCAAATTAAGCTTGGACTTCTTCATTTTGTTTAGAATTGGGTGAATCATAAAAAATGGCATCTTTGAAGATATCATGATTGAATCAGAGTACTTTTTGTAATAGTTATGAGATTTTTGTAACTATTAGTCATCTCCATGGCGGCTTTTCTATTACCCAAAAGATTGGCAAACATTAACACATAACTGTTATACCCCTTTCAAGGGCAAAGCTTAAGCCGCCCTCCCCCTTTTTTCGCTCTCCAAAACTTAATCAAATTCAAATTTAAACGTTTTGTATGTTTTTTTAATCAGACGAAAGTCGTTTGAGTTTGTTGTTGCTGTTGGACATGGTCAAGTCGCCGTTGCTTTCGTCATTTTTGCGGTTTGGTCGTTTGGATCGTCTGCGAAATCATGTTTATTTGGGTTAAGAGGTAATGAAGCAAAACGAAGAAGACGAAGCAATGACTCTCCGCTACAGCGGACAAGCATTAGTCATGTCATGTCAGGCGAAACGGTCAACTGAACAGTTGTGTGTTTTTTGTTTTTGTTTCATTATCAAACCAGCTTGATGGGCAAGGTCACACGTTATCAAATTCCTTAAGCGGAAACCCATGAAATACCCGGAATGTAATCTTATGCTAACTAAACTAACCTACCCACAGCGACTCAGTGCAATCGTATTCCTTTGTCCATACCACCGGCGACTCAAAATGGCGTTTCGGCTTTTGTCGACACGATCCCAAGACACAAACGGCCATGGTGCTGATCACCTATCTGCCTTGGCACGACACCTTCCTAAAGCTTTTACCCGTTTTGGCGGAGCTGAGGCGAACCGATCGCGATGGATTTCGTACGTTCCTGTCGGAGGCCTACAATCGTGGAGTGCCCGATTCGGGAGGCAGCCTCACCGTATTCTACAATAGTGGACAAAGTGTAAGGCATCTATTGAGTTGTGGCCCAAGACTCTATTTAAGACTGTTTTCAAATTTCAGCATTTCATATTCGAGCGGCCGTTGCAGTTCCAATTACCCAGCATACCAGAGAATGTGAGTTGATCCATCCTTCAAAGATATAGCCCAGCTAACCCCCTTGTCCCTATTCCAGAACAACCTTAATCTGTATTACAACTTCGTCGATCCCAAGGAGATGATTGCCGTATTCGCTGCCATGTTAGCCGAACGACGCATAATTTTCACCTCCCGTCACCTGGATCGGTTATCCTCATGCATACAGGCGGCGAATGCATTTCTCTATCCCATGGTCTGGCAGCATATATTCATTCCAGTGCTGCCCTGGGAATTCAAGGACTATTTGGGTGCTCCCATGCCATATCTGATTGGAGTGCCACAGCCGGTGCTCGAAACTGTAAGCCCAACAAGTTTACCAACTTTGGGTATCCCTTAACTGGTATTTTTTGTAGGTATCCAATGATGAGCTTGGCGAAGTTGTGATCTTAAACTGTGATACGAAAATATTTGAGAGTCCCTTCGATGATGTACACGATCTGCCGCCAGAGATAGTGTCCCAGATGAAGAAATCGCTGAGTCACACACAGGATCACATTGGGGATCGGGTATCGAAGATATTTCTGGGTGCTCTGGTGCAGCTAATTGGCGGCTATCGCGATGCTGTGGAATTTCACGACACCAGCAAAAGCTTCAATCATGACAAATTCATTGAATCTCGGCCGGCGCACTTGCGTCCGTTTCTTGCCAAAATGATGGAGCTACAAATCTTTGCACAATTTGTGGATGATCGCCTGAAAATGCTCAACAGTGGTTTGGGTTTCTCCGATGAGTTTGAGCTGGAAACGGTGCGATATGCGGAGAAGATGAAGAAACGTGGCCGTAACTATGCGTTCCTGAAGAATGTGAAGGACAAGGTAAGTGCCATGGTTTTTGCCACACCCATAAAGAGCACCCCAAGTTTGGTATTAAGTTTGATGTAATTGATTGTCCTAAGACTTGTAAGACCTACCCCACCTGCTTCCTCTGCGCTGTCCCTTAGTAGTTTTAAGTTTTGTTTTATAATTCCAGGGATGCAAACTGCTCGAAATAGAAGATTCTGTCAGAGATCATTGCCCCTGGCTGCAAATATTCGGCATCATGAAGGATTTTTGGCTGGTTTGACTGTCTCGTTAGTCTGGGTCGGGGTATAAAAAAACAGATTTTAAGGCAGAAATGCAAAAATAATACCTATGGGATCTTCTATATAGAAATACCAGTACTTCCAAGTATCATTTAGCACACTTTCCGATATCGATTTCCGTAGAAGGTTTCACTTCAACTACCAAGTTTGATATATGTACTATAATTTTACGTTCGATTCGCCGCCGGTTTGCATCCCTGGTTTATTGTTCTCTCTTATCCCATTTGTTTATGATATTCTTTAATTTAATTTTATTTCGCAGTATTTTTTGGGAAAGCGCAGTGTTTCGCGAGTGTTTGCCAAACACTACATTTAGATGCCCAACAAGCAATCAATATAATCCAATACCTCAAAGTGTAGACTGTTACTTCCCAAAACCAAAACACAAACAAACACACACAAACACACACCCTTCCATCATGTTAGTGGATATCCAATTTTCTTATCTTATTTAACACAACAAACTGCACTTAATTATTCAATGTTGGCAAAACTAAACCAAATTCGTTAAGTTTTTTTCTTCTGTTTTTTTTTTTTTTGTATGTTTGTTAACTATATTTAGCAATAATTAATTATCTCTCAGTTGTGTTTTTTTTTGTTTTTTACTGTTTACCGAATTGTTGTGTGCCCATTTGGGTTTACATTTATTTTCAATTTCGATTTCCAAACAAGACACTTCACGCACTTTGCATATCATAAGCAAATTTTGAGCTATAACGGCAGAAAATGTTGGCTTAAACTCAATTTACTAATCGGTTATGGACATTAAAATAACACTTTTGGTTTTCACTAACAATGGACTTAGAAAACGCTGCCGAAAATTACGTACATAGTTTAAGTTGAAGATTAAAAGCTGATTTTAAGAATAATAGCTAACAATCAGCTTGTTTTCCAAACAAAAAAAAAGCTATGAGTGCGTGATGCTGTAATAGCTAACAAACAGCTTGTTTCCAATACAAAAAAAGCTGTTTGTTGGCTATTAACGCATAACGCACTCCTAGTATAAATAGCCTATAAGTTTAGAAGTATATACGGTTGTCGACAATATTATAAACACAATTATTTAATATCGATAGTTCTAATAAATATTGATACATCGATCAAATCGTTAGTTTCTAAAGCCTACAGCTAAATATCTTAACTTGAAGATATAATTACTTACAACTTAGTTTTCTGAAAACGGACTTTGTTTTCAAAGTAACTCATTTGTGAAGTTTTTATACCTTTGCAGAGGGTATATTGACATTGTCCGGATGTTTGTAACGCATAGAAGGAAGCATGACGAGCTGAGTTGATTTAGCTTGGCCGTCCATCTGTTTCTATGATATCTTCTCCTTCAGTTTCAAAGCAATCTTCACCAAACTTTGCACGAAGTCTTTTGGTACAAATACGCTGCACATTTGTTGAAACCGGCAGCATCTGGTGACTATAACGTATAGCTGCCATTGGAACGATCGGTCGAAAAACTGGTTCTAGTGAGAAAAACTTTTTTGTTTTCAATGCAAACGTCTCCAAACTCTGTATTTACGAGTTTGCTGTGCTTCTCTATGATTCTGTCAAGTTTGGTCGAAATCAGACATCTATATAGTATAGCTGCCATAGAAAAGTAAGGTTAGAAAAATAGTCTTAGTAAGAAAACATTTTTTTTTTGTCAATGTAATCCTCTTTAAATTTGGCATACATTTATTTTATAAGCTTTCACACAATTCTTCAAAGTTTTGTCAAAATCGAATGACTATAGGTTAAAGCTGCCATATGAATGATCGATCGAGAAACTAGTTTTAGTGAGAAAAACTTTTTTGTTTTCAATGGAAACGCCTCCAAACGTCGGATTTCTTGGTTTGCAATGCTTTCCCATGATTCCACTAAGTTTGGTCGCAATCGCACATCTTTATAGTATAGCTGTCATAGAAAAGTTGTGTCAGAAAAGTAGTCTTAATGAGAAAAACTTGTTTTTTTTCAGTGGAAATGTCCTTCAAATTAGTTTAAAAAACCTGCTGCAAGGGTATACAAACTTCGGCCGAGCCGAAGTTAACATTCTTCTACTTTTCTCATGATGCTTTGAATCCTCGTACACAGAATGTACAGCAGTACTTGCATATCCGAAATTAAAGCTGACATTGTAATGTTGCATCCGAATGATTGGAGGAGTTGTTTCAAGAGGAACCACCCTCACTCACGAGCAATCAAGCCAACTGTCATTCCCTCAACAGTCTCTCCATGCCTGCAACGGCATAACTGTTTGGGAATTCCAAGGCAGAATGTGCGCAAAAACATCGGAAGACCGTAAAATATTTAAAATTTGGAATCTTGGGTCGGTTTTAGCTGAGTTTTAAACGGTTAACTGTGGATATCAGGGGGTTCGATCTGCCTTACAGTATAAAATGCAGAAAAAAAGTACAAAAAAGTTTGAAAACAAAGTCAAATCGGGGCGATTGAGAACCCATACAGATTAGAATATTTCAGAACAGCTTCTATCTAGATATGATAACTACAATATAAACAAATGATTCCACATTGAACACCGCACAACTATTTATGTGTTTCACACCCCGCACTAACTCATCATCAGCAAACCTTTGTGTGATTAACATCATCATCTTATCACTTTATGATATTACATTTTAGGCCTCATCTTCCATTGTAGCCCATCCCATCACCAGCATCATCGTCCATCGGCCCTAAACCCATCCTAACAATTAAGCGTAGTTAGCCTTAACATTCATTTCGCCATTTGTTCACCCTTGAATCCATTTAATTTTGATGTATCCGCTTGTATCTCTTGTATGTCTATTTCATATGCCGCTTGGATCACTTTGCTGTGCTTTCTGCTCTCGTTCTTGTTGTGGTTTTACAGACTAATCCGGCTGTTAAGTCTGCCGTCAAATCGGTGAGTTGGTAGTCCTAGCCATAGCTTAACCTTAACTCTTAAGTCTGTAGGCGGGCGTGTGTCTGTGTTGGATGACAATAACCTGAACCTAATCTCTGTACAGGTGAAGGAGAGTTCGCGGGGCGTGAAGACGGTCTACAAGGGTTTCAAGTCCAAGTTGAAGGAAAACGGCAACCAATTTGCTGGCACTCACTTTCACTTCGGCCTGGGCTCACCCCAGCACTCGGATCGACCGGATGGCAGCAGCGTCCTTGGCTATGGCAAGGCCTCGCATCATTCGGCACCAAGTTCGCCGGTTACCAGCAGAAGGCTGGACTCGAGCAGCGTGAACGGCATCAGCCTGGGCGGCAAAGGTGGCAACAGTACGCGACCGGAACAGCTGCCGCGTCGTGGTCCCGTACCGCTGGCCATGTCCAGCTCGAGCAGCCACATCCAGCCGAATGGTCATGCGCACAATTCGCATGCTCCTGCCCATTACGGCCATCATTTGGCGGCTGCTTCTCCTGCGGTTAGCTCTGCTAGTTCGCTATGCTCCTCGTCGGAAATGAATCTGTCGCAGGAGCTGCAGAATCATCCGCTCTTCAAGACTCCGGCCGTGGATCGTAGCGTAAGTAGCCTGGTGCTGGCATACGAGTGTCGGCTGCAACAGCTGCAACTCTAATGTGGCCACCAGTTCACCAGCTTGCCACCAGCTTGCTCCGTAATCTGTCTCTCATCTCGATGTAATGTGAAATTTATGTTCTTTTCATGCTCTTTTTGTTTGTGTCTGTGTTCCCAAAAATGTTGTCCCATGCCAATTGTCTGTCTGTTGCCTCATTTCTCACACACTCGCACACACACACACACACATACATACGCGCACCACCACGTCATACGCCAAGCAGCTGAAGCCAAATGCAGAACACAATCCCCGCCAGCCTCGAGCAGCAGCCCCACCCGCCCGACCTCCGCCGCCACAGCCAGCGCCCTCCGTTTCCTACTACAATCACCCCCATGTGGAGACCAAACCGCCACGTCACGCCTCGACGCCCAACAAGCTGCTGCCAGCCCCAATTACCAACGACTCTAGCTTTGACTCTCCGCCAGATGTGCAGTCGCCGCCCATACCACCGCGCCGTCAATGTCTAGTGGCGACCACTGCAGCCGCTGTAAGTGCTGGGATCAGCCGTCTAGAGCGCAACTGCTGGCAGGATGAGCCCGCCTCCACCTCCTCTTCATCATCGGCATCAACGTCGTCGTCGTCTTCGTCGTCGTGTGCCTCCTTTGTGACGGCAGCTTCCAGATTCTCGCAGCTGAACGTCTCCGATCCACCTGTACCCACGCCGCGGGCCAAGAGAGAGGTACTCCAGAACTAAGTCCACATCCTGGTTGCGGTTCCACCCCCTCCATCCGACTCATCTCACACTAACCCACACATCTCTGTTGTCACTTTGCATCCGCCTGCCATCTTGTAGCTAACTCCATTTAGACTAACAGCAACCAATGTCACGCCCACTAACCACCCACCTTTCCCGCTTCTCCCTTTCGACAGTCGCAGCAGCCACAGCAGGAAGACAGCATGAACGATCTGATATCGCTGGACGATAGCACCAACACCAGCTTCGATTTGGAGGACTTCGATCCACTCAATCAGAACGCCCGTCCTCTGCCCCCGCTGAACAAGGCCTTTGGCAAGAAGTCCAGCACGCTACCCGCCGGTATATCGGCGCCCACCAGCAGCAGCATCAACAATCCGCTCTATCCGTATTTTGCACCCAAGCACATGGCCACCGTGGCGGCAGTGACCAGCCGGGTGGCACCACAAATCCAAATTCAACGCCACACATTGCCAGTGAAGCCGGATGATGACTTTGAGTTGCTGCGAAAATACGGACTGGATCAGTTCTCGCTGAATGGAGGCGGCGCTGTGGAACAACCGCTAACCGCCGCCGGGGCAGGCGGTAAGGGTGGCATGAGCAACTGGACGACATTCGATTAGGGCTGAGCCCCCCACAGCTCACTTGGAATTTTATACCAAAATAAGTGTGATTAGGATTAGAGGAGTGTGTTTTGTATATAGCTAGGAGAGCAGGATACGCTGATGATGACATCAAATGAACCCTTAAAGTTATGTAAGCTAGTGATTCTTTCCCGAAAATCAGAGTAAAGTCTTCAGAACAATTAATTGACTTGCCAAAAATCAAAAAGACAACCGGAGTTAGCCTAAAGCAGGAGAAACGAGAAACGAAATGAGAAATCCAATATCAATAAATTCCCAATCAAATCCAAATACTGTTTTTGAATGCGTTCCAAGGTCAACGGCAACAATGAAACTCCAGATGTTCGTTTTGAGTAAAGATTGGGGGAAAATTATAGAAAGCTGTGGATCAAATTCCGTGGGAGTAACCCAAAAAACTGCTCTAACGGTCTGAATTTGATCTTTCCAAACCAAATACAAGCTCGTGCTGGAGGACTAACCAGAGCATTGCACAAAGTGGGCCCTGTGATCTTCACATTTCCTAGGTCTTTATTTCGAAAGTGCTCGCAACGGGCGTATTTAGTTTCCATAATAATATGCAGCTGCATAAAACCAACTCATGCCCACTGTCAAGCTTCCGAACTAGGCAAGAGTTACCGCTACATTTGCAAGAGACTGAACAATTACTGTAGCATACTTTCGTGCTAGCGCGCGGCTAGTATAGGAATTGGTTTGTGCTGCCTACTTTTGGGATGGACGATATTCGGAAACTGACAACACTGGCTAATCAACTTCGATAACACCGAATTGGGCGGCACTTTGAAGATCTAACGGAAATTTAAAAATAAACATTTTGAAGGCAATTACTCAATTTATTTGCGGTGTGTAATAATGCTTATTTCTAAACTAAACACTTAACTATTTTGTTTTGCGTAATAATCTAAATAATAATTCAATGAAATGTATAATATTTATAATTTGTTGTACATAATAGGTCAAGTTGAAATTCTTTGGGGTGTGCGTTTGCCCTATTTGCAATATCGATTCTAAGGCGAATCTAAAAGGTCAATAACCGAATCCTCATGATCTTTGCTTTTGGCCTTTGCTGGCGACTTGAGTTCAGCTTTTTGAGCCTCTGAAAATAAAAAACAAACGTTGCGTTGATGATGCTCGGTTAAAATGATAAATTTCTTTTAAAACTAAAATGTAACTTTCGTTAAATTAAAAAGAACACTAAATAGAAGAACCGACAATCACTCCCCCTCACCTTCCTCTCTTGGTGGCAAATGAAACAATTAAACAAATTTATTTGTTGGCAAATTATTTAATTTCAAATCTTTTACATTTCGGTTGCATATAAATCATCAGTGTATGGTTCATTCCTGGGGCAGCAGCAATTTCTTTAAACCTACATAAATTAATACAAAGATCAAGGATTGTATTTTGGTTTGTTTTATTATATGGTAAGTTTTCTTCTTTTGTTTTTTTTTTTTTCTTTTATTTAATATAATCGAGTTTAGACTTAATCTGATTTGTTTTCCAGTTTGGGGGATTTGTTTAAATAATGAACAAAAAACGAGACAAATACGTAATTTTAATGCCATTTTAGTTCGTGCTGCATTTGCCATTCCAGATGCATTGCAAACAGCAGCAGATCAATATCCTAAATTAACTTAATTTAACTTAAAATCAAAGCAGCAGTGTCTGGCTCACGCCACCTCCTTCTCCATATGGGACATAGGACAACATTTTTGTGTGTTTGAAGGACTTACAGATTAACATTTGATTTGGGGTTTTATATAATTTAATGATATAAATGTGGCATAGGGCTATTTGTTGTTAAATTAATTAGTTCATTTATGTTTATGGTAGGTAAATTAATGTTTGTGTGTGTGTGTGTAGGTATCGCAGAGTGGAAAAGACAGCCACAAAAATAACCAAATAAAGTTAGTTGACATAAATCTTTACAATAGGTGGTATAACAGGGTGAAGCAAGACAGCAAAGCGCTGTCTTGTTTCACCCCGTTATTACATCATAATAGGTAGGTAGGTAGATAGTAGGCAGGCACAGCAACAACTGGATTTGAAATTTGGTTGATTGGAGAGGACGGGTGGGGGGGGGGGGGGGGGGGAAGGGTTTTATCTGCGCCCTGCAAACACAAAAAAAAAACATTGGAATTGCCATGAGAAAGTAGCCTCTGGGATGAAAAAATTGTTTTATAAATGCCATCAAAGAAAATCGAAATAGAAAACTCCCAACAAATTAATGTTACGCCCATCAAAGCTTTCGTATGTCTTTTGTCTCCGTTTACTTAAACATTCTCATTTGTAGAAAAATACAAGGCTTTCTATATGTTTTTAGTACGAATTAATCAAAGTCTCAAGGAATTCCTTCGCTCTTGCTCTCCCGCTCTCAGCAAAAGCTTACATTAAGTTACAGATAACGGCAAAAGTCACAAATACAAAATCTGTGCTAGCTGTTGTTGTAGCTTTATCATGCTTCGTCTGTGTCTGTGTTATTCCGTCAAATGCAAGCCCAAACATGTTCACTCACACACTTTTAAAAGTATACACTGGCGTCCTTAAAATTAGCCGAGCGTCATTTTTAAAGTATAGAGGCAAGAATCAGGCGAAATGAGAAAGCACAAATGAGAGGAAGGCAAAATTAGCCGAGGTTAACAAATTGACAGCTCTGAATGTTATGAGTACGAAACATATTCAAACTCAGGGAGGCAAGCCAGAGCTACAGTAGAGAGAAAAGCTTTATGTTCTGTCAAGAACAACAAAAACATTTGGGCCTCCGATAAGTAATCGGACTGTTAGACTCAGGAGTGATCGAAAGATAGTACCGAATGTCGGGTATCGTTTCAGTTTTGCTTCTTCACCTTTCAAATAAATTTAAATTATAATAATTCAAACGTTTACTTTAAACCAACTAACCACCGACATTTCAAGACTTTACTATGAAGTGTTCTAACGGCCCATACAATTGAATGCTGGGGAAATTTTCAATGTGCAAAGTTGGTATGCGAACAGCACACAAATGAAAACTCAAGGGTCCACTTTAAAATTTCCCCTTGCCATTCACTTGTATGTCCGTTACTTATCTTTGTAAGTTCTAAGTCTTTGGTTCTACCCACAAGAGGGAAGAAACTTGATTCCTTTTAAAGACACAGTTCATTCACAAGATGCAATGGACACCCTAAACAACCTTGATACGTTATCTATAGAGCCATATGTATGTATTTATGAAGCATGGAATCTTGTTGTTCTCAAGTGAAAAGGGGTTACTTATGATGTGAAAATCAAAGTAAGGCCATGAAATGCAAATCATAAGGTGTGTGCTTGTGTTTTTGTGTATATTCTATGGGCCTGAATTTTGGGTTTGCGATGAGGCTGCAGCAGCAGCCGCCACGGCAGCTAGATCCAACAGTTGAAAATGCTTTTGATCCGCCACCGCAGCGGCTAGAGATTCTAGTAGACTGGCATGCACCGCTGCGGCGTCTGCTGCCGGCTGCTCCTGTTGCATTTCAGGTGATTGTTGTTGTTGTGGTTGTTGCTGTGCTGGCTGTTTGGGAGAGGATTCTTCTTTAGCAACGAAGAATAAGGCACACAAAAAGAGAACAGGGAGAGAGAAGATAAGAGAAGAGAGGGGAGAGAAATAGAGAGAGAGAGAGAGAGAGAGAACAAATAGAAATGCTCAAGTTACTATACATTTTTATGTCCAATGTGGAAAATCCCGGTGAATGAATGATTACTACAGAAATTTATTACAATTTTTAAACATACATGTGACGCGAATGAACATAAATAATTACAGATTTTAAAATATTAATAAAACACTTAAAGTGCACAGGAAATAACAAAACTAAATGCTTGCGGTCTGCTCCAAAAATTAACCCACATGGGGACGTCTCAGTGTATCCTTGGCGACAGTTTTTTTTAGTACACTGTAAGAATAGGCACATTTTTTTTTTAGTAACTAAAGGAGCCTATTTTCACAGGACAGGTGTTGCTCAGATGTTCTTCTTGGTTCAGTGCCCTCTACTTGAAGAGTTTGCCCAGCGAATCTTTTAAAGAATCAACCAGAGCTTCACTGTACAAAAAAGAACAATAGAGTGTATAAGAGTGACTGAGCAAGTGAAAAACTGAACATAGAGCAATGATGAAGAACATGTCAATTGTCCAGTTTTGTTAGCTCCAATCCAACACCTTAAATCCCATCTGTGTACCTACCGTCGGCGCGGCACAATCGTAACTAGTGCCAATAGGGAAGAAGATGGTTTTGAGGGATATCCAAATCTATTCAAACCTACAAGAGATTTTCAAAGAAATGACAATAATGTAGCTGACTGCCACCTTCCTTCAGCAATGGGATTCTTCTTCCAGTTCCTCATGGAAACGACGTGTGGTCGTCTGACAGCTTAAATTACTCAAGGACTGCTGCCCAACTAAACCACTTCGTTGCATTAACTGCTTAAAGCCACACAACCAACCCTGAGACCACACAATCCCATAGGCAATGACAAATCCCAGCAGGAAACGGGCATAATAGAAAGCCTCGGCACGCAACCAATTCGTCAGCTGGGGTGCATTAAACACCAAATATTCCCCATTGGACTCAAGCAGAGCTTGGGTGATTAGCTCACAAATGAGATTCAATAGCATCAGCAGCGGCACCCACACCTGTACCAGCAACAACTCCACCACATAGAGTATGATCAACAGCTCCAATAGCAGAATACCCAAGCGTGGGGAGCAATTCCAAGTGGGACGCCAATGGCTTAGCAAGAACAGCAGCGAGATGCTGACCATAAAGGAAGCTGGATTTGGGATTAACACGGCGGCATTACAATTTAGGGCCGAAATAAGACTTAAACTGGTCAGATGCATTAAAGCGCCAATGCCAACGATGGCCAGATGTTCACATTGTTTACTAATCATGATTTTGAAATATTTTCTATTTTTTTTTTTGCGTATTTTTTCAAGTGCTTTTAGGAACTTATAAAACTGAAAATGGGAGAAGGGAAAAGTGAAAAGAAAGCCTGCTACGAAATACTAAAACAAAATAAAATAGGATTCAATTCGAGCCTATGAAATGAGGGGGCGAGGCTGGAATTAGTTTTAGTAAGCACACACGGGGATGGAGGAGAGATGGTAGGCTAAAATGGCTTTAGCTTTCGATTTAAGTAAAAAAAAAAACCCAACAAAGACCAGTCCATACAATAACTTGAAGTGGCATCACATTTTTCCACAAATCACATAAATATGACTCCATATCTATTGTATGCAGTGTCACATCTAGTTATTGCGACTTCTTTGTAATAACTTAAGGTCCTGCCTGGCCAAATGTTCCGTTAGTTATACACGCACATAAGGGTTACTCGCAGAATGTACACATTTTTTTTTATTTTTTTTTTTTTTTTTTACCGATTTCTCTTCTTCCATGTTGAAGATGAAAGATCGGCCCTTAGTCTTATTTCAGAGATAATGCAAACCGTTTGACTGACCCGATTTGGCGATTTGTATTTTAACATATACTACATACACGACTGAACTATGATGATCTTCTGTTGCCAACTGCCTTCCTTTTCTGTGCTTAACCATTCATAAGGGGAGGGCTTTGCTCTCCTGGCCCCGGCCTTGTCTTACAAGCTGATTGTGCTGTCTAGCGCTGTCGTCCATCTACTCGCAAGCTATCTACCCCCGATTGGCTATATTCCAAAAGTTTTAGATTGGCATCAACTGATCAGAAATCAGTAATTGATCGGCAATCAATTAATGATAAACTATCCCATCCTGGCAGCCATACAAGCAATATTGTGTTTAAGTCAAGGCTGCTAGTCATCCTGGAGCCAAACCTTTAAGCACATGTTTGGGGTATTTGTCCTTTAAATAGAATTTTAAATCAAACTCTTCACTTCTTGTTGTCTGTTCATCATCCGGTTACAAAGTTCCATTACGAATGCTTCCTTTGTAGATGTTAAAAAGTTAAATGCCTACCTCGATGTATTTCCTTTCCTTTCGAACGTGCTTCGACTGTTTAGATAGATTCCCTTCAAAAGATTTTTCGTCGCTAAGTTGAGATCTACCAAACAGTTTATAGACCCAATTTTGAAAACAAAACCTTAAGTTTAATGCCTTAAGAATCCAGTTTGCGAACAGAACTCTAAGGCCCAATTTCTCAATGACCGGTTAGACAACTTGAACGGCAGGTTAGTGGAATTTAAGGAGGAAAAACAAACCCAGTTCAAGTTTTAACCGCTAGATCAGTCCCGATGGAGTTATCGATAGGCAAACAGCTGGCTTCAACAATTGCTGTGTTTATTTTTATTAATTGCTTGAACTAAATGTATGAATAATCAAATTAAAAACCTCCATGCAATGGAAATGACACTCAAGAGACTGAAAAAGGCCTACCCTAGCTGAATCAGCCCTTCAATAGAAGGGCTGGTACTGAATTTTTGGCATAAATTCGACACAGACATGTGTCATGGGTGAGTTTTCATGTAAAGTACTGAATTCATGCCAGAGTTCAGGAGAAATTTTGTACTGAAACGTACAATTGCAGAGTAATTACTTAACTGATGTGGATAATATCGATTCATGCTGACAAAATCCACATGTAAAATCAGTTTTGTTAGAATAAGGATCAATTTATTATGACTAGGATTGAAGCACACAAGCCAAGAGAGTGAGAGAAGGTCGACTTGGCCCTTTGTGGCTGTATTAGGATTGTTAAGAGATCATCAGAGACCAATCTTAAGGCGGAGTTGCGGTCGTATGCAAGTGACATCTCCCTTTGGTAAGCCGTGGAGCTAAACCAGAGTGCCCCACTATTGCATTTCAACCATTGTTAGCAGTAGAATACCCTTAACATAACCATAATAAAAATACCTAATTTGTTGACAGTCTCTGGTCACACAGCTGTAGCGACAGGAATTTATCGATATTTTTGACCGGTGGTTAGCCAACCGAAACTTCTGAGCAATTATGCTTAAGTTAATCAAAACTTAAAATATTTAAATAAAATAGAACTATTGCGGGGAACATGTTGGTAATCTATATCGAAAGCAGTTCTTTATAACATCCGTTCTTATTCGATTCTTGGTCCTTGTATTATATTTACTGTTCTTTTATACAGTAGGACCATATTTAGTTCCATCAAATATTTGTCTTTTGGCATTAGCAGAGCCAATTATTATGCATTTTCTACGAATTCTTGATGGCAAATCATTAGAAACAAATTCTCTATAAGTTTTGGCCTGATCCGATCAATCGAATTCGGAACCGAAAATCGGTTTGGTTGATTTGCTTTTAACCGAACTAACGAAAAAACTACTTGAATTGGTTACCAAATGAACTTATAACTAGATTAAGTATAAGCTAGGCTACTTATCAAACACAATTTTTAAATGTTCGCTTTAAATTTCGGTTCACTCTCAAATTAAATCCCCATTTTACATAATTTATTGCGGGATTTTCGTCGGTTTACTATTTTCATCACACATTAACATTTTTATTAATTTTCGATGAATTTCCTATATAATTTACTTTCATTGAATGCATACAAATAATAAAATCTTCTAAAAAGTTCCAAGTTTGTAATGTTTAGGAACAAAATCTTATCAAAATAAATGCCTAATTCCTGTGTTGGTTAAATACAAAATCGGTAACCAACCCTTCCAGGAGTTCTACAATTATTCCCTATACCAAACCCCACAATTTAAATGCGCCCGGCTCTAGTTCGATCCTTGTTTCAAGTCGTTAAAACATATGTGCCATATCAATAGTCAAAACGGAGGCTATTGAATTCTGTTATAATTCAATACTTGACCTTTCCTCAATAATATTAAATGACCCAACTCAAACGGTTTGCACATCTCCATTATTTTTTTTCTTTTGAAATAGTTTACTTCATATTTACACAAGCTTCATTCTGATTTAGTTCGGAACGGAACTTTGGCTAGGCGGAAACTTTGCTTGTTTCTTTGAGGAGAGTGAGTGTAAATATGTGCGCTAGTGTGTGTGTGTGTGTGTGTGGTGTGCGTGCGGGGGTATGGAAATTCTTATGTCTATAACCTAATCAGCGATTTATAAATTATTTATAATAAAATATTCTTTTGCTATACAGGAGTTAAGATTGATTTCTGTTTGTTTCTGTCTGGCTTATTGCAAAAATGGATCCAACGTACCAGTTTGCTGCGCCTGCTGTGCCGGAGTGATGGCACGTTGGCTACCACCACCGCCACCACCATTCGATGTTGAACTGGCAGCGGCTTGTTTAGCAGGTGGACGTCGCTTGGCCAGCGGCATGTCATCGTCGGAATCGCTCAGCGTTAAATCGACCTGTGGACAACAAAAGTTATTTATTTAGCAACAAATTGAAATGGAAGGAAGACAAGTCTTACAGTTTCACTGTTTGACGTGGACGTCGGCTGGTCATCTGGCGCTGGTGATAGATCTCTCTTGACGGGTTTGGCATCATCGGCAATCAACTCTGTGTAGAAGAGAGTATACATTAAACAAGAGTCTGTCAGTCTACTTTGTTCTGAGCACTTACCAATATCATCTGAGATGACCTCAACCTTTTGAACTGGTTTCGAGGGTGTGTCTAAAATTTGTGCCTCACTGCGCAATCCCGGTGTGCTCCAGGAGCCATCCTGATGCAATTGAATCTCAGTGTCGTCGCTTTTTAGTAGAGACGATCCTAATACCTCTTGGAAATAGCTGCAAGAAGAGATTGGGTGGACAGGTTAGCCGATGATGGAAAAAAGTTAGAAAAATTTCATTGCACGTTATAACATACCCATCGATGACCAGATTGTCATAGATGGCCGCTTTATCGCACACCGGGCAGTTCCAGGTGGGCTTGCGCTCATTCATTTGCAGGTATAGACTGGCGTCAAAACACTGCAAGTGCGAACAGGTGGAGGCGCGACATGGCAGCAGCATTTTCATTTTTCCTAGCGGACAATTGAGCGATACCTTCAGCATGGTAGTGGCTATCTCACAGTCGGCATCTTCGGTTAGCTTTTCCTTGACTGCAATTGGAATTATAGATAAATGCATAAGTAACTGCACGGGGGTAGGATCTGACAGTGGGACATACTTAGGCCACGTGTGTAGTCCGCTGGTTTCACTCCTTTGGTCTTCATGCGCTGCAAGAGTTGTGCGGAGGTTAGCTTTTTCACCAGATATACAGCCAGGCAATAACTGCGCGTGTAATCGGGACACCATTGCACCATAATGGTGTTGGTCACCGTCGGCGAAAGTTTTACATTGGACGTCACATTCACGGGCCGTGGCGGACGTTTGGGCTCCACATTTGGGCGATTTGTAGGAATGACATTCTGTGGGGATTACAGCAGATGTTGGCCTCGTCTATAGATTGATGATAATGCAACACTTACAGGTAACTGACACAATTTGTTGTTGACTTTTACATTCACGTTGGGCGGAAAGCAATCCTCCTGATCGCATGACGTTTCCACCAGGCAGAATCGAAGCTGCACCTGAATAGCATGCTCGATCTTGGAGCTGTTGCGAATATCCCGATTCGAGGCTATTTCCGTAGCTTGCTGTGGTGTCAGCGTAAAATAGAAAGGCACCTCCTGGACGCGCTGTGTGTTCCGTGGCACCAGGGTAGAAGGCTTGATCAGGGTACCAAGCACATCGTAAAAGGCCAATTTTTTCAGTCGGACATCCGGATGGATTGGCAGCTGCGAATTGATGCTGTGTGTATGCAGAAATGGCATCACATTGCCCGGTGCATTGCCCGCTACGGGCATCTGGCCACCTGGCACTTGTGCAGGTGCTCCGCCCACAAGACCCGCTGGATTTGGCTGCACCGACGGTGGCAGCTGCATGTGCGAGTACATTCTGGTAGGATCGATGTACTGCAGCGTGGCGCTTTGTTCTTGAACAGATTGGGCGTAAACTTCGTGTATCTTGGGCGCGAGCAGTTCCAAGTTGGTGCGCAGGAACGAGAGGATGCGGCTTTGAAGATCGGTTTTTCGACCAGCGAAGGAAACGTTTAGAAACGATAAGATTTTTTGCAGCTCAACGACACGGAGCATCTGCACCATTTGCTCACATTCCTGCGAAGGACAAGACATGAACGGAGACAATGATAATAAACCGTTTGGCAAAAAGCGGGACTCCACACGCACATACACACACACACAAAGGCACTCGTATATATATGTATGTATGCGAAGAGACGTGAAGAAGAAAGTGCGTCCGGCTCAAACATTTGACAATTTGGTGAAGTTTCACAAGAAAATTGTCTATACCTAAGCGAGGTGCATTTTTTGACACTTCCACTTGCATTTATGGTAAAATTTCGCCCCGATTTGTCCATTTACCTGACTGTGCAACGGCGTTCCCCGAAAATGCCATCATTTTACCGCAACCATTCGCTTTTTCCGATAGCGGTGTTTAACAACTTAAACTATAACAAGTTACTAACATTAACAAGTGTGTGTTTGCCAAATTCTTTAACAAATAACACCGCAGATCTGCACAAAAACACACACACGAATGCTTCGGTCTAAGGAAATATGGCGGATGACAGTGTTGTTAAAGGCGGACATATAGCCCGATAGCCGTCCGAGCCGATAACCAAAAATTCGGCCGGCAATGTGCACATCGATAGGTTCTAGAGTTTATACGAGATATTTTTTAAGTAAACACTCTAACAAGAAGCCAAGCCACCATAGCCTGCACAGTGGTTCTGAGGGACGAGCCTGTCCTACAAATGCCCAAAATTAATGAGCGGGAAAATCCAATAACCAGACTCGGGGAAATCACGATGTTTTGAAGATCGTGATTTCTCGATGCATAAACTATGAAGCGTATGCTTATCAATTGTTCACTTGGGAAAAATTCTTAATAACTAAATGAAAGAGAAGAGGGCAAGCCTACCTTGTATTTGCCAGCATCAAAATGTGTTGGCGCCGCTGATGTTTGTGGCTGTGTGTTTGTAGCATTCTCCGCCGCCTGCGTCTTCTGAGTCTGCGAGCGAGTTTTTCGCATTACACACAAATGTTTTTAACTTTGATTTAAACAGCACAATAGTCGGCCAACGGCATTTGTTGGGTACCCGCGCAACACAAAAATATATAAACAATTTTAGAGTATATTTTAGAGTACATTTATTATTAAAAAATTCTATTGGTGGTGTGTTAAGCTCGGCATCGCGTTGTTGTCAATGCTGTATCGATATATTTTCTTAGCGATGAGCGACGGTTTCGAAGATGCTAACAATATCGATACTTTTAGCGGAACACTTCAAAATGTACAATAGTTTTTGTTCATCCTGGCATATTTACCCATTGTTCTTTTAAAAAGTACTTGTACTTACACGCTATGCATTTATTTATTTGTACAAGTATGGTTCTAGCTAGTACAAGAGATGTGGTACAAAAATCCGGCAGCCTACAACGCTTCGCGCTTCGTTCCACCTAAAATAAGTCCATGTCGCCGCAGTTCACATCTAGAAAGTCATTATCGTAACTGACTAGCTCCTTGGCCGCAGCTGCGGCTTTGGATGTCGAAGGCAGATCCGAATTGTCCTCGAGATTTATGTTAAACTCGTGTGGCCGATACTCGGGACTGCTGCCCTGTTCGTGATTTACGGGCGAAGGCGGTGGATTGGATACTGGAAGCCAAAAATGAGAATCGTATTGGAAAGGGGTTAACACGGCTTATTTCAAGGCTCACTCACAATTGCCGGGCTGACTTTCAGCGGCACTTAGTTCCTTGCGTGAGTTCAATGAAGGCAATTCGGTGCTCTGTTTATTCAGACATTTCTTCAACTCCTCCACTTTGCGATCACGCATAAGTGACTCGATCTGCTTGCGAGATTTGTTCAGATTTTGCCGGTCCTCGCTGAAGATGGACTTTTGTTGCTCGGGTGTGATACTGTCATGGTGTTTCAGCAGGAAAAGGAATACACCGCCGGGTGTACGTCTTCGTTTGCCATTCTATGGTGGAATTAATATATACTCTATTTTGTATCTCCCCATGGAAGTCTATTACCTTAATCATCATCCCGCCATCCGCTTCAATGCGCTGGGTCTCCTTATAAAGCTCCAGCGACAATTCTACTCCCAACAGCTCAACCACACGCACTAAGAATCGCAGGGAATAAGTCAATTCACTTCGATTTGTGTTGTCGTTTCACTCACCCATCAGCTCGTCCTTATCCTCATACAGTTTAGTGGCCATTTCCCTGGCCAAATCCGACGGTTCACGGACTCCCAGATCATTCAGGTCGAGTATGTGTCGAGGCTCACAGGAGTTGTCCGAGGAGCCCCCACCACTCGTGGATGAAGTTCCTCTTCTCGATCTTTGCCCCAGACGGTTCTTAGCCGAACCCCGCTGCGGATATTCGCCAGGGGCCCGACTTGATAGCCGGCCTCGTTTATGTGCTGGATGGGAGGACGAGGACTGCTCATCCTCTGAGGAATTTGAGAGACGGCGCTTCAGCGTGTTCTCTCCATTGAGCCGGTACTTTAAGGAAAAGTCGTAGTTTTCCACATTGCGATCGCTGCTGCTCCGGGTCACATCACAGCCACGCATGTTCTCGCTGAGCGCTTCCTCCTGCAGGGCAGCTGTCCAAACATTGTACTTCTTGTAGCGCGCCCGATTCGGCTGCATCGAAATAGAGTCTGTGGGCGGAGGAACACGCATCATTACCGTACGCCTTATGCGATTCTTGTGCTGCTTCTTCTGCCCGGCGTCGGTGCGAAGCTTTTTGATGCATCCTTCCTCGGAGGATTCGCCCGACGACGAGTCGCTATTGGATTGCGATTCATCCTCGAGAGCTCTTTGTATTTGGTGGTGGCTGGTGACCAATGGCTCAATGCAAACGCTCGGCGAAGCTGTGGAAGCGGGTGCGGGTCTTTGCAGCGGAGTGTAAAGTTCGTCGTCGCCTCCACTCTCTGACAACTGGTAAGAAAGGTTTCATGACTATTGCCACCATATTAAATGTGTGTATAAAGGTTTACCTCGCCGTCCTCCAATTCTGTGGGAACCTGCATTTCCATCATTGTGGGTAGTTGCCGGACTAAGTCAAAGTTTTCGTTTACGTGCTTATACGTGCCAGACTGAAAAAATGTGGTATCGATTTGCTTATCGCTCTTGAGCAAAACAATCGAAATGCAGGCGGTGGCTTGCAACACTGGCTACATGAAGAAGACGACACGTGCATTTCAACTGATGACTTTCGGTTAAAATTTGTTTTCGTTGTTATTAGACTTGGCTCAGCATGGTGCGGCCCAATAACAATCAACTGCCAGAGAATCTGCCGCAGTTGCAGAACCTGATCAAACGCGATCCCGAATCCTACAGCGATGAGTTTCACATTCAGTATCAACATTTTCTCAGTCTTCTCGGCGTGTTTGCTTTGAATCCGGGCGAGGAGAACAAATCGCTGGATGACATAGTAATGTTCATTGCCCAGGTGGCGCAATGCTATCCCACTGTGTGTGTCGAATTTCCAAAACATTTGGCTGATCTGTTAAAGAACTATGCCACTGTCTTGGATCCCGCCATGAGGAACTGCTTTGTTAAGGCTTTGATCTTGCTGCGCAATAAAAATCTGGTGCCAGCCTTGGACATACTGGAGCTGTTCTTTCAGCTGTTGCGCTGCCCGGACAAAAATCTACGTACCTTTTTACAGACTCACATAGTAACTGACATCAAGAACATGAACTCGAAGCACAAGGACATGAAGCTCAACTCGGTAAGAATTAAATGAAGTCGCACAGTCTTGCTGAAACTGAGTACCCAATTGGTTTTTAGAGCCTGCAAAACTTCATGTATTCCATGCTGAAGGATGCCAATCCCAAGGCGGCTAAGATGTCCGCCGACATTATGATCGAGTTGTACAAGAAGAATATCTGGAATGATGCAAAAACAGTGAATGTCATCGCCACAGTGGGCTGCTTTTCCAAGGTAACCAAAGTACTGGTCACATCGCTGAAATTCTTCCTGGGTCATGACGAGGAAGATGAAGAAGGTTCCGATTCGGACAGTGAAAAGGAGGTGGACTTGAAGGGCGCTCTGATGGCCAATCGTGTGAACAAGAAGACAAAGAAACGTCAAAAACAGCTCCAGCAGATCAAAAAGCAAGCTGTAAAGGCGCAGAAAAAGAAGAAGAATGCTCCCGCATTCAATTTCTCGGGCATTCACTTGATTCACAATCCCCAGGGCATGGCCGAAGGTCTGTTCAAGCAACTACAGGGTTCAAATGAGCGATTCGAGGTGAAACTAATGCAGCTAGATGTGATCTCCCGTTTGATTGGCATCCATGAGCTGTTCCTTTTCGGCTTTTATCCGTATGTAACCCGCTTTCTGCAGCCACATCAGCGACAGGTTACCCGAGTGCTCCAATTTGCTGCCCAGGCCTCGCATGAACTGGTTCCCGGTGACATAGTCGAGCCCATCTTGAAAACCATAGCCAATAATTTCATTACGGAACGCAATTCCAGCGATGTGATGGCAATTGGTTTGAATGCTACGCGTGAGATTTGTATGCGTTGCCCCCTGGCTATGGGCGAGGATCTGTTGCAGGATCTGGCCATGTACAAGACATATAAGGAGAAGTCTGTGATGATGGCCGCTCGTTCCTTAATCACACTTTATAGGGAACAGCTGCCGGCATTGCTGCACAAAAAGGATCGCGGTAGGCAGACAGAGGCACAGGCTGAGCGTAAAATACGTGCCTATGGAGAGCGAGAAGTGCATGATACAGTTCTGGGTGCTGAAGCTCTGCTCAAGGACTCCAAGACCATTGCTATTGAGAGTGATGAGGAGACGGACTCCAATGATGGCGAGTGGGTAACTGTTACGCACAGCGATGGTGAGGGAGGCGCAGGCAACGGAAAAGATGAGGAGGATGATGACGAAGACGATGAAAGTGAGGAAGAAGACAGCGAGAATGAGGATGATGACGAGGATGAGGCCGACGAGGGCGTTGAAAGCGACCAGGAGCTGAGCGAAAAGAAAAAAATAAGATCAGACCTAAAAATGCTCAACCAAAAGGAAGCCGCCCAAGAGTTGGCCTTGACGCGCATCTTTACGGACGAAGATTTTAAGCGCATCAATGCCGCCAATCTTAAAAAGACCGTCACCAGTGCCCGCAAACGTCCCCTGGAGCAGGATCGTGCCGAATTCGTCAAACTCAATAGCATCGAAATGATTTATAAGAAGCGCAAGCACGACAAGGAGTCACGCCTGGAAACGGTTCAGGCCGGTAGGCAGGATCGAGAACGTTTCGGCTGGAAGGATGGGCGGGTAAACGAACATTGCTCCAAGACGAATCGCGAGAAGCGCAAAACAAAGAACTTTGGCATGTTGCGGCACAAGGCGCGCTCCAAGGTGAAGAAGAGTTTCCGGGACAAGCAGCAGGCGCTCAGAAAGCATCTGTTGCACCAGAAGAAGATGAAATAAGAATGGGGAAAGTTTAATGTAAAAAAAAGTTTTAATAAATAATCAAAAAAATTTCTGCCGGTTAGTGGGAAATCTCAGCTCAGCAAATCTACAAGGGAGAAGGTAAATGGATTAAAAGAACAACTGCATCTTTTAAGTAAACCCCCACCTGGCCAATTTGGAGCCATCCGGCGTTTCCTCGTTGCTGCCTTTGTTCTCCTTATTTGCTTCTGCCCCGAAATTACATTTCAATAATTCCAGCTTTTGCTGAAGCTCTTCAAACATTTCTGGACCCTTCAAGCCCTCAGCGGGCTCGCCACTTAGCAGCAAGCCCACCTTCTCCTCATAGGCACGTTGCTGGCTAATCAACTGCTCCTCGTATTTCATCTCCATTCGTTCCAAGTGTTTACCCAAAGTCTTTAACTGAAGCTGTTGCTCCTGCATTTCACATCGCTGGTCATCAAGCGAAACCCGCTGCTCCAGTATTTTATGGGCCTGCTCTCGCCGCTGCTGGACTAGAGTCTTCAGCAGTTGTTTGCTCATAGCACGCGATTCACTGATGCTCTGCACACACTCTGGTAGAACAAGCAACCGGTGGTCCAAGTTTGTGGAGCTGATCTTTTGCTGGAGATCCGCTATCTGGGCATTGCGCATTTCCAGTTCCTCTTCCAGGCAGGCAAATAGTTTTCTCTGCTCATCCGTATGCAACTGATCTTTCCGCATTTCTTGGTATTGCGTGAAGATGAGAGCTCGATCTTGCAGCAGCTGCTCCAGGCTATGTTCTGCATCGATTAGGGACAATATGATATCCAGCTCTCGTTCCACCCAGGCGTCCAGCTTGGTGGGACGCTGGCGCAGTGCTTGAGCCGAGGCTTGTCGCTCCAGGGCATCCTTAAGTCTGTCAGCAGGGTTAAAGAATTTAAAAACGTGGCACGAGAGCTCAGATTCTGCACTTACCTCTTGTTGGTGGCCAGTGCCTCCTCGCATTTCCGACGCAGCACCTGCCGCTGCTTGGCATGAAGCGTCTGCTGTCGCACCAGCTCACTCTGCATTCTGCGATCCTTGCTCTTCAGCTGGCTCAACTCTTTTTCGCGCGATATCTTCCACTGTCGAAACTTTTCCGACTCCACCCGCATGGCCCGTATCAGTTTTACCTTGGTCTCCTTCATGCTACGAATTTCGCTGCTCAGGTTTTGTATCTTCTGGCGCTCCTTGTCGCGCATCTTAAGCATATTCGCCTGGGTGTTGACCTTTCGCCTCATATCGGCAATCTCTTGCTCAAGCGATTGCAAGCGTTTGCGCCGTTCTTCGGCCAGTTTGGCGGTGGAAGTGTCCTTGTGACGTATGGAGCGTATTTGGTTGAGCAGCTCTCCTCGCTCCCTCTCTAGTTCGTTGATTTTCTGCTCACATTGCCGCAACTTCTCCTCATCCAAATCGCTGGAAAATTGATTCAAATTGCACAACACGCGCTCGTGCAGCTCCTCCTTAAGATCCAGCTGGCGTTGAATGCTCCGCAGTTCCCCATTGAGATTCAGTTGCTTGCGAGTGAACTCCTCGGTCTGTAAATCGTCAAGCGAACCCTCCACCATTGCCTGGCATGACGAGTGCAGCTCATTCTCCGAGCGGTGCAGTTCATCTTGCACCAAATCGACCAGTTCAGTTAGCTCCTCGTAACCCACGGCGCCTTCGTGTAGTTCCAGTTTAACTCTTAGCTGAAGCAAGAGTGTCTTTAGCTTTTCATGGGTTTCTTCGGTTATGTGGGCCACATTGAGATCAGACAACGCCTGCTGCAGTTCCAGCTGTAGTTGATGGTTCTTCTGCTCCAAACGGTCATTGGCCTGTTGCAGTAACGTTACTTGCTCCTCGCCCAAGCCAGGAGTGCGTTCCAGCAGCTCCAGACGCAGCTTTTGTACAGTATCCCTCAGAATCTGGATTTCGGATGTATGAGGATCCAGATTTATGACCGGCTTGTTTTTGATCTGCAGCGCACGATCAGCGTAGCGCAAAGTGCTCAAAGTCTCGGGCACATTGTAGTCCGCGGGACTAATGCAGGCTATCATCAAGGTAATGGAATTGCCGCCCAGTGAGTCCTGCAATAAGCGTGTCAACTTAGACTGGCGGTATGGCACATACGCCGCCGACTGACCTGCTAAAGAAAAGAAGCAGTTGAATGATTCGAGTTGAGAAGCAAAGAATATCACTTACAGCCCAGCACGTTGATGACATTACCCAGGGCCAGGAGACCCTTATTGATGGTGACACCCTCCCTAAAACGTTCACCACTGGCTAGAGTCTTGGAGCAGCGCTCCGAACCCGCCAGATCTACCAAATTAAACTTCGAGCTGGTCATCCGACCTTGACTATTCCTTGCCAGCACAGTCAACGTAAATATGGCATGAGAACGAGATGAGCAGTCATTCATAGCTGTCACAGCCACCGCCCTACAAGCTGAACCACGCATCAAATGTTGGGTTACCTCTTGGGCTGAGTTTACACTAAGCTCGGTTAATCCTGGCAGCACAATGCGACACTTATCCTCCCGTAAGTCCACCTGACTATCCTCACGCTTTGGATTGGTCGAGAAGAGGTCATACAACTGCTCTTGGTATAGCTCCAAAAAAGAGCAAGTCACCTCAAACTCACTCTCGGTGGTGCTGACAATCTCTTGAAATATTTCTTGAACAGCTCGTGGTATGACGCCCACATCCTCATTCAGCACTCCATTGAAGGCTGTGCCCATGGTATAGGTCTTACCCGATCCTGTCTGGCCATATGCCAAAATGGTGACATTGTAACCCTGTAGTAGCTTTTTTAGCTTCGATTGTACACACAACTCGTAAATCTGCTGCTGTGTATCGCTGGGTTCGAACACATAGTTGAAGCTGAATGTATCCTGTCGATTGACCACGATTTGAGGGGATCCATCGGTGGCCCGTTGAACGGCCAAGCGGCAACCTCGCTCCAACTCAGATCTGACCAAGGGTCGCACTCGCACCGCCACCGATACTGATAAATCAACTGTGCTGGACATCTGGAATAGTTAAAGGGGAAGTTTAACCAACAGTTCTCTGGGGCTGAATGAGATTCGACAGTTTTGCAACAATTCCAAGCTAAATTTTAGTTTTTAGATTAACACACGACAGAAAATTCGGAAAATTGTGATTGAGTTTATTATTCCATTACGCTAAATGTAAAAGATATTCGCTTGACTTCAAATCTCTGCATCTATCGGCGGCGCTTCTCCGATTTTTTTACACGTTTGGGTCCCTTCACAAAGCACCAGTCCACCTGTATTGTTTGTCCCATTATCTCAGAGCCGTTCAGCGACTCTTTAGCGGCCAGTGCCTGCTTGTGCGTCTCGTACTCGACCAAAGCATAGCCCTTGGAGAAACCAGTGCGACGATCCAGATTCAAATGAATATTTTTGATCTCACCATAGTCGCAAAATTTTTCCTGGATCTCATCCTCTTGTGCCTCCTCGTGTATGGAGGTCACAAACAAGATCCAGCCCTCGACAGAGCGCTGTGGTCCCGGCTCCAGTTCATCGTCATCCTCGTTGCGCACACGCTCATAGCTGTGTATGGCCTCGCGAGTGTTGCTATCGCTGCCAAATCCACGTCCTTTGCGATGCTTGGCCTTCTCCTTAAGGCGTACGATGCCCTCTGTGAGCCAGGTGCCGGGTTTTCCGCGTGTGGAATGGATGGCAAGAATTAGATATGGGCAAATGAGCAATATGTATCACCGCACTTACGATCGCCATCCTCGTCCACTTCGAACTCCTCGGCGTTGTCAATGTCCAACACATCGGCCATTTTCTTGATTGAACAATATAGAAAGTAAATAAATTGTTTTTTCTTCGTAGAGCGTCGCAAGAATTGCAGCCAGGGTTGGAGAGCTGCTCAGGAGTCCAAGGGCTACAGCAGTGAGACAATAGCAATCGACAATGTGACCGGAAATTAATGATGGAAAAATACCAAAATGGGGCTTTTAAAAATACTCGCAAAAATTCTCAAACCATTTTAGTTTATTTACTTTTTAAACTTACGTAGATAATTAAATAAAAGATTATTTTATTTACTGGCGGAAAACTGTAAAATCAAAAATGATATATTTAAAATACTTAATTTGGTCATACCAGGCAGAAATGACCAGGGCTACAGTAACGAGTACATACGCAGCCATCGATACCATTCGGAGTTATCGATGAATGTCACGTCCAGCTCGATACCCATGTCGGATTTTAATTTATTACAATTTTCGCCTTAGGTGGTAACACACGCACAAATTTACCGGGTAAGCTGTTGACCTTGTTATTCGGAAGGGCGGCCCCCAGGCCAGTACCTTATCAATTAAAATCTGAGCATCCGGGCCACAGCCCCACCACGGCGCGTTGTTTGTTGATTGTGAAAGTAAAGGAAAATCATTTCCGTGCTCCAAGTGTGCGCTGATATTGTGTTCATCCATTTATTAAAAACAGATTCACATACCTATATGTATTCGGACTTCAAAATTGCTTTTTTCCATTCATTTCATAAATTGTTGATTCCTCGGCAGTCCCTTCGCTTATTGCCAGTTAACATGACTGTTCCATTGGGCAGGACAATATGTGAGCTCAAGACCATGCCCTTGTCGGGCGATCCGGAACTTGATGGGCAAATACGCAAGTGGATCAAATGGGATCGCAACCCCAGCACCTCCAGCCAGATCATGGAAGCCATCAAAGCCAAAGATTGGGACACGTAAGTTGAACAGTGACTCTAAGTCCATCTTAGCTGACCGTTGCTTATCCTGCAGGCTTCGCAAGCGTCTTTGCACTCGTATCACATTTGGTACTGCAGGATTGAGGGCTTGCATGCGTGCTGGTTTCGATTCCATGAATGAGTTGGTGGTAGTTCAGTAAGTATTCCAAATACTTGTCCCGAACAGAAACTGACTGTTATCTATTCTGCAGAACCGCCCAGGGATTGTGTGAGTACATCAAGACACAGTATCCCAATAAGGACGACTGGGCCGACCGTGGTGTTGTCTTTGGCTACGACGGTCGTTATAACAGCCAGCGTTTCGCCGAGCTTTCGGCCATCATCTTCTTGAACAACAATTTCCGTGTCTATCTTTATAACCGGTATGTGGCCACTCCGCTGGTCCCGTATGCCATCTTGAGGCTTCGCTGTTTGGCTGGCGTTATGGTAACGGCCTCCCACAACCCCAAAGAGGATAATGGTTATAAGGTCTACTGGTCCAATGGAGCGCAGATCATTCCACCGCATGATTCGGCGATTCAAGAGTCCATCTTGAACAACTTGGAGCCCAGGGGCGATTCCTGGGACGAATCGGCCTTGTGTGCGAATGATATGCTGGAGGATCCCTACGAAGCCGTTGTACCTGCCTATTTCGATAATCTCAAGAAGGCATTTTCGTGCGAGCTAATGGCGGCGAATCAGAAGTGCAACATTTGCTTCACGTATACGGCCATGCACGGTGTGGGCCATCCATATGTTAAGCAGGCCTTCGACAAGATTCAGCTAAAGCCGTTTATTCCAGTATGCGAGCAAATCGAACCGGATCCGGAATTCCCTACCACGCCCATGCCCAATCCCGAGGAGGGTGCAACCTCTTTGGAGCTGTCCATTAAGACGGCAAAGGCTAAGCAATGCGACATTATCTTGGCGAATGATCCGGACGCCGATCGTTTGGCCGTGGCCGAGCTGGGACCGGATGGCAACTACAAGCTGTTCAATGGCAATGAACTGGGCGCCCTGTTAGGCTGGTGGACCCTGGAAAACTACAAGATGCAGAACCCGACCGTGACAGATTTTTCTAAATGCGTGATGATTGCTAGCACCGTCAGCTCCAAGATACTCAAATCCATGGCGGATCGTGAGGGTTTTGTATTCCACGAAACGCTTACTGGATTTAAGTGGATGGGTAACAAGGCCATCCAGGAGCAGGAGGCGGGCAAGACCGTGTTGTTTGCCTTTGAAGAAGCCATTGGCTTTATGGTCTCCACCATGGTGCTGGACAAGGATGGTGTCAGTGCCGCCGCCCATGTGGCTACCATGGCCTGCTATCTGCGCTGTAAGAAGTGCATGACGCTGCAGGAGAAACTGCGTGACATTTACGAGACGTACGGCTACCATACGAGCATCTGCTCCTATGTGAAGTGCCGCTGTCCACCAGTCATCACGAGGATCTTTGAGCGATTGCGCACATTCGACGATGGCAAGCCGAACACCTACCCGACGAGCATCCTGAACGGTGAATTTGAGATAGCCCACGTCCGTGACCTAACCACGGGCTATGACAGCAGTACCAATGATAAGAAGGCCACGCTGCCGGTCAGTGCTAGCTCCCAGATGATCACGTTCACATTTAAAAACGGTGTGGTGGTCACCTTACGTACCAGTGGCACCGAACCCAAGGTGAAGTACTATGCGGAAATGTGCGGCCGGCCCGAGGAGAAGAACTGGGAAAAGCTGTCCAACACGCTGAAGCGTATGGTCGAGGCCATTGTCGAGGAGTTCTACGAGCCAGAAAAGAACGGTCTAGAGCGCAAGCCAGAATAAAGATTAGAAACCGAATTTGACGGCACACGCGATTTGTGTGTACCTGCCTCCAAAATTGATAAGTTTCCATGATGATAACAAAATACCGCACAAATGCACAAAAGCCAAAAATGCCATCAAGCTGTGGATGATTAGTCTATTTACTAGGAATATTCCAAATGTAATGTGTATAACGAGACGACGACAACGATCCCTTTCCCTTTATTTATACTAGAGTAATTATTGTATAGCAGGAAATAATAAACAATTAACATCACCAGGCACCCAAATAACAGCTGTCCGAGTAAACATCATTGGAGGACGAGACGGTGGGGCGGCCGGGCCGTACTCCATTTAATTTCGTCTGAATTGGACTCATTAGGCTTATCGTACAAACTGAAGTGCTCAACTTGATATGGCGAAATCTAAGACCAGGCATTTTGATGAATTGTTTAATTAGATTAATCAGAGCAACACTTGTTGACTTTTACGAGCTCGTTGGAACCACACTCGGTTTTTTAATATACCCAGAAAGGAAAACTAGATCCGCTGATATTTGAAGAAGCTGATTCTCGAAATAACGTCGTGAAAGTTCATACCGATATATTTTGATTTAAAATTTGAACCCCTCTTAATCTTCGTTAACCTCAGGCGGTACAAGTACTTGGTGACAAGGAAGATACTATATGATAGTATATGATAAACGGATATTTAGAAATCGGCCAGCTTTTTCTGATTCTTCATACAAATCTGGATGCTCCTTTGCAATTAGTTCTCTCTGTAGGTTCCAAATTTAAGGCATTCTTTTAAAGCTGTTAAAAAAGTGGTTTGTATTTTATTTATACGTGGGATTTTGCGTTGTTATAAGAGCTAATTACAGAGTACAACAAATACAGTTTATAAGTTGTACATATATCTGGTCATAAAGAGCTTGGGATTGCTTGCATATTCGTAAGGCTAAATTAGGTTTTATAATATATATATAAAAAAGCATTTAGCTAGAAAACAGAATGATAAATGCACAAGCAAAAGTTGGCTAAGTTGAGTTGTTTCTTGTTGTATTGGTTATATTAAATTAGGTTCACTGGGGGATCGATCGTTCATATAATCTCTTAGTACTAGAATTTGGGATCTAAAAATACATATGTATGGGGTTAAATGTGTGTGGATAATAGTTCTTAGTTAGTTTAGTTGGCAATTTTGTTTGTGTGTATATAAAATGCATTTCAGGCAGTCTCTTTTTGCTTAATTCTTATGTATTTGTCATATGTTGCATTCGAGTTACAGTTTTCATTTTGTTGTCCTGGTTTCTATTGGTTGGAACGATTAAGAGTGTGTTTTTTGATTTTAGCTTAAAAATGTGCTTGTGGTTGTTCATTCCAATATGCACCCGTGTCTCTATGTACGCTCAAAAGAGCTAATGGGTAAACAGTCACTGAACAAAAACCAGATCTGTGGATTGTTACACCATGGTAAGGAACTCATTTGGGTTCACCTAGTTATGAACATGCCACAACACTACTGAAGAGTCGCACGAAGAGTGCCGTTCTATGCCAGCACTCTTGGCGCAAGTCAAGTCCACAATATTTGGACAATTTTGTTGGTTGGTTTCTTAGATTCTAAAGATTGATCAAAAATCAAAAGTATTTCTAAAATATTTTCTAAAATAAAAAAATTGGGTGAAAATGTGTTGTAGGCTTCTAATACTTTGGGAACTTTGTAGTAAGTCTTTCTCCGTGTTCAAGGGACGTGTGATATGTTCTTGTTTAGGTTTTAGGATACACTGGGCTTGAGCATTGATTGATATAGAAATTCCAGTTGGGGGTCAACTTCCTCACTGTGATATTCGGGTTCTTAGGTGCCGACTTGGCGTGTGTAAAACTTAAGTTAAAATATTAAAATCATTTAAATTAAAAGAATCAGTTTGGAATACCTCTCAGACAAACACATGCAGGTAGGACGATTGTGTCTGATTGCTGTGCGTGGGCGTGATTAGAGGCGGCTGCTGACTTTGACCCGGGCCCTGACCCTGGTGATGGTGTCATACGGAGGTCTCCGAGTTCAGTTTGAGCACAAACTTGTTGCTCTTGGGATCCACCACTTCTTCGGAAAGATTGATATGCGGCAGCTTGTGGACGGTGACCATCAAAGACACATCATTTTGGATTAGCTGGAATGTGCACTCATTACCAATGGGCCGCGAGACAATGTCATCGCAAATCAGTGACCAAGACTGCACCCAGCGCCGTTCCTTCTCACTCTGCATCACCGGGCATTCGGTCAGATATGGTTCCAGAAACGCACGCGGCGACAAATCATGCTTGAGACAGTGCGCCAGGTGCTTGAGAATGCTCTCGAAAGTGTGTCGCGGTTGCTGGCGTGTGACCCTCAAGTACTTCTGCAAGGCTCGAGCCATTGAGGGGAACACGGCCGAGGCTGCCTCCTGCGGATCCAATGGCAACGACGGTGCCGGTTCATTGTGTATTCGCTTGATGTGGGTGAAGGCCTCCTCTGCGGCGGTAATGAGACGTGCCCGACGCTTTTTCACACGTCGTTCGTACTCGTGCTCCTCATAGAATCGTTCGTTGTGCGAGGAGTCACGCCTCCGGGCATTGGCGGCCAACACAGCACGACTCTGGCTCTGCTGTTGCGAGTTACTGACACCATCCACCTCATAGTATTTGAAGCTGTTGGAGATTTTATTGCGCTGCGACTTGGATATCGAGATGGGTATGCGCTCCAAATAGGGATTGAATATGGGAAAGTCCACGTAGTAGTGCTGAAGCACCCACACGGCTGCCCTCTGTATACTCAACTGACCGAGCATATAAGAGCGCGACACACCGTCCGGAGAGCGAATGATCTTGATATAGTAGCAGGGCTGCTGATGACGCAGCTCCAGCAGTACCACTGCCACATAATGAATGAACAGCAATGTGTCCACAAAATTGGTCGCGTAGGCGACCAACGACTTGTAGTCCACAGCATCGCCACCAGTCTCCACCACAATCCGGGCTCCATTCGTGACCTGAACTATATAAAACAGCCAATAGGCAAAAGTGCATATAGTGACCAGCAGCAGCACAATGGCGCGGTACAGGAAAATCCTAGGCATGCTGGCGGCCGTGCCCCGCATGAAAATCGCCCACATTCCTATCGCAAGAAGCAGAAGCCTGGAAGCCAATGATACCAACTGACCCTTGCATTGTTCACTGCAAGCCAGCAGCTGAGTACGCACCGTCTGCGTCAGCTCAGGATGGTCGAAGGCCGAAGGAAAGAAGCCAATGTGAGGCATTACCACCATGGCCACCGGGGAGAAGAACGCTGCACAGCCGAGCAGAAAGTAAAAGCTTGACTCCATGTAGCGACGACAGCGAAAACCAAATCCCTTGTCATTCTCCCGATGCCACATATTGTTGATATCCTCCATGGAGATGCTCTGCTCGGATGTGTTTCCCGTCACCGCAGTGGTATTCTCACCCCAATTCTCGTCCTGCGGCAGTATCTGCACTTCAATCACTTCCTGTCCATCTCGGCTCTCATCTCCCGTCATGTTTACGCTGGTCTGGTAGGGAGCCATATCGCCACGTTGGTATGCTTTGCCCCCCGATTTGGATGAGTGCGTGCTGCGATGCGAGTGTCGAGAGCGATCTCTGTCCCGGTGATAGCCGTTATTTACACTACCTCCTCCGCCACCGCCTCCCCCGCCGTTGCTGCTGTTGTTGTTGTGATTTCGAGAGCGTCTTGAGCGTCCACTGTGTTCCGATTTGACGGATTCGTTTTCCATGACAGGTGTGGGCCAGGCCTTGATCCCGCTCTCTGCTTTGTTCCTTAATTGACTCTCTCTCTCTCTCTCTTTAGATGGCGTCTAACTGTAACTCAGCAGGTTTTTCATATGTAGGTATGCAGGGCGGAGTCGGGGAGAGGGGAAGTTGCCAATGCAATTCCAATTACTCGGTCACTTCACTCGATTTTCATGAATAATATTCACTAATCAAAGCAGACGTAAGCCATATTGATGAATTGCTGCTCTGTTTTATTCATTTTTTCACCATTAAATATTATTAGTTATAATATTTTCCTTTTTCTTTTCATCCGCAAACTGTTGCTTTGGTCACACTAATGTCAGCATTCTAGAGACGGGCTGTCACTGGCCTGTACCGGTTACATGTAACGAGTCTCACTCAACAGATAAAGTATCGAGTCACAACTTAATGACGGTTAATTTTGACAATTTTTATGAAAAATATTTATATGATTGTGGAAAACGCCAAGACATAAATATATAAATTAGCTTAATAGGCAGTGATGCTGGTTAACAACTGTCGGGCTTGCTGATTGGTAGGGCTCAAGCGAATGGCGCGCTGCACAAGTTTCAAAGATTGTTGCTTGTCCACTTTCTGAATAGCTTCGCTGGCATAAATGGTGGTCTCCGCCTCCTCGTTGGCTTTAATGCTGCAAATGGTAGGTGTTTAAACGCTAATAAACAATCCAAGGTAATACCAATCTACCTGTATTGCAAGCTGCGGTGTCCCAATGACAGAGCAATCATGGCCATATTGGAGGTCGCCAGCTGATAGTTTGAATCCTTGTCGAAATAATCAAGCATAAACTTGACAAAGACCTTGCGCAGAATGGCAGATTGAGGGAACATGCGAATTCGCTTTTGTAAATAAATCAAGGCGTCTGGGGCTCCATTCTAAGGAAAGAGACGAAGAAAGGTATTTTCTCTGCCCACCAAGTCTCAATAGTTTGCTTACATTTATCAAATGATAGTGAGCCGTCAGATAAGTCACATCGGCACAGTATTTCTCTTTGAATTGGTATGCTCGTAGCTCCGACATAATGGTTTGATTCAGTTCATTGTCTCGATGTAGCACACCCAAGGCGCAGGCGGAGTAAAAGGCCTCAATGGGAGCATTTTTCATAAGAATGCTGCAAATAGTTCTCAATCAATCAAAAGAAATTATAGTTACATAGCCATGGACAAACCATTGATAGAGCAATGTCTTGGTATCTGCTTCGCCTTGAAAGGCATAGACCATGGAAGCCATAGCCACTAAAATGTGGCTAGCTGCCTTGTCATCATCCTGGCCCACAACGCTGCTCAACACCGAATTGTAAATCGAATATGACTCCTGTAGCTGCCCAGACCGATAGTAGGCCAAGGCCAAGCCAATGATGGGTTTGAATGTGGCATGTGCCACGGTATTCAAAGCATTTACCGCCTGCTCTGGCTGGTTAAGCTTCAAATACAGATAACCCAGATTGGTATAAAGCTTGTCGCGATCAGCTCCGGGTTCACACATTTTGCAGGCGCGCGAAAACGCCTGAATGGCTTGCTCATACAATTGCTGGCGGTCACAAAGGAAACCTTGGAATGTAAGCGATGAAATGCTGGCCTCCGCCTCCTCGTTTTGCACATACCTGTATGGGAAAATCGACAATTAGTTGAGATTGACTTAGTAAGTAGACAACTCACCAATTAATGGCATCCAGGGCGTAGACATCTGCATACATATGGTCAATAGCATGTCGATTGTGAGCCTTCGCTCTCAGGATAGGATCAGAGAGCACCTGACACACCCAGTGTGCAAATCCTAAAGCCGCCTCCGGCTGATATTCAAACTGCTGGCAGTGGCGGAACAAATCAAAAGCCTCCTCCAGCTCACCAATGGTCTCGGCCACCATGGCCTGGCCAATCCAAGCATTTGGATATTTAGGACTAGATTGCTGAGCTCGCTTAAAAGCCTCATTGGCCAGCAGAATGTCTCCCAGTTTGACGTAAAGCACACCCAGATTGGTCCAAGCTGTAAATGACTTTCGCTCTAGGGTCACCGCCTGGATCAGGCAATGCTGCGCTAGGGGTAAATTCTGATGGGTCTCGTGCATATGTATGACTCCCAGTAGATTCCAGTTCTGCCAACGATTGCTTTGTGTGTTGATGGCCATTTTGGTCACTTTGGCAGCCGTCTCCAGGTGTCCCAGGGCCTCCTCGGGCATGTAGAGCGCACTGAAATAGCTGGCCAGGGCTAATTCATACCACAAGTAAGTGTTCTGCTTTAACTTCAAAGCGCACAAGTAGAATCGCTGGGCCAACTGCATCAGATCCTTGCGTGATAAATAGGCAATTTCCTCATCCCGGTTAGCCAAACTACCAGCCACATCCAAATTTGCCATGGACAGTGGCAACTGAGCTGTTTGCACAAAAACGCTGGCCGTCAAGCGCCACAGCCAGACCATGCCCAAGGCCTCCTTGGAGTGCAGGAAAGCGCTCTGTAGATGTCCCACAGCTAGTTGGAAGTGCTGCTTGGCACGGCCGTAGAGATTTTGTGACTTGAGATTGTTGGCCAGGCCAATATGTGCCTCAGCGGCGCCTCTTAAGCCGGGTAAGTAGTTGGGATTCTGCTGCAGCAACTCATCAAAGTCCGTAATGGCCTCCGTATACATGCGAATGGTCTGAAAAAGAATTAGCTTAGTTCACAGCTCTCAAAATTTTCAATGTTACCATCTTAGTTACCGTCTTGACCATGGCTATCTGAAGCAGGGCATAGCTGTTGCTTGGCGACATTTCAAGTATCTTTTGAAAGACACGAATGGCTGAATTGTAGGAGCCCCTTGCCGCATAGGCATCACCCAGTGATTCCCAGTAGACCAGGCAACGAAAGTCATGTTTGATAGCCAGCCGAAAGCATTGAATGGCCTACAAAGAGAGCAAACAATTAAAAGAGCCTTCCACAGAACTAGGTAGAACCCACATTATCACACTTTTTGACTTGCAAAAAGTGCAATCCCAGCTTGTACTGCAGACGTATGGACTCATCACTGCTCAAATGCTTGAGTGTGTTTAGCAGCAGCATCTCATTGAGATCCTCTTCGCCCAACTGCTGGTAGATGAAGCTTAAGGCATCCACAGCCTGTTCGGCCAATGCATTAAGACTCAGGCATTTCTCAAAGCATTTACGAGCACGGATCAGATCGTCCGAGGCCTGATACAAGCGGCCTAAATAATCAAAGCATTCCGCTATGTGTGGACGCAGGCGAGTGGCCTTCAGCATGCAATTAAGTGCTGCTGGATAGTTGCCCAAGTTCATTTGCAGCTTGCCGCAGAGCAAAAGCTGATCAAAGGATTCCGAATTGCCTATCAACTGCACTGCCTCAGCTGGGGAACTGTAAGGATAAGATTTATAAGACGGCAGGTAGAGGCAGATAGATTCCTGGCTTACAGCACAAACTCGGCTTTGGCCAATTCATCCAAAGGCAACTCCTTCAGGTGTTGCTGTTCCCCCAATTTGTAGAAGCATCTGTAAAGGAGATTAAGCTTATATAATCCACTATACATACAATCATTTCCCAGTCTCACCGTGCCAAAGCCCTAACATTTGCCTCAGATTTCTCAAATTTGGACAGCACACTTATGGCATCCCTTAGCTTAGTCTCATCCTTCTCGTAGGAAAGACACTGGCCATATAAGTCATGCTCCTGCCCAAGTTCTTGCCACAATAGCAATGCCATTTTATGTGCACCCAATTGCATGTGAATGCGGGCCAACAGCTCCAAGGTAACCTTGTAGGTGGGGTGACTTTGCTGAGCCTGTAAAGCCAGTTGCCGGGCTGGTATGTATTCACCCTTAGCATAAAGATCGAACGCCTGAATAAGCAGTGCCAGGTTAGAATTTGAATTTAGCTCCAACAGCTGCACCGCATATGCCTGTATGGAAACTTTTAGTTCCCCCAGCCAAACCTCACTTCCTGGTTGATCGTAGTTCTCACAGTAGGTCTTACATATCCATTCGTAGCCATAGACATCTCGGGGATGGGAGACGGTCATCTGGCAGGCATTGCGCACACAGGCCACATAATCCCTTTGCTTGTACAACCATTTCAGATAGCGCTTGTACACAGCACTCTTGGCATCTGTCTCGGAAGTCATTATCAAAGCTTCCATTGTGTTTTTGTACTAAAAGGATATGGTTCAGTCCAGTTCAGTGCGATTGCCGCCCACTTACAAGTTCGGTGTCTTCATCAGCAATCTGAAGATCATGAGCAAACCATAGCCGACCCAAATATTCCTGATATTTGGCATAATTGCTATCTTCCGATCGATTCTGGGCTCTGCTTTTGAGTATGTCGAAACATTTGGGGGCCAAGCTGGCATCCGAGCCCACTGCGTAAAGCTTTTCCAGATAGTCCAAGGACTTATCACTGCAAATTACAGGTAAGAATTACAAATTTCCGGTGTGTAGAAGTGCTTACGGTATGAGATCCATCAGTTGATCGTAGACTTTGGGCAGCTCTGAGCTGGGGGCACAATTGGCCAGGCCTTGCAAAGCCACAGTAGCTGGTCCTTCCGTGTACTCGATGGACTTCCGCAGATAGTTGGCCGCCTCCGCTTTGTCCACATTCTGGTAGGCAGCACCCAGCAACAAGTAACCAATGGCATTGTTTTTGGGATCGGCTTTAAGAAGGCGCTGCAAAAGGGGTTCGGGTCAATGACTTGTAATATTTGGGATGATGTTGATAATCACTTGACACTTGTGAATAGCATCGCCGTATTTGGCCAGTTTAATGGTCTCACGTATGTCCTTGATCAAAGCTTTGGACTCCTTGGACATTGTTGATTTTTTGTATGTTTTTTTTTTACTTATTGCAGCGCTAGCGATGGGGATTGATCGATGAAACACTTTCCATCTCTAACTCAAACAGCTGTTTTACCAATTTTGTCACATTTTTACATATTTACACAATGCCCGTAAATTGTAAGTCAAATTGCGGAAATCGGGCAGCCCTCAAGGTAAGCCGTAAACAAAAATGCCCTTAACTTTCAATTTCAACAGTTTTCAATTCCTTAGCGACCCAAAACCGGCGATGCCTTGTGCAAGGAATGCTTCTTTGCTGCCTTTGAGGCGGAAATCCATCACACCATCATCTCCAGTCAATTGTTTCGTCGTGGGGAGAAGGTAGCAGTGGCTGCCAGCGGTGGCAAGGACTCCACGGTGCTGGCTCACGTGTAAGTAAACAGATCTTTAACCCATCACCAATGATCCTCTAATCCTCCTCTCCCGCCCCTTAACCAGGATGAAGTTGCTCAACGAACGCCACGATTATGGCCTGCAGCTGGTACTACTCTCGATTGACGAGGGCATCACTGGCTATCGTGATGACAGTCTAGAGACAGTCAAGCAGAATCGAGATGACTACCAAATGCCTTTGAAAATCCTATCCTACGAAGAACTTTATGGTTGGACAATGGATCGGATTGTGTCGCAGATAGGACGCTCCAATAATTGTACATTTTGTGGTGTATTTCGGCGTCAGGCTTTGGATCGGGGAGCCAAATTGTTGGAAGTCGATAGCATAGCCACAGGCCACAATGCGGATGACATAGCAGAGACGGTTCTAATGAATATACTGCGTGGCGATACCGCTCGCCTAAGACGCTGCACGGATATCAGGACAGGCGGTGGCGAGGACTCTATACCTCGAGTTAAGCCCTTGAAATACAGCTATGAGAAGGAAATTGTCATGTATGCGCACTACAAGAAGCTAGTCTACTTCTCCACAGAGTGCGTGTTTGCTCCAAATGCGTACCGTGGGCACGCACGTGCTTTTTTAAAGGATTTGGAGAAAGTGCGTCCCTCCGTTATCATGGATATTATCTACTCCGGCGAGCAGCTGAGATTTAAGGACACAGTAAAGAAGCCTGTGCGTGGCAACTGCTCAAGATGTGGATTTGTATCCTCCCAGCAACCCTGTAAGGCTTGCGTTCTGCTAGAGGGCCTAAATCGAGGACTACCCAAATTGGGCATAGGCAAGAAGTCCAAGGGTGATCGCATGATAGCCAAGCAGGATCAAGAATTGGCTCTAAGAGAGCGTGCAAATTTAGTAAAAAACGACTTTTAATAAATACAATTGAACTTTATTTTTAATATGGGTTTGTCAGCATATCTGGCTGCATCTGCTGGGGACGGCGGCAACCTGCAAAGAAACAAATTGATACAAATTCAATAAATTGCCAACGAAAAAATAAACTGAAATCTATAAAAATGCAATAGAACTCAGTGCCAATTTTTTAACCAGGATGCATAACAGGTTAAACCCGACTTGCACACTCCAAAAGTATATTGGAGCAACTCATCAAAGCTTAACCTTTATATGGTGTCTGTGAATGGTTTAAGTGATCATCATAGAAGTTCTTTTCGGTGTTCAAATGGAAACTTTATGGTGAAACTAACCTCCCTTTGGCTCATGCCATGTTCCCTTTGACCCACGTGTTTGAGAGAGAGACCTGAAATGGAAGAATAATACATGGGTAAGTAAAACTGTTGGAAATAGTTTAAATTATATAAGAACTGGTTGATTTCAGTTAGAAATTACAAATAGATTGAATCACAGTGGTTCATATGAGGTGTCAGACGTAAAATATCATCAAAATGAAAAACTAAATAAGTGGCAGCCATGTGCAAAGACATGACTGCATTAAATTATAGAAAAATGTGTGTAAAATTACCTTTTATGGTGAAACCAACCTCCCTTTGGCTCATGCCATGTTCCCTTTGACCCATGTGTTTGCAGAGACCTGAAATGGAAGAATTATACATGGGTAAGTAAAACTGTTGGAAATAGTTTAAATTATATAAGAACTGGTTGATTTCAGTTAGAAATTACAAATAGATTGAATCACAGTGGTTCATATGAGGTGTCAGACGTAAAATATCATCAAAATGAAAAACTAAATAAGTGGCAGCCATGTGCAAAGACATGACTGCATTAAATTATAGAAATATGTGTGTAAAATTACCTTTTCTATGAAAACGGGGGTCTCATCCGGGTGTCAGCCCTTTATGGATTTTTCTGCGGTTTGACTGCAAACATAAAATTAGATTTATTAATTAAGTGCACAATTATATGCTTATTTTATTTTGATTTAAATCAGGGTGAGCCGCAGAATTTGACGCGAGTATATAAATAACGGTGCGTGCTGCAAGGGACAGGCAGGCTGAGCGTTGCCCTTCCCTAATTTAAATGTGAACTTTGCATTTAAAATATGCACCGCAAATTTATGGAAAATTTGGGTTATGCTTGGGCAAAGAACAGCTTTCATCTGCGAACAAGTAAAAAGCACTAGCTAAAGTGGAGTTTTCTTTACACCAGCGACTCGTGTTCGCACTATTAACGAGAAAAAAAAATGGAATCCAACTTACCCATTTTAATTTGTCAAATATGCGCCGTTTTGTTCGATGACGAGTTCCCAACGAGATGCCAACTTCATAATGCCCCTCTCATAGAAGCTCGCTTCCCTCTTGTCAAAAAACTCGGAGAGCCAATTTTCACAGGACTCTCTTGTGGCCAACTTCCGATTACCAAGCTCTTTCGCCATGGACAGAAATAGGTGGTAATCACTTGGTGCGAGATCCGGACTATACGGTGGATGCAAAAGAACCTCCCATCCGAGCTCCCGGAGCTTCTGGCGCGTCACCAAAGATGTGTGTGGCCTGGCGTTGTCCTGATGGAAGACAATTCGGCCTGTGTTGATCAAAGATGGCCTCTTCTGCATGAGTGCTGCATTCAAGCGGTCCAGTTGTTGGCAGTACAGGTCCGAATTGAGCGTTTGGCCATAGGGGAGCAGCTCATAGTGTATAATTCCCTGCCAATCCCACCAAACACACAGAAGAACCTTCCTGGCCGTCAATCCAGGCTTGGCCACCGTCTGGGCAGCTTCACCGCTTTTCGAGCACGACCGTTTGCGCTTCACGTTGTCGTAAGTGACCCACATTTCGTCGCCAGTCACCATCCGCTTCAAAAACGGGTCGATTTTGTTGCGATTCAGAAGCGATTCGCATGCATCCATACGGGCCAAAATGTTTTTTTGCGTCAAGTCGTGTGGCACCCATACATCGAGCTTCTTTTTGAATCCAAGCTTCGTCAAATGGTTTATAACGGTTTGATGACTCATGCCCAGCTCTTGGCCGATGCTGCGGCTGCTACTATGCCGGTCTCTTTCGATCAATTCAGCGATTTTATCGCAATTTTCGACGACAGGCCTTCCGGACCGTGGCGCATCTTCGATCTCCTCTGCACCAGAACGAAAACGTTGAAACCATCGTTGTGCGGTGGAAATGGAAACTGTATCGGGTCCATAAACTGCACAAATTTTATTGGCAGCACGAGTTGCATTTTTGCCTTTATCGTAGTAGTACTGTAAAATATGACGTATTTTCTCTTTATTTTGCTCCATGTTTGCGACGCTATAACTTACGAATGACTAAAAACAAACAACAATAAATCAAACACGTGTTAACACGTGAACCGATGCGACGAATACAACTAGAACTACGCGCTTGCAAAGACAAGCTTGCGGAAATACCGCAAGACTTTTGTATGTTTGACAGGCAGAGCATCTCCTGGGGCCATGTGATTTGGTCCAATCGAAATTTGCTTTGCCCATCAATACTTTGATCTTGCAACATTGAGTTCTGCAAATAGCTTTAACAAACTCTAGTCGCAGTTATATTCGTTGCGAGTATCGAAATAAATATTCTAAGATTAGACTACAACTGTACTTACATTTTAGAGGAGGCAGGCAGACAGACGCGTTGCACGTTGCACGTTCATTAGCAAAGTAAAACGGAAGTGGGCTAAGTTGGCTGCGCTTGCCCAAAAACAGTGCTGGTAAACGCATTTACATTGAGCCAACAGCACCATGTTTAACATTATCGCGCTAACAGCGCCCCAATGGTCACACTTATAATCCAGCAGCAAAGATTTGCAATCGCAGGCATTGCTGCCAATTTAGCTTTTTTCCCGTCAAATCTAGCTTTTTCGAAGCCAAGTTGCGGGAAAAATATGTGAAAAGCGGGAAGCGGGAATTCTGGCTTTTTTAAAATTAATTTGGATTTTTTTCACAAAAGGGTCTATTGCAGCTACTGCAAGACAACAATAACTGCAAAGCTGAGCGATCTGCGTGCTCATGGAAGCACTAAAAACCGCACAAGTGCGATGGGCGGCTTCCAGCAAAAAAATAAAATTGATTTTGGTAGCTTGCCTACAAAAACTGTGGAGCAGGAAGCAGCATTGTGTCTGTTTATTGCAGAGCACACAGCTATGGCACAAGTAGACCATTTGGGCAACTTATGCAGCAGCTTTTTTTTACGCTTTTTTCAGAAATTTTTCAGCTTTTTTTGCCGTTGCTTCCATCTAGAAACAGCCTTTTTTTTCTGGAAAAAAATTGGCAGCACTGCTAGCTACCGCGTTTTCCTACGTCACAACATCAGTGTGGCTTCACCTTGTTCATGCCACCATGGCTGAATGTAGTTAGCATCACTCAAATAGAGGCTTGTTAAGCTCCCACAAGCAATAACATTAAGCAACAAAAAAAAAAAAAACAATACTTTCCATTATGGAAGAATCCTGCGGGTATATCTATGTGAGCAGCGACGACTTCTTCATCATGCGCTGCTCATACTGTTCCATGGATGTCAAGCTGGAGAAGTGGCAGGAATTTGTGCTACACATTCGGACACTACATATGGAACCCGAACCCGATCCTGAAGCTGAGCTGCTCAACCTGAAAATGGAAAGTGTAGAGCAAGTGACTCTGGAAGACATCAAGTTGGAAAATGAGGACTGTGATGGGGATAATGCATGCTCGCGGACCAGCTCCTCCCTGGGAACAAACGCCAGCGAACACATGGATACAGATACAGATTCCGAGTCAGAATCTGATACAGAGTCTCAGACAGCGGCGAGGGAAGAGGCCCAATCACAAATCTCGCCCACATACAAGGTATGCGTTTGGGGAATAGCCTAAATTGCCTAAAAAGTAAAGATGCTTCCCTGTCTCAGTTCAATCCCTCATTCTTTCGCCGGGATCCACGAACCCTGAAGTTCATCGAGCTGTACAAGGCGCAATCCTGCCTCTGGAACTCGCGACACAGCCAGTATCGAGAGCCAAGCACCTGCAAGGCAGCCTATCAGCAGCTGATTAAGGATCTGGAGACCAAAGTTGGTGTAGTTCTCACCGAACATTCGCTAAAGGCGGCCATTAAAAGGATTCACCTGCAGTACAAGACGGTGGAAAAGCGTGTAGCCTGTGGCAATCAGAAGAGCAATTCAGTGGCCTTTAGCCACTACACCAACTGTGCTTTTCTCAAAGCCTGCAAGGATCAACAGGATGCTTTTGCAAAGGAAAAGATTCAGGCAAGCTATGAGAATGCCCAGGCACAAGCAAACGCTAATAATTCCCCTGCCCTTGCAGTTGAATTTTTCGACCAGGAATAAGCTGACCACCGATCTGATTGAGCAATATTCCAATTTCCCGCAGCTCTACGATCCAAGTCACAAGGACTTCTCCAACATGGATTCCCGCAAGCAGGCATATGAGAGTTTGGCAGCCGAAATCTCAGAGCCGCACACGGAGGATATCAACAGTGACGACATCTACCGTGCCATCCAAAATCTCCGACAATGGTACTATAAGAGCACCAAGCATGCCATCAATGCTGGCGGCACCGAGGCTGAACAGTTCTATTTGGAAGTCTGCCGCTTTTTGCCCCCAAAGATGTACAAACAGACGCTTGTCTGCGAGATTTGCAACCAGAGGACGTCCTCCGATAAGGTCCTGCAGTCTCATATATACAAGGTGCACAACATTGGCGAGTTACCCTTCAAGTGCACCCTCTGCGAACGCAGCTTTGTGGGACGGGGAGAATTACTCACCCACACTCAGCGGGTTCACGTTGGCAAGACGCACAAGTGTAGCCACTGCGAGAGAGCATTTGCTGTCCAGGCGGATCTTCAATTGCATATCCGTACCCACACAGGGCTGAAGCCGTACATCTGTGAGCTGTGCGGCAAAGCCTTCAGACTGAGATCCCAGCTGACAAACCATGACACGGCCATACATAGGAAAATCCGAGCGTTTAAGTGCACCATGTGTACGAAGGATTTTGTGAAGAAGGTTCATTTGTCGGATCACATCAAGAGTCATTTGAATATACGCGATAAGATATGCACAGTCTGTGGCAAGGGATTCACCAGTTGTCACTCGCTCATCCGGCATCGTCAGATACATGCGGAAGTCAAGAAATTTGTATGCAAACTTTGCGATTCCAGATTCTCCCAGTTTGTTGGTCTTAACTCTCACATGAAGCGTACTCATAATATTGTACGAAGTAAGACGGCGGAGTAAAACGCTATATGGAAGAATTTAGCTGGGATTAACTGATTAAACTAGGAAGGCAAACCCGCTCTGAGCCGAGCCGAAACGCCGAATTGCCAAAAATGGCAATTACTTCGCCGTCGTGATTGATAACGTACCCTGGAACGGAGCAATTTGAAAAATAAAATTTTTGTATCGGGAGGAAAATAAAAACTCCAATTCGTTTAATTGGATCAGTTGAAGTTTTCTTGTTGCGAGAAGAGATACAATCTTAAATTTTTTAACAAAAGTCCAATAGTTACTCACAGATGGGCGGCATTTGAAGATGTTATCGACTATTGCCACTGTGGTTCCTATCGATAGTATCGAATACCCATCGATAGTGCGTCGATAACAACAGTTTGGGCACACTGAAAACGCCAACGCTTGGTTCTCATGACTGCGGAGACGGAGTCGAAATAATTACACATTAACATTTTCCAGCAGGAGTGCTCCCCAGCATCATGGAGGTTTGCGGCTATGTAATGACCAACAACACTTATTCCCAGTTTCGCTTCAAGTGTATTTATTGCACCATCGAGAGCGAACTTAAGGATTGGGAGCATTTCATCTTTCATGTGCGTACCTCTCACTATGTGGAGGACGAGACCGGAAACGTTGTGAGCGAATTAGAGGAGGCCACCCACACAAAGCCATTTACCATATGTCACGAAGATGTGGATGAGGCAGAAATCAGTATTACTGAGGACACTGCCAAAAGTGGTGATGAGGAGGAGTTTACCAATAACATAATCGAGGAGGTGCACTGGTCCAATGATGACATGGACATGGAGGTGTGTAATTTATATGTTATTAACCTGACGCATTATTTGACACATCGTTTTTCAGTTTCTAGAGGAGGAGAGTGAAGTGAGGTGGGAACTGTTCACGAACTTGAAAAAAGACCAACCTGAATCCAAAAAGGGCGCAGAAAAGTCTAAAGCTCGGCGCGCACATGAAGAGGTAGCCAACGAAGACGCAAGTTTCTCGGATGGCGATGTGCATCAAGCTTTGGGATTTAGAGTGGAAGACGAAAACGATTCAGTCAAATCAACTAAAAAGCGGCCCGCGGGACGCCCACGAAAGATTCTTAGAGATGGTCACGTATCCAAAGTATGTACCGATCGGTCTGAATGGGCCTTATTCAATCTAACGCGATTCCACTCTCTTCCCAGATGAAAATAACCTTCATTCGACGTAGTCCACGAGTTTTGCACTTGATCGAAGCGTACAAGGAGCATCCTTGCCTTTGGAACTCATCACATGAAAACTACACAGATGACGAGGCCAGAATCCAGGCCTACAAGAAAATGATCGAATACCTGGATGAGAAGGCCAATGTGCAATTGACGGAGAATGAGCTAAAGAACACTCTGAAACAGTTGCACATCCAGTACACTTTGGCCGCCCAAAAAGCTGCCGAAAATAAACTGGTTGGATTCGCAGCACGGTACTATGCGAAATGTGAATTCCTTAGCTCTTCACCCTCCGCCACGCTTATTGATGAAGAGGAAGACGTCAACGATTCGGAAGAAGAGTCAGGAGGGGATGTAATAAAGGTAAGGGAAGCAACAGAACCATGAACTCGATATGTTTCTCAAACCGAATTTTGCAGCTAAACTTCAAGAAAAAGAACACTATTACCAGCAGCTTCATCGAAGCCTACGGCAACTATCCGCAGCTCTATGATCCCTCCTCCTTGGATTATGGCTCTTTGGATGCCCGTTCTCTGGCCTACCAGAAAATGACCGAGGAAATGTGCTCGGTGGTAGAGGTTAATGAAACGGATGTATTCTTGGCAGTGGGCAAATTACGCAAGTGGGCCTACAGAGGCCTAAGACGTCTCAAGTCCAAAGAGCTTGCGAAGTCTTTGTGCAAACAGGAACTGTCGTTTTTGCAAATGTGCAGCTTCCTACCCCCCAAGGCGGAGGGACAGATATTATATTGTGATTACTGTAATAAGCGGTTCCATGGCGACTACAGCCTGCGAACTCACCTTTTCAAGCAGCACAATGTGGGCGACCTGCCCTATCTCTGCTCCTACTGCCCGCGGCGCTTTGACCGTGGTCATGATATGGAACGCCACAAGTTGCGAACGCATTACGAAAAGACGCTAGAGTGTGAATTTTGCGATATGACATTCGCTCTGCAAAACGACCTCAAAGTGCATCGTGGCATACACACGGGTGAGAAACCCTATGTGTGCGAGATATGTGGCAAAGGATTCCGACTGAAGTTCCTACTCGAATATCATATCAACGGCGTTCATCTGAACATACGGCCATTCGAGTGTGATTTGTGCCACAAAAACTTTCGCAAGAAAGTGGAATTGGTCAATCATATCAAGTCGCATATGAGTATTCGTGATAAGAAATGTGACCAGTGTAGTGCCAAGTTTATTTGCCATTCCGCCTTATCCAGGCATCGCAGAACGAAACATAACAGCACCACCAAAAAGTTCGCACCTTAAATGAATGTAGCGATAAATAACTATTTCAAAATTGCCCCCGCGGGAATGGCTTTGGAAAGAATAACGTTATCAATAAACTATCTAATTAAACACGCTTTAAATTTGGCGCTCTAAATTTTTCAATAGAGATGGGTATTTGCCATCTAGCTAACCATCGCTCCAGTTTAGCTATTTAGCAGCCATTTCTGCCGAAGTCAACAATTTTTGAAAATTACGTCTGGCGGGACTTACAGCTAACAATTGTTTGATTCTTGCAGAGGGTTTTTTTTACAAAAACAATTTGGCTAAGCTATAATATTAATTTAGTTTCGAAAACATTCAGTGTTAAGTATATAAACAAATAAGAAAAATTTGGGTTTATAAGCGACTTTTCTCTTAAATAATCTTGAAGTCAGTCTAAAACGGGCAAAAGGTTTTTTGTCCAGTAGCTTTGTACTTACACTTTGCCAATGCCGCAACTTCTATTCCAGCTATAAGTTAAGTTCTGTTTCTAGATGTAAAGGTCTGCACTTAACAGGACAGAGATACACAATTTGTGACACAGATTTACAATAAAAATTCAAAAATTATATAATAGCTTTATATAACGTATTTTTGCAACACTTTCTAGCATAACTTAATCGTTAATCTAGCTTGAAAATTACCCGCAGAGCTGACAGCACTGATCGTGACACAATAAAATCTCGTGAGTGGCAATAGACAACAAAATGGTCCCATCTCTACATTTACAGGCAATGGTCTTGCAATTGTTTTTAATAAATGAATTAGCTGTAATTAAAACACCATGGTGATATGCGGCAGCATACTGGCTCGCAGCAATTATGAGGAGTTCTTTCTCAGTTGTTCGCAATGTGGAAATGAAGAAATCGAGATTGAGAACTGGCAAGAGTTCGTCCAGCACGTGCGTCATCATCAGGACCTGGCCGGCAGCAACAACAAGAACGAAGTGGAAAAAGCCTCTCTGGACTTGGAATTAAAAATGGAAGGTAGCGACGATGATGATATGGAAGTGGAGGATCCTGTGGACTGTTTGGCTGAGACAACGTGTGTGGATCTGCCCATGTTCTCACCTCAATCTAACAATAGTGATGACGAGGATAGTGAGTATGAGGACTTTGATATGGACTGCCCATCAGGAGCGGCCGGCGAACTGGACTCCAGTCAAGCAGCAGATGATAAGCTGGGACTCGCTCCAACCGCAAAGGTATGGTCAACTCCTCTCTTTGGACATACTCATGCTTTTGCTGTGCTTACAGTTCAATCCCACATTCTACCGACGTAGTCCCCGCATTACGCAGTTCATTGAGCTTTACCAAGCACAACCCTGCCTCTGGGATCCCAAGAACGACTCATTCGGAAATAAGAAGAAACGCTTGGCAGCGTATGACGCCATGCTGGAACAGTTGAAATCCACTGTCAATGTCCATCTCACACCGTACAAACTGAAAAAGGCCATAAACAGTCTGCACACTCAATATGCAGCTATCACGCGGCAAAAGAAGACACAGAAGCTAACCCAGGTGCCGCTCTACTATCATGAGAAGTACGGCTTTTTGGCGGAGAGGGGTGAGGTCTTCGACGAGGTCGAAAGTGATGGGGAGGCTGGTGATAACAAAATAAAGGTAAGTCGTCAAGTGGGAAGCGACATTCACTAATCCTTTGCATTTTGTAGCTCGTATTTACGGAGTCCAATCAGCTGACCACACTTTTCATCGAACTCTACTCCAAGTTTCCCCAACTCTACGATCCGGCTCACCAAAACTTTGCAAATCTCACGGAACGCAAGTCGGCCTACATAGGGATCTCTGAGAGGCTGACCGAGGAAGTTTCTCTGGTAGCCATTACTCATTACGATGTGTACGACAGCATACAGTGCCTGCGTCAGTGGTATTCACGCCGAATCAAAGGTCTTACCGAGCTGCAGACGGTGGGGCTGGTGAAGGCGGAGAAACGTTACATCGACCGCTGCAAGAGCTTCATGCCCACAAAGACATTCCGCCAGAAGATACCTTGCGAGGTGTGCCAGCAGAAGTTTAGCACCGATCACGCCCTGCAGGCGCATCAGTATCGTGCGCACCGCCTAGGCGAAGGCGGTTGGTTCCGTTGCCCTTTATGCGAGCTGAACTTCGAGCGTCGCTGCCACCTGCAGCAGCATAATCAACGAGTGCACCTGGGCAAGACGTACAGCTGCAGCCTGTGCGATCGGAGCTTTGTGTTTGCCCACCTATTAACAATGCACCAGCGCACCCACGACGAGGCTCACGTAGCGAAGCCATTTGTGTGCGAATTCTGTGGCAAATCGTTCAAGCAAAAGATCCAAATGAAGAACCATGTGACCGCGGTGCATACCAAAATACGGGCTTTCAAATGCACCATGTGCCCCAAGGACTTTCTGACCAAGCGGGATCTCACCGAGCATGTGAAGGCCCATCTCAATATACGCGATAAGGTCTGTGAGATTTGCCAGAAGGCCTTCTGCAGTGCCAATGCCTTGGTGAAACATAGACACATTCACCGAGAGAAGACACTGCAGTGTACGTTATGCACCACACGTTTCTCGGAGCGCGTATCGCTGGGAGTGCACATGAAACGTACGCATAAGATCATCAGGAACACACCGAAAGCGGCGACTGAAACATTCCCTCAGACCCAGTCGCAGTCTCAGTGTGAGGACATTTCAAACAAATAAACATTTCGAAATATTCATCTAATCAAAAATTGTGTGTTTAAATTGCGCGCGCTCTCTCCTTACATATTGCTCTTTCCAACACTGGCTGATTCGCCGAACAGCTGACTTTGTTTTGGTTTTTCGTTACGTGCACGATGAGCGGGTTTGTTCCAAACTTTTGGCGTCAAGTTGTATTTGGCTGTCCAAAGCTCGTCAAGGCCCCACACACTTGGAACTGTGTCCGGCGCTGGGCCAGCGGTGTCAGTGTCAGTCCCAGTCCCACAGCTGAACGAGAACGACCCCACTGCAATGTAGGAACTATTGGCCATGTGGATCATGGCAAGACCACACTCACAGCGGCTATTACGAAAATCCAGGCCAACAAAGGGCTGGCCGAGTACTTATCCTATGACCAGATCGATCGTGCGCCAGAGGAAAAGGCACGTGGGATCACAATTAATGCCTGTCATATAGGTTACGCCACCCAGGAGCGTACCTACGCCCACACCGACTGCCCGGGGCATGCGGATTACATAAAGGTGAGCTTAGCCCGAAATAGAATTGAATTGACCCGGCAACTAATTGTGGCAATTGCTTAGAACATGATATCCGGAGCCTCGCAAATGGACGGAGCCATTCTGGTGGTGGCTGCAACGGATGGTCAAATGCCTCAGACCCGTGAGCATCTGCTGCTGGCCAAGCAGGTGGGCATTCAGCGCATTGTGGTATTCATCAACAAGGCCGATCTGGTGGACCAGGAAGTGCTCGAGCTAGTGGAGATCGAGATGCGCGAAATGTTAAGCGACTTTGGCTTTGATGGGGTCAACAGTCCAGTGATTTGTGGCTCGGCTCTGTTAGCGCTGCGCGAGGATCCGTCCCCGTTCGGAGTGCCGGCCGTTGAGCAACTGTTGCAGCACTGCGACACCTACATACCCACACCCCAGCGAGATGTTAAGGCCCCGTTTTTATTGCCCATTGACAATGCGTTTACAGTGCCGGGAAGGGGCACTGTGGTAGTTGGAACCATCAAACGTGGAACCATTCTACGGAACTCAGATGCAGATCTCTTGGGCTTCAATCATAATCTGAAGACCAGCATCAGTGACATACAGATCTTTCGTAAGAGCGTTCCACAGGCTTTGGCCGGCGAAAATGTGGGGGCGCTGTTGCGTGGCATCAAGATATCGGCTGTGGAGCGTGGCATGCTGCTGTGTGCTTCCGGCTCAGAGGACATATCCAATCACTATGAGGGGTCCATGTATTTGCTGTCGCGGGCCGAAGGTGGTCGCGTCAAGCCGATGTTTTCCAAGTATATACAACAGTTGTTCAGCATGACGTGGAATGTGCCAGCACGCATCGATATAGTGCCCAGCGAAGCGATGCTTATGCCGGGCGAGCATGGTCAAGTGCGGGTGACGTTGCTGCGTAAAATGGTAATGACACCGGGCCAGGCCTTTACCATACGGGAAAGTGGGGGCACGGTGGCCACTGGCATGATAACCGAACGATTGCCATCGCTGGATGTGCCCAAGAACAGGCTGGCCAAGGTGACAGTGCAGTGTTGAGGGTTAAGAAAACGCACCTAAATTTGATGCAGTATATATGTGTATATATATATATATATTTATCCATAACACATTTCAAATGGAATGCAAATGCCAACGTATTTCAGGTCTGTTATTCATGTCTTAATAAATTACACACACAAAATGAGAGAATAATAAATACAAAACAAAATTAAACCAATTGGTATTATACGGCAAAGATTAAATATTTCACTACAGATATTATTATCCTAACACTTATAGTCTCTGTATTGCAAGCCACAAGTTGGGCACAAATTGGCCAGCCTTTAAGTACATATCAAATTAATTGTATCCAAGTACAATTGTCATCATCATTGTTTGCATTAAGGTAAAAGGTTTTTTCGGCTAGGAATGCTATCAATTTTTCATTTGAAACGATAGTCTCTGACTACCGTCTCCGGCACATGATTTGTTGGGCTTGGTTTAAAACCGTCCATACATAGGTACATAGTTTTGTAGGGGAGCTCAAGAGAGGTGGGCACGCTTTAAACTAACAGGAACAGCAACTACATGTACATACATAATACAATTATCTTGGCTAAACAAAACATTATTAATTTCTCTAAATTATTTATACATAAACAGAAAGCGGCGTTCGATCTCAAATTTCAAATGGCAACGTAAGCAATTGATTGAATGGGTCGCAGATCATGGAATATTAGATTTTTTTTTTAGATTTTGGTAAGGAATTCGTCCAGATTCAGATGCGATGGCAGCTCAATATCCTCCAGCTTAATGTCGCTGTACCTGAAGACCACCTTAAAAGGCTGAATGAACTTCTGGTCCATGGTGAACTCATCACTGTTGCTCTTCTGCTGATGGGAAAGAAAAACAAAAACGGATCGTCAGTTAATCGGTAAGGCATAAATGGGCAGCAGAGAAGGGATTAAATGATGTACCGTGCGCAATCAAAGCGTTTCCAATTCAATACTATATTATATGGAAGACGATTTCTGGTAGATTTCACAGTTTTTTTTTTGTCAGTTGAGCCTCTAATTCTCTATCAACTTATTTAAAATTGAATAACTTTCGTGTCTCCCTGGCGGTTGTGGGACAACAACATGCAATGATCAGCTCCTTCTATTTCACATTGACTCAATCTACAACAAGCATTTCATCCAAATCCCCATGAAAAACGCTAATATCTGTCATATGTCTGGCGATGGCAACTGCTGGAAGAAATTACTACCACAACCATTTTCCATTTTCTTTTAACCCGAAGAACCTCAGAAGTCAGCAAGGAAAGAACAACAATCCAGAACAGTTCTTGAGTGACTTTTGCATTGCAATTAATTCATATTATGGTTAAAGGTCGCCGTGCCTTGAGAAGTGAGTTGACTCTCGCTTTGAAAGGAAGATCAAGCGAAAGTGTTTGGTGAAATGAATAACCTTCACCCAACTCTGCTCATACCAAGGCTTTATTTGAAGACGATATGTTCTACTTCTTCACTTTGAACCCTGTATAAAACTGCAAACTCTCGTCTACCTTTAATTTTCATATTCCCCAACTAACTTCAAAAACTCACACCCATGCTCTAGTCTTCCATATTTATCATTTCCTCTTCTGCCACCTTCCACCACCCCTACTTACCATTTCACGGGCATTCAGTTTCTTGGTGAGTTTGTCCAGAAAAACATTCGTAATCTCGCTCTCATAATCATCCAACTTATAGGACTTCATCACCTTCAGCACCTGTGCAGTGCTTAGGGAGGTGCACAGATCGCAAATTGTTTGCACATCCTGTTCGCTCTTCCGTGACTGAAGTAGTTGGGATACCTGATTTAGTGGCGCCAGCGGTTTCAGCACATCGTTTGACTGCAAAAGTGAAAACAGCAAGCAATTAATTTCGGAAAATTGTATCAATTGTTTTCGTTTACTCACCATCTTCATATCGCGCACCCAGTCTTCAATGCAACCCAGATTATAACGTATGATCATGCCCGTCTCCCACATGCATATATCACCGCGCAACATCAAACAGTTGAGGGCCACGGCGCAAATAAAGTACAACAGCTGACTAAAAATCTGCTCTGCATAACAATTGTCCAGACCAAAATGCTGCAGCTGTTTGTGGAAATGCTCCATCTGACCAATTAGTTGTTTCCAGGCGGGTATATTGCCGTGCTCGGGGGAAGAACCACCGCTAATTGAGGCGGTGCGGCTGCGCATGCCATGGGTCTGGCGACCGCGCTGAATCTCATCGTTGTTGAGTATGGCTGGGACTATTTTGGGGTCCAGCAGACCCTGAATCTGTATGACAAGCGCCTGATATAGATTCACAATCAGATCGAGTATAACGCGACGATATTCAAAGAGGTTAAAGTTTTTCAGCTGCTGTTGATTCTGCTTTTCGGTGTTGAATTTCACATACTCTTCCACGTCGCCATATTGCTTCAAAAGATTCAGCAGGCTGTCGAGAGAGGGGAATGGATAATGTTAAAAGAAAAACCAGAACTCGTGGGATTAACTTACGTTATGGAGTTGACCAGCCAAATGACACGATTCTCTATGGGATTTGGAGTGCGGTGCATTTTCTTGATTTGTATGACGAATTTACTAAGCAGCTCACGTACATCCTCGTCGGCGTTGGTCAGATCGGTATAGCTAAGGGTAGATGATCATTGGTGAAGGAACACACTAAAAGAATGATTCCGAACTCACCGTATGCACATAAAGATCAGATACGCTGGAAAACCGGGCAGCAGACCCACCACTGTTCGCGGCGTCATGGTGCTAAGCAAACGCTGCAGTATCTTATCCAGATCGCTGCTGTGGAATTTCATCAGACCCTGGGGATTCTGAGTCTTTTGTTTGGTCACATTGGCCCCCACATCGTTGGACCGACGTTCGTCCGGTGTCTGGCCCGTCTTCCCGCGGCTCATTTCCTCCTCCAGCTTGTGCTCCAACTGACCACCGTTTTGTCGATAGGCCTTAAGCTTGGCATTGGCCAGCTTGAGCTCTTCCTGCACTAGCAGGAATTGAGAAATGGCCTTCTTAAGCTCGCGTCGCAAAAAGCGATCATTCTGCTTCAGTGTGTCCACATTTGCCTCCTCAAACTCATCGATGCTTTCGAATATGACCTTTTGGAGTTCATCCCTCTCATTGTTGAGTCGCTCAATCTCCTGAGTCATCTCCACCAGCTTGCTGTTGTGCTCCTCGGTGATGGCTTTTAGCTCGGACTCGAGTTGCCTGCAAGGAGGGTTAATGGATCAGTTTAAATTCCCATACGGAGTGCATTCCTAATTTCAATACCCACCTATTGACCAACTTCTGCGACTGGAAGGCCTCCAGTACTTCATGCACATCATTGCCCCGCAACTGTAGGCTATCCGGCTCAAAGGAGCGCAACGTTTGGCTCTGTTGCAACAGCACTGCCTTCAATTGGATACACTCCTCACGTCGCCTACGCACCTCTTCCTGTAGAGCGCAATGTTGCGCTGCAATGACAAAGAGAGAGTGGGAATGGGGGATGGGGAGGGGATAAATATTACAACTGCGATGTAAGCCCAGCAGCAGCAGGTGTTACCATTGAGCTCGTTGATCTCAACACCGTGTTTAATGCTCGTGCGCAGCTGATCGTAGTCGCTGCGTAGTTTCTCGTTCTCTACCTCAAGCTCGGAGACGCTATTTGGTGGTAAGTAAGCAGTGGTGTGTGGAAAACACATAGAGTTGTAGTTGGTGCAGTCCCCCGTTTACTTACCGGAAAGAGTCCTCAGTGGGCTTATTGCGGCTGGCCAACTTGATGTACTGCTCCTGCAGAAACTTATGCTTAAGCTTCTCCTCTTCCAGTATGGAACGCAGTTTCACCACAATGCTGGTGCTGTCGATGAACGAATCTGCAACAAAAGGTTCTTAGTTAGCTCGGGAACATTACACACCCCCCTTTTGTCTCCACATTCGGCTTACCACTCTTATTAAGCAGATCGGGCGGCCGATTAATATCCAACGTATTCTTGGCCGATGCATAGCCAATGTCTTCCTCGTTTTGACTGGATGCATTGCTTGCGGAGCGCCTATGATGACCATGTTGCTGGTAGCGACTTAGCTCTTCCTTGAGCGTATAGTTCTCACTCTCAATGACCTCCTTGTCCTTAATGGCACGCTGATAGGCCTCGTTCAGCTCCTTGTTGTCGATCTCAGCCAACAGATGCTGTTCCTGTACTCGCTGAGTGTTCTCGGAGTTTTTGGCCATTTCAATCATATCGTCGATTTGCTTGCGCAGCTCCTCGTTCTCGAGACGCCACACTTGCTTCTGATTTAACCACTCCTCCTGCGAGTGTCCATTCTCCTCAAGCAATTGCATTTTCTCATCCCGCTCCGACTCCAACTGCTTATTAAGGGCAGCTATCAGCATATCCTTGTCCAGGCAAGCGGCTTTAATGTTCTTGAAATCGCCCTCCAGATTCTTCTTCATCTCCAGCTTCATTCTAAGAAAGAGAATAACATTAGAGGTTTACTACAACATCCAAAGGGTTTGGCTACCCACTTTAGCACGCTAATCTCGCTAGTTTTGTGCTTCAGATTGCTATTGTCCCGATTTAGCTCATCGATGCGCTGCTGCATGGATATGATCTTATTCTCCAGCCCCATATACTTCTTCTCCATATGCGAAATGGTCTTGGCCTCGGCTTTCATGCGCTTGAATTGGCGTCTCGCCAAGAAGCGCCTCACGGCCGCCTGACAAATGATGATGTTACGTCGCTTGTGATGATAGGCTCGTCGGGCCAGGACGCCACGTACAAAGCGTTGTATCTGCACAGCGCGATAGTGATCCCTCATGGCATAGAATTTACTACGCGCCAGCATACCACGCGCATAGGTTTGAATGCCAGAAATGGAGTGACGCAAACGCAAGTACCGACGTCGACATAGCCAACCACGTGCAAATTTGGACAGGATTAGGCCAGCTCGTGCCTCACGCATCCTTTGAACACGCTGACGCGCCAAATAACCACGAGCATGTCGCTGTATGCCATTGATCACAAGTTGCAAACGCAGGTAACGACGACGTTGAATGAAACGACGCACCACCGACTGCACAATGGTGATGTACTTCTTACGTAGATTCGCCCGCACCTGCTCCAGGAAGGCCACTTGTCCGGCACGGAAGAATATCTGGGTATTGCCAAAGCGATACTTGTCCTCATCCTGAATCCATTTGAGTACAATATTGCGGCAGGATTGCTTCATGTCATTTTTGTCGATTTTAGAGCGATGAGCCAACAGCTGATAGCGTACATAAAAGTCTGGGTAAAGCCAGCGCGAGGGAAAACCAGCAGCCGAGATGCGTACGGTCTCCAGAACGCCGCAGGCTCTCAGTTGTTGTATAATTTTGGCTGTCTCCCATTTAAAGGCAATCTTGTCATCGTTGGGCTGTAAAAATGGGACAAGTTAAAGCAACGAAATAGTTCGAAATTGATTGCTGTTACGTTACCTTGATGCAGCGCACATAATGCGGCGTAGTGGAGTGTAAAGTGGAGATCAGTGAGGCCAGACTCTCCTGGAATTGTGAGCCAACCGTTTTCCTATGCTGCTTCGAGGGCATTACCTAAGGGCACAAATGAGAAGTATAGAGATTAATATTGGAGTGCTTTAGTTTGTTTCCTTTGACTGAAGCTTCACATAGAACGGAACGGAAGTCCCGCAGGAAAAGAAATGTTGGGTAATGGGCTTTTATATATTCAGCCATATTATGAAGTGATTTAATGTATATGAAACATGTATTGAATCGTATTGTTACTGAGAATTTCTCAAACCAGAGCAGAGATGAAGAAAAAAGAGTGAAAAAGTGGGTTAAAGTATAAAGAATCACTCTAATTTATGAAACTACAAGGACCATCAACCTTGTTTCGTTCCCACAGTATCGATTTATATCTGCCAAGTTAAAGAATTGGCTAGAACTTGAGAGTCCTTGGTTATAAGTCCAAATCATCATCCCCCTTATCATTATTAGTACAAATATAGGCTATGTGGGTTAGCAAAGAATATAAGATAATAACTAACTCGGCGGCGTGTCTCATTCAGTTGCTGTTTCAGGATCGGTTGCACAGATTCGTGTTGGACAAAACAATGAAGCGTATGGAAAATACAATATACAAATTAGCAATAATTTCACTGGACAAGCATTAACTACTTCAACAGTGGGCTGACAAACCTGTTTGCGGCCAGCACTAATCACTACACGACCACCCAATGTCGATGTTTTGTTGGCATCCACACTTAGAGTATCAATCTCCTCCAGGGACATGACCTGTTTGCATAGCGACATACTAGATATGGCCAGTACATGAGTTAGCTCCTTGGATATTGTATCGCGATTCTTTTCCAAAAATCCATTCACATCATACTCCACCGTGTCCGAGAAATGTTTGATGAAGAAACCTAAAAGTGTTTGGAATGCGATTAATTGTGGCTGTTGCTCTGAATGGAACCGCCAAACTTACTTGTGGTGCCAAAGCGCGGTTTCTCGAAATGAGGAAATTTATTGCACTTCTCAATCAGTTTACCGGCCCAACTCTCATCGGATCCCTTGGGCATCTGGAAAAGTATTCGTTAAGCGGATTTTTGATAAGAATACGACAATTCCCTTGTCTTACCCTACACTCCTCGTCGAGTAAATCGAGCACTCCCAATCGAGATTCGATGAGATCTATGCACGGCTGATTGTCATAGAAATCAATCATGGTCCAGGTAATCCCTTCCTTAAGGTACTCCTCCTGTTCCAGTTTGAACACATGCTGATTGAACTGCTGCTGGAGCTTCTCGTTGGCATAGTTGATGCAGAACTGTTCAAACGAGTTCACCTCAAACGTTTCGAAGCCGTAGATATCGAGGACGCCAATGAAGCTGCACTGTTTGCTACCATTGTTGAGGCTTTTGTTCAGCACGCCCACAATGTACTGGAAGAGCTTTGCATATATGTGCTTGGCCAGCGCATCGCGAGCCGCTTCAGCGGCCTCTATACTATTTGGTATCAGTACATATTCATTAACTGACTCTATCTTACGCATCAAAAGCCAGCGACGCAAGTCATCTGAGTTGATCTTCAACAGATCTCCAGTGATTTGCAAATGCAAATTGTTGTGCTGTTGGAGGAGGGGGCGACAGAGTTGGAGGAAACATTCTGTATGTGTAGGGAATGCTTACGAAAATCTCACAGGACTCGGTGTCCACTTCTTCGCTGCCCTCGCTGTACTTCTTGGACACCTCAATATTGCCCAAATGTAAAATGCCAGCCAAGATTTTCACTATATCCGCTATCTGCTGTATAGAGAAACCCAACACACTCATGGCCTGTACCGTCTCATTGAATTGATCTGCATCGGAAACGCGTTCAATTTCCGGGGCGCCACCCATGTTCAAAAATCGGAATTTATCCTGATGATCTGCACAAAGGAGGGGGAATTAGTTGAGCGGGAAATTCATATTTAACAGAGCCCACAGCTTACCCAACACCAATTCCGGATATTTGGCACGCGCCGCACACAGCTGATAGAAAATGTGGTAATTACGCTCTCCCTGGGCCTGATACACCACACGTGACTTCTCCAGCAGGTAGGTGTGCATGGTGGCTCCCTGCAGATACATCACGCCCATATGATTCCGAAACAGCAACTTGGTAAACTTGCCAAAGCGAGAGCTGTTGTCATTGCGCGTGGTCTTGGCATTACCAAATGCCTCCATGATGGGCGAAGATGCCAGCACCTTTCGCTCCACCTGGGTTTCCGATTCAGAGCCGCCCACCGCAGCAAAGTACCTCATGGCATATTTGGCCGAAACTGTCTTTCCCGCTCCTGACTCGCCGCTTACAATGATGCTCAGATTGCAATTCTCACGCTCCAGTTTGTTGTAGGCCTCCTCGGCCAAGGCAAATATATGGGGCTCGAGATCACCCATGGCATGACCTCGATAGGCACGTATGATACTAGGTCCATAAAGGGGCACTTCCGCATAAGGATTGATGGCCACCAAAATAATGCCGCAATACGTGTAGATGATCTGGCGCTCACAGAAGCGGACCCTTAAGTTATGAAGTACTCCCGGCTCATGCAGATATGATAAAGTGGTGAGATCATTCTGTCCCACAAGAATGGCGGGATTCCTTAAGGGCGGCAAATCACTGCCATCTGCCTTGAGCTTGACCTCCTTGAGGCTGCCCGATTCGGTGCAGATTTTGAGGAAACCAGCGCCCTTCCGATAGCTCTCCTCCAAGGTGGCACTTTCCCATACTTGTTCCGCATGAGGCACCCAGATTTTGGCGCCCTAAAGTGAAAGGGGAAGAGTTATCATTATTGCCGCTTATCAGAACGCCATTTCTGATAAGACTGTGATTCATTGCCAAAAAGAAAAAGAACAAAATAACAATGCAGTCCCAATGACATCAATAGTGAGTGAATGAGGTCTACCAATCAGCCGCTTCTTTCTCACACACACACACACATACATGCACCTGACGTTTTCTATGAGCCCGACTCTTAACACTATTGGCGGGCGCCACCAACGCAATTGCCAACGATGCACTTGTAGGGCTTTAATATAATGTTAATGTGTTAAATACCTTTGCATATAACATCTCCTCGCTTGACATGGTTTTTATCTTTTTCTGCACTCTACTCCGACTGCTCTTCCAAAAACCCGTTATGTTTCCTTCTGCTTCTGCTTCCCAACTTCAATTCGTTACAAAAATTTGTTTGCTCAAGTCTTTTAAAGGGCCATTTCTGTTTGTACACTTTGAATTTTTAGCCAAAAATAAATAAAATTAATACTGAAAATTTAATGTCCTACATTGGTAATATCACTACCAACAAAACAAAATTTTGCTTAAATCTTAACAAATAGAAACAGAACCTTCTGTTCTCTGCTCTCTCTCACTTCTGACGTTGTCTGTTTCTGTTGTTTCCTAAGGGTAGGGTTGCCATCTGGCGCGCAGGGTCAACATGCATGTAGATTTAGTTTTAACGAAATACTATTTAAAAACAATTGCCCTGCAAATGGGTTGATTAATCAAAGATACAATTTAAATTATAGTTGATAATGTGGGTGAGAAATATTAAATACAAATGTTGGCGGCAATTTATGTGTGATCGCTTGGCAACTCTACAACTCACTAGAGATGTGAAAGTTGCTGTTGTTTCGTAATCACAGTAGCAGTCGAGACTGTATCGCTTAAGTCACTGAAGCTTGTTGCAGTTTGATATATCCGCTGCCTTAATAGCCTTAGACAAAGCTTTGCGAAGTCAAAGTCTGCTCCGCCCTCTGTGTGCACCCCGCACCCCCCAAGACTTCGTTTCTGATAAATATTTTCCTAGAAGTTGGAGCAACTGTAGAGAAACTCGCCTAGTGATATAATAACTATTATATTTCTGATAGACATGATAAGAGCATTATTATTCAGGGGATTTACCATCATGACTTCCTGAGGTTCAGGACCTTAAGCTCAACTGACTCCTATTCGGTGTGCGACTTTATTGAAGTGCCCCTGTCACGGTCAGTCACAGCCAGTAACGACAAACGGTTGCTCATCCCTAATACCCGCATACGTACCCATTGGTATTTTGCTGCATCTGTCAATATTTCCCGCGCTTTCAAGCTGCGAAACCAGCGAGGCAAAGGCATCGTCAAACAATATTAAAAAGGAAGCCAAACAATTGTTGGGAAAATATAAATAAAACACAAAATAAATCAGCAACTCAGCCGAAATGTCAAGCCCCGCTCGTTCCCCCAGTGTAGGAGGTGCTACTCCCAAACAGCAGGGTGCTCGTACTCCAACGCGGAGAATCGCCACTCACGATGTGGAGACGCCGATGCGAATGGGTCCGGGACGTGTGGGAACCAGACCATCTGATAACATCAGTTTGCCACCCACATCGCCGGGCAACATCAGTTTGCCAGCTACAAGTCCGGCACGGGGCTTGGGTGCCAACATGAGCGAGATTGATTTGAGCTCGCCTCTTAATTATGGCACACCCAGCTCCATGGGATCCATTCGTACACCACGTTCTGGTATTAGAGGTACTCCTTTGCGTGCACGTCCGGATATCAGAACAGACAAGCGCATACGTCAAGTGGCCATAGGAGGCGGATCGGGTGTAAGTAGCCAGGCGACCCAGCGGGAATACCCTAGCCTTAATTATACCTTTTCTTTTTTCTAGCTGGAACCCATACCCGAAAAGGGCTCGGAGACCACCGATCCCGTATCCGAAGCATCTTCGGCCCCTCAGCTTGTGGTCTGGGGCACCAATGTGGTGGTCAGTCAATGCAAGTCCAAGTTCAAATCGTTCATTATGCGCTTCATTGACCCCAGCGCCGAGCAAGACGAGATTTCCGAGAACATTGATGTCAATCAGCCGCTGTATTTGCAAAAGCTCGAAGAGATTCATACGCTGGAGGAGCCGTATCTAAATCTCAATTGTGCGCATTTGAAGACGTTTGATCAGGATTTGTATAGGCAGTTGATATGCTATCCGCAGGAGGTGATTCCTGGCTTTGATATGGCCATCAACGAGATGTTCTTTGAACGCTATCCGGCCGCTTTGTTGGAGCATCAGATTCAGGTGCGTCCGTTCAACGCGGACAAGACTCGCAATATGCGTTCCCTTAATCCCGAGGATATGGATCAGCTGATTAGTATTAGCGGCATGGTTATACGCTCATCGAACGTCATTCCCGAGATGCGTGAGGCGTTCTTTACTTGCAACATTTGCTCCTTCTGCACCACCGTGGAGGTGGACCGTGGTCGCATTTCCCAGCCCACTTTGTGCACCAATTGCAACACCAATCACTGCTTCCGCCTCATACACAATCGTTCCGAGTTCACGGATAAGCAGCTGGTCAAGTTGCAGGAGTCCCCTGATGACATGGCCGCCGGCCAAACGCCACACAATGTGCTGCTGTATGCACATAACGATCTGGTGGACAAGGTTCAACCCGGAGATCGTGTCACGGTCACGGGCATCTATCGAGCGACTCCCCTCAAGGGCAAGGGGCTGGGTGTGAAGAGTGTGTACAAGACTCATGTAGATGTGGTTCACTTCCGCAAGGTGGATAACAAGCGGCTCTACGAGGAGGAGGAGGGGTATGACCATCCATCAACTGCATCCTAATGCCCGATTAATTGTACCTCTCTCTTGCAGCAAGGATCACATATTCCCGCCGGAGCGCATTGAACTGCTGCAGTTGCTTTCCCAGAAACCGGATATCTATGATCGTCTGGCTCGTGCCATTGCTCCCTCCATCTATGAGAATGATGATATAAAAAAAGGAATCCTACTGCAGCTGTTTGGCGGCACCAAGAAGAAGCACTCGACTCTGGGCCGTCAAAACTTCAGGTCGGAGATCCATTTGCTGTTGTGCGGTGATCCTGGTACTTCCAAGTCCCAGATGTTGCAGTATGTTTACAATTTGGTCCCGCGCTCACAATATACCTCGGGGCGTGGCTCTTCGGCGGTGGGTCTTACAGCCTATGTGACCAAGGATCCCGAGACTCGGCAACTGGTTCTGCAAACGTAAGTTAAGCTCAACCCCAAGCATTTTCACTCTTAATAACAATTATACCTAAACAGGGGAGCCTTGGTGCTGGCCGACAATGGTGTCTGTTGCATTGATGAGTTTGACAAGATGAACGATTCCACGCGCAGTGTCCTGCACGAAGTGATGGAGCAGCAAACGTTGAGCATTGCCAAAGCGGGCATCATTTGTCAGCTAAATGCCCGCACTTCCATATTAGCGGCTGCCAATCCCGCCGAGTCGCAGTGGAACAAACGCAAGAACATCATTGATAACGTGCAATTGCCGCATACTCTACTCTCCCGTTTTGATTTGATCTTTCTGGTGCTGGATCCACAGGATGAGCTATTCGACAAGCGACTGGCCAGCCACTTGGTGTCGCTGTACTATGTGACGCGACATGAGGAGGAGGATACCATGTTTGTAAGTTTCACCGAACTTATTTAGATAGTTGCCCTTAACCTTTTGTTGATCCCTGTCTCTAGGATATGAGTGTTCTACGCGATTACATAGCCTACGCTCGCGAGCATTTGTCGCCCACTTTGTCGGATGAGGCCCAGCAGCGTTTGATACAGGCCTATGTGGATATGCGTAAGGTGGGCGCTGGTCGTGGTCAAATTTCTGCCTATCCTCGCCAGTTGGAGAGCCTGATTCGTTTGTCCGAGGCTCATGCCAAGGTGCGTTTAAGCGGTACCGTCGAATTGAAGGATGTAGAGGAGGCCTGGCGATTGCATCGAGAGGCCCTCAAGCAATCGGCTACGGATCCCTTGTCGGGCAAGATTGATGTGGGCATCTTGACCACTGGATTGTCCACGGCCGCCCGCAAGAAACGCGCCGATCTGGTGGCTGCCATTAAAGAGAACCTAAAGAAGAAGGGCAAAGTGCCCACCGTGCCGTATCAGAAGTTGTTCAAGGAGATCAAAGAGGGTTCCCAGATTGTAAGTGCAGCCTTAAATGAAAAGAAGCTGATTTTTGCTAACTATTTATGTTGCATTTTCAGATGATAACACGTGAGCAGTTCGAGGATGCCCTGAAGGAGGTGCAGGATGAGGGCACCATTGTTGTTATGGGCAAAAATACCATAAGAATTTGTTAATATCTCATACTTATATCAGTTTAATTCATTTTATCACTTATTCATTCCTAATTTTAAGCCATGGTAGAAAAAACAAAAGATTTTAAAATAAATGCAAAAACACTAAATAAGAAGGCATCGTATGGAGAAGGCGTGAAGATATTGAAAAATATCCTTTTATGTGTATTTTAGACTTTGTTAATGATCCAGATAATGAGTAACCATAATTTATTCGTTATTTTTCACTGCATAGGAGCTTGTGTGAATACCCTGATTACAGCTCACAGAAAAGATACTCGTGACACTGGCATATCGTCCATCTCTGATTCCGGCTAGTGTGACCAGTTGTTGCTGAGGCTGATAAATGCCAGACCAAATGCAAATGCCAAACAAGCAAAGGGAGACGACAATTAAAAGGAACTAGTCGAATTAAACAATAAACAAAAACAAAAGCCGTAAGAATGATGGCCGAGCATTCATTGCACAGCGCCTCCGAGGCTTCGGTGGAATTGGATGCCAGCAGCCTGTTAACGGTAGCATCAACTCTGCCCGCCAAGCGGGAGAGACGCAAATCACAATCGGAAGCAAGTGTCCAGCCTCCCATCTCGCCCAGCTCATCGTTGACAGACACCACTTTTGAGCCCACCATTGATATGATGGTGAACGACTTTGACGACGAGGCCACATTGAATGAGGAGGAGGCGATGGCAAATCTGGAGTCTCACAACCCGGAAGATGATGAGATTGAGATTGCCACGCTTAGGGAGGAGAGTGAGATGCCGATTGAGGAGCTGTTGGCCAAGTACAGTGGCCTGGCCTCAATGCCATCGTGTCCCAGCAGCAGTTTTAAGGCCAGACCCAGTTCAAGTCGGCGGCGCCGAGCGCCAAAGAGACAACACTTGGAACATCCAGAAGCCGCGTCCACATCTGCGGCTGCTGACGTGGAGGAGAGCCAGCCACAGCCAAGGGAGGAGGTGGAAACTGAGCCGGATGAGCCGCCCGAACTCTCTAAGAAACCGCATCGCTCCCACTTAATGGATCTGTATCCAGATGAATCTTTTGGCGAGAGCAGCACACAGGCCCAGGAAGCAGCTGAAGATCATGAAAGATGTAGGTCTCCTTAAAAAAATAATGTAGACAAATTATAATTCTGTTTTTCCAGTCACCCCTTTACAGACGCTCTTCGAGGAGATGGAAGGCGAAGAGGAAGATGACACGGATACAGATTCTGATGATACTCGGAAGGTTATCATGGTGGGATCTGCCTATCAAGCCGAAATACCCGATGGACTTTCGCTATACGGCGACATATTGCCATATGAGAATGAAGACCAACTGATTTGGGAGCCCAGCCAAGTGAGCGAGCATGAGGTAGAAGACTATCTGGCCAAGATTCAGGAGACACGAACATTAGCTGCGCCAGAGGAGGGAGCAGAGGGTATAGCTGTTGATGAGAATGCTCAGTTAGCGGCTGCCGCTATTTCGCCACCCAAACCTAAGCCGCCGGCAAATCCTTCTGCCCAGCCCTCAAATACTTCCAACGATCTGGAGTCTGTGGTCAAGGATAACGAGCAGGCCTTACATCTGCTGGTCCAGTGTGGCTATGATTTCAAGGAGGCGCTGCGTCGAAAGCGTTTGAATGTTCTACCCCTGAGTGACACCATGAGCAGCTGGTCCGAGGCAGAGTGTCAAAAGTTCGAGGAGGGAATACAGAAATTCGGTAAGGATTTCTATCAGATACGTCAGAATCAGGTAAAGATCAGTACCAAGTCATCGTCCGTCAATCGTCATTGATCCATCCTGTGGTGTGTGGTGGTGGTCTTTCAGGTGCGAACAAGAACCATGCGCGAACTCGTACAGTTCTATTACCTGTGGAAGAAAAGCGAACGACGGGATCAGAGTTTTGCTCTCAACGACACCATCGATCACATGGATGCGTTCATCAACGAGGCGGGCAATGGAAATGGCAACGGAAACGGCCACTGCTCGCCACTGCGGAGTAATGGTCATGGCCATGGCCTGGATCTGGGACTGGAGAAGGAACGTAGAAAAAGCTATTCGATTATGACTGTAGTGGGCGGAGGAGGAGGAGGGTCAGCTGCCGCCAAGCGCCGAGCCTCTTCCACCTTGAACCAAGAAGATGAGGAGAATGAAGATGGGGCTAATGTGGTAACTATTTAAAGTGGGCAAAATGGACACTAAGCGCTGGCGCAAGGCATAGTATTAAGCAAAAGGTGGTTTACATTTAAGCATTCACATACCCTACATATACCTTATACAGATATGAATGTATTCCAGATTCTTAAATCGACTCCTCTCATACTTATTAATGAACTTTTGTATTGTTAAGCAAATAAAATTGTGAATGAAGTGTAATTGTTGTCTAGAATATATACCAACCAACTCCCTCACCCCCATCCCACATCAAGTACTTATTATGGATTGATCTTGGAGTTTCGTTGAATGTGAAATAAAAGCAATTTGTATATCTCTGTGTATATCAGCTGATTTTTGTTTTTCAAGAACTTTATAAAAGTCAACACTGGAAAAACTGTAAAGATGAATACATATGTCTGTTTTCAAATTCTCAGTCAGTTCTAATGCTATCTTCACCAAAGATCAGTCGAAAAAGTAGAGAGAGAGATGAAGAAGGCCCCGCTTAAGGATTTCTGGCAATCCTTCAAAATAAATTCGTTGAAGCGATCCCCAAGCACCCCTGAGCTACGCCCAGTTGCATCGGTTCGGTACAAATATTTAACCAATTTTATTAACATCTAATAAATCTATCATCTAGGCGCCACACACCGGCGAGCCAAATGATCATAGTAGAGGTCAGGTTTCTTTTCGATAACCTGACAATTTTTTTTGAATTTAGAGGAAGCTGCCATCACTACATTAAGGCGCGCGAAATGGCAGCAGTTGAAAAATTGCCGTTAATTTAAAATTTAACCAATTTTTCAAAAATTACAACACAAACCAATGAATTACAGAAAGTTTAGACTTCCTATGTAATTGCAACTGGACTGAAGAGGCTACAAGTCATTAGATGGATCCAATGGAATGGCTTACGCAATAACTCTAAGCTTAAAATGAAAGAATTTGACATGAATGTACTTCAAATCCCTGCCAACATTAGATATGATGTTTCTAGCAGCTTATAAAAACTTCTTTTGATCATTTTTTAATTGTAAACAAAGAACAGATGTTCAGTAAATGCAAATGCTGAAGCAGCGAACTCCCTTTTTTAGAGATGACGATAGCTTTTTTGATAATGTTGCGTCAGCGAGAATGCCATATAACTCTACTTGTAAAAACCTCAATCCTTTCTTATTCTTTAAATGATGTAATTAAAATTTATCACATTGAAATTTAAATGGATGTAGCTAAGACGATCAGGAAAAGAATTAGTTTTGGATAATTTTGGTCCTTGTGAAAATCGCACTTAAAATCTAGCTTTTTTAAATATTATTTTACAGTGCAAAGCTTGAAGCAAAGTTAGCTCAACGGCGGGGAAGCTAAAAACGTAGTGTAACGGAGAATTGAATGCCATACTGATTATTCGTTGGGCATTTAATGCTTCAAATAAGTTTATAATTAAAGATGGTAAAATTATCTCCTGATTTTGATATTTGTAGGATTTTCAGCCCTGCTCTGAATTCCTCGTTCGGAAAAGTCTCTCTGTTGGTCTTCAAGTGGCAATGGAGTGCAAAATTGGGCACTAGATTTTCTTGGCTATAAAATCATATGGGAGGATCAAATGTCAAGCTGCAGAAACTAACCACAAAGCAGGTCATATAAGCTTCGCTTGCAGTTTTCGCTCTCGTATATAGCCAACGGCACGTAGTGGAGGCACACACATGGAGAACCTAATGGAGATAGAGATAGGCGCAGACGATCACGAATCGTGCCAAACGAAGTCGAAGTTTCAGTGGTATGCGGGTACGTCGTGCTTGTACACATGTGTGTGTGTGGATTCTCTCTTTTCCGCAAGCTTCACTGGCGTAGCGTGAATATTTACGTTGTGGGCAAAGCCATCATCTCCCTGCAGTCCAGCCGACCGTAGTGAAATCCAGTTTTGATAAAAATAAACAAAGCGCAACAAGTACTCTACACCACGAGGAGTGAAGCATATGCACATGGCCAGTCGAAGTGGGCAGGACCTGGCCCGCACACCAACAAGCAAATATACCCAACACACAAAGATGTGCAACCTAATGTTCCTTTGTGATTCGGTGACGTCATTACGTTAGTTCTGAGGGGCTTTGTAGGTGATTGGACGAGCCGCTGCAGCGCAACTTGAATTCGTTACGGCCCAAAGCAGAGTTAACAACCGTAAAGCGAGACCGAGACAGCAACAACATCAGAGCCAGAGCCCACATCAGAAACAGCGGAAGCTTTACATCCGGATAATATTGCTGCCAGCCGAGCTCTGTGTGTGTTTTGTTGAGAGGAAGAGCGAGGGCGAAGAAAGCCTGTTGCTGCTGGTTGCCTGCGTTTGTTCTCTTTGCGTCTGTTTTTCGCTTTGCCCAAAGGCCCAAAAGGCACGTAAACTGGTCTTGGACGACCGTACGTACACGCTGACTCAATCGTGCGCCCGTAGTTTTCAGTCGCTTTCTCAGTTTTGCCTGAACGCTTGAGCTGCGCGAGTCGCTCACTGAGAGTAGTCGGATCACCATTACCATGGAGCTGGCCTATAACAATGCGTCATCTTCTTCGACCGTCTCGCCGCCACCCGTCGCCTCCTCCTTCGCCTTCACCAACACCGCCAAGCTGCCAATTGAGACGGTGAAGCGTCTGATTGCAGCCGTCTCTCGCCGTCCCATGCTTTGGTTGCGAAATAATGCCACTGGCCAGAAGCGCAGCGATATAACGCCCATTTGGTTTGAGGTTGGCCAGGATGTGAACTTGCCAGGTGGGTAGAATGCCGATCCGCAGGCGTGGTTAATCTTTAACTTGTGCCCGTTTGCCTCCTCCCTCCCCCGCAGCTGATATTTGTCGCATCAAGTGGGGCCATCTGCGGGACAACTTTCGCAAGGTGTACATACGCAACAATCTGTCCAATGAGACGCCCTCATCGTGGCGGTTCTACAATGATATGCGCTTCATGGAGCACGCCGTTCACGAGAACATCATGCGTCAGACGAGGAGTAGCAGCAAGAAGCATCCGCCTGGGCATTGGAGCGAGAACAACAACATAGTCGGTCTCAAATATGAGTCATCTTTCGTGGCCACCGAACCCATTTGTGAACTGAGCGACAGCTATGACTCGGAACTGCATCAGCCGAGCTTCTCGGACATCAGTTCCTTCTTTGAGGATCGCGAGTGCCCACCCCCTCCGGCCATCAAACGTGTCAAATTGGAGTTCAGTCAGCAGGATAGCACTCACGAGGAGGATGACGATGATTTCGATGAGGATGCAGCCTCAGAGAACGAGGAGGAGCGCTCTAAGCGCAACGAGACCATCAACACAACGGACGCTGGTGTCTTTACCATCGAAGTCCTGGACGATGATGATGAGGAAATGAGCCTGCCCCTATCCAAGATCAATGAGAAATCGATTGACACCAGCCCGAAGGGATCGGCTTCGAGTGAGACGAAAGCATCCTCCCAGTCCCCGCCCTCGGATTTGCCATTCAAGTATATAAGCATGGATGCAGCCACCAATACGGACCCCCAGGAGGAGACTGATGCTGATCGCATGTTCCTGCTAAGCCTCATGCCGTTCCTGCAGAAATTACAGGATGAGCGACGGAAGCTACGAGTAAGGCAGAAGCTGCAGAATGTGCTTATTGAGGAGTTGGAGTTCGGCTGATGCTTCTGGCCAACTCAGTCTAGGCTATGTACATTTTTAAGCTAAGCTTACAGTATTATAAGCACGCGACTGACCAACCCCAAGGATCTGCATACGCATACTTGATTAGAATGTAATCCTAGATTCGCTGTAAGATACATACATACATACATTCACACATATATATATAAAACACACATTCATAGATGTCAGCCTAATTGTTTTTCCCAAAGGATAGCCCCTTTTACCTGTCGCACCTGCGATCTACCTGCTTAGTTCCATGAAGCCAGGAAATGTATACCCCCAGTAACTGAATTGGCCATGGTCTCGGCTCTTTGGGCCGTTTTAAATTGAATTTTCAAGCCCAAGCAGCAGTCGCACGAAAATTTTGTCGAGTGCAAGAGCGCACTCTTTGGGCCAGGTGAAAACAAGTTCCTTTAGGGGTGTTTGAGACAAAATGAGCTACACCGGTGTCGGTGCTCGTCTCCATCAGCAACAACAACAACGAGAACTCCATCTGTATTTTCGCCCCACATGCGCCGTTAATTGGACTCTCACTCTCTCTTGCACTCACTCTCTTTATTTGCGGTTGTCAAAGGCCACGCTTGAATGTACTCTATTTTTTTATACAGGGTGTGTGCTAAATACAGCTGGCTTGTACACGGCTCTTGTGTGGCTCTTCTATTTTGTCTTATACTCAAATTCCTAGAAAATGTGAGTTGTTAATCAAGGGATCATTAAGCTCCATTTTAAAGATTTGCCTATATCAGAATAATTGAAAACTTAATTTGATTTTCCAGTCTCTCTACCCTGCTTGTACAGTAAACTTTGAGCTAACGCACCTGCGATTTACCTGTATAATTCCTTTAACCGTTTTAAAACACATTAGACACACAAAATTTCTGTCAGTGCAAGAGCGCACGCTGGTTAGATGAAAACAAGTTCCTTAAGGGTGTTTGGGACAACAGTACTAAGAAATGTGCGCCACCCGGTATCGTTGTCTCCATCTCAACCACAACAACTCCATCCAAATCCATATTTTTTCGCGCCACATGCGCTATTAATGTGATTCTCTCGCACTCTCTGGCATTTTCTCTCTGACACTCTCTTACTTATGCTTAAGAAACGATATCGACTTAGCCATACTCTACACAGTGTCTCCACAAGGGGTGCTTTGAATAGACAAAATAACGTAACGGTTTGATATGAAAATTAAATCTTTTCCAGGTGTTCTACAAATCACTTATGACACAAATCGGATGTAAAGCAGGTCTATTTAGGGATTAAGGCGATTTGAAGATTTATTTTTTGTTGGTTAAAGGCCTTATTTCAGATCAACAATACATTTTTTTTCCATACCTCTGAAAATGTTTGGTTCACCAGACCATTAAGCCTTAGGTTTTGGTTTAATGATTCATGCTGGATCTTTGAGACATATATTGGTTAACAATTTGGATAGGAAGCTATTAATAATATCAATAAATCAACCGAATATTGATTCATTCATTCATTCATTATATAAATCAGTCATGAGTTTAAATATGAGAGCCTCAGGTTTTAAAAGTGCCTTAGGGGGACCTCGAAATCTGTAAGCAGGACTACTGACTACTTGCTCAACGGCAATGTGGATATTCCTCAAAAACAAGTAGGCAGCATCCTTAATGTCGGCGGGCGAGTGTGGGTCAATGTTGGGATTTAGCAACTGCTCCATATTCGATAAACAAACTGTAATAGCTTTGTAGGTTCTAATTAAAATGACCAGATATACTCTATAAAACGAGCCCTTTATTTTAGGACCATTCAATTGGAAGCATTCGAATAGCGATGATCACAGCAAAAATATCGATAGTTCGATATATTGATGATGCATTCGGCATCCCCAATGGGAATTCAATGGTTCAACTTTTAACTTCTTTTAGTTTTTGCGTCATTATTTCACAATAAAGTGAAGCCAACTTTGCTGAATTGTTAATTACTCTGGCCAAAACTTACTCACTGTTATGCTCCATGTAAAATGTCCATTGAAGTGCACAAGATTTCAAATCTTTTGTTTAGATTTCCATTAATATTCGATTTTTTATGCTGTCACAAAATGCCCCACAATTCGACCATACTCTCTTCCTCTACGGTGCTGACTCAAAACAGGGGCGCAAATAACAACAAAGCAAGCAAAGCCAAAAAAGGGGCAGCGGCAGCAGCAGAGTCAGCGCATCCAGTCAGTCCAGTTTTAAATGCGTGCGTGAAGGTTGTTGGAGATACTCTATTGAAATCCTAGTTCGCTCTCTCTTTTAGCCAAGCGAAGTGGGTCAAAAACATTCGGGAAAACTAAACAAAAACAAACGCGTCGACGGCTAAAGTTAAAATACAAAAAAAAAATACAAAAACAAAAACGCCAAAGTAAAAACGCGCAAAGTTTACAATTACAGTTGTTCATTTTTCGATTCATGTTGTTGTTGTTAATTTTATTTCAATGCTAGTGGAGAGAATCAGAGGGACAGAAGAGTGGGGGCGGGGGGTTAAATGTGTGTGGGGCTGCAGTTCTTTGCCGCATAAGTGAAAATAAATAGAAGATAAAACACTCACACATATACATGCCCGCCGAAAGCAAAGGAGAGAGAGAGAGAGAGAGAGGGAGACAGATACTGCGTTTATGCGGCAACTTATGAGCAAGGCTGCAAACCGGATTTGAACCGAACCGGTTCGAGCACCGAGTTCCGACTTTTATTTTACTGTGAACCGAACCCGAAATGATAGATCTCAGAAATTTGATCCTCTGCCACACGACTTCGTGTGTTGTATGTTTGGTTTAGTTGCGACTGAATCCTAAAATGGTCAGGAAAGTGTGGAATAAAAAATCTAGAAAATCATTTGGAGTTACTCATAAAGTCCCCACCCATTAAAGCCTCTGTTTTTGAAGCTTTTTGGCTCTAAAGCTTTTTAAATAAATCTCAAAAGCAAGAGTCTAACATACATTGGTTATATTTATCTACGAAATGGATCATTTCTGAACCGTAAATTCCATATTTCATATTCCTATGCCTTCTACTAACCGATAACGACCCAAACACAAAGCAATTCCCATACAATTTAAGTAGTTTTGTTGTATAAAGCATGGACTGAACCAAGGTTCGAACCAAAACCTCGAGCCTGGTTCGATCCACTAACCCAAAGATCCCAATGTAGATTTCGGTGTGCAGCCCTGCTTTTAGCATAATATTTGGAACAAACTGTTGTATGCACCGCATACCACGCAGGATATGTGATAGCACCGCATAAACGTAGTTAGAGAGAGTAAAATACAGAATGAGAGCGAGAGTTCAAAACTTATGGAGCGCGCGCGCATCAAAATAAAAAAACTGACTGTGAGATACATTTGGGCTTATTTTATTTTTTGTTTAGCTAGATGATGAGTAGCAGAAGCAGAAGCAGAAGCAGCCGCAACAGCAGCACCACAAGCAACAACACTCACAAACACACTCGCAGTATTATGTTGTGTTTTTAGTCGAATGTATCTTTTAGTCGGCGGCGGCAAAAAGGAATACACGAAACGAATGTCGGAACGAATGAAACATATTTACGCATAAGAAGATCTCTCAAAGTGTCGTTCAGTGGCAGCATTTATAGGCGGTTTCCAGGAAACAAACTCACAAACCAAAAAACCGCACAAAATCACAAAAACTTAAAACTAAATTGATAAAAAAAAACACTAAAAACATAAATAATAATAATAAATACAACAACGACGACCATTCGGTGTGTGCAGTTCCGTGGCGAGCGGCTGCGAGGCTGCCAAAAAAGGTGTGTACCACAACAACAACAACAACAAACTTAACTGATTAATCAGAGTCCAGAGTTTTGCATTTTTTTTTTTGGGGGGTCTCTAACTACCGTATTGATTTTGTTGGTGGAGAAAAGTGCAAGATTTTGAGATTTCGGCCAGTTCTTTTCCGTTTTTCGATTTGGATTTGTTTGTATGTACACCTACTACATACACGCATACAGACATATCAAGAGAATTTGTATAAATACAACAACCCTCATCCTCATCCCTTGCCGTTTTTGCGTCGTATCTTACCCACACTCGCCCAACTTGCTGAATGTGAATGTATGTGTGTGTGTGTGTGTGTGTGTTGGTAGAAGGACTTTAACTTCTTGTTCGTCCGTGTTTTTTTTTTCCACGTTTTGAGACAGACTGTTTCAATGGAAATGTTCAAGGGTGACAAGGGTAGGTTTCTGTTTCCTAAATACACGGCCAGAAAATTTGAAACCGAAACCAAAGCATGCAGATATCTCTTTCTTTGGAATTAACATAGATGTACCATATTGCACAGAAAGCGTCACTGGTGAGGAAAGGATTGTACTTACTTACTTTCCAAAGCAAGTTAGTTGAAAGCTCTAGAAGTTATAAATGTATCCTTTATATCCCAAGGATCATTTATTTTATATATGTATATTCCCCAGCTCTTCCAGCTACACTGCACAAGCAACAGCATCTTCAGAAGAAATGATTAGGTCTGATTTGATGGTTTGATCGGCGATCGATCAACTTAGCTATAATGAATTAAGGTATTACTTACTCGAATGTCCCTAACTTCGGTTTATTGTAACTTGAACTTCATTTAGTGGTACTAAAATTCTACAGAAATAACATTCTTTAACTCAAAGTCTTTGGAACTCGAACTTTTTGGTATCAAATGGTTCTTAGAGTTAGAGAAATGTTGACGACTTTTGCTCCAGTTCATGAATTATTTCTCAAAATCAAAGAACATTTCAAAACGGGCCCAATTGCCAGCGTTTTGTATATCTTTAGTATCAAATTTTTAAATCAGGGCTGATTTCAGCACTGAAAACGACAGATAAAACATAAATTGCTCAACAGATTTCAGCTGAACGATAGTTTTAACTCAAGAATGTTTCTTAGAGTTTGATATTTGTTTTATTATTATTTGGAAGATATCACTTTATATTTGCCTGCAATTGCTTGCTCTTTTTAGCCAAATATCACACTTTCCTTTGTACATTTCCGTACTGAAATTAGCCACACCTATCATTTCTAAGTCTTTTTGAGTTCCAATACAGGTTTGACGCGAAATCCCTTAAAATCCAAACATTTCGACTTTAGACAGCCAAAAGGAAGCAACTCCGATCATATATATATTCTTGATCAGACCCGTATAGATGTAGGTTATCCTTGTTCGTCTGTCCATATGAATAAACAGATCCCAGAAATGACAAAAATACTAAAACTTCTAATCAGCCATGCTCCCATTTTCGCATTTGTGAAAGTTTTGCGATTTGAAACCAGTTTTTCGACCGAATTTGCTCTCCAAAAGGAAAATAGCTTTATACCTGCGGGCAGATCAAGTTTATTTTCATAGTTTTGGAAATTGATAGTTCCTACACATATTGAATAATCCACATTATACATCGATCCACCCAAGAAACGGTTAAAGATCGGATGAACGATAGTCGCACAGAAAAAAATATGATCATTTATCATTCTAATTGCAGAATTAGATCAATTAAAATATCCAATTTTACCCTATAATATGACTATTTTCATAGCATTAATCGCCACCCTGATGGGCATCACTTTACATACCTTAAAACTAACTTTTGGGTGCTACGGAGGGTATTATAGAAGGGCTAAAGCGACTTTCTTACTTGTTTTTCCAAGTCTTAAGTGCAAAAAACACTCATTTACTAGTTTTTTTTTTAGCTATTTCCAGCAATGTTTTATGTAGTTTTTGGAAATAATATTCCGGCAAGTCTTTAAGAACTTCCAAGTTATACGTGAATGAATCCTTTTGAAGGTAAAAATAAAAAATCATACAAAGGCAGCTTCTTTTTGAATATCAGCCCCAGCTTTTCATTACTTTAATTCAATCCATAATCATCTCAGGGGATAGGATTTCTGTTAATGATTCTTGTGGAAGTTCTATAATTGTATATAGTTGACAGGACCAGAGTAGGACAACCTTATCAAACTCCTCAAAGGTTCTGTCACTTGCAGGTAATGCTCAGCATATTTTCGAAGCTAATACTAATGCTAATACCATGCTAAACCATTTTTGGATGACTCCTTGCCATTAGCCTGAAAGATTTCTATTCAAAGAAACATCAGCAAGCTGGAATTGATTTTGGATTCACAAATTAACTCGAATTAGAAAAATGACAAAAAAAAAACATCAACAACAACAGGCAAACCAGTTTTCCTTGGTAGTTTTCTTTGAGTGTAGAAGAAACCGTGTTGAAATCCACTTTTTGTCCTGCCTTCATTGTAGTTGTTGTTGTTGTTGTTCCTGTTCTAAGAGGGGATGAAAGTCGGTCGGTCGGTTGGTTGGATGGTTGGGCGTATGTCGTCGCTTGTCTTGAAGATGGCAACCAGTTTGTTGTTTTTCTTTTTTCCGTATACAAAAAGTCGCTTGCGCATTACAAAAAGGGGGAAGGAAAATGCTAGAAAAGTTGGAGCTTGAGAGGGTGGATTGTTATGCCTACGAAGGGATTCCTTAGTTCACTAGGCTAATCAGGTACGGTTGTAGTAATTGCGCGCGAAATGTCGCCATTTTGTAGGACAGGACAATTAACAATGGGCCATAAAATGGCAAGCCAAATTCCAGGATATTCGACACGCACACACACACACACACGCACACATCTTGAAAGAAAATCTGACCTGCTGCTTGCTTGTGCCACACATCTGCGCTTGGGTTTTCTTTGGGTTTTCGGGACGGCTGCTTTCTCAGGGGATCAGAACTACCTAGATGCAGTTACAGCTGCAACCCCTAGCCTACTACTTAATGTCTAGCCGGTTGTCGGTTCCATTTAGTTTGCTACTTTCACGGCAACCGACAACGTCGCGTTTCAAACGCCCCCTCCCTCCGACTTATATTCACAGACACATCCTCATCACCATCGTCAACGTTTCAAATTTTTACAGCGGACAAGTGGTGCCATACTACGACGACGACGACGACTAGAAGAAACGTGATCTCAGTACTCTTATGATGGAACTCTTGTCAAACAATACGGTTCCACAACAAATGGCCAGCAGCAATGCGCCCAGCGCCAATGGTGTGGCCTCCACAACTGCCAATGGCAGCGGCGGTGGCAGCGTCAGCAGCAATGCCAGCAACTCCTCCGAACGGCTACTAGCCGGCATACTGGAATCGTTTCCCGCTTGGGATTTAAATGTGGGACTGCTGCCCAATGTGGGTCAGAGGTAAGTACAAACCCCGGTTTGAGCATAAGGATTGGAAGAAGGAAGGAAGGATTGTAAACTACTTTGGTTCGGTTTGTGTGTCAGTTTCTAATCTTTTTTCAAACTCGAAACTCGATAAACCGAACCAATATTCATTTCAAGTATATATTCTGGTTCGATACGGTGTTTTCTGGTTCCTTTTTGAAACCCTTTGTAAGGTTTTTTCTTGCCTGAAACGGAAAAGAATAACTTTATGGTACAGAATACGAAAACATGGACCGAACCTTTATCAAATTTGAGATGTTTAGACCAATGAACCATACCTGCGATATGTCTTTCCGAAATCCCTCCAATAATCTTAATTTCTTTCTCTCCCTTTTTGAATCCTTGACTCCAGCTCGCCACCTCGCACCGATTTCTTTATCAACAACTTTCTGGGCGGCCTCGACACGCACGGCGACTTTAGCATGGTGGGTCCCATCGGTAGCGGCCTGCGTCAGTCACAGAATCCCAAGATGTCACCCGAATCCTCTAATAACTCAAGCATCAGTTGCGGCTGGTGCGAGGTAAGCGCCTCGATACGTTGCCTGGAGTGCAACGAGTTTATGTGCAACGATTGCTTGCGTGAGCATCGCAACAGTCCATTGTCGTCCAATCACTCGATTGTCTCACTGCCCACTCCAATTGGAGCATCACCCACCGGTGGCAGCTCGACCAATGCCCAGACTCCACCCAGTTCGAATTTTATATGTGACATCCATAACGAGATGTTGCGCTATGTGTGCGACTATTGTCGCAAACTGGTCTGCCAGTGCTGCACTCTGCACGAGCACAAGGAGCATAGCTATGCCTCCATTCAGAGCTTCATGGTGGGTTCCAAGGAGAAGCTGGAGGGTGCCATCGAGAGCAGCCAGGTGGGTACGCGTTGCATCAAGAGCAGCATTGACAAGGCCCTGGCCTTCATACGTCTGATCGAGCGCAACTGCAGCGAACTGAGCGACAATATTCGGAAGGCCTTCCGTCAGTTTATCATTGCCATCGAGGATCGTGAACGATTTCTGTTGGATTTTGTGGAGAAGCTAAGACAGCGTCGTCTGGCCATATTGCATGATCAGATGGCGGGCCTGAAGTCCGCCCTGGCCGGACTCTCGGAAACCTCGGACATGCTGAGCAAGGTGGCGGATAATGCCTGTACCATGGATCAAATCGAAATCGCCATGAAGCTGACAAATGGTCAACGCCAGATGGAGCAATTCGCGGGCATCTACAAGGATCTGCAGCCCAAGCAGGAGGTGTTTGCCTTTGCCCCACCCGATTACAGCCTGTTGCAGGATATACGCAATCAGGGAGGTGTCATCCTGGTGGATGATAAGAATATGCCCATTGTGTCGAGCAGCGGTACTGGCATAGCCGCTGGGGTACAGCCCAATGTCAATCCTGTGGGAGCGGTGGCAGCTGCTGTGGGTGCCGCCGGAGCTGCTGGCCTGGACCTGGCCGCCTTTGGCTTAACCATGACGAATACGAATCCCTTAAGTGTGGCCTCCACCAGCGTGCGTCGACCCTTGCTCAGGGATAACAGCTTCCGCATCCCTTCACCCATCATGCAACCGCGTGGCGGTAGTGCTTGCGGTATGTCTAGCGCCGCACTGGACTGGGAACTCAATGGATTGCGCAGCTCGCCGGGTCTACACTTTAGTGCGCCACGCACCACACAGGCCATACCAGGTTGCATGGATCTGGTCAAGGTGCGCAATTCGAATGCCCTGTCGCTGTCCTTTGCCACCGAGGGACACGAGGATGGTCAAGTCAGTCGCCCTTGGGGCTTGTGTGTGGACAAAATGGGTCATGTGCTGGTCTCCGATCGTCGCAATAATCGTGTGCAAGTCTTCAATCCGGATGGTTCGCTCAAGTTCAAATTTGGACGCAAGGGGGTGGGCAATGGCGAGTTCGATTTACCTGCCGGCATCTGTGTGGATGTGGACAATCGGATTATTGTGGTGGACAAGGATAATCATCGGGTGCAGATTTTCACTGCCAGCGGCGTCTTCCTGCTGAAATTTGGCAGCTATGGCAAGGAGTATGGACAGTTCCAGTATCCTTGGGATGTGGCTGTCAATTCGAGACGTCAAATAGTGGTCACCGATTCGCGCAATCATCGCATACAGCAATTCGACTCCGAGGGCCGCTTCATACGTCAAATCGTGTTCGACAATCATGGCCAGACGAAGGGGATAGCATCGCCCCGCGGAGTGTGTTATACGCCGACGGGTAACATTATTGTGTCGGATTTCGATAATCACTGCTTGTATCTGATTGATCCGGATATAAATGATGTGAGTAGATGAAATTGAACCAGTTTCTGGGTATATATATTAATGTGCTATCTTCCATGTTTAGATTTTGTCCGTCAAGGGTCATGAGGGCTCCGGGTTCCATGAGTTTAATCGACCCTCGGGACTGTGCTGTGACGACGAGGGACGCATTATAGTGGCCGATTCTAAGAATCAACGCATACTGGTTTTCAATCAAAATCTTGACTTTATGTGGGATGTAAGTGAAGTTGTGGCCAAATGCCTTCAGCTGCTAATCAAAATCCTTCATTTCAGATTGAGGTGCGACCTTCAATTAATCCCCTAATGCCGCCCACACTGGATGAAAAGGATCGCACTTGCGATGTGGCTCTAATGCCCGATGGTCGCATTGTATTCCTCATAGAACTGTCGCCAGATTCCAAAGAAGGGTCTAACCCTTATAAGCGGTTTGTGCACGTATTCTAAATTAGTTTTCTAAACCATTTTTACAAAAACAAAAGAGAAAAACGAGCGAAGGAAGAGTAGAAATCCAAAAATCGACAAGAGAATTAGTAAAAATTTTTTAGCTTAAGTGCTACAACGATTACCTCGATAATGCTTAAGAGTTAAAATTTGGTAATTTGCATGCGTACACACACACACACACACACACACACACATACACACACATACAATACACATATATATTTAGCGAATATAGAACCAAGCAACCAACCAACCAACAAACAACCAACAAACAAACCAACCAACCAACCAACTAACACTAAAGCAAGATACCAACCAGGCAGTTTAGGCAGGATTAGTAGCAGCGCATTCAGAGTAGGACGATAAGTACTAGATGAATACATATATATACATATATATATATATATATAGACATACATAAATGATTGATTACCTGTTAGTTAGACTGAGATACGGGGCAGGTGGCGTCTGTTTAAATGGGGTTCATTTGTCATACAAGTTTTTGTACTATGATTTTGCTTAGGTTTTCATTTCACTTTTCACTCTTATTATTATTATTATTATGATTATGATTATGAAGCATAATTACCACATAGTTTTTTTTTATATATATATATTTGTTTACTAATTTCTTATTGATTGAGACTGAGAAAGTGAGTACGAACTACTTTGAAAACAAGAAAACAAACAAAAAAGGTAATTTTAAAAAATGAAACCCGCTGACTTTTGGTTGAACTTTTAACAAAGACTGATTAACTAAAAACAAAACCTAAAAATAAAGTAAAAAAAAAACACACACACACACGCAATTTCGGAGCCAATTGAACACCATATATGGTGAGGCCAAAAAAAACACAAAAACAAAACAAACAAAACAAATTGCAATGACATTGATAACGTAACGTAACTTAACATAGCTTAAACTAACTAACTAACATACATACATACATACATAGCATTTAGAGGAGATCAGCAGTTACATCAATTCATGGGCATAGCTTAAACCGAGTTTAACTGACATACATACAAACAAACAAACAAACAAACAAACACACTTTCATGCATTCTCATTATTAATCATTTAAAGAACAACTTACTCATACCCTGCTCAGGCTTTGGAGTTGAACGAAACGGATCTTTGCCAGAGAGTTTCAGGTGTTTAGAAGAAGCAGCAGATATATTGTAGAAATTTATCAACTTTATAATCTAGTTTTCATTTGGCTCATATGCTTTACCTTTATCTATTACCTTATGGAAGTAATTCAAGATTGGAGTAGCTCTTTTAGCTTAGCCAGTTACAGAGTGCGAGTTCCCAATTCCAATTCCCAATTTAATACCAAAAATTAAGCATTTCGAATGCTAGAAATTGGGGTCCGTAACTTTAAATAATTTTCAAAGTATTATTCAAATGATTTATTCGGATTTTGAACTCAAAAAAACCAAATATAGGTACAATCATAGTGAAAACAAGTCAAAAGAAAAGCCTATTTTATCGAAATTGTACCTTTGAAAGCACAAATGAATGTATAAAGACTATAGGCTTTAAAATTTTGATTTCAAACAGGTTTGGTTTGAAAATAATGCAAAATTAAACTTCTAAAATATGATATAAGAAATCATACCTAGTAGAACTTAGCACTAGATGATACTTTCAAAAACCTGCTTAGCAAAATCAATATGCTTGAGCCCAAAATTCGAATCGGAATATTTTTCAGAATTGTAAATATAAAATTTCCATTTCAAAGATCAACAGTTATAAAGATTTGAGAAACTTCTTACATTTGTACTTAGAAAAAGTAACTTCAGAATGATTTTCGCTTAGATTTTATGATATTTTCAAAAACCTGCCTAGCAAAATCAATATTCTTGATCCAAAAATTCGAATCAGCCTACTTTTTAGAATTATAAATATAAAATTTCCCTTAGAAAATGTCATTTCAAAGATCAACAAAGATTTGAGAAACTTCTTACAAAATCGCTTAGAAAAAGTAACTTCAGAATGATTTTCGCTTAGATTTTATGATATTTTCAAAAACCTGCCTAGCAAAATCAATATTCTTAAACCCAAAATTCGAATCAGTCTATTTTTCAGAACTATAAATATAAAATTTCCTTTCAAAGATCAACTGCTATAACGATTTGAGAAACTTCTTCCAAAATCACATAGAAAAAGTAACTTCAAACTGATTTTCGCTTAGAACCTTTAGAAATCTGGAATTGCTTCAAACTGATTAAGCACTCAATATTAGATCCAAATCAATTCACTCTCCATAGCCCCTGAGCAACAAAAAAAAAAAGATAACATGAAAGCCAAAAGGATGAAGGTTAGCACAAACATAGATGAAGAAAAACATAAACAAAAACAAAAAACTTATCATAATTTTTGACTCAATGTGTTCATTAGCATTTAGTAGAGTTTAAAACGATAACAAGCGGGCGTGGCATAGTGAAGAGCAATATGGGCGTATTGAATACATATTTAGGTGACATGTTCCTCGCAAAAAGTAAACAAAACAAAACAAAACAATATATCGAAGACGAAAACAAAATGCATAAATTAGCCGAATTAACCAAGAGACAAAAGCAAACCCAATATTTTTTATTATAGGTCAAATATCTAGTAGATGGATGCAATGCGTTTGAAATGCGCTTAGTTACTTAGTTATGTTGTTTTATATGTTCGTATATATTTAAAACAATTCTTTTTATGCTTTGTCAACAACAACAACCACCTTGTATTTTGTTTACACAAAAAAAAAAAAAAAAACAAAAACAAAAACGAAACCCGGCACCAACTGAGAGAGATTTTTGAAAAGCAGTGGAGCCTCAAATTTTAGACAAGAAGTAGTTTTAAATGATGATGATTGTTATGGGGAATATCAAACTTTTGCCAACTTCTGTTGATGATACTAACTTTTCTCTTCTTAAGCCCAAAGCAAACCTCTAAATTATGGAAAATGTGCAGTTTGAAAAGGGAATTTAAATCACAAAATTTCTTTAAAGAGTTTTTGTTTCTTATAATTACCGGATAACGAATTGATACTAAACCGGGCCTGTATTTTCCAAAAATGGGACTTCGAAGGATTATTTGTACTTACTTTTCGAATTTTAAACATTTTCTACCCGAAATCCAATTATTTCAAAGTACTAGGACAGTGGATTACCTGCAGATTATTTCACTTACTTTCACCATATCTTCTCAATGAAGGTTGTACTTCGCCTGGCAAATACTTTAATGCCTAGGCACAAACCAAATCCTTAGACTTAGTACTTCTAAATATCTTGAACTAAGAGTTTCGACTTGTTTGAAAGTCTCCGGACAAAAGTTTTTTCTTTGGTGAGACAAGTTTGATATAAAACATGATACAACAAAGTAGGTAAGGCGCTTAATTTTTTGTTTAAGTATTGAGCTTTTGCGCGACGAACCTTACGCTTTAAGAGTATGCGAAACTTCGAACGTTTTGAGTACTTTGCTGAGTACCCTAACTTTATTGTTGTATCATGATATTATATAAGCTAAGAGAGAGCTTTTTGGCGAGAGTGTGAGTGCTCAATTCTCTTGTGTTTTTCACAAACTTCAAAGCACTACAGTGGCCGTCTTTTGTGCTCACCAGCACAAGCGCATTTTTCTGTCATACCAAAAACAGGCTTCAAACGGCGAAATTGTCTCATTTTTATTCCTCGAAACTCGATTTAGTATAGTCAATTGTACATTTTTGGAAACTATTTCATTTTCGAACCAGAAATTCCGTTTGTATATTAACAGCTAAGTCTGAACCTATACCTAAACACAGTTTTCGATTCTTTTTAAAAAATGAGAAGAGATTTTTGGAAAATCTTAACTAGAGTTTATCTATATTGAATGGTATTTGGTCAATATAATGCCACTTTAGTATCAATACCAAAATCGCCACCCTGTTTATAAAATAATTTAATGATAAAGTTAACTTGGAACCGCACATAAAGGAAGTTTAAAAAGTTCTGAAACTCTTAATGCATCATCAAAATGACTTCTTCTTCTATACATATATATATATTTGGGCTCCACTCTTTAGTAGAATGTGTGTGAAAGACTCCTTCCACGTAATAAAAAGCAACAGGCATAAAATGCGCAAAAAATGCAATTTGTTCTACGAGAGCAAGTGCCAGAAAAACATACATATAAATACATATATATATATATATACCTATATATACCTTATAAATCTATCTATATTATATTATGTAATTAGAGTTAATGTACCAAGAATTGTAATATTTTAGTTTAATGTGTGTACTTTTTCATTTGTTTTATGTATTGGTTAACATAAACACACACATACAAACACCTCCCCCACCCCCACTCCCCCCATGTAACCATTACTGCCATCAATTCATTCAGCAAACAGCATACAAAATACACCTTGAAGCGCCGTTCATTTCTTGTGATCGCTGGTAGCAACCAGATCAATTCATACACACACCCACACACACACCCACACACACACCAGCATACCTACTTATGTATATATACATATGATGAGAATGCCATATTTTATATTTGTACTTGTGTGAGATTTACTAAAAACAAAAAACAAAACAAAAAAAAAAAAACAAATACTAAAATCATTACAAATGAGCGCCGTTTTCTAAAAGCCACAGTTTAGAAATTGTGTAAAAAAAATACAAAGAAAAGAAAGATTTTTAAGTAAATAAAAATCGAATGCCATAATTGAAAATAAAAAGCATTTAAACATATATCTAAAATACTAAAGTATGTTAAAACAAACAACAACTAAAAGTCATGAATACTGAACAATTTGCCAAAGGCTTAAGAAATCATCATTTATACATATATCACACACACTCACTCACTCACACACACACACACACACATACACACAAACTCAAGCATGAATAGTTAATTAAACATTAAACCTTAAACATACCAAAAAAGAAAAAAAAAACAAAAAACAAGAAACATTTAAATTGCAAGCAGGTATTTTTTCACTTACAACCAACAAAATATTCCATAAGCAACTAGCAGAGGGCCAAGGCTAACTTCGGCTGTGCCGATGATTTTTTTGTTATACCAGGGCAAAACGAAGACGTTTTAGAATCAAGCTAACTAATTTCCCAACCAATTCAAGCCAATTTTGCTAAGAATAGTTTACATTTTTAAAGTGTTTTGTACTGCAGTCGCTTCGAGTTGCTTACAAACAGACCTTTTCGGTATGACGAATTGATTTTGAAATAAGCCACATTATACGGTTACCAGATCAGGTTGGTCTAAACAAGGCTGAGAGTGTGCTACTGCCACAGACACTCGCACAGTTTTCCTCTCTTCTTGGGGAAACTTGGTCTAAGAATATCAAAACTATTAATTCCTTTAAAAAATCAACCTTTTCGAGTAAAACCAGTCTTAAGACCAGATTTTTTACACATAAATTGATCCAATTTGAACTTGAACTACACAGAAAACTACTTGGAATTCAGAACAGAGTCGTTAAGGACAGTAATAACTGACTGTTTGATCAACAACTTAAACTTAAAAAACTCTAATTGAAACACTACTTTTATTCCAAGACGCTAGTGAGTACTAAAAAGTTATTTTGAGAAATTCAATAGCCTAGTGAAAGGAATGAACATACATTTTTGTGTGGTATCATATTACTTAACTTCTACTTCAAAATCATATCAAATAAGGTTAGCTCAATAAACTCCTGTAAGCCAAAAAGGAACAAATATATTCGGTTTAAGATACAAGTTTTGGAGCTAAAATTAGGTAGGAAACAATTTTCGGTATTTTATATATTTGGCTATAGCTAGATTTTGAAGATAACAGCTAAAAACAGCTGAGACTGAGACCGAACTTCATTTCGGTTGAATACTCTATCTTAAATTTCGCCACAAAATGAAACTTTTTGCATTTAACTAAAGTAATGGTAGTTATTTAAGAAAGTTATTCTTACAAAATACGATTTTGTTTTGGAAAACGGTTCATTACTTTTGGATTTTTTGGAAATTTAAGTAAAAAATAGCTTAAAATGTCCAATTAAACCATTGATAATATAGTAAAGTGTCATTTGTTAACTTAAAAATAAGTTTTATCATACATTTCTACGATTTTTAAAGAGAAGATATACAATTCTGATTACAAGTGTGTAAAACTATCAAATTAATTAAAGCTAGTCATTTGTATTGAACTCTGATCAAAGTTTTCAACAACTTAAAAAAATCGCAGAACTTCAATTATTTGAAAACTATGAAAAAGCAATACTATAAGTCAAAAACTATATCCAGATTCATCTTAAATTATGCCTAAAAATGGTTAAAACAGTAATTTTGAGTCACTTTAAGCGTAAAATTTCCACAAATCTCAAAGTGTTGGAGCAGTTTCCGAATCAAATATCCTTTTGGCTTTTTTTTTTAAAACTCCAAAAACTTCTTCTCGTCAAGCTCGATGCCGAACGTTTTGCCCGGGTATAACCAAATCGAAACATAAACTAAATGCTCATTTACTAAACGAAAAAGTAGCTTAAAAATAATATTAAAAAAAAAAGAATACAAAACGAAACTAAAAAACGAATCCAAAACTTAAATCAGGTATTCAATTTTTTTTCTTACATATATTTTTAGTAACTAAGTCAAATCAAACTCCTTACAAAAGTTGGTGAGAGCAAAGAAAACAAAACAAAAAAAAAGAATACATTTTTTATATAACAAATCGATGGAGATAAATCGATGCTAAAACCAGAGAACTCTTATATCAAAATACAATTTTGAGTAATACAACAAAAAAAAAAAAAAACAAAACAAGTTTAAAATTTCTCCTTGCATTTTGGCCAGCTTTGAGAAAACGATTTCTATTTACCTAACTCATCCATCTTGACTAACACAGAGTTTAGACATTAAGTTTGTGACAAATTCCCAACCAACAACCACAAAATTTTTCAATTTATTAACTTACAAAAACAAAACAAAAACATACATACATACATACTAGCATATGTAATAATTATGGAGCAATTGAGTACAAAAAGAGTACAAATTTAATTGATAAGCAGATGAAGAACGATGAAACGATGAAACGATGACACGATTAAAAGAGGACAGGATCAGGATCAAGGAGTTTAAGGAAATGTTAGGCCAGCTACTGGTTTCGCTTAGCTATGATGGACTACTAAATACATACATACATGCATACATATATAGAACATAATGGATCAGTGCTGGTAGAGATGATAGCCATATAACATACATACATATACTAATAACCATACATATGCATAAATAGTAATACCTACTAAACTAACAAAAGCCAAATTACCAAAATCTCCCCCTCTTCACCATCTCTCCATCTCCAACACCTTCTACCTTCTCCATCAGCATCTTCTTCTGCATACACTTAGACACATATTTGATTTGCTTTTGGCATCTAAACTATCTAGTGGTACATTTTAGGCTTAAACTACGCATTCATACGCATACATTCTCGCCCACATACATACAAACATACTTTACATGCATACATTGTACATGTACTAGGTACATACATACATACATACCTAATTAAGCAGCTATTAAGCACTCCTTCAACCACATCAAGCGACAAATTATATAACAATAACGAGTTGCAGTTAAAAATTGTAATTGTCTAAATAGTGAAAAGAAAATGGTAATAAAACCAAAACAACAACAACAACAACAACAAGAATACTACAATACATGGATTGTAATTTTTCTATATACATGCATACATACATATTTATATACCTAAATATATATATATATATATATATACATACATAGATGTGGGACAAGAGTAAGAAGTATATTTTATACGATAAACAAATTTTATAACATATTTAATAATAAATTATACACTAATAATAATAATTGATATGTGGTTTCATTTCATAGAGCATACTTTGGGGGGACATTCACTAAAGTGGTTACAACATTTTCAGAATCGGTAGTACATATATTTGGGTTAACCATGTTCCCAACAACTGTTTTGGTGCCCACCGCAGAGCCATACCATGAAGCCGATACCATCTATGATCGAATCAGCCGTATATCATAATATAGGAAGAATGCTTTAAGGTGACAATGAAACAGTTTCCGGTTTATCGTTCTTCAGTTTTACTCGCTCTCTCTCAATAAGGCTAAATTGATGCCTTAGAATCTCTCAAATTTGTTTCAAATTATACAATAAATAAATAATAACAAAATACGTTTTCTGGACTTTTCTTTATAGACTTTATACATATACAATAGAGACTCGCAGAAGTTAAATAGTTCGTTTTTGGGGTACTTAACTTTTACGAATTCTTAACTTTTTCAAGACTTCTACTACTAAACTTAAAAAATAGCGACATATGCACCTTGAAACTACAAAACTAATCCGTTTAAATAAGTTTATGTGTAAAATTTGCTTAAGATCCGGTGAAGTAATCAGTAACCTTTTTTTGTTGAAGCCTCTTTTTCAAATTGGGATTCGAGCGTCAACATGGGGGTTTCCCTTTTTCGTAAACTGTCGCTTTTGCTGCACTACTCACATAAATATCGAAAAATAAATAACTAGATGCCAACTGCTGGCTGAAATAGAAATATTAGCTTGAAAAAAGACTCATAAAAGTTAAAAAAAAACTTAACTTTGTACAGACACATGTGGTGACGGAAATGTGCTTAACTTTTGCGCGTCTTAGCTTTTGTGATTCTCTACTGTATATAGCTAAATGTGTTTTCAAAATATTTCCAGCAGCTCAACTCTAAAACAAGCTAGATTCAACAACTTAATAGCTAAAATGTCCAAACTGGATTCATAATATTCATTTCAGCGAATCACTCTTTAAATAAATCAATTTTTGATACACAAAGAAGCGTATTAGCCATGGATTTGGTTGTTTTTCAGTAAAATATATTAAAAAATGCACAATTCACGTAGTGCAATCTATTGTCATATCATATTTACTGAAAGTTTCATCAAAGTCGAGTGATACGTCGCAGATTGTAATGGAAAGAGGTAGAGGCTGGTCATTAGCTTCTTAAGCTCACAGGCAGATCCAGTTTATTTTCAAATTATTTATTAAATTTAGCTCTGACAGCATAATGCTATTCTTTTCACAGTGTCATCTCTAACAATCAACTTGCAGTTATCTGGTCACACCGAAAGCTTGCTGTAGAAATATTCTACGCCATCGCGCCGCCATAAATTTCAGTTGCAGTTAAACTGCGCATCGAGAAAGCAGAAAGAAAATTGTTCAAGAGTAAAGCTTAGCAAACAAAACCAGTGAAAATGCTTACTAGTTTGTGTTATATGCGGCTCAATACCGCCGGCGTGGTCATTGGCTGGCTGGGAGTTGTGGGCTCTTTCATTGCCACGATCCTATTAGCCACTGCGCTCGGATATGCCGACGTAATCTCTCAGCAGATTTCGGAGGCCATGAAGGATCCAAATGTGTCTTTGGCCGATATACACATGGGTAAGTGTAACTGCATTGCAATTTGTATGTACACCCACACATCCATCCATTTGCATTTTCCAGCCTTTGTGATAATAGTCAGCGTGTACTTGGCTGTGGTGGTGCTAAACTTGCTTTCGTCGGCGATGTTGGTGCTGGGCACCATGAAGGTATGTATCCAGAGATGTACACATAAGCTTTATTCCATTATGATCGTTTGTTTCAATTCCCAGGAGCGCCATTTGCTATTGTTGCCTTGGCTGATCAATTCCGGCTTTGCCCTGTTATTAAATATTATCTATAACGTGGTTTTGTTGCTGATGGCACTGTCTGGCTCATCAGCTCCGATTGGTGAGGTGCTGCCATCCCTGATGCTGTCTCTCTTAATTCTGGGTTAGTATGAGTCAGTTTGTTATTTTCAATTGCTAGTTCTGTATACTACACCGCCATACATACATGCATACATATATTTCCTATGTTTGTATTTACAATTCTTGTGAAATTGGTCGCTTATCGCTCGTAGCCTAAAGCCGCTACAGACACAAAGACGGGGCTTATTGTAATCAGGTGGAAACTGATCGTTTTTGTATACCCTTTTGAGCTTTACCTACAAAAGTTTCAAATAATTAGAATTTGTTACATTTGTAAATAATATGCCCTTTGTTTCACTTTCAGCCCTCAACATTTACATCTACTATGGCATTTACTCGCTGTACAAGCAAATCCAGGCCAACCGCGAACAGCAGCGCCCACTGATCTCTGACAATTCTTCAGTTCAACACCAGACCACAACATACCCCAATTATACCAAAATCTAAACAAACACATGTCTGTGGTGGGGCGCTCTCAGAACAATAAATTATTGAGTGTGCAAAGCGATTGTTATTCGAAATATATATATATATCTATTTTTCATGTATTCCTTATCTGTATTTAAACATTCTGGTGTAAAACCCATATTTAATCTCTTTCAAGTATACTTACTTATGAACCAAAAAGAAAAAAACCTGCATATGTTTGCCATATTTTGTATACAAGGATTTGAAATATATGTGAATTTTCTGGGGATTCCCCCTAAAAATTAATTATTTAATAGCTGATTTTTCCCCCACATGCAGCCAATTACCTCTCTCTAAACTTGTTTCCGCTAAATAATTGCTAGATAAAATGTGTATGATAAGTATTGTTTATTCACTGGCTCATGCAAATCAATTATTCGATTAAGCTGGAACGGGGGTCAGACTTTAGTAATGATTTAACAGTTTTATCAGAGAAAATCTCTTCAAAATGATGGAAAATCGCATTAATTGACTCACACTGGACTGAATTTGTTTATTCATTTGGCATGTGATTTCTATTCTAGTATAGAAAGTAAATTATATTCTTTGGCGAGTCTCCCATAAAACACACATTGTTCTGATTACTTGGCAGTTGGTTAAGACTGAGCTGCTGGGGCTAAATGCAAATCGGTTCGATGTAATGCTATCTTAGGGATTTCTTTTAATCAATTTATTTCGATTACTGTTAAAAATCCTACTGTCACTTACGGTTGTCGTCATAAAAATAACGCTTTACCCTGTATCCATCTCTATTTTGACATCGATGAGTTTAACATAATTCGGAAAAATATTTTTCCTATTACCCAGTGAGTTTAGATACCCATATTTATGTAGATCATTTAAAAGATACGGCTTTTTACTTAAAGACCCCGTTTTAACATCTACCCCAGAATCTTAAGGGCTATTCTGAAGGATTGGGAGAGGTTCGGTTTGGTACTGTGAAGCAAACTTTTGTTAATTCTGAATTTTTCATGAAACTTTTCGGCCGATTGTAAGACTCAGTCGCTTAAAACCGTCTAGATAACATTGGAAGTCGCTAGGCATTAAGTCTTATATTTTTATATCCATTCATTTTCTTGAATCGAACCTAAATTGTAGGTTCGGAGCAGGATTTACATCTAAAAAGGTTCGGTTTATATTGAAATCAAAGTCGAAAGTTCCCTGTTCCCGGGTTTTAACCGAACCGGTTCAAACCCAGAATTTCGACTTTCATTTTAATGTAAGCCGCACCTTTTTATACCCTTGCAGATGGTATATTTAAATTGTCATAGAAGGAAGCATTTCCGACCACATAAAGTATATATATTCTTGATCAGCATGACGAGCTGAGTCGATATAGCCATAACCGTCCGTCTGTCCATCTGTTTCTATGCTATCTCCTTCGTCAGTTTTAAAGCTATCGCCAAACTCTGCACAAGGCCTTCTGGTACAAATACGCTGCACATTTGTCGGAACCGGCCGGTTCGGATGACTATAACATATGGCTGCCGGCCGGTTCGGATGACTATAACATATGGCTGCCATAGGAACGATCGGTCGAAAAACTAGTGTTATCTTATAAGCTGAGTAAAGTTTAGTTATTTTTTATTAAGCATACTCAAAATAAAATGAGTTCAATAAATCGTTTTCATATATAAAATATAAACGTTAGAAAGGACACTTGATGAATTAGAATTTCCTAAATTATATATATATAAAAGTCGGATTAGATACAAGATTTGATGATCTTTGATTGGTTGGCAGAACAACCATTGTAAAAGTTCAAGAAAATCTATCAAAAGGTCCAGCGGAACTTGAATTATCAAAGGTGTGATCAATCCGATTATGACTTATAGCTAGCTACAGGGTCGGAGATTTTTTTATTCTAGCTGTCGCATTTACTATATATGACAAAAAAAAATGATTTAAATTGTTGTAACTTTGGCAAAAACTTCTTAGGTTCCATTATATAGCAACTTAATGTGGCCAAAGCTATGGCCCAATGGCTTGTGCGTCTTTCTTTCAGTTTTAGGTTTAAATAAATTTGTAAATCGGCAGAAATTTCGCTATTTCGTAGTGTTAAATATTTGTAAATATCAGCTCTCTCAATAAAAGTTTCCAAATTTATTTGGCTCTGTGATAAAGCACAGTCAATGGCTCTGACTCAATGGGGGCCTGCAGCTTCTTGTACAGTGAATAGATGGCATAGTACACATAAACTTCCAGTGCTAATAAAAGGAGAATATGGACATATTAATCACACCCACATCATATTCCTACTTCCTACGTGACTTACCCTGTAGGAGGGTGGTATATAGAAACGTTGGCATTGCATGAGCAAAGGACTCTGCTCTCCCTATTAGTTTTATCCACATATTAATGTTGTACTGTATGGTGAAGAATATGCAAATGGCCGATACAATTAGCCAGGGCACCAAAAACGAGGCACGTTTCTGTTGCAGAGAAGAAGAAACAACAATGGAATATTAACAACTGAAACATGGCCATTATTTGCCAACTTACCTTAAGCGTACCAATCAACAGCCAAATTGAAGACACAAAATTCAGTATCATCACACCCAAAAGTAGGTAGAGTCCTTTTGGATGAGAGTACCAAGTTTAATCGAATGCAGCCCAGTACTGACATCTATATTAACTTACCCACTTCCACCATCCACCTACGTATTTTGGGGTCATCTACCATCTTTTCCAGATCTTCTTTGCTCATATGATTTATGGTTTTCAGCGAAATGGGCAGTATAATAATAAGCATTAGAGAACCAACCACTCCCAGTATACCCGTAACATAGCCCGCGGTCTCGAGGCGCATAAAACAACAACAAGTCAACATTTTTACTGTCCAAAAATCCAAACGCAACTAACAGAGAAATTCTATATATAGATATAGACTAAATACATGCAAAGCCAGTGGAATGCAATTGTTTACCTCGCAATTCGTTAGAAATTGTTGATTACCAATGCCTGAAAGCTGTGAGGAATTAGGACTGGTTCGGTTCAGTGGTTCATTGAGATGTTGAGCCAAAAATTAATTGAATAAAACATTAAATTATTGTAAAATAAAAATAAGATTAAACCATAAGTTACTATTTACAAATACAGAGAAAGGTCAGCAAAGCTTTTAAGAGCTTTAAAGCTTTGTAGATTGGTAAACTATCTCAAAATCAAAATAGTAGCGCCGTCGGACTGACTCTAAAGTTCTGCTAATGGTTCGGTTCGTAGGTTCGAACCCGACCTGAAGTATTCGGGACTAGTTTCTCAAGCTATCTAGCTACCTTGGTGTACTCGAAGATGGATATCAGATGTTTGCCGATTGCCATGTTACAACTTGACTATCTACTTGATACCAGGGCTGGCAATCGGCAGACATCTGATATCTATCTACGAGTACACCAAGGTTCGATAGCTTGAAGAACTAGTCATTGAGAACTTCAGGACGGGTTTGAACCAATGGACCGTACCTTTTGCAGAACTTTTAAACTTTTTGGATTTTGAGAAAGCTTATCTATATGCAAAGCTTTAAAGCTTTGCTGACCTTTCTCTGTATTTGTAAATAGTAACTTATAGTTTAATCTTATTTTTAGTTTATTATTATTAAAATATTCCCATGTTTTATTCAATTACTTTTTTGCTCAACATCTCTGTGAACCACTGAACCGAACCAGTCCTAATTCCCCACGGCTTTCAGACCCTGGTAATCAACAATTTCTAATGAACCGCGTGATAAACAATTGCATTCCACTGGCTTTGCATGTATTTTGTCTATATATATATATATAAAATTGCTCTGTTAGTTGCGTTTTGATTTTTGGACAGTAATAATGTTGACTTATTGTTGTTTTATGCGCCTTAAAACCGTGGGCTATGTTACCGTTGCACTGGGAATGTTTGGTACTCGAAAGCTTTTTAAATGGACTATTTTTTCAAGCATATTTTGCCATAGAAAGAATCTTTATATTATGCTGAAACTGCTCGAATTGGGCAGAGCAGCGCTCGGAGAAGGCTCTTAAGAGCCACGAACAAACGGCGATTCCGTACCCTGTGAATTTTACAAAGTTTTAGCTTATATTTTGTCTGTTCTTTAAAGCTAAAAGTTTCGAAGATTCTATTTAAAACTCCCTAAAATGGAGTAACCTGATGGGAGTAAAAGATTTGAAGAATTTCACGAGCTGTTTTAGAGAAACTTTCTTTAGTTTTGACTCGTTGATTACTTGTGAAGGGATACTTTTAAATATCGAAAATACACTTAAAATAAAGTACTGGATTCCCTCTTATTGGGTTACCCTTAGTCTAAAGGCACTTCGGTTGAAACTACACCATTTGATTGATTGAGACAGTTAACTGACAGTCTATTGGTGACTGATGAAATCACTAGTTCGTCATAGGCTCTCAATGTATTCCGATTTGGAATTCAAATATGCCTCATACACTTTATACTTGGATGAAGAATGTTCATTGAATCTTCCAGATTCAAGAGCGAGTTTATTGATCCAAGAATGTGTATCATGATGATGGTCTTTCAAAATCCCAGTTTTTATGTGTATATATATATATATAACCAAGTCTGGAGCTTGCCTTTATTATATTGCATATCGTATTACATTTATATACATGGAGAGAGCATCAATTCAAATTAAAGTTGGGGGGTGGGAACATTGCAGGAGTGGCATTCGTTGTTACTAGTCTACTCTTAACTTACTGTCATTTGCCCAAACCCAGCCACATGTAACTGGGATCAATAAGTGGCGAGCCGCGATAACCGGGAGGATTACGCGACACCAATGTGCGAATCTTCTGCGATGGTCGATAAGTGCGAAATGCGTGCAACAAGTGTGATGCCTTCCGGTCTTGCGCCTTCTGCTGTACAGGATCAGCATCATCTTCCAGTGGAATGATGCGTTGTAGTAGATGTGGATGTTTGCCCTGCAGCAATTGAGCCTCTGATTCGCCCAGATTTGAGTGTTCGGCAAAGCGCACATTTGCTTCCAGTCTATTGAAAAAGTCACCCAGATTGGTCATGGCTCCTAGAAGTAGGCAAGGGTCATACTTAGATATCAAGGGGATATAACTTTAAAGAAAAATATTCTGATAAAGCCAAATTAACAAACAATTGAGAAACTATGTTAAATAAACCCACCAGCACTGATCGAGGGCCTATATCTTGGCATCGGCTGGCGCTTTGGTGTTTCCAAACCATTATTCAATATGTAAGCGTATGGAAAATAAGATTCTCCATTCGCTGGCTGCTCAACGTTCTCCTGATTGTCTTTGGGTGAGGGCCATTGAATTGGAATTCGTTTGAGTTTTACCACAGCCGGAGATTGCCACATTTGTGGCGCCTGCAATTTCTTTACATTTTGTTGGCCATGATGTTTCAGTTGCGACGGAAGTGTTGGAATATTGTCTTCGCCAATTTCGTTTGCTATTTCCCTCTCATCGGTTGAAGTTTTTGGCAATTGGTTTCCGTTGTCATTAAAATCGATGTAAGGCCAATTCAAATCCCAATCTAAATCTGAATTCCAAGTGGCCGCCGCCTGACCAATAGATGCTGGGCGTCGCGGCGTTGCTGTGAAACAAAGGGCAATGTTTAAAGCAAGGATTGATTATATCGACAGGATGTTCAATTTCCGTTTTTGTCCCTGCAGATTTTAATTGCTGATAATTGGCAACGGGTCAACCACCCCCGCAAATCCGCCAAACCATAAATTTTTGACTTTAATTAAATAGTAAACAAAAATAATTAAAGGAACAAATTTGGAAACGAAGTTAAGTGAGAACCTTTACAAAAGCAACGCCGATTCGGCAACATTCATTCAATAGAGCAATTGATTTGGGTATCGGAACCGTCCTGAATCGGCTAGGTATGGACCCTAGGTATATAGGTATACATTCTATCAATCTATTAACAAATCTACATTCACAAATTTATTTACACAAATCTACAAGGGTTTAATAATTTTGCCCAGAAGTTTGCAACGCATAGAAATATTCATTTACGACCCCATAAGCCATATATATTCCTGATCAGGGTGACGAGCTGAGTCGATTGAGCTTTGTTCGTCCGTCTGTACGTCCGTCTGTCTGTTTCTACGCGAACTAGTTTTAAAGCTTTCGAGCTAAAATTTTGCACAGAGTCTTCTTTTTGCTGCACACTACTAATATGTCAAAACCGACCGGATCGGATGACTATATCTCAAGGCTTCCATAGAAACAATCGGTCAGAAAACTAGTTTTAGTGAGAAAAACTTTTTTCCTTTCAATGGAAACATCTCCAAACTTTGTAATCGTAGGTTTTCTATGTTTTTTTTTATAATTCTATCAAATTTTATTAAAATCGGACAACTATATGGTATAGCTGCCATACAAAAGATAGGTCTGAAAAACAGTCTTAGTAAGAAAATCTGTTTTGTTTTCCATGGAAACTTCCTTAGAATTGGCCAATATTTATTTTAAATGCTTTCACATAATTTTACAAAGCTTTGTCAAAATCGGTTGACTATAGCATATAGCTGCCATAGGAACGATGGGTTGCAAAACAAGTTTTAGTAAGAAAAAGTTTATTGTTTTCAGTTTTTGGCGTCTCAAAACTTGCCAGTCTTTCATAATTTGGCTGAATTTAATGAAAATCGAATTCGATCTGCCATAGCAATAAACTGGCCAGCCATATGATTTTAGTATTTGGTCTATTGTTCGGCTTGGGAAATCACTCAACAAGCATTCGTTAAACTTTTTGAATGAAACCCATTTAAAACCTTTATTTGGTTAGATTCTTCGAACTGCCAGGTTATAAAAACTTATATTTTTAAGCGTATTTCTGATGTGGTAATGATGTGAGTTGGTGACAGATTCACTTTGATAAACTTGCATCTTCTTTCTCGAACTTCAAAAGTGACATCAAAGCGAAAGGAAAATCAACATAATATAATAATACCAATACCAATACCCTTGGTGAACCCATTCTACTCAAAGTCTCGGAAGAATTCGTGATAGTATCCCGGAAGTATACTACAATTTCTATTGACCTTAAAATGATTCAAATGGGAAAACCACTATTTGTTTATATAGGGATTATATGGGATCGCAATGGGCCTATCTGGGCCTAAATGTTGGGACAATATATTGTTCCTAGACACCCAGCAAACATTTTATGAAATTATTGATCAAAATCGAGTCAGTTTCGAGTCCTCAATCTGATGAAAATAGTCATAATTGGGCACATTTTCTGATCATAAATGATACTATAGTCGGTAGAAAATGGTACCCTAGCAGCGACTCTTCTTAAAGATTCGTTTTTAACTCCTTCTTCTAAACAGTTTCAAATCATTTTCCAGTCATTTGAGAATCTTTTTATAGTCGTACTTCACTAAATCAAATTTTGAGCGTATTCATGAATCATTTTTGAGTTTCTTTTAATTGCACATGATGGGTATTTCTTTTTAATTATGAAAAGGTGTCGAAAAAGACTAATTAAGGTGATTTTTGTCAGAATGATCTTTTAAATGTAGGGTGGGCAGTTATACCTAACCTAACCTTTCTATAGCGAGTTCATTTCAATACTTCTGAAATTTTAGGGAATCCACAAGCTCGGAAGGTTAGTTTAGCGTAAGGTGTTCTTAAAAAAAATCGTCGAATCTGCTTAATTTATTCTCTAATTTCTTCTGACTCACCTGTTAGTAGCAGCAATATAAGCAAAATACGTCGCCTTTCGGACGGCATTTTACTTGATATTTATATTTTTTGTTAATTGAAAATTTTAAATTTTATTCATGAAATTTCAACATTTTACACTTGCTTAGGTACACACTTTTGAAATATTTCGGCTAAATAGTTGAAAATGGTCATCTTAGAGTAGACACCTGTCGAAAATGGAGATGATATTAAAGCAGCTGAGCAGCCAAGATCGAATTCCTTTGCAAGCCTTGGACAGACGACGACGACTGATGCCAACGGCCAAGCAAGATGCTGTTTTTATAGCAAGCCAAGGGTTGTGCCTGTCGCACCTGTTGCCCCCGTGCGTTGGGTGACATGCGCAGCACCAGCTCCAAACCTTTCGGGTTTGATTTGGGTTGTTTTTCTATAGTTGTTGTTGCTGTTGTTGTTTTGAAATGCCATTTGAGCTTGGACAAAAATTTCAATATGCACACCAAAACGGCAATTGGCAAGCGCAATTGCCAATTGAAAGCCCTGGCGCTGAGGAGTCGTGTGACGGTGTGCGTGTGCGGCGTTCCGGTGCCCTTAACAAGCGACAATAAGGCTCAGGTGGGCAAACAAAAAAAAAAATGGGATTCACGCACAATTATCCAGTCAGATTGCGCAATTTCTTAACATTAGAGATTGCATTTCAAACCATTTACCAACTCCTGTGTCCATAATGTGACGTCAAAGGGACATTTTGCTGCCAATTTGCATAATTGGGTCAGTGGCTGGCGGTTTTGAGTGGCCAGCAGCTAAAGTCACTCAGCGAAAACCACCTTTGGCAGTTCCTTTGACTTGCAACTAATTAGATTTCGCTTTGTGACACGTTAATGGGAACGGCGATGGCAAAGTGGCCCAATAAAAAGTTTTACCTCAGCTTTTTGTCGCCTTGCCTAACTTTAATTTACAGTTGGTGGGTGCAGCGCATCCACAAGTCGTGTACGGCTCAAAGCTTTTGGCGGGCGTTCCGTTTCCCATAACGTTTCCAAGCTTTACTTCTCCAACTCAAACTTTTCGCTCAGTCGCTGTTGAGCTTTCGTGCCGTGTGGTCGCAAATTTCGGAAAGTCGGTCGCAAAGTAATTCCAGTTGTTGGAAACGGCGACCAAATAATTGGCTTAAACAACATTTGAAATTTTTGTTTATAAATAAAACGTGAATCGAAAAGGACCTGAGAAAGCATTAGTGAACTTGAGTGACTTATCCAAAGCAAAAATTGAGCAAGGTGCGGCCGAAAGTTCTTCTCTTTTTACCTTTTTTTTTTTTTGAGGGGAACAGGAATCATCCTGCACATGCCGTTGCATTTGCTGGAGACGATGAACACTCCCAAACCCAGCCGAAATGCCACCAAACAGTGCGCAAACTCTTAAGAACGGCTGATTTTCACATTTCCCGCGCTGCGTTTGGGTTGACGACCTGGCGGGCGTATACGAAATGCCGGCTCTGGCCCGGCTCGACCCGGGTCACCTGCCTCTTCCACTCACTTTCGTTGAGCTCATTGACAAAACGATGAACATTGTTTGGTTCCCAAATGGGTACAAATTGTTGGCCCGCGTTGCGTATACTTAATGTGCTTGTTATTTACTTAACCCACATCCAAAGACTCTACCATTTTTGGTAATGGGATTCTTTGCACACGCATTACCACTTGATTTTTGTACTTGCTCTGTGGGCGCCCTCAAGAGACTTGGCATGGGGGAAGAATCAAATGTGCTAAACATTTGGGTAAAACAGAAAAAAGATTGGTATGGGGATATGGTAATGCTCTAACAGTATTTCAAATTTGAGAAATTTATTTTATGTGATAGCTAAAATAAAGCTTTAAACTCAGATTAGCTACATTTTATATAGTACAAATTCAAGAACAAGACAACAAAAGTTGTTCTTAAAGCGTTTAAACCCTTTTTGTATCTAAATGCACAGAATGGCTAACGAATAACTCTAGCTCATCTGAGTATTAGGCCTTGGGTTGATTAGCAAATCAGTAAATTATTTAAAATATCTATGTAATTGATTATTTCACACTTTTAAGTGAAAAATTGTAAAATCTAAAAGAGTTTTTAAGGCTAAAAGGAATAGAACTTCGAAGAAGAACTATTTAGAAACTGGAAAACATAAAAATGGAACCATTTCTTTAGTATAAATATGTGAAAAATCAATTATATGCATAAAAGCAAAATTCAGCATATTCTTGAAATAATTGGTGGATTACAAAATTTGATTTTTCGATTTATTACTTGGGTTTTGAAGCCAACTGAGCCGCGGTTTCAATTCGGTTCAGTAATTCCCTCGCAATTTGTATATTAAAAGCCTGTTTCCGTTTTCGCATCTTCCCTTAAATATATTCCAGGGAACTTTTTCGTAGCTTTCAAATGAAGGCAGTCCACAAAGTACCAAAATCGCTATTTATATTCTTTGATGGTCTGAAATTCTGTCAAATCTCCACACCTAAAGCCCCTTCTTAAGTAAAACAAGCCGATTTTCTTTATATCTTCTTCTTCTATTCCAATCCCTAGGAGGGACATAGGGCATCGATTTTCTTTATATATCTGCTCGGAAAGTTATTTTTGGGTATTTTAAAGTTAAGGCAAGTTTAAAAAAATGCCTAAAACTTAATTCTGTTTAAGGATGACCCTCAATTCCGACGAATCTCAACCCTTAAAGCCTTTACTTAATCATAACCTGCCGAATTTAGCTTAGATCTGTTTGAAAAGGTTTTTTTTCAGGACTTCCGGAGCTAAGGCATTTCGAAAAGTTGTCAAAAAAGACCTTTCTGTTCAAGAAAAGTCCTTAACATCGCCTAAACTCAAGCCTTAAGCCCCTGCTTGATCAAGAATCTTCTGAATTAATGAACTTCCGAACCGAATCTCCTCTGTTTGAAAAAAGGTTCTTATAAATTCTAAGGACAACCCCAAAATATTCTCTAAATAAAAGAGGATAGGCAGAACCGAAGTTATATACCCTGGCAGTAGGTTTTTCTAACTCAAACTACATTTCGGAAATTAATTTTCTAAGGGAGCTATGCTATATAGCTGTCCGATTTCGACCAAACTTAGTGGAATCATGCAAAAGTGTATCAAACAAATATGCGAGAAATTTGGAGTCGATTCCATTTAAAACAAAAAAGTTTTTCTCAATGGAACTTCTTTTTCGACCGATCATACGTACTGCAGCTATATGCTATAGTCAACCGATGCTGACAAAACTTGGTAGAAAAGTGTGAAAGCATATCAAATAAATAAATGCCAAATTTAAGGACAATTCCTTGGAAAACAAAAAAGTTTTTCTCACTATGTCTACATTTCTGACTCTACTTTTGTATGGGAGCTATACTATATAGAGGTGAGATTTTGACCGAACTTATTAAAATCATGGGAAAGCATAGTTTACTTAGAAATACAAAGTTTGGAGGCGTTTTCTTTGAAAACAAAAAAGTTTTACTCACTAAGACTAGTTTTTCGAACGATTGTTCCTATGACAGCCATAACCTATAGTCATCTGATTTGGACAAAACTTTGCAGAATTGTGTGAAAGCTTATAAAATAAATGTATGCCAATTTGAAAGAGGTTTACCTTGAAAACAAAAAAGTTTTTCTTACTAAGACCATTTTTCTAACCTAACTTTTCTATGGCAGCTATACTATATAGATGTACGATTTTGACCAAATTTGGCAGAATCATAGACAAGCATTGAAAACTAGTAAGTGCAGAGTTTGCAGACGTTTGCAATGAAAACAAAAAAGTATTTCTCACTGGAACTAGTTTTTCGAACGATCGTTCCTATGGCAGCTGTATGCTAAAGTCTTCCGATCTGGCTGGGAAAGACAAATGTGCAGCGTATTTGTACTAAAAGACTTTGTGCATAGTTTGCTGAAGATGGCTTTCAAACTGATAGAATATAGTATAGCATAGAAATAGACGCTGCTGATGTAGAATGTATATACTATAGCCCCGCAAAGTTCCCCTTGACTTTCTTACTGATTTGATCTATCTTTATATACCTTATGTGGCCGGAGTTGCTTCCTTATATGCGTAAGGGTATAAATATATCAGATTCTGAACATTGGAATGAAACGCTTTTAATCCAAGTCTACTTCAGTTGTATATTTCGAAAAGTTTCAGACTGAATAAACTTCATAAAGTATCATGGATTAAGACGAAAAACTTACTGCTTGGGTGTGGAACAATTGTTTTTGGATATTATGGCCAACCAATTGACCTCTCTCTGTACTCTTTTTGAATAATAATTCTCCATTTCAATTTTAAATAACAATTTTTCGTACAATCCTAAAGATATGTCTTAGATGTGTTCATCAAAAAAACTTTGCCGACGACTTTGAATCCATATTCCGTCCCACTTGCATGACAACGCTTCATTACTCTGAAGTCACTTACTTCTCCTCAGGTAGTCGAATCTTTCTGCTAATTCTGCATTCTTATTCATTGATTTGCAGCGGCAACTAAACGCTGACTGGACGCTCGATTTCCGTTGAAACACAAAACCAGTTAACCTTGAATGGATTAGACAATTGCATAGCACTGAATCATCAATGAAGCGTACAAGAATCAGAATCTATGCTCAAGTTGATGTAAAACTTTGGGCCAGGGCGATTCACTGTTGTCACGTGGAGAGAGCATAATCCAAATGTGTGGAACGTTCTACCTAAATACAACCGGTTCAATATTTGCACATGTCGCCAGCTATTAAACAATATTACTGAATGGCCGAAATGCTGTGTTATCGTTTACCCCCCCACCTTGCGGCTGGAAAAAGAGTCGCGACGTGTGGAGCATACTGTTGCCAGTTCATTTAAGCTTGTTAATTTGAATTTCACACAGAAACGCACAGACACACACACGCACACACACACACACAGAGCGAGTGTGTGGAGTCACAGCTTCAGCTTCAGGTCGAGTGTGTGAGTCTGATAAGCATATTTTTAGTTACTTTGTTCGATTTTATTTAAAGCGAAAGCTTAGCCAACCCCTCAGGGATTGGCCAAGCCACACGAAAAGGTCATTTCCTGTTCCTAGCTCAGCACTTTTTCTATAAATTAAATTCACTTTTCATTTAACCACGTTAGTGAGACAACCACAACAATATTTTGACCCTGGCTGACTGCCTTTAATTACTCACACGCCAGGTGTGACGGGTGGTGACCCCGCCCAAAACACACAATTGCATGGCAATTGGCGACAACTGCAACAACTAGTTCTAGTTCTTTTATTTTGTTTTGTTTTGCAACCTGGGCAGTAAATGAACAATATGCCTAATGGGGCTTCTTTTGGCGAGGCATAGGCATTGGGCCATTGCCCTGACAACACAATTGCGCCCTCAACCATGATGATGATGATGAAGGCATGGTAAACTAAAATGGAAAAAAAAATAAATAAAAACTAGAAGTAGCTGAAATGCAAAAAACAATACTAAAAACCTAAAAACCGAAATTGTCGTTAATTTGTGTGTTTCGGTTTGCAAAGTGAAATTTTCTGTTGTTGTTGCTACGTTTTGTTAATGCAGCGATAAATTCGTGACGTTTCTTTCACACATGTCGCCGGCAACCGGGGGGATTGTTGACCCCAGCAGAACTTTCCAAGCGTGATACGAAAATGGGGGATAAAAAATGTTGTTGTTTTATACCCTGGGAGTGGGGATTTCGCAAAGGTACCAATCATTTCCCAGCAAAACCTCTTACTAAATGGGGTCTGGTTCGGTTCAGTGGTTCACAAGCCCATGGTTCGGTTCATTGCTTGGTTTTTGGTTCGGTTCTTAAATTATTATACATTTAATGGAGGCTTCAGTCCTTTTCTGTATTGTGATTCCAGAAGTGAACTCCCAAATATCAAAATATTTGAAAAAAGGATTTCACTTAGAGAGTGGTGAATTATTCGTTGGGATTAACTCAATTAGGTTAGGTTAGCTAGTTCCAGCTGACCCCAGATGGGTCCTTAGTGAGACCAGGTGATTATTTGGGTACGTTTGGCTTAGAAATCCCGGAGGATTTGTGATTGTCTCAATTAAGAGTACAAAATATGCTAACTTAAGTGAAATTATGGTCAAGAAGCACCACTGAATATGGAGAATATCGATCCTTGCAGTATATGGAGGAGGAAAAGAATATACTTGCTTAAACTTCAACTATCTTTCGTAGTCTGCACGCAGGTATATTAAGAGCTTGGTGTAAAATTGCGTAATACTAAAATCTACATCAATCCGGCCAAGCTAAGTACAAAATCGAACGATGAGCAAGCTCCCTTAATTAAAACGAAGGTCAAATAAAAGTTTCCCCATAGGGAAAAGATTATAATTCCCAAATTTTTGTATAATTTTTTGCCTGAAGGTAAAGATTTAACTTGTCAACATTCGAACTGAACCGTTTTGCTGTGTGGTTTTCGGTTCAGCAATTCCGTAAGGCCAACGGTTCGGCCTTTGGTTTGCATCCCTAATAATAATAATAAGATTGGCAGGGAATCATCCACTATGAGCTGCTCCCCTATGGCCAAACGCTCAATTCGGACCTGTACTGCCAACAACTGGACCGCTTGAATGCAGCACTCATGCAGAAGAGGCCATCTTTGATCAACAGAGTCCAAATTGTCTTCCATCAGGACAACGCCAGGCCACACACATCTTTGGTGACGCGCCAGAAGATCCGGGAGCTCGGATGGGAGGTTCTTTTGCATCCACCGTATAGTCCGGATCTCGCACCAAGTGATTACCACCTATTTCTGTCCATGGCGAACGAGCTTGGTAGTCGGAAGTTGGCCACAAGAGAGTCCTGTGAAAATTAGCTCTCCGAGTTTTTTGACAATAGGGAAGCGAGCTTCTATAAGAGGGGCATTATGAAGTTGGCATCTCGTTGGGAACTCGTCATCGAACAAAACGGCGCATATTTGACTTAAATCGCAATTTTATGAACAATTGAAAATTCAATAAAAATACCGCTCGACTTTTTGGACAACCTTATATATATATTTGATCAGAGTTAATGCTGTCAGCTGATACAAGCCTCCTCGCAACGCATCATAAGCCGCATCTTTTATATTTATTACCGGGTCCAAGCCCTTTGATACAAAATGACTCCAAATTTAAATAGTTGTAAGGGTACCTTTTTTAGAACTTTTACAATTTTCTCAATATTTTGTGCTAGTCTTAGATTCGTGCATTGCTTCGTTCAACAAGTCTTATACCAATTTACCTTAGTCCCAGAAATCTTTAGAGATTTTTGTATAAGTGCTTGAATTTTGAACTAAACTACATGAACTTTGGAAGTAAAGTGACTGGAACAATGAAGGCATCTAGAGTATAGAGAGCAGATAACCGTGCGCATCAAATCTAATTACTTGCCCATTTGGATTAAAATCTCTTAACTTTTGTCAGCTTTTTGGTGATACTTCGCCTATACAGATAAGCAGTTTTACTTCTTCATCTTTAGAGATTTCTGGGAGTATCTCACTTCCGCATCCCAATTACGACTTCTGGAAAAGTACAAAGCAGAGTACAATTCTTGTACTGGCATTTTACCCAATTTTAATAGAGAACCAATTACTTTGTTAAATGTACAAAATAATGTTCCGAACTTCTTAAATTTTGAAAAATCAGTTTCATTTAGGACCCAAATGATAATAATTTTGAAGGTTAAAGGAAAATACTCAAGTCAATCCCAATACAAGGGTGGGGTGAGTGAGTCATGCAAATGCTCAAAGTGTGACTAATTGAAATACTACTCAATAATGATTCTTCATGATTCGAAAATGAGTCGAATATGTTCAGAAGAACTCGTTTAAAAAGAATTTTCGAGCAGAGTTTAAGGTAGGGTAGCATTGGCTTCTGGAATAAGTATATTAATCAGAAAAAGAACTCGAAAAAGACTCGAAAGTAACTAGAAACTTTATAAAATTAGCTGGTTGTCAAAATCTAGGATTTTTCATGGAAATGACGCAAAATATATATACAAGAGGAATGACTGAATTCCTTGGAGATCTTCCCCAAAGACTGCGCAATTTCGATGCCAGAGCTCCCACTCGCGGCTCTTTACTCGCAGCTTCTTGCGCCGAACCGCAAGCTTGCAACTTCCTGGCAAGATTTCGAAGCTTACGCACTTTCGTTGATATTTCTATGTTCAAACCCCATTAAGGGTATGTAAACTTTGCCTAACCGCTGTCAACTTTCCACCACACTTTTCCCTTTTAAAAATTTCAAATTTATGCACGTTGGCAAAATGCGCAAATTGCATGCTCCAAGCAATTTGGCTGGGCCCTACCATCCTGGTTGGACAACAATGAAAGATGACGGGACACTTAACCTAGTTTTTATTCCCCTCTCTTTAGATGCCAAAAACGAAATGATATCATGTCCCCGCCCCTTCCGTCAACTCTGTGTGTGTGTGTGTGACCTAAATTCTATTCTATGCGGGCAGTCGAGTGGGGGGGTGGGTTCACAGGGTGGTTGGTTGTCCACAACAATTACACAGGTATTGATTTTTGCTCTTTATTACAGCTGAAGTGGAGTGGAGCTACAACAAAAACTGCCCAAAAAAAAAAAGACTGAACTAATAGGACCAAAGTGTGAGTGAGCGGACATGTTTTGAGGAGCTGCAACTGTTGCGATAAGGAAAACGAAGCGAGCCATGTTTCTGCCGGTGAAATCAAATCAGTGAGTAAACACAAATATGAGAGACTTGGTTCATTCAACACCCCCCCAAAAAAGGCAACATGGCATAACATAAACATAAACCGAAACCAACCCCCAACAAGTCGAGTCAGAGACAGTGGCGTCATGTGGGCGCCCGCATCAACATCCACATCTTCATCATCGTTTATATACCCTTGCAAAGGGTATTATAATTTTGCCCAGAAGCTTGCGACGCATAGATATATTCATTTCCGACCCCGTAAACCATATATATTCTTGATCAGGGTGACGAGCTGAACCGATTGAGCTTTGTCTGTCCGTCTGATTGTCTGTTTCTACGCCAACTAGTCTCTCAGTTGTAAATCTATTGAGCTGAAATTTTGCACAGAGTCTTCTATTTGCTGCACATTACTAATATGTCGGAACCGCTTTGATCGGATGACTATATCTCATAGCTCCCATAGGAACAATCGGTCGGAAAACTAGTTTTACTATGAAAAACTTTTTTCTTTTCAATGGAAACATCTCCAAACTTTGTAATCGTAGGTTTTCTATGCCTTTTTATAATTCTACCAATTTTTATAAAAATCGGACAACCATATGGTATAGCTGCCATACAAAAGATGGGTCTGAAAAACAGTTTTAGTTAGAAAAACTTTTTTGTTTTTAATGGTAGCATCCTGCAATTTTGTATTTGTTTGTTTTACATGCTTTCACATAATTTTACAAATTTTTGGCCAAATCGGATGACTATAGCTCATAGCTCCCATAGGAATAATCGATCGGAAAACTAGTTTTAGTGAGAAAAACTTTTTTCTTTTCAATGGAAACGTCTCCAAACTTTGTAATCGTAGTTTTTCTATGTTTTTTTTATAATTCTACCAATTTTTAGTAAAATCAGACAACCATATGGTATAGCTGCCATACAAAAGATAGGTCTGAAAAACAGTGTTAGTTAGACAAACTTTTTCTTTTTAAATGGTAGCATCCTGCAATTTTGTATATGTTTGTTTCACATGCTTTTACATAATTTTACAAATTTTTGGCCAAATCGGATGACTATATCTCATAGCTCCCATAGGAACAATCGGTCGGAAAACGAGTTTTAGTGAGAAAAACTTTTTTCTTTTCAATGGAAACGTCTCCAAACTTTGTAATCGTAAGTTTTCTATGTTTTTTTTATAATTCTACCAATTTTTAGTAAAATCAGACAACCATATGGTATAGCTGCCATACAAAATATAGGTGTGAAAAGCCGTTTTAGTTAGATAAACTTTTTTGTTATTAATGGTAGCATCCTGCAATTTTGTATATGTTTGTTTCACATGCTTTTACATCATTTTACAAATTTTTGGCCAAATCGGATGACTATATCTCATAGCTCCCATAGGAACAATCGGTCGGAAAACTAGTTTTACTATGAAAAACTTTTTTCTTTTCAATGGAAACGTCTCCAAACTTTGTAATCGTAAGTTTTCTATGTTTTTTTATAATTCTACCAATTTTTATAAAAATCGGACAACCATATGGTATAGCTGCCATACAAAAGATGGGTCTGAAAAACAGTTTTAGTTAGAAAAACTTTTTTGTTTTTAATGGTAGCATCCTGAAATTTTGTATTTGTTTGTTTCACATGCTTTTACATAATTTTACAAATTTTTGGCCAAATCGGATGACTATATCTCATAGCTCCCATAGGAACAATCGGTCGGAAAACTAGTTTTAGTGAGAAAAACTTGTTTCTTTTCAGTGGAAACGTCTCCAAACTTTGTAATCGTAAGTTTTCTATGTTTTTTTATAATTCTACCATTTTTTATAAAAATCGGACAACCATATGGTATAGCTGCCATACAAAAGATAGGTCTGAAAAACGGTGTTAGTTAGAAAAACTTTTTCTTTTTAAATGGTAGCATCCTGCAATTTTGTATATGTTTGTTTCACATGCTTTTACATCATTTTACAAATTTTTGGCCAAATCGGATGACTATATCTCATAGCTCCCATAGGAACAATCGGTCGGAAAACTAGTTTTACTATGAAAAACTTTTTTCTTTTCAATGGAAACGTCTCCAAACTTTGTAATCGTAAGTTTTCTATGTTTTTTTATAATTCTACCAATTTTTAGTAAAATCGGACAACCATATGGTATAGCTGCCATACAAAAGATAGGTCTGAAAAACAGTGTTAGTTAGAAAAACTTTTTCTTTTTAAATGGTAGCATCCTGCAATTTTGAATATGTTTGTTTCACATGCTTTTACATAATTTTACAAATTTTTGGCCAAATCGGATGACTATATCATATAGCTCTCATACGAACGATCGGTCGGAAAATGGGGAAAAAGAGTATTTGTTTGAAATTATTCAAGCGAGCACTTGCAAGGGTATAAAAACTTCGGCACAGACGAAGTTAGCTTGGCTTTCTCGTTTAAAATTTGATTTTAACTGTTGGAACTTTTCAGCTCTGCCGAGGCAAGTGGCAATAATGAGGATGTCACCACCACAAGCAACAATTCCACACAAACGCCCAGCGATCTAAGCCCACCGGGACCAAATGAGGAGGTATTGCCACAGGCACATCATCAGAATCCAGGACACTGCATTGCCAGCTTTGCGGCCATCAATCAGATGAGAAATAATGCACAGGTGAGTGGTTTTTAGTTGAGGCTTAACATAAGTTGAAGAATTTTGATAGCAAACAACAGAATTATAAATGTTATCCATTTCGCCAACTAATTGCCCGATCTTCATATCGTTCTACTAATTGCATTAGGCGTGAATATGATTAAAATATTTTTTTATCTATATATTGAAAAGTCGCGCGTGATTGAGGTCGTCGTCACAAGTTCGACTTGCCATATGGCGGCGGATACATAATTTTTCCATTTCTCTTTTTTTTTTTTGGGCAGTCGGCGTATTAATTATACCCTCCCACCCCAGAGGGCAGCTGGGTGAGACTATTAGAGCAAATTGCTATATTTAGTGTGTGTGCCGCCTGGGTTAACCGGGTCCGGTCTTTAGCCAGAATTGCAGCCCGTGGCATGATGTAAGCGACACTTTTGCCATTAAAGATTGCTTTTGAAACGAGGGCAATGACTTGGAGAGACTCTGTCAGTGTAATTTATGGTAAGGCGTCTGCCACTCTTGTAAGGATTCGACGATGGGTGAAGGCAAAAATTGAGCACGTAGCCGGGTATTAATCGGATTTTGTAAAGGGACACTTTGTCTGCCTGTGTGGTTGTTGTTGTTGTTGGGGAGTACTTGATGAGTCAACAGGGTTTTACTTTTCAATTGTTTCGTTTTTCTTCTTCTTTTTCCTGCAGCTCTGCGATGTTCGCCTGGAGGTGGGCGGAGATACCATCAATGCACATCGTGTGGTGCTGGCCTCGGTGTCGCCCTATTTTTATGCCATGTTTAATGGTGAGTATGCGGAAATGGTTGGGGGCCAAAAAAGATCCTTTTGGGAAGGATATGTCTTAAATATGCTTTTAAACATCCAAAGGAGCTGAAAATTCATCCCAAGGATGATTCTTTTTCCTATAATTTGGATGATTTTCAGCTCCGTTGGATGATTAAAAGCAAAATTAAGACATTTCCCTTCCCAAATGGATACGGGAAATCCTCCTATATATATTTTTTTTTTCACATCCTTTTTATACACTTGCAAAGGGTATTAAAATTTTGCCCAGAAGCTTGCAACGCATAGAAATATTCATTTCCGACCCCATAAACTATATATATTCTGGAGCAGGGTGACGAGCTGAGTCGATTGAGCTTTGTCCGTCCGTCTGTCTTTTTTTACGCGAACTAGTCTCTCAGTTTTGAAGCTTTCGAGCTGAAATTTTGCACAGAGTCTTCTTTTTGCTGCACACTACTAATATGTCGGAACCGACTTGATCGGATGACTATATTCTATAGCTCCCATAGAACAATCGGTCGGAAAACTAGTTTTAGTGAGAAAAACTTTTTTATTTTCAATGGAAACGTCTCCAAACTTTAGAATCGTAGGTTTTCTATGCTTTTTTATAATTCTACCAATCTTTATTAAAATCGGACTACTATATGGTAAAGCTGCCATACAAAAGATAGGTCTGAAAAACAGTTTTAGTTAGAAAAACTTTTTCTTTTTAAATGGTAGCATCCTGCAATTTTGTATATGTTTGTTTCACATGCTTTCACATAATTTTACAAATTTTTGGCCAAATCGGATGATTTTATCATGTAGCTCCCATACGAACGATCGGTCGGAAAATGGGAAAAAGAGTATTTTTTGATAATATTTAAGCGAACACTTGCAAGTGTATAAAAACTTCGGCACAGACGAAGTTTGCTTAGCTTTCTCGTTCTCTGTTTACTGTGCTGAGTATTCTGTTATTAATTTAAATCAACTACTAAGAATAGTTTTCACACACTTCATATAGTATGAATCAGTGAAGTAAGCTTCTCATTTTCCTAAAAATGATTTAAGTATACTTAAAAGTACTTAAGAACCATTGGAGTTCTTTAAATTTCCCACAAGTCCTTATTTTAAGATGATAATATAATATGACCATTTGAAAACGGTGCAGAAATAACTAACCTACTCATTATACTGTGAATCAATGGCCACGTTCAGCAGCAGAACTTGCACTTGAACAATAATTCATTGACAGTGATCTTTTGATATCATGATTGAGAAGAATGTTTCAGTGGCAAGGTCTTGTTTGCTTTAGATAGGACTAATTGGGCGTGATGCCAAGTAAGTGCCATGAACCAGTCTATTATTTTGATAAATATCGTCTCTGGTTAACGAAAATGGGCTTGATGAAGACTTTGTTTTCTAAAATCGAGACTTAAACTTACTTTATGGAGTGAGCCGACCCATAAACTAATTTGTTAGACCAATTTATGAGTATAAGAACTTAATCTATCTTTAACTTTGTCAAATAAAGGCCTAGGTTAAGGAAAATGGGCGTTATGGCCGTTAATCTGTCTTGAACTTTGTCAAATAGCATCCTAGGGTAATGATAATGGGCGTTATGCATCAGTCAAAATCTCTAAAAACCGACTTTATAATCAATTTCAACCTAAGATACGTTGAATCTGAATCTTTCTTAATATCAGACAAATTTTGAGCTAACCTTTTATGTACAGTTTGCAGAATTGGTTAAGGAATTGATTTAGTTATGAGTCGGTTTAAGAATTAGGCTTTAGCTTGAATTGTTTTAAAAGGTGAAACATTAGAGAATACTGTGCACAGTTTTCAGAATTCATTCACCTACTCATTTAACTAGAAGCAAATCAGGGTTATACCTTGGGAAGATGTTAGAATACTGTACACTGTATTCAGATCTCATTCACCTACTCATTTTACTAGAAGTAAATCAAAATTGTAGTATCAGAATAAGTTAGAATACTGTGTACAGTATTCAGAGATCATTAAACTCCTTTTTTTTGAACCAAGTCCCATTCAGTATTCATAATTTGTATTTACTTTTACAAACTGAACTACTGTGCACAGTACTCGGAATAAATTCATATACTCACTTACCATCCCTCTCTTCTCCTTCCAGATGATATGCTCGAGCGTACCCAAGGCCTGGTGCGTCTTCATGATGTGGACAGCACTGCTCTACGTCAGTTGATTGACTACACCTACACGGGAGAGATTACCATCACGGAGCAGAATGTCCAGGTGTTGTTGCCCGCCTCAGGACTATTGCAAATGCACTCGGTGCGAGATGCTTGCTGTAAATTTCTGCTACGTCAACTGCATCCTTCCAATTGCTTGGGGATACGCAGCTTTGCCGATGCCCACTCGTGCAAGGAGCTGCACACCCGTTCCCACAAATACGCACTACAAAACTTCCAACAGGTGGTGGGCACCGAAGAGTTTCTGCTGCTGCCCTTCGAGGAGGTCAGGGAGCTGATATCGAATAGCCAACTGAACATTAGCTCGGAGGAGAAAGTTTTTCTGGCGGTGCTGAATTGGGTGAAACATGAGCTGGCCACACGTAGACTGCATACAGCGGAATTGATGTCCCATGTCCGTCTGCCCTTGGTCAGTCGTGATTTCCTGATGAGCTGCGTGGAGGCGGAGACACTGATGCGTGACGATTCCGAGTGCAAGGAACTGCTGCTGGAGGCCATGAAGTATCACTTGCTGCCAGAGCAGCGCAGCCTGATGGGTAGCCAACGGACGCAGGAACGTCGACCGGAGGGCATGAAGCCGTATGTTTTCGCCGTGGGCGGAGGAAGTTTGTTTGCCATTCACAACGAGTGCGAGGTGTACAATCCAAGGAGCAACTGCTGGAGTCCGGTGGCGCCCATGCTGTGGCGTCGCTCCCGCTCGGGTGTGACCGCCCTGCACAAGCAACTGTATGTGGTGGGTGGCTATGATGGGGTCAGTGATCTGGCCACTGCCGAATGCTATAATCCGCTCACCAACAAGTGGACTAACATCACGCCGATGGGTACCAAGCGAAGTTGCTTGGGCATTTGCTCCTATGATGCTCTGATCTATGTGTGTGGTGGCTATGATGGAGCCTCTTGCCTGAGCAGCATGGAACGTTATGATCCATTGACAGGAATATGGAGTTCCTGTCCGGCCATGAGCACCAGGCGACGCTATTGTCGTCTGGCCGTGCTGGAGAACTGCATCTATAGTCTGGGTGGCTTCGATTCCACCAACTATCAGTCGAGTGTGGAACGTTTTGATCCTCGAGTGGGACGTTGGCAACCGGTGCCCAGCATGACAGCACGACGCAGCAGCTGTGGTGTGGCCTCCACGGATGGACATCTCTATTGTATAGGTGGCAATGATGGCACCATGTGCATGTCCAGTGGAGAGAGATTTAACCTCAGAAGAAACACCTGGGAACCCATAGCGGCCATGCACTCAAGAAGGTAAGGCGGTGAGCTCAAAGAGAGGAGCAAGGCTAAAGTTTGATGCTTCCTTTTTAGATCCACCCACGAGGTAGTTGAAGTGGAGGGCGCTCTGTTCGCCCTGGGCGGCAATGATGGCAGCTCTTCGCTGAATTCGGTGGAACGCTTCGATCCACGCCTCAACAAATGGAGTGTGGTCAATGCGATGGTGGCACGACGCAGTTCGGTGGGCGCTGCGGTGCTGGAATGTTTCCATCTGGAGCGTGGACTGGTACAGACCACGAATTTATGACCCTTGGCCAGCATCAGCGAATCCTTTGCCGCCGCTGCGGCAGCTAGCAGTGCTAGTAGCTCCACAAACTCCACTACTTCGGGCACTTTGACCGTACCCAGCCGAGCGGAGGCAGCCGCTTTTACGGCCAACATAGCACTGAGCAGTTCTGCTCCCTCGGCTAGCTCCACTTTGCGTCGCCATAGACGTGATACACCCGGACTGGGTGAGAGTCGACGAGCCAATAGCAATGCCAGCAGCAGTGGAAGTGGCAGCGGTAGCGAGAGTGGCAGCAGCACTAGCACCAGCGCCACCAGTGGCCTAGTAGGAGGAAAACCACCGGCGACAGCCTGATCCTGGTCTTTGTCGCGGCATTACTAACACACACACACAACAGAGATAACCAGCGGGCAAACGAGAGCTGCTCCAGAGTGGAAGTGGTAGAACTAAAGGCGATTTTTTGCCCGCTGGTTAACTTCTGAAATACCAAACAAAACAAAAGCTAATCCCACGCGTCTAATGCAGGAATTTGATTCGATTGTTCGAGTTCGTTATTATGGAATAGAATAGAATTTATGGATATTATGGATTTGGATAAGCAGCAGGCCTTTGTTGGGGGCATACTCATTGCTCAAGTATTTGAAAAGCAACGGACACACACACACACACACTCAGATAGGTGGGATTAAGTTTAGGCAAGAGGTAAAAAGGGAACCAATTGGTAATACTATAATTTCTAGATATTATTGGGACACCTCCCGATGAATACTATTACTAGATTTCACATATAATCAAGACTGCAAGCCCATATAAATTTACAGTCCAACTTTTTTTCTGTGCTGTCTGCTCACTAAAATGACAGGTACAAATTTAACAGACTCTTCTACACTTATTGTATGCTTCATAACAGAGCTGTAAACTACAATTAGCGTTACAATTAACATTCGAATTTTTGGGATATAAAAAAAAATATATTTACCTTTACAATTGCAATTATTTTGATAATAAAAAGAATTTCTTAACAATTAAAATTATTTCAATAATTATTTTAAATCTCAATTATTATTTTTTAACTACATAAATATTTGTAATAACCAAATAATTGAATTATTTAAAGTAATTATCGAAAGAATTGTAATTGTAAATATATTTTTAATTACGAAATAATTGTAATGGTAATTAAATTGTTAAATACCATAATAATAGTAAAGGTAATTGTAGTTTACAGCTCTGCTAGATAACTAGTTTTTGCTTTAGCACACACATACACACTTGCAGTTTACTAAGGAACACTTCCCATCTGGCTTTTGGAAGATAATTTTAACAAAAATAACCTTAATAAGTCTTTTTTGAGCCCTTTTAAAGCTTAAACAAAATGTATTCAAGTGAGATTAAAAGCAGACTCGCTAATAATAAGAAGTATGTCTCCTAGATCAGACGAAAATCATCAGAAAGTCGTGTAAGAAGCGATTCTTCAGGATTGTACAGTCTGGGGTACCATTTTTTCCCCATAAAAGTATCATCTACTATTTGAAATTAAGCTAATTTATGCCCGAAAATTACTTGAGTGTGTTCAGAAAATTCCTAAAATGCTGATTTAGAACCAATTGTTAAAATACTAAGGGATTTGTTTCCTTGTTAAGCCACAAACCCAGTTCAAAATAGCCCCTACTATTAAAAGGACAAGTCAAGATAAGAATTTTCTTAAAACTTGAACCCTTGTTGGTAGTAAATGAGTCATACTTTACCAATATTCAATTTGATATACAGTAAAGTTAATAGAATTGGTCTTAAATGATATCTTAAGAACGAACTCCTAGTAAAACGTGAAAAATAACTGAAAAACCGTTTTGATACTACAAAATTTCACTTGAAATGAACTCATTCTAATGCTTCAATTTAGGAACTTCAATTTTCAGATTTTAAAGTTTATTTAAATGAAGTTTCTATTAACCTCTTGATGCCTAAACTTAATCCACACAAAAATATACACAGCTCATATACCTGTGGTTTGAGAACTATCTTAGAATTGCAGCCAGTGCATCTCTCTTAGGTTAGAATGACACAGTGCCATTACAGTCTTCTTTCTCGAACTACAGGAACCTATTTCTAGTCAAAATCTCTATCTTTCCTCTCTCTATCTTTACACAAATGCCGCAAAGACCTGAGGCAGCCTGCTGGCATTGAAAACAACAACAACAACAACAACCACATTAACAACAAGCAACCTAATCTGCCTACAATTTACATTACAACAAATCTCTATACATATATAAATATATATATATATGTATACACTCTTATGTACTATTCTTATGTATTTTATACATGCAATTATAACATTAAGGTAAATGTTTCGTATTTGAGGAAAAATGCCGTCAACAATTTTTTGTGTTTGTTTTTTTTTTGTGTTCTCTTGAGTGGATGGATCTCTTACATCATACGCTGCGCCGTCGAATGTGCCACATTGCCCACGTTGCTCTTATCTTGCGGCGGAGTAACCGTTACGGGTGCCAATTTGCGTGCATCAAGCCAATTCTTGGGCAAGCCGGTGCCAACTGTAAAAAAACCGGGATTAGCGTGTGCTGTTACCTGCTAAAATGAACAAAATTGATTGATAGGAGACAGTTCTCACATTAGGCATTTTTATTCAAAGTGATTTTCTTGCTCTAAATGCTGCGGCCAACTGCCCCGCAACGTCCTGGCCACAATTTGGCCCGCAAACAAACAACTAAAAAGGAACACAATTGCTGCCGGCATCGCTGGCCAAACGAAAATGGATGTGGTATGAAGCTCTTTTCAAAATGGCAAGGATACAACACACAGCACAATTTGTGAGCCAAGTATGGAAGGACGTTGCGCCGCTTGGGTATGGTGGTTAAAAACTAAACGGTACTTAGGCACTAGCTCCAATTAATTAACAACAAGAATAGTTTAAACCAGTTCTTAATCCAAATCGCCAGGGACTGCATTGAGAACGAAATGTGTGTGTGTGTAAGGAAAATATAGATTAAAGATGGAAAACGCTTTTAGAAGTTACTCAATTACTAAGGACTAAAATGTTGTGTTCTTTCTTTTGGGGGAAACAAAAACCCAATATGTTTTGTCTTTTTAATCAAAACGAGAGCTATTTACTTTTGTAAACCTTCTCGGTCATGTCATCAAAGCCAGAGTCCTGAATGTTCAACATGAGACTGTCGGCCGACAAGTAGACCTTGTTCTGGGAGCTGGCAATCTGTGGAAGGAAATTAAGAGTTAGTTTCGGTGGCAAGTTCTTGGAAGATGTTTTGCCAGCAACTTACCGTGCGAGCAATGCTCTGTGCAGCACGTATCTTGCGCAGCTTCAGGTAAGCGGGATTCTGCTTAACGGCCAGACCTAAGTAAACATAACAGTTAAGGTGCAAACCAGGCGGAAAATGGGAAAAATAAAAGGGCCCTAAAGTTCTATAGTTTTGTAAAAGGATATCATTTTGGCTGCCTCAGCTTCTCCCTCGGCCTGAACAATTTTCTGTTGTTTCTCCTGTTTGGCACGTTCCACAAAGAATACCGCTCGCTGCGCCTCCTGCTGCGCCACCTGCTTAGCCTCAATGGCTGCTGTGTATTCCTTGCCGAAGCTCAGTTCAGTCAGTGAAACATCATCGAGGATGATATTAAAATCACGAGCACGATCCACCAGCTCCTTGCGTATCAACAGGGAAACCTGCAATAGAAGAGAATTAGACCATCATTTCCAATTCCACAGCTAAGAACTCACCTGTTGACGCTGTGTAATCAGTTGGGAAGCATTAAACTTGGCAATGACGCTCTTTAGCACCTCATTGCAAATGGAGGGCAACACCTTCTCATCATAGTCCACACCCAGTTGCTTATGCAGGAAGGGCAAATTGAGGGAGTCGGGACGCGAGAGCACACGCAACGAGATGTTAATCATTTGCAAGTCTTTGGAGCCAGTGGGCGAGGAAATTTTGCGGGGACGCGAACGAATGTCATAGATAATGGGATATTGGAACCAGGGAATGCGCACATGCAGACCCTCGGAATAGATGTCACTCTGGATGCCGCCCAGGCGGCTGAAAATGATGGCACGGTGACCACCCTCGACTGCACAGGAGAAATAGAAAAAAGTTGGAGTTAGTTATGCAATCATTTCGGAGGCATGCCTTGCAAGGGCAGCCGGTAGAGTCATTCGATTCCCCCCAAGAGATTCTCCTGGCATAGCCTCCCAGCGAGACTTGCCTACATTGTGCAAGTCGCACTAAGCATTATGAAATCCCCCTCGTAGATAACCCAAGCCCCTCCCTCCTGTCTCTCTCCCACAAACCGCTACAAGTTGAGGTTAAGTACACTTGCCGCTAACTTTTGCTTGTTTTGAGGCCCCTTCCTCTAGCTCAATTTGATCATATTTGTGCTTACCCGTGTACAAGGACTGACTAACACCATAAGCTGCAGCTCCTACGGCCGCCAAAACTTTCAATCCAATTCCCAGTCCCGGTGGGCCACCTTTGCCCAGCTTGCCCGCAAGATCATTCAATTTGCTTTGTGCCATGTTGTTTGTGTAACTACCTAATAAGAGGAATGAAATGAAATAACTGTTTTCAGTTGAGTTAACAATGGCAAGGCATACTCTGGTAATATCAGTGAAAACTGTAGAAACTTGGGGGAAAACTTCAAGCACGTTCAACCGGGGTGCTACTGAGACCGAAAATAATCAAACGGTACTATTAATCCCGAAAATTCGTTGCAGTCGAGTTTGGTCACACCCCGCAACAGCATTGCGATAACGATAGGCTCTAGTGCATTTGCTTAAATTGTGGTGAATGGCAAAATATCTAGGCGCGCAGTTTCAAAAATCAATGAAGATCTGTGGTTATTTTGAAGTACTATATATAATAAATATTGTGAAATTTCTTACATTTGTCTTAATTTCAAGAAATATTCAATCGTTTCTTTCGTGGTAACATGAAAAGGTGAAAAATGTACAGAAGAATTGTGGTCATGTCATAAATTTAAAGAAATGCTGAAATATTTCTCAATTAAACCGAAAGAAGCCAAAAGATATTAAAGATGCAATTCTTAGACTCTTGACAGCAGGACCCTCCATACAAAATTTTAAAATTATTTTTCGATTCATGGTCTTTGCTACAAATTTGAAACAATATTTTGGATCTAAGTCCGCATTGGAGTTGCCGTCCTAAGCTCATCCTATGTTATTATATTTACTATTTAATAATTATTCTCAGCTTCCCATCACAAATTTGCAAACATATTAAAATCAATTGCCAAGCATATTCAAGTGTGTTTGAGCGTAAAGGCATGTTTTAATCGTACTCCAATTTCAGCTGTGATTGGACTACCTTTTAACCTTATCGTGACAGTTACTATAACCAGTCTTTCTGTTTGATTTTCTGTTTTAGAAATGTTTTGACAATATGTTTGTGGATTGTGATTTAAGTTCTTGGCCAATCGCTTGTTTATGTTTTGTATTGTTTTGCTTAGATTGCGATAGGGAATGGTAAACACTCTTATGACTTTAATTGATTTGTAATTAATGTGTTTTGTTGATTAGAAAAATGGCGTATTACAGTAGTCCAGTAGGTGGTCAAGCTTGCAAAGTTACAATAAAGGAATATGGAAGAAGAAAAAAAAAACGGGGAAAATCAGTGGACTTAGAAATAAAATCTGGATTATTAGACTAGAACTGACCAGAAATTCCTGATTTTTCACACAGATGCTTGCCGAAATTACTACTTTTTGAGAGAGATGCAGAGAAAAGCAAGTAATCGGACTGCTGTCTTCAGTGCTCATCAACCCAATCACATATTTTTGGTACCATTGTAAAAATATAAACGATGGACTCGACGTGATGGCGTTCTTCTGTTTACTTAACAATCTTTTAGAATTTAACTGCATTAGACCGATTTTTTTTTAGCATTAGTATTTTGATATCATATTCTCAGATTACTCTTGGCTGCACGAGCGCTTCGTTAAGCAGCCATTAATATGGCCGACATATACACTTGCTTTATACCCGCAAAATTTGCATTTTCGCCAACTGGAGAATTAGTCAAGGCAACCAAAATTAGACTTTTTCTAGTATATTGAAAGTACCCTTCATAGTATATTGAAGTAGTTCTCAATGATTTCGCCTGCTGACGTCGAATTTGCTTTTAAAAATGGTCCTTCAATTCTAGATTTATGGAAATTCCTGCTTACAGTTGCTTAAAATGCCCATATTAAACCATTTTAGACCCGCTTTATTTGGAATATGAGATATTATTTAAACTTATTTTTAAAATATCGTTAATTATTAGTACTTAGCTTTAAAACAAACTATCCCCAAGAATTTTGCGATTTTTTGAAGCGAAGATTTGCCATTTTGAATTCATGCGCTGAAAACTAAATATATTTTATTTTCGTTAAAAAAAAAATCGTAGAAATATTTGGGATAGTTTTTTTTGAAAGCTAGAATATAGTTATTTTCCTTAATTTTAGGGTGAGCCAAAACAAACTAAAAGGTTCCCCATAAAAAAGACATAAAATTGTCTTAAGCTGCTTAAATCGCAAATTGTGGCTTAAATTCCCAAAAATCCACAAGTGATGTACCATTTCCGATAACAGATTCGTGTTGAGTACACAAAAGTTATCGAAAATTACAGCAAATCCTTAAATATACCCAGTGCTATTATATACTTGAAAAGTAGAAAGTTCTGGCTGACCCCAGATTTTTGATTAAGCAATCCAGAAGAAGCTTTGAGGAACCACCATTGGTCAGCACTTTTCACACCTTAGCACTTTGTGTGACAGCTAGAAACTTTGGAAGGTACACAGAAAAAAACAAATCTGAAATCAATCTGAAACGGAAATGAAAACAGGGTAATCCCGGAACAGGATTAAGTGATCCTGTTTTTTGGGATTAAAAGAAAAAAGTGTGAAAAAAGATTGAAATCTTTTCTCGGATCGTCTCAAGAGTATCCGAGATTACCCTGTTTTCAATCCCGTTTCGTATTGATTTCTTTTTCAGTGTATAAAGTATGTTAAAGCCGCGCTTGACCGACTTTCTTACTTGTTTAAACTATGTTATCTTATGCCCTGCTCTATTTTTTACAATCTGAAGTAAAGTTTACTGAAAAAAAAACCATTTAAGTGATATTTGAGGTATTTATGTGAATAGATATGTACTTTAGCTTGGGTTATTCTGGGAATTTCCTAGTGCTTGTCTTACGTTTAGTGGGCTTTGTCAGTTCTGGGCAATCAATTTGAATACAGATCATAACCTCAGCTAACATTTTGCAACCGAAGACACTTGTAAATATGTATGCATATCCGAATGCTTCCATTAGTTGTGGTCAATAATTTCAACACACACCTCATTATAGTTTTAAATCGAGAAATAATTGTATGCTCTGTTGTTTTTCCAGGGGAAAATCAGAATGCGTTAAAACCATAACGGGGAGAACCCCTTCACATTGGAATCGGAATCAGCATATAGAATATTAAATAAGAACAACTTCCCCCAACTCGATGTAAATATATAATGAGTTTGGTTGAAAGACCGTAATTCCAAAAATTGCACAAAATTAAAACGCTCACTGAATAGTTAAGTTAAAGCCGGTTAGACGGTTCTAGAGAGGGAGAGAGAGAGAGAGAGAGAGAGACAGAGCAGTTGCAGGGCCGCCTCAATGCCATTCGCCCGCATTTGTTTTGACTGTTTAGCCGCTTTGTGCGTTAATCAATTGGCCAAAATCGGCTATCAAATGGCAATCAACATGCGCAATGACGCGCCGCATTCAGACTGGATTTTATGCCCAATGGTTTTGCCAATTTTCCATTGACGGCAGCACTTGAACTTGAATTTCAATACAGGAACAGTACTACCGAAACCCGACTTGGCCAAGTTCAGGCACGTTTTGCATATTACTTGTGGTTGTTCCAACAAACAAACGAAAACTCAATCGAACTTAACAAATTCGATGAGCTTCGAGCTTCGAGCCAGCGGTTTGGGGGTGATCACCCAGCGGGGGGTGGTCGCCGCCTGCCAACAGACAAACAAATAAATAAATATAATATATAAAACTGCATTGCAACTGTTAATTTCGTTTGTGTTGTATAAAATATGTCCAGAGTGTAATTGCCACCCCGAGTCGAGGAGGGGCGGGGGGGTTTTCGGATTTGTACTCGTAATTGCATGGCTTGGTAATTATTTTTGATCCAATTCTAAGCCAATGTGATGGGTGCCACAACAAAATCAAAACAAACAAGAAAGAAAGTCGGTCAATCCCGACTATAACATACTCTGAACCAAGAAAATTTGTCTTTTGATCATAACTCGAAAACCGTTCATCCGATCTTCTTCATTCCTTTGGCGGATCGATAAGTTATCCTAATAACTAAATATGTCCAGAAAAAACAACCCACCTATCTTTAAAACTGTGGGAGATATGACGTTTTTTCTAAATTGCGGGGGCGGCAGGGGGCGTGGCCAAAATTGAAAATAAACTTTATCTGCCTGCAGACATAAGAAGCATATGTCCCATACATGTCAAACCTCTATCTCTTACCATCTCTGAGATCTGTGCGTTCATACGGACAGACAGACGGACGGACGGACAGACGGACAGACGGACATGGCTATATCGACTCGGCTGTTAATGCTGATCAAGAATATATATACTTTAAGGGGTCGGAGATTTTGCTCAAACTTATAAAACTCCATGTACCTACGGTACAGAGCATAAAAATATACTCTGTTCAAGAATCGTCCTCAATTCCTTCGAATCTGAACCTTTTAGGCCCGTTATTTAGTGTCATATTTAAAAAAGTCCTTAAAACTGTTTAGAAAACTATTTTTTTTTACTTTTAAGGGCAGATTCCATATGTTGTAACATTGAATTGGGTTTTTTGGTTTCGAGCAAATGATAAACTACATATTTAGGTTCTTAGAGTTACTTAACTACAGGTTTATGATTGAGCTAACTCTAATTTGTCTAGCTAAACCTTAAAAGCGGTTAAGCTTGAAGTAGTTGGGACTGAAATATCGTTATAAATTAGAAGAAGAATCTTTAAAATATTGAACATTTTATCATATTTACCAGAGATGCGATGGGGAAAACAGTTTGCTATCTTCTGTGATATAAAAGTTTACTCTTAATTGTTTAATTTTAAATCATATCAGAATCTTTATCTAAATGTAACCTTTAATTGCAAGGCAACATCTTAAAGCTTAATTTAAAACATACACGTGCTGTTAACTGTTTGATCAAGTTAAACATTAATTGCTGGGGATATAGAAATCGAAATAGAGACAAGCATAGCGTGTGTCTGTTGAAGGTGTAGAGTACGTATGGAATTTAGCTGCATCACTCAAAGTCAAGTGTCAAGTACAATTTTTCTCCGCTTTACATAAACCAAAATCATTTCTCCCCCCCTCCTTTAATAATGTTTGACTTTAGTTCAAAATAAGATTTATGATTATTAAACAAACATCTTTTTCTGTGGTCTAGATGAAGTCTCGGGTAAGTGCCAAGCACGAGAAACATTAAGAATAAATACAAAATACTTAAAGCGGCAGCCGACGCGACTGTCATGACTTGGCTAAAGTGCGGAATGTTAAAGGTGGGGAATTAAAAATAAATAACCATAGCCAAGCCAAGTTGAGGGGAAATTTGAAGTATAAATTTGGGTTTTGTAAATGGTTATTTTCTTATTCTGGGAAAACACTTTGTTCTTACTCAAGTTTTGAAGTAAAACTTCGCATCTAATCATGTGCATTCGGATTAATAAGAATTAAAGTCTCTACTTGTCGAGGATGGGTAATCATTTAGCACTCTGATGTTTTTTTCATTGTCGCTTATCACTGGAAGTACGTCAATTCAGGTAAACACTTGTCTTTCTGCCCCGCTAATCGAATTACCTTCACAAACTTCATTACATGGCTGCGCGATCAGATGGGACTTTCATTTTGTGTTTGGATCTACTATTATGGCAATAAAATGCCCAAAAAGTAATCAAGTGTTAAAAGCTAACCGAAAATGAGGTGGGCAAATAGTGCCAACTCAGAAAAATGTTGTCATTTCGCTGTTATTTTCGGAGACATGAGATTAAGTTTTAGCCAAAACCCCCACCTACATATCCACTTATTGTCTAAAAATCCAGCAGCAACTGATGACGACAAAAAAAAAAAAAAAACGAATCGAATAATAAATATTAAAAAACAATTGCCCCTACAAATTCCATTGAAGCAGCCAGGCATGAACTATGCATGGCTAAGAATTTCTAATCATTTTCACACACACACACACACAGCCAGAAAAGAGAAACAGAATGCGGCTTCATCTTTAATATAGTTCTAGGTATCTGGGTACACACGAGGAGAAAGTGAAAGTCTAGGAAAGACTCACATTAATGTCAAACAGCTTACACCGAGGAATGTCAACGATGTGTGGAAAGAAGTAGACCAACTTATCACAGTTGACCAGTTTGTAGCAATGGCTAAGTGGCTATTACCAAAAAACAACCACACAAAAGGAAAACAACTCTTTCAACAATTATAAATTAAAAGACAATTCCTAATATGAGCGGAGAGATAGAGAGGAATGAAGACGATACACTGAAGGAAAGTATACAAAATTGTTAAAAAAAAAAGTTACCATAGCTTAACTTAACAACAATTCAAAACCAAACGGGTTTGAACTTATACCTTTTTGTACTTACTAACCAATAAAGAAGACAACAATAAAGTATACATGCCATGGCACAGTGAGCTAACACGTCGCCGTCGTTGAGTGCAACAGACTGATAATATTGTCTACCTTTGCTAAAATTATCGAAGTCAAGTGGGTTGTAGCTTTAATCACATTAGATGTATCATATTCTAATATACATAAAAAAATATAATATAACCTCCCGATTCAATCAATTGGTATACTTCAGATTGTGAGTTCCTTTATTAACCCTGTGTATTAAACTCAGAATCAAAATATTACTACACAGGGTTTTTAACCGCATTCTGGAGACTGTAAAGCAGGACACTTACTGCCTTTTAAGCATCTTCTTTCATGAAGACATCAGCTTCACGGTTCAGCTGAGGGAATAACTCGATGAACTGGATTATCCGTCCAAAAACCACGTATAGCGAGTTATGTAGAGTATCAGCAATAGTTCAATTCCTTGTAAACTGCCGAAGCTAATGGGCATTCCTTTGGAACATTACTGTCAATCCGGAAAAAAGTGCAGTAAAAAATTAGAGAAAAGTTAACTTCGGCTATGCTGAAGTTGGTATACCCTTGCAGCACGTTTTTCTTACTAATTTGAGCGACATTTTCACTGAAAAAAATCAAGTTCTCTCACTAAGACTACTATTCTGACTCTACTTTTGTATGACAGCTATACTATATATATGTCCGATTTCGACCAAACTTAATAGAATCATGGGAAAGCATAGCAAACCAAGAAATACAAAGTATGGAGGCGTTTGCTTTGAAAACAAAAAAGTTTTTCTTACTAAGACTATTTTTCTAACCTTACTTTTCTATGGCAGCTATACTATATAGATGTCCGATTTCGACCAAACTTGGCAGAATCATGGAGAATTAATGAGAACTAGTAAATACGGAGTTTGAAGACGATTCCTTTGAAAACCAAAAAGTTTTTCTCACTAAAACTAGTTTTTCAACCGATCGTTCCTATATAGCTATATGTTATAGTCATCCGATCCGGCTGGTTCCTACAAATGTGCAGCGTATTTGTACCAAAAGACTTCGTGCAAAGTTTGGTCGCGAGAGCATTAAAACTGACGGAGGAGATAGCATAAAAACAGACGGATAGACAAACGGACAGACGGACGGACAGTCAGACATGGCTATATTGACTTAGCTCGTCATGCTGATCAAGAATATATTCACTTTATGTGGTCGGAAATGCTTCCTTCTATGCGTTACAAGCATCTGGACAATTTCAATATACCCTCAGTAAAGGGTATTCAAATTTGAGCTCAAATCATGTATTTACGTTCTCAAAAGTTGTTCTTGAAGTGAGAACATTATACTACAAGTGAGAATAACAGTTCGTGGTCTGTTTTTGGTAGCGGTTGTGATCATCTTGAGTTAAAAAAAAACATCCCGAGGGCTTAATTTTGGATTTCGATCCAATTATATGAAATTGGTATGTAAAACTTTTCCCTTTTTCTTCTAATATGCCATTAGATGCATTCAATTTGTTTGAAGGCTGAAAGTTTTAAAAGGATTCTTTAATATTTTCGTAGATATCAGATCTCTTACCAATTCCAATCGATTCCATTCAAAAAAGAGAGCAGGCTTGTATTTCTGTACTTCCATGGCTTTCGAATCAGACTATCTTCACAATTTTGGGGGATTCACAGCTTGCATATAATTTTGAATATTTTTTTACAACATTTTGGATTTAAGTATGATTAGTATGATTAATTTTTTGCAGTGTACAACTGTGTTATCTAAATTATCATATATTATTATGTCAGTCTGCCCACAAAAGCATCTTATGCAGGGCAAACCACTAGACTGTTTAATCTGAAGAAGACTCCGATAAGATTCGATACGGATATGCACAAATCAGTCCACGGACTGACAAGTGCAAGTGCTGGGCATTTCTCGCTTCAAACGCTCAGCTGGAGCTCGTCGTTGCTGGAGAGTGAGTGAGTGAGCGGAGAATACCTGAACAATATAAATGGAGTCCCAGCGTTGGCTCAGCGTTCAGTCAATTTGAAATTGCATAGCGAGGCGCGCGCGTGTCGGAGCGGTACATTATTTTCACAAAAAATAAAGCGAACAAAAATAAAAACGATAGTTAAATTGAACATGACTACATTCCCCCCGATCGATACACCACCAATTGCTACGCCACATTAACAATACAAAAATAAAAAACAACAAACACACAAACACACATTACAATAATTTAGAATAAAAAGTGCAGCAATAAAATCAAACCAAATATATTGAGAGAAAATATATTTAAGTTAACTAAATCATCAAAATGAGGATCATTTGCTGTCGCAGTAAAAGCGGTTCCATGGACATGAAGAACAAAGCTAAGGGCGACGAGGCGGAGGACAAAAGTAAGTGTGAAACTGGCAATGGAACAATGGATTCGATAACATTATGTGATTGTAGCAGATAATATGTATATATATATGCATTGATAAGCCACAAGTGGAAGTGTGTGCAGGCACTTATCGAAATCAATAAGGACTCACTTGAAAAACCAAACCACAAAAAACCCAACAAAACAATCTATAAACGGCTGTAAATTGCACTGAATTAAAAGTGTTTTACAAAACTTGGGAAAACAGTGTTTAAAATGTTGAGTGATAAAATGTGTGACCCTTAAAATAATCTCTGATTTGGTTTGGCTAACATGTTTCCAGTCAGGGTTTTAGTCAAGGAATGGTGTATGAGAAGAGGAATGCTGATTCCTTGGCCTAGGACTGAAGGACAGCCTTTGTGTAAAGCAGTGGTGGGCAGCATATGTGAGTTTAGGAGCAAGCCAACATAAACAACAACTCCCATATTACTTTATCTCTTTGACAACCACCATCTGCTGCTCTCTAAGCTCAATCGATTTGGTCTTCCTTTCCCTTTGTCTGCCGTAGGTATTGTCCTACCGATTGCTGAAGTAAAACCAGTTCTGTTTAAATCAAAAACTATGCAATAAAATTTAGAAAATATTAATAAAAAAGTGTTCCTTTCTGAAACATATAGAAAATGTGGTACAACCTTCAAAAATAGTTTTTCTTTAAAATTTTAAACATTTAGAAAATATTACCTAAATGGATTTTTCCAAACTGTTTTAAAAAATGTATTCTCTCAAATATATTGGCTGACATTCGATATGCAGCTGTTTTGAGAAATTCTCTCAGATTCTGATACAGTCCAACATACTCCAAATCAACTCTTATGCAGATAATAATTTACTTACAATATCTTGTTGATATCAGAAATTGACTTCATGCATAATAATATCATGAGTGAGCTCTTCGGCCGGGTTCCTTCTTCCATAGTGTACTGGATCTTACCCAAACCTTCTTACCCTCTAAGTAAATAGGTCCTCTCGATGCATAAATGTCGCATAACAATTGGATATAATATACACAATAATATACACTTTTTAAACCATTTAAAAGGGCAAGATGAGGTTTATTAAAGATAATTATTATATGATTATGCAGAGGATATATGGAAATTGTTCGAAATCGGCTAACCAAATGATGATATAACAGGCGCCATATTTTGGTCAGCTTGGGAAATCACTCGAATAGCATTCTTTTAAGAGAAAATTATCTTTTTGTATAATATTTAGATAAATTATACGAACTGCAAGTGTTTAATAACTTCGGGGAAGCATTCTTCCAATTTTCCAATTTATAAAAAAAATCGAATGTTAAAATTTTACAGAAAAAGTTTTGGCTAAAAAGCGTGAAAACTTCGTTTAATACAAAGCAATGATCTAAGCATGTATATGAGAGCGAAGCCAAAAAGTAAGAGTAATAAGCTAGGCAAACTAGCTGTGACCTGCCCTCATGGACCGCTGTCCTGCGACTGAAAACAAACGGCACGCGGCTTACTCTCTCTTGGGCCAAGCCTCGGCAAGCTAACGGCTTGGGGTTTAAGCTTTCTGTTTGAATTGCCGAGTAAGTTTAGAGCAGTGTTCCCCAGCCATGCTTGCCGAAGTAATGCATCAGTAAGTCTCACAGAGAGACGAAGAGCAAATAAATACCCTCTCAAAAAAAACTTCTCTCTTTCGCAAGAGTTTTCCGAGAATCATTTACCTATTTATAAGTGTAAGAATGGAAATTAAAAGCATAAGGTTTACTGACATATGGTTTCTAAAGCTGAAATATATTAAACCATTTGTTTTTCCAAATGTTTCGCAAGAAAGGTACCAGTTGGTCGTTACCGACTCTTAAACGAAATGCATGCTGAATGATTTTTATGGAAATATATTCTACAATTTAATTATTGTATTCGCTTTGTGTGTTATGTGTTATGTAACTCTATTTCAATTAGTCCATTTATCCTAAGGGGAATGACATATATTTTGTTAGGTAACTAATGTGAAATGGGAGTAGGAGACAATAAATTAAACTAAACAATTAACTTAGCTCTATTTAAATTTGCCCATTTATCTTAATGGGGCTTACATAAATTTCTTCAGGTTTTCGAATTGAAATTAATGGAAGTAGGAGACAATAAGCTGGGTCTAAATAGAGGTTGTTGTGGGATATATAAATTTTGTTCTTCTCTATGAAACAGTGGTTAACAATTTGAAAGATATTCTTGGTAAGATATTAGATATTATTTTTTCAATATTGTAAGACTTTTCTAATCTACTACACAGAGCTGTTTGTCGCATAAACATGTGAAATCGGCCCTTAATAGTTAATTATATTTTGAAAAATTCCATGTGAAGTGTTCTACAAGCCACTTTTGACTGCAAATTCGCATTCCGTGAACCTTAAGCTATCGAACCTTAATCATTGGTAAAATGGGGTTCAAGCCCGGTAATCGGATCTCCCAAAATTTGGTAGGGTTTGTAGCCCTGGTTAATACCCAAACAAAAGCAATGAATAGGTGTACCAAACTGATTCATCTTATAATGATTTTACATAGTTATATCAGGACTTGGAAAATGTTAATGTATCACACTTTAAGGAACGATTTCATATCTTCTAAATAGCTGCTACACAGAAAGAAAAAAATCCGAATTCGGGATTAAAAACGGGGTGATCCCGGGGCATGCTTGATGTGATCCTGTTTTTTGGGATCAAAAAAAAAAAAAAATTATATGTAAAATTAATCTTATTCCGGGATCAGCTCAATAATATCCGGGATCACCCCGTTTTTAATCCCGTTTCGGATTGATTTTATTTTTGAGTGTTTGTGTCGGATAAACTTTGGGGCGATTTCTAGTCTTCTATTTAGAGCATAAACCCACCTAAAATATGAGTTTATCTGAAACATAGCTGCTATTTGGAATATGAGAAATTGGCGCTTATATCTTACTCTGTTATATGTGATAGTTTAAGTGATAGAAGATGAGGAAGTGGCCCTTAATCAAAGAAAAACAAGTAAGAAAGTGGTTTAAGTCCGACTATAAAATACTCTATATCAGCCAAAGTGTATGCTCAGTGTGAATTTTGAAGCTGCAGTAGCAACTAGACTTTCTTTTGCTCATAACTTGAATATCTTTCATACAATCTTTACATTTATATGAGGAAGTGGCCCTTAATCAAAGAAAAACAAGTAAGAAAGTGGTTTAAGTCCGACTATAAAATTCTCTGTATCAGCCAAAGTGTATGCTCAGTGTGAATTTTGAAGCTGCAGTATTATTTTGCTCATAACTTGAATATCTTTCATTCAATCTTTACCAAATCTTGTGGCAGATAGATAAATAATCTTAATTACTAAATTATTTCAAAATGAACGAAACTTCCTTCTATAAAAGTATCGAAAATATTTTCAAATTAAATAGAGAATTGAAAAATGGAAAATAAATTTGATTTGTCTGTAAGTATAAGAAGTTTATGTCCTAAACATAATGGAAATTTTTGGAGATTTCTTCATTGAAACGGAAGAACATAGCCAAATCGACACGCTTATTAAAACAGATCAAGAATTTATTTACTTTATAGAGTTGAAGTTGCCTTGAAGGACTGTTCATCATTAACTCAGCTGACAAAGAGATCAGAAGATAACTTGAATAATAAGTGTCAGTCTGACCTCTTTTCATCAAATTGACTGACAAAGGGGAAATTACTCACAGTCACTCAGTTTGTTTTCATTATTTTTGGGGTAGGTTTCCTTAGACGCAAATTGTTTGGTGTGAAGTTAAATATATAAATATAATCACATAATTAGCTGGCCCATGTTAAACGATTCTTAATAAATGAATGGATTGGCGCCTGCAAAAACATGACCACAGACAGGAAGCTGCTGCAAGTGCAGTTCCACCTGGCCATAAATTCACATCGTCAAAGTTCGTATGCAAATTTCTGGCAATGTTAACAAAATAAAGGCAAACTAACAATAAGGCCTGAATTAAATTTAAAATAAATGCGAAATTAAAATGCGTTGCCAGCTGATACGACAGGCCGTCTAAAGCGGGCAAAACAGAATCCAGTTTAGTACCGGCGACTAATGAGCAACAAACAGACGAACACACACACAGATACAGCTACAGATACAGATACAGCTACAGCTACAGCTACAGATACTTTCTTTGCACAATTAGAGCCGAGCCGGCTTGGCTGAAGGGGTTCGTATATGGCAAAAACATAAATCTCGCATATTTGCTATAGCTGGAAGATTATGTTCCTGTTTTGACTAAATACACCACACATCTATCTCCAACGAGGGCTGTTTGATGAGTCGCCCGAAGACTTCTAGACCGGCCCTCGCAAACTTATTTTCGATTTGAACTGCAAATTATATTGCATTAATTTCGATTACCTCAGAAATCTTCCGTCAGAGCATAAATTACACACACAATATTCAAATTGGCAAGGTAGGCCGATCGGCGCCTGGCGCCCCACCAAGGCAGGCGCTTATGTTGACATCCAGCTCCAGGCCAAGTTCATGAAATATCGCCAGATCACAAATCAACGATAGATGGGAGGAAAAAACTCGCTCTGCTGGTTTTACGTTGTCTCTCGAAGCGACAACTTGGCCCAAAGAGCACACGATAAGCCATGCTGACACACATAGATTGGCCAATTGACAGCTGCTTTCTGAGTGACTTCCATTATCTTTGCTTGAAGTGTGGCCGGGACATTTCAAAGTCGTTTTGTTTTGGTCGGGCAGGAGGCTTCCATTGATTTACGCAATTTAATGTCAGCTCCCTTATCAAATCAAGGCGTCATCAGTTAACTTGGACACCTCGATGAGTTCCATTCATTCATTAGCCACGCTTCGAGTGTTGTGAGAAAAATGCATTTGCAATTTCAATTTCAATTACAATTGCTTCTTGAAATGTTTAATTTAGCAGCTAATTATGTGCTGGGCTTGTGGTTAGTTATAGACGTACCTTATAGCCTGACCAACCCGTAGTAAACAATAACAAAGCAGCTTTTCAATGAAAGCTTTTGCCAACAGCATTGCCAGCCCATAAAAAAATTAAAAATAAAGTCCAATTCAAGTTCAAAGCTAACGGCCAAACGTTTAAAAATAAATTATTTATATTTATTGCATATAAAAAATTGTAAATTTGTATAATTATAGTTCTAGTTATAGTTATAGAAATTTATAGCTCAAAGTCGATCGATTCAGTGTTATCAGTGTTTGGAAATCAGAGAAAACGGAAACTTGCCCACAAAGATTCCGGCAGTTGATAAACCTGAAGCGGGGTAATAAACACACCCCTCGAAACTAGCTTGCACATTTTGTTGAGATGAAGGGGGGGATGCGGGTCTAGCCGCTGCTTACAAATTGACACACGTTTTTCAAACACAGATTTTTTACCCTGAGATGTGATTTAAAAGTTAATTCAGATCACAAATTCCTAGAAATAGGTTCCATATAAAGTTTTAAATATCTTTATAACCAAAGGTTCCGCTACCGAGCACGATATAACGCTTTGATACGATATGATTAAAGCGTTATATCGTGCTCGGTAGCGGAACCCCATGCCACATCCTTTTACAAATGCTAAAACCTATCGAAAACCGCAAAACAAATAGGTTCAGTTGAAGAAAAATAAGCTTGGGAAGTTTTATTCATATATTTTTATCAATATGTTCGTGGATACCGAGGTATTTCAAAATCTAAACGATCTTAAGTTTATCTTTTGTATCCCCTTTCTGCAGATGAATTGATCAAAGCATTTGATTCAAAGGCTGAAAATTTACCTTAACTCTGCACCCAAAACTACTACAAGGAAAGTAAACTATTGTAAGATTGTAAACTTGTGTTTAGGTCCAAAGAGAAGACTTTAAGAATACGTTTAATACTTTCATTATTAATAAAAACTTCCCTTTCAATGAGTAGTGATTAAGGGGCCGATTTCTAAAAGTCTATAAAGCTCTGTGTTTCAGATAAACTTAGATTTTACTTTGTAATTTGTAAGATTATATGAATTCGTCGAAATCCACTGCGCAAGCAGACAATTAATCTTGTCTCGTGAGATCCCAGCCAACCAGCGGAGTCCGAAAGGTGCTCCATTAGGACTCCCTGTACGGTGCGCTGAGCCTCCTAGGGAGGCTCCGAAAAGTGTCCCAGAGGAGCATATCCGCAGGAGTAAAAGGCCTTTTCAATATATATATGAAGAGAGTGTGCCTAAGGGACTCCTTAAATGAGTGATTTCGGCGTCCCAGAATGCTCACTCAGATAACCCGCAAAGACTCCGTGAGGAATCCCCTGCTCGCCTATGTTTTTTTGGAAAGGACTCCTTCGAGGTGCTGCTTTGGAGTCCCTTTTCACTCCTGCTTCGGAGCGCTCTGGCAACGCTCCTTCGAGGTGCTGCTTTGGAGTCCCTTTTCACTCCTGCTTCGGAGCGCTCCGCATATGGCTGGCGGGGATGAATACAAGCAAGAACACAAAGTCGCGCATCTAAAAACGTGACTTGGGTCTCAATCACAATATCAAAAGCATTGCGTTGCCAGTGAGCGAACAATACTTACAGACGAATTCTGCTAACAGAAGATATAAATAAGCCAACAAAAGGATGAAATGTATGCTGTGTCATCAAAACACGCGTTTAAGAGTTCAGAGAGGTCACCATCCGGCCTATGTAAAGGTTCAGTGGGAAGTCGCCTATGTGGGTGTCATTAAGCTTCATTTTATTGAAAAAAGGAGTCAAAACGTCTACGAAAGTGTATCAATCTGAGGTTTTGGAAACGCTGTGAAGCCTCTCAACGTGACATTATTTGCAAACACCTTTCAACAAAACTACGCCCTAGCTCACAAGGCAAAAACGACTCAAGCATGGCTAAATAACAAAGTACCGAACTTGATTTCTACGAATTCTACGAATTCATTGAACCACAAACTGTGGTGGCTCTACTCCAAACCTAAAAATATAGTCCTTGAAGGTAGCCTTTGTCTACGAAGTGGACAATATCCCAGTGCATGAGGAAAGCGCTGCCTTCGATGAGTGGACTAAGAGATAATTGCAAGTACTAGGTATGCTTAGCAGAAGGGAACTTAGTGCAGATTAGAGGTATGCGGTCTTAGCTGTGTTTCTTTTGAAAGAAGAATTATGGCAGAGATTCTTTTCTATCTTTTCTGGAGTGCATTGAGAGCGAGGGCAAATCATAACAACAAAATCATAGTCGATAAAGGAAAGAACAGTGCATAGAACCTACTTTGAGAATACTTTTTTCCTCCAGCAAGAAATTCTTTGAAAAGCAAATGAGCTGCAGCATGGGAGCGATCCTTTCAGCCCAAAAATATATATATGATATGGATTTAGAGTAAGGATGGATATGGATATAGAATTTCAAAAAATATGATTAGCTTTTAGAGCTGATTCCACCAGTGACCCATCTGAGGGTTAATAAAGGTGCTCGGTGAGATTTGGTAGAGCACTTTAGAAGCTGCTTTATCAAATATGTATCAGTTAGTGTACAGCCTCCAGACTGAACGGTGGTGCAGCGGTTTAAGAATTTGTGTGTTATTTTAAGTAGTCAAATTTAAACCATGGTCAACCTGGTTAAGAATCGTCGCTATGAGGACGAAGGTATAATGCAATATTAACTCAGGTTTTGCTTCCTAACTTTATATTCACTTGTACCAATTGGTTTAACTAATTGCTGGCCATTAAATTATAAAGTGAACGATAAGAGCACATTCATAAAAGACGAGCCCCCGTTTTTATAAACTAAGTCAGTAGCTAAAACTGATTATAAAAATTGTAAAATGGTGGTAATAAGCAGTTTGAACTGGTTTCGTCAACTTCTTAACTTCAAGCAGATGGTGGAGGTTCCTAGATATACGAACTGGGAATGGGTGAAGCTTAGACGCCTGATTTTGTGAGATAACATGCAGAGAGACATTTGATGATGAAATTGTTTTGAACGAGCGTGTTCCCCTTACGTCTGTGCACCGATAAGAAGTTACACTAACTACACAAATGATACAAAGTTGACAAGCTGACCAAATGGATTTACAGCCCTCTTATTGGCCTAAGACTAACTGCGACCTACAGCCGACCTACGAATGGAATTTTTAGCATTAGCTCGACGATGTCTTGTCAACAATTGACGTTTACCGATTAGGCTTTAAATAGACACCAGTCGAAGATCAAATTTACATTATGACTGACAGGCAGAAGATTAAGTTAACTTAGCTAATCGATTATTGATTTTATTTATGTGGTTTACTTGCAGATTCTGGTTTGGGTGTGCGTCACTTGCAGATATTCTTGCTATTCTGTGCTCTAACCGTGGCCTATGCATCGCGTGTGAACCTGTCCGTGGCGGTGGTGGCGATGACAGATGCTGCCGCCGTTAATCCTGATTTTCCTGTGAGTATTCATTCTCTTTCAGCAATACTTACCCTATTTATACACCAAATTAATATTGTGATAAAAGGACTGGATCTAGTTGATTGATCGTCTCTAATTCATATATATTTCACACTTTACTTTCACTTAGATTACACAGTTGAACAAAAACCTAACAATTATTCTGATTCAAAGATCAGACAAAGATATTCCAATAGGATTTTCATAGCTGAACACTAATCTGGCCTTCCAAATAGCCTAAAACGTTGAAACTTTGGGAAAAACTGTTTGAAAAAGTTTAAAAAATCCCTGTTTTCACCAATTTAAGTCACGTTTCGAGAATAAGCCCAGTATAATCAAAGAAATCCCTGAAACATGTAGTAAAACTGCACTCAGTTGAAAAATAGAGAGTTTCATACTTGGATCAAGAATATTTAGTGTCAGAAGTTCAATAAAAATTAAAATTCTTGATCCAAGAGCGAAATTCGCAAACCAAGTACATGTTTTTTATTCGTTATTTCTTGATACAAGACCTTCAATACTTAAATCAAGTACGAAATATTCTCAAATCAAGTAGAAAAGTTCTTGAACAAACTGTTTAATGTAATCAAATCGAATATGGCTCATTCTTGAATCAAGAGCATAGTCAAAAACCAAGAATGTTTGGTCTGTTATCAAGAGCTCATCAGGTTCAATCACTCTTGAATCAAGGGCTCAACAGATCCAAATTAGGAACTTCCAAATCCTCATCAATCAACAGTTAAAAACTGTTTTTGTAGTTTAAATTTATTTCATAGAAAATAATTGTTTAAGCCGTCTCTAAAAACAGCGAACACCAAACATGGCAGCATCAGTCAGTTCCACAGTTGTCTCTCCGTGCCAGTAATGTCATAACTGCTTGGGAATTCCAATGCTACATGAGTGTACAAATTGATGGCGCTCTCTGCTCTATAGTTCCTTTCCACATCCTTTCCTTTAAAAAACAAAAATGTGAGAGCGGGTTCAATGCCATTCTCTTAAATGTGAGTGCTCTCCTCTCTCACTTATTCATTACTTTACTCCCTTCGTCTAAAAGCACAAAACTGAGTCCGAATTAAGCTCGATTTTAAGAGCGAAATTCTTGAAAAATCGAGAACGAATAGATTGTTTTTCAAGAACTAGAGAACGGGGATTTCAGATACTTAGAGTACATTTTTCTCTTTATATAAAAGTAATGGTCACTTTTGGTGGCTTGATTAGTGTTCAGCGATGAAAATTCTATAAGAATATGCTTGTCCGATCTTTGAATCAGCATAGTAGGTAATTCTTGGTCTTATGTATTATCGCAGAAGCTTATGTTATACATAATATTTCAGTGTTAAGGCCTAAATTTTGCTGATTTCCATACTTTTGCATGATATTTTGCTTGCTTTTAAACAGGATAATTGTTCAGTTTAGTCAGTTGCTTACTTTCAGAGGAGTTGTTCCCTTTGCTCACCTTTTAACTCAGTTGTTTAGTTGTTCACTCTTTTTGGTCTTCTGTATTCAGTTGCTCATTTGAATACTCCAATGTTCTTCTTTTCATTCAGTTGCTCACTTATTTGTCTCTTTTGTTCAGTGATGCAGTTGCCATCTCTCTCTTTTACTCACTTAAGCAAGCGCTCACTCCCTCTGAACAGCTGAACCAATGAAAACTGTACTCAAAGGATAAAGTATTATGTAAAAATCTCTTTATGGTTCACTTTCTCATTAAAAAATTCAACTCCTCTCCTTACTTAGCATCACTAACATTTCTGTTCTCTCTCTTCCAGGAGTACAACTGGTCGGAGAAGACCAAATCTCTGTTGCTGAGCAGTTTCTTCTGGGGCTATGTGATTACCCAAGTACCAGCGGGTCAGATGGCTCGAAAGTTGGGTGGTAAAATCACTTTACTGACAGGTCTGGCCATTTGCTCTGTTCTGAACATCCTGACGCCTCTATTTGCTCGTCTTGGAGGTTGGCAATTGGTGTGTGCTCTACGTGTTGCCGAGGGTTTGTGTCAGGGTGTGGTCTTTCCCTCAGTTCACACCATTATCTCACAGTGGATACCACCTAAGGAGCGAGCAACTCTGGGCACCTGCGCCTATGTGGGCAATCAATTTGGTACCATCATTATGCTGGCCACAAGTGGTCTGTTGGCTGCTTCGTCGGCTGGTTGGCCCAGTATTTTCTACATTTCGGGAGGAATTGGTTGTGTCTGGTCGATAGCTTACTATTTCTGGGGTGCCAGCAGTCCAGCGGAGTACAAGAGCATCACAGCTGAAGAATTGAAGCTCATTGAGTTGGGTCATGCCAGCGAAGCGTTGTCCGTGCAGGAGCAGCCCAAGGAGAAACTACCCACACCCTGGTTGAGTATGTTCACGTCGGCACCCTTCCTGGTGCTGATTGTGGCCCATTCGTCGCACAATTGGGGTTTCTGGACTTTGTTGACGGAGATTCCTAGCTACATGAAGAACATTCTGGGCAAGGATATTAAGTCGAATGCTTTGCTATCGGCTCTGCCCTATTTCTGTATGTTCTGCATGTCCTTTGTCTTCTCGGCCATCTCGGCTCAGCTAAATAAACGGAATTTGATCTCGACGGTGACCAGTCGCAAGTTGTTCAACTCGATTGGCATTTGGATACCCATGATCACATTGATTGGACTGGGCTATGTGAATACGGATGAGTCGACAATGGCGGTGGTGTTGCTCTGTTTTACGGTGGGCATGAATGGTTCCACCTATTTGGGCTTCCAAATGAATCACATTGATCTGTCGCCCAATTTTGCGGGACTGCTGATGGGCATCACCAATTGTGTGGCCAATATTATGAGTATCATAGCACCACTGCTGGTGGGATTCATTGTTACCGATGAGGTAGGTTTTAAGTGGATTACGTTTTTTGAGTTCCATTTTAACTTCCTTAACTTCTATTCCAGCATAATCCCAATCAATGGCGCATTGTGTTCTTCATAGCTGCCGGCATTTATCTGGTGGGCAATGGACTCTTTGTGATCTTTGGCCAGGCCAGCGTTCAGCCCTGGAATGATCCTCCAGCGAAACCTCGCCGCAACTCCACACCCCAAGTGGAGTCACAGAACTAAGGAATTTAAGTGAGAAACTAAGGCGCTAGTCATTTAGTTCACCCTACCCATCTAATCCCATCCCATCCTCCTACCCTCACAACTGACCAACTGTCAAAAGCTATTAGGTGCAATCCAATGGCAGTGTACTCCTGACATTGACTCCATTGAGTTTGTGTTGTTTTGTATGTGTGTAGATTTGTACATTTTTGTATTCTATATTAAGTTTCGTTTTGTAAGTAGTTTAGGCCTTTCCGGCATTTGTGTATAAAGATCAACAGCAAACAAAAAAAAAACACCAAAACCAATTAAATAAATTATATAAATAAAAAACTATCAAAGATATGTTTAAGTATAAAGTTGTAATATTAATCGTTTAATTAATTTGTCTCACATTGCAGGCAATAGAAAGCTGTTGTAATTGATTATAGAGTCAGCAGCAGCTCAGCAGCAGGCGGGTAACTGATCGTATACTGTTTGTTTCCAAGCAGGCAAAGCAGCGTAAGTTAAAACAGCTTGACATTGAAATAGGCATCATTTTTTACATTTCTTTACATTTTTGATAAGTCTTTGCGTTTCTGAATTGCATTGGGTGCGGAAGAATCCCAGGCAGATCGACTGAACTTAATTAGTTTGTAAGATAATTAACAGCTGCATTGACAATTGTGCCTGACGCACATCAAATGTTGGTCTGTATAATATTGATTTATAACATGTGTCAATTTATCTAAGAACAATAGGTCTAACTTGATGATGGCAGAATTGGCTATAAAAACTCACCTTTAAGATTGATCTACATTATTTAAAAACCACTGCACACTGGGACAGAATGATTGTGGTTAGAACAATCGAAAAACCATTGCTGACTTAAGCTTGCATTTCGAGTAATTTGATCAGCCTACTGGCTTTATACTTATAAAGAAGCCGCTGCACATTGGGCTGGCAGGTCAAATTTTTGGCGTAAAGTGGACGAATGCAGCCATAGAGTTAAAACTTGGTGAATTTGAGAGCAACAAACAGAATTTCATTTGGAAAAAGCTCTAAGCCGATTCTACCTCGCCGCCAAATGGTCCCACGTGGCGGATACGTAATATTTATGCAAAGGGTATAATATTTTTGACCAGAAGTTGGCAACGCATAGAAATATTCATTTCCGACCGCATAAACTATATATAATATATTGAGCTTTGTCCGTCCGTCTGTCCGTCCTTCCGACTGTCCGTCCGTCCGACTGTCTCTCTGTTTCTATGCGAACTAGTCTCTCAGTTTTGAAGCTATCGAACTGAAATTTTGCACAGAGTCTTGTTTTTGCTGCACACTACTAATATATCAAAACCGACCGAATCGGATGACTATATCTCATAGCTTCCATAGGAACAATCAGTTGGAAAACTAGTTTTAGTATGAAAAACTTTTTTCTTTTCAATGGAAACGTCTCCAAACTTTGTTATCGTAGGTTTACTATGTTTTTTTATAATTCTACCAAGTTTTATTAAAATCGGACAACTATATGATATAGCTGCCATACAAAAGATAGGTCTGAAAAACAGTTTTAGTTAGAAAAACTTTTTTGTTTTTAATGGTATCATCCTGCAATTTTGTATTTGTTTGTTTCATATGCTTTCACATAATTTTACAAATTTTTGGCCAAATCGGATGACTATATCATATAGCTCCCATACGAACGATCGATCGAAAAGTGGGAAAAACCGTATTTTTGGAAAATATTTAATCGAGCGGTTGCAAGGGTCAACATTAACACTATTTTTTGCCTGTTAATTTGTACAAAAATCCCTTAAAGAGTATTATTTTCTTCGATTATTGATCAGCCTTATATCAAACATACCTCCTAGGCTGCTCTTAATCTTTACTAAAAGTCGAAGAAAGACCAATATATGTCAAAAAGTGTTGAAATGCATACTTTGAAGTACACTTTAAAATATTTACATTTTGGCCAAAACTAAGCTAAAGTTAGTTTTAAGTTTACAGCAGCAAACTGTTTTAAGTAAGTTTTCTTAGAATAAGAACGTATCACATAACAATATAGTGTTTATTATTTAGCAGGTATACCACAATTGCTAAGTATTATTTACATAATACATACATTTTTGTGTATTTTGCATATTTTACACATTTTATTTGTTCACTAAATGCCATTTTGTCTGTTAGAAAATATGACATTAATTACCCGCTTTTTGTAATCAAATAGCCAAGCATATAACAGGTCCACAATTGCCCTCCGACAGCTCTTATTATTGGTATTGCTATATATATGAAGTATCCTCTTTTATAATCAAAAGCTTACATCAATCATCTTTAAGAGTTTGACTTAATGCCAACAATTTGGCCATTCAGCCCAGTGTGCGCTGTGATTAAACATATTTTGTTATTGAAGGTATCCTCTTTTAGCTTCAATAGCTAACATCAAAATATATTTTCATTATAAATTCAACTTTATGCCAACAATTCTGGCCATTCAGCCCAGTGTGCGCTGTGGTAAAACATATTGTTTATGCATTTAGGGCCGATTTCTCATCTTCTAAATAGCTGATATGTGTCAGATAAACATAGATTTTGCTCCGGTATATCTATATAAAAGTTTAGAAATCGGCCCTTAATGTCATTTATTTTAAATATTTGTTTATTATGCCCGACCTTCTCAACAAAAAATGTGGTTACTGCTATCCCTGAAAGTATGCAAAGCTAATTGGTATAAACAATTAGGTTTTTGGCTGTAAACTTTGATTGTCTGCTATTGCAAAAAACTCAAAGGCCAGCAAAATAATTTTGACAATATGCCACCAATTTATTTCTATTAATGTTATATACCTTAATGGGTCATGGTCATGATAAACCGATTTTACTAGTTCAAACAAAAATATACACATTTTTTTTTTATTGATTCATCAAATACCTACACATTTTTGCCATATACCTAACAGCCGCAGGGTATGCAGCTCTGGGAAAGCAAAGTAAATGTCAAAGCTTATGTAGAATGCATGTAGAACTGCGTTGAGAAGTAGAATAGAGGGGTCTACCCTGGCGGTAACCCACCAAAATTCTAAGGAAATTGTTTAATTTGGTTGTTTTATGTTCACAGATGCCGATTCATAAAGATATAAGAGACCAGGCTGGATCCCCGGTTCAGATTGAATGTTTAAGTCTCACTCATAACACATTTATATACGGTTCTTAACTATAGCGTACCTCCTGAGTAAGCAATTAATAAGGTCATGATGACACGCCGCTACCTGGTAAGCTTTGAGGTCTACTGACCTAATGGGGCGTGGCAACAATAGAAAATAAACTTCAACTGCCTCAAAACCTAGCCATTTCTGAGATCTAGCATACTTTATATACATTAATGGTGTCGAAAATGCTGCCTCTTGACTGTTACCTTCTTTGGCATAAACTGAATATGTGCAACTGAATTATTTGTTAACAATTCGAACATTCACTTGAAAACGGGTACACCAAATTGATAAGAATGCGGAATTGCAATCGTAGCTTTGTTAAAGAGTAGAAAAACTGGGTTTCCCGATGTTCAAAAATCGAATCCCCATCAAAAAGAAGAACAGCAGCTCGCAGCTCTTTCAAGGGTATTCAAAATTGCGAACACTCTCTAGTTTCCTAACAGTTTTCTACTCAAAATATAAATCACTTTTGTTGCTTGAGTCTCTTTGTTGTCGAGAGAGTGACTTGACTCACGAAATCTGTTGAATATATGTATGTAGAACTGTTGTTGAGTACATTTTGTGGTTTCGAATTTGCTGACTTTTAAGTCAAGCACATGGCGAACCTGTTGATAAGCGGAATTTGAATATTGTCAAGCACGCGATACGACTGGGAGCGAAAAACGAGACCGAGAACCAATTATGTATGTATGTATACATAAGCAGTCTGTAAGGGGAACTACATACAGACATACATACATATGCAAATTTAAATCGAATTTGATTTTCCAACATTAGCATTTTTAATTGTTGAATCTCGTGCCAAGAAAGTTGTATACATATGTACATACATACATGTGCATACCACTGGGAACGTGATGCCAAAGTCAGATGTTTATGTAAGATGGAATTTCATTAAGTTAACTGGAAAATTTCCAAGCAACGGGGCACGTGTGCAAAACGAAAAAGAAGATGGGCTTAACTGCGGTAAGTAGGGGGCCATAGATTATGCAGCAAACAAATAAAAACCCCGAAAAAATGCAAAAGATAATGAAATCCATTAAATACGCATTTTAAAGCAGTTATTTATATGGCTTTAGCCCCCAAGTGAGCCAGTGCGAGAGAGATGGCGCGAGCGAGGGAGAGATGTTATCAACACACACACACACTTGTCATATCAGCAGCACTTCAGTGCAAGTTTCGGCCCACCTGAGCATGAGAGGGCGCTACCTGTCGAAATCGGCCCATGTAATGCGTGATTGTCGGCCGACTTAATTGTGGGACTCCTTTGGTGGTGAAATCGGGAACAGCTGTGGCTTTACATCATTCCTCGGGGCCCCCACCACTCCGTTCAGTGTCCGGCGGTGACTCGCTCGTTCGCTGGCGGCTACAAAAGCAAATAAAATACATACATACAAACAAACGTTTGTATAAAAAAGCATTGAACACTTGGTTATCACGTGAAGTCGTTGTCATAGTCGTCGTGTGCGAGAAACGTGATCAAAGATCAGAGAGAGAGAGAGCGCAGAACGACCAAGGGAGCGAGCAGGCCAACGAGCGAGAGAGCCTGAAAATAAATGCAAAATGGCAACAAAAAAAATTAACACTATGTGGCGCCTCAACTCAGTTGGCTGCGCTGCTCTTGACTTTGGCTCGCTCTCTCAATTGGATACTCTCGCTCTCGCTCGCTCTCCCTTTCTGGGTGAGGTTATCGCGAAATAACATTTTTTTGCACAAAAAATTCAATGCTATTTGTTGTTTTCCAACAAATCAATTTCATATTTCTCATCTTTCCTGTACCCCACCCTCCCCCTTCCCGCACTCACACTCTCTCTATCTCCCCATCTCTCTCTCTCTCTCTCTCTTTGGACGCTTTTGAATGATAATTCGTTTTTAATGCCCATTTCACAACGCTACTTTTCTGTTGTTGTCTAGTCACGCTGCCCTGTAGGATTTGGGCTTGTCTCCGATTTGATTTCAGTTAAGATAAAATGTACTTTGGTTTAATGATGTCACAGCCAAATAGATCTGTTGGTCTATATAAATCACTGATAAGGCTTACAGGAAAGCACAGCATTAACTCGTATTTAGATAAGATTTTGCAGGCGCAATGCGTCCCCTGGTTTAATCAGGCTACAAATGTGCCGAGTGACTAAGCTGTTGCACGTTTGACGGAAACGACTTTCGTTAAGAGATCACGAGTTGGTTCCTCTGATCACACCCAAAAGAAATGACAGAAATGAAACAAGAACAAAAAAATAAAAGGAAAACATTAAGTGGAAACGAGATGAGATGTTCTATTTTAGAAACCACAAGACGCCCACTATCAACTGAAAATGAAATTTCTACTCTCTAGATGCCAGACAGAATTTCCTGGCCAAACTGCATTGCACTTGGCGGAAAAGCTGTTGCCAAAAAGTGTTTTTTTTTTTGTCGAAGTTTTGATTTTGGTTTTGTATATTTTTGAGGGGAAAAGTAAGTTCTCAAGTTCTGAGACCACAAAGGGGGTTTTATAATAAGCCAAATGTAGAGTAAATATTTGAGTACTACAAAGGTACACAGAGTATATTTAGTTTGTATAAAAGTATGTAACAGCCAGAAGGAACACCATTAAGATTATATATATTCTTGATCAGCATCGCAAGCGAAGTCAATAGAGCCTTGTCCTTCTCTCTGTTCATAAAAATTGACAGTTCTCAGAGCTGGTAAGTGTTAAAGGTTCGACATGTATGGCACATAAGCTTTATTTACTTACAGGCAGATCAAATTTATTTTCAATGTTTGCTCGTAAAATCGTACAAATCGGATAAAGGTATAAGCAAAAGAATGATCATTGTAACAGCGCTAAAAATCTGTTACTGAGCATACACTTTTGTGTATCAACAAGATGCGAAGTGAATGTCAGAGTAATTTGAAGGAAAATTTGCAATTTGGATCTTAGATTACCTTACATATGTGTGCTCTCTGTGTGCACAGCACCCTCATGTGAAATTGAAGAACCCCATTGAAATTTCCTTTTGCCATCCAGAAAGGAAAACAAATGGCTGTCTTGTAAAAGGGCTGTACTATCTCTATTCATATCTCATTTGAATGCGATCCTTATCAATAAATACAATAAAAAACTGTCACTTAATGAAATAAAACGAGAGAGCTAACTGCGCCGAAGTTTTTATACCCTTGCAAGTGCTCGCTTAAATATTTTCGAATACAATCTTTTTCCCACAACGAACCATTTTCCAACCAATCGTTTTTCAAAAGTTTTTCTAACTATGACTGATTTGCAGACCTATCTTTTGTATGGCAGCTATACCATATAGTTGTTCGATTTTATTAAAACTTGGTAGAATTATAAAAATACATTGTAAACCTACGATTACAAAGTTTGGAGACGTTTCCATTGAAAAGAAACAAGTTTTTCATATTAAAACTTGTTTTCCGACCGATTGTTTCTATGGAAGCTATGAGATTTAGTCATCCGATCCGGTCGGTTCCGATATATTAGTAGCCTACAGCAAATAGAAGACTCTGTGCCAAATTTCAGCTCGATAGCTTTAAAACTGAGAGACTAGTTTAAGTAGAAACCGACAGACAGACAGACAGACGGACGGACAAAGCTCAATCGACTGAGCTCGTCCCCTGATCAAGAATATATATAGTTTATGGGGTCGGAAATGAATATTTCCATGCATAGAAAACTTCTGGGCAAAATTATCATACCCTTTGCCAGGGTACAAAAGGAAGCAAAAAGTTGCTAAAATTAGCAGCTGTGTTGTGTCCTTGAACAAGTGAAAAAGTCAATACGTATATTCAAGCTTTAATATTGAAATTGTTAGAGTATCTGACACATATCAGGGTATTCTTTTGATAGTAAAACCAACGCCTACTACAAAACTGTATAAAAATCACAGCCAACACTGCGTATGAGTAATATCGAAAACTTTAAAGCCTCGAAATTGCCTCTAAATAACCGTCCAACCTTTAGATTATGTCCATGATAAGTGCAGAAGTTGCATTATTGCCTTCCAATTCAACTATTTAAGTTTATTTTCTTTGAACAATTGGTGTTCATGTGAGAACGTTGAGCTTGTTTTGAGAACGAAGTCGTTGAAAATGGAGTCCGCTTGGGCTGACTTTATACTCTGTCCCCACATCTCGCCCCCTAATACTCAATATCCACACATTTCTCTAAGTGTGGTAATTAAAATGATTTTTCCTTAAACATTCTTTATAATTTTTTTTCATTTTCTTTTTCTTTCACTTGGCATAAAATCATTTCTGGTGTCTTTGACAGGTTGCCAGCTGACTGACCTACAGTACTTAAACATATGATATTGAGGGGTTTTAGTGGCTTTTGTTAGCCAACAACTGGGTGCTAATAGAAATTGACTAGAACCCTCCATTGAAGAAATTTTTGCCACGCCCACAGCATAAATATTTGTCACAGCTAATAAAGTTTCCATGGCACTCAAATTGGTTGGCTCACATCGAATTGATATGGGAACAATTGAACAATCAAACAATTGATTGGATACAATTCAATTATGATGACAAGATAAAAAATACAAAAAAAAATATGCGCTAAAAGTTTATTCAAACATTTAGATGTGCAAGCCAGACGGCCAAATTGACATGTTGACATTTTTCGTCTAGGTCGTTTACACTAGGCATCATTATTGCTGGAAAAACACCGAAAAAACCAAAGCCACCTGTCACATTTATGTGTAATTGAATTTGGCCACAAGGTGAATGCAATTAGAACATTTATTATGCCCTCTCTTGGTTACACGGGGCGTATACGTAATCTTCAGTAACTACGTGTGGGTGGGTAGTGGGGGAAATTTACATCTTAGAAAACAAATTGTATTTGCTGCATTTTAATTGCACTGAAACTAAAGGTGTGCCTCTCCTCTTTCTCTGTCGCTCTCTATGTGTATCTGTGTGGGTATGTTTCAGTACATCCGTTCTGACGTCAAGTCGACTGACTTGATGACTTTTGTCAAATGTGCCCGGCGAGCCATTTGATAAGCAATTGTGATAGTGCCACAGATTCACATTCATCCATCAGGGCATTGGAAGAGTGGCGGGCGGTAAGGTAAGGTGGGCGTGACGCAACTTTAGCAACTGAATCGATTTGATTAAGTTATCAACCACCGCCTGACTTTGCCCTCTGACAAATGGTCATACTTGGAATTGGACTGCTTTTTTTTTCTAATTTTGCACAAATCATTCTTGAAAATGTCCCTTTTATTCGTTACAAGCCATTTGACAAAAGAAAACGAGGGTCACTTTATTTATGGTGAACCAAATCAATTTTGAACACCTTAATCTTGAAACCAAAAACTGTTTTGATTCAGATCTTTGTCATAATTATGACAATTTATAACGAAAGATTCATTGAAATGGTGGGGAGATGATGAAATCGAAAAAGAAAACAAAGTTGTGTGCTAAATCCTTATTTATGAGCGATTGCTCATGTGACAGCTGCTTGATATGGTCTTTGGATTTAAATACAACCTGGTCGAAATGCATGATAGCAGATAAGATTGAGGACTGCTGAGTTAGACGACGCAATAAAACGATTCTTAGACTAGACTGCGACGTATCAATATTTGATAGGCCTGAATTGATGTTTAAAGAATCCAGAAACGCAGTTGGTGCTCTGTTTAACCCCTGCAGATTTTCATGGGAATCTTGAACAGAATATGGGTGCATGACTGTCTGAACCTATATCCTATAGGGACCACCGAACCATCTCTTCTTAGAAGAAACCCAACACTCTCTTCTTTATTTTAAAATCGATCTTAAATCGTCTTTTGAAAAACATAAGTATGTTCGAGAAGAGTTAAAATGGAGCACAAAGTATTTACCCTTCCAGGTAATGCCGACAATTTCAGATTTTTCGAAAGGCCATAAGGGAAATGCGGCATTACAAATAAGAAAGAAGTCCATTATCCCATAAGCTATGACCTTGTGTTCAATGATATCAAAAAGCGGTCTGAAAAGCGGTTCAGCACATTCTTACTAAACCTTCTTAAAGGATTCAAGGAATTTTGTAAGCCCAGCTTGTTGGAAGAATGCGGCTTAAACATAAACATAAAACTACCTTAAAGCAAAAAAGAAGCACAAGTCCTTGATCTTTAGACATAGATACAACAACAAAAACGAGAGCGTAAGCTAAAGTCGGCCTTGCACGACTTCGATATATCCTTTACTTAAGGGAATTGATGTTTGATAGCCTCTCCTTCTGTTAATTAACAGAGCATTAGCATTAATTTGAATATTTCAACAGTATGTTGGTAAGCAGCGCATGCGGCTCAGATAAGTAGGCAACGTTTTTTATAAGTCGAATAACTATGCCATTTATTATGCGATCTTTATGGAAATTTCAGAGATTGTAGATATTGGGCACATACACAAAACTGAATTGATTTGATTAAAGTTCTTAATGGATTTTAACCAGCCTAAATAGTTCTTTAGTTTTGAGTCAATTTAGTCAAATGTTTCTTATTGGAAATGCTCAAAAAAGTAATTCGAAAATATGTTTTAACAAAAAAAAAAAAAGAAGAAGGATCTTGGCATAACATCAACTGCAGCATAACTGAGAAATGTTGCTTATGCTGGAACCTTAAAACTTACCTTTATAAAGATATACTCTATCCCACTCGGAGACACTAAAACATAGTAAGATGAAAATTTTACACAATTTAGGGAATACTTTCGCACCAATGACTCAAAAACCATGATTTTTGAACTACTTCTGTGTTGAAGTGTGAGTGTGTGTGAGCGATATATACTCTTGAATAATGATATTATATGGGGACGCAAAATACTTTAGTAACCACCAAGTTTTCTAGATAAACTATATTAATTTAAATTTGTATTATTACTATTATTATATACAGTTCGATAGCTTAACAAAAACTAGATCTAACTTAAGAATTATAGCACTGGTCAGCTATATACAATACTAAGTGATCAATGTTGTAGAATTTGTTATCCATTATTTATAATGGAAATTCTTCCTCTATCAAATGCTGAATTAAGTCTTCAATACATCCTTCTGTGCTTGAAAAACATCTTTGAAATGTTAAATGACACAAAACTATGTTTTCTTTTCGAAAGATATGCACTCAAAACTGTATTCAGCTTACAAATTGCAAATTGTGACCCTCGTTCTGCACCATCTTTGTGCAAATCATTCTTTAAAATATTCCTTTAAAGTGTTCTTCTAATTACTTATACTTCTCAATTGACACTCTTGGCTCCCGTGACAGATGACCATACTTCAGAAAATCTATTTCGGTCTGATTAATTTCTAATTTTGCACTAAATGTTGTTTAGAAATGTCCATTCCCAGTCAAGTGACACTGTGATAAGAGAATGTTTTGGTCTAGAAACCAATATTAATCAAAAATTTCCGGTACTTAGAGAATCTATAAGCCTGATAAGTGTCTCGAGATGTAGGTGTTGCGGCGAACGTGCCCTGAAAACGTGTGCCAAATATGGGGGGGCCTTATCTGTATGTACCTATGTATGTTAGAACTGTCACTGCCCCACCGCCCGAACTCCACCACACTCTCTCCTGTCACAAATGATTAGTAAAATGTTTACTCTTGATAGAATTCGCTACGGGAAGACAAAAGCAGGGTGTACGTGATTGCTGGGGAGGAGGAGTAAAAGTGCCGACTTGATAAGCATAAATAATTTGTATAAAACATTGCCTTTCAACAAATATAATTGATAACAACCCAGCCAAATAAGTAAAGGAAATGCCTGGGAGGGAAGATTAATTAATTTTTTTTTTTTTGGCCATCAAATCGAAGTGAAATTGCCATTGCCATCAAGGCAAACAACAGTCTAGAATCTAGATCAGATGATACTATATCATACTGGGGCTGGGTTATGTCATCTTAAGTAGCGTAGAGAGCCAGAGGTTATAAACATGATGCTAAAATAGGTTTATCAGCTTCAAGATGACCTCGCCAGAGGTTCTACTACACTTATCAGCCGATTCGGTTACATGAGTAAACAAAAAGTTGCCAACTGGAAGGGACCATTCAACTGGGGCTGGAAGTGGAGAGAGAAGACTAATGGACTAATGGAAACCTTCTACTAAAACGAAATTACATACCGAAATCCTAACCAACTTGTTGTGCTGATAACTGAGTTGTGAGTGAGTGTGTGTATGGGTGTGTATGGGTGTTGTTTACATATTGCCTTATGCCGGCCCACAGCGGAGAGCCAGAGAGAGCACAGTGGGTGTGCGTTGCGGTGAGAGTATGGGTGCGCTAGGCTGCCAGCGTGTTCGTTTTACTGATAGCAAAACTCAAAAATGGAATTCACGCGATACACATGTGTGTGCACTCTCCGAGACTCTCTCTCTCTCTCTCGCTCCGCCGTCGCTGCTCCGCTGCTCTGTCCGATCATCATATTTATAAAAGAATCGCCCGCCGCTGGCAACCCAAGCAGTCGCCTTAGCTCGCTAGAACCAACCAAATCGTGAAAAACGTTCGATGCGTCGTTTTGACCAAAAACCAAAAGTGTGAAAGAAAAACGCGTGCTCAACTTTTGTGAAAATTCCAAAATACGAGAAAAAAGAAAGAATTCTCTCTCTTTGCACATAGAGAAAAGTAAGGGCAAAAGCCAACACATGTGCTCCAACTTCAAACACGTTGTATGAATACCAAAACTACGTTGTCGAGGAGAGAGAACCTGAATTCCGTTTAACGTTCTTTGAGTCTCTCTATTGGCAAATCTATTTATCAATTGATCTGAAAACTAAAATACCCGCGCTGCACTCATGACCACCACTCTGAACATGGTGAAGACCGGAAAATACGCCAATGGTAGGTAGATTCATTCCAACTAAGTTGCAGATGCACGTGTCTTATGCAATATGCACTTTGGTTCGATTGTAGTTGTTGCCGGAAACTCAAGTTGAATTTGTGAAATGTCATAAAAAAAAAAAAGCCAGTGAAGTAAATGTTAATTAGCTATGAAGTTGTATCTAACAATTGGCGAAATTGTTGTTAAATGCAAAAAAAAAAAAAAATGCATTCATTATGGAAGCTGTTGTGACACACACACACACACACACACTCACACAGTCGATATAGTTACAAACGACCTCCACTGCAGAAATTCTGCTGATTCGGTACACAAAATTTCAACTCTAAAATTTAAACATTTATTTTTTAGTAGTTTTTTGTTGGTTGCTTTTTGTCGGCGTTGATAAAAATAAAACAACAAAATCACAAAGTAGAATAAAATCGTGGCAGACGCAAGTTTTCGTTTTGTCTTTGTCAAGAGAGCAGAGCCAGCAGCGTGTGCCAATGAAAACGGAAAATTTTAAATAGATCTGGCATACAAGTCACTTGACTTATCTTCACAGCTTGATAAGCTAAATCCTTCTTCTTCCATTGCTGCTGCTTCTTCTGCTGTAGATTCAATTTTTACACGTTCCCCCTGAATGTTGTTGTCTAGTATATGGTCCGTCCGCTGAGCAAAAACGGCGAATCGAGCTGTAATAATTACTATCTTATCAACCGAATAGACATTCGTATGTACCCACACACACACTGAGAATCTATAGTAGAAGGCATTTGTTATTCTCATACGGCCTGGCCATTTTATCGGTGGTGCAATTATATCGCCGGCTATCGGTTATCAGTACACTCCACATTTTGTGTCTCTTTTATGGCCAAGTGTCCTTCGATTCGGCCCACTAACCCACACAGAAAGTACAGTCGCCGTTTGCAATCATTTTAAAAAACAGAATTGCAAAAATCAGAGTATTATATTGTTTCTTTTCGAAAAATTTGTAGAATTCTGTAGACATCCCATTCGACCGCAAAATTGACTCAAGTTCTATTGTCGAAAGCGTTCTAAAGAACACGCTCTGATGTAGCTCAAACCGAAATTGTGATTATCTTTGAAGCTGGTTCTAGCCGGTTCGAAAGCGCTTTTGAACTGGAAAGCGTTTAATCAATTATCCCATAGCTGAAGCATATTTCCTGTTTATAGTTCTAATTCTGAACCGTACCGTTTCAAACTTAAAACGAACCACTAATTCTGATGTTAAGCCGAGCCACAAAGCGAAACAGCGTCGTTTTGAAAATGCTCAAAAACAGTTCTCGGAAGAGTTTTAAGTTGTAAAACGCTTAACTTTGGACAATTATACTAGGAAAACTGGGAATTTTTGATAAATTCCCTAAAAAATTTCATTTAAAATGCTGGTAAATAAAGTTTCGCTGATTGATACTCTAAAAGGGATACCTTTATTGATACTAAATTGATTCTAAATTGATATTAAATTGATACTTAATGGATACTTAGCAATACTAAGTTGAAGTAGCTTCTAAGAATGACTTGTTACATGCGAAACATATAATCCCGTACATCTCCTGCAATAGTTTACAGACCTCTTTATACACCCTTCATCAAACTACATTCCAGATCATCCCTTTAGCTTTTTCCTTTCAATTATCTACCACATTTGGCGATTGTAAGCACTTAAGTGAGAATTTTACAGAAATAATTGAAAGATTTCTAGGAATTCAATTTCCAAACTCATATGCATATTCTCTTATATTCATTTCTCATATTTATGTTCACAATAAACCGAACCAGAGTTTTAAAAAAGCTGGTCGAACCATTGCTAACTTAAAAGCATACATAATATAAGAGATTTTACTTAGAAACTGTTTGGAATCCACTTCAAAAACTTAATATTATCAATCAACTTTCTTTCACTGAACCGAATAGAATATATAAAGTGGCGATCCAACTGTTTTGCTTTATAGATTTTTGATATTTGATAAGTGGAATATTTATTCCAGTTATTCGAGTTAGCTAACAAGTGTCCCTTTTAAAGAGCTAAACCAAACTGAAAACCGAAAATCACAACGGTTCGACTTGTTTCACTTCACTGATGAGTTTGAAGAAGTACAAATATTGGGTATTTTAAACATGTCCCTTAACATATATCCTCACCATATTAAGACAGGTAATCCCGTACATCTACTGCAATTGTCCAGCAACCTCTAAATACGCCTGCCATCACTTAACATTCCTTCTTTGGAAGTTGTTAATCGATTTGTTTTCCATTTCATTAACCATAATTTGTAGTCACATATTCACTTTAGAAATCTTCATATTTCAAAAGTTCAACGAGAAGACACTTCTTTAAGGTGTGATTTGATATTTTGAAAGCGTTTTGGTGGGGAAAAAGCTTTTTGTGCTTTTTAGCACAAAATGTTCAATATTTTTTGGGGTTTGGTTAGACCAAAGATAGTGGTTCAAACAAAATCCTGGCATTAAATACCTCACAAAACCAAATCAAATACTATATAAAATGTTCGAGACCAAAGAATACAATATTATGTTACATCAAATGGTAAACGGAAACCTAGAATTATGGTTCTAGGAACTGGAAACCTTCAAAAGTAAATAGAACACTATTCGAAGAGATCTAACCACATTTCTAATTGTTAGACTTAAGAATGGGCTTGAAGGTATAAGATTTGGTAAAATTAAGAGCCATCTTTGAACAAAAATAACTTTTTGACATAATTTAGTATTTGCCGCAGCTTCAAAAGTCCAAGAAGATGACTTGAAGAGTAAGTTGCGACGATATACTTAAGAAAAAGCTTTAGATGTTGATATAGGGTAACATTAAGGACGATCCAAAAGCAGAAAAGAGTTGTAGGACGTACTGCATACACCCTTACCTTTGAAAATTTGGAAAAAATTACATTAAAGGAACTTGGGGGAGTTTGAATTGAGAGTAAACCACTGAAGCGAGCTGAAGTTGGCCTTAAAAACGATTTTGATACACCAAAGCTGCAGTTTAAGAACTCTTTGAACCACTAAACCGAACCATTTCTTATTTTCGAACGGTTTCAGGGATGCAGATGTATTTGCTGATTTGGAGAAAGTTAGCTAATTTATCTGTACCACTGGCTCCGGCGTAGGTTCGAGTCAGGGCAGAAATAATAAACAATAATTGGAAAGTAATACTTTTCCAAATATATACTGGTGATTTTATAACCTTGGAGACAATAACAGCTCGATTTTCAGTATTTTGTGCTGGTCTTAACTACTTGAAAAGTGAAAATTATACATTTTTATTAGACTTTAGTTTCACCTTCAAGCCTTTTCTAGAGCCTTGAACCAGGGCAATTATTTGTAGATATTTTGTATATTTTTGTAAAGCTATTTCTAGCAAATACTGGCAACAATATATATGGCAAAAATATGAAAAACAATACAACTCTAAACAGAATTTAAAACAACTACCAGAATTAAAAACTTTGAACTGAAAAGTGTTGTCAATGTTCTTTGCAAATGTAGGAACTTTTGGAAAATAATTCTTAAACGAATCTAGAGTTGATTTATTTGGTTAATAAAACAAAAATAGATTCATTTAGTAGAATTTATTGCCTTGTTGAGCCAGTGACCTTCTTCTGTACAATAGTAACATGCTTTAAGAACTTTGATTAGATTGGGTACCATATATAGGTTAGGTTCTTGATATTTAAAATATATATTTTTAGACTTTCGGAGATTAAGCTAGGACCGATTTCTCATTCATACACAATTGTTTGTCATCATCAGTAGTTTAATTTTTTTAAGTGCAGATTGTCAATTATTCAAAATTTTATATACACTCTAATGGCCCCCTATCAAGAAGCAAAAACTTTTTATAGAACCTCGTACATATATATATATATACACATAAATGCTGATTGATTGATACAGTCCGAATTTTAATTGCTCAGAATCAAAGAATTTTGAAAGCAAAGCAAAGCTTTCTTTTGGGACAAAGAAGCAGTTATAACATATGGCCCCCTCCCCCCTGCCAGACAGCGGAGCCCATCCTCTATCTTGGTCATAAATTCGCTCGATTGCGCCTTCACAGCCAGGGAAACGTTACGCAAATAATTCTGAAAAACGTGTCAGATAAAGCGTCCGAGTCTCACACGACCAACGGCACGCACGATAAAAGAGTGATTCAGTTCAATAAACAGAGACAGAGAGAAAGAGAGAGTGGCAGTGCTCCAGGAGCGATGGCGGGAGGAGTGGGTGCTGCACAAAGTTCAGCCGGATGACGTCACAAGAGATTTGGATATTCTCAACTGTAAATTAATGAAAATTTATACATGTGTAATTATACTCCAAATCGAGTTCAATAGACCCCAACGAATGCCTAGTAAGGCCGTTTGGCAAGGTTGCCAGTTGCAACATAAACTTAGTTTCAGTTTTAGCCATTTATGGAGAGCCCAAGTTGTGGTCTAAAAATAGTCAATTGTGGCCAAAAGGAAAATCCCCGTTTCGAGCAGAGAGATACAGCTGGGCTGGGCTGGGCTCGGCTGGGCAATAAACTGCCAAATGCACATTGTCTTGGGTATATTGGGAGTGCGTCATCACGTGAGGGTCGGCCGATCGCTGCAAACAGGTAGTGCTCTTGATGTACAGCACCGTCATCAGGTTGCTTTTTCGAGACCCTCTCAGGTCGGTCTCTCGAGCAATTTCGCAGCCGAGTGGGTGTGTGCGTGTATCTCTCCGGCTCTCGGACTGGGTGAGTGTGTGTGTGTTGGTTGGTATTGTGTGTGTGTGTGTTGAGTGAGTGCGTGAACACGATTTTTTGACATAGTCATAGTGTTTTATAAATAAACTCGCCCCACATACTTACACGGTTACCGGTCCACATGCTGAGGAGGCAGAGACGCAGGCGCGTGTGTGCGAAAATGAGAGATGATGGGAAGGAGAGGAGCAGTGATAAGAGCACCTTTTGGGCGAGATGAAGGCGAAGACGAGGTCCGTCCAGATCAATATTTTATTCTGTGAATTCTTCATGTATTATTTTGGTAGGCAGACCCCCTTACACTGTCACTTACAAGTTCAATCAACTAGTATCTTTAAATCACCATCATCAGTAGACTTTGCTATGGTGAAAAGTTGGCTTTTTAAGCCAACAATTGAATATTGAACTCAAGTTGAGCATAAACATTGTCAGAAAAAAGTATAAAAAGATATGTAGCACATAGTTATGGCTTTAAAAACGTTTTTTTTAAGCTTTAGTAGAGTGGAAATTTTTTGTAATTATCTACACAGAGAAAAAAGGATATTAAAGAAGGATTCATTGAATGATTTCGGTATCCATTTGGAGTGGAAATTTATGAAAACCCATTGTGGGATATTTAAGTATGCATTTAATGTTAAATGAAACTTAAATTTTTCTAAAATCATCCAAAGTATATTGAAAATTAATATTTTAATATAAAAAAAAAAGGTTTTTAAGAAAAAACCATTCCAAAAGAATCTTTTTTTTGTGTTCTGTGTACACAGAGAAGAAAAAAATATATTAAATAATATCAATTGGATGATTTCCGGTATCCATTTGGGAAGAAAATGTCTCAAATATCATTTTAATCATCCAACTTAAAATCATCCAGAGGTTATGTGAAATGATGACCATTTGGTTAGTTTTGCAGCTTCGCTGGATGATTAAAAGGATATTTAAGACATATCCTTCCCAAATAGATCATTTTTGGATCTTTTCTGAGTGAAAATAGAATAGAATAGAAACTTCTCTTTGGTTTCGAAATTTTATTTATAAGCGCAGAGATAGCTAAAATGCTGCTCCCCTAACAGCGCAATATTACCAACTTAAACGCCCCTTTCATGCTTTGGTTTAAGGCGTCAAAACTTGGTTTGAGTATATCTAAAACAAAAACCACAGAAATATCTGTTTGGTCATACTAGTTTGGGAGTCGAGCCCCCACAGTCTTGTGGACTGTACATACAAACATAATTAAAACGACGTCTCAGCGCAGTGCACCAACGCACACATTTTTGTAGCGGTTAAGTGAAAAACGATACATTTTAATATAAATTACATTTCCCTTACCAATCTTTTGCAGAGAAAGTTTTTGGCGTACGGCATATACAATGCATCCTGTGCTTCTTCTGCCTCTCCCTGGCTTATGCCTGGCGGGTGAATCTAAGCGTGGCTCTGGTGGCCATGTCGGAACCATCGGCTGTCAATGCCAGTGAAAATCAGAATGATACCAATTTCTTTACAATTGAGGTAAGCAACACTTCTTCAAAAGATTTCATCTTCTTTAGCTTGCACTTACCCTTCTGTTGGCATTTCTCATTGCAGTACTACCCCTTCAGCGAGACTCAGAAATCCTATATGCTAAGCAGCTTCTTTTGGGGTTACATAGTGACTCAGGTGCCTGGTGGTTATATAGCCCAGCGATATGGAGCGAAAATGCTGTTGCTGGTGGGTCTTAGTGCCTGTGCCATATTGACGATTATTTCACCATTCGCCTTGAAAATGGGTGGTTGGATTACGCTGTGCTGCCTACGGTTTGTGCAGGGTCTCACCCAGGGTGCCGTACATCCGGCCACGCATTCCCTGCTCTCCAAGTGGGCCCCGGCCAATGAACGTGGCACACTGGCCACCATTTGCTATTCGGGCGCCCAGTTTGGTACCATTGTGATGTTGGCCTCAAGCGGATTCATAGCCGACTCCTGCCTGGGCTGGCCTAGTATTTTCTACTTGGGCGGTGCCTGTGGATTTGTGTGGATCTTGTTCTGGCATTTGTTCTCATCCAGCACCCCGGAGGAGCATCGTTTTATCTCACAGGCAGAGCTCAAGTACATTGAGGAATCGCGCACTGTGGGTAAAATTCAATCGGCTAACCATATGTCGCCCACTCCCTGGAGACGCATCTTCAGCTCCATGCCGTTCCTGTCGCTGCTGGTGGTGCACTGCACGCATATGTGGGGTTTCTGGACTTTGCTCACACAGATTCCCAGCTACATGAAGAACATCTATGGCGTGGATATCAAGTCGAGTGCACTGCTCTCCTCCCTGCCGTATGCGGTGATGCTGCTGCTGAGTTTCTTCTTTGTTTGGCTGTCCAAGGTGCTGCAGCATAAGGAGTCCCTGTCGTTGTCCTTCAATCGCAAATTCTTCAACACCATAGGCCATTGGGTACCCATGTGCTCGCTAATTGCCTTGGGCTATGTGCCGCGAGAGAATGCCACCTTGGCTGTGGTACTGCTAACCCTGACGGTGGGCATTAGTGCGGCCACCTATTTGGGTTTCCAGGTGAATCACATAGATCTGTCGCCCAACTATGCGGGCACTTTGATGGGTCTGACCAATGGAGCGGCGAATGTTATGAGCGCCCTGGCTCCCCTGGCTGTGGGTTGGATGGTGCAGGATCCGGTAAGTGTTTCCTGTTTCTGATCAAAATCAACCGCTTACTAATTCCCTCTCCATTTTATAGAAAAATGTGAACGACTGGCGTTTGGTGTTCTTCGTGGCTGCTTTCTTCTATTTCATTGGCAACCTGCTGTTTGTGATCTTCGGACGCACCAATATCCAATCATGGGACTCACCCGAAGAGACCGCCGAGGATGTGGAACAGGGAGTCCCACTATCCTCCAAGCAGGCCCAAAAATAGAGTGCGTCTTTGGTGCCTAGTTGTTATTCTAGTGTTTAGTTAATCATATTTAGTTTAGTTAGGGACAAGAGCTGAAATTACCCTTAATGACGATCGCGTGCTTCCATTAGCGATAAACACCAGCCGTGTCCCCCATGTGAGAAATGAGAGCTCGGCTGAAACTAAGCATAAATTATTTTAAATATTTTATTTGCAGTATTTGTTCGAAAATGTTTGTGTACATAAATTTTTTGTTTATTAATGTTGCATAAGTAAAGAGAACGTTTGTCATGTAAATAGCATTAGAGGAAATTTAGGAATTGTTATATCTATGTACCATTTAAGTTTAGTTGTAGTGAAAAACCAACTTGTGATGAACATTAAACTAAACGTAAGCTAAAAAAGGCAAAAAAAAGAAAAGCAGAAATCAAAAAATATTTAAAACAAGACACAAAGACGAAGACAATAAAAAGAAGTCAAACTGAAATGCAGCTGAAAGACTTTAATTTGAAAAGAGCGCGCCGAGTGGTTAATCGATAGGTGTCCAACTATCGCTGGCTGAAACTATCGAGTGAGCAAGGTGAATCGAAATGAAATGAAACGTGCAACGCAATGTTATTTGGAAGTGAAACATTCAGATTTGCCATTAAAGGAGTGGACTATTGGCATTTTAACTCCCACTGCTCACTACACCCACGCTTTACAATTAATCGAAAGCACAATGGAGTAGGTTATCCAGTAGGGTCACACTGGCTAATGTGCGCGGGCCTCTTGCCTCAACAGCTGACTTGATCAGCTGTATTTGCACTCCAAACGAAAAGAAGCAACGTAAGCAGCGCGCAGCTGGCAAATATTGTTAAAAATGTTTGGTCTAACAAGTGTCGCTTTCCAATCCTTCTCATTGCCCTTGGAACAATGAGACGCGGGCGACGTGTAATTGAACTCAAAATGGTTTTGGGTTGTTTTGTCTGCTGCTGTCGCAGTGGCTACCAGCAAATTGGAAACACGGGTGAGTTTATGGCCTTATTCTTTGTCTCAAAACACATGTTCAAACGTTTCGTTTTCTGCATTTAGGACCGCGCTTTGGTGTGCGGCATGTACAATGCATTCTGGTATTCTTAGGCCTGGCCGTGGCCTATTCGCTGCGGGTTAATCTCTCGGTGGCCATTGTGGCCATGACCGATCGCAATGCCAGCAATCCGGACTTTCCCGTAGGCAGGCTCAAGGTTTTATTCACGCACCTCCTAATCCTGGTTTTGTTTTCTTAGGAATTCGATTGGGACGAGAGTGTCAAGTCCTACCTGCTGAGCAGTTTCTTCTGGGGCTATGTGATTACCCAGGTGCCAGGAGGTTATCTCTCCTCGGTTTATGGAGCAAAGCATACGATGTTTTATGGAGTGCTCATCTGTTCCTGCTTGGCTTTGCTTACCCCGTTTTGTGCTTTGACCGGCGGCTGGAAGCTGACGGTCATGCTGCGCGCGATTCAAGGGCTCTGCCAAGGCGTCATATTCCCTTCTACACATACATTCCTCTCGAAATGGGCACCCGTCGAGGAGCGGGGACGCCTGGTGGGCTATTGCTATTCTGGATCTCAGTTTGGTACTGTGATAATGCTTTCGGTGAGCGGCTACATAGCTTCCTCGCCGCTGGGTTGGCCCAGCACCTTCTATTTACCCGGCTGTGTGGGTATTTTGTGGTCCTTTGTGTGGATCTACTACTGTGCCAGCACTCCGGCTGAACACACAAGCATTACACCCAGCGAACTTCGTTATATCGAAACCTCTGGTCATTCACGCCGACCCTCAGATGTGGGACGCGAACCGCCGCCTCGGCTTAAAACCCCTTGGCTGAGCATCTTTAGCTCCGGACCCTTTATGGTGCTGGTGTTGGCTCACTGCGCCAACAATTGGGGCTTCTGGACGCTACTGACAGAGATTCCCACCTTTATGAAGAGCGTTTTGGGCATGGATATCAAGAGCAATGGACCTCTGTCGGCTCTGCCGTACTTCACCATGATTGTGTTGACATTTGTGTTTATTTGGCTAACGGATGTGCTGAAGGAACGTGGCACCATCATGCCTTTGGGATTCTCTCGCAAGTTCTTTAATACTTTGGGCATGTGGCTGCCCATGCTGTCCCTTATTGGCCTGGGATATATTACCGAAGGTGAGGCCAATGTACGACTAGCCATAGCATTGCTCACCATGGCAGTGGCCACCAATTCGGCCACCTACCTGGGCTTCCATGTCAATCATATTGATTTATCGCCAAATTTTGCGGGTACCTTGATGGGAATAACAAACTGTGCGGCCAATTTTATGAGTATCATTGCTCCACTCATTGTCGGATTGATAGTTACCGATGAGGTGAGTCGTCAGGAGTTCAAGGCTTTCACCCATCTAATCGTTTTCTTTTTATCCACAGACAAATCCAGATCAGTGGCGTATAGTTTTCTTCTTTACTGCTTTCGTGTACTTTATAGGCAACTTGCTGTTCATGTTGCTTGGACGCACACAGGTACAAAGCTGGAACAACCCAATGAGAGTAAGTCCAGTCCACGGTACGCCTGAGGATAATGTGGAAGAGCAGGCACCGCTAATGGATTCCTAAATGGACAATTTTGAGTTCTATGTGTGTGTGTTAAACTTTTGTACCTAAAGCTGAAGGGGCATTCCTTGGATTTGATTGATCGCTATGTAGACAGGGCCTTATTTTGTGATAAGAGATGATTTGTGGATGTACAGGTAGCACAAGTTCCTCCATATTTCAATTCATCCACCATACAAGGCCTGGATTATCTCCTAATTTAGTTATATACATATTCATATACACACCTACATGTTAACATATATATATATATATCTACGTATACCTAAGGCTAATCATATAAATCTACGCTTTTTGAGTGTAACAAAACATTGTTTGCTTAGAAGAGACCATCTCCTGCCCACCAATTTTATAGATAGAAGAAGGTTCTTAACTTCTGGACATATTTTGCAAACAGTATTACTTATCAGTCCGCCCAAGGAATGTTAAAAATCGTATAAGCAGTAGTCGAGTTATAGGAAAAACAAACTTTGAAGCTGGGCGTCATCCGAGCTTCATCTTTTCCCCTCTAAGTTTTAGTCAAACACTTCTGACACGGCAACTATTATTCAATTTGTATGGGAGCTGCGTCTAAAAATGTAGAATGGGTAAGTGTTGTCAGTTTTATCATCAGTAGACTTCGCTTAAGACAGGAGGCTAGCATAAGTCGTACTTTGAACCGTTTTAAAAGCGGTTCAGGCGGATATTTCGGAAGTTTTTTGACGGTTGAGGTTAAAGTTGTTAAAAACTAGGTTTTTTTTTAAACTAACTTTTCATATTTTTACACAGAATGATAAATTGTGGCCCAAAAAATACAATATTAGACAAGCAACTTATTACTCCACCATTTCATAATATATAATATAAAGTATAGTAAGATATTGCAAAAGTATGTAACAGCCACAAGAATGCATGTCCGATCACATAAAGCATATGTATTCTTGGTTGATGTAGTCATGCCCAACATTACGTCTATTTCTATGCTAACTATATTGATACATCAAGACTGCTTATCAAAATGAATTTGAATATCCCACCCAATTTTCAATTTTCAACCATCGTTTGTAATATGTTAGCTTATGTGCCACAGCTAATCAGTTTTGTAAATGTTTCTATGCTTTTAGAGAACCGCTTTCAGACCTTATACTTTATGTGTTTGTCTTTTTAAAGAGATAAATGTTCATTTGGGTGATCCTCCGGGACGAATGATCATCCGTTTGTAGCCGTTTTCCGCTAAAAAGCTAGAATTTCTATCGATAAGCTATCGAATTCAAAAGTGTCGTCAATGGAGATGCTCTGTGGATGAAGATGATTCGCTTTTCCCGAGTCATCCCACCATTGGGCTCTTCGATCATATCTTCCAGTCATTCCCATCGACGTCTTGGATTTTCGTTTCGTTTTATTATTAATTTATTTCGTTAACTGTTAGTACTCTCAATTTAAGTATGGTACAAGACTTATGCTGGCTATCCTGATATTATACTAATTTTATACGCTATCTACTAAATTCTCTAGACGGGTATACAATATTTTTAACGGGGGAGGGGGATCAGATTTAAGCGATCGAAAAAGGATCACAAAATGTATCTCTGAATTGGCTTACACTTAAAACAATATTCATAGTTAAAGCTAGGTAATTACATGCGGATACGATTTTGTCTGGGGTAAAGAGAGCTGCCAGCTCTGTTCCGATTTCGAGCTTCGCCAATTTGTCCCCCTTCCCCCCTCTGTTCGTATCCTTATGCCCTTATGTACACGCAGAGTCCCAAGCGACCTTTCTCCCACTGGGCTGGATCAGTGCAATTTGTGATTGGCGGGCAGATCCTCGGAGCGTATGCAACGACCTCGATAGCAGATCTCTGTCTCGGAGGTGACTTTGGTTGATGTGGATGTGGCATAGACCACATGTTCCATCAGATCCTTGTGAAAGTTATCCTTTTTGCCAGCAATCTCAGTGGCTGCTGTGGTCTCCAGCGCTGGCTCTAAGGTGGTGCTTTCCGTTTTGGTACGCTTGATGCTGGTGTAGTCCTGACGACGTTTACCCATCGCTGCCTCATCGTCGCTCTCCTCGATGGCAAACAGATCGTGCAATTGTTTCTTAACCTCAGAGAAGATGCTGGGTTGGGTTTCCAGATCATCCACATCCGCGGCGGTGTCCATGCGACGTGTGGCGCTTTCGGGGGTCATGGGTAAAGTGGCAGGCAGGGTGGTTTCATCTGGTGTCTTGGCTGTGGTTAGCTCGTACTCTTCGGGTGTGGTGGGAGGTGTTAGAGTGGTGGTCACTGGGGTCATCTCAGCTGTAGTGGTGGCTTCAGTGGCTGGGGTAAGCGGTGTGGTGGTCTTGGGTGACTCATCTTTCTCATTGTTGGCATACAGCGCATTGTACAGCTGTGGTCCCAGATTCTGGGACTCGGCTGTTTCAAAATTCTCGCCCGTTTCCGTACCACTGTTCACACGTTTCTTCCACTTGCCACGTCGACTGAGGCGACCTATGGTCGTACTGCTGGGCGACTCCGTGCCCTGTTGTTCGGGAGCCTTGCCCATCACTTCCTCCAGCAGTTCAGCAAAGGATTTTTCTGGTCTGTAAGAAGGGAAGTTTAGTTCAAAGTTCGAGTAAATATAATTTCAAGTCTCACTTGAGGTTCGGAGCTCTTAGGGTGGTGCGCTGACCCGCTGAGTCGCCATTCAGATCCGCAGCTACATTGAATTCGTAGGTTTCGGGCTGCTCCGTGGGTCCAACTGTCACTATTTCCGGTTCGTTTTCAAAGCTATGCGACTCGGTCTTGTGCTTGGGATTCAAGGGCTTGAAACTGTTCGAGTTGGAATTGCTGTTGGCGGTCTCTGAGGTAGGCGACCATTGCGATTCCTGACCCTCCAGCTGGAAGGGTTGCTTATAGCGACGACGATGAGTGGGTGGATTCTGTGGAATAGTCTAAATTAACGAGTTTACCCACTAGATGGTATAATCACCCACCTCCTTTTCCTTTTGCTCCTGACTAAAGCGACTGGACTTGCGTGAGTGATACTTCTGCGTGACAGGCTGCTCGGCTTCCTCTTCGGGTGCTGCAGTGGAGGAGGCAGGATGTCCGGGCCGGCGTTGACGCTGACGCACCTTAACCACACGTCTGGGTGGTGCACGGGAACGTAGCTAAGCAGGGGGTTAAATTATGAAGTTAACATTTCTTTGACATCTTTTTTGGCACTAAGCTTACCACAGGACGTTCCTCGATGGCTGCAGTGGTGGTCACTGGCGGCTCAGTGGTGGTGGTCGTCCTCAACCTGGGATAATTTCTACGAACGAAGGGCGATCGTCGAGTTGTGGTTGTCACTGTGGGAGCTTCCGTCGTCGTTCTCACCGTGGTGGAGCTGGTCGTGGTGGTCGGCGGCAAAGTGGTTAAAATGGGGCTTACTTCGTTACGTACTATGGCCTCCGTGGGATTCAGATCCTCTTGATTGGGGAAATAGCCAGGTCCATAGTTGTCCTTGGAGAATTCATTGTAATGTTGAGCAATCTGCATGGGCTCCAGCAGGCTGGCAGGAAATCCGCTCTGCTCCTGATCAATGCTATTGCTGGGCGTGACTGTGTACACCTGCTGGGATTCGGAGGCGGGTCCTTCGGTATTGCCCACATCATATGAGCTGGGTATGGCTGTAGGGCTGGTGGGGCGACGGGAGGCAGCCTTGAACACGGGATAGTTTTGCTTCAGAACATCCCTTTGGTATTCCAAGTCCTGATCCTCACTGGGTTTACCATTCTTGGAACCCTTGTAGGTTTTCTTCTTCGGTTTGAGAGTTTCCCGCTCCTCGGTGGTGGGTTGGTAGCGTATGCGATTGGGATTACGTATGAGAGGATTGCGGGAAGTGCTGGGCCTGCGTGTGGGCGTGGCTGCCTCCTCGGCATTGTCTCCCCGGTTGCCATAGGGACGACGTATGCGATGTGTGGGTCCTTTACTCTGGGATTCCGACTCGGAGTAGGACACTGAGGAGGTGGTCACCACCTTGGAGACGTTTGGTCTGCGTGTGCGCAGTATAGGACGACGCGTGGGACGTGTCTCGGGCTCCAGTTCGCTCAATGGTGTCGTGGTCTGTGGCAGTTTATCCTTCTCTTGCAGATTGTTGACCAAACCGGGTATATCTGGCGTCAGCGGTGGCAGCTCCGAGGGCACATGATACGGATTGGGCTCATACTCCACATTGCTGTTGTCTAGAATCTCATTCTGATTGTAGCTAGGCCTGTGATTGAGTGGTGCCTGCTGTTCCACATTGTAACCCACATCCGAGGTGGTCACGGGTATGGCTGATGGTGTGTAGATGGTCACTCGCTGTTTGGTCTTCTGTGTGGTGGTGGGCAACGGCGCATCGTAGTCCAACGATGAGGGAGTGTATTGAACCTGTTCGAAGGGTGGATTGGTGGTCTGCGGACGTTGACGGAAGGCATCCTGCTGGCGGAAGTACTGCTTCATGCGTATCTCCTCCTCGGTGGTGCTGGGTATGGGCGGACGGGTGGTTAGGCGTGGCAACTGCTCCTGTATGGGTTGCACTTGATGATACAACTGTCCATGGGAGCTGGGGAACTCCACCTGTGGCCGAGTGCTGTAGGTGAACAGGCTCTGAGGTGTGGCCGTGGTGGAGGTAGAGGTGGAAGTGGTGCTCGATGTGGTGGATGTAGAGCTGGTGCTGGTGGACGCTGGGCTGGATTTGGTAGAGAGTGTGTTAAAGAAGTCATCGCCTCCAATTTGATTCAGAGTGTCGAAGGGATTTGGTGTTTTACTGGGTGCACGATAGACGGGCTGTTCCTGGTGCACCTGCTGCTGAGGACGCTTCTTCTTGTGACGATGCTCCTGCTTGGCTGGAATCTTGGGTGAGCTGACCTCCTGTATACCATCCTGTACATAGAAGTAGCTAAATTTATTGCCTCTTCCAGGAGCTGCCTGGGATTGGGTGGTGGTGCTCTCGAAGGGATTGCGTGTGCTGCTTACGGCAGCATAAGGACGTTGCGGACGGGAAGGTGGAGGCGGCGGTTGTACCAACTCTTGTATGCCAGCCGTATCCTTGGCCCGATTGACCACTATGGAGCCCACATGGGGTTCGGGTAGCAGTATCTTGTTGAATCCATTGGGAGTGCGATAGCTAAGCGGAGCCACAAAGAAGGACACATCGCTCAGATCCCGAGAGTGTGTCAACTGCGACAGATAGGGCAAGTCGAACTTGACATAACCCTCGGGTATGGGCATACCCGCAGGTCCCACAAAGATATCGGGCGTCTGCTTAGTGGGTGCATCAATCACAGATATAGAATGGGCACTGCGAAGGGCGGTCACCACATCCGATTGCGTGGGACGTGCACTGGAGCGCAACAGGAACATGGCTAGCGGTGGCTGATGCGCCTTGGGCTTGGGCTTGGCAGTGGTAAACTGCGTCTGCGGCTGGCCAAAGTTCTGAAAGATGTTCTGTGGCTGCAGGGTGGTGGTGCTGGGACGTGAGGTAGTGCCAGGGCTAAAGTAATCACTGCCCCCACTAGGATCCTGAGTGTAGAACTGATTGATCTGGTAGGGATTGACAGCGGGTAGGCCGGCATTCACATTAAATTTATTGACCTCAAAGTTGCTGCTGCCACCCAATCCCGAGGAGCCTTGCTGCTGTCGCTGTTGATTGTAGAGCGTGTCATAGGGCACATACAACAGCTGTACCTCTTGCTGCTGACCTCCTGATGCTGGTCCTCTCGAAGGTTGCGAGGGCTTATGCAAGTCGAACAGCGTTTCCGGCTCTGGATCCTGGGGAAACACCTGTGGGGTGACACTCTGCAGCGAAGGCTGCGTGGGTTTCGCATGCGACTTAATGGAATGCGAGTCCTGTACATAGTTCTGTTGATGCAGCGGCTTGCTGAGAGCTTGAGCCAGTGGTTTATGTGGCAAAGGATTGAACTCCGCTGAATACTGCTGCTGTTGTTGACCAAACAGCGAGGGTGGACTGAACAGCGAAGAGGGAGCCGGTGGTAGACCACCGCCGCCGCCAAACGAATGTTGAATTTGATAGCCAGTCTGCAGTGTGGGCGGGGACTGGGCCTGACCCGGTTCGTTATGATGGAAAGGCATCTCGAATTTGAAGAACGACTGCGAGGTAGGCTCTTGCAGATTGCTGCCCTTTAAAGGAGGCGGTCCCTGACGCAAGGGCAAGGCCTGAGGTCCTACTCCATTGGAATAGCGTTGAAATTGATAGGGAAAATCAAATTGGGAAGCACCGGAGGCTTTCGTTAGATCGCCAAAGCGTGCACTGGGTGGAAACGATTGGGAATAGGTCAAGACACGTCCATTGCCAGAGCGATCTTTAGTGCTACTGCTGCTGCTGCTGCTGCTGCCGTCCAGCGGCTGTGCCAGCGGTACCCAGTCCAGAGAATCCGCATCCGAAGAGCCAACGTTCTCCAACTGTCGTGACCATTTGGCCGTAGATTCTTGATTCTGAGCCACAGAGGCTGAGGCCAAAAGGCACAGCCAAGCGGCAGTTAGTTGCGTGTGTCGCTTCATAGCCAAAGTGCCTGGGGGAATGGGAAAGAGAGAAAGAGATGGGGCTTAGAGAGGCCATTGATGATTGATATTTAAGGGATACCCACTTTGAGATCGTAGGGTTATCCCAATGGGGTTTTACGAAGAGTTTGAAAGAGACTTTAACAAGAAGTGTTGACCAAGAATGCTAAAATTCCCTCTACTGGGAAGGTAAAGTTTTGCTTGCTTGACTCCTATTCCTGCTTTGACTCAACCATAAGATTAATTTTCTTTCTATTCTCTTATTGCCAAGGATGGAGTTTTTTTTAAGAACAAGGGCAACAGTACGTATGAGTGATAAACTTTGAGTCCATTGCGCAGACACGAAAACACAATTTTTTCTATGTTTTTTTCTTTCTATGCCTTTTTTACACCAAAACGCATTGTCTACGATTGTCACTTTGTCACTTTTCCATACATCAAATGTCCGCCCTAATGTAAATTTTCAAGCGGATCACTCATACTTTCTATACCAACAAACATACTTAAAACCGTCCTCTTACACCTTGAATCCCTATACAGAAAGCCATATGGCAGGCTAAAATGCAGCTTAAAATATTGTTTTGATCTCAAACCTAATGGCTAGCTGCAGCCAAAAGCTAGTGTATTAGTTTTGGAAGAAAAAACTGTTCCAGGAGGAGGAATCGCCACCCCAACCTGTTGCCCAACAGACACACACACTACCCGCTGCACCACAACTGGTCACAACTCGTTCTTGATTTGAAATAATACGGAAGTCGATCGACTTCAACCGTGATAAGGGATTGGTAAACCTGGTAATCCTAGTAGCGACCAGTCCAAACAGAGAGTACTAACTAATTTGAAAGCTGAAAGAGAAGAGCTAAGTTCAGAGATGGGAAGACCTTTTTAAGTTAACTTCATGATGCTTTTAATTCGAAAAATGAACGAGAAGAGCTAATTTCAGAGATAGAAAGAACATTCATAGTCACTTTGCAATAAACGTTATCTAGAGTTTCGTGTCGTGATGAAACACAGCGCTGAAATACTTCAAATCCTAGGTAGGAATGTAGTCTAGCCTTTCATATCAGTTTCGCCTGGTCAAGTAATACTTAGCGGTGATACAGCGAGAGGAATACAAAGATTATGAGTGGTATAATGGGTGAGGCACTGTCAAGTTCCACAACATACGGCTTATACCCAACGCTTAAGATCTCAGTCATATTCATCGATTGATTTCCAGCATTTGCATTTCCTTGAATTCCTTTTGGAGGCGTGAATGCAAACCGATTGGTAGCTGAATTGCTGGTTTTTGTCTAAGCAAACTGATTACAGCTTCCTGAAGGAAGACAAAGCTTATTAGTCTTTGGCCGTGTTGGGTTTATGGCCCTTTGATTAGGCTAAGATGTCAAGTTCGAGAAAAATGGAAAAGGAAAAAGAAAGGAAAAATGCTTATATCGTGTGCACAGTCTAAATGTTGCAGGGTTTTTGTCATAGAGCACCTGATGCAGATATTTTAAGTAGGATGGGAGACAAAGCACTCTCCTGCCGAATGCTGCAAGAGGTTTCCAGAATGGAGCTCTAATCTTTGCCTTCTTTTGTGACTCTGATAAGGTGAAAATAGTATATATGCAGACCAATTATAACTCTGATCTGTATTCTGTGTAATTCTTGGCCAGGCAGAAGAGTCTTTTATTCAAAATAAGTTGTTCCTTAAGGTGTCTTCCAGGCGAACTCAGGCTAAGTACTTTAAAATAGTGTGCAGCATACAAATTCCTCGCTAATTGTGGATCTCGCTTGGGAAGCCCTTTTTGGTAGTTTTCACTAAGATGCCCTCTGGCCATACTAAGAGGAGTTCATCAGTTTGGCTATGCCCTTGCTATAATCAAGTAAGGAATGGTAAATCCTTAAAGACCACTTAATGAACTCTGCTGCTAAAAAGGAACGATTGATGAAGTTTACTTTTCAAAGAAGTATTTCATCATGTTCCAAACAATTTTCTAGCTAACCTGTCACGATCTTTGCCCCATCCCACCCAGCTCGAATAGCTCGAAAGATCACAGAGCAAGGTCAATGGGCAGCTGGCAGTGTTTGGGGTGGGGCAGGGGCCCGCTCAGTTCTTTTCATTTGCATTTTAACGATCGTTATCTCTGCAGCGCACCCGTTCAAGTGAAAGGTTTTTTTTTTCTTGCCGTAAATCAAGAGATAATTGCCGGCCTCAAACCGGCCGCCATGAATTGTTTTGTCTAGCTGTAGTAACTGGTCGGCCAGCGGTCCATAACTGCCATCAAATTGCCATAATCGTGCACTTGTTTTCATTTGGCCAATGCGAGAAATTGCAATATTTAAATGATAGTCAACAAAATTGAAATGCATCATTGGCCAGCAGCCGGCATCGTTCATGATTGGCCACATGGATGACCGCAAATTGATTTCCTCATACGAGTAATGATTTTGCATATGATTCCATATTGGTTGGGCGCCCACTAATTGCATCATCATTATCCGAGAGAAGATTCGATGCCAAAACGAAAGTGAATTTTGTTGAGTGACCAAACCTGACCGCCGCTTGGATAGATAAGTGAGCAACAACTGCTGCTGCAGCGGCACTTTCGTTTTCACTTTTCCAGTGAATTAATCGCACATATGTTTGGTTAGTGGCTTATAACGGATGCCAGAGCCAGAGCCAGAGCCAGACTAACCGCTGCATTAAATGGGTTAAACGAAAGCAAGAAAAGTTAGTGCAAAAAAAAAAAAACATAAAAATAATGCGAAATATCGTAACACACAAAAAAAAATAAAACGGAACTGGGGGCATTACAACTGCAACTGTGCACAGTGGGTCGTTTTGGACAAAAGTCAAGTGGAATTCGAAAAAGGCGGCTTGATATATTTAAACATTTATTTCTAATTGATTTCCCGTCATAATCGAACCACTGTGCGGTGCAACAGGCCAGAGACAGCGGGCGGTTTACAGGTGGAACAGTGAAAGAAGAAAGTTCATTGAGTTGCTCTCTCTGCAACCGTTCAGTGTGCTATTACAAAAACAAAGCCAGAGAGAGGGAGAGTCAAGGAGATAAAAATTAGACGCACTTGCGGTCAGTTTGGGAACTGCAGACCAAAAACCCGCTTTGTCAAATTTACAGTCACACCCCAGCGACTCCCGTCCACGGCTCCAAAGACATTGCACTGCCTTTGCACTTGAAACGGCGAGAGTATTGTGTGTTGTCTTTCATCGAAAGTGAAATGTGACAATGCCCTCAGTCGCAATTTCCCTTTCATTTCATTTCATTTCATTTCATTTCGTTTCATGTAGCACATATCTTGTAATATTTCAGCCTCGGCTGGCTGTCAGTGAAAGAAAGTTGCCGGGGGGGCGGCGGCGGCGTCGGCCTTTGGATTAATTGCACTGGAAATGGGCAGTTAATGGCTCTGCTCTCCAACGCCTAGCCGGATGTTGGCTCCTCAGAGCAGGAATCTAAGCGGATTACATACCAAGCCTCAGATTGTTAAGAAACTTAGCTCTCTGGCATTGACATTGTTTCATCGGTTTGTTGATCATTTGGGTGTGATTTTAATTGGATTGCCAGACACGCCCCCACCCCAGAGAGGGAGAGATAGAGATAGAGGGTAAGGTCACACCATAATTGTTACTTACCATAAACAACGGCAAACAAAGAGCCAAACTCAAGTATCGAAACGGTTTCTGTGTCTTTTGGGAAACTGCAAAGATCATAAAAATATGCAAATAATGTTGAGTTAGTTAAGGTTGAGACATGCCAGCTGTAAGGGTGATCGAGTTGATGGGGGAATGGTCGTAAATCAAATGAGAAAAGGCGGTTTAATACAATGGTTTGGGTATACAAATACTAGGTAAGTGTACACTGTACCAAAGAATCATTATTAAAAGCGGCTAAATAACAGGGAAACCAGAGCTGCAAAAAAAAAACCATATTACCGAATGGTTCAGGTTCGGAAATTTAAGGTTCGAGGTTTTTGGCTGAAGGTTTTGGTTCGAACCTTACTAATTTTTGTCTTCTATGTGTTTTGAAAACAGCATTCGACCTAAAAACTCCCCAAATTGTATGGGAACCGAGTGGTATTTGGGTCGGTATTGGTTAGTAGAAAACAGGGAAATAATAAATATATAATTTACAGTTTAGTGAAATACCATTTCGTGGATTACATAGAAAAATACTACCAAAACAATGTTAGACTCTTGCTTTTGAGAATTATTCAAGAAGCTTTAGGGTCGAGGAGCTTTAAAAACAGAGACTGTTATGGGTAGGGATTTTATAAGCAAATCTAATCGTTTTGCCAGATTTTTTTATCACCTCTCCTGCCCATTGTAGGAGTCAGTAGCACCAAATAACAGATGAAGTCGGTAGACAGAAGGTCAGTTTTGTTGAACCGAACCGAAATGTTGGGTTCGGAACAGGTTCCGGTTCAGCTTTTATTTCCAAAGAGGTTCGGTTCAAGGTTTGGTTCATAGTAAAATAAAATTCGGAATTCCGGGCTCGAATCGGTTCAGTTAAAAACCGGTTTGCAGCCCTGCAAAATTTAGAAATTAATATTCAAATGGGCTAAAATCTAGAATCTTAGTTTAATGCCTTATAATTTGTAGAAGCTATTGTAAAAGTTAGATTATTGTTACCCAAAAAGGGTAATTAATTGAAGCCATTGTAAAACTAAACTGAAGGTAAACAAATAAGGGGGTGCCCAGCACTGCTCCAGTTTCTGAAAGCATTGTTACAGCCCTCCTCCGGCTAGGGTATGATAATCTTACTTTAGTTTTTGGCATTGTTGTGTTGTAATGCAGCAAAACAATACAAATACAAATTCGAGTCAAGTTTTTAATTGCATTTTGGGGGCTGCAAATCAACGCCTCGTTTGTCTGTCTCAACGCAACGGCCACGCTTAGCTGGCTCCACACACACACACACAGCAACACACACACCTAACTGCCTACATACTTGGCCAAACATAATAAATAGATTGTGTTGGCCAAAAACCTGCCTGCAGAGAATAAACATACATAAAGATACTTAAGACTGCAGTCCAAGTTTCAGTTGAGGCTGCAGTTATTAGAGCAAAGCCAGAGCCGGTGCCGCCTCCGGGGAGGGGGGGGGGGGGGAGGGGTTGGGGAAATGAAATCAGAATGTGCGTGTGACCCAACAGTTCAATTTATGACTCACTCCATCAATTGGCAGCTGAAGTTGGCGCAATGCAACGCACGAAAGATTTGTCAAGCAGCACAAAATACCAGCTGAAACTTTAATGAACTTTTGCACAAGTCGCACATTAAATATTGGGGGTACTATTAAAATTTGTATCTGTATCTCGGCCGGCATACATAACCGCTAATTAAAGCCGTTACACATTCGGGTTCAGTGCAGATCAAAGATATTTTTGCCAACGCATAAATTATGCGATGCCATTGAACTCGGATTCGGTGGCGATGGAAATGGAAAGCGACAATGAAATGCACTTTATGTCTGCTGCCAGTCGTTCAGCTTGTGGCCAGGGGCGTGCTCGCTGCTTGTTAGCCTGACGGAAAATTCAATTTTGAGGCGTTTTAAATATGTTTTTTGTTTGACTAATTCCTCAAAGTTTATGCCGCTACGCACACACACACACACACACACACACACACACAGAGAGAGAGACACACTCGAAATTATTAAACGAAATGTAAATTTCACTTTCCATTTCAGTGTTTGCTTTCCAAATGAGGAGGCACCTGCTCAGAAACCCTAACAAACTGAAATATGCGTTGGCGCTTGCATAATCTCAAGAATTTATGTGTGGCATTTTTGGTTTGTTTTTGAAATAAAAAAAAAAGCGAAAGCCTTCCCCCAGTTGATTAGCCAGGCGGGGGAGCACGAGCCGTTACCGCACCACACAAAACCGGATGCCGAAATTTACAGCTAAATTGTTTTTGGTTGTATATTTTTGTGCTTTAAGCCATTATCACTGATTGAGTTCGATGACAACCGCAGACACCCCAACTTGGAAGACCGAATTGAGTTGGTAAGAGCGGCAATTGCGCAAATGATGAGACGCCGCCGCCACGTTAATTACACACACAAAAGCAAAAGCATTTGTTTCCAAATGCCACCAATTAGCCCCAAACAATGTGACAATTGCAAAACCACAACTAAAACTAAAACTAACTTACAACTTATATGAAAAAGCATAAAGCAGCAGCAGCAGCAGCATTGAGTTGACACAACAAAAGCCACAAATGTGGAGCAGCCAGACCTGAAGAAAGCAAAAGTTGGCCAGGCAACTCAACTACATACAAATTTACTACTGGCTGCCATTCTGGCTCTGGTTTTATGCAATCTGCACAAGCAAATCTACATAAAGTACAGCAAGACCAAAAGCAGTTGCCGTTGGACCAGCCTGAGCAATCAATCTACATCCGTGACCGGTATAAAAGTGTGAGAAGCAAAATATCAGTAGGCCAACGAAGTTTAGAATGAGATGGGTGGGGGGGGGGAGAAAAATTGATGGAAAGATGGAGTGTGCATACACTTTTAATATGCTCTTGAACTGGGGTAGTTGCAAGTGTATCTGCACAACCAACTAAAGCTTTGTTGATCTAATCTTTAAGCTCAATAAAAGGCCCATAACATCTCCGCCTGCTGCCATACAAGTAAATGACAAAGGAGAAGTTTCAATGTGGATCACAAACTTGGCACACAGACAGCACACATATGTTAAATTGAGGGTCCACATTGTACATTTTATTTTAAATTTCCCTGACATTCAATTGTATGGTCGCTATTTGTGCTATATCTTTGGTATAAGCTTAAATTCAACTAAAAATTGACTAAAAATATTAAAATAATGCAATATTTATGGGTCTTGCCTAGAGCTTAATGTCTATTGTTAGTTTTAGCTTGTGAAAAGTGTGCGTAGCTTTAGCATATTATTATATTTGACAAGCTATCGCGTGACTACGTTTGCAGAGGGTGGCCATTCTGTGATATCGATAAACATTTGGCGCACATTAAATTAGGGAACAGTTGCCAGTTACATTGCTCAGATCCTAAGTCAGTTTGGCCACTGGAGTGTTGGTAGGTATGTTCTTAATGTTATATGTATAGCATTTTATATCAAGTTGACGGTAATAAACGATTTTAGTAGATTTTAATGGATGTTTTTTTTGGAAGCTTAAGATGAATATTCATGAGTACAGATTTTCAGGAAGTCCCTGATAGTCTCGCCCCTGAATTTGTGTAGCTGTACTTTAGTCTCTGATTCTTATCTCTCTATTTCTATCAATTCTCAATCATTTCTATACTATATATTTGTGTCACAATAGACGAACAGCTGATATACGACTTAACCAATGAAATGTTATAAGTCTGATAAAGAACTTGTTGTGGTTGATCGATTTTTCGAATCATTTAACACTTGGACTTGGACCTAAACTGGTTTTTAGCTTTAAATCCATCAAGCTTGCCTGGAAATATAAAGGAAAATAGTTGATAAAATAATTAGGGAATTCTGGAAACTACGGATCTAGTTTTCTTAAACAGAATATAGGAACAATGTAAGTTAAAGACGGCCCTGCCAGACTTTCATTAAGCCGCTACTTAGGGGAATAAATGTTCAATAGCCTTCTCTTGTGTTAATTAACAGAACTCGAACATTATTGAAAACATCTTAACATTATGTTAACAGGGGACAAAGAATGCTGCGAAAAGAATGCAACTTTTTTATACTTTATTTGGACTGGATATGTCTTGAATGTCCTTTCAATCATCCAACGGTGCTAAAAAACATACAAACGATGATAATGTTTCATTTCCTTTGGATGATTTTCAGCTCCGTTGGATGATTAAATGGATATTTAAGACATATACTTTACAAATGACAATGGGAAGTCTTCATTTTTAAATATACTTTTTTCTCTGTGGATATGACTAGGCCATATTTCATCCGACCCTTCGCATATGGACAGCATGTGAGCATAAAGCAAAGTCTAAGCCTCACACGATCCCAAATCATTAAGCCCGTTCTGCAGATAGTTCCGGTTTAAAGAGTTAACCTGTCGATTGCAGTGAACACCTATTGCGATTGTTTAAAAATCATCGTTGTTGAGCATGAACCGAAGAAACATTGTTATAGGTAAGAGCGTTTCGTCTGAGAATACCTTAAAGGTAGAGGAAAATCCTTCAAATGTTTATTCAAAAACTAATCTCCGGTCAATTCAGTGTACTTTTGATAGCCTTTAAGAGTATGAAGTCGGTTTGAGCCCGCATTGGGGCTCACTTCGGTTTTATTTCAATAATTTCGAAGGTTTGTTAAATGGGGGATTCGAACGAAAGTTTTTGTTGTGCTGGAAAATGAAATCAAATAAAACCTCATGTGAATATGTTAATTAACAGCGCTGTAAATGGGACCGTACTAATTGGCTTTCACATATTCATACATAGATTATGGGGCTGTTAAATAAACATTAAACGATCAAAATTGATTAGCTAAGCTTACGTATCGAACATAACTATTTGATATTTGAAGTACTTTTGCATAAAATGATATCCCCTTTGGTGAGTGTATAAAATGGCTCGATATTATCTAGCTTTTGATATGGATCTATTAAAATTTCCTACAATTTTTTTTTATGATGCAAGTTTGTGTCTTAAGTCTTTCGATTTGATTTATTTTCATGGTGAAGTGAGAGTGCGACAGGCCTGCGGCACGTTCGCAGTTGAAGCTTCTGGTCATTTCACTTTCGTTTGGGCCCGACAATGGCACGCGTCTTGGCCAAATAATAATTAAATAAACAGACAGTATAAACCCTGACAATAAAGAAAAAAAGTGAGTCTTAATGTTTTGTTGTACTTGGTTTCTTGACACTTTCGCAACTCAATTTGATTTCATTAGCTGGCATTGGCCGATGCGGCGGCTACGTGTTTGCAGTTGTCTGCCAAAGCCAATGCCAAAGGCTATGGCCGGCCGGCGGCCATCGCCTGCGTTTATTGTAATTAGAAAGTATTTAATTTCGAAAACGCTTTAAAGTCGCATAAAAATTTATATATGTATAAATAAACGAAAACATTTTCGCTTTCATGTTTTAGTTGACAAAAGCAGACATTAGTTTCGTTATGGTCATATGCCACACATGTTGAGAGAAAAAACTGGCAAAGTCCATCATCAGCGGTATTGTGGTTTGTGTGTGTATGTAAATTAAACCAATAAACAAGATTTTTCTTGAAATTTCTCTGCTGGGTGAAAATTGGGTTAATGAAGTCTGAAAACTTACAACACACACAAAAACCCATTTGCCTTTCCTAGAATGGGTCATTTGGGTGGTCTTATCTTGATGTGGCTCCTAAACTCTGGATGTCATTAGGTGACTCTCTTATGAGCCGCTAGACCAACAACAAATTGCATGTTTGTTAAGCAGAAACCAAATGAAAATTTCCAAATAATTAGAGCATGAAAATAAACAGCAAATTGCCAAGACACTCACTCACTCGTATGTGGAGAGCAGAAATTTCTATTTGCCTTTTTTGGCAGCACCACCGCCTCCTCCTCCTCCTCCTCCTCAACTTCACCACTTACCCAGAGCTAGAGCTCCTGCTTCAGTCCAAATTGTTGTCTGCGGCGTCCACAAGTGGTCAGCAGCGGTTGAGCTTTTATTGTATCTCGCTGTTTCACCTCTTAATTGATTGGATTTAATGTTTTAATTTCGTTTAATTTGCAAATTAGCAGCACAAAACAGGAAGATGGAAGCCTAGCTTCGCGTTGATTTCACTTTTATTTTTGTATTTTTTTTTTTGGGAAATTTGTTCACTCAAAACAAAACGCAACTTAAACCACTGTGCACACCACAGTTACAGTTTCGTTAGTTACAGTTACACTTCTCTTAGCCGAATATTGGAGCTGATGCGTCTGCATCGTTGGCGTGCCGTTAACAGACTGAAGAAATGAAAAGCCTCCGTGCGGCAAAGTAAGTAAAGAGTGGTTCGGTTTTCATCCAACCACAAACTGGTAACTGCGCTGCCAGCGGCCAAAGGCAAAGTGGCTTTTAAAATTTGTAGCTTGTAGCTTTTGGTTTGGGGCCAGACAAGTAACAGCGGCAACGGCAACCAAACAACAACAAGAAACTGTAGCAAAACTAAGAAACAGCCTCTGAGTAAATAAAGTGTGTTGTTTTAAGAGGTTGCATTATTGGATGGGGATTATGGGTCAGATCTGCTATCATTTCCATCATTTCTGTTCAGTTTGGTAGTACAAATTGGTTTTAAAATTGCTAAATATATTTCAATAACTCTGTTTTAGTTTTGCAAGTTTAATTCTAATCATTTTGGGCTTAAAAGAAATCAATATATAGATTCTGGAGGCAGCGTTGCATACACAAGAGTTATAATTACCCATAACCCCAGAGAAAACTATCAAATATATTGAAATCTTTCATGATAATTTGCTCTACTATCTATTGAGTGTCGTTCTTTTAAGTTGTTTATACCATTTCCCACTTAAAACAAGAAAGAAAGTCGGTCAAGCCCGACTATAACATACTCTGTACCAAGAAAATGTTTTGTTTTTTGATCATAACTCGAAAACCGTTCATCCGATCTTCTTCATTCCTTTGGCGGATCGATAAGTTATCCTAATAACTAAATATGTACAGAAAGAACAAGCCATTTATCTTCAAAACTGTGGCAGATATGACGTTTTTTCTAAATTGCGGGGGCGGCAGGGGGCGTGGCCAAAATTGAAAATAAACTTGATCTGCCTGCAGACATAAGAAGCATATGTCCCATACATGTCAAACCTTTATCTCTTACCATCTCTGAGATCTGTGCGTTCATACGGACAGATAGACAGATGGACGGACAGATGGACATGGCTATATAGACTCGGCTGTTGATGCTGATCAAGAATATATATACTTTATGGGGTCGGAGATGCTTCCTTCTGGATAATAATACTCTATGTACCTTCGGTACAGTGTATAAAAAGACACCCCTTACCCATGGATGTTCCCTCTGCTGACCGCTTTTGTAAATGAAAATGAAAATTTTTGAAAAATTAACAACAAACAGCCAGCCACAAGAATTTTGGCATGTCCTCCGTTTTGTGTGTGTGTGTGTGTGTGTGTGCTAAATGCAAATTAGTTTCAAACAAATGCAATAAATGTCGCATAAACATGTCTGGCCGGCCAGTTTTGCAATGCATTTTGTTGTATTTACTAAGACTAGTTTTTGTTCGCTTTTTATATGGCTGGGAAAATCGATTTGTTTCTTATACAAATGCTGCATGTGAATGCTATGAATCATTTGGTCACCCCTCGCCTTAATTCTGACTCATTGCCAGCGTTTATGCTTTTGATCCGATCCGATCCGTACATCAAGCTTTAATTGGCTTAGCACCACCATGTGGTGCCCATACACACATGTGGGACACACTCAAGGTCGTTGACTACTCCATTTCGGTGTGGCTGTTACAGAAATTCCATTATGATTTCTAATTGAATTGAATTGTTTGTCTGATTGTTTTGTATTGCGAGTATTTGTGGGTTTTTTTTTAGATGGACCTTTTTGGTTTTTTGGAGGGAGGGTATGTTGATATTATGGGTGGGTTTGCCGAACAAAATGATTTTGATTGTGTGTTAGTTGTGAAAGAAATGGAATTGATTCTAATCGAATGATTGGTTCACAAGAAGCTCGGGTGTTAGAAATACTACTATATCTCAGAAATCTCTAAAAATGTTCGTTCAATCCTAATCGAATGATTGGTTCGCGAGAAATAATACACAAAGAATAAGAAAGGATTTTAAAAAATATACGCTGAATGATTTCCGGTATCCATTTGGAAAGAATATGTCTTAAATATCCTTTTAATCATCCAACGGAGCTAAAAATCAGTTAAAGGATACAAAAAACGAGAAAGCTAAGCTAACTTCGTCTGTGCCGAAGTTTTTATACTCTTGCAAGTGTTCGCTTAAATATTTTATTTTCAAAAAAAATCTTTTTTTCCCTTTTTTCGACCGATTGTTCGTTTGGGAGCTATAGCATACGGATGGGAGCATCCGATTTGGACAAAAATTATGTGAAAGCATATGAAACAAACAAATACAAAATTGCAGGACGCTACCGTTAAGAACAAAAACGTTTTTCTAACTAAGACTGTTTTTCAGACCCATCTTTTGTATGGCAGCTATACCATATAGTTGTCCGATTTTAATAAAACTTAGTAGAATTAGAAAAAATCATAGAAAACTTACGATTACAAAGTTTGGAGACGTTTCCATTGAAAAGAAAAAAGTTTTTCATAGTAAAACTAGTTTTCCGACCGATTATTCCTATGGAAGCTTTGAGATATAGTCATCCGATTTGGCCAAAAATTTGTAAAATTATGTAAAAGCATGTGAAACAAACATATACAAAATTGCAGGATGCTACCATTTAAAAATGAAAAAGTTTTTCTAACTAAGACTGTTTTTCAGACCTATCTTTTGTATGGCAGCTATACCATATAGTTGTCCGATTTTAATAAAACTTAATAGAATTAGAAAAAATCATAGAAAACTTACGATTACAAAGTTTGGAGGCGTTTCCGTTGAAAAGAAAATAGTTTTTTTCACTAAAACTAGTTTTCCGACCGATTGTACCCATGGGAGCTATGAGATATAGTCATCCGATCCGGTCGTCTCCGACAAATTAGAAGTGTGCAGCAAAAAGAAGACTCTGTGCAAAATTTCAGCTCGATAGCTTTAAAACTGAGAGATTAGTTCGCGTAGAAACAAACAGACAGACGGACAAACGGACGGACAAAGCTCCATTGACGCAGCTCGTCACCCTGATCAAGAATATATATATAGTTTATGGTGTCGGAAATGAATATTTCAAGGCGTTGCAAACTTCTGGGTAAAATTTTAATACCCTTTGCAAGGGTAAAAGGTCTAGTTTTTGTAAGAGTCTTTTGAAGAATACATTGGGATGCGTCGTTCGCTAATCTAATGGTTTGGTTATAATAAAGCCAATGAAAGGGTCTTAGAACGAACTAACAGAAGTGGTACGAAGGAAGGAAGGAAGGAAACCCTGAAGCTGACCCAGTGACAGTTAAAGGTTGCCTTTTAAATGTCCCTTTTGGGAATTCGAAAAAATTAAGCAATTAATGTAGACCTAACGATTATTAATTGACCATTTTTTTTCTGAAATGCCTTGTCAAATTTAATCTCCTCAAACAAAATCAAGATGGCAGATGGCAGAAAATAGGCTAATATGATTTAGCTAATTAAGAACCTGAAACAGCACTTTAGGTTTGATTAGTCTTACTATCGGTACAGGAGCTGGACCGAGGACCTTACGACGGGCTCAAGTTTCTTAATGTGGCAAATGTATTGAAAATGCTATTAATCGTTGATAATTTAATCGTTTATAATACAAATGAGAATCAGTTTATCATATTTTTAATGAGTGCTCTTCAATTCCTAGATTAAATTCAAGACACTTCCTGCTTAGTACACCGACAAGTGTATTCCAACTTCGTTGCGGCCATAAATCGCAACCTTCATTTAATATAAATGTTTCGTTTGTTTGCCCTAAGAATTGGAATTGGCCTTAAATGTTACATTTTTGTTGTTTGGTTTGAAGATAAATTTCGTCTAGAAGACAAACCACAATTAAAATATTCTCATACTCCAACAATTTCCGCTATACAAAACAGCAAACAGCAATTGTTACGGATCGTGGAAATTGAGTTAATTAGCATTTAAACCCACGTAGACAACTTGTCTAGTTTTTTGTTTGGCTTTTTCAATTTTGCCATCGAAAGTGCATTGACAGAGGCCACACCGCAAATCCAATCAGTCAACTTGTCAAAAGACTCCTCACCTGTTGCAACCAGCGCTGCCCCAGACGGAGACGGAGGCGTGAGTTATGTGATGTGGCGCAGGCTCCATGATGAGTTATGTGATGCATTTTGTGTTGACCATCGCCATTGGGGTTTGGCAAGTCATTCAACCGTGAATACAACCGTCAGAACAAAGCACTTTCACTTTCTTGGCAAATCAACAGAATCAATCGGATTCAATTGCCATAGCAATTAAAGCAAATTGCTCCGGCCAAGTTAACCTTTTCACAGGTGTCTCTCGAGGCACTCACACGCCCAAGGCGATGGCAAATGGCAAAAGCAGAAATGCCAACACAAGCTAAGCAAGTCGACCTTCAGCCCCATTGCTTATGAATTCATTTTCCCAAGCTGTTTAGTTAGTAGTTTTTCCAAGCGTATGCGGAAAAGACTGACTGAGATTTGCATAAAATTTAAGTCAATTTTTGTATGTGTTTTGGCACAGTTTTTCCCACAGTCAAACAGATAAAGGAGATAAATAAACTTAATGGAGTTCGTTGGTGTTGTTTTCAACTTAATTAAGTGTAGAATATTTTTGGAGCAGGGAGGCGCTGTACGGTTGCAGAGGGGAGCAGTTTGGCCAAGCTGATGCAATCATTGACAAGAAGACATAAATATGGGGCATTATGCAACGCATCTCACCTGGCCAGATTTCGCCGGGCCAAGTCGATGCGTTGACGCATCGAGAGCCAAATGCAATTTAGGTGCACGAAACTGCAACCGCTTTTTGTTTTTGTTGGTCTCTTTGGTGCCTCGAGTGGTGCCCAAATGCCTGTGTGTTTTGGCCATAAAACGCTTCCTGCTCCCGTGCATTGGTCAAATGGTGGACGACATTTAAACTGGATTGCAAGTGCGCCCCAGAGACAAAAGAGTTGGAAGTTAGTTTGTTTTTGGGGTATTTCTGTATTTCTTGCTTTGTATTTTAGGAGCTTATCGTCCGTCGCCTCTGTTTCCTTCCTTGTGTGTGGATTTGGGTTAGCTAAACGTTTATTCACCGCCTGAGCTGGCTGCCGGTTGTCAGGTTGATGTGTGGATAATGTCCGTTTGGGTAGATGGACTTGGATGAAACATTAAGACGGATGTATTATTTTTACAATTTTTTGCAAAACAAAAAAGGGGAGGCCAGAAGTTGGGTAAAGCCTGGGTTCGCTTTAGTTTCATGCCCCAATGGCCGCTAAGTATTACCTTTCGAAAGAGTATCCATTGGTCAATCTTCCAATAACATTTCTTTAATGTTTTTCCACTCTCGCCAGCTGCAATTAAAATTTTGTAATACATTTGACCAAAAACTGCGGCAGAAAAAACATTTGCTTTAAACGGTCGCCCGGAATGTACATATATATATTTTGTCGGGCCAGGGCATAATTTGTACCACTTTCAAATTGATTTTTCAATTTCACCGAGGAAAGCACAAACAAACCATAGGCCTTGCTGCTGTCTCTTCGATCTGTGCTCCGTATTATGCATAATAATTATGCATGCGGCGTATTAAAAAGCGCAAAACCTTAGAAACGATTGAGCCGCAAACGAAATCGAAAACGAATCGAAATGATTCACCCAGAGTTAAGTGAGGCGCAGGAGACGGGGGCAGTTTCACTTTCGTTTCCCTACATGGCGGTGCATGGTGTTTGGCTTACTGACTGACTGCATTGCATTTCAATTTCGTGTTCGCGGATAGCTTTTCATTTGGTTTTTGATTTTGATTATGATTTTTAGAGAGGTCTCTTCTCAGTTGGCGTATCAATGTGGGGCGAAGTGTGAGAAATTTTGTGAGAGCGAAAGCCTGAGGGATAATTGAGCGATGATTTAGAAAAACTTAATCAATTAAAATAACATGAAAACGAAATTTCACTGCCAAATTGTAATTTTGTAGTTACGTTACGTGCCGGAAACGAAATGGGAATGGTCGTCGAGTCAATCACGATGTCACAATCAAAACAGTTCCTTCACTCAAGCGTCACGGAACTACGCATTGGCATGTGTGTTTTTTGGGTAAGTTGGTAGATTGATAAGTTTTAATTAACACTTAAGTGCTAAAAATGAGAGCAATTGTTGTGTCCAAAAATTGTCGTGGGTTTGGCCATTCGCTGGGCTCTTGGAGCTAACAGAAGAAACATAATGGAAAATATAATCTATCCATGGGCAAGTTTTCACAAATCTTATTTGGAATAATTTTCTTGTTTAAGTCATCTTTTTATCCTCCTTACACCACGGCCAGTTCCCTTAGCCCCTTTCAAATTAGCCCATCCTTTATAAGAAAACATATGGAACATTGCTCAAACCCGTTTGTAATATTAACAAGAAAGAAAGTCGGTCAAGACCGACTATAACATACTCTGTGCCAACGAAATTATACGCTAAGCATAAATTTTGAAATTTTCTGCGACTGCGCTGCAGCAGCAAACAGTCTTTGGTTCATACTTCGACAACCAGTCATCCGATCTTCCCCATTCCTTTGGCGGATCGATAAGTTATTCTAAAAACTAAATATGTCTAGAAGGTACGAACTACCTATCTTTAAAAATGTGAGAGATATTGCGTTTTTTCTAAATTGCGGGGGCGGAAGGGGGCATAGCCAAAATTGAAAATATACTTAATTTGCCTGCAGACATAAGAAGCATATGTTTCATACATGTCAAACCTCTATCTATTACCATCTCTGAGATCTGTGCATTCATACGGACAGACAGACTAACATGACTCGGCTGTTGATGCTGTTCAAGAATATATATAGCCGGTTTTTGTAACTGCCATTAAAGGCTCATCCTGGAAGTAGGCCACATTATTTAGTAATTTCAGCGGTTTTAGACCTAACTAACGTCAAGCTCAATTTGTTTCGCTTATAGCTCCGGTCTTTTTTATCCGATCTGATTGTACCTTTCAGATTAGATAGATATTGGGCCTAGCTTGATGTATACTAAACCAAGAGGCTCTAACTTGAATATTGTGGATCTGACGGTTTTTTGGGTCTAGGATCTGGGAATTACCCAAATCTAAAACAAACTTGATCTGCGTACATCATACATCTACCTTCATGCAAAAATTTGCGGCTCTATCTCTTATAGTCTCTGAGATTGGCGCGTTCATACTGATAGACGGAAGGACAAACGGACGGAGGAACAGACGGGCATGGCTATTTCCACTCGGCTGTTCATGCTGATCTAGAATATATATACTTAATGGCGTCTGAAATGTTTCCTTCTCGCTGTTACATACATTCGCACAACTTCATGATCCTCCTTTACTCATTTTCAATGGGAACTTGATATGAAAATAATGAGGGCATTCACTTGAAATAGTAGATAAGGTCATGAAGTTTGCTTCACCGTGTAAATCTACTCTTACTTTTCCTTACCTCATCTTAGATCTTAGTTATTTAAGATCGTATACATTTTTCAATCGGTTAATATTGTAGAGTATTGGCTCTAAGATTTGTCTATATCGACTGATCAAAACTTTATGTGAGCTGTTTATTTTACTGAGTACTGGTTTTTAGTGAACAAAAAGTCTTCTTTGTCCTTAACAAAGTTGGTGCAAGGTGGCCAGATTTGAGCCGTGGGGCAGGGCAAGGTCCTTACCACGCTCCAACTACTTACCCAACTCTTATGCCCTCTCAGAGCCCCCCCCCCCCCAAGCTCTACAAAAAAAATCGTAAAACCAACCCCATATATTCAAAATCCATCATCATTCGTCAACTTATTATAATTATTTATTTTTATGGCCTAAGGTCACATAGCCAACGCTTTGCACATTTGTTTGTAGTCTCCTCACAGCGCACAGAAACGATTTGTAAATGAATTGAGTGCCAAATGCCCAAATGACAAGCCCACAATCAAAAATGCAATATTTCAATTTCAAATTTCAATATTTTTTTTTTTCAAGTGCAGAGATTTTTGTTTTATGGGTGCGTCGACGTCTGTGGGTGAAATTTCTGACAAGGTAGGGAAATTAGTAGCAACAACAATAAAACCCAGCTCCGCAGTTTATACGTCTAATGTTTTGTCTGCCTAATGAGCATGGTACACCACTGCGTATACTTGACTTGGACAAGCACACCTTTGCTTGTCATGTTACCGCTGCCACTTCATGCTTATAGTTTGCTTTTTGCGCTTTAATGCTTCACTTTCTTGTTGTATTTTTGGTGTAAATTGTTTAAAGTAAAAATAAAACAAACGAGCTCTCACTCTCGGTCATTGCTGTTGTTGTTGTTGTTGTTGTTGTGGTAGTTGGCAGTTAATGTTAATCATACGCTGAATTGCATTTTATGGGGTTAGATAAGGTGTTGCTCATTCCGGCTTGACAATTGACAAGCATTTGGCATTACATAAACTGTCTTTTTGGTGGGGAGGGGGGCCCGATGTCCTACTCTTTTGGGCCATTGTGGTGATTCGTCAGCTTCAATTGAAATGCACTTAGCTGGGCTCAGCTCACACGCACTGACACAGATATTGGCATCTTGAGCAGGTTCTCGCTGCTTATATATGTACCATAATTTGTTTTGATAAAGCATAACGGCGTTGACGCCGGCAGCGTGAGATTGCATAAGATCCAGGCCAGCGCCAGCGCCAGGCCAGACGGTCCGTAAACTGGCCAAGATTTGCGAAACGCAGCCCCAGCAGTTGCAATTTCATGCATGCCGATTTTATGTGAACAACCACATCCAGCAAATCGACAACAGCCACAAAATTATTATGACCATTGTACAATTGGGCGCATCTCAAAACCCAAAAGAAAAATACAACAAAAAATGAAAGAGGCAATCACTGTGATAAAAAAAAATATCACAAACTGAATAACCATCATTCGCAATGCTTGAAGGCAAACACAAAACCCCATTTTTGACAACGAAATCCAAAAAAAAACAAATCGAACCTGAAACATATTTTGAAATTGCGCGTGCAATTTTAGTTATGCACGATACTTGGCGCAATTGATGTATCCCAAGTGACAACGGACAGAAATGGACAAGAAAAGGTCGTGGCGAAGGTATTGTTGGAATTGGGCAAGGTTCCTTGGACCTAAAGGGAGACGACTGTGAATGACAGGCAGTGGTCAATTGGAGCTTGGGTTTTGGGGCCATTCCATATGACATTCCTTACACATATACATACTCGCTTTAAGTAAGTAAGTAAGAAAAGTAGAGTCTGAAAAGTAGTTGTAATAAGATAAGGAATTGTGGCAAGTCTGATGGATATCCCTAGTAAATGACTGAACTACATTATTGATACATTATTTCATACAGGTCAACTTCAAATTGATGATTTTTATACTCTGTACCGAAGGTACATAAAGTATTATAAGTTTGTGCAAAAGTATGTAACATCCAGAAGGAAGCATCTCCGACCCCATAAAGTATATATATTCTTGATCAGCATCAACAGCCGAGTCGATATAGCCATGTCCGTCTGTCCGTCTGTCCGTCCGTCCGTCTGTCTGTCTGTCCGTCTGTCCGTCTGTCTGTCCGTATGAAAGCACATATCTCAGAGATGGTAAGAGATAGAGGTTTGACATGTATGGGACATATGCTTCTTATGTCTGCAGGCAGATCAAGTTTATTTTCAATTTTGGCCACGCCCCCTCCCGCCCCCGCAATTTAGAAAAAACGTCATATCTCCCACAGTTTTGAAGATAGATGGCTTGTTCCTTCTGGACATATTTAGTTTTTAGGATAACTTATCGATCCGCCAAAGGAATGAAGAAGATCGGATGAACGGTTTTCGAGTTATGATCAAAAGACAAATTTTCTTGGTACAGAGTATGTTATAGTCGGGCTTGACCGACTTTCTTTCTTGTTGAGAATGAAAATCTACAAATGATAATTATTAAGCGTTCCTGTTCATCTACCCTTTGAACCTATTATCATTCGCAAATATTACTTGAAGGCTTCCAAATATTAGAGCTTCAAAATGAGCCAGTAACTTGATAGCTTACATTGCTCTGGTAAGCAGTGTCTCCTAAAAGTTTGTATAACCAAGTTGGCAAGCTAACGCTGAATTAATGTTTGGAAGTACTTTTGGAACCGTTCACTCTGGCTCGAAACCTGTCTTAAATCAGTAAAAAGACTAACTTCATATCACCAATTTACAGGCGAAATTTCAAGTACATAGCTCAAAAATTACTGAGATATGCATGTGAACCACTTTAGAACCGGTTCAATTGGGTTTGGAAACGATTTTGATTCAGTGTATTGACTAACTCCCTATTGACCCACCTCAAACCAAATATAAGATTATTGGCTTTACTAATTTGTGAATTATGGCCACCTTCGAACCGCTTAACTCTTGTCCGGAACCATTTAACTAACCCACCAACTACATTGCAAGGAGATTTTTGCACCATGGCAACGTTTAAACCATATTTTCGAAATTCAGCATTAGTCTGAGCATATTCTGTGCTAAGTTTTAGTTCGTTATGTAAACTTAATGCAGCCATTTTGGGGATTCGCAATTCTAGGGATCGGTTTACCTAAACCGGAGATGCAAACCACTCGAAAATAAGTACTGATTTGGTTCAGGGGGTCGGACAGTTTCTAACCTGAAAGTTTGGTTCAATGGTTCATGGTTTTTACAGCTAACTGAACCGCAGCTTAGGAAATACTATGATTTCTGTAGTAATGTGACTTTCCCCAAGACTTTGGCAAGTAAATTCCCATAAGCCATTCGAATATCTTTACAATCATTAGAATAATATCCACAATTTGAGATGTTAAATTGGCAGAATTTGCCTATAAGTTCCTAGAGAAGTGCCCTTGGAAATCAGAGAATGTCGCCTATAAAAGAGTACGCACCATGAGTCTTACACACCCAATTCATCATTTTATATGAGAACAAACTCTTCTGGCTCCGATTGAATTAAAATAAAGAAGTCCCAAGAAAAGTGAACATATTTTGCACTAGAGATCGGTGTGCAATCTTCTGACTTACCGGATTACTTGTAGTAAAATCTGTTTCAAGTCATTCTTAAAGATTACATCGTTGCGGCAAGGCTAAGAATGTAGAAGGTAGAACATAATGTTGTATAATTATCTTAGGGAAACGATTAAAATTCCCAAACTAATAGGTAAACGGTTTCAAAATAGTCGGAGAACTGAACCGAACCGCTTAGCGATTCTGAAAGGAAGCCGGTTCGGATTAAGGTTCGGTTCACCAGCTAAAGCCGGCTTGCCTGCCTTATTTCAACAGCTTTATTTCCTAACGTTTGAAACCAATGAAAAGTGATTGGGAGGCGGCTCTTCCCCTTTAGCTCTAACTTTTGCTGCAATAAAAAACCGCCAGCCAATTGCCCTAAAACTGTAAAGATATGCTTACAAAACCTACATTCCCCATTGATTGAAAAATTAAATAAAAAAAAGTTGTTGCTCACACAGACAACAAATAAGCAGAGAGCAGAGCGAATCACACCAGAACCAGCACCAGCACCAGAAAGTAGACAGAAGCTTTCAGTTGCCGAGTCACTGGGAACACACCCACTTTTGTGTGTGTTTGCGGGGGGTGTCTCTATCTACCCATTCCCACTGAAGGTCAACGAAAGAAATTTACTCATAAGATGTGTCGTGGGATTTCTGCGTTTATCAGCGGCGCGTGTGGTTCAAGTCAAAAAAAAAAAACAAAAGCTTTCGCCGTTTGCCACTGGAATATCTGGGGAGAGAGAACTTGCTCAGATCTGGCAGAGTTGCCGGAGCACCAAAAGCTTCGCTAAATCCGCAATTCAACTAAAATGATAAACTAAATTTGCCTCGTCTCGGCAACTCCGAGGCCGGCGCTGGAACGACGTCCAATTACGTGATACTGGCGGCTCTTCGCTGGCTTCCACCCAGAGAACAGTGTGCTTTTGGCAGTGGTCTGATCGTGTGCTGTGAGATATTCTCCTCTAGACTTCTTCTTGTGCCTCAGGTGGGTAGAGAAATATTTTCTTCTGGTTGCAGAGCAAGTTATCAGTGGGCTTACATAACCAATTTTGCAGTCATGTCGCTGCGTATCGTTACCAATGTGTCCCTGCTCCAGGCCTGGAGCCAGACCCTTGTACGTGGCATGTCCACACAGGGCGGCGGCAAGAACATTGGATTCGTCGGCTTGGGCAACATGGGTGGCCACATGGCCAGCAATCTGATGAAGGCTGGACACAAGCTGCATGTCTTTGATATCTCCAAGCCGGCCTGCGACAGCCTAAAGGCCAAGGGAGCCACCGTTTATGAGAAGACCTCGGAGCTGGCCCAGAACTCGGACTTTGTCATCACCATGCTGCCCAACAATGCCATAGTGGATGCCTCCTACGAGGAGATGACGGCCAATGGTGTCAACAAGAACACCATTTTCATTGACTCCTCGACCATCGATCCGGAGCTGGTCAAGAAGCTGCAGAAGCGTATCAGTGGCAAGGGAGCCCGTTTCGTGGATGCACCTGTATCAGGTGGTGTGCCCGGAGCAGAGCAGGCCACTCTCACCTTCATGGTGGGCGGCACGGATGCGGAATACAATGCCGTGAAGGCTATTCTAGAGTGCATGGGCAAGCGCATCACCCACTGTGGTGTGTACGGCATGGGACAAGCCGCCAAGCTGGCCAACAACATGATGCTGGCCATTTCCATGATTGGTGTGTCTGAGGCCATGAATCTGGCCATTCGTCAGGGTCTGGATGCCAAGGTCTTCGCTGAGATTATCAACTCCTCCACTGGACGCTGCTGGGCCTCCGAGATGTACAATCCGGTGCCCGGCATTTGCCCCACCGCTCCCAGCAACAAAGCCTATGCTGGTGGCTTCTCCACTGCACTGATTACCAAGGATTTGGGTCTGGCTGCTGGTGCGGCTGCTGCCTCCAAGACCCCGATTCCCTTGGGTTCGTTGGCTCACAAGATCTACACCACCATGAACCAGCAGGGTTTGGGCAACAAGGATTTCTCTGTGATCTATGATCAGATGAAGAGCGGCAAGTTCGAGAACTGAGTTATGGCTTAACGGATCAGGTTAACCAGTTTTGCATTTATAAGTTAAGGATGGCATTTTTCTAGAGGGCTTTCCAGCTATGGTAATGAGATTTATTTGTTGTCTATATAATTTTACATATTACAATAAAAATGTATTCACCTATGGAAAAGTTCGCCGCGATTGCGTAATTGTGGGCTGGTCTGAGGTGACAGTCGCTGAGCTGATAAGCAGCCCAGGGGAAACATCTGTGCGCGGGATTGATAACTTTTATTGACATTCCTAATACCTGGGGGGGGCAGTCGTAAAATTAATATATAATGATCGTTTAAGCTGATTTCAGGCACGCTTGGTGGGAATTTTAGTTTTTTGCATGGAAACCGCACAGCCAGCGGTAAAGTAAACAGAAAGTTGAGCAAAACAAACAACAGCAAAAAAAAATAGATTAAAAGCTTACGGTTGCAGAGGCACAGTTGGGGCGGCACAGTTTGAGAGTGACAGTTTGACAGTCAGTGGGTGGGTAGAAAAAGCTTCTTTCTTCGAGAGAGAAGTTCAATAATTATTGAAAATAATGGATTAATGCGTAAAATGATGGAAATATGTGTAACGGCCACACAAGTGAATGTCAAGGAAATTTGCAGTGTGGACCTTCGATATTTAATATGTTGGCTGTCTGTTGGCAAAGTTGGTAAGGTAGCCTCAAAAGACACAAACCTATGTGAAGGTTAGACGCAATCTAATTTCTAGAAACTTTCGTATAGTCGCTAGCATTTTACTAGTATTATATATGTAAAAGTTTGTGTGTTTGTTTAACAAAAAAAGTGATTGAACTGACTTGGATGGAATTTTGCACATAGATATTCGTTAAGCTGAAATATTCTATGGGCTATTGAACTTTCTTTTAAAGTTAAAAAACCTTAAATAAACGGAATCGCTCTTACAGTTGTGACAACAATCTCAATTGCAGAGTGATGAAAAATAGAAGCGGCAGGCCGGCTTAAGATCTACAGAAAAGCCGCAGCAGGCGAGCAATCGAAAGCAGCCAATATGCAATGCACTTCGTAGCCCAAAGAACTGCCTAATCAGCATTGGAAGCAGAAGCTCGCAGACGGGCTGTTACTGAAAGAGCGATACAGTAGCGGGACAAAAGGGATCAAGCTGCACAAAAAATTGTGAAATTAGCAACAAAATAAATGGGTTTTTCCACTATTTCCACTAATTATTGATAAACTGAAACCCTGCTTCAATATTTCGGCATCAGAAGTGGTTTTTTCGGGCGCACCTGAGACCATTCTCAAGCCCAAATAGCTTTAATATCTAATGAGTAATTAGTTCTTTTAAATGTATTTTGATTGATTTGTACCTTCCCTTTTTTTTTTTACGTTTTTTATTAAATATTGATCTGTCGTATGCGACATTTTTTCCATCAAGTATTTATATGGTTTCTGTTTAATGCAAACACATAGATTGTTATGGTTTTCCTCCCTTTTTTAAACCCTTAGATCAATTATAGATATCAAAAGTCAAAGCACTCCATAGGATTTTTTTCAGAAAACCGATGCAATAAAACTCTTAAAATAAGAAAAAAATTGTGATTGAATTTCATGAAGTTCTTGAAAAAGCTTTCGTTTGTAGGAGAGACGTGTAGAGGGGCAAGGGACTCCACTACACCTCTTTTCCATAAGCATGAGCTTTTTTTAAAACTTTATGAATCAAACTTCAGAGTGTAAAACCCGTCTAAGATATGCTGAAAGATTATCTTAATATAGTATAATTTGATTGTTGTATTTAGGGTATTCACCAGACGTAAGTAGAGCTGTGGAGTTATTAAGTTTGTTGCTCTAGCTCTTCCAGACTCCGAGATCTAGGTGTTCATACAGTGCTATATCGAATCGAGTGTTTATACTTATCAAGAATGTATTTACTTTATGGGGTAGGAGATCCTTTCTGCTGCCTCTTTTCAATTCTTAAAGACCGTTTCATATGTTTCGTGAATTACTCAGCCTGCTTATATTTTTACAATATTGTTTTTCAGTTTAAGTTTTCCCATTTAAGTGCCTTTTTCTCATCTCCCACATAGAGCTATCTGTCACATAAACTCACAAATAACAATGTAAAATCTGAGTTTATCTGAAACATAGCAGCTACGTAGGAGATGGCAACTCGGCCCTAAGTAAAGAAGTATATGAATAAAGGTAATAGCAAACAACCGTCAGCCCCACCTAGTTGGCAAACAAGTTCGTCTCAAACTATATATAGTAGGCTTTACTTTAGGATCTCTATTTCTTCAAAAACAAAGAAAATATTTCTAAGCCAACTACAATAGCAAGGAAACTAAAGAGAAAGCCGTGGAGAGAACGCATACAAAGTTGTTGTACGTGGGTAGGCGAGCTGCATTGTGAAAAGGTTGCGCGCATATGCAGTGGGCACCCCAGATCTATGATTAAATCAACAATGATTAAGGACTAATTTTGCTGTATTTTCATCTGATGATATGCGATCTATGCGATTGTCAAAAATTAGCTCATTTTGCTGACAGTTGGCTGTGAAATAACTCGTTAGAGAACTCGGATAGCCCACTTCTTGTATACATTTTGTTATATTTTTGACTATTTCACTTGTCTGATGACTCAATTGAGAAACTTTTATGAGATATTAGACAAGTAAAGCTACAGTTTTAGTTTCGAAAATGCTCATACAGTGCAGTTTGACATTCCCCATAAACTGGGATCAACCAATTCAAGTTAATAACTTAATCTTCGACCTTTAATAAAAATGTATCAAACCACAAACAGATGATGAACAATCTTAGCAAACCAACCCCCTTCAAAATCATCTTTGTTAAAATAAAACTCTCTCTTGTGTTATAATTTGAGCGAAATCCAAAAATATTTGTATATATATATATTATTTTGTTGTCATATTTTGAAAAATAACAAACTTAACTTAGCTGATAAATACATTTGTAATAATGTTAATTAATTGAGTTTGCTTTCTTTTTTGGTATATAAAAAACTTTGTTTGTTGCTGTTGTGGGTGAGGGGAGGGGACTGGGGGGGTATAAAATAGTTTGACTATCTAAAATGTATTAAATATAATCGGAGTGGATTACAATATGGCCATTGGTAGCTGATTATCCTAGACACTTTATATAAATTTTAGAAAATGTTTTTTCAAAACAATTGGGAAATAGTTTAACAGCAAAAATACAAATCGAGAGAAGCATCCTAAAATCAAGTGGTGCAATTGATTTATAATTAGGTATATAAGGTATATAAGGTATATGGGAGCAAAGTAGATGCGTGTGTGTGTGTCTGTGTATATTTGGGTTAAGTCACATATAGTAATGCCTAAGTAGCAAATTCTTTGAAAATATCACAAATTTAAATATACAATAAATAATTAATTCTGTGGCAAAGGAATTTTGCTCGGTTGTAGCGTTTTTGTTTTGTTTTTTTTTTTTGTAAAAAATAATCTGGTAAATATTCGAGTAACCTTTAGGTACATGCAATGTTAAAGTACAATCTTGGGTGTGTATGTACAATACTTTGAGTGTAAATAGTTGTAAAGCAAATCTATATTGGTGCATATTTTTCTGGAGTTTGTTTGTTTTTGTTTTTGTTTTTCTTTTTGGAACTTTGTTTGCTTGGTGCGCTAATTGAATTCGCCTTGGCTCAGACTGAGGCTCTTGGCCTGGCCAAATTTGTGCTTCAGTTGGTTGGTGTTGGCGCGAAAACGCTGCATCAACTGATGTGGACCACTGCTGCTTACACTAACGCTGGACGGTAGCGGCGCCAATGCAGCATCAGCGCTGGTTATGGACTATGAGCCTTTTAGTTTCTTTTTGGGATTATTGCGAGCCTGATCGGTGGCGGTCGATGGCGGCAGTTCACGGTACTGGTTCTGCAGAGGAAGATAAGTTTGGATGTTTGTTCAATTGCTAGAGTTACTTACAATCGCCTCATTATCGGGTACACGTGACAGGAAGTCGAGTAGTTCATTATTCGGTATGGTATTGGGGCGTAGGATGCGTCGCGAGAACTTCATGAAGCCCCAGAAGAGCAACAGCCAGCGTAGGGGTACAAAATGTAAGACCAGTATGGCACCCATTAGCAGCACCACAGCCAACCAGGTCAGCTCGGGGACGGAAAAGTTGAAGGTGCTTAGAAAAAGTATCAAAACATAAGTGAAGGATTCAAAGAAAGTTCGTTTAGAATAGAACTCACTTGATGGTGCTCTCGCCTAGGGAGGCCAGATAGCCTATGGTATTCTGCACGGACTGTGAAACTTCCTGTATGGCCTGTAGACGTTCCTTAATTGACTTCTTCTCCTCCTTCTCCTTATCATCATCATCATCCTCATCATATTCGTAATCATAGTGACCCGCATTGGCATCTGTGGTGCCGGTGATGAGACGAATCAGCCATTTTCTGGTAAACCACATATATGTTAAGCTCTTCAAATACCTAAAGCAGCCCACTTACTTTAGTATAATCAGCAGTAGAACCAAAGGTACTGTCTCCAGATCGCCATACACACAGCCGACTATCCATAAAACAAAGGCTATGGCCGATCTGATGGGTGATTCCCATTCAAAGCAGCTCCTAAGAAAATAAGTAAAAGTTAAGCCGGAAACAAGCAAGAAAGTCGGTTAAGCCCGACTATAACATACTCTGTACCAAGGAAATTATATGCTCAGCATAAATTTTGATGCTGAAAGCAGCGCTGCTACTGCGCCCCAGCAGCAAACAGTCTTTTGATCATAACTCGTAAACCATTCATCCGATCTTCACCATTCCTTTGGCAAATCGATAAGTTATTCTGATTACTAAATATGTCTAAAAGATATAAACCAACTATCTTTAAAACTGTGGAAGATATAAGGTTTTTTGTAAATTGCGGGGGCGGAAGAAGGCATGGCCAAAATTGAAAATATACTTAATCTGCCTGCAGACATAAGAAGCATATGTTCCATACATGTCAAACCTCTAGCTCTTATCAACTCTGAGTTCTGTGCATTCATACGGACATGACTCATCTGTTGTTGCTGATCAAGAATATATATGCGTTATGGGGGTCGGCGATGCTTCCTTCTCTATGTACCTACGGTACAGAGTATAAAACTACTCCACTTACTGCACATAACGTGCTGCCTCCAGTATGTCCATTATAATCTCCTTGAGACGATTCACATTGCGCAGAAACAATTGCCGCTTAAACTTCGCCTCCTGCTGTATTAACTTCTCCTCCTTGGGCTGCAGGGCTTGACAGACGGCACGTATCTCACTCCAAACCACCGTCAGCTCCAATTGTATCTGCGGTGAGTTGCCTTTGGCGCGTACCCCCAAATTTCGATCCTTTAGGGTGTACCAACGTTTGACCCCACTTTTGATGCGTAGCAGCGGTATGACCAGTTTACCCAAAAACTCCACACGATGATCACGATCCTCATCAAAAACGGTTATCTCCAGCACTTGTGTGATATCCTTTACATTGCTACAAATAAAGTAAGCCTTGTTTTGGACAAATCTCTTCTCACATGCATCTGTCAATCTCCAACTTACAAAGTGAAAATCTTGTTCCAGTTGGGTGACAAAGTCTTGTACTCCGTTTGGGTTTGCAGACGCGCATTGCCCAGTTCGAGCACACAAAATGGATCCGATTTACCACCTATATCAGCGGCCGCCAATCCCGTGGCACCAAACACTTTCACCGTCAAATGACCCACATCCCGTAGATTCTGCAGGCAGCGTAGGAAACGATAACGTTCACGCAGTAACTGCAACTCACGCGGATCCTCCTTGAACGCCTTCAAATCGGTAATGGTCTCCAGTGCGGTGGTACCACTTATGGTTAGCATTAGGAAGACTTCACCCGAACACTCCTCCAGTTGTTTCCATATACCATGCGTGGTCTCACGCTGAAATATACTCAAATCGATATTAACCTTGCCATACAGATTGTTGCGATTCCATAAGGCCAGCTCCAGATTCTGATCCTCATCAAATAAATGCAGATCGAACTGTTCCAGCCAGCGTTCGGTCCAGGAAGACTTGCTTTTGTATTTCTCATTGCCCAATCTGTGCACAAGGGGAAGAAGGGGATATAAAAAAAGATACTTTAGATATGAAAATATCCCTTTTAAAGTTAGAAGGAGCTAAAAATCATCATTTTAATATCAAAAGAAAGAATATTTAAAACAATCCCTGCCAATTGCATCTTCTTGCATTGAAAAATAGTTCAATTTAGTGCCATTTTCTCTTCAAGTACATAGTATATAGATATAGGGCCGATTTCTTATCTTCTTAATAGCTGCTATGTGTCAGATAAACTACGATTTTGCTCTGTTATTTGTGGGATTATGTAGTAGATTAGAAAACTGCCATTAACCTACTTTATCCGATACATAACAGCCATATAGAAGATGAAAAATCGGCCCTTAGTTCGATTTCCACTTACCTAAACTTAAAGTGCGTATCATTCAGCTTACTGCCATCTTCGGCCAATGGCAAATCTTTGGCCTTCACCAGCAATATGGTCACCACCGAGCTCCAGATTTGTGATTTCAAACGCTTCGATGACTCGGCCAATTTGGAGTTACGTTGAAAGTGCTGCAATAGTTGAGAGGAGAAGAAAAACAACCAAAAAAAAAATAAAAACTGGCTACAATTGACTCATTTCACACAGAGAGTGCTCAAGCTTAAGCTGCAGCTGAAGTTGAAGTTGACCTCCTTTAGTTCTTCACCAGCCTGCTCCAGTTGATCTTGCAAATCGCCACGTTGCTGTCGCAGATGTTTGAGTAACATGCGTGGTGCTTGGCGATAACCAGGCCAATTGGTGCCCAACATAATCCCAACTAAGAAGAGTAGCAACACAGTTTGCCTGGGAGATTGAGGTTCGAACAATGACTGAAAGCTGTGACTAAAATTGACGATAGCCATCGGTGTGAGGTTTTTTGTTTGGCAATGAATTTGTGTTAAGAGTGGATAGGGTATGGTGACTTTACTAAGAAGTTGAGAGTTATATGGATTTATCTGTTAATCTATCAGCTACACTTCAAAAGAAAACTGGCGAAATGGCATAAAAAAGAGTTATTTTAGAGCAATTTTTCACACAAATTTTTCTATAATTTTTCTATTTTATTTTACGAATATCAGCTGCTCCTTTTAGATTCCCAAAACAGGAAATTCAAACTTGAGAATTACAAGCAGTTTCTTTTTATACTTTTCTAAATTTCAAACCAAATTTTCTCCATAAACTTTTCTATATTTTAGGGCGAATTACTCAGCAAGCCGAAAGCAAGGAATATTAATTTTTGAATATTACAAGCGTTGTCTTTATATACTTTTTGTATATTCGATTTGCTGCGATTTTCAACAGTTAATTTTCTATATTTTTCAGCGACTTTCTAAAGAATTTTTCAAAATTTCAGATATTTTCTTTTCTAAAATTCATTTCAGGGGCCAACCCTCCCTTATTTAAAGAAAGATTTTAGGAAAACATCTAGAAAACTTACCCTAAATTTCTCGAATTACCCGAATTTCTAGATGTAAGAAATTATTTTCTAGATTTTTAGAAAAACTTTTTATAACAAGAAACTTTGTTTAAATTGAGAACAAAAAGTTGTATTTTAGGGTGAGTTTCTAAAAACTAGACAAAAATATGTGGAAATGCAAGAATACAAGACTGAAAACTTCTGAAGAGTTCTAAAACTTAGTAGGTTGAGAAGCCTAGTATCAGGTTTGGAAAACATTTAAAAGAGATTTGTAAGATTTGAACTATTAAATCAAGTAAGAAGGGATTTGTGAGATTTGAACTATTAAACCAAGTAAGAAGGGATTAAGTCAAATGAGGAATTCTTGTTTTGATATGTGCTTAGTTCAAGTTTAGTTAATTACTCGACTTAATCCTACATCCGGACTAAATCAAGAAGGTCCGATATGGACTTTAGCTTAATAATCCCATTTGATTTAAACTTGAGTTCGTCTAGGTGCGAAAATACCTGAGAACTCACAATTCGAGCTATTTGCCATCCAAATTTGAATAATAACTGAAAATGTATCAATTTCTAGGGTATACACTCTTCGCCTTTGCTCAAAACTTAGCTACATTTCCTCGTATTTCCCCACATTGTCATCTATTGACTTTGGAGTAGCTTTAATACGCTCTTAACATGCAATTGTTTTGGACGCTCAACAAGCGATCAAAAGTCACTCATCGAACTGCCTGCCTGGGTCGAGGTGAGACACCCATTAAAGCTTAACTTTAGTCACTTCCCTGCTTTGCTTTGTCTTAGACAATTCATAAATCAGCCAGCAATCACAGAACTTCACACAAACCCACAAATTTATGTGGAACAATTCAACGTTTTGAGAGCCAGAAAAGGTGGCCAAGATAATCGCTTATGCAAATAAATGAATGGATGGATGAATGAATGAAGGGATGGACGGCGACTGGAAAGGGCACACGGAAGTTCGCCTTAATTGTGTGTGTAAGCTCTCTGTGACACGACGACACTTTATAAATTATTTAACAAATTGCCTGATGGATTTATGTGGCACTTACCATTTCCTTATCCTCTTGACTGCGCGGCCACAGCGTCAAATTGATGAGTATCTCACCCATGCCACGCTCCGCCCCATGATTTGTATCGCATAGCTGTAGATTAATATCTTCCGCCTTGCCCAATTCCAATTGAGTGAGATCGATTTTGGCCGAGCCCATGAAATCATCCTGCAGGCCCCAGTCATAGTCGAAGACCTGTGTGGTGAGGCATGGGAGGGAGGACCGGAAATTGATGTCGGTTTTGGGTAAATTAAAAGTGACAGTAAATGGTACAAATGGTACACTCAGGAAAAAAACCGAATTCGACTTTAACTCGTTGGTAATAAGAGTTACATTATTCTTACAACTATTGACCCATTTACACTATTTACACAGGTAAGAGAGGTTAGAGAGGTTAGAGAGAGAGAGAGAGAGCTCGTATGAGAGTGAAGGCAGGAAAAGCAGAGAGCTAGGGAAGGGACAGTGGTCTTGAGAGGAGGAAGAGTTGGTAGGAATTGGGCGGAAAGGCAAAGGTCTTCTTTCTGAACGCATCAAACTTACAAACTTAAACACTCAAGCCGGCATCTTAGCGCATTAGACTATCAAGACCTCGCGTGGCATAAATCACAAAGAAATAAAGGGAAGTGTTCATAACTTAACACCAGAAAACGATACAAAATTGGATCCCGGGTGAAAGATCGAGTGAGGTAGATGATTAATGTCTGCACATCTGGTCAATAGTTAGCTAGATAGGCGGCAAGAGAAGAGGTAAGCAAAAGAAGCTTCACACCAATTAGAAATAAGCCATTAAGATGCTCAGAAAAGAGATGAGGTACAGGTTTATAAAGGAAATGTATTCCATGCAGTGAACAAGCACAAATATAATGATTTATATAGAAGGAAATATATAATAGTTGTTATGTAACTAATATAACCCTGTAGTTCTGCTGCCCCGGACGGTATTAACTAGTCCGAGCGCTTATCGCCAGACCAACCATTGGATAAGTATTTGCCTAACGAATTTTGAATGGGAATGTTAGCCAAACGTACCGATTCATACGCCATTGCATTACGTTCTTCCCGACGGACTAATGCCCAGTGATGCATCAGGTCGTTAGCCCTGGTAGTGTCTTAACACTAGCAGAACTACAGGGATAAGTAAGACCACAAAAAAAGAGACTAAAATGAAAAGAATCAGGAATTCAGTATGCGGTCCTGTTGCTTTTTTATGGATTCGGCAATTGTGAATACTTTTTAATCGATTGCGGAGCGGTACTAGCTGTTCCACAACTCAAAGAATAAGTTGCAATGCAATATAGCATTCATTATCTCATATTCTTAAGCTTTATTTGGAAAACTTGCAAGTCAACTGTGAAGTGCAGTTTTCTAAATTAATAATATAACTATTCTGAACTGATTGTCAGCTATAATTAACGCGCTTTCAATATCAAAACTTTAAGGTATAAGAGGAAACATTAAGTACTCGTGTGGTATTCAGATGGCTATATGAAAACAGTAGAAAATTAGCTGATTTTCTCTCATTTCATTGCACCCTTTCCCCTTTTCTACACAGCAATCAACTTGTCTACATTTCTGATATCTACATGTAGCCCGCAGTTATTCTACATGTCAAGTGTAACGTTCTGTTTTCCACATTTTAGGATTAAGGATATCAAAAACAATTATTTCAAGCATTTCAGACCAATTCCCACTAATTATTAAAGCTAGTTTTCGTTTTTGAGTGTATCCATATTAAAATGTCAGGACCTTACCTTAACAATAATGGGTTGAAACGGGTCCTCCACTGGCACAATGAACACCTCATCCCACACTGGATTCAGGTCGCGGTGTATGGTACGTGATTTGTGCAACAAACGGCCGCCAACCTTGAACTTAACATAAGGATCACTCAGCCCTGTCAGCATCAGAGTAAAACAAAAGACCCAGAAAATTGTGCATTGTGTCAAGTGACATGTTTAATATAAACAGGAAAGAAATAGGGGAGGGGGTTGGTTAGGTGTGACCTCACCATTCTTATCCATGGCCACCAGGTCGCATCCAGATTTGAGATGTACACGCAGCTGAAAGAAGACGAATTGACGTAATTGAGCCTCACGCTTGCGACGCAGTTCATCCGCCTGATGTTAGAGCGGTTTAAGAAATGGTACAGTTGTGCAGAGAGCAGAGCAGAGAGCAGAGTAGCGAAAATTGAAAATTTTTAAATTAAATTTTGTTAGTGCCTCCAGTAGAAAGCCAATGGCCAAACAGAAATCCCTAAGCAAGCAAAGCCAAGCCAATGTGCGAGTGTTGGGTGGCTCAGTTCATTTCTTTCCTTGAATTGCGCTTTATTGTTCAGTTGCTCAGACTTCGGTTTATAACCCTTGAGTAACCTGACACAAATCACAATCCAGAACTGAGCAAGAAAGTCTTCAAAGTGAACCACTGAACAAAACGGGAAGCACTCCAAAAAGTGCCCAAATGAACCGCTTAACCCAACACTGCACCTCGCACTCACCTGCAGAGCATCGATTTGATAATTTCCACCTCCCGCATGGATTGCAGCAGGCGCCGTCTGAGCATTGCCATTCTCGGGCTGCTCATCTATGCGACCCTCCATGGAGCCACCGAAACGTTGTATAGCCTGTGCCATCTTTGCCGTGGCCCGAAACTCCCGAGCCAAAGGTGAACCAATTGTGGTGCTCCGATGCCTGGGACTTTGTGTCACTGAACTGCTCTCGGAACTGTAATCGGCCGCATAGTCAGTGCTCTCTTCAAGAAAATCACTGGGAGATTTGCGACCCAAGCGATCTTTGCTTTTTGCCCGACTCCAGCGATGCTTCAGATTATTGAAGAACCCATGTGTCCTCTGTAACACACCCACACTGCCACCTGGTCCAGCCTGTCCGCCTGCGGCCAGCTGCTGTGAGGCTGCGCTTTTGGCTCGCTTTGGTGATATTTGCGGAGATTCGTTGCTGTGATTATCGTGTCCATTCAACTCGGAGGCAGATTTACTGAGATGTTTGCCCAGACGCTGTTGCTGTAGCTGCGGTGAACCGTGCGGCGAGATGCGCCGCGGTGGCGACGAGCTGGCATCAACACTGGCGGTGGCCGTTAAACGACTGCTGCTGCCCGGCTGCTCCTCCCGGTCAGCGTAGTGAATGCGTGCTGGAACAGACAAATAGCAAAAGAGAGTGTGTCACGCACTTCGATTTGGCCATCGATTTAACAACAATTGAATGAGCAAAAAAACACACAACACAGGAACATTACACACACATGTGTATGACTGATGGACGCATTGACTGACTGCCCCCGACTGCCTGAGGTGCGGTTTTGGTATTTGCAAAAAAAAATAAATTAAAATTTCACTCTCCCACCAGACTCTACACACTCTACAAATGACATCACTTTGATGGTCGATTGTCGACCACATAATTACTTAGACAGCTGATTGTTCAAAGTGCCTTCAATTAAAATGGGGGGGAAAAAATAAAGAGATGAGGTGTGGTGTGGTGTGGTATGCCCTGTAGATATAAATAGAAAATATGAGAAATTTCAAATTATATTTTACAGTACACAGAGGCTCTTTATTATAGAAGACCACTTGAGATATACTAAAGACATACCACATGTGCAAGCGAAACCATTGGAATTGCTACGAAGCAGAGGATCTCTTTTACTTTTTGGCAATAATTTTACTTTACCACACAGAGAACTATAAAAATCACTTTTATGATCATTAAATTGAAGATCTAGGCATTGCCCTGGTTTTTTTGAATGGCGCTGAAGGGTTTTAGCTGCTTCAACACAATCAAAGCCATTGTCATAGCCAGACTTAACACTATTATAGCCTGTGGAGGCTGCAGAGCTTGACGTTCTGCTGATGTGCGCTTTAGTGATCTATTATATCAGAGAAATGGCATACTATCTAAGTAAATTTAGATATAGATATGCCCCTTGATGGATACCCACAGGTGCCCGTCTACTTTGAATCCTTTTTATTTAACTTTTCAACTCAATTTTTTCAAATAAAAGAAAGTATATGAGAATATTAATCAATTTCACTTTCGATTATGATAGCTATCAAGTTAAGAATAGGAGTGATAGTTATTCGTGTGGTTCCGACCTTTTAGCTGAGTGCAGTATTAATAATTAGATATGAAAGGGCAGGTACTAAATTCAAGATTTCCCTTAGATGAGTTTCAGTCATGAAGATGTCTGTCCCACCACGTCATGACCTTAGCTGAATTTCAGGCATGATTTGTGATGCATTTAAAAGCCATAAAACATAACTTTAATATCAAAGATATGTAAAAGATAAGTCAAATGTCGCCACAAATTGCGCCTAATAAAATCCAGGAGTGTATGTATAATATGAATACTAGTATCAGTTCCCATGATCTGGCATCACTATTACCATCTTATGCACAAGACCTTGTTACCTACACAGAGAAAAAAAGATTACAAATCCATTTGAACTGTTAAGAATCTGAAATATCCTTTTAATCACCCTAAGAAGCTGAAAATCATGCAAAGTATAAGACAAGTGATCTTTCGTTTGGATGAATTTCAACATCGTGGGATGATTAAAAGGATATTTAAAACATTTCCTATCCAAATGGATCTTTTTCTTTACTGTTTAGTGTTATCAAATGAAATAACTTAACAGTTATCTCTATCTAGGTTAGATGAAGGTAGCGATTATAAGCAAACTTTAGCTGAGTTAGTGCTGAGAAGCGCCTGCTATATGTTTAGTCTTTCTCTTCGTTTGTTGAAATTAATCAACAATTTTTTGAGTAATGAGAAGAAATAAGGGAAGGCATCAAAAGAAGATGAGGCAACTCTTTTAGCTACCCTACAATACACCTTCACTTAACTGCACCTTACATCAGATGGCTCTTTGAGGTGTATTTTGATATGCGATTTTGCCAATTTGATGCAAGTAGCAGGAATAAGTTTAGCCACATAAACTTGGCTGTTGACAAATAGCCAAGGCGGCTATTTGATCTTGGACATTGTAAGCACACAACTGCTGCCAAAAACCTAACCCTTCCAGTGGCGCCAAAGCTCGGGTTTCTTGCTTATTATACTATTCTTTTTCAAAAGATGTTTTGATGCTCAACTAATTGTAAATTAGGCGTAGTATTACTTAAGGTAATTGGTTCTGCAACGGGTTATATTCGTATGCGTACTCTGGACAACTAATAACAAATGTTAAATATCAATAGATAAACACAAATACGCACCAGAGCAAACAGCAAATTCTTGCTTTCAAGACATTTAGCCAATAGCTTGAAGTTTGTGGCAAGGTAAAAGTCAAAATTCCTACAAAAAACATTTCAATTCATCTATTTTTCAAATATTTATTCTCTCTCCAGAGTGCTCGCAAACGACAGCTCAATTGAATTAAAACGAACAAACTTCATCCGGTTCTTACCACTGGCTGGGAATATTTTATTAATTTTATGATACAGCGCAAATGTTGGATGCTTTATATCTGGCTTTGGGGACTCGCTAAGCTTCGACTGCATCGCAGTCTATTTGCCCCCAAAAAAGGCAATTTATATGCATCTACAGAAACACACACAACCCGTTCACTTTTGGGACTTTGATTATTATGCAAACACCGACATATAAAATGTGTACATGACGTATAAGTTTCACTTAGTTAGAGCGGCATTTTGCAAATTCAGTTTCCATTTCCGGGCGCGAGCTGGTGAATTGCGAACTGCGAACTGCACTGCAGCGAGGCCCCTAAAAGACTGCTACGATAATATTTTTCGCGAGGCAAAAGCGAATGAAATTGAAACTTTTGCGCTTTGGCATTTGTTATTGTTAACGGTAACACACACACACACAGAGAGAGAGACAATGACAGAGAGCGAGATGGAGAGGGAGAGCATTGTTTCACAGTTAGCATGTATGCATGTGTGTGTGCATGGCATTGAATTACTTTTGGGTGGGCGGTGGAGGTTAGGTAGGTGGCTGTGTGGGCGTGGGCTGGTTGAGTGGTTGCGGCTCTTGCAATATTAATGCTTTGTGCCGCGCGATGCTGCAACTTGTGTTTTTACACAAATTGGAAAAGCGCCCAACGGTGGCGTCATAAAATGCAAATGGGGGCGTGCCCGAGTGTGCAAAGCTTTACGCACCACTCTTCCCCAACTAAACCAAAAAAAAAAACATATAAAAAGAAAGCTTAGACCATTTGCAACCTTTTTGAGCATTTTGTAGCTCTTATGAATGAAACTAATAAAATTGTGCCAAGTTTATGTAAAGTTAATCCACCCCTAGCTAGTTGCCAACCACAACAACAACAAACACTAAAGCCGCTCTAATTAATTAAATTGTTGGCTTGACTTGCGCCAGGAAATTGCAGATTTCCCCCCCCCCCCCCCCCCCCTCAGCTGGCAACACACACCTTCTCAGCGCATGACTTAATAATGACTATTTTTGTCCTCAATTGTTCCCAGGAGCTAATCCTGTGCTTCGGGGAGCATTTTGGCTTACCGCCTAACATTATACATACATACATACAGGTGCTTCAACAACTGTTATCATTCAAGTGGCACTAATAGTTGCGAGACCAGTGTATGCATATGTTGGGCCCATTTAATAAAAGTGTGGCATACTTTTTGGGGTAGCAATTTGATGGCCCCTGCAGATGGATTCTCTTTATTTGTGGTTCCTTATAGGCAAATTACAGAATTAATCGTCCAATTCGGATCTTTTTATGACCAAAGCCATGAAAACGTGGCCATAAAAGACCACAACAACAACATTATGGTATCCATATCGAAAATTACTGGACACTAATCAAGTATAGCAAGACTTGTGCAGCGGCACAGTGGTCAAAGTTGACTTACTTTCCTGCCCTTGACAAAATCAAGTAAATACTAAAGAATATTCCACATGGATTCTCTCACAATTCTGACATAGCTGAGTTACCCAACTATGGAGAAGTGCTCCGAGCACACAGTGATGCTCTAGCCAGCGGAGACTTAGTTTGAGCTTAGAAAATGATTGACTTTATTGCAGGAAATAAAGAAAATTACTAGCTTAGCATTAGCATATATACATAGAATATATATACATAGAAGCATATATACATAGAAGGTTACAGTGCAAAAGTTAACCAACGTGCCTGAGTAGTTATTTGTTTATTTGGTAGTTTTCTTTCATTATAACTCATAAACACTTTGTATATCAAACACACCTGCATATAATTCAATTGACAGCCGTTTTTTCGTCAACTTTTGTACGCCATTTTAAATTTGGGCACTGTATTGAACAAGTTCAAGCTTCTGCCTGACAATTTCTCAGTTTCTTGTTGCTGACACTAGCCTGTTGATTTTGCAACCACAATCAATGAACGTAGCATCAATTTCCAGCAGTAAATGATTCAACGTTTCGAGTTACATATGGGAAATCATGGTTTGACAGATTGACATATTATATTTAGTGGTTGACAACTTTGTAGTAGTCCAATAGTGACGAATGGGTTACATTTCTTTGAAGAAAAGGCAAATAAAATATTGCATCCATATAAGCAAAAAGATTTTAATACAGCTTAATTAATTGGGTCAAACTTTGGTTTAAAGTTTTTTGTTTCCGCCGCATTTTTGTTAGTTTTTATTACATATTTACCAGTAAGTAGAAGAAGGTCATTCTTAAGCTATCTTTCCTATAAAACTTGTGTATTACGATACATGCTTTAATACAAGTTATATTCTAAGTTCAAAAAGCTATTGCAAATAATAAGCGGTTTAAGCAGGTTCGAGGTCATGAAAGTTGTGTTTGTTCATATTATATATGTAAAAATCGTTTACTTTTTACAACAAACACAGCTGTTTACCTCAACAGTAATGGTTTAAGCTGGTTTGGCTGCAGACTGCTGTTTTCCGACTACCTCTTTTTCTCTCTGTCTCTCTGCCTACCAAAATTCATGAAAGCCAAACAAATGATCTACATTTGCAAGTCAGTTTCTAAGTATTACTTAAGCATGATTGCAATAATGCTATGTAGCTCGTCTATTTGAGCATTCATTACTCTTCCAGTTCCCAACTGTTTAAAGTCAAGATTGTAATTGAAATAAAAGGCAGTTGGCAGACCAAAACTCTTTAGAGCACGCCTACTAAAGGTAGAACTGGGAGACTCTTAAACTATTGTATAGGCAACAAATGCTTTTTGGTATAAAACCTGTTGTTAATAATGTGAGCCCATAGGATTTAGGTGAAATTAATATAATGTCTTTATTCAAGTAATAGATAATCGTGTGCTCGCGTCGGAGATTCGTAGACAACTTACTCGCTCACGTTAGTCGATACATTAGGGATGGAACATGTTAGTCTATCGATACATAAAATTTGATGCATTTCGACAAAACCCATAAGTTGTTTTCAGTTGTGAACAATCGGAACTGTATTGGACCTCGAGCCTGCTAAACTCGCTAAAAGTACGCAAAGAAGTAAGACTTTTTTCAGTATATTGAAGGATTGGTTGTTCATTTTAGATGATATTCGCGTGCTGAACACGAACCTGCCTTCAATTCTAGATTAATGCGAATTTTGATAATAAAAAATTGCCTAAAATGCATATTTTGACTCTTTTTAGGAGCGATTTGTGGGAATCCTCTTCTCTAGTATAATTTCAGTATGATAATATCGAAAGACTTATTTCTTAACTTTAAAATAAACCATTTAATACATTTCTGTGATTTTTTAAGCGTAGATATACCGCTTTCAATTCATGTGCTCAAATTTAGTCAAATTTTATCTATAAAAATATGGTAAGCAAAATCACTGTAGTCATTTGTATTGATTTGTATTGAATGTTTATAAAAAGTTTGAAAAATATTGTAATTTTGAACTTAAATACACAAATTGGCATATCTTTGCTTTAAAATATTTAAAAAGTATTTGGCAAATAGAACTTTATGGTAGTATTAAAGGGTGCAAAATCAAACGAATAGGTTCCTCACAAAATAAGTCTCAAAAGAGTAAAAATATTCATTTAAAGCCACTTTAAGCTCAAAATAACAGAAATCTAGACGTGACAGACCATTTCTGAAAACAGATTGGGGGTCCAGCAAACGATATTATCTATATACACCACCAATACTTATATAAACCGGTCGTTGTTGCCTTGAAACTTACGTTTACATGCAAACCGACTCCAAAACGAGAACAGATCTGTTGAAGTTTAATAAATTTGTCAATAAATTGCTTTATTTCTAGACAGTTTCTTTACCACAGTTCCTGCTGAAATGTAACCGGTTTTATTCAGCATTAAGTTTCGAAAATCACAAAAATGGAAGTTGAAAATTGACTTTTCATATGCTTCTGTGTGAGGTGCCTTAATGATTCGAAATTTAACAGATATAAACTAAATTCAAGCTGCTTCGAAAGCATAAAAATTCGGTAATGTTAGTAAGTCTAATAAAAATAGACTGCGAAGGCAACAACAAGAGGTGGAGGTTCCTTTTTTATGAAATTTTGTATAATAACATCGAATATTACTACTTCTTAGCCCTAAAATGTAGTTCCTATAGCATTTTTTGATATTGTTAGGCGAAGATATGTCACATGATTTCGAATAGAAACATTCCCCCATCCAAAAAAAGATCCATTTGGAATGAATATTTTGCAAAAACTGTAAAAACTATTCATTTCAAATAGATACCGAAATCTCATAAGGGATACTTTTTAATACCCCTTTTTTCAACGTGTAGTGGCGACAATATCATATGGAAATGCATTTTAATAGCATTTTCGAGAAATTAAAGTTATTATAATCTGGAAAAATTAAGTTTAGGCAGCCTTGAGTCACATTTTTTAAGCATTAAGAACAAATCCCAACCTCAACCGCTAGAGGTTAACCTTTAAGATATTTTTTGTGTAAAAATGCTTTTTATGTCCCCCAGCAAGTGTCGATAGTACCTTTTATTGCATTAGTCCCGCCCTTTATATCGTTCCACAATCTATATAATTGTTTTACTCTCTGACACTGGTCAATAAATCAAGCTCGGGGTCACTAATCAATTATTAATGTTGACACGAGTTGGCCAAGTGTCATATATTTTTACACACGGCAAAAGTTTTGCCCTCGCCCTCGCCCCCCCTCCCGCTCGCGTTCACCTGTTGAGGCCCAAGTTGGTTTGGTTTGGTATTTCCGTTTTCCGTGCGTCAGGATATGTGTAAACAAAAAAGGGCTTTTGTCTGCGCCTTCTTGGCTTTTGCCAGTGGCGCCTTTTGAACCTTTCAGCGGTGACGTCATTGTCGAATGCAAGTGACAAAGTGGCGTCAGGCGGCTTGCCCCGCGGGGCAACTGCGCTTGTTATTGTTATTATTGTTGTTGTTATTGTTGCCAACGTTTCTTGTTATTGTGACTTTGATTATCATGTTTAACGAAACACGCAACCAAGCAACACCAACATTTCCGATTTTAGTATGTTTTTTTTTGCATAAAATTGAATTAGTTGCCAACTGTTTTAGCTGTCGAAATAAAATAGGTAGTAACAAGTAATAGCATCATTCCATAACCTCAGATTGTTTACCATATGGAATAAATTTCAAAAAAAAAAAAAACACAAAATATCTGCAAGTTTTAAATAAAAAGCGAGAAGGAAACGAAACGAGGGATGTTTGCAAATTATCCGTCCCTTCCCTTAACAAAACCCTCAACAACAAACTCACAGTTTTAGGAGTGTTTGTGGCCATTTCCACTCAGTTTGTGGGTTGTCAACTTGCGAGTGTTGAGTAAATGAGTTTCCCCTCAAACTTTTTGTCACTAAATAATTTATGGAAATACTTACTCAACATTCCGGGCAGTATTTTTGTTCTGGGGCTGCTTTCAAATTAAATTATGTAGGATCATTTATGCGCATTCTGCATCAAACTGTGCTGAGCCGCCATTAACCCTTAAGCTGCTCCTAAATGATTAACTTGCAGATCATAAAGAACCAGCTTAACCATGTGCCAGTGGTCAGGATTAAGGCGAATGCTTTATAAGCCACTCTATGAGATGCGTGATGAAGTTTTCGGTGTCAACTTGAATGGCCTCCAAAGCTGTGTTGTTGTCCTTTAGAGCTTTCGTTTTAATTAACTGGGCCGAATGTCTGTGCAGCTAATTAAAACTTTGTCAATCGATGCACTGCATAAGTGTCCAACAATTTGTATCCTGCCGGCAGAGGTTGGCCAAATTCAATCAATTACTTGAACACAACGCTGAACCCTCCTGTTGTCTGTTTCTCGATTAAACAGCAGACACCTCGAGGCCACCAGCTGTGTGATCTCTGCCCTAAACGGCGCACAACTAATGCAAATGAATAGATGGGAAGGGGAGGGGGGTAAAGCCTTACATAATTAAAAAATAAATATCTAGCCAAAATAGCACGCGACATCTAGATATAGCCAAAGAGCAGCAGACGGGCAGCGGCGGAGCAACAGTCATATGTTGGCCATTCATATTAGACCTGCCAAGTGCTATTGCTAGTTGGGTGTGCGTGTGTGTGTGTGTGTGTGTGTTGGTGAACCGGAAGCGCAGCGGCATGCAAAGACGCCATAACGCCATGACGAAAGAGGCAGCCAACCAGCAGAGCAGGAATATCCGCCCAACAGCAATGCGTGGGGTCGACAGGGGCGCGTTAACCCGCGCTGCCGACATGGCGCCAAAATAATAGCGAGGGTAGTTTCAGCTGTTAAGCAGTTGAAAATTTGCCGAGAAGCAGAACCACACCTTTACTTCTTTCAAAATGCTGAACCCCATCAAGAACCTTTAATGAAATAAGTTAGGTTGCGAATACTTCTAGGCTCCACTTCAATCCTAAAGGCTCGCAACTTCTAAACGGAAACAAACAAATGGTGAGTTAGAATTAAGCTCAACAAAGTTGATTAGATCTCGACCTTCATACTAAAATTTCAAGCAAAAGTCTTTATACATTCCAGATATTCGATATCAAGACAATCCAATTCGTACTTAGAATGAGAAACTCCGGAATAGACCGACTTCTGATCAAGTTTGGGATTGATTGAATCTTGTATTTTGAATTTCTGTGTCTAAAGTGAAAGAGTTGTGACAAGAGCAGAGTCGAAGGTTCAGTTATTCAAAATCTAAAGGCCGATTTCACATCTTCTACATAGCTGCTTTGTGACAGATATACATAGATTTTGCTTTGTTATTTGTGGGTTTATGTGACAGATAGCTCTATAGTATGTAGAAGATTAGAAATTGGTCCTAAGACCCACTCAAACCTCTTGGATGAGTTTCTCGGCAAGTATTGGCCGTTGCTCATCGGATAACGAGGCTCAGCGTTTGTTTTTTTTTCACTTCCTCATTTTTGGCATACTCAAAGAAACGTAAAATAATCGCGGAGACTTCCCACCCAAAATAGAGAAGATCATTTTCATTAAAATCACCTTCATGAGCCTTTTCCGACTCCTTCTAAGGATCCAAAAGAGGTGCGTATCATTTGCGATTAATTGAGACTAGAAATGACTCATGAATTGCTAAATATGGGAAGAGCTTAGTTAAGCTGAGAGCAAAAGAAAGTACGCTGCTGCAGCGCTGCTACAGCTGCATCAAAATATCTGCTGTGCATACACTTTTGTGGGTACAGAGAATATTATAGGCGAGCTTGATCGTCTTGCTGACTCGATTGCTTTAACAATGTGCTGCATAAGGAAGCTTATTCAAGACCAACACATCTGTCATGCTACAACGGTTTTCCCTTAAATATTTCGACATTATTCTGAAAAAACTTGGGATCTTTAAAGTCATTCGTATTGGCCATTTTTATATGTAATTCAGAACAGAGAATCTCCGTCAATTCATAGGTGTTTTCTAAATTTAATCTTTAAATATTTGCAGTTTTTCTGTAGTAACTTTTGCAGCCACCCTCTTGTTCTGCCGCGAAAATTTATGCGCAAACTAATTTCTCTAAAGTTGTAGCCAACCCGCATAAAAATAGCACAGAGAATTATGTTAGCACTCCAAAATGGTTGGACTAACCCAGGAGCAGGAGCTGCCGCAGCAGCAGCAGCCTGAAGTAGCGCTTTAAAGCTAGCCAAGTGGGACTGGATGGGGTCCTACAAGTTGAAACATAACGGATTACGTGCGCGCTTTGGGTAAATTAAAAAAAAAAAAAAAAGTGGTGCTTAAAAATACACACAACCGCAGCTGTCGCACCTACCGACCCCCCCCACCACATCATCATCATATCACCCCAAAAACCCCTTCAACCAATTCATTTTTGCACTCCGCCAGTCAGTCTTTTTATAGGAGTCCACAGCTCATGTGTGTGTGGTTTGTGGAGGGGTGGGGTGGTGGGGCACAGTCGCAGGGGCACCACCACCACCACCAAAGTCAAATGGTGGCTTATCAATTGCTAAGCCAAAACATTTTTTTACACTCACACATGCTGCTGAGGTCACCAACACCAAGGCAATCTCAATTTCGGCTACATAGCCTTTTCACTACTTTTTGCACTTTTAACACACAGCACACATATTCGGTTAACACACACACACACACACTCGACGCACTTTTAACGGGGTTTATGGGTTGATTTTTCAACTATTTTTCTTTTGGGAACACACGCGAGATGAATGGCCAGGACAGGCTAGTTGCTTTATTTGGTAGTTCCAAACTCTGCGTAAAGTTTATGATTTATTTTACAGAACGCGGGATGGGTTGGATGGAGCGACTCGGCGTTGTGGGGCGAACCGTTTCAGTGGAGAGTTTTTGCGCAACTGAACGCTTGGCCAGAGCTTTCCGGGCAGAGAGTAGGAAAGCTTTTCGGGTGAGCACAATGAAAATTGAGTGGGACATGCTTGAGTGCGTTGGCAATGCAGATGTAGGGGAGGGGTGGTGGTTGTGGGGGCGAAGGACACTTAAACTTTAACTAGCAAGATAAACAGGAACAATATAAGCTCACATCAAATTATCATATGAGAGAAGAGTTGGCTTTTGTTTTATTTCTTAAAGAAACTTGTTGAACATTTTTAAAAAGGTAATTTATATTTAGCTTTAAAGCTAATAAAATGTTAAAACAAGATAAATCGGTTAGTATTTACAGCTGTTCAATCAATTTCACACTTACCATCATTTGCAGACGAAACTAAAAGCCTTTGAGTAATGCCATTTAATATTTTAATAATAATATTTAAAGTACATTGATCTGAAGATGATTAGTTGCTTCAGGAAAGCTAGTTCTTGACATGGTTTTACCAAAGACTTAAAACTAAAAGATGCTAAAAAGCCATACAGGTGATTGGTAGTTAAATATGAAGGCGAACCCTCGAATTTTCATTTATGTGCTGTCTGTGTGCAAAGTAGGTACGGCAGATTCAAATTTCCTCCTCCTATTTGACTTGCATGGCACCTAATTGCTCTGTTTTTGATTTTACTAAGCTGCGTTTACGGTACTGTGGTTTTGCTGCGGTCGAATTCCAAATATATTTTGTAAAAGATAAAACCCAGCATAGTTTATGAGAAACTTTTGATCACATTGCAGTTTTCGATTCTTTTTTTAATGGAAATCTCTTTAAAATCATCAAAAAGGTTCAAAAAATACTCCTCAAGATTATTTTGTTGTGGTGATCTACTAAATTAGTATTTGGAGAATGGTTTAGAGAATATTAAGTTTGTGCAATTGGTTGTACCAGCCAGAATGTACGAACTTCTATCTAAATATAAGAAGCATTTGACACAGACATGTCATCTCTATCTCTTACCATCTCTGGTATCTGGATGGATATGACTATATCAACTCGGCTGTTGATGCTGATCAAGTATATATATATGATGCTAATCAAGTATAATATATATATCCCTGTCGTGCTCTTCTCAGAAAAAAGCACGGTGGTTGTGCCTAGTATAGCCATTGTGTCTGAAGCAACGATGATCACCCATAGCCCCCAGGGGGCAAACACTTTAGGCAATTCATGCCGAATGCTTGAAGAAGTAATGCTTCAGTGAGTGTCAGAGAGAGACAGAGAGCTACAGAGAGCCTCTCTTCTTGAACATCCCTGGTATGAAGACTCGTATCCATGTATGTTCCGATCTCTTAGCTCTATTATAAGGTGAGTACTGAAGTGTTGGCCAATCTCGTTCAGGAAAAGGCGACATTGAAAATGTCTGTGGAGAGGGTTGTCCCACTCGTTTCGGCCTGGTATATATTGAACTTCGACAGTTAATGAAAATAGACGTAATAAATTGATTAAGGCTTGTATTTGTAAAATCCCCTACAACTGACTTCTTTAAATATCTGTAAGAAAGGTGCATTTGCCTGGCCTAAGAATGTGTCATTTTGTAGAGGTAACTAAAATGTACAGCTCTGGTTTCCACCTTGGTTCTAAGATAAAAATAATCAGCGGTTTCGGCTAGGTTGAGTGGTTCAGGCTAACATCTTTCTACATCAGCTCTAAGATAAGGCTTTCACAAAGTATTATAGCCATGCCACAGAATAGACCAGCTTTTTCTTTCTAGTTTTTAAGCAGCTTCAAGATTGAAATCTCTGTGACAACGACTAACGGATAATTGGTTGTTCAAAGAGAACTGCAGCAGAGACAAAGAGATGGAGGAAGGCTGCTGCTGCCGCCGTGATTGACTCCGGGACTGATAATACGAATCACACGCACACACGACTCGCTGGCTGCTGCTGCTGCTGCTGCCGATCGACGCGTCGATGGAATGCGAATTCGCAAATCGCTGCCAAAGCGCACGACTCGAGCAACGTGGGTCAGTCACTCGGGAGTTGTGCAGCCGCAGCGTACGTGAGAGCTTGTTGGTCCTCAGACTTGGCAATAGCAGCAGCAGCAGCAGCAGCAACAGCAACAGCAGCAACAAGTGTTTCTTGTGTGCAAGTAAAGTTTATTTATTTTTTTTAAATTGTTAATTTAACTATTTGAAACTTGCGGCTGGTTCGAGAGTTTTCGGTAAAAGTCAAAAAGTTCCAGCGAACTTTCAAGAAGGAAAAGAGAGAGCGAGAGACAGAAAAAGAAAGAAACACCGGTAAGTGGCAAAGGCAGTGCGCCATTTAAAAGGCAACTACCGTTATCTGCACGCTGTGTACGTACGTAAGTGTGTGTGTGTGTGTGTGTATGCGAGTTTGTGTGGGCGGGTCAAGCTTCCAGTTAGATTTTTTCGTGTTACCCTCTCTCCCCACACACTTTTTCTCAGTGCGCCAAGAAGTTTCTGCATTTATGCTTTCATTACACTGTACATCGCACACAAGTGCAAGCACATTCGCACACGAGTGTGAGTGCGGCTTTCGATACACTTTGATCCCCCGGCCGACAAATTTTGTGATAATTTTATTATTTTTGTTAATAAATTTCATAAATGTTTTTTTTATTTTTTGTTTTCTTATTGTTTGCCCATTTGCAATAAGCATTGTTCAATGTTGGGTGTAAGAATTTCTTATCGCAGTTAACAAAGGAAATTTGTTGCACTTAATTCAATTTAAATTATTCATTTGCTGTGGGAAAATAATAGGAAAAAAGTTGATAACTGATTAAATTAGATCCCGGACGGAATTCTCTTTGGAACACTTATTCATTATCAACACTAACATCAACTATTCCAACTTAGCGGAGGCGGCGGCGTGCAAAGTTCAGTTCAGTTTCTAATTTAATATTATTTAATTTGTTTTGATTTGCATTTTTTTTTTGATATTTTTGTTAGTCATTTGTTAATATAAGTTGGGCCCAGACAACAGCACAAAATAAAAAGTGAAAAAGTGCTGATGCCTGGCTGATAAGTGTTACAGTTTTAGATGGTGACAGAAGCTGTCAAGTTTAGTATATGTACTAAAGTAGATAATCACGCGCAGTCAGGTTGATTTTAGACACTGAAATAAACGGAGATTTTATTCCAATTGTGTGTAGTTCAATTCCAATTTGTGTTTCCGCTGCTCCAGGTAAGGCTTTAGTGTAAGGCCGATCGCCATTTTGAATGCACCTTCCATTGTGTAGCCGGAACGGAGCCAGAAAAGTCTTCTAAAAGTTTATTTCAGTTCGTTTTTAGCCGATCCCTCCATTTTCGCTGTGGATCCGAATTTTATGAAGGACATTCGGCTTCGGTTCTTGGTTGGTTTTTAGCGGCTGGGTTCGGTTTAGTCCAGATTTTCAAACATAATTTCATGCCCAGCGGTACAAGTTGTTTTCCCCCCCTCTCTAGTGGTTGTTGTTGTTTGACAAATGAGTTTGTTGGTGTCTGCCCTGATATAGACTAACCATTTGTTCAAAGACTAAATTTATAAAAAACTTAAGGAAGCTCAAGTCCAACGAACGGAGAGGCGCATCCGCCAACGTTCACCAGGAAATGTGAAGGATAAACATAAGTTAGGGTTAACTTCGATGATAAGGCCCAAATTCTAACTAGAGTTTGGCTAGAACTGAGCAGTAAACAGCATCTATGTTCATTTAAGCCATATGCCTTTCAGGAACACTATCGACATATTCTTAACAGAGACTGCTAAGCTTCTGCTATTAACAAGATAACCGATACTTTGCTATCGATAAACGATTTCACTTAACCTTGCACTATTATTACGCTAGAACATCGAGGTTATGAGTTCAACTCACCGTAGAATGTTTTTTTTTACACCAGAGGATACATAGAAATCGTTCAGTTGTTTGTAGCGCATAGAAAAAGAATCTCCGACCACACAAAGTATATATATTCTTGATCAGCATGACAAGCTGAGTTGAGTTAGCCATGTCTTTCTGTTTCTATGCTATCTTCTCCATTAGTTCGAAAGCTATCGCGACCAATCTTTGCACGAAGTCTTCTGGTACAAATTCTCTGCTTATTTGTCATTACCGGCCGGATCGGATGACTATAACATATAGTTGCCATGGGAACGATCGCTCGAAAAACAGGTTCTAGTGAGAAGAACTTCTTTGTTTTTAATGCAAACGCCTCCAAACTCCGTATTTACTTGTTTTCTATGCTTCTATTTGATTTTCACAAGTTTGGTCAAAATTGGACATCTATTTAGTATAGCTGCCATAGAAAAGTAAGTTTAGAAAAATAGTTTTGGTAAGAAAAACTTTTTTGTTGTCAATGTAAACCTCTCTAAATTTGAAAGCATTTATTTTATAACTTTTTAAACCATTCTTCAAAGTTTTGTCAAAATCGGATGACTATAGGTTATAGCTGCCATATGAATGATCGGCTGAGAAACTAGTTTTAGTGAGAAAAACTTTTTTGTTTTCAAAGAAAACGCCTCCAAACTTTGTATTTCTGAGATTGCTACGCTTTCCCATGATTCCACTAAGTTTGGACGAAATCGGACATCTATATAGTATAGCTGTCATAGAAATGTAAGGTTAGAAAAGCAGTCTTTGTTAGTAAAACGAGCTGCAAGGTTTTCATATGTAGCCTTGAAATTAGCAAAGCTTTGTTTCAGTGCAAATTAAGTTTGTGCAAAAGTGTGCAACAGCCAGAACTACGATACCATAAAGGATATACATGCTTGATCAGTGCCTTTCAGCTCGGCTCAGACCTAAATCAGGTCTGAATCAGCACCTTTCGCTGTAGCACCTTAATACAGACTTTGAAAGGTACTGAGTATATAATAGTCAAGCTTGATCGACTTGCTCCATAAAATGTTTCCTGCTTGTCTTTGTTAAAACCTTGTGTGGTCCCTGGGGAACATTCTCCTTTCTTTTTTTTTTATAAAGATAACAAAAAGACAATGATTAAAAGATTGGGAAAATTATCACCCAGCAGCAGCATCATCATGGCCCAGGAGACAGAGACTGGCGTTGCCAAAATTCGCCCAGTGCATCAGCACGATCACCTCGAACACGAGGAGGAAGATTTCGCAGGCGAAATGCAGCAACCACGTACCTTTTATGATCAAGTAAGGGAGCAGGTCGAACGTTTTGCCACCACTCAATTGGGTCAAGCAGTCATGAATCGTTGCGACCACGCCCTAAAAATCGTAGAGAAAACCGCCAGGTGGAGCCTGCCTCAGGGTATGTCAAACGAAAGGACCTTTATATTTTCCTTATAGCTCAAAGATTTCATTCTAGAAAAATGTGCGATGCCTTTGGAGCGTCCACTGCCCTGGATACCGTTTCTGATGCTGATCATTTGGCTGCGCCTGGCCCGCATCTGGTTGTCTGTGGGTGCCTTGATAATTGGCAATGGACCCGTCTCGCCCATGCAGGTGATCTACTTCATTCAGACGCGACGTCGCAAATTGAGGGCCATACGCGTCCAGGGACTGAAACAGATATGGCAACGTCAGCAGGAAGTGTGCTTTGGTACAACTGGCAAGGGTTTAATTCACAAATTGACGCAGTGGTTCTCCCAGGCTGTGTGTCGTCCTGGTGTGCAGCGTGCGAACAGCGGGCGAATGTTTGAAGCGCCTAATCTGGACCAGGTAAGTGTGTTTGATCTCTGTGACAGCGAGGAGTCTAAGACAGTTTAATTTAGACCACAAACAAACGTCCACGCGAGGAAGAATCGACCATTGAAGCCGAGGCGAATCTAACCAGTTCGGAATTGATAGCCAAATATGCCAATGAAAATTCCGAAGATGATTCCGATTTTGTGCCAAATCCCGAGGAGGAGAATGAGAGCAGCGACGAGACTAGCTCCAGCTCTGAATCCAATTCCAGTGAGCAGATCAACAGCGATGAGGAGCAGGACTTGAAAAAGGTGGGACGAGAGTTAAGTCTATGATTATGTTTAATTTTACCGTCTTCCGTCCAGGACACCAATGAGCATCAGGAAAAGGACAAGGAGAAACATAATGGCGACCAGGAGCAGACGGAAGTTGGTAATGGATATTAAAAGAAAACAAAAACAAACAGTTATTATTCACTTCCGCTTAGCCCACTAAGTCTAGTTTAACTCCAAGTATCGATTATCAATTTAAGCGTAGAACTGAAAAAACTGAACTTGAAAATTATTATCATGAAATACAATCCGAAAGAAAAAGCACAACAGCAACAACAACTACCCAGCCCATTGATCTGTCCTAAGTCTGTTTCTCTGACTCTTCCCTCTACCCGTCTCTCTGCACAAGGTATAGCAACCAACCAGCCCAAGGAGAAGGCGGAGGAGGAGGAGGAACAGCGGCAAGCGTTGCCAATTAACTTGAATGCTGCCCTGATGAATAACCAAGCGAGTCTCTACAACAGCACAGCGGCCGCAGGTAATCCCAGTGGATCCCAGCTGATCTGTATTGATCTGATGTCTGATTAACAATTTAACCATAGTATTTTGTTTGTGTTTCTGTTACTCCGTGCATGTGTTTAAACAAAACAGTTCACACTGAACCCGCTCCCGCACCCGCTCCTAAACCCGTTCCCGTTCCCGTTACCGCTTCCCCACCCAACGAAGACGACTCGGACGACACAGACTGCAGCAGCGAATGCACTGTTTATCAGCCAGAAACGCAAACCCTAACGAACTATGCCACCATTGACACCCTAACACCAGCCACCTCCTCTGAAGATATATTCTATAGTCCCATCGGTTAGCCGGATGATCCATTTTACTTTAAATCCTACTTACCTGCACCTCATCTATTTCCAAAGGTTCCCCCACCAACTTTAACACTTGCTTGGGAGTGCCACCTCTGGTGAAAACGGCCACCACTCCATTTGTGATGGGTAAGCTTTCAATTCTGGAATGAATACTGTCGTCCTTTGACCTAAGTTCAGTTGCTTCCACCACAGCCCATTCCACACCCACTTCGGAGCTGGATGAACAACATTCCGCTAACTCTGACCTAGAGGAAGCCACCAGGGCCAACATCTCGCTGGCTCATCAGGCCGAACTGACGCCCCACCAACAGCAGCAGCAGCAGAAATTTCAACACAGGCGGGATGCTCCAAGTCATCATCGTTTTCGAGGACGCAACCGGCGATAAGCCAACGTTTTTTTTTTTGTACATTTTTATATTGTTAGTGAAGAATACTTTGAGTAAAAATCCCTGAAATCAAAACTTTGCCTACTTTACGGAGTTTCTTAAGGAACATCAACACTAATCATCACTTATCATCATCCACCACCGGTTCAAACTTAAAGCGTATATCACCACAGGGGGACAGTATAATGGTGCTCTCATACTGCAATGGATCCTTGCCCAGCCAGCTAATCTCATAGCGACGCAACAGTCGCACCAGCAGCGTCTCCATCTCCAATTCAGCTATACGTTTGCCTATACAGGTGCGTGGTCCAAAGCCAAAGGGTAGATAAACGAAAGGATTTCGTGAACGTGCCTCCGGACAGGAGTTATTCATCTTGAGCCAACGTTCGGGCATAAATTGGGAACTCTGAGCGAAGTACTCATCGCTGTTGGACAGCTCTAGGACACCCATTAAAACGCCCGTACCGCGTGGCACACGATAACCAGATAGAACCAGATCTTTGGTGGTAATGCGAAAGTTACCGGGGGTAATGGAAGTGATACGTAAACCCTCCTTAATGCAGGCTCTTAGGTAAGGCATATTTTTGGTGTTCTCCTCGGTGAGTGGGGCGTCCGGATCGGGCAGCAAGCGTTGTAGCTCCCGGCGTAACAGCAATTGCTTTGAGGGATTCCTCGACAAGTGATACCGTATGGTTACAAACGCCGAGGAGGTCTATGGTAAATAGTTGCTATGAATTAGAAGGTTGACTTCAGTTAAAGAACCCACCGTGTCGATGCCCGCCATCAGCATATCCATGACCATAACCACAGCCACCTGTTTGTTCAGTCCCAACAGTTGCTCCAAAACACATTTCGTTTTTGTCTTCTCCTCCTGATCGAAGCGTTCAATCGCTGCCTCTATATAATTGATGGTAATCTCTGTGATGGCATCATAGGTCTTTAGGAAACGCTTAAAGCCGCGTGTATGATAGTACGGCCAAATCGAGGGCTGTACATCATACTCAAAGCTATAGTTGAAGAAATCAGACATATGTTTAGCCAGACGTGAGGCATTCGGATCGGGCTGTTCACTTAGCAGGCCCATGCGTGTGTCCAAAGCCACATAACTGATGGACTCAAAGGCCCACATCTTCAGTTGCTGATGAAAGTCCGCACGAAGTGTATGGTTTTGGGGATCCCTTAGAGTTTCGAGTCTAAAAAAACACAGTTGGATTATCACCCATCGATTAGTTGAAAACACTCAACACTCACTTGTCGACAAACTCTTGAGTGATTTGATCCAACTGAGGTAGATTCTGTCTGACGTTTTGTACCTTCATCAACACGGGATTCACTTTTCTACGTATGTCAGACCAGTCCTGGCCCTGTCTGTTAAGAACACAGGGAAAATGATTTATAGGTTGATCTCGCTAAAGTTAAAGTCTTACTCTGAAACCAGCCCACCCATACCCTTAAAGACATCCGGTCGTTGCACCTTCCGATAGTAACTGAAACTTTCAAGGCCAATGCGTATGGGCCAAACGCCTTCATTGCGATAAGTTACCTCGAAATCCTGTGGGTTGTGGGTAAAGATAACATCGGGTTTACCCATTAGCCCAGGCAAGCGATATATATTGCCATAGTACTCCCGCAAACGGCGATTCATTTGAACCAGATTTGTTTGGTGCAGTCTGCCTAGGATTAGGGAGAGAAATATTAATTCAAAATTGATCCTCTTGATTAAGAAGTGGAATGGAAAAGGTAAGGGACGAAGTTAAAGATGTAAAAAACGGAAATAATTACATAGGGAACTAAAATAGAGTCGCAATTCTTCTTATACCTTAAAAGAAGAATTCCTGAACTGTATCTTTTACCACAAATCTGACTACAGATCAACAATACGGAATTATCTTTCATTAATTTTCAAACTTCCCTTTAAAAAAATATGTAGTAATAAACAGAAAGCAATTTCTTATAACAAAAACCCAACATTAGAGGAAAGCTTTCCTTGCAGCGCTGAAAATTTATGTCAGGGCTGACCTCAGCCCATACGCACCGTCCGCATTCGTTATGATTTTACGCAAAGCCACTTCAATGTGAATAGATTTGATGTCATATGCATTGGTGCAGTGAAATAAGACGATATATTAATTGTGTTATGTGTAATACTAATAAGTACACCTCATGCGTTCGGCTTGTGTTGGTGTGTATCACAAAAGTTGTTGGGCGGCTGCGGGCCAGGCGTGACCATGATACAGAAGGTAAGGAGCTCATTTTATTATATTTCATTGTTAAGTACTGAGCTCAAGAGTACGAGAAATACTGAACGTTTTAAATACTTTGCTAAGGGCGCACACTGCGAACTCCCTACCTTTATTATTGTATCATGGGTGTGACCATTGCTGGCTTTTTTCGAACCCCACAATATATAAAGTTTTGCGGCTATAATCTTTTGATGAATGTTTCATAACAGAACATATTTTTAATTATGCTTTTAAGAACTCCTTTCTTTAAGCATTTAAGAAACAAATTCTGCATTTAACTATTTCTTTACTCCAACTAAAAAACCCATGTATTATATTTTAGAAAACTTTTCTATATAAATTTTTAGATATGTTTTAAAGAAAATTGAGTTAAAATCGCCTCAGGCAGGTCATTATAGAGGAGTTTTTAGAAGTTTGGCACATTTTTCTGGGTGTATGTGCATCAGTTTTAGTAGAAACTTAAAAAGTTCGTTCGAAAATAAATATTTTATAGATTTAAAACTATAGAAACTATATACCGATACTTTTTTTTTAAAAATAATTTGAAATACTTTGTGTTAAATTAATTAAATTAATTTTTGAACTTACCTCCCGGCAGGAAGAAGGATAACAAGCGCCAACTGCTGGGTCCCGGAACTGATGTGTAAGGATTTGCCTGCAGCCATTTCTCGTCATTGCGTGGAGGTGTTTTCTCTATCAATTCCAAGTGGGTCTGTTGAGAGGGCAGTCAAATTTGCACCAAAATTGATTGTTTGTAAACAACGCAAGCTCGCGCTCTCGCCCTCTCTCACTCTCTTAATATTAGAAGCTCACTCACCTGCTGACAGAGTATGCCACCCAAAGAGAGTTTTCTATGTATGACAACTAACAGCTGATTACCGCATCCAGCTCGTTGAGCATATTCTATACTAGATTTCCACATTTTTATTGGAAATATGCTTAGAAAAGAACTAATCCGCTCGAGCACTCTCTATGGCCGACCGCTGTTCCGGAAATCCCAACAGCAACTGATTCGATTTCTGGCATTTGAGTTGTAAATGCTGGCAAAAGCTGCTCGATTGCTTTCTCCCTGTAAAAGCTTCCCAACAATGGTTGCTGTCCCCACTAGCCTTAACCCTTGAAATGTCTCCGTCTGTTTTTTTTTTTGGTACATTTATTCATTGCATGCGGTAAAATGTTTCATAGCTTAAAATGTTGATTTTGGTTTTCATACAATTTGTGGATCAATTTTGTATATTTTTGTATGTACATTGAAAGTTTGAATAAGTTACAAGAGTTGAGAGTTAAAGAAATAGAGTTTGCTTTTCGTAAGGTACATTATAGTTGTGGTTTTTGTTTTTTGTTTTTGTTTTCAAGTTTTACATAGACAATACATCAATATCAATAATGGAGGAGTTAGAGTTGAGTTAAACTTGGTTGATATGCATTGGCGCGTAGTTCAAGGACAAAATGTAACTGCACACACACACACACACACACACATACGATATATATATAGTACATGTATTTGAAGTGGTTGACTAATTTAGCAAGGTTTCCACCATTTGGTATCGGCTATCGCAATTCTGTATAAAAATATAACAAATTAAAAACATTCGTTGTCTCTCATCATGTGCCTATATACGATAATTGTTGGTTTTCGAAACGAAAAACAATTGATAAAACATTTTGCGGAGGACCTTCAGTCTTTGTTTTTTTGTAATTTGATATTGCTTTGGTTTGGTTTTCACTTTCGGTTTTTTTTTTTTGTTTTTTGCATCGGTTCATTGTGGGGAGAGATCAGCATTATTCTTTTTTATTTGTTTGTTGGTATTAACTGTACGAACTAAGGTATCCTAATTGCTATTTATGCAAGTTCTGTGCTGAAGATCCCTTAGTAACTAAGTGTAGAAGTCATTTCAAAACAAATATGGTTTGCAACGTTGGGTCTCTGATATGAATACGTACGAGTTAATTGGTTAGCCTAAGTTAAGTTTTGTTTCACATTGAGTTGATATGCTTGATTTTTGGTTTAGGTAACACTTTTGTTGTATCGAAAGTTACACGAAATATAAGAATTGTAAGAACTAACTTTAATTTAGCTGTGGGATGTCACACTAGGCGTCACTTGGTTATTGGATGCTTTTGGAGTTTATTTCATTGTATAAATCATAAATCAAAATGCTAAAATAACTCCAAATATGTTGGGGTTAGGGAAAATCGTTGGAATTGAGAGAAGTATGATGATATACAGCTCTCAAAGAAGAACACTTTCTCCTCCCGTCGCTTTTCTGCATATTGTTTATAAATAAATACCAACTGCTATTAAGTGGAGACACTCAACCGGCAATGCACTTTGTTATTTGAAGCCTCAACCGGAAAATATTTCACAAATAGCATTTTATCATAAGTTTTGTTCATTTTTTTGTGATATAATACTCAAAATTTGTCTGTTTTTTATGGCTACTTAAGTGTAAGATTTCAATTAGGGTTGCCACATAATTTTAAAATATTTCTCTCGATTTTTTTGACAATGTTGAAATAGTATCAATTCGATATAAGTATTTTGGGTATAAAAAACAGCAATTTCTTTAGAACAATTGCGTCATTATGGTAATTTAGAAGTCATTTAGACCATTTTTAAGCATTAAGTTCTAACTGAGTTCCAAAATTTACTCATCAAAACTGCTAAGCAATGCAAAATGTTGAGGCGTAAGCCTCTGAAATTCTGGGGAAAGATCCCTCAGGAATTCAAAACCCATTGGAAAGTCGCAGGTTTCTTTACTTATCAAACCAAAGCATATAGTTAGCTGCTTTTGCACAGAATCTAAGATAATGGATGCAGTTTTTGGCAAAACAATACTACAAATATTTGATGAGAAGCTTTAGAAGCTTCGAAAAACATGAACAAAGAATTGAATGAACCTTATTCATTCATTCCTCAGTGTATATATAAAAAACTTCTCTGGCATTATGTGGGCCTTTAAAAAGAAGCTAACCTAACCCCTAAAACGGGGATTTGTTTTGCCACAACTTGACTTATGTTTTTAATCTTTTCAAAATCGTAAAATGCCGATCTTTGATTTGGTTTTTAAAAGATAATGCTTTAAAATAAATAAAATAATATAAATAAAAAAATAAATAAAAATATTTGTAACAGTTTTATAAGCTCTGAAAATCCGTTCCTAGCGGAGAAAGTCCGTTTCAGACCATTTTACCAATTAGAAGGTTAGCAATTTACAAGGTCCCATTCTGGGTTTAGATTGAGGAACCAAAAAAAATCTCGAGACGAAATGGTTCTGAGGCCTGAATTGCGGCCTTAAAAAATCTTTATTTTAAGATATATATTCTATATCTATATTTTAAGAGATATTTTATTATATTTTATTTCTAGCAAAGGAAGTTCAAACATGTTCATAAATATCTGTTGAAGAAAACTTCAAAGAGTTCAAAATAAGTGATGTTTTTATTATTTGGAGCACTTCTATGGTAGTTGTAAATTTTAAAATTCAGCATATTTCAATACAAAGCAATCGAAAAGCAAAAATATCACTCAGAAATATCATCAAAAAATATTAGATATTCGATACATAGCCTCGGAAAGGTATTCAATAACGATATAACGTATTTTTGTATACAAACATCGATAAATCGATATTATTTCCGGCAATCTTTGCCCTTAATAAAATATAAAGATTTGTAATATTCTCAAACGATGCACCTCTGGGAAATCTAGGAATTAAATAGACCATTACTACGTTAATGCTTGCAAAATATCATGATTTTTTATGCTTTGAAGTATGCCAACTATATTTTTGTTAAAAATTATCCATCATTCACTGAGATTGTCTGACAAGTGTTAGGTGTAATAAACAAATGAGGTTTAAGGAAAATATTATAAAATAAAATATATTATACATAAATACAACATACTTTGAGGCGCAAAAATCATGATTTTTTTATTCAAGCATATACTACGTTTGTGATGTTATCATCAAGGACGATGCAGGTCCAGTTTCTCAAGATCTGGAGTCAGAAATTTAAATAAATTGAAGCAATTCCTTCTCGTAAAAGAGTTGGTACTGTTCCAATGGTTATTTATTTAAAGAAAAATAGATTCTAAGAAGCTCAGTCAAAACGCTTCAGATCTCTACGGAAAGTTAAGCAAAAACGCATTGGATTGAAATGGGGTTTCTGAAAGTTTTTTATATAAATATATATAAAAATTGCATAATATGCCCAATTAAACACCTAGATAAGCTCGTTTTAGCACTAATTACTGGCCTAAATAAAAAGCCAACAAAATCATACAATAATTCCGATAATTGTTCCAAATTTGTAATAGCTTACTATCATAACCAAGTGACGCTCAGTGTGTAATACCTGTGTAGTTCTGTATTGATATGTTTTTTGGGTTTTTTGGTATAGTTTAATGGCCTGGCCTTACTTGGTTTACTCTCTCTATCTTCCTTCGTTTAGGAATACAAAATAATTGTGACTAAAAATGTATTTAAAAACTTGTTATAATAAATCTTACATTTTGATGTGGGTGCAAAATATGTTTCATTCAGTTTAGTTATAATTTAATTTTAGGCAGTGCAGCATTAATCTAGTTATACAAGTTAATATTATGCAGCTAGTTAGTTTGTCTAAGACGACTATGACGCGCCCAGTGGGTTAACAACTAAAAATGAATAACAAAAGTATCTTTTTATGTTTTTATCTGTATATATATATATATATATATAACATTTAGTTGTAGATACTATAGGTATATGTTTCTATATATATATATATTTGTATATATTTTCTGGTTTTTGCCGCTGATTGCAGCTGATATGTTTCGTTTTCATGGTTGGTTTTAGCATTTCTTTTGATATGTAACACCGTACGAGCTAAATCTGTTATGATATGTTTAGTTTTTCATGGTTCTATGCACACATTTAATTCAGCCGACTTTTAAGTCTAAATACATTTAATTGCCTCGAAATGAGTCCTGGCTTTTGCACACTCTCTCCCCCCCTCTCTCGCTCTCTCTTAATCATTTGCTCCAAACTCAATTGCAATTAATTTCAATTCGTTCTTCACTTACAGGCTATAAAATCACATTTAGTTGCTTAATTAATTTTTATGCTCTCTGACACTCACACACTGACACACACACACATTATCCTGGCGGGGGAGAGAGAGAGAGAGAGAGCGGGCTGGAGAGACACACACACACACACACTAGTACTCCAATGAGTATCCTTCGAACAACATGTAGATATTGCTTTTTATTTTCCTCCAAACATTTTCATGGCCTCCTGCACACAAAAAGGCGCGCAGTATATTTTAGTGCTTTCGTTTTTTAAATGTTTTTATTTTGTGTTCCCGCTTGGTGTAAAGGCAAATTTGCATCCCACTCGGCGGATTGCAGTTTTCCGATACGCGCCGCTCTGCAAAAAGTTCGCATAATTGAACTGTCAGGCAGCAGCAACAGCAAACATTGCGCAACGCGTCCTGCCCTGCAATCTGTGCTATGCTTTTTACACAGTTTTCTGCCCGACCAAATGTTTGTTCTGTTTGTAATTAAATGCACAGTCCGCAGTCCCAACTGATTGACCGCTGGCTGGATGTATTTACCCTGCACTTCGCTACCCAGACAGAAAACAGCAAAAGAAACAGAAAAAGAAAGCGGAACGCACCAATTGCCCCAGTTCGAGGAGTTCTTAAATGGTTTTAAACATCAGTCCATGTTTCTCAATTTCAGCCGCTAACCTATTCCTCCGGCCAGCCCAGATCCTCGCCCACCAGCTCATAGAAGCGTTGATTGTATTCGGCAAAGAATTTACGCAATCTGGAGACCACCATGGGATCAACATGCGGATGTTTGCGTCCCTTGGTCTCGCGTAGACAACGGTCGCCGTTGTCATAGCGCAGGCAATAGAAGCCTTTGGTCTCATTGAAATAGAAGTGTTCGCTACGCACACGATGCTCGATGCCTGCAAGAAATAGAGGGTTATTAAATGGTTCAATGGTATGGTAAGAGGGGTGTTTGATAAGTAATAGCACTTGCAGTAAATTTAAGAGTTTGTGTTTGACAGACATTCGAGTAAGTTCTGTTCTGTTTGAAGCTAATTTTATTCAATTAACATATATTATTTTATATTGATGCCGAATCTATACCGAATTTGGCTAATTTTCTTATAAAATATCTGTTTTATAAGCTGTTACATTTGATTTAACAGATTTTTAAGTTCTTAAAAAGATTTTTAGTCCTTTTTACAGGTTATGTACCACAAAAATGTATCGAAATTTGCTGAGCTTCAAATCTAGCACCGATTTGATAAGCTTCAATACTTGATACTAACGATTGTGATGTTCTAAAAAGCTTTTCAGTGCGTTGAAAGGATTAAGAAATTAAAGATTTATCGATATTTGGTTATAATATCGATATCGCGCCTTTTAATTATGCATATGATTATTTCTATATATTTTTAAAATGATTTTGAAGTTTTATACAGTTAACAGTATTTAAAATTGATCGATATTTGGTGCAATCGATATTTCTAATATCACTTTAGTTCCTTTTAATATTGCATTTGATCAATTTTATGTATTTTAAAAAGCTTTCCAATGAGTTGAAATGCTTTAGATCTGTAAAATGTATCGATTTTTGGTAGTTTCTATATAAAAATATCGATTTCATGCATTTTAATATTTATATGATCGATTTTGAGGTTTTAAAAAGATTTCAGTGCGTTGAAAGGATGTAGAAATTAACGGTTTTTCGATTGTTGGTGCAATCGATATTTCTTATATCTATTTCGCACATTTTTATATTGCATTTGATCAATTTTATATATTTGAAAAGGCTCTCCAAAGAGTTAAAAGGCTTTTGAACTTAATTATTTATCGATATTTGGTGAAATCTACACAACTAATATCAATTTCGAGAATTTTAATAAATAAAATAACGATTTTGAAGTTTTAAAAAGCTTTTAGTGATTTGAAAGGAATTAAAAAATAAATATTTAACGATATTTGGTGGAGTCGATATTTCTAATATCTATTTAGTGCCTTAAAATATTTCCTATAATGGAGTTTTAAGTTTTAAAAAGCTCTCCAGTGAGTTTTAATTCTTCAAAACTTAATAATTTATCGATTTTTGGTAGAGTGTACATAACCAAAATCGATTTGGTGAATATAAATTTAGAAATGAACGATTTCGATGTTTTAAAAAACTTTTCAATGAGCTTAAAAGCTTAAATATATAACAATTTATTGATATTTGGTGGAATCTATATACAAAATATCAATTTAATACTGAATATTACCGATTTTTATGTTTTAAAACAGCTTTTTAATAAGTTTAAATGCTTAAGAACTTAAAGATTTATGGACATTTGGTGGAAACGATATAACTTATATCGATTTTGTGGTTTTTTGTTCGGATCTGACTGATTTTGATGTTTTTTATAGTTTATTAATAAGCTTAAAGGCCTTGGAACTTAAGAATTTATCGATTGGTAGTGAAATCGATATAACAAATATCGATTTGGTGTATTTTGGATATTGGTTATGACTGATTTGAATGTTTTGAAGTCAAACTAACAGACAAGCTAAATATTTTCTCAAAAAAACCTTTTCTAGTACTTCAACTTATCAAACTGCCCTCTCTATAACCTCTTCATGCTCACCCAAAAACGCCTCAATGCGCTTCAATTGCGAGACGGGATCCTCTATAAGGCGATCACCATTGACCACCAGCAATTGCTCGCGTGGGAATACCTCCAGCCAGCGATGGAGATGTACATGGTACATGGATATGCTGAGCGGTCGATATGCCTCGTTAACGGTGCCATTGGGAAATATGGCCAGCTCCTCAAAGGACCTAAAACACAGACAGTGGAGATAATTATACCGACTGCAAATTGAATTGGCAACAGCTGCAAATGAGCAGTCCAGCCCCAGACAAGTTAAACACCAACGCCCTCTGTCAACAAGTGACACCACAAGACTGAACTTTCCTCATCAGCATTTGGATTCAGATTCGTTTTTTTTCTTTTTTCTTTTGCTTTTTGGCCAACTTTCATTTGCAGTTTGCATTTCATTTGCATGTCAACGTTCTCGTCTTCACTTACTTGGCTGCCAGTTGGGCGGCGCTGGGTGTGGGCGTGGTGGTTGGTGCTGTAGAGCCCCTTCGTGCACTCATCTTTGTCTCCTTGGCCCCAGCACCGCTGCCCAATGCATTGTCATAGCCCTGAGCTGTACGCAGTTTGGCATAGAGCAAGGATTGCGATGGCATCTTGGGTGTTGCTCCATTACCAGAACTCTCAGCCAGCGGCAGAATGGCTGTGGCCGCATGGCTACGCAATTGTGTGTAATCCGAAATGGCTCTGGTCACCGGTTCACGGACAATCAGTAGCAGCTTGATGCTGGCATTCATGGCCCTGACACGCTCCGGCACCTGCAACAGATAACGATATGAAATCGGGGGAAATATGGTACACAAATCCTTTTCAATCAATTTCAAAATTATGACCCAGAACAGTTGGTGGTTAATGAATTTATGCGGCCAGACTGAACTCAACTGCCCAGCACAGTTGAGGGTTAGAAGGAGGTCCTGGTGAGCAGAGAGCCTATTACACTTGCCAGCTTGGTTAAGTTGTGGGCCTTCACAGGTTCAGAGGTTTGATAAACTGTACCTTCTACTTTCCATAATGGTTCAAAATAAGGTATTAAGAAACATCTTAGAGTGTTCTGCAGACAGACACCGTATCCCAAAGGATCCAACAACTGTGTAGCAAAAACCCTTCGACATCCACCTTTTTTGGTCTGAGTTACCTCAACTTTGTTTCACAGTGTGGTGGCGGCACTATCGCAGCAAGTGTGCTGTGAACAATTTAATTAAACTGGTAAATATTGCCTTACAACAATGTCGACAGGCAGCCTTTTGCTCCTCCTCCACCCTGCCGCTGCGACGCAGTCTCCCCCCCACCCCACCCCGCTACTGTTTATATATTGACTGGGTGGTTCTCAGAGTCCTTGAATTTGCCACGTTGTATGTGTAAGTATAAATAGCCGTGCAAATGGGCGAAACGAGCCGAGTAAATAAAGTTAATCAATTTCAATGAGAGCCCCTAAAAGTATGCAACAAGTTCTGAAAAGTTGCCAGCGCTCACAACTTTTCATCTTGATGAAACATTTTCCGTCTGCTTTTCCCCATTTTTTGTGTTGTTTTTTTTTCCTGTTATGCAAAATGCAACCAGAGAAAATATAATGTCAACATGAATACACGGAAATTAGATGGGCAGGGGCCGGGCCATGTGTAGCTCCTGGGTCCAGGCGAAAGCACACCATGGGGAACTGCATTATTTATGGCTAATTTTCAGACTCACGACACCGCGCCACATTAAATTGACACAATCGCGAGAGCTCGCAAATTTAAATTTCACTTCTTCTTATGGTAAAGCAGCGCCGTCTCCTTCCTTTGCGCCATCTCCTTCCGTCTCCGGCCACACTGAGAGAGAGACGTGTGTCAATAAATATTCATAACGACATTAATGAGGATTTATCCCGGGTCCTGCAGGTGCACTAACAAATTGAAATGTGAGGCAATGCGGCAGGCAGTTAAAATTGAAAGCGAACAGCATAAAATATTGCCTTGTCCTCTCGTGTGACACATGCAACTTCCGGCTCTCGCTCTGGCTCCGAGCGGCCCAAATTGCATCAGCAAAACCCAATTTTTTGGGGTACACTCTGCGGGTAACAGCAAAAGTAGTGGAAAATAAAAAGTAAAAAAACAGGCAAATGTTCACTGAAGTGGTGGGCAACGACTATGGAATACCCTGTGTGATGCAGAATCGAGTTGGAATTGGTTTAAAAAACTGTGTTCAGTTCCGTTAACTGACAGATAAGGGAGATATAAGTCTTTAAGCTGAGAGCAAAATGGGAATATTTTTTACTTGAATCCCAAATGTTCACATTCTAAAGTCCTATGAGACAGTTAATTCTTGATTCAGTTACAAATTGTTCTTCAATGAAGTGCATTTCGATGCTCAAGAGCGGGATGATCTTTGAAGGATGTCCATAGCTGCAGGCTTTATGATGATTTTGTACAGCAAAACTTTATATTTCAGCTTAAGAGGGGAACGGAAGTTAATTAGCAATTCGAGATTGTTTCCGAACTTTGTCAGCCTGTCTGCGACTGAGTTAAGTTCTTTAAGTGCCCAGGAGCAACCTTAATTCTATACTATCTTAACATAATTCTCTAAAACTCATAAACAAATCGTTTTTAATCTGTTATGCCCATATATTCATTAAACAATCACTTTTTGACCAGCTGTGGTGCAGCGGGTAGTGTGTGGAATTGGTCATAAGTTCCATCCCGCCTCTTATAAACAGTCCAGCTGTTTGTAACGCATAGAAGAAAGCACTTCCGACCACATAAAGTATATAGACACTTGATCAGCTTGATATGCTGGGTTGATTTAGTCTTGTCCGTTTGTTTCTATGCTATATTCTCCATCAGTTTTAAAGCTATCTTTACCAAACTTTGCACGAAGTCTTTTAGTACAACTACGCTGCACATTTGTTGGAACCGGCCGAATCGGATGACTATAACATATAGCTGCCATAGAAACAATCGGTCGAAAAACTAGTTTTAGTGAGAAAAACTTTTTTGTTTTCAAAGAAAACGTTTCCAAACTCCGTATTTACTAGTTTTCTATGGTTCCCCATAATTCTGCCAAGTTTGGTCGAAATCGGACGTCTATATAGTATAGCTGCCATAGAAAAGTAGAGTCAGAAAAGTAGTCATAGTGAGAAAAACTTGTTTGTTTTCATGCAAACGTCTCCAAACTTTGTATTTCTTACTTTTCTATGCTTTTCCATGATTCAGCCAAGATTGGTCGAAATCGGGCAACTATATAGTAAAGCTGTCAAAGAAAAGTAGAGTCAGAAAAGTAGTCCTAGTGAGAAAAACTGGTTTGTTTTCAATGCAAACGTTTCCAAACTTTATATTTCTTAGTTTGCTATGCTTTCCCATGTTTCCACCAAGTTTGGTCGAAATCGGACGTCTATATAGTATAGCTGCCATAGAAAAGTAGAGTCAAAAAATTAGTCTTAGTGAGAAAAACTTGTTTGTTTTCATGCAAACGTCTCCAAACTTTGTATTTCTTACTTTTCTATGCTTTTCCATGATTCAGCCAAGATTGGTCAAAATCGGGCAACTATATAGTATAGCTGTCATAGAAAAGTAGAGTCAGAAATTAGTTTTAGTGAGAAAAACTTGTTTGTTTCAGTGAATATGTGCTTCAAATTAGCTAGAAAAATTTGCTGAAGTTAGCTTTTCTCTATTTTTTCTCTAAAATCTTTCACACTCGTTCACCTTTACCAACTTTGAAGTTATTACCCATTAAAAAGCTTCCCAAACTTGAGAAGAAGCTCGTCTGAGTGCTCTTATTATTATTCCAATCACATTATACCCTTTCTATCCCTGTCAAAGGGTAAAATCAACCAAAAACAAACAACAACAACAAAAAAAAGGCGCCCCAAAAAGCAACCAACTGATTCACTTGGGTGTTAGATGACGCCGTTTGTCAAATGAATTTGCCAACATTTCCGCCAAAAATTTTGTGCGGACATGGACACGGAAATTGGATGGGACATGGCCCAGGCGTTTCAGTTTAATTTGATAGATGCAGCAAGAACCGGGCCAGCTGACTGTTAATTAATAATTACGGACTGTCAGGTGCAGCCTAATTGGCAATTAGACCTCAAAAGAACGGACAGACAAGTAGAGAGAGAGAGAGAGAGAGAGAGAGGGGAGGGCGGTAGGGTATTCACACTCACCTCCGGCGACACAAAATAGCTGGGACTTTTCTCTATAGTTATTTGGCCACGAAACGAATGGGGCATCTTCTTGCGATACCATTCCAAACCCTTTAGATAGTTCTCGTCCCGGTCGAAGAAGTGCACCTCCCCGCCGGCCTTCTGTATGCGCGGATGCAGATACAGCATCTCCAGCAGGGCCCGTGTGCCACACTTTCGTACGCCAATTATGAGGGCCTGAACGGAGACGGAAATGGTACGTAAATTGCAGCAATTAGGAGGGACAACTTTGCATTCACTCACCTGCGGCAGTCGGCGACTTGTTTTGGGGAAATGCACACGGCTCGAGGGAAAGACCATCGGATGGCTCAACTGATTCGAACTGGGCACCGGCTTAACAAACACAGGCAAATGATTCGATGAGGCGTAGCCGCCGGAAGCTGATGAGGAGGAGGAGGAGGCCAACGCTGAGGCCGAGGCCGCCAAGGAGAGGCGATGCCGCTCATGCACCGCCTGTGCAGCCTGTATATTATACACCGCACTGTCGTACAGCACATGAAAGGTAAGGAACAGAGAGATCAGCATGACCGTGAGAAAGACAACGGCCAATTTTGGACGGGAGACGCCAACGACCAGTATGCAGTCCGTGTGCGAGGTATCGGGACCCACCGGACGCATGGCCGATTTGGGTAGCCATCTGAAAGTGAAAAGGGAGAGAAAGAAAAATAGATTAGTACACAGGATCCACTGCAATTAAATTAATGAACGCCTTCTCAATGCTGGGGCCGAAACTAATTAGTTTGACCTTTCGAGTAGCTGCCCAAGTGACTCTGACTCTTATGCACTCACAGAAAACAAAAAGGACAAGAATTCCGTAAGGACAGACGAATTTGAATTTTGGAATTGCATGTCCTGTGCGGACTACATTTTTCTCAGTGAGTGAAATTAGCAGGGCGACACTTGGCCTGGCCTGGCCTGGCCTTTATCCGCGCCAGCGGTTAAGCGAATTCCATTATAAACGTTTCCGCTTAGACCGCAGAAAACTTGGAAGCCAGCATTATTTCACAAAACACACACTCGCACACCCGGCGCCGTCTAATGGATGACTTCATTTGCAGCAGCAGCAACATGCCGCAACTGGGAGACAGGAGACAGCAGCTAAGTGCATTTTCATAGAGCAAAGGGAAAGCCATGTGGCAACAGGCAGTTCCATCTGCTTTCCGCATGCGACACCTCGTTAAATGTAACGACACGCTATGGCTAAAACTGGAGGAGGCCCGCCAGGAGTCACTTCACTTGACGGCCACGTTTGCAAACCTCAGACTGCCGAGCTGCTCCTTCCTAACTCGTCACGACGGCGACTACATGCCTTAAGTTTGGAAAGACTGGGAACTGGCCTCGTTTCACGCCCCCTGGGCGACTTCCACTTGACTGCGATCTGCATAAACGCATATGCATGTCCCCCTTCCCATCTCCCTCCGAGCCGTTTTGACTGTTGTTTCAGCTGTCGCCTGTCACGCATCCAAGTTGACAGCCTTTAAGCTTAAAAAAACGCGCAGAAAAGTTGGCTTATGGCCATTGCCTTAATACTGTAGAATTCGTGCACATAATCCTGGCGGGCGGGGCGGCGAAAAAAGGGTTCTTATTTATGTGGAATGATGAATGAAAGCTGTTAATCACGGCTGATGTCTCCATGTCGGCTTTGTGTAAAAATATTTTCAAGCTTTGGCCAACTCAATTCAAGACTTGAAACATATATTTAAACGCTTATTTGTTAACAGTTTTATATGGATTTCTCATTTTAAGCCTAGATTTTGCTCTGCTATTTGTAGAGCCATCCTGTAGCCGTGAAATCGTCCCTAAGTCTGTTGAAATATTATAGAAAAGCTGAAATATGTTCCAAAGAATGTATAAAGCTAAAATCTTGAAACATTTCCCCCTTTCCTCTTGTATATATATATGAAAACATAATGCCAAATGGGTGCCGCATTTACTGACACTCGATGACTAATGCAAGAATATATAAATGGCAAAAGTGTATGCCCCGTGGAGTGTGTGTTCCGCTGATTCCGAATGGGTGCCGCATTTACAGACAGTCGATGACTAATGCAAGAATACATAAATGGCAAAAGTGTATGCCCAGTGGAGTCTGTGTTCCTTGCCTCCTCCCGTCTCCCATTTGAGTGCTTTCCAAAATTGGAAACTTCCCGCCCCTAGACCATGGATTAGCCACGTCTCCGGCAATCTTCATAAACATGCTGACAAAATAATCACATTAATTTTTGCTGTCCTTTTTTGTTTTTTGTTCCCTCCTGTTAATGTGAGCCAAAAATAAGACATTAAAATGAAATGAGAAAACGTTGACGATTGCCCCGTTAAAGTTAATGCAATTTCCATTTGTTTTGTTGTTAAAATGTAAATTTTATTAAACCATTCAGACGTGCGTCCATTTGGCATTAACAAGATGGTTCCTCCCCTTCCAGGGGGTCCCAAAGGGGGGTTGACCTTTTTGTTGCTTATCGTTAGAATAACCCTAAATGATTTGCGGGAATACTCACAGAATATCCAGCGGCAATTTAACGGAGCAATCGCGCAATGTCGCTTGATGCGGCTGTTGCTGTTGTCTCTGGTGGTATTGCTGTGGGTGGTTGCCGCTGTTGCTGTTGCTGTTGCTGTTGCTGCCGCTGCTGTTGCTGTTGTAGTGGTGATGGTGATGATGTGGGTGCTGCAGCAGCTGTTGGTATTCGTGAGCCTGCGTCGTCTGATGCTGATCCACATTCTGATGTTGCTGCTGTTGCTGCTGCTGCTGCTGCTGCTGGAGTTGCTGTTGCTGCTGCAGGGACTGAGGCTCGTTGTGGCTGCTGCTGTTGCTGCTGCTACCCGCACGTCTTTTGGCCGCAGTCATCAGTGAGGCAGGCGGGAGGCAACGTGCAATGGACTAACTAATTGGCCAGTGCTGGACCGCACGTCCACTGTGCTGATTTATGGCCCGCTCACCAGGCGCTTTAAGCCTTCTCTCTTCCTTTTTATACTCAGTGGATTTTCTTTTTTATTTTTTTTGGGTTTTTATTTCTTGGTTTTTAATTAAGTTTTTAGGCAATTCCAAGCGAAGTTTCTCGATTCAGTTTTGTGCTGCCATCAATGGCCTGCCGCCTCATTTCCTTATTTTCAGGAAACGGAAGCCCATCATCATCATCACCATCCACATGGCCATTCGAGTTTATTGTTCCGGCGTAATTAGAGTTGCTGATATGCATCTGATCCAAAGTGTTTGTGCTCCCATTCCAGTTGGAGATGGACAACATCAAGCTGGTTGCTGCTAATGTTTTCTTTGTCCATTATTAAATATTTTAAGCTGCAGCGAGTGGGTGAGAGACAGAGAGAGAAACAGAATAGAGCTGATTAAAGCACAAGCAAAGTGAAATTACAATTAAAATAAAAAGCAAGATTAGTCAGCGGTTACCTTTTAGAATCAAGCATAAGAAGTTAGTGCAAGAAAATTTAAAATGCACAAGAAAGCTGCACACTTTTCTTGTCCACAAAGCTCTTAAAATATATTAAAAACAAAGAAAAATGGTTTTGTTCTTAAAAATGTGGTTGCTTTTTAAATCCGATTCTCTTAGAGTAAAAAGGGGAGTTTTAAGTCTTGCAAATGTATGTAGGAGGCAAATGGAAGCATCTCTGATATTAGAAATTATATATATACTATATTATATAATTATATATATATATTATATATAATCAGCATCAACAGCCGAGTTAACAGGTTCGCTGGTTCATCCTTCCGTCTATATGTAGGCCTAGATCTCAAGGCTAGAGCAACCAAATGGAAAAACTACCTTATCATCAAGCTCATTTCAAACTTTGACCACGCCCCTTCTTCTAAATGATATATGTATATGAGATACATGATATCGAGCTTATATTTTGCCCTAAAGACCATAAAAGTCTGCTCTGCTTGCGAACATTATGTTAATACGCTTACATCACTGTTAATGCTCTATTAATTAACATAACTCCGAGGCTATTATACATAAAATTCACTTAGTAACGGGTATATCAATGTCGGGCAAAGTTTTCTTTAACTTATGCTCTCTTTTGTTTGACTTAAAGTCTGCTTAGATTGAATACTAAGTACTGTATTAAATTCGGAATTTTATTTTAACATAAATTATTTAGTTTAATGTGTCCAGAGGCAATGCAAAAGAAATTGACTTTGAGCCAGGGCTGCAACGAGTTGCGAATATTTGCTTATTGTAAAACGAAACTTTATAATAAATATCTTTGAGCAAACGTTTCAGTACGGCTTAACAAGAGCTTATCAGGCTTTTCTCAATGCCGCAAAAAGAAAAAATGATATTCATAATATCCAATTAATGATTTCGGTATCCATTTGCAATGGAAATTTTTTGTAAAGCCAATTTTTAGATATTAAAATATCCATTTAATGTGAAATGGATCAAGGGACATAAAATATAGATATTTCAGTATAAAAGGAGAAAGCTAAGCTAACTTCTAACTTCGGCTGTGCCGAAGTTTTTATACCCTTGCAAGTGCTCGCTTGAATATTTTCAAAAAATCCGCTTTTTCCCATTTTCCGACCGATCGTTCGTATGGGAGCTATATGATATAGTCATCCGATTTGGCCTAAAATTTGCAAAATTATGTGGAAGCATGTGAAACAAACAAATACAAAAATGCAGGATGCTGCCATTGAAAACAAAAAAGTTTTTCTAACTAAGACTGTTTTTCAGACCGATCTTTTGTATGGCAGCTATACCATATAGTTGTCCGATTTTAATAAAACTTGGTAGAATTATAAAAAAACATAGTAAACCTACGATTACAAAGTTTGGAGACGTTTCCGTTGAAAAGAAAAAGGTTGTTCTCACTAAAACTAGTTTTCCGACCGATTTTTCCTATGGGAGCTATGGGATATAGTCATCCAATCCGGTCGGCTCCGATATATTAGTAGTGTGCAGCAAAAAGAAGACTCTGTGCAAAATTTCATCTCGATAGCTTTAAAACTGAGAGACTAGTTCGCGTAGAAACAGACAGACAGACGGACAGACGGACGGACAAAGCTCAATCGACTCAGCTCGTCACCCTGATGAAGAATATATATAGTTTATGGGGTCGGAAATGAATATTTGAAGGCGTTGCAAACTTCTGGGCAAAATTATAATACCCTTTGCAAGGGTATAAAAATAGAGCAAAGTTAACTTCGGCTTGGCCGAAGTTTGCATACGCTTGCAGCACGGTTTTCTACATAACTTGAGGGACATTTTCACTGAAAACAAACAAGTTTTTGTCACAAAGACTACTTTTCTGACTCTACTTTTATATGACAGCTATACTATATAGATTTCCAATTTCGACCAAACTTGGCAGAATCATGGGAAAGCATAGCAAACTAAGAAATACAAAGTTTAAAGGCGTTTTCTTCGAAAACAAAAAAGGTTTTCTCACTAAAACTAGTTTCTCGACCAAACATTCCTATGGCAGCTAAAGCCTATAGTAATCCGATTTTGACAAAACTTTAAAGAATTGTGTGAAAGCTTATAAAATAAATATATGCCAATTTTAAAGAGGCTGACATTGAAAACAACAAAGTTTTTCCTACTAAGACTACTTTTCTAACCCTTCTTTTCTATGACAGCTATACTATTTATATGTCCGATTTCGACTAAAAAGGACACAATCATGGAGAAGCATTGAAAACTGGTAAATACGAAATTTGGAAACGTTTGCATTAAAAGCAAAAAAGTTTTTCTCTCTAGAACTTGTTTATTCCTATGGCAGCTATATGTAATAGTCAACCGATCCGAACGTTTCCTACAAATGTGCAGCGTATTTGTACCAGAAGACTTCATGCAAAGTTTCTTAAAGATAGCTTTAAAACTGACGGAGAAGATGGCATAGAATCTGACGCATAAGCGTGAATCAACTCAGCTCGCCATGCTGATCAAGAATATATGTGCTATATGTGGTCGGAAATGCTTCCTTCAAACATCTGAACACTTTTCAACTGCAGGGGTGGCACACACCACAGCCACTTAAATGCAATGAATACACATGTTCATGTTTTGTTACAACAATTACAAACAACGAAACGTGTGCGGTAGGTGAACATTTAACATATTACAAAGACTAGGAAACACCTTCGGTTGCCATACAACAAAAACAAAACACTTGGAACTTGAAAATTCAAATGCATTTTGATTTGTGAATAATGTAGACTTTTGTTTTAATCATAAATACGTTAAGCCATTACGGGAACTGCAATCTGAATTAGCATACTCAACGCACTTAGTTGCATTTTATATAGAAGGTTGCATTTTTGATTGCCCATCTAAGTACTCGAAATGAACTCGACGGTATTGGGTCTATTTTTGGGACCAGGCGCTGGTAAATTTTATCGAATCGAACTATTTGAAAGGAAACCTAACCTGCAAACCATTCCACACAGATCCTGTTCAATTGCCGCTGCTCAATCCATCATGGCCCGTCATTTTGATTGTGGGCTTTTATCTGTACTTCGTGTTCAAGCTGGGCCGTGATTTTATGGAACAACGTAAACCCTACAATCTGAGGAAAGTCCTGCTTGTGTACAATCTCAGCCAAGTCATTATGAATGCCATATTGTTTGGCTTTGTAAGTAACAGTCTTCGAAATGGTATCAACTGGCCATACAAAATGGTGCTGTAATTTCAGGCCTTTTACTATCTGCTGATTGTACAAGTGTACGACTGGCGTTGCATGGCCACACTGCCCATGGATAGTCCCTTCAAGCAGATAGATCGAGTGGGCACCTATGCCTACTTCCTGAACAAACTGATCGATTTGCTGGATACAGTATTCTTTGTGCTCCGCAAGAGTTACAAGCAGATCACGACGCTGCATGTGTATCATCATGTCCTGATGGCCGTTGGTGTACCCATTACCTATCGCCTGTATGGCGCCGGTGGGCAGTACAATACCATGGGATTATTGAATACCTTTGTTCATGTGGTCATGTACTCGTACTATTTTGTATCCGCCCTGTATCCCCAGAGCAAGGACAGTGTGTGGTGGAAGAAGTACATAACCCTGCTGCAACTGGGACAGTTTACTATAATCGGTAGTCAAGCGGTGCTGGTGATGATCTTTAATCCCAGTTGCAATTTTCCAATTTTCATGAACTGTCTGCAAATTCTGGTGGCTATTTCAATGATGATAATGTTTGGCAATTTCTATTATCATGCATACTTGAGACCGAAAAATAGGAAGTTACAATAAAGCCTTGGCGATTTTGATCAATCTCACAATTCTTAGAACCAACTTGGGGGATTTTGTTCACAGTGCACATTGCTCGACGCCTTCCACCCAAAACCGGGTTCACCGAGTTCAAGAATTGCATATCAATTGGCTTGCTAGATTGTTCAGTTTTGGTATTTGTTGATGGCAAGTCAACTAATTGTCATTAGTCAGAAGCAATCATTAGTTGTGACAGCATGTTCGGTATCTTTGATATACCACAAAACGGTAGACGAGAAAAAGTCAGAGTTGCGTCTGAAGATATCAAACTAATTTTGAATTGTTTTCATACTAGATCCCAATCCTTTGCCGCTAACCGATTCACCATGGCCCGTCTGCTTAATTCTAGCACTTTACTTGAGTTTTGTATTAAAATTGGGTCCACAATATATGCAGCATCGACCGGCCTACGATTTGCGAAAGTTTCTGAAAGTTTATAATCTTATGCAGGTGGCCTACAATGGCATCTGCTTTGGCGTAGTAAGTACCTTGCCATGTCCAAGTCGTCTGTGGGACTTAATCGACGGGCTGTTTCCACCCACTTGCAGACCTTCTATTACCTGATTATTGCACGCATCTGTGATCTACGCTGCATGGAGACCTTCCCCCAGGGTCACGAGCGAAAGAATCTGGAGCGTATGGTGCACTTTGCGTTCTTCTTTAACAAGTTCATTGATCTGCTGGACACCGTTTGCTTTGTGCTGCGCAAAAGCTATAAACAATTGACCTTCCTACACATCTATCATCATGTTTTCATGGTAGCCGGTGGATATATGATCACACGGCTGTACGGCACCGGTGGGCACTTCAATGCCGTGGGCATGTTCAACTCATTTGTGCACACTGTGATGTATTTCTATTATTACCTGTCGGCCAAGTATCCGGGTGTTAAGGCCAGCATTTGGTGGAAGAAGTATATCACGCTGATACAACTGGTGCAATTCGCAAGTCTATTTCTCTATGCCATCTATGTGAGATTGTTCTCGCCGGATAATTGCGGTGTACCGCACAGTGCGCTCTATTTGAATATGTTACAGGGAGTGATTTTTATGTATTTATTTGGCAAATTCTATATACGAACGTATCTGTGTTCAGGCAGTAAGAAACAGGACTAGAGATAAGAAATAAAAGCAATGTGTTTCATTAAATCGATGGTCTAGGCTTTGGGCCAAGCGGAATATGTTAGACATGCTAATATGAGTTGAGCTTGGGAATTTCTAATTTGTACACAGCGAGAAAATTGTGAGTATGGCAATAAAGTTCGAACCACGTTGCAAATGCGAGCTTTTTTGAGATATCACAGATAACAATCGAAATGTTACTCCCATCTTCATTTGTATCTCATCTCATCTTTCGATGAGTTTAATTAGCAAGGTAAGTATTTAAATACTTGATCCATGTACAAAATTCAGCTTAGATGAGCGATCGGAAGCCAGTAGCCCGTTTCGTCCCCTCCAAGATACAACAATTAAGTTACGGCTGCGTCGGTGTGAGTTCTCTGCAAAGTACCTTCGCGTTCAGTGCTGTGCGTACTCTTGAAGCGTAAGCTTTTGGCAAGAGTACTCATCACACTGCCTTCGCCTCACCTTTATTGTTGCATCTTGGTCCCCTCGGCTGGCCATTTCTCTCAAAGCTTAATTTTAGCTTCAAGAAAGAATTGAACCGATATGGTGAAAAGCTTAAAAAAAGCTAATAAATTTCGTATTACATTCAAACCATATGGTTCTGTTATATCAGATCCGAGTGGTTTTAAGCTAATCAATCTTGAACTAGTGCTGAAGGAAGAAATTTGCATGTTTTGATGGTCAATCTCGGACTCTGAATAATGAATTAGTCCATCTTCTTTTAGTTTTTCATCATCAAACCATGTTTCTTAACAATTTTCAGCACAACCCAGTACTTGAAATCTGACAAGCTTTTATTTCCGATTGCACGATTTTGTTTTCCAAGTGTTGCCAAGTGTGACTGTATATTTATAACACAAAAATGCCTAGAGTTTCAATAATATTTCTGGTACTGAAACTAGAAATATTTTTACCCAGGTGGCAACTCAGGCGCAAGATTTTAAATGTAGCTTTAAGCACAAACTTATCCAATTTATCGATAAGTTCATACAAATCCATTTCTGCTATTTTCAAACTAGTCGGAGTCTGAAGCGCGATTCACGATTTCACAAAACCTAATAATAGTATAAAGTATCTTTGAGATTTTAAGCAGCCGTCGCCATCACCAGCTACAGGCGTTAGATGAAGAGTAAGCTTTTCAAACTTAAGCTTAGATTCATAACCAGAAAAGTTTGAAAACTGAGAGAAGCTTGGCTTATGCTCTTTGGGCTGTTGAAATATTTGCTATGGAGCCTTTGTATATTCAGTAATCGGAACTATTTATCGTTGGCAACTGTGTCTAAATTTAAAAAAAAAAACAGTCGATTATCGATTAGGAACTATCCAGCAATCGATTAGCTAATGAGTACAGCGATGTTATACCTTTTCATGGAATAAATTTTTATAACATGAGCAAAGCATAAAAGTAGTATATATTTTTTACAATGCACTAAAGCTTATATTTATATTTTTACCTCAATAATGTCAAAATATACCATGTACAATTTACACTAAAGACAATGTGATTACTCGTTCTCACTAAACTTTGAACAGAGAACCTGGAATCAGCGATGAAATATGCAGAAAATGTTTTAAGTTGAAGATATAGGAAAAAGCAATGAAACTGTGCTTGAAAACAAGTCTTTAGCATGCTGTATTACAAATAGCAGTTCTATTTTAAGCCATAGACGCTTATAAAAGCTAGTTCCGACAAATTCAAATCAAAGGCATATGCTGAAATGCATTCAGTGCTTCACACAGTTCCAGGCCCGCCAGTTTGGTTCATTACATGCTTTTTGGGAGCTTGCTGAGTCGCGTTTTCGGTTCGGTTCAGTGGTTCATAGAGGCGTTCCTTAATTTCTGTCATAGTGTGACTTTTCGCACACTTTGGAATTTCAATTCCTATAAACCATTTAAATGCATTGAAAATCCATGGAAAAATGTCTAAAATTTATGATGATGGACTCACTGGATTCGTCTATGAGTTCCTAAAAGAATGCCCTTTGAAAACCGAGAATGTCGAATAGAAAAGAATGAGAATGAGATAAAACTAAAACATAGAAGTACAACAGATATTTGAAAATATTGTCCACTAGAAGAAAAAATGCAGATTGATGAGAGGTATATTAGGACATTAGACTTACAGGATGTTAATATTGTAAAATTTGTGAAAAGTCATTCTTAAAGGTTGATACAACCAATCCGGCATCGCAAAGGAAATGATGTTAACAAATGATCTTAGTGAAACGATTCAAATTCCCAAAGTATTAAGTATCATTGGCTAAAGGAACGCGACTTACTTCTTGCAACTTGTCAGAGAACTGAACCGAACCGTTTTCTCTGTGTGGTTCAGCGTTTCTGAATGGAAGCCGGTTTAGGCACAAGATATAAGTTAATATTTATTGATGGAGTGCATCAAACTGTGCTGCTTGCTTAGCTCTTTGTCTAACAAATCGACTTATGGTGAAATTTCATCAGCTTTTTAGTGAAACATTAACCGATATTTTATTTCCGCAAAAACACATAACTCCCAGCAACTTTCACAATTTGTTGTACTAGGTAGGAAATGGCCACAGTCAGTTAATTAAATTAAAAAAATGTACATCTACTTTTTTAGAATAACCTTTTCTTGTTATGCCTCCGGCAATCAAAAGACCTTTGTGACTATTCTGCCTGCTTAATGCTCAATCCCAGCTTGGTCAGCAATTGTGCAATCTATTCTTATGCAATTTATTTCTGTGGCCGCCTTTAAGGAAGAGCAAAAGAAAGCTTTAAAGTCCATGGACTAAGCAGAAGAGCGTACGGCATTCGAGGTGGCATGGAAATGTTTTCCAAAATATTTTCGGAGTATGTTTCAATTTGGTCTAGGACCAATATGCCCCGGCAGGTGGCAACAGCTTTTCTTGGGTGCCCAACCAAATGTAATTATGCGTATACCTTCACAACTGTGGGTATGTTACAGGCACTCACTAATCTATATGCATTTGTAAGTCTATTTACTTTGTTGGCTAGCTATGAACTGGAAGCTTTTAAGCAGTCGCACTTAATGAACCGCCACAGTCGTACTCCATATCAGCAGCTGAAGCGATGTTCGCTATTTTCGACACACCACACCCGGGTATATAGTACAATTGGGGTGTTCTAATTGATACGGATTTGTAAATGAAATTCAATTTGTAACATTTCAGATCCCCATCCGCTGCCTTTAACCTCGTCACCATGGCCGATTGCATTGATTGTGGCCAGCTATTTGCTGTTTGTGCTAAAACTGGGCCGAATCTATATGGCCAATCGCAAACCCTATGATCTGAAGAAGATACTGAAGGCCTACAATCTATTCCAGGTGGCCTATAATGGCACATTCTTTGCTGTGGTAGGTTTGAGTTTGATATTTGAGTGTGCAGAACTTGGCTGAGATTTGGTTTCTTTATAGACATTCTATTATCTGGTCATTATACAAATCTGTAATCTCAAGTGCATGGAAACGTTCCCCTTGGGTCATGAGAGAAAAAACCTGGAGCGGATGGTGCATTTGGCGTACTATGCCAACAAAATATTGGATCTGCTGGATACTGTGTTCTTTGTGCTGCGCAAGAGTTATAAACAGATCAGTTTTCTACACGTTTTCCATCATGTGACGGTGGTGAGCACCTGCTATTCACTGATGCGTTTCTATGGCACTGGAGGACATGTGAATGCGGTGGGAATGCTCAACTCATTTGTACACACCGTCATGTACTTCTATTACTATCTATCCTCGGAATATCCAGCAGTTAAGGGCAGTCTGTGGTGGAAGAAGTATATTACCATCACACAGCTGGTACAGTTTGCCTTGATCTTTCTACATTCATCGTATGTGCTGATCTTCTCATCGGGCTGTCTGTTTCCAAAGAGCATATTGTATATGATGATGGCACAGTCGGTGCTAATGACGTACATGTTCGGTCAGTTCTATGTGAAGACCTATTTGAGGCCACGAGCGGGTCCGAAGGTGTCTTAGAATTAAGTGAGACAATGAATAATCATGGCATTGAATTTGTGTCAATTCGCGTTGGAAATTGATATATTCATTCATTCATTCATTCATTCGGGGAGGGTATTTAACCTTGCCACACTTAAGCAGTTTAAGCGAAAATCGTTTTCAAAGCAGAGAAATTGCTGGCCGGAAAAACAACTGTGGGCAATCGCATTCACTATCCTGGCTCCTGGTTGTTTTTGCTCGTTTGTTAGCACGTTGGGAGCCTTCACTTGATAAGCATAAGAAACGAGTGTGTGTGTGTGGCTGCTCCGTCCTTTTGGCCAGCTCTGATAAGAGTTACCGGGGGCGCCATAACTGTAGCTAAAGTAAAGTCTGTTGCTCCAGTCAAACTTAAGCCGGAAATTTACGGTACGCTCGCACATATGTAAGGACAGGCACTGCAGCCAGCTACTTCAGCAGCTGCCACAATTGCATTTGGTTCGGAACGAGGCGAAAACAATTGCCTCAAATATGGCAAATGGCAATTGAAAAACAAAAGTCTCGCAGGACACGACCAGAAATCCGTTTTCACACTTTCAACGCTGCAGTAACAAGAACGAGGACAACAGCAAGCACAAGTGAAAAATATATATAAGGACCAGGCACAAAAATTGGCTGTGAAATGAACGAGAGACATCTTTTGTGGTGAACGGCTTGGAGGTCAGCTGAATTTCTTTGTGCAAAGTCAGTGGGAAATCAGCATAAGACTCTCCAGTTGCATTGATACACTGTGTGTGTGTGTGTGTGTGGGGGGGGGGGGGGTGGGTAGAGGCTTGCCGGAGTCAATGGAAAGCCATGCACAGCATAAAATGCTGGGATTAAGGGTTGATTTCACAACTTCTTAATGGCTGCTATGTGTCAGTTAAACATACACTCTGATATTTGTTAGTTTATGCGACAGATAGCATATTTAAATGGATCTAAGTCAATTCTTAATACAGGGTGATTCATACATTTTGCTACTTTTCTAGAATCTAGGGAATCTAAGGTACTGCCATACCTTAAACAATTTCGTAGACAAATACCTTTCAGCGCAGACATAAGGGGCCTTAAAGCTTGGGACTCGGCGATATTAACGACTATACTTAAACAGAAAGGCGATATTTCAACTTTTCGGACTGGCTTACCTTCAAAAGTCTGCCAAAAATGCTCTTCAAGCGGATTTATGCAAAATTCGGTTTACTATTTTTAAGTAAAGGCTTTGAGAATTGAAGTAAAGCTCTCCTTCAAACTGCCAAATCACTCCACCATATTCCAGGCGAAAGTCTTCCTTCCAAACAACCAAATAAATATCTACCTAAACAGCCAAGCGGCAATCAAGGCAATGCAGGGACACTCCATTAACTTCAGAAGTGTCCCAGCGAGCAAGGAAGCAGTAGATTGCCTGTGCATTTGCAGAAAGTTGTAAATCTACTGGATTCCCAGCTACCGGGAGGAGAATGGAGATCCAAGATGGATCAAAGATGGAGGATAAAGCAAAGAAAGAAGCAGAGGTAAGGTGGGAGAACTCCAGCGGATGCAGAATGTCTAAAAGAATGTGCAAGATAAGAGACAAAAAGCTGACACACTATCTGCTACAGCTCGAAACAAGAAGGAACACTGCCTAACAGCCGCTCATGTAATAAGGCCAGGCATAACGACTTAGGACATCTGCGGGAAATGCTTGGATTCTGGATTCGCAGATACTCTAGAGCACCTCATTTGCAGCTGTCACGATTAGATTAAAACTTCTGCACATCCCACGATCCGCTTCCTTGGAAGAAGCGGCCAAGAGGCCACCAAAACAATTATTGGCATTCGCCATTCTGAATTTCTAGGTCAAACGTACCCAAAAAGTCACCTGGCATCATTAAGGACCTTAAGGTATATGTGTGACCCCATCTGGGGTCAGCCGAAACTACCTAACCTAACCTTTTAGAATTGAGATGCGGGAAAAGGCATTCAACAAATGTATATTAAATTGAAAGCGAACCGAAACCGCGGTTCAGTTCGGCTTTAAGAACCAAGTAATAAGCCGAACCTGCTGTTAAAAAACTCTGTGAACCACTGAACCGAACCAGTTCTGGTATCCGTTCGAATTGCTGAATCCAAGAATGGTGGATCATTAGTTAACCAAAGCACCTGATGTTAATACTGTTGGACCATTACTCCATTAGAAAAGTACTAGGACCATTTGGGAGTTTGAAGCACAGGTTCTTATCTAAATAGTTCGCATTTTCCATTGCATACTACTAGAAGCTTGCATTGTAAGTTTATTCTGTACTCAAATGCAATATATTTTGCATATATAATATAAGGGTAAGTTTTGAATTCAAGAACATTTATATAACCTTGCAAAGGGTATTATAATTTTTGCCCAGAAGTTTGCAATGCATGGAAATATTCATTTCCGACCCCATAAACCAAATATATTCTTGATCGGGGTGACGAGCTGAGTCCATTGAGCTATGTTCGTCCGTCTGTCTGTCTGTTTCTACGCAGACTAGTCTCTCAGTTTTGAAGCTATCGAGCTGAAATTTTGCACAGACATTTTTTTTTGCTGTACGCTATTAATATGTCCGAACCGGACCGGATCGTATGACTTTATCTTATAGCTGCCATAGGAATGACAGTCAAAAAACTAGTTCTAGTGAGAAAAACCTTTTTGTTTTCAATGCAAACGTCGCCAAACTATGTATTTGCTAGTTTTTATTGCTTCTCCTTGATTCTGCCAAGTTTGGTTGAAATCGCACATCTATATAGTATAGCTGCCATAGAAAAGTTAGGTTAAAAAAATAGTCTTAGTGAGGAAAACTTTTGTGTTTTCAATGTAAATCTCTTTAAAATTGGCATAAACTTATATTATTTGCTTTCCCACGATTCTGCAACATTTTGTCAAAACCGGATGAATATAGGTTATAGCTGTCATAGGAATGATCGATCGAGAAACTAGTTTTAGTGAGAAAAACTTTTTTGTTTTATAAGGAAACACCTTTAAACTTTGTAATTCTAAGTTTGCTTTGCTTTTCCAAGATTCCACCAAGTTTGGTCGCAATCGAACATCTATATGGTATAGCTGTCATACAAAACTAGAGTCAGAAAGTAGTCTTAGTGAGAAAAACTTTTTTGTTTTCAAAGCAAATGCCTCCATACTTTGTATTTTCGATTTTGCTATACTTTCTCTTCATTCCATTAAGTTTGGTCGAAATCGGACATTTATATAGTATAGCTGTCATAGAAGTGAAGAGTCTGAAAAGGTCTCTTTTCCTTTTTAAAATGTTTCGTACTTAATTTTATTTATGTTAAGTACAAATGGTAGGTCCTAAATGCTGGACAAGCTAAAGCAAAAGAAATTTCGTAGCAGCTGCTTTAAGTTTCTACCTAAACCTATTTATATATACAAAATTTGACAGGTAGAGTGGTTCAAAATCGACTATTCTATAGGGTTTTAAGTAAGTTCCGTGTTTCAGTGATGTGATGTTTATTGTATTTCTTTAAGACAATAACCTGGTTCTGAGTAATTCGGTACCTTTCCGTAACTAAACATTGTTTTCTTTTGAGCTAGCCGAATCAGTTTCTTAACTTTTTGTAGTCTCCATACAAAAGCAATTATATCTAGGTCGTTCTTTATAATTTGCAAACAATTGTGTTCATAAACGGAATACCTATAAATAGCGTAAATTTCTTACATTTCCATTTACTAAGTTATAAACCATGAAAGCTGTTTTCACATTCCTGCTTCTCCTGGTCTCCCTGACGGCTTTCTCAGAGGCTGCTGGACGTGGTCGCAGCCACAGTGTTACCTGGGGAGCACGCACCTACAGGGATTCACTGTTGCGTCGTGAGATTATCACCGAGAAGTCTAAGTTTTGGCGTGTGGTGACCCGAGACTATGTGTTCGAGCAAAAGGTAAGTTTGTTTTGAACAAAAGCTTTCCTTTCTAGTATTGATTTTTAAATGATATTGTTTATGCACAGAAATTTGCACGTACCATCACACAAATTGTGATCACCGATCAGATACGTAATGGTGAGGGTGGCTATGCCACACTTCAAGCCGGAGGACCCATGTCCAGATTTGCCAAAATCCATATGAAGAGTCAACGTGGCAAGGGTTTCAGTTTCATAGTGGATATCTATGGTATTTGAATGAAAAGTGACTGAAATGTTTGAATAAAGGACTAAACAGAGTTCAGGAGGATTTGATGTAAAAGCTGATTTGCATTTCCATTGGAGTTGTAATTGCAGGCAATTTGAACGTTAACGAGACGGCCGCAATTTTTGGGTCTGGCTAATGCTGCAAATGCTTATTTATAACCATTACTGCCATAAGGTGGTTTGGTTCTTTGCCATTTGCACAAATGCCAGGCACTTAGCCTGCCTCCTAAAAGTCAAAGCAAATCCAATCAATGTTAGACACACACACACGCACACATGCAAATCTCCTGGCATACAAGTGTGTATGTATATAAAATTGAATGTATTGCAGGCTGAAGCCATTGATGCGTGTGCAGCCCCATCAATCGTGGTGCGAATTAAAATTTTATTATGGCCTCCCTCCCATATTCCACCCAAATAACGAGCCAGAAGTACGTTTTAGCGCCTGCCTTGAAAAGATCCACATTATGTTTACCCATCTCTCTCTCCCTGATGGTCGTTTGGAGAGTCATTTCAATGAAAATTTATGCTAAACTCCACATCAATGCTAAATGAAGACAATGGATGTTCAGTTTACACACTTTTCGGAATGCCATTGCAATTGCTTCAACCTTGATTGACAGGCAACTTTAACTAGAATTTTTGGGGTTTTGGCACATGACACGCACATTTGCCACACAATTCACCTGCACACACATTCTTTCTCTCTGCAGCCAGGCAGAAACACAGCTACCCTTAGAGTGTGAGGGACAGGGGGGGGGGGGGAGAGAGAGAGAGCCATATATTATGCAGGTTGTTTGTTATCGTTCGATAAAGTGTAAATTATGGGAAAATTGCCAAGCAATCCCTTTGGTATGCCCCCCGCCTTCCCCCGCACACCAGCTCCAGCTCCAACACTCCTTGTCAAGTAGTGGGTAGTGCCTGGGCGTGGTCATGCATATAAGTTCTCTCCTATCCTGCATATGAAGACCAAACATGTGTGCACTCAGTTGAAGTTGGTATGTTAATTATGAAAATTTGTTGGTTAAAACGAAAAACGATGATGCGAACTTCATGAAGATTTCTGAGTACGGGAGAGGGGGGAGGAAGAAATTTGTTGAAACTCGACCATGCAGTTTGGTATGCAGGAATACGGAGCAAAAGTCCGGGTCTAAAGCACCTAACCCAAGCTAAGCCCCAAATAGGCTCGACTTGCAGCAGAGCAGAGAAGCAGTTTACATCAAAAGCTTACAAAAATTAATTCGTTTTGGGAAAAAAGTATTAAAATTTCTTTCGAAATCGAAAATGAACTATTTTGATGCTGATATTTTCATTTATACATCAATATATATATATCAATATTGTCGATATTTTCAGGATAAGACAGTTTCTACTCAATAATAAATATATAGAACTATTCTATGTACATAAATATAAAGATTTGGTTTGCCCTTTCAAAACTTTACCTATTCTTAATTTCGTTGTCAAACTCATATTGGGCGAGTTTGGATTTTACTTGAAAATTTATTGACACTATGAAATGAGTACGAACTAATTGAGTTAAAGAGTTCGGTTCAGGACAGGTTTCTATATGCAAAGTTTAACAAGAGTTATGAACCTTATTTCATGTATAACAAAAGAAGTTTTTCTTAATAATTTTAATAGTTAGTTGACAAAATTAACATAATAATATAAATTTTCGTTCGATGTCTTGCACAACAGTTGTGTGTTTACTAATGAAATTCGGCATCTTTCTATATAAAGCAGCGGTGGGCAAGAAATTATTGAAGACTATGCTGACTTGGAGCACCCTAATGGCGGCCATATTTAGATGTAGCTGGCAAAATTAACATAAAATCCATTAAAGCTCAATGTCTTGCACAACAGTTGTGTGTTTACTAATAAAACTCAGCATTCTTCACTATAAAGCAGCTGTGGGCATAACCTTTTTTGAAGTTTAATGCCTTGAAGCACCCTAATAGCCGCTATATCTAGATTTAACACAGCCATAACTTCTAGAAACACTATTTTTCAATTACTAATACAAAATTAGTAGCAACATAGTATTATATAAGTTTAAGTTGTAATTCGGGTATGCCCCAAAAATCTCAAAGCATTTTGCTTTAAGCAATTTCATTTAAAACTGGAACTGCTTGCCTTTATATGCGAAGTGTTACCTAAATGCAAGGCTACTCAATGGATAAGTCAATAAAAGCTAAGAGATTTGAAATCGACTGATCAGGGCAGGAAATGCGCACTGTTTGTCCTTTTAAAATTTAGCAAGTGTTACTTTACGTTTAAAGTGATGCTAGTTGAGTTCAAAATCGAATCGTTTATACCAAATTGTCTAGGGATTTCTATATAACATATTAAGCTGTATTTTAACTTGTCAAATATCTCATAGACATTTATCGAAGAAGCTATCAGACAATCTGAGAAGCACAAATATATATATACATATATGAAAATGTGCATGAGAAGTAGGCTATGTGAGTTTTCTTAGGCAATTTTTTTGACGGCCACCTCAAAGTATACTGAGGTATTTTTGAGATCTCGACGTGCGAAATTACAGCTTTAGTAAGAGAACAATGGCCCGCGTTGAGCAGAAGAACTTGCTGACTGATCAATCATAATTTTTCCTGATCTTTCTGCTGAACTCCAGTGATACGGTATTATGATAGACAATTTAACGTATCATGATGGAGGAGCTTGTATCGAGAAAATTGTACGCTCTTTTCAAGTGATACTGCTACCTACAGCTGTAATTGTATATCGATAGGTTATTCGATACCGATACGTTTACCTTGGTTCAATTTTTTCCATGGGTACCGCCAGTGGAATAACTTAAAAATATGTAAAAACTTAAGATTGACAACTAATATGCAATTTTCATATTGAAAAAGATTGTCTTTTAAAGTCTCTGTCCAAAAATGTAGCACTTCGTTCAGCAGAAAATCTCTCCTGCCTAGGTTGTCGAGCTGAGTTGATAGAGCTTTATCCATCCGTTCGTCTGTGTTCAAATCCAAGGCAGAATTCATAAGATTGTATATTCCTAAGCATATCTACCCTCGTTTCTGACATTTTCATATAAGTAAATATAGATCAGATTTATTAAAGTTTCTTCCGGAGGTTGCATTAAACATAAAGTACATTTTCGGTATATCAAAAGAGCTAAAAAGTATAGAAAAATAGCAAAACCTTAAAAAAAATACAAATATTTAATAATAAATTCTAAGTTGTTGCCCTAGAAAAAATCTCTCCTTTTAAATGGAAAATATTTATAAATGTCATAACACTCAAATGGCTATGGGGGCTGTGTGGCTTAGTGGTGGCTCGTAGCGATGGCTACACCAAAGTCTGTTGGTCAAATTAGATGAGAAGCTTCGTTTGGCAGTTCAGCTGACCAAATGTGAAAATTTCTAGGAATTTCCAAGTTGGATTAAGTGGACTTTACCAAAAAGAAGAACATTCCTAGCAGCGCTCTCAAAATCCACTCACGATTATTTCTCAAGAAAGTCAACATAAAAATGTATTTCTGGCCAACACAAGGCTTAACCGGAAAGCTGCTTTTGTTGTTGCTGCTGCTGCTGTTGCTGCTGCTGTTGCTGCTTGTGGGTGGGTTGGTTGTGCGTGGGTGGGCGGTTGTTTTAAATATCAGTGTGTATGTGTGTGGGTTGTTTGCCCAGTAAGCTTTAAAGCAAATATTTATTTAATTTTAACATCTCTTTTCAGCTACCCCCGCCAAGGAGGGGATGTGCCATGGCCCGTTGCACAGATCCAATTTACTCAAGTACAAAGACCCTGTCGCGTATATTGTTGAAATTTTATTGTGCAAACATGGGAATGGCTGTGTGTGTGTCGGTGTGTGGGTGTGTGGGTGTGTGTGTTTTATGGTTGCCACGTTGGTTTCTCATTCTCATTTACAAGCACACAAACAAACGGCTAGGGGACGCGTCGTTGTTAAGTGTCTGTTGTGGTGTGCGTACCGCAAAATATAAAAACCGATTTTTTGGCAAACAAATCAACAAAAATGGAATTTAGGTGGACAATAAAATGCCACAAGCGATAAATTCCATTTGGCAAGCGAGCGAGCGAGCGAGCGAGTGAATGGTGGGTGTCTGCCATGTCGAAGCACTTTAAATAATTTTTAATTAAAACAAATGGCACTCGAAACAAAACACGCACAGCAAACAAACCGGGTCGGCAAGGTGCAGGAGGAGTACATGAAAAGGACGTGGCGTGTAATTACGGCTGACACAAGGCCAGAGAAGCGGCAGAGAGAGAGAGCGAGAGAGAGCCAACGTTGTTTGTGCATGAAATCAAGTGCTGTCGCTATCGCTGTTGACAACACTGCACGGCAGCAACATCACCAAGCACAACGGCAACACTCGCTCGCTACGCACCACCAACACATCCTTCGGCTTGACTGTTCGTGACAAGCTGAGACAAAACAAACAGGGCAAAACGCACAGCGCTCCCAGCAAAGTGCCAAAACAACTTAATTCAACTTAATTCAACATAGTTGCTGGCGGCAGTTTTCACGCTTGAAACTCGTCGAGGCTTTTGCGAGAGAACCGAACCGAATTGTAATTGGAAGTCCCTGTTGTACTTTACGCTTATTAAGCGGCTTACACACACACAACATGACATTCTATAGAAATCTGCCCTAACCCGTTGGGCCCTCCCAGCTTTCCATTTTTGTTTTTTTTTTGTTTTTTTTTTGACAATATCAGAAAACTTAAGTGGCGCATTTGACAGCAGCTGCCATCCCAAGCAACGCCCCGCTTTTCACTGCTCGTTGGTGCTGCAAATAAATACCATTTAAAGCGTAAATATGGTAAACGATGTTAACGGCCGCCTCAAGTGTCAGTTGGCGGCTGTCAAAGCCACAAGAAGCAATGGGTTTCAGAGTCTTTTTGCAGTGGCTCAAGTTACACTCAGAGAATCAAATTTAATTACATGAAAATGTATATGGGAAAACAAGTACGAAGCAACGCAAAACCTTAGTTATTGATATGGAAATGGATGGGGGGAAAAACAACACGATTTTTGCTTATAATTGCCACGGCAAAGTCTCAAAAGTGTTGGCCAATTATTGAAGATGTCAAAACGTTATCGAGAACTTTTGGAATGGAATTGTCAAATCGCATGCGGTCACTGCGGTTATATGGTTTTACTTGATGTATCTGCTGGCAAATGTAGTTGAATCATCATACATATGACTTAGGGTCGTCGCATATGTCGCATGAACCTACAAATAACCGAGCTAAATCTTACAAAAAAAGGCTACTTTTTTAACCGGAGAAGATGGCATACGTTTCTTGGATATTTTCGGGTGTTGAATTTCAATAAGTCCGTCCGTTTTGCCCCAGCACGTCAGTATTAACGTAGCATTAACCTGAAGCTTCGTTTGGCAGTTCAGCTGACCAAATGTGAAAATTTCTAGGAATTTCCAAATCGGATTAAGTGAAGGTTTGTTCACATTTGCAGGTCCTGTTGTCACATTTATTGATCTATTTAAACCAAACAAGACTTGTTATAGGCATACTAACAGGACACTGCCTAAGAGCCGCTCATGCGATAAGGCTGGGCATTAAGACAAAGGACACCAGCAGTAAATGCATGAAACTTGGGGACACCTCCTTTGCAGCTGTTTCCAGCAATTGCACCGATAAGATGAAACCCCACGGTTAGATTCTTTGGAATAAGCGTTCAAAATGCCCACAAAACCATAATTGTCATTCGCCAAAACGTCAAAGATCCCTCCCTGCTGGATTTCTAGCTCAAACAAAATAATCAACCGGCGTCATTAGACCTTAACTACCTAACCTATCCTAAGCCACATTTGTTTTAACGTAAGCTAAGTTGAATCACTCAAAAATACATATCTAAAGTTTCGTTCTGATGGCTAAGAATATGAAAAACATGAATTTTTCTAAGAAATTTTACTTTTTTCCTCAATTTCAAAAAATTCTGAAAACTTAACCGCCCATTCAAAAAAATCACAAAATTAACTACTTAAAAGACCATTATGTTTCTCATTTTACGACATTTACACAATTTTTATATCACTGCGCTTATAGAAGTTATAGACTAAAAACTAAACCAATTTGAGAAATTTTTCAATAAAATTTTCCAATCAAATTTATATAAATTAAGAAAAATCGTGGTAAAAAAATATATAAAAGTTAGTTTCGGCTTGACCGAAGCTTGCAGCATGTTTTTCCAACTAATTTGAAGGACATTTTCACTAAAAACAAACAAGTTTTTCTTACTTAGACTACTTTTCTGACTCTACTTTTGTATGACAGCTATACTATATAGTTGACCGATTTCGACCAAACTTAGTGAAATCATGGAAAAGCATAGCAAACTAAAAAAAAACAAAGTATGGAGGCGTTTGCTTTGAAAATAAAAAAGTTTTTCTCACTAAAACTAGTTTCTGGACCGATAATTCCTATGGCAGCTATAGCCAATAGTCATCCGATTTTGACAAAACTTTAAAGAATTGTGTGAAAGCTTATAAAATAAATGTATGCCAATTTTAAAGAGGTTTACGTTGAAAACAAAAAAGTTTTCCCCACTAAGACTATTTTTCTTACCTTACTTTTCTATGGCAGCTATACTATATAAACGTCCGACTACGACCAAACTTGGCAGAATCATGAAGAAGCATAGAAATCTTTTAAATACGGAGTTTAAAGACGTTTGCATTGAAAACAAAAAAGTTTTTCTCACTGGAACTAGTTTTTCGACCAATTGTTCCTATGACAGCTATATGTTAGAGTCCTCCGATCTGGCCGGTTCCTACAAACAAGCTGCGTATTTGCTCCACAAGACTTCTTGTAAAGTTTGGTTAAGATAGCTTAAAAACTGACGGAGGAGAGAACATAGAAACAGACGGACATGGCTATATCGACTCAGCTCGTCTTGCTGATCAGGAATCTATATACTTTATGTGTTTGGAAATGCTTCCTTCTTTGCGTTACAAACATTTGAACAATTTCAAGGGAATAAAAATGACGCTATATTTAATAATAATTAAACCGAATTTCTAAATTTAAGAAATTTATTTCTAAGAAAATCTATTTATTGTCTAAGAAAAGCATACTTAGAGTAGACTTTTCACTAAATTCTCTTTACAGCTTCCACATTCACTCTTATCCAACAGAAAACTTCGCTCAGTGTATAATCATTTGACAATGAGATTGCGCATACGCCGCTTGGGCAGCTGAAGGATATTCACTGACAATTACGCTGCACAATTTCTTTGAAGCAGCAAAACTTGTTGATGGGCGTGGGGAAAATACGGCACTCTATCTTGGATTTCCTTCACTCCGTGCAGCCCTACCGCAATGTAAGCAGAGTCATGGTACATACAAAATGCAAGTTAAAGTGGCACAAGTTTTGGACCTTCCCAGCAGCAGCAGGACATTTTCAATGAATGCGAAATTCCCTTCAGTGCCAGTCCAATGGCGGGTGGAGGGGGAGTGGGTGGTTCTGGGTGCCATCAAATTATATCCAATCCCTGCGCATGCAAATTGCATTCGGCTTTGCTTTGAACTCCATTTTTTATGTCATTCCATTTTAAAGCTTAAGCTGACATATCCTGTCCGCAGCGTAAAACCAAATGAGTTTCCTTATGGCTCACACCGAAACGTGCTCGAGTGGCAGGGTTTTCAGTTTTACTGACAGAAAACTTGGCAAACAATGAGAATTACTTTTCGTATTTAATTGCCTTCCCCTTGCACCATTTACCAAAAGGCAAAAAGTGCAGACAAATGCCATATTAAATTCAACTAGGAATTTGGCCCCAGCCAAAGGCAACAACTCAAACACGAAAGGCGGCCAAAACTTGGCCCAACTTGCCAGAAATTGGACTGGAGGTGAGCAGGTAATGGAGACACCAACATCCGCTTGTTATTTGCATAAAGAAAAGAAAGAAATGCAAATTGTGTGGCAAATTTAAATGTCAGTTGTTAAACTCGCATTATGCCTAAAATGTAAAGAGATCTGTTCTTTAGTTTCAGTTTTAATCGAAAAGTGTGCGTGACAGCGGATGTTACGAGGGTAGTTTGATGGGTATCAACCCAACCAACGCCGTAAAAAGCAGCAGGCAACATGGGGGAACTGTGACGAGAATGTATTTTGGGCTATTTTGAGAGCTCTTAAAGCATTTTCTTTTTGGCAAAGAATGGTAATACTGAAAGTTCAGGTTGGGAAATGGATTATCAGATGTGACGCCCCCCTGGAATGTAGATAACCTTCTATTATAGGAAAAACAACAACAGCATCATTTGTTCAACAACTCCCCAACTCTCCCAAGCTGCCCTCGTGGCTTATCATTTTCCTAATCCTAAGTGAACACACATACAAAACTTTCCACTTTGTTTTTGGGGGATAGCGCCTGGGTCGGCGCTTTGGTTTTTGGCCATTCGACGATGTCAATTTAAAGTTTTTGTTTTTTCTCTCTCTTCCCGAAATAAAAAACTTTCGTGGCAAAGTTGGCGCATTGTTCGACTTTGGCTTACCCCCCGCCTCGTCGCGTCGCGCCCTTGCTCTATTCGCATAATCGATTTGCTTTTGCCTTTTCATTTTAATAACTTTTTCACGAAGCAGGGCAAGAGTACTGCAACAATTACGTGCCGCAAGTGCAGCAGCCAGCAGCCAGCCAAAAACTAACAACAAAAGGAGCCATAGCCATAGCCAGAGCCATATAGCTGGATCAGCACCCAGAGTTGGCAATGGTGTACGAAAACTGGGTTAAACACTTCGCCAGAGTTTCCACCTGAGTTTCGGTTTCCCTTGACATTTGGTGCGGCAACTTTGTAGCCGCTTCCCCGATTTATTCAAGTGGATGTTGCCTTGCCTTGGTCATAATTGAGGCACGCGCTATGAAGTAACAAATAATGGCGAGCAGAGAGGCGGAGGGAGGGTGGGGTAGCCTGTAGATATGATTTCTGGTCGAGTGGCCAACACAATGGAATTGGTTAACAAAAGGGAATGCAGCGGTTAGTTGGCAAATAAATCCCTTTGGCTGTTTACTAAGCAAAGGACTGCAAGGACGAAGAAAGGCAGGGAGGCTGCCTGCTTTGCAAAATTCATATTTATGTGTCTCCTTTCATTATTAGTCAATGCTCAATAAAAGAGGGGGGAGAGAGAGGGAGGGAGGGTTAACTGTTACCCATCTGCTTAGGCCAATACTTGAACATCGCTGAGCTGGTGTAGGCCAAACAAACTTTGTCGTAACTACAATGAAACTAGAAATTGGAGAATTTTTGAGCCGGTGTTAGATTGTTTATCGCTTTTCCAATTTATAGTCATACTTTCACATTGGCCTTAATCTGGTTTGGTACAGAATGTTCTGCATGTCTTCACCTTCATAGCTTCAACTTCCTGACTCACATAATAATTGATTTTGAATCAAACAAGAAAGAAAGTCGGTCAAAATTTGTCTTTTGATCATAACTCGAAAACCGTTCATCCGATCTTCTTCATTCCTTTGGCGGATCGATAAGTTATCCTAATAACTAAATATGTCCAGAAGGAACAAGCCATCTATCTTCAAAACTGTGGGAGATATGAAGTTTTTTCTAAATTGCGGGGACGAAAGGGGGCGTGGCCCAAGTTGAAAATAAACTTGATCTGCCTGCAGACATAAGAAGCATATGTCCCATACATGTCAAACCTCTATCTCTTACCATCTCTGAGATCTGTGCGTTCATACGGACAGACAGACGGACGGACGGACAGACGGACATGGCTATATCGACTCGGCTGTTGATGCTGATCAAGAATATATATACTATATGGGGTCGGAGATGATTCCTTCTGGATGTTACATACTTTTGCACAAACTTATAATACTGTATGTGTACCTTCGGTACAGAGTATAAAAATGGTCTAAATTCGAAAGATCAAATTTTAGGAATTTTGAGATATTTCTTTGAACCGTTTATAAGCCGGTTCATACTGATTCACATCCGCGTATCAAGTTCATAGCGCCAATAATTTATGATATATGTCTCAGGCCTACAATATTTCTTTCTCTAATGTTAATAAGCAGAGCCATAACATTAATGTAAACATATCAATGTTAAGTTATCATATAGCGTATGCTGCTCCGAAAAGCATGCAACGTTTTATCTAACCTTAATAACTTTGACATTAATTACACAGGCCAACAGTGATTTTGGTGCAGGTCTATTTGTATCAGATTGTGTTAATATATATATATATATAGATATTAATATATATAGATTGCAATGAACAAAACTGCAACATCGGTTTTGTTCTTTCACCTCTTGTTTTCAAGACATAGCGGAAAAAATTATTTTTGTCGAATTTTTCACACTCTAGAAATTACTGATACGATAGAGCGATAGAGCACTTATCCATGCGTTCTTAAAATATTAAAAGCGCCAAATAAATGTAGCGGAAAGTGTATAAATTGGCCTCTTAAAGTCAGGCTATTCTCGATTTATTGCATAAATCCCACACAATTACACAATTCTTTAAAATTATGCCCAAATCGTATGACTATAGGTTTTTAAATAAGACCAGACGATGCAGTTCCTTTCATCAAGCTTTAACAGTTTCATAAGAACAGTGAATTGGGTCAGTTCATTTTAGAACAGATCAGCATCGCTGTAAAAGTATGAAACTATTCACAAAAGCTCTAAAAATAAACTTAAATACCTTTTATTTATGTGTATTAGTGACCTGATTTGATTCTAATCAAACTATTATTTTAAACCGACTTAAGCTGAATGCTTAATTCAATATAAATCCACACAAGTCAATAAAGATTTACGAAAAAGATTTGTCAGCAAAGGAATGTTTCAAGCATTCATCAGTTCCAACAACAGCAGACTTATTGCAGTAACATTTCCAAGTCGTTTTGCATGTTCCTTTTCTAACGATAGTACACGGATCAAACATTTGGGGACTACAGCGAACATTAATTATGGTAGAAGCTAACAAGTGCCTATGAGTTCCTTAAGAAAATGTCCAAAATGAGGCAACGTGTTTAAAGGATATCCTTAAAATAAAGTCTTTGTTGTTGCTTGGCGAAGAATTTAAAGCTTTAACGAATTTTTGTGAGGGTGAAGTATGAAAAAAGGCATTTCAAGCTGAATATTCCCTAAAAATATTTTTAAGTGGGGCCAAGGAAAAATATCTTGTTTCAGTTATGAAACCTACCTTTACCTTTACTTAATATTTACTAACAGCAGCTTCTTTTTTATTAAGAAGAAGTAAGTGAAGCTTAAAAATACATATTTTACTGAGTATTCCTTCAAAATGTGGCACACACAACTCTTCTACTGACTTTAAAGAATATTTTAAGTATATTTTCACACTTGAAACAGACTTTAAAGCTCATGCAATTTGGAGGAAAATTCCCTCAGCAAAATTGCAGCCAAACTATGATTATTATTTACAAATCCAATCAAAATTTTTTTGTTATTCTTAATTTAAAGTTTCACTCACCGAAAGTTAATGTTTCACTTGGGCGCCACAACTGCAAAAACATGATGCATAATTAATATCAACGCATTTTCACTGTTTTATTATAAATGAAGCTAATTTATTTACAATACATAAAAACCGCATTGCCCCCGGGGAGATTATGAGAGTTCGCACAAATGTGCATTCCCATATAGTTATGGCAGAGCAAAAGCAATTTTAATTCAATTGAAGCTGATTAAAAATTAATTTCAAATTAAATGTGAGCTCAATGAAATTGTAGTTAAAAAGAGCAGCGAACAGAAACAAAAAAAAAACGGAAAGGGACACATGGACACATGGAGGGACAGCTTATTGACATGACATGACACAATGGCGTAGGTAGGTGGGTACAAAGTTGATGGGGTGGAAAATGGCAAAAGTTGGCCCAAAAACACACACACACACACACATACAGGCGGAAACGGAAGTTGTTGCAAAGTCCGTTGAAATCAATTTTAAAAGTAAACTTGTTATGTGTGTAAAACCGAAACAAGAAGCTCGAAGCTCGAGCACAGAGCAAAGGAAAACTAATTGCTGCGCTCATTTGGTGCTTGTTAATGGGACTGCAAACGAGCTTCAAGTTGCTGTAGCTATCGATTGTTCCTCACACACACACACACACACACACACACACACACCCACAGCTACAGTCCACACACGTTTCCATTTGGCTCACAAAGTTTCACCAAATTTATTTGCCTCATTTTGCGCACATTGTTTGGCCACTTTCAAATCTGCGTGTGTGCAAGTTACAATGTTTTACAGCTGCAATTAAAGTTAGTTACAGTCTCTCTCCCTCTCACTCCCTCCCTCTCTCTCCCTCGCTCACCATAATTAACTCCCTGAATTGCACAGTCCAATGGCTAATGGCAATTTATGTGCGATAATTTTTGGTAAAGTCTTTTTTGCATTAGCCTCAATTGCAGCGACCACGCCCTCGACCAGCAAAATCAGCATTATCAAAAGCATTTAATTGCCATAAATCTGCAAAAGTTGTTAAAAACCCATTTAAAACTGTCACCGTAATGGAACGCTCAACTGGCTCAATGGCAACATTAGTTTTTTTCCCCCTTCTCTTTCCAGTCACCATCTTGGTCCTGCAGCTAGCAAACTTGACTTCCTGTTGCCAGTCACCAGCCACTTGGTAGTGGCGCATGGGATGTTAATTAGAAAACTCTTGAAAATTATTAAAAACTTTGCTGGAGTGACAGGCGGACAGACAGACAGACAGCACCGAGACAGAGAGGAAGGGGAAAAGGAAAATGAGATTGCCAAAAGAGGCTGTCAGGCTGATATTAAGGACCTTGCTGTGGTGGGAGAGAATCCAAAACTAGCTGTTAACTCTAAATGAAAGTGGTGCAAGTGCATGGCTACTAGATTTGTATTCCCTTAAAAGTCAGAAAGTTGGGCTAATGGATTGAACTAACTGTAGAAGTAGATTGGATGAACAAGAACCCATACATGTCACAAATCTTGGCATAGGCTACTTAGATCAAGTTTGTTTCCGATTTGTAGAAATCTTCTACCTTATTCAAAACATTCAAAAATAGAGGAATGTTAGCTTCGGCTCTGCCTCTTTTCTAACTAATTCGAACGTTATTTCCACTGAAAACAAACAAGTTTTCTCATTAGGGCTACTATTCTGACTCTGCTTTTGTATGACGGCTATACTATATAGATGTCCGATTTCGACCAAATTAAGTGGAATCATCTGAAAGCATAGCAAACTTAGAAATACAAAGATTGGAGGCGTTTTCTTTGAAAACAACAAAGTTTTTCTTACTAAAACTAGTTTCTCTACCTATCTTTCCCATGGCAGCTATAACCTATAGTCATCCGATTTTGACAAAACTTTGAAGAATTGTGTGAAAGCGTATAAAATAAATGTATGCTAATTTTAAAGAGGTTTACATAGAAAACAAAAAAGTTTTCCTCACTAAGACTATTTTTCAAACCTTACTTTTCTATGGCAGCTATACTTTATAGATGTGCGATTTCGACCAAACTTGGCAGAATTATGGAGAAGCATTAAAAACTAATAAATACGAAGTTTGGAGACGTTTGCATTAAAAACAAACAAGTTTTTCTCACCAGAACTAATTTTCGAGCGATGTTTCCCATGCCAGCTGTATGTTATAGTCATCCGATTCGGCTGGTTCCAACAACTGTGCAGCGTATTTGTACCAGAAGACTTGGTGCAAAGTTTGGTTGAGATATCTTTTAAGCTGACGGAGGAGATAGCATAGAAACAGATGGACTCAACTCAGCTCGCCATGATCAAGAATCTATATGCTTTATGTGGTCGGAAATGCTATCTCCTATGCGTTACAAACATCTGGACAATTTCAATATACCCTCTGCAAGGGTATAAAAACATACTCAAACTAACAAAACACAACATACTTCGTTTATACACACAAAAAATACTCTTAATGCCCTTTAAAGTATGCTATGTTTTCTGAAAATCATAGTTTTGGTCAAGTATATGTTTTAGATTTGTCTTGACTCAAATTATTTTTAAAAACTGAACAATCTGAGTGAGTATGCAGTGTCGAATAACTATGACAGACTTGCAAGGGCTTCATTTTAATACATAATAACTTAAGGAAATACAAGTTTGCATACTTTGAAGGGCATTAATCACGAAGAATTTAGTAACAGTCTCTATTAGTCTCTATAGAGCTATATGTCACATAAACCTACAAATAACAGAGCAAAATCTTAGTTTATTTGACACACAGCAGTTTTATAGAAGATGAGAAATCGGCACATATTACCTAAGAAATCAGCCCTTAGTTTCGACTACTGAGTACAGAGTACCAAGTTCTGCGTATAGAGTACTAAGTATTGATTACTGAGTAACAAGCAATGCAACTGCAGGCATATCTATATCTGCTCATCTGCTTCCAATAGTAATATGAAAACAGTTCTGCAAGTGCCCATCACAAAAACTCAAGAGAATGCGAAAAGCTCAAACCAAACATTAATTGTCGTTTTCTGTACTAATTCTATTAATTTTTTGACTTGGTTCACTCTTTTGATTTAATTTTACACATTTGATGCATCAGTTGAAATTAGCAATAAGCATGCTCATCCTAATAAATAGCAACCACTTTACACATTTCCATTTGTAAGACCATTTCCAACAGTCACTTAGCACCTTTTATTAGTGCCAATTAAGCGAGATGCTTTAAATAGCAGCTGAGGCTGAGCCACACGCAATCTGCCCCGAACTGGATAGGCAGGAAAAACTAATTTTGAAATTTCACAATCTGTGACATTGAATCAAAACCTCAGACTCGGTGCGGTTAGTCGGCAACGTGACCTCAAAGTGTTCAGTGTTGCAGTTTCTGTGCTCAGTGGTTTCAATTGCGATGTCGAAACAAGTGCAAATGGAGATGCCCTCCGAAGATCCTCCTCCACCGGCGACCAAGCAGGCCGAGCAATGGGGCAATGGCTTGGAGTTTCTATTCTCGTGTATTTCGCTATCAGTGGGTTTGGGCAACATTTGGCGTTTTCCCTACATAGCGTTCCAGAATGGTGGCGGCACCTTTGTCATACCCTATTTGATAGCATTGCTGGTAATTGGACGTCCTGTGTATTATCTAGAGATATCCTTGGGTCAATTCAGTGGCAAGGGAGTGCTCAAAGCGTTCGATCTGGCACCGCTGATGAAAGGAGTGGCGGCGGGACAGGTAATGGCCACTGCCTGCTCGATTACATACTACTCCAGCATTATGGCATTGACTTTGCGATTTCTGGTGGCCTCGATTGGCACAGTATTGCCTTGGAGCTATTGCCGAGAGAGCTGGGGGGAGGATTGTAATAATGGACTGGATGTGAATAGCACGGGCAAGATGTCCGCTGCTCAGCTGTATTTTGAGTGAGTTTTAGATTATGTAACTAAATTTTGATAAGAATATTTCCTCAATTTGTTCTATGAAAAGTGGTGGGCAGGGTTTTTTTAAGAGGGAAGATTCCTTTTAAGGTTAGAATTTATTTAGAAAAATCCTTCCAAAGTCCGAAATATGTGAGAAGTTGAGTCCTTTTATTGACTTTGATATCCTATGATAGAATGGAAACATTGCAAAGCCTTTCAACTTATCATTCAAATAAGATATATCACAGCTGGAGAAGTTATTAGCAAAGAAAAATAGCGCAAACTCTTAAATTTGAACGCTTTCTGGTTCACTCTTGTTACTTTTTTGGCCTAGTACATCAAAATTGAATACATTTAGCAAATGACTCACTTAGAAACCAAAAATATAGGAACTTATTTAAACTGCAAAGATTATACTAATCAGAGAAGGTTACACAAGGGGAAACCCTAGAATATTGGATCTAAGAAGAGCACATTCGTTATCAAGAACAAGCCATAAACGGGTTTTCTCACTTTTGGTACAATGTTCTCACTTTCAGAACCGTTTTGTGAGATCCTAAAAATATGATTTGAGTTAAAAAACTTCGATTTTGATAACATTTTGAACTATTTTACCTACTTGTAAAAGATCAAGTTTGGTTCAAGTTATATGTGGATTTCACATTCTGGGGGATCTCCTCAATTAATCTAATCGGGAGTCCTTATTATTTGCAAGTGCTAGAGATGTGATAGTACTGCTACGCCCTTCCATATTCCTCAGAATCTGATACATCGCTTTAAAGTACAACAACTTTAGCGAGTCAGCTGCCTGTGTTCATTCCATAAAGACTGAAAAATGGTTGTCTGACTTTTCTAGAGTCGATCCCCATACTTTTAGCACCCAATTTCGGCTACGTGTTAGCTCACTGTGCCATTGCAAACAGTTGTAGACGCAAGTTTAAGTGGCTACACATACAAAAAAAAGGCCCAAAAGAGATCTATTTAGACTGAAAATGTCTTTAATATACTTTTAATAAACCAACGGAGCTGAAAATCATTCAAGCTATGATCTTTTTTTATATCCTTAGGATGATTTTGAACTCCCTTGCATGATTAAAAGAATATTACAGTCCAAATGCATACGGAAAATCATTCAAAGGACATTTTTTAATATGTTTAATATGTGTAGGTACAACAACTTCAGCTACAGAAAAATTGTTCTCTGACTTGTGTGGAGTCGACCCTCATACCTTCAGCAACCAACTTCGGCGACGTGTTAGCTCACTGTGCCATTGCACATAGTTATAGTAGCACAGAAAAAAAAACATATCCAATGAACTGAATATGCTTTTAATATCATATTAATCATCCAAAAGTGCTGAAAATAATCCAAAGGAGGATCATTTCTCATATGTTTTGTATGATTTTTAGCTTCGTTAGATGATTAAAAGGATGTTTAAGACATATTCAGTTTTAATATATACGAGAGATCATCCAATGGATCCTTTTTTTCTCTTTGGCTACTTATACTGTTCTCTGAATGGTGAATAATGCTCAATTCAGGAACATTTGAAACATTTGTTGTGGATAAGAAGTTCATATCACGAGTAGAAGTCAACTTATTTTCGGAACAGGTTTTTTCCCTTAGTATACCCCTTTGTATTGGGTGCCTAAAGCTGCAAGTGATAATGTGAGAATAAAATAATAATACTAGCTCCCCTTCAGTTCTGCTCAGACCTAAATCATAGCTGACTTAGTCCTGAAATGGAAAGGTACTGTACTGGTACTGAATTCATGGCATCCTTTATATAAGTTTCAGCCATGTATGTAACACAGGCATGTCCTCTTACGTCAAGACCTCTGGTGATCTTAGGCATGATTTCAGGACTGAGCTCATGGGTGAGTTTCATGGGAAGTACTGAAACATGCCTGAATTCAGGCATAAAATTCAGTTATTCCTACTGCTCAGGTCTGAATCAGCCCTGCAAAATTAAGTACTGTTTCATAGAACTGCAGGGTCAGTGATAGATAACATACAAAAGCTACAGTAACAAAGCTTACAGCTTAAGGTACAAGGTACCTTTGGTAGTTTAAAGGGTTGGGAATTGACTTACTTTAATTCAACTTAATGGATAATTTCCCAATTTTACTTAATTCTCCACAGACGTGAGATTCTCCACGAGCTGCCCAACATAGACGATGGCTTGGGTTTGCCCAATTGGCAGCTGGTGTTGTGTTTGGCTGTCGCCTGGCTGGTTATTGGCGCCGTACTCATCCGTGGCATTAAGAGCAGCGGCAAGGCCGCCTATTTTCTGGGCGTCTTTCCCTATGTGGTATTGGTCATATTACTCATCCGAGCTGTGACCTTGCCCGGCGCCTGGAATGGCATTGTATACTTCTTTAAGCCGCAATGGCGGGAGTTACTGAATCCCTTGGTTTGGTTTGCGGCCGTCACACAAGTCTTCTTCTCGCTGGCCATTTGCTTTGGCACTCTGATCACCTATGGCAGCTACAACAATTTCCACAAGAATGTGTACAAGTGGGTTTGATTTTTGGTGTGTTAACATTGTCTCCTGTACTGATTCTGAATTGGATTCCTCCAGTGATATTGTCATCATAACCACCATGGACTCGTGTTCTTCAATTATTGCGGGCTGCATTACGTTTGGTATTTTGGGCAATCTGGCCCATGAGACAGGCATCTCGGATATTGGCAGCGTGGTCAAGGGTGGCACTGGATTAGCCTTCATCTCTTATCCCGAAGCCATAGCCAAATTTGCGTATGTGCCACAGGTACAGTATTGCGAACTCTGTGCGCCTTGGGCGCCCTAAAGCACAACTACCTAAAGATGTTCGCGGTCCTTTTCTTTCTTATGTTATTCGTCCTGGGCATAGGCAGCACGGTTGGCATGGGCTCGTGCATTTTGCGTGTGATACGTGACTATTTTGGTGAGCGGGCCGGACCCAGCTGGCGACTGGCTGGCGGCTTGGCTGTAATGGGTTTTGCGATTAGTCTTGTGTACATCACGCCGGGTGGACAATTCATTGTGAATCTGGTGGACTACTATGGAGTGTCCTTCACCGCCTTGATATTGGCCATAGGTGAACTGTTGGCCGTGGCCTGGATATATGGTGGGGGTACTCTTCAAACAAATTTGGAACAGTGACAAGAATTGGTTTTATCTGCAGGTGTTGAGCGTTTTTGTGCGGATATTAAATTCATGATGGGCATTGAAACGGGCTGGTATTGGCGCTGGTGCTGGTCCTATGTCACACCCGGATTGATGACTGGTGTTTTCCTTTACACCCTCGTGGATTTGAACGTTCTGACGTACAAGGGAGTGGCTTATCCCACCTGGGCTCATGGTAAGCGCCGCCAGCTCATACCTTAGCCTTTGCTTTCTATTTAAGCCTTTGGCATTTTCAAGCTTTTGGCTGCTGCTTGGCTGCTTTGGGTCTGCTCCAGCTGCCGGGTTGGGCTCTCTATGCCATTCTCAGGAAGCCTGGCACTTGGCGGCAGGTAAGTGCCGCACTTAGGTCTTTTGTGTATCATAATAATAATGTACTTGTTTTTTTATATAGAAAATATATGCTGCCTGCAAGCCATCAAAAACTTGGGGAGCAGCGGTGGATCAACCCGCACAGAACAACAAAAATGGCAGTATTCCTAGCATTAAGGAAGAGTTCTAATAACACGCGAGAGCTGGAAGTTTGAATTGAAATGTATTTTTAAGCCATATTTAAAAGTTAATTTAGGCTTTTGCCTAAAAATGAAAGGAAGTAAATGAAATTGTGTTCTAAAACTGTTGCAACTTTTAAGGTTCTTTTGATGTGGACTTATGGTACACACCAATTGCCATTGAAGCATGCTTAGAATGGGATTTACTCTATATAAACTGAGAGTACTTGAGCGAAGGACCTTTAAGAAAGCTTAAAAGTGTGAAATTCTAGGCTTACAGCCTACAGATTCATATCAAATGGAACTCAAGCTTGCCTTACTATACCTAGTACTCCCAATTGTTGTGGTGCTCAGTTTTTTTATCAAAAAAATTAACTATTTATTTCTTTTTATTGTTGAAACTTGTTCGAAATGGACGCATTGTGGCTTCCAGCAACTCCAAAGTCGCTCTCCTCTCATCGATCGCAGTGAGCACCTCTTGCAGGGAAAATTTTCCTCTGCTCAAATCAGAAGATTCATTACTTAAGCATAGAGTAAGTCATAGCAGCCTCGAGAACGAACCACAGTTTCTAGTCCAATGGATTTAGGTCTAGGCTATCAACAGGCCAATCATCCCTAGAAATGAAGTACGGTACATGATTTTTTAGCCATGTTTGATTCGACTTTGCCTGTTAAGCTGTCGCGGATTCCTGTTGCAACGTCCACTGCTTGTTTGCAAAGGAATGCCGTGTTGAGAGGCTTCACAACCTTTTCCAAAATGTAGGATTCGAGGGTGTTTCAGAAATCTCTAGAGTTTTTCATTAATAACTCTTTCATTTCAAGCGAAAACTGCTTGTGTTTATATAAGAAATTATAACAAAATGCTGGGCTACTAGATCAGATGACACATACTGCAAGATTTGAAAACGGCTGTTCAAAGGTGAGTAGATTCGTTTTCCCTTCTCTTTTATCTAGTAGCCCGCTACCATTCGGTTACTTTACATCTAAAGATCCTCCAGTTAAGTTCAAAATTCAATCTCTAGAGATTTCTGCGAGACTTTCGACAATGTTTTGACTAATTTTTCACAAAAATGAAGCCTGATGACGCTATCACAAGCCAAATTCTGACCTCTCTGAACTCTCAGAATGAGTTTGGAAGCTTGTTTTGATGACACAGCATACGCTCTTCAGTTCTCTTATCCGCACGAGTTCCTTAAAGTGACTTTTTTACTTTTCTAACTAATTTAAAGGACATTTCCACCAGATTTTACTCACTGAGACTACTTTTCTGACTCTACTTTTCTATGACAGCTATACTATATAGGTGTTCGATTTCGATCAAACTTAGTGCAATCATGGCAAAGCATAGCAAACTAAGAAATACAAAGTTTAAAGGCGTTTACTTTAAAATCAAAAAAGTTTTTCTCACTAAAGCTAGTTTCTCGACCGATCATTCCTATGACAGCTATAACCTATAGTCATCCGATTTTGACAAAACTTTCAAGAATTGTGTAAAAGCTTATCAAATAAATATATGCCAATTTTAAAGAGGTTTACCTTGAAAACAAAAAAGTTTTTTTTACTAAGACCATTTTTCCAACCTAACTTTTCTATGGCAGCTATACTATATAGATGAGCGATTTCTACCAAAGTTGGTGGAAACATGAATAAGCATAAAAAACAAGTAAATACGGAGTTTGAAGACGTTTCCATTGAAAACAAAAAAGTTTTTCTCACTAGAACTAGTTTTTAGATCGATTGTTCCTATGACAGCCAAATGCTATAGTCATGCGATCCATCCGGCAACGATAAATAAGCAGCGTATTTGTACCAGAAGACCTTGTGCAAAGTTTTGTGAAGATAGCTTTCAAGCTGTCGGAGGAGATAGCTTAGAAACAGACGGATAAGGCTATATCGACTCGGCTCCTCATGCTGATCAAGAATATATATACTTTATGTTGTCGAAAATGCTTCCTTCTATGCTTTGAAAACCTTTGGACATTTCTACTACACCCTCTGCCAGGGTATAATAAGATTTTACCTAAGATCCGATGTCTAGTAAAGAGGTATATGAATTAAGCATGATTGATCTAGTTGCTCTCTTAAGCTTAATCATTTCAGGCAGATTATATAGATAATGTGGGTTATGTCAAGAGCTGTGGGTAGAAGTGCTTGCTGTATTCACCTAACTAAATGCAAACATTTCGAAATTTTATATTATATACTTTGAGATACACGCGTTGATGCAGAGGAACATCACAACTTCATAATCCCCTTTTGCCAGGGTAGAAAAATATGATTAAGGGCCGATTTCTCATCTTCTTTGCGTCAGATAAGCTTAGATTTTGCTCAATTGTTTATGGGTTTATGTAACAGATAGTTCTATGTAGTAGATAAGAAGGAGGGCAATTCCTAAGGCTGGATTTTCCATATTAAACTTGTTGAAATGTTCATTAAAGCTCAACTGCTAAATGAACCAATTCGTTTGGCAAATTGCACACAGAAATTGCAGAAATTTCGTATATTTTATGGTGAATTTATGGGCAAACCGAAGTCAAATGTTTTATGTTTAAAGTTTCCAATTTCGCCATAATTAGTCTAACCAAATTATTGCATGTAGGCAGAGATATGTGGCAAGAGTGTTGAGAGTCCAATATATATATATATCAAACATTGAAGCAATTATCCTGAACCGAAAACCAACTGAACGGACATCTCCCGTTGAAGAGAATTTCTTCTCAAATCCAAGGCGAAACAAACTAAAAAACTTTGCCAACCGAAAGTGCGTTGCATTGGAAAAGATTCTCATTTATTCTAAGCAAAACTTTCAAAATGATTTATGATAATAACAAAAACTTAAGATGCACTTTAACAAAAGAGAGGGAAGGCGAAAAAACACAAACACAAAACTCACAAAAACTCCACTCCTTTCTAACAATGGCAATGCAAGTTTATTCTGGCAGCAAATTCACTTCCAGTTGAGTACCAGAAAACTAGGAAAAGCAACCAACTGCAAGCACTTTTAATTACCCCAGGGCGAAGTGAAGCTGCTGGGCCTGTGCGGGGTGGAGAGGGGGGGGGGGCGGACGGCGGACGGCGGCCAGGCTGTGTATGTGCTTAAAATGGCAGACATGTCAGCAATGCGGAAATGCGCAAAATAGTCAAATAGAGAGAAAACAAAAAAAAAATGAAGCCAACAGTCAGAGGAACGTAAATAAAACATTTTGTGAGCTGTTGTTCGACATTTTCATTTAGAGAGTTGGTGTAAAGCGGCAATGGGGGGGATGGGGCAAATCAAAATGGCTGTGACAAAGTTGAAAAGCAAAGAGTGTGCGAGTGTGTGTGGGTGTGTGTGTGTGTGTGACAGCGCATTTATTTACATATGTACATCTGTGTGTGTGTCTGACAGTGTTAAAAAACTGCCAAAAAAAAAAATACAAGTTGAAGTGTGTGTTGACTTTGACTGACGTGTCGTTAGTGTGAAGCGCTTGAACCCGGCTCTGCTGACACTCCCACACAACAACAGCAACAACAACAACAACAACAGAAAGCAAACAAGTTTGGAACATTTTGTTGTATTTTTTTTTCTATTTTGGTTTATTGCTTCAACGATGCGCGTTAATCTTGACATACTTTCAGCAGCGCCCATTATTAGTAATGGCCAAGTCACGCCCACGGGGCGCAGTCTGTCAACGCTGGGACGCTGAAAAGTAGACTATACTTTTCAAGCAGCTGGTGCTCCCACCCCTCCCCTAGCACACACACACACATGCATCAAAGCAGTGCCTGTCCTCTGTCCAGCCATCTGTCTTATGTAAAGTGGCATAAAGTTAGAGGATCATCATCATCATCAACAACATCAACAACATCAACATCATCAACGGGCCAAAACGTACCTGAAGCTAAATGACGGAAACAGCTGCCAACTTGACTTTGCTCCACACAGGCACTCGACAAGCTCCACCTCCTCCTCCCCCGCCACTCCTCCCGCCCATCTAAGCGTATAGAAAAAATAAAATTTCCAACTTGCATGTTTGACTGTCAGCAGCTTTTCCGTTTCCCCCGAAATAGACAAAAAAAAAAAAATTGTATGCACTTTGGTCGAAACAACATTATCATTATTATTATTATTATTGGCTTAAAACGTTTATCGTGTTGTTTATACTTGAAAGTCTTTCAGCTAGTTTTTATGTCTGCCAACATGTCGTATACTTAACGTCAAGTGCACTTTCCCAGGCGGCTCAGTTAAGGCCAACTTAATTCAATGCCCTGAATGAAATGAATATCATTGAAATTTTAATTAAGGCTGATTATTAGCCCATTGGAGGCCATATCTATGTAATTTAAGTGAAAGCCAAACTTATTTAGTGCCGTCCCAAATTGATTTTTCTAGAGAAATTCATTAAGTACACTTGGAGAAAAAGGGAGTGAGGGGTATGTTTGGGCTTTACTTGAACTAGATTGAAGTACGAAAACATTGGATGAAGTTTTAATGTTAACAATGCTACTTTTTTATACTCTTTACCAAAGGTAAGCAGCGTTTATTATACTCTGTACCGTAGGTACATGGAGTATTATAAGTTAGTGCAAAAGTATGTAAGAGCCAGAAGGAAGCATCTCCCCATAAAGTATATATATTCTTGTTCAGCATCAACAGCCGAGACGATAGCCATGTCCGTCTGTCAGATCTCAGAGATGGTAAGAGTTAGAGGTTTGCCATTTATGGGACATATACTTCTTATGTCTGCAGGCAGATAAAGTATATTTTCAATTTTGGCCACACCTCGTCCCGTCCCCGCAATTTAGGAAAAATGTGATATCTCCCACAGTTGTGAAGATAGAGGGTTCGTTTTTTCTAAACATATTTAGTAGTTAGGATAACTAATCGATCCGCCAAGGGAATGGTGACGATCGGATTATCGGTTGTCAAGTTATAATCAAAGGACTGTTCGCTGCTGCAGCGCTGCTTTCAGCTGCTACTGCAGCATCAATATTTATGCTGAGCGTATAATTTCATTGGTACAGAGTATGTTTTAGCCGAGCTTGACTGACTTTCTTTCTTATTAAGTTTGTGAAAGAGCTTTAATACTTGTTCCAAGCACAAATCATTCTCAAATCAAACAGAATAGTTCTTGAATCAAGTGCTAAACATACTTGAATTCAAGATAGATCATTCTTGATTCAAGGGCATACAGCATTGTCGAAAAACCGAGAATGTTCTTTCATTTATCAAGAGCTCATCAGATTCCAGAGATATACCCCGTTTGTACACAAAAAGAATAGCATGATAAATGTCCCTAAAAGTATGCTATTTGCATTTGAAGGATGAAAGGAACTCCTGCCTAACCATTATATCTCTCTCTGTAAGCCATTGCTCATGTATTCATGGATTTTCGTGTACCATCCGTCGGCTGATAAGTAAGTTGTGATTAAAATTGTATTAAACCTGATTGGTAGCTGGCAATTACTTATTAAATCAATATTGGTTAGGCCTCTGCCCATCGCTCCCTCTCTCCCCCCGCCCACACATTTTCCCCGAAGGTCTAGACAGCATAAATTTTCCCTTATGTCAGACTGTCCGTTTTGTCCGCTGGCATTGTATTTTGTGTTATTATGTAATTTCTGTCATTTACGAGCATTTGCCGCTTATCAAAGTCACAATAAATTAAAAGAGAGCACCTCTTATCCCCACGCAAAGTCATTTACGCGTATTACATAATTCAGGAGCAGCAGCAGCAGCAGCCGCCCACGCATCCATCCCGCCAAGACAGTGTGATAACCTAACCGCAACAGCCGCAAGAGGTGAGCGGGAGGGCGGTAAAGGAAAGGCATGTCAAACAATTAAGAAAACCAACGCAAGCCTGGACTAAAAGCCTTAAGAGCTGTGGCGATTTTTGGACGGGACAGGACACTCCCCATAACGGGGCACCCACTAAGGTGGAGTTCCATTCCATTTCCATGCTGGTTAATGCGTGTTTATGTGTCGCAGGATATGCGTGGTGGGTGCGACATGCAGCGACAGCGTCAGCGACAGTGAAATCCTATTAAGAAGTTTTTTCTATCGCAAATTAAAATCTAAATACGCTAACAAAACGCTGGCGACGTCTGCGCCACGGGGTAACTCAACCTGAACCTGAACAAAGAATAAGGAATGCCACGACGCCCAGCTACCCTCCCCACCTTCCCATCTCCCTCAGGACATCGCCTCGGTGTCTGTCTGCTTACAGTTTGAATTATAAGCCAGCGTAAATTTAATAAAGGTTGTCCCTAAATACGAGACAAGGACAACTCCTACTCATCTCCTACTACTTTGGCTTTGACTATGACAATGTCAAAGAGTTTGGTGCACGCAATGTGGGCGTGGCAGAAGGGCAGGCCCACCTGCTACGACAACGTTGACGGCAAAGTTTTTCGCCTGGCAAATGGCAAAAGTTGCTTTTATTTTTGGCTGATATTCTGGTACGAGGGCGGATTGAGAAGCACGAAGAAGACCAGGAATACAGCTGCTGAGAAGGACTTTGACTCATAAAACAACAAGAGAATCCAAAAGCAAGAGAGAAAGTCGGTCAAGCCCGACTATGCCCTACTCTGCACCAATGAAATTAAACGCTCAGCACAAATTTTGATAATGCTAAAAGCAGCGCTGCAGCAGCGAACAGTCTTTTGAACATAACTCGATAGCCGTTCATCCGATCTTCGGCATTCCTTTGGCGGATCGATAAGTTATCTTGATTACTAAATATGTTCAGAAAGAACGAATCATCTATCTTTAAAACTTTGGGAGATATGGAGTTTTTTCTAAATAGCGGGGGCGGGAGTAGGCGTGGCCAAAATTGAAAAATAACTTTGTCTGCCTGCAGTCATAAGAAGCATATGTCCCGTACATGTCAAACCTCTATCTCTTACCATCTCTGAGATCTGCGCGGCATGGCTATATCGACTCGGCTGTTGATGCTGATCAAGAATATATATACTTTATAGGGTTGGAGTTGCTTCCTTCTGGCTGTTACATACTTTTGCATAAACTTATAATACTCTATGCACCCACGGTACAGAGTATAAATAGGCTTACATTAGTATACTAATCTTGATTTAAGAGTCAACGATCTTAATTGTTAACTTTTGGAGCTCTTGATTCAAGAATGCGTAATCTTGGATTTGAGTTTGTTTGGCACTTGATTCAACTTGATTTCTACTTGATTTGAGAATGTTTAAGTAAGTATTGAAGCTCTTGTATCAAGAAAATCGATACTTGGAACAAGAATTACGCTCTTGGATAGAGAGTTTTCACTCATATCGCAAATTCTTGATCCAAGCGTGAAATTCAGTATTTTTTCTCTGAGAGTAGGATCAACAAATCGAGCTGCCCTCGCTTACATTATTTGTGTCGCTGTCGTTGCTTTAAGCCCTTTATTAAATTGTGTGGCCTACCAACAACAATTGACAGCAAAACAAACGATTGTCATTGTCAAGTGTGTGTGTGTGTGCGTCAACCTTTGAACCCCCACACCGGGACGAACGTTTTGTGCCCTTTTTGTATCCTTACGCAGTCAGTTTAAATTGAATTGTTAATTCAGCCTACCCCTTTTAGCACTTTTTTTTCTCCGCTCCACACAACATTTTCTCAGTTTTTTGTTTTGGCCTTTGTTGCGTTAGGCAAACATTCGCTCTGCGAGTGACAACAATTGGCCACATCCGTCGTGAGTCAGGACCAAATTGGGGGCAGGGGGCGGGGCACTAGTTGCTGTCAAAGAAATTTAATATACCCGCAGGATGGAGAACAATGCCAGAAATAGAAAAGGCAGCAGCAGCAGCAGCAGCAGCTTCTATTATTTCTAGCTGGCATTTGCATATTCCAGGGGAGAGACCGCAGAAATCGTTTCCTTTTCCCACTTTCTCATTGTTAGCATTTCGCGCTGCTCGATTCGCTGGTTCACGACGCATAAATCAAGCGCAAAGCACAAATATTTTTTCAAGTGACAACAAATATATGTATATATATGTATATATATATATGTATATATGGGTAGAGAGAGGAGTATAATGATGACCGTTGCCGACCTGGCGCACAACGAGTCAGGATCTGGGCAGGTAGCGGTGCACTGAAACTGAAGCGAAGTGCGGCGGTTTTATTGTTGACTCTGTGCCAGGTCATATGACGGCCACAGACTGCTGCAGTACCGGGTTCTGGGCACGGAAAGCTATACTCTATGCAAAATAGTTAATGCTTATTTGCCAGAGAAACGATTTAGTGCGATTTAGTGACGATTTCTCATCTTCTGCTTAGCTGCTAAGTGTCAGATAAACTCAAAATGTACTCTGTTATTTGCTAGTTTATGTGACATTATGTAAGTAGTGTGAAGTTTCAAAGCCCAGAACTGTTGAAAACATCCTTTCTTTTGACTATCCAAACTATTTTCTATAGAGCATTTAAATTTCGGTTTCTACACGTAGAACACTTGCCGCTTTTGCTCCAGTTTTGCCATTGCGACGCTGCGGCTTGCGCTTTGCTGATTTCGTTTTTGATTACGGCAAATTGTTTTTCCTAGTCGCCATTGCTGTCGTTTTTCTTTCTCCATTTTTTATTATTATGCTTCTTTTTTTTTTTGATTTTTACTATTTGTTTTGTGGCTTTGTGTTGATTTTGTGCAGTTTTCTGCCCCGTTGATTTGCATTTGCTGACTCTGGCGTCTTCTCTCTCACTCGCCCTCTGACGTTTTGTGATCCCCACACAAAAAAAAAAAAGGCACATTTATTAAGGCCTCATTGGTGGCATTCGGGCCACACGGGGTCGGGGGTCAAATCCCTAATTACATTTAGGCCAAATTTAACCATTTTCGATAAATGCCTAGGCAAATAAAAATTTCGTGCTTTCGGCGCGGCTACCATTAAATATTGATAAATGTTATGTTTGTCAAGTAATTTGAGGAGCTTCAAATAAATGAATGCTTATAAGCTTATGTTTGATTTCCAATTTTGTAGATATATTTGTGTTAATATTATGCAGAAACTCTAAATTCTCTTTAAATTATTTGTAAGAACGTGTGGTTGTTCTGCAATCAGTAGGAAAAATCAAGTAGCCTTCAAAAGTTCTAAACAAAGTTCGTTCCGGGTGTTCGAACTAGAGTTGGGCGCGTGTCGTGCTCTTCTTCGTGTCACACTCGTGCTGTGAGATCAGATTTCGTGCGAGCAAACACGATTAGGTGCACAGCGAAAGAAAATGATATTAAAAATATCAATTGGATGATTTTAATCATCTAACGGAGCTAAAAATCATACAAAGGTTATGAAAAATGATAATCATTTGGTTGATTTAGCAGCTCCGCTGGATGACTTATAGGATAATCAAGACATATCCTTCCCAAATGGATTTTTTTTGGAACTTTTTTTTATCTGTGTACCTTATCGCGTACTTCAGTTTATCTGTCACATAAACTAACAAATAACAGAATAAAACTTGAGTTAATCTTGCACTTAGCAGCTATTTAGAAGATGAAAAATTGGCCCTAAGTAAATATTTTTAGTTTATAACCGTTTTATCGAAGTCCAGACAAACAAAATTTAGTATTGCCAATGGCAGCTACCATAATAGCACTTTTTTCTAACTAAAACTACTTTTCGTACCTTACTTTTCTATGAGAGCTATACTATATAGATGTCCGATTTCGACCATACTTGGTGGAACCCTGCAAAAGTGTAGCAAACTTACATGTAAGAAATTTGGAGTCGTTTCCATTTAAAACAAAAAAGTTTTTCTCAATAGAACTTGTTTTGGGACCGATTATTCGTACTACAGCTATATGCTATAGTCATCCGATTGTCACCAAACTTTATAGATTTGTGTGAAAGTATATCAAATACTTAAATAACAATTTTAAGAACATTATCATTGATAACAAAAAAGTTTTTCTCACTAATACTGCTTTTCAGACACTACTTTTCTATGACAGCTATACTATAGATATGACCGATTTCGACCAAACTTAGTGGAATCATGGCAAAGCATAGCAAACTAAGAAATACAAAGTTTGTAGGCGTTTCTGTGGAAAACAAAAAACTTTTTCTCACTAAAACAAGTTTTTCGACAGATCGTACCTATGGCAGCTATATGCTATAGTCATCTGATTTGGACAAAACTTTGTAAAATTAGGTAAAAGCAAGTGAAACAATCAGATACAAAATTGCAGAATGCTACCATTAAAAACAAAAAAGTTTTTCTAACTAAGACTGTTTTTCAAACCTACATTTTGTACGACAGCTATACCATATAGTTGTACGATTTTTATTCAACTTGACAGAAATATAAAAAAGCATAGGAAACGTATAAATACAAAGTTTGGAGACATTTCCTTTGAAAATAAAAAAGTTTTTCATACTACAACCAGTTTTCGGAGCAATTGTTTCTATGGAAGCTATGAGATAAAGTCATTCGATCCGATATTAGTAGCCTGCAGCATAAAGAAGACTCTGTGCCAAATTTCAGCTCGATAGCTTCAAGACTGAGGGACTAGTTTGGGTAGAAACAGACAGATAGACAGACAGACGGACGAACAACGCTCAATCGACTTAGCTCGTCACCCTGATCAAGAATATATATAGTTTATGGGGTATGAAATGAATATATCCAAGCGTTGCAAACTTCAGGGCAAAAATATAATACCCTTTGCTAGGGCATAGAAATAGCTATTTGTGTTAGAAAGCTGTAACCAAAGACCATGTTTTCCCCCAAGTTTCTCCAAGAAAGTACCCTACCGTGATGCTTGTCTTACTTTTTACTTCATTTTTCTTGGACTAATCAGAAATTGTTTCCATTCTTAAGACTTATTTGGTTTATTGGCAATGCATTTCCAACATTCCAGTATATTTTTCACCCTCGCCTTTCATTGAGCTCAACTTTGTTCTTTTCGGGATTTTCAGAGCGCGGTTTCTGCCTGCTACTTCAACCTCAATTCGTTTGCTCCTGCTGCTGCTGTTGCTGGCACGTGTTTGATTCTTATTCGTGACACATAAAGGACGAAGTTTTGTTGAAGATTTAGCTGGCCAATAGTGGAATTGCATGGCTGCAGCTGGCAGTTAACGTGACTACCCCAGTCCCCTAACCCCATATCAAGCTGAAGTGGCAATTAGAAGGCAACTTGGCGACAGATTCATGACATTTGCTGTGGTTGCCATTTTATATAATGCCAGTGACAGGTTTTTATGGCGAGTATTTCGTACTCCCCCCCCCCGCCCTCTGTGGCGAACTGTCCCATTTGTGGTTGGTTGTCGTTGTTGTTGTTGTTGCTGTAGTTGTTGTAGGCGTTGCATGACCTTGAAAGGCAGAACAGAAGGAGGTAAAGGAGGCGCGCGAAAAGCGTTGGAATGCAAAATCCATTGAAAGCGCACGACTGCAGTTCAAGGCTACTTTTACGTTACGCAAGCGACACATGCAGATGTGTGCGTGTGCGCCTGCATGTGTGTGTGTGTGTGTGTGTGTGCGCATATCCTTGAGCCGGGCCATGTTGCTTGCATTGCGTTGACATTTGCCCAACTGGCGTCAGCTGAATCTTGTTATATAATTACTGGCAACATTTCGCCAAGTTAATATTTCATAGAAAATTGAATTATTATTTTAGTTCCATCCTTTGAGACTGTACCCAGTGTGCTCTGGCCCATGAATTCAATGTCATTCCGGTTGCAATATATCATTGTTGGTTGGCCTCGATGAACCGACTACGGTTTGTGTTCCCCGCTTGCCTTTGGCTCAATGTCATTGCATATTTGAGTGGGTTTGTTTAATCGAAACGCGGCTTTATGTGAGTGTGGGCGTGGCATATGTGCGTGTTCCTGTGTGCTGCTGCTGCTGCTGCTGCTGCTACTCCTTCCCTGACCCTGACTATGACATAAGTGTACGCACACATACATTATCATTGCTGTTGTTAAGTTATCAAAGGCAATTTTTATGTTGCAACCACCTTCCCCTAATTGGGGTTGGCCATTTATCTGTTTTCTATTTCAATTTTAATTTGAATTTGAATTTGAATTTGCCTTTGATGGCCATTAAAAATAGAAATGGATATTTCAAATGCAGACACAATGGTCAATTTGCCAGACAAACCAAACTACACTTGAAAAAAAGCGGCTGTCGATGTTTTAATTGAACATATATCAAAAACCTTAATGAATAATAAAAGAAAGGGGCTCTTTCTTGATCATTGATCTCATTTCTCTTCGCTTAAAGATCGGTGTTATCATTATATATATGGTAGATGAATGTAGAAGTTGTCTCAGCAGCATGTGGTTCCGTAAATCAAACCCAAAGCATGGAAAAACAAGATTTCCAGCCTAAGCAACTAACTCTCGGCACAATTTATAACGTTAAACTGTCCGAATAAGCGCATCGCGATGAGCAAGTAGGGTTCACGTCCTGGCTAAGATATGCAGAAACGCCGGAGCATACGATCAATCGACGCCAGCAATTCACTAAACACATCGCATCCCAGTGCGTCTGCTGAAACAGCAGAAAGTTTTTACTTGGAATGTCTTGAAGAGAGCTGTATTCGAATATGATGCAAGTCCTGGCTATGACAGCCATTAGATCCTACAACTGGAAGGAATGAAAAAAGCGTGCCGATGCTCAAAAATGGGAAGAAAGGCAGCTGGGATGTGTTGTTCTAGGGGCTAAGTTGTAGTACCACCATTAGAGGAACCAGTAGAACCAGTAATGAAACTCAAGACCTATTTTCTAGCTGGCACACACACTACACGCTGCACCACAAACGGCTATAGCTAAAATAATAATGAACACATATACTCAAAGCGCTGTATCTTCGCTTAAAAAAATCTCAAAAATGCCTGGGATAGTTTGTTTTAAAGCTAAGAAGTAATATTTTACGATTAAATCAGAGTGAGTTAAAAAAAAGTCAATGTTCTACACAAAAAGTTACGAAAATGGATAAAAATTAAAATTTTAAGACACTTTAAGCTAAAATTTTTTAAAATGTAGACGGATAGTCGGATAATAATGGACCATTTCCAAAAACAGACTCGAAATCAGCACACAAAACCCTTTTAGAATCACCTTCAGCCCTTTAATATACCAAAGAAGGTCTAATTTTTTAGCCTTGTCCAATTAATATATACTACGTTTATACACACAAAATATATCAAGCTTAATGCCCTTTTAAGTATGCTATGTTATATGAAAATCATAATTTTTGTCAACTATATGTACTATATATTTGTCTGAACTTAACATTTTGTTGAATACCCAACAAACTGAGTGAGTATGCAGTGTTGAATATCTATGACAGACTTGCAATGGCTTCATTTTAATAAATAATACCTTAAGTTAAAGGTAAGTTTGCATACTTTGAAGGGCACTAATCACGAAATATTTGATGTGTATAAACATTGCTGTGGGAGCCTGGGCCTTGAATGTCAGAGCAATCGACTTTAAATTTCTCAACATGTTTATCTTTCTATTGAGAGAAAATTCTTCTTAAAGCAAAAAAAGAAGTTGCAAAGGAATTATTGAATAATGTTTAGGCTTTCAAGAAGAAGAAGACATATTTAATTTGAATGGATCCTGCTCCATTTTCCACGTCTGCGCGATTCGATAGTTGCTACGATCTTCTAGATTTTATGACTTCCATTAGAGTAAAACTTAGTTCAAACTTGGCAAAGATTCGGCTTGCACCCCACAGTTGCTTGTTCCCACCCCCCTCCTCCCCCTTCCACAAAAACCAATTTGATAGTTTGAAAATTGTTCATTTACGGGAGTTTTTCCCGCCTGCAGAAGTACAAAGATTAATGCTAGATAACATTAAAGTGTTGAGGAATAGTTTCACCCAGATTACTCTAAGCTCTTTGCATCTCCAATTAGGAGCGCCCCAAAAACTTTGCTCTAATGAATATTTAGATGCTTTTGCACTATGCCCAGCCAAACAGCCCTCGCAGCACAATCTTGGCCATTTAGTACCCTTTCCGTTCTGTCCACGTTCTGCTGTGCCCTAAGGAGCCGCCATTTGGTTATGCTGGCAGCTCTTTTATTTTGCTGTTTCTGCTTCGCCGTCGTAGTCGTCGTCGTCGTGTGCAAGTTGGCCATAAAAATGGAGTAACATTTATGACCCACATCAGGCACAAACACACACAAACACACACACAGAAACAGAGAAACAGACAGAAGTGAAGCCAGGGCTGCGTGGGAGGAACCTGTTTTAGAGGGGGGTGTGGCCGCCTGCAAGCGAAACTTTCACAAGGATATTTTATTTTACTGTTATTCCATTTGGCATTTCCCCTCTCCCTTGTTGCTCTTTGTTATTGCTCCTTTCGGCGTTCAACGTTTACTTTTCGACTCCTGGTAAATGCGTATCCTGGTGCCTGGTTGAGTTTGCTTACAATTATTGCCTGCGCAATTTCAAGGGCAGTATTGACTGATAAATGCAGTAGCCCCCCCTCCCCGCCGTAAACATTTCGCAAAATGTCTTGCTTACCCCTTTTGGTGCGCCATTAAGTATGCAACATATTTTTGCTCACATGCAAAGGATGTGAGCCGCCTCCACCTGCTCCTTCCTTCGGCTTGCACACTGACCCAGTTTGCTTTGTTTTGCGTGTTTATCTCGTCGAGGCGGCTGCTGATGTTGCCGCCAGTTTTTGTTGCATGCCTTTCTTAGCCCTTCGAAGGCACGACCGAGCCAAGTTTTATTGTTGTTGCTGTTTTTTTTTGTTGTTTTTGTTGTATTTTAAACTATGACCGACTTTGAAAACAAGCAAAGAAGCACGCACGCAGCCACGCACACACACACGGACGAGGGAAGAGTTGCATTAAAAATTTATTGTGCAGCCCCCCAAAAAGTATGCAATGTCAAATTTATAATACTTTTACTCTCAATTTCCACCTGCTTTTCTTTCCTTCTGTTGTTCTTTAATGTGTTGCTAATTTGGTTACTTTCACTTGGTTAGGGGCATTCTTGCGTGTAAGTGTATGTGTGTGTGTGTGTGTGCCCGGGTGCTTGTGTGTGCACGTGTTCCGTCGGTGTGTGTATCTGTGCGTCAGCATTGATTTTCCCGTTTTAATTCAACTTTAATTTCGCTTTAATTTTTGGGTTTTTTGTTTTTTATTGTGCACCATTTCACATTTTTCGTTTTATTTTCCGTTTTTTTTATTCGCGCGCGCGTGCTCAACTTTTGTGCGAGAGTGTTTCAGTGTGGTTGTGTGTTGGTGTGTTTGTGTGTTGTATAGCATTTGGAATATGGAATATGGCTGCTGTTATGCGAAGGAATCCTCAGCGCAGCGCACGGTCCGCTCGCCACGACACTTCACACACTTCTGAGCGTTGAAAGCGTTGCAAATATTTACGTTTTTTTCTTGTCTCTCTTAACGGTCGCCACTCTCTCTGAAAAATGACGCTCAGAGAGCGAGAGAGAGAGTGAAAAAGAGAGCGCGTATCTGCATCTTACTGACTTAAAGTGGCTAAAAGCGGCGCCAGAATGTCTACGCATAAATAATACGCACATTCGGTTACGCCAGGGGGAAGAGCGGGGTCAGGTGGAATTTAAGCTCTCATTTCAATGCAAAGTAAACTCTTCCAGGCAGGTGGAATTTTAAACAGAGAGAGATAGACAGCAACAAGGATAAAAGTGTCGGCCTAGACGGTAGCACTGTATACCCTTCTGTACAAAAGTATGTACCCTTATGGCATCTACTTGTAGCAAATTTTTCAGACTACACAAAGCCAAAAAAGGTATATGAATAAATATCCATTGGATGATTTCCCGTATCCAATTGGAAAGGATATGTAGTAGGATAAAGATGATACATTTAAAGACTCATGGTCAACCTCTCTGCTATTCCCTTTAACATTAACATAGTCATAACATTATTGTACATAGTCGTCTCTTTCTCGCATACACCTAGATGTAAGACTACACTGTCATGCTCAAACAGACAAGACTAGATCATTCTATCGTAAGTGGTTGTCGAGAGTGGAAGTGCAAATTAAAGAAAGAACATTACAAGAGAATAAACTAATAGAGACTAAACTTAAAGATAACCTGACTCGTCTTTCCTCTCACAGATATATGTCCTTTTATTCATCCAACGGAGCTGAAAATCATACAAAGGATATAAGAGACATACGTTCTAGGCTGAGCTTAAAAAGGATCATCCTTTGGATTATTTTTTAGCTTCGTTGGATGTAAGACCTTCCCAAATGGATCTTCATTGGATCTTTTGTTTTCTGTGTAGAGGACACGAACTTTGCACAACTTTAGTATAGCCTTCTTACTCTTCGAGAAGCATGTATGTACCGTTGTGGTAGGCCCACATGGCGGATGCGTAATATTAGTTTATTTATTTTATTTTTAATTCGTATTAAGTATTATTGATTTGCAGCCATAGAGTTGAAATCTGGAAATTTTGATAGCAACAACCAGAATAAATTTTGAAAAAGGTTGTAAACCAAACCGACCAAGCCTACCGCAATGCCCAATTGGTCCTACGTGGCGGATGCTTAATATAGTTTTAGTTATTTTTTATTTTTAATTACTTTTTTTTTACTTTTTGTTATTGTTTGTTTAAAAGCTAAGGTTTTGCATGCTAATTTGTACACAACTCCTTTAAAAAGTACCATTTTTCTCGATTTTTGATCGGCTGAAGCATCGCACATACGTTCTAGGCTAAGCTTAAAAGTCGGAGAACGGGCTTAAAGTATTGATAACAAGTTGAAATGCATACTTTCAAGAACACTTTAAAATAATTACATTTTGACCGAAAGTGGGCTTTAAGTTAGTTTAAAGTCCAAGGGGGAAAGGATATTTAAGTAAGTTGTCTCAAACCAAGGACGTATCGTAAAGACAAAATAATGTTTGTCATTTAACAGGTATAACACATACTACGTTTATAAACACAAAGTATGTCTTGCTTAATGCCCCTTAAAGTATGCTAATAAAAATGTTAGTTAAGTAATTATTATATAATAATAACAACATTTTCTTGTTTACCCATAACTTATTCAACTATCTGGGTGAATATGCAGAGTGGATTATCTATAGCGCGGCCATAACTGACTAGTAATGGCTTTTATCTAATAGATAATTACCTAAGGAAATAAAGTTAGCATACTTTGAAGGGCATTGATCTCGAATAATTTGGTGTGATTATTATTATAGTAATAATTGCATAATATTATTTAAATAGTACCTACATTTTACTGTTTTTTGCATATTTCACACATTTTATTTGTTCACTTGCAGCTATTGTCTATTGTAGCAAAGATTTAATTAATTTTCTTGCTTTTTAATGTAATCAAACAGCTAAGCAAATATCAGACTTTGCACGGCTGTTTAATGTAAACAATTGCTCTTCGAAAGCTTGTATTTATAGAATTGTTTTATTTGAAGTATGTATGTATATTCTTTTCGAATCAATAGCCAGCAACACAAAATATTTTCATTAAAAATTCCACTTTATGCCAAAAATTTGGCCATTCAGCCCAGTGTGCAGGGGTAAGTATAAACATATCTGCGGCCACTTCATATAATTTAATTATATACATTTTCCATTCCTAACTTGACTTTCTGCAATTCGTCTATGCCTTTAGCAATACCCTATACATACGTCATCATTACGGTAAACAAAACTTGTGTGAGAGGAATTCCCATGGAGCAGTCAGGTTGTTTTTTTTCACTCTCTCCATATACTTCTCTCTTTCTCTCTCCTCTATAGAGGAGCCTTGGGGCCAGCAGAAGCATGCGCTCTGCTTGGTGTCTCTCTCACTGACCAACTGCGCAGCTTCGTTGGCTACTGCCTACCTACCTTCTCCTAAACACCTTCCGCCCCCATAACCCCCCCTTTACCATCAAATGCAAAAACATTCGCCTGCTCCTGCATGCCAAGCACGTGAATTTTTGTGTTTACTTTTTAATTTTCTTCTAGTTCTCAGGCTCAGTGGCTGGTGTTGCTGTTGGGTTTTTGTTGTTGCTCTCCCTGCCACCTTTTGGCTTTTGTTTTTCTTTTATCGCATGTGGGTTTTTGTGTTGTGTGTTTTGTTTTGCTTGTTTCATTCATACGAGGTTGTTGATGGGCGGCGGGAGGGGGCAGGGCAAAACTAGTAGGAAAACTTCTTGCCATTTTGAAGATTTGTATGGAAATTGGTGCAAAATATGCCCTAGGTTCCAACTTAGTGATACACATGCACAGCATTCCTGCAGTTTGTGAATGCATACGTACGGTACAGTAGGTCAAAATGGATTTCGGACAAGTGGTTTTTGACTTTGGTAATAATTTGCTGGGGAAGGTTTTTTTTTTGATTTGATTTTGAAGTTGTTCGAATTTCACAAATAAAAGAAGTAAGAAAGTCGGTCAAACCCAACTGCCATGTACTCTGTTAACAACAAACTTGAATTCTCAGCATGACTTTTGATGCAACTGAAAGCAGCGCAGCTGCAGCTTACATTATTTTGCTTATAACTCAACTCCTGATCATCCGATCTTTACTAATCTTTTGGCAGATCCGTAAATAATTTGGAGTACTAAATATGTTCAGAAGATACGAACCTTATATTTATAAAACTGTAGGAGATATGACGTTTTTTTCGAATTGCGGGGGCGGGAAGGGGCGTGGCAAATATTGGAAATTAAGTCGATATGCCTGCAAGTATAGGAAGCGTGTGTCCCATACATGTCAAGCCTCTATCTCATACCATCTCTGAGATCTTTTAGTTCATTTGGAAGGACAGGGCTTTATCAACTTGGCATTTGATGCTGATAACGAATATATATCATATAGAGTGATTTGGTAGACGTGTCGTATGAGTAATTTTTGTAAAAACTGAAAAGCTCTGAAGCGTTCACAACCCTTACCGAGCTGACTCCAGTTTGGAACCAACTTAGCATCACTTTTTAAAGAACTTGATGTTCTACTTACAAAGAATCGATGCAGATAATTGATTTGTAATTGTTTTCTTTATAAAAATTAGTAATTAAAGCTTTGAAACCCACAAATCATCAACTTAAAATACAAAACAATTGCAAAAGTTAACGAAAATGACATTTTGCAGCAAAATAAACAGAAAACAATGCACTCTTGCCATCGTCCCAACACTTTTCTGATACACTGTATGAGTGTGATGTGCCATTTTGCATTTTGTTTTCGGTAATGTTCAATCATGCATGCTGATTGTCTTGTGGTCTCTGGGTTGTGATCATAAGCACAACAGAAATTTTGTTGAATAATTTTCAGAAATATCATGCAAAATACCAGCTCCATGTCTCCATGCCAAACAGGCAACTGATGGCCATTACATTACTCCGGCGATTGAACAAAAACTGTACGTTTTTGATTGGTAATTATGCACAGGCCGTTGAAACAGCAGCCAACAGTCAACAAAAGGTTTTGATTTTCAGCAAATAAACAACAAAACTATCGTGGGAGAAATGCCAATGGTTGCTCATATTCCTTTATCCACCCACATTGTTGTCATGAGTAATTGCCTTTGTACATGCTGCTGCTCCTGCTCCTCCTACTCCTACTACTCCTCATCATCGCCATCATCATCAGCTGTATTTGTTGTCAGTTTCGGTTGGTTTTAAGCCATTTAACCAGACCAGACCGGGCCCCTGGGCCACCATGCCGAGGTAAACTGTTGATTTCATGTGGCGTCGCGGTTGTCGTGGGTTCTGTTGCTCCCTGTTGCTGTCTGCCATCGAGCCTGCCTGGCTGAAAGGCTGAGAATGCCTGACAATGCGCACATTGCCCCGTCTGTTAGCTGTCCAAATATGAATGTATGTGTTTGTTTGTTTGTTTGTGTGTTTTGGGGTCTGGCAAGAGGCTTTAGTTCGACCTGCTGCCGCTTGGTTACTTACTAATTTTGGAAGAAATTGGCTTTAAGCAGCCATTAAGTTGGCTTGAAAGTTGAATTTATTAAAGTATTCAAATTTGGTAACTTAAAGAAGGAATCACTCACTCTTTAAGGTATTTTGATTTTGTGTGTAGACTCTTCAACTGGAAAATCCTGTTAAGCTAGGCTTAAATTATCCATTATTATTATATCCGCCAGCCTTTTAAAACTAAGTGGAATCATGCAAAAGCCTAACAAACTAACACTTGAAGTTTTCTGAACAGAACTTTTTTTTCGACCGATCATTCATACCATAGCTATATGCTATAGTCATCCAATTTGGACAACACTTTATAGAATTGTGTGAAAGCTTATCAAACAAGTATAGGCCAATTTTAAGGACATTTCCTTTGTTAAAAAAAAAGTTTTTCTCAGTAGAACTTCTTTTTCGACCGATCATTCGTACTGCAGCTATATGCTATAGTCATCCAATTCTGACAAAACTTTGTAAAATTGTGTGAAAGCATATAATATATATGCATGCCAATTTTAAGGACATTTTCTTTGAAAACAAAAAAGTTTTTCTCACTAGGACTACTTTTCAGGCTCTACTTTGCTATGGCAGCTATACTATATAGTTGTCCGATTTTGTCCAAACTAAGTGGAGTCATAGGAAAGCATAGCGAACTAAGAAATACAAAGTTTGGAGGCGTTTCCATTGAACACAAAAAAGTTTTTCTCAGCAGAACTTGTTTTTCGAGCGATCATTCGTACTGCAGCTATATGCTATAGTCATCCGATTTTAGCCAAACTTTGTAGAATTGTGTGAAAGCATATTAAATAATTAACTGAAAATTTTAAGGACATTTCCTTTGGAAACTAAAAACTTTTTCTCACTAAGACCACTTTTCAGGCTCTACTTTTGTATGACAGCTATACTTTATAGATGTCTGATGTCAACCAAACTTAGTGGAATTTTGGGAAAGCATAGCAAACTAAAAAATACAAAGTTTGGAGGCATTTTCTTTAAAGATAAAAAAGTTTTTCTCACTAAAACTAGTTTTTAAACCGATCGATCCTATGACAGCTATATGCTATAGTCATGCGATCCGACCGTTTACGACAAATGTGCATCGTAGTTGTACTAAATGACTTCGTGCAAAGCTTGGTGAAAATAGCTTTCAAACTGACGGAGTAGATAGCATAGAAACAGACAGACGGACGGACAGAAAGGCATGGACATTGCTAATCAAGAATATATATACTTTATGTGGTCGGAGATGCTTCCTTCTAGGCGTTACAAACATCCGGACAGTTTTATAATACCATCTGTAAGGGTATAACGAGTAAGAAAGTTGGTCAGGCCCGACTATAATATACTCGGTACGCCTTAATTTAAGCTTTAAGGTGTGTGTAGGTGCTGCCCATCGCCATTGCGATAGGTGCTGCCCAGCATAATCGCTGGTTTTCTTTATAACTCAACTATAACACATTCAATCTTTAGCATTCCTTTGGCGGATCGATAAATATTGATGGTTATTATATATGTCTAGAAGGTATACTGCTCCTATCTATTAAACTGTGAAAGATAAGACGTGCTAGAAATGAAAATAAACTTGATCTGCCTTCAAGTATGAGAAGTTTATGTCACATACATGTCGAACCTCTATCTCTTACTATCTGTATTTACGGACAGACGGACATGGCTTTCACAGTCCGCACAGCGGATTTTGCGTATTGTTATAGAATTTATATACTTTATCAGCTTAATTCAAATAGTGCCAATAAGATCCTTTAAGTCTAAAACACCACAAAAATGTAATTTTTATGTACGATCAACTTAAACTTATATGGGTTGAAAAGGTGGAGGTGGTGGCGTTGTTCATAAAGATTGTAGCACAGTTGTGAAACTAGCTTTCATATTCAAGCCCCAATATTTCATTTCAAATCTGGTCAACTGTGGGTCCTACGGATGTAGCTTTTTGAATTGATCTTTTAAGTCGCCAGTCGATAGACCTGCTGATAGAATGCTTAGATCTCTAAAGTTGGCGGATTTACGCGAACACCGGGGAATACTTGGGCATTCTGCGTCAGACGTTGTTCTCCAACGTTTCGACTGTTTAAATTAATATCCTAGGCTTAAATCAGTCAGAAAGATCGTTATAAGTAAGTAATTGTGTATTCGGGGGGTCAGAAAAGGGAGGTTCGCGGTAAAGATCTGCACCAAGTAAACTTCCTTGGGATACAGCCACTCCAAACTAAAGTGACCAAACGACCAGCTTGTAACTCGCCAAAGAAAAATGTAACTGCCCTCTTAGCCAGCACAAAGTATGAGAGATGTGAACACTTTGAAACGAACTGTTTTCGCTGTGGAAAACACCAATTCCTGGCTTAACATTTGTGTGTGTCAAATGCCAACACAACTCTTTTCAAACCACCCTCGTACAGTTTCCCCTAACAGATAAAACATACAATTTATACATCTGTATTTTTACTATCAACATAAATCCTTTGTTTAGGGGTGCCATACAAATGTAGGTTACAGTTACATAAAAGTCCAGCCGGTCCTTTCAAAGACATGCAAATTTCATAGTCTACTTTTAAGGGTTCAGGGTTCTAAGGCAAACAGCAACAGCATCAAGTGGCCTGTGCTGTCAAATGAAAGCCACACTCGCACACACACTCGCACACGCACACACTCGCATACCATATTGGGCAATCAATTCGCATTGCTTTTTCTTGGTTATTTTCGTCAAGAGCCGAGCAGTCGATAATTTATGACACAAAGGGCAGCTCGTTGAGCGTAAATAGACACCCCAAAAAATCTATAAAATGAAAGGGCGGGGGGGGCGACATCGCTCTTAATTCAACCATACAAGTTTTCATTTCAGTTCACTGCACAGAATTCAGCACTAAATAGTGGTTGTTGTTGTTGTTGCTAATGCTTGTGGTTTGTTATTATTGTTGTTGTTGTTGTTGTTGCCGGATTTGTCAAAGCAAAGCCACAGATTGTAATTAATTGAATTTGATGCGGAACAAACAACATTAATTTCATATGCAAATTTCAAATGGAGAAACCTGAACAACTAATGCACATTCAATCGAATTATGTGGCACGGCAACGATTTTCTTTCTGCCCGGCACAGTGGGACAAGAATGGAATTGTATTGAATCAAAGGATTTGGTAAACATTTTCGTTTGACTGGCCCAATGTACATCAATTCTCCATTGCTGGTTTCCGCCTGAGAGATTACCTGGATATAACATGGAGGTTAAGTGGTAGGTGGAGCATATTTGTTTTGGCATTACGTGAGCGCAGCCAAGATTGTCACTTGAATATTCCATGCGTGATCGATCCACCCAGCTTTCCAGCACCTTGAATTGAATATGGCAGACCCAACCATGCCCCGGCCCCAGCCCCAGCCCCAGCCACGCCAGCTTCTGCTCTCGCTCTCTGGGGCAAAATTAATGTCAATTTTTTTATGCTTGATTTATGGCTCGGCATTTATCGTGCGGCGCTGCTGGGTTGGTGGCTTCATTTGAATTCAATTGCAGCATCCAAAGACTCGACACTGATTTTGTCGCAGCAGCAGCGGGAGCTAAAAATATATCGCTGAAAATGTCTGAAGAACACGTGACCTGCTAACCTGACTCGCTCTCCCTTTTACACCCTCCTGCCATTCTCCTCGACAAAAAAGTCAAACACAGCTGCCAAAGGGCAATAAAAAATTGACAACGCCAACGCCAAGTGACAGAGACAGAGACAGAAATGGTGCTCATGTACCAGATGGAACGCCCAAAAGTTTTGCTGCATCATTTTACAGGCAAATGGATACAAAGTTGCACGCCTCAAGCACAACCCCCCACCCCCACCCTCCTCCAGGGCTGGCACACTTAAAGTGCTACGTTTTAAAGGATATGCAGTAGGAGGGGAGGGGTTGAAAAATGCTGTTTGCATCATATGATGCATATCCGTTTCCCTTAGCCCAAACACCTGCGGTCGGCGCATACTGTGGCATTATTAAAGCACAGGCAATGGCCTACCCACCCCCCACCCCTCCCCGCAACACCAACCAGATCCTGCCGGTCCACTCTCAGAGAGGCGGCAGCCATTTTGGCTTGATGCCGGAAACACTTTGCGTGCAGATTTATGGCCAAGGCTGTTGGTGGCAAAATGTGCGGAGCTCAGCTTTTAATGCATTTAAATTGCATTTGCAGCTGATAAAACTGTCGGCACTTGGCGGTAATTATGACTCGAAGACGCTTCCACAATTGGGTTGAATTTTCGAAATTCGAAAAAAAAAAAAAACCAAGACTGCAAGTCCTGGAAAAGCTGAGTAAGGTTCGGTCAGGAATTTTTGAGACTACATATGGCTGTAAACTCGTTGTTGAAAGTGGGAAAAGCCGTTCTCTCTCTCTCCCTCTCTCTCTGTCTCTCTGAGATGTATTGACATCTCCCAGTGGCAGCTGGGCTGACAATAGTAGTCGGTCGAAATAATGCATTACGTACGAGCCACAATGTAATGCATTACCTATGAGATTTTTTTTCAGCGCATTTGTAATGGCTCGAGAATTTCTGCATTACAATATGGTAAAAGAATAACGCTTGTGTAATCGGGGACCCGAAAGAAACTTCGGCACGTCATTACTTTCTGCATTACAAAATTCAATAAACTCATGTACCGTCGCTGGAAAATTTGGCCATTTCTTAAGAAAGTACAGGCAGGTTGTATTGGGTTTTTGAATGCATACAGGCGAGAGGTAATGCATTAATAATGGACGTAATAATGAGCATTTGCGCCACTGGGCTATTTTCCATACAGATAAAGAAAATATAAAGGTGTAAGGGCCATTTTCCGTTATCTGTCACATAAACCTACAAATAACAGAGCAAAATCTTAGTTTATCTGACACATAGCAGCTATGTAAAAGATAAGAAATCGGCCCTAAGTCTCTTCAACTTCGGTTTTGCACTCATCCTGCTTTGAAATTCCCAAGCAGTTATGGCGCTGCTAGCATTGAGATAAGGCTACTGGACTGACAATCGACAGGCCAGACTTCTAATGAAAAACCTTGGTTGCTAAAGTCAGCCAGCCTCCTTTGAGGTGCTGAGTGTTACCGTTAAAAACATAACATCACCTAGATACCTCCAGAATAGATAGTTTATATTCTATATATGCGATTACATCAATCCGACACAGAATTAAAAGTAGAAAAAATTAAACTTTGGCTCAGCTGAAGTTTGTATACCCTTGCATTACGTTTTTCCAACTTAAACTATTTTTTGCACCTTACTTTTCTAAGAGAGGCTATACCATATATTTGTCCGATTTCGACCAAACTTAGTAGAACCATGCAAAAGTACTGACAAACGAATATGTGAGAAACTTGGAGACGATTCCATTTGAAACAAAAAAGTTTTTCTTACTAAAACTTGTTTTTCGACCGATCATTTGTACTGCAGCTATATGCTATAGTCAACCGATTTCAACAAAACTTTGTAGAATTGTGTGAAAAGCATATCAAACAAGTTTATGCCAATTTTAAGAACATTTCCTTTGAAAACAAAAAAGTTTTTCTCGCTAAGACTACTTTTCAGACTCTACTTTGCTGTGACAGCTATCTTATATAGATGGCCAATTTCTACCAAACTAAGAAAAATTATGAGTAATCATAGCAAACTAAGAAATACAAAGTTTGGAGGCGTTTCCATTGAAAACAAAAAAGTTTTTCTCACTAAAACTAGTTTTTGAACAGATCTTTCCTATGGCAGCAGTAAGCTATAGTCATCCGATTTTGACAAAACTTTGTAGAATTGTGTGAAAACATATCAAACAAGTTTATGCCAATTTTAAGAACATTTCCTTTGAAAACAAAAAAGTTTTTCTCACTAAGACTACTTTTCAGACTCTACTTTGCTATGACAGCTATCTTATATAGATGGCCAATTTCGACCAAACTAAGCAAAATCATGGGAAATTATAGCAAACTAAGAAATACAAAGTTTGGAGGCGTTTCCCCTGAAAACAAAAAAGTTTTTCTCACTAAAACTGGTTTTTGAACCGATCTTTTATATGGCAGCAGTAAGCTATAGTCATCCGATTCGGACAAAACTTTGTAGAATTGTATGAAAGCATATTAAATAAATAAATGCCAATTTTAAGAACATTTCCTTTGAAAACAAAAAAGTTTTTCTCACTAAGACTACTTTTCAGACTCTACTTTTCTTTGATTGAAAACCGTAGGAGACGAACAGAAGAATTGAGCCAGAACTACTGTGAAGAGAAGTTATATTTTCAAGATCTACATGATCCAGGATCTCTTGAATTTGTAACTCTGAAATTTCATCGAGAATCTCAAATTTGGTTGCTTCACATAGGACAGCAAAGAATAAATATGATGGGGAGTAAATTTGAGACAATCTTGAATGCATGCCACTGCATTTAGCTTGCCCTACTTATTCTTATTTATATAACGGACGGGTGTGGTGCAGCAGGTAGTGTGTGTGACGCTGTGAAAGAGGTCGAGGTTCGATCCAGCCCTCCTCGGTTACCTACACAAGCAATTGGTGCCAGCGTTAAAGTAACTAGACATACAAAAAAAACTTCTTAAACTTTGCCATGCATACTCGGCGTAGGTTCCTGGTGGTCCTTAGGCTCTCTTATTTTCACTTTTGATATGCAACGAAAGTTATGCCCGATGTCATACCTTTTCTTTCAATACACAACTTGAAAGCGCCTTGAGCACTCTTCGGGTGCCTTTTGTCCCCAGCGGCTGTTGCCGTTCAAAATGATTAATTAACATTCAAAATACTTATGTTTTCTTACAATTAAGAGTAAAGTTCCACTTTCCCAACGCTTATCATTTTGTGTTTGTGTTCACTGATAAGACTGGGGTCAGCGCTTTGAATATTTGTGCTTGCATTTGATTCATTTCAAAACAGTTTCTTAAAGCGTAAACATCATGACAAATATTGTGCTGGCTGCTTTGTTTATAATGTTGTCGATTTGGGCTGCCACCGCGGCTGCGGGTGAACAAATTTCTTTTTCAATAAACTTTCAATTCCCCAATGAACTACTTCTTCATTTCAGATTGTGTTACAAATCCCGAATCGATGCTTTGCATCTTGGATCCCGATCATGGCAAATGAGAGTCATGTATGATGAGATGATGTACATAAAACAATTGCAATTGCTTTAAATAAACCACTCGAACATAAAGTAATCCAGTTCATTTGCCTCTCCTCCGCCGCTTGGTGCTGTCTGCCCTGAGTTACGTGTGGCAAATCACATTAGTCCTGCCCACTTGTAGGCTGAGGGGTTTTCCTTTCTTTTACTTATTTTTCTTTTTTTTTCTGTTCGTTTTTGTTGTGTCTGGCCGGAGGCCTCGTGGTGGAGATGAATGAACATGGACAAGTTTTCCACTTCCATTTTGGGCTTGAGGCCTGGCAAAAAGTAAAAGTTTCGCATCAGGTTTTTGCGTTCTCACTTTGTTTGGACTATGGGGAAATTTACGAATTTTTCCATATGAGATTCAAAATATTTCCAAAAATATGTGCAATTTCTTGTACTTTTAAGTTTTATAAGGCGAAAGCTATTATCTGTAAGAATTTTAGGCCTTTCTAAAACGAAATCGACTGGATTTTACAGGGTGAAGCAAACTTTGGAAAGTTTTTTTCAGAAAATCTCATTCAAAAACAAAAGCTTTTTCAAAAACTTTATCATATAATTTCCGACTAAGTCTGGATTTCCACGATGAAGCAAACTTTATGAAGTTTTTTAGAAAAGCTCTTTCAAAAACTAAAGCTTTTCAAAAACTTCATTAATAACTTTCCGACTAAAACTGGATTTACACGATGAAGCAAACTTTAGAAAGTTTTTTTATAAAAGCTCTTTCAAAAACAAAAGCTTTTTCAAAAACTTCATATAATTTCCGACTAAGACTGAATTTACACGATGAAGCAAACTTTAGGAAGCTTTTTAGAAAAGCTCTGTCAAAATCGAAAGTTAATTCAAAAACTTCATCGTATAATTTCCAACTTAGACTGGATTTACACGGTGAAGCAAACTTTGGGAAGTTGTTCAGAAAAGCTCTTTCAAAAACGCAAGTTTTTCCAAAAACTTCATGAAGTTTGCCTTTTAATGTAAATCCCAACTAAGACTAGACTTAGACTAGACTGTGAAGCTAACTTCATGGAGTTTTTCGCAAAGCTCTTCCTTTAGCAAAAGCTTTAACTAAAACTTCACCAAGTTTGCCTCATCAAGTAAATACCAACTAAGACTGAACTTACATGGTAAAAATAACCTTAATAAAGTTCTTGAAAAAGTTTTCGTTTGTAGGACAGAGTTGTAGAGGGGCAAGCTAAACCACTACACCTCTCTTCTACAAGCATGAGCTTGTTAAAAAACTTCATGAAGTTTGCTTCACCTTTTATTAGTATCCCATCCGAGATTTGGCAATACATTGCTTAACACTCCCTAAGAAGACCCGAATGCGATGCTTCTTAAAGTGAGTTCAACGACTTTTATTTACCTTAGGTGCGAAATCGTACTGTTACCTTGTATTCGTAAGGCTTATATTCGAGGGAAGATTCGCATTCCTGTCACTAGGAAGGATCACATTCTTATCTCCAGGAAGAATTGCTTTCCCATCGCTCAGAAGAGACTTTTTGCTATCTTCCAGAATGATGACCCAATGATGACCCTGTATGAGTATACCCTGAGGAATCTCCCAGATTTTGCTGTAGAAATGTTTGGGCTTATCTCCTAGAAGTAACGCTTTCTTATCGCTTAGAAGTTATCGCACAGTGTCACAGAAGTTATCGCATAGTGTTTCTTCCCGTAGGGATTTGAGAATGCAAAAATAATACAATATAGCTGGAGTAAATCGATACCTTCTAGGTGAATCACATTCTTATCTTCCGCCATACAAAGTGTTTGCTGGGTACAGTTTTATATATGGCAAAATAACCTTGTAGTGCCTTTGCTGGTCAATTCTCTGCTCAATTGAGTTCTGTAGACTTGGTTTTGCTCCCAATCAAATACATACAAGACTTTAGAACCGAGGATTTTCGGCTTTGGCGACGATCTTGGCATATGATCGGGAGGTCGGTATCATATTTTGCTCTTGGGGTTATCGTAATAAACCCGTATTTCATATTTGAAGCAAAAACACCTTTCATTTTTGCCTTTGGAGCAGCTGTGCCACAAATTTTTGATTTTGTTGGCACACAAATTGACAAATTCGAAGCAAACAAAGCGGCACATTCTTGAAATGTAAGAATAATGCTGAGGATTCAAAATGAAGTTGGTTAATAAAGCCACCTATTGGGCCGATTTCTAATCTGCTACATAGAGCTATCTGTCACATAAAGCTACAAATAATAGATCAAAATCTTCGATTATCTGACACATAACAGCTATATAGAAGATGAGAAATAGGTTCCAAGTCTCATTTGTACATAGGACCAATTTCTCATCTTCTATATAGCTGTTACAGTGTGTTAAGATTGAGTCTCATTTGTACATAAACGTCACAAACTGTGTGTAATAATGTACAATTCACCCATGGTAGTTACATTCGCCTTCGTTTTGTTGCCTCATTTCAAATACATTAACATTTTGACCTTTCGCCAAAAAGTTGAGCTGCTTCTGGGCCGAATTTAATTTCAAGTTGTGTGCAGATTGTGCAAATCACACGGCTCCGCCCCCCACATTTAGGCAAAAGGTATTGCATACCTGCAGGCGTCGCACACACACACAAAGGCGCACAGGCACACACATGTGCACACAGCGAACTTTGCTTTCATCAAGCTGAAAATTGAATTTACGTAAGCCAAGCGAAAGTCAGTCACAAAATACAACAACAAATTATATAAAGAAAAGACACTTCGAGGACAACCAGGGAACGTCGAACGTCGAACGTGTCAAGGTCAAGTTACCATTGTCATCGTCCTGCGCGCGCAACAGGAACGGGCAAGTGGCACCTTCACACTTCCTCCTCCACCCCTCCACCCCCCCCCCACCTTCCGCCACTTACCGCTTCCCGCCACTTTCCCCCGCACTTCATGTGTTTGGTGCAGTTTTTGAAGTGCGCCAAGTCGTTAAATTAATTTCAGTGCACTTAGTTGACAGGACAAGCGTAAACTGGAGCACAGCCAGTGCTCATATTAAACGGATTATGTGCAGAGGATTGGAGACGAGCGGGGCGGGTAGATTACTGGACAAGTGCCGGCCGCTGCTGATGTTGCGTGAGTGGACAGCAAATGAAAGGCAAACAAGAGTCAAGAGCATAAACACATAACTTCAAGACCCACTCAGATGGCAAGGCGGTGGGTTGGAGGGGTGGAGGATCTTATTAATGATAGTGTTTGCCCTTTTTCCAAATTTCAACGGGTATGAGAAAGACAACTACAGAGATTGAGAAGCGTCTTTTTTTGTTTATATTTAATGGTAAGATTCTTTATGCTTTCTTGAGGCAGGCTTAAACTGTACCAAAGTTACACAGAACAGATTTAGTTTGTGTAAAGGTATGTAACAGCCGTATGAACGCACAGATGTCAGAGTTGGTAAGAGAAAGAGTATTGTCACGCTTCTTATTTTTATGTGAAAGTAGAAAAAGTTGGTTATTTTAGCGGGTTTTTGGACGAGTGAGTTAACTTCTATTCCAATTCCTATTCCAGTGAGCAAACTTGCGTCCGAATCTGCTCAGCTTATAATAGTAGTAATACTTAAAACACAAAATAGAACCCATAGGCATCAATTACCATAATTTGTATACCCTTGCAAAGGGTATTGTAATTTTGCCCAGAAGTTTGCAACGCATAGAAATATTCATTTCCGACCCCATAAACTATATATATTCTTAATCAGGGTGACGAGCTGAGTCGATTGAGCTTTGTCCTTCGATTTGTCCATCTGTCTGTCTGTTTCTACGCAAACTAGTCTCTCAGTTTTAAAGCTATCGAGCTGAAATTTTGCACAGTGTCGTCTTTTTGCTGCACACTACTAATATGTCGGAACCGACCGGATCGGATGACCATATCTCATGGCTCCCATAGGAACAATCAGTCGGAAAACTAGTTTTAGTATGAAAAACTTTTTTCTTTTTAATGGAAACGTCTCCAAACTTTGTATTCATAAGTTTTCTTTATGTGTTTATAATTTTGCCAAGTTTAATGAAAATCGGACAACTATATGGTATAGCTGCCATACAAAAGATAGGTCTGAAAAACAGTCTTAGGTCGAAAAACTTTTTTGTTTTTAATGGTAGCATTCAGCAATTTTGTCATTGTTTGTTTCACATGCTTTTACATAATCTTACAAATTTTTGGACAAATCGGATGACTATATCATATAGCTCCCATACGAAAGATCGGTCGAAAAATGGGAAAAATAACATTTTTTTTTTAATTATTTAAGCAAGCACTTGCAAGGGTATAAAAACTTCGGCACAGACGAAGTTAGCTAAGCTTTCTCGTTTATATTAACATTCACCTAAGTGAAAACCGGAACGGGGCTTCATATTATTCCAAGGGAAGGACACATCCAACTTGTTTGTGGTGCTCTCTTAAATATAATGCTAAGCCTCACATCGGTAAATTTATAGATACAGCTGTTAAACAAACTAAGTAACTAAGAATAAATTAACAAAAGTCAAAAGAAAATTTGATTCTGAAACAGACGGACGAAATAGGATTAAGGACTTTCATAAAGTTCGTTATTGATAAATGATTAAAAAAATAGGTGTGTATTAATGGTCAACCATTTCACTTTTACTTGCAATCGTATGCAAATTAGATTAAGCTTCTCTTTAAGTGCGGTCCCAGTGTTTTGAATTCGATTTCAAGTTAAAAGCGCGCACCACTTATCGATTGTCGAAAAAAAGTCCCACCGAAAATGCCTTCGTGTTCCAGATTCCACCATTCTAATTCGACGCTGTTTTAAGTCGCTATTTTGCCACACAGCTGTTCCACTTCAGAAACTCCGCATTTCACAACACTGCTTATTAATCTTGCTGTGGCAAAAGCAGCGAAAAATGGATGAGAATCCTTTTGACATGGACAGCTCCAGTTTTGATGCTGAAAAGTATCTGGAGAAGCTGCTCAAAGACTGCTCCCTAAAGCAAATCATGGACACCGAGGCGGCAGTGGTAAAGGACACCCAGACACTGCACTCGGACATGCAAACTCTCGTTTATGAGAATTATAACAAGTTCATCTCGGCCACGGATACCATGAAGATGATGAAAAATGACTTCAAGCAAATGGAGTCGGATGTGAATCTGTTAATGAACAAAATGCAATCCATTACCAGTTTCAGTGAGCAGATCACCGGCACTCTGCAGGGGACTCGCTCGCAGTTGTGCCGCCTGTCCGAGAAGCACTCGCTGCTCAAGCGTCTGCAATTCCTCTCCACGCTGCCCGCCAAGCTTAAATCCCTGATTGAGGAGCAGAACTATGCCCAGGCTGTGCAGGACTATACGCATGCCCAGAAGGTGTTCGCTCAATATGGCAGGCAGCCTTCGTTTGATGGCATCCAGCGGGATTGCGATGTTATTATGGGAGATCTCAAGGAGAAACTACGTCGCGACTTTCAGAGAGCAGGCAATACGGCGCAGTCCCTGACGGAGATAGGCGAACTGCTGCTGCAGTTGAATGAGAAGACCTCGGATTTGGCCAGCGAGATGCTGACCTGCGCCGGGAAGCGACTGCATGAACAGATTGTCATGCTGCAGGATCAAACCGAACGGGATATGCTGGAGTTTGTGGACATGGGCATAGATGGTTTCCTCAATGATTTGGCACTGGTGGTGACCTCCTACTTTGATATGTTTGTGGCCAAGCACTACGAACAGGAACGGTGGGAGCTTTCAATTCTTTCTGCTTTGAGTTTACTCATGGGTTCTCCTTTTCCAGCGATGACTTCCAGGAGAATGCTTTGAATGAGCTGAACATCTTTCTTAATCAGAACATTGACAAGTATCTGACCCTGGTCCAAGATCGTGTGGAGTCCGACATAGGCTATGGCGACACTCAGGTGATGTTGCGAGCCTTGGATCGCTTGCACCGTCGGCTACAGGCAATGCGCAACATCTGTCGTGGTCTGGAGGTGCAACGTCATACGGTGGACATAATTATAGGAGCAGCTCATCAACTCTGCGATGCTCATGCCAAAAATCTCAGGGATCATTTTGCCGACAACCTCAGTTCGGTGCGTTTGTCGTTGGTTTCGGCAAAGAGCGATGCAGCCACGGGGCTAAATCTCTCTGATTTAATAAGTAACCTCTATGTGGCCATGGTGGAAAAGATCAAGGGTGTGCTGCAAGATTTGTTAATCTTTTTACGCACCGATTGGTCCTTTAACATTAAGGCAGAACATAAGGGTGCCTTGTGTGTGGAGGGCATAAGGGAAAACCTGTTGATAGGCTTCCTTCGTCACATATCCAAGGTGATGTGTGGCTTTGCCAATGCCTCTAGCTCTAGTCCACCCAATCTTTTGTTGGTTTTGTCCAAAACCTGCCTGGAACTGGAACAGCAGGGCGTGCATATACTGGTGGGTAGCTAACAAAGCCTTTCGAGTCGATGTATGTAAAGAAAATCCTCTTTCCAGATTGCCTTGGTGGATGATCTGTATGAAATCGATTCGGAGAACAGCGCCACTTTAACCCACGAAACGGAAATCTGTGCCGAAATGCGTGAAACGGCCCAATCTCTACTAGATGCCTATGTCCGTCTGCAGGGTACCAATATCTCACAAATGTTACGCAAAAGCGTAGAGACACGCGACTGGCTCAACTGCCTGGAGCCACGTTCGGTGCGGGCTGTAATGAAGCGTGTGGTCGAGGAGTTGGGTCACATTGAGACGGTGGTGGCCAGTCTCTATGAGAGTAATGGCAATGCGGCTGGTTTTCGTACCACAGCCAGCAGTGATTCCAGCCGCAAGACCTATTTTAGCAACTTCACCGCCAGCAAACCACAATATCGCTCCAATTGGTCCAACTATACACCATCGCAGCTGGAATCGAGCTATGTGAGTAACATACATCGTTTGTTCTCCGAACGTGTGGAAATTTTCACCTCTGTGGAGTTTACCAAGGCATCGATTGTCATGGGTATCATCAAAATTGGACTTAAGGTGAGTGTTTTGGAGTTTGGATACGTTGGTTATGGCTGCTTTTTCCATTCTAGACACTGCTGGAGTGTGTACGATTGCGTACATTTAGCAAATATGGCCTGCAACAGATCCAAGTGGATGCCCATTATTTGCAAATGAATCTTTGGCGATTTGTGAGCGATGAGAAGTGAGTATTTTTAGCTTTCATATTGCGGTCTACAGTTTTGTTTTCGGTTTGAAACGAAGGAAGAACTTGAGTTATGCATATTTTGTAGGTTTTTCGACGCCGTTTCTTAAATTTATGCATAGTTTTTTTATGAAAATGAGCTGCCATGCAGCACTCAAAGCTTTTGTTAGCTTTAAGAACACTTCTTAGTTAGTTTTAGAAACCAAGAAACAATTAGAACAACTAGGGCCACTGTAGACTCCACCTTCCACCTGCAAAAGTTGGGTGTAAGAAGTACCCAACTAAGCAGTTATTGTGTAGAAAAGGTAGAGTCCACGTTGAAACACCAAAAATGCTCAGTAAGGTTTGCCTTTTCAACTTAAATTGACTAACAAAAGAAAAGCGCTGGCAAATCATTGAATTTTATTATCAAAATTCATGCTCTGCGAGTAACTTTATTCCAGCTGGTGAATCGAATCGCAAATTCGAACCGGCTACCTTTCGGAAACCAGCAAAAATAAACGTTTCCTGCTCTAATAAATTTGAGAATTTGAATCGTTAACCATAATCTAAGCTTTATACCACATCGCTCTACATTCTTAGATATAACCTTTAGGGATGACTTAAAACTTTTTGAGGGTTCCGAACCGTACCATTTCCGTGGGACTTAGCTCTGCACTGGATTCTAGTCTTGCTGTCAAATCTTTCTAGCCCCAATATCGTATCAAAATTTGTTATTATAATAGATTACAGCCTTCCCATGTGGTGTGGATCTCTCTTAAGAACTGATGGACTATGGGCCGATTTCTAATCTTCTACATAGTGCTTTTTGTCACATAAACCTACACATAACGGAGCAAAATCTGTGTTTATCTGACACATAGAAGCTATATAGAAGATGTGAAATCGGCCCTAAGTTTATCTATTCTATTTGACACTCAAAAAGAATTGATCTACTCTTTGATTTTGACAACCTTTCAGAGGGCATAGTACAAATTTGTCTGAAGCTTGTAAGGCATAGAAGCTAGTTTTAAGTTTTAAAAAATAGAGGAGAGTTAACTTCGGCTAGGCCAAAGTTTGTATACCCTTGCAGCTCGTTTTTTAACTAATTTGAAGGACATGTCCACTGAAAACGAACATGTTTTTCTCAATAAGACTACTTTTGTATGACAGCTATACTATATAGATGTCCGATTTCATCCAAACTTAGTGGAATCATGGGAAAGCATAGCAAACTAAGAAATACAAATTTTGGAGGCGTTTGCTTTGAAAACAAAAAAGTTTTTCTCACTAAGACTACTTTTCTGACTCTACATTTATATGACAGCTATACTATTTAGATGTCCGATTTTGACCAAACTTAGTGGAATCATGAAAAAGCATAGCAAACTAAGATAACCAAAGCTTGGAGGCGATTCCATTGAAAACAAAAAAGTTTTCTTCACTAAAACTAGTTTCTCAAGCGATCATTCCTATGGCAGCTATAACCTATAGTCATCCGATTTTGACAAAACTTTGTAGAATTGTGTGAAAGCTTGTAAAATAAATATATGAGAATTTTAAAGAGGTTTACATTGAAAACCAAAAAGTTTTTCCTACTAAGACTATTATTTTAACCTTACTTTTCTATGGCAGCTATACTATATAGATGTCCGATTTCGACCAAACTTGGCAGAATTATGGAAAATCATTGAAAACTAGCTAATTCGGAGTTTGAAGACGTTTGCATTAGAAATACAAAAGTTTTTCTCACTAGAACTAGTTTTTCGACCGATCGTTCCTATGGCAGCTATATGTTATAGTCAACCGATCCGGCCGGTTCCGACAAATGTGCAGCGTATTTGTACCAGAAAACTTCGTGCAAAGTTTGGTGGCGTTAGCTTTAAAACTGACGGAGGAGATGGGCATAGAAACAGACGGATTTAACTATATTGACTCAGCTCAGCTCAGCTACATCGCCTGCACAGCACATAGATTATGGAACACATAATCCAACAATATAGAAAATAAACTCTTAGTTTATCAGACGAAGATATGAGAATTTACACGGATATTTGAGAGTTGGAGTTGGCCTTGTCAGACCAAGAATGCGGCGGTATCCCTTAGATAGCTTATGTCATTATTTGCCCTTGTTCTCCCTTACAGCCTGGTCAACTTCTTACTTGATGAAATCCTTGGCTCCGCGGTGCATCGTTGTCTGGAATCGGTACTGATGGAGCCAAATGCTGTGGAGATTATATGCGAGCGTGGTTAGTATTAGGTTTAAATTATATTGATGTATTCCATGTCAAACATTACATTCCCCCGCCCATCCCCTTACTTGTTTTAATCTCTACACAACGCTAGCCTAAGGAAATTACAAATTAAACACGCACATTTCCAACCCACACACAGTTGTGTCTTTGTTTCTTTGTGTTCACTTTGCCTGAGACTGTGGACTGAGGCAAATGGTAAATTCCAGGCTATCATCCTTCAAGTCCTCATTACTGGTGGCGGTTAGCAATATATTGTGCGTCTCTCCCTCATCATCGATGGTGGTTATCTTAAGCACTTGACTCTCCTCAATGCTTGTGGCCATTCTCCTTGCCGAGCGTGCCTTGCGTGCCGCTTCAAACTCATTGGGATGCATTTTCTTACGATGGGCATGTTTGTTGGCATTGGAGTTGAAGGTCTTGGGGCAATGCGAGCATGTGTACAGAACCTCACCCGTATGCATGGTCATGTGTTCCTTGAGGGTAATGGCCTTTTTAAATGCCTTGTTGCACACACTGCACTCATGCTTGCGATCGGCCAGATGAACGTAGCGCTGATGGCTCAACATGGCACTGCGATTGGGTGAGACTTTGCCGCATATGTTACAAGTGCACTCCTCCGAGGAGCCCTGATGTCGCCGTATATGCTTCTTAAGACTATATTTGTTCTTGTGCCAAGAGCCACAAATATCACACTGGACCTTGGGCTCGGTAACGCCGGCATGCTCCAGCTGGTGACGCTGGAAGGCCGCTCTGCCGCGTATTACCTGGGCACAGATATCGCACATGGTGCCATAGTTGCCGTGTACCAGTTTGACATGACTCCCCAGCAGCGAGACATTGGGGAAACTGGAAACAAGACACAAAGATTTAACATAATCTCGGGATTGGTTAACAGTTGAAGCTCACCGTCTTTCGCATATATTGCAGGGCACATTGCGCTCCTTGTGTATGATACGGTGCTGGTCCAACAAATACTGTTTGGTATAACGCTTGGGGCAATGCTCACACATGAAAGTCTTCTCCTCCTCGGGCTGATGCTTGAGTAGCTCGTGATTTCGCAAGCATTGCTTGTCCGCAAAACTTTTGCCGCACTCCTGGCATCTGGGGAATATCATTGGGATTAGTTCTGCTCTCGGGAGGGGAATCACCTTTGAAAAATGGCCTGCACTTTACCACTCACTTAAATTTCTCAGGATTGGCGTGTCTATCTATATGATCCGTGAGAAAGGAACGCTTATAGAACTTCTTATTGCAACAGATGGCGTAGCCCTTCTTGTGATGCGCCTGCATCATGTGCTTGCAAAGCAGCAGAAACGATTCCTGACCCTCGTGACACACGTCGCAGGTGAGCCGCATGTGGGCGGCAATCTTTTGATCAATCTCTAGCATGGATTTCTTGTAGTCCGAATAACGTTTGCTCTTGGGAGCCGAGTCCGGCGCTTTGTGGCTTCGTCCGCGACGTTTGGCGGGCTTTGCTTCTTCGGGGGGATTTGCGGTGGCTGCTGCTTTGCTTTTGGCCGTGGCACGAGTCTCCCGGCGATCTTCTGCTACAGCCAGCAGCGGCACACTCTTTCCGTCCATTTCCTCTGGCTCCTTTTCAGCCTGCTCCAGCTCTTGGTGGTTGAGCACTTCGTTCAGAAACTGCTCATTGCTAAAGGAGCCATCAGTGTCAGCGTCACTGAAACCCCCAATTCCTGCCTGTTCGTCCTCCTCCGCCTCCTCCTCCTCTTCCAAGACAGCCGGAAAGAGCAGTTCATCTGTCACCAGCGGCAACTCCTCTGGCAGCTGGATGTGCGTATTTACAGGCTGCAGCTCCTTCTGTTCAGCTTTAATGGAAAATCTTTCGGTCAGCAGGCGATGCGCCTTCTCCACGGCCTCGTAGAACTCATGGAAGTCCCTCAGCCGCGTCCAGCAGCCCACACAGATGACCGTGGATATGGGATCATCGCTTTTGGGCTGGAATAAAATGTATTTGTAAGGGAAACTGGGCAGTTTCAATTTCGTTGTTTCTCACTTCGAACCAAAAGTGCTTGGCCATCAGAGACTTTACATTCAGGGACAGGCCCACGCTCTCAAAGATGTGTATGGTGTCCGTGTCATTAGAGCTGTTCAGGCACAAGCGGCAAATCATTTTCCAAAAGCTTTATTTCATTAAAAATTAACAATTGTTTGTGTCCGTCAAAGTAGCGTCCAACTGGAACGAGTGTGGAGAGTGGATATGTGCAGCCCTGCAGCCGTTTTGGTATTTTTTAGTACATTCACCGCCAGGCGCTTTGGTATTTTTTAGCACGTTCACCCAGCAATGTCCGTCAAGGTAGCGTCGATGAAATAGCCTCGTAGCGGCACGCTGGAGTGGGGAACCTTAGAAGATTTTTTTTAATTTTTAATTATTTCCTTATCAGAGGGTGCATTTTCAACTTTGTATTGTTTGCTGCCAGCAGTTCATTCATTTGGCCACAAGTCAATTTAATCAATAGCTTGAAGTTGTTCAAATTGATTTTGAACAAAAATCCTCTAGTGTTCCATACTCCACCGTTCCGGTTCGACGCTGTTTGATTGGTACTACTTACCGCCGCTGTATTGACGGACATCGGCCGCTCGACTATTTTCGAGATTAGTGCAACCAGACTAACAAAAAACTGGAAACAACGAACTGGTAAAACAATATTCGGCCAAAAAGGCCGTCACAACCAATCTGATCAAATAATATTCGGCCAATAGGCCGCCTCAGCAACAGCAGCAAACGGGAGCATCCACTTTACGTTTCGGGGGGGGTTCTGGCTCTCGACATTGCGAAAGCCTTGGGTTTTGGAACTCGGAAGTTAACTCAAAGCTGAAAGACTAGAAACAGGCAATCTTGGCCATGGCCGCTCCGCTGCGAGACAATGCTGCCGAAATAGCCGTGGCCGATGCAATCAATAACCTGAATAATGGCAATGGAGTGCGTAATCGCTTGCTGGCTGGTGGCGGGGGTGGAGGAGCTGGCGGTCAGGTAGGTTCTCCAAACAACAAAAACAGCTTATCTCTCTTACAAAACCCACGTAGAACAATATGATGAACATGCGGGATCAGTTGTTCCATGCAATTTACATACGGGCCGCAGCCACCTACGCGGAGTTGGTGCCCAGGTAAGGATCCTCCGATTATCCATTCTGAATTTGACTCTAATCCGCAATACATTACAGGAGAGTGCAACTGGCCATAGAGTATTTATTGCTAGTCAAGGCTGTCTTATTCTTCTTTACCCTGGTCTATGTACATACCGCTTTTATCAAGAATCCCTGCACTTGCCTACAGGAAGCACACAACTGGCCCAGAGATGGAGTATTGAGGTGAGCTTTGAGTTATAGTTTGAGCTGGAATTTGAATTGACAACTTTGCTTCTTAGAGTGGAAATCATACCTCATCTGGCGGAGAAGCGTGCCATTTGGCAGGAGATAAAACGCGATCAGAACTTGGTGCGCTCGCTTAAGGACTCATAGTGAGCATACTTACAGTAAACCTTCGATATGGGCTCTTTAAAAACGCAAATCTTTTAGCTACTATGGCGTGGGTCCGCAGACATTTGATAACTTTTATCGCCTCAAGCGCTATGAGGGCATCTTGCGCAAGCTGGGCTTGCCGGTGCGTTCTACCTTTGCCTACAGCAATGAGACACTGTATTTTTATTTCGATGCCATCAATATACTAGACCCCTATGACCACCCCAATGCCATACAGCTGAAAATGGACGATGAAGATGGTAAGCAATTGGAATTGGGGGGGAAGAGCTTAAAGAACTAACTCTAGCTAACTTCAGATGAGCAGTATATAGTGGAGTATTCGCTAGAATATGGCTTCCTACGTCTCTCCTCGGCCACTCGCAAACGCTTAAATATTCCCGTCCTGACTGTACAATTGGATCCCAATACCCATGCTTGTTTCGGAGATAGATTGACGCGGTATTTACTTAAGCGATTATTGGGGTAAGCAATGAATTGATTTGCAGGCAAATTTGATAAATAAACTATGTCTTCTTCGTAGCTATGATGACTTACTGACGGCCGCTGTTCGTATGATTGCCACACAGGAGGAGGATAAAGGATTTATGCGTAATGTCATCACTGGTGAACAATATCGATTTGGATCCATGTGGTGGGCTGCCTGGAGCAGCTATCCGGTTGCATTTTGTGTGATGCTGTTGTTTGTTAGTATCAAATTTTGAATCTAGGAACTCGGTACTTACTTTAAGTCAGTTACCATGAAAGGGACGTGCACAGAACCGTGTCTTAGACGGGTTTTAACTTCATGATGTTTTTGAAGAAGCTTTCGTTTGTAGGAGAGAGGTGTAGATAGGCAAGCGACATAGATGTCCAAGATTTATAAATCTAGGTTTCTTAAAGGCTTTTATAAGAGCAATCTGCCTCGATCAGGCTATGTCTCATGTCTGTGAACCGGCTTCATGTGTTCTAAAAATCGCTTAACAACAGACTAAGTTGTCCGTTCATTTGACCCAATTATGTAGGTTACTAGGCTGTATATCAATAACCGGTTTAAAACAAGCTTTATAACCTTTAATAGATGACTCTGCACCACCAGCCAATCGGTCGTATAATAGTGGTATATGAGGTATTAAGGTTGCCCAATTGCTCATCTTTTACATAGCTGCTATGTGTCAGTTAATTTTGGATATTACTTTGCTATTTACATGTTGATGTGACAGCTTGCTCTATGTAGAAGATGAGAAATAGGGCCTTAGAGCCTTTTTCCAATGGCAGCTGATAGATACAGTCTATAGACTTCGAAACAAATTTTGGCAAATCTGCATATACATTTTTCAATCGCCGAGTCTAGGAACTCTAACCAAACAAGTTTTAAACCCCTTAAAGGGTATATCAAAATTGTCCAGATGTTTGTAACGCATAGAAGAAAGCATTTCCGAACACATAAAGTATTAAAATGCTTGTTCAGCATGACAAGCTGAGTTGATTTAACCTTGCCCGTCTGTCCGTCTGTTTCTATGCTATCTCTTCCGTCAGTTTTAATGCTATCGCCACCAAACTTTGCACAAAGTCTTCTAGTACAAATACGCTGCACGTTTGTAGGAACCGGCCGGATCGGATGACTATAACAGATAGCTGCCATAGGAACAATCCGTCGCAAAACTAGTTCTAGTAAGAAAACCTTTTTTGTTTTCAATGCAAACGCGTCCAAATTCCGTACTTAATAGTTTTTTATGCTTCTTCATGATACTACCAAGTTTGGTCGAAATCGCACATCTTTATAGTACAGCTGCCATAGAAAAATAGGGTTAGAAAACCAGTTTTAGTAGGAAAAACTTTTTTGCTTTTAATGTACGCCTCCTTTAAATTGGCATACATTTATTTTATAAGCTTTTAAACAGTTCTTTTAAGTTTTGTCAAAATCGGATAACTATAGGTTATAGCTGCCATAGGACTGATCGGTCGAGAAACTAGTTTTAGTGAGAAAAACTTTTTTGTTTCCAATGGAAACGCCGCCAAACTTTGTATTTCTTAGTTTGCTATGCTTTCTCATGATTTCACCAAGTTTGGTCGAAATCGGACATCTATATAGTATGGCTGTCATACAAAAGTAGAGTCAGAAAAGTAGTCTTTGTGAGAAAAACTGGTTTACTTTCAGTGGAAATGTTTTTTCAAATTGGTTAGAAAACGTGCTGCAAGGGTATTCGAACTTCGGCCGACTCTATTTTTCTCTTTAAGATTCATTTTTCTAACGATCTTTCCTCTGGCAGCTTTGTGATAGGGTTATCTGAACCTATAAAAGGAGACACTGTGTTAAAATTAAGCTCGATAGCTTCAAAAGTGAGAGACTAGCTTAGCAACAGACAGACGGACAGACAGATAGAAGTGCACAGCACAATCGACTCACCTCATCGCTCTGATTATGAATGTATATAGTTTATGGGGCCCAAAATGAATATTTCTATGCCTATCAAACTTTTATACCCTTTCCAAGATTACAAAAAAGGTCGCCAGATTTTGATATGGCTACGATTTAAGCTGAACCAAACCGAAAGTCAGGGTTGAGAACAGGTTTAGCTATTTTTCACAGAGGTTTCTGTTAAGGATTTGGTTCACAGTAACAAATAGTTTCAATTTAAACCTTTTCGACTTTAATATAGAGCTAGATAATTGTCTGTTTCCATTTTAAAACAGACTCCAATCCAGTTCGGGTGGTATACTTAGGGCCATTCCTATACTTCGGTTAGGTTTAATAGGGAAAGACCAGAGATTTTCGCACCTATGTGTCCCAAAAACTGCAACCAAATGTCGCAGTCTTTAATCTTCTCTCATCTTCTCTCACTTGCCACTTATAATTCTAGAACAGAGATGCAAAACAGCACCAAATGCTCCTGCAATCACTTACACATGTAAAATAGTATTAGGTTGTGTGCTTGTGGCTGTCTGTTGCACGCGGCAACAACAATATCAACAATGCAGACAGCGCGCCTACGTATTGTAGTTGCTTTTAATTTCGCAAAAGGTAAAGGAGAGAAAGAGAATGGAGGCAATTAGGAAGGAAGGCAGTGCAAGCTTTGCGCGAAACAACAACTAAGGCGTGAAGTGTATACTAGATAATCATGTCTCATGTGTCGAACAGTGTAAAGGCAGACTATGTGTAGGACACTTTTTCTCTTTGTACTAGTTGCCAGAGCAGACTGCTAGCCTAATGATCTTCTATATAACATAAACTAATAATATTCTCTGCCAACTTATTTCAGACCTTTTCAGTTTCCATGCTGCTGCGCTATTCACACCATCAGATCTTTGTTTTTATAGGTAAATATGTATATGGATTTAAGTTCAAAGTGTATCAAACATTAATTGTTTTCTATTTCCCCAGTGGATTTGCTGCAAATGCTGGAGTACAATGTTGTGGCCCGTTTTCCCATTGCCCCCTTGCTGACGGTTATATTGGCGCTCGTGGGTAAGCAAAAAAAGCTGACAAATTTAATTTAGTTTGATTTAACTAAAACTCACTCTCTCTCTTTCTCATTTTAGGCATGGAGGCCATTATGTCGGAGTTCTTCAATGATACGACCACAGCATTCTATATTATATTGATAGTGTGGATAGCTGATCAATTTGATGCCATTTGCTGTCGCACGCCCATCACCAAGCGCCATTGGCTCAGGTGGGTACATTTGGCAATCGTCCAAGCAGAGTAGACATATGACAAATTCAATTACATTAAGACACATTCCTGGCCAGCATTGGTATAGGTATTGGTATTGCTCCTTGGTCCGTTCATATATAATAGCCACAACCCCATCATCATCATCATCATCATCATCATCAGCAGCAGCAGCAGCAGCAGCACTTAACAGTTCATTTCGTTTGTATTTTACACTCGCCTCGTGTCCATCCGCTTCCAACTGGGTTGTTATTTGAAAATTAACTTGGCTTGCGCAAGCCTCCCCCGGGGGCCAGAACAAATCGACCAACACCCCATTCCACCGCACACCCCTCTCCTCGTCACACACACACACACACACACCAACAAACAGAGAATTTCATCACTTAAGTCAACAAGCGTAACCCAAGCGCTACCCAACTGAGCCGCGCCATTAGCAAACATTTAAATAAACTTTGTTATTTTTTTTTCTTCTTTTTTTGTAATGGCAAAAGAAGTGAAAAACATACAACAAGAGCGAGAGTGAGAGAAGGGAACTCGATAAACATTAATGACCACGCACGTCAAAACACAATCGGTCTGGGTAGCCGGCACAACCCCATCTTCGTCCTTCAAGTCCTTGGGCTACTTTGCGGTTTATTGCGCGCACTTTGCATAATTGAGCAGAAATTATTTTCGGCAAGTTTGCCGCTCGCCGCTCGCCTCTCGCTGCCCTCTGTCCAACTGGCATCATCATTCTCCATGATGCGCCAACCGCGACGCCATCAATAATTCAGTAAGAGACTTGAAAATTCCCTTTATTCGGTAGTCCATCTTCAACCCCCCAACCCCCCCAACCCTGCATGGCCCCAGTGTTTATGGTCTTGATTATGAATTCATGTGCCGGCATGTCCCAATCACTATCCTTATGGCCTCTTCAGTTCAGTTCAGTTCTTGTTTTTTTCTGGTGTTGATTTTGCGTAATTTGCGCTGAATTAAAAGGCTATCAGTGTTGCTTGCTCCGCTCCGGTCCGTGGCATTTGAAGGAGGAGCCTCGACGACCACTTGTCGTATTTATATTCATTAAAGATTCATTCCCGTAAATGATTTTAAATACGCACGGGCACGGGAGTGGGAGGTGGGGTGGTCGGTTGGATGCTGCTGCTGCTTGTGGTGAACTTTAAGGTATGTTAAGTGAAATATTGCTGGCCAGATGTTGCAGGTGGTCAATGGGTTGCTGAACAAACTAAAAATTTAATGGAGGAATGAGGAATAGTAATGAAATTGAGAGAAACAGTACTATTTCGATAGTCAAAACTAGTTTGTTACCATTAAGGACTTCAAACGGAAGCAGCATCGTAGCTGATTTCCTCAATTTATCTATTTTAGAATGTAGGATGGGTATTTGAAAACGAATCTTATTGAAACCGTATATTTGAACCGGTACAGAATGGTATAACCTGTATAAAAGGCATTATCAGTAGTTGTATATAACATTAAGCAGAAAGCAGCTCCAATGATTCGCTTAATCAGCATTAGCTTTCTGTATATATGTACCAACACATCTCAGAGATGGTAGCAACTAGAAACCCCAAAAGAATTGGAAAGTATACTCCTTCCTCTTTATAATTTAAGAGCACACTTTCGTCAATTTTTGATACCCGTTACTCATAGAGCAAAAAGGATATACTAAAGTCGTGCAAATGTATGTAACAGGCAGAAGGAAGCATCTCCGATATCATAAAGTATATATGTTCTTCATCAGCATCAATATCCGAGTCGATATAGCCATCCGCCCGTCCGTCTGTCTGTCTGTATTAACACCTAGATCTCAGAGACTAAAAGAACTAGAGCAACCAAATTTTAGATGTAAGCTAGTATTAAGTTTGTTTCAAATTTTGGCCTCGTCCCTCCCGCCCCCGCTTTACAAAATGTTGAATATCTCCTACAATTTGTAAGCAATCGAGCTCAGATTTTGCAGTATAGTTCATGTGGCCAATATGTACAATCTCATTTCATCTCATCTCATTTCATAAAGATCGGATAATAAATGGCAAAGTTAAAAAAACGTTGCATACTTATCTGAGCCGCATGAGGTTACTAAACACTAATTGCCTTGATTAAAGGGTATTTCGAAGTCGAACAGCGCCGACTTTAACTTACGCTCTTGTTTCTTACTGAGATTTAAACTCAGGACCTCCAAGACTAAACAAACGGACTTCAGCATCGAGCACTTGCCAGAGACAGCGACCAACAACCCATCTACATCCTCTTTCTTCTAAGCTGCGCTTGATTTTAAAGTAATATTTAATAGTATTTTGCTACTAGGACTTGAGCTCAGTACCTACAAACGATCGTCGTCACCTTAGCGCATATGAGTACCAAAGCTACCAAAGGAAACATACGACTGACCAATCCACCAACCGACACACACACCCTCTCTCTTCTAAGCTGTTTCAGGCTTAGGGTGATACAAAATAAGAAGGCTGTATTCATATTCAGGTAGGAGGGACCTCAAAAGGTGAACTGAACCGGTTCGATGAATTATTTGTATACCCTTCCAAAGGGTATTATAATTTTGCCCAGAAGTTCGCAACGCATAGAAATATTCATTTCCGACCCCATAAAGCATATATATTCTTGATCTTGGTGACGAGCTGAGTCGATTGAGCTTTGTCCGTCCGTTCGTATGTCTGTCTGTCTGTTTCTACGCGAACTAGTCTCTCAGTTTTATAGCTAGCGAGCTGAAATTTTGCACAGAGTCTTCTTTTTGCTGCACACTACTAATATGTCGGAACCGACCGGATCGGATGTCTATATCTCATAGCTCCCATAGAAACAATCGGTCAGAAAACTAGTTTTAGTATGAAAAACTTTTTTCTCTTCAATGGAAACGTCTCCAAACTATGTAATCGTAGGTTTACTATGTTTTTTTATGATTCTACCAAGTTGTATTAAAATCGGACAACTATATGGTATAGCTGTCATACTAAAGATAGGTCTGAACAACAGTTTTCATTAGAAAAACTTTTTTCTTTTTAATGGTAGCATTCTGCAATTTTGAATTTGTTTGTTTCACATGCTTTCACATAATTTTACAAATTTTTGGCCAAATCGGATGACTATATCATATAGCACCCATACGAACGATCGGTCGGAAAATGGGAAAAAGAGTATTTTTTGAAAATATTTAAGCGAGCAATTGCAAGGGTATAAAAACTTTGGCACGGACGAAGTGAGCGAATTGGTGATTCATTTTCGAGTCTTTTTTAATCGCACATGATAGGAATTTCCTTTTAATCTTCAAAAAGGGTGGGAAAAGACTCTTCAAGGTGTTTTTTCTGAAAATTATATGTTTCAAGTGTTGGGTGGGAGATTGCAAGTAGTTCGCTGCATTCACTGGTGCTCTAAGTTTTTGATTGAAGCTGGTCATAATTGAAACGGAAATAGAAACTTGAAACCGATGCCTAGTCTTCTGGATAGGTTGGAACCTGCTGTTCCATTTAGGGACTTCCATTTATTAACTTAAAATGTGACTGTCTGTACAAAAAGTCGAATTAATATTCTATTGCAATTTCATATTCAATTTATTTCGTTTCATAAACTTTGATTTCAAGTGGTCTAAAGAAAGGTAAGATTACTTTTTTTGCAATACGCCAACTGCCAGCCAAAAAAAAAGGGCAGGCACCAACCAGACATGTATTCAGGCCACAGAATAGCAAAACCAAATTTCAATATTTCTATAGATAACACTGAGCCAAAGATTTGGCTTCAATAAGCCTTTAGTAGGAATTAATTTTGTGGAAAGTCGAAACATATGGACACAGACAAGCCAGACACGGCCATGGAGTGAAGGCATATGCGAGTGTGTGTGCGAGTGTGTGTGTGTACTTTCGTATGGTTTAATTTTGCTGTTATTGAGTGCCCCAAGCAGTCGAGAGAGGGTTGGCTGTGACTACTTTTTCTTGGCGCTGCTGTTGGTCCTGCGGTTATGGGTTATAGGGCCGGGACTGCTTGTTCACTTCCTTCCTTCCATCCTTCCTTCCTTCCTTCCTTCCTTATTTGCTCGCCTGTTTGCGGTGAAATTGGTTGGGGAGCAAAAAAGCTGGCATTGAAGTTTCCATAAAAGACAAACACGCTGGCGGCGCTTTTTGTATGCTTCGTGTATTCATTCCCCTCCCCTCCTCCTCCTCCTCCTCCTCGTAGGAGGACCTAAACTGTTTGGACATGCTCGTATTAATTTTATTGCATAGACTAATTTGTGTACTTAAACTTTTTCGCCAAGTTTCGCCATCAATGCAAATTGCAGCTGGTTATACCCCCCCCCCCAACCACCCCTCCCCCCGTCTGTCCGTTTAGCCCAGCAACTTTCACCTTCTGTGCCCGCTAATTGACTGTCAAGGACTTTAAACTCATCAAAGGAAAGGCTGTGTCTTAATCGCCGTTTAACAAGCAGGCACTCTGCAAATATATATACAAACATATAATAAGCCATGCCTTGTACCCCGTTCCCCCCGCCACCCATTCCCGCTGCTGCCCTGTGGCTGATGGCGTGGCGCGTAATGCTGCCTTTTGAGCTTAAATCTGGTTGCCAAGCACGGGACAGACGACGACGACACGTATTAAATGAGCTGCAAAAGGCACAAACTCTGACTCCCTGATTTCTGCCTGCCGGCTACGAATCCGACTTGAGTCTTGCGCCGATTGTTTGTCGCGCTGCGAAAAAGAAACTAAAGCTGAAACCAGCAGACAAAGGACATTTGCCAGGCCAGGCGGCGATGGCTTCAAAGAGCAAATGTTATCAGCGTGCCAAGTCAAAGGGAGCAGCAGGAGTTTCAAGTAGCTGCTTCCCGGCCCGGCCCTCTGTTGCCTGACACTCCTTTTGCTTGCCTCTTTGTTTACACGCTTGTTATGCCTGCAAATATATATATATATATATATATAGGTGGGTATATCAGCTATTAAGACGGCGTTGTGATATTCATATATTTTTGTGGATTTTTATTACAAAAATTCCCTCCAAAACTCAAACTTTTAGCAGTTTTTAATGGGGAATAAGCTGCTAACTAACCCCAGATTCCTTATCCAATATTTTGAGCCTGAATTGAGCAAGTTCTAAGCCACTTTCAATAACCTTTACACACATACTCTCACTTTTCTACAGATATATATATATATATATATATGTAAGAATTGATATGTATTTCTGGTCGCTTGTTATTGTTGCTGCTCGGTCTTGGCCTCGGTCTTGGGGGGTCTCAAAGGTGGCCACGGTGTCGGCGGGTTTCACCTCAGCTCCAATGGCATTGGAAACCGTAACATTTTCCCCCCTTTTTTTCCACCTTTCTGCTGCTGCTGCTGCTGCTGTTTTTCGTGTTGATTGAGATCATGTTACGCAAAGTATAATTGCGTCAAGTTTGTTTTTCTGCCATAACTTTTGTCCGTTTACCCGCGCGACCTCCGTCAACAGAAGTGGCCGTCTGCCCCAGCCCCAGTCCCAGTCGCAGCCCCAAAGGATGTTGTTGTTGCTGTTGTTGTGTGTTCCAAGGTGCAGTTGATGAGTGTTCATAACGAGGGAAAATCGCTTCATTGTTATACGCTGGCATCGTAGTGGCTGCTTCTTGTTTGTTATTTGCTTGTTTGTTTGTTAACATTGCGTATGCGCACTTTGTATGCGTGTGTGTGTGCGTGTGTTCCAATTTATGCATGAAAACGGCTCGTTTTCACGCATTTAACACTGGATAGTGCATAAATATTGTTACTTTTTTTCATTAATTTTAATTCAATTTTTGTGGAAAAATTTCCCTGCATGCGCTGGAAAGTAGGCAATACTTTTTCGTAACTATATTGCGGTGTCTGCGTGTCCTTTTCAAGTAATTGTATGCTCAACAGAAGTCAATACACTTGACATTTGATCAATCGTATTGAATTTCATTTTGGTTTTGATTTGAAGTACGAGGGAAGCTTCAGAAGTCAGTGATTTTGATTGGTTTATGCCACTGAAATCTAGCGACATGCGTGTGGATTGAAAGAATAGTTGGTAGACAGCAAGGTTAGATGCCTGCAAGCAATTTGTCATATTTCTTAAGTTTTATAGGGGAGTTTCGGTGGTGGCTTGGTGAATTTAATCAAACCAATTACCAAAAGTATCTCATCTTTATCAAACAAGGGCTAAATGATAGCCAGGTGTTATAGCTACACCCCTGTTCCACTGTCAAACATTCTACCACATTCAAAAAATGTCATATTGTCTTTTGTAAACAAAAAACAGCTGTTGGAATTACTTTGCTTGCAAATTGTAAGTCAAAGTTCGTCCTTCACTTGCCAAGCAACAGGCTTTTTATGTTGCAGCAGGCATGTGGTTTTCAGTATGCATTTAATGGGCCTGGTGTGGTGCAGCGGGTAGTGTGTGTGCCTGTTGTAAAAACCTTAGAAATCCTTCACCTTCATTCTCACTAGCCATTGGCGCCAGCTCTGAAGTAACCCCCACCCAACATTTGGAAGATCATTTTGGCAAAATCACCTTAATGAGATCTAAACAGCTTTATACTGTGAAGCATGTTGCCGACCAAACTTATTCAGCTTTGCGCCTCCGAGAAACGCTGAGCAATCTCTCTCTCTCTCTCTCGTTCTCTTTTAAAGAGATGCTTCTTCTAAACCACCAATGGTCATGCCTGGCCCGCAGGGTCCGGCCTTCAAACCAAGCGCATGCCGATTCTTGGCCCAAGAGAGCAAACTGCACTCTTTAAACGAATCTAACAAACATCCTCATTGATTAAAATAATGACGAAAGCTTTAAAAAAACAGAGCTCAAACAAGGTTTGATTGGTTGAAAAATCAACAGCGTACTTGTGTGTGTATGCAATTATGATCGGTTGAGAGCAAGGCAAGTTAATTTGAGCCTTGTTCACGTATGAACGGTTTTGCAATCGCCCGAAGCTGGCTACAGCTGAAATGTTTCCTCCCTTTTGACGGTTTTTTAAGGGTGTACAAAGAAAGTATCCATATATTCGTTTGGCCAAGAACGTTACTTAATGTCCTTCAGTTATAGATGAGTTGCATATATATGCCCGCACACAGGTGGAAACCATTTTTTTGTATTTTTCTTTACTTTAGCCAAATCACTTGGACTAAACGCCCTCCACTCACCTACATATTACTCGATATGCAACTCAATATGCAAATGCTGTTAAAAGTACACACACACACACAGACACTAACACAGACGCTAACACACCGATACACGTGTGGCTCAAGTGCTTACAAGCTCATTGAGCACTTTAACCATTACGTATCATATACACATACAGGCAGTTCCCTTCTCTTCCTCCTTTGGCAGCACCGTTGTGTTTGCTTGCAACAAATAAACACTTATGACGCAGATCGGATCAACGGAGACGACGTTTACCTGCAGCGGGCAAGTTATCCGAGCCGTTGGAGGCAGGGTGAGGCGATGCTTATTTAACCATGCACAGGAGCGCGCGCACACACATGCAACAGTTGTCCCATGCCTGTTGCAGCACCCTTCCATGCCCTGTTTACCCATCATTTCCGCTAGGATTGAAGGATATGAATGCCAATAGCATTTCCTTGGCGCACATCCGTTTTGACATGTCGGCACAGTGGTGTTGAATTTAGAAAATATTGGGGAAATTAGTTAATGGAGTCAACATTTGTTGAAGTCCTGAGGGCAATATACTAAGAAGGCAGCAGTAGTTCAGCAGGTTGAGACAAATAAATTGAATGGTCTATTAGTGTTGTGAAACCCATCGATAGCACTATCGATAGTTGGGAATTTAGCCAGCAATCGATGGTCGTGACCCACTATCGATACTATCGCAGCAGAAAACTGAAAACTATTCACACCAAATTCTCACACTTTCTTCCTAATAACTTACACTAATATACCTATGCATTATAGGTAAGCCCAAAAAATAAATAAAAATACTGAATTGACCATGATATGAATTGAGCTCTTAAGTTTGCTATGAAATTCCAATGATATTCCCCATGAAAGTGTTAAATTTCCTTATTTACAATTACTTGATAAATATTTGTTTTGGTTTTTTTTTATTATTTTTGTTGATTCATTTAAAATGGAATTTTTTCGATAGCACTATCGATTGTTTCCATTATCGATGGTGCTCACTATCGATTGTTTCCATTATCGATGGTGCTCACTTTCGATTGTTTCGCAACACTATGGTCTATGTTGATTTTTGTAAAACATTTCCCATTTTTAGGGCAATACATTGAGCGAAACGAGCTTTGAATTCTGTTTGGAGGTTATTAAGGGGCCGGTTCTAGAGACCTAATCACCCCAAATTGGTTGAAGTAAGCAATGCAAATGTCAGATTTTAAAATCTTTGTCTATTTCAGTTCCTAGAAAGTAGATACTTTCCTTAACAAAAGTCAATCTAGTAACGGTCTTAGTGGCTCAACCACGGTATCACTTCTTGACTCCCCAACGAAATCTTTTGCAACGGCAAGCGGCACTCATAAAAATAAGACAAAATGCTGCTGTACTGCAGCTGCCTTTTATAGTTAGAGCGAACTAAACGCACCTTACTAAGATATTGCCTTTCGGGATCTCCTTTCTTCAAAGAATCTAGACAAAATGTCGGCGTAAAAAGTATACTGTGTGATTAATAAATTCAGTGAATTTTGAAATTTTCGCCCCACTGTGCCAAGGAGACGACGTTATGGGGACGGGTTTTGCCCGCTTGTCAGCACACTACGCTACATTAGAAAAACGAATGAAACGGAAACGAACAGGCGATAAGTGTTGTCTACGTGTCGCCTCGCTTCCTCTATTCTACAGCTGCTGCTGCTCCTGTTCCCTGTTCCTGTTCCTGCTTTCGGGAGGGAAATTGAGGAAATTGCTGGCAAGCGTTTGGCACGATGTGTCCATAATGTGTTGCCAGCTACTCCTTGCGCATTGCCCTGGAAAGGCTTACTAAATAAGAGTCGTGTGTCTTCATTTGTCGCTGTCGTTATTGATGTTGGTTTAGTGTGCGTGCGGGTGTGTGTGTGTGTGTGTGTGTGTGCACACAATCAACTCAAATTAAATTCAATAACATAACTCAATCATGGCCATGCCCCTCTGCCTAAACCCGATCAAACTCGCCCCCCTCCGGCGTTATAAAAATAAATTAAAGTTGAATTCTGCCGGCCACGCCAAATGTCCTGTTGCCAGGCTTTGTTGTCCTGCTGTTGCTTATCAATGAGCCGTCATTGTGCGGCGCCGTTGCTGCTGTTGCTGTAACTGTTGCCATCCATTGTGTTTTTTATTTGTTGTCTTTGGCGAACAACAATTCAACTAACAGCCCCAGCAATTATTTATATTATTAAATCCTCTTGAGTGTTTTTTTGCTGTTGTTGTTGTTGTTGTTGTGTCCCATTGTTGTTGTCGATTCCTGGCAGTTTGATATTTTCACTCCGCTCCCTACCCTGCCTCACTTCAAGACGCTACACTTATGTCATGGCTATGTGTCTGACCCATTTCTCCTTAGCTTATGGTTTTTCTTTTTTTTTACTTTTATTTTTTTGTATTTTCTGTGGCAACGAAAAAACAGAAACCAATATGTTTCCGCTTTTTATTTTCTGGCTTGCCTAAATACAATATTATTGAATGGTAATCATTTTTGGGTGCTGCTCTGCCCCACCCAACCCCACACTCCCCCGCACTGCTCGGCTCTATCTATCCGGTTGGTGGTTGATGAGGGTGTAAATGCCAGAGACATGAATTTTTGGCATGTTTAAAGTGAATATTAACCAGGTATATATAAACAAACAGACAAACCGACAAACAGACATATATCTATGTACAAACATGGCCCTGGGCATGTGCCCAGTTTCGATGTATTCGCTGAAAATTAGCCCCCATTTCAATCACAAATTGAATATAACAAATTTGAAACGTATTTGGGCCGGAGATAAGCTTGATGATGATTGGGCAAGGGGTTTGCGCTTAACAATCTTTGGCCAGATTTGGTTTCTATATACCAAGAATTTGTACGCCCAACAGCCAAATGCTGGCCAAAGTCTTGTAATATTCGTTTGTAATGTTAAATTATTCATTAACTGACTATCAACAGACCAGACAATCAAAGTTTTTCACCTGAAATTGTCTTTGAAACAGGGCTGCAACCCCAAAAATATGTTAAGAGCTCCAGTTCGCGTGCTCAAACCAGAATTGCATCAATGTTTAAGATCTAAAATTTGAAGTTCAAGTTTTTTGGGCCAATATTTTGATTGGTCCATGCTTTTTATACAAATTTATATAGTAATCGACCCCAAAACGACATCAACTTTAATGGAATTGTGTCGATATTGGGTTGGGATGGTATTATTCATAATATAATTTACGCTACAGTTCTATATACAGCATTCCAAATTAATATTTATTAAGCTTTGGAGTTGAGAATCTTAATAAACAAATGCTTAATGGTAATTTGGAACATTTTTATAGATATTTACATTAAACTGGCTTTGCCGATTGTTAGACTCAGTCTTCCAGAACCATCAGGATAAAAGAAGAAGTCGCTGGGAAATATGTCAATTTTTTGCATACCCATATTTTTCTTAAGCCCAGCCGTAAATTTAGTTTGGGAACAGGTTCTGGTTTAGCTTTAATACCTTAAGAGGATGGGTTCATGGTTCGGCTTATTTAGTATGATATAAGAAACCGTTCTTATGATTTCTGAAGATATTTTGCTTGTGGTATTTTTATTAGAAAGTCGTTCAAGTCCGACTACACCATACTCTGTACCAACGAAATTATATGCTCAGCATACATTTTGATGCTTCAGTAGCAGATGAAAGCAGTCTTATCTCAGTCTGTTGATCATAACTCGACAACTGCTCATCCGATCTTCCGATCTTCCTTCGGCGGATCGATAAGTTATCCTGATTACTAAATATGTATAGAAGGTATGAACCATCTATCTTTAAAACTGTAGAAGATATGACGATTTTTCTAAATTGCAGAGGCCAAAATTGAAAATAAACTTGATCTGCCTGCAGACATAAGAAGCATATGTCCCATACATGTCAAACCTCTATCTCTTACCCTCTCTGAGATCTGTGCGTTCATACGGACAGACAAACGGACGGACGGACAGACGGACATGGCTATATCGACTACGCTGTTGATGCTGATCAAGAATATATATACTTTATGGGGTCGTAGATGCTTCCTTCTGCCTGTTACATACTTTTGCACAAACTTATAATACTCTGTGTACCTACGGTACAGAGTATAATTATTACACTTTTAAAGTTGCTAAAACTGGCAAATTCATATAAAATATATGCATTTTTTTGAGCCTCTGATATCTTTCTTTAACTCTATCAAAACCGAGAAGGAATTAAACATTTGTCTACTAAATTGCGCACACCGAATGCTTTTAGCGGTTTGATTGTACGATATATTAATCGATAGTAGTTTATCGTTGGTTCAGGGGTTGCCAGACCATTAGCAAAAGTAATAATATCGTGTTCATTCACCTTGTGAACAACTATTTGGAATGGAGGGCGTACTTTTTAAAATAAATATGCCAGTTGTATGATATTTCGAACATGTAACCATATTCTGATATTGATACTGATCAAAATATACATTGAGAACTTTAGCATCAGCATAAATCAAACATCATTATGAAATTCTAAACATATTTTCCATGACAGTTTCCCAGTGTTTTTCAAATTATTCAGACCTATTCTCGTTTTCTGAATGCCAAGAAAGGGATTAGTCCCTTAAAATACTGCATCAAACCCTACATTGTAGGGTAAAAACAAATGATGTTCTGTTTCAATTTCAGCCAATAAATCAAATATTTAGTAATCAAATTCCTTTAGTAATACCCTAATTCCAAGGACTTATGTAGTCTATTGACTAGACAGTGGACTTTGCATATTTTTAAACCGATTTTAATCCTAGTAAATTTGGAAATATGTGTTTTTAATCAAATATGTTCACATCATTTTGTCTTTTGCTGACCTTCCAATTCATAAAATAATTACTTAAGTTATCTTGGAATTGCTTGCAGAATTTTTGGAATTTTATTAGCGTAAAAAGTCAACACATCATACATATACTGTTGAAAAACTGTTTGAAAATATGCAAAATCCGCTGCCTACTAATGACATTTTTGTATAAAACTGTCCATTTTTTTTTATTATTAAGCGTAATTTTGATAATATCTTTCATCTTTTAATCGATAAAACTTACAAATCCTGAAAAAATCTATACGATTGGTACTCTCCACTGAGTGACAGACGTATTGGCACAAGACAGCACTGGAGATGGATGCAATTCTCAAATAGATCGGAGCTGAATAGATACAGAATCGGGCTTCGAAACGGGAAAACTTTATGAATCCGGTTCCCTGAGGAAGTCCCATTAGGAAACTACATTAGAATCATTAGCCGGGCTAATTCTCTAATGTATAAATAGGTGAAAGAAAAACAATTCAGTGTTACTTTAAGAATCAGCAATTGACATATTCGTTCAAGGAACAGATAGAGCGACTAATGGGCTAATCACACTGAGCACATCTAACATCTAACTGCCCACATCTTGAGTTTAAGTTTTGAAACATGCTCCAAATATTATATTCAAAATTTCTGCCAGGCAAAGTTTTATGACTCATATGATGTTGGATGTAAGATGTTAGATGTAGGAATATAGCTCTGAGACGCTCCTGAAATGTGCTCATTTTCCTGGCCATACAAAAGTGTTCTTGTGGTTTTATGGTGCCTAAAAGAGGGGGGAAACCACATAATGTAGACTATTATTAACGTATTAGTCTAACTCCCACCTCGTCTAAGTTTTGGCTAGCCTTGAACACTTGAGTGAGCCCTACCAGACCATTATGCTGGGAATCTGGTCCCCCAAGAGCAGTAGAGCAGGTTCACCTATGTCTCCGAAAAAAAACAATACTATTCTCTTCAATGGAAGCTCTCTGGAGAGATTGATCTATAGTTTGAAGCCAGTCTTTCATTGTGGAAGTGTTCTTTTCTCAATTGGATTGCCAAAACATATCCAGTATCAGGCATTGCTCTTCCGGATCCCTCACAATCTAAACCTCCTAAATGACCAATTGAAACACTATTTGTGGGCTGTATTACAGCCTGGCTCTAGTTCTTTAAGGATGGATAAACCATTTTGCAACCAATTAAATTTCCTAACCGTTGACAGATTTTCAGTCTTTGCTTTTCCAAATTACTTGACGCTTCACTTTGAACATGTCTAATGATATATTTTTTTTTTGTGTCCTCCTTCTGTTTACTTGCAGGTTCTTCTATCTGTATCATTTTGCCTTCTATGCGTATCAATATCGCTTCAGTGGCCAGTACCGCACTTTGGCCCTGCTCTCGTCCTATCTTTTCATACAGGTAACTATGGTGAATAATGAATGCGTTGTGCAATATTGGTAGAAGGCAGGCGTAGCCGTCGCCGTCGCCGTCACCGTCGCCTGTGTGTTTACGCCTGTCAACTGCATGACAAATTACCCATCGCATTGTTTTCCATGCTTTGACTCACGTGGAGATGGTTGAAGGAGCTCACGTGCCAGTCCATGACGTAACACCTACCCCCCTCCTCCGCTTCTCTATCTCTGTCTCCGCAGCACTCAATGGTGTACTTCTTCCATCACTACGAACTGCCCACCATACTGGCACAGCGTCATGTCTATATCATAACACGCAACCAGGCGCAGGCGGGTGGAGCAGCAGCAGCAGCAGCTGCTGCTGCTGCTGGTGCTGCTGCTGGCGCTGGCGCTGCTGGAGCAGCGGGAGCGGCTGGTGGTGGCGCCCAGCCAGCACCCGTGCAACGTGCCCGTCTTATTGTGACGCGCCTCTTTCATCAGATTGCTGCCCAACGTCAGGGTGAGGTGGAACAGCAAAGGCCGGAGGCACACCCGGGACAAGCTAATAATGCCGCTGCCGCTGTGGCCATAGCTTTGGCCAATCTAAGAAGATTGCCAGTATTGGGTCAGTGGTTGCAGCGTCGCGATGTGGTGGTACGACGCGTCTTTCTGGGTCAGGGTGGCAATGGACGGATGAGTATACGCTTGCAGCGCATCAATGTGGCGGATATTCCTAATTTGGGTAATCAAGTGGCCATGGCTGCAGCAGCAGCAGCCAGAGCAGCACAGGCAGGAGCAACAGCTGGCGAGGAACTGGCCAGAACTACAGCAGGTGAGCTTTGTTGTTCATATACTTTTAATTGACTGAAGTCGGTGATACAGTTCATTGCCAATGGCCAATGGCGGCTTAAACTCTTAACTTTTGGTGTCATAACTGGCGGTTGGTTGCCCCTGGTAGCGACTCTTTTTCCGTGTCAAATCCCCCACGTAAGATAAATTCAAATTTTAACTGCCATCGACAAATAAAAAGAGAATCCCTTTCACATATGAGGCCAAATACGAGGACAGTTTGAGGAGTCTGAGAGTCAGCTCCTCAATGAAAATGCGGGGAAATAGTTTGCGAGGAATTCTGTAACTTCAAATTCCCATTGCCAGGTGTTTGGTTTGGTTCTTAACTTGCCTTTTGCTTAAAAAGACTTTACAACTGATGGGTGCCGCAATTGCTGACACTTGACCTAGAAAAGGTGATCATAATGCTATGTTTTCTACCACAGTTTGGTAAGCAACTCCTGCCACCCCCAGTCAACTTTCACTTCTCAAAACTGGGAGAAAAACAAGATAGAAAGTCGGTCAAGTCCGACTATGACATACTCTGTACCAATGAAATTATACGCTCAACATAAATTTTGATGCTGAAAGCAGCGCTGCAGCAGCAAACAGTCTTTTGATCATAACTCAAGAACCGTTCATCCGATCATCTCTAATCCTTCGGCGGATTGATAAGTTATCCTGATTAAATATGTCTAGAAAGTACGAACCATCCATCTTTAAAACTGTAGGAAATATGACGTTTTTTCTAAATTTCGGGGGCGGGAGGGGGCGTGTCCAAAATTGAAAATAAACTTGATCTGTCTGCAGACATAAGAAACATATGTCCCATACATGTCAAGCCTTTATCTGTTACCAACTCTGAGATCTGTGCGTTCATACGGACAGACAGACGTCTGTTGATGCTGATCAAGCAATATATACTCTATATAGGGTCGGAGAAGCTTCCTTCTGGCTGTTACATACTTTTGCACAAACTTATAATACGAAAAAGCTAAGCTAACTTCGTCTGTGCCGAAGTTTTTATACCCTCGCAAGTGCTCTCTTAAATATTTTCAAAAAAATACTCTTTTTCCCATTTTCCCACCGTTCGTTCGTATGGCAGCTATATGTTATAGTCATCCGATTTGGCCAAAAATTTGTAAAATTATGTGAAAGCAAGTGAAACAAACAAATACAAAATTGCAGAATACTACCATTAAAAACAAAAAAGTTTTTCTAACTAAGATTGTTTTTCAGACCCATCTTTTGTATGGCAGCTATACCATATAGTTATCCGATTTTCAGCAAACTTGGCAGAATTATAAAAAAGCATAGAAAACTTATGAATTACAAAGTTTTGAGACGTTTCCATTGAAAAGAAAAAAGTTTTTCATACTAAAACTAGTTTTCCGACCGACTGTTCCTATGGGAGCTATGAGATATGGTCAACCGATCCGGTCGGTTCTGACATTTTGGTAGTGTGCAGCAATAAGAAGACTCTGTGCAAAAATTCAGCTTGATAGCTTTAATACTGAGAGACTAGTCCGCCGAACAAAGCTGAATCGCCTCAGCTCGTCACCCTGATCAAGAATATAGTATATAGTATATATAGTATATATATATATATATATATATATATATATATATATATAGTTTATGGGGTCGGTAATGAATATTTCTATGTGTTGCAAACTTCTGGGCAAAATTATTAAACCCAAAACATGTTGGTTGAGTGAAAGCGAGTTTTCAAACAGCCCTCGCATGAGTCTTACTACCAATAAATGTCAAAAGCGGGCGGCGACGGGGTTGAATTCAGACATGAAAACATTCTGGGCATTTTCCTCCTTCCGTCCGTCGCTTTTGTGTGGGTTTACAATTCCGTGTAATGCGCATAAAATTATTTCTCAATTCGTTTGAAAAATATTCACTGTAAATGTTTCGCTTGTCATTTCCTGTTTTATTTTCGCTTTGCCATTCCAATTCCTTGCATATTTTAGATGTCGAAACAAATCAGGGAAACGAAGCTACAGCAACAGCTCCAGCAGCAACAGCGGACATAAATGATGCAGCAACAACAACAACAACACAGGCAACAGCGACGGAAGCAGCCCAAGACAAGGAACAGCCAGCCGTGACCAAGGCACTGGAAAATCTAAATTCCGTGGCGGCGGATATTATAAATATGTCGGATATAACTGCGCCAACAACAGCAGCAGCAGCAGCAGCAGTAATCTCTGAGGATGCCCTGGCACAGGCAAAGCAATTAGAAAATAATTTGCCAAAGCAGAGCTGGAAGGAGTCAGGTGAAAAGCAAATCTGTCCGCCACTGGACGACGCGACAGCAGCAACATCAACAACAGCAGCAACAGCAGCAGCAGCTGCCACGTCAAAACAATCCAAAGAAGCGGAAACAGCAGAGGCGGAGACGGAGGCCAGTCCAATGATGGATGGCAGGCACACAGTTGATTTTATAGAAGGCGACAGCTCGACGTCGACGGCAAATTGCCAACTCGACGTGGGTACAAACCACAAGGCACAGGCAGAGGCACAGGCACTGGAGGAACAACTAATGAAAACTCCACAACATACATCAAATCAAGTGACAACAGGAACAACAACAACAACAACAGCAACAACGCATTAAGGGCCCTCCCCGTGGGTCCTGCCTCCTGTCCCCACAAAAAACATAAAGTTGCACATAAAAGAGCTAGTAAATTTTTAGATAATTTGTCTGGTGTACTTATGTCTAGAGATCAGCCATGTCTCACAGCACGCCTGGGAGTTTCTTCTCAATGTGTGACTGACTGCGAGTGTGTGTGAGTGTGAGTGTGACTGTGAGTGAGTGACTGTGTGTGTGTGTGCGCGTGATTGTGAGATATGCTTGAGCTAGACAGCCTTTTAAATTCTTATATTTTAATTACAACAAAAATGATTTACCAATTTTTATTTAATTAATAAAAATCGGTGCAATGGCCGCTAGTCCTGTTTACTTATCAGTTCAGTTCCATTTGCCACACATATTTAAATTTACTCTTTTTAAAAGGACACACACACACACACTCCTGTGAATACACACAAGCATAAAAAACATATGAATAAAACGGAAGCAGAATACAATTATGTGCAATATTTGTAAATTGTATCCTCATATATATATATATATATGTATATGTATGTATGTTTTCGGGGACGTTTTGATTAAGTAAATATAATAAAATGCAAATTGTGTTTTTTTTTGTATATATAAGTATATATACATTTATACATATATATTTTTTATTATTACATATTATTATTTTTGTTGTTTTATTTGCCAATTTTAAGTTGAGTGTGTGGCGTGGAGGGGGGGGGGAGGAACTCTATTCTATATACACCTTAAACTATGTGCTATATAGATTTATATTAACTGAATTGTAGTTAACTTGACTTACTAAATGCTATTGCTAAATGTTATTTCTAAATGTGTAAAAAAAACAAACAAAAATACAGAAATCCGATTAATAAAAACAACAACTTGAAGTAAGTTAATAAGCAAAGGAGCCCCAGCCCCAGGTACTGCATTTCATTGCCAACTGTTTAAAGACAATTGGACATTTAGGAAACAGCAGTCAGCATCGTTAATCTACTGAAAAGAGAATTGAAAAGAGCTCTCCATATTAGGCTTCCTCAAGTAGAGATGATATAAGTGTTTCTCTGACATTTAGTGATGCATTTCTGCATATCAGAAGATATGTATCTCTGTCTCTTTGACACTTAGTGATGCATTACTTCAGTTGCAGTTCTCTATATGAGGATTCCAACAGAACAGAAGATATTTGTGTCTTACTTCCGCAAGGCAAGCATTTGGGTATCAACTGCCAAGTATGTTTCGGTTACGGCTGATGTTTTGGCCAACCAACTCTTGTTGGTGTGGCATCTACATTGTTAACAGTTGTAAGCAAACTCAACTTTCTCGACTTTCTCTCAGCTAAACTCGCTAATTGAGAAGTTTATGAAAATTATGCACTATGTGCTGTAAGCTGTAAACTTGGTGAAAAGTTTTTTGTTTGGCTGAGAAACATTTCACATATTCATATTTCTAGCCTGAATCGTTAAGTAATTTGGCTTGCAGGGTTTAGTGTGGTAATATTATGAATCTGTGTTTGTAAATGGTCCATTTTTCTAGATTTTTTTGCAATTTCAAAGTAAATATGGTAAGCAATGCATGTTGTTGATATTTTGCATAAGAATTCGATACAAATGTCTACCCAACCACAGGGATGTTGCATAGCAACACACAATTGAATAGTTTTCATCACATGTATTCAAATTGATATATCTTGGATTAAAAAAATCGCAAAAATGTTGGGAATCGTTTATTTTTCAGCTAAGAAGTAAAACTTTGCGTTAATATCAATGAGATCCAAAACAATAGTATTGGTTCCCTCAAAAAACTTGCCTAAGAAGGGGCAAAGTTGTAATTGTAGGCAGCTTTAAGCTATAACTATAGCCGAACTTCTCTACAACGAAGTATTAATTAAATTTCAGAACACTGGAATATCGTTTAATTTTCTAATTCCAACCATTATATTTTACGAATTTTTTATCACGTGTGTGTACTTTTTTTTAAATCACAATGATAATAATACAAAAATTTTTAAATTAGTCCTCTTGAGTTCGACTGCGCCAAAAATGTAGACGTGATGGACCTTTTCTATTAATAGATTTGTGTTTAAATAGAACATGGTCATGCCTGGTCCGCAGGGGCCGAGCACATTTCGCTATTCACACAGATTCGTGGCGAACGCTTAACAATGCTTATTCCAAGACAGGCCAGCGGTCGATGAGGACAGTTCAGAGCTGGTTTGCGCCGCTTTATTTGCAGTTATTGGTCTCGCTCTTCTTGTCAAACCCTGAACTACCACCAAATCTGAATTAAACTAAAAAGAAATTACAAAAAGTATGTTAAAATCAAACTGTATCTGAACCAAACCTTAACAGAACCGCTAATTACACTAATATACCGAAACGAAAACCGAATCGGCTTCGTTTTGAATTTGCCAAAACCACTAATTTAACTGGTTCACATACTTTCGCTTACCTTGCGACAATAATACTTGTTAACTTACGAATTTGCATGGATTCCTTTACAAAAGGTTTCTTCGAATTTTGTTTAAATTGCGATTCGCTGATGGACCTTCTTAAATTGATACTTCCATAGATTGAACTTATCCTTAGCGATACCGAGTTAATGTAGCTTCTAAGAATAACTTGTTACCATTTTAAAACATCTCCTGCAGTTGTTCACAGACGCCTTAATATATAACCTTCATCAGACTACATTTCTGAGTGTACCATTTGCTTAATGAATCGATATTCTCATTAGTCTACTACATTTATCGATTGTAAGCATTTGTATAAGGATTTTAGAGCTATTAAAATGATTTGTAGGAACTACATTTTGAAAGTGTCATATCAACTTTAGAAATTCTAAAATTCGAAAATGGAAAATAAAATATTTTAAAATTTTCTAGTGAACCTTTAAACCGAAAACGCCGTTTAGTAAGCTCCAAAAACCATGTCATGAACGGAACCACAGGTTCAAAAGCTGCTCAAACCACTAAACCGAAGTAGTTCTCAATTCAAAGTGGTATGCATTCCTGTTTAGGGTTAAGAGGGTTTCATATAATAGTATATTGAAGGCTCCTCTAAGCTAAGCTTCTTGAGCTTGACTTGATAAATTTGATAAAAGATTCCAACTTTTACACAACCGCTCATCTTACACAGCTATTGAGAGTAGCAAGAAGTACAAGAAGAAGTACAAGAAGAAATGAACAAGCTAGGTAATATTAGCCATTTCTATGTTCTTGTTGCTGCAATTTTAGCCACACAAGTCAACCTAATGAGATCAACTCGAAGGTTAAGCTGTAACTGATAATATTTCTTCGTTTTTTTTATTTTTTTATTTTCAATGAAAGTTAGCCATTGATCAACCCTCGTATGTATTATGTTAATATCTCATTTCACTTAAATTAAACATAAACAAATTATGCATTATCCAATGCTGAATTTAATCTGCATATTTCTGTTTGTAAATTAATCATAATGATGATGAGAAGGTGGGGATGCCTTTAAATGACTGATAGATGTTATGCAAGCGCCCATCATCGATATGCCGCCCTCCTCCTTCTACCCATCCACCAAACTGTGTGGCAAAGTATGTAAATAAAACAATGCAAATGTCTGGCAAGGGCATACTCAGCTCTGTTTCTACAGGCTCAGCATTTCAGTAACTTATGCTGTCACTGCGCATTCCTTCCAGTTCGTTGATGTGAGCAAGCCAAGTATCCTACAATAATAAACATCAGACGGCGTTACCCGGTCGTGTGGGAGGGGGTTGGAGGTAACGCTGTTTGCAAAAGACACACCGAACATACACTCTAAGAAATTGCACAGCGTAGGCATAGTTAATATATCATAGCTGTTTCTAACTTGAGTAACAAAATCCATAAACAATTGCACATTTCAATGATATAGTATCAAAAATGGTTTGTATGAAGATATGTGCTTTTTGAGAAAAAGACCAGGGATGCAAACCGGTTCTGAACCGAACCAAACCGCTTATTCCAGCCGGTGAACCGAACCGCAAACCGAACCGGCTTTCTTTCAGAATTGCTGAACCGAACCGAAAACCACAAATAAAAACTGTTCGGTTCGGTTCAGTTCTCTAACTGAAATCATGCCTAAAATCAACTAAGGTCATGACGTAGTAGGACATGTCAGAATAAAATCCATGGCTAAAATTCATAAAACTGATGACATAAAATCAGGACCAGCCCTTTCATTTCAGAGCTGATTCAGCTATGATTCAGTTCTGAGGCTAACTTAAGGGATATGATAAATAGAATAATTAAGATGCATAGTATATATTCTTTTCCAGCAGACATTCTCAATTTTCGAGAGTATTCATATAGACGACTCCTGGAAATCCGACATAATAAGCATTGGAAATTCTTCTAAAGATTTTAAAGATATTTAAATGGATTATAAGAATTAAATTTCAAAAGTGTTTGACAAGTCAAGTCAACAATCATAATATTTCATTATGTGCCTTTGTGAACCACTGAACCGAACCGAAACCGCGGTTTAGTTAGCTCCAAAAACCATGTAATGAACCGTACCGGCGGTTCAGAAACTGTATGAACCACTGTACCGAAACAGTTTTCGAGTGGTTTGCATCCCTGAAAAAGACTGAAATTAATTTAAGATTTTTGTGATTTATTGTAGAGTAGATCTAGATTCATCTTATGTTCGAAAAGAATCTAATTGCCTTCTTTTAAAGCGTTTTGCCGAGTGTATCCACACTCGCGTACATATCTATTATGTTGCCTCTACTTATGAGCAACGTGCTCGCCTTTTGATTAACATCTTTGCGCTGTGCTTTATCAATATTTTCGCTTTTTACTTACTTTGGGCTTGCTTATTATTTGCTCATTTGTTTCGGCATGAAGAAACTTTTCAATAAAAAGATGCCGTTGCCATGTTGTTGGCTCTGACAGTTAAGTGACAACATAAAAATAAACAAATAATTTGCATCTCATTAATGCAAATCACACAGAAAAGCTCTCATCTTCCCCCTGCCTGCCCCTTCGTATGAGTGTGTTAATAACAAGTCAAACACTTGCTGCCTACTTTTGGGCTCTAATTATATATGCGAGATACACACACACACACACACGTGTGTGTATCTTTATAATTAAAGAGATTCTAACGCGTATGTTTATAAACTAACGCCCCAAGCCTTAATGTCGAGTGCAAACAACAAAACTCCTAAATCAGAAACTATAATTGAGACAAAATTTTAAAAATTATTTTTCCCCCAATTAAGTGCCAAAGGCCACATCATATATCACATATGTATGTATGTACATTGTACACACTCTTTGTGAAAACTCGTAATATCTCATTTGCATAAAATCAGTTCAATTATTTGTTAATATGTGCAGATTTCCTTTGTTATTTGATATGAAAATTCATTTTGCTGTGTTAAGTTCCGACAATAACAAATAAGAAATTACAGTAAATGCATGTTTGCTGTCATGGGATTCTTTTAATATATACCTGGCCAATGAGAACTTAACAAATATGCAGAGAAAGGCATCAAAAATCTGAATAAAACAGTCTATTTTTGACTTCAATTTAAATTTATGTCATTTTTGATTCTTCTTATTTGAAGCGTTAATCACTCAAAAAACAAATGGCGATGGAAATATTGACTTAAAGTTAATATTTAACATTGGTTTTAACACTTATACTTATACTTTACTAAACAATATGGTAATGATTACAGAAAGTAAACCAAAAGTAAGTTGATTGTTGTGGGCGGTTTTTTAAACAGCCAAGGAGCTTCTAATTATGTCGAGATCATTAGGTAGCTGGTTCCATAGAGGAATAGCATAAGTGCCAGCAAAGATTTATAGATATTATTGATGACACATCTGAAAGAAAACACGATTATTCCTGGTAGCTAGCATGGGCTTCTAATTTCATATTTGATCCTCATGCGCCATCTTTTAATATCTATATATCTTTCACATAACTCTGTATGTGTTGTACCAATGATTTATAGATATTATAGATGATGCATCTGAAAGATAACACGATTATTCCTGGTACCTTACATTGGCTATATCTTGGCTATCATCTATAACATGTATAAATCTTTGGTGCACATCACATGAAGCGAGTTTGTCCTTGGTTAGGAAGGCTCACCAGGGTTGATTGTAAACAAGAAGGCAAGAAAATGGAACTCTTTTCAGTATATTCAAAAGTTATTGATAATTCCAGATGATTTTCATGGGCTGAACACGACATTGTTCTCGGAAATTTGCGTTTAAAGCAGCTTCAAATGCCAATTTTGAACCATTTTAGGCGCGATTTGTGTAGAAAATAAACTTTTGTTTGATTTTATTGTAAAGTATTATTTCATAGCTTTCTGACAAACTACAACAAACATTTGTGCGATTTTTTTAAGCGAAGATATGGCATTTTGCATACCTGTGTTCAAAACTATTAAGTTTTCTACTGCCCAAAAATATGCTATGCAAAATCTCTTTACTTGGCTAGTCATTTGCATTAAATCCTTATGAAAATTTCAGGAAATTCCATTGCATACTTCTAGGCGGTACAAAATATGGTATGTATGTATTTCAAATGGCATATCTGTGTTTAAAAAAATCATTGAAATATCTGTGATAGTTCATTTTAAAGCTACAAAGTAATACTTTACGATATTATCAAGGTTAGACAAGAAAATTGAAAAGGTTCCTTACAATACGACCGTAAGAATGATCAAGTAATCGATTTTAAGTAACTTTATATTCAATTTGACATAGTTTTACACCTGGAAACAGATTGGTCATACTCAGCTCACAAAAATCTTTTAGAATCACTCCCAATCCTTCAATGAAACTGGACCTTGTTGCCTAGGGCAGGAAAATAAGTACTTGTTGGCAAAGTAACCTACTATTCTGTGATTTGTGATTAGATCGTGCTTTTGGGTATAAATTTATATCAATCAATCTTATTAATCGCCACCTTTAGCTAATATTTATCACTTGCATGAAGAATTATCAATTACCATATAACAACAATGATACTATATCATATATACTTTTGCAGTTCGGTTTCCCACATGTGTGGGGATGTATTTGCAGATTAGATCACTAAGTAGTGCACATCTTTTTTCTATTGCCTTTCTTTTATGGTCATTCCATTCCAATGAGGCTTCGTTTAATGTGAAACCTAGGTTTACTGCCCTTTCAATATAATCGTTAAGGTATCCTTCAATCTTCAGTTTTTGTAGACTTTAAGACGTATTTCCTCTCTTCAGATTCCATCTTCAGCTTTTGTAGACCACTCGCTTTGTATTTCTTTTCAGCTCAATCATCTTGGAAAGATTTTCTTATAAAAACTTGTTTAACCGAGATTTTAATAAAATGAAATTGATCTATGCTAGAATCAAATTGTGTGAGGGTGCTGTGACTGTGACTGGCATTCCCACAACTCAAACTTAAATTTAGCTCAAAAAGCGAGTCCAAGTCGTCCTTAATTTAAGTGCGCACATACGGGATTGAACCATTTCGTTAAAGAATTCTCGTTTATAAAGCCAACCCCGCTTTACTAGAACTATTTATATTAAATTTTAGTAAATAAACCCATATATGTCAGCCTCCTACAAGAATGTGTTTGGTCTCAGCATCAAACCGATTACAAAAGAAGTATACGCGCCCAACCTTTCCCCAACAAGTAACCAAAAAGATCCCAAATTAATCCTAACCTACTCCTAAAACGTCTAGGTTAGGTTAGGTAGTTTCGGCAGATGGGGCATAGACCTAAAGGTCCTCAATGAGGCCGGGTAATTTTAAAACGTCTAGAATAAGCCCAAATATTATAGAAAATTATGCCCAATTTTTTTCTAAAATGGGTGTTAAAAAGTGAAAAGACCGACTAGTTCTAATGGAAGTCTTAAAGTTTGTAAACTGAGTTAAATTCATGAAAATCAAGAAAAACCACTGTTCAGGGAAAAACAGATGACCTCTTTCCCCTCAACTAATGGACTGACTGACTGGAATTTATGGAAATTATTGACTGAACCTCAAACTGCATAAGCTCCAGCAATTTGGGTGAACAAATGGAATGCGACTGACTTTGAGAGAAAAGGAAGGAATAAGACATTCGAAATCAAGATGGAAAGACCAGTTTTCTGAAGACATTATGAAGCATTAAGGGACCAACTGGCGCCAGCTCGCACAAGACAGAAGCGATTGGCGGGCATTAATAGCAGCGGCCGAGACTATTAAAAGGTTATGATTAACCTATCGTGAAGAAAAGAAGAAGAAGAATGCATAGTTGAGATCAAATTGATTTAATTTTTTTTTTTTTAGTATTTTTTGAGGTTTTATTACCATTAAGATCCTTTAGCTAAAAATTAAGCTTAATTTACTTTCTTTCATGTTCTGAGGTATTTTTTGTGATTTATTGATTCGTCAGCCACAGTAAATACCTTTAAAACAACTTACCTAACACATTGTCCGTAGCTAAAAAGGTTTAGCTCCAACAAATTTGTCTTTTTCTGTACTTTTACGAAGCATTCACTGTACTTTGCTTAGTTTTGGTACTTGGTTTTAATAAGTGTTTTCTATGCGAAGAGATTTGATGATGAAATTGTTTAAAATTATATATCTTAAGCACTCGGAAACTCTTATAACTCTAAGTTAAAGATGTTGCCAAAAGACTGATTGAATCTAATTTCTCAATCACCTCTCACTTAACATACTTCCTTCCATTAACATTCGAAATGCATCGAATGGTCTTTTTCGTGGAGCTCTTAGCCCTTTCTAAAGAACTTATAGAAATGAAACAAAAACTAAGCAAACATCACAATTCTTTAGTTAAATTTAATTTAATTTTACATAAACATAAACTGACGATTACAATTTTCCGCTATGCTTGCCCCAAAGTTTAATCACTTGAGTCGTTGAGTGAATCTTGTTAACTACGTGTATTCTCAAGCAATAACATTTCGTATATCAGGTTATAGCTACGAGCATACACGTGGCCATTTTAAGATTCCAGATTTGCAGTTTCATTCTGCAGGAAGGGGAAATCTAATATCTGTGCGGTCACTTGCGATTTTATATAATTTTCATCTACTTACCCGCTGAGTGGATGGTGGCTGCTGGCTGGTGGCTGGGGGCTGGGGTTGGTTGGTTGGTTGGATGATGGTTAGTTTGCCTTTTGGTGGTTTTGTGTTACGCCCGAAGCGCGCTTAATAATGCCACAGCCGCAGAATTAATTGCACTATAATTTGTAATTAAGTTACCGGGCAAACACGAAACTAAGCGTGCCAGCCAGTAGGAAAATGATAAGGCGAACGCGGCGGAATACTCAGGCTAATAATAAAAGTGGCGCTGAGCTTGCTCCACCGTTCCGGGGTCGATTCCTGGCTGCTTGTTTGCATGGCTGCCGCTGTTGCTCCCGCTCCAATTCCCGTTCCATCGTACGTTGCTCCTGCATACCAGCGAAGGGTAATACGATGGTGTTGTTCCACTGTAATTAATTAATTACATTACACAAACTTGCTGTCATCGCTGGTTGCTGCTGTTGTTGTTGTTGTTGTTGCATTTACAAAGTGTAATGAACATGCCCACCATATTGGTTGGTTGGGGGCTGGGAAGCATCACTTTCAATGAAATTAAGTTGTTTCGCAATCATTCCACCTCGCTCCAGCTCCAGACAGGCGACACAGCGGGAGAGACGGCGGAGCTGCTTCTGCTGGCAATTATTTTGCAATTTGGTGGCAGGCAAAAGCCAATCAAACTACTTTGGCAAAACTTTTTAAAGCGTGCAAAATGCAAACATAAAAATCCATTAAAAAGTTGGACAGCAAAAAAAAAAAAAAAAATAAAAGTTTCAGGTAATAAGCAAAGGATTTTCATCTTAAATCTGCTTAAAACATTATTAAACTTTAATTACGTGAAATATGTTTTGAAATAAGCAACAAATTTTGTGCTTTTTTGGGCATATCACACAGTAAAAGAAGTCAGCTCGACTGTGAAATACTCTGTAACAAAGTAAGTTTAGGCTTCGTATGTATTTGGTTGCGGTAGCGCAGCTGCAACGAACTTTGTTTTGCTCATAGCTCGACTAAACTATGTCCAGATGGTATGAACCATGAATCTACAAAACTGAGAGAGAAATTTGGGTTGTTTTCATATGACAACGTTTATGTCCTATTCATGTCGAACCTCTATCTCTGAGATCTGCAACTAGGACATGCTTGAAACACATTCAGTGCACTCCATATGCACCCAGAAATAAGCCAAAAATAACATAAATTTACAAATAAAGTCCAAGTTTTGCAGCAGCAAAGATATCAACCTTTCTGTGTGTATTTTTGGACGGTGAACTCAAATCAAGTGTCCGTTTCCTAGTTAATAAACTATTGTGTTCGCTTAATTACTGCATTTATGGTCGATTTCTCATCTCCTTGATAGCTGCTATGTGTCAGATAAACATGAAATTTAGGCTGCCTTTACACAGTTCGACACATGAGACATAAGTTTAGTAGGCTTACATGTTAGTGGTTTGAAATGTCAAAATCTCTTCAAATTCATAAGCGTAACAGGACTACATTCTCATGTCCAACAGTCTAAAGGCAGACTTACTCTGTTATTTGTTAGTTTATATGACAGAGAATGCTATGTATAAGATGCGTAATCGGCCCTTAGAGTGTTTTAATATAATAATATAAAGTTTGTAAGGGAACATTCGAAGCAAAGTTTTATTTGCTTGCCAGCTAATCAAGTTTTTCGATAGTTAACCTTTGCCTCATTGAGATAGATTCGATGCAGGATTAAGTTTTTCCATGATCGATGAACAAGAGTTTTTGGACAATCCAACAGCAGCTCAACTTTTTATGATATATCGTACCTACGATCTCTTTTATAGCAGGCACACACACTACCCGCTGCACCACATCCAGAGCAATTACTCTAGGTAATAAGGTCACCATATTATCACTATATTTGGTCTGGTCTGAAGATGATTTTCTTGAGCTGAACACGAATCTTTATTCGAAAATGGTCCATCACGTCTATTTTTTTTTTTTTATGGTAATTTGCACTAAAAGTTTCTTAAAATGCATACATTGACTCATTTCACGAACTTATTGTGGGAGTTCTTTTAGTTTGCTTTGCGTCACTTTGATATCATCTTTTAGTGTTATTTCTTAGACTTAAAATAAAATATTCCAAATATTTCTAAGATTTTTTCCAGCGCAGATATATCATATTATATACATGTGGTCGATATTACTGCCCCTACGAATATTGTTAAACATTTTCAAAAGAATTTACTACAAATATTTAAAATAGCATATTCTTGGGCAGAGAAAAGTCTCACAGTTACTGCTATAGTTTCGCTTTAAAAAATCGCAAAAATGTTTGGAATAGTTTGATTTTGCAGCCAAGAAGTAGTTCTTTAGGATAAAATCAAAAAAAAAATAAAACAATGGAAGAGTTTCCTCACGAAAAGTGCCGCAAAGTGGTTCAAATTCGCGTTTTAAGCTACCATAAGCTCAAATTACTTTAAATAGAGTTTTATATCTCGAAGAAATTCAATATGCAGTTCGAGTTGGAGTCGTATTGTGTCTGGTACAGAGTATATTTTCACTAAGCCATTATTAGTGATATATAGTCAACTTAATGATATTACAGTTGGGTTCACCGACTTACTTTCTTGTTTCTCATATCAAATTATTCTTTGCTTTTGAGTATTTAGATTTAGGTATGGTTCTTAAACCTTAATTAACGAATTTTCTAGACTTTAAACTAAGAAACATGAAGAAGAGGTTGACTTAAGACTTACGAAAATTGTTAGAAAGGCATCTTAAAGTTGGCTTTTTATGATTGATGTGATATCTTAATATAATTGGTACATATATAGTGATAGCTTGAAAACCATCGCATATCATTATGAACATGTAACAACCATCTAGAATGGTCTGCATTGCTATTTAAATGAAATCCCTGGCTAATAAGAGAAGCTATTGGAAGCAATGAGATTAGAAATTAAGAGACCAGGGCAGGTCATCCTCCCACTTAAAGGCAAATTTGATAGATATTTTAATGATAGGGAGAATTTGCAAGTCGCAAGTCTAAATGCGAGCATTTTGTATTTAAATTTCTAAGAATTAGGGGAAAATGGAAATATGTCTTTTACAGCAACATTCATAGGACAAGCCCACCGAGATATTTGCAGAGCATAATTTTAGACCAATGACTCATAAAATGATAGAAGAAGCCCACAGTCAAACTGATTCTTTTTCTACACACTTTAAAATTGAATTTAACCAATTTCCTTCTTTCTTTTTTTTGTGTGGAAGTTTTTTTTTTACTTTAATTACATGAAACATATTTTCGCTGTATGCCAATATCAAATTTTATTTCGTTTCATTTTTTTTTGTTTTTTTTTGTTTCCTTTTGCTGGCGGGTTTCCTTTCTTGTTTCGCCACAAAATTGTCTTCGTTTTGCTGTTTACTTGTCTTCTCATCCTCGACATTTGTTGGAAATAAATCGCGCATAATACCGCATAGCTGAGCAACAGCACGAAGTATTTGCACTGCGTGACAAACAATTTGTGCCAACATTGACAGCCATTTTTGCGCCCCGGTCGCATCCGTTTCCGCCAACGCCGACGGACTGCAATGCACCGTGGGCCCAATGGAGATGAAATGTGGGGTTGAAATTTTTTTTTTTTTAAATAATAATTTAATAGAAATAATAATTATTAGGTAGCAAATTGTGAGGGGAATGATGAGACAGGTTATCCTGTAGTTTAAGCTCCTTTTCTATACAACATAACATGATCTATTTAGGTCTGTTTGATGTACTTCTTACAGTTCTTTGACAGAGTAGACTTATATCTAGGTTTGTTAAATTTTGTAGAATTTTTGTATAATGTTTTAGGGAAAGTTTTGCAAAAATACCTGATCTCAATCAAGATCTTCGGCTCAACTTTACAATTTTCTTTCGGCTTATCTTATGACAAGACATAAAATTTCCAGTTTCCACCGTACCATGAACGGTGGACGAGTTCCTCCACCCACTTTTGCCTGCTGCTGCTGTTGATTTTCATTTTATGTATCTTCTTGCACGTTCGTGAATATTGTTGTCCAGTCCAATGGATATATAGAAACACAATGTATTTTCTGCAGCTAATTGAAAAATTATTTGTCAAGCTCAATTAAAACAAAACAAGAGAAATGCATCTTTTTTTTGCATATTTGTTTTTGATGGCCATTCGAACATGTAATCAAATTTTTGCATGTCATCAAAATACGCGTCAAATAACCTTGGTGGATTCGCCAGCGCGCCCGTCTGTCATCATGGTCATACATACATAATGACAAAAAAAAAAAAATGATATTCGGTGATGAGGCTTTCCCCACCGCCCACCGCCCCCCGCCCGCCTACACCTACTCAAAAATCCTGCTGCTAATGTGACACATGATTTCATTTCAAATTTATTTATGCAAAAAAATAATCGAGAAAAGAATAGCAGGAACATCAACAGTCTCTCAAATAATAATAATAATAAAGAAGCCTTCGCTGTTTGCTAAAGTAAACAAAGTATGCAAAAAACAAAAGGAACTTTGATTTCGGGGGTCCGCATTTTTAAGTTATGGCTCATTGAGGGTTGCTGAATATGGAAGGGTATTGGCCAAAAAAGGGCGGTGGTAGTGGCGTGGGACGGGTGGGAGGGGGGGACTACATCAAGGGTCTCCTTTGTTGTGAGTGGAGCTTTGCATTTTTCATCATTTATTGAAGTATGTATTTTGGTCCCTAATATGGCCATATTTAAGTGGATCGCAAAGTATCGATGGCAAATATTTAGCATAGATGGAATATGTGGAACATAGTGACCATAGTGGCCATCAAGTAACAACTGTGCTGCTACATCAACATGGACCACAGTTTTAGCTTTGAAAAGCGGTAAAGGGAAACCCTTTTTGATTTACCTGCCGAACCGGTTCATACCTGGAACCATGGCATAATTATACCCTTGTATATTAAAATTGTTCAGTTGTTTGTAACGCATAGTAGAAAGCATTTCCAACCACATAATGCATATATATTCTTGATCAGCCTGAACAGCTGAGTTTATTTAGCCTGTTCCGTTTGTTTCTATGCTATCTTCACCAAACTTTGCACAAAGTCTTCTAGTACAATTACGCTGCACATTTATCGGAACCGGCCGGATCGGTTGAATATAACATATAGCCAGAGGAACAATCAATCGAAAAACTAGTTCTAGTGAGAACAACTTTTTTGTTTTCAATGCAAACGTCTCCAAACTCCGTATTTACTTGTTTTCTAAGCTTCTCCATGATTCTGCCAAGTTTGGTTGAAATCGCACATCTATATAGTATGGCTGCCATAGAAAAGTAAGGTTAGAAAAAGAGTCTTAGTAGGAAAAACTTTTTTGTTTTTATTCTAAACCTCTTTAAAATTTTAATAGATTTATTTTATAAGCTTTCACACATTTCCTCAAAGTTTTGTCAAAATCGAATGACTATAGGTTATAGCTGCCATAGGAATGATCGGTCGACAAACTAGTTCTGGTGAGAAAAACTTTTTTGTTTTCCAAAAAAACGCCTCCAAACTTTGTATTTCTTAATTTGCTATGTTTTTCCATGATTCTACTAAGTTTGGTCGAAATCGGACAACTATGTAGCATAGCTGTCATAGAAAAGTAGAGTCAGAAAAGAAGTCTTGGTGAGAAAAACTTGTTTGTTTTCAGTGGAATTGTTCTTCAAGTAGTTATCAAGTAAGAAAGTTCGGCTTAGCCTATTTTTACATACTCTGTAACTACCAGAGTTAGTTTTAAGGTGTCTGAAGTGCTGCCCATCACCTTTCTAATCTTAAGTATGTTTCATTTTCCGGAGGGATATACTTATTATGTTGATTACGTAACATGTCCTGAAGGTAAGAACCTTCTGTATGTAAAACTGTGCAAGCTACGCTTGTGTTGGGAATCGAGGTCCTTAACTCTAATCGCCTTATTCTAGGCTAGGACTTAAACAAGTTAGAGGGCTCTTTAGGGTAACTTGATGCTACGTTGTGCTTATCAAAAGTGGGGTTTATTTATAAATCACCGGATAACCCGATTTCAAAACCCAACAAGCTATATAAATATTTAAGGCAATTGCAATTGCACTTTTCTTAGGAATATTTTACCTCACATTTGGGAACATAAATCCTGAAACTTAGGAAGTTTTTTGCCCTTTACCAATGTTAATATTTGCCTTTACAACAACAAGGGGCCAAATATTAAGCTTCTCTTAATCTCTTGGCATGTGAGCTTCAAGAGAAAGGGACCTACAGTTTAACGACGTAAGCGAAAGGCAAAGTTTGCGAAGTTTTCTCATGGCTAGTTACTTCAAAGCAGGCGTCAATAGCTTGTGAAGTTGACCGGGTGTGTGTAGGTTTTAGAAGAGGCGGGATCAAAGCTAAGATCTCTGGCAGACACACAACCCGCTACACCACACCCTGCCACCAAGAATATAAAACAAGGTTAGACAACTTTGAATTAAGAATAAGTCAACGTTTTTTGCCTTGCCCTTTTTTTTAAATGTATTTTGGATTTTAGGTAATAAAATTATGTGAAGATGGGAGAATATGGCTTTAAAAATGCTCGAAAAGATGTTCAATTGACTGAAGACCGTTGCTGTTCCAAACTTACTAACCTAGGTTCAGCTCTTTGAGTTACTAGAGACCCGTCTGTTTACCACTTATTTCTTCTAGTAGATTCTAGATCTATATTTTCTTGAATACTTTTCTGCACCAACAAAGTTTCGTTAGAAGTTGAATTCTGCTATCAGGGTTGGAGGATTATTGGGGCTTACTTCTCCAGCTTCTAAGAGCATCTTATGCTTACCATATAGCTACATTCTACCATCAAAGAAATGGCCTAGAAGGTACTGCTAGAAACCCAGGCGAATAGAGTAAGTAAGGGTATGGAAAGTGACTGTAACATCAAGAACCATTCGCTCTCACTGAGTCGCTGATCCATAATGCCGTCCACTTATGCATTTCATTGCCATTGCATCAAATTTAATAGAATCCTACAAACAGTACAAAGAATGCCATTAATTTACCAACTATGCTTTGACCAAAAACCACAAAAATATTCTCTAAGTTCGCAAGTTATTTTATAACTGAGCAAGAATTAAGCTCTCATATATCCAGCCACCAGACACGCCAGTGTCAACTGGTCGCCTCTGCCCTGCCCTCGTTGGGTGTTGAATGTCATGTTAATTAAAAATGCATTCAGGCCACAGTCAACACTTTTGCACTGAATGGCAAATTGATATCCCTTTTGGCCATTGTGTTTCTTCTCGTATATTTTTGGGGGTAAAAGAGACTAAATTAATAATTTGTTGACATTTTGCAGTTGCAGTTGGTTTAAAGGCAACATAATAGCACTTAATCAACATTTTGTTTGCTGTTTTAATTATGGGAGTCAGCTTGGAACACAAGCATACGCAAATTGCGACACATCCCCGACCTTCTGGCGTGCACAAAACAAAAAAAACAAAAAAGAAAGAAAGATGGCTAATGAACTGACATAAGGAATGGCAAGGAATGATTGTGGGACCAACTAATTAGTCACTACTGAATGGGCTTAGGAACTGGTCAACCATTAGTTTATATGCTTTCGGATCAGGTGTGTGCCATTTATATGAGACTTATACCCCCACTCCTCCACACTCCCACTCCTCCGACTATTTAATGCTGGGGACACATTAATACGCTTCGATACGTAAATATAATTGATGTTTTAAAAGTCTCGCACAAAAGTTACGATAAGTATGTACTTATTGATTGAAAGTGCGTTATACTTTTGTGTCATAAGATGATTTTTGTGTGTCTGGCAGCTGTAACCGTCCCCATGCTGAGAGCCGGGCGGGGGTCACCCCCATCCCCATCCATTGCTGGGTTCGATTTCGGTCAGTTTTGTGGGTTTCTGTGTAAGTCAAACATTAATTGGCACTTAAAGCCATTTAATGGTCATAAATGTTTTCTTCTTACATGCTTTCCATTTTCGTCTTTCCTTTTTTTTTTTTTTTTGTGGAAAATTGAAACAATTTTTATGTTTTCACAGCTTTGGCATTTTAACGATACATAATATTGATAAGTAACTAGCAATGGATTTATATACTGAACACACATAGATGGTACTTACGGTTTAAAGTAGCCTGTGGAGCTTGATATATTTCCACTTTGAGAAAGTGCGGACAAAAATCTGTAACTTTTCTATAGGTTTAATATAATATCAAGTCTAAGGGTCGATTTCTCATCTCATCGATATCTGGCTATGTGTCAGATAAGCTCAGATTCTGCTCTGTTGTAAGTAGAAATGTGATCTTAGTCATATATAAAAACTTGAATCATTTATTAAGTTGTACAATCGCTAACTCTTTGATCCTGTGGTGTAGCAAGTAGTGTGTGTGCCTGCTGTATGCAGGTATTGTACACTCAGTTTAATTCTGGTGCTGTTTATGTAACTCAAACCGAGACATTAGAAAGGACTTTACTGTTCCCATAATTGAAGATGTCAACAAGTTATGTGTTGCTTTTGTTATCACCTCACCAGGATCCGCCAAGCTTTAGAAAATTAGTAAAGTATTAATTGTATTTTTGATACGTTTTGTGTCTGTTAATGAAAATTGGATTCATTACAATAACTTTAAGCGCAAAAAATCAGACGAGATCGATGCCTAAGTCGAGTATTTACGATGGCAAGGTCAATCTATGTATAATATTTGTTGGGACCAATTAGGTCCAACTCTATCGAACTCAATTGATGTGTTTGAGCAAAGCATTGAAGCAAAAATGAGCAGAGTATGGGCAAAAGCACTTCAAGGTAATTTTGCAGCAAGACAACCCTCAGCCAACTGTTGCGCGGTTTAAATAAACCTTTAAACGTTGAAATAGGAAGACCTACCTCACCCGCTATAAATTCTAGACATTGTCCCCTCCGACTAGCATTGGCTATCGTCGATGAAGCAGGTTCTTGATTAACAGCAGATTCGTAGATTCGTGGATGGCATTGAAAGACGCTTATTTCCCTTGAAATGATATGTTAAAAGTGTCAGAAAGATGAAAAAAAGTTGAGGCTAGCTAGTTTGAAGTATTTGCTTACTAAATATCAAAGTCCTGGGATTATTTTATGAAAGGTGTTAAACAGAACCCTTGGGCACAAAGATTTGGATATTCTATAATTTTTAAGAGTTTTTTTTTAGCTTTATTTGTAGTTTATCGCTCAAATCTATTCCAATTTGAGTGAAATATATTGGTAAGGAGAATTAGGATAAAGAACATGCAACAAAGTATGTAAAAATATATTCTGAACCAACCAAAGTGTGTGCACTTTACCGCTGCAGTACCTTAATTTGCTCATAGCTAGACTATCGATTACCCGAACTTTAAAAATCCTTTGGCGGATCCATGCTTAATCCGGACTACTAATTAGTTCTAGAAGGTATGAGCAATCTGTATACAAAACTGTGGGTGATAAGAGTTCTTATTACCAAATTGCTGTAGGGGGCTTGACAAAAATTTGAAATCAACTTGATCTGCCTGCAAGTATAACAAGTTTATGTCCCATGCATGTCGAACTTCTATAATCATCTCTGAGATCTGCTTGTTTATAAGGACAGGGAGCGATGGACATGGCTATAAAGACTTCGCTGTTAATGCTAATTAAGAGTGAGTGGTTTTTTCAAAAAGTATTGCGAACTTAGTTTTGTGTTCAATAAGGAATATTACCTGCATGTTTTGCGCAATTTGGATGAAGCTTCCGTTAGAAATGTACGGAATTGTGAAAGAACATAAATTGGCTTTTGCTCTATGACAACTACACTGCTCACAAATTGTTGCTTGTTTGCCCTTGTAAGAGGACTTGCGAAAGAACGATTGTACGACGATAAAGAAGGCAGCTAACAAGGCTTGGATGATTGGAAGAAACCTTGGCCTAAATGTATTCAATTAGAGGGGGATTTTTTTTGTCAAAGTAAACAAAATAGATTTTAATGAATTCATAAATACTTTTTGTTAAAGAAACCAAACAGAATTCGAAATAGTTTTTTAACAATATACAGTTTATAGATACGGAATGCTTTCTTCTAGATGTTACACACATTGACACAAACTTCATATACTCTGCTAACTTTTGTTACAGTGTGTAAAAAACTGATGAGATATAATAGGGGTAGGCATGTAAGAACTTTTGAATGGTTTTTCCCATCAAATAGGATGTGCGTATCCTAAAGTAGTGTCGTCGTTTCCCTAAATGACAGAACTGTTTCTAGTTAATAGTTTTCTCCTCAATGGGAAGTCACTTCTAAGCACTGTTTGTGCCCAATTCAATGTATTCGTATAAGGAATCATCTGAATTGGGTAGTGAAAACATCAACGAAAGAACTATGCTAATGAAAATTTGTTGAGGCAAGAATTATCCATAGCATAATGATTCGTTAGACTGAACACTTTCAAGAATAAACAGAACTTGGTAAGATTCTCATTTAAATTTTCATAAATTTAAACGAAATCAAATCATTTTAAATGTAATTCAATAAGCAACTTTCGCTCTTTGTAAAAATTAATTCTGGGATTTATTAATTAACATTCAAAATTGGCTTTACATAAATTCCTTGAAATTAAAAAATTGTTAAAAAAATTATATATAAAATATTTTCTACAAACTTTCGCGGCAAAGCAAAAGTTTTAAACGTAAAAAATTTAGATTTCAACAAGTTTTGTTTAAAAAAAAAATAGAATGGTTCAGGCTTCCTCCGTGCTGACCTCGTCTGTGTGGTGGCGTAAGCCCTAAAGTTGCTAATTTCTTTTATTGCCCTCCCTTAGTCAGCATAAAATGCCAATATGCTGCTGCTGCTGCATTGTGGCCTTGCCAGACCAAGGCCTGGGCCGGGGCTGGGTTGCATATGAGCTGGGTCATAAATTTAGAAACAGTTCCGGCCAACTGCTGCACCCAATCCCAATTAATGGAACCTCGCTGTTGCTCTCTCTCTCTCTGAATCTCCCCTCTCTCCCTCTCTCTCTGTGTGTGTGTGTTAGTGGGTTATCAACAGGTGTTAAATTTCCATTTCTAGTTTATGGCTTAGCTGTCCGCCGCCTTCTACGTCTGTGCGAAGTTTTAATTTAAAATGAAATTTAATTTTATTCTCAACCCATGTCAACCATGGCCAGCACATTAATTAAAGCTGACGTTTAGGTGTTGGCACCATATATCACAATGATCAATCACACACACACACACACGCACACACACATCCAGGATGACCAGAGAGCAGTGAGCCCTCAGGCAGGACACGAAGCTTGCAATTCAATTTGCCAGTTTGATTTGTTTGGCTTTCGGTCTGCTGTCAAAGACACGAAAATTTAATGGCACGTTTCCTATGAACTTTCACGTCTATCTGTGCCATAAATTTGCTGCCATATGTTTGCCCTCCCCCACCGCCCACACAAATTCCTTGACGCCTCCTCCTCCTCCTCCTCCTCCCGTTTGTGGGCTGGCTGTGCGATAACCAAACACTAAATAACACTGGGCTTACATTTAATATTTAATATGATAAAAGCTAAAGTTAATAACCTGAGTTTTATCTACTTACCCAGCCATATGGTGGCCGTGGCTTCGGCCCGGTCTGGCCGCTGTTCAGCGGCGCTGAATTGTATGCTACGATTTGTGTTAACTTTTTGTTTGGCTTTGCCTCGAGTTTCGAACAATGCACATTTCTGTTGAATATTTAGTCTTGGATTTGGGCTGTTTTTTTCATTTTTTTTTTTTTGATTATGTTGCTTTTTGGGTAACACTGGGGGAACTGGAGGCCACAACTGGAGGAACCAGTACCGTTGGCAGTCAGACTGTGACTGTTATGAAGTTTGATAATTTATCGGGCAGCAAGTCTAGGTAGCGCATGCTGTGCCAGCAGCGACAGCGAAGCCAACGCCGACGCTCCCGAGTGGCTGAGTGAGGCGGCAGCACGGGGGCGGAGTGGGTATATCTATGGCAACTTGGGCGCGGTGTCGCAACCAAAAAGGGATGAAAAACCGTTTCCTGCAGCCTGTTGAAGCTGCCGTCGATAAATGGCATCCACACGCACACGGCAACCAGTTGATGATGGCGCCCGGCCCGGCCCGGAGTGGAGTGAGACGGCAGCACTTGACCTGACTGCATGGTAAAAAAAAAAAAAAACAAAAGCTGTATGCATTTGTTGCATGCCAGACCAGGATCAGACCAGCCACCCACCTGTAACATACACACGGCGTATACGCGACGGATGGCTGTGGATTCCATTGGCTGATGCGCCTGCGTCCTGTCAACAAGTGAAGCAACAAGCATGCCGCAGTCTGGCCCCAAGTGCGACAGAGAGGGCATAACGAAAGCAAGAGTGGTGGGTAGAAAGAGCGACAGAGAGAGAAAGAGAGAGAGAGCCCATAATAATAATACGGGGCAGCTGGCGGCGTTTGCTTCTTTCCACTCATTTTTTTTTGTTTTTTTTTTTTTGCTCCTCTGTTAGGAGTTTTGGTGGCCGCTCGCTCGTCTACTTATTATTATGCTTAATTTTTTACTGAGTTGGCATTAAACAACAACACTGCAGGCATTTAAAGCGAGGCGGAGGAAAAAGCTGCTGCTGCTGCTGCTGCTGCCGCTTCCGTTCCTTTCCTTTCCTTTCCATATGTGGCGCTATTTTGAGGTATAGGAAACAAACAAGCTGGTAACAAGTACGAGAGCATGTCTCATATGGTTAGCTTTTGCCTTTTACTTAGAGAAATGCACTGAGGACGGAGGCGGTGCTCAAAAGTCAATTGTTTGTGCCTGCCGTTCGGCGAGGCGAGTCTGTGTAACTTTTGAGCATGTGAATGGGGTGCGGGTGCGGGTGATGATGCCAGAGTGTGAGTTGGAGACTTCTGGCTTCTTGCAAACTTGTTGCTATTGCAAAAAGTTGCGGCGACTTTAACACTTGACAAAGTTGGGCAACTGAAACTGAAGAACTTTTACCAACCACCTTAAATGGTTGGTGAGAGAGAAAACCAAAGGGTATGGGATCGGTCAAGAATTGGGAAATGATTGATTTAAAATATTGGTTGGACTATGAGTTTTTGGAGATGGATATTCTATCGATTTGTTAGATCCTAGGAGGCTATGCTGCACTATTAACTGAGGGATTTAAGCCAATAAAGAGAATTGCGGGACTTAAAACAAAGCTTACTTGAGATTGCGGTGGTACTTTTGATTTATCGTTTGAAATAATTATTTGAATGGATTGGATTCTGGGCTTCCCAATTTTCAAAAGGAATAGAATATCCAGTGTTTTCAATAGAAAGCACCCGGATTACTTGCAAACCGCTCCAAAAATCGGTGGATGTCATAAAACTTCGAAAGAATTCATTTTATTAACTTCAAATTTTGTTGTGTTTCGCTCAAATATCCAATTTGTATACCCTTTACCGGAGGTACTCAGAGTAATTCGGATTATTTATCGATCTGCCAAAGAAATTTGGTAAAGATTGGGCTGATATATGATTTATATTCAGCTGCCGCTACCACTAAAAATTTATTCTAAGCCAATATATTCCTTGGTACAGAGTATGTTATAGTCGGGCCTTAGATACATATCGGCCACACTGAATAGTGTACGGCTAGATCAGGTGGTAAAATAGCTAAGCCAGCAGCACTGATCTATGTATGTATACACACAGCTTCGCGCTCTCGCTCATTGCTGTAATTGAAGAGATCACAACTGGCCCCCCACTTGAAGCTGCAGCCAGAGAGTGAGAGAGATTGCGGTCAGTTGTCTAAGGCAAGGCATGTGTGTCGGTCGGTGTCTGCCCAGCGTGGTTTCAATTCTAAGCGAAAAAACGGGCAGAGTATAAGTAAAAGCTAACATACATAAGAAACATAGTGTGTGCTGTTAAAGAAGTTAAGAAAGTGTTGAAAAGTGATATAAGCGGTAGTTATTTTTAGCATTTGAAAAATCATTGCTGCCGGCCACTATGGAATTATTTTAATGTGCGTCTTCTTTATGCATGCGTTTGCTGTGAAGCCGTGCTCTCGTAAGCTCTAATATAAAGAGAGGGCCCGTTGGCTTTTATTTTTTTATGCTGCAGGCCGCTGTGATTTTTCTATTCCATTCTTTCTGTATACATATTTGCGCTGTGGAGCCGTTGGTTTTTGTTCTGCTGCAGGCCGCTGTGGTTCTATTTTACCGTTCTTTCTGTATACATGTTTTCGCTGTGGAGTCCCGCTCTCGCCTCTCGTAAGCTGAAAGCTTCAAATTTTAAAAGAGAGTGAAAGAGAGTGCCGTTGGATTTTTGTTTTGTTTTTGTTGTGTTTAACTGAGTGTTGATCTTGAGAAGAACGTTCTGGGTAAGTGATTTGATCTGTTGGAGCTTTGCTTTGAATATTATTATACAGGGTGCAGAGTACTTTATAGTCGGGCTTGACCGACCTTCTTACTTGTTTACTTAGAGATATCAATTGAAATATGTGGTATTGTTTTAGCTCGCCTCGAAGCGAGGCAGTTGCCTGCGGCTGGCGCCGAAATCTAAAAATCATCTGCATTGACTCTTATGCCAGTTGGAATAGGAATATATATTTAGAGAAATTTAATTCACCCCCAGGGCAAAACACAAACCACAACTAGTGCCACAAAGCCAATTTTATACTTAATTAAAAGCTTTCGATAGAAGTTAATTTCTAAACCAGATTATCGAGAGAGAGTTTGTAATATCGATAAGCCCGATTCCGCCTTAGAAGCATCGAACCAACGCTAACGGAGAATATCTAAGCTGCGCAGTGCGCTACATTGTTATTATTGTATCAAAACACTAGATTTTTTATATCCAGTTTGCCACCAGTCCGCCAGTTTGAAAGCTTTCTTCACCAAACTTTCCACGAAGTTTTCTAGTATAAATAAGCTTCACATTTATCGAAACCGGCCGGATCGGATGACTATAGCATATAGCTGTCATAGGAACGATCGGTCGAAAAAGTAGTTTTAGTGAAAAAAACTTTTTTGTTTTTAATGCAAACGACTCCAAACCTTTTATTTCTTAGTTTGCTATGCTCTCCCATGCTTTTATTAATTTTGGTAGAAATCGGACATCTATCTAGTATAGCTGTAATAGAAAAAGTATAGTCTGAAAAGTAGTCTTAGAGAGAAAAACTTGTTTGTTTTCAATGGAAATGTCCTTAAAATTGACATTTATTTATTTAATATGTTTTCACAGAATTCTACAAAGTTTTGTCAAAATCTAATGACTATAGCATATAGCTGCAGTACGAAAAATCGGACGAAAAATTGGTTCTATTAAGAAAAACTCTTTTGTTTTAAATAGAATTGACTCCAAATGTGTTACATGTTCATTTGTTGGGCTTTTTTATGATACGTTATAAGTTAAAAAATTGGCGGATTAGTTTCTGTTGAATTCAGAGCAGGTTTTCATCGATAAAAAAAAATTCGGCAAAGTAGTAGTGAGTTTTCTATAAAGCAGCGGGTAACCATGGGTCTTGGAGAGGGTTAATAGAGCATTATTTTCTTTTGTTTTCACTGAAGATTACAGATCTACATATGACATTAATTTGTAGAGGGGATGGTGATTCGAAAGGTAGTTTTCAGTCCATTAAATAATATTCCAATATATTCAATAATATCCTAATGATTCGGCAATTGCTGTAGTCTCATATCCTTCAAAAATATTTGGTTTAACTCTATTGAAGCCTTTCTCGACGACTCCCCAATCCCTATCCCTGCAAATGCTAAAAGTTGAATTGTCTGTTCCATTGAGGCTGAACTTGAAGCCTACCCTCAATCTTGTGGGCCAGAGCCAAAGCCAGGCCATAGGCAGACAAAAACTAAGGCACAGACAGACAGGTTAAACAATTGTCGAAAGGGGGTGTCTATGTGTGTGTGTGTGTTTGGCCTACTTTAGCCTGCCGCCTGCCCCAGTCCCGTTTCTTGTGTCTCTGTTGATGTCGCGAGACAAAGGGAGGTTGAAGTTGGCCCTGACACCAACTCCGACTCTTTGGCTGTCGCGTATACACACGCCCAGCTGGCAACAGCTGCTGCTGCTGCGGCTGTTACCATTCAGCTTTGAAATGCACAATATGCAGAGTGCATGGTCTTAGTACATATAGAGAAATATGGCCAATTCTTAGTAGCTCCTTCTGGCTTCCTGGCTTTGCATTTACCTTCACCTTTGCTGCCATTTGCATCTTTTTACGGCCGCCGTGATTCGATTGAGATTCGCTGGCAAACAGTTTTAACGGCAATAGGAAAACGCATTCGAGAGACACAATAAGCATATAACAATGACATAAAAGCCAAGAACACGCCAGTTCCTGGCACCGGGGTTGCACTTTGTGTGGCATTGTATGGCACAGCGGACGCATAAAATGCAAGAGGAAATTGTAAATGAAACGCACTTGAAATGCTTGCACGGACCCGGAGCCGCAACCAGCAACTGCCACTGGCAAGCTGGGCGTATCTCACTCCTGCTCCCATGACCAGATTGAGTTACAGTCATAGTCATGTCCTCCCATGTGGGAGCTAAAGGCGCTTGTGGTGGATGCCACATATGGAGAAGGCTTTAAGTGCAATTGTATATCCTTCCTTGGGTTTTTGTGGTATGCGTGTGCGCGACATAAATAATACAGGAAACCAGCCAGCAGCAGGCGCCCAAGTCCCGGCACAATGCTTAGGTTACACTCATACACACACACACGCACACAGCCACACAGGACACCCTTTTATGTAATTATTCATGTAATTGTCATCCGAACTTCATAAGATTTCATTTAATGGGCCATATACCAAATATAAATTGGCTTTCTTGATTTATTCCAAGTTTGGCTCAGTTGCTTCAGTCGCGGCACACCCCCACCCCCAAACACACACACACACACACACACACACACATGTACGTACATCCATCCATACGAACCCATCAACAGCTGGTGGCTGCTTTGGCTGCCATTTTGCATGCCAGAGAGTCCAGAGCTCAGACCACAAATCGAATTACGCATGCAAATCACTTGGTTTGTCGACACTTTTGGTTTGCTCCCATGTTTTGTTTTTCCTTTTTTTTTTTTGGTGTACAGAAGTCCTTTCTTTTTTTTTGGGCAACACTTTCGGACTCAGGAAATGGGAGTCCATGCTGGTTTCTAATGGACATTTGGACAATTTGAGGCAATTAAATGAGCAACCGGACACTTCGACTGACCAAATGTAATTACGATCGAATGGCGTTTATTTCATGCTCTTGGCGTTTTACGTAACGGAATTGCAAGCGCAAAGATGCAAGAAATAAACCATTTTTGCTGCTGTTAATCAATCGATCATTTAAGGATAATTCTGACAATTCCTGGAATTTTCTATATTTTTAGATATATTTGAAATGTATATCTGAGCTTGAATTTTTGTAATTCCGATTCCGAAGTAACTGCAGCTGCAGAATATCCTAGCTTAGAAGCTTTAATTCTGATAGTTAAGCTTCTGTGAAAAGTGGAAACCGATTCCCCTTTCTAGGCCAAACGGGATAGAACTTAAGCTGTCTTGTACTTCAAATTTCAAGTATGATTTGTTCTTAACTAAAATTGAATATAAAATATTCTAAACCCAAAATATGTCTGATAATATTATTGAAATGAGAACAAACGTTCTTGAATAAAGAACATTTTGTACTCACAGTAAGATTAAAAGCTCGAGAAAAGCGAGTTCTTAATTCAAGCACAAAATATGTTAGATTGAGCACAAAATCGATTCATAATGCTTTTCTTATAATCCCCAATTGGTTGAAACACTTTTGTTATGCTCTAACTTGCTCTTTGCTTATAGCCCTTGGACATTTCTGTGGTTTAACACAGAGTCCTCGCTTAAGAACAAAGTGGGAATAGCTTTCAAATTGTATTTGCTTAAACCAAGAATATTTTGTATTGGACAAAATACTCTTATTTTCCTTCTAGAATGTTTTTGGGCTGGCATTACAAATAACTGTACTTATTTAAACTTATTTCGAGAGATAATCGGGCTAGACTTGAGACCATTATACGCTAAAAGTATGTTCTAAAAGATTCGAAAATTAATCAAAATACACTTAATGCATATATCGCAAATAAGTTTAAAAACATACTTGATATAAGAATTTGGTACTTAAATCAAGTATTTTCGAACTTGCCGTACTATTTACTCAGTTTGTACTTAATTCAAGTACAAAGCTCTTGGTTTTTGGTTGAGTATGTCTAAAATCCTCAATTCTCAGGCCAAAATCCTGCCAATTGAGCGAGAACTTAAGGTGGCGGGTCACCTTAAAATCAGAAAAAGCTTCCACCAAGTTAGACCAACTCAAATACCGCAGCTTAAGTTCTGTTCTGGAAAGAAGGCGTAGAATAGCTGGCTGCAAGTAATACCCTGATTAATCAAAAGTAAAACCCACTGTTATCCAAATCTATAACTGATTTACAAATCTGAAACCCAGCTACCATCAATATGTTTTGTTAGTTTTGATATCCCATTTATAAACTCAAGCCAGCGGCAATAATTACACAATTGTCTACAATATTGTATAATGATCTTGATAAGTTACTGCCGTCTGTCGCTATCTTTCTCGCACGCCCCACTGCATATGTCTTTGTCGCACGTTTCACAGTTAATTTATATTCATAAGTCAAATTGGTGTACAATTACCGCCCGATTATGAAAACGAGCAAACATTGAGCAGCGGGTGGCAAGGCTCCTGCTACTGCCACTGCTCCTGCTCCTGCGCTTGAGATGCGAAGGGTCGGCATGGCGCTGTGTCGCGCCAAGTTTCCATATGGAGCAAGTTGTTGCCGTTGTTGTTGGCATTTCTCTTTTTTTATACGGCGACAAGTAAAAACAACACACCAGAAACCAACCCCCAATGACACTTGGTAAGTATTTTTCTCTTGCTGCGCTGGGCGTCCTTTCGTTGCCCTCTCTCACCCCCTTGCCGTGCTGCCATCTCCCCAAGGAACAGGCGCGTTGCCATGGCAGGGATGTGGAGCGGGAGGACTAGCTGATGAGCTGGCGCCGACTAGAGCGACTACCACGACGTTGTTGTCGTGTCAGGACATGGACATGTCACCTACACACAGCCGCCCCACATGTAGACATTGACGAGCGCACAGTGATGCAGAGCTGGGAAGGAAGATAGAAGAGGATGGAAGAAGAAAGCAGGACTAATACAAAAAGAAAGAGAAGAAATATAAAAAGGAAATAGACGGGAAGAATGATGTAGAATCAAAATTAAAGGCAGGTAGAAAAGAGATAAGTTTGAGGATAAGGCAGAGAGAGAGAGAGGATGAAAGGAAAGAAGGAAAAGAGAGTGAAGAAATTAAGAAGAAGGACAGTCAAAAAACTTAAGAAAGAAGTTCGAAAAAATTGAAAGGAATAAATTAAACTGGACAAGAAATACTAAACGAAACGGGTAAAAAACAGATAAAGTAGGGAAGAACAGAGGAAAGAACAGGAAAAGTAAGGAAAAAGGCAAGACAGTTAAAAAAAGAAAGATAAATAAGATAGAAGGAAGAGAGAGCTGGTAAAGGTAAGGGAAGGCAGTAAAGGAACCAGAAAAATAGAACAGAAGAAAGAGAGTGCAGGTAAAGGCAATGATAGCCGCCGTTTATATACCCATCATACAGGAATAAAAGGAAACAGCTGCATTAACAGTACATTAACAGTATGTTAACGAAAGGAATGTTAATGAGAAGGAGCAAAGAAAGTTCCAAATCAAAGACGAAATTTACATGGAAAAGAGGTGAGAAAGAAACAAGGAAATACAAGAAAAATAAGATACGAACAGAGAAAAGAGCGTGAAAAGTAAAGAAGAAGGGCAGACAGTTAGAAGAATATAGGAAAGTATAACAAAAGGAAGAGTATGTGTGTAAGGGCAACAGTATGCGACTTTGATAAACCCCTTAAACGGGAATACAAGCAAGCAATTGCATTAACAGTGGATTAACAGTAGGTTAAAGAAGGGAATGTTAAGGAGCAGATGCAGAGAAACATCTACATCAAAGAAGAATTTAAAATGAAATCGTAAAAGGAACAAAGGAAGAAAATATAGAGAAATAAAGAAGAAAACAAGTTCATAATGTAAGGAAAAAAGAAGCACAAGAAGCAGGCAACAAGAGAAGAAGAGGCAATAGAGATGACAGCAGACGTGGCAGAAGCATGAACAACCAAGAAATGTTGCCCCTATAAAGCAACTTGTCAGCTCCTGACTAATTAATTTGTCCATTTTTTCTCAAACCCCGCCCCACTGTACCGGACATCATGTCAAGTTGCCCGTGGCGTTGGCGGTATTAACGAGCCCGAACGTCGGACAGTCATCCAGTCAACGGTTGCTCTTGCTGTTACAGCTTCAGCTGCTTCTGCTCCTGGCCATAGCCTCTGCATGCATTCTAAAGCTGAAGCTAAACCTAAGCCGTCATCTCGTCATCGTCATGAAAAATCTGTGAAGTCAGCCACAATTTTGGCGCCAGTCTGCTTAGCAGCCAGCTGTGCGTGTGGATGCGTGAACGAGTAGTGGTAGCTCGCTCACCCTTGCCTCTGTCTGTCTGTCTGTGTGTGTGTGTGTGTGTGTGGTGGCAAGTGTAAAAATCATTCCGCAATGCTTCATTTTAATTTTCCCTTACCCCCGTTGAGTTGAAGTTGGAGTCGCAACGGGGTCGTCCTAGTCATTTCCTTAAACGTATTCAAAGCGCGTGCCTCGCCTCCCACTGCGGCAGGCAGACTTTAGTTTTAATTTACTTATTGTTGCCGGTTCAATGGCGACCCAAAGCCAAAGCCCAAGTCCATATGCTACGTTCCGTTCGCAACTTTATTAAATATATACAAGTTGATCGTGGGCATCCTTTGGGGGTTTGCGCTGGCTGGGTTTTTCGATTTGAAAATGAGGTCATAGTCATATTCCATATGGGAATGGAATGGCTTTTGGGCCTTTGAAATCACAGACCGGGTGCTTCAAAGAAAGCGGCAGCGGCAACACTTTTGTGTCGCGTTTTACATTTCGGTAATCGGTAATCTGAATATAACAAGGACTTGCCTTATTTGAGGCGTTGCCGGGACACACGCCTTCAAGTATGCAAAACTTTTTTCGTGCCTTTTTAACTATGCAACAGGGTGGGGCGGTGCGGGGCGGTAAGCGGAGCAACAAGCAACTTCCATTAGCCACAGCAGATTGACTTTCACTTTGACTTTGGCATGGAGATTAGGCGGAATTTCTCCAGGTTAATGATACACTTCCTCCCCTAGTGAAATTATAAAGAACGCACTACAATTAATTTTAGAGCAATGCATGGCACGTCACGCCCCCACCCAATCCTACAGTTCATACACTCGAAAAAAAATGTATTCTTTATTTGAAAAACCCCCCAAAAAAAAAGGAAATTTTAAAGGTGTTTTTTCAAAAACTCTCCAAGCATTGGCCACCTCAAATTCCCTGTGTGCTGTCTGTCCTCTTTTTTTTTTCTCTCAGTGTAAGTCATCCCTGGCACTCGAGTGTATTTTTAAGCCAGCTTAAGTCGCGCAGAGTAGGATGCTTCCGTGGAACATCAGGCTGGGTGGGTTACCTAGCAGCTTGCGCAGCATTTGCAAATTAGCTTGGCTCTGTCTACATCTTGACTTTGTACCCAGAACGCTGCCGTGGGTGGTGGGTGGGTTTTTTGTCCTCAAAAAACCAAACAATTAGCTGAAGTGGCTTAGCAGCGGGCGTCTGATTGAAATTAAGTGCAATTCAAATGGCGACACGAAACGTATGCAATAAAAGCAATTTACCTAAGGCCCCCCAATAGAGTGTCGCCAGATATCCGCTACCCACAGAAGACACAGGCGGCGTTCCTTTCAATTGGACTACAAAAGCCAAATGGTCGCCCTTTGAGTCGCCCGCTTGTGTGTGCAAGTGTGTGTGTGTGCTGTGTGTACTGTGTTTGTTTGTCTGAGTCCGGCATTAGCCCAGCAGGTTGCCAATGTTGTCTATTGTCCCGTTTTTCCAATTTTTTTTGTTCCTTTTTCTACCACTCTTTTCTTTCCTTTCCCCCCCAACTGATATAATTGATTTGTGCCTGGGCCAGGATGCTGGGCGCTTCAACAGTTTCCATTGCCTTCGGTTCAATTGCTGGGAAACTTAAATATATCCATGCTTACAAATCATTTGGCATGCATTTGGTATGTTTGTGTTCCGGCATGTGTCAGCCATCAAGCTTTGGTTTGGGCTCCGATTGGGATTTTACGCAATCATTTGTTTTGTTATTAATCTCAATTTGTTGGCACCTTCGACTGGCATTTGAGGATGTCACAGGTGAGAAGACATTACAAAGCTAAGGGTAGAAATACGTATACGCATAACATTGTTGAGCATTCTAATGGTATGGAAAAGCAGTGGAAAATACAAGCTTTAAGAATTCTAGAATTTTAGAATTAATTTGGCAGAAATTAGTTTAGTTTAGGTAATATTTGGAATGACAATTAGCAGATTGAGTGTGGGCACCAGCCAATAGTTCTTTCAGTGAGTGTTAATATGGCCTTTAAGGCCATATTATCCTTCATTAGGAAGAAGTGTGCCGCTTTGGCAAGGCTTTCGGCAGATGGGAAAAGTGTCTGCGCAAAGATCAGATAACTTTTCATTGTGAAAACAAGACTAAAACGTCGGTGAAGCACGACTATAACATACTGTGTACCTACAAAATTATACGTTCAGCATAAATTTTGATGCTACAGTAGCAGCTGAAAGCAAACAGTCTTTTGATCATAACTCGAAAACCGTTTATCCGATTTTCTCCATTTCTTTGGCGGATCGTTAAGTTATCCTGATTACTAAATATGTCTAAAAGGTTCAAACTATCTATCTTGAAAACTGTGGGAGATATAACGTTAATACCAAACTACGTGGGCGGTAGGGGGCGTGGCCAAAATCGAAAATAAACTTGAACTGCCTGCAGATATAAGAAGTTTTTGTACCATACACTTCAAACCTCTATCTCTTACCAACTTTCAGATCTGTGCGTTTATACGGACAGACAGACGGACGAACTTGGTTATATTGACTAGACTGTTGATTTTGATGAAGAATATATATCCTTAATGGGGTCGGAGATGCTTCCTTCTGGCTTTTACATACTTTTGCGTACCTCTGGTACAGAGTATAAAAATAGCTGAAGTTTGTAAAACCTTGCAGCACTTTTTTCTAACTTAGACTACTCTTCGGACCATACTTTTCAATGGCAGCTTTACTTTTTAGATGTCCCACTTCGACCATACTTGGTAGAATCATGGGAAAGCCTATCAAACTCACATGTAACCAATTTGGAGTCGATTATATTTCAAACAAAAAAGTTTTTCTCAATAGAACTTCTTTTTCCACCGATCATTCGTACTGCAGCTATATGCTATAGTCATCCGATTTTGACAAAACTTGGTGGAATTGTGTGAAAGCATATCAAATAAATAAATGCCAATTTTCAGTACATTTCCGCTGGAAACAAAAAAGTTTTTCTAACTAAGACTACTTTTTAGACTCTACTTTTCTATGACAGCTATACTATATAAATGTACGATTTCGACCAAACTTAATGGAATCATGGGATAGCATAGCAAACTAGGAAATACAAAGTTTGGAGACGTTTTCAATGAAAACAAAAAAAATTTTCTCACTAAAACTAGGTTTTCCACCGATCATTCCTATGGCAGCTATACGCTATAGTCATCCGATCCGGCCGGTTTCGACAAATGTGCAACTTAGTTGTACTAAACAGCTTCGTGCAAAGTTTAATGAAGATAGCTTTTAAACTGACGCAGGAGATGGCATAGAAAAATTAAAAATTAAAGAAATCTCTGAAGATTATGCTATAAACGCTTACATTACGAGCTACCACTGCTTGCCTTTATATGTGAAATGTCTCCAAAAAAAATGGGCTACTACATTAGATGAGAAAAGCTAAGAGAGATTTGAAACCGACTGCTCAAGGCCAAGAAGATATGTTGCGTACGGTTTCCCGGACACCCCCCAATATTTATCAAAGAACCATACAATAGTATAGGTTCCCCATTAAACATGCCTAAAAACAGTCATATCAGGCATTTTGAAAAGCCTTATGATTAAATTATTATAATTCTAGTCGTGATGGACAAGAAACCCATCAGGAATCTGCACCAACCCTTTAATATACTGGAAAAGTCTGATTTTGTTGTTATTATAACTTTCAATATTCCATCTGAGGATGAGCTTTAAGGCTTCAAAAAATATCTGGTTGGCATTCAACCATTTCTCTGAAAGCTTTAGCTTCTCTTCTGATGAAATTTTCATCACACAAATTTCCACACAACACAACTAGTGCGAAAATGACAAAATGTTGTAGGTTGGGATTTAACTAAAAAACTGCAAAAACTTGTCAATGCAAAAATGTCTGATCTGAGCTGGTGACACAGACAGTTAAAGGGTAAACCCACATACTGTAAGATAATGCAACGCCAGAAATTGTGTGATTTGAATCAGTCTAAAGTGCACTACGACAACCAACCACCTGTTTTCATTTCCAGGCGCAGTGCTTCTATATCATTGTAGCTCAATTGTGAGCGCTGGGTCCATTGTTTATCCATTGCTTATTTAAATGAACTTCTCTAATTAAAATTTTGCTCGATTCCTTTAATTATTATCCATATGTCAGTCCATCTAACTTCATATAAATAAATTCCATTTAATGCGAATTGTATTTGCTTTCATTTAAGGACTTGTGGGTCGCTACTGCTGCCGCTTTTATCATTATCCAACAGCTGCTGTCATTCAGTGTCCTTTTCCATGGCGTTGCCATAACACTCATTATCGCCTGGTCTCCATTATGTCATGCCGTTGTCTTCTTTTGCCATTGGCCTGCTAAAATCATTTTTTTCCCCTATATTTGGTCCCCTTTCTGCGTTTTAAGTTACCAAACAACAAGCAACAAAGCATATAATTAACTTATAATCTTACATGTGAAAGGAAGAGGGAGGTGGAGAGGGGGTGGGGGGTGGTTATGCCCATTATACAGGCAAAACCAGATAAATTCTTGCTAAAACAATAAATCTCAGATTCTATTAACTCAACTTGGGACAACAACAATTCGTTATACAATGAGGCACCTTGGCACCTTAAATATGTGTGAGCCTTTTGTTTGGTATAAGTTCTCCTGCTGTGTCCTAACAAAAGCCACATTTGTCACTTTTTGTACACCTACGAGTAATATGTATGTCAAAACTCCCACCATTCGTTCCATTTTTGACCAAGAATGTTTTTAATGAAATCGTAGGCTCTGGGTGCATCTGCACTTTATGTTGTCAGCAGCAGCAGCAAAAGTGAGAATTTATAATGAATTTTTCAAATGTCAACTGTGAGTTGTGTTTACCAACTCTGTCGCTTGTTTAGATCTCATGTGAGATGTGTGAAAAGTACCTCACATATTTAGCCCAGTTCTCAAGCTGCTTCGCATATAAAGTGAAATTTTGAAATTATACCTTAATGGTGGTTTCCACCATTAAAATAGAAAAGAAAATATTTAAAATTCAGTTTTCATGGGCCAAAAATGTTTTGACTAAAAATTACTCATACGCCCTGTTTTCCACTTCCAAATTTCAACAATGATATCTGTTCTAAATATATCGAGCTGTAAATGTTAGAAATTCTACAATATTTTCAATATTTATAAGAACTCAAATGCGGCCCGCTTTGATCAGCGCCACATGTTAGTCCTCCACAAAGTTCTGCAAATAATTTTCATCTTAGTATTTGGTATTTTTTTAACCCATATTTTGAATTGTGTGCTCTTTCCAATTAAAATCTTAATAGTAACTTAATTTTATGAATATTATTTACTAATAAAGCAACGGACAATCAATGCCAACTAAAAGAATATAGAAAGATCAAAGGCAACACTACGTATGCGTAATTTTTCTTTGGAGCCTTGACTGGACCATTAAAACATTACTTTTTGAACTTTGATTTCTCATTAAGCATACACCATATACTGGTGAATCGGTAAGCTCTAGGATGACCTTACATTTAGCATACCAAAAAGTGCGCTCTAATTTAGGGGTCTACTTCCCAGAACCCCGAAAATGTTGTTTGCGCTTGCCATTTCAGCAAATCTGCTTCAAATTTTAGTTATGCGTGGCAGACGAAATAAAGAAGAAGCTTTTAGAAGGAAATGCAAGTTAAAAATAACAAGCTAAAATAAGTGATGTGTGCAGCTAAACAAAAAAACTGCTTAAAAATATCAAAATTTTCTTTAAATGTTATCTAAAAGGGCCCCTAGGCCATGGAGACCTTTTCTTTCTAAAGGCTTTATGCCTTTTATGCCCTAAAATTAGGTGAAAAATTACCCAAATTTTAAGTTATGTTATGGTCTAAGATTGAGGTAACTTATAGATAGACTTTAAGGTTTGATATGTGCTTGAATTCTGGTAAGAATTATTTAAAATGCTACGCATTGTAGTTCATAGAACTATGGCATAAAATACCTACTTTTTAAAGCAGTCTTGTCCTAAGATTCAGGTCAATAATACATAAGTTCTTAGGCATGAAATTTTCTAAAATTAACATAAAAAACTATCTTAAATTCTGAAAAATTCAGTTCTAAAACTGAGGCATAAGTTAGCTACTTTTAAAGCTGTTAAGATAACAAACACATAAGTTTTTAGGTATGATATATGCTAAAATTAAGTTAATTTGATAATAAGAACAAAAATTTCGAGTAATGCACTTCATGCAAAGTAGCGTGGCACAAGTGGGTTGTTGCGACACCGGTGCCTTCAGCAATGACCAAGAGAAGTAGGACTTACACAATCATATCTTAAAGAAAGTTCAATAAAAAAAAGTCCTGATTCTGTTTTGCCTGCAAGTATAGGATTTTATTGTACCAAACATGCGGAACTTTCTATTTTAACATCTCTGAAATTGTTTGTTTCTACGGACAAACGAATGGACATGGCTTTATCGAAGAGACTGAACCCAAATACAGCCCAGCATTTTGGACACGTTTTACAATTAAAGCGTTTATACGAAAATCTCTAGAGATTTCTGGGACACCCCCGATATACTTAATAGGGTAACAGATTTTTTAGCCAATTTGTATACCAATTTTAAGACCATGGTCGAGGGTGTCACAAACTTCATTCTGCTCACGTATTATGTGTAATTTTAGAAGTCTTAAAATCTGAAAGGGTTTAATCTTTATAAAAGTCCACAACTGGTCACCTTTAGCAGCTATTGACGATACCTGTAAAGTAACCAGTTGTGAAAAAACCGAACTCGGCGTGAAATTGTCAAACTAGAAACACACGTGCCCAGAAATTGGGAGTAGGAGCTTAGCTTTGGCCCTTTGGCCTGTGTAAAGCCAAATATGTACCTTATTTAACAGTTAAAATCAGCTTAATAATCATGTAAATAGTTTTGCTAGTTCAAATTAAACTAAACCAATTATACACACTCCCACACACACCCACATATATACAGACACACAACACAGTTGTTTCACTTGTTGTCAGTTTTGTGTGACTTTTTAATTACAGCCCATAAGCATAAGCGTATTATGTTTGCTCTGCCAGAGCCATCGGACAAATGTTTTTAACAATTTTACAGGTAAAAAGTTCAAAATGCAAACATTTGCCATACCGAAAAACTTTGTCTGCCTTAAAGTGTAAGCGCTTACATATATACAGGTTACATAGGTACAAGGCCCGCGCCACACACACACACACATACACACATACAGTGTCATGCAGGTCCTTCTCCTTAGCGTTTCCTAGGAAAGTCATAAAAGCGTACCGAAATAAGCAAAGAAATGCCAAGCCAAGCCAAACAATACAATTTGTTACCAATTAAATGACTGCATTACATAATAATAACAATAACAACCACTACCCACCCGAATGCCCCGCCAACACCCACCACCCCCCACCACCTCAGCAAGGACTTCACATTCTAAGAACTGAAGTGACAGACAAGCGGCAGCGGCAGCGGCGCTGCGTCAGTGAAGCCAAAGCAAATATATATCCAAGAAGTGGGTAAGCGTGGTGTGTGTGTGTGTGGGTAAGCATCCATATTGGTTGTCAAAGTAACAGAATCGATAACATACTATACACCCAGGATGAAGGAGCAGCAGGCATGTCTTTATTAGGAGCCAACAAATTTGTATTACTTCATTAGGGCAATGCTTTTGATTTGACTTCATTTTTTTTTTTTAGATTCCGAATGTTATTTTTATCACAAATTTCCATGCATTCATTCAAAGCGGACAGGACGAGCAACGCTTGGGTTGGGTGGGTGGTGGGGAGTCCTTGGAAAGTAATCTTTTTTTATATCACTAATTGTTAGAGATGTTCTAATCCTTTCGTTATGCCATTTTTTGAGATTTTATATTTATCATTTAAAAGGAAATGTTGTTCAACAGCCATTGAAGCAGTAAGCAGTATCCCACGCTCATTTGACGCGATTCGCGAGAAATCTGTGCTCTGTGTGGGTCCTTGCAATGAAGTAATTTGTATGGCCATTGCAATAAGTAATCAACGTGGGTGTACACCACCATTTGGTTCAATTATTTTCAATTAAACTTCTTGCTTAAATTTCGATTTATTCCTTTAACTTTTAATGATTCCACTTTGGTCAGAATATTCTAATTTTTGGCATAAAGTCGCATTTTTCATGGTTTTATAACTCAAACCACTAGAACAGTTCTGCTCCGACTTTGATAGTGTTATGGGTACTTCAGCTTAGGCATATAACATCTCCTGTGTCCCATTGGTTTATAGAATAACTGAAAATACGATACTTGTTTCTTATTTATTTATTTTCCTGCAGTTTTATGTTCGAACAGCCCAGAGTTGATGAGAGATAAATCAGTTGAACATGGGGAAAGCAATAGCCATGTGAGCAGAGACATCCTTTAGTCCAAAAATCCTAGCAAATAAGAGTTTTTGTTGAAAGCTGCTTATTCAATTTCTTTTTATATATACGCATACTTGTTATTGTCCATATCTCTGCTCAAATTGCCAACCCCTGATGTAGAGCATTGACTTGATACAATAACTACAATGTAGACTTGATGTTTTTGATCAGCCTTGGTAATGAAAGTTGTCCTGGCCCTACATCGAGCAGACATGGTTGCTTACGACTAGCGGCTACAGCTCGTAACTCTGTTCAATAACTTTAAGAGTATTTTGATTATTTTTAGCCAAAGGGGATCTATAATATCCTGAGAATGCGAAGAAGAAACTTTCGATTGCTCTGCATCTAGGTTTAAGCTAAGATTTATGGATATTATCTATAACTCATGTAAAACATATCGAAAATTGGTAGCCAATGATAGCTACCAGGAATAATCGTTTTTTGTTTCACATGCATTATCTGTAACATCTATAAATCGTTGGTCAAAGCCTATCAGCACCCAATTCGAAACGTAAATGTGAAATTTTAGCCATTGATTTCCAATTTCAAGGCAGTCGAAGAATATAATCAAGGAGGCTTTAGGGTTATCAACGTCGTAGCGATACATCAATATATCAATGTTATCGACTGTTTGGCCAACTAACTCGACTGTTAAATAAAGCTAAAAATGTCCGTTTTATATAAAAAAGCCATAAAAAAATTAGATAATCGTAGATTTTAGTCCTTTTATAATCTGTACCAAAGGAACACAGAGTATATTTAGCTTTTGTAAAAGTATTTAACACCAGAAGGATTGATTTCAAATGGATTGGTGAAGATCGGATAAGCGGTAATCGAGTTATTAGCAACAGAAAGTTCGCAGCGAGGAAGCAGGGCAACTGCAGCATCAAAATGTATAATAATCTTACAATTTCGTTGGTACAGAGTATATAACAGTGCAAATTAACCGAATCTCTTTCCTTTTTCAAGAATCTATTGAGTTTTTAGGTAATATTTTAAGAAAGCCTTTAGGATTCGAATGGATAAATCACGTTCTGAGCATTTGCAGGTACTGAGTACCTTTCCAATCATTGGTGATTGATTTCTACATCTTAATTGGCATAGGAAATTCGTTAACTCAACACTTACACCACTTGATTTACTTGCTTCTAAGAATCTTTCAATAAATTTAAAATGCATCATGCAAGAAAATCTTTTTTTGGCCGTTTTAGCAGGGTGGAGTACATCTCTCACACCAATACAGTAGGAATTTTTTTAGTTTCTGTGCTGCCTTTCCATATTTGCAAGCATGCATTTTTAAAATTCCCAAACAGTTATGGCAACGCAGGCATGGACAGACGGTTGTGGGAGTGACATTAACAGTTTTAGGTTTATTTAGGTTTTACAATTTCGGTTTACAGAAAAACCAAATCATTCTTCCTGGATTGAATTACTCCATTTGCAGCCCAGGGGAAAAGCCAAGCATCGTTGTATACTCCATACCTTCCAAATCTCCAACTAAACTACACAAATTCATGAAAACGTCTCTGTGAAGTTGTCATATTAAAATGATCACATGTTAAGTTTAATAGTTTATTTTCTAGCAATTCTAAAATTTTGCTCAATTAAGGGTATATACTGTAATTTTCAAAGCCAAATTTCTAAAGCCCTAGGTCCATAACCTATTTCATTTCTGAAAAAGCCGCAAACTGGCTAAATTGGAATTTATGCAATCCATCAATTGCTCCACTTTTGGGTCTCTCAATTACAAATGAAAACTCAGCCGTATATCAAAATATATAAATGTTTATTAATATTTATATATGTATGTATGCATGTATGTATATGTAGATGTGTGTGTATGCTGGTGTAGGTAGTATTACTTAGGTATTTATTCCCATATACAATATGTTTCAATAATTATTATTGGGCTTTCGCGCACCATCTACCCCAAACAGTGGCAATTAATTTGCATATACAATTTGTTATATATATATATATATATATATTTATAGATTTGTGTTTTTTTTTTTTGTTTGAATATGACTAATTAAATGTGCAATTTACTTGCTATCAAATATTTGCCTGTGTGCACTTCGACAAATACAAATTTATGCACAATTATTATTGTATTGTTGTTGTTGTTCTAGTCTATTTTGGATTAAATTATTTAGCTTAGTTTACTTACTTGTGTGTGTGTGTGAGTATGTGTCTGATTGTGTGTGTGTGTGTGTGGGGGGGGGTGTGTTTCTCTATAACTATGGCAGCAAATTTTTGATTGACATTCCATAATTCAGAAAATAAAACATAATATTATGTATCTTTGGCATTTTTATTCAAAATAAATGGATACCGTTCGCTATTGTTGCTATTTCAATTGTAAATATTTGCTTATGGCTCTTAATGGAAATTACACAAATTAGTAATTAGGCTTAGTTTAATAGGCTTGGCGCTGCTGCTGCTGCTGCTGCTGATTCAGGCAGCGTTTTCGTTTTGTTTTTACAAAAGTTTTCTCTTCATTTGTTCAGTTAAGTAATTCAGTTTAAAAAATATAATGCTGTAAACTTAGTCGATATAGAAAATCAAGTTTCTCCACTACATTTAGGTTTAGTACAATTCAAATGTGATAAATATATATAAATCAATACAATTTTAAGTCGAGTGTAATCATAATTATGAACTAACCTTTCAAGAATTCTTGTCTTTCTACCGGCTGATGGAAAGATTAAACCATTTCATTTATTCATTTTTGCCCTCTGGAAAGGTTTGAGTTGAGTGGATTGGTTTCGGATATGGATTGTTGTTATGTGGATTATTGGTGGTATGTTATGTGGGAAGCACTTGTGGGTAACTAGGAATTATTTTGATTATTTTTTTTTTCTGTATTCAACGGCAAATACAAGAGTTACCACCCTATTGTAATGGATTAGTTAAGTATTTAGTTACACGTATTGGCAGCTCTATAGAGTAAAACATTGATTGCTTGCTTATAGTAGGATTATAACCAGTTAAAACTCATAAAACAGATCAAAACCATAAGTAACCAAGTCATTTGGAGGCTAGTTTTGTGATCTGTGTACACAAAAAAAAAAAAATCTATTTCCAACAGTTCAGCTTAAACAACTCAAGCTGAATGTCTGGTAGTTGCCATAAAAACTGCAAAACTACTTCTTACACTTTAATGACAGGACTAGCAATAAATAATGGGAAGAAGAAATACAATTTATATACCCATATACAGAAATACTTTTTAGTATTTTCAAAGCATAAGGTTTCTGAGATTTTCTCAAGCAAAACAGAGGCTGCTTATAAAAGAACCCAGCTGGGAATGCTTAATTTGTTTTTAATTTGGCTTTCTTTTAAGCAAAGGGCAAAGAATCAAGGACAATATTGACTGTTATAAAAGAACCCAGCTGGGAATGCATAATATGCTTTTAATTTGGCTTTCTTTTAAGCAAAGGGACCATTAAGAGCACTTTTTGTCAAGGATCAAGGGCCATGTTGAGTTAATTGAAGATAAATGAATATTGTTACTGAAAAAAAACACTTTTTTGTGCATTAAAAAGACTGAAAACGTTCTAAAGAATTAAGAAAATTAAGCAAATTAAACCATTAGTCATATTTTCACTAAGCTCTGCATACGTCAAAGACAGCAGAGTACAAATTTAAACAGTAACTGTCTCGTTTCGGTCTTTGTTGATAAATAACAGTACTAACAGCTGATATTACACCTATTATCAAGTGGATCTGAGTTAGTTTTCTCTATTTGCAGATTACGAGAAACTGTTTAGCTCGTGTGGCGACTTTCAATGGAAAGTTTTTATTAAAACCCAGCTAAAAATGACAAACTTTTGATACTGAGGGTGTTCACTATATCTGCTAAAGCCCCATATCTTCAATGTTTCACTTCAATATTAAATGATAGCACAAGAATCTATATTCCCCTTTAGCTCAAACAATTCCTGTGCCATTGGCAACTTCTAAAAACCACATTTTCAAATGGAAATGTTTTTCTTTTCCCTTTTTTTAAGAAGTTAATCAAACCAGTGTTGGCATTTGATATGTTAATAATCGAATTTTAAAGGGTGGGCTTCACTTTTAGACACCAAAGATTGACCAGTGGTAGATCCACAATATCTTTTCTGTTACCATTGTCCAAGGAAAGAAAGCAACTGCTGATTAGGCGGCTTCCACTGGCATTTTTTTTAACTAAATGGCCCTTTCTTATGTCAAAAAGCAAGCTCTTTTCATAGTTATTCCAAGTAGCAGCCTGATTTTTGTATACATTCATTCTTTTTTCCTTAAAAAGAAGAAAGAGAGAGAACTAAAAGGGGGGGAAATACATTTCTCCAATACATTTCGATAACATATCGATAGTCAGTCAATTCTACAATTTTAAAAGTAATGCCTTGTCCTGTTCATTTAAGAGTAAGAGTACGAGTAGTTTCCAATGCATTTAAAACTAAAAGCTGCTCGCAAAATGTTCTTTTAAATGATTTCGAACTCTTAAATCCAAAATCATTTCCTTAATCCGTTTCCGACTTAATAATAATTAGATTTTAAATGCTAATCTACATGAAAGTGGGCCGTTTATGTGTAAGTGTATGTTTTTCAAGCCCTTTCAGCTTGCTTTTGTGTATTCGTTTTGTATAAACTAAATAAATAATATGCAGCAATAGTTTTTCTTTTTCGTTTGTTATTTAGTGAAATCCTGAAATGATTGTTGTCAGTTTTCTGGTTGTGTTCGGTTCTGTGTGTGTGTGTGTGTTGTGTGTTAATAACTCTTTCTCAATACTTTTTTGTTGTCATCATTTCACCTCTGATTCAAAAATTCTAATTCACTTTGCACTTGTTTTTATATACAAAAGAGACTTTTGCGAAGATTGCATACAACTTGTGCCTTTTGGAGAGGGTAGAAGGAGTAGTTTTTAGAATAGTTAAGAACGTGAATAATTATGCGATTAATACGATTTATGGCGAGACATAGGGCGGTGGTTTGCGATAGGAGGGCGTGGCTGGTGATTTCCCTCGCACTTCGCGACCACCCAAAACCACAGCCGGCGGTGGCACATACTCATCGACATCATTGTCACCTGAGGGAAAAGAATCATCAATAAAGTTAGCCTGGAACACTTGACGGACTTTGCATCACCCACCATTCATATTGGAGGTGTTGTAGGACGGTGGCAGCAATGGTGGCTTCTCGTCTTTGAGTATTACAGGACTCTTGTTGCCTATTTCGGGTTTCTCCTCAAACTCATCTTGAAAGATAACCGGTATGCCCTTGGTGCGGAAGGATTTGCGTTCTTCGTCATCGCCTAAAAGGAAGAATTCCGTTAAGTGAATCTTCTCATGAAATATTTAGCTATTTGCTGCTTACCCAGCTCCATTTTGCCGCTCTTGTGACGTCGCCTATGCAAACAGCAGGCTATAATCGAGGCCAGCACTATCATCACCACGATGATAACAGCTGGCAATATAAAGGTGGCCAGATACTCATCATCGAATGGGGATTTACGGCTGGGCTCCTCAGTGCGTGTGGGTATATACTCATGCGGATTGATATCAATGTTCTCCGCATCTGAAAGTGAAATTTGGTTAGAAATTGAAGCTCCAAACAGCTGTTTCCTTCACTTACGATGACAACTGGCAAAGGGCACCACCGATAATTGAGTCAAATTGAGCTCTGCTCCCAGCGTTAGCTTCACGCCATCCCTCAGTGAACCATCATTGCCCAGGTAAACACTTTTGGTAGCCGCCAGTTCCTTCTCCGGGCAACGATTGTGTAACTTGTATAGGGAAGTGTTATAAAAGTTGACTATGGTGCCATCCGAGTCATGATGCGTTGTAATCGAGCGCACTTGAATCTGTGCAGTGGTGGGATCACCATGCAGCTTGGCTATGCGCTCCACAAACTTGCGCTGCAGTTCAGCATTAAAATTCTCATGGCGTATGGCCAGATAGGCCTTGAAGAAGGCACCAAACTCCTTTTTGGGTGCATGACTCACCACCACCACCAAAGCATCATTGGCACTCAGACCACCGCTGTCCTCGGCCACCAGTAGATACTCCTCGGAGCCAGTATCCCCACCCTTGGGAATGCCGTAGAACTCTTGATTCTTCGAATCGAACTGCAGCCAATGGCGAGTGCTTAGCTCCTTGTGGTCCTTGGACTTGAGGGTGAGCGTGAGTTCATTGTCATTCGGATCATAGAAAGTATCGGCTGGCACTTTAAATACCAACAATTGACCCACACTGGCATTCACCCGGTCCACCTGGTTGCGTGGCATGGGCGGCAGATTCTTGGCCATGTGTGTGGTGGGTTTAATTTTGGCCAGTTCGGTCTTTTGGCAGGAACCAATTAGTTGACTTGTGATGAACTTGATGCTTAGCAGAGGGGCCACCAGATCGCCCAGACGTGTCGCATCCAGACGATTAACTATATCATTTAGCTCCACTTCGGGACATTCGCTGGTGGGTAGCGTCTCATTGAAGTACACAAAACTAGCGCTGTGTGGATCCAGCGGATTTTGACGTATTTCCCGCACCACCAAAGACGAACTGTTGGCATCCTCCAGCACTCTGGCCACGGCATTAATCAGTTTCAGTTGCCAGTCAATGTTGTGGCCACTTTTTTCGTTAATCTTAACGGCTATGTTGATCTCATGATTGATGGTTCGGACGGCACGATGTTGCTGTACGCTTATCTCCACGGTCTCCGTAACGCTGGCATTGCCGGAGTCGGTGGCCGAAAGGCGATATTGCCAGCGTGAGACAGTATCGTCCAGGGGTCTGAAAGGCATAGAAAAGGCTGTAAGTACAGGCATTCTGTATTCCCTAGCTTGTGTACTCACAGTCCATAGAGTTCCCTTTTATCTGCATTGAACTGTAGCCAGGAGTTGGCCTTAAGCTCATGTCCATCCTTATCGGTTAGCTCCAAACGCAAATTGCTTTGATCCTCCACATCGGTAAAGGTTTCCGCAGGCACTATAAAGGTGAAAGCCTTGCCTGAGGTGAATGCCAGCTTTTGCAGACGCGTCTTAATGATGGGTGCACTATTCTCGGCATGCGGTTCCACATAATCTGTAGAGGGATAAGCACTGCTGCTTTCCAATGGGGTGGCTGCGGTAGTAGTGGCCACTGAAGAGGATGTGGCCTGTGTGGAAGTACCCAAAGAAAGCTGCAAACAAGAATTTTAGTTTTGTTGCTGGCAAAGATTGGTTGCTGGCTAATACGCACCTCATTGTTGGCCAATATGCTGCTGCTGCTGCTGCTGCCGTTTGTATTGATGGCATCGATGTCATCAGTGTTGTCTCCGCCCTGGGAATGATACATACAAGCATTAGTTATCAGATGACTTATTGAACTCCAGTGAATCGTTTAATCTCATGCTGAATTTGTACAAAAAAAAAAGGGAGGCAGGCAGAGTTAGTGTTAGCTACGGATACATTGAGACATATTGTACACACACATGCTTATTATTAATAACCAAGGACCTCATGCAGGAGGCATTGCCTCTTTGCTAATTGGCATCGCCTCTAATGTGGATTAAGTGCATTTGGCTGGAAGTAAATTCCTTAATTGGTATACCGTATGATAAGAAGGAGACAAAAGGAAGGGCAAAACATATTTGTAGGGGTGGTTGGTTGGTTGGTTGGTTGGTTGATTGGTTGGTTGGGTGCAAATCTCTAGAGGACTTAACATATAGACGGCGAGAGTTCACCTTATGGCTAATTGCGCGATGCGTTGTGGACTCTATATGAAACTCGCTGCTTGTTGCACTCGCGTCTGCACTTGCTGTAGTGGTTATTGGTGTTGTGGCTGTTGTTGTTGTAGTTGTTGTTGCTGTTGTTGTTGTTATTATTGTTGAAGCATCAGTGAATGCCACTTGAGCATCTTCGATGGGTTGCAAGCTGCTTAGCTCGAACTCGTTAGCAATTGGCTGCATTAATTGAGTGATTTCGTTTTGCAAATAAATTAAAATCATTTTTGTTCTTTCCACTTTGCTTTTATATAGTTGAGGGGAAATAAGTGAGGGACATGGGGGGCACAACTGGGAGAGTACTCATAAGCTTCTACTTATGTGAAAAGGAATCATCAAGAAATGATGTGGATTTAGATTGGAATTTGATTTCTGAGACTGAGAAGCACAAGAAGTGCAATCGAATTTGTCTAGAAATTTCTGTAAGAGCCGCCTCTTAGATCGTAATCCCTTAAATCTGTTGCTGTTATGTTTGTTTTGCGTTTTTAAACTAAATCTCCCAAATCAGCGGTGGGCAAGACCTTGCTTCCTTTGCTTCGAGAGCTATTTAAAGGCATTCCAGGGGCAGGGGGCATTTAAAATTGACTCGCTTCTTGGCGCCAGCCGCACACAACTGTAGCGCTTTGAAGCGAGCACTTCTTTTCGCCCAAAGTCTCCAAAATTAGTGGTAAATCATTAAATTATTCTCTTAGGTAGTCAAATATTGATTCCGTGCATCAGAAAGTTCGAATTCGATCGAGTGAGTTAAGTATTATGGCACTTTTTCGACCAAACTGTGGATATTACCGCAGTGCCTAAAATGAACCTACTCTTTTCCGACCTTATGCTATATTTTCCATAACCAGAACCTTCAAACTGACTTCTATTTGGGCTAATTTCCCAAACCTTTCCCCGGTTTTTGTGCTTGTGGTACATTGGAATCAAAATCAATAAACAAATATCTGTTTATTGAGCAAGTCTTAGGTCAAACGGATGTACAACCAGAAAGCAAAGCTAAAGTTCTATTACACTTGAAACCGATCGTTCCTTTGCCGGCTACAAGAAATAGTCATCCTATCATCCGACGTATTGAACAGAATTTACCTTAGACAAACGGACAGACGAACGTATACGTGATATGTCGTATGCGTGATATTATTGAAAGCGTTAATTACAGGAAGGCAAACCGCTTGGACATTAGGACTGGTTCTGTTCAATGACTTACGCAGTCATTGCATGGTATTATAACGCTAATATATACGGCATTCCTAGTCTTAAGTAATAAATATAATAAATACAGGTAGATTTTCAAAACAACAGTAAACCTCCTTAAATTGGAGAGAGTTCGAACCCCCGGGTGCATAAGGTCGCTAAAAGTAGGTTCAGTTTCAAGCACGGATTCAGTTTAGGTTAAAATAAATCATATTTGGTCTTACACAGTCCAAATAGGCCAAGCAGAGCTTCTCCAATCTGTAGGCTTTTGCATAAAAGAACGAGAAAGCCAAGCGAACTTTGTCTGTGCCGAATTTTTTATACCCTTGCAAGTGCTCGCTTGAATATTTTCAAAAAATACTCTTTTTCCCATTTTCCGACCGATCGTTCGTATGGGAGCTATATGAAATAGTCATCCGATTTGGCCAAAAATTTGTAAAATTATGTGAAAGCATGTGAAACAAACAAATACAAATTTGCAGGATGCTACCATTAAAAACAAAAAAGTTTTTCTAACTAAGACTGTTTTTCAGACCTATCTTTAGTATGGCAGCTATACCATATAATTGTCCGATTTACATAAAACTTGGTAGAATTGTAAAAAAACATAGAAAACCTACGATTACAAAGTTTGGAGACGTTTCCAGTGAAAACAACAAAGTTTTTCTCACTTAAACTAGTTTTCCGACCGATTGTTCCTATGGGAGCTATAAGATATAGTCATTCGATCCGGACGTTTCTGATATATTAGTAGTGTGCAGCAAAAAGAAGACTCTGTGCAAAATTTCAGCTCGATAGCTTTACAACTGAGAGACTAGTTCGCGTGGGAACAGACAGACAGACGGACGGACAAAGCTCAATCGACTCAGCTCCTCACACTGATCCAGAATATATATATAGTTAATGAGGTCGGAAATGAATACTTCTATGCGTGGCAAATTTGTGGGCAAAATTATAATACCCTTTGCAAGTGTATACAAAATTACCTACAGTTTAACGGAAAATCGGAATGGCTTTTCAAATCTTTTAGGGAACCCTAATATCTATATTTTTTTTCTTAGTTCAAGTAGGTTAAGATACAATCCTAACCTAAAATATAAATGGGAACCCCTAAATTGCATTTAAAGTTTATGAATGCTTATGAAAGGATTTTTGTAGGCTCTAAGCCAGCGATGTTCAAGAAGAGAGGCTCTCTGTAGCTCTCTGTCTCTTTCTGGCACTCAATGAAGCATTACTTCGGCAAGCATTCGGCATGAATTGCCTAAAGTGTTCGGCCCCTGGGTGAACATCTCTGTTCTAAGCTATAAGTGCTCCAGTTTTGGTTAGGATTCGGGCAGTTAAAATAATTTTACTTCTGTTTCTTTCTATAAAAGATAAGGTAAAATTGAAATTCCAAAGCGCTTTAAACTGAATACCACTGTAGCATTGTTCAAACAATGTTTGGGGTAGACAACCTTTTCGAAATTCTATTTTTTATCGATTACAGGGTTTATACTTTCAAAAATTCGTGATTTTATAATTAGTTTCTCTAGATATGATGATTTTTATAACCATATTTTAAAATGATACCTAATTCCAATCATAAAAGCAGAAGATATTAGACTATTGTACTTAATCTACTTTGGATTCAATTTCTTAAAGTAATTTATATTCTTCAGTCTAAAAAATCACAAAAAATATTTAATATTCCTAGAATTACATATACAGATTAATATCCTGCAAATCCCCAGAGAAGTTTCTCATAATCCTTAACTATTTGATCTTAAATTGGAAGAATATCAGAGGCAAGTTTCAGATTTCACTCAAATAAGTTTGAATAAGGTAAACCATCAAAGAATTCGGTATCAAACCTTGAAATTCAAATTACTTCAAATCAATTTTTAATCTTTTCAATCATTTGAGACCATTAATGTTCGGTTTCTCATCTCCTAAATAGCTGTTATGTGTCACATAAACTTAGATTTCGCTGTATTATTAATAGGTTTATGTGGCACACTCTCGGAGGATTTTCGGGACACATCTGATATTCTCTACATTTCTCTACATTCACATTTGGAGAATTTCTCTTTCTTATCAACTATTTACCAAATTGAAAGCTAAAATTATAAACATATCAATTCTAACAACTAAATACTAGATATATACAGGAGGAGTAGACTCAGCTTCAAAAGAGAGTCTTAGATACTAGACAAATGGACAAGACAATACCAATAAATACAAAACAGAGAGAGAGCCATACACGCACACACACACACACACACACACAGGAGAGAGATAGAGGCAACTCTGTTACAATATTGTATACAATATATCGGGGAAAAAGAGGGGGGGTCGGGGTCGATGGTTGAACACACGACAACGAGAGACAGGAGACAAAGGACAGAGCACAGACACACACAAAAGCGACATCATTACCTTTGGCGTTTCGAATAGTGTTGTAGTGGTTGTTGTTGCTGTTGTTGTTGTAGCTGACATTGTAGATGTTGTTGTTGTGGTGGTGGTGGTGGGGTATTGTGATGAAATTGTTGTTGATGAAGATGACGATGTCGGGGGATATGAAGAGGATGTGATTGTCTCTAACTCAATGTTTGTGCTAGTGCTGGGTATGGTGGTTGAGGAGGACGTTTCTACAGTTTCGCTGACTGAGCCGGTAGATGAGGTGGCTGAGGACAACACTGAGGAGTTGGCATCGTAGGGTGAAAATGATTGTTGTTGTGGTTGTTGTTGACTGCTGTGGTGTGATTCTTGAGCATGGGCGTAGGAGGACGCTGTTATGGGTGTGTCTGGTGTACCGACAACATTCATGTGTTGCTTGGTGCTCGTGGCGCTGGCAGCGGGATCCTCCGATTCCAACTGATTCTCATCCTCATCGATGAAATTGGGCTTTACCATAACGGTGGCTCCGAGGGGAGCAGCTGTAGTAGTTGTTGTTGTTGATGTGGTTAAAGTTGACGAGGTCGTTTCCAATTCCAAGGCATTAACATTCCCATTGTTCGTTTCCATAATCTCTGGTGCAGCCTGCACTCCCAGCTGTTGCAGTTCAGCATCTTCATCATCCACATCATCCACATTGAGCACTGGCAGCTCCTTTATATTCTTGGTATTCTCAATCGTTTTACTTATCACGGACTCCAGTTTCGAGACACTCTCCTCGATTTCCTCCTCAACATTGTGAATGGGTGAGGCGGAGATGGACGGCACCGCTGGACTGACATTCTCCGACAAATCCGACTGGGTTAGTCGTGTGTTTTTGTACGTTGTTGGTTTGGTTAGTTGTTGTTGTTGATTTGTTTACACATTTTGTGCACATTCAAATATGGTAGTAACGAGTAGTAAATACATAAATGAGAGAGCACAGTGAGTTTTGACAGCAAGAGAGAGAAAGAAGAAAAGACGTAAACACCATATGATGAATTACAGTTATATATATCGGGTTATGTTTAATGTCTATATCGTGTCGAATGTACTTATGCAAGTGTGGGTGTACCATTTGTTGCTGTTGTTGTTGTTGTGTTTGCAATTATTAACAAAGTGCAGTAAACAAACGAAACCGACTTCCGGAAATAAAAACGGAATGTGTAATATATATTAACATTTGAACCAACAATTAGAAACCGCAGGTATTCTCAGATATATATATATATATATTATATATATGTGTGTGTATGAGACAAAGAAAACACCCAGAAAAAAAAACAAAAAAAAAAAAACAAAAACAGAACAGCTCATAAAATCAACATTTAAATCAACACTCACCACACCGTGATGATGTCGATGCGCATGCGTAGTCACTGGCGGCACTTCCGTATTGGGCTCACTGTTCCAGGGGGGGCGGCGGGAGGTGAAAGAATTAGACTCAAAATGTACATAATATTGAACAAACACTTACGGCACTTCATCCTCCTCATCTTCATAATCGTAATCATCATCCTCGGCTCCAGAACCCTCCAATTGGCGTCGTTTGCGATGGGTTCTAGCGGTGAGACATAAAGAAAATTACTTGGAATAATTTCAAATGGGTGAGCCATTAGGTATTCTCTGCTAAGACTAAAATTTTTGAAGTGAATTTCTCACAAAACTCTTAACTTACTTAAAAATCTGGCTAAGTACAACTGCAAGGAAACAAGAGCCTCCAAAACTGTGGGAAGTTCAAGTTGCCCCGACAGTTGGACATGAATCAAGACTCAAAAGCCCTACCAAAAACCTTGAAAGGAGGTTAAGTACAGCGAATACCACCTCGAAAACGGATTTACTATAAAAATTTGTATAGCCGGTCACCTTTTCAAGCTAGGGGTGCCAGCTTTAAAGTAACTAGCCATGAAAAGGATACCCAAATGTTGCTGTTCGTAGGCCAGAAGAGATTAAGACAAGCTCGGCCTGGCCCCTTGGGGCTGTAAAGCCAATTATATTACTAAATATAGCAGGTTTATACAATTAAATCTTTAACTTTTAAAAAAGCAGACTATAAACGAAATATTAATAGAACACAGCATAATTGCAGGAGACCTACGAAACGACTTTATGCAACGGCTTTATCAAAAATGCACTTAATTGACACAATTTCCCCATAAAACCATCAATTTTTACACGTATAGTTCTAAGCTCGATGCCAAAATAGAAGTCAATGGGTGTAGCCAGAGAAAATTCACGTTTTCATATATAAAGGGTAAATTGTATACTAAATGGTACTTTAGTGTACCATTTCTGACAACTCACGCATGATTTGTTACTTGTGGCAATGCCAAAAATGCTCAGTAAGGATTCCCTTTTCACCGAAAACAGCGAACAGCGCTTGTAATTCATTTAATTTTATTAACTAAATTCGTATTCCGTGAGAAATGGGTTTCTCAAATTAAATTCGACCCTATTTCAAGCCATTTTGAACAAATTTTTGCCACTAGATTCACTTTATTGGGCTTTCGTCTGGCATTCCGTATGCGGAGAGTGCATGAGGAGAAGCATATGGCTGCCTTAACAATTGGTCTTGTGTGATTCTACCATCTGGAAGATGTTACCACTAAGCACTTATATATAATTGCTTAGTGATGTTACCTAAGGATCTCGGTATAAAACCTTACAAAATACAGTTGGTGCAATATCTGAAATCGTGTAACTTTCCACAACAGCGTTTGTTTTGCTGAATGCCTTAGAAATATACCCTTTTTTATGAATCAGCTTGGACCACAAGCTGAGCTTAAAGCCCTATATGCAGAAGGTTGGGCTTTCTAAACCTTGATTCGAATGCTCTTCGTATTTACTACTGGAATTTTGCCTGAAAAAGGTAGATCTATGGGAACCTATTATACCTGGGTGTATTAATCAAACTTCATTATTCTTCAAAGTGAAGGATTACTTTCTTTCAAACTAAAAGGCAATGTGATAACTGCTTTAATCTTAAGATAGCTTTAGCCTACAGCCCAGCTGTAGGAGATATTAAGTCCCTTACATACATTCACTGCCCTGTGTTCTTTCAATTTCCAACATCTTCCATTTAAAAGAAATGCCTCATATCACTTCCATACCTGGTCTTCAATTCCTTGCGCCAAATGAACCATTGACCAAAATTCTCCTCAGTCAAAGCACCAATAGTGCCATCCTTAATCTGATGGGCAATCTGTTTGGCAATGGGTTCTCCCATGCTAAAGTAAGATGGACCACAGCCGATCTGGAAGAATAACATTTAAATTATTGAGAACATTTAAGCCTTGCGATATCCAATTGTTTACCATAAAACTGGCGCGTCCCAGGCGACGATTTAGACTTTCCACAGTTTTGGCACCTTTGCCTCCCTTGCGCATGGCCAACTTTTGCATAGATTTCAGCTCTCGCTTGGACACCGAATCCAGGGTAATAAATTCCTGTTATGTACAAAAAAAAATAAGATTAGCAATAGATTTGGCCGAGAGCTTTCTAAGTTGAAGGACCTTTGGTATGGCAAAGAATTTCGCCAGCTTGGATTGAACATGTGCCCGCTTGGCGTTAGTCAATTCACTCCAATCATGCTTCTTCAGCAGCAACGAGAGCACAATCTCACTCTGTGTCTGCTGACAGCCCATTAGCTCGCTGACATAGGGATCCTGTTTGTAGGCGGGCACATCTTTTGGCTCAATAACGGGCACCTAAGGGGAGAAGGAGAAACATTAATGAACAACAGCTTTTGAAACTCTTTTTCTTATCGCCCTTTTTTCTTCATTTTTCCTCCTTTTTTTTTTTGCTTATCGAGGGCGGCAATCTAATCGTTTGGCTTGACTGGCGCGACTGCATAGTTCAAATGAAAAATGTCATGGATCATCAATCAAAATTACCAGCCAAGTGACAAGAGCACAAAAGCTGCGCTCAGTTTAGACTCTAAATTAGGAAATTTCCACCATCAGCAAGGGGGCACAGTGGCTGGTTTATTTGAGACAATGAACCACTGTGCAGCGACCCATATGTTTACCGGCAAGAGAAGACATTCATCACTCATTCACTCACCTGAGAGTCATTAACATTGAAATCCCGCTCGGCGCTCACCGCAAGTAGCCCCCCCGACAACGCTGCTACCGTCAGCAAGAGAAGCAATTGTTTCCACCTTACTGATAAGCCGGGCGACCACATATTCGATTTCATTTGTTGGGTGCGCTCTTATGTGTATATGTTTATACTTAGAAGATATATATATATATATATATATATATAGAAAAAGAGTTTCGATTACGTTTCGGCGAAACTTAATGCCGCAAGTATGCGACCGTCGATTTGTATAAAAATAATAAAAATGGAAAGTTTGTGCAACGGCGGCGCCTTCGTCGTGGTTGTTGCTGCTGTTGTTGTTGTTGTTGTTGTTTACATCATCTGCAATGGAATTTATGGGAATTTATTAATGATAGTTTATGGCATGAAAGAAACACAAGGCTTATGCTTATGCTAATTAAGTGATTTATTAATGAAACGCTTGTTGGCTTTTCCAATGGGTTGCTGAACCTAACCCAATTTGTGCAACCTTTCCCACCCCCCCACTCCCATCCCCTCCCTGTTATGTCTTCTCTAAAGCTTAATTAACATAAACAACTGTTAAATGTTGGTGTTGAGTGTTGTCGTTGTTGTTGTTGTTGTTGTTGTTGCTTTTCCTGTATTTGTGAGGGAAATTAGCGCTTGATTAACATGATGACATGCACATGATCTTTTTTGGTAATTGGAAAGACACAAACGTTGAAAATGGAAAGTTTCAGTTTGAAAAGCCTCTTTAATTAAACAGATAGACAGCCAATGAGCTTAAAACAGTTGGATAAATGGGGTGGGGGGACAAATATAAGCCTTAAAATGGCACAGCTTGAGTTAAAGTGAACCGAACCGAAACATGTTTTTAGTGGTTTTAAACTGTACCGGTTTAGGGGTTCCGAAACGGTTTGCAGCCCTTACTAAAACCCAAATTATTTCAGTTTGGGAACAGGTTCAACCTACAACACAGTACAAACTGATGTGTAAGGGTCACACAAGTAAATGCCAGTCAAATTTGGCAATGTGTACCTTCGATTTCACATAGTTGTGCTGTGTGTGTGCTAAGTCACGCACAGCATACTCATGCAAAATTGAAAAGATCATTCACTTTTATGACATTTAACCATCTTGTTGTTCTATGTTTTTGTTCCTTTGATGCCACACAAAGTGTTGAGGTGTGAGAAATGTTACCCAGGGCCTTTTCGGTTAGTGCTACCCATTTTTCATATAATATAATTAATTCGCTATAAAGAAAGGTTCGTTGTACAAAAAAATTGTAATAGAGAAGTTAGACTGTGCGATGTGTCATGTGCAACTGAACCAGAGTGCAACACCTGAACCTAGGTTCATCAACCTACTAAATCCATTCAGCGAATTTCAAACCAGAAAGCTGAACTGATTCGTAACTTTAGAGGTTAGTAGCCCCAATTGATAGCCGTGAATAAGATATAATAAGGCGGAGCTTGCGGTAGATGTTGATCGCTTATAAATGGAATGTGAAGATAATGTTTATAGCGTTTTTTTTTATATGTGTGATAAAAATAAGAGTGCAATGCACAAGTACTCAGTGCAGTTTAAACTTCCCTCAAATCGTATGGAATAGGCATTGACAGCTGCTCGCTTTCATCGAATAAACAAGGCTGCAAGTCTGTTAATTCCTAAGGCATAGGTGGTATTTGAAGGTTCCGTCCCATTGTGAACTCGAAACTTGTAGATCCTAGGGTTCTAGGGTTCTAATACTGCTAGCACATTTTGCCCTCCATTCTCTGCTTTATTATACCCTTGCAAAGGGTATTATAATTTTGCCCAGAAGTTTGCAACGCATAGAAATATGCATTTCCGACCCCATAAACCATATATATTCTTGATCATGGTCGACTGAGCTTTGTCCGTCCGTCTGTCTGTTTGTTTCTACGCGAACTAGTCTCTCAGTTTTGAAGCTATCGAGCTGAAATTTGGCACAGAGTCTGCTTTTTGCTACACACTACTAATATGTCAGAAACGTTCGGATCGGATGACTATATCTTATAGCTCCCATAGGAGCAATCGGTCGGAAAACTAGTTTTAGTATGAAAAACTTTTTTCTTTTCAATGGAAACGTCTCAAAACTTTGCATTCGTAGGTTTTCTATGCTTCTTTATGATTCTACCAAGATTTATTAAAATCGGAACACTATATGGTATAGCTGCCATACAAAAGATGGGTCTGAAAAACAGTCTTTGTTAGAAAAACTTTTTTGTTTTTAATGGTAGCATTCTGCAATTTTGCATTTGTTTGTTTCAAATGCTTTTATATAATTTTACAAATTTTTGTCCAAATTGGATGACTATATCATATAGTTCCCATACGAACGATCGGTTGGAAAATGGGAAAAAGAGTATTTATTTTAAAATATTTAAGCAAGCACTTGCAAGGGTATAAAAACTTCGGCACAGACGAAGTTAGCTTAGCTTAAAACAAAGTACGATTCCAAACGAGTTTCATAATTTAGAGATTTTTGAATCTATTAACACCAACAACAACAGCAACAGCTACTGTTCAGTATTTAATGTGGGTCACACTCCTTCCACTCCCAAATTCTGTCCCCTGCTTACCCAGTTGTTAATCCCTCTCCATTGAGTACGCAACCCATCCCATCCCATATTTAGCTGCCGGCTTATCGTTGTGTTTATTTATAGCCCCCAGCCACTCCCAATTATCACCCTCAAAACTTTTAAATAATCATTCAACCCGCTCGTCGCTCCTTCACCCACATAGAACATGTGTTGGCTGCACTTGCACAATTTTGCAGCATTGTGTGTGTTCCATAGATGCCTAATAAAAATGTGAATAAACTTAATTGGAGGCATGGCCCATCTTACACAAGGAATTTTCTACAGACGTTGAATAAAAATTCCAGAGGAAATGGAGAAAGAGTTATTCAATGGCTGGTGTCTGTCTCTATGAAAACAAAAATAATAATAATTTGTACATATTGTATATGTGCGTAATTATTATTGATTTCGATTTGTGGATGTTGTTTTTCCACTTTCGAGTTGAATTGAAGAGCCGCCGCCCTGCTGCGGTGCGGTGCGCTGCGCTTGGCTGGAATAGCAATGAGAGAGGCCAGCAGCAACATTCGAAGAAGTGTCAGGCGGCAATATGCCACCAATATATGAACTTAAAATGCAGCCAAGCATGCCGGGCCCATCACTCGCTGCAGCACCCTGCCCTCTTTCCCCTGGCAGCCGTCCGTAGTTTGGCATGAATGAGAATGAGGTTTTAGTGTGGGTGTTGTTGTTGCTGTTGTTGCTTTGGGTATGCAAATGAATTAGCAAAGCGCCAAATGCAAAAAAAAAAAAAGAACACTAGCAACCAAGCCAGAGGAGATGGCCCTACACACACACAAAACAAGTTTTCTTCATGTTGTTGCTGGAATGCATATGGTTGGTTGTGGCTCAGATAAGCCAGTTCGAGCAGCAGAGTTCAATGCAGTCGTCGCCCCGGGGTCAGTTTATAAATTGAGCAAACAAAAGCAAACTAATAAAGGTACATATATAGAACAAAAGGCCTGAATGTGGTAGATGATGATGATGCCATCCATTCAGCGCCCACACCAGGGAAATGGGTTTGTGGCTGCTTTTCAAGTGGCCGACTCGTGTATCGGCGGTATCTATAATGTGATTAGGTGGGGGGAGGAGGTTTGTGCGTAGACTCGGAGTGGCACTTTGGGATGCTGTCTTGCTGCCTGCGGGCAATTAATTATCGGCCACACGTGAGTTCACAGAGAGGTTAAAGTTCAGTTCAATTAGCATTCCATTAAAGGGGATAAACAAGGTGGCTTCTACTCTCTACGTGACATCCAGCGGAGAGAGAACTTTTGTTTGTTGCTTTAAACAAATTTATATTCATTATGAGTAACACACACACACACACACACAGCCACTCACACACATTTCGTGACCCAATCTGGGGGAAACTGCGCCTACTTTTTTTTGGTTTTTTTTTTTTGGCACTGAGCTCTGAAAGTTGCACATAACACGCCCAGCTTACGCAGCATTTTTAACATATTATCATACTCTATCCAGATGATGGTACAATGATTTAGGCAGTAGGAAAGTGAAAGAATTATAACCGACTTCAAATGCAAATCAATGTATTGAAATCGTCAGTTTTACATAGGCAGGGAATAATTACCCCAGGCAGCAGCCATTTGCAACCAGTTTAAAACCCCTGTAGTAGTATTTTTAAACCAGTTTAATACCAGTTGACCTTGGTGTAGCCTTGTTACTGGGCCCCAAATACAATCTGTACTAAATGTACCCAACTTTATAGTTCATTATGTTATATTTCATAAATCTTTAGACAATCTCCGAATTTAGAATACATTCATTGACGCATGATACTAATTTTTCCCCATTCACAGTGACTTAAACCTGGATCTTGTGCACTATGTATTAATGGTAAGGGCTTAAAACTTTGAGCTTCGAGGTTTTTGGAAGAAGGTTTTGGTTCGAGCCTGGGTTAAGTCCATACTGGACACAATATTACCATAAATTACTATAAAAAAATATTAAAAAAATAAACGGAAAGCTCTATACCCTTGCAGCACGTTTCTCTAACTAATTTGGAGGACATTTCCACTTAAATCAAACCAGTTTTCTCACTTAGAATACTTTTCTGACTCAACTTTTCTATGACGGCTATACTATATAATAGTCCGATTTCGACCAAACTTAGTGGAAACAAGGGAAAGCATAGCAAACTAAGAAAAACAAAGTTTGGAGGCGTTTGCATTAAGAGCAAAAAAGTTTTTCTCACTAAAACGAGTTTCTCGACCGATCTTTCCTATGGCAGCTATAACCAATAGCCATCCGATTTAGACAAAACTTCGAAGAAATGTGTGAAAGCTTATTAGATAGGTATATGCCAAGTTTAAAGAGTTTTAGATTAAAAACAAAAAAGTTTTTCTTACTAAGACTACTTTTCGCACCTTACTTTTCTATGGCAGCTATGCTATATAGATTTGCGATTTCGACCAAACTTGGCAGAATCATGGAGCAGCATAGAAAACTAATAAATTCGGAGTTTGGAGGCGTTTCCATTGAAAACAAAAAAGTTTTCCTCATCAAAACTAGTTTTTCGACCGATCTTTCAGCTATATGCTATAGTCATACGATCCAGCCAGTTCCGACAAATGTGCAGCGTATTTGTACCAGAAGACTTGGTGCAAAGTTTGGTCGCAATCGCTTTAAAACTGACGGAGGAGATAGCATAGAAACAGACGGTATCAAGAGTATATATACTTTATGAGGTCGGAAATGCTTCTTTCTAAGGACAATTTTTATTAACCCTCTGCAAGGGTATAATATCAAATGGATTGGCTAGACAGAAGATCAATTTTTCCGCGCACTTGCTCAACTCACCCGAATCTGGTTTTTCTGCTACCAGTTAAATACTAGTAGCTTCTTTACAACTAGGTGTGGGACAGTCTTTGTTTTGATGCTAGTTGACAGTTGCTCTGCTCTGGGTATTTTCAAAGGTTTTATTGACGTTTTAAGATTTTTGTAAACCCTTAAGAGTACAGGATATTTTGTGGCCCATACCAGGTTCGGGGCACTCTTACTTAAAGTCTTTCCTGCACATTTCCCTTGGTATATTTAACTTTTTTTACTATATTCTTAGAATTCAAGAAAGGAAATATAAAAGTGCAATCTTATGACTGAAGAAAAAGATCCGCTAAACTTTGATCCACTTTTGCCATGCAAAAACAATTAATTAAAATTGATTTCTTTCCAATAAGGTATTGCTTATTTGTAAAGTCATTTATAAAAAGCAACTAAAAAGTGCGACACGCCTACTTCATCACTCTTCCCCCTTTCACCTCACCCACCCCACCCACCCGGCACACAAGTGCTGATGCGTGGCGTTGATTGAGGGAAACTGAGACTGGTTCTATTTTTGGTAATTGCATGGCCTGCTTTTTCCATTATGTGCACGCAGAGTGAGAGCATTGAATGATGTAGCCGCTGTTTGGTTACCCAATTTCACATCCAGTCCCAATGGCCACTGGGTGGTTCCAGTTCATTGACAAAGCGCACAAAACGCATATTTCAATAAGACTATTTTCCACGACAAGATTGTGGGTCAAACATGCCCAGTCATATATATAATATGTATGTATGTACGTACGTATGTATGTACAATACATATAAATTTATATACGTATAGCACAGATGTGCAAGGCATGTGCACAGACTCGTATAAGAATTTTTCAATCAGGCAGCGGCGTAAACAAAATACAAGCAACAAACAACCCATTAGTCCAATGCTCTGACCACATTGGGAGTCAGACGCGCCCAGTGCGGCGAATCAAATTAATTAAAGCTGCCGCTGCCTCTGCTGCTGCTGCTGCACGAAAGAGATGGAAAGGAAATGCCCAAAGAAAGGAACAATTGTTGTTTATTAATTCTTGAGAAAAATGAAATAAAATGTGGACAAAACGAAACTTAAGTTCAACTTTGGAATGAGTTTTTTATGTGTTATTTTAATCTATCAGATGTTTTTCTCAAAACATGTTCTGCCCTGAGGATTACTAGCTTATGTCTTAATTACACTCAGAGGTGTCACAGAAATCTCAAGCGATTTTTCGTATACTTTTTGCTTGTGAAGTGTTTCCAAAATGCTAGGCTACTAGATTAGTTGAATAAAGTTGAGAGATTTAAAGCCGACTGTTCAAGGTCAAGTAGATTGAGTGCGTACAGGTTATCCTTGTCACTTTTTACATAAAGTCCTTTTAGCTAAGTTCAAAATCCGAACGTTTATACAAACATCTCTAGAGATTACTAAAGATTTTGAGACAAACTTAAAGAAACTGAAAGATCTTTAAACAGAAATGTTTCTTTAACTTGTTCCACATTATCTTGAAAGCGTTTCGGGTTCAATGAAGTAAAACAGAGAATAATTGAAGCTAAAACTAAAATAATAAAACTTCACTCTCCAGAAATTACTTCTTCTTATTCATAAAACAAGAAAGAAAGTCGGTCAAGCCCGACTATAACATACTCTGTACCAAGAAAATTTTTCTTTTGATCATAACTCGAAAACCGTTCATCCGATCTTCTTCATTCCTTTGGCGGATCGATAAGTTATCCTAATAACTAAATATGTCCAGAAGGAACAAGCCATCTATCTTCAAAACTGTGGGAGATATGACGTTTTTTCTAAATTGCGGGGGCGGGAGGGGGCGTGGCCAAAATTGAAAATAAACTTGATCTGCCTGCAGACATTAGAAGCATATGTCCCATACATGTCAAACCTCTATCTCTTACCATCTCTGAGATCTGTGCGTTCATACGGACAGACAGACGGACAGACGGACATGACGGACATGACTCGGCTGTTGATGCTGATCAAGAATATATATACTTTATGGGGTCGGAGATGCTTCCTTCTGGATGTTACATACTTTTGCACAAACTTATAATACTCTATGTACCTACGGTACAGAGTATAATCACACAAAATAATACATCAATTTGTTTTGGTACTAAAATTTGATTAATTTTTAAAATAATAAATAAAGAAAATTATACCCTTATATTGATTGTATAACATTGCAGAACGTTTTTCTAACTAAGACTAGATTAATATGGTGAAGCGTACTTCAAGAAGTTCTCTTAGTAGGCGGAATATTCAAGGCAAACGAATACGTTTTATAAAGGAAAGGTTTAGAATATCACCTGATTCTCTTCGCTACTAAGAGAACTCCATGAAGTTTGCTTCACCGTGTAAGTCCAGTCTAAGACTTCCTTTGGGACCTTTCTTTTCTATGGAAGCTATACCATATAGATGTCAGATTTCAATCAAACTTAGTGGAATCATGCAAAAGCCTAAGAAACTGACATTAAATATGTTTGGAGTTGATTCCTTTTAAAACAAAAAAGTTTTACTTACTAAAACTAGTTTTTCGACCGATCGTTCCTGTGACAGCTATATGTTATAGTCATCCGATTTGGACAAAACTTTGTTAAATTGTGTAAAAGCATATCAAATAAATAAATGCAAATTTTAAGCATATTTCCATTGAAAACAAAAAAGTTTTTCTCACTTAGATTACTTTTCAGACTCCAGTTTTCTATGACAGCTATACTATATAGATGTACGAATTCGACCAAACTTGGTGAAATCATGGAAAAGCATCGCCAACTAAGAAATACAAAGTTTGGAGGCGTTTCTATTGAAAACAAACAAGTTTTTCTCATTAAAACTAGTTTTACGACCGATCGTTTCGCGACAGGTACCAACAAATGTGCAGCAGTAATGTTCCTGCCTTCCTGCCTTCATCATCTCTAAAAAAAAAGTACGGTCCAATGATGCTACTTGTCAATAATCCACACCCAATAGTGCATTTTTCGGGATGCATTGACAGTTTTTGCAATGCTTCTGACTGCTCTTCACACCAAATACGGCAAATTTTGTTTGTTCAGGTATCTATACAATCAGAAATGTAGCTCAACACCATTTTCCGATAAAGAAGTGGCATACATTTTAATAATTCAATTATTTGCAGGCTCTGTTCGTTTGTAAGTCGATATATGTTTAAATTATATACCAAACTGAACATGTTTGACAGTAACATGTGGCACAAAAACAGCTGAGCTGGCAAAAAAAAAAGTGTTGCCAACTAGAAAGCTGCTTAAAAATCACTATTTATAAAGAAATTGCCTTCAGAATTGTAGAATGGTTTTGAACAATAATTCTACATATATACTAAGGTGTGGTAGTTCCGGCTGACCCGGAGTGGGGGGATCTCACATAGACTCACTTAAGGTCCTTAATGAGGCCGGGCGAATATATATACTAAATAAACCCTTCAATTTCCCACAAAAATAATGGATTTTGTTTTACTTTTTACTATTTTTTAAACCCGCATAATCCACCCCCTTAATTAGTGAATACTCAAGCAATACTCTCTGGGTAAGTTTGTTTCGATTTGCTCTTACTCTTACTCTAGTTACTCAGTTACTTTTTGGTTCAGATGCTGCAGATCCCTTCCTTGTTTTTGTTCCCTGCTTTGCTTTGAGAAGTAAGTAAAAAACCAAACAAAAACTGTAAGAGTAACCTATTTTTGTACACTCACTCATCAACAACCAATACTAAGCCACAGAAAAGAGCAAGAACTAATCTTTGATTGCACAATATCCAAGTTGTTTTTTGCAAAACCCCTTGATATTTCATTCAATCAATGGAATTTCTGACAAATGAAGCATGTTTAAAGTCTCCTATTTACTTACTCACACTCGCTTATTTGATATCAATAATAACAAAGAAGTTTATTCTCACATATTTACAATTCCAATTTATGTTTTCATTTCTGTTTAGTATCTTTTCGATCGGCAATCTCTCAATAAATGTTAAATAACTTAATTCCATACAAATGCTCGGCATTTCGTAACCAATTTCCAGTAGAAATGATCTTATGACTTCATTGGAGAGTCTTCGGCTCACGTTTCAACATATTTGAAAGATTCAGAAAAAAGTAGACAAATGTGTGGGGGCTTTGTTATGGCTTTCACAGATAATAATGCAACCGAGACTAAGAGATATGATAACAGTTTTTTTGTTTTCTGTTTTTTTCTTTCTTTGGGTGGGTTTAGAAGAGATATGCATACGAGATAAGGTAATAATAATAAGTAGCTGCTGATGTGTAACCCAATTTCCGGCCCAAAAAATATGCTGAGCCCAGTGAGCCATGGCAGCCCCCAAAAAAGGTGTTAACCTGAGCAAAATGCAAGGCCTTGACGCGAATGCAAGCCAAATGCAACTAGGCAGCTGCTGACATACTCATCGCAATGATGCAGCCATATCAGACATTTTGATGGAGTTTAATTGAGTGTAATTGGGGTATGACGCTGGGCCACCAAATTGGTAATCATTATGCATAATTGGAGTGGGTGGGGTGAGGGTATTCGGTTTCCAATTAAGACCAACAAATTGGATAACAAAATGTGTACAAATTAAAGCAAATACATATGAAAAAATAACCCCACTGGAGGGCATTGCTCTAATCCTTTGGAACGTACGCGAGTCACAACAAAAGTATTTCATTTTTGCGTGGGGCCGGCCGGCCTCTGGTGGCTCTGTCTCTCTCTCTGTCTGGGCAGGGCCCAAACGAAGAGGGCGGTGGCGTTGGAGTTGCCACGAACCGAGTGCCATGTGCAAAGTTGGCGATCAAAATGCTGCTACTCCCCAGATCTCTTGCATGCATAATGATGCCCGTCTGTTGTCGTTGAAATTTTGTTAAAAATTATGTGTCTGTGTGTGGTGTGCGTGTGTACGACAGCAGAAGCAACAACAACAACAACAGCAACAAAAACAAATGCTAAAAACAAACACACTATACAACAACGCCAAGCCGTAAAGTTCAACAGAGGCGTTGATGAAGACGACAGCGACAACAGCCAGAACAGTTGTTGCCGGCCCGGTACCGATCCATTGCCGAGTTGGACAGCTGCCGCCATGATAGATTCTCCTTCTCGACATGTATTTTCGTACGCACACACACACACAGACACACATTCAACACACACACTTCAATATGGCCCATGGACAAGAAAAAAATTGAAGCCAGAACATAAAACCAACTATTTTTGGCATAATGAAATCGCAATACACTACAGAATTTTGGCACACTGAGGAACTGAATGTGCATGCAAATGCACACTGAGACCTCTTTCAAATAGGTATGTATTAATAAAACGAGGTCAGTTTTGTAAGTTCCACAAAAGGATTGGCCATTTGGAAACCAAAGACAGGTACAAAACTGGAGTTAAGTACATGATTTTGGGGATATTCTTAAGTTTTAGAATCTTTTACTGAACCAAACCTACCAGATTCGGTTCAGTTCGGCTTTCTTGGTCTCTTGAACCGGAGCAAGAGGCATATCCCTAATTGTGGTATCTTCCGAACCTGAACCATATTCGAGCCTGAACCATATTCCAGCCCGAACCATATGGGAACCTGAACCAAACTCGAACCTGAATCATATTCGAGCCTGAACCATATGCGAACCTGAATCATATTCGAGCCTGAACCATATTCGAACCTGAATTATATTCAAACCTGAACCAAATTCGAGTCTGAAACATATTCCAACCTGAACCATATTCGAAGCTGAACCATATTCGAACCTGAACCGTATTCCAGCCTGATCCAAATTGGAACCTGAGCCATATTCGAAACTGAACCATATTCGAAGCTGAACCATATTCGAACCTAAAAAATATTCGAACCTGAACCATATTCGAAGCTGAACCATTTTCTAATCTAAACCATATTCGAGCCTGAACTATATTCGAATCTGAACCATATTCCAGCCTGAACCATATTCGAATCTGAACCATATTCGAACCTGAACCATATTCGAACCTGAACTTTATTTCAACCTGAACCATATTCCAACCTGAACCATATACGGAGCGGAACCATATTCGAACCGAAACCGTATTTCAGCCTGAACTATATTCGAACCTGAGCCATACTCGAAACTGATACATATTCGAAGCTGAACCATATTCGAACCACGCACGCATTGCATCAAGATTCGGTTCAAAAACAACTTTTGCAAAATTTCCAAAAACTTTTAAGTGATAACAGAGAAATCTGTGGGTCCTACGCTCTAAAAATATTGCAAAATTATAGGATCATCACGAGAAGAACTTATAATTCCGAAATGTAAGCACATTCATGTTATTTCCTTTCAAAATCGACCTCAACTTTGAAGAAAGTACCGAAAGGAGGGTACCAATTTCTTAATCAAATGTGAAAATTGTTTCAATTCTCTCCAGCAGCTCAAAAACAACTTCATCCGCAATCCAGATGAAACATTAGCCTGCCCTCGTCTGTTTTTCCAATATGGCTGATATGCCAAAGCAACTCAGTCAGCTGCACAAACGGCCAACTGGTTGGTGTCTGTGAATAGTCGGTGCTGTCGCTGTGAAAGTCATCTCTCCTCCACCAACTCCAGTTTCTAAACGGCCAAACCATCAGGCATTCTTGTTTTTTTTTTGTTCTATATATAATTAAAGAACGTTCCGAAGCCGATGAAATGCCTGCACTTGACACGCAACGGACCAGCACGCTGCCGCAGCCGCCGCCGCCGCCGTCCCCATCGTTAGCCAAAACAAACAACAAATTGACGCAATCTGATTAAAAACGCATCAAATATGCCATCAAAATAAAAAAAAAAACCAAGTATGACAGAGAGTTTGAACCAAAAGAACCAAAAGAAAACCCTATGCTAAATGGTCGTAAAAGTAATTTTGTAGCTGCACACACGCATACACACGCACACAATTTAAGGGTGCAGGCAGGAAGCAAATAAGGGACCAGATTCCAGACTTTCATACATAAATACACACTCGTGTACATATAAGCCGGCCGTCCCCTGTTTACGCACACCCAGCATCCGCATTCGCATCCGCAAAAGAGTGCCAAAATTGAATGGTAATGGTTGGGCAGTCGGTACAGTAAACATTTACTAAGGTGTTTGCTGGAAAATGCATTAAATTAGCCACTTAAATCACAAGAAGATGGAAGTTTAAATGAATTTAAACGTGGCCAGAGGACATTTTTTGACCAATCCTTAACTAATTCGCATCGTACGAAATAAGATTTGAAGATAGTCCGGTTTTTAGCGAATGATCTTTCCCAGTGTTTAGCAAATCCAAAAGGACTGCTAGGTAGGTCTTAGACTGTGGGCCTCACTCACTATGGACTTACTCAGCCATCCAAGAACAGAAATGAGTTGTTTAGAATTTTGTTATAGAGCCAACCTTTTGATAAAATGTGAAGATAAATGAAGGATTCCAAGGTGAGGGACTCCAAAGATACCCAGGGGAAAGATCAGCGAACTGTCGCTTGCCGAAAAGTACTTTTGGAAGGAAATATCAGTATATATTTACGAACTTTTACGCAGATTGGATGTTTTCCCGTATCCATTTGGTCTGTATATGTCTTAAATTTCCTTTTAATCATCCAACGCAGCTGAAAATCATCTAAAGGATATGATAAATGATCATTCTTTGGATGATTTTCAGCTCCGTTTGATGATTAAAAGGATATAAAAGACATAAACAGTCCAAATTGATATTTTTTGCATCTTGTTTGTGTAGGAATGTGGTGAGCTTATAGAGCATGTCTATTGAAGACTCGAATATACAATTCCTCTTATAAGACAGACAGATTTGGATTCTGCTTTCTTGTAGTTATATCAATATCGACATGGTTTGAGCATTTTAACCACCCAAATGGACGGAACACCATAGAATGGAAAGGAAATTGTTCTAAAAACCATTTGTCTTTTGGAAAAAGTTGAGTTGAGTGGAGTAGCATCATTGCTCACATCACTGAGAATTATAAAGTTTGCTTAGGGCCGATTTCTAATCTTCTGCATAGAGCTATCTGACACAAAAACCTATAAATAATAGAGCAAAATCTAAGTTTATCTGACACAAAGCAGCCTTTTAAGAAGATGAGAAATCGGCCATTAATGCTTTTATTTGTGGAGAAAAGCGTGTAGAAGGGTCTGCTCTATCTTGTTTGAGAAGTATTATAGATCAGCAGTATCAAATCTGTTCAGTTTTCGCCAAAGAAAGTTCAAACCCAGATAGAGTGGGTAAAAAACCGCCAGCCAAAAACCCTGTATGATTTAGCAGGTAGAAAGATTGCTTAAATCCCTGATAAATGTAGTTATTGAAGGCAGGGGCCCTACCCATACACACCTCGACTCTCTTAGTAGAAGTATTTCAGTGGGTTCCACAAAATGTGAAGCCCTGTTTAAGACAGGGGAGGCAAAGGACTCGGAATCTTTAATCTTTAGCCTTTAGGGAAAGACAGCTCTTTGGGTTTTTATAGGACAGAGCCACAGATCGGACTAAAGTGGAACCTTCGTCAGGTCTTTACAGTTCCGTACCCGAAATCTTTAGACAATCTCGAAATTCCCTCAATTTTTGGATATGCTTGGATACCAGAAATTGGCCGGGTTTATTAAATATTTGTAAGTCGATATGAAAAGTATGGAAACCTTGAGTTTTCCAACACCATAAGCATTAATAGAATGCGAATTAGAGGGCAGTAGCAGAAATGGGTTTAAAATACCCTTGAAAGGGCAAAAATTAATACTTCCGACGAAATCTAAGAACAGTTCGTGGGGAACACTTTACGTACGGCCTTAAAGAACTTGCCGGAAACTAACTCTCGGAGCAATGGAAGCAAGGTCTTACCTGCACTATTCTTAGACTGAAATTTTTCATAGCTAGAGAGGAACTGTCAAGCTAAACCACAAAGCACAAAGACTTTTGCTGGAACTAACAAACTACCCAGACTAAGAACCCCCTTTGCATCAGCCGCCGCCTCAAGTTGTCTTGTAAGCCAACTGCCTAACAGAAGTTTCTACTTATTCCTTATCCTGAGCCAGAGCTGGGATTTATGGTACCGGTTTCCCTATCTATTCAATTAAATCACAATTACTTCTTTTGCCACTTAGTGAGTCACCACTGTATTTGGCTATTGGCACAGGCCAAAATCAGTGCGGGCGGAAACTGAGTGCCGTCATCAAAAATACACACAACACACGACACGGAGCGCACAGACATGGAACAGGCAGGGGGGAGGCTGTCAGACAGGCAGATGAAGTTCGCCCAGGGTGGGGGGAAAAGGGCTAAAAGAAGTGACAGCTGCCCTCCAATTGAACCAAAACGAAAAAGCAGAAAATCTCTAGATTTTTGTGTTTTTCTTTTCTTGGTGGGACGCTAAAATCATCTGTTAAATGCGGTGGGTCATGACAACTAACAGAGAGTGTTCTGGTCTGGTCTGGTCTGGTCTGCAGCAGAACAATATTGCCGTAGCAGCGAAGATGGGGAGCGGGGGGCGGGGGTGGGCGAGGAGAGAGTCTTTTGCAGCCTCCGCCATTTCGCTTCCGTGTTTCGAAATTCAATTTATGTATACTTTATGGTTGCCGCTAACGTCTGCGTCGACGTCGGCTTTGCCGGCTCCCCAAACGTTTGGCTGCTGCTGCTCCATGGAGCCCAGTGAAGCGTAGAAAATTGTAAGTTCAGGAAAATCGATTTTCTTGTTATTTTTTGTTGCTTTGGCGTGTGGCCTCCGCAGTCGTTTTGGGGGGGCCTATTAGCCAAATTAAGGAATTAAACGAATTTAACAATTGAAATAAAAATGAAAATGCAATTTGCACTCTTGCACACACACACACACACACACTCAAACTCACACACACGGACTCAACCGAAGTACACACCCAGCAGTTGCACTCACCTCGTTTGTGCTATTTAAATCGAAATTCTTCCGCTCTTGGGGCCAACTTGGCAGATGACTTCCTCTGCTCCACTACCGTGATCCTGTCTAACCAAATTGCTTCCCCCGGACCCTTAGCACGGGCGCTGCGCTTGTATGCGTGTGTTTGTATGCGGGTGTTTGTATGTGTGTGTCGGAGTAGTTTTCACTTGCACTTGCACATTTGCACTGGGATTTGGCGAAATATTATTCAATGGACAGTTGGGGCTTCACATGCTGTTGGTTTTTATTTAGATTTTCACTTTTTTCTGGTATAACAAAAGTAGAAAACATACGCGAGTCGAAACGCGAGCCGCTGCTGCTGCTGAGTTGTTGTTGGAGCACTGAAAGAAAAACTTCTCTCCCTCTCTCGATATACTATCGCGGTCGACGTCGTCAGCTGCTGAGCTATCGATTGTGCTGGCGCATCGATAGTTGGGGGTATCGATAGGCGAACAGCTGTTCCACCATTACTCAACATGCTGCTTCAGAATTTAATTCAAAGGTAGAATTTTGTATTAAATTATTGATTAAAGTGAACTAAAGGGGCTTTGAATTGCTTTCAGAACCTGCCTACTGGCCTTCAACTCGGCCCAGACGCTCCTAGTTCGCCAGAAACATGCCTTTGACCGCGCCGTGCTGAAGCCCAAAGTGCGCTGCCATTTTCCCAAACCACGAGAAGTCAAGCGTATCAATGTGCACGGCTGGGAAACCCGCATGTCCACACCCGAGGGACGACGCGTACTCATGCGACGCATACTAAAAGGAAGACACGATCTTTCCCATTGAATAAAAGGCAATTCTTTGTGCTAAATCCTAATCTCAAGGCTTTTGTCTTTAGTTTTTGTGCGCGGGCTGACCCAGAAACGCAGGAGCACGGAAGTAGATCTGTTGAATGCTTTTGGAGGACTTGGAGTCATCTAGCTGAAACACAAAGGGCACATTATTGGCCACACCCGGGCCCTGTTCCTTGAAGTAACCCTGCGGCAGGGTTAAGTCGCCTGGCATTATCAGGCAATTGACTTGGCTGAGGCAAGAGCTGGACACGGCAGGCAAAAGGTAAAGCATCTTCTGTTCGTAATCAAGAGCACGTACCACACCTGAAAAGAGTTAACCAAGTTAAATGGGAGGAAATTCTTTAATTTAGGCACCACTTACCTATACCCAGGCACTGCGGCAAGCCTAATCCCAAGGGCTGATGAGCCAAATACACCACATTTGCCTCCAGGCCAGCTATAAGCTCTGCAGCAGCAGTTTCCTTTAAAGTGGGATGAACTATTTTCAGTTTTTTTAAGGAAGCCACCACGGGCTGACATTGGCTTAGGTACTTGGCATTGCCTTTGAGGCACCCACTCAGATGTGACAGCAGATTGGAATAGCGCATATCCTTGGCACTCATGGACCAAACACCACGCTCTCTCTGAGGCACCACACTGCTCCAAGCATGCAGCGCATATTTTGGCATCTCCTGCTGCCACTTGAACTCTTCGGCCGTATAGATAATGGGCTTCACCTGAGCCAGTGTCTTCGTTTCCAGTGGATAATCAAAATTGTTAATGGCCGAGGAACTAGAGATTTGCACCACATCTGTGGGCTGAATGCTCTGCACCATTAAGGCCATTAGCTCCAAACCAAATCCCTTATTGTAGCCCATGGTATTGATCAGCCAGGGCACTTTGGCATATTTGGGATTCTGATGCACATACTCCATTAGTTGTTGTACAGCTCGGGCATAGGGCTCGGCACACATTACTATATTCACATGACCCACCACATAACTACGATCCGGCTGTTTGTTTAGAAAGAATCCGGGACCCAAAAGTGGAGCATCGATCAGGCTACAGCTGACAGTTTGTGGGACAAATAGCTCCGGTTGTCCTATGTCCAAGTCAATGACTAGCAGCTGAGGATGTGCACTCAAATGGCTGTTGACCAAATAACGCAATAAAGTGGACTTGCCAACACCCTTGCCTCCGGTAATCATTAGACGACTCTGCTCCTTGAGCTTCAATTTGGTCCACACTGGAGGTATTTGCAGAGACTTCGATTTGTTGGCTCTTTGGAGCAAACAATTGAGTAGATATTCACTTTGAAAGTGCGGACGATTGGTGGGTATTAGCTGGGGGAACAGATTCTGGGTCATGTGCTTGGCAAAGTTGGAGAGCAGATTTTGTGCCGGCATGTTCCTTTGTAATAGCACAATGGCATCCTCTTGGCCATTATAATTGCCCAGGATCTTGTCCAGTTGAGCGCGTGAAAAGTTCTCATTAAGTTCTTCCACATTTAAATCCTTTTTGTTGGATTTCTTGGTTTTCTGTGGTGAAATGGTAACCCAATTGATACCCTTGGGTGAGTAGATGGTCAGTGGTGTGGATTTGCAAGCCTTAAAACCATTTATGGTGATTTGACCAGATAGAAGAGTGATTAAGAGGGTGCCATATACCTCCACATCATCTTTGATAACGGCCAAAACTTTGTTGCTATTCAAGCTATTCTCAAAGATGCTCAATTCAGACAAATCAAACTGTTCCTCATCGGGGGAATGATCCATCTCATGTACCTCCATTGTTTGCTCTACTGCGGATTCATTCTCCCGCTGGCTTTCTTCATTAGTTTCTTTAGATTTTGACTCTTCTGCTGTGGATTCACTGTACTGCTGGCTTTCCTCTTCAGCAACAGACTCTGCTGTTGTTGATGCTCTCTCTAAGAGTTCCTCAATGTTCAATATGGCCTCTTCAAATACCTTCACTTGGGTAACAGTGGCGGTACTCTCCCAATTCTGCTGGCATTCAATTTCCTCACACTGATCTTCTTCCTCCTCAAGCTCCAATTGAGGCTTTATTTTACTTCCTTTAGATTTGAATACCCGGGGCTGTCGGAAAAGAGTTTCATCGTCACCCAATGAATATTCCGAACCATCGGATTCTTGGCTCTCTTCCAGTTCGCTTGCACTTTCTAAGAAAAATTTGAAAGAAATGTTGATACAAGTTGGATTTTAAAGCCTTGCTGCTCTTACCCTCTTCATTAGCTGACAGCAAATCCTCCGAATCTTTAGAAGAATCGTCCAACTCTTCAAGTAGATCTGCCTTCAACAGATTTTCTAAAAAGTTTGAACTGGTTTACAGACTGACTTATTGATACTCAGACCAAACGCTTACCCTTCAAATTTTGTCCCTTGTCAAAAACCAAACTGGTTAGGTTATGGGAGACGTCAGCTTTACCCGCTTTACCATTTGTGATTGGTATCCAGGGAGTGGACTTTTTCTTTATATTCTTTTTACATTTAATAGGCCCTTTAGTCTTGGCCGCTGGAGCTGGTGTCTGTTTTTGGAAAATCTTTGTACTGCACTTTTCTAGCCTTGGTTTTTTAGCTGGTGGAATATTCTGCTTTTTCTCCGGCAGCTTCTTTTTGGAAGTGCTGTGTGGAGCAGCAGTCTGCTCTTGGGAATGGCCATTTTCCAGTCTGGGTTTCTTAGTGGACGAAGAAAGTTTGTTTTTCTTAGATTTGGTAGAGCTTTGGGGATTGACAGCGACAGGTTTGGGCTGCTGACACATCTCAGTGCTCTGTGGAGCAGCTATTTTGGTGTAGGCCGCTGGAGCAGGAGACTGCTTTTGTTCATTTTCAAGTGTGGGTTTTTTAGTGGGAGGCGGAAGTTTAATTTTCTTAGACTTGGAAGAGCTCTTGGGATTGGCAGGCTCAGGCTCAGTCAAATTGAATTTGGCCACGGCATCCCACTTTGCTTTCGTTTGCTTCTTCTTGGGCTTAACCCTACCAGCTGCCCGTTCACGCTCTTCGGTGAGTTTGATGCTCATTTTCATTTCTTTCAAAATGCGCTCATTTAATGTACAATTTGGTTTCATTTTTATTTATTCTCTGCATATATACAAACGCCTACGCAAATGCTTATTGCCGGGCCATGCGACGAACGATGGTGTTGATCACGGGTGCAAATATTTGTTTATCGATTGACTCGATTAGCTGTCCCACCGATAGCCTTATTTAAGGCAACGCTACCTTATTACAAAGCCTGGTCACACTTGCCGCCAATTCTACACTCTATCTACCTCGATAGTATCGCAAAGCATCTCTGAAGGGCGTTGTTCATCGAATGAACATTATTCATCCCCTGGTGAACCATTTGTTCATCGTCATTTTCATATCCCCCAATGAACCATTGTTCATAGTCATTTTGCATGAGAAAAAAAGCCCCGCTAGCCGCCGCATAAGAATTAACAAATTTGTGCCATTTTGTAAACAAATTACGTGTCGAATTCGTGCCGAGTGTTGTAGTGAAAAACCATTAAATTGTAAGTGAAGAGAGAAATAATAAAAAGCAGTGAAAAAATTCCACACACCACACACACACACGCAAGCAAGCCAGCAGCAGCAGCAGACACCCCAACACACACACATACACCGAGCCACACACGCTCAGGCGACCAAAATGATGAGATGTTTTTGGAATTAGTGATGAAAGCGTGAGCTGAACGTTAAAAGTGCTTAATAAAGTTCATAAAAAAACTAACTAAAATAAAGAAAATTAAAGTCGCGTGTGATAAACTAAAGAAAAAAGTACGGCATCACGCTGCCATCACTAATTGCCATAGTTGAGGTTTTCTGCAGGCAAAATGTACATTCCCCTCCCCCCAAACAAGTCAAAAACTGCAATAATATTTATAATCTTTGGGTCAAATACAAAAAAAAAAAAATAACCCAACTAACCAAGAGTATGACTAAGTGTGTGTGCGACAGAGACGGAGCGTGCCGCAAGTACCTGTGTTTGTGTGTGTGTGTGTGTGTGTGTGGCTTTTTCATTTTGATATTTTTCGCAAATAAAAATCTCCTCCATTTCCATTTGTGCTGTTGCAGAACTCTTCCAAATGACGACGATTCGCAAGAAATTGGTAATTGTCGGCGACGGTGCCTGCGGTAAAACATGCCTTCTGATTGTCTTTAGCAAAGATCAATTCCCCGAGGTTTATGTGCCCACCGTATTTGAGAATTATGTGGCCGACATTGAAGTAGACGGCAAACAGGTAAGCCAAGACAGACTCCCCCTACCGCACTCCCCCTCCAACCCAGTGGTGAAAGAGTGTGCTCAGGAAGTTGTAATTTGTTTAATCTCTTTTATTTATTAATTTCCAACAGCTTGTGTCCTCCTTCACTCTTACACACTCACACACACACACCCACAGAGATACTCACACATGTGCAGTTTCATTGTATATTTTTCATTATTTTCATACCACCACCACCCACAACTGCCCCCCTCCCCCGGTACTCCCGCCTGTCTCCGTAATTTTTTTTTTTTGTTCATTTGCGGGTTCATGTTGTGAGTCAATTTCCAGACAATGGCTAAATACTTGGAATACTTACGAGTGACTAGGGAATATTTATGATTTGGTCAAGCAATTGACTTTTGTTACTTCAAAAAAAAAAAACTGGTTTTCATACCTGTTATTGATGAAGCTTATTGGAAAGATCTTCTGCCCGCCACATGAGTTCATCTAACAACGAGATCTGGGAGTCTATTTCAGCTGGGGGGCTTTGTAATAGTGCTCGGAGAAACTATAAAGGATTTACCTAGCGGAATCACTAGTCCCATGAAGGAAACCGGAAATAGTCGTCCCAACCCTTCTTCCCCTGGTGTTGGCTACCACAGGGCACTGACTAATAGTCAGTATTTTCACAACATGATCTCAACTGTTTACAAATTTCATGTTTACTTAATCTGTATTGCCTTTCAAAAGGTAAACAAAGGAACAACAATACCGGGGAATATCCATACGAGACCTCAGTGTGGGTTTTTCCCCAAAAACGGAAAGTGTTTTCCTGCTCATGTATCGTTTTTGAAATTCTTTGGAACTTGTAAACTGGGAACTGTTAGAGTATTAGGTGCAGGTATGGTACGGAGGAGTTGAACCAACGGTTCGGGCTATAATATTGTCTTTTAAGTATAGCTGGTTTAAGTGTTGTCTAATTTGGTAGCTTTGTGGCCTCTGTGAAAATGAGTCGCCGCTTCTGGTATTCCCACTGCGGATTGAAAGTTTTCTCAGTTTTGAAAGCATTTATAGGCAGTAGTTTCAGGGAGTAAGGCTAATATATTGCTCAGTTTCTACTAAGTGAACGTCTTTAGCTCTTTCGGGAATGGGAACTTCCATCAGCCAAACACTGCGAAAGACTTAGCCTAGTCTTTTGCGGTGAAATCCACTGATCTTGGCAACTCAAGTTTTGTTTATAGACATGAGTCCATGGTTTTGCTTGCCGTGTGGCATGTGGCACCGTCTTGTTGAAACCACACGTCAATCAAGCTCAATTCTGTTATTTTGGGCTATAGAAAAGTTGCTAATCATTGCACGGATCTTAGCTCCATTGAAATGTGCTGGTCTAATGATGCCTCCAACCCGCAAACCGCATCAAATAGGGAATGTTCCAAGATCCATTGGCAACTCAACGAGAAAATGAGAAAATAATTCGTGCATAAGCTGAAAATGTGATACGACTCGAAAGAGACTCGGCAAGGAGTCGAAACTGATGGGAAAAACGGGTTAAAAATTACATTTCAAGGAAGAAAATGATTCGTGCATAAGCTGATAATGCAATACGATTCGAAAGAGACTCAAAAAGGAGTCGAAGCTGAACAGATGAAAGGGTTAAAAATGATTTTTCAAGAGAGAAAATGAATCGTGCATAAGCTGAAGTTGTGATGGAACTTGAAAGAGACTGGAAAATAACTCGAAAAGGAGTCGAAACTCATCAGAATAAAAAGTTAACAATGTCACTTTAAGAGAGAAAATTAGAAAATTATTCCTGCATAAGCTGAAAATGTGATAATGTGACTCAAAAGACACTTGAAAAAGAGTCGAAACTGATTAGAAGAAAGGGTTCCTTTAAGAAGAGTCGCTACATAAGCTATGAGATCACATAGCGCGCGCTGTTATGACTATTTTAATCAGACCAAGGACTCCGAAAAGACTTAAATATGATCAATCAGAGCATCAATCCTAAGAAAAGTTCATTTTTAGCAACCTTCCATGCAACATTTGTAAGATCGTTTTACCAAAAATCTCCTTAAAGAATCTTTTTTAAGCCCTTTTGATGATAAACAAGAGATGATTCGTGCATAAGCTGGAAATATGTTACGACTCGAAAGAGACTCGAAGATGACTCGAATAGGAATCGAAACTAATAAGAAGAACAGGTTAAAAAGAACTCTTCAAGAAGAGTCGCTGCCGGGGTATCATTTTCTTCCGTCATAAGCTAAGATCACTTAGCCAGCAATCTTCGTACTTTGAGTGAGGGCTTTGCTCTCAACTCCGATTTTAGTAAGAATAATAATGTTTCTTTCAGCAGGCACTGTCTATAAGTCAGGAAAGTTTTGTAGAGCAGATTATTTAGTGGCCCTAGACACTATTTATCAGGTCATGCATTAAAACCGCCTAGCCCAGTGGTAAGATTAGGTTTCAGGGAATTCTTTGAACAGGGAAGAATTAAGATTAAGAAATGTGGAATCAGTTGTTGTGCAACGCTTCTGCAAGGGTGCCGCCTTCAAACTGAGCCAACAGTGCCGATAAAGCACCATGTGGAAAATGTAAGCGAAAATGTAGGAATTTAAATTACTGTGATTTGATTTAAAACGGTTATTTCCCAGCTGATGCCGGTAGCTGGTGAAGATGAAGGCTGCGTAGAAGCTAAACACATCATATTATCATAATTTTTCGCTCCCACCCATCACTAAAGCTCACACGCACACACACACACACTCACACAGGGTTCCCTTCCTTCCGTTTCTGGCTGCTCTTTCTTTTTTTTCTGTTGTTGTTGTTGCTGTTGTATTTGTTTTTGTCTTATACAAGTCCGTTGCGCATATACAGATTTGTGTGTGCTGCGCCGCCGCCACCGCCCGCTCTCCCCAAACTTGCTGCCCTCTACCTGTGTGCACACGTTTACTCTCCCTCTCGCGGTGGGTGTCTCTTCCTCTCTCTCTCTCTCTCTCTGTGTGTCTCTCTCTCTCTCTCGAGGCACATTTGTAATAAATATTTTTGTATGCCAATTTTATTGCTGTTTTGAGGGCATTAAGTCATGATTTGGTTTGGCTGGCCGCTATATACAAATTTCTAATATTTTCATAAGCTTTTTTCGAAAATAAACAAAACGAAATATGGCGTCGTTGGTGGTTGTATTTGGATAACGATTACACAGAGATACAGAGGGAGAGAGAAAGAGAGGGGCGGGGAGAAGTCACGTCATTCTACAATATTTTTCCTCTCGTGATTAATACATTTGGCATTTCCGTCAAGTTGCGAGTCTCCTTGTTGCTTTTTCTTTTGCTATCTTCGAATTGAAGTTGTTTGCCGCTGATGATAACACAAACTCATGCATCTACATCTCTTTTTATACTGTTCTGTTTGTTTTTCTTACCCAATTCAAGGTGGAGCTGGCCCTATGGGATACAGCTGGGCAGGAGGATTACGACAGACTACGACCGCTGAGTTATCCCGACACGGATGTAATACTGATGTGTTTCTCAGTGGACTCACCCGATTCTTTAGAGAATATCCCTGAGAAATGGACCCCAGAGGTGAGTGAAGTTTTGGTTTTAGGTTGAGTAGAGAGCTATGGAGCATACAAATGATACAATACTTAGTTGATTCAATTACCATAGCTGATTCTCTACTATAAATAGGTTGGTAATACAAAAATACTAAGAGCTAACAGGGAATATATACAAATTTTGAAGAGTTTCCATACAATAATGGTTCGTATACAGCAAGGCTCCGGTCTTAGGCAGGGCCAGTTATAGAAATCTATCCCATTTCTGAAGAGTTGTACTGTACTGTTGCTCTAATGTCTCAGACTATGGTTCATTCTTTAAAAATTTTGCGCGCGAGCAATCCCCAGAGGTCTCCAATGTGGTCTTAGTCCGAGCTAATCTCTGGCTTGCTTAAGAAAAGCCTTTGTAGTGGATGTATAATGAATCAGGACTTGGTTTTGCTAGAAAAATTCAATTATTCTCATCAAGGTTAATCTTCAAATTCTCTAGGCCTTAGCTTTAGTTGAAACAAATCATGCTCGAGACTTTACAGCATATAACCAACTGGCAGACCAAATGGTTCCGCTTATGCTGGGATTGCCTTGGTTGCGATAAGTCGCCTCTGTGGCAGCATTTCTGGGCCGTCTAAATTTAGCTTTTTCTTATCAAAGAAAACCACATTGTGAAAATCAAACGGCCAAAATTTGTATCTTTTAACCGAAATGCCAAAAAATTCATCGGGAGATGTGGTGTAATAGTTGTGATAAACATAAACTCCACAGTACGATCCTACAAACCAAACAAATTTAAAGTTTGTCGCTTCAATAACTTCTGAAATATGGCCCTGAATCACTTTTGAACCGGTTATCAACCTACAAACCAAATGTCGCGTTCATAGCCTAAATCACTTTTGAGGTACGGTAATCAGTCACTTCTGAAACCGGTTCTCTGCCAGTAAACAATTTATATCCATATTATCACCTACGGAACAAATTATAAGTTCGTAGCTTAAGTAACTTCTTAGATGTTGCTCTTAACCACTTAAGAGCCGGTTCTGAAACAGTAAAATATCCATTCCATCCACATTACCAACCTTTATATCAAATTAGAAGTTCGTAGCTTAAATAAATCCTTAGATAAGACTCTATATCAGCTTGAACCGGTTCCACTTTTGCATCTGTTGGAGACTGGTTCTACACCAGTAAAATGACCAACGTTATAATATCAACCTATTATATCAAATTTCACTTTAGTAGCTTAAATAATTCCTTAGATATGGCTCTAAATCACTTTTGAACCGGCTCAAAACCGGCACTGAACCAGTAAATTATCTATTTCCATGTTTTCAATACTTTAAGTTTGGTATATTGAGTTAGTGGGACGCTCACCATTAAAACCACTTCAAAATAAGCTTGCACATATACTTATTTTCTAAGAAAATGCTGCCACATCTCACAAAATTTATAAAAAAGGCACTTAAAATGGTGCCAGGAGTAGAATTTTGCAGATGCTTTCTAAAAATAGCAAACCAAACCAAAAATACTCATAATATTATAAATCGAGTAAGGCATATGTATACCTTACAGGGACGGACGGGTATGCTGACTGTTACATACATAGATAAATATGTATTTTCCTTAGTTCTGTATCTGTTGACAAGGTACATTAACTAGAGCATTAGGCGTGAACGAATTTTCATTCGCGTTACGAAAGATTCACAGAATAAAAGTTTTCTTATTCACGATTTACGCACGTACATTTTTCAGAAGAATCATGCACGATATAAGCAGAATTCACGAAGGCTCACGCACTTTACAAAATCATCTTATTAAAAAGGGAATAAGTAGTACCCAAAAGAATCCCATTTATTATACTACTTTTTTACACTGAAAAGTCACTAAATAATTCTTTTTTGGTATGACAAAAGTTACAAAATCGGTTTGATATTGTCACCACATTCTTTTTTCAGGTGAAGAAATCACTTTGAAATGAAAACGTCTCATCTCTGTGTTGTGTTTTTCGCATTATAGAATTCATGTGCTTTTTTCAACAAAAAACACATACTAAAATACGTTCTCAGGGAAGCATTCTTTTAAGGTGTGAAACCTTAACACAAGCGAATGAAACTTTTCACCTCTTGGGAACTGTACCTATACTTTTTTTTAGAGAAAAAATAGTATAAAAGATGTGGCTATTTCTGATCAAATTAAGGAAAATGCAACTCAGTTATACACAAACACACAAAAACCGCATATCTTTGGCCACAAATTGAAGTAAAGGCAGTCTTAAAACTACCTTTTTTGGGCCAAGTTGTAATTGTAAGGTTTGTAAAGTCCGATTTCGTTTAGTTCTTGTTGAATGCACCGGAGTCACATTGATTACCGTGAGCCACGCTGAGAGAAACATGACACATTCTCTAGTGATCCAACTTAATAATCAGAAATAAATTTAATAGACTACTGCTAGCCCACATTCCCGATGTTTTAGCCTAATTCACTCACGAAACACTTACGAATCACGAATGCTCTCAGGTCGTGACATAATGTAACAGGTTTAAATTCACGTCCCGGGTGCATTTCTAACAAAAACCGTACCAAATCAAAATGTGATCTATTGCTGTTTTCGCGAAGGTTTCAAGTTTTAGGGTTCAAAACTGATTTGACTCCCTGAGAATCAATCAATCTATGTTATATGTTATGTTCATTTGTGTCAATTGTATGTTTATAGCGAATAAAACCTCTGCTTAGCTGTCTCTTCTTATGAAACTTTAAACTAATTAAATGCATTTTCCCCCCCGCCAGGTCAAACATTTTTGTCCAAATGTTCCCATCATTTTGGTAGGAAATAAGAAAGATTTGCGAAATGATCCCAACACAATTCGGGTAAGTTTGACCATTTCTCCATTAAATTGTAAGAATAAACCATTAATTATTTCTTTTAAAATTCAAGGATCTAGCAAAGATGAAGCAGGAGCCGGTTAAGCCGCAAGAGGGACGCGCCATGGCTGAGAAGATTAATGCCTTTGCCTATTTGGAATGCTCGGCCAAGTCCAAAGAGGGTGTGCGAGATGTGTTTGAGACGGCAACCAGGGCTGCGCTGCAAGTCAAAAAGAGGAAGAAGACCAGATGCCTTTTGCTCTAAAAGAGTAAATTAAAAACCAACAAGAAAATCTATAACATACAAACAAACAAACACACACACACACAAACACACACACACACACACAAACACACACACATGCGACACCAATTCTTTTACAACAATAACCAGCTGGAGGATGAAGATCGATCGGGGCAACTCAACAGCAACAAGTTTTACATCTAACCGGGCAGAATGTCAAATGCGGATTTGATTTTATATACAAGTCTAGTGTCTAGTTATAAAACCGAAGTAAAAACCACAATAATAAATATGGCATTATTATTTGTATCCAACTCAAACATATATATATATATATATGTGTGTATATCGCATGCGTTGCTGTTCCTCTATATATATATATATTTTTTGTTGTTCTGTCAAACTTTCTGTGTCTCTGTGTGTGTTGATGATGATGAGAATGCAGTTAACAAATTTGAGTATTGTTTTTGTGTCTATTTTTTTTTAGTTTTTGTACAACAGAAACCGCCAATAAAACAAAACAAACAAACACAACTGGGAGCTCACTCTGCCGCTCCTCATATTCATATTAAAGCCACAAATGAAATGCATTCAAAAAGAAAAACAAAACAAAAATCAGAAATTTCGGACGCATTAAGCGAGTTTTTGAGGAATTGTATTTTGAAAACCAACCAACCAACCAACCAACAACAACAACCGCAACCATCTGAGGACGAGAGGAGTATTTTATGATTTTATAAAATACCCAAAAAAAAAAAACAACAAAAAAAACATCAAAAACTATACAGTTACATGTATATGCATGCATACACATACATGTGCATATGTGTGTAAGTCTCTTTTTTGTATTTTGTACCGTCAATCGTGTAATTTCTCACACAAAAAAGTTGAAAAACCTACAAAAAAAACAAACAAAAACAACAAAAAACAAAAAAAATCTGAATATTTTCTATATAAGTGTAACTACGCTACTATTTTCTACAGTTACTATTACAACACAATTTACTAAAACAAATTTATAAACAAACAAACAAACAAAGACCGAAAGTAATTGTAAATTTGTGCATTCAAAGTTTTGCTGCTTCCTATACAATAAAACAAAAAGAACAACAACAACTACAAATACTGAGAAAACAAACACACACACACACATTTACCAGATTACCAAAATTAGATTTATACATCTATTCTACACACCCACACCCACACACACACACACGCATATATATATATACATTTATATATGTAAAACCAAACACCTTTTTTTCTCAAATTGACCACAGAAATTTCGAAACCGAAACAGTTTGGGTGTCATTTTTTTAATTTAATTTAAAGAAAATGTGAAAAAAAAACAAATTATTTAAATTAAAAATAAACATTTTTCGAGTGTCTATTATGCATTTTGCATAATATTCCTTACAATAAATTAGTAAAACAAACAAACAACAAAAATAATTAAAAAGGTAAAAAATATTTTACTAATATACATACATATTACATATATGATAAATAAAAATGGAAAATACAACAAACAACAAAAAAAAAAAAAAAACGATAAAAATCAAAAATAAAATGTGTTGGTTTTTTTATGCTTTTTTGGGAGGAGGCGGCGGCTTAGACGGGGCAGAGTTGCTAGGGAAATAAATAGTACAAGTCGGGCAATCACTTGGTTGAAAGGAGTTTAAGTCACAGTGGGCAACTCAGTATGTATGAATGTTTGGACTTAAGATAGTTTTTAAGTAGGGATTATAAATGCTTCATTAATAAATTTATCAACTTTTGTGAATAGCGCTTTAAATTATAAGTATATTGTACTTGTAGCGCTAGGATGTCCAGACAATAAAGAAAGAAAGCCATCGACGAATCAACTAGCAAAGATTTAAGCTTCGAGAAATAAAAATATAACTGTCTTCTAAATAGCTGCTATTCAGAATCCAGAATTTACTCTGATATTTGCAAACTTATGTGACAAGTTAGGGCTCTTTAGAAGATGTGAAATCGGAATCGTGTTTCAAGGTTTAGAAAAGCAGTGAAAGGCTCAAATGATAAAAAATAAACAAGTCGAGTTTCCCGACCACAAAATACCCTATTCATTTGTTTTCATTTAATTGTTTTTGAATTTAACAAAATTATCCCAAATGTAGGCAACACTTTTTTCTAGTCCCGACTCCGGTGTTTTTTGTCCGATCTGATTGTACTTTTCAGAATAGATAGATATTGGGCCTAGCTTGATGTATAACCACGAGGCTCTAACTTGAAAATTGTGGATCTGACGGCTATTTAGGTCTAGGATTTCTAAAGGAGGTCTAGGTTTTTTGGGGATAAAAGGGGGACGGGGTGGAATTTTTCAAATCTGAAACAAACTTGATCTGCGTACAGCATAAATCTACCTTCGTGCAAAAATTTCTCTTATCTCTATCTCTTATAGTCTCTGAGATCGACGCGTTCATACAGACAGACAGACGGACATGGCTATATCGACTCGGCTGTTCATGCTTATCAAGAATATATATACTTTATGGGGTCGGAAAATTTTCCTTCTCCCTGTTACATACATTCGCACAACTTCATGATCCCCCTTTTCCCATTTTCAATGGGAACAGGGTATAAAAAACCTGCAGTCTGTCAGTCTCTTCAGACTCAGTAGAATAATCTTAATATATAAAATTCTTCCGTACATGGCTTTGTTACCTCACTCCTCCCAAACGGCTGGACCGATTTCGATGAAATTTCGTGTGAGTGTAGTAGTAACAGCGTAGGTGGTTTATATCTATAGCTGATTCTGGTAGGTCACACAGGGATCGCGTAATTTGCCATACACAGCTTTTTTGCACCATAACTTCACCTAAACTTAACCGATTTGGATGAAACTTTATAAAGACATTCGTCAGGAATAGAGAAAGGCTGATAACAAATATGGTCCGAATCGGTCAACTCTTTCGGGTACCTTTCGAACACATATATGTTTATTTTTTGAGCAGTATACACAAAAATACACAAAATTATATTAACGCAGGACAACGTCTAGTATTAAAATATATATTTACAGATTTCTCTGACCAGAAAACACTTTTTATCGTGAAAGAATGCAATTATTCCAGTAGGTATTGCTTCACTCTAGCATTAGAAGGCGAATCCATTCTGTAGATTCGATATCATTCATTCCATAAGTTACGAAATATACATTTAGATTTAACCCAGAATCCTTCATCCCACCACCTTTTGAATGAAGTCTCAAAAACCTTTCAGTGATCTAGGCTTAAATTTAGCGAAGCAAGGGCGAATACGAGTTGAAAATATGTCAATTTGCTAGGTATTCCCTGAAAAGTACATTTCAGCATTGGAGACAAACTTAAATTAAGTTGAATAACTTTTACCCCGTTTATAAACAAAAGGAATATCATGATAATTGTTCCTAAAAGTATGCAATTTTCATTTATTTAAGTAGTTGTCAATTTTAAAAGGTAACTGAGAGTCATATATGTATGCGTCATACATAATCCACTCTTTACATCAACGAAGAGAGGCTCTGTTTCTCTCTGACACTCACTGAAGCATTATTTCGGCATGAATTGCCTAAAGTAATCGGCCCCCGGGGTCTATGGGTGAACATCGCTGCTTTACATTCATTAAGATTGAATGACTCATTGAAGGTATTCAAAATGAGTTGGTAGTCTTTCAACTATAAGAGAATTGATTTCCTGAACTAGAAATATTAATAAACGTAGCATACTTTAAAGAGCATTTAACATCATAATTTTGGAGTGCATAAACAGAGTACTTATATTATAATACTGTTCAATATCAGAACCCAAGAAAAACCGCCAAGTTTAACGGGGGGTTTCCAAAATCTTTATTGAGGGGGGGATTGGTTGTTTTTTTTTTTCAAATTTTTTCAAGATTTTTTGTTACATTTAAAATGTATAACGTTTACGAATCAAAATTGTTTTGTTTTTTGTTTGTTTTTTATATTTTTGGTTTAGTTATAGGTTATTACAATCCATAAATCTTTTGCTGTGGTTTCAAACTTGTCGTTTTCGAAACGACAATCGACCAGTTGCCAATGTTTGGTTATTTCTTTAAACAATTGATAGGTAAGTAAGTGAGTAGTAGTAGTAGTCGTACAGCTGCTGACAGAAAATAGTAATCAATGATGAGAGGAACTCATGGTGATGCTTAGAGAACGTGACGTTGTTGGAGTGAGTCAGTGTGTGTGTGTGTGTGTGTGTGTTGTGAGTGTGTGTGTAAAAGTAATTAACAAAAATGTTTAAGCTAATATAATAAATAAATATACATAAAACAAGTGGTTTGTGTGTGTGTGTGTGTGTGTGTGTGCGTGTTCTTAACAATAGAAACATTAAACATTCTCAAACTTAAACAACAAATGCAATTGGATGTCTTGGGCATATCATTATGTATTATATATATCATTTTGGATTTGCAATGTTCCCGCTGTCGTTTTTTGTTTTTGTTTTTTGACATATATAATATTTAGTATACAATTAAATTCAACATTTATTCGATTAGTTTAATGTGTGTGTGTGTGTGTGTGTGTGTGTGTGCGCTAGACCGGATCAACCTTAAAGGGACTCATCATTTCTCAGCCGCCATCCACTTTGGCTCCGCCGTTTTCCTCCACGTTTTCCCGGTCTAGTGTGCGTGGCTTGGTGGTTAATATTTGGATAATACATACATTTATCTCTATAGTTTCAAAATTGTGGCTTTATTGAAGCTCGCTTGGCATTACTTCTCGCTTGTTTGTTTTGAGGACTCAGGTTTTCGGTTTCGCTTTGATTTGTTAGATTTGGTTTTGCCAATCATTTGTCAAGTTTAGGAATCAATGATTTTGTTTGTGCCTTGTTGGATCGGTGCTTAAACATATTGATATATATTTAATGTGTGTGTGTGTGTGTGTATATATATTATATACTCTCTCGTTTGGTCGGCCAGGCCGCTCCCGCTTCTGCGTTTAACAAATAATAAATAACTTTCCCGTCGCCGGTCATAACAATTCGGTAAATTCTTGTAGTTTGCTGCTTTGGGAGTAATGGTTACATCATCATATTGCACACTGATCAATAATTATTGCCCCTGGCTAATTTAAGTTGCGTCGTCGCCGAAATACCAATGCGAAAATGGAACGTATGCGCCACCAGCGGCTGCGATGGCGTGTGTGTATCTTCTCCGAGCTGGTGTCCGTGCCCAAAGCCTTCTGCATTTCCTTGCGCCGAATCTCGCGTACCAGTGTATAGAACGCCTCATCGATGTAATGCCGCAGGGCGGCCGATGTCTCAAAGAAGGGGCAGCCAAATTGATTGGCCAGGTTTTTGCCCTCTTCGGTGGTCACGCGACGCTGAGATTCCAGATCCACTTTGTTGGCTATCAACACCAGCGGTATGTCCTCGGAGAGACGAACGCGCGTGATGAGCTTACGGTACTCGGACGCCTCCTGAAAGCTGTGCCGATCGGTCACGGAATAGCAAATGATGAAGCCCTCGCCGCAGCGCATATACTGATCCCGCATCGCGGTGAACTCGACCTGGCCGGCAGTGTCGAGTATGTCCAGTAGGGCGGCCTCGTTGTCAATGACCGCCTGTTGCTGGTACGAGTCCTCTGCCAATGCCGAAGCGGTTAGCGAAATGTATATTCGTGCAGCTCCACCAATTCTACTCACCAATTGTGGGGTCATGATAGTCCAAGAAACTGTGGCTGACAAACTGCAGGGTTACAGCTGAATCGTTGCCCGAGCATTAGCGAAGCGAAGTCAAGTGGGTGTTGGGGTGGGTGGGGGTGTAAGTGTGCGTAAAAGAAATTGAGATATTTATTGATTTTTCGCACAAAGCAAAACCAAAATCAAATGTGCGCAGTGCGCCGTGTCTGGCGAAATGCCGCATCCACTCCACTCCACTCTACTCACCCGACTTGCCGACTCCACCATCGCCCAGAATCACTATCTTGTAGACCCGCAGTCCGCCTCGCATGTTTTTATTCGGTGGGGCTGGCGCTTTGATTATGTTGCCATTCTCCTTGCCGCTCCGCTCGTTGGGCATTTGCATGGAGACCGTCTCCGCCGAGCTGGAACTGGTGCAGGATTTCAGTTTGCTTGATCTCTTGATAGCTGCACAGCCTATCGACATATCGCCGGCCAAGGGGACACTCCCCCGCACCAACTCGCAAATCAATTGGGGATTTCCTTCAAACGAATCGAATTGAGGGGGGTGGTGGGGGGGCAACTGGAGTTCGTTCTTAGTTTATCCGACGGTGACAAGCAACGACATGGCTAACACTTGATTTGTCTGTTTGAAACCACCAGAGATTGGTGAGACCACAGTTGACTATTTTTTGTAAGAATAGTAGGACCACAGGAAAATATTTATTGAGATTGGTGATACCGCACTGGATTTTGGTTATTTTTCAGAATGAAAAATACTGAAAATACCAAAATGTTATTGTTAACAGAGTGCTAACGGATTACTTGAATTTAACAGCGCTTCTACCGTTACTTTAACTTTTAGCATTTTATGGAACTCGTTCGACAGTTGGTTTGAAATGTCTGCAGTTCAGAGACCATGAGAGATTTATTTTTTTTTTATCAATTACTAAGAGATATTTGTGACATGTTAGAGGTGGAAACTGTCCTTGAGATGGTACTGTTAAGTGTTCTAAGTTAAAGGATGAGTATCTCATGTATACCGTAATTTTTAATTGCTATTTTCCTTGAAGTAATGAAGCAATGATGCTCTTTTTTGCAACAAGGGACTTAAATTGAGGTTAACATTTAATTCAAAAGACTCTGCCGCTAAAATTAATGTAAAGAAAGAGGTCTTTTGGTCGATGTGACCCATTTCTGTTAGTTTTTTGAAGTTTAGTTGGAAATGCTGAACTTTAAATTGTCGAGAAGTCACAAGTTCACTTTGGAAATTATAATATTTCCAATTTTGGAGCAAAAGTTCGAGGAAATACCTTATAAGATAAAAAACTAATACTTTATAATGTGTTCCAACCCAACGGACCCCACTTTTGTTAATTCAAATGGTACACAAACACCTAGATATTTGGTTTTAGGAGCTTCCCACATTTTTCCAAAGTGTAATAATGTTATTTTCCTAACAGAAGGAAATTCGCGTATCTTAGACTTAAGAATGGATCGTCGGTTTTCACTAAGAAGATCCTAGAAACAAAATAAGTTTTTTTCATAACAATTAGAGTTTGTCCAAAAAAAAAACTTTTCTAAAAGATTTAAGAGGACAAGACCCAGCCGCAGCAAAAATAGAAAACAAGGAATGTAAAAATTTAAAAAATACAACTTTCCGAGCAGATTTAAGGGCAAATCGATACGATGTACTTAAGTAAGGGCTTTAAAAGTTAAAATAGTAAAATTCGTTTACAAAACAGTAGAGTGCAGTATTTTATATGAGTTTGTGAATTATCTGCCGATCTTTTAAAAGATCAATAAACACGATTAACTGGCTTGAAGTGCAAAATTATAAAAAAAAATTGTCAATTTCGCCCAATGTACAATGTACATACTTACAATCATAAAACATTCGCCCTGAAAATTAGAAATTTTCCTATGAAATTCGTCCCAAGGCAATTTACCCTAAAATTAAGAAACAATTTTTCTCATTTATGACATATTTTTCTGAAATTTTTAAACTTTTCCATAAATTAGAAAATATTTTTCTTAATTTTAGGGGGAAACGCCTTAGGATGGATTTTATGTGACAATTTCTAATTTTCAGGACGAATTTTCTTATGGGTGTATGTAAGATCTATTAGAGTCTATTTTAGTGCAAGTGAAGTTCTAAACATGGGTTCTTGGATGTAAGATTTTTGGCCTTTTGAAGAGAATTGGAAGAAATCTGTCATCTTATAAAGAAAATTTTCAAGTCATCTGTAAAGTTAAAGGTGTTGGTACCAACGATAAGGTCTCGTTCCGTTGCTATCTAGAATTTTAACTGAAATTTTAACAGCTAACCCCTCATAACAGCCTTTTAAGAATTCAAATTTTTCAAATTCAAAAACCTATTTTCGCCCCCCCTCCCCCCTTCCACCCACAATTGCCGCGGCCCAGGTGGCAACGTTGGCCCCTGCCATGGCGTACAAATTTTATAAATAATTTGACGCGAGCTGTTCATTTAGTTACGTACGGTGATCGTCGACGGGAGCAGCTCTGGCCGCTTCGTTTGGCCACCCTGCACAACGCATCATCTCCCGCTAGACAGAACAACAACAACAACGGAAAAAACAACAACAACAACAACATACATTACTGAAATCTGCTAAAAAGAATATAAATATACACATACGTATATAAGTTTGGCCAACCAACCAAAAAATATTTAAAAAAAAAAAAAAAAGGGGTGAAACGCAAAGCCGTTGAAAATGTCGGGCGATGTACAGCCGCGAAAGCGCAAGGATAAGCGCCGGAAACGCGGTAAGTTGGTAGCTGCTCCTGCTCCTCCGTTAGTCGGTTTAGCCAGTTCGAAAATAGTTTCTTCATTTTCCTGCAGCTGAACGCGTATTTATAATAATATTGTCGAGTGCCTTTAAAAATAACTTTGCCCTATTATATAAAATTATACATCGGCCGTTGTCGCTATGCGTGTGCCGCGACAGAAGAAGCAATTTCTATATCTAAAAGAGAGAAAAAAAGAATGTGTTTTATGATTTTTTGTGTGTCGCCTCTGTCAGAGCTATTGAGAATCTCGATGGACCGCAAAGGTTCGCTCCGCTTTCCTTATCTAAAAACAAAGAGAGAGAGAGATAAGCAGCAAGGTAAACTAGTGTCCCGCCGGCTTGTCGCTTATCTTCTGGAAAATTGAAATGCCCCAAATGATATAAACAACATTCAGTCATTCGTCTGCACTCTGCACTTCCGTATGCTTTACGGTCTGCCGCCTGCCCGGCCACATTTTTACAAACACCCCCGGATTTTTGGACACGCAAAAACAACGACAAATAGATGCAAGCGATTTCTTTTCAATTGGCCATCTGCCCAAGAGCATGACTGGCAGGTTCTTTGTTTGTTATTTGCACATATTTGGCAGAAACAACACACAAAATGGCTTAGTCGATCTATCAACAAAAAAAAAAGAAAAGAAGAGTTTCTTATCATTTTGGTTTTTGTGTTATTGTTTGTTAAACATTTTCGTAACTAACCTTTTTGTACACAGATGATCGCAAATCCGAGGGCGATGTGGGTGTATTGCGACAATCAAGCTTTCAAGGTAGAGCAGCATGTTTAATGATAATGGATATACCCACTGACGTTGAATATCCCGCTTATGATTTTGCATATACCCCTAATAATTATCCTATTGAAATATTAACAGATTTTTCACAGTTTTTTGTGAAATTTATGTAGCGACGCTTTAGTGCTTTCCCTGCTTTAGTGACGGTCCCTCTAATCTGGAAAATTTATGAATTTCATAAGAAAAATTATCCTTAAAAATTAGAGGGTACTACAACTCCTCTTCCCAAACCTCACACCCGAAATTTTAGGATTTCTGAAAAGTGTTCGAATTTAAGATATACATTTTATTGAATTTTGAAAAATTTTTAAGCTAGAGCTAACCTTTTTTATACCCGTTACTCGTAGAGTAAAAAGGGTATACTAAAGTCGTGCAAATGTATGTAACAGGCAGAAGGAAGCATCTCCGATATCATAAAGTATATATATTCGATAAAGCCATGTCCGTCCGTCCGTCTGTAAGAACACCTAGATCTCAGAGACTAGAAGAGGTAGAATAACCAAATTTTAGATGTAAGCTAAAATTGTCTGCAGGCAGATCAAGTTTGAGGTTATTAAACACTAATGGCCTTGAGTAACGGTTATTTCGAAGTCGGGCAGGGCCGACTTTAACTTACGCTCTCGTTTTTTATAAGTAGAACAGTTCTGCTTCCTTCTGATACGAGATTTAGTTAAGAACATTCCCGGCTTTAGTGTCGTTCCCACTAAAGCTTTCTGAGCTAGAAGCAAGCTTTTTATACCCTTGCAAAGGGTATTATAATTATGCCCAGAAGTTTGTAACGCATAGAATTATTCATTTCCGACCCCATAAACCATATATATTCTTGATCAGGGTGACGAGCTGAGTCGATTGAGCTTTGTCCGTCTGTTTCTACGCGAACTAGTCTCCCAGTTTTCAAGCTATCGAGCTGAAATTTTGCACAGAGTCTTCTTTTTGCTGCACACTACTAATACGTCGGAACCGACTGGATCGGATGACTATATCTCATAGCTCCCATAGAAACAATCGGTCGGAAAACTAGTTTTAGTATGAAAAACTTTTTTCTTTTGAATGGAAACGTCTTCAAACTTTGTAATCGTAGGTTTTCTATGTTTTTTTTATAATTCTACCAAGTTTTATTAAAATCGGACAACTATATGGTATAGCTGCCATACAAAAGATGGGTCTAAAAAACAGTCTTAGTTAGAAAAACTTTTTTGTTTTTAATGGTAGCATCCTGCAATTTTGTATTTGTTTGTTTCACATGCTTTCACATCATTTTACAAATTTTTGGTCAAATCGGATGACTATATCATATAGCTCCCATACGAACGTTGGGTCGGTAAATAGGGAAAAAAGAGTATTTGTTGAAAATATGCAAGCGAGCACTTGCAAGGGTATAAGAACTTCGGCACAGACGAAATTAGCTTAGCTTGCTCGTTTTTGGTTTAGATGGAAGCTTACCTAAGCAATGAAATTATGAAATTTTAAAACCTTAATGGACCGTAATATTTTATGATTTTTTTCAAAACATCAGTTAAGTACTAAAAGCAAGTCGTATTTGTCTTACTGATCAACGCCTTATTTCCTAAGAGAACTCGAAGGTCTTTAAAGAACTTTTGAACCCAAAAGAATTGTAGGAATCGAAAAGCTTAGCTTGGCATATAAGAGAGTCAGCCATTCACACTTGAACTTGTGCTCCGATATTATCTAATATTAAGTGAATTAATCTTGAATCTTCCAAAGCTTTTTAGCCCCCAGCCTAATGTTGCCTCAAGTATGCACTAAATCAAACTGTCCCCGCACACAACCCACTGTTTTTCTCTATCCCTCTCTCTCTGTCTACACTTCTATGACTATCTGAAGGTGCATTTTAATTGAGCATTTTCTAACCGTATGTGTGTTTTTATTATTCATTATCAAACGCCACATCCGCGCACACACATTCAGATGACGACGAGTCTTCCCATGGCGTTCACATCACAAAGATGGGAAACGATGATGTACACCTGCACGTGCATCACGAACATGGCACGGGCGGACATTGGTGTGCAAAGATAATATTCTTCTCGCTGATGGCGGTGCTGTTGGGTCTGGTGGGACTGATCATACTGGAGAATCGTGGCCTGGATGATTGTGAGTGAGATTCAAATGATTTAGCAAGGATTACGTATAATCTGTGTGATTTGTTGTAGTGGACACTCCTTTGTCTGAATCACGTTTCTCCAACTATTTCGATGGTTGGGTCGATGAGCATAGGGTGGAGCATGATGCTCATGAAGTGCAAGATCCAGTGCAAATGGCTTTAGATGAGCACGATGAGCATGATGAACCCTTTGAAGAAGGTGAGTCTATTGTATACTTGTAATGTTTTATTAGTATTTAATTGTTTTTGTAATTCTTTTAGAAGAGGAGCAAGAAGACGATGTAGACGACGATGACGAGGAAGAGGAGGAGGAGGCGGAGGAGGACGAACCAAATGAAGTGGAGCTGGAGCTGGAAGAAGACGAGGATCATGCTGGTGAAAATATAACAACCGAAGATGATGAGGAAGCTGAGGATGAAGATGATGATGAGGCCGCCGAGTATGACACGGACAATGTGGAGGAGGCAACAGTAGAGGCTACCACAGAAGCCACAACTGAGGCAGAATATGAAAACGAAGAAGATGATGAGGAAGATGAGGAAGAGGCGGATCCTGAGGAGGCTGAGGATGAGGAACAAAGTGCAGCAGTGGAAGAAGAGGGAGATTTGGATCAGGTATGGTCAATATTTGAAAAATACTTCCGAAAATTGACTATAACACTTACCAAATACTTGAAAAAAACCAACAACTACTAAATAGTTAAAGATATAAAGTTAATTTTATGACAGGACGAAAATGAAGATGAAGATGAGGAGGATGAGGATATTGATGAGGACCTAGAGGAATCAATAGAACCAGCCAAGTCGCAATCAACAGCCCAAAGTGTACCCGAAACTGCCGAAAATGAGGAAGATGATGATGACGAAGACGACAACAACGACGAAGATTTGAAAGAAGTAAGATATAAGCCCTGAAATTTGAATCCTTTAAAAAGGCATTCTAACTTATATATCTATATATATATAACTGCAGGAAGAAGACAACGACAACAACAACAACAACAACAACGAAGAAGAAGATGATATTGAGGAGGAAGATGAGGAAGATGAATTTGAATCTCTTATAGAAAACGATGCCGAAGAACTGTTACGCCAGGAACGAGAACGTGAAGCGGCAAAGACCCCCCCAGCTGCTGAACACCCCAAAGAGGCTGAACAGCCCGAAGCGGAACCCTCATCTTGGCTGGCATCAAGTAAGTTGAGATACATTGTTATTTTTTTTTTTTTTGTTGGTGAACGGTTAAGGCTCCATCTTACACATACACGACACCCACTTGAACTGTACAAGAAAGTGCAAAACTGATGTTCTGTACCTAAATCATTTTCCAGTTGCCGTTAAATTTGGCGTTGGCATTGCACTTGCCTTAGTCTCACGCCTTGTATTGATAAGGAAAAATCCAAATACAAGTGAGTTTTCAATGAAACGCCAGCTCAAAAGTTTGTTTCTTAACGCTAACTGATCTCTTACCACTCTATATATATATATATACCATTATATGTCTCTGATATCTGCTTGAGGGCTGCTTTTCTGTTGAATGTTGTGATCTATTCCAAATTAAACTAACAGAACTAATTCAAAAAACAAAAAAAAAACAAAACCAAAAAGCCGATTTGCACTTTCTTCATTTTCTGTTTCTATGTTTTGTGAAAAAAAAACCCCCAAACAATTAAAGAGAATTCTCAACAGGATTTTTATTTAAGCTTTTTTTTTTTTTTTGATTTCATTTATTTTTGTTTTTTTTTTTCATTTTTTTTTTTCAATTGTAGTCACAGCTTTGTTTAAATATATTTACGGCCAATGTATGTATGTATGGCTTTGTTGTTGTAACTCTACGAAAAATGCATTCTAATTATATTACTTCGAATGTGATAAACACATAAATATATATAATATATAGCTGAGGATGAGCAGCCGACACCAGAGGCCTGTATGAGACGCAGATTGACCATAGCCACCGCAGAGGATCAAATACCCGACGATGTGGAGGATATACCGCTGCTTGATGAGGGTTGGAGCAAACTATTACATAATGTTTTATGACAAGAGAACTTCGGAATGTCGAAGTTGCTTTAGAACCGTCATGTCCTAGACAAAAGCTTACATTATAAAGGTATTTACACGGTGAAGCAAGCTTTATGCATTTTATGAAAAAGCTTTCGTTTGTAGGAGAGAGGTGTAGTGGTGTCGCTTGACCTTCTTAACCTCTTTCCTACAAACGAAAGCTTTTTGAAAAGCTGCCTAAAGTTGGCTTCACTGTGTAAATCCAGTCTTAAAGAGAGCAAAAGCTTTGCGTAGACTGAAAAGCTTTGAAATTGGTTTATTTGAAATGATTAATGGTCGCTGGAAAAGACTTGAGTAGGGCGAGAGAACCGAATTTTAAATTTAAAAAATGAATTTATCAAACCCCACACAGAGAAAAAAAGGAAATGAAAAATATCCATTCGATGATTTATATGTCTTAAATATCTTATTAATCATCCAACGGAGCTGAAAATTATACAAAATATATGAAAAAGGATCATCATTGGGATGTTTTTTCAGGATAATTAAGATATATTCTTCCAAAATGGCACTTTTTTTTCGGTGCAGCGCTGAAAACACACAGTTTTCAGGTTCACACACTTTTCCAGTTCAAATCTAAGCGAAGAGGCATAAATTCATAGAAGTAAAATACAGAAAAAAATATTTGAAAATTATTTTGGTATCCGTTTGGATGGGATATTTAAAAAATCGATTTTTGGATATTAAAATGTCAATTTAGGGCCGATTTATCATCTTCTGAATAGCTGCAATGTGTCAAATAACCTTTGATTTTGCTCTTTTTATGTGGGTTTAGATTAAAAATCGGCCCTTAATATTGAATGGATGTTAAATTTTCATCCAACGGAGTTGAAAATCATCCAATGGATATGAAAAATAGATATTTTAATAACAAAAGAATAGAGAAAAGTTAACATCGGCTCGCCCGAAGTTTATGTATTCTTCCAGCATATTTTTCTAACTATAACTACTTTGCGGACTTTACTTTTCTATGGGAGCTATACTATATACATGTCCGATTTCGACCAAACTTTGTGGAATCATGCAAAAGTTTAATAAACGAACATGCAAGAAATTTGGAGTCGATTACATTTAAAACAAAAAAGTTTTTCTCAATAAAACTTATTTTTTTACCGATCTTCGTACTGCAGGTATATGCTATAGTCATCCGATTTTAACAAAACTTTGTAGAATTGTGTGAAAGCATTTCAAATAAGTAAATGCCAATTTTAAGGACATTTCAATTGAAAACAAAAAAGTTTTTCTCACCAGGACTACTTTTCAAACTCTACTTTTCTATGACAGCTATACCATATAGATGTCCGATTTCAATCAAACTAAGTAAGACCATGGAAAAGCATAGCAAACTAAGAAATACAAAGTTTGGAGGCGTTTTCTTTGAAAACAAAAAATTTTTTCCCACTAAAACTAGTTTTTCGAATAATCATTCCTATGACAGCTATATGTTATAGTCATCCGATCCGGCCGGTGACAATAAATGTGCAGCGTATTTGTATAAAAGGACTTCGTGCAAAGTTGGAAGAAGATAGCTCTCAATTTGACAGAAAGATAGCATAGAAACACAAGGACGGACTTTGGTATATCGACTCAGTTCGTCAGGCTTCCTTCTAGGCATTACAAACATCCGGACAATTTTATAATACCCTCTTCAAGAGTATACAAAAGGATATACCAATCTATTCATTCCATTTGGATCATTTTGGATATATTAAACTTATTAAAGTTTGTTGTTTGTTCGAGTAAATTCCGATTAAAAAGTATAGGCCAGACGGATATATCAAGAAACTCGGTAAATAGTTGAGTTTGGGATCGGAACAGTACCGAAATAAATTTTAAAATTAGAGTCTAGTTCGTGACGAAACGGGAATAGGTGGAACAGTAGAGCTGGCAACCTATCGATAGTATTAAGGCACGAAATTCGGTTTCGGTCAAGACATTTTTATCGACCGACAGTTTTTTTTTTTCTAATTTAACCATTTTTAACTATAACAGAAATAAGACAGTAAGGCCGATACCGGAAATAGTTCGATTGGATACCCTTACCGATAGTTCAATCGATAGTTTGCCAATGCCATTGAACAGGGGGCTCGATACATTAAGAAGGGGATATAATGTTCTTTCCCTCGACCATTTTTTATTTATTTATTCTAAACTTAACTTCTGGACATGATTCTAAAGCCCCCCCAAAAATCCTAAGCTTATTTCAATCTAACGTAATGTATGTGTATAAATATCAGACTACTCCGAAGAGGAAATCGAAATCGAGGAAGAAATCGAAGTGGAAATCAGCGATATTGAAGAGACAGCCGAGAAAGAGGATAGCGTGGAGCCGGTGATGGCCGCCAGTTATGTGCCCGAAAGCTTTGAGCAACTGAGTGGCATGCACAGAGTCAAAGAAACCGCAGAGGAAAGGAAAACCGAACCTTTACCCAAGGCCACACCCGCCAGCGATATCTATGTGGAGTACGAGGATGGTGCCATTGAGGATTATGAGCATGATGAGGAGGATATCGATGATGATGATGAGGAAAGTGAAGAATTAACCGATGAAGAAGACGAAGTATCCGATGTAGATGATGCCGAACTAATGAGTAGATTGGAAGCCAAGTATGGTCGTTTGCCGGCCAAGGAATACGAAAGCGATCCAGACTCTGATGATCCGTCCTGGACACGTAATTACTAAAAAAAAAAAAACCAAAACTTCAGACATCAGTAAACCATCACTCATTACTACTATATCGTATTATATTCGAATCTAAAATATAAAAAATCATGGCCACATTAAAGCTACACACACTCAACTATTCTAAGAAAAAACCCCCATCATCTCGTAAGTGTTAGTTGTAGAATCTATGGAGTAACTACTAACATTTCATATATAAGATGGAGCTCTAAGACCTTAACCGTTCAAAAACTGTTCGAGTTCTTTATTTGGAAATGCATTGAATTGAGTCGTTTTTCCTCACCATTTAGAAATAAAACCCAAGCAACAGCCCTCGGCTGAAGACCAGGCCGAGGAGACGGATAATCTGTTTGAGCAGGAGCTGCGTAAGGCAAATGCCGAAATGATACGAGAGGTGAGAGGGTGATCTTTAAGTGGGATATACTTTTCAAGACAATTTTTTTAAATTTTTCTTAGCTCAACAATCACTAGAATCAAACTTACAAAAAAACAAAAACAACCAACCTCAATCCCCACATAGCTTTAATTAATATTTGCTTTTTAAAGTTTAGTTCTAAGTTCAGAATTCAAACAAATTTTAATGAATGAAAGAAAACGATTGGCAAAACAAAGGAAAAACATATTTCTATGCTGTATATTTGGGCACATAACTTTAAAATATGACAAACACTCTACTTGTGGGATTGAAACTTCTAGGGGAGTTTCCCCCCGAGACACCCACCCAAGGGGTAGCTCCACCGGGGTAAAGTAAATCCCAGAAGAATTGTGTTTTTGCTAGCTTTTAATAATACATGGCTTTTTATCGTTTTTTTTTTTGTACTAATTGCATGCTACCTACATATATCTACCCACACATACATTGTGTGTGTTAACCAGAACCTTGAACAAGCCCTGCTCGCCCTTAACACACTGACACAAAACCATGCCCAAGAGCCGCTCGCCCATCTGGGACGTGCTCATGTATTGGAACGTCTGGCCGAAAGGGAGAAGAGCAATCAATACCTTTGGCAGGCCATTGAATCCTATAAACGTTATCTGGCATTTGGTGAACTGATTGGGAATGATGATGAATATCGAGCGGCTGGTGAACGCTGCATAGAGCACTTGAGATTCATGGGTGAGTTTGGGGGAATTAAATGTTAATTTAAAACCAACAAGAAAGAAAGTCGGTCAAGCCCGACTATAACATACTCTGTACCAAGAAAATTTCTTTTGATCATAACTCGAAAACCGTTCATCCGATCTTCTTCATTCCTTTGGCGGATCGATAAGTTATCCTAAAAACTAAATATGTCCAGAAGGAATAAGCCATCTATCTTCAAAACTGTGGGAGATATGACGTTTTTTCTAAATTGCGGGGGCGGGAGGGGGCGTGGCCAAAATTGAAAATAAACTTGATCTGCCTGCAGACATAAGAAGCATATGTCCCATACATGTCAAACCTCTATCTCTTACCATCTCTGAGATCTGTGCGTTCATACGGACAGACAGACGGACGAACGGACAGGCGGACAGACGGACATGGCTATATCGACTCGGCTGTTGATGCTGATCAAGAATATATATACTTTATGGGGTCGGAGATGCTTCCTTCTGGATGTTACATACTTTTGCACAAACTTATAATACTCTATGTACCTTCGGTACAGAGTATAAAAACTAATCGGTTTAACACACGGTACAATAAGTGACTTGATATAAGGCCCACGGACATAAAGGAAATATGAAAATTTTCGATCACAACCTTGAAATATAACTCAGAACTTTTCAAGTCCTTTTGTCCGGACATCATGATACAATTATATAAGGTAGGGCAAAGTTTGACATTATGCCTTCAGTCCACATTATTTAGTACTGGCCCTACCTTATATAATTCTATCATGCCGTATCCATAATGCTTTGCAATTTGACAAGAAAATCGTAGACAATATGTATAATATCTTAAGTCTTATGTTTTATACGAAACCGTGTAAAACCCATCAGAAATAAAATTTTTAAAGAATATTTTCAGACTAAAAGTCAAATTCAATAATCATATTCCTAAAATCCTTTCTCTGAGAGAACACAATATTAATTACCATGAAAGGATTGACTGTAGCATGGGCTAATACACATTTGTTTTCTGCATTTTCGACAGCCTTCGAAATCGACTATATCAGTTCGATATACAAGATATCAGTTTTGATATTATCGATAGACAGACTTCGAATATCAACGCTGCATTGACGCCACCTAGTAATTACTGTGTCAACATACAAGTAAGAAAGTCGACCAAGCCCGTTTATAACACTCAGTACTCAATACCTACCAAACTTAGTATTTATAACAGTGTTAAGGTGTGTAAAGTGCTGCCTATAACTTGATTATGGTTCTTGCAATCTTCACCATTCGTTGGGCGGATCAAAATACTGAGTCCAGAAGTTTCGAATCATCTAATTATCAAACTGTGATTGATATGACGATTTTTCCAAATAAACTTGATCTATCTGCAAGAAGCAAAAGAATCAAACGGCCCAAACTTACCAAACCTCTATCTATTACCATCTCTGAGTTCTGTTTGTTCACACGGACAGACAGACAAGGCTATTAATGCTGGTCAAGAATATTTCATATATAATTTAAAGGGTCGGAAATGATTCCTTCTGACTGTTACAAACTGAATATACTTTGTGTATAAAAAGAGAAAGCTAAGCTAACTTCGTCTGTGCCGAAGTTTTTATACCCTTGCAAGTGCTCGCTTAAATATTTTCAAAAATATACTCGTTTTCCCATTTTCCGACCGATGGTTCGTATGGCAGCTATATGATATAGTCATCCGATTTGACCAATTTTTTTTTGAAATTCTGTGAAAGCATTGGAAACAGACAAATACAAAATTTCAGGATGCTACCATTAAAAATAAAAAAGTTTTTCTAACTAAGACTGTTTTTCAGACCTATCTTTTGTATGGCAGCTATACCATATAGTTGTCCGATTTTAATAAAACTTGGTAGAATTATAAAAAAACTTAGAAAACTAACGATTACAAAGTTTGGAGACGTTTCCATTATAAAGAAAAAAGTTTTTCATACTAAAACTAGTTTTCCGACCGATTGTTCCTATGGGAGCTCTGAGATATAGTCATTCGATCCAGTCGGTTCCGACATATTAGTAGTGTGCAGCAAAAAGAAGACTCTGTGCAAAATTTCAGCTGGATAGCTTTAAAATTGAGAGACAGACAGACAGATGGACGGACAAAGCTCAATCGACTCAGCTCGTCACCCTGATCAAGAATATGTATGGTTTATGGTGTCGGAAATGAATATTTCTATGCGTTGCTAACTTCTGGGCAAGGATATAAATATAAATATCACTTGCTATGAGTATCAAAGTGTTTGCATTAAAGAAAGTAAGCCATCGTCTTTTGTTTGTCTTAACTATTACGAATTCTCTTTTTATACTCTGTACCGTAGGTACATAGAGTATTATAAGTTTGTGCAAAAGTATGTAACATCCAGAAGGAAGCATCTCCGACCCCATAAAGTATATATATTCTTGATCAGCATCAACAGCCGAGTCGATATAGCCATGTCCGTCTGTCCGTCTGTCTGTCCATATGAACGCACAGATCTCAGAGATGGTAAGAGATAGAGGTTTGACATGTATGGGACATATGCTTCTTATGTCTGCAGGCAGATCAAGTTAATTTTCAATTTTGGCCACGCCCCCTCCCGCCCCCGCAATTTAGAAAAAACCTCATATCTCCCACAGTTTTGAAGATAAATGGCTTGTTCCTTCTGGACATATTTAGTTATTAGAATAAATTATCGATCCGCCAAAGGAATGAAGAAGATCGGATGAACGGTTTTCGAGTTATGATCAAAAGAAAAATTTTCTTGGTACAGAGTATGTTATAGTCGGGCTTGACCGACTTTCTTTTTTGTTTATGTAAGCACAGCATGAAATAATAGTCTAAGGTAGTGTTCCTTAAAAAGAGAGGCTGTCTGACTCTCTCTCTCTCTCTCTGACACTCACTGATGCATTACTTCGGCAAGCTTTCGGTGCGAATTGGGGAAAGTGTTCGGACTTCCGTGGCTTGGCTGGGGAATACTGGTCTAAGGGCCGTATCTCATCTGTTAGATTTAGATTTTCCAGTTTTATGTGGAAGAATTTATAAAATGAGAATTCTTCCCTAAGTCTTTAGACAGTTTTATCTCAACATCTGAATTGGTTCAAGTTAAATTCACAATTTCGGATAGAAGTATGGTATTTTGGTATATAATATTAAGATCATATCAATTTGTTGCTATATTCTTACCAAATACCCGCTTTCTCCTCACTTTAGGCAACCCGATCCAGGCCGTGGCCATACACGAACAACTTATCGAACGTTTTCCCCTGGAGCCACAGCTGCGTAATCAACTGTGTCTCTCCCATCTAATGGTCAATAAGTGGGTGTGTGATCTTGCTTAGAACTCGAAATAACACTCAACTTATTGTTTTCAATTTCTCATTCTCTTTTTGCAGTTTAAGGCAGTTGAAACTGGTATCCTGGGCCACCTTACAGCTATGGCCTCACAATCCCTTGGCCAAATTGTACTATGGACTAGCTCTCAAACAGCTGGATGAGGATTATCAGCAGGCTTTGCCTTATCTACAACAGGCTCTGGACTCTCAGGCGAATGGCACCCAGGAAGCTTATTTCTATTTATCTTTGGGCGAAACCTTACAGCGTCTGGGCAAACAGGAGGAAGCACTGTTGGTGTATGAAAAGGGTGTGACTAGGCAATACTTTGCCAGTGTCTATCAAAGATCTTTGTACAATGAGCCCCAGCTGAGAGCTAAACCTTTTTGGACAGCCGCTGAAACGGGCCATGAGCGGGAACTGCAAGAGCTACAACAAAATTGGCAGGATATACGTGATGAGGCATTGGCCCTGCTCAATCAGCAAGGTTACTTTAAGGACGAGTCCGAAAAACTTAAGGACAAAGGCAAATGGCAGCAATTGGAGTTATTTGCTCAGGGACGGCGTTTGCAGCAGAATTGTCAGCGTGCTCCCATCACCTGCCGTCTGGTGGCTCAGTTCAGTGACTGTCGACGTGGCCAGGTGAAGTTCAGTGCCATGCAGGCTCAGACACATGTCTGGCCACATTGTGGACCCACCAATTGCCGGCTGAGAGCTCATCTAAGTCTGGTTGCACCTGAACCACAAATGACCAGTCTACGGGTGGCCAAGCAAGAGCGGTAAGCTATTGAATTGCTCTTTATTGTTCACTTGCTCACTTTTGTTTTGTTATACACAGCACCTGGCGTGAGGGTGAACTCTTAATCTTTGATGACAGCTTTGAGCATGAAGTCTGGCACAATGGCACACAGTTGCGTTTGGTTTTGATTCTGGACATTTGGCATCCCGATTTGACAGCAGCACAACGTCGCCGTCTAACACCAATTTGAGAGGGAGGGAGGAAGAGAGAGAGGGGTTCTGGTTCCTACAATGTAGTTCATATCACTTTGTTCATTGTTAGTTAATTCTCGAAATTGTGTATCTCTTAGCCAGTTAAGTTGAAATGAATGCGTGTTTAGGTTATAGAAATTGTACATTTTATATAAGTATATGATGTATGGTGATGCTTTTGGTGGCAGCTGATTTTGCTTTAAACGATGATTATCTTAGGCAAAATATAGTTTGTTTTGTATTTAGAATTTGAAAAATATTGGAGACTTTATGTTTGGAAGGAAGACAGAGATTGGAGAAGGGGAAAAAGCAGAAACAACCCCCATTTTACCGTGATTGATGAATCATTAAAGCGCGAATTATGCTCAAGAAATGTCAAATGTCAAGTCAAGAAATGAATTGAGAGTGGTTAACTGAATAACTATGATTTTGATGGAATATTATGGATTACCAATGATGCTTCAGAAGAAAGACTAAAATGAATATAGCGTATGTTTCAGGTAGGACTGCAAAACCACTTAATTTCAATAGAAGTTTCGGTATTTTGTAAAGTTTAAGATGAATTTCTTGCATCATTTTTTTTTGCCTATATTTTTTAGATCTTTACCTGCCTCTTTTTTAAGTCTATCAATTAGCTTGTGAAAAAGTACAAAAAGATATTATTTTTTAATCAATTAGCTTGTGAAAAAGTACAAATAGATCACATTTTTTAATGGTTTCGATCACAAGACTGTAACTCTTTCATAATAACAGATTGTATTGGCATGTTACAAATGTGCTCTTTGCTTTATTTCCTCATTAAAGAGCTAATTTTTAGAGTTTCGAAAACGAATCTTCAGTAGATAAACCTAAATTTCAGGAAATATTTTGAGAAATCTGCAGAAATCTTAAAAAACGACTCAAAAACAACCTGGCGGAGTGTTTTTTCCTCCAAGTTTAATCCTTAATTGTGAAAAATCTGTTAAATTTTTAAAATATTGTTCATTACTAGCCTCTATTTTATCCCATTTTTCTGGCTTTGTTTGAAGCGATCCACGAATCTAAGTAATTTTGGAGTTCTTCAAAAGAGCAAACCTTTTAGTCCTCTGGGGAATGTGTCAACGACGAAAAGAAATAGTGGTCGGAAGGGGCAATACTATGTGGTCTTACTTCCCATTTTAGCGTTCCAAGGTCGAGAGTTGTCATGCTGTAAAAATTACCTTGTAGTGCCTTTGCTCGCCGTTTTTGCTTCAATGCTCCGGTCAAACACATTGTTAGATGGTCAATCACGCCCAATTGGTACCAAAAAAATACATGCAAGACCTTGTCACCGTAAACATACGTCGAAATAGCGTACGATTCTTATGTCGCGTTGAAATAGCGCTGTACTTACGTATGAACAAGCAGTTTTTAACAATGGTAAGAGATAGAGGTTTGGCATGTAAGGGACAAATGATTTTTATGCTTGCAGGCAGATAAAGTTTATATTTAAATAATGAAACTTCCCCTACTGCCCACGCAATTTAAGCAAAACGTCATATCTTCCACAATTTTGTAAGTAGAAGCTTTGTACCTTCTAAGCATATTTAGTAATCAGTATTATTCATAGTTTCCCCAAAGAAATGATGAAGTTGGGGCGAGCGATAGTCGAGCTATAGGGAAAACAAACAATTATGCTGGGCAGCACCGGCTTGAACAGCGATGGGCAGCACTTTGTAAGATATATACAAACTTAGGGACCGACTTTCTGACTTGTACCCTCTACCTTTGCACAACTTCATGAATATGGTCGGGCTGGGACGACTTCTTTCTTACCTTGTATTGGCCTGAGGTGATCGTAAAGAACGCAATTTTCATCATGCGAAAGTCAGCAACTAAACAGCAAATTGCGTTTTGTTAACATATTTGCAGCACTATTTTGCTTACACTGCAGCGAAAAGACACATACTTCAAAAGAAAGCTCATTGATGAGGCTTCAAAATGAAGTTGGATGCTTTGAAAAAATACCTTAAATCTTACTTATCATATCAACCAAACAATAATGACAATTTTATTGCATTAAACATTATGAAAAGATAAAATCAGTACTGGTTTACTCAGTATTATTAATTTGATTAATAAAAAACCATCTGCTGATTTGCATATGATGCAATTGAAATAGTTTCAGACACACGCCAGTTAGTTAAACAAACCGATTCCGGTTTCTACATTTGTTTTGCAGTTTAAACTAGTCTGATCTTGACTGATGGAGGGTATAAGAAACCATCTTATACGAAATGAATGGTACACCAAGCTGATCAAACTAAGTTGGGTAGCCTCCTTTATGCTTAATGTGGCTAATACATCATTCAAAAGCTACATCAACAGAGCGCTCAGCTTTTTTTGTGAAACTTTCACATGAAGATATATTGACACAGATTTGTCTGCCTTACCAGACGGATTGACTTACTAAGCGTTTAATATTTAATATGCATCGAGTCTATCCGAAGCGCATAATAAGTGTAGTTTAATTGAACAAAATAAGTAGCATATGTAACATTCACGCCCCTATTAATAGGTATATGCAAATTACTGGTTATGAATCTTTTAAAAAGCACGCAAGCGTGTTTAACGATGCAATTTATTATCATGGAACAAGCTGGGCGGAGGGCGTGAAGTTATCGCTGAGAGTTTCTATTAACCGATTTGCTGAATCTGTATAATCAATATAGTTTGATTGATATACTGATAAGCTAGAATTAAGCTATTAGCTTAATATCGTTTATACTTATAAAAGATGAGCCGTCTAAAAGGTGGCTTCAAGTTACTTCAATCAACTTAAGATGTACGGTCTGAGCGGTATACCAAGGATTGCGATTTTTATATATTTGAATTGGGCGTTGATTCAAGCTGATTTGAATGTATGTCTCAAGGATATGGGTTGCTTGAGGGGCACCTTAATGCCAGGATATCAAATAGATGAATTTGAGGCATTTATGGGCATACCATTTGCCCAGCCACCGGTGGGTGAGCTACGATTTAGGGTAAGTATGTGAACCAGGAACAAGGTTGTGGAATCATTAGGAATCATTATCAAACTTTGAAGAGAGAAACGAACATCTCGAGCAGAGCAAAAGCATGCATCAACAACGATAAGACAGTCGGTCAAGCCCGACATGATGGCATACTCTGTACTAACGCAAATTCTACGCTTCAGCAAAAATTTTGAGGCTTGCAGTCAGCAAGCGTGAAAGCAGCGCTGCTTCTGCGCTAGCAGCAGCGCAACAGTCTTTTGATCATAACTCGAAAACCGTTAATCCAATCTTCACCATTCCTTTGAGCTGAATCGTAAATGCTATCCTATAGGTTGACTAAATATATCTAGACAGACAACGGAACCCATTCCTATTCAGTTCTCAAAACTGTAGGAGATATGTCTTACGTTTTTTCTAAATTGCGGGGGCGGCAGTAGGCGTGGCCAAATATTGAAAATAAACTTGATCTGCCTGCAGACATACAAGATTGAGCGATATGTCCCATACATGCTCACAACCTCTATCTCGTTACCATCTCTGAGATCTGTGCGTATCGATACGTGACTATCGACGGACATGAGCTAGTATCGATCATCGGCTGTTGATGCTGATCAAGAATATATATACTTTATGGGGTCGGAGATGCTTTCTTCTGGATGTTACATACTTTTGCACAAACTTATTATACTCTATGTACCTTTGGTACAGAGTATCAAAACCTATTTGAATTCAAAAAAGAAATCATTATTTCATATTATATCGCTTTCTTCTGTTTTACCATATATTTTTGTTGTACCAAGAGTAGATTCCGCCCCCCGAATATATCTCTGTTGCATCAATTAATCATTAATTTACAAATATTTTCTACAGAACCCTTTACCTGCCTTGTCCTGGAAGGGCCTGCTCAACGCTAGTTTACCCCAACAGAGTTGCCTGCAAAAGAATTACTACTTTCAAAACTGGGAAGTTTCGGGTGTAGAGGATTGCCTGTACCTAAATGTTTATAGACCTAAGGTAAGTGCAGGGTCTTATTTCTTAAATCTTTGAAACTTTGTACCAAAGGAGCTTAATACAGGGTATTTCAATGAAGAGTCTATTGCCAGTGATGGTCTACATACATTCAGGTGGCTTCTTTTGTGGTTCAGCACATCCGGGAGTAAGTGGACCAGAATATTTTATGGATACCCAGCAGGTGGTATTGGTTACCTTTGGCTATCGTTTGGGTGCATTTGGTAAGCAGATTGTGATATAATATTTTCCAATAAAATGATTAAGAATCTCTTTTTAAGGTTTTCTAAGTACGGGGGATGGTCACATGCCGGGAAATTTCGGTCTAAAAGATCAACGTTTGGCCCTCCAGTGGGTTCAACAGCATATTGCTGCCTTTGGTGGTAATGCCAAATTGGTGACCATTTTTGGACATAGTGCGGGTGGCATTTCTGCACATTATCATATGCTGAGTCCCAATTCAAGGGGTAAGTACGAAAAACACTTTTATATGCTATCTCCTCCATTAGTTTGAAATCAATCTTCACCAAACTTTGCACGAAGTCTTTTAGTACAAGTACGATGCACATTTGTCGAAACCGGCCGGAACGGATGACTATAGCATATAACTGTCATAGGAACGATCAGTAGAAAAACTAGTTTTAGTTTGAAAAACTTTTTTGTTTTCAATGAAAACGCCCCCAAATTTTGTATGACTTTATTATCTATGCTTTCTTATGACTTTACCAAGTTTAGTCCAAATCGGACGTCTGTATGGTAAAGCTGTCATAGAAAAGAGAGTCTTAAAAGTAGTCTTGGTGAGAAAAACTTTTTGGTTTTCAATACAAACTCCCCCAAACTTTGTATTTCTTAGTTTGCAATGCTTTCTCATAATTTCACTAAATTTGGTCGAAATCGGATATCTATATAGTATAGCTGTCATAGCAAAGAGAGTCTTAAAAGTAGTCTTGGTGAGAAAAACTTTTTGGTTTTCAATGGAAACGCCTCCAAACTTTGTATGTCTTAGTTTGCTATGCTTTCCCATAATTCCACTAAGTTTGGTCGAAATCGGACATCTATATATTATAGCTCTCATAGAAATGTAGAGTCTGAAAGCAGTGTTAGTAAGAAAAACTTTTTTGTTTTTAATGGAAATGTCCTTAAAATTGTCATTTATAAATTTGATATGCTTTCACTCAATTCTACAAAGTTTTGTCAAAATCGGATGACTATAGCATATAGCTGTAGTACGAATGATCGGTAGAAAAGCTAGTTCTGTTGAGAAAAACTATTTTGTTTTAAATATATTCGGCTCCAAATTTCTTATATGTTCGATTGTTAGGCTTAAGCATGTTTTCACCAAGTTTGGTCGAAATCAGACATCTATATAGTAAGCTTCCATAAAAAAGTAAGTTGCCAAAAGTAGTCCCAGTTAGAAAAATGTGCTGCAACGTGCTAAAATAGCTCTCTAGCAATAAAAATCATACACATAGATCTTCTTAGATGATGTTTATCATCAAACAATCTGGGACCATAACCTATATTCGCTCAAAAGAGATCGAAGTTCTTGTAAAAGCCTTAAATTCTAGCAATTTAAACAGCTTTACAATGGTTTCGAATCGCTGGACCAAACTTTCTTTAAAATGTCAGTAATTTACTTTCAAAAATATATTTATGGTCTTTCGAGCCGGATGAGAATTAAGCAATAAATGCAAATAAATATTGTAAAACGTAGATGGAGTTAACCATCGTGGCTAATAATGAATGCAAAATAGTCTAGCATTTTTGGTAGGTACAGAGTATGTTACAACTTTCTTGCTTGTTTTACAAACTTTCTTACTTGTTGGACATTTCTTTTCTTCAAAGGTCTCTTTCACCGTGCCATCTCCTTGAGCGGTACTGTTTTCCAACCCTCAATGAGCAATCTCAGCAATCCTCTCGCACAGGCACAAAGGTTGGCTAAACACTTGGGCATAGCTGAGGAACAGTTCCTTAACACCCAGTCTCTGGCAGAAGCATTACGACAAGTGGATGCCCTAAAATTGGTGCATGCAGGTGATGTGCTCAAAATATGGGATAATATACCCATGTACACCTTCAGACCCGTGGTGGAGAATGAGGCCACAAATGAATCCTTTATAAACGAGAATCCCTTGCTGGCTCACCTCTCTGGACACATTCAACAGGTACCCTGGCTATTGGGCACCGCTTCGCGTATGGGTGAAGGCTCGGCGTATCTCTTACGCGCCTTAGATGATCCCCAATTGTTGAAGCAGTTTAATCATAAATTTTTGGATATCTTTGGACTCATCATGGGTTTGCCCAACAGGCAGTTGGTGCATGAGGTGATGCAGTCATATGGAGCAGAAGAATTGGCACTGAATAACAACACACTTCAAGTTCTCTCGGAGATGGCGGGTGACTTTTACTTTCAGTATCCACTGCAAGTGGCCGCTTCTACGTATGCCAGCTATGCGAATTTAGCAGAGAATCCCCTGTTTATATACAGCTTTGAGTATGGTGGCCCAAACACTTTCTCCACACATGTAACCAAAGGCAACTACTATGAGGTGGGAGCTGCACATATGGATGATGCTACCTATGTAATCCGTATGCCCTTATTGTTTCCCGATTATGAGAAAGATTCTGCGGATGCAAGGGTGGTAGAACGTTTGACTGGTTTACTAGTGGAGTTCGCCCAAACAGGGTAACTTATTTAATTCCACACTACATAGATCCCAATTCTATGCTATATTCCTTTCCTACTCAGATTATTTGCCCCAGATTTAAAGCTAACACCTTGTCAAGCTGCCGATTTTGTGGATAACCAAATGTGCCACCATTTACGCTTTAGTGGGTCAAATGGCATCACCGATTACTCTGAATCTGTTGATAAACGTGTGACTTTTCCCGCTCTCTCCCTCTGGAAGAAATTGTTTATGTAGCTTCTTTTCTCTTTCGTTTTTTCTACATTACACTTAAGAAGGTCAAGGAAAAAGATTAAGATTACAACGTCCAAAATGAGGCCACCCATATGAGAACTTCTCTTGCGACCCAGATGAAGTTTTACTGAATGCAAGATGCAAATAATGCATGGAGAAATAAATATATATATATATATATATAACAAAAAAAAAACTCTCCTGCATTTATTGCGAATTAACATAGCCCATGGACGGCCAGGGGCATTGTTCCGGCTGAAGGGCATTTGACGGCACATGCAAGCCGCCTGCCGAAGACTTTTGCTTATCTCGTTGAACTGCAAACCGAACTAAATCAGCAAAAACAGCTGTAAAATGCACTTCTACACTGCCTGTCACATGAATAAGATCAGAGTATGGCTTAAACGGTATACTACACAAATTAAAACTGAAAAAGTGTGGAACTTCAAGTAGAAATCAAACCCAAACGATATCAGAAATCGTTCAATTCTTTTTAGTCTTGCACGAGATCTTTCATCCGTTAGAAAAGGTATATCCTTGCTTAAAAAAATCACAAAAATGTTTGGTATAGTTTATTTTAAAGCTAAGACGTAGTACCTTACGATTATATCAAATAGAGTTACAAAATGATAATGGTTCCTCCCAAAAAGTAACGAAAAGGGGTCAAAATTTGCTGCACTGCATACTTCCAATCTTGTGTTCGACGCTGCCTTCACGCCACACAAAAGTCACAGCGGCAGCAAAAAAGTTGCATTCAATTTGAATGCACCTGCATCCATAATTTACAGAGTACTGAGTCCACAAGGTATCGATTATATTGCCTACCGTACAAATCAAGCAAAATAGAGGATACCCTTGCTTTTCTAACTAACTGAAAACAAGCAAGTTTTTCTCACTAAGGGAAGACTTCACATCTTCTACATAGCTGCTATGTGTCAGATAAACATAGATTTTGCTCTGTTATTTGTAGGTTTATGTGACAGATACGTAGAAGATTAGATTCAAACTCTACTTTTCTATGACAGCTATACTATATAGATGTCCGATTTCGACCAAACTTAGTGGAATCATGAGAAAGCATATCAAACTAAGAAATACAAAGTTTGGTGTTGTTTTCTTGGAAAACTAAAAAGTGGTTCTCACTAAAACTAGTTTTTCGACCGCTCATTCCTATGGCAGCTATAAGCTATAGTCATGCGATTTTGACAAAACTCTTAAGAATTGTGTAAAAGCTTATAAAATAAATATATGCACATTTTAAAGAGGTTTACATTGAAAACAATAAAGTTTTTCATACTAAGATTATCTTTCTAACCTTACTTTTCTATGGCAGCTGTACTATATAGATGTCCGACTGTAACCAAACTTGGCAGAATCATGGAGAATCGTAGAAAACTGGTAAATACGTAGTTTGGAGACGATTGCATTGAAAACAAAAAAGTTTTTCTCACTAGAACTAGTTTTTTGACCGATTTTTCTATGGCAGCTATATGTAATAGTCGTCCGATCCGGCCGGTTGTGACAAATGTACAGCGTATTTGTACCAGAAGACTTGGTGCAAAGTTTGCTTGCGAAAGCTTTCAAATTGACGGAGGAGATAGCATAGAAACAGACTGGCGGACAGACGGACAAGGCTAAATCAACTCAGCTCGACATGCTGATCAAGTATATACATATACTTTATGTGTTAAAAAATGCTTCCTTCTATGCATTACAAACAAGAAAGAAAGTCGGTCAAGCCCGACTATAACATACTCTGTACCAAGAAAATTTTTCTTTTGATCATAACTCGAAAACCGTTCATCCGATCTTCTTCATTCCTTTGGCGGATCGATAAGTTATCCTAATAACTAAATTTGACCAGAAGGAACAAGCCATCTATCTTCAAAACTGTGGGAGATATGACGTTTTTTCTAAATTGCGGGGGCGGGAGGCGGCGTGGCCAAAATTGAAAATAAACTTGATCTGCCTGCAGACATTAGAAGCATATGTCCCATACATGTCAAACCTCTATCTCTTACCATCTCTGAGATCTGTGCGTTCATACGGACAGACAGACAGACAGACGGACAGACGGACAGACAGACAGACGGACAGACGGACATGGCTATATCGACTCGGCTGTTGATGCTGATCAAGAATATATATACTTTATGGGGTCGGAGATGCTTCCTTCTGGATGTTACATACTTTTGCACAAACTTATAATACTCTATGTACCTACGGTACAGAGTATAAAAATCTGCACAAATTTCAATATACCCTCTGCAAGGGTATAAAAACAGAGCTAGTTTTGCTGTAAGCTTCAGTTGAGATCTTCCCATTTTTAAACAATTAAGAAAGTAGGTGAATCCTGGCTAAAATATACGCTGTAGTTCATAATGTTTGTATATATCCGTTCAATTTTAAGTTATATACCATACAAAGTGTTAAGTGCTGCCCATGGCCATTGTGGCCGGTGCTGCCCATTTTAATTTTTGGTTTTCCTAATAGAACATCTATCGTTTATTCGATTTGCATCAATCCTGGGGCGGATTGATAAATAATGCTGTTGACTAAATATGTCTTGAAGGTACGAACCCCATCTGTCTTAGAATCTGTAATATATATCTCAAAAATCAAAATCTAAAAAAATAAACTTGATATTATATTTATGATCCATCTATGTCAAATTTTCATCTCTTACACAGAAAAAAAATCAGAAATCGGGAATAAAAACAGGGTAATTCCAAAGCAGGCTTGAAGTGATACTGATTTTCGTTTTAAAAAAAAAAACGGTAATGAAATCAATCGTCTCAAGAATATTCGGGATCACCCTGTTTTTAGTCCCGTTTCAAATGGTTTTTTATTGAAATTGTTTTCTCTGAGATGTGTTTGTTCTTACGGACAGTCAGACAGATAGATATCAACTTGACTGCAGATCAAGAATATATTATATATATATATACTCTCTAGGGTTGAAGAGGCTTCGTTTTGGCTCAAAAGCTTTTCAAAAAATATCGTCTATTTCAGGTATGCAAACCACTCGAAAATAAGGACTGGTTCGGTTCAGTGGTTCATACAGTTTCTGAACCGCCGGTTCGGTTCATTGCATGGTTTTTGGAGCTAGCTGAACCGCGGTTTCGGTTCGGTTTAGTGGTTCACAAAGGCACATTATGAAATATTATGATTGTTGTAGTAATATTATATGACTTGTCGAACACTTTTGAAATTTTATTCTTATAATCCATTTAAATATAATATTTTTAATATACTTAGAAGAATGTCTAATGCTTATTATGTCGGATTTCCAGGAGTTGTCTATAAGTTCCTAGATGAATACTCTCGAAAATTGAGAATGAGAATTGAGAAAATTGACTATGCATCTTAATTATTCTATTTATCATATCCCTTAAGTTAGGCTCAGAACTGAATCATAGCTGAATCAGCTCAGAAATGAAAGGGCTGGTCCTGAATTCATGACATAATTTGTATGAATTTTAGCCATGGATTTTACTCTGATATGTCTGATAGTTGATTTTAGGCATGATTTCAGTCAGAGAACTGAGCTGAACCGAACCGTTTTTATTTGTGGTTTTCGGTTCGGTTCAGCAATTCTGATAGGAAGCCGGTTCGGTTTGCGGTTCGGTTCACCGGCTGGAATAAGCGGTTCGGTTCAGAACCGGTTTGCATTCCTGGTCTATTTGCTATAAGTTGATGTTAAATTATATTTCGGAGTATATTTAAACTATATGGGCGTTATCTATGTTATACCCGATATTTATAAGGATCATTTGTTGTCATATTCGCTGCCGTTAAAGCTTTGTTTATGGCATATTTATCTTTCGACTTAAATTAAAGATACTCTATTTATATTGGCTAACCCTAACTTGGAAATATAGTGAAAAAGTAACGATAATTAACCAACAGTTAGCCACCATATTCTTATTTATATGTCGAGCGGTGTATGAACTGTATGCACACACATATTGAAAGAGAAGAAATTATATGAGAATCGTATGCTTCTGTTACATATATCGTCTTGTCTCAAATGCAATTCAATGGGGCTCGAGTGCCTGCCTCCAGAGATGCCGTAGAGCTCGGATAGGATAAAAAGGGAAAGTGCTGTACGAGCTGCTCATAGTGGTCGATGTAAAGTCGTGACGACGCCACCTTCGGTTTTGGTTACCCGCCGTCAGATAAGTTTCGATCGCTGTGGTGTAACGTTTGCTCCGGCTGTCGCTGCCGCTGCCGCCGCTGTTATACTTGTTATTTCCATTCGATTGGTAAGCTTTTCCGCTGGTTTCCATCCTGCTCGATCAATGGAAATTTTTTTGTAAATTAACCATTGACCTCATCGCTCTGGGGAGAAGCCCAAAGAAACCGTATCCAACACAAAAAAAAACAAATAAATAAAATCTCATAAATTAAAAATTTCGTTATGCATAATTTATGTGTTCATTAAGTTGGATTATTTCATAGACATGACTCCATTAGCATTGGCACTCATCAACATCTGGCTGCTGTGTGACCAGGGGCTGGCTGTGAGCTTGGACAGGCCAATGGTGTGTCCATTAGGTGTGGGCTGCCTGAAGGGCATCCACATGAAGGGCTATCAGATAAAGCGATTTGAGGCATTTATGGGTATTCCCTATGCGTTGCCACCCCTGGGAGAGTTGCGTTTTAGTGTAAGTTTGAGACGGATTGCAAGGCAAATCAATAGCTCTACTTTTTTTACTACTCTAGAATCCCAAGGTAATGCCCAGATGGCTGGGGATTTATAATGCAAGTGCGGCCAAGGCGGACTGCATACAGAAGAACTATCTACTGCCCACACCAGTGATCTATGGAGAGGAGGATTGTTTGTATCTGAATGTGTACAGGCCTGAGGTAAGTCGGCTGTGGAATGAAATGAAAGGAACTAATATGCTGCTTTCGAAAACAGCAACGTTCCAGTCAAAGATTGCCGGTGATGGTTTACATACATGGCGGAGGTTTCTTTAGTGGTTCGGCGGGTCCTCAAATCACTGGACCTGAGTATATAATGGACACTGGAGAAGTCATACTGGTGACTTTGGCCTACAGGCTGGGCGCTTTGGGTAAGTGTTTACAGTTTGTAGTATCCTACTTCTAACTTAGTAACCACCCTTCTCAGGCTTTCTCTCCACCCAGGATGCGGCCATGCCGGGCAACTTTGGCCTGAAGGATCAGCACTTGGCTCTGCGTTGGGTACAACGCAATATAGCCGCCTTTGGCGGCAATCCTCGACGTGTGACCATCTTTGGCCAAAGTGCTGGCGGTGTTTCCACTCATCTACACCTGCTTAGTCCAAAATCCGAAGGCCTTTTCCAGCAGGTGATCAGTATGAGTGGCACGGCCAATGTGCCATTTGCCATCAATACGCAACCCTTGGCCCAAGCACGTCGCACCGCGGAACTTAGCCAGGTGGAGCAGGCTCAAGGTTTAAGTACGGCGAAATTAGCACGTGCCCTGCGAAATGTGGAGGTACACAAGCTGCTCAATGCCGGCGATGGTTTGAAATTCTGGAATGTGGATCATATGACAAACTATCGGCCGGTAATAGAACCACCCAGTGAAGAGGCCTTTCTTTGGGTGCATCCCCATAAGCTGTTGAGCAAGGGAAGCTATCGTAAAGTACCCTGGCTATTGGGTACCGTACCGCATGAGGGAGCTGTGCGTGTGGTTAACATAATGGAAAATGTGACATTGCGTCTGGATTTCAATTCACGTTTCGATGAGCTGCTGCAGGAACTAATGGAATTTCCACAGGACTTTAAAACAGAGCAGCTGGGGGCCAAGCTGGAGCTGCTGATAGAAGAGTACTTTGAGGGTTGTCATGAACTGAATGACAAAACTGTGCAGGGTTTCTTGGATGTAAGTGGTTAAGACAGCTTTAAATGTATGCCAAAGTTAACTATCTTTTCTCCCATTGCAGTTGATCACCGACAGAGGATTCAAGCAGCCGCTCTATAATGCCATCAGGGATTATGTACGCAGCGTGGATACCACAAAGCACCCCCTCTACCTCTACAGCTTCAATTATCGTGGTCCCTTGAGCTATGCCTCCATTTATACCAGTGCAAATCTCACCCGAAACTATGGTGTGGTACACTGCGATGATTTGATCTATCTATTTCGCAGTCCCCTGCTATTTCCCGACTTTGAACGCAATTCCACGGAGGCCAAGGTGATCAAATCATTTGTAGATTACCTGGTGCACTTTGCCAAGTTTGGGTAAGTTTATGCTAACACCACATATAATAATCATATATATATATCTCTATATACTTCATATAGTAAACCCAGAAATTCGGGTGCATTGACCACTTGCACGGATTCAGTTCTAAAGTCACGTCCCAAGGGCATTTGTGACTATCACGAGTTTGCCAATGCGCCAGCCCATCCGGAACTATTCGAGGTGAATGTCATAGAAAAGTTTCCAACTTCTAGGGTTAAATTCTGGAGTGATGTGCTGGAGGAAAGTCAGCATTCCTAACAAATTGACTTACGTGCAAGTATTTGCAAAATAAAGACTTCAACTTATTCTATTTAGTAAGTATTAAGTGAATGTTTGTATTACACTAGCCTACAAATTTACCATACACAGAAAAAAATAGATCAGAAATCATGAAATTGGAATAAATTGTTATTTATATGCATTTTTATACTCTGTACCGTAGGTACATAGAGTATTATAAGTTTGTGCAAAAGTATGTAACATCCAGAAGGAAGCATCTCCGACCCCATAAAGTATATATATTCTTGATCAGCATCAACAGCCGAGTCGATATAGCCATGTCCGTCTGTCCGTCTGTCTGTCCGTATGAACGCACAGATCTCAGAGATGGTAAGAGATAGAGGCTTGACATGTATGGGACATATGCTTCTTATGTCTGCAGGCAGATCAAGTTTATTTTCAATTTTGGCCACGCCCACTGCCGCCCCCGCAATTTAGAAAAAACGTCATATCTCCTACAGTTTTAAAGATAGGTGGGTTGTTCCTTCTAGATATATTTAGTAATATTTATTTAAAATAAATATGTGATCATTTTTGAGAGGTTTGCATTGAAAACAAAAAAGTTTTTCTCACTAAGACTATGTTTCTAACCTTACTTTTCTATGGCAGCTATGCTATATAGAGAACAGATTTTAAACAAACTTGGCAGAATCATGGATAAGCATAAAAAATTAGTGAATACGGAGTTTGGAGACGTTTGCGTTTAAAACAAAAAAGTTTTTCTCACTAGAACTAGTTTTTCGACCGATCGTTCCTATGGCAGCTATATGTTTTAGTCATCCGATCCGGCCGATTCCGACAAATGTGCAGCGTATTTGTACCAGAAGACTTCGAGCAAAGTTTCGTGGTGATAGCTTTAAAAGTGACATGGCTATATCGACTCAGCTCGTCATGCTGCTCAAGAATATATATACTTTATGTGCTTCCTTCTATACGTTACAAACATCTACACAATTTCAATATACAAGGGTATCCAAATACCATTTCATGGTGCATTACCTACCATAGAAATGTATCCAATAGCAAGTCGAACCTTTGGATGTAATGTCTATTTGGATATTTGAAGTGTCGGCAAACTAACTTATTAGTTTGTAAAACAATTCCATATTAAACCAAATAATAACCATGCACGTGCCTTTAACTCAGTTTGAACAGGTAGCAGAAAACTACACGGCAGACCACAGAGATTAGCATTGATTAGACATTCCACTTTCTTTCATTGAACTCAATGCACTTGTTGTCTAAGTTAGAATCAGAGTCGGATGTAGACAAATTCAGACACATGTCTAACGGCCTTGTCAATAAGCACGCGTCAGCTAACTAAGTGAATCTTAGAGGGGAGTAAAAAGCCAGTTTTTGCAGGCAAGTTAACATAAGCGATTACGTATACGACAGGTGAACCAGCTATGAGGGTAAATGTTACGAAAAAAAAACGTTGTATGAACAAAACGAAGCACTTTATGACCTATATGAGAACGAGGAACTGTTTGGTTGAGAAAAGTGAGAAAGAAATAAAATGTACACTACAAACGAACTCAAAGCTTCGAACTTCGTTTGTGCTGTAGTTTTTAACCCCTGGAAAGTCCTCGTTTTAAGATGTACCACCTCTTTTTTACAATCAAAAGCCTGACTTTAGGCCCAGCTGATTCGATCCTCTGTGGATTACAGACGACATTTTCTTATAAACAGTTGAGGAGCCTAACCAAAAGTAGCTCCGTTGATCCTGTTTACTTCAACTGTAGCATACCCAAAGGCGCAGAGAAGGCCCTACCCTGCCACGCTGATGTTTTCCAATGGTTTTGCTGATTACCCAGCATTTTCCAGGCTAATCATTAAGCGAAAGTTCAATGTGCCGCGTGTGCAACTATATAGCAACCTTCTGGAAGAGTCGAAAAGGCCATTAGAAGTGTAAATTTTAAGCTCAATGAACTTTAATTGCCCGGCCAATTGGGTTAGTCAACGCATGCAAAGCAGTGTCCATGACAGGTGTCATTTGTGTCAACAGAAAGTGCAATTAAAATCAATAAAGTTGTCAGTGGTTTTCCTGGACTATGTCTAACATATCCTGCAGGACTTGTGTCAGTTGCATTTTAGCTGCCGCCGCCTCAACATGGCTGACTTAGGTCGTCAACTGATATTTGGTATTTTGCCTCTGTTTCTGTTAGGAATTCTGCTGACTTTGTGTGAGGCGAACCTGGAGAGTGTGAGAATAGAGGAGATACCTTTTAAGCGACAATCAAGTGGAAAAATACAGGGTATTGTACAGGCTCGTACAAGTGGCATACACTTGATCTCCAGCTTGGAGCATCAACGTTCATTCCTGCATCTGTTTCATGTGCCCTGTAAGTAGGATGTCGGTCTAGGAAGCTAAAAACTACTGTCAATGTTGTCCTTAGATATCATTTGCTTCTATGCCGCCAAGGGTAAATGGCCTTATGTGCCTGGATTCATGCAAAATCGGGTGGACTCAGCTGCACGTAGTTTTTTCCTCAAAAACGATAGTTCTATCAAACAATTTTGCACTAAATGGATACAGGTCAAGGAATGCTTTCGTCCTCTGTTCGGTAGGTAAGTTAAATTTGATAGATGCCTTTGGTTTATGTCTCAATCCTTGCCAGATAAGTCCAATGACACCTATAACCCAGAGGTGGAGACTTTGAATAGCAAATTGCAGCGTTGTAATTGCGAAAAGCTGCTCGCCACCGAGGCTCCTGTGGTCTATTTTGATAAGAACTACATTGGCAATGTTAGTTCGGAAACCATTTTCAATACCATCGAATTTTTGGAAAGTTTTTTGCCGCCACCCACCAAAAAACATAAGCGAAAGAATCGTGTACGCGGACGTGTGGATGACATGGATATTAATTGAAATGAAATTGTATTTGTGAAACAATGAACTTAAAAATTTGAAAACTAAAGAGAGTTCTATTATAAATTCTAATCGTTTTTAGTCTTGGAATCGTTTTAGTAAAATAACTTATAGAAAATTCGTTTCTATATACCAATCTGGCCACAATGTTCACTCCGCGGCTCAGCGATTTGGAATTTTTAAAGAAATGGAACACCATTTAAGAGTAAAACTTAAGAAAATACTTTAAATTAGGAAAGAAAATGTTCTTACTGTATTAAAAACTGTGAAAAAGGTCAGCTATTTTATTTAAAATTGGATAGAAAATGTCCTTACTGTAATAAAAACTGTCAAAAAGGTGTGTTCTTTTATTTAGGAGCAGCAACTTTAGATATCAAAACTAGTCCTTTTCGATTTCAAATCGTTTCCGTCTTGTCTGCATGCCAACTTTCCCTTAAGCGCTCATTTCCAGCGTATATAATCAAAAACAATGGCATTTTTTGTTGCTTTTGACGATTATTCTATAAAATGAATCAAAATCCGTTACACTTTTAAATTTGTAACGACTTAATTTTCATTTCGCACCGATTCCAACAAAAGTCCATCACTGGCCAAATCGATAGCACTGCTATCGCCACAAACCTATCGATAGGCCACCGATGACACACTCACCGCTATTAGCTGCACTGTTAATGCCCCTGTTAACGCATAGTCCAATAAGAAACTTCAAGACGTGCGGTTGTGTTGCGGAACATTGAAGTTAAAATCCCAAAGAGAGGCACTGCAAATGCTTATATTTTAGCCGCATTCGTTTTTATTTAAAGTGTTTGACTATTAAGTCAACAATATTCTAACGCAGAAGCGCTCGCAAAGTATATTATTAGGAAGTGAGAAATTTGCCACCGACGCACATATTTTAGCAGCAACTTTAAACTTTCATCGCGTGTTGCTGGCGCTCCCTAGTTTGCCCAAGTGTTGGTGAGAGCGAGCGTGTGTGTGTGTGTGTGAAAATATTTTTGCCTTACTTGCTTTGCTGCTGATTCTTGAAGATTCGTTGTTGTTGTTGCCGTTTTCTTGTGGGGTGTGTGAAGAGTTGTGCAAGGCACGTGAATGTCGCAGAAGCATCAAAAACAATCCTACCAACCGCTGCCCACTAGCGGAGGCGCCACCGCCATGGATAACCCCCATTTCAAGCATGAATCGATGAGCCAGAGCAGCAACAGCAGCGGAAGCACCGATCTGGCAACATCAGGTCTACCTGCGACCTACTCGTCACAGGCACTAATGCCCTCAGATTCGGATAGCATAGAGGAGGAGCAGCGTTTGCGAGGCGGTGGACCGGGAGGTGGCGGCAGCGGTGCCCCACTTGCAGCTGTACCCTCCCGCCTGGCATCTGTGAGTAGATCGGATTGGTTTACGGTCACAGTGCTGTGCTTTGTCAATCTAATCAACTATATGGATCGGTTCACCATAGCGGGTAAGTCGACAAATGTTACAAAAATAGCCTGACCCGCATCCCAGTGGGCTTTCACCCTGGCGCTTGCCTCTCATAGTAAACAACCAGCCTGACGTCAAGGCAGGCATTGGGCTACTCTCTGACTCAACACACACCAATTTGCATTTGAATCATACGATTTGTACACTTACGTACGTACCCACATATGCGTATATATATATACATATGTACATTTGTATCTTTTTTTATCTTTCACAAAAATATTTCCACTGGGAGGGCGGGCGGCAATCAATCAACAAGTTGAACTCGAATTTCGCATAATCTTATGATAAAAACTTATTAAAGAAGAAGTGTGAAACACAGAGGAACTCGTGACAGTGTCATCAGGTTTCTAGGAATTCTCTAAAATCTCATTCAAGGGATCCAAAAGCATAAACGACCATAATGTGTATTTATTTATATTTAGTAATACGATTGCGGCATGAATCATGTGCCATATAAGAGTGGAAAATAATCAACAAATGGCAAAACTTGTTTACTGACTGATTACGATTACGGGATTGTGTAAATACACATTTAAGTAGTAGTCGCCTGATGTTGTACCTAGATAGAGTTCAAAGCTGGGCTGAATGAAGTAATACGATATCAAACTTGAAAGAAAATTCTGAAGTTCGATGGTTGGTATAAGCCCAAGCAAGGGCACTCATTAGACGGGGGCAAGGGGCTTTGGTCAGCTGATGGTTAATTAATATACAAATTCCAATTTCACAATCATAATTGCCTATTACTTTCACTAAGCCCATTAATTGAGGGTAAGAACTGACAAAAGAAATGTATATCGTGTGACTTTTAATCACTTTTATAAGAAACAAATGACAAATGCACTGGCACAGGAAGTGGTGTGGAGTGTGGAAGTGTGATAACATTTTACATATTTAAACACAAGTTATTCCATCAGTCATACATTAAATGATGCGAACACATAAGCAAGTGTGGGCGTTGAACCAAATTTTGTGTTTTTACTTTTCATTTTTATTTGTATATATTTTCTTTGCAATTATTTAATCATTTTTACCTCACGTATTTGTGTACGAGGGCAGTTTGACAAGGCTGTCACTGACAAATGATTAACATTGCCAACCGATTGGGTTCGGGTTTTCTTTTTTGGAACTCCAGAACCGAGTCATGACTCTTCTTGTAGCGGAAATCAAATATTTATAAGAATTTACATAGTTTTCTGTGCATTATCTGTTGAAATCGGTTCAATAATCACTTCTAAATTCTTTGTATTACGATTTCTAGACCGAAATTCAAGCAAAAGCTAAAAAAGATAAAGAGGTGGTAAAATAGTATATTTTCCAAGGTGTTGGGTACCAAGCCTCTTCACCCTAGTAAGGTTTCTCCGCTTACGTTAGCCAGCTGCTTTGCTAGTGCATCGCTGTGTTATCAGGGATAACCAACAGGGAGGTATAAGTAAACTTGAGTTACAGTAAGCCATAATCGCTCTGGGTTCGCCATATTGAACCCAACAGTAGCTTCACCTCACCACAAAGGCCCTCCCCCATCGCTATAGTAGTATTTCTGCCTTCTAACGTAGCCCGAAGCTAAGCCAAGGTCCAAACCAAGCTCAGAAATCAGTCCGCAAACCAACCTTAAGCCCTTACAAAAACCACAACAAACCCCACAGCTGATTTTTAGAGGCTTTTAGTATAAAACTAACTAACAAAATTTTGTGCCGTCACGAGGTCATAAGTGCAAGGCATACTTGATTCAATTATTCAACTATCAGGAATGTAATCTCTAGAGCTGTTTCAAGTGACTTCTGAAACTGTAATTTCCCTATAGTTCTTAGAAATCATTATCTTATCGGCTGGTTCTGGACAGATAGCCTTAAAAAGGTTGAAAGGAGATTACAAAGTCACCTTAGGCAGACAGACAACGCTATATCCGATTAGCTCCTTATGAACTTCTAAAGTATAAATTATATTTTGTGTGTAAATTGTAGGTTTATCTGCCCCCTTAATCCCGTCTTTTTCCATATTCCTTCAAAAGTAAAATAGAAACAATCTCAGGGGGTCTTAATTTGGATACAAATTGAGTAGGATATAAGTTCGTTGCCCAAATTTATGCATTTTCTTACACTTCCAAGTGCTTCCGTGCATTGTCTTGAAGGAAAAACTGATCATTTTACCCCTTTTAAGGTAATCGATGTGAATAATATAGCCTTTATGTTTTATTTTTTGGTAAACATTGCGTATAAGTTTACTGATTCAACTGATATCGTAGTCTCTGGTGGATCTATGGTGGAATAAGTACCTCGAATTGTTCTTGAACGTTGCTAAAAACTCCTTTGAAATGGTCACACGGTTGCGCTTGAGATGAAGTATCCATTTTGGCCAAAAAACCGGTTTGAAATAGCAAGATCTCGACTGAAACATTCCTATAAACTCTTGAAGAATGCCCCACAGCTTTAGTCAACCCAAGTCTTTCTTGCACTGATAGTCTAAAATCATCCCAAGGATTTCATGGATGCATCTTATTTCAATACAAACCCAACCGGAGTCGTTTTGGAAATGCTGAACCGAATCAAAAACCATTAAGCTAAACGGTTCGGTTCGGTTCAGTTGGCTGAGGAGTTTCGACACATAAAACGTTTATTTTGAGACAAGGATTCATGTGAATTGAGCTGATTGGTGCCCTAAAGGGGATACATATTTCTGTATAACGAATTAATCCCTTTAAGCTGTATTTGAAATTTATAATAGAAGTTTACCAATTAAGATATCAAAATAGTGTATAAATCAATCTGAGAAACACAAAAATATATGAGAAGTAGCCTATCTGAGTTCTCTTATCAGTTACAGAGCCAACTCACATTAAACTGAGGTATTTTTGGGTCATCTCATATGAGATCTCCACCATTTAAAATACAGCTCTACCAATACCGACTTAATGTAGCTTCTAAAGATACCTGGTAACCATTTGAAAACATGTGATACATCTCTTCCAATTCTTTACAGACCTCTGACTATTCCTTTCATTAGATTAGTCCGTAGTATCACATATCCTTTGTGGGTCGATATGCTCAATTATCTACGACTTTAAGCGATTGGAAGCACTTACTTGTATAAGAATTTCAGAGCTACTCAAATGATTTCTAGGAATTCCATTTCAAAAGTGTGCAAAAAGAAGTCGCATATTTTCTTCAGAAATCATAATAATCAAAAACGGAAACTTGACTTAATAAAATATACAAAAAAAATTATGAGTACAGCAATGAACCGAACCGAAACCGCGGTTTTGTAAGCACCGAAAACCATGTAATGAACCAGAAAGCTGCTCGAACCACTAAACCGAACCAATGCTTAAGTCCCAACAAACTAAGGGCACATAACTTGACACGTAAGAGTAAACATTCAAAGTAACAACGTGTCGACTTATCAAACTGCCCACCAATACGTTTTAGTTAAGCCTCTTCATGTCCAACGATAGGTTATCAACACTTCTAGTATTTGTTGTTGTTTATCTTTTCGTATTTATATATATATATATATATATTGCATTTTTGGCCTCTCATGCAGCTGGGCACAGCCAGCCACGTGTCTTGCATTTGTTTAAACAAAATTTATTACGTTTAACCTTCTGCTTAGCGCACTTTTGCAAAATATATCTTCATTAACATAATCAACGTTTACTGTTAGCCAACCGCTTGGCCAAAATAAATATGTACTCATCCATTGTGTATATGGACAGCTGTTTGTATATCGCCTGATGTCTGCCCATTTCAATTATACGCGCATTTCATTAATATTTCAGACCCCAAACGACCTTTAGCTAAACCCCCAGCCCCCCCAGGCACACTTAAAGCGCAGTCGAGGCATAAAACACCTGATCTTGACTGAAGTTTCGCATTGTCTCTAAAGAAATGGGGTTTTTTTTTTGTTTACACGGAAAGTGAACTTTGCTCATCTGAAGACAGTTTAGATACAAACATATACATATATATGTGTGTGGCTTTTTAGATTTATTTTGGTCAACCGAAATATGTATGCCAAACAACATCTGTCTATATATTCTTTAAGAATATGTAGATCAGTGCTTGGTATTTTTACTACGTAAATTTTTCGTTGGCCATTTTCCAACTCAAATTGAAGTAAAAAAGAGAAAAACCGAAATAATTAAATAAAATAATTGTCCGGCGCCAGAATTTGTTAGAATTTTAAAGGGCAATAAAAGAGCGAAAGCAAAATAGGGGTATTTTCCAAAAGCACAATAACAAACGTTAAATTGAACAACAAACTGTTACTTAGCACTTAAGGCTAAATGTTTGTTTATATGTGTACTTATTTCCTATCTTTTAAAACTCGTAGAACTGTTGGAAATTTTTTAACACCTTTGAGTAGGCAACAGGCGGTATACGTACTTTTTTATTTATCAATATAGAAATAGAAATTAAATGAAATTTAACGCGAGCCAAAATAGAAAAGCTATTCTAACTATTAGGAATGCAATAATGGTTCTTAACTGAACCCTAAAAAACCGCCACGGAACCGAACCGTTCCTATCGAAAACCGAACCACCAGGCTTTTTGAAATGCTAAACCGAAGCTTAAGCTGCAAAAGAAACCGGTTTGGTTCATTTCCCCGACAAGCTTGAGGTAAAAATGTCTAAAAAACATTTTATAGGAAACCCAGGGTACGGAATTGCTCACGAACGAGCCGCTCACTCTGCCTCTTTTCTGCTCTCGCTCAGAGCCAAGAGCCGCTGTTCGAGAACAGGGAGCACTAAACGTATCACAGCTCGTGAGCCACAGCTTCTGGCTCTGGACTGAGGGCCACAGCTCGGGAGCCGTGACAAAGCACAGCAAACGGCTCTAAACTGTGAGCCATAGCTCTCGGCTATGTGAGCCGCTCGCAACCTTGGTTTGATTTGAATCAAATGATAGATTCAACCAGATTTTGAGAGCAAAGCTCTTTTAAGAACGTTTGACTGGGGAACCTAAACTAGTAAAATGGTATCCTTGCGATAGATTTCTTTGGCTACGCTTTTGTTATTACAAAGTCAGCAGCTTTGTCTTTGCAAGTCAGCCGCTATTGATATTTGGAAAGGAGGGAAATGGTATATAATACAGTGACCTAATCTGTGTTGAAAACAGTGACTTATGGTGACCGAAGTAGGAACTAATAGGGTGACCGATACAGTGACTAATAGTGAACAAAACTATAACTAATAGCGAAAGAAACATAGTGACCAAAACAGTGACTTAAAGTGACCGAAATATGGACTAACAGTGACCAAAACAGTGACTACCATCGAACAAAACAGTGACCTATAGGGACCGATATTGGGAGTAATAGTGACTAACAGTGACCAAAACAGTGACTTATGGTAAACGAAACAGGGGCTAAAGTGACCAAAGCAGTGACTAATAGTGACTGAAATAGTGACTAACAGTGAACAAAACTGTAACGTATAGCGAACGAAACATTAAGACCAAAATAGGGACTAACAGTGACCAATGTGACCGAAAGAGTGACTTACAGTGGAAAAAAGGTAACTAAAGTCATCGAAAGCAGTGACCAAAACAGTAGTATGAGCAGTGACTAAAAGTGATCAAAACTGTGATCAAAGAGTGACCAAAATAGTGACTAAAACAGTGACCAATTGAAAACAATCCAGATGTTTGTAAAGCACATAAGGAAGCTTCTCCGACCACATGAAGTATAATATACTCTGGATCAGCCTTTCGAGCTAAGTTGATATAGCCTTTTCCCTCTGTCCGATCGACCCTCAGTTTGCCATCTCTTCCGTCAGTTTGCCGCGCTCAAAAGTTCTCTACTTGTCATCCGAAATTTGTGGAATTTATTTGGATCTTCGCTTAAGTAAGAGACCCCAACCAAATTTGCATGTTTCGCATAATCAATACCCTAATCGTGTTTTTTTATTTTTTTGCATTTGAATTCATTTATATTGTTGTATTGGTTTACCAATTTGTCTGCATTTAGTTTTGCATACTCTCGACATTTCGTGACTTTTGTATTTCCGACTGGACTGTGTCCGGTTCAGCAAATTACTCGAACTCGGTTCCGTTTCGGTATAATCTAAGTATGCATTTCAAATTGATTTCACCCTTTTGTTTTCCAAATTCAAACCAGAACCACCTAGTCAAGTCAAATGGCCAGACAAATGGCCGATGCAACTAGCTGCGCACACACTTTGAAATGCCTTTGGCATTTAGTTTGTCACATTCTTTTGCCCCTGTTCTGCGTCAATGACCTGCAAATTGGATTGGCTTAGGCATGTAGACAAGTTGTTGATTAAATATTTTGTTCAGCCTCTCTTGACCTACAGCAATTTGCAAAAAGAAAGTTATCTTTCTGCTGCAGCAGCGAAAGTCTCCCAAAATCATTGGCAATGGCATTTGTAGCTGACGCTGACGTTGCACAGCCAGACGGAGCCGTGGCTAATATTCAAGGCCAACACGTCACCAAATCACACAATCACTTTTTCATTCATGGTAATGAGTATTGACCAGAGACTAGAGAGTGGTGTAGTCCAGGTTCTTCAAAGAGAGTACCGTGGGAGAGAGAGAGAGAGAGGTCGAAACTGGTTCTAAAGTTGGTTCTACCATAGCCGGCTTACTCATACACTAAGTGCGTTCATGTGTGTGAATGTATGTATGTATCCACTGCAGCACACCCCCCCTGCGCTTTATCGCGTGGCGTCCTCCTAACTAAATTACGTCACTAGCCAAACAAACTCTCTGATTGGTGGAAAAACATCGTACGATAAATTTCTCAAAAGCGAAATGAGCGCAAAAAGACCCAGAAAATGAAATAATACAACAAAACCAAACGGCTGATTCACTTGGCTGGCAGTTCGTGCCACGTTTCGCCTGGCATTCGGCCTAATGGTGTTCGGCTCTGGCCATACAACTTGTTGAGCACATTTTGGTCATGCATTTGCCGGCCCCAGACTGATCTCCCTCTCTCTTCCACTCTCTCCCTCTCTCGCTGTGCTTTATTTTTGGGGGGCTTTTGGCTACGGTAAAGGCCAATGTACGAACAAGATGAGCAGCAGAAAAGCTAAGCTTTTAATTTGCTTAGAGGAAATAACGTTATTTGTTATTGAACAGTTATTGACGGAGGTCGCTTTGGGGCTATTAATGCGCCTGCATATCCGATTAAAAATCGATGCCAATGTTGCGATGTTGATGATGATGGTGATGATGAGGAGAAGCACGTGCCCAACTAATGCCCCTTTGCCATGAAACGGAAATAAATTTAAATTAATTGCATTTTTGGGACTCATCACGTCTTCTATAGTTGATAGGATGAATATGCTTCAGTGGAATTTACAGAGTATTTAGTGTAAATGGTAGACAAATGGTGATGTTGCAGGATTTACTTCCTACACCTATGCTAGGGATAGATTTCCTTCCGTATGAAGGTGTTAACTTCAGTAAGGGCAAGCCCCTCTTTATCACAGACTTCAGAGAATTTTAACTAGAAAGGAACGAGTCTACTTCTACGAGAAGTTGCACAGTAACATAATGTCTCCTCCTCTACCTCATTACTAAAGCTTCTACAAAAGACCCACCCGCAAAAGAAACGAGCTGTTTACTCTTTGTCGCAGAAGAATGTTGGCATATCTGTGTTTGAGTTAGCTAGGCGCCAGGTTTTGTTCCATGTGAATAGTTTTGAGATACCCAGGGCATTTCTGAGGTACCCTGCCCAGTCAGTTTGTCTGCTTACTTGTTTACCCCAATGCTGCGTTCAAAATATACCCAAACCCATTGAATTCTAAGATGCCAGGCAACCTCATTGTAGGATATAAGGTATTCTGTAAGGATTGTAGAATATAATTCATTCTGTAAGCCTCTTGGTATTATTGGTTTAGCTTTGGAGTCGAGGATCTTTAAAGTCATAGGGGAATTTAGATATATTTCTGAACATTTTTATAGATTTCCTTCAACTTTCCTGCCGATTGTAAGACTCAGTCGTCCTCAATAGTCAGGATAACAAAAGAACAAGCTAGGCAGTAGGTCAAATTAGTTATTAACTTTATTTTTTCTCAAACCCTACCATAAATTAAGGTTCGGAACATGGTTAGGTTCAGCTTTTATACTTTACGAGGTTCGGTTCACAGTAAATAACAATCGGAAGTTCGGGCTCGAGCCGGTTCAGTTCTAAACCGGTTTGCAGCCTTAAAATACCTTTTTGGAACATAGAACTTAAACTATATACAAATAGTTAACAAGGAGTATAAATTTTAGATAAGACCACAGTCAAAAAAGAGAAAGGGATTAAGATGAGTAGAAACAGCAGAGGAATACTACACAAAGAAGCTTATCCCCACCATTTATATATTATTTTTGTAGCGTATTTTCTTTCTGTGACTTAATAAAGAACTCAAATCAAAAAAAAATTGAGAATTACAAGCGCGGTCTTTTAATATTTTCGTAATTTTAGGTCGATTTTCTACATAAATTGTTGTATATTTTAGTTTCTAAAGTAATTTTCTGAATTTCATAAATGTTCCGTCCTCAAACAAGTGCGTTTTACTCACATTAATGGATGTTGCCCTATTTTCAGAATCCGATCTATGTATTTTTTAGGAAAACCTATAGAAAAAGTAACCCAATTTATAAAAGAAAAAATAAGCAGAATTATAAAATTTAAGAAACTTTTAGGTAATGCTTTCCAGATTTACAAAAAAACTGTCTAAAAATTTGGGTGGACCACCATTAGTGGGAATATAAGTGGGATTGGGGTGCTAAAGCTAAGTTTAGCGATCCTAGAACCGCATTTTATGTATCAAAAGGTCGAAGAGTCTGCATCTAAGCCTGTTTATTGCCAAATCAGAGGCAAGTCTATAAGAGATTAAATGCCCAAATGTCAATGGAAGAAAGCATCAGTGATGCGCTGGTGGATTTGGCCCAAAGAAGACTACAATTTGTGAAGAGTTGTAGAGCATGCCGTACCCCATAACGATAGCCTTTAGGTCTTGAGAAGGCTTAATGATGGCTTTGTATAGAAAGCCTTTAGAGGGCAACGTACGACTTGGCCTAAGAAGCCAGTCGCGTTCCTTCGCCTTAGCTGAAATTGTCTGGCTCCTTACCATTCTTTCTCTTCTAGGAGAAGGGGAAAGTATTGGCAACGAGTCGTGGCATGAACAGAAAACACAGTAGTACTCCCACTTCCAGAAGTGCCTTGACTGTTTTGCCGTCAACATCAAAGCCCTGGGACTATGCACTTCATGCAGCGAAGTGGGTTAAGAGACCAGCTAGAGTAAAGACAACATTCTACGGCGAAGCTAGATTGAACGATCTGAATCAACCCTTTAAAATATTTCCGCTTTTACTTGACCTCAAATGATTAGACTAAGTTTTGAAAAGGGGAAATATAGCTTTAATCCCCAATTCCATGGTTAATCTTAAAGACTTAAGCTAACACTTTCAGTGCCAACAACCCCGTTTCTCCAAATGTTAGAAAACTTTAAGGCGCATCTTCCATGATGGGGAAAGTCACGTCTCTTCACTTCTCTCTAATATAGTTTTGTGATTTCAAAACTCGACTCTTTTCTGCCTGCATTGCAATGACATTTTGGTGTGCTAATTGTTGAGTTGAGTTAGCGTATTTGCACTTACGTAAACCATTACACATACGTGTACGTTGGTACAACCAATTAGCCAGGTCTTGCTCTTATATTGATTCTACTCCTCTCCCTCTTTCCAGGCGTACTGGTTGATGTACAAAAGGACTTTAACATTGGCAATGACAGTGCCGGCCTACTCCAGACAGCGTTTGTCATTTCGTACATGATTTGTGCACCTGTCTTTGGTTATTTGGGTGATCGTTATTCTCGTCGCTGGATAATGGCTGTGGGTGTGGCGCTGTGGTCAACCACCACATTACTGGGCTCATTTATGGAGAGTTTTGGTTGGTTTATGACGTTTCGTGCCCTGGTGGGCATTGGCGAGGCCTCCTATTCAACAATTGCGCCAACAATCATATCGGATTTGTTTATTCACGATATGAGATCAAAAATGCTGGCCATGTTCTATTTTGCCATACCCGTTGGATCCGGTTTGGGGTAAGTTAATCGAAGAGGAGGAGGAGGTGGGTTATCAATTGATGTCTGGGTGCCCTCTCATTATCAAGCAGCGAACAGACGATGGGTGCAAAGTTTGCGCCTGAGATCTGATTGAAGTTGATGTTGAGAGACGTGAGAAAGAGTCGCCTGACACCTTTTTTTGTTATTTTTAGAACAGAAATTTAACTCAATTAAACGGGGGGGTCAATTGAACATGATTGAAATTTATGCAATTGACAGCCAATATGCAACAGTTCAAGAGTCAACTAATCAACCCGCATCTTTTACCCCATCTCACAGCTATATTGTGGGCTCCAAGACGGCGCATGCGGCCAACAACTGGCGTTGGGCCTTGAGAGTGACCCCCGTTCTGGGCATTGCTGCTGTTTTTCTTATACTACTGATCAAGGATCCGGAACGTGGTGAAAGTGAGGGCTCACAAAATCTGGAACCCACCACCTATGCCAAGGATATTAAGGAATTGATTAAGAATCGCTCGTTTATGCTCTCCACGGCGGGTTTCACCTGTGTGGCGTTTGTGGCAGGTGCCTTGGCCTGGTGGGGACCCACCTTCATTCATTTGGGCATGAAGATGCAGCCGGGTAATGAGAATCTGGTGCTGGACGAGTAAGTTGAGACACTCTTTTAGGTCATTTACCCCCCCTCCCCTGCGACAGCTTATGTTTAGCTCTCTCTCTTGACCATCTTAATGTTTTGTCATCAAAAGCATTTCGTATATATTTGGCCTGGTGGCCATGGTGGCCGGCCTATTTGGAGTACCGCTGGGCTCTGTGCTGGCCCAACGTTTGAGACATCGCATCGAGAACTGTGATCCTTACATTTGTGCTGCCGGCCTATTGATATCAGCTCCCATGGTGTTTATGGCTTTGATAATGCCACGCGCAAGTGGATTTCTGTGTTTCTTCTTTGTGTTCATGGCCCAGTTGGCCTTGAATCTGTGCTGGGCCATTGTGGCGGATATGTTGCTGGTAAGCAGGAAGAAATGGAAAAATGGATGACCAACGCAGCAACAGCAAAAGCCAAAGCCTTAGCCTAATCCTTACACAAGCTAACTTTCTGTTTCCCACCTCCCCGTTTTTTTCTTTTGGCCAAAACTAACCGTGTTCCCAAAAATTTTTCTTTGCCAATTTATTTAGCGTTGCATTCAATTTTGGTGTCATTACAATGGTTGCGGGACTGCTTGGCGTGCCGCTGGGTTCGTTCCTATCGCAGTTTCTAATCAAACGCTATCCCACCGTCGATCCGGTTATCTGCGCCTTTGGCCTACTGCTTAGCGTACCGCTGTTGACCCTCGCATGTCTGGTGGTGTCGTCCAATTCAATTGCCACCTATTTGTTGATATTTTTTGGTCAATTAGCTTTGAATTTGAATTGGGCAATTGTTGCGGACATTTTGCTGGTAAGAAATTGAAGCAAATTCAACGCTTTTTGTAATTTTGCACATGTAAAAACCAACTGTAGAGTAAACAAACAATCATAAAATGTAATTTGAATATTAATTTTTTACTGTTATAAATGAGAACACTGACACACACACATATGTACACACCAGAGTTGGGGTCTGATGGCTGTTATAACGCCTGGAAACCCAACTCTAAAAACACCCCGCATGACAAAAACTTTCCATCTAACTCAACTTCATACATATTCGGTTTGAGGGTTTCATTTTGTGTCCTTACTACCATTTTATTTATATAAAAATTGCATCACTATTTATGTTTTTGTACACAACACTTCACCCCAATTTCATTCTTTGCCCAACTTAAGTGTCTCCCTTATCCCCCAGAAATTTATAGCCTCTTTGGGGGTTGTTAGCCGACTCCCCCCACCCCACCTTTTTAGCACATTTGCACCACCCCCTTGCCAGACGATTCTTTGCAATATTAAAGTACCACATTATATTCAAGTCACACTCTTTCAACTTAAAGCCTTCCATTTCACGCCTGGTTCTTAGAGGACTTAGTTCTTTTTGATCTCGACCAAAAAAAAAAGGCGCTTTAGTGTATCTTCAAACAAAGTTCATCAGCTTTTTGGCTAACGGGGATGCAAAAGATACTTTAACAGTATCGAAATATCAGTTAGCCCAGAAGAAATAGAAATGTTAGGTTGAACTTGGAGTAGGAAACGCTGATAAAGCTTATAATATTATAGAAAATTTTGATATCCCCCATCATTTTATAGGTCTATTGTTTGCCACTTTTAGAAATACCACAAAATATAGTTAACAGCAATATTTATAAATCCAACAAGATTGAAAAGACTTCAGTACGCTGCACTAGTACATGGGTGCAAAGTTTGGTACTTACTAGTAATTACTTTCTAGGCAATCGCCACCTCTTTGCATTACATGTAAATCGTTGAAGTAAGCTCTGAAATCTGTAAACTGTTACTGTCAAACTGTAAACTCCGTGCACTTCTATACGAGCTCAGCTTTTTCAAAAGGGTACTTCCTGTCGGTATCCAACCGTAGGTACTTACTCCAGTACTTACTTGTAAGGCGATAAGGTAGCGATTGCCTTCAGTAAGCTGTCAATGTAAGTTGTGAAGGCAGCCATAGCAACCTCTCGTACTGCAGGCAAGGTATAAGCAAAACAAAGCACTGACACCATCGCGCTCAGTCAATTCTAAATACTTCACCCAGTTTAAATGGCCCCCATATTTTTATATAAAAACTTTAAAAGAAGCAGAATAATATATAATTCAGTCGAAATTGTACATTTTACCGGTATACATTCGGTGTTGCTATGGAGCATTGATCTCTAGTTTTTGAACGCAATCAGAATGAGGTTTTTAATACGTTTAATACGGTTGAACCAAATATACCTGTCTATTTCAAAGATAAAATATCAATAATATCGAGTATTTTTTCAAAAATATCATTATCGAATTGTGCTTTTTGAATGGCAAAAGAAATATCGATAAGAGACTTTTTCTTTAAAATCAGGCAACATTCTGCTACATTTTTCGGGCTATGAAACAGTTCTATACATATAACATGTAAGCTTTCCACAAGACATTCCTCAAAATAGTCGCAATAGACTAACTTCTACAAACTCTTTGCCTTGCATAATCTTAATTTCGAATCAAGTCGTCGCTATGCGGAATAATTGCGATTAATCGAGCGCGTCGACACTGATATTGTATTTACAGACAGTTGAACAAAGGCCACTGGATTTGAAACATTGTAAGAGGAATCTATATAGATTTTAATTTAAAGAATCTTACTCAAAACAACAAAAAATTGCTTTCTTAAGCTGTATTTTCACTTGTCGCGAGATCTCTTATGAGATGGGTGAAAAACATCTTAGATTACTGTGAGTTGGCTGTCAAGAAACTTATAAGAGTGGTCAGAAAGCCTACTTTTTTGGCAAATTTTCATATAAAATATTCTATATTTGTTCTTCTCAGATTGACCACTAATACTTGTCTAATTTCTGAATAGAAAATCTTTTATGAGAGATACCAAAACTAGTGAAAATACAGCTTTAGAAACACACTTTCCAAATCCCAAGTCGATGCTTAAAGCCAAAGTGTTTCTAATGATAAGAAATACTGTTGGGTAGGTAAATTTTGTTGGCTCTGAGTAGAGGGATTGGAGCAGCAATATAAATGTCAAGTTTGTAAATGTTTGAATAACTTCCATTGCTTAGTTCAAAGAGATGTTTCGGTAATTGAGGGAATTGTGTGATTTTATCATTCAAGAAATGATTTAAAGAGAGCTAGAGTTCATAAAACTGAAAAACTAAGGTACACAGAGTATATTTAGTTTGTGCAAAGGCATATAAAATCCATTAGAAAGCATTTACGACCCTAAAAAGTATATAGATTCTTCAACAGCATCAATAACGGAATCGGTACAGCCATTTCTGATCTTTCTTTTAGGTCAAGAGGCTTTGACATGTAAGGGACATATGATTCAGATTTATTTTCAATTTTTGCCACGCCCCACAGTTTGAAAACAATGTCATATCTGGCGCAATTTTATAGATAGTAGGTTGGTTCCTTGTGGAAATATTTATTAAGCAGAATTACTTATCGATTGGGCAAAGTAATAGTATAATGAGCAAAAGTGCATACACTTTTCAAGAGAAAGCCAGATAAAACATACTCAATCAAATGGCTAACCAATAACAGCTGTTTTCTTTCCAACATAATCTCTGTCCATGTCAGAATTTTTAAAAAACAAAACGCTTTAATCGTTTTTAAAAACAAATTATATGCTATTTTTGGCAACGCGTCAGTTCCGTTTTGGCCCCTTAAGTCGTCGTCGTCTCCTCCCCTCCTGCCTGCCTGCAATGCATTGTGTATATTGTATTTCTATTGCTTTTTTACCACTTGTTTTTTAGGTTTCTTTTGGGTCACAACAACAAAATTTCGTGACCAAAAATAACCCATTTCAAATGGTTTGCCGTGGTCTAGTGGCCTGAGTAAAATGGTTATCTAACCGAATCAAGTGTGGTGTGTGCAGCGAGCAAAGAGCTAGACATTTGCCCTGGGGTGGCGTTATATTAATTGGCATCTAATAAAGTTTGATAAGGCAATATTTGATTAAGTGTGCTTGGCCTTTTGGTGACGCAGCCAAAGATAGTGGGGACAGATTTTACGTAATTTGTTGTAGGTTCTCAGTAAAAAAAATCACACACAAACACATACTCATGCACATTATTTCTTACGTATAACAGTAAAAACTTAATAAGGCTCAATTTTTGGCCTCCCAATATATTGCCCACAATCAACAAATCAAAGCGGAGGCGGTTAAAAAGAAAATGAAATGGAAACTGTTCCCAAGCTAGCCGCCGCCAAGTGTTCCCAAGGCCATTTTAATTAGAGCAACAGAAGCTTCTGGCTTGTTTGCGCTTTCTAAAGTGGCTCCATCTGTTGTGAGCTTTTGGCGTTGTTCTTTTGTTGATTGTGTGGAAAAGATGTTCCGGAAATGGATTTAGCTTAATATTTAGTCGCACCTGCTGCACCCACTTACTTCTCTGGCTTTGGCTTTGTTAAATAACCTTAATTGCTGTTGCTGTTGTTGTTTATGTAGTCTTTTGGGTATTGAAATCTACTAAAACCTTTCATTTTTTGTTTTATAGTATGTGGTGGTACCCACACGTCGCTCCACAGCCGAAGCCTTCCAAATTCTCATCTCACATGCCTTGGGCGATGCAGGCAGCCCGTATCTGGTGGGCGTGGTAAGTAGAATATACTTGTGGGTTTATTTCAATAAATGACAATTGGCATCCCTTCTCCCTCTTTTTTAGATGTCCGAAAGCTGGATGAAATATCTGCGTAACAATCCCCAAGATTCGGGATTGCACACCGATTTGCAAAGTTTATCACAAATTTCGGAAGGCGTTAGCAGCTCTTTGAGTGAAACTGTTACGGAAGCCATACAAGCCTTTCAAGCTAATGTCACCGAACTAGCCCTGGGAAGTGCCGAGGAAGAGGTGGGTTGAATATTAACCATTTGTAGTTTTCAAATCTCATCTCGTCCCTTTTTCTTTGCAGTACTCTCCCTTGATCAAATTCGAGGGTCTACAGTATGCTCTATTCTCCACCAGCTTTGTGGAGGTTCTGGGCGGCATATTCTTCCTCTTCACCGCCTGCTTTATACTCAAGGACAAGTACAATGCCACACGTGGATCCCTGGGTAAGCATATACACCAGCAATCGTCGTCCCCTTAATGCTGCACACACTAAATATGACTAAGAAACTTTTCAAATTTCGTTAAACTCAGAGAGCAAGCACAATAAGAAAGACATCGAATCCCTGGATTCGGACTGTCTGGTCATGTGCACCGATATTGCATTGCGTGAACGCACGTGATTTAATATGGGTTAATAAATGCAACTCCTTGTTTAGGCCTCCATTTCCGGTAGGTGGGTTTCCAAATTGTGTTTACAAAATTGTTCGTTTTTTTCTGTGCTGAGTTGTTTTTTTACTAATATTAAATGTGCTCTCATTTCTGACATTTGCGCTCTCCCTCTTCAATTAACACACCAATCATTCGCCAATTGTGATCTTCATTATGTTATTTGCTTACATGGAAAAGGTGTCTCTGCGGTGGACACACTTGTAATCCCAGTTAACGGAAGCTGTCTGCCACAAGAGATTTGATAGACTCGACTCATTAGCAACTCTTTTGTATATAATTGTCATATAAAGTAACCACCACAGATCTGTCAGAGTGCCTGTCTTCTTGACTATCGCTGTACTCGCTGCAAAATATGTGTGACAGAGTGCTTTGGGTGTGTTCTTCTTGTGACAGTTCTACCCATTAAACATCTAATATAATTGTTATCACATTCGAGTCCTTTTCGAGCCCTCGCTCTGATCAAAACAGTCAAAAATGCACACAAATTCTGATCATTAAAGATAGTTTTGTAGGGAGAAACTTGCCGCTGCTTTTCTTGAAGAGTTGTTTTTAAGCCATTTTTCTGCACCGTTTTGGAGTTGTACTTCAATAAATCACATTGAAAGCATGTGCATGAGTCATTCACAAGTCTCTTTTAATATTACATGATAGTTTTCTCAATTTTATCATCAAAAAGGGTCAAAAAAGACTCATCAAGGTAACCTAGCAGCGACTCTTCGTGAAGTCGTTTTAAACGCGTTCTTCTGATCAGTTTCGACTCATATTCGAGTCATTTGTGGATGCTTTTCAATTTATAAGTTAATAAATCACATTTTCGAGTCTCTTTAAATCCTTAAAAGGGCTCAAAAAAGAATCAATAAGATGATTTTGTCAAAATGATCTTCCAAATGTTGGGTGGGTTGAAATGTTCTCAGACCCACAACAAGCTTATAATTTTCATACTCTCTATTGTACTCCTCGCCTTGGTTAAAGGTGAGCGAGTCGAGTTCTCCTAACGGCAGTTCTCTGATATGTATGTATTATTTTTTTAGCTTTCACTCTCTTTGTTTATGAAAAAGTAACAGTGATCGCCGCAGAAGATTTAATTAGAATAGAGAGAGCGACAAACCCAATCAACACTAAAACGATCTCTATTAGTATGAGTATTAGAAATTAGCGACTCGATTGGTCTTTAAGAGACTTTATCACAAATTGTACTCAAGTTTTCGATTCGTTTGAGCCTACGATAGTGTTTCCTTAATAGCGAGTATCTTTGTCTAAAATGATGATTTAGTTATCTGTTAGAAAGACTCTATATGTACCTTCTTCTAATTGATTTTCCAGATTTGAGCCATCAGGGTTTGTTTTGTATAGTTTCTTGGTCATGTAGGTCCCTGATTACACTTTTCTCTTTAAGGAATAATGTTTTAGGGTATAAGAGCTATTGATAGGGATAAAAGAAATAAAAAGCATATTTAAAATTATCCATTTGAGGGTATCCATCTAATCCATTTGATACGGATACTATCTAATATCCATTTAATGTTAATTGGATCTTACATTACATTTTCATCCAAGGGAGCTAAAAATCATCCACAGGATATGAAAAGCGGATATTTTAATATAAAACGTAAAGAGGAATTTCTTGCAGCAGGTTTTTCTAGCTAAGACTACTTTTCGTAGCTCACTTTTCTATGGGAGCTATACCATAAAGCTGTCCGATTTTGATCAAACTTAGAGAAATCGTGCAAGAGCCTAAGAAATAAACATGTAAACAAGTTGGAAACGATTCCATTTAAAACAAAAAAGTTTTTCTCATTAGAACTTATTTTTCGATAGATCATTCGTACTGCAGCTATATGCTATAGTCATTCGATTATGACAAAACTTTGTAGAATTATGTGAAAGCATTTTTAATAAGTAAATGCCAATTTCAAGGACATTTCCAGTGAAAACAAAAAAGTTTTTCTCACTAAGACTACATTTTAGACTCTACTTTTCTATGACAGCTATGCTATATAGATGTCCGATATCGACCAAACTTAGTGAAATCATGGGAAAGCATAGCAAATTAAGAAATGCAAAGTTTGGAGGCGCTTTCTTAGAAAATTAAAAAGTTTTTCTCACTAAAACTAGTTATTGGACCGATTGATCCTATGACAGCTATATGCTATAGTCAACCGATTCGGCCGGTTCCGACAAATGTGCAGCGTAGTTGTACTTAAAGACTGTGTATAAAGTTGGGAGAAGATAGCTTTCAAATTGACGGGGGAGGTGGCTAAATCAACCCGGTTCGTCTTGCCAAACAGGAATATAAATACTTTATGTGGTCGGAGATGCTTCCTTGTACATTCTTCGTTACCCTCTGCTAAGTGTCTTAAAAAGTATCCATTGGAAAATTTGGTATAGAACTGTAGATCCCTTGATTGAGTGCGGCTTGACTTTGAGGCTACATGTCCTCATATCATCACACCTAACACCCACCAAATGTTGTCTACTTACTTATCTCTAAATGTTTCTTATGTGAAATAACTTAATTAATTTGGTTTCATCTCATTTCCATTTCCAGCTGCTGCCCCCAATCCGGACTCACGTGCCTAAGTCGTCCCCCACAAATCCCGCACACAAAAACACGCAGCTTAGCAGATCTGGAGGAGTTTACGAATTTTACATGCTAAGCTCAGCGCCGATCAGCTGTCTATCTGTGTGTGTGTGTGTGTGCGGGGGTACACGGAATTACGGAACAATCAAATCTGAGCAAAACAGCTAAACTTTTAATACTAAAAAAATATGAGCGCCCAGTGTGCGCGCTCTCACCCAATACCAACTGATCCATGAAATTTGTCTGCACACCCAAAACGATGATGGCCTAATGGGTGGACTGATACTGACTGAAAATCATCTTTAAATTAATTTATACACAACTTATACACATAAACCTCATTAAACAAAAAATCAACAAAACAAAAAAAAAGGAACAACTACCACCCCCCTCACACATTTATGTAAACTAAACTAAACTAAACTAAACTACAATGGTTTTTTTTTTGTTAAGTTCAGTCGCGTTTCTTTAAAAAATATAGTTTCATGTTCCTATTAGGAGAAGTGGCAACACCCACAACAGCAAATACCACATCAGCATAATTCACACAACATACCTAAACTATGTCCTAGATATGTACATACATCGTTTCAACACACACACACACACACACAAGTCATACGCAATAACATTGCATTATAGTTTTACATTTTACCATTTTGTCATAGTTCTATGGTATTTTAGACTAGAACTGAGGCCAGGCAATCCCTTCCTGACCCGTAGTTTAAAAAAGCAATTCACATTTCATACAATAAACCAGGACGTGTGCTCTACAATTGTACATAGTTAAAGCTCAAACCTCTTGGCACCGATTATCTCAGGCATAGGCGAAGCGCGTGTATGAAATGTCAGTTGTTTGTGTGGGATATGATTTGTAAATAAATATATATATATATATACTTTAGCACCCGGCCATTATATAAGTGCTGCATAATCTCTAGATAGCTATATATGCATCTATATATCTATATTTATATCTATATATATATTGTACGTAAGAGAATCTAGCTAATAATAATTATTGGTAATTGTAGTTAGAGTTTAACAAATTGAAATAAACCCACAAAAATGGAATATATTTAAATAATTTGTATAAAACCAGCAGCATTAATGTTATGTTTTTTTTATTATTCTGTTGTTTTTTTTTCTCTTAAATTGTGCACTCATTTCTTGTTTTTGTGTTTAGTCCCCCATGTTAGTAGCCTCCTCTAAAAAATTGACAGCGACAAAAAGACTGCAAATATGACATTTGGCTTAAGAATCATTAAAAGAAGATAATAATATATGATGATAGTTTTTTGGGCAATAAAAATTGAAAATTTTGAAACTTTGGACTTTTGTGGAAGGGAAATTGTGAATCAAAATATAAACCATTGCAATGTTAAAGCAGGGTCGTACAAGAAAAAGAGGAGGGAACACTGTGCCTGTTTCTCTAGTGCTCACCGTTTCACAAAACTAGCTATTAGTCAATCAAATCTGTGTATAAATAGCCGAAAGTCTGTCATTAAGTTGCATTGCATAACAAATTCTATTAAATCTTTAGCTACAATACAAAATTTCATGAGTTGTGGACCGGATTTACATGATGAAGTGAACTTCATGAAGTTTTCGTAATGTCTTTCCTTTGTAGAAAGAAAAGGGTCAAAGAACAACAAAATGCATAGAGGCAATGGTAAATATCAATGTGGACCTTCCAATTTTCAGTAGTGTGCTTTGCCTGTGCAAAGTCTGCCTAACAAACTAGAATCAAAGGTCCACTTAGGTTGATCTGTCTTTACTCACTGAGCGCTTTTGCTAAGAGAGCGAGAGAGAATGGAAGAGTGAGAGCTAGTGTTTATACGTATTGTCGTTGCCTGCAATTTCACTAATTTCGCTAAGCCTGTAATTCCTCGCATAGCAAAGGAAGAGAAGAGAGATACATACAAAGTTGTTATTGCAAATTTTGTTCTGCATGAGCCCTTTAAGCCCGGCAACTACGACAAATGCGCCTGAAGGGTATAGAGCGCGGGCACCCCCGATATAGTCGACTAAATAGTCCAATACCATATAACAGCATTTTTGCTTGAGATTTGATTGATACAATATTATTAAGATAAAATGACAAGAAAATACAACGATAAACTGAACAATTTGGTTTAGTATTTCCAATTGAAAATGAAAGTACAACTTACCCTTATTATCAGGTTGGTTATTTGAAGTTCGCACTGAAGTGAAGAACAATTTGCAGCTGATCACTGAAACAAAAAAAGGAAGTAAAGATAAGCACAGATTTACTGAGTTATAAATGTAATATAACTAGAATTCAATAAGTATTCTTCGCTGCGTTCCCAAAATAACTGCTCGTTTTAATATCAGTTTTTTCCGCGATCTTTAATACTTAATTTGAAGATTTATTAACATATGAAAAATAAATTGTATGTGGGGGCAGGGCATATTATCGTCACGTCCTATATGCTGTCCAGATCTTTTGAAAATCGCTTAAATATTTTAAAAAACCCCCAAAACATCAAATGAATATGTGCCTATCGCTGACTTAAACCCATGATATGTTCTTTTTGTTTAATTTGCAAGAAGTCCAGCAACATTGTGACACAAAGCAAGGAAGAGTCCTGTTGAAGACAGGTTTTTCCATATCCAATACAGATTGTAGGCGCCCCTGCTCAATTTTGGATTTGTGTTAGGAGATAAAATAAATTTATTGAGCCATTATCTGCAAAGATCGTAACATTTATTATTTATTTGAAATTCCACACAAGCCACGGACTATCCCAGACCGTATTTGCTATTGTTTCAGTGTTGAGATAAGGTTTGAAATGTTATAAATGTGTCAGCATAAGATGATATGCGTGTAGAAAGTGACCGTAAAGTGTGTCCCTTTTTTTGGGCATTATGAAAGATACATATCTTATCTCAGGTACTTGTATCTGTTTATCTATTTCCAAATCAAGCAAACACTGGCCAATGACATCTGTTGAGGATAATTTAGAGTCCTCGGCATAAGTATTTGAATTAGCTTTTATACAAATTTAATATATGTCGACGGTTATGGTGAGGGGAGGAAAGGTTTCTGGTTAAGAGAGAAGATCTTTTGCGGACGTTAGAGTTGGAGACTAAAACTAGAAGTGACTACCAGTAGTCTGCAGTGAAGCTGTTAGCTTCGACATCTCCCATTGCGCAGTTGCCCAACTCCAAGAAATCTGCTGCCCTGCGCAATTAATGCTGCCCTTTTGTTTGACTTTGGTGCCCTCCCCTGCTCAGCAGGGTACTTACAACAAGGAGAAGAGTTTAGCACTTCTTTGCTTCATAATTTTTAAGAATTAAAATTCGTCCCTCTAGATGGGTAATAAACTGAGCTGTACTTACATGTAAAGCTGGACGCGTGAGAGAATTTTCAATCACGTCACGAACGATTCACGAGCTAAAAATCCATGGCTCACGGTGCACTCACGTTTTAATCACGTATTACCGACGAGTCGCGGGAGATGACGCACCATCCAAATGTAAATGCAAAATAAAACTCATGATACAACAACAAAGCTACGGCGCACATTTTTTTTTTGGATAGCTGAGCTTTTGCCAAGAGCGCGAGAGAGAGTGGGAGAGTATGAGCGGGGGCATGATACAACAACGAAGCTACGGTGCACATTTTTTCCCCGAGTGAATTAAGATCAAACAGCGTCAATGCAGCACACTCGATTTTTTCGATTATCAAGTATCAACACTAGAAAATGTGCATGGTGATTTATGGTATTTTTCTGACTAAATGGTACGGGCACACTCGAGTGTAATGGAATCAAATTTGGAAAAATTCCAAGAACCACGAAAATTTTGCGTTTCCAAATTGCAGTAAAGCTGCTTTAAAATCTAATTAAATAATAAAGCTCAGTTTGCCAAGAGCGCGAGAGAGAGAGAGTGGGAAAGCGAGAGTGAGTTCAAGATCGAAAGCCTCACATGGACGCAAAATTGGTATGCGTGTGTGTGAACAAATCAAGCGACATCTACGAAGTGCCCCACGCTTCAAGAATTCGCGAAACACTGAACGTTTAAAGAATTTTGCTGAAGGGCGCGCACACTGCAAGCACCGTTCCGATGATACAACAACTAAAAACAAAAACAACTTCGCCCACAGCTCAGTACTAAAAACAAAATGTACGCCTTACCTTAATCGTTATATCATAGACGTACCCCAGTTGTTGGATCATGATACTACTCATTTTGCGGATTTTAGCATCTCCTTATCTTCTTCGGACAACGTTTTTGTTGAGAAAAATTTTTCCCACAGTTTGCTCCTTTTGTTTTGTGGTTTCAACCATTAATAACTTTAATCTGTCACACATAATTAGATCTTAAAGCAGCTTTGGCTGCCATTTGGCAACAGAATTTTCGCGGATCTTGGAATTCTTGCAAAAGTTAAGGTTCCATTTCATTTGAATGTGCCCGTACCACTAAGTCAGAAAAATACCATAAAACATTATGCACATTTTCTAGTGTTGATACGGTAATTGATAATCAAAAAAATCGCGAATGCTGCATTCACGATGTGTGAACTTAATTCACTCACGAAAAACGCACGGATCACGGTTGCACAAAACCCTCGTGACACGTTCAAACTCACGTCACGGATGCAGCTCCACTTAAAAGCTTAGCTAGTGGCACCCCTGCATCTCAAATAAAGCAAGGTCAAAGTGGCTCCAAAAGCTTTGCTCGCGTTCTGAGCCATAACACCCAACGCTAACCATTTCGCCTGGGCCCGCTGCTGCTGCTGCTGCGTCTGCACGTCGAGAGCTTTTTGAAAGCTTTAATTACCACAGGTGGACATTGATACAGATGTGCTAATTGCCATTGCACTGATAACACATACAGACGCAGTCCAATTTTAAAATATATATATATTTCCAACCCCCCAAAGTAGGCGAGATAAAAACCCTTACGAATTTAACAATTCCACGTCAGCATTAATCCAAATCCAAAAATCGGTAGTGTGTCTTCTCTTATCAGTTTGCTTGTAAAAAAAAAGCAAATTGAAATTTAGCAAGTGAATTAACAGCTCAGCATTAAAATCCCAGCAGCTAATCTTTTTGAGACGCAGTCTCGCAGTCTGGTTCTAGAATTTCAGTTGCGGGGGGAGCTCAATGTCATAAAGCAAAAAACGATTGCAGTAAAGGATAAATGAAGAAAAGAAAACTGTAAATCGGGCCCCATGCTGTGAACAGAGTAGGTAGAAAGAAACGAAACAACAAACCAACACAAGTGCAGGCACTTGCAAAGGCCATCTCTGTCGCACTCAAGCACAGACGAGAAGAATTGAAATAGGAAACGAGAGAGCCCGTTGTACGATCAACTCAAAGAGGAAGAAATCATTTGTTGGTGAAATTTCCACATGGTAAGACGTTAACTGCGACTGTGCGGTACTTGAAGTAAACAAAAACAAGAAAAATCTGAAATTCGGAAGCAATTTTAAAATGTCGTTTGGTAATCAACCACTGGTAAGTGTGTGTGTGTGTGTGATGAAATTGTCCATATTTTCTTTACCCAATTTACTTCCTCAGCTCTTTAAATCCTATGAATTACCCAAAAGTCCTGCCTTCACTGAAAGTGATGTGGATATGCAGCTGAATTCAAAGCTAAGCATGGCTTCGGCCACTTCTGTATGTCCTCCGCTGGCCACTCCGCCGCAATCACCCTCGGACTATCTACACCTACCCACTGCTTTCCCACAAAGTAATCCTGCTGCCGCTGTTACCATGCCGCTGCTCACCGAGCTGCTCCAAAGCAGCCAAACGACTGGCTTCCATATACCACCCGGCTATGTCATGTGCATACCCTGTTATCTGTGCAAGCAACCCTTCGATAATGTGGATAAACTCAAGGAACACTTGACCCTTCATGCCAAACAAATAAATGCAGCGGCAGCCGCTCCTCCCAATCCTACAATAAAAATAAAAACTGGCTACATATGCGAATTGTGCGGCAAGTCCTTGAGCAGTAATCAGACACTGCGGAATCATATGAGCAATATTCATCGCGAAACTGTGCCCGAGACGGCGAATCCGGCCACCATGGTTAAGCAATTTGGGTGCACCATGTGCAAGAAGGTGTATAAACGGAAAACCTTTCTATTGATGCACATGAAAATCAAGCACAGCATGATGCAGCCACCCATTTTACCTACTCCAAGTCCACCGAGTGTGGTTCAAGCTGCACCGCCTGTTCCGCCCCCAGTTCAACGCACCGTTTGGACAACCAACATATTGAATGCCGTGGCAGCGGCTCACTATAATCCCACACAGGACTCCATGGCCAAGTACCAGCATCCGGAAAAAAAGTATCTGCCACGTTCGCCGCATTTCAATCCGTAGGTGATTTCTAAAACTGTTCGATTCTTATCAATCTCACAATGTGCCTCTATTTTGTTTTTTCTAGTAACCTCTGGCTGGAGGGCTATTATTAGCCCAAATGGAGCCTAAAGGAAGCATATGTGTATATAATATATATATATATATATATCAGCAAATCTATCGCTAGCGATAGCTTTCAGTATTTTCAGCCTAGCTGAATAATTTATTACTTCATAATTTTAAGCCGGGGGGAGAGTGAAGATCTACACCCATTCATGTACTGGACTATATGAATGTTTAGGTGCAGATAAGCACATTTACATACATACATATAAAGTCAATGAACCGACACACATATCCGTTCAGTTGAGCACTTTAATCGAAACGGCGCTGATGAGGCTCCTTTTTCGCTTAAGTCTCAAGTTTAATTTGTCAAGTCGACAAATTCTGTTTGTTGAATTGAGACATTGTGTAAACAAAACGCTGTCGCCGAAAGAAACTAATGAGCCAGCGATATTTGATATTTTTGTGATCGTCTCTCTGGGAAATATCAAACCGCTGCGTAGTTGAAAATATATCTTGATGTAAATTTTCAATAAAATGTGAAAAGGTTCTTTTTAAATGTATACCATAATGGTTGTTTTAACTCTCAGGGAAACGAGTATGGATCTTCAATATCTACATTTGCTTCGAAAAGGTCTTTGCGACTGAGGTTGAAAGAATAAACTAGACTAACATCAAAATCGTTATGAAAGTAAGAACCTTTTATACTTATACAATACTTCTAACCGATTTTGTGTAAATTTGTTACTCCATTTTGGAAGCTGATACTGAAACACAGGTTTACGGCCGATTCTATGAAAGTTATAATAGATTGCCACACCTATTTGGAAGCTAAGTTTAAGAGAGGGGCCTGCGTGTTGCCATCTACTGGGCACAGGCAAACATTCAAAGGCAGCGCTGTCGCCACACCGACAGCGTGTTGCTTCGGGGAGCCGCTGCACTGCACGTTCGGCTCTTATCGCTGTTGCTCTAAACTTTGTGTTTGTTACGGCTCACGCATACTAATACCAATATCTGAATGTGATTCTCTGAGCGATCCCTTTCTAAATAGTTGTAAGTGCAGTTAAAAGAAGAGAGAGATTACAAGGTGGCTATTGGATACTTTGCTGAAGGATAACCTTATCAAAGTAATGAGAATGTTTGAATGAACAACGGAATTTCCTTCTCGCATGTATTATCTAAACGGAACAGTGTGGTAAAGCTAGTTTCAGAACAATTAAAGTCGTTATAAACCCATAAGGGTAGGGTGTGTTGTAATTATTATAGAAAAAACCCATTGATTGTGTCAAATTAAGGTGTGAGGTGCTTATACATTACAGGTAAGCGGTGGGAGGTGCACCAATGAGACAGAGATGATAATGAGCACACTTGCGCACGGATTCGTAGCAGGTGAAGGATTATAAGTGGGACGTTTAATGAAATGAAGAAGTAAAAGGTACTGTTGGTCTAAGACGGTCCTGGTCGTGCGCCTATCAACGACAGTAATAAAGTTTTAAATTCCAAGGCATCATCAGGAAACCAACAATAGTCAGGCCTTACCTCCATAAGAAACTGCTGAACTCTAAGAAAGAGATGAGATGCACATGGAAAAACCTGCGCACCAAATTTCGAACGTTTGAAGCTGCGGTAGGGTCTGTATTGTGCTATGCATCGCAACTAACGGGGGGGTTTAGCCGGTATGAAGAAGTGGAGAGACTTCAAAATGCCCAACAAAAAGACTTCCGCCTTGCCGGCCATTTCAAATAAATCGTTCTATGATTTTTAGACCGAATTAAAAGAAGAAATAACAGGAAATTCTTTCCTCTAATCTATTGGATAACTCTGCTCAAGCTCCTTAAAATGGATGTCAAGTGAACAGTTCAAAAAACTCGTTCGTAAATCATATTACAAACAAAACAATAGTAAAAAAAAATGTCCCACAGCGTGAAATTGCTTTCTCAAAGGCAACATGTGGCTCACATTCATGTTTTCAACATAAAAATTCCACTCGGCTCGGTCGGAGACGGACACATGATGCCTACAGCTAGAAATGCAATCTAAACAATGCATTCGTTTTGTTTTATTGTTTAAATGGACCTTGTGAAACCCGTCCGTTGGCTGTCCAACACAGTTTCAGATGGTAATAAATTTGACAGTTTATTATAGGCGGCTTAACCGCCTGTTACTGAGGATATTGATGTATGGGGATATTGAGAATATTGAAAAAAAAGGTAGCAAGTAAACAAAATTCAGAGATCAACCTGCTGATAAGCAGTTAGAGAACAGGTATTCATGTGTTCTTTTTGGAAAGGGTACTAACTAAATTTATATAGGTATTTAGATATTCTATCAAGGGTACTTTATACATATTTAGATATATTTAGATATTCTATCAAGGGTACTTTATACTAGAGCTCTGCACTGCTCGGAACTTAACGATTCTTTATTTGATTTGTTGTCTGTTTTTATACAATTTAGTTTTCCATTTCATATTTCATTTATATATTTGTGGGAACCTTTTTAAAGGTTGTTTTGGAATAGATTATTTATGAGCAGCCAATGCAGGTACTGGGGTCAAAATGCACCTTTTGATTTTAAAGTGTCTGTTTGGTTCTTGTTGCAACTAAAAAAGGTTCTAATAAAATCGAATCCTGACATTGTTTTAGGGCTCAGCTTATAAGACTGCAAACAGATCAATGGATTAAGGCCCAAATGAATCCAAAGCTTCACACGGTTATTTAGATTAAATCCGGAACTCCGACTTTTAATTTTTTTTACCGAACCTTTTTAAGCATAAAAGCTAAACCAGAATTCCCTTCAATCCCCTCCCATATGAGCCTCCGTTTTGTTTTATGATTTTAGACTCTAAAGCAGGGGTACCCAAGTGCGTTTTTACTCACACAAACAAAAAACCAAAATCAGAAACAATAATGACCTCAAGAAAACGAAAGTGAAAACCGATTACTGCAGGTTGTGGCTTTCTGCACATATTGTTGTTGCCTTTAATTCCGCAAGAGCCGCCAGCCTATGCCTATGCGCATTTCTGAGGCGTCCGCGCACTACAACAACATTAGCGCATGAAGCGCATAAAGCGTGAGCATCGCTGCTCTAAAGCTTATTCAATGATTCATCATATAAGGGCTAAGAGATGTGTAGACTTTGACTTACTCACTAACTTTAACTCACTTTCTACCCTAAATCGATATGTTCCCACAGAGTTTGTGTTGTCTTTTAGTTCAAATTACTATATAAACTTGTATAAAGCATGACCTGAACGAAGGTTCAAACTAAAACCTTGAACCGCATATGTGTGAACCTTAACCAATGGTTAATTTTGGTTCAAAACCTCGAAATGGATCTCCGAAAATAATGTTTTGGTTTTGCACAGTTTTTTAAGTTAAGTCCAAAGGTAGAGACAATCCTTATTGTTTCTCTAAGTACTTTGTTTCATGGTCGAGCGGAGGGACAAGCGCTTGAATATCTATCAAATTGGAGCGACTAAGAGACACGGCCTTTCAGCCTCAGATATAAGCCCTGGCTCTTCTGACTGCTACTTGTGGTTTAGCTTCGATCAGATTCTTGGGTGGCCCCAGAAATATGTCGAAGGCACAAAAAACTGATCCCATGTTCAACCAAGTCGTTCTTCTTTCACAGCGAATGTTCCCCTCAATCTTGGCGAATCGTTATCAAATTACCTCATACTCTGACTCTCACATTATTCTCCCTTAAAATGGTCAAACATATGTACAATGTATATACATCTGCATGTTTTAGCGCTCGCGGGGTTGTGCGAGCTGATTGGCTGGCTGACTGGCTGCTCAGCTAATCACTTGAAACTGCGCTCCGCCGCGGCGACTCTCAAATTCAGTCGTAGCTGAGCACTTGACGAAGTCGCCTGCGTTTTGAAGTGTACACTTGCCCGTTAGTTATCATTTCATTTCCATGATGAATCCAGAAACTCAACCAAATACAAGTAGTTTTTTAATAGACATGCCCTGTTTTCTGTGCCAAAAGTTCTTCAATGATATGGAAGAGCTGCACAAACATTTAATGTCACATGCAACGGAACCATTGGACTCGATGGATTCCACTACGTGTGTTTTATGCGGCAGATGGGTACGATCTGAGCGGGAATTGGCCAAGCATAACAAACGGTTTCATGAGGCGCACGTTAAGAACGCCAGAGACTCACCTTTAAAAGACCAGGAGCAGGCAACACAGCAGCAGCACCACAAATGTGACAGCTGTGGAGAAATATATTTGAAAGAGGAATACCTGAAGGTACACATGCAAACGAAGCATTCGCTGTTACCCAAAGTGGTATCCTCATTCCGTGAGGAGTCACCCAAACGAAAATATCCGCTTCGTACGCCGTTCTTCAATCCGTAAGTCTGAAACCAAGCAATGGTATTAATTTTTGGAATAATACATTTTATTTCTAGGAATCTTTGGCTTGATGGTGCGTTCATGAGATCCGCACAGATCTTGGAACACTGACTTCTTCTTTGTTTTTTGGTTAAAGTTAAACGTGGACTCCCAAAAGGGGTTCTCCGGTGAAAAGAAAGTATTTTTTTCGCCTTGTTTAATTAAAATGTTTTATTTCACTTTATTTATTTATGTTTGACGTATGCAATGTGTGTGTATGTATAAAGTATATGGTACAGTTACATATTTGTATGCATATTTTACTCATTCCTCAATCTCAAAGACTTCACTTGCTCCGTTTCGATTCCGGTACAAACATTTTGAAATAAGTTCAGCTAGCTACCGTGGAATAACGCTTGCGCGGTATCCCATCCTTCACTTAGGGACTATTAAAAATATATAGGTGTAAAATTACAATTGTTGTAAAAAGAAATAAATACTATTTAAAAAAATGAAAGCAATAACAGAATGTTTCAAGCAAAAACTGAATTAAATTATAAATTGTCGTGACTATCAAATGTACAACAACTGTGTCCTGTGTGTGTGGTGTGTGTGTGGTGTGTGTGTATGTGTGTGTCTATTCCATATGTCTAATCAGCTGATAGGTAATAAATAACATTGCAAAATTGGTTTTAGCCGCGCGACGACTGACTAATTGTGACCGAGTTGGTTTTTCTTCGATTTTAATTGATTTTATTTTAATGTTTTTAGTGCAACAAATCAACAAATAAATAAATACATGCACTTTTAAAATTACCTAAGCAGAGCGCAAAACTCCTCCTCCTCCTTCTCCTCATCGTATCCTCACCGCATACTGTTTCCATATCGTTAACACACATATAGATCTATATATATATATATTTGTATCTCTCCATTATCCAGTTGGCTGTTTAGTCACCAGCGTGTTTGTTTTCCAAGTTCCTAGAAACTCGCATATATATGTTGTATACACTTATAGTTGGTTTTTCGGCTTAAATACTATTTAACCTGAGCCCGAATGTGTTGCAAAAATTCATAGTAGGATAAACTAGATTCACTCCGATCGTCGGTTAATCTCTCAATGAACAGCCCCTTGGCTGTGCTTGTGTCCCTAGAATTGGATGGAAGAGTTGTTGGTTAGAGAGCAAGCGCTGTTAAAGTGAGGGATGAGTGAACTCACCTGATTATTTGCACCAACGGTCCATACGGCTTATCATAGTTTAGACGCAAAATGAAGCGTTTCAGTACATCATTCTCGGCACTCACAACATTTGGCAAACCATACACATAATCGCCCAATTCCGCTGTCGAACTTATGCCTGGAAGTGAAGGGAAGTTGAAATGTTAATTGAGCAGTGGTAACCAGGGATTTGTCTCGTTTTAGGGTTCTGTTCTCACGATATTTCTGTTTGCTTGTACCGTACGGTTCTTACGATATTTCTGTTTGTGTACCGTACGAATTAGCATATCGATAGCAGAGCGCTGCCACCCGATGGACAGCGAGTCACGCGACTGCCTATCGTTTAATGCTGGCTTCGAAGGAGCGATGTGCCTAGTAAACCCCATTGTTTTGGTACTCGTATTCAATACACTCGGTTTAGAGATCCATGGAACTCATCCACTCCATCTTGACGGCCTTTTGACAAGAGACTTTTATTGTATATTACTGCATTAAACGTTCTCTGGAGATCCTAAATGCTTTTCAATATCCCTGGTTCATAGGAATCATTCAGCGCCTAAGGATTTTCTCCTGGACCACTCTAATCTTTGACAGATTTGACTTTGCCGTAAAACCTTAAATTTGTAGGCCCTATCTGCATATTGATGCCAGAAAAGCCTTGTATATTAGAAATCTGTTCCGGAGTGACAGCTTGTTTCTTGAGCTCCATCCCGAAGCCAGAATGGCCTTGTATATTAGAACTTTGTTCCTGAGTGACAGCTCGATCCTTAAGTTCAAGAGCCATCCCATGCGCCTTACTTTCTTGGCCACTGCCTGAGCTGTTGTATAGACATAAGGTGTCACCCAAAGTTAGTTGTGGGCTGCTTTATGCTTCATAAGCTGGCCGTGCAAGAATACTCCGGTGGCACGATGGGTGGATTTTGTCACCAAAGCACACTTGTCCGTATTAAGAGCCATGTTCTATCTAGCGGCCTAGTTGCTAAACCTATTCAGGTTCCCTTGGAGGGCATCAGTGGTTAAGTATATGCATTTGTTGCGGGCAAGAATGGTTGACGACACAGCAAATGTTGCGATAAGAAGGTCTTCGGAAAGCTTCATGCTCTAGCCATATCGTAAATGAAAACGCAGTATGTCTCCGAAGCACAATACACTACCCTATTGGTTCTCGTTTGGGATGTTACTCCGTTCTGTGCTACTTCAAAAGTTCGGTCATTCGGAGAGCTCTTGAATAGCAAGTACTTATGGAATGAAAGACGGCGCGTAAAAGATCGAATTCGTCGAAAACCACTGCGCAAGCAGAAAATCATGTCTCTTGAGATGAATATCAGCAAGGACGGCAAGTCGCGCTGCAGCTAAGATCACTAACGAGTTTTAAGACCTAATAAAACTTGAAAAATGTGGGATCTATAGTTATTTCCCTAAAAAAAGTTATATCCGATCTGCTGTTATATTAGGGGAGAGCCTTCATTGAGCGAATTTATACTTAGCGATGACAGATTGACACAGCTTTTAAGGATATTCTTATATCATAGGACAAGTCACCCCTTACAACTCCTACAATTTCCCACCGAGCTCCTGATATACCTATTATCAGACTGCATTCCTTTCAAGGAAGTTTCTTATTGATTTGAGTGATTATGCCAAATCCTTTACGATATTCTCAACATTCTAGTAAATCTTACCCAGCAAAGTCTCCAAGACATCGGTGGGAACATTGAGACCCACATAGAGCATAATCACTGTGCCGCAATCCATCAGGAATATGGAACGTGAGTCCAGGCTACATAAAGAAAGAATTATTAATCATTCGCCCATTCTAAGGCTTCCAATCAAAACTTACTGCTCTGCTGACAATTGCAATCGTGGCAATTCCGGTACAGGCTCATCCTCATCATCATCCTCGTCCTGTGTGGTGCTGACATTGGAGTTGCGTGCATGATAGATAAGACCATCAATCTTATACAGTTCCGGATAGACATATTTCATTAGCTGATCCAGTGGCAAAGTCTTCATGCTATCCATGGCAAACACACGATCATCCAGACGTGTGCTAGTTCCCACACGGAAAGCGGGCTGTACAGTGGAACAAAATATATATATATTTAGTTGCATTAACCAAACAGATGGCACCTACATGCTTGAGCAGCGCCAGAATGTAGAGCGGCATCAGAGCTAAGCTGCGCGGGGCAATCAGTTGTCCCGACTGTCCGGAGGGTAGATTTTGTGCAATCTTAAATGCATTGAACACATCGATGGTTGCATTGATGAAGGCATCCCTTGCATCCGACAGATTGGAGGCTATCGAACGGTCCACAGCCATTTTGGAGAGCAGCCCAATAATGGCCTCCGCGTCCGCCGAATGCATGACTTCAGGCAGGGAGGCCGTCACCGGCAGACAAACCGTATGGACACGTATACGGCGTTCACCCTCGCTGTTGGTGTATAGCAAAGCCGCTTGGAAGCAAATGGTCTTGACATCGCTGAGACTCTCCTCATAGGAGATTTGCATGCCATAACCCGCATCGGGATTCACATTCGGTAGCGACAACAGATCCGTGGAGCGTACAAAGAAATTGCCATGGAATGTGTGCACCTGAAGGCCACGGGTGCAGCGAATACGCATCACAGCCTCGAAACCAATCTTGCGAGTCAAATAGCGCTTGAAGCACATCCGGAACGAGTCCACCATATGCGGTTTGGTTTTCTGATAGAGCGGGAAGTGGTGCACACAGCCGCCGCTGTGTTTACTGATGCCAGCTGGGGAAGAAGGGCAAGGATTAGTCAGTGGAAATAGTTGTTGGGAGCAGGACTTACAGATGGTGGCCATGTCGCTGTACTGTTGATTTAACAAGAACAGATCGCAGGCTATCTGATAGCCAGAGCACTCCAAAGCAAAACGCTTATAGAAATCTGTGGCCGGATTGAGATGTGCCACATCCTTGGCCGACCGGTTGTTGGGATCCTCGCGCGGCTCCAAAGCGCCGGGTCCCTTGTTGGGAAGGCACGATTGAAAGACAGTAATGCGTCCGCCAGAGGCTTGCTGAAAGTCAAGGATTACTTAAGTGATCTCCTAGTCAAGTGTCTAACTCAACTCACCATTAGCTTGAAGGCCACTTGCAAGGCGGCGCCCAATGCCGAGCCCGGATCATGCGTGTGTGTAAATCGTTTGGGCAGCTGCTTCAGCAAATCCCTCACCAGTTCCTTGCATTCCTTCAGATTCACCAACAGACTATCCGGACGTGGCAGGAACGGATCCTCAATGTCTAGCAGTGTCATTTCATGCGGCTGATTTAGACCCTCCGCCATGCTATAGAAGTGCACAAAACTGTCGTAGCAAATGAAGCCCACTTGGGTCCGTGCATCTCCAGGCATTTCGTCCAGATGTCGATTTAGCACCGAACAAGCGGCCTCCAGATAGCCACTCTGCTGGGCAATGATCGACACATCGAACAGGAACAGATACATGGCCGGCTGTGGGGGACGCAACATGTACTCCGATGGAGCAATGAACTCTATGGTGCTGGAGCGCACTTCGGGTCGTCGCGTGACATCGCCATAGGTCTTGGTGGCCGGATCAAACTGGAAGTCCTCGGGTACTGTGAAAAACAAAGGCGAAGTAAGCAACGGGTCACATCTTGTCCAGCCTACAACTTACATTCGTTGACGCGATAACAGAGATTGCATTTCCACATCTTGCTGTCCACAAAATAGACAAAGGGATTGATGTAGGTGCGGCATAGCCGGCAACGCACAATATTGATGCACTGAATCACAGGGAGGCTCTGCAAGGTAAACAAAAAGTTAGACGTGCTATGATACCTCCACTTTCCACACTTACATTCACATCCCTAAATGGATGAATCACTATACCCAGCGGCAGCCGTGACTTTTGCAGCAGCGAATTGCTCTCGGGGATTTTGGTTAGGGTGCAACGCATTATGCTGGGACTGCAATTGATGGACTCCTGAAATTGATTGTGCAGCACCACTTTGGGTGGCTGCAGCGTGGCCGGCGAGAGAATATGTCGGTGCTGCATCAAATCGATGGTATCATGACCCCACAGCTGACTGAATCCCTGCTGTGTGACACTAAGGGGAGCGGCCGGGGTTTGGCCAGCAAACTGCAAGGGAGCCGCAAACGGCTGTTGCTGCTGTTGAGAAGGTAATGGTGGGGGCTGTGCCTGATACTGCAAGGGAGCATTGCTGGGCTGTGCTCCAAACATGCCCGGAGGCGGGGGTGGTTGCTGCTGCTGCTGCTGCTGCAGCAGTTGTTGCTGCTGTGGTGGCGTAGCATAAGCCTGGGCATAGGGATAGGCTTGCGTCGGTGGCGGCATTTGTTGAGGTGGGCCCGGCATGGCTGGCATACCCATACCCGGCACTGGCGGCTTCATCAGTCCCGGCGCTCCACCTCCCGCTCCCAGCGCCGCCGGTCGCTGCGGATTGTTGTTCTGCTTATTCAACTGCTCGGTATTGGGTATCGCCTGCACTCCGTAGGGAATTCTTTGAGCTGCTTGCTGTGCTGGCTTGGCAGCCGGCGTTGATTGACCAAATACTCTGGCCGGTGGTGAACTTACGGGCGGATTTGCAAGCAACTTATTGGTGTTAAAGGGACTAGCCATATGATTTGGTATGTGGCCCGCCAATCCACTGGAGGCCAATAAACTATTGCCACCGCTGGTATCTAGTTGGGGTATGCTACCCGACAGACCCACGGCCACACCTCGATAATCAATCTGCTGCCGATGCTGCGTGGGTGCGGGTGCAGGTGCATTGGTGCTGGCCAAGCCATTCGAACGATCTAATTGCAAATTCTGCAAGCTGTTGGTCAAATTTCCCATGGGCATTTGGGGTTTGACCAAAGTGGCACCGGTGGGTCCTTGGACATAATGCGGTTGATTGGGCATGGCCCTTTGCGGTGCTATCATTAGACCCGGCGAGGCGGTGCGTGAGGAATTGGCGCTGGCTGCTCCATTACTACCATTGGTAAGGTCCGCTGGTCCATTGAGCGTGGGTGGTCGCAGATGAGGTGGCAGATTACTGCTTGCATAGGAGCTGGGAGGAGGTGGTAGGTATTGCTGTTGCTGCTGCTGTTGTTGTTGCTGTGGATGCGGCGGTTGTGGCTTTTGCAACGGTGGCGGCTGACCTGCTCCCGGCAAACCATTTACCATGCCCAGCTGATTGCCATTCGCTGTAGCCGTTGGGGGAGGCACAAAATTTGTATTGTATGCTGACATTCTAGGTTGACGTTGCTCCAGTTGCACTTTTAATTCATATGTTCCAGCTCTGTAAGAGACACAACCAAGAGTAAGTGACAATCTTATCTATTTTGAAGGCCAAAGACAAAACCGAGAGATGACAGGTGAAATTTTACTAAGCCCCAAGCTTTTATACCCTTACCAACTGCTGGATTCTTGAGAAATCTTTCATTTATGTAGTTGGTCTGGTGGAATAACTAATTCTAGGAAAGTAAGGAATACTTTAAGGCGGAATCTAGGAAAAATTCCATTAAATAAAAGTCTTTCCGGCTCACCTCCTTTTGGAAAGTGTCATGGGAAAGTGAAGTAAACTTCTTCAGATACGAGTTTCGCTCCTGTATAGTGTGGTATGCCGACAAATCGAGCCAGCGACCTTTTTATCAATGCAAGATCGTTATTATTCTTGATTAAGGGACCCAGTTTTGATCTATTTTGGCCCCTAGGCTTAGGTTTTACTGCTCTAATCCTTATTTCTAGTACAAAATCTGGAAGCTTGACGGGGTTCAAGTTTGAATATAAAATAAATTTCCTAAAATATTTTGAAGTTGCGTTTAAATTGTAGCCAGGGTTCTGATGAGGGGCTTGACAAACTAGGGAACCCTGAACCAGACCTGCTGGGAGTTCACACTGGGAATCACTTAGGGGAATCTTGGTGGTTCTGGCGGGTTTAAGGATCGATCAGGTTTTAGATTGACCTTTTCCCTTATCTTTTGAATTTTGAAACTGGAGAACTCACACATGGGCATTATCCCTTCGTTTGCTGAAGTTGTTGATCAAGACAAACGTTAAATAGGAAATACTTTTAGAAAGAGCATTCCTTTAGGGCAAGTTCTAACTCCGATATCTTATCTTTCAATGCCGAAATTTTCGTGTTACATGTGAAATACGTAGAAAGACAAACGTGCACTGATAAGTCCCTTCTATTCATTAATGACTTGGCCTTTGATTAGTCCCAAACTTACTTGGGGCCATTCAACTGCGAATCAATAGTATTGTTTAGAGGGAGGAGGAGCTTGCTCGCCTCAAGGCCGGAAATTGAAATGCATTTGCCATGCCTTGTAACAAAGTTTGGTTCAATTGGTATCATTATTTTATAGGCGGCCCCCAAGTGAAACGTCACCAGGTAGCTACATATGTATGTGAAACCATATGTATTAACTTTTAAGTAATTTTCGTTTATTTAAACAGCTTTTTAGCCAACCAGGCAAATCAAAAAGCATACAGCATGCTTTGGGCATGTGGTTAACCTCCACAGAGCCTCGTTATTGACCCAGTTAAGCTGGGGCAGGAAGTAGGAACAAAAAAAGAAGCTCGAACAGTGGCTCATGAGCCGAAATTAAAGATAACAAAGCAAATTTAAATTGCCAAATCAATCAGCCTGCCGCCTCTGCGACGTCTCCACAATCAACACTCTCACTTTCTAAGTTGTTGTTTTTAGGGGAACTAGGGAACAATTGAATATTGACTAATCACCTTTTTGTGTCTAGTTCAATTTGTTCAAACAAATTCCGACTCTCTCAGGCACTTGCACTTTGTCGTTGTCTCTGCGTCTTCTTCTTCCGCCCTTGATTGGCAAATTTTTTTTTTTCGCCCGTGCTGTTTTTCTTTGCTTATTATTTGTATTATTAATATACTTATACGGTATGTATGTGTATTTTTAGGCTTGCTGTGCACTTTTCTGGCCTTTGTTGCACTGCTTTTATTAACATTAAAAATTAACACAACTTTTTTTGTCAATTTCAATGGGCAAAGCCACTACTCTATAGCGCCCTCTCTCTCGCTCTCGCTCACACACACACGCACACTAAACACACTCACACACTGTTTTATTTGATTAAAATTGGGGAGTCTTCAAGCAAATTCCATGGGAATTGGTGACCACGGTTATTAATTAAAAATTAAGCAATATTAATTAGTTATTGCTTTTTTTAGAAGAACAAAAAATTTAGAGCTGACAGGCAGGGCCACGTCAAATGAAACCAGGGGTGGCAAAACGTATCGACACAGACTTATCGTTATCGCTGTTATCAGATAAACGTTTGGATTTATTTACAAACCATCGTTAATACATAATGTATTAGCTTTCCATTTAATAGTTGTTGTTTACTATTATTAAGCACTGGCCGCCTGAAAGAACAACATTATAAAGTTAACAGCCACCAGGTGAGTTAACATTGCGCTTGGCGCAGTTAACAGCCAGCACTGTTAGTCAGCTGTGCACAGTGGGCCAGCATTTAAATACATTCGACGAACTTTACTTGATCTAAAAGAAATAAGAATCATTTCAACAGTATTATATATTTTGACTGATTTTGGTGAAATTCACTTCGATGTTCAAAGCTCCTGATTTCCCATCAATAAAAATATTAGTTTCTTTTTTGTAATCTTACATTTTATTTTTTGTTGTTAATTTTGTTGTTTATTCGTTTCGATTAGCGTTAACTTTGCGTGAGAGTATTCGGTAGTTTACAAAGGAAAAATCTTTGCGTTGGGTGTAGAATTGTGTTTGTTGTTGTTGTTATTCCTTTCTTGTGGTTATAAATTAAAAGCTAACTATGTTTAAATTTCATAAATTATTTGAATCATTTGTTCTGTTTATTACTGTATACATAATTCGTTGGAGTGTTAGCAGCGGGCTGTTAGTAAAGCTTTATTTTATATCATTGTGACAATTTCGCATAGTTAATTTTTGTTATTCTCTTTCTTTTTTTGCTTGGAATTCGAAACATAATACTAAAAAGGTAAACATTATTCTTTCAGTTGTGCAGCTTTGTTGTTGGTGTCTGAAAACAAGCATTAGATGTTAGCTATTTATAATATTGGTAATCTGTATTGTATTTTGTCTATAGCAGAGTCTTTTTTGTTTTAGTTTTTTTGTAATTTAAAAAATAGAGTTTCTATGCTTAAGTCTCTAACATTTCGTAATCTACAACTTTTGATATATCCCATTATGTGTTGTTTGTTTGTTTGTTTTTGTTAGTAAAAGGTATTTTCTTTCCGTAGGTGTTCTTTGTTTTGCAGTTTACTGCGATTGCCTTTGAAACACACTAGTTAATAGTTAAGTAATTGCTAAATAATTTGTGTAGAAACTATTAAACTATTAAAGTGTTTTCATCATCATCATCCGCCGTCTCTGATTTTATTTACACTTAATAATCAAATGGGTTCTCCCTTTCATTGCTTCCTGCATACGTGGTTACGTTTTTTTTATCTTCAGAGTGTTCAGAGGGGGGGTATATATTATCTTTTGCGCACTTGTGGAAATTTTACATATAGTTGAGGCTCAATCGTGATATGAATCATCCATATATATGTGTGACTATATAGGTAAAATCATGTTTGGTGTTGTTTCTGCATTATCTTTTGGCCTCTTTCTCTTGTAAATACATGCGCTGACTCAGCGGTTTAGCATAGATCCAGTTGTCGCCCACGGGTTTGAAGTGCTGTTAAGATTCGAAAATTAGTCAGTTACAAATGGGCTCAAGAGGTGGACCAGACCGAAGAATTACTATATTTCACTGGCCCAAACTAAAATGGTAGATGAAGAGTAAACAAAGGTGCTGATTTCCCTCGAAACATGAAAATTATGAACCTGAATTAGCCTGAACCTAGGTTTAGGGAGCTTCTAAGAAATCCTTTAAGCTTTTCCATAAGTTTAGCAGCGTTAATTAACGTTTTAAACTATCTGACTGACTGATTTATCAATGCCCAGGGCAATCGGCTATTTCCACACAGCTGAAACATGGCGCTGACCTTCAAAATGATAGGCAGAAGCTTATATTAGTTTGTTCCTAAGAATAATATATGATGTAGTCATCCGATTTTGTTCAAACTTTGTGGAACTGTGTGAAAGTGTTTGAAATAAATAAGTATATGAAATAAACACACTACTATTCTCACTAAGACTACTTTCGGACCTTTCTTTCTATGACAGCTGTATTATATAGTTGTCCGATTATGATCTTACTTGTTGAAATAACAAAGAACCTTACAAAACTAATAAGATCGCAGTTTATAGACGTTTCTATTCAAAGAAAATGAGATTTTCTCTCTTAAACTAAGTATCCGAACCCATGTTTGATGCTGTGGTCATTCGATCCGGCTGTTTCTTATAAGACAAAGCAGAAGGAGACATGGCTCAATCAACTCGGTTTGTCAAGCTAATCCATATTATATAAGCTTTATTTGGTCAGATATTTCAAAAATTGCATCAATACAATATACCCTCCTGAAAGGGGATAATCAATATCAAGGAACATCAGAGTTTTAGCAGTAGTAACTGACTTAGATGGGGTTTTGCAACAGCTACACCTACACTCCTTTTTCTAGAAACGAAACCTTTTTCAAGAGCTTGATGAATTTCGCCCCACCGTGTATATCCGTGTAGGATTGATTAATAATTACCTTATGTTCCCAAGCCAAATCGTATTCCTTGCGCACCTTGGCCTGCTCCCGCTGTTGCTGTTCCACCACAAATTTGGCATTGGTGGCCTTTTCAATGTCATTGAATCTGATGTGAGAAATATAAAACACCAAATGTTATTAAACACAGAATTCCCATAAATTGTTAAATGCCATAAGTTTGAAATAATTTTTGTTTACTTGAGTCCCGCCGTCACTTCCTTCCAAACCCTTCGCGATTCGTATTCATCCTGCAGAACGATTGGTCGAACTTGTTTCTTAAATATGGGTATGCGATTTACGTCGACAAATACTTCGGTTTTCTAGAAAATTTACAAAATGCACAAATATGTACAATCAAATGATTAGCTCGATAATAGATATCATACAACATCGAGTACACAACAACAACAAGTTTTGGACAGGCAGTTAGTTGGTTAGAGTTTTTAATTTTCTAGATAAACAAAGTAAACACATGAGGAAATGGTCCCAAACTATTTAAGAGAAAAGCGCAAGTATCGTAAGTTAAGTAGAGTGGTACAGAGGTGGGTGGGTGGGTGGTTGAGGTGGGTTCAAGTAAAGTGGGGTTGTTTGGGTGGGGGGGCTGTGGTGGATGTAGCTGCCAACTCGTAGCGTTGTTTTTTTTTTTTTTTTTTTTTTTTGGCAGCATTTGGAAGGCAATGTTAGAATATAGAAAAGGTAAGTTGAAAACGGTTTTCCAAAACAGATACACACACAGAAAAGATAGATAAATGCACAACTGGGATGGTGGATATAATTAGGAATGAAGGCGGCAAAATTATGAGAAATTTTATATCAATAGTTGAAGATTTTAAATAATTTTACATAATTTTTGAATAGTTTCATTGATAACTGACTTAAGTTTTTTCTTAAAATGTGTTAAATAATTGTCCAATTGTTTGCAATCTTCTCCGATTCGCACAGAAAGAACGGAAGAATACTTTAAGTAGCCTCGGAATACGCTTTTTGAACGATTTCTAACCAAAGATTGGCTGCTCTTAAAACTTCTGATTGGTATTAAGCCTTTCTCAAAATTTCAAAGATCTGCAGCCTTGTTAAGAATATCAACCATCCCATAGATAACTACATTTAGGGGAATAACATGGAAACCTATTTAAGTAGCTCAAAACTCTTACATTCTTATCATGCCATTTGGCCTCCATCAAACCGCTCCACTCGCCAGCAATCGATACAAATGGTTTCTTATCGTTGGGTGCATAAATCTAAAAGAGAAATTCCTTTACTTAAAAAAACTCAACCTACAAATCCCAAATGGAAAGCTAACCTCAGCAGTGACCTTATTCCGTTTGCCACCATAAAAAGGTTTAGTAAGAAACTCCACATTCGCATGGTAGCCAGTTTGTGGACATTTTATTTCCACAGAGCCACCCAGCTCAATCCAAGGCACCGTTAGTATAGATCTGCAAGAGATTTAGTTGCTTTAACCAGACTCAATTTTGATTGTTAACCCACTTACCTGCCATAACCATTGGGAAAGGTCACTATATACTCCTCACTGCGATCCACCAGGGTGACCACACCCTCACCAATGTTGTGTACACCAATGGACAGGCCCAAGAATTTGGATTTGGTCCAAACATGGGCGGCAAATGTTATTTTCTTATTATAATGCTCAGCATAGAAGGCGGAAACTGGTGGGGTAAAGAGTTGAGCTTGATGAGTTTTGTTTGCATTTGGGAAGTCCCACTTACTTGGCGGATGATGGGACACCTGCTCGGCTAAAAATGTTAACTGATCTCGCTTGCACCAGGGCACTGGACCGTCCATTACCTCATTGACATCTTCGGTTTCTCCTGTTGATATAAATATGGATTTAAATAATCTTCCTAAATAAAGCAACTTGAACTCCACTTACCCGGTATATCCCAATGACATTGAAAAACCTCACCCAGTATGGGATTATATGGTTTCTTGGCCACCGCACTCTTGCGTCCAGCATGATAGGCGCTCAGATACCAGCGGCAAACTTGTACAATACGTTCCCTAGGATCCTCTAGCTCCGAAATTCTGCGAAATCAAAACACTTTAGCCCATGAAATCAGCTTAAAACTCATCCCCCACTCACTTGAGAAACAAATCCGGATGGGCAAAGTAATCGGCATACATTTCCAATAGCGAACGACGCTCCAATATAAATGTGGGCAGCACCACCTTGGTCAAATCCATACCAATCTTGACCTGGGACAATAGATGTGTTATCATTGAGCCGTGCGCCTCCATGCTAAGGTCCGTTTCCTCTTCCTCCTCGTAGAGGGCATCATAGTCGATGCCATTGTCGTAGCTGGATGAGCGTGAGCAGCTGGTTGAAGCCGCTGTCGTTTTGGCATTCGTCTCACTCTCCTCGATGTCGTGCAATTTGATTGCGGTCGTTGTGGGAGCTAGCTCAACTGATGTGACAGCGGCCTGGGTGGCTAAGTCGGCACTGACAAAGCTATCTTGTGCGGACTTTTCGTGTGTGGGTGAGGTGGTCTCGGCGAATCCGCGCGTGGCGCTGTAAGAGAAATCAAAGACTTGTTGATTAAAATTTGTCTGGTGGACGAGCTTAAATTATGCGCTGACATAAATCAAGTGGATTTTTGTGTAAAATGATGTCAGCCTTTGCGTCACTTATTCATGACATCCTTCAGCACTCATTCTCCTGCTGCTGCTCCAGCTGCTGCTGCTGGCTTCATTTGCAATTTATAAGACACCAAACACTTACACAGCAGAGTTGGCGAACAGTTGGGGTGTTAGGGGGGGGGGGGTTTAAGGATCTCTATTTGAAAGCCAGTAGGAAAGTCTGTAATATACTCTATACCAGCATAAGCTTACGCTCTGTATTTGCTCATAACTTGTCTACCGTTTATCCCATCTTTATCAAACCATTGGCCAAGTTTGGCATATTTGAAAAAGATGAAAGGTTCGTCCAAGCCAGCGAAAACTTTATGCTGCAGCTCGGGAAATAACATTGTAAACTCCACATAAAATTAATCCATTAGATACACATCAATCCATTCTGAATATTGTAGAGTGGCTAGTAGATTGTATACAAATCAGTCATTGGCAGCTATTTGGATACTTTGGAAAGCCACGCAACTCCTGCCTATCTGACGTTTTCGCAGTGGTTGCCTTTGGATTCGCAATTCTCTGAGTGTGCTACATACATTAACTATACAAATAAGTTTTAAAGGATTTTTTTTAAAGAATGTCTTTACTAGTTATATATCTAATCGGATACAGTTGCCACCAACTTCATTTTCAAGCCCCATCCATTTCCTACCCCACCCGCTGTACAGAACAGATATTGCGCCTTCCAAATCATCTCACAGTTGGATGGATACGAGGATCGCAAGAAAAAAAAGGCTTTGTTTTTCCAGATGGTATCCGAGAATTGCCAGTAAGGAGAGGACAATACTTTGAAATATGAATGAATGGCGTCAAATCTTCTTCTAAATAGCTGCTATGTGTCAGAAAGCCTTAGATTCGGCTCTGCTTTTTGTAGGTTTATGTGGCAGATGGCTCTATGTAGAAGATTAGAAATCGGTACTAAAATTTCTAAAATGGGAAATGGGATCGGAGATAGCCTTATTACGAGGTTAGTTCAACTAGCTATTCCAAATCCTAGGAAATTCCATAATTTCATGAAGTGTGAAATGGTTCAAGAACGGATCCGAAACAGAGTGAACCGGTTCAGAGAGAGATAAAATTGTAATAATGTAGGAATAAGGCCAGTGAACAAGAAAGAAGAGTTAGTCTTGCTTCTCTTTTTCATTTATTTTTCTCTCCTCTGTTTACCAAGACTACTTAGAACTTCCCTCATAGTTTCTATCGATCTGTATGCTTCATTTATTCCTCCTTGGTTAATTTTTGTCTACCTCAATGACAAAATCTTTCTTTCTACGTTCCTTATCCGCCTCTTTCCGATCTAAATGGTTACCTTTCTCTATTGTAGCTAGTTCTCTATTCTAGCAGGTGATATTATTTGCATATTTCGGCGTTTCCATATTCTGGAGTTGTTAAGCAGAAGTCCTCTTATGATATTGAAGGCATTCTTTCCATATTGGATACATTTTAGGAGCCTTTTGAGGTAGTGGCAATGGTAATGGTAATGGTAATGGTAATGGTAATGGTAATGGTAATGGTAATGGTAATGGTAATGGTAATGGTAATGGTAATGGTAATGGTAATGGTAATGGTAATGGTAATGGTAATGGTAATGGTAATGGTAATGGTAATGGTAATGGTAATGGTAATGGTAATGGTAATGGTAATGGTAATGGTAATGGTAATGGTAATGGTAATGGTAATGGTAATGGTAATGGTAATGGTAATGGTAATGGTAATGGTAATGGTAATGGTAATGGTAATGGTAATGGTAATGGTAATGGTAATGGTAATGGTAATGGTAATGGTAATGGTAATGGTAATGGTAATGGTAATGGTAATGGTAATGGTAATGGTAATGGTAATGGTAATGGTAATGGTAATGGTAATGGTAATGGTAATGGTAATGGTAATGGTAATGGTAATGGTAATGGTAATGGTAATGGTAATGGTAATGGTAATGGTAATGGATTTATAAAGAAGCCTCAGTAAGTTGGATAGGATAATAAATAAGCGAAAAGAAACGAAAAACGAGTACGAAGTTTAATAGTTCATACGAAAATCTCTAGTATATGGCCCATTATGTTCCCCATTCGTCGATTTTCCACCATTAGCTTATAACATCTTGCTGTTCTACCTAATTTCAACCCTTAGCCATAGTTTGCATGTTTAAGGATGACCCCTTGCAGGGATTATCGACTGCACCACTGCTCACTACTTTAGCTCACTCTCCCTCTCTCACACACACACACGCATCCACACACACACTCACACACACACACACACACCATTAAGCTGGAGCAACACATTTCGCAAGTGGTGCTTACCTTAGACTAACACGACGTACCCACTTTTTGAACATGGCGTTTTGGATGCTGACAATTTAGCAAACAATTATACAAAAATAATGCACTGAGCTTCGACGAAGGGCAACCATTTCTATCGCATTTCTTGTTTAAACATCAACAAGGATATTTGGTAAATCAGCCGCTGCGTTGCCTAGGATCTATTTTGGCATAATGGCGACTACAAGGGGAAAAACTTGTTCCAGTGCCAAAAAAAATAAAATAAAGCTAGGCCTGCACACGCACACACACACACACAACATGCGAGTGAACCGATGACGAACGCAACTACAACTGACAGGACGCGCGAGCCACAGCGACGACGGCAACACACGACGAGCACTCGTCCCCGTCAGCTGTCCCAAATGGCTCGAACTGAGCACAGGCATTATTTATTTACAGCCAACTTGGCCAAAACTATATATGCTGCTGCTGAACGTTCGTCGAGACTGCTAAGGATACGGCGGCCGGGGGCATTGCATTTCGCAGGCACACCAAAGCGCATGCGCCGAACCAGCGGAGGAGCAGGAGTTGAAGGAGGAGGAGGATGCATGCGTAATTTCGGTACGCGTCATAGTTACCGGCTGTCGCATCCATTACATTTCATCTCTGATTAACGCCAGGCCACTTACCAGCCAATCGGTGAGCTGCCCAAGCTGGTAAACGGATCATCGTAGGCATCATAAAAGTCCTCTTCACCTTCACTGCTCGAATAAGAGGTCTCAGGTACAACCAGGCCCAAAGGCGCTGTGGTGGCTACAAAGGGATATAGAGCGAAAATTGCAAAAATGCATTGATTAACCCTCCTTGACCCTGAAGCACAAGTTGGCCATTTCCAATGCCAAATTTAAAAACAGTTTTTACCATTTTCCGTTGCTGAATCATCTTCATCGTCGACCAGCAGGAGGTTGCCCTTAGCCGCCGCTTCCATATCCTCCACTAGTTTTGTTGTTATTGCACCGCCACTGGCTGAGGAAGTCGTTGAGGTGGTCGTCGCCGGGGGGCCATTGTAAATACCATTGATGGGATGTGCCATATTTTTGGCAATTTGTAGACTTACAATCGAGTGTTTGATATGATCTAACATGGCCTGCAAAAGGGAGGGGGAGGAGTTGGGGAAATTACACAAAAAACAAAGAAAATTAAGAAACTTTCGAATCGATTCGATGTCGTCAAAGATTTACCAGCTAACTGAGCAGCTGTTTGAGAGCCTGTTGGCCGTGGCCAGCTGCTGAGTGACTGTAAATTTCGCAGACCCACAGACAGTGTGCGATGCATCTGTGTGAGCAAAATATTTTAACCCTGAACTTGCATTGGAAATCAATAGAACGGGGGAAGGAAAGAAGGGAGAATCCACATCTGTTGTTTGGCTTAAGTGACGGAAAATTGGGCTTTTTTACATGTTTCGAGTCCTTAGAATGGTAATCGCAATAGAAACTTGGGCGCCGTTTTGGACTATACAAACCATAAAATATGGGAATTGAGATTTGAAATAGATAATTTTATTTATTATTCCTATTATTTTCGCTTTTATATTCAAAACATATCTATTGGTACTTCTACAAATTAGACGGAATCAGTGAAATATTAATTAAGCTTAAAAATAAAGTTTTTGTATAAAATTTTGATAATACTGAAGGCCGAACTCTACCTCTTAATACTTCTTCTGGCTATATTCAAGGCCTGGTGTCTACAATATCGAAGAACTTGACCATCAAATAATGTAAAGAGATCACACACCGAAATCAAAAACGAGAAAGCAAAGCTAACTTCGTCTGTTTTGAACTTTTAATACACTTGAAACCGATCGTACATATGGCAGCTATCAGAATTAGTCCTTCGATCCGAACTGCTCTGACATATAAGCAGTGTGCAGTCAAAAGAAGACACTTGGCTTGGAAACTGAGGGATTGGTTTGCTTTGAAACAGACAGACCGACTTTCTCATACACTTTTCAAGTGTTTCACAAGCCACTGCAGTTGAGTAATCCCTCTTCAAAGTACCTTGATCCCTTGATGTGATGTGTCTTCACAGTGCCCACCGCAAAATCGTTTCATGTATATTTTTTCGGTGTTTTTCGTGTGACTTTATTGAACTTTTCAGAACAGAATATTGGGTGTTTCTTAATATGTCATAAGTCACGAGGCTATAACTTAAAAAATTGTAGCTGTGATAGTTTTATGCAGTTAAAGGGGTTTCCAAATATGAAACAAACTTGTTTGGGTATGGTATACATGTAACTACATACATTTGATCTCTTATACCTCTTCCAACCTAATTTCAATCGAATTCCAACTCTTAGGTGTCTTTCAGTGGGTTTCAAACCTCTCGTTTTTTGTTCGGAGATTTTGGCAAACCAACTAAACCGAATTCTTAAGCCAACGCAAGTTACCAAGGACAAAAAATATGTTTCCAGGGTTGTCAAGTCAAAGTTCTTTTTAAATTTTACCATTGTTGTACTTGAGATAATGGGGACAATAGTGGCATATACTTAAAAGTTGGTTACCATAGCTCTTCCAATCTCTGAGATTTAGGTGTTCATACAGAAGTACTGACCGAAAGACCTTGCTATATCGGCCACATGGCTGTTGATGCTGGCCAAGAATATATATACTTTATGATATCGGAGATGCTTTCTTTTCCCTAATACATATATTCGCACGACTTAGGTATAAGCTTTTTTAGTCTAGGAGTAACGGGTATACAAAGGTGAAACAGGTACAGTCTACGTGATCGAGATCTTTCTTGGACTCAGATCTCAGGATATCGCTTGTCGACTCACACCTTGATAAGAATTTCCCAATTTCTTGCTCAGCAAAGTGTTTTAAGTCCTTTTTGAACCGGATGTTTTAGGTATACTGGTTACTTAAAACGATTGATTGGTTCTTTCTGAGTTCGCGTCTCTAAAAATATCGATATTTTCGATTATATGATATTTAATGATACATTTTAATTGTAAAAACTCTCTTCTATGGGAAATTTCCTATATTTAGTATAAGCAACTAATCTAATCTTTCAAAGGCTCCTCTTCAGAACTACAACTATTTATACCCTAAATATTTCATCATTAGAAGCGTATTTTCCGAATTCGTGGAAAACACTTGGCTAACTATTTAAAATACCCAGCTAGAATGTCTTAAAAGACAGCTAATCAGTTGATTTTTGCTCCATAAAGTTGGCTATACTATAGCCGAGTTCTTTTCTATACTTTGGCCTAGTTTTACAGTCATTAGGATCCAAGGTTTTTTGTATCAAAATTGTCTAACACCTCTAGCTTATACAATATTCTCCATACACCAAGTAAAAGCAGCTCAGAAATTTAACAAACAATATGGAAATCCAGAAAAGCAAAGACACTCAGGCTTCAGAGTCACGACAGAGCTGCACCCAACGTGTTGCGGTGTGGAGCAAAAGTAAACTATTGGAATGGGAAACGGAAGATTCGAGTACTAAGTTGGACTCCCTGATGTTGGGTATACGCCAGCTGCAGCAAAAACATCTGCGTCAGATGTTGCACCGTCCAGAGATGCTAAATGCCATTGAGGTGGCACCCCTTCATACAGCCATGGCATCAAAGCGGAACTCATTGGTTCCAAGCTTGGAAAATCCTTTATTGATTAGTTGCAGTTGGAGTGAGTGCATCTATGAGCATTGCCTGCTCCGTGTGGATAGTCAGTTGCTATTGCTCCACTATCTGCTAGTTCACAGCCAGGATCAGGCAAGCTTTCTACACTATCAACCGGTACGCAAGAATCAGCTTGTGGTATTGTCCTTTCAGCCCAAGCGTTGTCCGCTTAAAAAGAATCAGGTTTTGGGATTGCTGGCCTACGTGAAGACCCACAGTGGCCCGGTGTGCCATGTGCCAGTGGTGGTGCTTATCTGCAAGACGATGTACACAGAGGACAGGCTAATAAGGCGTCGCGTTCGGACACTAGTCAATCCAAGGGATCAGATATTTCTAATCTGGCTGATAACACCCGTTCCCAGCTCGGAATTAAGGGCCAATTTAAGTCTATGTGGCCGGGATGCGGCTGTAAAGGCCTGCACCAGTTTGGATGTACGTTTTGTGAATCCCAACCGTTGCACCTGTCAACTGATGCCCGTGGATGCGTATTACTGGCGCGTTTCCTTTGTCGACATGCAAAAGATGACCAACGATTTCAGGGACGAGCTGAACTTGGAAATTTGTCTGGCCCGAGTGGCGAGTTGAATTTGAAGCTTTTCACCCATTAAATAATGAACTTACACTGGCGTTATCCTGCAAGGCCTTGCACTTGGCCTGCTCGGCATCATCGCTCAGTCCAGAGATGCGTTTGTCTAGCGCCTGAAAAAGGGGGGCGAGGGGATTCACACTTATATAATTGTCATAGCTAGCGTAGACCCCAGGACAAGTACTCACGTTCGTTTGCTCTATCATCAACTGGAGGTAGGCATCCGCTTCGGAAACGCGACGTGCCAGCAGCTCTAAATGATTGGCCCGTTTGCCGCCCGTGCTCGTTTCCTTCGTGTAGCCACCAGCTATGTAGAAAGCACTCTGACTGTCCCATAGACGTGAACGGTTCGCGTGGCGTCGTATTGTGTCCTCCAGACGTCGCACCCACTGTTCACGCTCCTCGGTGTGTCGCGCCTGCATTTGTATGAATGGGTGAGTGGTTTGTTGGCAAAAAGAAAGTTTTATCGTTATGCAAAGTCGAAACCAAAACAGAAAAAGGTGCCGGATGGGTAGGTCGAAGGTTGCATACGCTTTCCAACAACGGGGGTTACGGGAGCAAGCCAAGCTTGTTTGATTTGGCTTGAATTGTGGTTCTTTGGAAGGTTTTTTTAAACAGAGGGGAATACATTTTAAGCATTCTGATAATATATTTTGGTGATTTTCTAAAATATGCCTGGAAAACGAAAGTCTAATTGGCCGCACACCTTAAAAAAGGGAAGAAGGATAAATGAAATGTGAAATCAAGAGACTTTTTCGGTAACGGAGCTCTTTAGAATGCAACAGGCAAGCCTTTAAGCTAATCCAAAACGTCAGAACAGGCGAATAATCGACGGCAAACTCTTTTGCTGAACATTTTGCAGCTCATCTGAGACTATGAAACAATCGCAATCGCAGTTAAATGATCAAGTTAAGCGGCTAAATTCTTCAATAGATCCAGCGAGCTGCTGAGACAGCAGTATCTCCGAGCATCTGCTTGCTCAAAGGGTGTCCCAGCGGATTTAATCACCTACACAAAATATTTGGGGTGTTTTTAATTCGCTGTCGCGAAATTTGCATATCTTGTAAATCAAACGTTCCAAAAATTGCCAAGTTCTCTTAAGTTTTGATAGATGACAACTGTACATAGGTAAAAACAAAGTGTAGATCGAATGGACTAAGAAACTTTCCCATGAATTGGGTGAAGATCAAACTTTATGGCGAGCATAATATTATAGTAAAGATTTTATAGATAGTAATTGTAGAATAAGCTTTGACTCTTTGTTTTAAGTTCAAAATGAGATTGAGCCATGACTGAAGAAAGGGAATTTTAGTCAAAACTCTTATAGAAGTCCATATCGATGCCGGATTTATGTAGCTGTCACATATTTAGAAGAATATTTCAAATATTGGAGTAGAAGTTAAAGGTAAAGACTCTTTAGGTAAGCCTTTGACATTTTTAAGAAGCTGTTTGGTCAAGGATTAGCTAGACCGAAGAGTTGGTACAAGCAAAAACCTGGGGTTTATTACCTCTAAAAACCAGAGCTAGCACTTTTAAATATGTTTTGAGAATTTTATGGTACATTAAATGGTAACGGTAACCTAGATCCAAGGTTTTTTGAACTTCCGCCGCTTCAAAAGTCCACAAAATAACTTTTGGAACACATTTAAGCCTTTTTCTGAATGTTTAACTTAAGAACGGGCGAAGAAGTTTAGAACTAGGGCTGATTTTTGAATACAAATAACTATTTAACATCATTTCGGACTTCCCACAACGTTAAAAGTACAAAAATTTGGCTTTCCAAAACGAATTAAGGGTTAAGTCGCTACAATATACTCAAGAAAGTGGTTTAAGTGTAGATATAGTGTTAAAAAAAAGGGTGGTGCAAGTACAGAAAAGAGTTTAAGATCATTTTCCGGACCGTCTTATTTACCGTCTTCTTAAAGTTCATAAAAATGGTCTTTCTTGCAGATTTTGGGGAAGATTGGGACTTTCTGCATGAAGGGAAACAGGTCTGCCATGGGTATTTACAAAATTGAGAGTGAACCACTGAACCGAACCGAAACCGTTAGCTTTAGAAATGATCTACAAAGCCGAACCTGCGGTTTAAAAACTCTGTGAACCACTGAACCGAATTAGTTCTTATTTTCGAACTAGATTAATGGTTTTTTCATATTTGTTAGACTTAGAAACAGTCGTAAAAAGTAAAGATGCGGTGTAATTAAGGCTTTCCTTGAACAAAAAATTGGTTTTGAAACTATTTTTGATTTGCCGCCACTGAAAAAGTCCGAAAATATGAATTTCCGACCAGATTGAAGGGTATGTTAAAACAATATAGTTTTTTAAGAGTTAAGATTTGACACTTGAACTGCCTGAACTTTTGCAAGGTTAGAAAAATAAAAACTTTCCAAGCTGATTTAAGCAAATTTCGAGACATTATGCTTAAGTATGGGCTTTAAGAGTTGAGATTCGGCTGAATTAAGTGCAATTCTAGAACAGAAGAGTGAATTTTTTGACATTTTTTAAAACTTTTCTTTACTTCAAAAGTACGAAAAGTAAGTTTCCGCGCAAATTCATAAAAATATTGTGTCCTTATATTTAAGGACAGTCTTTAAGGGCTGAGATTTGAAAGAATTACGGCAGAGATCCGGCTTGTCTTATCTTCGAAAGCTACAACAATAAACTCGTTTCTAGATTTGAGTTAAGATTGGAGTTGCAAGAAGAAAAATAGGCTTTCCATTACATATAATAAATTAAGAGTTGGCTTTAAAACTCTTGTAATGAAGCGAACGTGCTGTTCATAATCTCCGTGAACCACTGAACCGAACCATTTTCTATTTAAGATCGGTTAGCATGACTGAAATTTGACTTTGATAACCAAGGGATTGTGGAAGACTCCACAGACAATTGAAATATTCTATGAATGGGCAAACACAGTGCTTAAGCATACAACCCGGTGCAAACACAGGCACACAGGCTCTCAAAAAGTGTGAAAGGTCTAAAAAATATTCGGTTACTAAAATAGAAGATTAAAGTTGAGAGTTTCTTTCTGCTTCTCCCTAATATATTATACCCGACATGGATCCTGTCACTGCTGGTTGAGTTATACAAAAAGCTCTAGAGATCACTGGGAAACCCAGCCATATATCAAGCCCCTCCCCGTGTTTGTGTCCGCGAACCTGACCCAAAAAAAAAACCGAGACACCACCATTTGAAATTGATAGAACTTTGCTGCCCTGGCGTTAAAGTAAACCAACAAAGGTCAATAATAAGACATTGCTTTCGTACGTCAGGCTTGAACATTTTTGGAACTACTCAAGTGCCAAGCACTTAAATATTCTCGATTCATGCGTTGGCATATATTAGCCACATGCTTGGCACGCGTGCTATTTATTTACGTATTGTTACTTGCCTGGAAATGAAATGTCTTGTGATCCACTGTGATGGTAAAGGTGTTATCCTCCTGATCATCGATGCCAATTAGAGCATCCTTGAGACGCACACAGCCACGTCGCACGCCCTTCATCATTTTCTCCTTGGACTGTAAATAAGAAAGTTGGTGAAATGTGATTAAAGTAAACACACACACACACACACACACAGAAATCGAAATGCATTTCCAATACATATGTAAACAGTTGTATATAAGACACCTTAACGATGTGTACGGCCGCTTCTTCTATGTTAATGAGGCGATTTGCGTCTAGGTTGGAAACCGTAAAAGCAATGTGACGCTAGACTAGATCGCTCAAATGCGCGCCAGAAGTCGCGGTCTTTAGTACGTGGAGTCGCTAGCGAGAGGAAAGGACCAAAGGAATTCACCATGGAGGCTACAATACGTGCGTGGTCGTGCATTTTAGTTTTGCCTAACCGTGTCCTTTCATACATTTCAATTTGCAGTTGCTAAAGACCTGTTGCTAGCGGATCATCCTGCCCTTATGTCAACGCCCTGGTTTATGCTAGGCACCCTGGGAATATATCTTTGTTTTGTTACTTTTTGGGGGCCAAAGTGAGTATGTTAATGCAAATGCCATGCAAAGACCTTTGGGATAATTAGCGATTCAATTGGACGCACTGGAAATAGAAAAGGTGATGACCATTAAATTCAATGCCTGCTCTCATTCCAGTTTAATGAAGAATCGTAAACCCTACGAGCTGAAGAAGCTGATTATAGTGCACAATATTGTACAGGTGGTGTCCTGTGTGTTTGTCATTAACGAGGTGGACATATGCCAGTGTTGAGTTAAGGGAATCAGTGGATTCATTTTCGATCTCATTCCAGGTACTATTCATCTCCAGCAACACAATTTTATATTTCTGGAAATGCAGCGGTGTCAGGAATAATCCAGAGTACATCAGGCGATACCTTCGCTTGACCCACTTTCTGTTCTGGCTTAAACTCTCCGAGTTGATGGAGACGGTGATCTTTGTGCTGCGCAAGAAACAGAATCAAGTGTCCAAGCTGCATGTCTTTCATCACATAGCCACCATAACCTTGGTCTATCTTCTGATACATTGTAATGAGAATGGTAAGCTGTGGTAGGGCAAACGAATGAGCTCGACCTAAAACATCTATTGCAGGCATATCCTCGTATTATCCTGTGCTGCTCAACTCTGTGGTGCATATCATTATGTACTCGTATTACTTGGTGGCAGCTGTCGCTGACAAACGCATTGTACGCACCCTGATGCCCGTGAAGAAGTCCATTACGGTGATGCAAATGGTTCAGTTCCTATTTATATTGATTCAGGCAATTGCACAACTGGTTTTCTGCGGAGCGCCAAGGTTCATGTTTAGCTACTATATCGTAGTCATCACTATCATGCTGTATGGATTCTATGATTTCTATTCAAAAGCCTACGAAACGTCAAAGCAACGAAGAGAAAAAATAGTTCATTAAAATATAATTGTATAACTTCTGAGAAGTGAAAGTATATGTAGATAGAATGTACTTAAAATAACAACTGCTAATCAAGATGCTCATTTCAACTGAGAGATGACAACAAGATGTAACAAGATGTAATAAAATGTTATGTTTTTAAACTGCCCAAGTAATTGTCTAAGGTTTTCTCGATATTTTGATGTTCCAGAAATCTGAAGCGTTTTATCTTCTTCGTAATCAGTCACTTAATGCTATTTTAAATACTCTACTTTAGAATTTTCTGTGTTTTTTAAGAAGAAATGCAAAGTATATTCGTTTGATATGGAAATTCAGTGATGAATTAAGGGATTCTCAATGGAAATAGAGCAATGTTACAATGGCAACTTTAAACAGACAGGCAAAAGTTTTCTACCTTCAAATTTAAACTCTAATTCATCTCTGCAAAGCACTGACCCGGGGTTTGCATGTTGCTGTCAGAAAAAACTGTCCTACATCGAGTTGTAATGCAACTAGATATTAACTGGTAGCAAAATAGCTAGATTCAGGAGAGTTGGGCAACTACACAGCGGCAGATGGCAATGCTTTTGGTGCCTATTTTCGTAGATAAAATTTAAATTGACTAAATGGTATTAAACTGGTTGCCAATGGCTGCTGCCGATGACAATTGTCCGCTGCCTATGACATGCCTGTGTGAAACGGGCGACCTCAATACACTGATTTGGATACAAAGTGCAACCAGTTGCGAGTTTTTAGAGACTGGTATACTTCTGGTACTAAACTAGACACTTTCCCTGCAGGGTATCTATCTTGTGGAACGAAGACAACTGAAAATGCGGAATCAAAAGAGACAGAAAGCAGCAATATACCTAAGTCTGATAAACCAACTTAAGATCCAGAGCGATTTATTTTGTTAAAGTCGTTGTCAAACCATCTAGAATCTTTTTTACACTATCTCAACACAAAATTATGCATTTTGTACAAATCGCGCTAGGAATACACCATGAATATTACCTAGCGAAGAAGAGTTCTTCTAGTAAAATATTTTATAATTGAAATATGAAATTATAATATAAGAAAATGTAATGTGTGAACAATAAAATCAAAGGATCTTCGCATAATTTCGATTGTAGCATCACTGACATATGTCGCTTTTGCTGGAACACGAAAATGATAAACGATATATTCTGATACATTCTCAGCTTATTCAGAGACTATAAAGGAAAGCTATATGCAAAATTTTACATAATACAGAACACGAAATGGGGAATATTTCTGTATATAAACAACAAAAGACTATACACAGCCCTAGTCGAGCTTCTATTTTTGTATCATGATCTCAAAAATGGTCCTTTTTTGAGTTATCACATATTGGAGGTATGCAAAGGATGATTTTAATGATATTTTGTTATTTAGTGTACATTTTTTGATACCTTAGGAGTGATTCCCAACATGTGGCAACGACAAATATGCTCAGTAAGGTTTGCCATTTCATCATGAAAAGACCAAAGCTGTATTTTCATTTGTCTGATACCTCAAAAGATTCTCAAATAAGTTTATAATTTATCAAGCGACCTTTCTACTGTTTATTTAGTGAGTTTTGCTGGTTCGAGGTTTCGAAAAGCAGCGTTTGTTCACAACTATAAGCCACTTATGCATTTATATACACCAAAAAGAGTTGGTTGCCCACGCAGTAGTGTTTAATGAATCTTCCGATTCAATCTTTAGTAGGCTTTTCGCTACTGACTGCTGATCTTTGAATGTTTGTCCATGCACTCACCGCTTTAAGCAGTTGGGAACTGCAAACAGCAATAAAAGCAGAAACAGACAAACGATTTAGAAGCCAACTTCTCAAATAAGATATAGGTGAATGAAAGGTAGGCTATTTGAGTTCTGTGATGAGTTTTGGACACCCATCTCACAGTAAACTGAGTTATTTTTGCTCTCGACAAGCAAAGGTACATCTTAACACACGATCTTTTCAAGTTATTGTGATTAAATTTCACAACAGTTTCGCTTGATGGGACATTAATCCACCGTTCCCTGAAGAATATAGTCGATTCAGCGCCTTTCTAAGCAATTGGCCTGGAATTTTTTCACCATGGAAGATTTTTTACACAAAAAATACAGTTGGAGCAAGAACTGAAGCCGGGTGACCTTACACAACGTCGTATTTTTGTTGTATGGACCTTAGAAAGGTTAAATAAAGCTTTACTTCTTCAGCGACAAAGCCTAGTTTTGGCTCCATGGGCCGAATTCGGTCTGTGGGGACAGTTTATTAACTGAAAATTGCTGTGGCTTGTGGGGCCGGCGGCTTCATTGAACCGTGCTTTTTCAAAACTAAAGAAAAATGTCAACAATACCGTCAATGGAGCAAAGTACTCTCATTAATTCCAACAGAAATTGATGAATCACACTCCAGAAATTCGATTTCAAGCCCTTGAATAAACAATTAACAAATATATGTTAGAAGAATTTATCAATTAGGCAGAGAGACTCGCAGAGATGAGATCTCCCACAGCAACAGCACTACAGACGACACCGGTACACACACACATACACACATAAATTAAGAGATAGCAGAACATAGACCATGGTTTCACATTAAGCTGCATAGCAAAAGCATTATTCGTGGTTTCCACTGTACATGGTACGTACGTAGTTTATGGTAAAACCAACTGAATGTGCACATCATGATATCCAACTGGGGGGGGGTGAAATGCTGATAAGATAACACTCTTACTGTCTGGCTGGGTGGCCTATCAATGTAGGGTCTTGATAAATCTGCTTACCGTATAGTAGGAGAGCAGACCCGCATTTTCGTCCAGCACAAAGAAGCGATATTGCCAGCCCTTCACCACGTTCGTCCATTTGCTTAGGGTGCCCTCCAAAGATCCCGCGCCAGCGCTGGATCCGGGGCTGGGAGCTGCGACTGCCATAACGCTCTCGAATTCTGGCCCTGCCTAAAACAAAACAAAGCAATTATTGTGGTACAGAGTGAGGATTAGAGTTGAGCGCGTGATGTGTTGCGTGATAGCGATAGCTATCGATTGTTGTGGCCCAGACTTACGAACAATCGATTAGTGGGCCCAGACTTACGAACAATCGATTAGTGGGACCATGTTGGACTATTTTTCCGATTAGTGCGACCAGGTGCGACTATTTTTGAGATTTTTTGTAAACAAACCCCTGGCCCACCCTCACTTGATATCACGAACGGAGCTGGTTCATGGCTAATCGCGATGTATTCTCCAAGATCCTGCCAAATGTCAAGTTGGCCACTCGCTACGATGCCGAGGGACGCGAGGTTCAGGTGCGATTGCAATTTCTCCAGCCTGCTTGCAGCTCCCTTCTCACAGTTCTCTCGCAAGTCTAGGTGGAGCGACGCGAGGATTCCGATGCTGTGGCCAAGGAGCAGGATACGTTCGACATGCTAGTAGCTGCCGGCTATTACAGGGCACGCATCAAAGGCTTATCCGCCTTCGACAAGGTGGTGGGCGGCATGACCTGGTGTATTGAATGCTGCGACTATGATGTGGATGTGGATTTGCTGTTCCATGAGAGTCTCTCCATAGGACAAAAAATGTATGTTTCAATGGAGCCTTGCCAGTTGAACTAACTTTTATGCATTTTCTAGAGCTCTGGTGGAGAAAATCGTTTCGGTATTGATTGACATGAAGTGTCCGCACAGCCTGGAACCTCATCAAGTACAGGGCTTGGAATTCTTGGCCATACATCCGGTTATACAGTGGCTGGTGAAGACTTCGGTTAGAGGGTTATGTAAAGGTCTAAAGCACACAATTTATTTTTAAAACTGATTGCCGCAGGTGGAGAATCGTGTGGAGCGTGGCCAACGCCTTAAAAGATTCGCCGTGGGGCAGTTTCATAATCATTACCAGTATAAAAGCGACAAGGACAATCTTATTAAGATACGCCTGGCATCGGCAAATATAAAATCCATTCAGGTGGGTGAAAACTTGAATTTAAAATGAGAGATCTTAAAGATTTTCCCCCCCTAGGAAGTCTACAGTCCCCGCAGGCAATATGAACGTCAGGAGGCCTCGGGCGATGATGATGCCTTGAGGGTGCGACTCACCTTGCTGGAATACGGTGAGGTAGCTGCCGAGGTGAAGTCCAAGCAGCCAAAGTTGGAGGACCAACTTCAGGCCTTATCCCTTAACAAGGAAAACTTATTGCACACCCAAAAACGCATTGATCTTGATCCCAGAGCACGGAGTGCTCTACAACAGCATTATGCTGAGTTTAAAATGGAAATGGAAACAGATGCCCAAGAGCTGAAGACACAGAATCAACAGAAACGTCTGGAGGCAGCCAAAATAGCCTTGGAGCATAAAATCAAACGTTATGCCAAGGACAATGCTAGCTTGGAGGCGGCTGTAAAGGAACAGAGTCAGCAGACTACTCAACAGGAACAGCAGTTGAAGATGCTGAAAGAAGAACTGGTGGAGCATCAGCAGACAGAGGAGAGTGCCGAACCAAAGTGAGTTGAGAATTGAAGAAATTAAATAAGCTCATGTTAATGCCCCCTCTACAGTCTCCTGACCAGGGTAAAATCTTTGCTAAAGGATCACGACGAGCTCAAGAAGTCCGAGGCAGAATTTAAGGAAAGTTGCCGCCAGGATTTGGCCAAACTGCAGCAGCAGATTGAGTAAGTTTGGAATTCTAACAAAGATGTAAATCATTGCAAAACCTTTACTTTTAGCGAACTGGAGTCCTTTAATGCTCAAGACGCGGACTCGCAGGCAGCCGCCTTGGCCAGTGAGGAGCAGCGTCTGAAGGATTTACGCCTCAAGTTGGCCAAACGTAATCGCGGTATTGTGGCCATTGAACGCAAACTGGATGCCATACCCGATCGCACCGAATTGGCACAGTATCAGCGACGATTCCATGAGCTGTACAACGAGATGAGTGGCAAACACTTGGAAACAAAGCAATATTATACTCTATACAATACGCTCAACGATAAGAAACGCTACTTGGAGAAGGAGCTGGCACTGCTCAATTCCATTTGCGAGGCCTACAACGAGGGCATGATGAGTCCGCATGGCCGTGAGGACTTTATACGGCAGTTCGAGACGATAGTGGATGGTGTGAAGAGTGCCCAGGATAAGGTGCGCCATAAGTACAACGAGGAGCGTATGCGACGCGATGAACTCAACGAGGAGCTGCAATCGCTGCTCGAGCTGCAGCGTCAGTATGCCACGGCCGTGAAGCAGCTCACGCGCGAGTGTCAGCGCTGCGAGCAACTGCAGCAGCATCTCAAGTCAATTAAAAGCCGGATTTAGTCTTAGACTAGGCACTTTGTTGGCAAAAATTTGTTCATTAAATGATGATTCCATTAATTGTAGTGCAATTATGCCAAGGAATTCCTTCTGCTGCTCCATATCAAGTATACGCCCCAGTGTCACGCATTTGTCAAGCTTAACTTTAACCTTTCGCATCGCATTGACACTTGGCTCATATTTCATCAGCAACGACATTTTTATATGGAAGTATTTATGGCATGGCCCGACCGAAGCTTGTTTCGGGTCACCAGCAGTTTGTATTCATATACAACCAGTAACAGGATAAAGCATCTGCCACAAGAATTTGCATACCACCCCCCGCCAGCGCATCAAGCTGGGTTGAACTGAATGGATGGCATTCTCTAATTGATATGCAGGCCGCTTAGGTTGGAAGTGCGCAATCAGAGCCACTTCATTTCAGCTGCTGCCACTCCTGGTTGCTGCTGTTAATTAATGTCCTTGCACCTTAACATTGAATTCAAGCTGGGGCAATTGCAATTACATTTCAACTGCTGCGCGGGGCAATCAATTCCATTCAACAAGTGACATTGAGTTGGAAGATCCAGCGCACAGCTGTCTTACCACAAAGGAAAGCCTTCATCCAGTTTCAATGACAAATTTTTCAGCAGACGATAAACATTTAAAGGCGAGCCTTGGACACACACGCACAGAATATGTGTAAGCGGGCAAGAGACAGGAGCGGATTAGGGGTCCTTGTTTTTCTCATTCTTTAATATGCATTAAGCCAATAAGCCATAAAACTTTGAAGATAACATAAAATGGGGTTGTCTGTATAGCTGTTTCAAGGGTTTTTAGTTACTAGCATCAGCAGACTTTGCTTTTGAAACTATTTTCTTTGACTGACATCTCTTTTTTCTAAAAAATTGAGAGATTTTGAAAGGATATTGGTCTGAACCTGCGAAAAAAGTATGTTTCACTCAAACATTCCTCCACTCCAGCGCTAATCCGCTCCTGTGTCCTAATATGTGATAATGAGAAGTTGCCCAGCGCACAACTTCCATTTTTTTTTTCGCCCCCACCCCACCTACTTATATCGCCTTATCACACACTGAACACATTGGATGAAGCATACATAAACTCATAAAGGCCAGCCAGGCATTGAATTCGCACTTGTGGAGGTGGAGGAGATGGAGCACCACCAGTATATGGGGAAAAGAGTTCCATGACTCTGCCCAGGGTGAAAGCGAGGGATCATTTCCCGCGTTTCCTCATTTATATTTGCTTTGGCATTTTACCCACCCAGTCAAGCAGACGCACCCAACACCCTCCATACACAAACAAACAACAACACACCGTAGGGGTGGGTCTCTCTCTAAGCCTTGACAAAAGTCAATCAGCATATTTGCTCGATTGGAGGGAGCATGCCGAGCGGATAATCGATTCGAAATGTGTTTGAATAACAAATTACTGGGAATTGTGAATGCGAAAGTCATTGTATCCGCTCAACGCTGGCCACATTTTAGGCGCTTTTCCAGCGAAATTAAATTTATGCAGCCGTCAATGACGCCAGATTGTGATTGAGGCCTCGTCCTCGTCCTCGTCCACGTCCTCATCCTCGTCTGACAACCACTTGTTGGTCTTTTGAACTTTTATGCCTCTGAACTATTGAACTCTGAGCACAAACAATGAACTGTGAACAGGGATTATAGTTGTCTTTTGTTGTAAGTATATTATTTTATGCCAAAACAAAAAGCAATCATCATGGCAAACATACACACGATGCCAACTGGGGGAATAGAGCTTGGGTAGCAAGCTTGGGTTTGCATATACATATATATTTTAATATTTATCAATAAAGAATTGAATCAACTAAGTACACAATGGCTCACAGCTTTTCCTACCAGACACGGCCAAATTGTTGACAACAACTTCTTGAAAATGTATGCTTATGTATATTTAGTTGTCTGCCAAGTCAAGACGTGGGCGTGATGTGGTCCTGCATAAATTGAATCATTCAAGAATCCTCCTTCACTTCCTCAGATATCAACTCACTTAGGGGGGAGGGGAAATGGCATACAAATGGTAAGAATAAGAATGGTTCTTTTCCTACATGGCCTTTGTTAGTACATAAAGTCCAGCATTTTTACTATTTAGGGTCGATTTCACAACTTCTAGATAGCTCTTTCTGTTACCTGCACTTAAACATAGCAGAGTGAATTCTAGGTTTGTCTTACATCTCAGAGTTTAAGCTATATTTTCACACATCCTCATCCGTCTACGCATTCTGCATTCTAGCCCATTGGCAAGACGGTTTGTTTGGGCCAGTAAGCGGTCTCTATATATCTGCTAGTGTAGAGGTTGATCTGGCAGCCCACTGGTAGAGTGCCAAGGTGTTTGTCGATGGTGAAGTTTCGCACGTACCGAAGAGCATCGAGTACCCCAGACAGTACCCCAGAGGCAAATACCCCAGGTACAAGTATACAGAAAAAACAAGATCCAAAAAAGATTTATTTGGACTGGATAAGTCGTTAATATCCTTTAAATCATCCAGCCGAGCTGCAAAATCATCCAAATGATCATAATTTTCATATTCTTTGTATGATTTTTAGCTCCTTTGGATGATTAAAAGTATATTTAAGACATATCCCGTCCAAATGAATACCGGAAATCATCCAATGGATATTTATTAATATCCCTTTTTTTCTCTGTGTACTAAATGATCAAGTCTTTAGGTTATTACTACCTTGGCGCGTAGTGAGAGGTCAGATCTCGCCCTTAAAAACCAGTCCAATTTGTTAGCCTTGGCACAGGTAACAGCCACAACAGTTCACTTAATATGGTCAGACCAATTACGTTTTCCATCCAGTGTTATGAATCACACAGGTACCTGATGGTCGTTCAGCTTAAATCTCAGTGTGTTGCCTCTATGTTTTGTAAAGGTGATGACTTCTTTTTCAGATTGATAGCAATATTTCAAAGGAATGCCCAAGCACTAAAGCCGCCCAAAAAGGATTGTGCAGTTACTGACGCTCCACAATGTGGCTGCAAGCTAGAAAGGCTGTGTCATCAGCATAAGTGGCTAGAAATGTGGCTTAGGCGTGTGAAACCGGCATGTCCGAGGTGTACCGCACTGGGCCATGCACACTTTCTTGGGGCATACCATTTCCAACTCGATGGCTTGTCTTTCAACTGGAACAGCACAATAAAACAAACTGCTCAATTGCCATACGCCTTCAAATGCTTGTCGAATGTCCAGGAAGACAGCAGAGCAGTAGGTGCTCTTCTCCTAAGTCTGCAGGATGTGATAGAGAAGCCTGTAAGTTTGTTCTGGGGGCTCCATGGACATTGTCAAACCCAAATTGGTGTTCAGAGTCGCAGAATCTGAAGGAAAGTAACATTGGAAGGCCAAATAATGGAGCTAGCTTGCTTTTCCAGACATTTCTGGTCTCTAGTCCAAAAAATCGTAGCTAAATTGCAAAGATTACCATTTGTTACCCGTTTTGATCCAGCTTTTAGCTAAAATATAGCTCTAGGTAGCTTTCCAAATTAAGTATAACTTTTGTTTAGATATGTTTAACATGTCGTATGAGTAATATTTTATAAAACGTAAAAGCTAAGCTAAAGTTTTTATATCCTTGCAAGTGCTCGCTTAAATAGTTCCAAAAAAATACTCTTTTTCCCATTTCCGATCGATCGTTCGTATGGCAGCTATATGATATAGTCAACCGATTTGGCCAAAAATTTGTGAAATTATGTGAAAGCATGTAAAACAAACAAATACAAATTTGCAGAATGCTACCATTAAAAACAAAAAAGTTTTTCTAACTAAAACTGTTTTTTAGACCCATCTTTTGTATGGCAGCTATACCATATAGTTGTCCGATTTTAATATAACTTGGTAGAATTATAAAAAAGTATAGAAAACTTATGAATACAAAGTTTGGAAACATTTCCATTGAAAAGAAAAAAGTTTTTCATACTAAAACTAGTTTTCCGACCGATTGTTCCCATGGGAGCTATGAGATATAGTCATCCGATCCGGTTGGCTCCGACATATTAGTAGTGTGCAGCAAAAAAAAGACTTTGTGCAAAATTTCAGCTCGATAGCTTTAAAACTGAGAGATAAGTTTGCATAGAAATTGACAGACAGATGGACAGACTCAGTTCGCCACCCTGATCAGGAATATATATGGTATATGGGGTCCGAAATGAATATTTCTATGCGTTCTATACCCTTGGCAAGGGTACAAAAACTTAAGGGACCTCACCTAAAATTTCACATATTCCAAAATTTATTCGACATATCCTTAAGATAAAAGCTTAAAACAGGGTTCAATATACCTCAGCTTGTGCCACAAAGAGAGTTCACTTCTCCCAATCCTGCGACAGCATATGTCAAATACAACTTTTAAATCAACTTCTACATAAAGCCCTTAAAATAAAGTGGACAAACCCGACCCAAAGGGGCATTAATCAACTTCAACATTGAATTTGCTCTTCTACCACTAACTAACACACTACTCGTGTCTTCATCGGCCCCTCAGCACCCGCTCCACTTTGGCAATTTGTCAATATGTCACCTTCGGGAAGGTCTTTGACACCAGCCGGGGATCAACCGAAAACAAACAAAAATCATTTAAACATTAATTTAATTAATTTATGTTGTCCTCTGCGCCTGGCCTGGCAACAAGGAGCGACAACTCTGCACCACCAGCAGCAGCGGTAGCATCCCAATCCATTCAACAGGTCGAGCAGCTTCCGTGCCACCGTCGTGGAGCTTTCGGCCGCCAAAAGCTTTGGGCCAAGGCATGAATGAAAAGCCAAACCGCCATTTGCCATTTGGCGAAGGAGACGTTGGTGTTCGGCTGCTGCTGCTGCTGCTGCTGCAATCGTTCTCTCATATCGCCGCCAACCAGGCAAGCGAACGCAACACGCCGAGCGGGTCTATGGCCAGTCAACATCCTTTTCTAAGCTGTGGCGCGGATATTTCGAAAAAAAGCAGCATTGAGCATCAGAAAATCATCATCGTCAAGTGTTTCATTTGAATTTTAATTCAATAAAAAAAAATAAAGAAGAAAATAAGCAAAAAGTTATAAAAAGCTACAAATGTAAATGCAAATGCTTGTGTCTCTGTGTCTGTGTGTGTCTGTGTGTGTGTGTGTGTGCGTGTCAAAATGTGCTAAAAATGAAAATCTACTCAAGTTGTGAGGCGTAACAAAATATTCAAATTTGCACGCATTTTGAAATTAAAAATTTCGAAGTGAATAAAAGAAAACTCAGACTAAACGGCAGAACAGGCAGCCGACAGGCATCTCTAATAGGATTACGCACTGTCGCCTGCTCCGCCGACAGGATTAACACAACAACAACAACAACAAAAGGTACAGCTCCAGCAGCAACTATTCTAGAACGAACCGACACCATCACGACCAAGACCAGTCGGTTGGATGGGTGATCAAACTTGGTCTCATATTAATTGGCATCCGCTATCAGTTAGCTCGAAGTGGGGGGGGGGGGGGGGGGGGGGGGTGGACAGGGCAGTTAACTCCATAAATATCGCATTTTATTAAACAAAGCCCCGAATCCATTTGCGTTATTGCGTTTACGTGCACGAATGTTAATTGAAGTCACCACCTCACCTTTTCCCCATTTTTATCCAGCCAAATAGATTAGATAAGTCGATGCCAGGCGATGCCAGGCTTTGGCTGGTGGATTTTTGGCCAGGCGTCAATTATAAGCAAAACAAAGAGATGATGGTGATGATGAGTCAAGTGGATATACATATATATATGTACATTGTACACTCCCGCTCAACTGAATATAGATGCTTTAACAATTGGTAAATGTTTTTGATAATGTTAAAGTCTCACCCAGTGCAGACTTTAGAGTTGCCCCCGGGGGGAATGTGTTTAATGAGAGGAGAGTACTTGTTGTCCTGATTTTAGTACCTATGACAAAAGACGGAGCTGGTACAGGCCCTTAATGGATTTCCTAAAAAGCCTTTTGAAGCCATCAATCATTCTTTTACAATATTTCTGGGGTACAGAAAAGCATTTCTACGCTAGAAAAGAACAAGTTCCAATTCAAAATATACAGAAGCCGATTTGTGACTTCTTGGGAACTGACAAGTGATATATAGAATAACTCACGGACCATAAATAATGATTTGTTGTTAATTTTTTTATCCCCAAAATGCATCATCTTGAAGTACCAGAATGAAAAATTAGAGTATAATACATACAACTTAAGGTTGAGTTAAGACAAATAGTATACAAATATGTACTTACCTAAAAAACGGTATATTCATAAAGCTTAGCATACTTTAAAGGGCCATAAGCATGATATATTATGTTTGTATAAACAGTTAACAGTTAAGTAACAGTAACAGTTAAGGCATATTTGCTTTGTAAAGCTTTTCCAAAACCTTGCCAAACAATTGACACAAAAATACTTATATTATTCTGAGCATTCTTCTAGTAGACTCTACTACTATTTGAAATATTTAAGAAACATATTCCGGATAAACTAAAAAACGCCGAACCATGTATGTAAAGAAAGGGCAAATGTTGACTGAAATTGTTATGTACCATAATCCGAGTTGCAAGCTGGTTTCAAAAGCGCTAAACCGATTAAAATTCAGCATATCCCGAAATTGCTTGGAGATGATTCGGTTCTCGAATGACTTTAAGTTACCTTTTCGATGGGTATTAAAGTCTACAGTTCACAGGACTCTTAAAATCTTAAAATGGTTCGGTCCAGAAATTAGAACACATCATCAAGCTAACTGTTCAGTTTTGGTTCGAACTTTTGCATGTTTAAGACCAATTTCTGATCCAATTTCTAATCTTGACAATTGAAAATAAACTTTCAGCTCTTTCCAGACTTTCAAGTCTCGTCCTTAACGCTTGTACAGTCATTTTACAAACCCAATTTCTGTTAGAGTATTTCAATCAGGGCTGCAACTGGTTCAGTTAGTGTTTTGTGTTTCACTGAACCAGGTCCCAAATCGAACTTCTTCTGTTTGAAATGAATAAAGTCGATTAACAAATGTTGTATTTTCACTTCTCATAGGAAATGGGTGAAAAATATGTTAGATTACAATGAGTTGGCTGTCAAAAAACGCATAGATTGCCTACTTCTCATGCATCTTTTCATACACCTTTGTGCTATTCAGATTCAAAAAAAACTTGTTCGATTTCTCATTTGAGAAACTTTAATGAGAGTTCATAGCTCAAGCCACACACCAATTTTCCAGTTCATAACTCAAAGAAAACGTGTTTCTAAGTTAAAGTTTTGAACCACTTTCGAACCGTTTCTGAACCATTAGAGTTTGAGAGCAAGCCAACAACAATCCCTTTTAGCGGATATCAATACGATTATTTTAAGTATCAAATCGGTGTTCATCTGCAAAAGGATCAATAAAAATATCAAATTTCAACCTATAATATAACTAGGATACTATTTAGAGCTAAATATATGGACTCTTTCATTTCATCTTGATATTTTTTTAATGTAGGCCGATTTGATATTGACGATGCTATTCTATAAATTGGGATCCGTTTTTCTGTTTACTGATAGGCCAGCCAGGGTCAGTTATTAGAGAGTCAAAAGCGTTGCATACTTTTCAGAGCCGTAGGTATGCGCGCTGTTTGCTAACATAATGTTGAAATGTTTACATTAATGTTAATGATATGTTTATTAACATAAGGGTAGGCTATTAAACATTTATTTCCCTGAGCTGCGGCTATTTTGAGGTCTCATTCATTTATATCAACGTTTATTCCAATCAGCGAAGCCCTTGAAACAGTTTTCGACCTTGCTTAGCTCTTTCTTGGATGCCGTCTTACTTTCATGGGAATCTTTAGTTTGGGAAACAGAAAAAGGTAGGGGAACGATGTGTCTTCTCATGGAGCAAAATTAAATGGTTCTTCTTGCACAATTTGCGGGCGTTACGGCCCTTTACTCAAATGGCGCACCTTCCTTATTCACCTTGTGAGCCCTGCAGCCCTGCAATTGAAGAAGACAGTGACCAAAACCTTTACATTAGACTGTCAATATCCCGAATCCCATAGTCTGGTTGGGCGTCCCCAAAATACCTGGGTAATCTTCGCTCAAGATGCATGTCGTAGCTATTCCATTGAACGCGTCTGTATGTGTGTATTATTTTGAGGAATGAATATTCATAATGGGGCGCCAGTTACACAGATCTGTCGAGGCATAAAAAGCAAATTACGCACAAGATAATTGACATTAGCATATTTTGTGCATCCTGTAAAATTTATTTATTTCCATAGTCTGCTTCCTCAACCGGCAACTGAAGCGAGTGTAAACGATTCCTGTAGGGCATAAGCACTCAATCACACTCACTCTCACACACACACACACACCAACCGACCTAGTGGACCACATTTATGGCTCGTTAGCCCACCACAGCAGCAGCAGCGGCAGGATTAAGCTGCTTTGTGTTGTCGTTTTGAAGTTTCACATAAGCTGATTCTGGTCCAGGCGTTAATTGCTATGATTTACCCCAAAGGCAGGGCACCAAATTATGTTTGTTTTAAAGTCCGCTTTGTGTTCACATTTTGCCACATTTTACACATTCTCCACATTTTATCAAAGTCACCAAGCTTATCTGGGCGGAGCTGAAGTTGATAAATGGATTTACTTTCGGTAGAAGGACCAACGAAAATCAATCGAATCGAATTTGAATCTTCTTCTTTAGACAATGGCAGCGGTCAAAGACATCTACTACTGCCACCGGCTGACTGACTGACTGGCTGACTGGCTGACTGACTCAATGGCAATGCAAACCGAAATTGCACTTAAAATTGAATGCTGCCTGAAGGAGCGTGCAACCAAAAGATAATCTATGGCATAAAATCACGCGACAGTAAACGCCAGTCATTGCCAGGACAAAGAAAGGACAAAGAACGAAGAAGCTGCCAGAGTTTTTTAGGGGTTTTCTTTTTTTTTTTTCGTCTCTCTGTGGCATTTATTCGAGTGGAAATTACATAAAGACATTCGCTTGGATGCTTAAGTTTGGTGCACGTTTTGATTATCTGCAATTGCAATTTGCATTTGGCAGACAAAAAAAAAACGAATCGAAAGAAAATAGAAAGAAAACCCATGGATTTATCATTTGCGCCTCATTAGACGTTGTCTATGCTTGCCTGAACTTTGCCAATAGAATTATTTATAATTTATGTTTTGGGGCTAATAAGCAGGGCAAAAAGTTTAGATACTTTGATATTGATTGGGATATTTCTTGTTTGGTTAACTTTTTTATAGTGGAAGGAGAGGCTGATAAGTCACCAACATTTTGTGGCGGTCCACCAATTAGGCTTTTGTCTCGGTGATAATCTGTTAGAAGTTTAAACAGAATTGAGGCGTAATCAAAAGTGAGAGCTCTTCCCCTTCAGTTGTTATTGTGCACTCAAAATCAGCTCAAAGTCGAACCGCTTTTGCATTTTTCCTTGCGAATAAAATAGCCAAATTATTTCTATCTATTGTGCTTCTCTTTCTGAATTCTAATCCAATTCCTACAACTGAATCTTGGGATCCAAGAAACCAAATACTTTTTACCTTAGAACAAATAAATAAAAGCATTAATGAAACCAAAACACGTTCATCTCCGGTTGAAGGAACTTAAAGATTGCCTCTGCTTTGGGGAAAACTTTCATCGTAAAGAACTTAAAACTGTTGCATATCGACTTTTTAAACACAATTATCAGTTGAGTTCTTTTATATGTTCTTAAATTTGGTTAGCCATCCAAAGCAGGCTTACTGGAATACATACCTAGTAGGTATTACCTACCTATACTACATAGATGATAACAAGTCTCGACACTTTCTTAAAAGATTGAGATGTTGAAGTACCTTTTTAGTAGAAATTTACATTCATGTTATTATTCCAGAACCACGGTTCGAATCTGAACCTACGTTCAATGCCTTTCTAGCCCGCCTCGAGAACCCGTACCCAACAAATTTAAGGAAGATTGCAGCCCTGCTCAAAGCATCATTTTAAAGGCTCATTCGCTTTTCAACCCCGGCTCAGAGTTCTGACTGAGTTTAACTTTTAGACTACGGTTGAAGAGAAGAGTTGGACTTTTTACCATGAAATACCATCAAGTATTTCCCAACACGTGTAAAGTTCCATCCGCTTTTGAAGCGGGCCAAAATTGAAAACAAACTTGATCTGCCTGCAGGCATAAGAAGCATATGTCCCATACATGTTAAACCTCTATCTATTACCATCTATGAGATCATATCGGACAGAATATCGACTCAGCTGTTGATGCTGATCAAGAATATATATATACTTTATGGGTTTGAAGATGCTACCTTCTTGCTGTTACATACTTTTGCACAAACTAATTAAACTCTTTGCACTTACGGTACAGAGTATCAATAGGCTCTGAGCCAATTCAATTTTAAAATGTTTTGTACTCAATATAAGTTCACCCAAGATCTAGTCATACTTGAAATATTAAATACAAAACGGTATAAAATTCAATCGGCAATCGTTTTTAGTAAGGAAAACTTTAAAGTTTTCATTGGAAACGGCTCCAGACTTCGTTTTCTATGCCTTTTTATGGTTCAATCAAGCTTGATGAATTCATACGAAAAATTGCTTAATTGATTTGAATGGTACCGTCTGGCGATAGTCTGGTATTTGTCCGTTATAAACACTTTTAACTGATTCTACAAAGTTTTGTCTAAATCGGATAACTTTAACCTATCACTCCAATACGAACAATCGGTCGGAAAATGGGATTTAGTAAGAAAAAATCGGTTATTGATAATGTAGCGCTTTGAAACTGGATGATTATTAATGTTATTTGTATTTAAAGGTATTTTGCACAGGGATGCAAACCGGTTCTGAGCTGAACCGGTTTTGAACCGAACCGAACCGCTTAGTCCCGCTGGTGAACCGAACCGCAAACCGAACCGGCTTCCTTTCAGAATTTCTGAACCGAACCGAAAACCACAAATAAAAACGGTTTGGTTCGGTTCAGTTCTCTGACGAGTTTTAACGGGAAATTGCTTTCCCCTAGCCAATGATTTTGATTAATTAGGAAATTGGAATCGTTTCCCTAAAATAATTTTCAAACATTTCGATCGACCTGCATATTTAGCGTTGTCGGATCGATATAACTTTTAAGGATGACCTGAAGAGAATTTTACAAGTCTTCTGCAATTTCCCGCCGATCTCTTAATTTACCTGTCATCAATCTATATTTGTCTTTTCATTAGACAATATTTTTAATTTTCTGTGGTACTTTATAACCTTAATTCAATCTTAATTTGCCAATAAATAAGGGCATTCCTCCAGGAACTGATAGACGAGACCTGGGAATCCGGCATAATAATCTTTGCAGATTGCTCTAAGGATTTTAAAGATATTCGAATGGATTATAGGAATCAAATTTCAAAACCAAACCGAACCAGTACTTATTTTCGAGTGGTTTGCATCCCTGATTTTGCAGCATTTTATTTAAAATCGTATGAATAATTCTATTTTTATCAGCGTTACCGTATCATTTAGTCGGCTTTTGCTAAATTGCAAGGGTATTAAAACTTCGGCACAGACGAACTTAGCCCTTGGGTTGATGCACAATCTTGCTTAGAACTTCACATTTTGATTTAGCAGAGTGAGTTCTGTGTTCCTTTCAAAAGGAATTACATTTGAAACTGTTCTTTCAAAGTTAATAATATTTTGAGGCGTTGCAAACTTGTGGGAGAAATGGTAAGCCAAGGCTAAAAGATGCCCAATGCCTTAGTGTTTCAACTTGAATATATTACAAACTCTTTTAGTTTAGAAAAATATGTTAGTAGACCAAGAACCACTTAGGTTCTGGGTTGTGTGGGATCTCAACAAAGCCTTCAAATTGTAATAATGCTAAGATTTATACATAAATGGCACATTACAGGTCTTGCACGGTTCTAGCCTCTATCAATTTAGTTAAAAACATGTTGAACCAACTGATCATGCCTTGCAAGAACAATTCTATACAGAGAGTTCATGATTATTAACACTTTCCTTTGGTAATTTTCTACCTCTTCCAAAATCCAACTTAATGGCGCAGTTTAAACAACCATTTTTTAAGTAGTATGCCAACAGGATCAGTGTGGTTCAACAATAAAAGTAGCCTAATTAACTTTAATTTTATCTTTGGCGAATTTTCTGTTGCCTACATTGCGGGGCACTTAAAAATGGCCGCCGCACCAGTTTTTGCATTTAATTGCTTAATTACGACTGCTGCCATTATGTTACCTCTCTCTCCCACTCTCCCTCTCTCTCTCCCACTCAGTCCCACAGTTTTATGGCCAAGCCAAAAAGGTACATTTATGACTGCCTCGAGCCGCTCGCTCAGGTACACACAGCCAGCAGCAGCTCTGCACAATTGCCATCAAGTGAGCGTTTAGTACCTGGGCGAGCAAAAAAAAAGAAGAAAAAAACACAAACTTTAAGTTCACTTCAAGTTCAAGTTGAAAATGCAAAAAGTTTTCCCATTTTGCAGCCTCTCCGCACCCACCCACCCACCCACAACAACGTCATGTGTGTCGCCTGGCCGTGCGTGTGCCGGACGTAGCTGCCGCTGCCGCTGCCGCTGCTGCAGCTGCCTTAGTCAGCCCAGCTATGTGGACTTATATGATGGCTGCCGCCCGCGGAGATCGGGTTAATACAATGATGTCCACCAGACGCCGCCCAGAAACTGAGTCGCCCAAATATGGATACAAGTAATTAAGCAAATTTTGCAATTGAATCTTAACTTTGATTTGATTTGATTTACTTACTTCCCTCCAGCCTCTCCACCCGTCCCATGTACCGGACCACGCGTTTTGTGGGTCCCGCCGCTTCGGCACCCGCTCAATTGCAATTGCCTTACGCTGGCACCTCCAGCCATAGTCATAGTCACAGTAATAGCCACACCCACACGCCCACATCTCAACCGCCGCTCGAGGAGATCAGCGGCGGTTTGTTTGCACCCTTTACGCCCACGACCACCATAGCGGTAGAGCATTTAACCTCCATGCCCAGAGGACCAGACATTGACGAAGGTCTGGAGCAGCAACAGCTGCAGTATCCGCCACCACGTAGAAGTTGGTTGGTGAATGGTAACAATGATTACGATGAGGACGACGACGACGACGACGAGGATGACGACGACGAGGACGACGAGGAGAATGACAAGGATGATGATGATGAGCTACGGCCAGACAGGGACCATCAACAGCAGGCAGAGGGTATTACCCAAGCTGATCTGCCACAGACTCCAACCCAAGGCATTGATCAAAATTATCTGGAGAATGGCAGAAAACTGATACAGGTAAGTGAGAGACAAATCACAACCCGCTCACACGGCGTATGCGTAATTTAATGGAAATTGCAGATGGGCCAATAATCCAACGTACAACTCGAACGCAATTCAATTACGCCGCCAATGTAATTAAATAATTCACTCTAATTGATTCGGGCTAACAAAACGACCCACCCAACCCACTTCCATGCTGCGGGCATGGAAATGAACTGCAGACCTTCATAAACTTGACCTTGCCATGTAAATCGCGTTTTAATTACTTCCTCTATTGTCACGTAGCCGCCAGTTGAATGCCATTTTTGGTGCCCGCAGTTATTTTTATTAGCACGTCCCAATCTGCTCTCCCCCCCCCCCTCCCTCCCTGGGACAGAGAGACAAAGTGTGAATACTCTAAACTCTAAACAAGTCAAATTAATCAAAGTTGTTGCGGCTTCTTTCAAATTTGTCCAATCTGTATCCTGGAGTGTGTATAACCCGCCCGGCTGGAGAGTGTAGACATTGTAATTGCATTACAGGGGCTTCTTTATGAAAAAGGAAACAAGACATTAAGGTCTACTTTGGTCACTTCCTTTTTGAACCGGGACGGCTATAAATATACGAGTGTGAGACAGTTTTTGGATTTGGCCAGCTGCTAACTGGCCGCTGGTCACGTAGGTGGGACTTGAATTTGATGCGGGTGCGGGTTAGTGGACGACCAATTTGATAGATAAGAGCAGCGAGACAGGTCCGAAAGTGAGGGAAAACAGTTTCAATGTCATTTCATAAATGACAACAGCAGCAACGGCAACGGCAACGGCAACAACAAACGCAATGAAATAGATACAAATGAAAAGCCCTCAATCTTCTTCTAGCCAACTGTTACCCCCACCCGTACTCCCTTTGCCCGCATAAAACGGTGACCAAATATTGGCTTGGTCCTTGATGTTGTTGTAATGCTTTTGAGGTGTGTTCCAATGTTTGGCCAACAAGCCAAAGAAAACCGCAAGCTCATACTGCCGCAGCAGCTCTGCCGCTGCACAGTGATTCGATTCGATTGAATATCTAATACATATTTTAAAATCTCACAAATTTGAATAAAGATTGCATAACTAAGAACAGAACTATAAAGGTTATACAAAATTTGAAAAAAAACAAGAAAGAAAGTCGGTCAAGCCCGACTAGAACATACTCTGTACCAAGAAAATTTGTCTTTTGATCATAACTCGAAAACCGTTCATCCGATCTTCTTCATTCCTTTGGCGGATCGATAAGTTATCCTAATAACTAAATATGTCTAGAAAGAATAAGCCATCTATCTTCAAAACTGTGGGAAATATGACGTTTTTTCTAAATTGCGGGGGCGGGAGGGGGCGTGGCCAAAATTGAAAATAAACTTGATCTGTCTGCAGACATAAAAAGCATTTGTCCCGTACATGTCAAACCTCTATCTCTTACCATCTCTGAGATCTGTGCGTTCATACGGACAGACAGACGGACAGATGGACATGGCTATGTCGACTCGGCTGTTGATGCTGATCAAGAATATATACACTTTATGGGGTCGGAGATGCTTCCTTCTGGATGTTACATACTTTTGCACAAACTTCTCATACTCTATGTGCCTTCGGTACAGAGTATAAAAAGTAACAAAATGAAGATATGTTTACATTCATGTTAAGGCTCTGTTAAATAACATTAGGAAAGGCCTTGAATCATAAATTCCCCTGAGTAATGGGTTTGTTAAAGTCGGGCATCACCGCCTTTAACTTACGTTCTCGTTTTAAATGTTGCTGTGAGAATAATTGCCAAAGTTTTGATGGAACTTGAGGGAAAGATTTACCGATATTTTCCAAAAGTAATAAGCATATATTTTCCCTAGCACTTTCTTAGTTTCAGGAACGTGAGAGAAAGATTTCCCTTTATTTTCCAAAAGATTGAAGCATATTTTTTCCCTAGCACTTTCTCTGTTTTTCAGACCTTTTTTTTTAATTTTTTAATAAAACTCACTCTAAACTAAAGCTAATTTACACCAGGAGAGCGTTATGCTTTAATAGCCAACAATCAGCTTTTTTTGTATGGAAAAAAAGCTGCTTGTTAGCTATTAACGCATAAGGCACTCCTAGTGTTAATAGCTTATAGATTTATGTTCCGGAAACCTAGTCGAATCGGTATCAAAAGCTAACAGAGAAGAGAAAATCTCTGAACATACATATATTCCCAACTTTTATTAAGAATCTTGAACAAAAATCCTTTAAAGACATACCTCACACAGTTCGACACATGAGACATCATAGTCGTCTAGTAGGTCAACATGTTGTTTGTTTTAAATGTGAATAGCTTATCAAATTTGGTAGTCGAAGCATGCTGAAGTGTAGACCTACCAGACTGTATTATCTCGTGCTTCAATCAGTGTGAAGGCAGCCTAAGATGAAGCAATATCTTGGCCAAAAACTTCAAGCAACGTGACGAAATATTTAAGTAGGCTCTGCGGGTTGTTACAACACGTAAGCCCGATGGTGGAGTACGATTAGACGCCAGTCAATTCATGTTAAGTGCAAGTGGTCCTGAGTTTGATCACCAGTCATAGAGAGATTAAGTAAAAACATTATAAAAATTATTAATTTGTTGTTTTCTGATTCTCTAAAACTAACTATAATACTTAGCCAAAACAGCAGGATGTATTCTACGTTGTTTATGATGATTAAACTGTCATTTCTGTTCACACATGTATGACAGCCAATGGTATCGGAAAGAAAGGCAGCCTGCCAGTGTGTCTGAAGGTATCATTGATCTTCTTCTTTCTAAAAAACTTTCAAATATTTTCATATTTTATTTTACTTTGAAAGACTTTGAACTAACTTCCTGATAAACAGATTTTCAATAGGGATTTTAGATGGTTTCATTTTTCTTAGGTGAAAGCATTGAAGCTGTGGGATTTGGCATGCCTTACCCTCTAAAATCATTCCCATACTCCAATTTCTTTTGCGGAATCACCGCCAAGTCTTCTTTCTCAAGGGGCAAATAGCATGAAATCCTCAACTAAATCCCAGTCTCGGATTTGTATTTGAGGTCTTGATGATTTCTGCCTTCATGGTGTAAATATCAAGCCGATTGTTTAGCCATCTCAGTAGAGTATCCATCGAGTCAACGATTGTAAAGGGTGTTCCATTGTCTAAGCTTCTGAAGAAATTCAATTACAGGCAAAAAACATAAGCTCTGCTATGCTCCTATTAAGTGACTTCACAACATTCTGAAGTCTAAGAAAGGGTCGCTGATACATTCTAATTTCCATGCTTACAGTAGCCTGAAAAATGACAGAAGTACTAGCCTTGGATGCCTTGGATTGAGTACAAAATATAAGTAAAATTAGGTTTTTTTTTAGATAAATGTTCCTGAAATTCCCAACTGTTTCAAGCACTTTTGTTATATCTTTGAATCTGTATAGCCTTCTTTTATTTATGGCCTCTGCCATATTAAAAACTAATTTAGGAACAGCCTTAGTTTAATATTTTATGGGCTGATACCTAAAACATTTTGTTCTTGTTTGATGAGCTCCTAGAATGCATTTGCAGCTAAAGCGGCTTAACTTAAGAATGTTACTAGCTAGAAGTATGCTCAAAAAGTTATAAAAAGGACTTAAACATTGTAAAACAAGTTTTTCTTTACGGAAAGAGTCCTACTTAAGATACGAATTCTATTCTCAAGTATTTTTGTACTATAAATAAAAGAAATGTACCTAATTCAAGTTTATTAACTGAAATTCAGTTGAATTTCTTAAGAAGTTTGAATATCTTAGACTTTGTGGAGTATAATTAGGGAGATTCAATTAGACTCGGTATGGATTCTTACCAGGTTTTGGTAATATATTTCATTGTTATAAGTGTCATTCTCTATGGTTTAGTTTTAGGGACACGTGCATACACAAATAAACCTTTTACCAGCTCAAGCTTGAAGAATCGATTAAGAGGTTTTCATATTATATGGCCAAAGAATAAGAAGAAAGCTGCAAATGAAATTAGTCTCTACTCAATTCCCACTGCAATCGCTGGCAGAGTTCGTAGGTGCCACAAGTCTGCATAGTATGTCGTTCCACTGTGCACCGTCTGCCTTTGCTCTGCCCTAATGTTTTGAGGGCCATCGTCTAACTATTGTGTGTCGGTTATATAAGTTCTTGCTCGTCCATTACTCACTCAAAAGTGCCCAACTATTGTATTGTTGAATTTGACATTGAAAAGTCTCGTGACAGTACAGAAATAGTTGTAATATCCATTTCCATTTCCATTCGAACCAACCAACGCCAGGCAGGTTGAACACCCCGCAAGTTGGTCAGTGTCAACATCGTCATCGTTCGCCATTAAACCGATTAATGAACTCTATTTGCCTGGCCGTACCTTCATGTTCAATTGGCCTTCCCCACGTTTTGCTTATTGTTTCAATTGCAATTGGAGCTGCCGCCCGGCCAGGACCAGGACCGGGACCAGCCAACACCCAACACCCAACCGGGCGTGCAAACAAGAAACTTGTGCGAATGCGGCGTTGTCTGTGTCTGTGCCGTCTGCCGCGGACTTTTAGTCAATTTTCGACAGTTACGGAAAAAACGCGTAAGCAGGCGGCAGCAAGAAAAACCGAAGAGAAATTGGCTTAAACTTGACAAACTCGAGAAACTCGTCAGCTAATGCGTTCGGTAAACAATCCAAAACAAGGCTTAAAAATCAAACATCCCACAATGACGAGGGTCCTGTTTTTTTTGTTTATTTATCAAATGGGTCTCGTAATCGTTCGGCATGTTGCCCTGTCGCGCGATAAGCGTCCATGTTTATGGTCGGTCATTCAATCTGCGTCGCAATTTGCATAATTTCCCACGTTCAACACAAAACAGCTCAAAGGAAATCACAAACAAATAAATAACAAAATGGCACACAGATAAAGTGAAGGGATCAATTCTGCAGCCGATATCAATAACAAATGAGTGATAAACTAAATGAGATACGGCGAGATACATATAAATGCATAAAGTGATAAGATAAGCCGGAATGTTGTGTGTAATTTGATACATTACTCATTTAGCTGTATTTTAGCGTTTATTGCCACACCTCCTCCTCGTCAATCAGGCCACAAACTAACTATCCTTATCAATTAGAGTATCCCCGAAATGTATATAGATTGATACAATTGCAAATGTGTTTATTAATTTATGGAATCCAGATGATATATGTATGTATCTATGGGGTGGTATGGTGTTTCCAAATTTATTAACTTCAATGATGGAAGATGAAAAGGAAAGGCAATTTGTGTAATTTAGCTCTTCGTGAATGACGATGTCCACAAATCTCTTCTCTAAGTATGCTACATGAGTGTAACAGCTTCTCCAGTTTCATTTTCTATGTTACAATGTTTCCTAGTTGGTTGCATTTCATTTTTTTTGGCATAACATTTTGGGCCCGCTGACAGTGACCTCTTAACCATGGCTTTAGTTGTCTGGCTGGCTGGCTGGATACGTCATTTCCTGGGTGTTAAGCTTCAAGTGACACTCGGTGTCAACCGTTTTAGTGTCCATTACCCAAGCGACAACCGCGTTGGGGGGGAGGTTTAGTTCGAGAATTTTTGAGTAAATTCTGCATTGCTCTATGCCAAGTTAATGCAATTCAATTAGAAAAAGACCTTTGCATCATTTTCGACTTCAAAATGGCTACCTACGTACCGTAACTGGAGATGAATTCACATTTGTGAATCGATAGATTTTCTTGACCCTCTCCTAATTTCATAAGAATTTCAACACAACTGCGTCTAGGCAGTCAGAATGTCTCCCTACTCGTAGTTATATTTACAGGACACTGTTTTAGAGGCTTGTTATCAACCTCATTGACTACTGCAGAAGCTGTTGCGCTCAGTTGATAAGAAAATAAACCTATGTTAGCACTTCCTAACTGACATTTCATCAGTGTCTGAAATAGAAATAGATTACTTTGCCGCTAAAATTTGTGCTACTTTCTAACAAGTAAACCAGTAAGAAATTCGGCCAAGGCTGCATAGTAGAAAAATATCTAAAAAGGATCCATTTGGAAGAAGGATCTTTAAAATCCTTTTAATCATCTAACGGAGCTGAAAAATCATCCAAATTATGATCAATTTTTACATCCCTTGAATGATTTTCAGCTACGTTGGATGATTACAAGAATATTTGAGTTATATTCAGTCCAAATGGATGTGGGAATTCATTTATCGGATACTTTTATACCCTTAAAGAGGGTATTATAAAATTGTCAAGCATAGAAGAAAGCATCACATGAAGTATATACATATATTGTGGATCAGCAAGACGAGCTGAGTTTGCTGTCTCCTCCGTCAGTTTGAAAGCTATCTCCACAAATCTTTGCACAAAGTTTTTAAATACAACTACAATGCACATTTGTAGGAACCGGCCGTATCGGATAACTATTGCATATAGCTGCCATAGGAATGATCCATCGAGAAACTAGTTTTAGTTAGAAAAACTTTTTTGTTTTCAATGGAAACGCCCCCAAACTATGCCATTCCTGGTTTGCTATGCTTTTCCATGATTTAACTAAGTTTGGTCAAAATCGTACATATATATAGCATGGCTGTCATAGAAAAGTAGAGTGAGAAAAGTAGTCTTAGTTAGAAAAACTTTTTTGTTTTCAATGGAAACGCCTCCAAACTTTGTATTTCTTAGTTTGATACGCTTTTCCATGTTTTTACTAAGTTTGGTGGAAATCGGACATCTATATAGTATGGCTGTCATGGAAAAGTAGAGTCTGAAAAGTCATCTTGGTGAGAAAAACTTTTTGGTTTTCAATGTAATCGTCTTCAAAATTGGCATATATTTATTTTATAAGCTTTCACACAATTCTACCAAGTTTGGTCAAAATCGGATGACTATAGCGTATAGCTGCAGTACGAATGATTGGTCAAAAAAGAAGTTCTATTGAGAAAAACTTTTTTGTTTTCAATGAAATCGATTCCAAATTTCCTACATGTTCGTTTGTAAGTCTTTTGCAAGATTCCACCAAGTTTGGTCGAAATCGGTCAGCTATATAGTATAGCTCCCGTAGAAAAGTAAGGTCCGAAAAGTAGTCTTAGTTACAAAATTAAAAGAAAGTTAACTTAAAGCTTGTATACCCTTGCAGCACTCATCTATAACTAATTTCTAGGACATTTTCCCTGAAAATGAACAAGTTTTTCTCATTAAGACTAATTTTCTGACTCTACTTTTGTATGACAGCTATACTATATAGATGTACGATTTCGACCCAACTTAGTGGAATCATGGGAGAGCATAGAAAATAAAGAAATACCAAGTTTGGAGGCGTTGCCATTGAAAACAAAAAAGTTTTTCTCACTAAAACTAGTTTTTTGACCGATGATTCCTATGACAGCTATATGTTATAATCATTTAAACCAGCCGGTTCCAACAGATGTGCAGCGTATTTGTATTAGATAACTTTGTGCAAAGTTTGGTGAAGAAAGCTTTCAAACTGACGGAGGAGATGGCATGGGAACAGACGGAAATTTTCCCAGCTTCAGAAAATGCAGCATTGATTGCCCGAACCTCCGAAAGTTGGCTATGTCTATGGCTTAAAGTAAATCTTAAGTGAGCTTATCCAAAACTCATAGCACATGGCGGTTGTTTGAATTGTAAAGCCTTTTTCAGTGTCATGAGCGTGTCAAATGGAATTATTTCCTGAAACTCTTCTACCATTTTATATGGAAATTCAGCTAATCAAACTATATCGAGAGGCTCTTTATTGGTTTTAACAGCTGAGCTGAGAAGCAAGGAAGACGGCCCAAAAGAATCCTATTTGAAACACCGTTATTTATAATAGTTTTTTGTTAAAGTCGGGCCTGATACAGATTAACCAATACTCTGGTTTTCTGGTTCACTTCACTGCTCTTCCATTGGTTCCATCAGCACCTCAATTGAACGTTTTCGACCTAACATTACTGCAGCTAATTGTATAACTAGTTTCCAAACCAATATGCCAAATATTGTCAAAACTAATTTGGCTTTCAATAGAATGCCTAGAATTTCTGTCTCCACCTACCTCCCCCCGGGTGGCTCAACAGCGGCTTCAACTTACTTTTTGTGAGTGGCCCATAAAAACGCACGCCTGCCATAAACCAGAATCATCATCCGACGCTTAATTTGCTTATCGTTAAATCACAAACCACCCTCGCCGCCACCTGGCCTAACGGACGCACAATTATGGAAATTTATTGGACAGCTCGCGGACTGTGCTGTGCTGTGAGGGAGAGTGTGGTGGTGAATGCCAATCAGGCTGCTGGCCGGGCTGGGCTGCTTTTTGGGGGGGGGGTCAAATTTTCGATTTCAATATTTCCATGTGAAGGGAACCTTGCAATTGGCAATACTGTCCCTGATGCGATTAGGATGAGCTCATAATGATGATATTGGAAAATGTTGTATGCGTATATTAATTGGCTGGCCGCCTGGTTATCCATCAAATCAACTGGAAATGCAATTAATTTATGCACAATTGTGGCGCGAGTGTAAACAATATTAACCCCTGGTTGGCGAGCTTTCAGCTTGATTAACAATTAAAAAGGCATTTGGTGAAACCTCAGAGTGACATCAATCTTGTCAACAGGCTTCCAGGACCAGCACCGAACTAAATGAAGACTTTTGCTGGGGCTTGATTAATTGAAAACCGCGCGCTCAGACACAAATTAAGGAAATTGCAAAAAAAAAAATGAAGAGACAAAACACAAGAGCAATTGGTATGGACGGAGGAGGAGTAGTGTGTAGCTGGCTGGGTTATTTGTGTATGCCGTTGGCGACGCGTTCGCCAAACGCTGTCCGCGTCCATTGCCGTCAGCTGACCAAGCGGTGCGTCAGTCGGCCAGTCGTCGATGCGCAGGCGCAGCTAACGGGGCTCATTCATTCCACACAGAGCGGCGGTACGGTTTTTGGTGTTGTTGTAGTTGCCTAAATTCGGAAGTGCAAGTTGTGTTGTTTATGCGACATTTCAAAGTCAAAGCCGCCATGGTGCAGTCATTGGATATAGCAGCCATAACGGGACAGCAGCAACAACAAACAGATGCGGTAAATAGACATAACATTTGTTGTACCCACAATGACAATTGGTGACCTTATGGATAAGCACACGCACACGCACACACACGACACAGACACACACACACACAGGATACAGGACACAGCGGGAGGCGTGGCATTGCATTGTCAGTTGCCATTCCTTAGGCAATAAGGCGTACCACGCATTGTGGTACAAAAAGTGTACATAAATAAACATTCAAGCTACATTCAAGTTGCTCAAATTCACCAAGAAAACTCCACCATTTGACCACCGTGCAACGTGGCGTATGCGTCACATTTCTATATGATTCTTTTTCATTTTTTTGTTGTTGTTTGGCCAGAATGCAAGAAGATGGCTTAATGGATTAAAATCCTGCCGGCAGCTGATAAGCGTTTATTAGCCTGTCAAATACACGCCCCCCTTTGGAAACTTTGAATCCCGCCAGAGAGGTCTCTGCGGCAGGATCCATCACTTGAACGTCAATTATTGGATTTGCCCTGGGGGGGTTAAGCTAACATGTGAAAGACTTTGAGCAGCCCTCGGTTTGTTTGCGTCATACACGCCTTCATGCCCCCCACACTGCTGGCAGACCTAACAAAATTTAAGCACATAACTTGGAAAGTTGACCAACTTTTAATGCGGTTAACCGAGACGAAAGATACATTCATATATACATACACTTGAACAAAAAAAAAAGGTTAACAGACTTGTTACGGTCTTCACTTTCGTCAGAGACACCTCTGAGGTTCCCACACTTGAGGTTTTTCCGTCGGATCAACAGTTTGATATAGATTAGCTCCATTACAGTAGGCAACAATATTACACTTTTTCCAGAATATTGAACAGTTTGTAGTTGAGTACTAGATGATATTCGTTAGCTGTACATAAAAGTTCTAAAAAAATGGGCCCATATGTCTGGATTTATAGCAATTCGAGCCTAAGCTGGCTTAAAAATGTAAATTTTAACTCTTTTTTATATGTTACATGGGTAACCAGTACCAATGTCTTAACTTTCGTTGATATTATAGCAAAGTATTATTTCTTAGCTTTAAAACAAGCTATCCCCAACAATTCTACGATTTTTTTAAGCAAAGATGTGCTATAATGAATTCAGTACTATGTAATTGTTTACTTCCCAAAAGTATGCTATGCTAAACAATTATACATACCGAATTATAAGTGATTAATGAGCTTCAAAGTATGCAAACTTTATATCCTTAAGTTATTATGTCTTAAAATATAGCCATTGCAAGTCTGTCATAGATATTCGAAACTGCATATTCACTCAGATTGTTGGGTATTCAACAAAATGTTGAGTTATTTTGAATATTAAGTATATACTTGCCTAAAATTATGATTTTCATATAATATAGCATACTTTAGAGGGCATTTAGCATGCTATATTATGTGTGTATAAACGTAGTAAGAGTTGGCTAGTTACTTCTATTGAATCCTTATGATAATTGTCAACAACAAACATACATATGTACATATCTACCGGCGCGGCGGTACAATGCTTGGCTTAAAAAAATCGCAGAAATATTTGGCATATTAAATTTGAAAGTTAAGAAATAGTACTGTACAATAAAATCAAAGTGAGCCCAAACAAACCAATTTGTTTGTCATAAAACAAGCCTAAATGAGGTTAAAATATGATTTTTAAAGATCTCTTTGCTTAAATTTCCACAAATTGCCACAAAAATAGACATGATAGACCATTTTCCAAAACATATTCCTGTCTAACACACTATAATTCTTAAAATTCATGACCAACCTTTCAATATACGGCACCTTGTTGCCTAGTGTTGTAATAAAAGAGAATATATAACACATTCCAATTGATTTAAGTGAAAACCACAACATAGCTGTAAGTATTTTGAGTCTGAATTAAGTTTATGCTTAGACAAAAGTTAGGTTGAATACAATAATAGTAGCTGTGCCTCATTTCCAGCACATTTTTATACATTTTAATCAATTTATTTAGTATATTTCTAACTATTTTAGATCTTTTATACACTTAAATAGTTGCAAATTACTTGGAGTACTATTTATATTTCGGGAAAATCAAAGAATAATATCAAAAACTTGTAAATGGAACTGGAAAATGGTTTTTTGAAATATTCTCCTTTAAAGTGTATGCACTTTAGCACTTACTCAAACACATTTTGAAAGCACTTTTGTACTGGAAATGAGGCACCTCCCAGACATGAGTTTTAAACGCAACAGCAGCATCGTATTGCTAAGAAAACCGCTGTCTTTTTTTAATGTTTGGAAATAAAAAGGAATTGATGGGTGCTAAATCTGCCTTGTACCGTGGTTGACCCATCAATTCGATGTTTTGACAAGTCAAAAATTCGCTTGTGTGATGTGATGTGTGGGAGCTGTCTCCATTCGTCTTTGGCATTTAGTTTGGCGAATTTAGTTGAAGAATTTCCATTAAACATATGATTGTGTATCAACTAAATTCGATTTATTGTTTACTAATGGATCGAAAATGTGTCATCAGTCCAATTAAATGTGAAAGACAGTGGAGAATTTGAAGGTTGTTCATGGTCTTCCTAAAGGAATCTGTTAAATATTCTGTTAGTTTTGTTCTTACTTCACTAAAATGGGCGGCCATCCATTTAAAGAATTTCTAAAAAACTCTGCTGCAATTTAAATTTGTATTTTCTCTCAGTGTACCCACATCTATGTGTGTGTCCATCCACACCAGATACGGGGCATTAAAACGTTTCAATTAGAGTACAATTGGAGAGCGGTTGGCTGACAAAAACTTGTCCCTTACATTTTACATCACTTTCCAACTTTGTATCCTTGCAGGAGCCGAACAAACGCAGTAAACCCTCGGCTTTAAGGAGAACGCTGCAGGCGCTGCGACAACGTTTGACCAAACGCAATCGACCCAAGCCCCCGGATTGGTTTCTCGAAAAGTTCTCCAATGCCACCAACACGGATAAGATAGGCAAAAACAATGCCATGGACGATGCCGCCTTGTCCAGTGAGATACGCGGCACCAGTGTCCTCTGCAATCGCCTCTCGGTGGATCCCACACTGCAGTCGCATTACCGGGTAAGCTCTAAAAGGAACTGTCACTTATTCACTTCACCTTCTACATGTTGTCCTTCCAATCCCACCCCCATCCCGCTCTTTGTGGCTCTAGTGGCTGGCTGTGGTATCGTTGGCGGTGCTCTATAACATCATCTTTGTGGTGGGACGCGCCGTATTCTGGGAGATTAACAAGAATGCTCCAGCCGTTTGGTACACACTGGATTATCTGTGCGATTTCATCTATCTGCTGGATACATTGGTGCACATGCATGAGGGTGAGTTAACCAACTGACAGGTGTGGCAAGCGCAAGATTTGCCTATGCAAATGAGACTTGAGACTTACGGTTTAAGCCCAACGACGGAGACGGAGACAATGGGAATGGCACCAGGCAAGGGCAAAAGCCATTTGCCATGCCACATATGAGCACTGTGTCTTACAAATACACATCACAGTCGGTGGCTGTGGACGTGGGTTGGTCTTTGCCAACTGCAGGGATAAGCCAACCTTGACATTTAGTACAATGACAAGACCGAATTGTGGTTGGATACCCTTAAGTGGGAACAGGTTGGGGTTATTACAGAAATGTGAAATCGCTTTGTGTGGCCATTAACTAATTTTTTTCTGTTTTTTTTTTTTTGCCACACTACGAAAATGGGGACAAGAAGCGAGATGCTTGCTTATCTGACTGGACTTAATCAAGCTGTAGTTCCAGGAAATAGGTGCAGCTAATCCATTAGCAGCGCACATGGAAACCTTGACTACTTTGACTAACATTGTGTCGTAAGAGCTTATAAATGTTATAATTCAATTTCGAGTGAATTTTTACTCTCTTATGGGATTTAAAGGCAGGTCTGTTGGAATTTGTTGAAGGTTCTGTTAGCTTACTGAATTATAGCTTAATTTTGTGATCAACAATGGCTTTTAGCTTACTTAAAACATATTTTCGGGGCCTTAATGCAGTCTAGTCTAGGTCTATGGGAAGACATGTGTCATCTACTTAGTGAATATCAAAGGTCCTTAGGTCGGGGTGTCAGCTAATCTTGTTCTTAGTTCAAATAATTACAAATGTTTTACACAAGGCTGGAATCCTATGAAGTTCTTCAAAAGGTTCATATAGCTTCTTGGATTATTTTTAAAAGAAACCTTTTTAGAAAGAAGCGTCTGGTTCACAAAGCTCTTAGGAAGGTTAATCAATGATCTAATAGACAGAATCAGATTAAGTCTTAGGCGTTCCTGCTCAGTGAAAGAAATGTTTAATAGCCTTTCTTTACATTAATTAACATGGCATTAACATTAATGTTAACATATTGACATTAGCTAATGATTTGAAAAGTATGCAACTTTTTACTAACCTTCATAGCTCTGCCAAATCTTTATCTAACCCTGTTTCCAAACAGAGGAAGTTCAGTTGGGTTTCAGGTTTGGAAGGTCTTAAACTAATAAGGTTCGGTTCAGGGCTTGATTCTATGGTACAGATCTGAACCGCTTCTTTGAGGTTTTTCTCAAAACTGAATGCTTTTCTTGATTCAAACTGATTCAAAATCGATTTCTATTAAACACACCAAAAAAACAAGAAAGAAAGTCGGTCAAGTTCGACTATAACATACTCTGTACCAAGAAAATTTGTCTTTTGATCATAACTCGAAAACCGTTCATCCGATCTTCTTTATTCCTTTGGCGGATCGATAAGTTATCCTAATAACTAAATATGTCCAAAAGGAACAAGCCATCTATCTTCAAAACTGTGAGAGATATGACGTATTTTCTAAATTGCGGGGGCGGGAGGGGGCGTGGCCAAAATTGAAAATATACTTGATCTGCCTGCAGACATTAGAAGCATATGTCCCATACATGTCAAACCTCTATCTCTTACCATCTCTGAGATCTGTGCGTTCATACGGACAGACAGACGGAATTAAGACTGGAATTAAGACTGGAAAAAAACCAAGAATGCCAAAATGCTTAGTGCTTTTCTTTTTTAAGCCCCGTTTATAGGACAGCCGAAGAGTAAACAAAGGTGTTTGTAGGTTTATCAATGTAAATACCAAGGTAAATATCAAGGAACTTATTTTTTGTTTAATAGGGAAACCGGTTTAAAGCCATAAGCCATAAGGTTCAATCTGTTCGTTTATTCTTGGGCTTACACATTCACAAAGGATGCAGGACAGAACTTTATTTGCAATGGATAAGAGACTGATCTCACCGTTTTTGGAGTTATACTTCCGGCTAACTTTAGACAGAGACACAAAACACCACAAAAGACAAGAGAGAGGTAATCAAGCTGTGTCATCAGCGATCTGACTGTCAATCCAGCAGCCATCTTTCCTTGCCGGCAATGCCATAACTATTTGGGAATTTCAAAGCAGTATGCGTGTAAAAATGTAAAGAAAGCTTATTGATTTTGACTAAATCTAACCATTGGGGTTATGAATTAAGAGCACTTTTTCTTATATTTGCAGACAAAGGGCCGACTATATAACTTCTATAAATGTAGCTCCATATAATACTACAAATAGCAGAGACATTCGAAGTTTATTTGACACAAAGCAGCTAAATAGAAGATGTAAAATCAAGCCTTACTTTAAGTACGAAAAAAATGTTATTTCCAGATCCAAGTTAGGAAATATTGACAATAGTTTTTGGACTTTAGACGAATCTATGCCTTTTTTAAGTACATCCAAGAAACTTTTCTTTGTGTTTTGAATCAAAATATTTACTGGATATCTGCCTTATAATACCATATTCAAACGAGCTTTAAAAAAACCTGACAAACTCGAAGCAGCAACTTTTCTTTCATAAGTGTTACCATATATTTGCCAGATGGTTATCGATAGCAAGTAATTTCGCCGATAGTTAGCGTGAAGAAGCATGGCATTCGACCATGAAAGGACTATAAGGGTATTCCCTCCTTCGGTTTCTCCAGAACATTTCGAAAGAAGAGAAAAAAATCCAGCCACATTTCAAAATCTCTCTATTCGAAACAACCAAACACAACCGTCTGTTAAATGTTTAGCTCGTTGCCAAGTCTCATGCATAACAGGCATAACTGAAACAATGGACGACATCGCCCCCACCCCCCATCAAGCTACCGCCCTGCTCTCGCCCCTTCCATTTTAACCTTTTGTCTGGTTCTGTTCGTTGTTGCTGTTAACCGCAGGTTTTCTGGACCAGGGTCTGCTCGTGCGCGATGCCTTTCGACTGCGACGACATTATTTCCACACCAAGGGCTGGTATCTGGATGTGCTGTCCATGCTGCCCACCGATTTGGCCTACATCTGGTGGCCGCCAGAGACTTGCTCTAGCCTCTATCTGCCCTGTCCCGTGATAGTGAGACTTAATCGCTTACTTCGCCTGCCCCGTCTCATGGAATGGTTCGATCGCACTGAAACGGCCACCGGTTACCCAAATGCGTTTCGTATTTGCAAAGTGGTTTTGGCCATTCTGGTGCTGATACATTGGAACGCGTGCATGTACTTTGCCATCAGCTATGAGATTGGCTTCAGCTCTGACTCGTGGGTGTACAATTTGAATGGCACCAGGAACAACACACTGCAGAGGCAGTACATCTACAGTTTCTATTGGTCGACGCTGACGCTAACGACGATTGGAGAGACACCGACGCCGGAGAATGATGCGGAGTATTTGTTTGTGGTGGCCGACTTTCTCGCCGGCGTACTCATCTTTGCCACCATTGTGGGTAAGTGTGAGGGGGGTAACTGGGGTAACTGGGACACTGTTTGTTTTGGCGCATTGTTTACGCAAATATTTCGTCTGATCGTTTAATTGGTTCCAGAGTGACATCTGTGACATCAATGGGTATTAATTTACAGCCATGCACGTCAGGGACGACGACCCACACGTCCTTCATCGTGTCGACCCACATTATTCATTACGCTTTCTGTTTTGTTTTGGGTTGGGGGATGATTTGTTGCTGTCTCCATGCGAAGCCATTCGTCTCGCCTTTTTCGGCAAACGTGCCTTTTTATCATTTTTGGTTGTCGCCCTTATCGGTGCCATTACCGGGTCCTTCCAGGCTCTGGCGGCTGTGCAAACAAATTTACTTACCATGAAGAATGCACACCGGAAGTGCCGCCATTAGTCGCCTTTTGTGCCAAGTTACACATACGCCGCGTTGCCAAACAGCCCAGGACATGCAAATGGCACAAAGGCTATACGAAATGTACTGTGTACCATAGCCTTAGCTATTTGTGTGTCCAGATGTGTGTGCAATGACAGATGCTTCAATTTCATGTCTTAATATGTGGTGTGGGTCCAGTTGGTTAGACCGGAACTACTAAAGAATTTGTGTTAATTTTCTACTCTCATCTGCCAGGTAACATTGGTTCCATGATTTCCAACATGAATGTGGCACGTGTAGAGTTCCAGAATCGCATGGACGGTGTGAAACAGTATATGGCCTTTCGCCGTGTGGGTCATGAACTGGAGGCAAGAGTTATACGCTGGTTTGCCTACACCTGGTCCCAGAGCGGTGCTTTGGATGAAGAGCGTGTGCTGGCTGCCCTGCCGGATAAGCTGAAGGCAGAGATTGCCATACAGGTGCATATGGATACGTTGAAACAAGTGCGCATCTTCCATGACACCGAACCGGGTTTGCTGGAAGCTTTGGTGCTGAAGTTGAAACTACAGGTTTTCAGTCCGGGTGATTACATTTGCCGTAAGGGTGATGTGGGCAAGGAAATGTATATTGTGAAGCGGGGCAAACTGTCGGTGGTGGGAGATGATGGCATTACTGTGCTGGCCACTTTGGGAGCCGGCTCGGTATTTGGCGAGGTCTCTGTCCTAGAGATAGCCGGCAATCGGACAGGCAATCGACGTACCGCCAATGTACGCTCGCTGGGTTACTCCGATCTGTTTTGTCTGGCCAAACGAGATCTGTGGGAGACACTGGCCGACTATCCAGAGGCCCGTTCCACGCTCACGCAACGTGGATGTCAGCTGCTGCGCAAGGATGGACTGCTGGACGAACAGATCTTTTCAGGTGGGTTCAGGCAGGTGATGTAACGAATTTGACTTGATTTCCGTTGACACTTCCGCCGCAACAGATTCGCAGCGTGTGCATGACAGCATTGAGGGCGGCATTGAGAAACTGGAGCTGTCGGTGGAGAACCTCAACATGCGATTGGCACGCCTTTTGGCCGAGTATACGGCCAGTCAGGCGAAAATCAAGCAACGTTTGGCCAAACTGGAATTGAAGTGAGTGCTGGGCCCATGGTTTTGTGCACTGGGAGAAAAAAGAGAGCTAAAAATCCATCTTAAAATATGAACTTGGTTCCTTTCTTAAGAATTGGCTGAGTTAAATTAATTTTAAATTGGTTTTTAGTTGAGTTTTCTTGTTTTAAATGTGAAAGTCTTGAGCTTTTTGTGTGCTGCTTAAATCCACGAATTTTCTACCCCTGAAATTCCCAACCGATTTTATCACTTTGCTTAAGAAGTGAAGATTAAATTCTTTTCTCGGGTTAAAACTTCTTGTTATTTGGCTAGGCTAACTCTTGCCTAATATATTAGCTTAGTTTAAGAATTCTTTGGATTTAAAATAAGAATACTTGGTACTTAATTTAGGAATTTTCGAACTAACTTAGAAACTTTTCTGACTTAAAAGAAGAATATATTTTGCTTAGTCTAAGAGCCAATTTCACCTGTTCTACACAAAGCTATCATATCTATTTCATATCTGCTACATATAGCTAGCTCTTACCTAATATATTAGCTTAGTTTAAGAATTCTTTGGATTTAAAATAAGAATACTTAGTACTTAATTTAGGAATTTTCTGAATTAACTTAAAAACTTTTCTGTCTTAAAAGAAGAATATACTTTTTGCTTAGTCTAAGAGCCCATTTGACCTGATCTACATAAGAATTCTTTGGACTTACAACCAGAAAACTTAGTACTTTATTTAGGAATTTTCTGAACTAACTTAGAAACTTTTCTGACCTAAAAGAAGAATATACAGTATATTTTGCTTAGGCTAAGAGCCAATTTCACCTGTTCTACATAAAGCTATCATATCTATTTCATATCTGCCACATATAGCTATCTTTTATATATACTAAGTTTATATACACCAAATTATTCATGATTGATGCCCTTCAAAGTATGCTAACTTTATGTCCATAAGTTTTTTTGTAATAAAATGAAGGAATTGCAAGTCTGTCATAGATATTTGACACTGAGATTGCTAAGAATTCGCCAAAAAGTTGGGTTAAGACATATTTAAAATATATACTTGAACAAAATTATGATTTTCCTACAATATAGCATACTTAAAAGGGCCATATTTTGTGTGTATAAGCGTAGTAATAAATTAACAAAGAACAGTGTAAAATCTAAGTTTATTTGACACTTAGCAGCTAAATAGAAGATGAGAAATCGGCTCTAAGAATAGAGTATCTACCTAGAAGCAGAGAAAACGGTTTTAAGTATGGAAGTACTTGTTTTAAGAGCACATTCTCACAGACTTCAAATAATGGCAACCCTTAAAGTAAAGTCCTATCTCAAATGAAGTCATAAAGTAACACAAAATATACTTAAAAGTTGGCTTAAAATGCAAATTCCGTACTTAGAACAAGAATTTCCATAAATACCGTTTAGTATTTGATACATTTTCCCCCAGTGCCTTGTAAGCTCATGCCACTACTTCTATCTCAAATTTCTTCACAGTGGTGGCCCTGGCCCTGGTGAGCCTCAGACTCGCGTACGCAGCGGACGTCTCTACTCGCTGCAGCCCAAACGGCGCCCACGTTCCCGGCCCGACGCCATGGCCAACAGCGGCGACGCTGCCAAACAAAATACGCTCTAAGCTTATGGCCAGCTTTCTAACTAACTGCTGGGCCAAATAGTGATAAATGCATTAAACTTGCAAAAGTTATGAGTTATGGAAATGAACTGCGAAATTTTGCTTGGCAGGTAAATCAATTTTTAATTTTTTACAATTAGTTTTTTAAGGGATGATGACAGGAATCGGTAGGGGTAGGGGTGTGGGTGTGGGTGTGGGTCGGGGGTCAACTTGATGAATTTGTAATTTGTTTGATAACTGAATGTGCCTCAAAATGTGTGTAAAACGTAGTTAATTAGTTAAGGATGGCAAAAGTTAACCCCCAATATCCAATGATCCAATGTAAATATCTTAAGTCTAGTCCAATTTTTACCAACAACAAACAACATGAACAACTTGAACAAGAACCACGAGACCACCTTGAGAAGTTATTGCTGAACTCTCCCCACTTGGGCAGGAGAGTAACCTCATAATTTATCCACATTTTAAGAGCAACGCTTCCAAAGCCAACAAATGAGACAGAATCGAAGGAGAAACGTAAACGTATACCTAAAACACTGTATTTTTATATTAGTCCTAGACGAAGAAAATTGTGTGTACGATAATATGTAAGTGTAAGTGAAGCTACAGAAAATAAAAGAAATGACATATTGAGACATTTATTTGTGCGGGGGTTGGGGTTGGGGTTGGGGGGTGAGACCAATGAATGCAAATCACTTTGACAGTGTGTCAAAAGAGATGGCCCCGGGCAAGTCAGAACGCTCGAAAAGATTTCCCCTTCATCCCAATGAACTTGCAGCGACACGCGTTTGGGGTATTTTGGGTGCGTATGTTGGGGATGGGATGCCACAAACCAAATGCAGTAAAAAATCAATTTTGGCAAAAATGTTAACAAAAAAGCCCTAAATCCAGCATACAAAGGCACGTGTGAATGGCGAGCGAGGAGGAGGCAAATGATTGACAATAAAATGTTGACGCTGGCAAAAGAGTATTATGAATACACCAAACATTTACACATACACACACGCACACGCCTAGTATATACAGGGTGCCATTTTCGCTGTCTTCTCTTGCCTCGGAAGACCTCAATTTTTGTAGGCCGGTAAACTTTCTATTACCCTGTTTATGTACCAACTTATATCTAGGTAAGCGCCCTTGAAAGTATGCAAACATTATTTCCATTATTAATTATCTAGAATATTTGCACTAGATAATTGATAGTCATTCATACATACTATACTTAGATTGTGGTTTTGCATCTAGCAAATATTTTGAAGCATTTCTGATCTCTTGCGTCGAAACAAGAGTTTGGCATTAGCTTTAGGGCAGAGTTTGGGGCTTCAAAGAATATCCATTGGATGATTTCCTGTATCCATTTGCACGGGATATGTCTTAAATATTCTTTTAATCATCCAACGGATCTAAAAATCAACCAAAGGATATGAAAAATGATGAACATTTGAATGATTTTACAGCTCCGCTGCATGATTAAAAGGATATTAAAGACATATCCATTCCAAATGGATCTTTTTTGTACATACAGGGGATTGTTTTGTATTCACATCCACATCCCTCAAACATAGCCTTGCTTATCTGGCTTTTCCATCTGCAATCACTATGAATCACTAAATAGAGAAAAAAATAGAATAAAGTTAACTTCGGCTAGGCCGAAGTTTGTATACCCTTGCAGCACGTTTTCTAACGAACTTGAAGGATATATCCACTGAAAATAAACAAGTTTTTTATGCTGAATATGGCACTTATATACTTTTAATCAACCAACGATGCTTAAAATCATTCAAAGGATGTTCATTTATCATACGCTTTGGATGACTTTCAGCTTTGTTGGATGATTATAAGAGTATTTAAGATATATCCAGTTCAAATGGATACAGGAAATCGTAGATAATATACCCAGAGTATATAATAAAATGGTTCAGATGTTTGAAATGCATAGAAGACCGCATGAAGTATATATATTCTTGATCAGCAGGATGAGCTGAGTCGGTATAGTCATCTCCGTCTGTCCGTACGTCTGTTTCTATGCGATTTCCTCCGTCAGTTGGAAAGCTATCTTCACCAAACTTTGCACGAAGTCTTCTGGTACAAATACGCTGCAAATTTCTCACAACGGGCCTGATCGAATGACTATAACATATAGCTGCCATAGGAACGATCTATCGAAAAACTAGTTCTAGTGAGAAAAACTTTTTTGTTTTCAACGGAATCGTCTTCAAACTTTGTATTTCTTAGTTTGAGATGCATTCAAATGATTTTACTAAGTTTGCTTGAAATCGTACATCTTTATGGTATAGCTGCCATAGAAAAGTAAGGTTAGAAAAATAGTCTTATTAGGAAAAACTTTTTTGTTTTCAATGTAAACCTCTTTAAAATTGGCATGGACTTATTTTATAAGCTTTCACACAATTCTCATAAGTTTTGTCCAAATCAAATGACTATAGGTTATAGCTGCCATAGGAATGATGGGTCTTGAAACTAGTTTTTGTGAGAAAAACTTTTTTGTTTTCAACGGAAACGTCTTCAAACATTGTATATTTTAGCTTGCAATGCTTTCCCATGATCTCACGAAGTTTGATCGTAATCGGACATCTATATAGTATAGCTGTCATAGAAAAGTAAGGTTAGAAAAGTAGTCTTAGTAAGAAAACTTTGCTTGTTTCAGTGGAAATGTACTTGAAATCAGTTCGAACTTTCTTTCTATTCTTTGATTCGTAGCAGGCCAAGCCATTTTGGTCTACACTGGTTAAATTAATACAACTTTGCTTTTATCCAAAACGCACAAATACATAATAAAACTAAACATGTCTGAACGGGGAAACGAACTGCAATATTTGCGCTGTTTAAAGTGCTTAAAGATTATCAAAAGCTCGCGCTATGACTGCACTGGCATGGTGGCACATATACAGAGGGATCATCCCGAAATAATACAAAGTTCGAATCAGAAGGTGAAAAATCTACACAAATTGGCGGCGGAGCATGGAATCAGCGAAGATCGTTTGTCGCAGATAAGTAAAATGACGGGCATGTCTGAGGAGCAACTGGCGGATGAGGCAGAGCGATGTGAGTATGATGGGAGTTGTGTGCAGGTAACAGGATTACACCCCTCTGAACATACCTTAGCTAATTCTTGTTCCCACAGACCTGGCCAAACAACAGGAGAAAGTTGATGCAGCAACTGAACCGGCAGCTGCCCCGGCAGTTCAGGCTTCCGATGCGTATGCCTATGACCGACGTCAATATTATCGCGCTTCCATTGAACGCTGGACACCCACCGATGGCACCATCTATTGCCCGAAATGTGGCTGCAGCCGTCGTCCTCTGATTAAGACCAGCTCGGAGTTCTATGCCAGCACCGGATGTTGTGCCTCTTGTGTGGCCAGTTGTTGGCCCTTTTGCTTTCTGCCCTGTCTCATATCGCCAGAGAATCGGGAATATTTGCACTGCTCAAACTGTAAATCATTCTTGGGTCTTTATGACCGGGAGAACAATTGCATTAAGCCCAATCGTGAGTTTGTCAGTTGCAAGTGTGAGATGCCGCCCTCACCCACCATGAGTCGCAGGAAGTCCGAATAGGGGAAGTCCCTGTGGAGAGTCTATTTCCTCCCCCCCTCTATAAATGTTGATTAGAAATTGTTCGTAAGAAGTAGAAAATATATATTTTATTTATTTGAAAAGCTTTTTCGTTTCCGTTGCTTTGTTGTGAAAGCTTTAACCTAGCCAATATCCAAACCATTTGAACCTGCCCTCAGGGCTTGGTCTGCGCCGCTTTAGCTGCCTTCTCTAGGCGTGCCTGCTCCCGCTTGGCCAGCACCTTCTCCCTGCTCTTCTGTGCTCGTTCGGCACAATCCCTTGGTTTGGTTTTCAGGACCATTTCATCTACGGCCGCCTGGCGACGCGCTGACTTGGATAAACAGCGTTCGGTACAATCGACGGGCACATAGCGTCCTATAAAGCAACCACATTGCGCGCAATAGTGATTGATGTCCAAACGGCCAGCCCACTTTTTGCTGGTAAGAGGGAAAAGAAAGCATTAGGAAGCTGAATTGGCAGAAGTCAAACGCACTTACCACATTTTGGTCAAGTTAAGGAAACGCTGTAAACAGGTCACCGCCTCCAATTGCACGACACTCCATTCGGATTTCTCGCAGGCGGGACAATTGACCCAAGTTGTTTCGCTTTTCAAATAGCCCACTTGGGGCTTATGGCTGATGCTGATGGCTATGATTTGCGGTTCGTCTATGGCCATGTTGTGCTCTCCAGAAAGTATGCCGAGTGACTGAATGATTTGGTAGAGAATCTATAGAACTAAAGAGAGGGAGAGATAGAGAGAGAGAGAGAGTGCCAAAGAGATCGGCCAGTGAGGCGTTGGTCGTTTCCCTAATAATAATTGGACATGTGGAAACATTGAAGTCATCTCTTTATTTCAAATTACTTAGATATTTATAGTATGCGCAATTGGGAAAGATGGGGGGGGGGGGGGGGGGGGGGGGGAAAACGGCGAGTTATACAAATTATTTAGTTTAAAATTTTTACAAGAAATTCTATAAAAATTTTCCAAACTTTGTCATATTTTCAATTTCCAAAATGGTTTATGCAGTGAAAATATGTGCAACCAGTTGTATATCTAAATTCTCTGAGAAATAGAGGACTTTCAAAGGACTGCAACTGACTGGGAAAAGACTAGATTAACCCTGAGTTTGCTTTGAAAGATATTTAAGCAATTTCAAATATATCAGAAGCAATTTTTGCTTCAGTTTTTCTACATCTCTGCGTCGCCTGCAGAATTTCCATTTGAATGCAACACCTAAGTGATTTTTTAAAACTCGGATGAAGTTTTCAGAATTTTTATATATTGTTTTGGTAAAGTTTTCCATTTAGTATTTCTAAGCCCGTAGGGAAAATCCCTCTAGAATTCGAAACATTTTAGTATTATTATATTTAAACCATATTTTATGCAGAATAGTTCATTGAGAGTCGCTCTTTTTTAGTCTCTCTTACAATCTAAATTGTTCAGTAACTAGTTTAGTGATTTGTTCAGTAACTCGCTCTGTGAGCTGTTCAGTGACTGTTAACTTTGTTTGGCAATATTTGGAGCCAAATCACTGAAATGGATAATAACAAATAAGAATGACAATAATAGTCAAGCTCATATTATGCAGCATCTACAATATGCTAATTTTTGGAAAGATTTCGAACAAGAAATGACAGAGATATAATGGTTAAAAAATAGTTGCTTACTTCTCGGGAAGTCTTTTAAAAATGTAGTTGATATCCAAGTCGCGCTGGGTTGAATTGTTGTTTTTGTTTTGATTTTCTGTTTTTGCTGGCTTGAATCCCAAACTCACTTTTGCTGCCCTCCGCTGCTTTAGCGAAAGGTTCCTTCATCAATTTGTCTTATAGGTGGGTGTCACAGAAATCTCTAGACATTTTCTTTTAAGCGTTCTTACTTTAAACTAAACTAGGAGGAATTCATACGTAAAGTGACAAGATTATAGTCGGCTAATAGAATTTAGTGAGGAAAAACAGGACGCACTAAATCTATTTGACCTGAAACCGTCGGTCTCAAATCTCTCAAAAATTGCAGCGCATTCCTATTTTATTTTTACAACAACAAATCTAGAAATATAAAGAATTTTCAGGACTGTTGATACTAAAACTGAAATATTTATTAAAGGTTCATGTTACGCTGTGATTATAGATATATTTTGTCCCAGTTTTAAGAGAAATTTGAGAGATTTTAAAAATTTGTCCTTTTCAGATAAATTTCAAACCAGTTTTCCGAAATAGAATTTGAAAGTCCGCCCTTTTTCACGCAAAAGGGGCTAGTTATCTGTTTTTTTATACTCTGTACCGAAGGTACATAGAGTATAATAAGTTTGTGCAAAAGTATGTAACATCCAGAAGGAAGCATCTCCGACCCCATAAAGTATATATATTCTTGATCAGCATCAACAGCCGAGTCGATATAGCCATGTCCGTCTGTCCGTCTGGTCGTCTGTCTGTCCGTATGAACGCACAGATCTCAGAGATGGTAAGAGATAGAGGTTTGACATGTATGGGACATATGCTTCTTATGTCTGCAGGCAGATCAAGTTTATGTTCAATTTTGGCCACGCCCCCTGCCGCCCCCGCAATTTAGAAAAAACGTCATATCTCTCACAGTTTTAAAGATGGGTGGTTCGTTCTTTTTGGACATATTTAGTAACCAAGATAACTTATCGATCAGCCAAAGGAATGGTGAAGATTGGATGAACTGTTTTCGAGTTATGATCAGAAGACTGTTCGCTGCTGCAGCGCAGTAGCAGCGCTGCTTTAAGCTGCTACTGCAGCATCAAAATTTATGCTGAGCGTATAATTTCGTTGGTACAGAGTATGTTATAGTCGGGCTTGACCGACTTTCTTTCTTGTTTTTTTTTAAGAATTTTCCTCGATTTCCCTTTATAACATATTTTAAAGAGTTTTGGGGCTGTGGATTACTGCAACCGAGTTGAGCCCAGAGCTCTTATGGCGGTTTGGCTGTTAGAGAAGATACTTATGGTACTCAACGTCCGCTCCTTGATCGCTAGGATTTCTAGGTGAAATATAATATATAATTGATTTAAGAAGAGGGATTTTTCATAAAGCTTTTAAAGTTTTAAACCTAATTTTATTGCTTTGTGTCCACTTTTCTTACTTATTTGGATTGCAATTTAACTCGGCAATTGTAAATTGCGGTCCTTGGTTCAGGAATATTGAATTCAATTCCTTTTGACGAACATTGGGTTAGTTTGTTTTACCCACAAACTCCATAACCAAGTTTAATTTACTTGTAATTTTATTAAATCGTATTTCAAATCGATGCAATTTCAATAAACTTATAAAAACAACGTCAACACTGCGTATGCGTGATTAAGTATACACCAAAATCCATTCGATTGTAGTGATACACACACACACGAGAGAGGTCCAGGTCCATTCTAAAGTTGTGGACGTCTATAGACGCCCAGATACTCGCCACAGGCCCCACAATGATGACGTTTGGTACAGCATCTCAGCCAGGCGCGTACCAGACGAGTCTTGGCTTTGGTATGGCAATGAGGGCAAGTGATCTCATTGGAGCTGGGCCCCACGGCAAAGTAAACGGGTGCGGGTGGATCCTGAGCCATTTTAAAATGGATAAAGGTGTGGACGCTTCCAAAATCAAAAGCAGACTGACACAATCGAAGAGAGTGCCCAGTGTTGGGGGCAGCAGAGAAGCAAAGAGTCATAGACAGAGAGGGAGAGAGAGAGAGACAAAGAGAGGCAACTAGGTGTATGTGGCTGGGGGGTGGGTTTGTTATGCTTTATTCTTTGGACATTTTATTTCTTCAGCTTCAGCGCCAACCTGCGCTTCATGGCCCTGCCAAAGTAACAGCCGCAGTTGCCACAATAATGACTACGATCCGTCTGCTTGCAGGGCACATAATAGTTGAAACAGCAACAGCAGCAGAAACTCCTGGAAGGGGTAAAAATAAGGGATGAGTATGACAGTCCTTCGTGTGATATTTGAGAGACCTACACAAAAAGACATCCCACCAAACGATTAATCTCACTCGCCCACCACTTCAAATCATTTTGCACCACACTCTGATCCCTGACACCGCAGGCTGGACACTTGATTACCACCGATTCGTGTGGCAGGTTGAGAAAGGTACCCGCCAGGGGTGTGGCAAAATTCTCATAGATCTTACGCTCCTTTTGGGCCATCAGCTCTTTGGCCGCAGCCGCCTGCGCCGCCTGCTCTGTTTCGTTAAGCGTTTTGGTCATTGTCAGCCAGTGAACTGAAAGCGAAATGTGGCCAAACTAGCAAAGCAACCTGTTTGCTCCCAGTACAGAGAGAGAGAGCAGAGCAGAGCGGAGCGGAGCAGATGGAACATCTCACGCAGTAACATTGTTGAATCTATGTATTCCACCATCTCTCGTCCGAATGGAATACTCAAGAGAGAGAGAGAGAGGGGCCAGAGTGTGTGGAGCATCTTTAATTGAGTTATGTGAATGGAATGCGTAATAGAATTAGAACACAAAATATTTGGCATTAATTTTTTTTATTTAATTGGCCAACAACTATTTGGCCTTGCGCTGGATGCCCACTTTGCCGCCGCAGCGATTACAGTAGACACCCTTGGTGGTCCATTCCCGATTGCAGCCACACCAGGTGCACACACAGCAGATCCAGAAGAGCGGAAAAATGCTGAGGAAGTAGAAATTACAACAATTAGGAAAGGATCCCGGAGTGCCAAACAGCTCTCACCAGGACAGTAAACTGAGACAACAAGTGGCATCCTTGCAAGTGGCTGCCCTCATGACAGCCGCCTCACTTCTTTCACGGCACAGCGGACACAACACCTTGTAGGTGGATGGACCCACCGCATAGTAACGCAGACGAGGTTGAGCGGGTGGAGTGGCCGCCGCCTCCAACTTGGACAGCAGTGTGACCTTTTCACACACCTGATTCACCTGCTCATCAATATAGGGCACCAGCTCCGAGTGATGACCCTCTACCACCACATTGGCTATGATATTTCGGGAACGCTCCTCAGCGGTGGAGGCTGGTACCAGTCTTATCTGCAGCGTTTGCGTTTGCGTTTGCTGTTCCATTGTAACTGGCGGAGCTGCAAATGGTCAACTACTAGCTGACCTCCCCGGAGCACACAACGGCCAGAGCAAGAAAATGAAAGAGAAACGATGCTCTCGCTCGGTGGAGAGCTGTGGATGTCTGTCTGAGTGGCGGGGTGTGTTGGGGCCCATGATGTCATCGGCGGTGTAGCAGACCAGAACCGGAGCAGCAAACATTTGGCTGATTTGTTTGTTTGTTTACCAAATGGATCGGTCGTCGGACTATGACATGACAACCACAACAACACAACAATGAGACATGTAATTAATGATTTCTGAATTCTAGCTCACATTTCATTGCTTTCCATTGCTTTCAATTTCAAATTCGAAATTTCAGCAATATATTTCGATTTTGATATAAAAAATATGGAGGAAAGTTAACTTCGGCTCGGCCGAGGTTTGTATACCCTTTCTAACTAATTTCACTGAAAACAAACACGTTTTTCCCAATAAGACTACTTTTCTGACTCTACTTTTGTATGACAGCTGTGCCATATAGATGTCCGATTTCGACTAAACTAAGTGGAATTATGGAAAAGCATAGCAAACTTAGATATACAAAGTTTGGAGGCGTTTTCTTTGAAAACAAAAAAGTTTTTCTCACTAAGACCAGTTTCTCGACCAATCTTTCCTATGGCAGCTATAACCTATAGTCATCCCAATTTGACAAAACTTTAAAGAATAGTGTGAGAGCTTATAAAATAAATATATGCCAACTTTAAAGAGGTTAACATTGAAAACAAAAAAGTTTTTCATACTAACACTAACTTTCTAACCTTACTTTTCTATGGCAGCTATACCATAGAGATATACGATTTTGACCAAATTTGTCAGAATTATGGAGAAGCATTTAAAACTAGTAAATACGTAGTTTGGAGACGTTTGCTTAATAAATAAAAAAGTTTTTCTCACTAGAACTAGTTTTTCGATCGATCGTTCCTATGGCAGCTATATGTTATAGTCATTCGATCCAGCCGGTTCCGACAAATGTGCAGCGTATTTGTACCAGAAGACTTCGTGCAAAGTTTGGTGGCGATAGCTTCAAAACTGACGGAGGAGATGGCTTAGAAACAGACGGACAGACGGACAAGGCTATATCGACTCAGCTGGTCATGCTGATTAAGAATATATATTCCTGCCTTCTATGCGTTACAAATATCTGGACAATAAAAAGTATAAAAATACCCAATTTTGAGCAAAAATAGAAAACGTTGTCTCGTATTGTGTTACGAGACTTAACTTCCAGTTATGAAGTCAGCGAGACAGGCTACTAGAGAGCATTAAGCACATATTTTTGTCATAAAATCGACAAAGAGAGTTTTAACCAGGGCTGCAAACCCATACATTTATTTTGGTTCTCCGGACCGCTGGTTCAAACCAAAATTTACCAATGGTTAGGGTTCAAAAATATCAGGTTCGAGGTTTTTGGAAGAAGGTTTTGGCTTGAAACTTGGTTCAGTCCATGCTGGACACAATATTAGTATTAAAAAACTATTTAGAAACTGAACATTTCTCAATTGTAGAAGTTAGTTTAATCCTATGTGTTCCATTAATCGATACTAAATATTGAAAATATATTTTTACCACTAGAAAAAATACCATTTCGTAGTTTTTGTAGAAAAATATTTTCCATGTGAATCATTGAAAATGCTTTGGATCTCGAGGATCTTAAAAAACACAGGCTACTATAGATGGGAATGTTGTACGTAGCTCTCAATGCTGTTCTAGGTTTTTTTTAATTCACTTTGCAGCCCATTTTAAGACTCTGTTGCTCAAAACCAATCAGATAAAAGATGGAATCTCTAGACAGAATGCCAATTAATCTGATGTCCACCATTTCTGTTGAATAAAACCGATATTTTAGGTTCGGAACAGGTTCGGGTTCAGCTATTAATTCAAAAGAGGTTCGGTTTTAGGTTCGGTTAACAGTAATATTAAATTCGGAGTTCCGGGTTCAAAACGGTTCGGTTCAAAACCGGTTTTAACTTGCTGAATTTGATGGAAACAGCCGGAATATCATTTGGAAAAGGTTTTAAACCCATCCCATCAATCCTACCTCACCGCCCATTTGGTCCAACCTGGCGTATACGTAATATAATTTTATTTATTATTTACTTTTAAGAAGTTTTTTCTTAATTTATATTTTTGTTTATTTTGAAGCTTAGGTTTTGCATGTTAATTTGTTCAAAAATTCTTGAAAAAGTTTCGTTTTTCTCAATTATTTGATCAGCTACACATCAAGCATACGCCCTAGGCTGAGCTTAAACTTTGCTAAAAGTCGGAGAAAGGGCAAAATCGAACAAAAAGTATTGATAAGAAGTTAAAGTGCATACTTTCTAGATTATTTTTAAATAATTTCACTTGGGCTGAAAGTGTGCGAAGGTTAGTGTAAAGTTCACAGGGGAAAGGTGTTTTGAGTAAGTTTTCACACAACAAGGACGTATCACAAAACAAATTTAACTGGTTTAGCACAATTGCTTAATATTATTTATATAAAATATATCAATTTAACTGTATTTTGCATATTTCACACATTTTATTTGTTCTCTAGCATAATTGATACTTCCTGCCTAAGACATGATTAGGCTTTATATAATGTTACACTCAACTTGAATCGAAAGAAAGTTTAAAAATCGTAGAGAAGGCCTTAAGGAAGCCCATTCGGCTTGGTTCGTCCAAGTTGCTGCTCCAAAAAATACCCTCATTTGTTAAGTTATACCTTTATTTTTGGGTTTATATCACCAATCCTTTAAAGCAATGCTCAAAACACAAGTGTTTTTGCCAACAATTTCAACATCAATACCATTACTTTCGCTCCTTTAGTCTCAGTTTCAGACCATCCAAGGGCATCAACACTGGCTTAGCATCGAAAACAAATTCGATTTCCTTACGTGGTGCCGGAACAATATCAAAATTTGCCAGTATTTTGGCCACCGCCAGCTTGGAATTCACCTTACCCATGCGTAGAGCTGGAAAAAAAAGAAAAATATTTAGACAAAATATGTTCTATCTACTATCTTATGGACCTACCGATGCAATGTCTGGGACCCTCACCAAAGGGCATATATGCATTTGGATCATAATTCAAGCTGCCCGCTTCAAATCGATGCGGATCATAGGTATGGGGATCGGGAAAGTAGGCAGGATCACGATGTAGACCGTAAAGTGGTATCAGTATGGGTGTGCCCTTCGTAATGGTATAGCTGGTACCAGGCACTGCATAATCTTCATTGCATTCACGATTCAGAAACGGCAGTCCAGGATATTTGCGTAGAGTTTCTGAGAGTAAATGCTATGAATTGGCATTCCTTTCTCTTAATCTTAAGCCTTACCCTTGATGCACAGATCTAGGAATTTCAAGTCCTGCACGAATTCGTAGGTAAACTTATCGGTGCGTTTAAGATTGTGTTTTTGCAGTACAGCATCCAGCTCATCTCGTGCCTCCTTCATTAAGTCCGGATACATGGCCAGCTCGTAGAGAGTAAAGGCGGACGTGGAAGCAGTCGTTTCTGATCCCGCTATATAGAACAGGAAAGCTTGGGCACTTAGCTTATCTATGGACATGGACTTGAGCTCGTTCTGGGCCGTTTCTATGTCCCACAATTCTTCGTCATCTTCGCCTATCTTGTTCGTGTTTCGTAGACGTATGAGCAACTGCAACATATCCTTACGCACCACCTGGTGCTTCTCACGAAACTCAATCGTACGTTGTACAATGTCACGAAGTTTGATTTGCTCCTGGTTGACATAGCCCAGTCGATTTATTAACTTGGCCAGGCTATGAGAGGGAGTAGGGTTAAGAGTGGCAACATTTTGGCGAAAGGTACGATAAAAACTTACGATGGAAACAGCAGCGAGGCGATGTTATAGATTTTAAACAACAACGAATCATCGTCAAAGACGCTGCTGCTCACCGCACGAAACTCATTGTGGGGCTGGGTGAAGCTATCAATTTCCAGACCAAATATCACCGACCCTATAATATCCACTGCATAGGTGGTCAACTTGTCCTTCATTTCAATTTCCTGCTCGGGTGAACGTTTCAATTCCTCCCTCAAATGCTGCACCAACTTATCGCCCACATCGTCTATGGTGCTGAACATGGCCTTGATTTTGCCCGAGGAGAACGAGGGTGTCAGTTTATTCCTTAGATTGCGCCAGGAGCTGCCACGCAGATTGAACAGATTGGCCGACAATGGATCACGCTGCTCATCCACGTACACGCCACGATCATGAAAACTATTAAAGTCGCTGGTCGTGATCTGGCGAGCCAATTGGGCATCTCTCACCAGTATACTACGCTGGTTCAACACATAAATGCCCACAATTTTGTCCGTATGCCGTTCATAGATATCGCTCAAGATGAAACCAAAACTGCGTTCCTTTTTGATTACACCTTTCAGGATGCCAAAAGGTAAATGGGCAGGTTCCTCAGGAATGCCAACCCTTTGCCAATAGGTATAATGACGCCTAATATACTGATACATTAAGCCCAGGGAAAGGGTGAGCAGCAGTATTATCCACATTTTGCTTAATTGGACTGAATGTTGTGTTTACTTGGACTATGTATTTCTGGCGAAGTCGTTGAGTTAACTGAACAAACGTTGCTTGTGCGGCTGGGTTTGTATACATCTATGGGGTTTTTATGAGTTGAGAGAGTAAGAGAACGGGACTTAATTACTTGACTTCAGTGTTAAACACAAAAGAGAGTAAACGAAATGTGATTGTCTCTCACCAACACTCATGGATGCATGACTTCGTCAGGCATTCGGTATGAAATCCCGAATGTGTTCGGCTGCCAGGGGGCTATGGCTATGGAGCACACTGCTTTAATCGATAGAGAAGGCGGGGCCTTGTTGTTGTTTGTTATGTGTATGACGTCAGTTTGGAAAGAACTAACTTACCTTAAAGCTTTTTAAGGTCTGTAAAGTAGGTAAATAGAGTATGAAACATTAGAAGGAAGCATCTCCGACCCCATAAAGTATATATATTCTTGATCAGCATTAACAGCCGAGACATGTCCGTCTGTCTGTCCGTATAAACGCACAGATCTCAGAGATGGTAAGAGATAGAGGTTTGAAATGTATGGGACATATGGTTCTTATGTCTGCAGTCACATTATGCTTATTTTCAATTTTGGACACGCCCCCTCCTGCCCCCGCAATTTACAAAAAACGTCATATCTCCCACAGTTTTAAAGATAGATTTCTCGTTCCTTCTACACATATTTTGTAATCAGAATACCATATCGATCCGTAAAAGGAACGATGAAGATCCGATGAAGGCTTTTCGAGCTATGATCAAAAGACTGTTCGCTGCGGCAGCCCTGCTCACAGCTGCTACTGCAACATCAAAATTTATGCTGAGCGTATAATTTCGTTGCTGCAGAGTATGTTATAGTCGGGCTTGACCGACTTTCTTTCTTGTTATGAAGTCACTGTCTAAAAGTTCAAAAAGGACAACGGACATTATACGTTTTTGGGTTAGTTCAAAAGGAAATGCCAGCCAGCTCTACAAATCTGTTTTCAATGATGATACCATAAAAAACTTATACGTTAATCTAATTGGATCTATGTGTTCCACCATCTCTCGTCCGAATGGAATACTCAAGAGAGAGAGAGAGGGAGAGAGAGGGCAGAGTGTGTGGAGCATCTTTAATTGAGTTATGTGAATAGAATGCGTCATAGAATTAGAACACAAAATATTTGGCATGTCATGTATATGTTTAAAAAATAGTAAAATATAACGACTTAAAGTTTTTGTTGTTTAATTAAGTCATAATTCCTCTATGTTTTATGTTTGCTCTCAATGCCGGGGTATTAGGGGTCGCCTTTCTTGCTGCCATTGTTACTTTTGAGTTATTTTAAGGCAACTGACGCCTCTCGTCTTGGCGCCGCCGCGCACAAGAACAGAGAACGAAAAGAGCAATTGCCTAGCTTCGAAGCAAGCTTATACGTATCGGGGCACGGCATAAAATTAAAAAAAAACAAGAAAAAAAGTCGGTCAAGCCCGACTATAACATACTCTGTACCAAGAAAATTTGTCTTTTGATCATAACTCGAAAACCGTTCATCCGATCTTCTTCATTCCTTTGGCGGATCGATAAGTTATCCTAATAACTAAATATGTTCAGAAGGAACAAGCCATCTATCTTCAAAACTGTGGGAGATATGACGTTTTTTATAAATTGCGGGGGCGGGAGGGGGCGTGGCCAAAATTGAAAATAAACTTGATCTGCCTGCAGACATAACAAGCATATGTCCCATACATGTCAAACCTCTATCTCTCACCATCTCTGAGATCTGTGCGTTCATACGGACAGACAGACGGACAGACGGACAGACGGACATGACGGACATGACTCGGCTGTTGATGCTGATCAAGAATATATATACTTTATGGGGTCGGAGATGCTTCCTTCTGGATGTTACATACTTTTGCACAAACTTATAATACTCTATGTACCTACGGTACAGAGTATAATGATCGAATCGTTTTTAAGATGAATTTTCCAATTTTTTGGCCATTTTTGAACAACAGGTTTGCCAAAATCGATTTAGAAGATAAGATATTTTCAAAATGAAGACAAATTCGGAGAGCTGGTAAAATTTCCTATTTAACAAGAACAAAGTCATTGCCATTTTTGGATTTTTCAAAAGTGTTTTTATATTTTGACCCACAAATTTATGTTAAAACTATGGCTTCTTCGGGAAAATTTCTTAGAATTTACCATAGATTACGTTTCTGACATCCGTTATACGTGATATACGTACCATAATAGAACAATTGCAGTCCTCTCAGATAGTCAAGCAGCCCTAAGCGAGCTTAGCAGCAAGACGTTCGGCTCTAAGCTCATCCTAGAGAAAATTAACATATTGAACCAACTAGGCAGCTGGAACAACCTGTCCCTAAGCTGGATACCGGAACACAACAACATTCGAGGATATGAAATGGCCGGAAAAGAGGACTCCTTCAAACATATATTAGCACACTGCGATGCTCTGGATAGGCGCAGATTCAACAGATTTCGAGGAACACAGCTTAAACCCCACTTTAGAACCCACGAAATCCTGGCATTCCTATGGGAAATTGGACGGCTAGAGTTGTAACTCGGTGTTCCTAAGACCCATCCTTCAAAACTTTTCAAAAATTTAAGCCAATCTACGAATTTCAGTCATTAATCTGTGTACATTTGGTACAAAGTAAAATTACGCATACGCAATGTGGTACCAAAGACACAGAACCCGGGATGCAAGCCAGTTCTGAACCAAACCTAGCTTGTACCGTACCTAACCGCTTATTCCAGCTAGTGATCCGAACCGCAAACCGAACCGGCTTCCTTCCACAAATGCTAAACCGAACCGAAAACCACAAAGAAAATCAGTTCAGTTGTCTGACAAGTTTTTAGGCGTGAATTGCTTCTTAATTTGGGAACATGCCATACTGTTGGTCTACAGTAATTCTCCGCCAATCTCTTAACATACATGTCAACCATCTGCATTCTTTTCTATTCGTTTTCAAATGTCTTCTTTATTTATGCCAAATTCCAAATTTACTTAAGATGAGCTCCTCGCCAAGGCCAATCGTTGCTTGCCCAGTTTCTTCTCATCCAGTTGCTCCTTCTCCACTTTCCTAAAGCATTGCCAGCGTCCATGGTCCTCCACATCGGCTCTTTGCATGCGGAACAGGGCTCGCTTGTACCAACTCAATGTGATGTCTCGTCCCACAAAACAGCCGCACTCACTGCAATAATGGTTGACATCATGACGTCCCTGCCAGCGAATGGGTTGGCTGAATCAAGTTGAGCTTGGGGTTAGAAATATATGTTCTTCCTTTAAACATGGCCAAAGATTAGCTCACCAGCACAACAAGACATTTAGGGAGCAGACCAACTTCTGTAGAATGGTAACAGCTTCGGGTGACACACGCGTTGTCTGCAGCTGCTGACAGGCGGGACATATCAGCTCCAGTGGTTCGGTGCCCAAATGACCCACCTGTGGCACCGCCGAGATGCCGCCTTCGTAATCACAGGCACTGCCATCCAAGCTCTCGGTGCTGGCCATTATGAGACGACGGCATACGCAGACCAACTGACTGACTGACTGACTGATCGTGTGTATCCGTGGCTAATTGGATGCTAAGAGAGTGTAAAGAGAGAGAGAGAGAGAGACAGAGAGGGAGCGAACAGGCAGAAAGCACTTTTTTTGGAACAACAATCCGTGTTGATACATCTATAGCTCTATATAACTGAAGGTATGTATGTATGTACAATATGTGAACAGATATTTATGCAATTCTAGTCTTAATATTTCTCGGTTCAAGAATTTTTCTTGGATTTTGCAGGGCAAAATGGAGCAAAATATGTTTCCGGTTCAGATAAGGCCATGATTTCATCCCATTCAACCCTCAAGGTAACCTAAGATCATGGGTTCCGATCCAGCTCTTAGGAATAATTATACTCTGTACCGTAGGTAGACAGAGTATGATAAGTTTGTGCAAAAGTATGTAACATCCAGAAGGAAGCATCCCCGAACCCATAAAGTATATATATTCTTGATCAGCATCAACAGCCGAGACAGACGGACATGTCCGTATGATCGCACAGATCTCAGAGATGGTAAGAGATAGAGGTTTGACATGTATGGGACATATGCTTGTTATGTCTGCAGGCAGAACATGTTTATTTTCAATTTTGGACACGCCCCCTACCGCCCCCGCAATTTAGAAAAAACATCATATCTCTCACAGTTTTAAAGATAGATGGTTTATACCTTCGAGACATATTTAGTAATCAAAATAACTTACGGATCCGCCAAAGGAATGGGGAAGATCGGATGAGTGGTTGTGGAGTTATGATCAAAAGACTGTTCGCTGCTGCGGCGCAGTAGCAGCGCTGCTACTACAGCATCGAAATTTATGCTGAGCGTATAATTTCCTTGGTACAGAATATGCTATAGTCGGACTTGACCAACTTTCTATCTTGTTTTTATTTAAAAAATCAAAAATTGGAGTAAAAGTTATTTTTTGGTACCCGCGCAATGCCGCTTAATCAAATGGCAAATATATACAACATTTTTACCCCAGCTGCTGTTTGTCGGTTGCCGTTTTTCTTTTATTTATAGAAATCCCAAACACTTGCTAACTTAAGTGGGACGCCAATGGAAGCCCAGATGTCCGCCACAGCTGCTGCAGAACACTCGCTTACTCTTGAGGCGACTCTGGAGGCAGGAGTACACACAAGTCAGTGCAAAGATGGGAAAGCAGCTGCACATAAAAACAAAAATATATACATAATATATACATATATATGTGTGTGTCTTTCGTAGGGTGTGGTCCACTCACCAGGATAGCACCGAGAGTAAACAACTAAGCTGACCCAATGCTCCCGTCATTTGAACCGTCTCGGAACGTGCATTTTGTCGACAGAGTGGACAACGCACACGATATGTACTGGGTCCCACACTATAGAACCGTACCTGCGGCTTCCCAGCACGTTCCTCCAACGTAGCTGTGGTCGCCGCCGAATTGTTGTCCACCTCCAGCTCCATATCCTCACCGGTGCTTAGCTGCACCTCCAACATTTTTCGCTCGCTTGACATTTCGACTGCCCACAAAGACTAAGCGAGAAGGCGTATTCGCACTTGGCGGCCAAACATTTTGGCAAATTGAGCAAACGCTCTCCTCAAGCAGAAGAGAGCAGATCACAACAACAATAACAACAAGCCGCTAAGAGCATCTCGAAGAGCCAACAAATAGTTGATGCTTGGCACAAGGTTAACAGAGAAATTGCTGAGGCAAACACTGATAGAAAAAAAGTTAGAGGTAAACATTTATGTGATTTTATAATAAAAGCTCGAAATTCAAATCATTCTAAAGTTTAAATATGGTAAATAGATTTGAGATAATTCATACACATCCCTAAGAGCCAAACCAAACTCCATTCAATCGCTTTGCACAAGAGAAAGGAACCTACAACATGATTACAGACCTCTTGCACAACAGGTACACACACTACCCGCTGTACCACACCCAGTTTTTGTCCTAGCTTGCTCAAAGTTTTGGGTCATTGAACCACATTTATTAACTTAGATTTAAACCAAGTTTTTATCAATATAGACTTATTTTGATTAAAATATGAAACATAGAGGAGAGTTAACTTCGACTCGGCCGAGGTTTGTATACCCTTGCAGAGCGTTTTTATACCCTTGCAAAGGGTAGAAGTTTGTAACGCATACAAATATTCATTCCCGACCCCATAAACTATATACATTCTTGATCAGGGTGACGAGCTGAGTCGATTGAGCTTTGTCCGTCCGTCCGTCCGTCTGTCTATCTGTTTCTAGACGAACTAGTCTCTCAGTTTAAGAGCTATCGAGCTCAAATTTTGCACAGAGTCTTTCTTTTTGCTGCACAGTACCAATATGTCGAAGCCAACCGGATCAGATGACTATATCTCATAGCTACCATAGCAACAATCTGTCGGAAAACTAGTTTTAGTGTGAAAAACTTTTTTATTTTTACTGGAAACGTCTGCAAACTTTGTAATCATAGGTATTCTATGTTTTTTTATAATTCTATCAAGTTTTATTAAAATCGGAAAACTATATGGTATAGCTGCCATACAAAAGATAGGTCTGAAAATGTTGTTTTTACGTCATGTCATAACTATACATCGGATTCAAGGTTTCCTGATGTCTTTGGTGCAGAAAAAGGTCAATTTGGCATAATTCATTGCATCTGGCAGGTTTCTGTAGCTAATTACAAGAGAAAATGGTGAAACTGTTGTCAAACTGTTTGCGTTTTTACTAAATTGAAATTGTGTTTTGCAATTTAATGATTCGTTAGTAACAGAAAACTGTTTTCAAGACATTCTGTATGCTCCGGTCTATTCTTTCTTTCTTTTCCATAGTATTTTATGGCGTTTCAGTTGGATTTTAGGCAGATTTTCTTAAGTATTTAACTTTAAAGTTATCAAGAAGAGCCCTCACCTAAGAATAGCGCTCAGGCAATAGATCTGGAATGGCTTGGCACTTGATCGACAGACAATATTGTCATATTTTTATACTCATTGTTTTTGGAAATGAAGGAATAAATGTCTCACTGAGCAAACTTGTGTGGAACTTAACTCGGAAGTATTTGAATTTGATATAATACTCTCTTCTTTAAAGGACTAAACATAATCCTGTTTCCATAAAATCAAGAGAATAATTTAATTTTATCAATTTTAAGTCAACATTGGTAATAAACTTAAGTCTAAGTGTAAATTAAGTTGTGTTTTTTTGTTGTTTTTTTTTTGTGAAGTGTAGTGCCTCACACAAGGCCAACAGCAACGTGCTTAGGCATACTTGAATACTAAACCATACAAGGCTAGAGAATCTCTACGAATCACTGACGCTTCCAGGCACCCAACATATAGCCACACTTGCCACATATGACCTTGCAATCATTATTGGAGCGTCGCATGCAGCAGGGATAGATGGGCAGCAGGGCAAAGCAACTGTGGTAAAAATAAATAATGAAAATCATAAAATTGATCAATCTTAAACTGCCCACTCACCACATGGTCAACAGTCTTTCCAGACGCACTCCCTCCTCGTGCAAACGCTCCTGACACTTCGGGCAATACATTTGCCTCAAACAACTGATATTCGTGGCCGCCGGCTGGGATGGTGACACCTTCTCGGCCAGTTGACCCGTCGACTTGGACTTTTTACAAAAATAAAACTCCTGCTCTGGATCGACATCCGCATAGCCGTATGGATAACCTCGATGTATGGGAGTTGTGCTGGCCTGAAGTAATCTATCGAGTGCCTGATCCGATTGCTGTTTAACCTGACCACAATTTGCATTCAAATTGATCTCCACCAGATCCGAGTAGTTCTCATCCACCCCGCAATTCTCCTGCTCAATCTCAATAGTTGGTAGAGGTTGAATGCTGAACTTCAGTTGCCGGCTCATGTTGTTGAACTGAGTGTCGACGGTGTCTCCTATTTGCCTATAAATTGGGTTAACTAACGGTTGAGGCAAAATATTTGCGTTTGGATATTATTGGAAACCAGTTGTTCATCTGTTTTTCTTCACTAAACTGCTCAAACAATTATTTATCTAACATAATATTCATGGCTAAAATGTTAACGGTTGCACTTGAAAGCAAAAGCTTGGGCAAAGCTTACTCACATCAAATGTGTGTGTGGGTGGCAAAGAAAGAAGCTTAACCCGAAAGCTTTAACTTTGTTGCGGGTGAGAGACTACGTGACGTTAACCCATTGGTGATCTCTTTTAATTGATCAATTTATTAGATAATTGTGCGTCTGTGCTGGAGTTTAACTTGTTTAATGTAAATGCCTTAGATGGACTTTACTCAAGGCTACTTTTGTTTCGAAACAGCTGACATAAAGGAAAGTACGTAATACCATCCAAAGCGACAATTAATTTGGCATTTTTAGACTTAAAAACTTTATACGTTCCCGCTCTGTGCCACAGAATTGCTCTAAAACCACTTCTTAGAAACGGAATCGAATTTATGTTTCCCTCTCTGGACAAAACACTCGAAACTACCAAAAACATTTAATAAGTTGTAACTAGACTGTAGCAATTTTTAGATTTCGTTTTCGCATTAGAATTATCCACACTTTTTCGACACTTTTCATACTTTTGGTTAATAATGCGACTTGAATAGCTTTTTACCATGTTTTTTTACTGTCTACATGGGTCTCGGCTCTTGAGCTTGCCTAGTTGCTCGATCTCAGCATATCCTCAACTAAAATGATTCAAACTGTCAAAGAAGAACGATAAGATCTTATCACTATTTCTTTATAATATGTATTTATATTATCGAAATTTTCTACAAAATTCTTCTGCCTTGAAACTGACTAAATAAAATATCTTAACCCATAGTTCCATCATTCACATCAAGTTTGAATCATTCAAATATGGTTTGGAACAGGTTTTGAGCCAGTAAGCGGTCTTACTTACAAACCAACACTCCGAATATCACTACTTTATACTTTAAATCTTCAAATATTCTACGGAGAGCACTTTTCTAGTGGACAGCGCTCGAGAAACAAACTACAGAGAGGTGCGAATATCTGTATATTCCACTCACTCCCTACCATTAGACCTTAAATCACAACCACGGCTGCAAACCTCAAAAAAATCAGGAGGGGTTCAAACCCGCGATAATTGTTAGGTTCTGGTTCACGGAGCGAGTTCGGAATGTCGCTGAACCCAGGTTCAGACATTATTTTTGCTGTTTTTGTTCTAAAGTCAACAGTTTTTGGTTTCTTGTATCCAAAACAAACAGATGTTTGAATTGGGACTGAACTTAAAATGTGGGAACGGTTTTTCTAAACACTTTGCTAAGATATTACAGTATTATGCAGAAGACTTAAGAGATTGTGTGCGACAAGTGAACCAAGTTGAGTAGAAATCGCTGGAAATAATGTGAAATTCTCCGGTTCAGGCTTTGGTTTGGCAGGGAAACATTTTGTAGCTCCGGCTAGTGTTTGGTTCCAACCTGCTTGTAGCCCTGATCACAAAAACCCTAAGACTAAGAGAATCCGGCGACTGGTACGGGGTTAACTCTGGGACACACCACCATACTCATAGACTAAGCGTGTACAAGGTTAAGCTCAGACACCTTGTAGGTGGCTGAATATAAAACTTTTATAGAAATGCCCTTTTAATGTTTTTCCTTTGACTCTAATCCCGAAAAGCTTTTTGTGTCTTTGAACTGAACTAGCTCATTGATACACTTAAGCGTCATTTAAATTTCAAAATTATATTAATTTTCTCAAAATTTGAATATGTCAATTGATAGGCTATTTACATTGAAAACATGACAACCAGAAGGCCTACTAGATTATCATGTCACGTTCATGTGTCTCTCTTAGGGGATGCCTTCACACTGTTCGACACATGATGACATTTGATGATGCATTCATCACTTTCCTTCTATGATTTTGAAGGCATATTCACATTTAATATTACTAATATATAGGCCTACCAGACTGTCATGTTATCATGTGTTGAGGAGTGTAAAGGCAGCCTAATCTCACGTAGCCAACAATCTGAGTGATTGTTTAGTTTGGATTATGTACGACCCCACGATAAGGTCCTCTCAATAATCTCGTCGAATATGATAAATACAAGATTCAATTAATTTTGCACAATTTGAAGGGGATTGCCAAATCAATAGGCACATAGGCACTGTTACCGTCAATGAAGATTGGTGGTTTAGCGATAATGATTCCGTTTTCAGGCCGATCGGTGCAGTTAATATTCGACAAATTACCACTAATTACCTCAAACTGAATAAGTAGGTGCATATATATTAAGGAAATTGTGATTAATTATTGTGCCACAATAATGTTTTATGTCAGGATTTGCCTACAATTGTGGAACTTTACGAGTTCTATTGAAAAACGGGAACGTAAATTAAAATCGGCCCTGCCCGACTTCGATATACCCTTTACTACGTGGATATTCTCTTCTTAGGTTAATTAACAGAGCATACGTACTTACGAACATATATATATGCAAAATACTAGCAAATAACGCCTAATGCTCTGAAAAGTATGCAACATTTTTTGTATTCTTGATGGGTCTGCCATTAATGGTTCGATCTTTGTGAAAATTTTTGGAAGTTTAATGATATTGGGCACTTAGTCTTTACTGCAAAACACTGCAAATGCTACACTGAAAAAGGAAATCAATCCGAAACGGGATTGAAAACAGCGTAATCCCGGATATTCTTAGGCCGACCCGGCAAAAGATTAATTTGACTCCCACTTTTTTGTTTCAATGAAACAAACGATCTGCCTGCAGACAATACTAGAGAATACCTGGTTGGTCTAGCTCTTCTATGAGATTTATTTTGATGATAGTCATGATATATATACCTTAGTTAGGAAGCTTGAAACAAACCTCTTAAGAAATAAAAGCTGAACCCGAAACTGTTCTGAAATTTTCACCTTCTGCCTAGCGACTTCGTCTGTTATCTGACGATGTTCCCCACCCATAATAGCCTCTGTTTTTGACGATCCGCGACTCCAAAGCTATTTCAATTAGTCACCTTGGTAATATTTTTATACAAAAACTACAAAATTGACTTTAACTCAACAAGTAAATTATATTTTGAACATTCCAAAGGTTCCACAAGTCACTTCTGACCCAAACACGAACCGATTCCTATATGATGTGAATAGTTTCTTGCCTTGCCTTTGATATCGGAAATGCCCACTTCAACCTGTTCTACTTTAGTATACCCTTTTTATTCTACAACTAACGGGTAAGTATAACAAGTTCCGATAAGTTGAAGAGTTTTATGGTCATGCTTAAGCAGATTGTTCCAATTTTTTAGTCAAGTCCAAAAGTTAGCAACAATTTGAGGGTGATTTTTGTTAAATTCCAATTCCAATTTCTATATATGTCGATCATAGCGATTGTCTAAAGGAAATGGCTGCCATGAAAACAACTCCCAACAATAACGATAACAGATTTTAATATCAGCTTACGCATCGATAGCGTAACGTGTGAGTGGGCGGGCGATGCCAGTGACTCATCATACCCATCCATGGAACTCTCTAAATCAAGCGTTCCACACAATGTACGTACAATATATACCTTTATCCAAATACCAAGCATATGGGCTAAAAATCCCCCCATTGCTTGAACTCAGCTAATCGTGGCTATCACAGAACACCTGCCTGCCTACCGATAAGATAATGAGCACTAAAACAAAGGACAGGCGGCGAGATAGACGTTTATATTGACAGAGCTGAAGTCGCCATCAGTCGTCAGTGCAACGTCAACCAGCAAAGCGAGCAGTTCTCCAGTCGTGAACGACAATCAACTACAATCAACAGATATGGACAGCAAGCAGCCACCACCGTACAGCGAGCAACCTGGCTTCACACCAGCCCAAACCTATCAGCCACCACCCGGTGGACCCACACAACCACCGCTATATCCACCCATGCCACAGCAACATGGATCCACGGTGATCATACAGACCACGACGACATCCAATCTAGTTCCCATTGGCAGTGGACCCACTCGCCTCAGTTGTCCCTCCTGTCATGCCGAAGTGTTGACCACCGTCAAGAGTACTCCATCGGGAAGGACACATTGCTGGGCTATGATCTTGTGCCTGTTTGTGTAAGTTTAAGTGTACCTGAATTTCAGTGGCAATTGGTTATCAGTATTACTGTGTGTGTGTGTGTGTGTCACCCATACCTGGAAGCATTGTTATCTCAACTGGAGCAAAAGTTGAGTCAGATAACAAGTTAACGAGGCAAAAAAAACAAAAAAAAAGTAAACGAAAATAAACGTTTTGAAGTGGGCTAGGGGAGGGGGACCCCCCTACAAGTGTATAGAAGGTATACAGTGGTTGATAACACCCATTACGCAAAAAGAGAAGAAAATAAGTAACTAAATTGAGTTCAACCAAACTTGATTAAAGTAATGGAACGTAACGTAAATCATTCAAAAATCCAGATAAAACTGGTCAAGGCCAACTTTAAAATTCAAAGATCTTGAGATGTTTCAAAAAGTTCGTTATAGAATCCTCTTCAGTATTCTTTATATTTTGAGTGGAGTGGATAGAATACTATGATATTGCAGAAATTAATCCTCTTGAAGAAAAATGGAAAGGAGGGGTTCTAAATTTCAAACGACTTTCTATATTTTATCAGAATTGTTTCACAGATCGAAGAATTTATGAAGCAAAAACCCAATCCAGACCATAGCTTCGACAAGTATAGAAAACGACACAAAAACTGAGTCTGAAACTTCAGAGTGACAAATTGATAAGATATTTCTTCTAAGGCTATAGTCGATGATCGATATTTATTGCAGGATATATCGGAAAATAATGGCATTTAGGGCTACCTTAATATTGGTAGCTCGTATTATGATGCAGAAGTTTTCAATTTTGTAAAAAGATTAGCTTCTTGGATCAAAACAAATCCAAATATATATCTAAATATGCTACAGTTAAGAATGAAAATACTCAGAACGGGTGCAGAAGTTGGAACTGAAAACTAGCTGGATATGCTTCAAAACAGAGTTTTTTAGAAAAATGCAATAGCAAAACAAATGGAATACTCAGAGTTGCCAATTACACAGAATTCGGTCTACCCTACATCCAAAAGAGGATCTATTTAGACAGGATATGTCTTTAATATTCTTTAAATCATCCTACGGAGCTGAAAATCATCCAAATTATGATAATTTTTCAAATTCTTTGGATGATTTTCAGCTCTGTTGGATGATTTTTATGCAAATATTTTTATACCCTTGCAGAGGGTATTATAAATACATAGAAGGAAGAATCTCCGACCGCATAAAGTGTATATGTATATTCTTGACTACAGCATATATCTGTCATAGGAAAGATGGGTCGAAAGACTAGTTTTAGTGAGAAAAACTTTTTTGTTTTTAATGGAAACGCCTCTAAACTTTGTATTTCTTAGTTTGCTATGCTTTCCCATGATTTAACTAAGTTTGGTTGAAATCGTACATCTATATGTTATAGCTGTCATAGAAAAATACAGTCTGATAAGTAGTCTTAGTGAGAAAAACTTTTTTGTTTTCAATGGAAACGCCTCCAAACTTTGTAATTCTTAGTTTGCATTGCTTTCCCATGATTTAACTAAGTTTGGTTGAAATCGTACATATATATGACATAGCTGTCATAGAAAAGTAGAGTGTGAAATGTAGTCTTAGTGAGAAAAACTTTTTTGTTTTTAATGGAAACGTACTTAAAATTTACATTTATTTATTTGAAATGCTTTCACACAGTTCTGCTAAATTTTGTCCAAATCGGATGACTATATCATATAGCTGCAGTACGAATGATGGGTCGAAAAAGTAGTTTTAGTGGGAAAAACTTTTTTGTTTAAAGTAAAATCGACTTCAAATTTCATACATGTTAGTTTGTTAGGCTTTAGCACGTTTTCACTAAGTTTGGTCGAAATCGGGAAGCTATATAGCAAAGCGTCCATAGAAAAGTAAGGTTCCAAAAGTAGTCTTAGTTAAAACTCCGGGCATACAAACTTCGGCAGAGCATTTTTGTCTATTAAATTATTCATTTAATGTCAAATGGATCTTACATGTTTATCCAACGCAGCTGAAAATCAACTAAAAAGACATGAAAAATTTGTATTTTAATATTAAAATAAAAATAATTGGTTCTTTTTGCATACAATTGTATGTAGTTATTTTCTATTTTCTCTCTGTGTAAAAATTTGGTAATGTTATCAAACCATTTCGTGGCAATTGTGCCTAATAAAAAGGTATTAGTAGCTTCCAGCTAACTGTGTATACTTAAATGAATCACCCTGTTCCATTTAGGTGTTATAAGTAGAACTTGTCTCATCCATTAACCATATCAATATTTCACCCCTCTCTCTCTCTCTCTCTCTCTGCAGTTGCTGGCCCTGTGTGTGTTTGCCTTATTGTATGGACTCCTGTCAGAATGCCAATCATTACTGTCCCAATTGCAGTGCCTATATAGGAACCTACCAAAATTAGTCCAACATACATACATACATCATGTTCTGAGTGAAATTCAAACAAATTGTAAATATGCAGACCGAAACAAAACATTATGGCAAAGGAAATGAGATAATCCAATGTATACAGTGTATGTGTGTTTTCTAGGTTTAGCTGAACTTATCAGTTAACGTTTTCTTTATTAAAATGAATTTAATTATATGTATTAGGTAATTTCATGTTTAATAAATTCGTATAAAAATTGTTCTTAAATCAAACATTTTCACTGATAAAAACCCCATTTCGTTGTTTTGTGATAACGCGATGCGATAATGCGCCGTTGGCTTTTAGTGTAAGGCCAAAATGTGCCAGTTGAGTGAAGCGTTTAAAGCCACATGGATAATAACCAACAGACAGCATATACGGTTTTTAGTCCGGCTCAGATCTACCGCCAGCCATCCGCTAATGCAGTTATAGTCAATCAGCCGCCTGCAACAGGCCATGCTCAAATTGCAATTGGTAGTCAGCCCCAGCGAGTTCATTGTCCATCCTGTCAGGGGCTGGTGGTGACAAACATAATGACCTCACCCACCCAGAAGACACATATTTGTGCCCTAATCCTGTGCATCTGCTGGTAAGTGTGCTGCATCGGATTTGATGCATACTTTAATGAGCAGTTTGTTTCCTTTCCAGCTGTTGGCCTTGTGCTTGCCTTCCATATTGTATCAATCACTGTCAGCAAGTTCAGCATTATTGTCCCAATTGTGGCTGCCATATAGGAACATATACCGTGTGATTTGGTTGTGAATTATCTTCTTAAGCAACTTTTTTTTAAGTGTTCTCTTTGATAAAGTCTTACGCGCTTGGTTTCCAGTCCCCAATCTGACCGCCTCAATCGCTTGTACTCGTATCTAATATGATTTTCGATTTACAAAAAGCTTATTTACTAGCCTTGATAGACTCATAAACTACACTGGGCTACAAGGTCTAGTAAAAAAAGGGACTGCGCAACGCATATCTGTTTTTTATTATATTTATTTTGTGATGGTTTAAATCATTTTTGTGGGAAAACCTACATTTGGAACTGAACTTTACATGAAATCATCACTTAGATTCATTTTTATTTTAAAGAATTCCTAAACTAAATATCTAATTAGATATTTATTCCTAACTAAATATTCCTTATGAAAATGGTACCCAGTAGATCCGGAATCAAAGGAATCATATCAAAAAAGTGTTTTCATTGCGTTTTACAATTACAATACCAAATCATTTATCATTTTGATATTCCTTTTATCGAGCTCAAATTCAGCTAAATAGTAATCTTAACATAATAGAGCAACACTGCTCATGCTTATAGATCGAACGTTTTTGCAAGCATTTTCTGATCAATTACTGTAAATTAAATCGATATATTATATATCTCTGAACAATATTTGACAAATTTATAAATAAAACGAGAAAGCTAAGCTAACTTCGTCTGTGCCACAGTTTTTATAACCTTGCAAGTGCTCGCTTTAATATTTTGAAAAAATACAGTTTTTCCCATTTTCCGACTGATCGTTCGTATGGGAGCTGTATGATACAGTCATCCGATTTGGCCAAAAGTTTGTAAAATTATGTGAAACCATGTGAAACATACAAATACAAAATTGCAGGATGCTACCATTAAAAACAAAAAAGTTTTTCTAACTAAGACTGTTTTTAAGACCCATCTTTTGTATGGCAGCTATACCATATAGTAGTCCGATTTTAATAAAACTTGGTAGAATTATAAAAAAGCATAGAAAACCTACGATTACAAAGTTTGGAGACGTTTTCACTGAAAAGAAAAAAGTTTTTCTCATTAAAACTAATTTTCCGACCGATTGTTCCTATGGGAGCTATGAGATCTAGTCATCCGATCCGGCCGGTTCCAACATATTAGTAGTGTGCAAAATTTCAGCTCGATAGCTTAAAAACTGAGCGACTAGTTCGCGTAGAAACAGACAGACAGACGGACGGACGGAAGGAGAAAGCTCAATCGACTCAGCTCGTCACCCCGATCAAGAATATATATGGTTTATGGGTTCCGAAATGAATATTTCTATGCGTTGCAAACTTCTGGGCAAAATTATAATACCCTTTGCAAGGGTATAAAAATAGAGGAAAGTTTACCTACCCTTGTAGTTTTTATAATTTACCCAAAATAAAGGTTGATGGCTCCCGAGCTGCGACTCTAACCTTAGAATAGTGTGCAGAGAGCTAGTCGATGGCTAACGGCTCCCAAGCAGTGGCTCTCAGCTCATGTGCTCGTTTGCTGTGGCTCAGGAGCCGAGAGCCGGTTGATAGCTCACGGCTCTCGACTTAGCGCTCTCAGCTCAGAGCCAAGAGCTGAGAGCAAGAGCTGGCTCTCGAGAGCTGCGAGCAAAGAGCAATTCCGAACCCTGGTTTTAAGTGAGTCACTTTTAAAAATCGTTTAATTTGCTTTAAAGATTTCAATGAAATTGGGCAAAGTAGTGCTGAATCAGAAATTTTTAAAAGCTGCCAGGGGTTTCTCACTAAAACTAGTTATTCGACGTTGAGAATACTTTTTAGACTTGTGTGGAACTAAATAAAATATATAAACATAACAATATTTCCTTTGCCAGGACTATTTGTCAGACCTAGTTAAGCTTTACTATAAATAGATGACACATTTCGGCTAAAACTGTTTGCGATCATGGAAAAGCACACGAGTAAGCTCAAACTTGTTAGGTAAGCTCTTAAATAACTCTCTCGCTCTTACAAAGAGTAAAGGGCTAAGAAATTGGAGTATATTTTTCAGTGGATTTTTGGATATAAAATGTATGAGGTAGGAGTTAAGCATTTTTCTGTAAAAAGTGTACACACAATTGAGCTGAAATTTTGAGATCAGGTACTCTTGAATATAAGCCCATAGTTTTTGCATACCGATTGCATATAATGCCATTATCTGAGAGAGGTTTTTTAAAACGTCACATATTCAAATCCGCCGAAATTTATGATTTTCCTAACATTTGACAACTTAATTTGGCTAAATAAGTTTGAGTTTAGAAGTATTTTTGTTCCATACTCCACCGTTCCAGTTCGACGTAAAGTGACGGAAGCTATTTTGTAGCCAAGTGTGTACAAACTTCTGGCGGATAATGATAACACATTGGTTAGAGCGAGACGGACAGTTTTGCTATTTTGGAATCGAAAAATGACGCCTCAGTAGTCCGATTCTCTATGCTTCATTTGCTTTCTGTTTCATTCTTGAATTGGACTGCAACGCCATCGGTTGCACCGGGAAGATTGATACATAGATTAGATTTTGCACGCGCGAACAGAGAAACATGGAGTACAGCAAGCTTTATCCATCGCCGAATTCAGATCAACAGCAACAGCCGGAGCCCCATAATGCCGGTTGGAATGTGGCACCGTCGGCTCCGCCAGACGCCGCAATTTACCATAATCCCTATACACCAGCACTGCCACCACAACCACCACAACCGAGTGATGTCGTTACGGTGATCCATCAGAATACGGTGTTAGTTGATGATATCGGAAAGGGCATGATTTGTCCGCATTGTAACGCACGTGTACGCATGCGTGTGGAGCAGCAGGCTACGTGCAACACATATCTATTGGCAGCGTTACTCTGCCTATGTCTGTAAGTATGCTAGATGGTAACGCTCATCATAATTGTAACTAACGAATTCCATTCCCCACCAGGTGCTGGCCCTGCGTCTGTGCGCCATGCTGCTGCAAGTGTGGCTATAAGACCAGTCAATATTGTCCGAACTGTAATGCCTGCCTGGGAAGCTTCTAAAGAAACTATGGCTGAGCGCTTATATACATACAGTGAATCAATAAAGTATTGGCACACAACTGTTTTGAAACTTTGACTGTCAATAATTTTTTTTCCACTTAACTGAAACAAAATTGTGAGATGTCATTCTCATTGTGGAACATTTAACTTTATATTAACAAAAAAAAAATTCGAATTTCACTTTAGACGTCGGTTATATTATATAAAATAAGGAAAAACTGCATAAACCAACATCAAAAAAGTATTGGCACACTTGCCAAAAACTCATAAAGGATCATATTTAAGGATGTCTAATACTTTGTTGGGCCTCCCTTCGACTGGATAACAGCCTGTAAGCGCCTGCGCATGCTTCCAACTAAGTTTGCTGTTTCGTCGGGTGTAATATTAGCCCATTCTGTGCGTATAGCATCCTTCAGTGAGCTTCTGGAAGTAATTTGGTGACCCCGTATTTTTTTTTCCAATATGTACCAAACATGTTCTATGGGGTTCATGTCTGGTGACTGTGGAGGTGTTTTCAGCTGCTGGCAATGGTAGATAAGCCATTCTTGAACCAGATACGACGAATGTTTGGGGTCGTTATCTTGTTGGAACAGGAAAGGTTTCCCATTTAACCCCAACTTATCCACACTGGGATCCAAATTTTCTTCCAGAATGGTCTTGTACAAGTACTTGTCCATTTTGTCATCTATGAAGGCAAGGTTTCCCACTCCAGATGCTGCCATACACCCCCACACCATTACATTGCCGCCGCCGTGCTTCACTGTTTTTAGAATGTTGTTTTCTTGAAGCTCTTTATTTGGTTTACGCCAAACTTTTTGTGCGCCGTCTGAACCAAATAGATTGTATTTTGATTCATCACTAAATATGACACTATTCCAAAATGATTCCGGCTTGTTTAGATGCATTTTTGCGAACGCCAACCTCTTTTTCTTGTTCACTGCCGAAATAAATGGCTTTCGCCGAGCCACACGCCCATGATAACCAGCTTTGTTCAGAGTATTCCGGATGGTTTGAGGATTGAAGTTCCCGTCAAATCGTTCTTGCATTGTGTGGCATAGTTTGACTGCAGAAATTTTCGGGTTTTTTGCCACTGCGGCTACCACAATCCGCTCCTGGTGCGGTGTCAATTTTTTAGGCCTTCCAGATCTGCTCTCATGCTCTAATTTTCCCGTATTTGTGTAATGTTTTATAATATTTCGAACACTTGAGTATGATCTCTGTACAATGTTGCCAGTTTCCCGATAAGATTTCTGCTGGACGTATAGATTTATTATAACTTTACGGACATCCACCGGAATATCAGTACCACGACCCATTTTGCCTATTTCACCACGAAAAAAACGATCAAAACTGACTGAAACTGCACAAGTGTCCAACGAAATTTGCCAGAGTAACGGAATTAAACAAAGCAAACCAAGAATAACCGTTAAATAAACAAGCGGGTGAGATGCATTCACAGTGTGCCAATACTTTTTTGATGTTGGTTTATGCAGTTTTTCCTTATTTTATATAATATAAAATACAGTAAAAGTGAATTTCAAAATGTTTCATTTGGAAATATATAGTAAAATGTTCCACAATGAGAATGACATCTCACAATTTGTTTTCAGTTAAGTGGAAAAAAAATTATTGACAGTCAAAGTTTTAAAACAGTTGTGTGCCAATACTTTATTGATTCACTGTACATACATATACATTGGACACCCATTCAAACAAATTGAAATCATTCTCACATACGTACACACACACACACACACACACACGTAATATACACTTATGTAAGAAACTCGTAACTGAGCCGAGACGGAGAACTCGTAAACAATAATAAAAACGAGAAATTATCACTTTTTTAGTTCTTATCTACTCAAGAGACATACAGAAAGTTTGTTTACTTTTCAATTTGGCACCCGGCGCAACATTGTGGGGGTTCCCAATAATTTTTGTTAGGTTCATGCACATAACACAGATTCTGCAAGCATGTAGTATACCCTTGCATAGTAGGCTATTATGAAACCAGCTTGATGTTTGTAACAGACAATGAAGAACTGCATCCGTGACATGAATATGACAGTTAACCCGTTTATACGCTAAGAGAATATAATGATAAAATAGAAGGACGTCTATTTTTCTTAAATAATTATCAATTTGAATGAGTATTGAGAGTCGGTCTTAATTATGATTGTTTTACTCAAAACTGTGCTATTTAGTAGTAAGCCAAATATAAGGGAAAAACTATGCCAAATTAGTAATACTCATAATTTTGTTGGGTAAATACAGGGTAAGTATAGTACGGTATACGGATAGAGTTTCGATCCTGAATATCCGTGATCCGTGCATTTTACTTGAGTGATTTAGTATGCAGGAACATAAAAGTATCTTCACTAGAAAATGTGAACAATGATTTGGGGTTTTTATGTGTCAAATAGTACGGGCACACTGAAATGAAATGAAAAATAAACTTTTGCAAGAATTCCAAAAACTGCGAATATGCTTTAAATTCTAATTATGTGTAACAGAAAATTAAATAAAAACAAAACCTTTTGAAAGTAAAAGAAAGATAGAGATTGGTTAAATTAAAACTAAACCAAAAGAAGCAAAGTGTGGATAACATTCTCAGCTCTGATAATTAATGACATAATTAATAATTAATGTGGCATTTTATTTTAAGAAGCGTTGTCATATTACTCTCCAGGTGTCAGCTGTGCACCAAGGATCAAGGGAAATCGGACATAAGCAAACAAATTTATTCCTATTTTTTAACAAAATCGTTGCCATTAAAATATCTAGAGACGAGAAAGCCTAAGTTATACCCTTGCAAATGCTCGCTTAAATATTTTCAAAAAATACTCTTTTTCCCATTTTCCGACCGATCGTTCGTATGGCAGCTATATGATATAGTCATCCGATTTGGCCAAAAATTTGTAAAATTATGTGAAAGCACGTAAATCAAACAAATACAAAATTGCAGGATGCTACCATTAAAAACAAAAAAGTTTTTCTAACTAAGACTGTTTTTAAGACCTATCTTTTGTATGGCAGCTATACCATATAGTTGTCCGATTTTAATAAAACTTGGTAGAATTATAAAAAAGCATAGAAAACTTAGGATTACAAAGTTTGGAGACGTTTCCATTGAAAAGAAAAAAGTCTTTCTCACTAAGACTAGTTTTCCGACCGATTATTCCTATGGGAGCTATGGGATATAGTCATCCGATCCGGTCGGCTCCGACATATTAGTAGTGTGCAGCAAAAAGAAGACTCTGTGCAAAATTTCAGCTCGACAACTTCAAAACTGAGAGACTAGTTCTCGTAGAAACAGACAGACGGACGGACAAAGCTCAATCGACTCTGCTTGTCACACTGATGAAGAATATATATGGTTAATGGGGTCGGAAATGAATATTTCAACGCGTTGTAAACTTCTGGGCAAAATTATAATACCCTTTGCAAGGGTATTAATATTGCCCCAAAGCAGCTGCGATTAAGTGTCAAAATAGGCGGAAGTTTGTTTGTTTTATAGATACGAATTTTTGTAGTTGGATAACATTCGTGACGCGTCCGTCAATCGTGCATGAATCGTGAGTGATGCAAAACTCTAAGCTAGTAACATTCGTGAATCGTTCGTGACGTGACAGAAAATTCGCATATTTCTATTTTGGAGTGGACCTTAAAAATGGCAAAAAAAAAAATTTTTAAAATTGTTGTATAGTTAATTAGTTGTATGACACTAGCAGGGTAAAAAAATTACTCAACCGACACGTACACGTAATAAAAATTTGTACACAAAATATACAGACTTTTTCAGTCGTTACTTTCTATTGTGGCAAGCTTGTTTATTCAAATATTTATTATACCCTTGCAGATGGTATATTGAAATTGTCCAGATGTTTGTAACGCATAGAAGGAAGCATTTCCGACCATATAAAGAATATATATTCTTGATTAGCATGACGAGCTGAGCCAATATAGCCATGTCCGTTTGTTTCTATGCCATCTCCTCCGTCAGTTTTAAGGCTATCGCGACCAAACTTTACACGAAGTCTTCTGGTACATATACGCTGCACATTTGTCGGAACCGGCCGGATCGGATGACTATGACATACAGCTGCCATAGGAGTTCTAGTTCTAGTGAGAAAAACTTTTTTGATTTTTATGCAATCGTCTCCAAACTCCGTATTTATTACTTTTCTATGCATCTCCATAATTTTTCCAAATTTGGTAGAAATCGGACATCTATAAAGTTTAGCTACCATAGAAAAGTAAGGTTAGAAAAATAATCTTAGTAAGAAAAACTTGTTTGTTTGCAATGTAAACCTTTTTAAAATTGGCACCTTATTATTTTATAAGCTTTCACACAATTCTTTAAAGTTTTGTCAAAATCGGATGACTATAGGATGTAGCTGCCATAGGAATGATCGGTCGAGAAACTAGTCTTAGTGAGAAAAAGTTTTTTGTTTTCAAAGAAAACGCCTCCACACTTTGTATTTCTTAGTTTGATATGATTTTCCACAATTCCACTTAGTTTGGTCGAAATCGGACATCAATATAGTATAGCTGGCATACAAAAATAGAGTCAGAAAAGTAGTCTTATGGGGAAAAACTTGTTTGTTTTCAGTGTATATGTCCTTCAAATTTGCTAAAAAAAAAACGTGCTGCAAGGGTATATAAACATCGGCAGAGCTGAAGTTAACTTTCCTCTATTTTTTTTAAAAATAACTTCAGAACTTCTAGATACTCCATTTTAGCGGTTCTGCAAAGTAAACAAGAAAAGCAATTGCAATCGAATGCCCCTGCCTTAAAAATACCCTCTACCCTTAAGTTTTGTTTGTGTTCATTCATGTTTAGACGAAAGTTAACACTTACTCACTCTAACCCAGCAATCATATAAAGCAGCGATGTTCATGAAGAGAGGCTCTCTGTAGCTCTCTGTCTCTCTCTGACACTCACTGAAACATTACTTCGGCAAGCATTCGGCATGAATTGACTAAAGTGTTCGGCCCCTGGGGGCAATGGGTGAACATTGCTGATATAAAGATATTTTTGAACACCTTCGACTATAAATTATACTTTTATCGGGAGAAAATTGTAACCTAGCCGCGTCTCTTCTTAAAGAGTCGTTATTAACCCGTTCTTCGGATCAGTTTAAACTAATTTTTGAGTCAATCAATATATCTAATATCTATATCTAATACCTAATATCTTCCACAATATCGGTTATGCAATCAGTATTAAATATCGTTTCGCCAAAGGAAATTCAATAGTCAAGTTATGAGCAAAAGAAGGTTCGCTGCACACTTTCGTTGTGTTTGAACAGAGTATATTATAGTCGAGCTTCACAGACACAAAAGTGTATCCATACCGATCACTTCTAGAGTGTCAGTAACGAAAACTAGCTTGGACAGACGATCACAAGATGTGTAAGCAAGATTTCTAGCGCCAGCTCGAAACAGAAACACACAATCATACAAAAGCTACATCAACAATTCGCATAGTTTTTCATATACAGTAATTTGAACAAATGTTACAGCACAACAATGCTCGACATTGTCAAGTATATCGCCATAAAGAAATATATATATAATATAGAAAACAAACAGAGTTTATATTTTATAAGGCCGGAAACAAACTGTAAAAAGTCAAGCACATGCCCCGCCGCTAGCAACATGTTGCTGGCAACATCACGAAGCCAAATGAAAAATATGACTGCCCCGTTTCTGGTTCATCTTGACCGCCAAAGAGTGGCGAATTTCAAATCCCTTTCGTTGCTCCAGCAGTACGCAACAAGTTCTACCGTGCCGGTTCCTGTGTTCAACAAATTCTGTTCTGTAATCACCCAAGTGTTGTGTGAGTACAATTAAACAAACAAAATGTACTTAAATATGCTGGATTACTGTGAGGGTGGATAAGGGGGGGGAAAGGTTTTTAAGATTTGAAGATTTAAGCTGAGGTGTGGCAGCTTGAATTTTAGGCGTTGTTCTCCTCAAGGGATGGTCAACACAACTAGGGTCAGACACGCAGTTGATTGGACAAACAAGTGTTAAAGAAATAAACCAAACTAGAATAATGATGATGATGATGATATAAATAGATACATAAAATTATAGAAATTTAACAATATGTATAAACACATTTTTAACACAAATAGATTTGATATGCAGGCAGTGGTTGAGGTAAGCAAATTTGCCAAAAAAAAATTGATTACTCTGACAAGACGGAGTGACCTAGACAAGGATGAGTAGAGTGGAGGGGCATGACATCATCAACGTAGCCAGCCATGTGGCACCGCACTTTCGCTTTTGGGAGCAGCATATCTCTGTGTGGCAAGTGTTGAAAGTGGATGACATCATGGAAAAACACACACACACACACACATACAAAAAAAGTTAAATTAATTTCTATAGCTTACCCCCCACCCCACCCCAATTATTATCTCCGACTTGCAATTATAATTGGGCTTTGGTCTAATGTGTCATGTTCATGTCCCACGGAATTAGCACGCAAACAATGTCTATCCAGGGCCATCAGCTCGGCTGCAATCAATAATCAAAGTTTCCCATTTATTTTCCCCTTTTTGTTTAGAGTAAAATGTCCACGGTTGTCGGTTCCGAGCCCTCCTCAGTGGTCTGTCCCGGTTGTCGCCAACAGGTGACCACACGTGTCGAGCCCAAGGCCAGCACCAAAACGCATTTGATTGCACTCATTATGTGCCTGACCTGGTAAGTAGCCACACAATTCGGTGGTAACACAGACCAATAGCAATGGCTCTATCACAACACTAGCCTCTGGCCCTGTGCCTGCTGTCTGTACTGCACCAACTCTTGCCGCAACGCCGAACATTTTTGTCCCTCCTGCAATGCCTTTGTGGGCACCTACGAGCGTTGAGTGGCCAGCAAGTTTGATGTTCCGGAGAGGCTTTCCCCCAACTGTTTGGCAGTCGTGCCGAAATGCAACGCACCAATTTTAATTATTATTTCACACTTATCTGATTCCTCAATGCAATATTTTGATATTAGGCAAAAGATTGTAATCGAAGCATTTGAATGTTGTTAGTATTTTTGTCCTCATCGTCAAATAAATATTAAAAAAAAAAACTATTGGTGGCGCGCGTGTCGTTGTTAATCATCAAATGGATCCGGAGGAGGACACGTGTACAGGTATTGACAGAAACTGAACTTGAACACTCGGCGAAAAATTGCATGGTACAAACTAACACACAAACACATATTTGCTTTAAGTATGCCCCTTTTGTGCTCAAATTAACTAAAAACCAGGGCTGCAAACCGGTTTTGAACCCGGAATTCCGACTTTTATTTTACTATGAACCGAATCTTGAACCGAACCTCTTTAGATATTAAAGCTGAACCCGAACCTGTTCCGAACCCAAAATTTCGGTTCGGTTCAACAAAACTGACACACATATTTGACCTGTTTACCGACTTCATCTGTTAATAAGTGCGACTGACTCCTAAAATGGACATGAGAGTGGAAAAAAAATCTGGCAAAATGACTAGATTTCCTTATAAAATCCCTACCCACAAAAGTCTCTGTTTTTAAAGCTCCTCTTAAACTCTTGAATAATACATAAAAGCAAGAGTCTAACATTATTTTTGTTATATTTTTCTATGAAAAACACGAAATGGATTTTCACTAAACTGTAAATTTTATATATTGAATATTTCCATGTTTTCTATCAATCAAATCCGACCCAAAAACCACTCGGTTCCCATACAATTTGGGCAGTTTTCAGATTGAATGCTGTTTTAAGACACATAGAAGACAAAAACTAGTAATGTTGTATAATGCATGGACTGAACCAAGGTTCGAACCAGAACCTTCTTCCAAAAACCTCAAACCTTAAATTTCCGAACCTTAACCATTCGATAATTTGGGTTCGAACCAGTGTACCGGAGATCCAAATAATTTTTTTAGTTTGCAGCTCTGCTACAAACCACTTTGAATTGACTAAAAACATATTCAATCGGAGAATTTCTGTTACCCCTTTTATATTCTTTATGCAGGGAATTCCAACTTGAGAATTTCAAGCAGTTGTATTTTTTGAAAATGCCAGAAAGATATTTATAAAAAACTGTAGAATATTTTAGCCGTCCATAAGCGATGGCACAACTGTTTGACCCGTCATTCCAATCGAGTTCAAGTCCAGAGGTCCCGACATCGAGTCCACCACAGAGTAAGTTAAAGCTTTTATAAAATTTAATACAAATCGCAGTTTTTCAGAACCAAATCTGAAAGAATTCAACTCCTGGATTCCATTACAAAAGGGAATTTGAGTATATAGGGTTGGCTGGCAAAAATTGTAATTAAAAAAAAAAATTTTTTAACTATTTCCATATTAAATTTTACTATTGCCAATATTAAATTTGAAGTGTGCACTTTTTTTATATCCGAATTTCATATTTAACGCTAAATCTATGGTGAAAATATTCAAGTCAAAGTGTAAATATTAAAATATCAGTGTATTTTTCCCTGAGTGAACAATGCAACTTAATCAGTGGGGTGCTTTCTGGGTAAGTAAGGGGTGACTCAATTAAGGGGGTATACAAGAATTCCCATTCAATGGGGCAATCTTTATTGACAGGAAACAAATTTTTTAAAGATTAGTTTCAATAAGTAAATCTTCAACCAAATTGCAACCTACAACAAATATTGGGAAAGAAGGCTTTCCAGCTGAATACAAGACAAATTGCCGTATATTTCTCTAGCACTTTAAGTTTTTTGTAAAAAATACTGGTAAAAGTTGTTAAAAAAAAATACATTAAAAATAGGGGAAGCTTAGCTAACTTCGTAGCTGTCGAGATGTCGCTTTTTCCCATTTTCCGACAGATCGTTCGTATGGCAGCTATATGATATAGTTATCCGATTTGGCCAAAAATTTGCAAAACTATGTGAAAGCATGTGAAACAAACAAATACAAAATTGCAGAATGCTACCTTTAAAAACCAAAAAGTTTTTCTAACTAAGACTGTTTTTCGGACCTATCTTTTGTATGGCAGCTATACCATATAGTTGTCCGATTTTAATAAAACTTGATAGAATTATAAAAAAATATAGAAAACTTATGAATACAAAGTTTGGAGACGTTTCCATTGAAAAGAAAAAAGTTTTTCATACTAAAACTAGTTTTTGGACTGATTGTTCCTATGGGAGCTCTGCGATATAGTCATCCGATCCGGTCGGTTCCGACATATAAGTAGTGTGCAGCAAAAAGAAGTCGCTGTGCAAAATTTCAGCTCGATAGCTTTAAAACTGAGAGACTAGTTCGCGTAGAAACAGTCTGACAGACGGACAGTCTCAGCTCGACACCCTGATCAAGAATTTATATAGCTTATGAATGAATATTTCTATGCGTTGCAAACTTCTGAGCAAAAATTAAAATGCCCTTTGCAAGGGTATAATAAAAATAGAGCAATTTATGTGCTTTGAAGGGCAATAAACCAAGTGCCTGGCTCATGGACAAGAAACCGTAGATAAACTGTGTAAAGAAGCTGCTCCGAGCAAACAAACACACATGTTATTGAGTCAGTAGACTCTTTTGAATATCAGATTCGATGTGGAACGGCATCGGTTAGTCAAGCACCTATTAATAATTTGATAAGTGACTTGAATTTGCCACAATCTAAAGCTAAATGATTGGGTTTAAGACTAAGAAAGTTGAGAGAATTATTGAGCGTTTGACGTTTTCAATTTTATACCCCCGCATGCATCCAATATATGTGTAGTTTTGTAACTTTATCAAGCAAATACAAATCGAACAAATTCAAAGAACTTGTTTAAATAAGCAACCAGATCTGTCGTTAGAGAATGAATTTTGCTTCCCAAGCGATTCGGCCCCATATTCCATCGCATCGCATCATATTTCAGTTTCAGTTCAGTTCTCTGTGGCTTATCTTTTGATTTGGCCAAGTCAGCAGCTTTGGTGTGTGTCGTTTTGTGGTCAAGTTAGGCAGGCCAACACCAAACAGTGACCAAAGCAGTGCCCGAGGAGGGATGAATTCTGGTCAAATATTATCGGACAGAATACTATAAAACAAAATAGAGGAAAGTTAGTATACCCTTGCAGCACGGTTTTCTAACTAATACTTCTTTTGGGACCTTACTTTTTTATGGCAACTATACTATATTAACATCCGATTTCGACCAAACTTAGTCATATCATACAAAAGCCTAACAGACGAACATATAAGAAATTTGAAGTCGATTTCATTTCAGACAAAACCGTTTTTCTCAATAGAACTTCCTTTTCGACCGATCATTGGTACTGCAGCTATATGCTAAAGTCAACCGATTTTGACAAAGCTTTGTAGATCTATGTGAAAGCATATCAAATAAATAAATGACAGTTCCATTGAAAACAAACAAGTTTTTCTTACTAAGACTACTTTTTAGACCCTTCTTTTCTATGACAGCTATACCATATAGATGTCCGATTTCGACCAAACTTAGTGCAATCATGTGAAAGCATTGCAAACCGAGAAATACAAAGTTTGGAGGCGTTACCATTGAAAATCAAAAAGTTTCTTTCACTAAGACTTCTTTTTAGACCCTACTTTTCTATGACAGCTATACTATATAGGGGTGCGATTTGGACCAAACTTTATGGAATCATGGGAAAGCATAGCAAACTAAGAAAAACAAAGTTTGGAGGCGTTTCCATTGAAAATCAAAACGTTTTTCTCACTAAGACTACTCTTCTCACTCTATCTTTCTATGACAGCTATACTATATAGGGGTGCGATTTGGACCAAACTTAGTGGAATCATGGGAAAGCATAGCAAACTAAGAAATACCAAGTTTGGAAACGTTTCCATTGAAAACAAAAAAGTTTTTCTTACTAGAACTAGTTTTTCGACCCATCTTTCCTATGTCAGCTATATGCTATAGTCACTAGTCGTACAAAGTTGAGTAAAGATAGACTTCAAACTGACGGAGGAGATAGCATAGAAACAGGCGGACATTTCAGTTCAATCAACTCAGCTCGTCGTGCTGATCAAGTATATATATACTTTATGTGGTCGGAAATGCTTTCTTCTATGCGGTATAAACATCCGTAGAATCCCAAACTTTTAATTCAATTCCGTCCCATTCCAAAACCGTCCTAAAATTCGAACAGAACAGTTATATTATACATTTATTTACTCTGAGTTGCGCCTATACCGCGCGAGTGTTTCATAGTTACATGGACTAAGATGTCGGCATTTATGTTTAATTTTACGACACGTGAGTTTTCAATCCCCTCAATGTTTCTCACCTCCCTTCACACACTACCCTTCTTCCCAAACTGCTTTGGTTAAATAGTGTACATACATAGTTGTACCTAAATTATGGTGTTTTTTCTATGCGTGGGCGGGGCCTTTAACTTGGCATGTAGAAAAGCTATTTACAAACACTTAATGAGTGGAAAATTGCGGTCAAATCATGTAGAAATATCTACATTTTCCTGTGGTTTAGAGCCGATTTCTATACTTCTACAAAGAGCTATCTGTCACTTAAGCCTACAAATGGCAGAGCAAATTTGAAGTTTAACTGACACATAGCAGCTATTTAGAAGATGAGAAATCGAAAGATGAAATATTTAATATTATGTATTGATAATTCATTTTGAACTCCCCTTTCCAGGCTGGCTGGGCCACTAAATAAAGCACCCTCGATTATTATATAAGTGAGCTATTGACAGCTCTTTTATCAACTTAAGCAAAGGACACGTTTACTTGCAATGACTGGACTGGACTAAGGTTATAAACTGGACACAAATATCACTCAGCCATGAACCAGGAACTTAAGCAGACATCAGATATGCAAACCAATCAGCCAGCTACTTTTTTGGTAATCAATTCGAATGGTAAGTGAAACTACTGAGGAAACTGCTACACTTGAGTACAATTTCTATCGATAGATGTACAACCCAAGCTGGGACCAGTCCCCAGGCGTATGGAGTGTCCACACTGTCGTTGCTTGATGGAGACACGCCTTAAACGGCGAGTGACTAAGCTAACGCATGTTTTTGCCATGGCTTTATGCCTCACTGGGTGAGTTTGGAGTGACACTTGAAGGGAGGAGTTCGAGTTCGAGTTCTTATGTATTTTGCCCACAGCCTGCTATGCCTAGTGCCGCTGCCCTATTGCCTGAAGAGCTGCCAGAGTGTGGACCATTATTGCTTTAGTTGCAATCAGTTTCTGGGAAAGGCCACAAACTAAGATTTCGTCAGATTTAGCACCGTAAACCTGTTATCGCTGACACTTGCCACTATATCAATCGATGAGCCATCGTCATTGCATACTCGGTTCCAAGAAAGTACACATAAAGATTAAATCAACTGGCAAGAAGCCTGACACTGAAGTGGGTGTACTCTAACAAAAGCAATCTTTGTACCCCCTGCGGTGTGAATTCTCAATAAACTTCTTTTATCACTCTAAACTTTGCAACTTGATATTGGATTTTTGACAAAAGCTGAGGAAAATTGAAAGAATTAACTTGAATAGGGCATTAATTAAGATATCCAAATCTTATCTTAACTTAAGCCTGTTGGGTGGATATCAAAACTGGTAAATGGATATCTGGTTTTTCCATAGCTTTAGATTCTAGTTGTTCTATTTATTGTAATTTTTGTTAATTAAGCAAAAAACAAAATCCCCCAACTGCACCCCATCATATTCCCCACATGCTCGTATGCATATGTATATACAATAAGTAAACACAATCGAGAATGTGTCTAAACATTCTATTGGCCATTCGGCTGGCAGCACCCTTCGCCTTGTCTCAGTCTCGCGACAAGCCACGAACGTTTTGGTCATACAGTGCGGAGATAACTTACCGAATGGAGTCGAAAAATGTCTATCCACCGTTGAATAGTCAACAAGTGCCAGATGGACCCCCGAGTTACGGCGAAGTTGGGTATGAGTCGGGTGCCGCACCCACTGTGAGGCCATTGGCGGCGCCACAGCCAACTGTGGTGACTGGGCAACCACCTGTTTTTTTGGTACAAAGTGCGTGCGTGCGATGCCACCACATACAATTTGCAAATCTCAAACTCTGCTGCCATTTCAGACCAAGGACCAATAGCGTTTAATAATTTGGGCAGCGAGCCCACCATGGCAACATGTCCCTCGTGCGGCAACCGTCAAGTATCCGCAGTGAAGTACGAGCCAAGCACTAGAACCCATCTAATGGCTCTGCTCATCTGTCTGTTGGGGTGAGGTTTTGTTCTCTTCTTTTTTTTTTTGTGTTAGAAAATATTAAATTGTATCTTTTGGTTTTGCTTAGTGGCTGCTGCTGTGCCTGTATACCCTACTGCGTCAATTCCTGCCAGAGTGCTCAGCACTCGTGCGCCAGTTGTGGAGCTTACTTGGGCACGTATCAGAACTGAGGAATCAAACCAATGAATTGTTATTACAACCATATATGATAATTCCTAGGAAACATACGTTTCCTGTACATATATATATATATATATCCAAAATATATATTATTGCTTATCAAACTCAGCGAAATTAAAGCAAACGTTGATCAAATAAAGCTGTTTTTCAAATGAAAATAACTAAGTTTGAAACTGGAACGACAAATGATAATGAAAGAATTGCAACAATGTGTTTGCCATAGGCCACATAAGGGCACATTTTGTATAATTAAAGCAACAAACCAAAAAAAAAACAATACTAATAAAATACTAAGAACTCAATGGCAGCGATAAGCTGAAATTCTGGACCAAAGCAAAATAAACATCAGAGTGTTTCTGCTAAGCTTTCAATTCTAGAAACGCTGACAAAGTCTCGAGATGTAAGCGGGGTATTTAGCTGACTCCAGTAGATTTTGATGACAAATCGAAGTGGATTTCGCACATAGATTGAAAAATGAAGTAAAGTAAAGTAAATTTTTTCCAATTTCCCATTTTTAAAGCATTTAAAAACCTTCTTTTGAGTCTCTGATTTTACAGTGTAGATGTTTTCAACGTATTAAAGGGCAAAAGCCGGGTTTCCCGCTCCGATTCTTATGTCAAGTATGCATATATATGTTGAAATCAACCGAAGCCGAAAGTAACGCATAGAAATATTCATTTCGACCCCATAAACTAGTCACATTCTTGATCAGGGTGACCAGTCCGTCCGTCTGCCAATCGAAGCTATCAAGCTGAAATTTGGCACAGAGTCTTCTTTTTGCTGCACGCTACTAATATATCGGAGCCGGACCGCATCGGATGACTATATCGCAAAGCTCCCATAGGAATAATCAGTCGAAAAACTAGTTTTAGTATGAAAAACTTTTTTCTTTTCAATGGAAACGTCTTCAAACTTTGTATTCATTAATTTTCTATATTTTTTTATAATTTTGCCAAGTTTTTTTAAAATCGGACAACTATATGGTATAGCTGTCATACAAAAGATAGGTCTGAAAAACAGTCTTAGTTAGAAAAACTTTTTTATTTTTAATGGTAGCATACTGCAAATTTGTATCTGGTTGTTTCACATGCTTTTACATAATTTCACAAATTTTTGGCCAAATCGGATGACTATATCATATAGCTCCCATACGAACGATCGGTCGGAAAATGGGAACAAAGAGAATTTTTTGAAAATATTCAAGCGAGCACTTGCAAGGGTATTAAAACTTCGGCACAGACGAAGTTAGCTTAGTTTCCTCGTTTTAAGTATGATAAAAGTTAAAATATCTATATGAAATCGTCACCACATTCTTTTTTAATGAGCTTGGCGGGCTGAAAATCACTTTAACTTGAAACCTTCCCTTCTCTGGGTTGTACTTTTGGCATGTGTTAACAATAAGAAATAGCGTTTTCAGTTCACTCGAATCATATATGATTTCTAAAGTGAATTTATGACTTTTCGTAGATTTTCGAAATTGTTATCATTTGAAGAGCCTTGAAAATGATATAAGTAATTAAGAAAATCGTTTGAAAAAGCGAATAGAATACTGTGGTATGTATTCTGATGAAAGATTAAGAGGTCTATGTTTTCAAATGGTGTTTGTCACCTTTCTTATAAGCTATATCAAATTGTTATCAAAGGCAAGCCAACTAATGGCTTGCACACAGCTTGGAACAGCTTTGAACCTACAACACAAACCCTCTTCTTTTCTATTTACTAGAACAGTTTCTGCTGTATTTTGGCCTACACTCTCAAGTCAAGACTGGAGCTGCCCTCGCTCTAAGTCTACGCCTCAAGGTTATGTTTTGTTACCAAGCTTAAAGCGATTCCTGCAGCAATAACATTTTTTTATGTGTGGCGAAATTGAAGGCAACAAAAGTAAGTATACTGTAAACTGCAGACAGCGCGCTTTAATTGTCTCATCACATCCTTTTATATTTCTTGTTCAATAAAGAAGTAGTTCCTGGAAGTGAAATTTCTAAATTAAATTCTTAAAGAACATTTGAATAGGTTTATAAGCAAAACGGTAAGCAGTTTGGTTCATTTTCTATACCGGTTCATGTGTGTGAAAATGTTTGGTAAATCAACACAAAACTACAAGCATCATTGTCTGAAGGTAGGCGCTTAAGAAGAACCGAACCACTTTTTAGCTGTGGTTTTGGACGCCGGTTTGGGTTGCGGTTCGGCTCATGAGCTGGCATTAGCGAGCATTAGCACATATTTCCTAGAATTCATTAAGTGAAAGCTTTTGATCAATGAAACGCACATTGAATAGCCGCCAACTTCATTAGAAGGCTGATTGGATTGATAACGTAAGTCCTGACACTAACGAGCCCCGAAAGGGACAATTATTTTACAATTGCTTCCAACACAGAACAATATAACCAAAGTTCTGGCACATACAAGCGAGGGAAGCTTGATTAGTCAGTGAATTTTATGATTTTAAGTCTTAAATTAAAAAGCAAGTAAGAAAGTCATTCAAGCCCGCTTATACCATACTCTGTACCTCCCCAAAGCTTGTAAATATTTCGCCCTCAAAGTGTTAGGGTGTGTAAAGTGCTGCCCATCGCTGTTTCAGCCGGTGCTGCCCAATATAAATGCAAATTTTAGCCATAACTCAACTATCTTTCAACCAATCTTTACCATTCCTTTGAAGGATCAATTAATAATACGAATTACTGAGTATGTCTAGAAGGTACGAACCATCTATATATTATTTCCCAAATTGCGGTGGCGGATGGGGCGTGGTCAAAATTAAAATAAATTTGATTTAATTAAAGTTATAAGAAATTTTTGTTTCATGCAAGCAAACCTCTAGTTCTTAGCATCTTTGAGTTCTGTGCGTTCATAAGGACAGACAGACAGACGGACATGGTTATATTAACTCATTTCTTGATGCAGATCAAGAATATACATACTTTAGGGGGTCAGAGATGGTTCTGTTTGGCTGTTATATACCGAATATACTCTGTGTGCCTTTGGTAAAAAGTATAAAAATCGTAGAAATGTTTGTTAGTTGTTAAATTTTAAGTTAAGAAAAGTTAATTTATGAAAATATCTAAGGAAGTCAAAAAAGAGAAAGCTAAGGTACCTTCGTCTGTGCCGAAGTTTTTATACCCTTGCAAGTGCTCGCTTTAATATTTTCAAATATAATTTTTTTCCCACAACCCATTTTCCCATTTTCCAAACGATCGTTCGTATGGGAGCTACATGATATAGTCATCCGATTTGGACAAAAATTTGTAGAATTGGGTGAACAGTCTTGGCATGTGAAACAAGCAAATACCAAATTGCAGGATGCTACCATTAAAGACAAAAAAGTTTTTCTAACCAAGACTGTTTTTCAGACCTATTTTTTGTATGGCAGCTATACCATATAGTTATCCGATTTTCATCAAACTTGGCAAAGCTATAAAAAGCAACAAAAAACATAAGAATACAAAGTTTGGAGACGTTTCCATTAAAAAGAAAAAAGTTTTTCATACTAAAACTAGTTTTCCGACCGATTGCTCCTATGGAAGCTACGAGATTTAGTCCTCCGATCCGGTAGGTTTCGATATGTTAATAGCGTGCACCAAAAAGAAGACTCTGTGCAAAAATTCAGCTCAATAACTTAAAAACTGAGAGATTAGTTCGCGTAGAAACAGACAAATGGACGGACAGACGGACGGACAAAGCTCAATCGAGTCAGCTCGTCATCCTGAACCAGAATATATATATAGTTTATGCCCTCGGCAATGAATATTTCTATGCGTTGCAAACTTTTGGGCAAAATTATAATACTCTTTGCAAGGGTATCTCACAAATCTCGACTTAGAAGGGTATAAAGTGACATTTGAAACCGGTTTACACTCAAACTATCAATAGATTTTAGCTCAGCACCCAAAATTCATGTAGAATCATCACCACCACTTCTTTTAACAGTATCTTGTAGCCTAGTGTTATCAACCTTGTTCCCAATTTCACTTCCGCACCTAATTAGTTTGATTTGAAAAGTGTTTGGCAACAAATGTTGGACTCAAGAACATCAGAGGAGATATAAAACGCTTTGGGACACAACAAAAAAACTCTCTCTTATCAAACTTCCCTCGCTCGTCTAGTCAAAAGATTTTGTGACAATACCAGATGATAAACATTTACCCCACTTGGGCTGCGCGAGTTCCCATTCAGTTGCAAAAGCTAGCTGAGAGCGGAGCTTTTTTCGGACAACTTTTGTGCTCCCAACGCTTTCCAGCTCAGTTGACTGTTAGCCATCAAACTGAAATGCAGCACAATCAAGCTGGGGCATATCCACAGCCTCCCAGCTACGAGCAGGCCACACATGTCCATATACCAGCTCCAATCCATGCTCAAGTGCTTCCACCACCCGTAGTGATCATCCAACGTAAGCAGCAGGGACAACTAACTAAGTATATTCTAGTTAACTAAACAATCCTTTTGTTTTTTGTTTTTGGCCAGATCAAGCTGCATTGCCAGTTGGACCAGATGCCAGCTTTGTTACCTGTCCCCATTGCCATGTACAGAAATTGACCCGCGTGGAATATTCACCCAGTGTTCGGACTCATTGCATGGCTGCACTGCTCTGCTTAGTGGGGTAAGATCTCTCTCGCTTGCTTATCTAATCTACAAAAATGACTCATCTCATCTTTCCATCCCTTGGCCGCCGCCCACAGTCTCTGGTGTTTTGCCTGTTTGCCCTATTGCGCCACCAGCTGCATGAATGCAAATCATTTTTGCGGCAATTGTAACAAGTTTGTGGGAGTCTACAGCAGCGATTAGCGAAAGATAATTGAAGTTTTTCAAAAACAATATAAAAACCTTAATTCTTAAATCAAGAATTGATTGTACTTAAAGTAAGAATATCAGTTCTAGAAAGTCTATTCTTCATATAAGTACAAATAAATGCCAGGTGTTTAAAGTAAGCAACAGAATGTATCAGCTTTTTCTACACAAATCTGTCAATACAATCCCCAAATAATTCTGCTTTATTCCTCAGGGAGTGAATTTAAGAATTTCATGGATTAAAATTAAGAATTATACCTTAACTACTTCAAAATTTGGTCAGAATGAGTTCAAGTCTATTCTAAACTAAAAGTAAGGTTAGTAGGGCTCAAAATATATTCCAATAACGGTTTAGAATCATTTATTTGAGTACAGAAGACTTGGTAATTAGAATAAGAATTTGGTACTTGTATCAAGTTGTATCGTTTTATAGCTAAAAACTAACATTTCTTGAGTTTTAAGTATGCAAAAACCTTCAAATAGTTGAATATTTAGAAAATATATTGCAAAACAGTGTTCGAACATAGTACAACTCGTACTTAGAACAAGAATTTTGGCAATTTTTATACTTGATTTATGTTGGAAAGTTCTAGAACTTTTTCTGAGAAATTTAAGAAATATCTCACAACCCTTTCAAGATCCAGTATTTAAAAACCAACAAAATCGTACTTAAAATAAGCGTATTGTACTTGGCTTAAGAATTGTCATAACATTCTTATTATTGTTGCAATTCTTTATAACTTTTCCAACTGTACGAACACTTTCGCTTGGGTGTGTGTATAGACGCACGAATTCCCCATACGTCTGAGAGGGAGTATCGAACTTTTCCACCACGAAATTGGCTTTAATATTGATAAGCGACTGCGATATGAAGGTGAACAGTGTCGTTTTGCGTTTTGCCTTGACGCATTGGTTTAGTCACACCTTAAATTCTAGCCAAAAGCAATATGGAACGCGTCTACCCAGCCACCCCGTTGGAGATCCCAAAGGGTACGGATACAACAGCAGCTGAACCGGAGCATCAACAATTGCTGCCGCCAGCACCGCCCAGTTATGATCAGGCGACATCCACGCCGGCCTTAACCACAGGCCCAGCAGTGTCCACGGTTCCAGCTCAGCACACGGTGGTGGTGGTGCCCGGTTCCATCTATGGCCCCGAACCGGTGGATGTACAGTGTCCGTATTGTCATAATTATGCACGCACTCGCGTCTCATATCGACCCAATCAACGTACTCATCTCATAGCCCTGGTGCTGTGCCTATTCCAGTAAGTACTTGGTAATCTTCAATAGAGTTGGCTCAAAACATAAACATCTCGTCCATAGACTCTACTGCTGTGTTTGTCTACCGTATTGTATCTCCAGTTGCATGAATACGAATCATTATTGTGGCATGTGTGATCGTTACCTGGGCACCTACATGCGCAACTGAAGGGCGGATGTGTACAGTGAAGTTGGCCTAAGATGGCTAAAGAAATTTTACAACATAATTACTATGAATTCAAATGCATGACATATATTGAAAGTGCATGGATATGTTAAGAAATACTTACGTTCCATTTCATTAACTTTCTTAGAGAATATTTATGCCCATAATAAAGTGCTTCACCTATGAGGTTTTATCAGTTAAGCCAGTATTATCATGATTTCGGAATGATCACTAAAGAAGTAGAGTAGAAAGTAGAAAGCAATTACTTGGGGAAGTACTGTAATTACTTTTTAAGTAACCATTTGCTTGCAACTTATGATTTCATATCCATTAACATTTTATTAAATTTTCAAAATACAACAAATTAAGTAGAGTTAATTGAAATTGAGATGGTAGAAGCGGTGAAACTCTTTCACTTAGACCAAAAATAGGTCCATTACTTGATTATTCATTACTTGAAAGTAATTGGTTTAGTAATTAGATTTGTTATTAGCCAGCTACCGAGTTGAAATATCATTCGCCACCTTTCATCTTCAGAAATTTAACTTTTAATACATTTTCCATAATGTGTGGAGAGTTATAATAGATCAATGAATGGTATAAAACCTTCACAGAGGGATAATCCCGAGAGAATTGTACTCAATATGAGCACATTCGTTGTCAAATATTTATCATTTATCTTAATTCCAGAAAAGTTTCCCATTTCAAGAATTTTTTGAGAGCTCAGAATCTTAATTTGTGTTGACATGTTCCATTTTTGAGAACGTTATAAACTAGAAAGAAAAAAATTGTGGGTCTAGGGTCCAATTCTAGGTCCAATTCCAGAAAATAAAGAAATAAAAGGTCTGGAAGTAGAGACCAAGACCTTAAGATGAGCTGAATTGTGCTCATTTCAAGAACATTTGAGAACATCTAAAAAATTTGAGAGTACATTCTGTTAGCATTGTGAGATGAAAAAAAAGTATTTTCTAGGCTTTCCGCAATTTCAATTCTGAGAGGGGGACGACTTAGTCCAGCAGATACGTTCTTGAAACACATATTGTATAAGGATAGTCTTAAAACTGAAGAACACAGTCCAAGCAGAACCTGCAGACCAGCGGAGTCCTCAAGCTTCACCTTTTTCAAAGTCACAAATGACAATACCCTCCGAAGGGAAGGGGAAATATAATTTGGAAAGTCTCTACTATGATCTTTTGAAAAGGGCTTCTTAAATCATTAAAAAGATAACCCCAACGGGTTGAGAGATTGCTTTCGGGCTACGTAAAAGGTGGCGTAAGCAAGATTAGGTTCTTTTCACAGTGTACTTACCTTTTCTGTAATATTTCATGATCAATTGCTTAACTCTAAATGCATTTGAAACTGCTTTTGATCTGTGTCTCTTTACAGAAAAGATTCCAGTGGCAGGTAAGCAAAACTATGATCAGTGCAGGCAAACACGGTGGTTAGAGCGAGACGGGAATAGTGGTAAAAGAACTCAGAGAGCGAAAATGACAGCGAACAGCTGACTAATTAATTAGTGAAAAGTTAAAAACCAAAAGAATAAGCAAAATAAAAACGAAAAAAAAATCTATCAAGGAATTCCTTAAAAAGAAAATGCTTTTAAGGAATGCAATGCTCTGAAGGACTGCCTTTTCACTTGAAAATGGAAGGGCGACTGTTCTCTTTTCCTTTCTTTTTAGCTGTTTATGACATTTAGACATTTAAACTACACTTAAAACTCGTCCAACATGATATTTAATAATATTTCATATCGAAGCAGTTTATGTACCTCGGGTAAGCAACTGAAATTAACAATTTAAGTGTCATTGACCAACACCATATTTTGCATATTAGTACCAAATAAACTTTTGCTTTCACTTAACCTGATGAACAGTGTTTCGGCTCTCACAGTTCTCACTGTACATAAACTTCTTATGGCTATTTGTACATCAGATAAGCTATCCAAAGACTGATTTTGAGTTTGCATTAGATAACAACAAAACAGAAAAACAAACCGTGTTTCAATATACTTAGATTATTCAACTTATTTTGTGCGTTTTGCAATTGCCAAAAAAAAAAGTTTGCGCAAAGCTTTTAAGCTTGCTCTCGCACGCAATCTCTCTCTCTCTCTCTTTTATTTTGCAAGCGATCTCTAAGCCATAACTGGAAATCATTTGCCAGTTGAGAGCTGCAAGCCAAGCGGAAGAGACGACAACAAGCTGCAGTATAGTCCAAAAATTATAAACTTATATACACAAATAAACAATTAAAAAAGAACTTAAAAGTCTTACTCACATTTCAACGACGAGAGCTGAACTTCGTACTCAAGGGCTATGGATCAAAAGCGAGCCATGCTCTATCCGCAAGTGGATTTCCAGACGCCTGGTGCCAGTGCTCCATTGCCAACGCCAACAAACGAAATATTTGATCAGTCTTCTGTGCCTGTGGAGGCTCCACCTTCATATGATGTAGCAATAGCAGTGATTGGGCAACCCCAGCCACAACAACAACAGCAACAACATCAAGAGCAACAAGAGCAGCACGAGCCCACAGTGGTTCAATCTGGTACAATGCTTTGAGTTGAGGATTTTGCTTGGTTTTGCTCATCTTATTTATCTGCCCCATTCTAGGTCCCACCAACTTGGGTCCCAATCCCTGTCGAGTGCTGTGCCCAGCTTGCGGCGCCCAGAGAACCACACGGATGACGCACACGCCCAATTCACGTACACATCTTGGCGCCGGTTTGCTTTGTCTTGTGGGGTAAGTGCTGATGATGATGTTGAGTTAACCTTGAATTTGGATTCACTCTAATGTCGCTCCCTCTCCTCCACCCCCTCCAGCTGGTGCTGCTGTGCCTGCTTTGTGCCCTATTGTATGAATAGTTGTCGCACTGGGAATCATTATTGCCGTAAATGTAACACCTTTCTGGGTGTTTACACTCCGCCGGGAGTGAAGTTGACTTAGCCGTAGGATAAGATAAACTGATAACTAGATATTTGAGTATGAAATTATAAATAAATTGTGAATTGAAATAGAGAATCTCAGCGTGGGTGGCAGCTGCTTGGGGAGTTATTAAAGTATTAAACGATAAGCTAAGATGTTAAATTAGTAAGCGCATTCACCACTGAACCGAATTAAAACCATTAAAAGGACGTAACTTTAAAAGGAGGATCGATTTGGTATATTAGGGTCTAATGAACCGAACCATGAACCGAATCCTTTGTTGCTGTATGAGGCAAAGCGACATATCTCCGGCGATTCGGGATATTAGGGACTAATGAACCGAACCATGAACCGAACCGAACACTTTATTGCTGTATGAGGCAAAGCGACATATCTCCGGCGATTCGGGATATTAGGGTCTAATGAACCGAACCATAAACCGAACCGTGAACCGAACACTTTGTTGCTTTAAAAGGCAAAGCGACATATCTCCGGCGATTCGGTATATTAGGGTCTAATGAACCGAACCATGAACCGAACACTTTGTTGCTGTATGAGGCAAAGCGACATATCTTCAGAGATTTGGGATATTAGGGACTAATGAACCGAACCACGAACCGAACACTTTGTTGCTCTAAAAGGCAAAGCGACATATCTCCGACGATTCGGAATATCAGGGACTAATGAACCGAACCATAAGCCGTACACTTTATTGCTTTACAAGGCAAAGCGATATATCTCCGCTCAGCACATTTAATCGGCGGAGTTATGTCGTTACCCACTTTAAAATAAGTTCGAATCTTACCAGAATTTCTTAAGGCGGTTCACAGTGAGCCACAAATCGTATGTTTAGTAATTTTTAACAAAAAATTATTTAAAGTTATGAGGAAATATTCTGAAAAAACCGAAACTCATGTTCATAATGTAAAAAAAAACATGGAGAGAAAAGTAAACATCGGCTCCCCTCAAGTTTATATACCCTTGCAGTTCGTATAATTTATCTTAAATAAATTTTTTAAGTGAGAATCATTCAAAAAGGTAATTTTTGTCCTAAAGAATTCTACTTTAGTGGTTTCCCGAGCTGACCAGCAGATGGCGCCTCTACAATGACCAGTTTATTCATTCGATTTTGTATGGAATTGGGCAAAATAATGCAGAAACAGATAATATTAATAACTGGCAAGTTTAAAGATGACAAAAATTGAATAAAATCAGGTTTTCGACCGATTGTTCCTATGGCAGCTATATGCTATGGTCATCCGATTTTAACAAAACTTGGTGGGATTATGTAAAAGTACATAAAGTAAGTAAATGCAAATATTGAAGACGCTGCCACTTAAAACACAAAAGTTTGCCTTACTAAAACTAATTTTGGGACCCATATTTTATATGGCAGCTATACCATATAGTTGTCCGATTTCGACCAAACTTAGTAAAATCAAATAAAAGCATAGCAAACTTACTAAATAAGAAGTTTGGAGGAGTTTTCATGTACAACAAAAAAGTTTTTCTCACTAGAACTAGTTTTCGAGCGATCTTTCCTATGACATTTGAATGCTATAGTATTCCGATCGTACCGGTTCCCACATATGTGTAGCGTATTTCTGACTTTCTGAAAATTTTGCACATAATATTCTTAAAACTGATCCAACTTCAGCTGGTACCACCAGCCTATAAACCAAGTTTTAAGATGTTAACTTAAATAACTACTGAATTTGTAAGATATCCAGGTTCAAATTACCAACCAATAGACTAAATCTAAACTTTAAGGCTTTACTAACTACTGAGATATGACTTTAAACATCTTTTGAACCGTTTTTAACCGCCTTCGAACCGGTTCACAGACTTAGGATACAGCATAAAAATTCCTTAAGATGGGTTCAACGGTCTAGACGCCCATAAGGGGCCATACAGATAGATACATACATACATTCATTTTAATAAAGTGCACACTAAAAATAACAGCTCATTTTCCAGGCTTGTCAAAACTTTTAGGCCTGGACTTAGAATACAAAGTTTCCATTGTGTGGAATTTCCTTTTCACTTAAACTTCAAAAATTGACAAACATTTCGAATAACGTAGCCTACTTACCGAAATATGCTGCACACTTTCAAAGAAGCTATTGTATTTGAAATACATCAATGATTAATGCCAGAAAACCCCACTTCGGTTAAGATAAACCCGCAAAGATAACAAGAATCAGGCTAAGAAGCGGTCTGAAATACTCGGTGAACCATAGTTCAGCATCGAGTGCTTATTTAAGAAAAGAATTAAGAATAAAATAAGAATATAGTAACTAAAACTTTACACACATTTGAAACACACCTATTTTAGTGGTTTACTTCAAACTGAACTACTTAAATACTATGAACCTTGGTAAAAAGTAGGAACATGAGGTTCCATATTACCGATAATCGATTCAAGTAACCTATTTTACCTATTCTTCTTTTCCGTTTACTCCATTTTCTGTTATAAATTAAAATTTTTTGAAAAATATTAGAAGTATTAGAATGTTGTATTAAGTTTGTGCAAAAGTTTGTAACAGACAGAAGGAAACATCTCCCATGGTATTGAGATGTAAGAGATTAAGGTTATATAGATGTATGTATGGGACAAATGCTTCTAATATTTGCAGGCAGATCAAGTTTTGTATTTCAATTTTTCTCACGCACAGAAAAATTGAAAATTCTGCGTCAGATTTATAGACAGAAGGTTTGTACCTACTTACAATTTGATCCGCCAAAGGAATGGTAAATATTTGATGAACAATAGTCGAGTTATAAGCTAAGTAAGTAAATTTGCTGGGCAGCACCGATTGCAACGATGAAGGGTAGCACTGCACACACCTTAATACATATTTAGGAAAGTACAGAGAATATTATATTATATGCTTGACTGACTTTCTAAACTTTAGAATGAAAAATTTAAGTTATAGTCGAAGTATTACCTGCAGCAAACGTGCTATCTACACAAATCGCCTGCCCCTGCTGTTTCAATTCATTCACAGATATTGTAGGAAGACCCACAGTGCCATATATATTGCCCAATAGTTCGTTCAAAGAGCAAACTTAACGATAATCTCTCTCAATTCCATTCACGCGCTTGAAAAAAGTCAAAGAGCATCATTCTAATTGTGATGCGTAATCAACCAGACTCTGTCCCTATTCCTACAATATGTTAGTATTTCAGCAGTAAAAACATTCCGAAACAGTACAAATTCTCAAATATTACTAACAAATTTCAATAGATTGTAAATAATAAATAAATTGTTAATAAAATACGTTTACACTTTTAGCAAGCAACAATTGTGTTGAACAATATGTTTAGAATCTTGTAATTTATTTCTCTAGATATTGCATTGGAGTAATTACACTTAAAGTTAAATATATAAATAAATATATTTAGAATAAGTTAAGCGTAATGATGACGACAGACAAAAACAATTACGCTAACACTAGTTAAATTTAATTTAATTTAAATTTCTGTTCTTACATATGTGTGTGTGTGTGTGGGGGGGGGATAACTTTTTTACTTAGTACGTGTTCACATTTTATTTCAAAATACATGCATTTTTCTCTACGTGTGTTTTTGTTCTAAGAATTGTGTTTTGTTTTTATTTTTGATTAAGAAAAGTTTACCACAGGAAAGTACTTTCCCAGCCTACGAATTTTCTTCATAGTGACAAAGCATTTAGAGCCCGTTACTTGTATTGCTTTGGTAAGGCTTTTATCGGCCAGAATCAATCGATCGATCTCCTCGATTGAGTTCAGCTGATAAATATCTTTTGGTGTTTCTGTTGTATTCCGGTTGATCAGATATTGCTCATGTTGTAGCGTGGCTTTGGCTGCATTCAGTGTATTCATGATTTGGTCCTCCGTGGTCTCATTCTCGTACTCCTCCTTGGTTTCGACTAAAGAGAATGTGTTGGTGTTCAGATTGAACAGGGAATATCGCTGATCGATATGTAGAATGGATGAGCAAGCCTCTGTTTCGGCTTCGGTAATGCGATCTAAGGACTGACTCTCACGGATACGTCTTCTTCTGGTCTGTTGTTGTGGCCTTTCCTCATGGGAATGTTTGTCCAAATTATCCTTGTGCTGTTTCCTCTGCTTTTGTGTGTGAGATTTTCGGTTTTCCTCCGACTTTTGCTAGAGAAATGAGAGGGAAACATTCAGAAGAATTGACCACCGAACGGGTACAGTGGAACACCTACCTCCCTGCACTGCCCCTGACCCTCCTTCTTGCCGCTGGAACCAGTATTTGATATAAGTGTGGTGGCACTGTGGCCGCTGTTTGCTCCTGCCGGCGGATACAGTTGATCTTGCGAGTCACTCGAGTCATCATGCGAATCTCGGCGATGCATGCGGAACCGTGTTGGCGTATCCCCCACAAATTTGTTGATCTTCTTCTTGTTTCGCTTCTGTGTGTCATCGTCGGAGGCCTCCGAGCTGCTGCACGAGGGTGTGCGTATTTTGTTTAGCTTTGTACGGCGATGCGTCAATACAGGATTCTTGCTGCTGCTAGGCAGTGGCTTTAGCTTGCCAATCTCCAGCTCTTTCAGCCCACTTAGTGTATCCTCGTCATCTTCCACTTTGGCACTTTTATCCATTTGCTTGAGCTTATGCGCTAGATTTGCATCCACGGAGACAACAATCTTTGTGCGTGGATGTGTTGGCACTACGGCTGCATTAGCGGGTGAACTGGCACGCTCTTGCACAGAACGATTTATGCGTCCATCGGATATGGACTCGCGTCTTGAGTTGGCCACGGTAAGTTCGTTGCCAAGGCCCGAACCTTCATTTGCCGACTCCTCCTCGTCCTCCTCCCTCACGATGCTGCATTTTCGGCTCCTTTTGTCAGGCTTGTTAACATCCTGGCTGAACTGGGTGGCCGGGGTCACATTAATACTAATGGGCACCACCGCCTTGGGAGCCTCCGTGGGACTGGGTTTCTCTGATCTGCAAGGAGAATTGTTGTTAGTTGGATGATTTTGTGCACGCCTCTGAATCTTACTTTTGTTTCTGTGCCAGCTCCTCGCGCCGTCGACGTAATCTTATCTCGGCCAGCAAAAAATAGGTGGCCGTTATGTGATTGTACTTATTCTTATCCAGAGCCCTGCAAGAAACAAGGATTAGGCAGGGAATTCCCACACCACTCACACCCTCACACTCACTGCAATATATCTTCCTTGGACGCAATGTTTCCGTTGATCATTTTCTGTATAATAAAGGCATGATCCTCCTCACTCAGCTGCTGTCGGCTGACCAAAGGCAAATAGTTTTCAGTGGCGTTAGATGAGGCGGATGAATCAGGTTCATCAATGGGCTTAAGCCAGGCAGAGGCAGCAATTTCTTCCACAGTGGCTCGCTTCTTGGGATCCCTAACTAGCATGGAGGCTATCAGCAGGCGGCATTCTTGGCTGACATGTGGGGGCACTGTGTATTTGCAATCCATTATCATGGTAAGGGTTTCCGAATCGTTGGCCTTCTCAAAGGGAGCTTGGCCACACACCAGCATGTACAGTATAACGCCCAGCGACCAGATATCTACGATTAGGGAAATCAGCACAAATTTGAAGAGAAACCCTAGATTATCCCACTTACCCACTGCCGGAGCATCATAGGAGTCACCCAACAGAATCTCGGGCGCCGAATAGGCCAAACTGCCGCAGAAGGTCTCAAGTTTTTGACCTGGAGAGAACTTGTTGCTAAATCCAAAGTCCGTCAACTTGACCAGACCCAATTTCTCAAAGAACACCACATTCTCCGGCTTCAAATCCCTGCATGCATCACATAACTTTATGAATAGTCCAACCAACTTGTCCTTGTACTTACCTGTGCACCACGTGCAGCTGATGACAATACGTGATGGCACGCAATATCTGCCGGAAATACTTACGCGCCAGCTCCTCAGAAAGTCCGGTATCGTGCCGCATTATATAATCGTACAGATCACCGCCATCGCCCAGCTCCAGGACCAGATAGAGCTTGGTCTGTGTATCAATCACCTCATACAGTCGCACGACATTCGGGTGCTGAACCAGCTTCATGCAGCTGTTCGGGTCAAGTTCATTGGTCAGTGCACAATCGATTGCATGGGGTGGTCAGGCGTTGCAGGGGAGGGGTGGGGAGGGGAGGGGGTTAAGCTTACCGCACTTCCTGAAACAAATGCGACTTGGACACCTCGTCCAGCTTGGTCTTGTCCACCACCTTCACGGCCACCTTGGCACCGGTGAACACGTGACGGGCCATCTTGACCACGGCAAAATGTCCAGAACCGAGGGTCTCTTCCAAATCATAGAGGCCAGCGATTTTGCCATCGCAAGCACCACCCAGCGGTTGCGTCTCCAGGGTCATGATGAGAGCTTGGCCCACCTTCCGCCAAAGAATGTGAGCAACTGTTGTCGGTATTAACCAGAACTAGACGATAGATGAATTGAGGACCAGGATTAGTACAACTGCCTCAGCAGCACGAGCGAGCTCGCTCTCTCAATTATTACACAAGGTGCGCGGTGAAGGAAGGGAAGCGGGTCAAGGGAGGCGGCGTTACCGTTTGTAAAGCAGAGCAGAGCCTCTCTCCAGCAGCAGCGGCAGCCTTTGCTTGATAAACTATAATATACTAGACATTGCGCGATTGGCAGAATCAAACTTGTCCGTCTCACTTGTCAACTCAAGGTGTCTTATTAAACACTTTGCTGGGAAAAATGTTAAAGTTTTTGTATACACATTTTCCGATTAGTGTTACCAGTCGCGGCTTGGGGAAGAATACTAAATCGCCTACTTTCGCCGCGAACTGGTTCGACTCAGGAGCATGGGGGCGAAATTAATCAATGAATGATTATGGTTGGGTGGTTCACTATTAATTAATTAAATATTTTTTAAGCAACGTTTCCGTTTTCATTTTTGTAGTATCGGGTTGAGTCACATTTTTAATATTATCTGATATGTTTTCTTGTAGTTATTGTGCCTTGAAGAAAACATTTGATTACAGCTAGTAAATTCTCGAAGAAGTGCTGCTTACAAATCCCAACTATGGGGATACTCACGCAGCTCAACTCGATACTTTTGCATGGGCTTTAAGTTGATTCAAATGAAGCATGAATGAATTAATGTGCCATTGTAGTATATAAAATTTGGTGTTGAATTTGTAAATAATTTTTTGCAAGTTGTTTTCTTCTAATTACTCAATATTTAAGAGTTTGAACAATCTAATACTAATTCGGATTATTCAAAATTCCGGATCCAGTTGGCCCATCGCTAATCCCTACGGCTACAATTTGTTTCCCAGATTGCCCTTTGCCCGCATGATTGGCATTTTAGCGTTGGCGGCGAGCGGTCACACTGGAGGCTCCCCATCGAAATTCTCAATTAAAATTTGAATAAAAATCATTAAAAAAAGGCCAATAGGAAGAGGTTGTACCTTAAATAATGAGTGTGAGCTTCAACCCACCATGTCCGCACATAGAAAGTAACCCAAGAGCAGGCGAAGCGGATCTGGAACACGGGGTAAGTTGCGGCTCTCGCCTCTTAGAAAAACAATCTGGACATGACTTTCGATTTTCAGAATGAATTTGAATCCGACTCCGAGGACCGCGATGACATGCGAGCTCACGATGAACTCTTCAGCTGCTCCCTCAACTCGCTGGCCAAGCGTGATGACTGTCTGGAGGATGATGCCACTGGGTCGGGAACTGGACTGGTGGGCCTTCAAAACATAGCCAACACCTGCTACATGAACTCGGCCCTGCAGGCTTTGAGTAATCTGCTGCCGATGACCCACTACTTCATCAATTGTGCCGATCTGGTGGAGCACATAGCGGATGAGAGTGCGAGACGCTGCAAACCAGCAGGTTTGGCCAAAAGCTACCAGCGCCTGATGCAGGAAATATGGCTGCACGTGGAGGATCCCAAGGGTGAGATCAGCTTGAATGGTTAAACTCGAGAATTGATGGCAATCGTAATTGCAGATTTTATTGCCCCGAGGGGTATTCTGTATGGCATACGCACAGTGCATCCCATGTTCCGGGGCTACCACCAGCATGATACCCAAGAGTTTCTGCGCTGCTTTATGGATCAGCTGCACGAGGAGTTGACGGAGCAGGTGCTGCAACAGCAACAGCACGAGAAGCCTCAGTCCCACGAAACGGATGACGATAACGATGAGGAGGAGGAGGAGGAGGGTGGCAGTCCCGTTCACCACACACCCAACAGCTCCGAAAGCGAATATGACACCTGCGAAAGTAGCATGTCGGAGCGCTCTGGAGAGATCTTGCTCAAGACCGAATACTTAATGGCTCCTGGCAGCCGTAGTAATCCACTGACTGAGGCTAACCCAGTAATGCAACAGCAATCCAAATCCCCGCCAGTGGAGTCTGCTCGCTCCATCATCAGTGATGTGTTCGACGGAAAACTGCTGTCCTCAGTGCAGTGTCTCACCTGTGATCGCATCTCTACCCGTGAAGAAACATTCCAGGACTTGTCGTTGCCCATTCCCACCAGGGACTTCCTGAATGTGCTACACCAGACGCATAGTTTAAGTGTCCAGAGCTTAAATGCCGCCGAACAGGCCGTTGCCCGGAGCAATGAGGGTTGGCTGGCCTGGATGTGGAACATGCTGCGATCGTGGATCTACGGCCCCTCCGTCACTCTGTACGATTGCATGGCCAGTTTCTTCAGTGCCGATGAGCTCAAGGGGGACAACATGTACAGCTGTGAGCGCTGCAACAAGCTGCGCACGGGCATCAAGTACTCGCGTGTCCTCCACCTGCCTGAGGTGCTCTGCATCCACTTGAAACGCTTCCGGCACGATCTGTCCTACAGCTCGAAGATAGCCTCACATGTTTACTTTCCGCTCGAGGGTTTCGATATGCATCCGTATGTGCACAAGGATTGCAGATCGCTGGTACACACCTACAATCTGTCGTCGGTGATCTGTCACCATGGCACTGTGGGTGGTGGCCATTACACTTGCTATGCCCGCAATTCCCTGAACGGGCGGTGGTACGAGTTTGATGATCAGTTTGTGACCGAAGTCTCGCCGGAAGTGGTGCAGAACTGCCAGGCCTATGTGCTATTCTATCAGAAAAATAATCCCCAAATGAAGCTGGTGCGGGAGCAGGCCATTAGTTTGTCCACTACGCATCCTCTGTGCGAATCCGATATACAGTTTTATGTGACCCGGGAGTGGCTGTCACGTCTGGCTTCCTTCTCCGAGCCCGGGCCCATTAACAATCAGGAAATGTTGTGTCCACATGGCGGTATTCTACATTCCAAAGCGTCACTGATTAGCCAAATAGCCGTACCCATTTCCCAGCCCCTGTGGGACTTTCTATACCAGACATTCGGTGGTGGTCCTGCGGTTAACATCATGTTCGAGTGCGAGATCTGCAAGAGGGCCGCAGAGGCACTGTCCCGCCGTCAGCTCTTTGAGCTGCACGAGTTCACCAAATATAATGGCCTGCAGAGTGAGTTGGATTCGACGGCCATTTATGCCATAGACATGCCCTGGTTGCGTTCCTGGCAGCAATTCTCACGCTGCAAGACGCATAAAGAACCCGGTCCCATCACCAACCAGGGCATAGCTGCACCCAGTGACAACAGCTCCAGCACCATAAGCTGTGTACGTCAGGGTTCGGATTATGCGCAGCTAAATGCACGCCTTTGGCGTTTCCTGCACGGCATCTACGGCGGTGGACCAGAGATAATGCTACGCCAGGCTCTGTCCGACGATGAGGCAGATGAGATAGAGATCATTGATCAGGACGATCAGGAGTGCGAAGAGGATGAGGAGCAGCTGCCGCTTCCGCATCAGCTAGAAGACGAAGAGGAAGATGCTGAGGTGGAGCTAACCCATCACTCGGACACCGAAAGCAATTTGGGGCGTCGCACTAGTCCCAGTCCCAGTCCCAGTCCTGTGGAGCAGCCACCCACCACTAGTCCCGTCAGGACCAAACGCAGCAGATCCAACATCAAGGTGTCCGCCCTGCGATTGAACATGCGGAAGCGTGGACGACGGAATCGAAATACGTTCAAGCAGCATTCGGAAATGTTTGGAGCCAAAGGTAAGACTCAGGACTCATACAATCAGAAGCACAAGCTTACTCACCATTTATCCTCACCATCAACAGGCAACTACCAAGTGCATGCCCCAGTGGAACAGCCTGCCCCCGAGCAGCAGCGTATTGCATTTCAGAGTGACTACACTATTACCATACCATTCCAAAGCGATAATTTCCAAGTCAATGGCATTCGAGACAAGAAGACAGCGCGCAACAAGACCCGCCTCCGCACCAGCCAGAGCAGTGGCATCAACAACAACAAGGAGAATGTCACACTCCAGAAATTTGTCACATTGCGCGAGGCTAATGGGCCCAATGACGAGACTGATATTTGATCGAAAGCGAATCGAGTACGATTTAGGCCCAAATCAAAGTTTAGGCATTAGTTGAGAGTGGTTAATACCTCATAGTGTTGTTGGGGTGGAGGCTATCGTCAATCTATATAAATATTATATATAGAGAATTATGTAAAAAGGAAGCAAATTGTATTTATAAACAAAAACTATTCATATTTGGCAGACGAATGTAAATTGTACTCCATAGCCGTAGTTAAGTGCCACAGGAAAAGGGGGGCATTAAAAAAAGAATCACAGTAATACGATAGAATGTAAATAATGTAGTAGGAGCAGCTCTATATAACTGGTTAAAAAATAAAGCAAACGTTTGAAATTGTGGAAAGGAGGCGCACACACAATGGCCCATAAAACATAGTTCTTGGTTATTGGTGGGCCTGTGTGTGTGTGTGTGTGAGGTAATAATGGAAACGGAAAAGCAAATTCTATGCATGCATTTTTAATTCAATGAAGGGATGTGAGTGGTGTCCCGAGGTCAAATATGTGGCAGGGGTACCCCGGGAAGGACAAAACGAAGAGGCAAACCAATCAACATGTTAATGTTTGATCTTTATAATCATCTGAACTTCCATTTACCCATCTACAGTTGCCATCTAACCAATCTTCTTTTTATTCAAAACCAATATGAATATTTTCCAATTTTCCCGATTTTCTGGACCTTCTGAATTACACCAGAGGTCTATTGACCCTTCTTAATGATAATCAAAACTCAATATCTCAATATTTATAGCAAATTTCGAGATTTCGACATTCTGGAATCATTTTTCACTGCTGCGGATGCGTTGTGCATTACATATTCTTGGGGTCGATGGCTCGCCTGCTCCTGTGTTTCTGTAGATCTTAATCTGCTCATCCGCAATTGAGATTGGGATTGTCTCAGCAGCTTTCTGGAATGCGATATGCTAAAACAAATTGCTGGTGTCGATTGCTCGCCTGCTAGTGAGTTTCTGAGTTTTTCCATTCGCTTGACGACTTACCTGTTGCATTTCCCTGAACTTTGCTTGTAAAGAAGTTTCTGGACTTTTCATTTTACTTATGTAAGACCCTTGCTTTTTTTTAGAGGCTCGCTACAAATTAGACTTTAATTTTTCAGGTATATTTCGCAAGAAAACAAAATTTTAATTTTAGAATGTTTGATAAGATCCGGTACATCTTCACAATTGTTCACAGACCTCTATATACTTATGAACAGAGTAAATTCCTAACACGTATCCACTTCCCAAGTTAATTTATATGTGGGAGTATTCCTATTTCATCTACAGGTCAAAATTCTCAATATAATATATGATGTTCAGCGACTTTAATAGCCTAGTTCCACCAAAGAAATAAAACATCATTATTAAAAATGACAAGAAATGAAGGAACTTATATAATTTCTGCTATTCCAATTCATTCTGACTTTCTTTTCTTAAAAATGACATTCGCCCCAAGAGGATTTGGTATTTTTTGCTCTCATATATGAATTAAAAGCCGACTCAAATGTTTTCTACGAATTCTAGCTCGAAAGTGTTGAAAAAGTAACAAATTCTCTTAAGAAATTATAGTTTTTTGAGATTTGATAACGAAATTTGAACGAAAATTGAATTACCAAACTAAATCGATACCACAAATCAATTAGACCATATTTAACCATATCATAAACGGAATCGGCGGCTCAGAACCTGTGTGAACCACTGTCTGCGTGTGTCTGAGCGGAGCGCCCACTGTATTTTCGCTCAGCCCGCCTGTCCCGTTATGTCAGGCTGCACCGTTATTTCACTCAACACACAAAGCAAAACGTTTACCGTTGCAGCTGGGTTTGTACTTAGTACCGAGTTACAAATACTAAGGTACTCCACAAAAATAACTGTTTCTCTCACAGCTATGGAAACAGCTCAGCTCTCAGAGAGTGCTTTTGTAGATACCCAAAATCCGATCAACAGTAATAATTTACACATACACCTACAACACATACATACATACATACGTTTGGAACGACTTACGAAAGGGAGGGGAAGAGTGCAACAAAAAAAAACAGCACATCAAGCTAAACGCAAAGTACAACATTTAAATTAAGTGAAATTCATTAGCTAAGCTATAAGAAAAATGTGCATAAGGATATACTTTCTTTCATTTTCACTAACATTTAATGAACAACAAAATGCAACCATCGCGCTCTTCCATTGCCCACGGCCACACTGCATTGGTCCACACCACACGCTAATTGTGAATGGGAACTATTTTTAGCTTCTCTCGGCTCGTATACATGCTCATCTGGTTGGTTGCCCCACATCGCATTTCCCTCAGATTCAGTGAAGTGAGTGGATGAAACTTTCTTCGCCATGAATCCCTGCCAGGTGTGTGCGGAGCCAACGAAAAACAATTGCTCCAACTGTAATCAAGTCTCGTACTGCAGCGTGGAGCATCAGAAGCAGCACTGGAAGACACATAAACCAAATTGCCGGCCCTTCAAGGTAGGCCGCTCGCTATTCACTTATGTTGATCTGGGTCTCACCCTAACCTCAATTTTGCAGATAGCCCACAATGAGCTGCTGGGCAGACATTTGGTGGCCACCCGCGATATCAAACCCTATGAGATTGTTGTAAAAGAGGCACCGCTGGTGCGTGGACCATCCCAAATTTCGGCACCAGTTTGCATGGGTTGTCTGAATAGTATCGAGGCAAAGGATCACATAGATTGCCCGAAGTGTGGCTGGCCTTTGTGTGGCCCCGAATGTAAGTCCCTCGAAGAGCACAAAGCGGAGTGTAAGCTTACCCAGGATCGGGGACAAAATGTCAATGTGCAAGAGTTCCAGGGTCCACATCCTCTCTACACCTGCGTTAGCACAGTGAGATGTTTGCTCTTGGGCGAAACCAACCCAAAGAATGCGGAAAAGTTTAGTGAGTTGGAATCATTGGAGTCTACCCGTAGAGGCTCCAGCCAGTGGAAGGCGGACTTGGTCAGCATAGGCCAGTTTATACCCAAGTAGGTGGACTAGCTCTGTTTTGGGTCGCACTGGTAATCCTTTCTATGCTTCTCTTAGATTTTTCAAGACCCAAAAGTTCAGCGAGGAAGAAATTATGCGCACCGTGGGAGCTCTACAGATCAATGGCCATGAAGTGCCCACCTCTGATCCCCCACATGTGGCTGTCTTCTATGTGTGCTCCTTCGTAGAGAATTCGTGCCTGCCCAATCTGGCCAAGAGTTTCAATAAGCATGGCCACTGCATTTTGTGGGCCCCGGGACCAATTAAGAAGAACTCTCACCTAAGCATTTGCTACTCGGATGCCGTGTGGGGCACAGCCGATCGTCAGCGACATCTCTTGCAGACGAAACTCTTCAAATGTGCCTGCCTACGCTGTGTGGATCCCACCGAGCTGAACACCAATTACAGTGCCATCAAATGTGAGGATCGTAAGTGCACGGGTTTGATGCTGCCCACAAAGGCGGAAGATTGGAACGGCAGTTGGCGTTGCGGCGACTGCCAGAAGCAGGTGCAAAAGAAGTATGTAGAGGGAATACTCGAACGTGCCGGCCAAGATATACAGAGCATGGAGAAGACGGCGGAAAATGGTTTAAAGTGAGTCCCTCACGTTCTTTCTGTGTCGCACTTTACTCAGCCCATTGATTTCCAGGTATCTGAAACACTATGAGAAATGGCTACCACCTCAGCACTTTCATATGAGTGAGGTGAAAATACTGCTAGTCCAGCTAATCGCCAAAGACCAGCTTGAACTGATGATAGTGCCCGACGACAAGCTACAGCTGAAGCTACAATTCGCCCGCGATCTGGTGCAACTGTACGAGACCATAACGCCATGTAAGACCCTTATCTCTAATTGAGCAAACATCGAGTACTATCTGGATCTGGTATGAGCATTAATGTGGATTTTATTTGCTTTTTTATACGCAAAGGTGAAGTACGCACTCTCGGCACCCTTTGCTTTGAGCTGCATTCGGCCATATCCGAGATAACGCGACGCATTGCCCTGGAGACTAATATGTCGCAAAAGCAACAGCTGGAAGAGTCCCTGATGTATGTGGACAAATGTGTCAGCTATTTGCAATATGAATCGGATATATTTGTGGAGGGACATGTGCTCAAGCAGGCGAAAATCAATCGCGATGCGTTGCGCATGGTGTTGCGTTATTCCTGAGCAAAAATAAAATGATTACTCATTAATCAGCATGTCAAAGTAGACAAAACATTGATAAGAACAACCAATAAAAATTATGTCCCACTCAACGGCTCGAAGGATTACGAATAAATATGCAAATCAAATCAATTGGCAATACGGGAATGTGATTTTTTTTTTTGTAATTTTACTGGTTTTTCCATTCACGAATTACCCCAAAAGCTGTACCGTCACTTTATCACCCGCGCCGACTACTACAATGTGAGGCAAATTGGCATTATCTTCGATATTTGGTCACGCTTTATATGACTCGTATGCTTGGCACTCGGTCGATAAGATTGAGTTACCCATGCCCAACTTTTGCGTTTGGTAAAAATGTGATGATGACATGCACAAAAGCGGGTTGTTAAAAGTTTGTGAAATATACCTTAAAAGAGCTATATTTAAGGGAATATTGGCCAGCAGATACCCTTAATTATGAAAGCTACAAGATGTCTTGCGCTTCTGACCATAAAAAGCAGCAGTCTTGACTTGCGCTCCTGACTGAAAGCAGCGGCTAGGTGGCGACGCTGCAGCTGCTGCTTCGCTTTCTGGACCATCTTTTTAGACTGCAGCTTATGTTATGACATTTTTCGGATTCTGCTACATACCTTAGCTAAATTTGTAGCACTTTGCTGTTAAATCAGTTATGCCCACTGCCTATGCGCCCAACGCGCATTAGTTGTGGATTTGTATATGCACACTGCGCATTATTAGGATAGAACACCTCGTTTTGTGAGTCGTTCATGCTTAATACAAGCAAATCCAAGAGAGGTAAGGCTTTGATTTTAATCCTTTTGATTCAATTCAAAATAATTATCATTAGAAATTTCTATTTTTGATGGGGCAACAAGTAAAAACATCTTAATTTAGGAGTTTTTGGCACTTTCTTGGAGTAACTTTCTATTTAAACTAATTTATATTCTAATCTGAGTTTTCTTTAGTATTATTTAATGGTACGTCGATCCTCCCATGTTTGGAATGTCCCCAATATTACGATTGGGAAGAGAGTCATACAATTTTAAGAAGTAATCTAGATAAACGACTTACCAAGCGCTTTTATATGGCTCTAATTGAAGCTAATAGCTCTAATCTCATAGCTCCCATACGAACGATCAGTCGTAAAACTAGTTTTAGTGTGAAAAACTTTTTTCTTTTCAATGGAAACGTCTCCAAACTTTGTAATCGTAGGTTTTCTATGTTTTTTTATAATTCTATCAAGTTTTATTAAAATCGGACAACCATATGGTATAGCTGCCATACAAAAGATAGGTCTGAAAAACAGTCTTAGTTCGAAAAACATTTTTGTTTTTAATGGTAGCATTTTGCAATTTTGTATTTGTTTGTTTTACATGATTTTACATAATTTTCCAAATTTTTGGCCAAATCGGATGACTATATCATATAGAACGATCGGTCGAAAAATGGGAAAAAGAGTTTTTTGTTTGAAAATATTGTAGCGAGCACTTGCTAGGGTTCAAAAACTTTGATACAGACGAATTTAGCTTAGCTTTCTCGTTTTCAGCTTAAGTCTCTGTAAGTGTCGATTACGCTTTGATTCATTTCTCTTCTGAAATTCGAAGGGTCTACAGTTTTATCTATAAAACTGTGAGCGTTATGAGAGTTTTTACAAAATTGTGGCAAAAATTTTGAAAATAAACTAACGATCTACCTGCAAGTAGAAGAAGTATATGTACCATGTATGTCAAAGCTCTATATCTTACAAGCTCTGAGATATGTTAATAAAACATTTAAGACTAACGAATTGCACTTCAATCGATGTCATAAGAAGTACTTAACCAATCAGTCAGTATACCCCTTGCGTAGGGTAACAAACCCACTTTCATTTCTGATAATTGGGCGATCTTAGAAGATATATCTTAAGCAGTGAATCATGTATACTTAAATGATTGCTCATTAGCCTCCTAATTGGATTTGATTTTTTAATGGTTTCCTTTCTCTTTGCCCACCCAGACACTCACCATTACTCTTAGTTTTAGCTAAAGTGAGTACAATAAATTGATAAAAATACACACTATCAGCCTTTTGGTTTTTGGGGTCTTGATAACACCCCTATCAACCTGGGTTGGGTATTCAAATATAAAAGGCCATACATATTTCGCAATTCGATTAGTCTTTACGGTGTTGTGCTAATATTTGGTTCACGTGATAAATTATAGAATAATAAGAATAAGAAAAAGGTCCAAGATATTTGCTAGTTCATTAAAATGACCGCGGCACCCAACGGTAAAATCGTCAAGGACGATGAGGGTCCACCGTCCCATTATAAAACCAATATTATAATGGGCGGTGATTCTTTTGCTGGCAAAGACAAAGATCGGAAGAGCTTGTGAGTTTGAAACAAAAGGAAAAATACAAATTAAGTGATTGTTTAAAAGAAAATAGAAAATTGATTGATTGTAAAAAACCGCATGTATAAAAATAGCATAGTGAAAGTTTAATTAATATGGTGAAATTTCTGATTTGAAGAACTAAATGTCTTTTAGTAACAACTAAAATATGTGATTAATGAAATGGTTATTTTAAAAGGAAAAATAACCAATTTCCTTTTTGAATTTTATACCAAAATCGTATCAATATTCGAACACTCAGACTGATCCTTTGGTGTCCTTTAAGTGTGTTTTACAACTCTGGAGTAAAATTTCAAAGCAACGATGATTTAGCATTTAATGCTATTTCACTTTATTATTATTTTTTTATGCCAACTACCACAATATCAACTTTATCATCAACTGATTGCGTTGGTTCAGGCCCATACTTATCGATACCCAACCAAAACAAAAGAATGGAATTTGATGTGGCTTATAGTGGATTTTGTATGTGTGTGTGTGTGTGAGTCGACGTATGAGATCTCCTTTGACAACGTGGGTGGACGTACTAAAAGCTGATTAGATGCATGAGTTACTAACTTGATATGGAATCACATAGAAACACCAACCACAAACCACCAACGTGGTGATCATTTAGTGGCGAAAGTAAGAAAAAGTTTAAGGAAAAGTCGAAAGAATTTCAATACTTTATAAACTAGAAGTGAGCTACCTACGATGGCTAACAAAATAGTAAAAATATCAAGGATTAAAGAGATATGTGTAAAATATCAAGGACTTCAAATGCTTCTCATGCTTCTTTGTACCAACATTTGAGAATCAGCTTGAACTAATTTAAGTATGAAGTTACTTAAATTCTAGTTTGCTCAGCTTCCACTCCTGGTGGCTCCTCACATGTGAAACTATTTACTTATCAATCTACAGTGGTTCCTTTTCGTCAAGTGTCGTCATTAACTGAGTTGATTCAAAAATCTATAAAACCAAGTACTGGTTGTGCAACAGCCAAGGAAACTTGGAGCAGGACTGTCGATAGAGAAACGATATGCATCAGGAAAAGTTGGGGAAAACTAAAAGCGACAGCTAACAACAGAGTTCGCTGAATAGGATACTCCATGTCCCACCTAGGGATTGGAATTGAAGAAAGAGATTGGCTTTCATACAAAATACAAAATTTTGAATAATTCAAGATAATTTTAGGTGTATTCTTTGAATGAGTTCGGCTGCTAGTAAAAGAAACCCCCTGCCGGAGCTCTAAAGCAAACGGAATGGAATTTATACCATTTTATACATAAAATATAAAGTATGATTCGATGTTGGAAGTACTTAAATTTAGTACAAATATGCTGAAACCAGAAAAATCGACTGCTAATATTATTATTTTTTTTTTTGTATGCTTGGTTGGTATTTATTGGATCTTCTCTTAAAGAGACTTGCAATAATTTTTCAAATCTTAATCTAGTATTATTGAAATGAAAAGAAACGCTCTTGAATCAAGAGCATTAAGCACTTACAGAAAGATGAAGTAGTTAGTTCTTAGTTCAAGTCCAAAATATGTTAGATTGAGTACCAAAATTGACTTAGAATTCTAGTTCCAAAAAGACTGCTACCGAAAATGCGATTTTTTAAGCAAATCTGTTCTTCAAATTCCCAACCGGTTCTAACACTTTTGTTAAAGTAATTCTAACTTGTTCTTTGTTTAATTCATGGACCTGGGATATTTTCAAACATCTTTGGTTTAATGCAGAGACCTCGTTTAAAAACAAGTTGGAAATAGCTGTAGAATTTTTTGGGCCAATCTAAGAATATTAGGTGCTTGTTTCAAGTACTTTTGTTCTCTTGCTAGTATGTTTTCGGGAAGACTTTTGGAAATTACTGGCATATTTTGTACTTACATTTAAAGAGTTTATTGTGCTTGACTTAAGACCATTACAATCTAAAAGTGTGCTCAAAAAGATTGAAAATAATTCGAAATTTTCACAGAGAACAAAAAGGATGTGTAAAAATATCCATTGGATGATTTCCGGTAACCATTTGGAAGGGAAATGTCTTAAATATCCCTTAAGTCATCCAATGGAGCTAAAAATCATCCAAAGGATATGAAAAATGCTGCTCCTCTGAAAGATTAAAATTATATTCAAGACATTTCCCTTCCAAATGGATCTTTTTTTGATGTTTTTTTTGAGAAAATTCGTAATTGATTTAATCATTTTGTACTTTAATGAAGTTGTTTCGTACTAGCCGTACTATTGACACCGTTTATACTTAATTTAGGTGCCAAGTTCTTGGTTTTATTCTGATTGAGTGAAACAATGTGTTCAAAGAGTAAGGAAAATGTTTGGAAACTTTGCTGAAAAGTCATGGAAAAAGCGTGTGTAACATTAAGCCTTTCTCCAGCTTAAACTAAGCTCGGTCGAGCCAAAGTTGGCAAGAAGTCAAGATTTTCAGGATTAAAAAGTCAATCCGGCTCGTTCTTGGACTGAGAAATTTAAGGATTGACCTATTTCCAACATAAAAACTTGTTATACGTACTAGTAGGATTCTCAAAACTTTTTCGAAATAGAAATATCTTGTATGCAATCGTCAATCGTGTGTTGGTATAGTAGCTTTCGTCACTAAGTAGAATAATCATACGCCTGGTTGACGCGGCCATTTGATTGGAGCTAATAGATATGGCATTTATGGTAAACATGGTAGATGCACTTGGCACGCTTAGCCTTGATTGGTGTCATAGATAAGCACTTCTAACACAATTCAACTCTTTGTTCTTTGTTTAGCGAACCAAACAAACCCGAAAAGAAATGCAAAAATGAGGAGGCCGAACCAGATGATGGTAAACCCAAGGAGGATCTCACGCCAGTGGGTTTCTTTCAAATGTTTCGCTATGCCACCACCAAGGATCGTACTTTGTATGCAATTGGCTTGCTCTGCGCCGTGGCCACGGGTCTTACCACACCGGCTAACAGTTGGATCTTTGGTAATCTAGCGAATGTAAGTACCAGTCGCCTGTTATACAGTGTTAACACTTGATGCTTACCCTTCCCTTCTCTAATCCTCTTAGAGCATGATTGAATTTGGGGGTGCCATGCAGGGTGCCAAATACAAACTAAACGATGATGTTTCGGAGGCATTGATGTCTGCTGTTACCACATTCTCGCTGCAGAATACCTACATAGGCATTGTGATGTTGGTCTGCTCTTACATATCCATCACCTGCTTCAACTATGCGGCCCACTCACAGATATTAAGTATACGCTCCAAGTTCTTTCGCTCCATACTGCACCAGGACATGAGCTGGTATGACTTCAATCAGAGCGGGGAGGTGGCCAGCCGCATGAATGAGTAAGTCAATTTGTCAATTGGTTGATAGACACCTGGCTAATCCATTTGATGTTTGCTTCCCAGGGATCTTTCGAAGATGGAGGATGGTCTGGCCGAGAAGGTGGTCATGTTTTTACATTACATTGTGTCGTTTATAGGCTGTCTGGTTTTGGCCTTTGTCAAGGGTTGGCAACTGTCACTGGTTTGCCTTACCAGTCTGCCTGTGACGTTTATAGCCATGGGTCTGGTGGCGGTGGCCACCTCTAGACTGGCCAAACAGGAGGTTAACATGTATGCCGGAGCCGCTGTGGTGGCCGAGGAAGCTTTGTCGGGTGTACGCACTGTGAAGGCCTTTGAGGGCGAATCCAAAGAGGTGGAAGCGTACAAGGAGCGTGTGGTGGCTGCCAGGAACTTGAACATCAAGCGTAATATGTTCTCTGGCATGGGATTCGGTCTGCTGTGGTTCTTCATCTATGCCTCGTATGCTTTGGCCTTTTGGTATGGTGTGGGTCTGGTGCTCAAGGGCTATAAGGATCCGTATTATGCCAACTATGACCCAGGCACCATGATTACGGTCTTCTTCTCGGTGATGATGGGTTCCATGAATATAGGCATGGCGTCGCCTTACATTGAGGCTTTTGGCATAGCCAAGGGAGCCTGTGCTAAGGTTTTTAGCATCATTGAACAGATTCCCATTATCAATCCCATAGAGCCCAAGGGACAGAACCTGAACGAACCCTTGACTACCATAGAGTTTAAGGACATTGAGTTTCAGTATCCCACGCGGAAGGAAGTACCCATTTTGGATCGCCTGAATCTGAAGATCTATCGTGGTCAGACGGTGGCCTTGGTGGGTCCCTCGGGTTGTGGCAAATCCACCTGCATACAGTTGCTGCAACGTTTCTACGATCCCCAGGGAGGCGAGCTGTTCTTCAATGGCATCAATGTGAGGGACATCAACATCAACTGGCTACGCTCACGCATTGGAGTGGTGGGTCAGGAGCCCGTGCTTTTTGGCCAGTCCATCTATGAGAACATACGCTATGGAAGGGAGGATGCCACCCAGGAGGATATCCATGCGGCTGCAGCGGCAGCCAATGCGGCCATTTTCATCAAGAAGCTGCCCAAGGGCTATGATACGCTGGTGGGTGAGCGTGGTGCCCAGCTATCCGGCGGACAGAAGCAGCGCATAGCCATTGCCCGAGCTTTGGTCCGTGATCCGGAGATTCTACTGCTGGATGAGGCCACCTCTGCCTTAGATACGGCCAGTGAGGCCAAGGTACAGGCGGCACTCGAGAAGGCCAGCACTGGACGTACCACGGTCATAGTAGCACATCGTTTGTCCACTGTGCGCCGAGCTGACCGGATTGTGGTGATCAACAAGGGTCAGGTGGTGGAGAGCGGTACTCACCAGGAGCTCATGATGCTCAGGAATCACTACTTCAATTTGGTCACCACTCAAATGGGTGATGATGATGGCACCATCCTTAGCCCCTCTGGTGATATGTTCAAGAAATTCGATATCAAAGATGAGGATGAGGAGGATATACAGGTGTTGGATGAAGACGACGAGGAGGAGGTTACCACTGACAAAAAGAAGAAAAAGAAGCAGAAGAAGGTGAAGGATCCCAATGAAGTGTCACCTGTGTTGGGTGTCATGAAGCTAAATGCTCCTGAATGGCCACAAATCGTTGTGGGTTGCATCTCATCCGTTATAATGGGCTGTGCCATGCCCATTTTTGCCGTGCTCTTTGGCAGCATCCTCCAAGTGCTGGCCGTCAAGAATAATGATCAGTATGTGAGGGATAATACCAATCAGTATAGCTTGTACTTTGTGATTGCTGGAGTTGTGGTGGGCATAGCCACCTTCATGCAAATCTTCTTCTTTGGCATAGCCGGCGAGAGACTTACGGAACGACTGAGAGGATTGATGTTTGCGTCCATGCTGAGGCAGGAGGTGGCCTGGTTTGATGATCGTGCCAATGGTACGGGCAGTCTTTGTGCTCGTCTGTCAGGAGATGCGGCCGCAGTGCAAGGCGTAAGTTTGCCTCAAAGCTTTTTAAGATTCTACCTAAACTTCATCTTTATGTTTCCTTAGGCCACGGGTCAGCGTGTTGGCACCATTATCCAGTCCATTGCCACACTCCTGCTGGGCATCTCTCTGGCCATGTACTACGAGTGGAGCCTGGGACTGGTGGCTCTAGCCTTTACGCCCTTCATACTGATTGCATTTTACCTGCAACGTATTATTATGGCTCAGGAGAACATGGGCACGGCCAAGACCATGGAGAACTGCACCAAACTGGCTGTGGAGGTGGTCTCCAATATACGTACCGTGGTGTCCTTGGGCAGAGAAGATATGTTCCACTCCAATTACATGGAAATGCTATATCCGGCCGTGGAGAAGGCCAAGAAGAATACACATTATCGTGGTCTGGTCTATGGTCTGGCACGTTCCTTGATGTTCTTTGCCTATGCCGCCTGCATGTACTATGGCGGCTGGTGTGTGGTCAACAGGGGCACCGAATTTGGAGATGTTTTCAAGTGAGTGTGTCCATAAGGTTTAATGATTTTCAAAGCTGTAACTCCTGGTCCTTGCCTTGCAGAGTTTCCCAGGCCTTGATCATGGGCACAGCCTCTATAGCCAACGCCTTGGCCTTTGCTCCCAACATGCAGAAAGGTATTTCAGCGGCCAAGAGCATTTTGACCTTCCTGAGGCGTCAACCCATGATTGTGGACAGTCCCGGAGTCTCTCATCAGGAGTGGCACTCGCAGGGCAATGTTTTGTACGACAAAGTGCAGTTCAGTTATCCCACACGCAGGGAGGTGCAAGTGCTCAAGGGTATTGTTCTGCCCGTGAAGACTGGACAGAAAGTGGCCTTGGTGGGTCCCTCGGGTTGTGGCAAGTCCACTTGTATACAACTGGTGCAGCGTTTCTATGATGTGGACGAGGGTTCGGTGCGAATTGATGATCAGGATGTGCGTCAGTTGTCCCTGACAAATTTGCGCAGACAGTTGGGCATAGTTTCGCAGGAGCCCATACTCTTCGATCGCACGATACGAGAGAATATATTGTATGGAGACAATTCCAGGGAGGTTACCGAACAGGAGATCATAGCTGCCTGCATAAAGTCCAATATACATCAGTTCGTCTCGGCTCTGCCCTTGGTAGGTAGTCATAATATTATATCCTGAGTGCTTTAATCTATAACTTACTATATCTACAGGGCTATGAGACACGCATGGGTGAGAAGGGTGCCCAGCTATCTGGTGGACAGAAGCAGCGCATAGCCATTGCTCGTGCTTTGATACGTAATCCCAAGATTTTGCTGCTGGACGAGGCCACCTCCGCTCTGGATGCTGAAAGTGAAAAGGTAAGTTTGTGTTTTCTTATCATTCTTGTTACCTTTAGTTAATATCTAATTACCTACAGATTGTCCAAGATGCCCTGGATGCTGCCGCCGAAGGACGCACCACCATTAGCATAGCCCACAGACTGTCCACCATTATAGACTCCGATGTGATCTATGTGTTCGAGAATGGTGTGGTCTGTGAGAGTGGCACCCACAAGGAACTTGTCCAAAATCGTGGTCTCTACTATACTCTCTATAAGCTGCAGACCGGCGCCATGTGAAGCGGCCATTCCGATTAGTACTGAAATACATAGATGATTATATAGTTTTAGGAATTTCGATCAATGGACACTACCGGACTAGGTACAGATCTCTTAGCCGGTTTAGTAATCTACTGTATATAGTTTTTAGTTTTAAGTTTATTTATTGAATAAAAAAATATGAATCGAAAGGGTTGGGAAACTGATTAAGATAGAGTTAGGGATGATTTGTTATATTCTACAGAAGTTTAGTAGATTTTACAGAGCTATTACTGAATCATCAGATCTGAAATCGATCACACAAACCTACTTGAGTGGCGTTAACTTTACAATTGATTATAATATTTACAGTCTTAGATAAGCCTCAGTCTATAAATTGATAGTACAATCCTTAATGCTTGGTTCCCCTCCCCTGCTTATAGCACCCCTTTGGAAGTATTCAGACGCCGTATTGCTATCTCCAGTTAATTGAATTGCCGGCGCATGTTGGTCGCGTGCTACTCTTTCATTTTGCGCAGTTTCATCGACGACGACACTCATAATTGTAATCGTAGGCACTTCATCACTCACCGATATACTATTAAAGCATGCTCCTACAAAAATGATCATGCTAAATGCTCTCTTAAGTATGCTATGCTTAATTATAATTTTCCTGAAAATTCAGGAAAACAATTCTTTTAAATCTACTAATTCATTTTGAATGAGAATGTACAGTGTGGTTTATGTATGACGCTGGCATAAATAACTCTTAATTACTCAATTAAATTGATAATTATTTAAGCAAAAAAACATGGCATACTTTTAAGAACATTTATCAGGATATTCTTGTTGTTTATAAGCGGGTTAAGTGAGTGTGGGAGAGAAATAGAGAGTCATGCTTCTTGGGGAACCCTAATTTATAGTTATATACATGTTTTTATCTTAGAAATTGGTTTTGATGTACCAATTTTTAGTTCTCGACGAAAAATTCAAATATAAAATTAAAAATTATGGAGAAAAGTTAACTTCGGCCCTTTCAGCAGGATTTCTAACGAATTTTAAGCAAATATTCACTGAAAATAAACAAGTTTTTCTCCAAAAGACTACATTTCTGACTCTACTTTTGTATGACAGCTATACTATATAGATATCCGATTTCTCCCAAACTTAGTGTAATCATGAAAAAGCATAGCAAACTAAGAAATACCAAGTTTGAAGGCGTTTTCATTGAAACTAAAAAGTTTTTCTCACTAAAACTAGTTTCTCGACCGATCATTCATATGGCAGTTATAACCTATAGTCATCCGATTTGGACAAAACCTTAAAGAATTGTGTGAAAGCTTATAAAATAAATATATGCCAATTTTAAAGAGGTTTACATTGATAACAAACAAATTTTTCTTACTAAGACTATATTTCTAACCTTACTTTTCTATGGCAGCTATACTATATAGATGTCCGATTTCAACCAAACTTGGCAGAATCATGCAGAAGCATTGAAAACTAGTAAATACGGAGTTTGGAGATGTTTGCATTTAAAATTAGTAAGTTTTTCTCACTAAAGCTAGTTTTTCGACCGATGGTTTCTATGGCAGCTATATGTTATAGTTATCCGATCCGGCCGGTTCCGACAAATGTGCAGCGTATTTGTACTAGAAGACTAAGTGCAAAGTTTGGTGGTGATAGCTTTAAAACTGAACTTAGCATACCTTTGGGCGTTACCAAATACGATAGATATTGGCACAAGTGTTAAAAATAGTATATCTTCTCTAAAAAAATTCGTAGAAATATGTGGGATAGCTTATTTAAAAGCTTAGAACTAGTATTTTGCAATAATATCACAGTTTACTTAACTGTTCTCTATGAAACAAGACTTGAAAGTGGATAAAAGTGGATACATTTGCATTTTACGACACTTTAAGCTTAGATTTTGAAAAATCCGAAAGAAGTCCTTAATTTTTACAGTTTTTGTAGCATAACTTCTAAAATTTAGTCAATTGGTCAATGAAAATGGTTTGATAAATAGTTAACCAGGCGAATTTTCTCCATAAGCATGTGGTTTTAGGGAATTTTTTTAGTTTAATTTGTATTTCTATACTTTGTACCAAAGCCGTGATGCAGCGTTAAGATTGTTTTTCTGCTGTGCCAGGGGTCGTGGGTTCGTTCCTTCCTTGGAACATCTAATGAACAAGCTTTTTTCTCTAAAAACTTCAACACCCGGTCACCTTTATCAGTTGTTGGCGCCAGCTGTGAAGAAACTAGATATGAAAAAGCTTCTTTTCCTTTCTCTTATGCGAAAATTAGAAGCACATAAGCCAATAGATAGAGAGAAGCTCGACTTTGTTTCATTTGGGACTGTGTATAGTCATTTGTTTTATTTTTTTCGGAAGCTACACAGCGTTTATTGAGCTTGTGCTAAAGTAGGTAACAGCCAGAAGGAAGCAACTTCGACTCTATTAAGTATAAAGAAATAAAGAAATATCATGTCAGAACTTCTTTGCCAATTGTATGGGATCTGGGACACAGCTAATCGCCTCAAATAGCCAGATCAGTCGTGTTGGGAAGCTCTCAGACACCAATTACTATTAACACACAATCAGCGTCTTCCACTTGAGCTTTATCTTCAACGTCTAATTGATAACGCCAGCAGACCAGTATTAACAAATGCCAAACAACAAGAACCTCACAAACTATACTCATGTTGAGTTTTATTGGCCATTCAAATCACAAATTACCCAAAGACTACTCGTAACCGAACGATAAGAATATGGAAAACCCTCAAGTATGTACTGATGACATGGGCCACACAATTTGCTAAATTGTGAAAAAAAATTCAAAGTTGCATAGTTACTGGGATACTACATAGGGTATACCCTAAAAGATAACAGAATGGGAAATCAATACAAAATTATTTGATCATAAAAATGTGCTGATGACATGCGCAGAGCAAAGTTGTAAAATTGTGAAAATATATGAAAGCTAAGGAGACACAGCAATGCCGGCAAATGGATACTCTTTTGTAAAATAGGAAATCATATGGAATTCTGTGAATGATTTTGATAAATCAAGAGTTACTATAGAACGAAATGTTTTATCTATAAGCCGTTCAGTTATCAAACTACGGTTTGGTTCAGCAGCTTAGGTCCAGAGAACCGAATCCGGTAACAAACCTTTTAAAATGCTAACCTATGATTAATAACTTAAGTTTTATGTCAATTATAACACAGATCGAAACTAAACAAAAACACGAGATGACACCCTTGAATTCTGATAAAAGGGACTTCCCTTTTACGAGATGTCACCCTTGAATTCTGATAAAAGAGACTTCTGTAAGCATCGTCTCATACCCAGTTTTTCAACTGTCTAATCTAGTTTCGCGTTTTATAGGTACTTTTGTACTAACAAAACACACAATTTAAACTTAATAGTTAATGGTTCAAAATAAAAATATAGAAAATTCAGCAAAAATAGACTGGGTCCTTGGGAACTTAATGCCAAAAATTGGCTTTAATTGGACAATTGGTTAAGGTAATTGTAGAAGAGGAAGGTGAAACCAGAAGTCTCGAATATCTTTAAAAGTAACGTTTTGTTAAAAACTAAATTTTTGATGCCATAATGGACTATTGCATGTCCCTAAGAGATGGTACTCTTCAGTCAAAAAACCGCAAGATGGAGTACCATTTTAAGATTCACCGCTGGGTCCAATTTTGGCATACTCTCCCTAACATATCGGCCGGTAGGCAGCTAATTGACACTTCAATGCGGGCTTGTCGCTATAGACATGAGCTTTGACATAGCCCCCCAAAAAAATAGTCTATAGCCGTTATATCGCACAATCTAGGCAGCCAATTGACCTGCCCCAAACGGGAAATAAACTGTTCACCGAACTTGCCTCTCAATTAGGCCATTGTTTTGCATGCTGTGCGGCATTTGTCTTGTTGAAACCACATGTCAGCCATTTCCATTTAGGGGCAAAAAAGTTTATAGTCGTAAACAGAAAAGATCCATTTTTGAAGGATATGTCTTAAATAATCTTGTAATCATCCAACGGAGCTGAAAAATAATCGAAGGGATGATCCTTTTTCATATTTGTTTGATGATATTCAGCACCGTTGGATGACTAAACGGATATTTGGGACTTATCCTTTCCAAAATGGATCCAGGAAATCATCCAATGGATTTTTTTTCACATCATTTTTTCTCTTTGTAGCACGGTAGCGCTATCCATTCACAGTAACGTTGCTGCCTTCGTCTTGTTTAAAAAAAATGCGGTCCAATAATGCCACCGTCCCAATAAACCACACCAAAGAAAGCATTTTTTGGCCTTCGTTGGCTGCTCTTCACACCAAATAAGGCAATTTTGCTTTGTTCACGTATCAATTTAAACACATATGAGCTTCATCGCTGAACACAATTTTCCGATAAAAAAGTGGCATGCATTTTAATAATAAAATTCGTTTGTAGGTCGATTCATGGTTAATATATGCACCAAACTGAACATGTTTGACAGTAACATTAGACGCAAAAACAGCTGAGTTGCCAAAAACAGTGTAGACGAAAAGAAAATTGCTAATAAATCACCCTCCACTACTGAAGCAGTGCCAAATCGGGCTCAACCAGAAATAAGCTTCGTCGCTGAACACATTTTTTCAATAAAAAAGTGGCTTGAATTTTAATACCAATATTTAATAATCTGCTTAGTTCTTTTGTAAGTCGATTCATGGTTAAATTATGCACCAAACTGAACATGTTTGACAGTAATATTAGACGCAAAAACAGCTGAGTTGCCAAAAAAAAGGGTGGACCAAAAGAAAATTGCTAAGAAATCACTCTCTACTACTGAAGCAATACCAAAACGCTTTCCAGTAATGCTTCCTTGGTTCCCTAGGTTTTTGTATAAATGTATAAAATTTCAGGAAACTGTCTTAAATTCATAGACGGTATAAATCAATATTCAAACTTGTTCCAGCTTTCGTTAGATTAAGAGTTTGGATTCGAAAGGAATGGTCTTTGAATGCCTTCCCTCAAAGATGAGAAAAAGCTCTCCTAAAATGTCGATTGATACCCAAGCTCAGCTACCCCCCAGTTTCGTCATACAATTAAATACCATAAATTGATAAAGCCGCATTATCAGACAGTTGAGTCTATAACAATGCCAATACTTTTGCGGTAAACATTCAAATATAAAGTCCAAACATATTTGCCAATTTCATTAGTCTAAACGGAATTGTGTTGCTATTTGGTACGCGCGATCCTAACTAATTAGCTGAACAAGTGGTTTTTCTTTTCGTGTAACAATCAAAATGACAGTGGCCACTAATGGTTCCCTGGATAAAGGCGAAGAGGGGCCAACGTCCCAGTATAAAACTAATATAATAATGGGCGAATCCTTTAAAGGCAAAGGGAAAAATGGCAAAAACTTGTGAGTGTTTTTTTTTAAGGGGATATCAAGGAAAAGTGACACAAAAATTATAAAAATAAAAGTGTGAAACTAATGAAATATGGATAAATCCTCAGAAATCTTAAACCTTTATGTTGAGAAAAAATGATCCTTAGAAAAGTGACCTTATGACTTTGTTATTGTAATACCAGCCGGACCTCTGGCCAGTGCCTGTCTATACCGTAAATCATTAACTGATATCAAATGGAACTAAAGTGCCATAAATTTCCTGATACCGTGTCGAGAAGTATTCTATATCTAATATTGGGTTTCATAATAAAAGAGTTGTGTACTTGTATGTGTTTGAGCCGACGTGCCTGAGGTTGCCTTATCATTCAGATATTTGAATAGCTGTATTATCATAAAACTAAGAATTTATATCGTCCACGTTCCAGCGAACCGCCTGAACCGGAACCCGACAAAGACGATGGCAAACCCAAGGAGGATATCAAGCCTGTGGGTTTCTTTCAAATGTTTCGCTATGCCACCACCAAGGATCGTGGTTTGTATGCCATTGGTTTACTCAGTGCTGTGGCAACGGGTCTGACCACACCGGCGAACAGTTGGATCTTTGGTAATCTGGCCAATGTGAGTAGACTTCAACAATATTGAGTCCCTATTTGAACATTTTATGGTTGTAGCAAATGATTCTGTATGGTGGCACTCTTGTGGGTACCAAATATATCAGGAACGATGCCAATTCGGAGGCTCTATTGGATGCTGTTACCACATTCTCGCTGCAGAATATCTATATAGGAATCTTACTATTGGTCTGCTCTTACATTTCCATCAGCTGTTTCAACTATGCGGCTCACTCCCAGATATTAAGTATACGCTCCAAGTTCTTTCGCTCCATTTTGCATCAGGACATGAGCTGGTATGATGTCAATCAAAGCGGAGAGGTGTCCAGTCGCATGAATGAGTTAGTCGCTGGTTAGCAGAAATGGAACCCTATGTATATATATTCCTTTGTTTTTTGTACCACAGGGATCTCTCCAAAATGGAGGATGGTCTGGCTGAAAAGGTGGTTATGTTTGTCCACAATTTGGTGGCCTTTGTGGGCTGTCTGGTATTGGCCTTTGTCAAGGGCTGGCAACTTACCCTGGTCTGCTTAACCAGTATACCGGTTACCTTCTTATCCATGGGTCTGGTGGCGGTGGCCACCTCTAAGTTGGCCAAACAGGAGGTGAATATATATGCCAGTGCTGCTGTGGTGGCCGAGGAAGCTCTATCAGGTATACGCACCGTGAAGGCCTTTGAGGGCGAGTCCAAAGAGGTGGCCGCTTACAAGGAGCGTGTGGTGGCTGCCAAGAACTTGAACATCAAGCGTAACCTGTTCTCCGGCATGGGTTTTGGCTCCCTCTGGTTCTTCATCTATGCCTCGTATGCTTTGGCCTTCTGGTATGGCGTGGGTCTGGTGCTCAAGGGCTATAAGGATCCGTACTATGCCAACTATGACCCAGGCACCATGATTACGGTCTTCTTCTCGGTGATGATGGGTTCCATGAGCATAGGCATGGCGTCGCCTTTCATTGAGGCCTTTGGCATAGCCAAGGGAGCCTGTGCTAAGGTTTTTAGCATCATTGAACAGATTCCCATTATCAATCCCATAGAGCCCAGGGGACAGAACCTTCACGAACCCTTGAACACCATAGAGTTTAAGGATGTTGAGTTCCAGTATCCCACGCGTAAGGAAGTACCCATTTTGGATCGGCTGAATCTGAAGATCTATCGTGGTCAGACGGTGGCCTTGGTGGGTCCCTCGGGTTGTGGCAAATCCACCTGCATACAGTTGCTGCAACGTTTCTACGATCCCCAGGGAGGCGAGCTGTTCTTCAATGGCATCAATGTGAGGGACATCAACATCAACTGGCTGCGCTCCCGCATTGGAGTGGTGGGTCAGGAGCCGGTGCTTTTTGGCCAGTCCATCTATGAGAATATACGCTATGGAAGGGAGGATGCCACCCAGGAGGATATCCATGCGGCTGCAGCGGCAGCCAATGCGGCCATTTTCATCAAGAAGCTGCCCAAGGGCTATGATACGCTGGTGGGTGAGCGTGGCGCCCAGCTATCCGGCGGACAGAAGCAGCGCATAGCCATTGCCCGAGCTTTGGTCCGTGATCCGGAGATTCTACTGCTGGATGAGGCCACCTCGGCCTTAGATACGGCCAGTGAGGCCAAGGTACAGGCGGCACTCGAGAAGGCCAGCACTGGACGTACCACGGTCATAGTAGCCCATCGTTTGTCCACTGTGCGCCGAGCTGACCGGATTGTGGTGATCAACAAGGGTCAGGTGGTGGAGAGCGGTACTCACCAGGAGCTCATGATGCTCAGGAATCACTACTTCAATTTGGTCACCACTCAAATGGGTGATGATGATGGCTCTATCTTAAGTCCCACTGGCGATTTACGCAAAAATTTCGACATCAAAGATGAAGATGAGGAGGACATACAGGTCTTAGAGGAAGAGGACGAAGGTATGGGGGACAAGAAGAAGAAGAAAAAGAAGCAGAAGAAGGTAAAGGATCCCAATGAAGTGTCACCCATGCTGGGTGTCATGAAGCTTAATTCGCCTGAATGGCCACAAATCGTTGTGGGTTGCATCTCATCCGTTATAATGGGCTGTGCCATGCCCATTTTTGCCGTGCTCTTTGGCAGCATCCTGCAGGTGCTGGCCGTTCAGAATAATGATGATTATGTGAGGGAAAATACCAACATGTACAGTCTCTACTTTGTGTTAGCTGGAATTGTGGTGGGCATTGCCACGTTCATACAAATCTTTCTCTTTGGCATCGCCGGCGAGAGGCTTACGGAACGCTTGAGAGGATTGATGTTTGAGTCCATGCTGAGACAGGAGGTGGCCTGGTTTGATGATCGTGCCAATGGTACGGGCAGTCTTTGTGCCAGACTATCAGGAGATGCGGCCGCAGTGCAAGGCGTAAGTTTTGGCCAGTTTTAGCTAAGATTCTACCCTAAACTAAACTGTATTTTACTCTAGGCCACGGGTCAGCGCATTGGCACCATGATACAATCCCTTGCCACTCTCCTTTTGGGCATCTCTCTGGCCATGTACTACGAATGGAGTTTGGGTCTGGTGGCTCTGGCTTTTACACCCTTTCTTCTGATCGGTTTCTATCTGGAGTGGACAGTTATGGAACAGGCCAATATGGGCATGACCAAGACCATGGAGAACTGCACCAAACTGGCTGTGGAGGTTGTGTCCAATATACGTACCGTCGTCTCATTGGGTAGGGAGGAAATGTTTCACTCCAACTACATGGGAATGCTGTATCCTGCCGTGGCAAAGGCAAAGAAGAATACACATTATCGTGGTTTGGTCTATGGTCTGGCACGTTCCTTGATGTTCTTTGCCTATGCCACCTCCATGTACTATGGCGGCTGGTGTGTGGTCAATCGGGGCACTGAAATTGGAGATGTTTTCAAGTGAGTTCTAGTTCTTAATTTGAATTCTAGAAAAGTTAAAACTCTGCTTCTGCTTCTGGCAGGGTTTCCGAGGCTCTAATCATGGGCACAGCTTCTATAGCCAGTGCCATGGCTTTTACACCCAACATGCAGAAAGGTATTACAGCGGCCAAGAGCATTTTGACCTTCCTGAGGCGTCAACCCTTGATTGTGGACAGTCCCGGAGTCTCTCACCAGGAGTGGCACTCGCAGGGCAATGTTTTGTACGACAAAGTGCAGTTCAGTTATCCCACACGCAGGGAGGTGCAAGTACTCAAGGGTATTGTTCTGCCGGTGAAGACTGGACAGAAAGTGGCCTTGGTGGGTCCTTCGGGGTGTGGCAAGTCCACTTGTATACAACTGGTGCAGCGATTCTATGATGTGGACGAGGGTTCGGTGCGAATTGATGATCAGGATGTGCGTCAGTTGTCCCTGACAAATTTGCGCAGACAGTTGGGCATAGTTTCGCAGGAGCCCATACTCTTCGATCGCACGATACGAGAGAATATATTGTATGGAGACAATTCCAGGGAGGTTACCGAACAGGAGATCATAGCTGCCTGCATAAAGTCCAACATACACCAGTTCGTCTCGGCTCTGCCCTTGGTAGGTAGTCATAATATTCACTCAATCTTATTACTATAGCTTTTTCTACCTTCAGGGCTATGAGACACGCATGGGTGAGAAGGGTTCCCAGCTATCTGGTGGACAGAAGCAGCGCATAGCCATTGCTCGTGCTTTGATACGTAATCCCAAGATTTTGTTGCTGGACGAGGCCACCTCCGCTCTGGATGCTGAAAGTGAAAAGGTAAGTTTTTGTATTTCAACAAGATTTGGTTAACTGAACCAACTAACTAACTAACCATCTACAGGTTGTGCAAGAAGCCCTGGATGCTGCGGCCGAAGGACGCACCACCATTAGCATAGCCCACCGACTGTCCACCATTATAGACTCCGATGTGATCTATGTGTTCGAGAATGGTGTGGTGTGTGAGAGTGGCACCCACAAGGAACTTGTCCAAAATCGTGGTCTCTACTATACTCTCTATAAGCTGCAGACCGGTACCATGTAATGATAGGGTAATCTTCCCCTAGCCTTTAATATATAGTTCATTAGTTGTACGAATTTCGATCAAAGATGCCGCATAGCCGGGATAGGATATCCTAACTGTGATGGTATTATATGTTGTTTTTAAGTTTATTTATTAAAGATTTTTGATTAAAACGCTTGAAAAGTTTATTTAGCTTTGTTCACATAGCCCTTTAATGGAAGCTACAGTAAAATGACAAGTTATATTCGGTAATAAGAATGGAAGTCCTTATAAGTACCTCAACTCTTGATACGCTTTGATTTGGAAGCTCTTCTCGTGAAGCATCATAACAACTGAAATACGGCGTCAGACTTATGTATATGCTTAGCAGTGATCTGTACCCCTTATAATCGGAACATATCCTGGAGAGAAAGTACAGCTCTGCCGCTAGCTCACACAGGAGTAGGTAGTTTCGGTTCAAACAGAGTATAGGCGCTCTTTCGATCAGACCACTCCATAATGAGGCTTGTAAATAGCTTTTAAAACCATGGGACAGTCGCAAGAAGGCCTCTTCATACATCTTTAAACAAAACAGTCCAACAGTTTGGACATAGAGCCTATCTGCTCAAATGGAGGGTATCAACAGACAATCATTGCAGACAATTATGCATCAAAATTTGAACTTATTCTCCTATAAAAGTCCAATGGCTAACAATGCACTTGAAAAATTGGCCAGAAAAGGCTTCAAATGGTGGAACTACCTGTTTATATCTTCCTGTTTTAACAAACTTTATTGTAGATTTCCGTCAAAATAGCGTCGATTTGGAACGATGGAATCTAAAACACGAAAGAATTTATGTCTTCCTGTTTTATTAAGCTTCATTTTAGATTTCCGTCAAAATAGCGTCGAATTGGAACATTGGAATCTGAAACGCGTGGGAATTTGTGGTTTTTCAATTAAATCTGTTTTAAGCTAAGAATTTAAATAACTTTAAGTGCAAAATTGTAGAAACTATAGTATTAATTAATTTGCGATTAGGTCATATCTCCACTCTCACGAGATTACATTGTAGGGTTTTACTTCTTCGGAGAAAACGGTCACACCATTACGGTTATTGGAGACCGTTACATGAGCTGGGTGCCATAATTTGGAATGAGTGAGTGAGCAGAGATTTGATATTTTTACCAGTCGAGAGATAAACTGTATGCAGTCTTAAGTCTGCTTGTAGCCTTGTCGCTCTTTCTCTATCTTGCCGCTTTCTCTTTTGACAGTACCAGAACGCTGCCTTACCTGTATTGTTGTATCATGGGTAAGAAGAATTCGAAATTCTCTCTCAACATCGTCACGTCTTCAGTGAGCTTACGTCAGCATGAGCAAGATTAGGACATTTTGAGAGCTTTGAGTTGTATGCAAATGATCTAATTCACCGAACACTTTCGTCAATTCACGCCGAATGCTTGCCAAAGTAATGCATCAGAGAGAGAGAGTGAGAGAGAGAGAGAGACAGAGATCAACAGAGAGCCTCTCTTCTTGGGGAACACTGATCTAGTTCAGGGTTTGTCAAGAAGAGCGAGGTCAAAAAGTGGGGAACACTGATCTAGTTCAGGGTTTGTCAAGAAGAGCGAGGTCATAAAGTGAGAGTGTATCCACCTCTGACCTGCCCTTGTCCACAGCAAAGAGTGAGCTTTTGATCTCTTGTTCCAAACCTCGGCAGGCGCTCGACTCGAGTCTGTACAAGCTGCGGAATGTGCTCTGAAAAGAGAGAGGCTAAGCAGTGTTTCATTCTAAGCATAATATATTACATCAAGACTTCCGCAAGCCTTTGTTTCCTAGGCAGCTCAGATAACGAATAGAATTAACCATTATGTATAATCAAAGATTTATAGATATTACACAACAACAACATTTGTAGCCTGGGTGGGGAACTCTGCTTTAAACTTAACTCACACAAAAAGCTCGACTCAACACAAGCAATATCAAGTCACTCTAAAGCTCCATTCAAAGCTGGTCTCATTGAAAAATTCATCGATATCGATCGCGCGTCTCTCAGTATTTGTATAAACAATGTGACCAGTTGGATTTGTGATTTGAAATGCTTAAATAACGGGCACAAGTAATTGTTTGAAATTAAATTAAAATTGTTATCAATTTTTGTTTGACAAACTGGTTTCGCTTTGTCAAATATCAACGACGCTTGGTTGACGTTTAGCCTTATCTCCGCTCCGCTGATTGGGCCGTTGCTCGCGAATCCACGCTTAGTTTACGCTTTGTCGCTGAACAAAATGCAGGCGCTGAGCGTTTTATTTGTATATCAGCTGATCTGTATTATCTGCATCAGTTTGGGCGTTCTGGCCGAGCTCTGTGACAATGGAACGGGAGAGTGCAAGGACTTTTCAGCCACTGGCTGTCCCTTTATTTTCTACAATCAACATTTGATTGGAGCAAGTATCAAATATTGCGATGAGTTCAATGACATTGTGTGCTGTCCCCTGCCCCTGAATATGCAAAATCATGGCGTACGCTCGTTGAATAAGACCCGGAGATTTGAGAGAGGTGGTGGCTACATAGTTTTTCTTGCCTACATCTAATAATACTATTATTTATCTACAGAATGTCTGCGCTTTAATCAAATGAGACCCTCCTGCCGTTCGACACCCTTTATTCTGGGCGGTACCAAGGCGGTGGGACGGGAATTTCCCTTTATGGCTTTGCTGGGACAGCGTTTGCCCGGTAATCCAGTCATCAAGTGGGACTGTGGCGGCACTTTGATACATCCCCGGTTTATACTAACTGCTGCCCATTGTCTTACCACCAGCGAGCAAGTATCCATTCATACCCTACCCTGACCCACAGCACTTATGTATTTATTTTCACAGAACCAAAGCCCAACGCTTAGATCCGGAATTCGTTTCACCCAAGTATGTGGTTCGTCTGGGCGAACTGGATTATAATAGCACCACAGACGATGCCCAGACGCAGGATTTCCAGGTGGTTAACTATGTGGTGCATCCCTATTTTGATGATGATGCGGAGACACATCATCACGATATTGCCCTGATTGAACTGGAACGCGATGCTTTGATCAATGAGTATGTGGCACCTGCCTGTTTGCCCTCCACTAGTGGAAATGAGCATCAGCGTTTAACGGCCACTGGCTGGGGATATACCAGAAATGCACATGATCCGTCAACACATCTGCTAAAGGTCACCCTGGAGCGTTTCAGCGATGAGGTGTGCCGTCAGCGAATTGAGGCTAATATTGATATGCGCACACAGTTCTGTGCGGGTTCGACGACCAGCAATGCGGATACTTGCAATGGGGATTCTGGAGGACCCATGTTTGTGCAGCATTCCAGTTATCCATGTCTTAAGCAGCTAATTGGCATCACTTCGTTTGGATTGATTTGTGGTGATTCTGGATTTCCCAGCGTGTATACGAAAGTGCATTTGTTTAATGATTGGATTGAAAGCATTGTGTGGGGGGAATAATGAAGAAAAGAGGGGGAAAGAAACTAGATGTGGGATTAAGAAGCATACAGAATACATCCTACATTTCAAAGAAACATTTATAAAAACAAAAAATTAATTTGTTTCCTTTTTTTAGCAAAGTCAAGTACGAAGTCCTTCAATTTTGCACCAACAAAAGTGTATGCACTCTATAAATTTTGCTGCTGTAGAAGCAGCTGCATACGAGTTTATATATACATACGGCTAGAAAATGAATGAAAACACTTGAAATCAACTAAGTACCAGCTTTCTTATGGCACAGTATTTTTAAGAATTTTTTAAAACATTTTACTTCTCTTGGAATTTTGCATACATTCAATCCGCACTACCATAAAGCAAGAATACAGACCTTTTCCTCATCCCGAAGTAAAGTTAAGCTAGACATTTTGTTGAATTCTTTAACTTAAAAGAGGTTAAACCGAACAGTTTTACAGTGAAGAAGCAACAAGACAAGTTTTAAATGCTTTGACATATTAGAAATATAAATCTTTACTGATTTTCATATAAACGTTCGGATTTGTAACTAAGCTGTGAGAACTTTAGATGCAAAATGTCAACAATAATTTTAGGAAAGAAAAACCGTAGCCGAAAATAAGTACAATTAATTGCCGTTTTCTTATCTACCACATAGAGCTATCTATCACATAAACCTAGTAATAACAGAGCAACATCTCCCGGAGGACCTTTTTTTGAAGAAATTCAAATATTAACCATTAGCTTTTCAATATGCTGAACCGAAAAGAACAAGAAAGAAAGTCGGTCCAGCCCGACTATAACATACTCTGTACCAACGAATTTATACGCTCAGCATAAATTTTGATGCTGCAGTAGCAGCTGGAAGCAGTGCTGCTACTGCGCCGCAGCAGGGAACAGTCTTTTGAACATAACTCAACAACTGTTCATCCGAACTTCACCATTCCTTTGGCTGATCGATAAGTTTTCCTTATTACTAAATATGTCCAGAAGAAACGAACCACCCATCTTTAAAACTGTGAGAGATATGGCGTTTTTTCTGAATTGCGGGGGCAAGAAGGGGCGTGGCCAAAATTTAAAATAAACTGAATCTGCCTGCAGACATAAGAAGCATATGTTCCATACAAGTCAAACCTCTATCTCTTACCATCTCTGAGATCTGTGCGTTCATACGGACAGGCAAACGGACTTGACTTGGCTATTGATGCTGCTCAAGAACATATATATAAAATCCGTTCTAAGGCGATTCACCCCAAAATCCGTTCTAAGGCGATTCACCCTAGAATTAGAAAAACTTTTTCTCATTTATGAAAAAATATTCTGAAACTTTGAAAATTTTCCATTAATGATCAAATATTTTTCCTCATTTTAGGGTGAATCGCCTTAGAACGGATTTCTTAGGAGAATTTCTAGTTTTCGGGGCGAATGTTTTCTGAGTGTAGATGCAGTTTTTCCATCCATCTTCCAGTTTCAAAATAATGATCATCCGTTTCTCTGCTTTTGTGTAACAAATCTTTCCGAATTGAGTGACTCAAACATGATTTTTCCAAGGATTTGACTGTCAGGAAGCTGGCTTAGTTCTGCTTTTCAAGACTCAAGTAAAAGTGGTACCTAGGATCTTGGAATTCTGTCAGCCAATACTTGTATCCTTTTCCAGCACTTGTAGAGTTTGTTCACAACATCCAGTCCGATTTCACATCTTTAGTTTAAATAAAAACACTTGGCTTGTCAATTAATGTATAACAAATATTAGAATTTAATTTAAGGATTCATTTGCTTAACAAGATTAATATATATAGGGGGTGGGGATGGGGTGTGTGTGCGTGTGTGTGATGTGCATGGTGTGGGTGTGTGTTTGTAGTACAATATAATCGATGATAACTCTCATTCTCCTTGTGGTTTTGCAGTGCTTTTCTTTGTTGTGCTTCGAGTAAAGTTTACTTAGTTGCTAAGTGTTAGAGGACCCTGTAGACGACCAGTGACAGCCATGGTCACTCATTGGTTTGCTGGACATCAATATGTATGCCTATGTATGTGTAGGGGACTAGGTGAAGTCATGTGTTTGGCTTTAATTACGGGCATAACCGGAACCAGAGACTCGTCGATTGGCTTGTCCATTGCGCCGTCTGGCATCCTTTAACTCCTGTCTTCTAACCTCCTGCTGCTTGTACACAAACAACGGACGGAAGACTATGGCACGACGGGGACGTGATTGCTTGTGTTCCTCTGCCTCGCGACGCGGCCGGGGTGGTGAGTAGGGACGAAACAGATTCGATTTGGCCGTATCATGGGCATACAGTGTGCTCAGGAAATCAAAGTAGGGCTTTGACCTCAGACTATCCGGCTGTTGTAGAGGCGAACTATAGCTAAACTGGTTGGGCGTCTCAATGTCCAGCAGGGCGTGGGGCACCAGCTCCTGTTGCGGCCGGGCCGAGGTCAAAGAAATCACAGTCAAAGCCAAGGCCAAGGTGGTGCCAGCCTGCGGAAAAGCAAAAAAAGAATAGAAACAACGAGCATGAAACCAATTAAGGGGGAGCACATGAATAGGTGTGAATAGCATTTAGAGGCCAAGAGCAGCTCTAAGTTCTCTCTAATAGCCAGAACCTGTCCGGGTCTCTATATCTAACCACTGTAGACATTTCTTTAAGCATATGCTTTGAATTAGCATACAATAATTAATTTAAATTAAACAATCAATGATATAACCGCAATCAAATTTAATTTATGGTCGCACGTTAAATGTATTCATGAGCACGTCTTTTGGTAGCACGCCCAGGGGGGCGGGACGGGGGTGTCATGTATATGCAGATGGAACTACCCCTCCATGCCAACCGGATGCTTAGTCCAAGCATACTATATATCTAATTTATGTATCTCACATTGGTAGACCAAGACTTTTGTGCCAATAAAAATCGAAGTAATAATTCTAAAAACCTGATGGTTGTGGGAAACCGGCTTCGCTGTGGCCAAATCGCATCCACCCTAGATTTGTCTTTAATCAGGAAGTTCCCGAGCATGAATCATAGCTAAATATTTATGTAAATTTACAATGAAATATTTTAATCAGGCCACGAGCAGCCGAACGAAAAATGAATTATGGATATATTGGACCCACATAAGGTACAAAATGTAACCGGTTGCGTTTTTGTGGTTCAGGGTTGAGTTGAAGCCAACAACAACAACAACAACAACAACCGAAATAAGCGCAAAATCCATGAGAAATGTACAAAAAAAAACAGGATTTTCGGTTGCAGTTTTGGACACGCAGACACATTAACACATTTTATGACACTTCCTTATGATTTTTATCAATTTCAAACAAACTTCTTCACCTCTTCAAACGGCAGCGTCGGAGCCATTGACATTCGCTAGAATAACTTAATTTAAGCATGATTTTAACCTTGTTGTGAAGTGAAACACAATCCAAAAAGGAGAGAGAAATAAAATATAATCAGTGTACCATAGGCGAGGGCCAGTTGGTAAGTTCCAGTGACAAAATTTCAATACTTTCTGAAGCTACAAAAGCGAATATTGATTTAAGAGCAAAGATTTTTGATTTATGCAGGAAGAAATTCCACACACAGAAAGAAAACAAGAAAAAAAGTCGGTCAAGCCCGACTATAACATACTCTGTACCAAGAAAATTTGTCTTTTGATCATAACTCGAAAACCGTTCATCCGATCTTCACCATTCCTTTGGCGGATCGATAAGTTATCCTAATAACTAAATATGTCCAGAAGGAACAAGCCATCTATCTTCAAAACCGTGGGAGATATGACGTTTTTTCTAAATTGCGGGGGCGGGAGGGGGCGTGGCCAAAATTGAAAATAAACATGATCTGCCTGCAGACATAAGAAGCATATGTCCCATACATGTCAAGCCTCTATCTCTTACCATCTCTGAGATCTGTGCGTTCATACGGACAGACAGACGGACAGACGGACATGGCTATATCGACTCGGCTGTTGATGCTGATCAAGAATATATATACTTTATGGGGTCGGAGATGCTTCCTTCTGGATGTTACATACTTTTGCACAAACTTATAATACTCTATGTACCTACGGTACAGAGTATAAAAACTATTCAGAAAATAAGTGCGGGTTCAATTCAAAATAACTTTAAGATGTTATTTCATTTATTTGTAAAACTAATGCTCCAAATGTTCTTGAAATGAGCACAATTCAACTCAACTCAGCCACCGCACAGAAGAGTGTTAGAAGCCCTTTAAACAGGCTTCCACAGAAACGTGGTATGTTGCAACTAGCCGGCTCCGTTGCGTTTAAACGGTTTTCGTTTCGATTCCTGACCAGTTTTTCCGCCTTAAAATGAATCAAGGTAGGCGTGGTGGGTGGGTGTAGACTGTCTCAAATTTTTGTAAATATCATTGACTCCCGATGCGACTAAATCAGATCCCCCAGAATGTGAGATACATTTAGAACCTCAACCAACATCTATCCAGCTTTTTACTCAGTTGAGTTTAAAATGTACTCAAAAACAGTACACGTTAACTCAGATCAAGCCTTGTCGTTCCCAAAACTATGTTCTTCAAGGGAGAACAACAGCTGGTCATGGCCTGTTTCTGGTAACGATTTCTATAAGGATCCCGAAGTCCTCACAGTTTGACGGATATTCGGGCTTCTTTTAGTTTCCTATTGATCATATCTTCAGCACACTTTCGGCTTTAAGCATTATAGAACCAATTTGCTTTTAATTTTAATCTTGAAATGGTTATTAATTCGTACTCTTTTAAGAACCATTTGGGGATCACTAAGTGAAATTGTTGGTTACATTTTGGCCCTTTTTTTTTTGCTTTTATGGTTAAGGCTAAAATAAAATTGTTTATTGTATATCGAAAATATATATAATATATAGTTCTAGTAACAAAGTATATTTTTAAAAGCAATCCTGATTTCTTATGAATTGTACGAAATTCATATACGAAACTGCTTAATAGGTTTGGGATTGTCACGTTTCTTCTGAGCTTGAGTTATAAAGGACCTAAGCCTTATACAGATCTTGAAAACGGGACCCAAGTCTTGGTTGGTTTTGGGCATTGCCTAAATAGACACAAAAATCCTGAAGCATATTTTTCGGATCTTGGAATAAGGTTCCTTTTATCAACATTTTAAAATTGTCTAAAAACAGCCAAATAATAATTTTATTAAATATTTATTTATCTAATTTATTTGTTATCCAAAAATGGTTGTTGACTAATCACTGTGAACTAGTTTTGTCGGATATATCGATATATTTGTATATATTGAAATCGTATTAATGAAAAGTATATATATTCGTTTGAAATTAGCCATAAATTGTAATTTCTTTAGAATAATTGAAGCATTAAGGTATTTTAGATGTCACTTGACACGTTTTTGAGTATACTTTCTAAGTGGGTTCAAAATGTAGGAATCAAAGAACCAAAACCATCCATACTGAGGATTCAAACAAAATGGGAAAGGCTAAGGTTTAGTACTCAGTTCGGTTTTTATACTAATCAAAGGTAAGGTTTTGATTTGAAACTTGGTGAAACTTGGAAACGGAATCTTCGGTCGTGGAGACATTTTTTTGTAAAAAACATTACCCACTTTTTATGAGAGAGAAGCGTTTAGCTGAGGAATCTTTTAAAAATATTAATCAATAGCCGAAAGCACCTCATTTATGATAGGTGTAGGTATGGGCTTTCAAAGTTACCTGCACTTTTATATAGAACTTAGCCTTACCTTTAATACGTTATACCATAACTTGACTTTTGCATTTATTCCTTTCAAAATTGGCCGATACAGCCATATAAAATAAAACCTATGTTGAACTTTTAAAAGTTTACTGAAAGAACGTACTTTTGTTCTCAAAATTATTTAGAATATTTCGAATCGATGCTGCTGATGTTGTACAAAAGGTGCGAGCCTTTGAAAAATTTCAAAATTTTAAAGCAAGATTCCAATAATTTGGAAGAGATTGAAGTAAAGGAATAAAGAGAATAGAAGAATTATAATATTATTTCTATTAACTGAAAGCAGTCTAGGTGATTTCCTGGAAACCTACGCCTGAATTAAGCTGAAGTCATTGAAGTAGTCCAATTTCTTAAAGATAACGTTTCAGATTATCAAATTAAATTGTCTAAAAAATATATTGTTTTTACTGATATTTGCTTACAATAATTCCCAAAATTCCTAAGAACCTTTTCTTTGAAATACATTGAACTTAGATGGCTTTGCGTACATAAATGTGGATTTCATATTGTAAATTATTTATATAATTTAGGGCCGTTTTCTAATCTTCTACCTAGAGCAATCTGCCACATAAACCTGCAAATAGCAGCGCAAAATCTAAGTTTATTCGACACATAGCACATGGCTATTTAGAAGATGAGAAATCGGCCCTCAGTTAGCATGGGAAATATTGGCAGGCCCATGCCAACATATCACATCTGCACTTAATATTTACTTTTGTTCTTCTTAGCGGCTTTAAAATTTTTCTTTCGAAAATTGAAACAAAAATGCTAATCAACTAAACACGTTATGTGGGCCTGTTTAATTTGCTTATTATTATTAGTTTTTTTGTGTTTTATATACTCACTTGCCAACTCAATGCAATCATATTGAATATAGATCTGGATATCCTGTACAGGTTGTGTCACTTGTTCTCTAACGGTTTTTCGAAATGTGTTTTTATGTTTTTATGGCTCACTCGCGGAATCCAGAACGGGATGTTGACAATATAATTTAAATGCAGTCTTATCAGTCGCTTAGCACCTTAACCTTAATCAATGAATTTTTGATTGGATTGTTTTTGTTTATTTTATTTATGTATTTAGTATTTTTTATTTAGTATTTTTTCTGTTGAATTGTGGGTTGGATCGATTCGATGTTGTCGCCGCTGAGCAGACGCTTAAACTGTTCAGAATTTTTGTCACAAATTCACTTTTATATGGCCAACAAGCGGGCATCGTGACGTTTTATATGCTGAACGGGTTTTTGGTGGTGTTACCGATATCGCCGAGCTTTGGCTCTGTGTGTGTGTGTGTGTGTGTGTGTGTGTGTCAAATTGGCAAATTGTTGGCCTGCACTTGGGTCTGGCGCTTCTCCAGCTGGTCACGTAATTAGCGCCTGGGGACATACTTTCTTTGTTTTTCACTCCAAGTAGCTGCGGTCTCTTTTCAATCATCTTCGTCATTTGTTTTGGTTTTGGTTCAAAATGCGAATTAAGGTCTCTAAGCTATATATTTTCCATGACGCACTAAAGCGTGCGAATCGAATTAAATCTTTTTTACGCAGGCTTTTGAATGAATCACAGGATTATGGAATACGGAAGCTGGTAGAAAGGTAGACTACCCTGTAGTTAGTAGTCAGCCGTCTTGGATTAGATCTAAGCAAGTTTACACTAGCTTACAAAAATGAACAAAATGTTGATTGAATTAACTTTGGAAGGCTGAACTCTAAATTTAATCATTCTCATGAGAATTTACTTAAGAATTAATAGCATTAATAATAATCTAAATCATCCAAAGGATATGAAAACTGATGATCATTTGGATGACTTTGCAGCTCCGCTGAATGATTTAAATTATATGGAAGCCATATCGATTCCAAATGGATGTTTTTCTGATCTGTGTAGGGATGCAAACTTCTTGGAAGTAAGCATAAGTTCGGTTCAGTGGCTTATAGATTGTAAAATCCATCGGGTCGATGCATAACCTCACACGGATTCATACGCCCCGGGATGCCTGCAGCCTATACGCACCCGCCACTCCAATGCATAGAGCAGATTGCGCATAACGAAATTCCAACAGCAACTTCTTTTGTGTCTCTCTTCTGTTTCTCTGCCAAGCCTCTTACACACAGCTACATACTCGCCTGCGTTGATATGCGTACAGTGTTGTTGTTGTGCTAGGAATGATTTCGTGTACATTAGGGTGTCCAAAAAAATTTTATTTTTGTATTTTCACGGGTGCACAGGCATTTTCTGCAAGGTTATAGAGTAAAGTATTTTTGAGATTTTTTTTCAGATTTTTCGGAAGACGTTTAGAGGTCGCGCAAGTCGCGTTTTCCCCAAAAATCGAGTATTCCGTAGAGTTTTTGAATTTTACCAATTACTAGGTCAATAAGCACGATTTCTGAGTTTTCAAATCAACATCTTTAAAGCAAAATGTCCAAATTTTACTTTTATGAGCATAAACCATAAGCTTTTTCTTTGCTATTGCTCATTTAGGTACCATTAATACATTTTTTCGTAATTTTTTCATAAATGTTGTAAAAAAGGCATTATAACTTTTAAAGTTTCTATGAAAACTAAAAAAACTAGTGATGCAGATTAAAAGGTGGATAAATTTTGAAAAAATAAAGAAAATTTGAATATGGTCTTACCGTTCCAGAGTTATGCGCTTTTAAAGCTTTTTTCATTGCATGAATCTAATAATAATTTTTACAAAAATGCCCATAATTCGTGAACCAAGGCTTCACCGACACCGACAAGCATACGCTCAAGCATGATACAACAATAAAGGTACGGCTGCGTCAGTGGGAGTTCTGTGCAAAGTACCTTTTCGTTCACTGCTGCGCGTACTCTTAAAGCGCAAGCTTTTGGCAAAAGTACTCATCATACTGACTTCGCCTCACCTTTATTGTTGCATCATGCGCACAAGGCACCAGGCAATATCCAGCTTTATACTTCTCTCATTTTGTTCCAAAACTAAACTCATTGAAAACATTTAAAGAATCACAAAAGGTCCTTCGAGCCGGATATTTCGTAGAAGAGAAGAGTCCCCAAAGGGAAAACTGTCTTGTTTCAGTTGTACCAAATAGTGCAAGGGGTTAACCATGATACAACAAAGAAGGTAAGCTTTTGCGCGACTAACCTCACGCTACAAGAGTACGCGAAATACTGAACGTTTTAAGTACTTTGCTGAGGGCGCACACCCTATGCGAGCATCCTATCTTTATTGTTGTATCAAGGGGTTAACCCTAGCAGAGGTCAAAAGCTCTCGATGGTCGATACAAGCTTGTCTTTCTTGGCATTTTTTCCAAGTTTGTACCCTTTTTTTAGCTGGAGCTTATGCATGCATACGAGTAACATGTCCAATCCAGGTAGTGTTTCCTACAGAACTCTTACAGTTTGTAGTTTATTCCGATGCGAAATTCAACGCCAAATTAAAGAGGTCCATAGATCCTACGAAGAACTTTTCTCACCAACTTCTGCGCCAATTGCTGCCTCTTCCGCTGTTATTAATGTTCTTGCTACTAAAAGGTATAACAGGACTGTGATGATAGGCGACTTGCAAAGCTTCATTTTTGATTTCCGAGAAAGAGCTCTATTCTTTAACTCTCTACTAAGACCGTAGTAACAACGGTTTGCAATTCTTTGAAATTCCAGACTGATGTTGTTGTCTCACCGAATCCTGAACATTCCATTGCAACAGATTCTTCAAAACGCGTAGAATCTCTGCGCGTTCTCATGAGTTTTGAGTCAAAACTTTTGACTGATTCTCTATTTCTGCCCTGCCTAAACCTGCCTTGGCATGCCAATAGCTTCTCGCTTAGACGTTTTGGTTTCTAGCCAAATATACATAAATATATACACAAATACGTATTTGGAGTTCAGCATTCCACAACTCATAAGATCTAAAATAAAGCCATCAAAAGTACATTTGCACTGCAAACCAATGAATGTTAGGCGCTCGTTTGGAAAATTGTCAACACTTTGAAAATTTGGCTTTCATGCCTGATCAAAACCGAAGGTTAAGTGGGTCTCCGAGCCAAGTTATGGCTGAGCGATATTGCATAATTAACCATTCTGGCCACTTCACACGTGATGTGCCTTTTGACCATAAACAAAAAAAAAAAACAACAAAAACTTGAGCTGGTCTACGTCAACATGGACGTCATCGATCGTTGGCACTCAACCAGATCTTCAGTGGTTTTTGGGTCCGGTTTCGATGTATTTGTTGAAAAGAATTTCGATATGATTTAGTTCAAACCAAAGGTTAATTTCTGTTTCAAGCAATTTTATTTAATTAGTTTTTTGGCTGGCCAAAAGCCGGTTTAAAACGCAATAAGACAAACGATCGGCGATAACCAGAGGCCAACACAAATGTCAAATGTCTATGTATTATTTTTGATTTTTTTTTTTATAGACTTGAGACATTGGCTTATCAATGGATGGACTTGCGTCAGGTTTCTAATTGATACAAAAATGTAAGTAACTATATGTCAATCAGACTTCTGAGAAAAGTCATCAGATTTAAAGGGGTGGAGGTGCTAAACAGTTCGGGCATCAATTTCCGCTAATGATTGATTCATCAAACACATCTCCAATGATTCATTGTCAAAGCGGTTGGGGGGGCAAGTGCGCTCATTACAAACTTGATCCTTTATTTGCAATAAGATAGCGTAACTGCATATTCGTCTAGACAGCATTTTTATTTGATTTGATTTGAGTTGAGTTGTATTTGACGTCATATATTTTTGGAATAAATGTCACACTTATTAATTATCACTTGTCAACGGGTCATTTGTTTTTGATTTGTTGTGGTTGTTTTTTTTTTTGTGGTGTTTTCCATAATTATGACACTTAAGTTGAGGTTTGCCGCAAAACTCAAAAACACATTTCGTTATTATGGAAATTTTATTATTTGATCCAATTAATTAAAACCAAACAGGGTGACGTTGGACGTTAATCTGCATGCTAAGTGGCAAGTCCAATGGATGAGATGAGCCTGGAATGTGTAGGAAGTGTGTAATAATTGTTCAATTATTGAATTTTAACAAGGGAAAGAAATATGCGAAGCACTAAAGAATCCAACATTTCGAATTTTGAAGTCTCTAAACATATACAAATTTGTATTTCCTATAATTTTAACTTACTTATTTTGATATTACTTAAGTAAAGGTCCAACTGGAAAATAAATTTGTACCACATTGTGCAAACAAAATTAGATGCCTAAAATTACTTGCGCAAATATTTGCTCTCAAAAATATGTTGCGCTAATTATTTGCTTTTGTGTTTACACTGTTAGGGACAAATATTGTTACACATTTCTTTGCCCAAACTGTTAAATTGATTTATCAAGTAGGTCAATTTAAAGCAAACTACTTAACTTTATTGAAACAGAAGTGGCAAGGCTATTTTTATTTAATTTGCGCTGAGGATGCATAAAGGAAATAAAAAGAAATAAGAGCTTGCAAGAAGAAACTCACAAACACACCAAGAAATTTGCCCACAGGGCAAATGTTTGGTTCCAATAATCAGTTCGGTAAGGCTACTTGACAAATATTTGCAGGCAAACTATTTGCTGTTCCCACAAAATGTGGAAATTGCTGGAAATATTTGTACTTGTAATTTTGTAATTTTTGTTTGGGTTATTAGAAATAAAGAGTATCTAGAAATAAATGTCTATAAGTAACGTGTTTGCTTAGAAAATGAAATTTGCTAGAAGAAACTTACAAACACACAAACAAATTTACACAGCGGTGTTCCCTCTAGATGCCACTGGGTAGCATAATGGCAAATGTTTGCACGAAAACTTTTTGGTGTTCCCACAAAATGAGCAAATTTGTACAAATATTTGCGCAAATTTGTTTTCCATAACAAAAAATTCCATAGGTTCCATTAGATTTTTCTAAGAGGGCAGTTTCATAAGAACTTTTTGCCTTATACCGCTTTATTTTGAAGCATGCTGAGGCTTACTTTTAAGCCATTAGTGTGACCATGTTAAACATTAAGTCAGTATTTTTGGTTATAGTTGTTCGAGTGCGGTAAGAAAACTCACTTGAGTGAGGGGTTTTCTGTCTTGTGTAGTTTAAGAATGAGTTCCACTTGACGCGGCCAAAACTGACTAGCAAGAGCTTCGATCTAATAGATAATTACTTAGGTTTGCGTACCTTGAAGGGCATTAATCACGAATAATTTGGTGTGTATAATCTTTATAAGATTTGGTAACTTTATATTTATGGAAAGTGCCTGGTAAATGGTCAAGTAGGCCCTTTAAATAGCTCTTCAGTATATCTTCATCTACTATAACCAGCATTTAGCAGTTTATTTTATGTGTCAGATATATTCTCAATTGACTCACTCACTATTAGAAATATATATAAAATAAGAAATCCGCCCTTATTTTTTAGTTTATCTGACACACATCAGCTTTTTAGAAGTTGTGAAAGCGGCTCTAAATGAAATAACAATAAGCTGCCAAGATTCAGTTGTAAATTACAAACATGTGAAAGGGAAATGCATAATTTTTTACTTTCAAACGAATGAAGGAGAATTTGATCCCCTGGAACACTGAAAATTGTCAGTTTCTATAAAAAGCTTATAATCTGACTCGTTACATTTTTGAATTAAACTTGCCACAGCGCCAAATATGTACTCAACCGCCAGACAGCATTTTCAACCAACCTACACTCTGGTCACACTGTCTCTGCGTTGCGGCCGCATTGTGTGCAAATGCAAATTGATATTCAAAAATTCTTAAGCCAAAAAATGAATTATTATATGTGTTTGCACCAGGAGGGCATTGCCAGCATTCCCAAACTGATCGAGAGGGCCTATGCCAACAACTACAATGTGGTTGCCACCTCGATCAATGCCAATATGCTGCCATTCGAGCCATTCGAAACAGATCCCACTTACCCGGCCACTGTCCTAAGTGCCTTGGACTGGAACTCCAAGATGATTTTTGTGCTCTCCGATGTGGATGTGGACTCGCCCAATCTCAAGTTGAGGGAGCAAGCGAAAACCGTGCTACTGAGGGATATAACTTGGGCAGAGCACTTGCAGAATGTGGGCAGCGTGATGTTAAGACTGAGGCGACCACAGAATGAGCAGCTGGCGGAGATTATCAGAGCCAAGACGAAAGGTTTGAAGGACACTTAAGCAAATTTACATTAAAATTAAGTTTTGTCCCTTGCAGGAAGCTGGTTCATTCAGGTGCCCATCACCAATCCGGAACTGGCCACTTTTGAGCATCGCAAAGATGCCACCGACCAGAATATGGCCGAGGCCGAGGCCAACGATCCTTGGCACTGGTGGAACAATCTTCGCCTGGCCATCAAACACCAACCCAAGGTGAAGGTGGTGATTGAATTGAATGATTCGGATCGTCCCAGCAGGGAAACGGTGCGTCGCTGGCTGGGTGAGCCCATTGAGGCCATCATTATACCCTCCACTTTATTTGTACGCAATCGTTCCAACTATTGTGTGCTGCAAAAGGAATGGCAGGTGATCATTGGACATTTCATTTCGGTCAGGGCCAACATCATCATCTCCAGCAATCCCAATGATAAGTCTATCGGCCAGTATGCCGACTATGTGAGGAAGTTGATCAATGAGAATTGCGACACGCATGTGCTCAACAAGTAGGTGGCTTAAGATGGAGTAAGCAATTGTGGCTAAGTTTTAAAACCCTTCGTTTGTTTTAGCTATGAAAATATGCTGGAGATACCGCTGCAGCCACTGTGCGAAAATTTGGATAGTTATACCTATGAGGTGTTCGAAACGGATCCGGTCAAGTATAAGCTATACCAGGACGCCATTCAGGAGGCTCTAGTGGATCGTGTTAGCGAAAAAGAGGCCAAGAGCAAAGTGGTAAGTGAGAGAGAACTGTAGTAACTTGTCAGATTCTAAGTGAATCCCTTATTTCCAGACTGTGGTGATGCTATTGGGTGGCGGACGTGGCCCTTTGGCACGAGCTGTGTTCAATGCTGCCGAGATATCCCAGCGCCAGGTGCGTTTGTACATCATAGAGAAGAATCCCAGTGCCATACGCACGCTCTCCAACATGGTCAAGACTTTGTGGGCCAACAAGGGTAAGCACTAACAGCGTCTCTAGCTCCAAATCTAGCTGACACCTTTTCTTCTAGATGTGCACATATTCTCCAAGGATATGCGTGACTTTTCGCCACCAGAGCTGGCTGATATTTTGGTCTCCGAGCTGCTGGGCTCCTTTGGTGACAATGAACTGTCGCCCGAGTGCTTGGACGGCGCCTTGAAGTTACTCAAACCCGATGGTATTAGCATACCCTGCAAATCTACCTCCTATATCAATCCTTTGATGTCAGCCATCCTGCATCAGAATGTATGCCAATTGATTAGCACCGTGCCCGCCTTCAACTATGGCTATGTGTCGCTGCTCAAGAATGTGTATCACATTGATGAGCCTCAGGCTTTGTTCGAGTTCACACATCCCAATCGACAGCAGTTGATTGACAACACCAGACACAAGGAGCTCGTTTTTGAGGTCAGCAAGGATTGTGTTCTGCATGGCATTGGAGGTTACTTTGATACTTTGCTGTACAAGGACATCAGTTTGAGCATCAATCCATTGACCCATACTCCAGGCATGTTCTCCTGGTTCCCCATGTTCTTTCCCACCGTAAGTTAAGCATTTTGAGAGATGAGATTCACTTCTAATTGTGTGTATTTTCCAGCAACCTCGCGTATTGAAGGCGGGCCAAACCATTTCCATTAAATTCTGGCGTCGTGTGGACCAGGAAAAGGTGTGGTATGAATGGCAGGTGTGCGACTGGGAGCACCATAATCCAAATGGCACCGGCTACAACATGCGCCTCTAGTTCCAGAACTTAGATAAAATATATAAATAATATTATACATGACGACTTGAATTGTCTGCGACTTTTATTTAGGGTTTTTATGTTTGAAAAGTTTATAAATATTCTTAAACGTATATAGATGTGTCCTTAAATATCTGTGGGTTTCTTTTTACGCTTTGTTTTCATCTTGTTGTAAAATTTAGTTAATAATTTCCGTTCTCTCCTCTCCTCTCCTCATTCATTTAATTATAGTTTATATATATATATATTTAAAGCGCTGCACATGATCTTTAAGCGAAGGCAATTATCAATTAATTCATTAAGTATGGTTTTAATCATGTAATTTCCATTTAAAGCGGAGCGAAACTGGGCGGCGACGGCATGGATTGACGGGGGGGAGGGTGCGTGGTCGCTTACGAGTTGACAATGCCTGCCTGGTTCATGGGTGATCCCACACCGCCAACGGCTCCACCGCCACGTATAGCAATTGCCCCCTGGCCAGCCCTTATCGGTTTGGCTATCTGCGCCTGCGGTCCACGTCGCCCCAAATGCTTTTGTCGCACCGCCTCCTTGATGCGATCCACTTCGTATTGGTATCGTTTGCGATCCCTCATTGCACCCTCCTTGGCCTCCTTGAGAGCCGTCTCCAAAGCCTTGACACGCTCCATGGTGGTGCGCAGTCGCTTCTCCAGTTTGGGCAGCTCACAGCGTAGGTCGGCATTATCACGCACCAATTGTTTATGCACCTTGGTCAACTGATCCAGATTGTTCTCCAGGAAAGAGATCTTTTGCTTTTGGGCCAGCGAACCGCCATCTTCCTCGTTCTCCTCGTTGACCACATTCTTGCGAATGCGTTGCTGGAATGAAGGAAGTAGAGGAGGGCATTTATAAGTAAAAGGGAAGTGAGTCAAAGATTATTATTAATCGCAAGATTCCAAGAATGCGTCACTTTTCAGCAGAACAGTTAAGACAGAAAAACAGCGGATTAATCTGCTCTAACATTGGAAGACTCGAGACAATGATGCACTGCCCTGATGCCCAACCTTCCTCGCTCGATAACAGAGTGGAAAAGGAAACTCTCGTGTACTCAAAATGCTCCATACACACCTCCTGTATACATTCTACTCTTAGTTTTCTTGAAATGTGACTGTTTGGAATGAGCTTAGGTTGATTACCATCACAAAGATTGGTCGATCTCAGAGACTGTAGTAGAAAGGGTAACTAATTGTTGTTCTTAATGGTTTCACAGGTGTTTTGTAGCTGTTTTGTACACTTTTGCTATCAGAGCAATTCGTTTTTCAGCTCATTAAGGTCACGAACCACCGGGAAACGAAGGATAACTTCTTTAAAGCAGACAAACTAGCAGGGATGGGCATTACCATCAACCTAATTCCACGTTTAGACTTATTTTACGAGCTGCAGGATGATTTTCAAGAAAGCAAAGTTCGGAAAATGAAAGACATTAGACGTGTTCAGCAGAAGGATTGATCGCTGATCAGGTATCAGGGAAAGGAATAAGTACTTCAAATAGTCTCTGCTGAACGAAGTGCTACAAATTCTTTTAAAAGAAGAGAAAAGTTAACTTATGCTCGGCTGAAGTTTGTATTTGCACGTTTTCTGGCTAAAACTACTTCTCGAACCTTGCTTTTCTATGGGAGCTTTACTATATAGATGTCAAATTTCGACCAAACTTAGTAAAATCCATGGAAGAGCATAACAAATTGAGAAATTCTTATTTTGGAGGCGTTTCCATTGAAAGCGAACAAGTTTTTCTTACTGAAACTACTTCTCAGACTGCACTTTTCTATGACAGCTATACTATATAGATGTCCGATTTGGACCAAACTTGGTGGAATCATGGGAAAGCATAGAAAACTAAGAAATAAAAAGTTTGAAGCCGTTTCCATTTAAAACAAGAAAGTTTTTCTCATTAAGACTAGTTTTTACACTCTAGTTTTCTATGACATCTATGCCATATACATGTCCGATTTCGACCAAACTTAGTAAAATCACGGAAAAGCATAACAAATTAGGAAATACAAATTTTGGAGGCGTTTCCATTGATAACGAGCATGTTTTTCTCGTTAAAACTACTTCTCAGACTCCACTTTTCTATGGCAGCTATACCATATACATGTCCGATTTTGACCAAACTTAGTGGAATAATGGGAAAGCACAGCAAACTAAGAAATACAAAGATTGGAGGCGTTTCCTTTGAAAACGAAAAAGTTTTTCTCACTAAAACTACTTCTCAGACTGCACTTTTCTATGACAGCTATACTATATAGATGACCGATTTCAACCAAATTTAGTATAATTATGGGAAAGCTTAGCAAACTAAGAAATTCAAAGTTTGGAGGCGTTTCCACTGAAAACAAAAAAGTTTTTCATACTAGAACTAGTTGTAGACCGATCAATTCTATGACAGCCATATGCTATAGTCATCCGATCCAGCCGGTTCCGACAAATGTGCATCGTAGTTGTACTAAAAGACTTCGTGCAAAGTTTGGTGAAGATTGCTTTCAAATTGAGGGAGGAGATGGCATAGAAACAGAGGGACCTGGCTAAATCAACTCATCTGGTCGTGCTGATCAAGAATATATATACTTTATGTGGTCGGAGATGCTTCCTTCTAGGCGTTACAAATACCCGGACAATAATACCCTCTGCAAGAGTATCAAAATATCCCAATTTCTCGTTTAGTATTATTCAGACTCTGTAAGCGGAATGGGCCGAAAAGAAGCATATCGGCGGCACTACAAAGTTCCTGATTGTCAGTCAGTACCCCTGCAACCGCTCACATATACCCTACTCTAACTTACAACCGGTACCAGATCTTTTATGAGATCCTGAGTTCGAAAACGGCATATAGGAAGCGTTTCTCTCTCCCTCTCTGTACAACAATAAAGGAAGTATCTATGAATACAGCTTTGGCAGTTACACAAACTGGTCGAAAAACTCTACCTAAGAGTTTAAAACGGATCGGAGAACTGGATTCGTGCTTCACAAGGTACACATTCATATTGAAAATGATATATGAGCAAGTCATAAATGGTTTAACTACTTGGAAAAGAGTCGATAGGTACCCTTAAAAGTCAAGAAGTCAAATGGTTTTATAATCCAGGCAGATTTTCGAAGAAGCTCATTACTTTCACTCAAATACTGAAACCAACAATGTGGAATCCCTTGGAAAAATGATGTCCATACATTATGCTACACCAAATGGATGTATCCTACGGTGCAAGATTCATCAGAAATGCCATAAAAAGTTCAAAAACGATACGAGATTTACTAAACAAAGTTTCAAAGAAGAAAAGTGGGTAGGATGAGTGTTTCCCTGAGCCATAAAAATCTGGTTCAACCTGCAGACCGTACTTTCTTTAAGTACTTAAAGGATTAGAACAGCATTTCAGAGAATCCCACGTTCACAAAATTGTTCAAAACTCACCTGCAGATCCTGTACGAAAAGCTTTCTCAGATTATGTAACGTTTGCAGCTCCTTGGTCACCGTATCCTCCAATCCCTTAAGATCCTTGCGTGCCTGTTCACGTCGTTCATTCATGACAATGATGTTCTGCAGCTCACTAGACTTTTCAGCCTCCTCCTGCCTGAGCCTCTCATAGTCCGCGGTCATCTGTTGATGGGCAAGCAGCAGCTTTTGATGCACATCCTTCATTTCATTCATCTCATGCTGCTTGGCGGTAATCTCATCACGCAGCTCGGACACCTGCTTGGTATGGGCCTCCCGCAGCTCATCCATTTGGGAATCGAACATGGAACGTAACTCTTCGGCACGCTGTTTCTCCTCCGCATTCACCGCTGAGACATGCTCGGCCGCCTTAAGTTTGGCGCATTCCTCGCGCAGCGAATCAATTTGCTCCTCTAGCGTACGTTTCTTATTCTCCGCCTCTCGCATGGACTCCTGCAGCGACTTCATGCGTGCCTCATGCTGCGAGATGAGCAACCGATACTCTCCCAGATCCCTTTCGTATTCGGAGATCTTCTTGTTGGAGTCCAACTGTTGTGACTCCATGTTCGAGCAACGCTGGGCAATGTTCTTGGCTTCCGTTTTCATTTTGCTGATGTACAGGCGAGCCATGGTAAAGTCCTCCTCCACCTTGGTCGCATCTGTTCCAGCCAGGGCGCTCATTTTGAGGTCAATGGCCGATTCGCCCGGTGCGATGGCCTGACCCACCTCAGCCAGGTCGCGCAGCAGATTGGTCAGCATTTCGGTGATGCGTTTCTTTTGATGCGATGACATGTCCTTGAGTTGCTGCAGCTCCGTGGAGGTGGTACTGTACACCGTTTGCTTCTGCTGCAGCTCCTCGTTGAGGGCATCGATGTCCTTGTTCTTATTGTCGATTTCCTGCGACTTTTGATCATAGTTCACGGCCAGCTCTTCCAGGGCCTGCAAGACTTCCTTCACCTCCTCCTTGGCCGACTCATTCTCCTGCTGTATGCGAGCCATTTCGGATTGCAAGGCCTCGTACTCCCTTCGAGCGTTGGCTATTAGATCCTCCTGTTCCATAACCTGCTCCTTCAGCTGCTCAGCGTACTGGCTCTGCTGGTTAATCTCCTCATCTTTGTCATCCAGCTGCTGATAGAGTCGCTCGCATTCGGAGGCCAGGCGCGCCCGCTCATCGGCAGCCACCGAGGCGGACATATTGGCCAGAGCTGTTCTCTGGGCAGCGCTGGCAGCTTCGGCTGCACGCTGCTGTGCCGCCTCCACCTCCAGATTGGGGGTGCTGGCCTCCATGAGATCCTCCATATTGATTTGTTCCTCGGCCTTGACAGTATCCCCGGCTCGCCAACGTGCCAGTTCTGCCTCCATTTTCTCCACCTTGCCCTTGAGCCGGGCATTCTTCTCCTTCTCCTTTTCGTAGCGCCGTTTCCACTCCTCAGCGGTGAGCTCCTCATTGACGCAAACGACATTCTTCACCGTCTTGGCGCGACGACCAAAGTCCAGAGTGGATTTCGTCTCCGACTCATTGAAGCTGGCCGGGGAGCAGCAGATGACAATGGTTGTGCGTGCGTTGCCGCCCAGCGACTCCTGCAGGATGCGCGTGAGCTTCGAGTCACGATAGGGTATGTGCGTTTTATTGCCATCCGCCAGAGCGGAGATGACATTGCCCAGAGCTGAAAGGGATTTGTTGATGTTCTTGGCCTCGTCCAGTACTGTGCCCTCGGCTCCGGTCTTGGAAACCTTCTCAGAACCGGCCAAATCCACCAGATACAGTTTGCCGGATAGCTTCTTTTGATTCTCCAGATTCTCCTGCTTCACATTGATAAGGAATACTGAATGCGAACGCGAAGAGTGCTCGTTCATGTCTGTAGAAGGGAATGAAGTTGGAATAAAAACGATTCTACAGTCGATCCGCCCGCTCATCCACACTTACTTGTCACAGCAATATGACGATTGGATTTACCCTCCTCGATGACCTCAAAGACATCCTCGGGCGAGGATACAAACCGTTCGGTGGCACCCTTTACATACGGCACCCGATTCTTATCCTCATGCACACTCAAATTGATCTTGGACACATCCAGCAAGTCCCGTATCTTATCCATATAGATCTCGTAGTAGGAGACCTTTATATGAAACTCCAGGTTCACCTCCATCGCATAGATGTGATTGAAGATGTCGTTAACGATACGCGGAATAATACCCTGCTTCACCGAATCCCCAATGACGCCCTCCATCGTGTGCGTTTTACCGGATGAGGTCTGGCCATAGGCAAATATCGTGCCATTGTATCCGGCCAGGACATCGGTGACAATGGACTTGGCTGCCTCATTGTAGACCTTCTCTTGGGAGGCATTCGGCTTGAAGACTTTGTCAAATAGATAAACTTTGCCCTGTGCAGAGAAATGAGGGGGGAAGAGACAGAGAGAAAAATGGTTTTAATACAGATTTCAATGTGGTTTTGTGTAATTTAGCGTTTCTTTTGGCCAGTTTGCTGCTTTCCACTCATTTTTAACGCATGGCCGGCAAACGGACTGTAATTATGAGCTTGGAGCAGTCCAGGGAAGTGGGGATTGGGAGGGAATGTATAGCGAAGCAGTTAGCGAAACACATGAGACAAGAGAAAAGAATTGTACAAATTAAGCCACACACGAATAATTATGTTACCCTCCTTGGATGGGCTACTTGGTAATCGGTTTGGTTTTGGTCAACATTTCAAATGGGTCTTAGATTTCTCTTTAGTTTTAATAAGTAGAAACTAGCTGCCAGATCTTGATAACTTTGGGAAAGGTATTTGTCTTGAAGAGTTTCGAAAACCAAGGCTTAAACTATTGATACGGTTTCTTAGTTTCTGTTACTGTTTTAGGTTTCAAATTTAAAAGATATTTTTACTTATTCAAATGGTCATTTGAAAATGCTTTAAAAAACCCCATTAATATCTTCAAAATCTTGATAAAAACTTTCTATATAAGGAAAGTTGTTTAGATCTCCGATTATATTTGCAAAACAAGTTCCTTCAGAATGAAAATCATCCTTGAGAAACTCGATAAACTACAAAATTTATAAAATAATATGCAGAACAACCAAAATCACTTGATTCCAAGTCAAAACTTGAAAGAAGGAATGTATCTTGGTGACTGGAATACTAAGAGTTTAGTAGAAAACTTTTGTGATTGTTCAGAACTTAAAATTCTGGGATTATCTTATTGGGAACCCTTTGTAAAAGGCTTAAAATCCTGGCTCCTGGCTCTCATTTCTTCGAGAATTTAGTTTTTTCTGCCCACCGCTGCTTTAAAGTACCCGTCTTACGAATAATCATCGTTTCAAATTGAACCAGACTTTTTAGAAATAGCTAAGATCAGCTTAATCCAAGTTCAACGAATTAGCCATCCAGGAAGCTACCACTTGGCACTGTTGCTTAAGAAGATTAACCACTACTTCAGTATTCACCTTATAATAGTGCCAAAACACAGGAACTTGTATGAAAACGAGGCTTCTTCTCTTTTTCTCATATGCATCTTGCGTAATTGCAGGCAACTAAAATTCGTATGCCTGGTTTCTTTTTCGTTGTCTCGATATATGGAATATAATATAATATAATCAGTGTAACGATTCTTCAACACTTTCACTCAAATATTGAATGTTTTAAACAAATCAATACATTGTATGCTTCGATAGGCATCAACAACCAGGAAACCCTTTGGAAACAGTGTTTTGCTCTGGAAATGAGAAAGTGAAAGCTCGGGATTGTTTAAGCAGCTTAAACCGATGGCTCTATCGCAGCGATGTTCAAGAAGAGAGGCTCTCTGTCTCTTTCTGACACTCACTGAAGCATTACTTCGGCAAGCATTCGACATGCATTGCCGAAAGACAATAGGCTAAAGGCCATAGGTTCTATGGGTAAACATCGCTGCTGTATCGCAAGGTGAAGTATTACCCACAGCTGCTCTCTCTTGAGGGGCCTTCTTTTTGGTTAGTCTGCAAAAACGTAGAGTGCTCTGACTCTCAGAGAGGCTGTCAACTGAGTCAAGAGAGCGAGGAGAGAAAATTAAGGCGCCTCAGATGCAGAGAAATGTTATAGTACTAGTACTAGTATTAAAAAAGGACTGTCCTAAAAGCAACTAGAATTTAACTGGTAACAATAAAGCTAGATTCGGATGAGTTGGGCAACTTTAGAGTACAGTATATACAGTAAAAGTTGTCAACTGGTTGCAAATGGCAGCTGAGGGTGACAATTGGTTTTAGACTGGTTGCAAATGGTTGCTGCCGGGGACAATTGTCCTCAGTCTATGACATGCCTGTGTAAAATGTAACATTAATTTGAATACAATGTGCAACCAGTTGCAAGATTTTAGATACTGGTATACTTCTGATATTAAAATATACACTCTCTGACTCTCAAAGAGTTTTTTCGAAAGAGCGAGGTGGGACAATTGTGTAAATTCGCCTTGCTTTATCACACATGAGTTCAATTTGACAGAAAAAAGGTTAGACGGAATCCAGTAGCCCTAGATTTGTTCGTCATTTGAATTCGAAATATCAAGATGTACACTAAAATCGTCTCGGAATTCAAAACGGGGCGCTCTTGTCCCTTTCTCTGAGAGACTTAGCACTTCTTCAAAAGAAAGGCCCCTAAAAAAGGAGCAGCTGTGGGGAATACGTCACCCTTGTAAGTATATACACCTTGGGCCCTATGCTCTAAAGACCCTAAGTCATTTAAATTTATGGATAGGTGACTCATAGTAAACAGAGATGAGTTGCTGGCATATCATTTGTAAACTCAAATAAGTAAAAAGATACAGTGAGTACGTAATGAAGAACGAGGCTGAAGGGAAGTATTGGATTAGGCTACCCAACAGAATCATAATGCCTGGACCTTGGCAAAACATCCTGTAGATGGCAAATGATTCCTTTGATAAATTCCAATACAACTAAATAATACTATTTGGCTATTTTAAACATATTTTAGATAAAACAATGCACTTTCATGTAAGAACAAATGGAGTCAAAGTAGTTTTTTGTTTGAAAATGTGTAAAATATTCCAAATTTGCAACTTTTTTAATGTAAATAAGTTGTATTTCTTATCGGATTTGGTATCAAAAGTGTGGTGTGATTGCCTCTCCAACAAATTAAGAAGAATAATTAAGGTAAGAATAATTGTCAGTTTGCTAGTTTAAATCAATATTTAAAGTAAGCATTTAAAAACCTACAATTTTTGTAAATTTCTGCATTTCTCATTGGGTGCAGTTCATTGAACTATAATTGCAGCCTGGCTGTTTGAAATCCATAACATAATGCTTGACTTACAGCTACTGCTCACCTACTCTCTTACTCGTGCTCTCTCCCTCTCTCTATTTCGGGCCCCCTTCTCTTGACAGTGTGGCTGCCACAGCTTATATCACAGCTGCCTCCTAGACAGGTGGACTCTGAGGCCATTAAGATCGCTGGCTAAGGCATTTGATTCGTAGAAAAGCGCCAAAATGAAAATTCCATAACTGTGTGTAGTATTATTGTTGTTGTTGCTGATGTTGCCGCTGTTGCCTGTTATTGTTTCTTCATTTTCTTTGGCTCTTTTATGGATTGCGTGAGGCATGACTCACTCGAGTGGTGGCAGCTGGTACCGAGCAGTGTGGGGGCATAGAAGGCGGATTGGTGTATGTATGTGCATACCTACATACTCTGAGAAGGTTAACTATGCAACAAACAAACAAAAAAAAACTAAAAAACAAGAAAAGAATGTGAAACGGGAGCATTCTATGTACGTGTGTAATTGTGGGTGGGTGGTTTTGCTTATCGGTGCTTCTCTTGCACACCCCCATCCCCGGCACACACACCCTAATTCTGCTCCCTTTTCTTTGGCGGAAAATCAATTTCATGCCACACACATTTCGATGGGATTGGAACTTTCTTTGAGAAAGTAAAACTTAAAATGATTAAGTCAACTAACAGATAAATTATTACTCAAGTAGCCCTGCCTCTCTCGCTCTCTCTCTCCCTCTCTCTTTCGCTCTGTCCGTTTGCCTCTCTCTTGTTCGTTGGTCTCGACTGTGAGTGTTCCAATTGGTGGGCAAATGAGTAGGGTAATGTGTACATACGCTAATGGTTAGTGCATGACGTCATTTGGCCAGCCATGGGCCATGCATAACACTAGACACTAAATAATATTACAGCAACTATTTACCGCTATGGATATGCAGTTCTCCTCCACATTGTTGGGGAATTTGACAACAAACTTTGAGCCGGCCTTCTCCTCGCTGTCATTCAACGGTCGGAAACGACAGACCACTTTGATGCTATCCTCAGCTGGAATTTCCCGTTCCGCGGACATTTTCACACCTTACACTTTACTCACAGCTCTGGTCTTAGGTCCTGGGGTGCTCTTTCAATTCAACTCTCAACTACTAAAATCGCTAATCGCACATGCAGCTGCTGTTTACGTGGATGCTCCGTGGTGCGGCCTCAGCTCTTTGGGCATTAAAGCAAAATTGAAATTGTAATTGAAACAAAAACAAACAGCAATGAAGTCGAAGTTGGCTTACGCCGTGTCTCTCCTCCACCTACACGGTTAAAAATGCAGAGAATTTTGTTTGTTCACTTTTTTGCTTTTTCTATGATTTTTTCTCTTTTTTTTTTGTTGGTTATTTTAGACACCCAAGTCTCGTTGGACGTTGTGGGCGGCGTTTTCTTTATTAAGAATTGATTTGATTGAGGCTCAGGTTGTGGATTGGTACAGTTTCGTTACGGAATGATGGTGTGCAAATTGGATGCACTTGCATTCGTTTTGATTATCTATTCGTGTAATTTGTTGCACTCTAAATTTTTTTCTTTATTTTTTTTTTGCTATTTTCCTAATTAAGTGTGGCTGCCTGTAGCAAGCACATTAATGTGGAAACTACATACTAATCGCTTGGCAGCTGGTCACACTAGGCAGAGAGCTGCTTAACATTGCACTTAACAGCAATCATTGGGCGTCGCCACGGACTAGCTATCGATGAGAGTGCCGATAGACATTTTGAAGAGCAACATTTTTGAATTTTCTTAACAAAATGTTCTCGTTGAAATCCATTTTAGTAAATAATAATGATCACTTTAAATTAATTGCATAATTTTGAAGAAATCTGAATATGTAAATATAACTAAAATTATCACCAAATCGACACATCGATAACCATAACTGACCAACGCTTCTGTGACTCACCTCATACAAATGAATCCATTTGTTTGTTGAAATGAGTTCAGTCTCGTTCAGTCAAGCAACAGTCGCCTAGAAGTGCAGCACTTACCTCTGAGAGCAATATGATGTACACACAAACACAACAATGGGAATCTCTTGATGACTTGCTCCATAATCTCAAACATAAATACATAGACATTGAGCCAACGGAAGTGGAAATGTATACCAAACACTTTGAACAGTTGAGTGAATCATTTTTTGAGCTCTTAAAAAACGAAGACCCGGCCCTAAAAGCCCTATACGGAGGATCTAGTTTACAAGGTAAGTTTCACATTCTGCGCTGTGTACAAAATGACAATTGATTAATAAAAAACAAATTGCACTTGAATTTTTCCAGGCCTTGAAGTAGAGCAATTATTAAAGTTTTGACATAACCGTTACTTGCTTTAAATCAAACTACTTAACAGTGTTTTAACAGTTTACATGTAATGACAACTGACGATAGACCTTGACTTATTTTTTGACTGTTAAGTAAGTTAGTTTTCAAAAAAAGGGCGCTGATGTGTTTAAGATCATTATGAGAGTCTTGATTCAAGTTTAGGTAAGCTATTAATCCGGTTTCGATAAGGTTTCTTTAACTCACCAGCTAACCAGCTCACCCCTTGATATATTAGTTTTAAGATAAGATTAGATAAAAATAAATTACTTTGAAAAGGTCTTTAACGAAAGATAATAAGAGCTAAAAATCTATACAATGTTTTGCAGATAATTACTTTTCGAAAAACTTCCCAAAAATGTATGGTGCGATATGATCTTAGGTCTTTCTTTGAAAAATGGATAATGGATAAGCATAGAAGTAACAATCTTATCACAATCTTTAAGAATTTTACCCATATACACTAAAAAAAAGATCAATTCGAAACGGGATTGAAAACAGGGTGATCCCGGATATTATTGAGCCGATCCCGGAATAGATTGATTTCACTACCAAATAGATTAATTTAATTCCCGAAAAACAGGATCACTTCAAGCCTGCTCCGGGGTTACCCTGTTTTTATTCCCGATTCGGATTGATACATAAACTAGTTTTCCGACCGATTGTTCGTATGGGAGCTATGAGATTTAGTCATGCGATCCGGTCGGTTCCGACATATTAGTAGTGTGCAGCAAAAATAAGACTCTGTGCAAAATTTCAGCTCGATAGCTTTGAAACTTTGAGACTAGTTCGCGTAGAAACGGACGGACAAAGCTCAATCGACTCAGCTCGTCACCCGGATCAGGAATATAGTTATATAATATAATTATAATACACTTTGCAAGTGTATAACATGTCAGAGCACACGAATACTCTATCTGTTACCATCTCTGAGATCTGTACTTTCATACGCACACACATACAGGCTATATCTATATCTATATCTTTATCGACTCGGCTGTTGATGCAGATCAAGAATATATATACTTTATAGGGTCGAAGATGGTTTCTTCTAACTGTTAGATACTGCTGCACAAACTTGTAAACCTTTAGTTTAGAGCTCAGAAGTTTCATACATATAAAACAATATATTCGTTCGGGATTTAATCGGTTTCCAAGTATTTGCTTTTAGGTAGTTCGGGAGATAAACTTAAGATCGGTCAACAAAACGAATTCGATATGGTCTTCTATCTTCAATTGCCGTTTATTCAAGATCAAATCGCGTTGCCAGATGTCGAAATGCCGGGAAACGTACATCTGAACTTGACGCGCGTCTTAAATCATCTAAAACCCGAAAATGGTGCCATCTACCGTCGATTGAAATCGCTTGTTAATGACCAAAACTTGCTCGTTATAGCCAAACTGCAGAGTTGGCTGCAAAGTTTGGTCACTCGCGTTCTAAATAAAATGCAATATCAATTTATCAACGATAATTCGGTATGCCAATTGAAATATCGCAGATGTGGGCCGGCCCATACGATTTATGTGGCAGGTGATTTCAATTATTCGGTGGATTATGTACCAGCCGTGCGTGTTAGGGCCAAGGAAACTGTTTTGGAAGGAGATCGATTGATTTATTTTAAAGAACAGAAATACTGGGAGGCCATACCAAAGCCAATGAAACCATTTTGTGCGACGAGCACTTCGTTCAGAGCATCGTATTATGATGCGGAAAGGATGATGCTAAAGGATCAAAGTATTTGCAAAATGGTCATCAAGTTTATAAAGAAATATCGCGACGTGAAAACTAATTTGAATAACTTGAAAAGTTATTATATTAAAAATTTATTTCTGCTAAAAATTGCCGAGAATCCGGATTCGTTTGAAGATAAATCGTTAAGAGTTATTTTAATTGATGTAAGTCGCGTGTTTCATCGTGCTTCGCGTCGTGCTTGGCGTCGTGCCTCGCGTCGTGTTTCGTGTCGCTACGTATTGTGTTATGTGTTGTGTATAGTTGGGACCAAAATTGGAGCTAAATAAGAACTACTACTGAATACCCTTAAAAAAACCAACAATTGCAATAAACCCAACTCTCTTGTTTAGTCAAAATCCGAAACGAAAGCTATACTTTAGTTTCTTTAAAGAAACTTCGGTTAAATATAGCTTTCACTCAAAGTATTTTCATTTCGGTTCTAATCTTTGGTTCCAAAATCAACTGTTTCCATGACAATTTACTAACATCAACTTTCTGCCATAAACACAGATGTTCGAGGAGTTGGAGAATCGCTTAAAGGCTGAAGAATTGCCCTTTTACTGGGATCCCAAGCTCAATATGCTTCACCAATTGGGTTCGGAACAAATTAGGGAAATGTTCAAATGTGTTGAAGGTACAGCCAACTATCTGCGTGGCATAGCAGAAAGTCCAATCATTGAGGAACGATTCCTGCTGTACTTATTTAGTAAGTTGAGAGCTTAACAGTTTGTTTCAATTGTTATAAACTAATAAACTACTAAAATTAGGCAACAAAGAGGAAAGAGGAGCCTCTGGGAAGCAACATTCAAGCAAGCCGAGGCGTTTGATGCCAATTTCTAAAACTTGTTTGACGCTTCGGCACAGAGATGAACCATATCAAAATCGATTTAGGGGCTAAGTTTGAGTTTTTTGTTTTTATTTTTACAACTTTTCGTTTATAATGTTAATGAAACCATAGAATAGAGTCACCTTATGGTTAAGTACAAGCCTGATTATAATATATTTTATAACTCCCAAAGTTTGAATATAACTCTAATCCCAGCTACTCTAAAAAACACCCTAAATTCGCCCTGAAAATAGAAGTTATCTAAGGCGATTAACCCTAAATTTAAGACAAATGATTTTCCAGTTTATGGCCTACTTTTCTAATACTAATTTTGGATAATTTATAGATATAATAAGCTTACAATTTGATTAAAAATCATTTTTATTAAACTTGTATCTCAGAAGTTGCACGTAGACGAAATCGAAAGCTATTGAAATGAAATTATACTTCGAAAAATATGCAAAAAGAAAATATATTTCTACACAGAGAAAAAAAAGAACATTACAAAGTATTCATTGGATGATTTCCCATATCCATTTGAACTGGATATGTCATATATACCCTTTTTATCATCCAACGGAGCTAAAAATCAACCATTCTATATGAAAAGTGAGCATCCTTTGGATGATTTTCAGTTTCGTTGGATAATTAAATGGATATTAAAGAAATATTCAGAAAACATTGATATTTTTTTCAGTGCATTTCATTCGGAAAAGGGCACATCAAAAAACCGATTCTACAATCGTTTTACTTTTGAAATCCACTTGGAAATGGGAACATACTTGATAAAAACGATGTTTTTTCAGAAAAGCGCCAAAAGTGTTAAGATAGGGGGAAATTAAGGGCGATTGTAATACAGAAATGAAAGCCATGCCATTATTGATGATTCTTGTAAACGCATTAAAATAAGTGAAATATTAGTCCTAGTATAAAATAAAGAATATCTATCTACCTAACCTATTATTTGTATAAGATATTTTCTTTTTGATTGTTTAGTAAAGTCTTCTTTCTGAAAAAACCATTTAAAATTGGTAGTCGGTACTTTATTTTCGTCATATATTGGAATTTCTGCTGCCTCTTTTATATGACGATGGCGGTGTCTTATCGTCAAACTTTTTTGTTTTCAATGGCAACGCCTCCAAACTTTGTATTTCTTAGATTGCTCTGCTTTCCCTTGAATATACTAAGTTTGGTCGCGATCGGACATCTATACATAGTCATACATCTATACATCTATCTAAAAACTAGTTTGGGTAAGAAAAACTTTTTTGTTTCAAATGGAAACGCTTCCAATCTTTGTATTTCGTAGTTTGTTATGCTTTTCCATGATTCCACAAAGTTTGGTCACAGTCGGACATCTATATGTTATAGCTGTCATAGAAAAGTAGAGCCTTAAGAGTAGTCTTAGTGAGAAAAACTTTTTAGTTTTACATGGAAATGTCCCTAAAATTGGCATTTATTTGTTTGATATGCCTTCACACATTTCTACAAAGTTTTGTCCAAATCGGCTGACTATAGCATATAGCTGCAGTACGAATGATGGGTCGAAAAATAAGTTTTATTGAGAAAAACTTTTTTTTTTTAAATGGAATCGACTTCAAATTTGTTACATGTTCGTTTGATAGGCTTTTGCATGATTCCACCAAGTTTGGTACAAATCGGACATCTATATAGTATAGCAGCCATAGAAAAGTAAGTTCTGAAGAGAAGTCTTAGTTTGAAACACGTGCTGCAAGGGAAGACAAGCTTCGGCGGAGCCATAGATAACTTTCCTGTATAAATTGTAATAATAATTTCATTAAATTATAAAAAAATTAAGCCCAATTTCGAAATTTTAGAAAATATTCTAAAAAAATTGAAATTTCGGACCTTGAAATATAAAGACAAAAATTTACTTTAAATAAAGAAGAAAATATTTAATTTAGCACGAATATCTAAAAACCGGAAAATAGTTTTTATACTCTGTACCGAAGGTACATAGAGTATTATAAGTTTGTGCAAAAGTATGTAACATCCAGAAGGAAGCATCTCCGACCCCATAAAGTATATATATTCTTGATCAGCATAGACAGCCGAGTCGATATAGCCATGTCCGTCTGTCCGTCCGTCCGTCTGTCTGTCCGTATGAACGCACAGATCTCAGAGATGGTAAGAGATAGAGGTTTGACATGTATGGGACATATGCTTCTTATGTCTGCAGGCAGATCAAGTTTATTTTCAATTTTGGCCACGCCCCCTCCCGCCCCCGCAATTTAGAAAAAACGTCATATCTCCCACAGTTTTGAAGATAGGTGGGTTGTTCTTTCTAGATATATTTAGTTAATAGGATAACTTATCGATCCGCCAAAGGAATGAAGAAGATCGGATGAACGATTTTCGAGTTATGATAAAAAAAACAAAACATTTTCTTGGTACAGAGTATGTTATAGTCGGGCTTGACCGACTTTCTTTCTTGGTTCGAGTGCAGACTTTAAGCATAGAGGATTCGGCGGAATAAAGTGCGTTTCTAGAAGAAGTAATGAGGTTTTAAACTGGCCCTTACTTTAAAATTAAGGAAAATCACTTTCTGCGCAGATTCATGAACAAACAGTAAAGTAATACTCAAAAATGGGCATTAAGTCTTGAGATTTGATAGAATTTCGGACGATATGGGAACACAAAGATCTTTTTTTTTTTCATATTCTTCGGTCAGTCTTACCTTCGAAAATTCGGAAAAATTCCCAACCTCGCTGATTTAAGGGAAGATCGTGAATATTTGCAAAATATGTAATAAATTGAGAGTGAACCATTTCAGGTCTGTGGGGGACTACGATATTAATTAGAATAGCTACTGCTTTGCAGTTTCTCTGTAGCCCCCCCGCAACACATTGCGGCTGCCACCACTGTCTGGTCTAAGTATGCCTGAGCCGAGCTCATATACGGTTAATTGAATATTGAAATACCTTTTGTCATTATGTGCCCAACTAACATGCTGCAGCCAAGACTGTCATTTATATTGTTATATATTATATATATACATATATCTACATATATTGCAACATCCAAATCTATGCACGTCCCAAGGCTGGGAGGAAGGAAGACATAAATACATGTGAAGTCAAGTCAAAGGAATTCATATTTGAATAGCAACAAGAAGGCACGAACTTAATTAAAAGCCGCTGCTTCTGCCCTGAGAGGACGAGAGATTGACAGACTGACAAAGTGAGTGAGGGAAATGTGTCCTGGCACGACTGCCAAGGAGTCACCTTGCCCTGCACATAGATGAAATTGCAGTCCGCACAACCCTTTCTTTGTGTTTGTGCCACCAGGAGAATTCCTTTTTGCTTTGGGCCAAATTAAAGGCATTGCTCACGTGTTTAGCTGTAATTTGCACACACATAATTTTGGGGCTAAATTACTTTCTTCTAATTTAAATTCATATATATATACATATATATTTGTGGCACCTGCCTCGCACTAATCTTGACGCGGAAAGGGCGTCGGCTTTAAGTGTAACAATTAAACGGCAGCTAAAAATAGTGACTAATGAGAAAAGTTTTGTGCGAAAAAAAAGGAACAGCACAAAAACACGAAAAGACCCCACCGAGAGTGTTTAAGTTGCCGGGAAACTTTACGTTTTTTTTTCGCTCTTCCTTGTATCGAATAGTTGCCCCCGGCCATAAAGAGAGTTGCAATTGCTGTTAAGACAATAAAAACCAAGCGTCAGGACCCTCCCCCCCCCTCCCATCAAGGAAACTTTGACACAACTTGTTCAGCCTTCAGCTGATAAGTAAATACTTGGGCTCAAGTATTTTGCTGTAATAAAATATGGGAGTCTTGACAATGACTTTTATGGGTAACCGGGGAGTCAGTCCGGCTTGAGCTGCTCTTAAATTTACTGCAAATATGATTTCAGTTTCCGTTCACAACCACAACAAGCCGCACAAATTAGAAATGCGCATACATTTTCCAAAGTTTCCCCATTTGCCGAGGACCGGAGATGCCGTCGTCACATGAGCTGGAGGAGTTTAGAGTCACAGAGTATGAGAGTTTTTGCTAAAATGCTTAGTTAGAGACATTTGTTTGAGTTGTTGCTGTTTCAAATTAAGCAACGACACAGTGAGACAAACCATCAATTTGTAAGCGTAAGTATGTGGGCGGGGATTCCCGTTGAATTGACAATGAAAGACTATATGGTGGAGGATCTAGCTGGGCACACTAAATGCTTTGAAGTGGGGGGTATTGATGGCTTCCAGATTTTTTGAAATCGCTGCAATGTAATTTAAGTCAATTATACAACTTCTTATGTTGTCTTTTTTCAACAAACTGCATAATTGTGGCATATTTATCAAAGTTCTCAATGATATAGATATCAGTTGTCTAAACAAATGCACTTCTCAGCTATAAAATAAGGTTATAAAGACCATTTCCAAAAGAACTTTATTCAAAAGTATTTGGTAAAGGCATTCTCTCTGGTGTGCGAAACTAATATAAAGAAAATCTAGAAAGCTAAGCTAACTTCGTCGTGCCGAAGTTTTTATACCCTTGCAAGTGCTCGCTTCAATAATTTCAAAAAATACTATTTTCCCATTTTCCGACCGATCGTTCGTATGGCAGCCATATGATATAGTCTTCCGATTTGGCCAAAAATTTGGAAAATGATGTGAAAGCAAGTGAAACCAACAAATACAAAATTGCAGGATGCTACCATTAAAAACCAAAAAGTTTTTCAAACTAAGACTGTATTTCAGACCTATCTTTTGTATGGCAGCTATACCATATAGTTGTTCGATTTGAATAAAACTTGGTAGAATTATAAAAAAACATAGAAAACTTACGATTACAAAGTTTGGAGAAGTTATCATTGAAAAGAAATAAGTTTTTCTCACTAAAACTAGTTTTCGGACCGATTGTTCCTATGGGAGCTATGGGATATAGTCATCCGATCCAGTCGGCTCCGACATATTAGTGTAGTGTGCAGCAAAAAGAAGACTCTGTGCAAAATTTCAGCTCGACAGCTTCTAAACTGAGAGACTAGTTTGCGTAGAACAGCGATGTTCAAGAAGAGAGGCTCTCTGTAGCTCTCTGACTCTCTCTGACACTCACTAAAGCATTACTTCGGCAAGCATTCGGCATGAATTGCCTAAGGTGTTCGGTCCCTGTGGGCTATGGGTGAACATCGCTGGCGTAGAAACAGACAGACAGACAGATGGACGCACAAAGCTCAATCGACTCAGCTCCTCACCCTGATCAAGAATACATATAGTTAATGGGGTCGGAAATGAATATTTCTATGCGTTGCAAACTTCTGGGCAAAATTATAATACCCTTTGCAAGGGTATACAAGTAGAGGAAAGCAAACTTCAGCTCGGCCGAAGTTTGTATACACTTGCAGCACGTTTTACTAACTAATTTGCAGGACATTTTCACTGAAAACAAACAAGTTTTTCTCAATAAGACTACTTTTCTGACTACTTTTCCATGACAGCTGTATTATATAGATGTTCGATTTCGAACAAACTAAGTGAAATCATGAAAAAGCATGGCAAACTAAGAAGTACATAGTTTGGAGGCGTTTTCATTGAAAACAAAAAAGTTTTTCTCACTAAAACTAGTTTCTCGACCGATCAGTCCTATGGCAGCTATAACCTATGGTCATACAATTTTGAAAAAACTTTTAAGAACTGTGTGAAAGCTTATAAAATGAATATATGCCTATTTCTAAGAGGCTTACATTGAAAACATAAAAGTTTTTCCCACTAAGACTAATTTTCTAACCTTACTTTGCTATGGCAGCTATACTATTTTGTTGTCCGATTTTGACCAAACTTGACAGAATCATGCAGAAGCATTGGAAACTAGTTAATACAAAGTTTAGAGACATTGGCACTAAAAACAAAAAAGTTTTTCTCACTAGAACTAGTTTTCGACCGATCGTTCCTATGGCAGCTATATGTTATAGTCATTCGATACAGCCGGTAACTACAAATGTGCAGCGTATTTGTACTAGAAGACTACGTGCAAAGTTTGGTGAAGATTGCTTTAAAACTGACGGAGGAGTTAATATAGAAACAACGGAAAGACGGAAGTACATATCTGGATCAAGAATATATATGTATTATGTGATTCAAAATGCTTCCTTCTAAGCATTTCAAACAACCAAATCAATTTAATATATTTCGACAAACATTTTAAACTATTTCCGAAACTAGAACACTTTATTTTTAACATTTTGATAGAAAGAAAGAAACAGTCTTACATTTTAAAACTTCAATCAATTTTTTTCTAACAGTCTGATGAGTAAGTTCTCTGCTGTTTGCTGTTTTGCTCATTATCCCCATTTGGAACTTGGTATAACAGTGAGCTATTCCAATGTTTGGTGTAAAAGTAATGGACTTCATCTTACTCCATTTTAACAATTCAAGATTAACATTTAATTCTATAATTTTCTTAAGTTCACATTCTAGTTAAAACATAACTTTAGAACCACTGTGCACTGCCTTTGCCATCTTGTGGTCAAGATCAAAAATGCAAAGAGACGGAAGTGTTTTGCTTTAGTGGCTATAAATGTCACAGAACTTGTCCCAAAACCCACACATGCAGCAGCAATTCAACCAAAGCAGCCGACTTTTCTCTGCAAAGTGTTCATAGGAAATTTAATTATGCCACAGACTTGTTTACAAATCCAAAACGTTAAGCCCGACTGTCAGTCAGGCAGTCAGTCAGTTAGTCGCACATTAACCTTAATTAAGTGACAAACAATTTCCCAGCTTAGGCATCAACTTCAATTTACAGACAATTGAATTTTAATAGGATGTTTGGGCCTGAGGATGGGAGGAGGGGGCCAAGTGTCCATTTGCATATTGTGCGTCGGTGACAACTCTTTTTCGGATAATTTAATTCATTTACCAAATTTTGTGTTGCGCAAAAGCAACATTCCTTGACTTGAAGTTCTTTGCGGTTGAATGGGGGGGTGTGGGTGTGAGGCCCAGCCACAAGCCAGTTTTGTGATCCTTCCTCAGGGACTTAACGCATCATTTAAGCGTATCGAGGTCAGCTCAAGTTTCCTTTAATTTGCAGATTAAATGTGCTAAATTGTTACGACTTTTCTGGCCCAGCTTTAACAGCCGGAAGAAGTGAAGGATGTCTGTGCATGTCGTGGTCCATCAATCAATCAATTACGTGCCGGGCCTGCAGTTTTGTCAGCAAAATTTACGATCGACTCGTATGAATCCTAAGAGCTGTACAAAAAACAAAAAAAAGAGAGAGCACAACGAATAGAGTGCAAAGTTTTTCCAACTATTAATAACCATTTCGGTTTTTTTTATTTTTTTTATTTTGCTTTTTACATGAAATGCCCTTTCAATTTGATTGACTTTGATTTTCCATGTATTTGTTTTTCTAAATATCCATTTTATGCTCATATTTCATGGTTTCTGTTTATTTTTTATGGCTGGCTTTTGTTTGATTCTGGTAAACATTGCTAAGCTGGAAAAAGCAATTATTTAACTAAATGGTTGAGCTCACGTGTGGATTGTCGTCTGGCATTTGGCATCAAATGTTTTGCATCCTCACAGATAGGGACAAGAAAAAAACACAGAAAAATACAGAACAAAAAAAAAAAAAACGGAAAGCAAACATGAATGGCCCAGCTGAAGTTGCATCACAAGAGGGATGAGGGCAAACTTTTTAATTGAAAATCAACAAAAATATAATGCAAAAAGTGTGCATGGAAAAAATAAACTGAAACAGTACTTTAAGTTGAACAAAAGTTGTGTGGAAAGTGAATGCAAATACGTTGAGGAAATTGTTTCCTTTAGTTTGACAATTTTCCGTTTTTATGGGGAGGGCGGGAAATTAATAACTGGGTCAAAATTCGCAGAATTTTTTAAACTTTTGTTCGACATTTGAGAGTTCTGGGCGGCTAACTGCCACATTAAAGTTCTGAACACATCAATTATAGTCATTTTGTTGAAATGAATAGCTAAGGCTGCTCTCGTCTCATATTAATATGACAAGCTAGTAGATCTTAATGCTCAAGCTCATGCTTCTAATGTGAATAGCTTGTCAGTTGACATGTTCGAACCACGCGGAAAGCTTTGTGAGCATAAGAGGAATGATATTACCATAAATCTTAAATGTATCAATGATTTGCAATCAAAAAAATTTATGTTGTTATAACAAAAACCTGAAGGATAGTAGCATAAACGTTAGAGCCATTCATTAAAGCTGTCAGAGTACTAGCAAAGGCACTACAAAATAAGCAAAGTACTTTCAAATGCAAATCACTTACAAAAGGTCAAAGCTTTAGCTTCTGTTCTAGCAATAATACAGAGAACAAAATTCTTATATAATCTTATATATTCTCCTATCAACAAAAACCCCATATTACACACTTGAAATGACCCATTAGTTTGATATTTTCAAGCATATAAAATCAACATACTATATATATATATATATATAGATGTCCGACTTCTACCAAACTTTGTGCACTCATGCAAAAGCCTAACAAACAAACATGTAAGAATCTTGAAGTCGATTCCATTTGAAACAAAATAGTTTTTCTCACTAGAACTTCTTTTTCGACCGATCTTTCGTACTACAGCTATATGCTATAGTTATGCGATTTGGACAAAACTTTGTGGAATTGTGTGAAGGCTTATTGTAAAAATAAGTGCGAGATTTAAAGACATTTCCATAGAAAACAAAAAAGTTTTTCTCACTAAGACTACTTTTTAGACTCAACTTTGCTATGACAGCTATACTATATACATGTCCGATTTTAGGCAAACTTAGCATATTTATGGGAAAGCATAGAAAACTAAGAAATACAAAATTTGGAGGCGATAGCATTGAAAACAAAAAAGTTTTTCTCACTAAAACTAGTTTTTAGACTCTACTTTTCTATGACAGCTATCCTCTAAAGATGTACGACTCTGACTAAACTTAGTGGAATCATGGGAAAGTATAGAAAAATACGAATTACAAACTTAGGAGGAGTTTTTCTTACTAAGACTGCATTTCAGACTCTATTTTTCTATGACTGCTATACTATATATATGTCAGATTTCAACCAAACTAAGTGGAATCATGGGCAAGTTTAGCAAACTACGAAATATAAAGTTTGGAGGCGTTTTCAGGGAAAACAAAAAAGTTTTTCTCACTAAAACTAGTTTTTCGGCCGTTCGTTCCTATGACAGCTATATGCTATAGTCAGCCGATCCAGCCGGTTCCGACAAATGTGCAGCGTATTTGTATTTAAGAACTTCGTTAAAAGTTTGGTCAAACTGACGGAGGAGATAGCTAAATCAACTCAGCTCGTCGTGCTGATTAAGAATATATATGATTTATGTGTTTGAAGATGCTTTCTTCTAGGCGTTACAAATATCTGAGCAGTTTTGATATACCCTCTGGTATAAAAAGGTAAAGCGATTGCTTAATGCCAAGTGGATTCGTAGAAACAATCTGATCTAGTTACCGCATATATTCTCATCACCTTCCATATAAATTAGAAATCTGATACGAACTCTGCACAGGGCCATACCTTCATAGACCCTTGATTGCTCCAATTTTCATGAAATCTCTATGGTATAGAGCAGAGTTGCCCAACAGCTTCTTATGAGTGCGTTTTTACTTACACAAACAAAAAACCCAAATCAGAAACAACTAAAGAGAAACCCGATTACTGCCGGTGTTGTGTGTGTGTGCTTGTGGCTACAGCGCTGTGTGCACGTACTGTCGTTGCCTTTAATTCCGCAAGAGCATAGGAGAGAAAGAGAAGAGGACACATACGCTCTGTGTGCACGGATTGTTGTTGCCTTTAACTCCGCCAGAGCAGCCAGTCTATGCTTGTGCGTCAGCCTTATGTGAATTGTTGACGCTTTCGCGCATTACAGCAACATTAGCGCATGAAGCGTATAAAACATGGGCATCGCTGGTATAGAGTCTCGCCTTAATTTTACATTTGCCCTGGTTTTTAGAAAAATTTTCTAATAAACTGAATTAGTTTTCGAAAACTTTAAAAAATATGCCATAAACTGAAAATATTTCTCCTACATCTAGAGCAAATCGCCTTAGGACGGATGTCCTAGGAGAATTTATATTTTTCAATGTAAGTTAAGGCCTTTTTTCTTATGAGTGTAGACATTTTGGTACAAACAATTGCATTTTGAACAAAACTAGGAGCATTTTAGATGTAAAGTGACAAGAATAATGTAGGCTACTATATTTTAGAAAAGAAAGGGCCGATTTCTTATCTTCTTCACAGATAATATGTGTCAGATAAGCTTAGATTTTGCTCTGTTATTTGTAGTTTTATGTGACAGATAGTTCTATATAGAAGAGTAGAAAGTGGACCTATTTGGCCTTGAACAGTCGATTTCAAATCTCTCAACTTCTTTTAATTTCATCAAGTAGCAAGTAGCACTTTACAAAGTAAGTCCAGCAGTTTTAATGAGAAAATCTCTAGCGATTTCTGCTCTCAAATACTCCAACTTCCAACTCTTTCAATCAAGCAACCTTAAAAGTGCCAGTGTTAAGTCCAACAAACTGGATAAGAATGTCTCAAATCGATTCCCTTCACTTAACTCTCCATTGAGAGATTTTCTTCAGCAATAAGGCAAACCTTTTCCTGCTTATTTTTATTACAGACGGACTCTTTTTTTTTATTGGCTCCCATAAACGAAGTTCTTGCCTTTTTTATTTTGTGTCCCCTTGATCCGTGTCTAGCCGCACTTTTATGGGGCATAAATCTGTGCAAATGTTGCAAATTCTTTGCTGCCAAAAATAAAGGAAAATGTTTTCAGAAGCTGGCTAATTTGGCCAACAAATCTGCTAAGCCGGCTTATGGGAGCTGTTGTGAGTTTTTATTGTTCAAGAAATTGATACGTAAATCTTGTTGAATTGATTTTTTTGTATTATTATTATGGTCCGTTGTAATGCAATTTTTTAATTAAATTGTGATTAACGTTTCGTTTTCTGGTCATTTATGCAAGAATAAATTGCAATTGTTGGCGGGGTGTTGTTGATGTTCTAGGGACAAATTGTTTTTAATTGCGAGCAAAACAAGTCAGGATAATCATATTACACGCTGCTGCTGTTGTTGTTGTTGTCCTGTTGTTGTTGTTGTTGTTGTTGCCCTGTTGTTGTTGTTATTCAATTAAGCTCTGGGCAAATGACAAACACTGCCGGAGTTGCGCCTGTATAAACTTGTGACAATGCCACAATATACTTACTCTGTGCCACAGCCAAGTGCAAACAGCTGCATACAAAAAAAAAAAAAAAATGCGGAAAAAGGGGGAATCTGCATCACGTGGCGGCGGCTTCGTTCGTCGTCCACGTCATATGCCAACTTCGATAAATTGCAGAGGCGTAAATAAAATCGCAGCACAGAATTGTGTCAACAGCAATTCGCCATGAAAAGTGCTCAGCATTTCTACGAGTATGTGGAAAAACCCAAACCAAACCACCCACACCCCCGTGTGTGTGTGTATATAGCGCACATATTGCTCATACGTATGCTGACTTACACATATATGTGTATATATATATATATATATTTGAGTATCATGAACAGCCTGATTAAGATTGAGGCCTGAATTAAGCCCTGTATTGAATTGATAAGCTGCCACAGGTTATCTGTTTAGCTATTTCAAGCTGGCAACGTATTTGCACATTAAGTATACGACCCATGTGGCCACTGTTTACACATTTAAGTAAGGGCATGGGAAGCAGAATCCTTTATTTATGTATATTTTTATACTCTTGCCCAGAAATATTCATTTCCAACCCCATAAACCATATATATATTCTTGATCAGGATGACAAGCTGAGTTGATTGAGCTGCTTCTATGCAAACTAGTCTCTCAGTTTGGAAGCTATCAAGCTAAAAAATTGCACAGAGTCTTCGTTTTATTGCACACTACTTATATGTCGGAACCGACCGGATCGGATGACTATATCTAATAGCTGCCATAGAAACAATCGGTCGGAAAACTAGTTTTAGTATGAAAAACTTTTTTCTATTCAATGGAAACGTCTCCAAACGTTGTATTCATAAGTTTTCTATGCTTTTTTATAATTCTACCAAGTTTTATTAAAATCGGACAACTATATGGTATAGCTGCCATTCAAAAGATAGGTCTGAAAAACAGTCTTAGTTAGAAAAACTTTTTTGTTTTAAATGTTAGCATGTTGCAAGTTTGTGTTTGTTTGTTGTATATGCTTTTGCATAATTTTAAAAATTTTTGGTCAAATCGGATGATTATATCATATAGTTCCCATATGAAAAATCGGTCGAAAAACTAGTTTTAGTGAGAAAAACTTTTTTCCTTTTAATGGAAACGTCTCCAAACTTTGTATTCAAAGTGTTTTTATACTTATTTATAATTTTTTCAAGTTTAATAAAAATCGGACCACTATATGGTATAGCTGCCATACAAAAGATGGGTCTTAAAAACAGTCTTAGTTAGAAAAACTTTTTTGTTTTTAATGGTAGCATCCTACACTCTTGCATTTGTTTGTTTCACAAGCTTTTACACAATTTTACAAATTTTCGACCAAATCGGATGACTATATCATTTAGCTCCCATACGAACTTTCGGTCAAAAACCTAGTTTTAGTATGAAAAATAGTTTTCTTTTCAATGGAAACGTGTCCAAACTTTGTATTCGAAGTTTTTTTATACCTATTTATAATTCTACCAAGTTTGATAAAAATCGGACAACTATATGGTATAGCTGCCATACAAAAGATGGGTCTGAAAAACAGTCTTAGTTGGAAAAACTTTTTTGTTTTTAATGTTAGCATGCTGCAACTCTGCATTTGTTTGTTTCACATGCTTTCACATAATTTTACAAATTTTTGCCCAAATCGGATGACTATATCATATAGCTCCCATACGAACAAACGGTCAGAAAATGGGAAAAAGAATATTTTTTTGAAAATATTTAAGCGAGCACTTGCAAGGGTATAAAAACTTCGGCACAGACGAATTTAGCTTAGCTTTCCCGTTTGCCCAACAATAATTGTTGTTAATTTGGTTAATGCAAAGTCAACACCCCTTAAAACCAAATGCAAAAGACCTTTTTTTTTTATGGCTCAGCTTTAACAGGTAATTGTACGGATTGTGGGCTTATTTGTTTATGGAACCCTTCATGAATATGTGAAAAGGTCAACCCGCTAGTAGACTGGGCGGGTTGACAGTCGTTGAGATTTAAGCAAAGTAGCCGCCTCAGGTGCACTCAGGCTGCACTTTAATACAGTTCTCAAGTAAATGCATCAGCGGCTGTAGCAGAGATGGTGGTACCTTGGGGCTGTTGTCTTGGCTTTCCACTTTCCCACTCAGCTTTTACAGCTTCATAATTGCCATGGCAACGCCTCACACCCCCAACCCCCCCTCTATACCAAGTGACATTCTCTGTTGTCTTCAAATTGCTTTTCGAGCACATTTCACCGACTTCAATGGGCCGCACTTTAGCAAACTGGAATTGCATTCTCTTTTTTTGCCGCCTTTACAATTAGAAATGTTAAGAAACTAAAATGTTTACTTTAATCAAACTTCGTGCAGGTCATTGCGGAATGAGAAACTTTCCATATTGCAACTTTCTGTGGAAAAACAAGCAAAAAGTTTTTCCCTTTTATTGGAAACCCATAAGACCCACACATAACTACATTTAATTGAAAGCTGAAAAATGCATAAAATGTATCTGACAAACATCATTCGTTTGTGGCTGTGGCTCACAACCCTGAGTTTAGGCCAAGTGCTGCTGCTGCCACCGGCAGCTGTGTCCTTAGAATTCTTAATTGTAATTTAATTTGCATAAACTTAAGTCCATTTGAAGGCCTTGGCTGGCGCACACAAAGCAAAACCAAACAGAACATATGTCCATTTAAATGAATCATTTTTATGGGGGGCCCAGAGCATTTATTTAAATATTTATGACCGACGAAAAGTTGATGACACTTTCTTTTGCGCAGCAAAAAAAAAAAGGGGATAATCACAATGAGAAAATGCAAAACAAAAATCCTTTGACAATTTTATTAAATTATTTTTGGGCCCTGAGGCTGCCCGCTTTTGTGGAATTTGGAAACAACAATAACTTAAGAAAGTATTTAAAACAAAGAAAGTATTTGATATATTCATTTTCGATAATTAAATGCTCACAATTTGCCAACGTTTATTTGTTTGTGTTTGATATTAACCCAAATAACAGAGGCAAAAATATTAAGTATTCATATTTCATACATTTATCATGCAATGGCACAGTGGGATGGCTTGTGCATTCTTGCAGTCACAAAATGCCTTGGGGAATTGATGGAAAATGTTTTTGTTGAAGCAAATACAAGGCTAACTACCATCTCTTAGCTGAACTGACAGTTGGTCCTTGAAGTTGGCTAAGTAACTAACAATCTAGAAGACTTGGTGTGAGTATTTCAAATAAAATACAATCTAAAACAAGAAAGAAAGTCGGTCAAGCCCGACTATAACATACTCTGTATCAAGAAAATTTGTCTTTTCATCATAACTCGAAAACCGTTTATCCGATCTTCTTCATTCCTTTGGCGGATCGATAAGTTATCCTAATAACTAAATATGTCCAGAAGGAACAAGCCATCTATCTTAAAAACTGTGGGAGATATGACGTTTTTTCTAAATTGCGGGGGCGGGAGGGGGCGTGGCCAAAATTGAAAATAAACTTGATCTGCCTGCAGACATAAGAAGCATATGTCCCATACATGTCAAACCTCTATCTCTTACCATCTCTGAGATCTGTGCGTTCATACGGACGGACAGACGGACATGGCTATATCGACTCGGCTGTTGATGCTGATATACTTTATGGGGTCGGAGATGCTTTCTTCTGGATGTTACATACTTTTGCACAAACTTATAATACTCTATGTACCTTCGGTACAGAGTATAATCAAGATTATAGTCTCGAAACTGCGACGAAACGGTTACAAAACTGCACATAGCAGGGAAAGTCTCAAGCCAAATAAGTCTATAAACTCAATCTAAGTCTTAATTTAACCATTGTTCAAAGCTCGTATATACTCGACTTTACAATGAAACGATCTCATTTCTAGTTTGTCATAGAAAAGGAAAAGAAAGTTAATAATACTGGATTTATTTCTGCTTTTTGATACTCATTAAATTTACCATTTCCTAAAAGACTTCCTAAGTTTTAAAACTCCAAGCCAGACTGAAGTTGGTTGCAAAGGTTGTAACCGAAATATATTGGGTGAAATGATCACAATTCAATGTTATTTTTTGAACTCGAGCCATCTAAACACAGCATTCTACAAGTAAGAAAGTTCGCTATGTATAAAGTTTCTTAAAATATATAATATAAATATTTATACCCTTGCAAAGGGTATTATTATTATTTTGCCCAGAAGTTTGCAACGCATTGTTATATTCATTTCCGACCCCATAAACTATATATATTATTGATCAGGGTGAGGAGCTGAGTCAATTGAGCTTTGTCCGTCCGTCTGCTCTCAGTTTTGAAGCTTTCGAGCTGAAATTTTGCACAGAGTCTTCTTTTTGCTGCACACTACTAATTTGTCGGAGCCGACCGGATCGGATTACTATATCCCATAGCTCTCATATGAATAATCGGTAGGAAAACTAGTTAAAGTGAGAAAAACTTTTTTCTTTTCAACGGAAACGTCTCCATACTTTGTATTTACTAGTTTTTCATGCTGCTTCATAACTGTGCCAAGTTTGGTCGAAATCGGACAACTAAATAGTATAGCTGCCATAGAAAAGTAAGGTTAGGAAAACAGTCTTAGTAAGAAAAACTTGTTTGTTTGCAATTTAAACCTCTTTAAAATTGGTATATATTTATTTTGTAAGTTTTTACACAATTCTACAAAGTTTAGTCGAAATCGTTTGACTATAGGATATAGCTGCCATAGGAACGATCGATCGAAAAACTAGTTTTAGTGAGAAAAACTTTTTTGTTATTGATGGAATCGACTCCAAACTTCGTATTTACTAGTTTTCTATGCTTCTTCATGATTCTGTCAAGTTTGGTCGAAATCGGACATCTATATAGTAAAGCTGCCATAGAAAAGTAAGGTTAGGAAAACAGTCTTAGTAAGTAAAACTTGTTTGTTTGCAATGTAAACCTCTTTAAAATTGGTATATATTTATTTTATAAGTTTTTACACAATTCTACAAAGTTTAGTCGAAATCGTATGACTATGGGATATAGCTGTCATAGGAATGATCGGTCGAGAAACTAGTTCCAGTGAGAAAAACTTTTTTGTTTACAATGCGAATGGGTCCAAACTGCGTATTTAGTAGTTTTTTATGCTTCTTCATGATTCTGTCAAGTTTGGTCGAAATCGGACATCTATATAGTACAGCTGTCATACAAAAGTAGAGTCAAAAAAGTAGTCTTAGTGAGAAGAAGTTGTTGGTTTTCAGTGAAAATGTCCTTTAAACACAAAAAGGGCAATCGAAATTACTGACTTTGATTCTGCGGATTTCTTGCAATTAATTATAATTTTATTGATCAGCTGTGAGACATTTCAGAAGCTGCCACGCATGATCGAACCGGCATCAGTCGGGATAAGGGAAATCTCGGTAAAGTTATGGCTAGCTTTTAAGTGGTATTTTCTGACTAGGTTAAAAAAAAGAAAGGGCAGAAATTCTACCTTAAAACAAGTAAAACTTTGACAGATGTGCTTGTCTGAGAAACCTAGAAACCATTAAGCCACCTCTTGTTAAAATGGATTGGGATGAATAGACTGTACATCTCGGATGAAAACAGAGTATCCTGTTGCGATGGCGCCATCTTGCAGTACCATAAATCAATTTCAAACAGTTTAACTATCACAAAACCACCTCCCACTGTGCACAGCTGTCATTTAGAATTATTATTTACCCATAAAATTCTCTCTTTCACAAAATATACAAAAATATTAGAAGGCCAATTGACATTATTCATATGACTGTCATTTGATTTCCGTTCTTGCCTGGGAAGCGGATATAAATCGATTCACTTTCCCCATTTGCCAACCAAATGTGAGAGAGATGGCATATGTCAGATGCCAACTGTTGCATATTTAACCAAAAAAATGTGAAAAAAAACAGGAAAAAGAAGTGTAGTACATGTATGCAGAATTATGGTTATTTTATGTAAATGGCTGACATTGTTGGGCAACTTCAGAAAAATTTACAAAAGAAATTAGCAAAATGGAACGGAGAGTAAAGTAAAAGAAGGCAACTGTTGACAGTTATCCTGACACAAACACGCATTGTAATGTCTAACAAGCTTCAGCGGCAGCCAGTCAAACCAAACATCGCATGTCACTCAGAGTCCTGCTGACAGGCCAAGTTTTGTATGTGTGTGTGTGTGTGTGTGTGTCATTGTCAGCATTTACATGGGAGGGAAATGTTTTTTTTTTTTTTTTTGTTATAATTTAAACACAGCCTAAGGCCTAGGAAAATGCAATTTCCTCAATAAAACGTGCACCTAACTGATTCATTTTAATGCAATTTGATGGCAGGCACAGGCAGCTGGGAGTTAAGTTTACAGCTAACAGTCTGCTGTTACAGCTCTGTTAAGCAGCAGCGGGCTGTGTTTAGTGAGCAGAGAGAGAGAGAGAGAGTCAGAGAGCGCGCAGAGAAATGCGGTACCATAAATACAAAGGACTCAGCATCCCAAAGCAACAGTAGACGAACAAACGTTGACTCTGCCAGTTATCACGTAGCCGCCGTGTGTGACAAAAGCCGACGAAAAGAAGTTGTGAAAGCCAAAGTGCATTTAATAAACACAACAACGAAAAGGCCAACTAAAAACAACAACAACAACAAAAATATGTAATTTAATAAAACAATAACTTGGGACTGTCTGTGTCTGCCGTGTGTGTGTGTGTGCCTGCCTCCGGCCTAGTGTTAATTTCTCACACTTCAAAGTTTCCTTTATGGCTCTGGGTTGAATGAATTTCCGTTTTTGTTCTCCCCTCTTCAACTAAAGCGGATGCCGCTTTCATTTTCCTCGCCCCCAACCCCAACCCCAACCCCCTCGGCATTCTGATTTCCTTCGCTCCGTTCCGTTTGGCTGTGTGTTGTGTTTTTGTGCAATTTACCTTTTACTGTGTGCTTTTGTTTCTAGCCATTTTCCTACCCTTTTATGATTAGTTAATTGGAATTCCATTTAACTTCTAAATTGGCTGCCTGGGTCTGATTACGCAAACAGGACGAAACACTTGTTGTAGCTCTCTTCACATTGCCATTTCCATTTAAGGGCTATAAATAACTAGAACCCCAGAGCCCACTACACAAACCGAGATACAAGTGCAACACTACCAAGTGCAAGAAACCAAGGTTTTTGGTGTTCGTGTGTGTGTGTGTGTAAAGTGCAACATGACCCCTCATCAGCCAGCCGCCAAGCTCCTCATCTGTCTACTATTAAGCCACATTTTTGGATTACTTGATGGCTCGGAGGGTAAGTCCTGATGCTGCTGCTGCTGCTGCTGCTGATTGCTTGCCTAAATTATGAAATGAAATTCATTTTACGAGCCATTTTTTTTCATACATTTACCATTTTCCATTTGCCATTTGACTGGCTTTTATGGCCTAATGAGTGCAGCCTTTTGATTTAATGACAACTCTTGGCCATAAATGTGATTTATTTTATTTCGCCTTCATTTTATGGCAAATCCACATTGAAAACCTGCGTCCTTACATAAATGTTTGCATATTCTGTTTTCCTTTTATGGTTTTTCTTTCATTTTTTTTTGTTGGTGCCGGCTTAGCCTTGCCCTTTGAGTATTTAGATGAACGGGATGAATTCAACAACTACGATTTGGACACGGTGCAATCCCAGGCGAAATACGATGCTCGCCTTCTATCCCAACAAATGCTCAGCGATGCTGAACTGCTAAAGCAAAGAGCAGACACTGAATCAGACTTAAACTCCGACACGTCGATGGTTGAGACTGGAGGGGCTGACGGGGCTGGCGGGGCTGGTGCACCGGCTGTTGCTGCCGGTGCCGGTTCGGCTGAAGAGGATTTGGAGCCGCATAGCAGAGCGGCTGCTTGCTTTACCAATGGCCACAAGTATACACATGGACAAAAGGTAAGCGAGCGGTGGGTAAAAACGCAAAATGAATGAGAATCAAATGGAAAATGGATATTTGAGTGTGAGTGTGTGTGTGTGTGTGTTAAGTTGGACGCTGTTTGAGGGGATTTCAGTCAGTCAGGCAGACATATGTAAGACTTTCAGTTTGGGAAGTAGTTAATTGGGGCTTAGGCAGTGCCAGTCGGTTGCTGTTCACTTTACTTCGATAGCTGATCTTATTGCATTGTGAAGAACTTCTTTGAAGAAAGTTTTTTGGAAATGATTACGTATACGCAGCCATGGCAATATACAATTTAGAATATACATCAATCGAATCTTTATTTAAAACTTGACCTGAAATCGAAACCAACTCAAAATCTATTCCCAAACGATGTCAGAAGCTGGTCAATTCAAGTACAAGAGGATTTTCTTATCAAGAGATATTTAACCAACATATATGAACATATATTTCAGTTCCCATGTTCTTGTCTTGTCGGCTCATGTCTTGATTCCCGACTTTAACTCCGGAGATCTTGATTTAAGCTATCTATGGCCTTATTTTTAACACAAAACGGAACTGATTTTAGTTGGTAAGCATAGAGAAAAGTTACCCTCGGCTCTGCCCAAGTTTACATACCCCTGCAGCATGTTTTTCTAACTAAGTCTACTTCTCAGACCCTACTTTTCTATGACAGCTATACCATATAGCTGTCCGATTAGGACCAAACTTAGTGCAATACTGCAAAAATCTAACAAACTAGCATATACAAAATTTGAAGTCGATTTCCATTAAAACAAAAAAGTTTTTCTCAATAGAACTTCTTTTTCGACCCATCATTCGTACTCCAGCCATATGCTATAGTCATCCGATTTTGACAATACTTTGTAGAATTGTGTGAAAGCATATCACACAATTAATTGCCAATTTTAAGGCCATTTCCATTGAAAACAAAAAAGTTTTTCTCACTAAGACCACTTTTCAGACTCTACTTTTCTATGAGAGCTATGCCATACAGATGTCCGATTTTGACCAAACTTATTAAAACTAAGGTTAAGCATAGCAAACTAGGAAATACTAAGTTTGGAGGCGTTTCCTTTAAAAACAAAAAAGTTTTTCTTACTGAGACCACTTTTCAGACTCTACTTTTCTATGAAAAGTACGCTATATAGTTGTCCGATTTCTACCAAACATAGTATAAACATGGGAAAGCATAGCTTGCTAAGAAATACAAAGATTGGAGGGGTTTCCTTTAAAAAGAAAAAGTTTTTCTCACTAAGACTACTTTTCAGAGCATACTTTTCTATAACAGCTATTCTATATATATGTGCGATTTCGACCAAACTTAGTAAAGTCATGAAAAATCATAGCAAACTAAGAAATACAATGTTTGAAGTCTTTTCCATTAAAAAGAAAAAAGTTTTTCTCACTAAGATTACTTTTCAGAGCATACTTTTCTATGACAGCTATGCTATATATATGTGCGACTTCGACCAAACTTGGTATAAACATGGGAAAGCATAGCTTACTAAGAAATACAAAGATTGGAGGGGTTTCCTTTAAAAAGAAAAAGTTTTTCAAACTAAAAGTAGTTTTTCGAGCGATCTTTCCTATGACAGCTATATGCTATAGTCATCTGATCCTGCCGGCTCCAACAAATGTGCAGGGTTTTTGTACTTAAAGACTTTGTGCAAAGTTTGGTGAAGATAGCTTTCAAACTAAGGGAGGAAATACCATTGAAACAGACGGACATGCCCATATCAACTCAGCTCGTCGTGCTGATCAGGAATATTTATAATTTAGGTGGTAGTAGTTGCTTCCTTCTATGCATTACAAACATTCGGACCATTTTATAATACCCTCTGCAAGTGTTTAATAAGGACTCGACTTGATCCCTCAGTGGGAAGAAACCAAAAAAGCCTGATTTACGTGGTTTAGTTGATCTATTAAACCGATACATGCAATAATGTCCCAGTTTGAATAGAGTTCAATATTCGAACTACATTTGTTGCAAAGAGGATTTGCCTCAAATGTGACCCACATTGATATTCAAAACCCGAGATGCCCCCAAAATAAGCTTCTCCCTTTTGACTTTTTTACAGACCTTTATGCATTTTCAAACTATTTAGCAAGTTCTAGTTGGCTCGGGGTCATTTACCAGGTTCTATCTCTAATAGAATTTTGCCCACTTACTGCCAAATCATTAGCTCATGTCAGAAGTGCCATAACTGGTAGGGAATTTCAAGCCAGCCTGAAATCGACACATAAAATGAAACGCAAGGTTAAGCCTTTGTATTGAAGCCTTTGTGTATGTGTTTATACCCATTTAGCCTTACTGTATGGGTGAGTGTTTTAATGCAGCTCTAAGTAGTCAATTGCTTTATCAAAAAGGATTCTTACTTTCGGGCTAACGAGTTCTATAATAGTTCTAACCTTTTTGTAATTGTATCAACTTAAACCCAGTACGACTAAAATGCTTGAAATTTCAATCTGAAGATTGAGATTATACCAATTTTTGGTCAACTTTATATTAGCTAGCTAAGTGTTACTGTACAAGAAGTCTTTGTTGAACTTTATCAATGCAGAAATGGTTCAAATTCATTAGTCTAAAGATAATTGGCAACATAAGCAGACGTTGCTTACGTCTTTAATGATATAATTAATAATAGCATATTTTTGGCTTCGACTACTGCTGCTGTCTTTTCAAATAGCAGTTTTGTTTAATTATATCTTAAATGCTAAACATAGAATTGAAACTGCTCAAATCTAAAATTCCCAAATTTCAATGTGAAATTGTACCTAAATTTAATTATGCATAAGCAACACAATAGACTCATTTCCGTAGCCGTGTGCCCTGCTTTGTGTCATAAAAGATACATAAAGAATGTAGGTGTAAGCCAGGTATACGTCTCTTTTATGGTAATTTTGCTTGACAGGTTAGCATTAAAGTAAGAAACGGTGTAGAGGCTCATGGTATTTTGCCAAATAAATATTATATATAAGCTTCAAGCCTTGATGACACTTTACAATAAACAAAGGCAGTTATTTGCATACGTTGAGCCATTAACAGTTGCCTAACTGGGAAATTACATTTGCTGCAGTTGTGGAATAAAGGTTGAAGTAGAAAATATCGCAAATGACTCCAAATTGAAAAGAAGATGGGGTTAACAAGAACTTTTCATGAAGAGTTGCAGTTGGTGTTAAAAACTCACGACAAAAGTATGATTAAAGGTCACGAGTGCTTTTAATCAGACCGAGAACTTGAAAAAGTCATAAAAGGTTTGTGGGGGCGTCAACAAGTAAATACTCTGCAGTTCTACGTTTCAGAACTGAATACCCGAGCAGTAGGAATAGCTAAATTTCATGCCTAAAGTTTATTACTTCCCAAGAAACTCACAAATGAGTTCAGCGCTGAAATCATGCCTAAAATCAGTTAAGGTCAAGATGTAGTGGGACATGTCTGTGTTGAATTCAAGGCTGAAACTCATATAAAGGATGCCATGAATTCATTACCAGCCCTTCCATTTCATGGCAGTTTCAGCGTAGATTTGTCTTTTTATTCACCAGAAAAATAGCTAGAAATGGCTGCTGCAAAAGCATAAAGAAGCCCCATGGTGGCGATTGTTCACAGCAATTTGATCAACGGTGCCAAGAACCAGAGCTTGAGGGTCAAGGATTCTGAGCTTACGTCAACCACCTGTAAGACTTCTTTCTGATGGGGTCAAACTACATCAACTGCATGAAAGACATGCATAACGGTTTTCGTTGTGAGCGTGTTTATAAAGAGGAAACTTGGCTGCGTGCCTTACAACAACACTTGTGCAGCTAGAGCATAAAAACTTAGAAGCCTTTTTACACCCTTGCAAAGTGTATTATAATTTTGCCCAGAAGTTTGCAACGCATAGAAATATTCATTTCCAACACCATAAACTATATATATTCTTGATCAGAGTGACCAGCTGAGCCGATTGAGCTTGTTTCTAAGCGAACTAGTCTCTTAGTTTTGAAGCTATCGAGCTGAAATTTTGCACAGAGTCTTCTTTTTGCTGCACGCTACTAATATGTTAGAACCGACCAGATCGGTTGACTATATATTATAGCTGCCGTAGAAACAATCAGTCGGAAAACTAGTTTTAGTATGAAAAACTTTTTTCTTTTCAATGGAAACATGTCCAAACTTTGTATTCATAAGTTTTTAATGCTTTTTAATAATTTTGCCAAGTTTGATAATAATTGGACAACTATATGTCATAGCTGCCATACAAAAGATAGGTCTGAAAAACAGTCTTAGCTAGAAAAACTTTTTTGTTTTTGATGGTAGCATCCCAAAACTTTGTATTTGCTTGTTTTACATGCTTTCACTGAATTTTACAAATTTTTGTTCAAATCGGATGACTATATCATATAGCTCCCATACGAACAAACGGTCGGAAAATGGGTCGTTGTGGGAAAAAGAATATTTTTGAAAATATTTAAGCGAGCACTTGCAAGGGCTTAGCTTTTTCGTTTTAGATTCAAATGTTTATGATGTTAAAAATGGACTTAGAATGGGTTCTATTAAGAGAAGATTTGCTGCTGCAGTCGCAGCTGAAAGCAGCTAATAGCTTGACTATCTTTCTGTTGGTCCTTACCAATCCATTTAGTAGTAGTAGATAGATATATTTATATAAGCTGTGGCTTGGTTTTTAAGCGACAGCCATAACATTTGAGGTTTTTTACATTGTTTACAATAAAAGGTAACAAGAATTTAATACAGCAAGATACCTGATGTTCGGCTTAAGCATTGACGCAGAAAAAGTTAAGAAAGAATATGTATAATTCAGTTTATAGAACCTTTTATAAAATATGAGAAAGTATGTGTCTAACTTTGTTTTTATACCCTTCCAAGTGTTCGCTTCAATATTTTCAAAAAATACTCATTTTCCCTTTTTTCCGACCGATTGTTCGTATGGGAGCTATATGACATAGTCATCCGATTTGGACAAAAATTTGTATAATTGGGTGAAAGCATGTGAAACAAACAAATACATAATTGTAGAATGCTACCATTAAAAACTAAAAAGTTTTTCATACTAAAACTGGTTTTCGGACCTATCTTTTGTATGGCAGCTATGCCATATAGTTGTTCGATTTTCATCAAACTTGGCAAAATTACGAAAAAGCATAGAAAATCTATGAAAACAAAGTTTGGAGGCGTTTCCATTGAAAAGAAAAAAGTTTTTTATACTAAAACTAGGTTTACGACCGATTGTTTCTTTGCAAGGGTATAAATATATAAAATTCAGCTAACAGAACCTCTTGTAAAGTAAAATAAATACTTGGCTTTGCGCCTTACTCATTCCCAAGGGGGCCAAGCCGAGCTTTTCTTAATCAATTGGCTTGTGAAAGGGAGCTACAGATCAACGGCTAGTCAGAATGGCAAAGTTTGGGAAGCTTTTTCAAGCCTAGTTACTTCAAAAAGCTGTCGCCAATAGCTAGTGAAGTTTGATTCTATTTGTATGAGATATTTCAAACTATTACCTTTTTCAATATTGGCTTAATTTGTGGATTAAGAAACTACCCATACGAAAACTTTCGATACGCTTAATAAAATTTCTCATATTTTACTGCCAAACGAGCTTGGCTACAACTTTCCAGCTTAAGCTGCTTAAATTCTTGACCCACATGGAGGAGTGTTCATATGTATGTATATATGTTGACTGAGAATGCAGTAAGGAAATTTAATATGAACAACTCGGCTCGTTTACTACCAGCCCTAAGCCTATTAGCAATTACAGCCATTTGTGAATAATTATATTTGGCTTTAAGGCGGCAAATTAATTAACAATCAAAATCCTTGGGTAAATAATCGATATTGTGTGGAGAGACTGTGTAACCTTTTTGAACAATATGTTTGTTTGAATTCATTTTTTTCTCGTACTCGTTTCTCTCTTCTTCATTTTTTTGGTGGCAGGTGCCGCGTTTGGATGCCTGCGAGGTTTGTCTATGCATGGACGGTGAAATCTTTTGCTGGTGGGAGAAATGCGGTTAGTGTTGCTGTTGCTGTGGCCATAATAAGGCGACGTGCATAATGTAAACCAAGAAACTTTTTCTCTTTTTCCCCCCCGCAACACACAGATAAGGCCAATGTAAACAGGGTGAAGGGTAAGAGGGATGGTGGCGCTGGAGGCGACGGCGACTATTCAGATCCGTATCGTTATGAGAGCACAACGAGAAAATCAACAAAACTGCATAAAACGGCGGGGAAAGTTGGCAAGCGGCATAAGCATCATAAGAATCAAAAGAATTTTAATGACTATGAAGTTTACCACAGCCGCAGGCAAAAGTTGGGGGATTATAAAAAGGCAGCGGCCATAAAGCAACAGCAGGAGCAGCAGGAGCAGCAGCAGCAACAAAAACAAAAGAGTGACGCTGCCAACAACTACAATATAATCAAGCAACACAAACACGAGCAGCAACTAAAGTTGACGACGTCATCAACACAGCTGGAGCAGCCCGTTAATCAGGCTGCAAAGGAAATGCATTATCAGCAGTCAACGGCTGCTCCTGCTCCTGCTCCTCCTTCTCCCCCTCATACGTACACACACCCACATCCACATCCACATCCCGTCCACTCGTCCAGTAAAATCTTAAATTTTCCCGAAAACTTGCCGGCTTTGCTTTATTATGACTACAAAACGGAGGAGCATGAACATCATCAGCATCAGCATCATCAGCAACATTTGCTGCATGAAAAGCAACGTCTGCAACAGCAGCAGCAAAGGGAGGCGTCACTACAAAAGGCAACAGAAGTTGTTGATAAGAACTTTGATGAGGCGGAAACCGACAGCGATATTTTGCCAGAGCCGCCAACAAAGCGGCCAAAGGCTACTATCATGCCAACAGCAGCAACAGCAACAGCAACAGCAACATTTACAACAGCAGCAACAACCACTGACATGTCGCTGACAAGAACAAATGAAATGGTGACAACCCCGATGTCTAGTCTTCCGTATGCTCGTGCCACTGTGGCAGCCACAAATGTGAGTTAACTTTAACTTAATTTTTCCATTATTTAAACAACAAGTTCTGACCAGCTTAACCAATTAGGCGGCCACTTCATTGTGTCCAGTCAGCTTGAAATTTTCGTTGTAATGGAATTTTTTCATGCCTCAGTGGATTTATGATTTATGCAGTCAACTTGAATTAACAATTTATGTTGTATGTTATTTTGAACACTCCCCGCCCTCTCCACCTTTCTCCTCTCCTCTCTTAGCTGCAACATGAACAACGGGCAGGAGGCGGGAATGAGGAGCTGGATGATGCATTTCATCGTTGGCTGACATCAACAGAGCTAAATGTGGAGAATACCAATATACTGGATGTTAGCTTAGAGCAGGAAACACCAGCGTCAACAATAATAGATGATGTGGCTGTTGTTGCCGCTGTGAATAAGAGTGACAGCAGCAGCAACAACAACAACAGCAACAACAACAACTTGGCCGATGCCGTCTTCTTTCGCAGCTCATACAATGATTACAGCAGCGAATTCAATGGCAGCGTTGTCAATATTGACATTACACTAACTGCAGTTGATGTGCATCCCCATCACCAAACGGATTTAATTGCAAATGGCAACAGAACAACAGCAACAGCAGCAGCAGCAGCGACGGCGCCAGCAGCAACAACAATGGGAACAGTAACAACAATAGTCCCCCAGGCGCACACCAGCAGCAATCACCATCAACAGCAGCAGCAGCTGAGCACTTCTCTGCCCCCCTACACGTTGACTACGATTATAACAACAACGCCGCTGGCAACAGGACGTATGTGCAATGTTTTGGGTAAGGCAAGACAAAGTTGAAATCAATTGCCGACGGCCAGTGATGACTGATGGAAACGCTAAAACTGTGATTGAGTCACACCCAAGTGTTGCCATTCACAGATCAAGCAATTTCATAGATTTGAATGAAGGTTTAAGAAGAATTGTTGGAAGATTTTTAATTTAATACTTAAAGTCCGTCGGAAGAAAAGGTTTTTATCTAGCTCATGAGTTGAAAGCCAGTTGCTGTCTCTGTACAAAATAATGAGATGATCTGGCGCTTAATGTTATATTTTCTCATATACACTTGAAAATGACCTATTCGAGCATGTAAAATTAATATTTGAAGATCAAATTGATATTTTATACTGCCATTTTGTTACCAAAAATGACAAAAATTATGGGAAGTGTCAGTTTAATCAGCCTATACAACTGGCACTACAATCTCCTTTTTTTGGCTAAGTATTCTGATCTCTTTAAATAGAGAAAAACAAGTTAATACATTTTATAATATATTTTACTTTACCTCTCCTTGTCTGTGGATTAAACTCAGGACCTCCTTCACTTTAACAGAGAGCCTACTTAAATATTTCGTTACTTTACTTAAAGATTCCAAAAAATGAAACTTTATTTATCTCTTTCTATCTTTTCAATTTCTATTCCTTCTTTCTCTTTTTGTTAAAAATGAAATATAAACATAGTTTCGAAAATAGAGGAAAGTTAACTTCGGCTTGGTCGAAGTTTGTATACCCTTGCAGCACGTTTTTCTAGCCAAGACTACTTTTTGGACCTTACTTTTCTGTGACAGCTGTAATAAATAGATGTCAGATATTGACAAAACTTGGTGGAATCATACATCAAAGACTTACCAACAAATATGTAAAAAATTTGCATTTCATTTCATTTAAAACAAAAAAGGTTTTTTCAATAGACCTTCTTTTTGGACCGATCATTCGTACAGCAGCTATATGATATTGTCATCCGATTTTAACAATACTTTGTTGAATTGTGTAAAAGCATATCAACTAAACAAATGCCAATTTTAAGGGCATTTCCATTAAGAACAAAAAAGTATTTCTCACTAAGACTACTTTTCAGACAATACTTTTCTATGACAGCTACAACATATAGATGTCCGATTTCGACCAAACTTACTAAAATCATGGCAAAGCATAGCAAACTAAGAAATACAAAGTTTGGAGGCGTTTTTATTTAAAACAAAAAAGTTTTTCTCACTAAGACCACTTTTTAGACTCTACTTTTGTATGACAGCTATACTATATTGATGTCCGATTTCGACCAAACTTAGTAAAATCATGGCAAAGCATAGCAAACTAAGAAATACAAAGTTTGGAGGCGTTTTCATTGAAAACAAAAAAGTTTTTCTTGCTAATACTAGTTTTTCGACCGATAGTTCCTATGACAACTATATGCTAGAGTCATGCGATCCAGCCGCTTTCGACAAATGTGCATTGTATAGGTACTTAAAGACTTTGTACCAAGTTTGGTGAAGATAGCTTTCAAACTGGCGAATTAGATATCATAGGAAGAGATGGACTTGGCTTAATCAACTCAGCTCGTTGTACTGAACAAGAATATATATACTTTATGTGATCGGAAATGCTTCCTTCTATGCATTAGAAACATCCTGAAAATGTTATAATACCCTCAGCAAGGGTATAACAACATAAAGAAGGCGTAGCGCCATCTATCATTTAACTACATACATAATTTCGATCTATTGGCTATTCGAACGTGGAAATTGTTTCTACTTGTTTTGTGATACTAGAAGACTTGTAAAATACTTAAAGAACAAATATATTAATGTTTTTCAACAGTAAGCACAACAATGTGGTCTAGTTGTGTGTTTGTTTTACAGTGAACAATGCCAACAAGACGCAAGGGATGTTATTTGAATCAACAAATAGAGGAAATAGTAGAGCAGAAAGAACCGACGAACTAGTGATTATAGACAATCATTTCTAACCTTAGCTGAATTAAAAACCAGCCTTAGCTCAATTAAAAATAATCAAGAGAGTCCAAATTCTACAATATCCATCCAATATCCAAAACTAATTGTTACATATCGGCCATGAAAAAGTTCCTGTCTATAACAATGCTGCGTATATAAAGTTGGCCACCAATTTCTGCTTAGTTATTGCTTCGCTGAACTCTCTAGTTGATCGCAAATTTCCCAATGTACGCACACAATACATAATTCCTGCGTGGCTGGTAGAAAAAGTCATATTTAAAGCAAAAAATTTCAAAGTCAACGATTAAAGGCCGACTTCTCATCTTCTACATAGCTTCTCTAGACGTCTAATCTAAGATTTTGCTGTGTTATTTGTAGGTTTATGTAGAAGATTAGAAATCGGCCCTAAGACTTCAAGATACTGCAATTGATAAGACATTTTCAAAGCCACCATTTTGAATAGCTAATTCCAATTAAATTCAAACGATCTTAACCTCATACTTAATTGGCATTCGCAGTGACAATCAATAAGTGGCAAGGCCACCAAACTAAAACAGCTTAGATTTGGGCACTTTATGTTTGTTCACACAGACAAATAAGTGGCAAAAAGTGCAGCTTATTTGTGTTATCTACAAAATTATCGTACACTCAATTGCTCTTCGTAATTAATAAGGATATTTCGTTATTTCAATTTCCTACTTGAAGCCCTGTTTGAAATCTTCTTTCATTTAAATCCGACTTACCTGTTAAAGCTACCTATGCTAACCCCATACGCTGATCTCTAATCCCTTTGCTCCTTTTATTCCACATTTTGTTGGCATCTTTGCAGGCAAATTGTATCAAATCGGTGACATACTGCCGCAGGATACGGGCAACTGTTTGCAGTGCATATGCACGGATGCGGTAACACCGGACGAGATGCCAAGCGTCACCTGCAGTCCACACAACTGCCCGCCATTGGTTTTGCCGGATCTATTCGATGCGACTGGTTACTGAGGTTACGGGTTTGTGCTGTAAGTTGGGCAAAAACAGCGTGCGACGGACGGAGCCAACTGAAATGCGAGTTTAAATTGTTTATTTGAATTGTTTGTGTTGATTTTGTGATTTCTGATTAACAACATTATCACTAACTTGCCCACTAACTAACTCTAACTCTAACTCAATGCTCAATACATAATTAAATGGATTTCAATGTAAAGCCCTCCCTATCAGAAAACGAATACCTATCAGCAAGCACATACATATATATACATACATATATATATATATTCTATACATAAATATGATACTCATATTCTAACTGTAACACTGTATATGGAGGGGAAGCCCCATCTAGTTGTTAAGCTGAATGTTTATGCATTTTACAGAAAAAAAAAAAAACGAAAACCCAAAACCCTGTGAAAGTAGTTCATCATCCCCTCCACTCCGCTCAAAATGAATGAATGTATACACCAGTAGAAGTTTTAAAGAATTTATAGATGTACTTATATCAACCCTGTCTGTTAGGCCCTTTTCTTCTTCGATCATTTCATGACTGAATATATAGAGAAACACTCAATACATTTGTAAGCAACTATAAAAAACTGAACCATGACAAATAATGAATGAATTAGTTACAACAACAAGTTTCAATTTGATTTGCATTGCATGTTTGGGTTCAAAAACAACAAACAAAAAGGCTTCTTCTAGACATACACAATATATATATCTATATAAATATATACACAAATATAGAAATATATACGTAAAATTGGAAATTGATTTCTAACAAGCAAAGAAGGACACCATATCTTGTAGTAATAATTACAAACGAAAGAAACCGAGAAACAATTTTAAGCAACTAAATTATCAAACTTACAATCATTTGGAGAGTTTCGTTTCCAGTTTTCAAACATTTCATTTCAAAGCAACTTTAGGCGTGATAAAAAATTAAATTCATTTAAACATAAAGTAAGCTTAAGTGAATTAATTACTTGAAAAGTAGACACAATTATGGATATAAGTGGGAGACGAGGTTTTTTGTTCAGTTGGATTTTATATATATACAAACAAACAACAAGGATAAGCGATAGCGAGGAAAGAACAACAGACGAACAGACAAACAAACAAACATATAAAGGAAACTATAATGAAATATAAAAATCAAAATGCATACGTACATATTAAATATTGATGTGGAAAAACCGAAAATAGAACAAAAATTCATATGTGTAAAATAAATGTAACTAACGACTCTCAACTGGACTTTTTCTGTAAGCATCTGTGTGTGTGTGTGTGTGTAAGGGAAACAATTTAAACTGACATGAATAAAATCCCCCCCTGAAATGTGAAAATATGTTGCATATTTACAGTGCAAATGCCACAGTCTCCCACGAAATAGCTTTAGTCATGGCAAGGATAATATTCTCATGAACCAGCCAACAAATGAGGTAGTTATCATACAAGGTGAGGCAACGGCTAGAAAAATAACAGAAATGTGAGCTGGAAGTGATAGAATGGAATACCGCTTAAGCAGTTTTAGTTCCTCAAACTCCACCTTAAAGGTAATCATACATCTTCTATTAACTTTCGACTCTTTTCAGAACTTGCACTAAATTATTAAAAATATTTCTTGCCTTTATAGACTTTACAGCATAATTCGTACCTTCTAAAGGATCCACAGTCACTTGTGTTCTAATTTCATAAACATTTTGTTCTAAATAAAGAAGTTATTTTCCAAAAAAAAACACCATACATTCCAGGAATGCCAACTGGTTCTAAGTCAAACCGAACCAAATCGTATCCGAACTGCTTATGCCCTTGATAAACCGAACCGGCATCGCTTTGAAAATGCTGAACCGAACCTTAAACCACTAGACAATACAATTCATATTCAGAATCGAAAAACAATTCAAATTTAGAAGATCCATCAGGGAGTCGAAAAACAAATTAAATTTAGAGGGTCCACCAGGGAATCGAAAAACTATTCAAATTTACAGGGTCCATCAGCGAATCGAAATCCATCAGAGAGAGATATTGGAACCGGCCAGACCGTATGACTATATCATATCGCTGCCATGATCGGAATGATCGGTCAAAAAACTAGTTCTAATGAGAAACCCTTTTTTGTTTTCAAAGCAAACGTCTACAAGCTCCGTATTTATCAGTTTTCTACGCTTCTTCACGATTCTATCAAGTTTGCTCCAAATCGCACATCTATTTGGTTTAGCTGCCATAGAAAAGTTAAGTTGGAAAAATAGTCTATGTATGAAAAACTTTTTTGTTTGCAATGTAAACCACTTTAAAATTGTCCTATATTTATATTATAAGAATTAATACAATTTTACAAAGTTTTGTTAAAATCCATAGGAATGATCGGTCGAGAAACTAGTTTTAGTGAGAAAAACTTTTTTGTTTTCAAAGATAACGCCTTCAAAGTTGGTATTTCTTAGTTTACTATGCTTTCCCACAATTCCACTAAGTTTGGTCGAAATCGGACATCTTTTTAGTATAGCTGTCATAGAAAAGAAGTGTCTGAAAAGAAGTCTTAGTGAGAAAAACGTGTTTATTTTTAACGGAAAAGTGTCCAAACTTTGTACTTCTTAGTTTGCTATGCTTTTTCACAATTCCACTAAGTTTGGTCGAAATCGGACATCTTTATAGTATAGCTGTCATAGAAAAGTTGAGTCGGAAAAGTAGTTTTAGTGAGAAAAACGTGTTTGTTTAGAGTGGAAATGTCCTTCAAAATAGTTGCAAAACGTGCTGCAAGGGTATACAAACTTAACTTCCCTCTATTTTTTCCAAATAATTCATAAGAGCCTTGAGAACTTCATATCGGGTTAGCATAGAGCACTTTGAAGAAGCACAAACTAATACACAGTATTGAGTTATAGTCTAAAGATATATTTTCAGTTGTCTCAGTTATCTTAGGGGTATTTCCCATTTGGGATATCAAACAAATGTCAATTTGAGAAACTCAAAAATATTTGAGAATTAGGTTTTATGAGTTTTCATATGACACACACTTAACGCTCATATGACAGCTCATCAAGTGAAAATACACGGAAATATACAATGTTATCTCAAAATATATATGTATAATTAGGGAAATCAAGTCTAAAAACAAATGAAGAATGTGTCCTTCCAAGCTCAATTTATGATACTTGGCATATGCTTCAACTCACTCAACCGACGTCCCCAGTCCCAACGCCCATCGATGGCTAAGTACTTAATTTCACACACCCAATTCGGTAAATTCCAATTCGAATTTCGATGGGGGGGAGGGGGGGAAATCAGCAAAACCAGCCAAGCTGTCAACCTCAGCGCCAAAAGTCGACAGCGGAATAAAGTCGTACATATTTTTTGAAATAAAGCCGCCGTTATCACAAATTGACAGCAAAGTATTGTATGGCCGAGTAGTTTGGCCCAGCTGTGCATGTGTCCAAAAATGGCCGAATGGCTTTATGCGGTCAGTCAACTGTGTCCGGGGGGGAGGAGGCTTCCGCTTCCGCTTACACATGCACAGCTGGAAAGTGCTTTTGTGGTCGCCTGGCCCGGCGTTGATTGCTCTGCGGTCCACAAAAAACTAATAAAGCCGCACCGAATATGAATTGTCGAAGGATTGGGGGGTGGAGGTGGGGGTAGCCGAGAGTGGTAAGTAAATGTACCGATTTGCTTTATTAAACCAGATTAAACAGGCAATCTGCGTACGTTTTGGCCGGATTGTCAGTTGTTCCCATTTACATTTTGAATGCCATTCCGTACACACACAAACAAGTCCAAATTCCAAAACCCCCAAAAAAAACAAAAGGAGTATTCATTTTTTTCGTCTTGAAACATTTTATAGAAATTTTGTTAAACTTTCGGCCATGGACGGAGGTGGGGACAATCAGCTGACGGTGCGATACTTTCACCAACGCGAATTGGAACAGCAGCGACGCGATCTGGAGCGACGCCAACAGCTGCTGCTGCGACATTTGCATTTGTTGCGTGGAATGGACGAGACCGGGAGAGTATTTGCTCCAGATGCCCACTTGAGGCCACTGCACGACTGGGCGCTGGCCGAGATGGCAGATGATTCTGGTTTTGAGTCTGGCAGCGAGAGTGATTGAATCATCCATCAATTTGTGTAATAAATAAAGTGCAAATTAAACTGTACTCGCCCCTAATCGGTCCCACAAGTGGGCCAGATTAGCAGACTGAAATGTGCAGGAATGTCATTCTGCCTTGAAGTTGGTAAGGGGTTGGGTTGGCTTTATGATTGGAAAGGCTTCTCAATTCAACACTTAGGACTTGTTGGTAGCTTTAGAAGGCAGGAGTAAGTGCATATTGCTATGTGAGAAATGAGGAAGCTAATAACTGAATCCGGCTTTAGTATGTCTGGGGACGAAACAGTGTTTGGGGAGATAACTTCTTGACCATCTATCAAGGAGCATGAGTTAACCCTTAATAAGGCACCCACGTTTTTCGGTTAAAGCATAGTCATAGCTCTCAGATCCAGTTCGAAAAATAGAGGAAACTTAACTTCGGCTTTCTAACAAATTTGAAGTACTTATCCACTGAAAACAAACAATTTTTCCCAATAAAACTACTTTTTTGACTACTTTTCTAAGACAGCCATACTATATAGATGTCCGATTTCGACCAAACTTGGTAAAATCATGGAAAAGCATAGCAAACTAAGAAGTACAAAGTTTGGAGGCGTTTTCTTTGAAAACAAAAAAGTTTTTCTCACTAAAACTAGTTTCTCGACGAATCATTCCTATGGCAGCTATAACCTATAGTCAACCGATTTTGACAAAACTTTGAAGAGTTGTGCGAAAGCTTATAGAATAAATATATGCCAATTTTAGAGAGGTTTACATTGAAAACAAAAAAGTTTTTCTTACTAAGACTATCTTTCTGACTCTACTTCTGTATGACAGCCATACTATATAGATGTCCGATTTCGACCAAACTTGGTAAAATCATGGAAAAGCATAGCAAACTAAGAAGTACAAAGTTTGGAGGCGTTTCCTTTGAAAACAAAAAAGTTTTTCTCACTAAAACTAGTTTTTCGACCGATTGTTCCTATGGCAGCTATAACTTATAGTCAATCGATTTTGACAAAACTTTGAAGAGTTGTGCGAAAGCTTATAAAATAAGTATATGCCAATTTTAAAGAGGTTTACATTGAAAACAAAAAAGTTTTTCATACTAAGACTATTTTTCTAACCCAACTTTTCTATGGCAGCTATACTTTATAGATGTCCGATTTCGACCAAATTTAGCAAAATCATGGAGAATCACTAAAAACTAGTAAGTACAGAGTTTGGAAACGTTTGCATTAAAAACTTAAAAGTTTTTCTCACTAGAACTAGTTTTTCGACCGATTGTTCCTATGGCAACTATATGTTATAGTCATTCGATCCGGCCAACTCCGACAAATGTGCAGCCTATTTGTACCAGAAGACTTCGTGCTAAGTTTGCTGGCCATAGCTTTAATTCTGACGGAGGAGAGAGCATAGAAACAAACGGACTTGGCTATATCGACTCAGCTCGTTATGCTGATCAAGAATATATATACACTTTATGTGGTTGAAATAGCTTCCCTTCTATGCGATACAAACATTTGGACAATTTCAATATTCCCTCTGCCAGAGTATAATAAACTGGTGGGTCCTACATGGGCTTAACTTTTCAGAACACGAAGATTTCTTATTTAAGATAGAATTCAACCGATTCAATCTAGAACCCTTAGGAAAAAGAAGATGCAGCTCCATTCTTGTCTATGTATCCAGCTCACCTTGACCCTGAACCAGACCACTAAGGTGGAACAGGAAACAGGAAGCCAACGATTGGATCATCTATAAAGAATACTACCTCACTACCTAAGACCTACAAGGACATTAGTAAAGCTATTAATACGACCAAGGGTCAGTATCTGGTGTATGAGGAGCGCAGCAATTCCAAATTGGAAACTTTTTTCAACCCCAGATTTAAAAGAGAAGGGTGCGAGCCTCCAAAAATGATCGAACTATGGTATATTAAGTATTTATTCCATCTTTATTTTCAGTTTTTCATTCCTTTCATTGAAATAAGAGAAACCAATACTATCGATAGTATCAACTTTTTGTTTAAAAAAAACTATCGAAAGCATCGAGCAGTGTCACTATCGATAATTTTTCAGCTCTAGTTCGTAGTTTTCCAGAACTCTTGGATGCTCTTGGAATCCTTTACAAAATAATTTAAGTAAGGTTGCCTGGAACAAATTTTGTAAAATAAAGAAAATAGCAGTTTCAACTATTTGCATACTCAAATTGAACACTTTAGGTTTATGAATATGGTGTCAATGTTGAAATAGTTCAATCCAAGTAAAATATACGAGCATTTTTCCATGAGCGTCTCTTTTTGAAGTGAAAAATCTTTAATTTTGGGGCAAAATGAACCCAACAACAACACATTCAAAGCTTTCGCACTGCCACAGGCGAAATTCTTTGGTGCTTGAGAACATTGTTGTTTCTATATTTGAGTCCACTTATAAAAGATCATGAGAGCAGCAATGTCTTGAGTAAACACAACTGAAAGCTTAACTATTTCTCGAATGCGATTGTTGTTGTCTTTCTATTATCTAAGGAGCACCGCAACCACACAGCAGCCGCAGAGGAAAGGGGGAGAGAGAGAGAGAGAGAGAGAGTGTGGGAGTCCAGTTCAGCATTAGTCGGTGCAAGTTAGTTTTCTAATTTGGTCAATTTGCCATTGCTGGTTTATACACCAAGCAAAGAGCTTGTGTTGCTAAGGGAAATTTTTTGTTAGAGCTGTACAAGTGAAAACTTGTCTGATGTCTCAAAGAAGTATTTGGGCGTCATTCTGAATTCGAAATACTCATGGAAGCAAAACTCCAAGGAAAGAATAAAGAAGGCTGTAGGCGAGTACTACGTGTGGGGACTGCAACCGTATAATACTCATTGATTATACACAGCGCACTTAAATTAAGAATCCATTTAGTAAAACATTTTCGGATATTAAGAAACTTTTTCATAAAACCCCACAAAATATTTTCTTAGTTTTGGAAAAAATATATTTTAAATATATTCTAGAACAAATACTTTATAAGTATCAGATAGGAAATGAGAGGAACAAAAAAGTGAAAGGTACAACACCAAAAGGCTTATTAAAAGCCTCATCTCCTAAATGAAATACTTCTTGTTTGTTTTTGTACATTTTCTTCCCAAATTCTTTTCTCTCTAAAAACCCATAGATTATTGGTAATAATTATATTCCTAACTTTACTTTGTCTGGGATTGGAACTTGGGACCTCGGTGATACCTACTTCAACAGGTAAAGCATCTTGTCGCATTCGACTAGCAAAGAATCCAGTTGAGCACTTAGCAAGACGAAGATTCCTTGCCCCTATTATACACCGAATGCAGGGAACTCGTACTTGAGAATTACCAGCAGTGTCTTTTATATATTTTTCTAAATTTTAGGGCAGTTTTTTAGATTTTCAAGATTTTTTTTGCAAGTGCTCGAAGTGCTTAAATATTTCAAAAAAAACTCGCTCTACCATTTTCTGAGCGATCGTTCGTATGGCAGCTATATGATATAGTCATCCGATTTGGCCAAAAATTTGTAAAATTATGTGAAAGCATGTGAAACAAACAAATACAAAACTGCAGGATGCTACCATTAAAAACAAAAAAGTTTTTCAAACTAAGACTCTTTTTCAAACCTATCTTTTGTATGACAGCTATACCATATAGTTGTCCGATTTTAATAAAACTTGGTAGAATTATAAAAAAACATACAAAACCTACGATTACAAAGTTTGGAAACGTTTCCATTGAAAATAAAAAAGTTTTTCTCACTAAAATTAGTTTTCCGACCGATTATTCCTATGGGAGCTATGAGATATAGTCATCCGATCCGGTGACTAAGAAAAACGAAAGAAGAAAAAATAAGAAAACTAAGAAATACAAAGTTTGGAGGCGTTTCCTTTGAAAACAAAAAAGTTTTTCTCACTAGACCTAGTTTTTCGGCCGATCATGCGTACTACAGCTATATGCTTTAGTCATCCGATTTTGACAAAACTTTGTAGAATTGTGTGAAAGCATACCAAATAAAGAAATGCCACTTTTAGGAACATTTCAATATAAAACAAAAAAGTTTTTCCTTTTAAGACTATTTTTCTATCCTTACTTTTCAATGACAGCTATACTATATAGATGTCCGATTTTGAACAAACTTAGTGGAATCATGTGAAAGCATGACAAACTAAGAAATACAAAGTTTGGAGGCGTTTCCTTTGAAAACAAAAAATTTTTCCGATTTTCCACTAATCCTTCCTATGACAGCTATATGATATAGTCATTCGATCCAGCCGGTTCCGACTAATGTGCAGCGTATTTGTAACACAAGACTGAGCATTTGACTCACTTTTAAGGTAGGTGTCCTAGCCTTAAAGGTCACAGATGATATGAATGATATCCTACGAATGATATCCTAGACAATAGACACAACGACAACTGAGAGGGATTGGTGCTCTACCTAATAAAAGTTATAGAAAACAATTTCTGGAAATATTATGTAGGGAAGTCATGCGTAGTATGCGGGTGCGGGGTGAGGCAGAATGTGCTTGGCCCACGGACGGTAAGTTATTGTAAAGTTGTTATGGTTATTATTATTGAATGCTGGTTTAGCTGGCTGAAGGTCAATAAATAACAGAGAAGGGTGTGTCAGTATATTGAATATATTTCGGACTATTATTATTATCACAGAGACACTCTGCAAAAGAGAAAGCTCTGTATGTAACAGCACTTACCACATTTAATGATTTATTTGAGGTAAAATAAACTTGGCTTAGCTGTATTTCTTGAGAAATAATTGCTCACCAAAGAAATGAACACAATACTGTACAAGTTATGACTTCTTTAACTGTAAGTAACTTATATACTTAGATTCAAGTGTAAATCTTGTAATTACTTTTGCATTTCACATTTCCCCATAAGAATTCTCAGAAGTGTTTCGCTTGAGTTTCAATGGAATTGAGCACCAGATTGTGGGACACAAAAGATAATGAAGATGAGCAAGTGCTAACCACCGCACAGCTACATTGATTGGATTCGTGGAAACCACTTCAAGGCCTTTTTTTGTTATCAACATTTAAGCATCTTTTTGGTTTAACTGAAAGCTGATCTGTGTATGATAAGGCATGGGATACACAGGTGGTAAACGCACCTTCTAATTTGATGTGTCTGTTTTCCCCAACGTCAAAGTGAAAAGTTTCCTCATTTAAACTAAAAACGAGAACGTAAGTTAAAGTCGGCCCTGCCCGACTTCGAAATACCCGTTACTCAAGGCAATTAACCCCATGCGGCTCAGATAAGTATGCAACGTTTTTATAACTCTGCCATTTATTATCCGATCTTCATGAAAATTTGTGAGATTTTATATATTGGCCACATGCACTACACTGCAAAATCGTAGCTTACAAATTGTAGGAGATATTCCAAAATTTGAAACAAACTTGATCTGCCTGCAGACAATACGAGCTTACATATAAAAATTGATTGCTCTAGCTCTTCTAGACTCTGAGTTCTACACTCAGAGAAAAAATAGAGAATTTCATACTTGCATCAAGAATTTTCGAGATCAATAGTTCGAGCACAAGAACTCTTGGATCAAGTGCTAAACATGCTCGTGTTCAAGGTTGCTCAATCAATGAATCAAGGGCAAACAGCATGGTCAAAAACCGAGAATGTTCTTCCTATTATCAAGAGCTCATCACATTCAAGAGTAAGATCGATTACTCTTAAATCAAGACCTTCACAGATTCCAACCGTACAACAATTCAATATCAGTAGATTTTTTCATTTTGTTTAAATTTATTTCATGGAAAACTAATTGTTGAGCCATGTTGCAACTTTTAGCCGGCTTGAGGAATACACACCTGAAAGCAGCATCAGTCCTTCTGTGTCAACTATCAGTCGAACAGAGGTCTCTCCATGCCAAAACAGGTTGGGAATTTCAAAGCAACATGAGTGCAAAAATCCACTCGATAGCTTCCCCACACCCCTCTCCCATGTAATACAAAACTGTAAGAGCAGACTCAAAGTTATTCTGTCAAATGTGCTTGCTCTCCTCTCTCAGTTTCTATACCTCACTTCCCTCGCCTAAAAGCACCAAGCTAAGAACGTATTTAGCTCGACTTTAAGAGCGAAATTCTTGAAAATTTAAGAACGAATAAATATTTGTTCAAGAGCGTTTGTTCTTAAGTTATTCGTTATACTTTTTTCTGGGTGTAGGTGTTCATACAGACGGACGGACATGGCTATATCGACTCGGCTATTGATCCTGATATAGAATATATATACTTTATGATATCGGAGATGCTTCCTTCTGCCTGTTACATACATTTGCACGACTTTAGTATACCCTTTTTACTCTATAACAAGTAAGGGCGCCCGACCACAAAATACCCTGTTCATTTGTTTTCATTTAATTGTTTTTGAATTTAATAAAATTATCCCAAATGTAGGCAACACTTTTTTCTAATCCTGACCAACAAGTGGGGGGGTGCTCTTATCAGCTCAACTGTTTCGCTTATAACTCCGGTGTTTTTTGTCCGATCTGATTATACGATTACTTTTCAGAATAGATAGATATTGGGCCTAGCTTGATGTATACTAAACCACGAGGCTCTAACTTGAAAATTGTGGATCTGACGGCTATTTAGGTCTAGGATTTCTAGAGGAGGTCTAGGTTTTTTGGGGATAAAAGGGGGACGGGGTGGAATTTTTCAAATCTGAAACAAACTTGATCTGCGTACAGCATAAATCTACCTTCGTTCAAAAATTTGTGGCTCTATCTCTTATAGTCTCTGAGATCGACGCGTTCATACAGACAGACAGACGGACAGACGGACATGGCTATATCGACTCGGCTGTTCATGCTGAACAAGAATATATATACTTTATGGGGTCGGAAAATTTTCCTTCTCCCTGTTACATACATTCGCACAACTTCATGATCCCCCTTTTCCCATTTTCAATGGGAACAGGGTATAAAAATGCCACCACCACATATCCCCCCTCCCCCCTCCCCTTTCATTAAACCTCTCTGGACACGCAGCTAATTAAATCTCTCACATATATATAAATTCAAATTGGCATTGCTTTGGCACATGGAGCAGGAAAATAATATTAAAAAAATAAAAAATAAAAAATGAAATTATTTTTTTTTACGACCAAAAGTCAGAGTCGGAGGGAAAACTATGCGCACTTTTGCACATTTTTAATTACACAAGCACATTTGCATTTGCATTTGAATTGCGCATTTTACAGGCTGATAAACTGGAATAAAGGCAAAGATATGTGAAGGGCCACAGCCACGCCCCCGCCCACACAGTGCACAGCCCACATGGCGTATGTGTGGCGTATATTTTACTGATTTGCAGAGAACGTGTAATTTTCAAGTTGACAACTTTTGTCCCTAAGCAGTGACCTCGTTGCACACACACACACACACACTTGCACAGCATAAAAATAGTGGTGAAAAGTGCATTTGGCCCCAGAGAAAGTCAGTAAAACAAAAGCGAATTGCTGCCCTCCCCTGGCCCTGGCCATCATAACATTTTGGTTCGATTTCTTTTGCTTTTTTTTTTTTTTGCTTTCTCACTAATGGAACACACACACACTTTTTCGTGTTTCTTTCAAGCTTCTTCTGTTGGCTCTCTTGGCTTAAGCTGCTTCCCCCTTTGAGTGGACGCTTCAGTTTCAGCAATTAGCCTTTTGCCAGCCTCCTGACGTCTCTCACGTTGCTGCCGCTCCAGTTGGCTAATAATTTGTACACGCCTGGCCAGTCGATCCGCATTCTGTTGATTCTCCATTATAAAAAAAAAAAAACCGGAGTTAAATTTTATACCAATTTTAAAGTTTCCAAAAAAAAAACACACACTGTAGGCAATTTCAACAACTTGGCCTACTCAGATTTAGTTTTAATGACAAGCGGGCGACGACACCTGACAGCCGGGACAGGGCTAATGATGGGTAAAAAGTTTGGTGGTTTTTCGAAAAAAAGGAAAAACTAGAACGTGACGGGATTAATTAGTGGAAGCACAACCAACCCTCTCCACCCTACCCCTCACATGCATATCAAATGAGAATTTCCTTAGGCGAAGCTGGTTTAATTTCGCTAAGATGTCACCAGAGCCACAATATTTGGGTCAACTCAAGTGAAATTATTGTGGGCTGAGCTGCATTTTCCGCTGCGCTGCCTTAACTGAATGTGACTCCCCCCCCCCCAAGGGGCGAGTCCTTTGACAATTCTGTCATTACACCGCATAATTAACAGGTTTTGAAGTTATCAAGTTATTAAGTCACAATATGCCATGTAGGAAAGTGGAGGATAATCCGTTGTAAACGCCTGTCAATGGTCACTTGTATATGCATATTTAAAAGGTCACACATTGCTCCCAAGCCCCATTTATAAGCATTCATCATTCATTTGGCAGCCGGCCCAGTTTGCCCCAAAACAGGAAAATTTCCACAAATGTTTGCCGCACATTCATTGTTCCAGCTCCTGGCTCCTGCCTGCTCCCTGCTGCTGCCTTGGCAAGTGATGTGTCTGTTACCTTAGGGCAACAGCAGCAGCTGCTGCTGCTGCCACCACCACCTCCTGCCCCCGAGTCCATTGTGTGCGGTAAAAGCTCAAGTCTTGAAGTGGCACGGCCTGAACATACAAATTAATCTTCATCTTCGCCTCACACACATGACCGCAGGCACAACTCAAGTTTTGCCATTTGTTTGCCATTTGAAAGCTGGCACGAAAATGCTTAAAATAGTTTTGACGCAATTAATACATAAAATACAACACTTGTGCTATAAATACCCCTAACGAGTTGGGTGCAAAAAATTGTGATAGAGAAATGCCCAATTTAAACGAAATTAGAGATGAATAAAAGATGGCACAGCAAGTGGAATTTAATTAGCTCATCAGTGTTTGAATGGCAAAAGACAATCTACGAATTCAATGGAGAACACTTTTCCAAATAGTTGGGAAAAGCCATCAAAGTTGGAGCAGAAGTGGGGGGTAGAACATTAGCTGAAAAGGTAGCCAGCGAATTAGTTGCTTGGGGAGAGGAAGGAATTAGTTGAAAGGAAAGTCAAATCTTGGTCCTGTATTTTACTAAATAATGAAGTATGATACTTGCATAGAGTTTGACTGTCTACGTTTGACAATGTCTATGCAGAGCTCCCTTTGTTAAAGGAGTTATCGTTGATTCAATCGTCTAAGGACCAATATCTCTTCTCCTACATAGCTGCTATGTATCACATAAACATGGGATTTCACATCTCTTAGATATCTGCCAGATGTGTCAGATAAACTAGCAATTAAAGGCCGTTTTCTAATCTTCTACCATATATACCATCTGTGACATAAACCTACAAATAGCAGAGAAAAATCTATGTTTATCTGACACATAGCAGCTATGTAGAAGATGAGAAATCGGCCCTAACTCTGCCAATTTTTAGTTAAGGTTATAGAGTGTAAGTGCTATGTGGCATAAGACATATCGGCCCAGCTTTGTTATTTCTTAGCTTATGCCACAGACTGTACAGTGTAAAAGACGTTAAATCGGCTCTTATTAATAAGACAAATCCTTATCAAGTAACTTCAATTGATCTTTGATTGGCGAATAATCCTTTATTCGCAGCGCAGTGTTAGGGAGTTCCTATCATGAAAGAATAAATAGAGAATTTCATCCTTATATAAAGAAAGAGGAATGTCAGAAGATCGAAAACGAATGAAGAAGAAAAGTAGGAAAGCTAACAGCAGTTTTTTTAACGATTTACTTTAGAAGTTCGATATATCCATTGAAAACAAGACAAGTTTTATACTTGCACTAAGACTACTTTTCTGACTCTACTTTTGATATGACAGCTATACTATGATAGATGTCCGAATTTCGACTCGAAAGGTTTGGCGGAATCATGGAGAATTACATTAAAAACTAGTAAATATGGAATTTGGAGACGTCTCGCACTTGAAAACAAAAAAGTTTATGTCTGAAGCATGATAACTGAGTTTTTCGTACTCGTATCAAGAATGTCCTAATGGCAGCCATGATGTTATAGTCATGCCGATCGGGCCAGAATTTCATTCGACAAATGTGATGACGTACCTTTACCAGAAGACTTCGGGCAAAGTTTCAGTGGCGATAGCTTTAAAACTGATGGCATATCGACTCATGCTCGTCATGCATGAATCATCGAATATCATATACTTGTATTTGTATAATGGAAATAGCTTCCTTCTATGCGTGTAACAAGACATCTGGACAATTTCAGATATACCGAACATCATGCAATGAGAGTATATTTTATACTTGTATTAACGAATATTTACTTATCAAAAGATCGAAAAGCATGAAAACATGAGAATTTCGATACTTGTATCAAGAATGTTTAATGTCAGAAGATTAAAAAGAATGAAGAAAAAACTGAATTTCATTCGAAACAGAATCGTCAATGCCAAAGTTTTTGTACCCTTGCAAGTGCTCGCTTAAATATTTTCAAAAATATTCTTTTTCCCACAACGGCCTGATTCTCCGACCGATTGTTCGTATGGGCAGCCTAATGATATAGTCATCCGATTTGGCCAAAAACTTGCAAAATTATGTGAAACCATGTGAAACAAACAAATACAAAATTGCAGGATGCTACACATTAAAAACAAACAAAGTTTTTCTAACATTAAGACTGTTTTTCAGACCCATCTTTTGTATGGCAGCTATACCATATAGCTGTCCGATTTTAATAAAACTTGGTAGAATTATAAAAAATCATAGAAAACCTACGATTACAAAGTTTGGAGACGTTTCCATTGAATAGAAAAAGTTTTTCAAACTAAAACTAGTTTTCCGACCGATTGTTACTATGGGAGCTATGAGATATAGTCATCCGATCCGGTCGGTTCCGACATATTAGTAGTGTGCAGCAAAAAGAAACTCTGTGCAAAATTTCAGCTTGATAGCTTTCAGCTTTGGAGGATTAAAAGGATATTTAAGACATATAAAGTCCAAATGGATACGGGAAATTTGAAATATCCTCTTTTTTCTGTGTTTATCCTATTTGCTGAGTTTTAGAAACGGCCTTCTTTTGTCTGTAGAATGCAGCCTTGAAGTCTATAAAGAAAAGATACAAACAATGCAAACATTTTCTTCTGAGCTGTAAGATAATTAATAAAAAGTCCTTCTTGTTTTGGAGTCTGTGCTTCTTAGAATCGATCTAAGAATGCTTTACTACAGTAACTAAAAGCTTGAGATTTCCAGGACTCATAACCAATCGCTTGTCATTTTTAATCATTGACTGAACAACTGTGATTTGGATTGAAACATATATTTTGTAACTATTTTTGAACATCATTGGTCCGGCATATTTTAAGATATCAATATATATTTGAAGTGGATGTACAATGTGTATGATAATAATGAAAATGAGCCGTTTTCAAATGAATTGCTTGGCTAGAAGTGTTTAAAATATTGCTATGTTTTACTCAAGAAGTATTCTAAAAAAGATGGAATATCATTGGCTTCCTTTAACATGATCAAATCTTGCGGATCTTCAGCAAGTGAGGGAATTCTCTAATGCCTGGTTCCTTTCTATATATTCGTTTAATTACTTCCCTTCCACTTCACTCAAATTAGTATATATAACCTAAACCCTTCTGTGTGTGTGTTTAGCACTTTGTTATTGGACACCTCGCATGGACAACACAAATTGCATTTAAATATAAAAGTTAGCTTAACTAACAACATGCATTCATATTTACCTTTCATAATATCCCTGGCATAATGTTTGCTCTCTCCGCCATTGCTCTTCATTAATCCCTGGACTCTGTGTCATAATTACTGCAAAATATTTAGAATGTGGCTGTTGGCTATGTTTTTGCATTGATGGATAACAACAACAACAACAACAACAACAACAGCAACAAGAACAAAACTATGCTGGCACTTTTACGGTGGTTTAGTAAAAAGCAGGGCAGCAAACCGGTTTTGAACCGAACCGGTTCGAGCCCGGAATTCCGACTTTTATTTTACTATGAACCGAACCTTGAACCGAACCTCTTTAGAAATTAAAGTTCAACCCGAACCTGTTCCGAACCCAAAATTTCGGTTCGGTTCAACATAACTGACACACATATTTGACCTGTTTACCGACTTCATCCTCTAATAAGTGCGACTAACTCCTAAAATGGACGAAGAGTGAAAAAAAAATCTGGCAAAATGACTAGATTTCCTTATAAAATCCCTACCCACAACAGTCTCTGTTTTTAAAGCTCCTCTTAAACTCTAAAGTTCCTTGAATAATACTCAAAAGCAAGAGTCTAACATTATTTTGGTAAAATTTTTACAAGAAAAACACGAAATAGATTTTCACTAAACTGTAAATTATATATTGAATATTTCCACGTATTCTATCAACCAATTCCGACCCAAAAACCACTCGGTTCCCATACAATTTGGGCAGTTTTCAGATCGAATGCTGTTTTAAAACACATAGAAGACAAAAACTAGTAATGTTGTATAAAGCATGGACTGAACCAAGGTTCGAACCAGAACCTTCTTCCAAAAACCTAAAAACCTTAAATTTCCGAACCTTAACCATTCGATAATTTGGGTTCGAACCAGTGTACCGGAGATCCGAATAATTTGTTTGGTTTGCAGCTCTGATAAAAAGTGTGGCCTTATTTTACGAAATTTCTGTGGCTTAAGTAATCAGTCAGTGGCTCAAATATTTTTGTGGCCAACACATGGCAAAATGTAAAAATTGTGTAATTTTCAAGAGTTAACGGGACTTGACCTGGTTTGCCAGCATTTTGCTAAAGGGGGGAAGGGGGAGGGGGGTTTAGTTTGGTTTGGGGTTTGCTGTACGCAAATATGCAAAAGCGCAATTGTGTGTTAAGTTGGCTTTGTTGAGGGTGGAGTCGGGCTGGGGTTGGGGGCGTGTGCATGTATTGGTGGGTGCTGCATACTTTTAGGCGCAGAGGTAGCTACTGCGGCAAGTTTTTGTTTGTTGGCAACTTTAAGCCCTGTAAAAACTTTTAATACACTGCCTACCAATTGTTGCCAGTCAGGCTTTTAGCGTGCAAAAAAAAACCCCACACACACACTAAGCCCCTTTTTCTGTTTTTATGAAAGGGTTGAGGGCAAAGTTTCACACACCCACACACCCGCACAGGCGACTTGGCATTGTTTTGTTCACTTACCTGTCTTACTTATGCTCTCTTTCTTTTGCCTGGCAAAATATGCTTCAATAACAAAACACTCAACACTTGGCAACAGAACCGTAAAAAGCAGACAAAAACTGATTTACATAAAGACACCCACATTCCGCAACAACAACAGCAACAACTATTGTGTGTGCCAGGGTTTTCCTTTTTGTTTTTTTTTTTTTTTTGCTAGCTGTTGCCAAAAACATTTTGCTTTCAACTCAAGGATTTGTTAATATTTAAAAGCACACAACAACAAAATGCGGTCTGAAATATGCAAGCTAAATAATTGTTACCGAAACAGCACTACAAAAACGCCAGTTGACTTTATTACGAGTGTGCAAAAAATGCATAGCAATTGTTGTCCTTTCTCCTTCTCCTTTTTTTTCACTTCAATATCCTGCAGACTAGCCGTCATGCGGAAGGCATTTTGTGGCAAATGCCACGTCCCGGATATCGGCCTGGCCTGGCTGCTGGCTGCTGGGCACATAAGCAAACAACAAAAAAAAAAAAAGAGGAGGAGGGTGGACCAGGAGCAAAGCAGAAATACGAGGACAAATTTGCATGGCACCTTGTTTTAAAGCCCCGCCCCCCGAATGAAACTACTAACTACGTATAGTACCACTGTGCATTTGGCCATCAAATACAGAGACTAAAAGCCAAAGCCAAACTCATTAGCCATGCGATGCGATGGCCGAGCTCTAATTATGCCACAGCCCCGGCGAGTCGTGGGGGGCGGCGGCGGCGGCAACTGGAGAACTTGCTTGTCCCTGACAAACAAACAGAACTGTTCATAAAACGGGTTCATCATCAGCTCCTTTCTTGACCTTCTGCCAGCGGAACAATAAAAAACGAGAAAGCTATGCTAACTTCGGCTGTGCCGAAGTTTTTATACCCTTGCTTAAATATTTTAAAAAAAAAATACCCTTTTTCCCATTTTCCGACCGATCGTTCGTATGGGAGCTGTATAAAATAGTCATCCGATTTGGCCAAAAATTTTTAAAATTATGCAAAATCATGTGAAACAAACAAATGCAAGAGTGTAGGATGCTACCATTAAAAACAAAAAAGTTTTTCTAACTAAGACTGTTTTTTAGACCCATCTTTTGTATGGCAGCTATACCATATAGTGGTCCGATTTTTATCAAACTTGGAAAAATTATCAATAAGTATAAAAAAACTTTGAATACAAAGTTTGGAGACGTTTCCGTTAAAAGAAAAAAAGTTTTTCTCACTAAAACTAGTTTTCCGACCGATTGTTCATATGGGAGCTATACGATATAGTCCTCCGATTTGGCCAAAAATTTGTAAAATTATGTGAAAGCATGTGAAACAAACAAATACAAAATTGCAGGATGCTACCATTAAAAACAAAAAAGTTTTTCTAACTAAGACTGTTTTTCACACCTACCTTTTGTATGGCAACTTGATAGAATCATAAAAAACATAGTAAACCTACGATTACAAAGTTTGGAGACGTTTCCATTGAAAAGAAAAAAGTTTTTCTTACTAAAACTAGTTTTCCGGCCGATTATTCCCATGGGAGTTATGGGATATAGTCATCCGATCCGGTCGGCTTTGACATATTAGTGTAGTGTGCAGCAAAAAGAAGACTCTGTGAAAAAATTTCAGCTCGAAAGCTTCAAAATTGAGAGACTAGTTTGCGTGGAAACAGACAGACAGACGGACAAATGGACGGACATAGCTCAATCGACTCAGCTTGTCACCCTGATCAAGAATATATATAATTTATATAGTCGGAACTGAATATTTCTAAGCGTTGCAAACTCCTGGGCAAAATTATAATACCCTTTGGCAAGGGCATAAAAACGACACATTAAAAAGAAATAAATAATAAATCAACTCAAGCATAAAATATTCAATAACCCCAAACCGACAAAGATTTACGGCTCAGCCATTTATTTGCCGTTGGTGGAGACGAAGAAAAACACTTTGTAAGCAATTTGACCGGCCCACAAAAGGGAAAGAAAAGGTGCCGGCGCTCCTGAAAAATGCCAACTAAACAAGAAGTCACTCAGACACACACAAATTGAAAGAGTTGCCAAAGTTTATTGCTGGCTAAACGAAAAGGTTTCGGCTCCCACCTGTCCCTTCTTACCACCCCCTTTGCAGTCAAATAGTTGGCCTGGCTTTTCATCATAATTCTGCTTCTTTGCCAGGACAACAGGTCGGGCGGGCGCACTTGTGATGTCCTGGTGTGGCCACAAAGCAAAACATAAATTGTTTCTTGTTTGGCAGGCGACATGCGTGCGTTAAAGGAAATGAAATAATCAAAAGATAAATGCCACAGAGCATCCAGAGCACCACGTAACAGCCACTAACCACAGTCATCAAGATAAAATGAATAAAGTTTTTCGTACTTACCTTCAGCTACATTTCAGTGAGATTAAATGAAATTTTCCAAAACAAAAAAAAAAAACAAAATATTATGCAGAGATGCGGGCAAACATTTTTTTGGTATAGATGCGGGCTAATTGATGCTGCAGCAGCAGGAAGGAAATCTAATTAGTGAAACAGTAGTTTATTTTATTCGGGTATGCAAAAATAGCTAACAAAAATGCAAGGGAAACGTCAACAATTGATGGAAAAATTTAAAAAAAAAAAAGAAAACATCAATATTCATTTGGTTAAATTGGTATTTCATCAACTAGGGAAAAATTTAAATTGTCATCCGACTGCAATTGTTAATACAATAATGTAAAGTAATTTGTCATTTTTTATACTTGGTACCAAAACGTACTCAGAGTGTATTTAGTTTGTGTGAAACAGCAAGAGGGAAGCATTTCAGATCCTCATAAAGTAGACATATTCTTGTTAAGCAGCCCGTTTGTGTGAACAAACTGATTTTGGAGATGATAAGGGTTGAAGCTTCTACTGGGGACATATGGGACATGTCCTACCTGCAGGCAGATCAAGTTAATTTTCTAATATTATCCTCGCAATTAGAAAAAAACGTCATATTTTCCACATTTTTTTTTTTATAGAAGAATGGACTTATCTAACAATTAGTATTATTGATCGATCCGCCGAAGGAATGATAAAGTTGGGCTGAAAGATAGACCAGTTATACAGAATAAAAACTTTTATGTTGGGCAGCACCGGCTAAAAACAGCGATGGGCAGCACTTTACGCACCTTAAAACGCCTCGAAGACTTAATGAGACATATTATAGGCTATTGCCATTGAGGCAGACATGTACATATTTTCACATTATATCAAAAAATATGTAACATATTTTCCTTCCATTCCCTCTAAGTTTTAGTCAGATACTTCTGGCAATGTTCATGTTTTATGGAAGCTACATCTAAAACTTTAAAATGTGTAAATGTGTCAATTTTTGTCAGTTTTATCATCAGTAGACTTCGCTTTAGGCTATCATAAGCCTTTTAAAAGCGGTTCAGTGGAATATCACGCAAATTTTTAGGCTTTTAACTTGAAATGGTACAAATCAATCAAGGTATTCCCCCCGGAGTTGCTGAGATAATTTTATATTTTTTACAAGCCAAAAACTAGAAGAAACTGTTTTAATATGAGGAATTTAGAGTTTTTTTTTTAACAATTTTAACGTAAACAAGTCAGTATTAATGTTTTGCTTAATATTTTTGTAAATTTGCCCTGTAAAAATGTAAATTTTTCTCAATTCAACACCGCCACAGCTCAGCAGGTGGTCGTGAATACCCTAAATGTTTTCTTAACTCAATTTTCATAAAACTTAATAAAAATCATTAACCTAATGCAATCCATGTTTTAAGTAAGCAGTTTCTAGGCTTAAAAATAAGTAATTTAGGGATTTATGTTGGTACTTTTATTATCAAAACCATTTTTTTAAACATTTCTCCAATTTGTTTAGTATTTCCTTTTTTTCCAGCATCTAAAACTTTAATTTTAAGCTTTAATTTGTGTAATATTTAACAAATTTGTAAAATTTCTGAGTGCTTTCATAAAACAATTGTGGTGTTTCAGCGAAATTCTAAAATAAAGATGTAATAACAACCTGTTTTCTTTTAAAATTCCTCTATTGCTCACTTTTCATATCAATTTGTTGATATATGATCAAATACTCATTTACAGTCGTTAACATTTCGCTAACATTTAATTCAAATTGAAGTTTGCTTAACAGACTTGTCGAATTAACTTATCGATAAGAAATATCGATAGTTGGCTAGTTCGACACTTTTTTTCGCTGAGGCCGGGTGCGCGTGGTTTCGGCTCCCAAGTTTTATTAATTTTTTGGTTTATTAACGCGGTTTAAACTGTTATAACTATTTCGGTACGATCTTAGAGTACTCCGGTGTTGTTTTCCAACTTTTTGCGGCATTTTGTTAATAGTTATACGCAATTGTTTATTGAGTTGGCCGTACTTGCAAAATGCTTTTGTGATTCCGTTAGTTTTGCGCGCGCTCGCTCTCTCTCTCTCTGGCTTTGGCGGCGTCCCTGTTTTTTGTTGTTGTGTGTTTGCTGCTGCTTGACTAAATAAAGTCAATGAAATCTAAATAAATATAATGCATAAATATTAATTGCATTGTGCAGTGCGTACGCCATGCTGCTCTCGCTCTCATTCCTTTCTATTGTGTTTGCTGCGCTCACAAAGTGTTTTCGTTTCCCCGTTTCGCAGAGCCCCCGCCCCCCGCTTACGCTGCTTGTGCTGCCTCGATCAAATGTGGCCTGACGTCGCGCCCGCGCTTTACCGTTTTTTTTCCTTTTTCTTTTTGTGATTGTGCTTCATATGTATGTATATTAGAACATACAGTTTTTTGTAATGTATTTGTGTTTGAGGGTTGTGTGTGCTGGCGCTCTGCTGCTCCCGCTGGAAATTCTGTCTCTTTCGGTAAGTGTATTTATTATATTGCTTGACCTCTGTGGTATAAATATTTGGGGAAATTGTAGTCATAATTGCTTGCTGTATTAAGACAAGCTAATACACATACATATGTACAAGGATGTGGTGTTCTGCTACGGGCTGCGTAAAATACGCTGAATATATGTATGTAGATTTGTAAAGCTACATTGCAGTACACAACATTTTACACTGGGCTTGTACGACATATTTTAGCATTGCACACTGGGACAGAATGAAAAATCGTGGATCAAAATATACAATATTATGGAGTTTAAGTTTGAGCAAAGGAGGAAGTACTCCGACCCTATAACGTGTATATATTCTTGAACAGTATCAACAGTAGAGTCGATAAAGCCATCATACCTACATACCTGCAGGCAGATCGAGCTAATTTTAAATTTTTTGGCAATCCCCCGCAATATGAAAAACGTCATATCTCCGAAAACTTTAGAAATATAGGGTCTCTTGAACATATTTAGTATTAAGGATTATTTATGGATCCGGCAAAGGATTGATTAGTTTTGAGCAAAAGCAACTACACTGCTTTCAGCTGCAAGTGCAGCATACATTCACGGACTTGGCCGACTTTCTTACTGGTTATTCTCTTATCTTTTAAACTTAAAATCTTTTCCATTACTAATCTGGTTGGAGTATAAAATATTTCCAGGATCCTTCTGAGGGTTCGCTATCCTTGTTAGATCAATTCTTAGATCCTTTTGGGGTTGTGGTTCATTGTTGATGCTTTTGCATTAGCTGGAATTTTCCCAGGAGGTTGTTTTGAGCGTATTTTCTTTACAAATGGTGTGTTTGTTTCCCGGTATCGAACGCAGGGACAGGATTTTCGTGCTGCTTAGTTTGCTCTTTGTCTGTAAGATGAGCTTAGAGGTGAACTTTTTGCTGCTAAGCGCACTGAGCCTCGCTTGGCCATCTTAAAGGATGGCGGTTTCTCTCTAATATGTGTTCTTCAGCAAGATACCACAAATTTGGGCTTCAAATAAGACTCTGGAAAACTCCCCCATTTATCCCAAGGCCGGAGACATATGTCTCTTTTGGTAACATCCATAGTAAAACAAGCCAATTAACTTAACAATTCTCTCACAAAATATTTCAAAAATAAACTAAAAAATAACAAAACTAAGTCTCAACCAATTGTGGAAAGTGTCCTCTTTATTAAAAACTTTTTTATCGGCAATTGAAATCATTTTTAGGAAACTAATAACACATTTTACACAAAATCAATACAGTAGTTCGTGCATCTATTTCTTAGGAATCACAAAGCATCAGCCGAGATCTGAATAAGGCTTTGGGAAGGAAAATTTATCACTGTTAAAGACTCAAAAAGCAGCAAGTTCACACCATCTTAATAATGTCATGGTTTTCTTATACAGAAATCATGCAAATGTTAAATTCATGCAAAGAATAAAGTAAGATGACTAAACACATTCCCCTAAATATTCTATTTGTATTTCCTGAAGTGTTATCTCTAATCCCAATTCGATGTTGTATTAGTTGCCTCAATACCAAAAGCAGGACATTTAATACAGTCAAATAAATAAGGCCAAAAATAAATGTTAGCTATCATCGCCCGCTGTGTACACAGAGAGCGGAAACACAAAATACGACTTACACAAAGGAAAAGCAAAGTCAGGAACAGAATCCCCCTAGATCCGGACTAGAAACGGGGCATGAGAAATTAGTGGAAGTTTTATGTCGCATAAATTGCCAGAACGCACACACACACACACACACACACAGAGAGAGAACGAGAAATAAAGCTATATTCCGAGTCAGGGTCATAATTTTCAATAAGCAATGATAACGTGGCGTATGCGTAATAACTAGCTAACGCATAACTTAGGACTGTTATAAGACCACTGCCGGCTGCCTGGCCGACTGACTGACTGATTACTTGCATATTAATGTGGCAAATAGTTGGGTCTTTAATAATTTGCCGCTCTGTTAATCTGTTAAGCGCTCTGTTAACTGCTGGCAAACTTCGGTAAGAGAGCGCACTAAACACAGCTGCGCCATTAACATGGCTCTGTTAATTGACACTGTTGCCTGCAATATGAATTATGCATTATGAATACGCTGATAATTGCAATTTATTGCAAGGCAACCACAGCCAACGGCCAACCACTGCCAACCTCCTCCCCGTCATGTCAGGGTTAGTAGGTATGCCATAAATCACAATCAAATTAGGCTTACACTGATTACCCCGAGCCAGAGGCAGAGTCGGGCAAGCATGAAATTGATTAATAATTCTCTGAAATTAAATTGTGTTCTAACATGTCAAAGAATCTCTCGCTGTCAATCTGTTAACGCATTTGCAAATAAAAATTATCAAATTATGTGCACCCACCCCCGATTGTTGTACAAGTTGCGATTCTCCCATTCTCAATTAAGCTTCCGATTTCGGGTATTTGCATGTGCAAAATCTGATTTACACGCACAAATGAATATTAAATTGCTTGAATCAATTGGATTCAAGCGCACAGACGCACAGATTTTTCGTGCTGTGCGAAATCAATAATAACATAACATAAATCGCAGAACGCACAATAAAATTCCGAAATTTCTTTCCCGACTCCTTGGAGCAATTGCTCTCAAGTGGGGCACACAGAATTGTTGATTTTTTATTTATCTTTTGCTCAGAAAGAACTCTGCACTTAAACACACTCTTGGTAGGAAATAAAAGTCTGGAGCGACATGAGAGCTACAAATATATATGTATATGGGGTAGATGAGAAATCCAAGAATCAATTGGAATAGGATTGTTTTATTTTGCTGCTAGTGTCTTAGCAGGCTAATTGTTTTTGTAAAGCACCGAGACATAACCACACAGCCACTGGCACTTATAAGTTTTCTCCTTTCTATTCTAATAAAAGCTTTCTTGTTGGTTTCGTTCTCAAAGCTTAAGCTTTAAGTTAGGGAAAGGCAATGTGAGCAGAGACGTTGGCAGAGTTTCAGCCGCAGCAATAGTTTTTGTATGTCAACTGCGACATTTTGTCGACCAATGAGCCTTAAAGGTCTTTGTTTTCTGCCTCTGCTTGTTGAGAAGCACTAAAAAGATTGTTTTCTATAAGTGCATTGACAAATTTTTTCTCTGCTCACATTGCCGATCACTGTTTTAAGCGAAGCGAACCGATTTGGGCCCGCATTGACCTGATTTTCACATATTAAGAGTGCATTCCATAAAAACTCTTTCCCGACTTCAGCAAAAATTGTATTTTATTGACTTTTATTTGCTCAAGTGTATTTTTTTTTCTGCACATTGTTTCTATTTTCAGCTTATCCTGTCGCTGGCTTTCTGATTTCGTTAGTCTATAAAGGATTATTATTGCTTAACATTTTCTGCGTTGTCTGTCATATGAAATTCCAGAAAACAAACTTTATTGAATTTTGTTTTAATTTTGTCGAGCATCAAAGTCAAGTTTCGGCTGCGTTTCTGTGGATGTCGTTCACAGAACGCAGGGGGTGAGGAGAGGCGGGGGGCAACGGGGATTTAATATGAAGGAAAGCTTATGTGGCGTTTATTAAATTTTATTTGTTGAAGCCAGCACAACAAAACTTTTTGCTGGCACACTGCATGTGCAGTTGACATCTTTATATGTGTGGGTGGGTGGATGTAAGGCCTGTTGAGTGGTTATTGCTGCTGTTATACGAGCTCGTTGACATTCTCAACATCAAACATCTGGGGCCTCGACGAGCAACCAAAAGGTTGATATAAATATTTCTCACAAAAATTTGCCAACCTTTTACCAATTACGCCCACTTACCACTTCAGTGTTGGTTAAGGAGTTGTTTATAAATTGTTAACAATTAATTACATATGCGAAAAAAAATTTGCAACAAAAGTTTGAAAATGAAACGCATTTTTCAACTGATAAGTGGACACACAAAAAAAAAAGGTTGAAGCACGCACAAGCCAAAAGTCAAGGGCGCACTTAAAGAGGGGATACAATTTTCGGATATGGATGTAGCTTAAGATGAGAAGTAACAAAATGATGTAAAAATGTTTATTTTTTAAAGCAGAGAAGGCAACTTTTAGCTGTCTTTATGAAGATTGTATCCTTTTTTTAAGTGTACACTATCTTTTCATTATCCCTTTTAAAACCATACTTAGTGCCGTGCTTTTAGAAAAAGTAAGGAAATATAACAATTTATAACTAAAAGAGACCAATGTTTGGCTCGTCACTTTTATTTATATATATTGATAAAAAACACATTGATCCAATGCTTTCCTAGGCTTGAATTCGTCGTTGACTTTGCATAGTCCTTTAGCCCCCTTAAAAAATTACAAGCTCTAGCAAAAAAAATGCAGAAACTTCCACTTGAATTTATGTAAAATCTGTTTGGTCCATCACTCCTGGATTTTTGTTAATTTGAGTTTAAACTTGCATAGAATGTCTTTTTTTTTTACACATCTTAGGCGTGTTTTGGGGGAAACCTTTACCATTGTTTAGACTCTCTTTGACATTAAAATAAACTGAAATTTCTTAAAATAAAAAATATATACACGAAACAGTTTTACGACCTTTTTAAGCGAAGAAATAACATTTTGAACACTTGAGATTATGTGATTTATCATTTAATTCTGCATTTTGGGACGACTATTTATACCTCTCCCATAATATGAGTAATACTGAAACCTTTTAGAAATATTTAACAGATTTAGATGATCAAGAGTCGATATCGATCAACCAAGCAAGCTAGTGAGACAAAAAGCCCAAATAAACTCAGAAACTTCCTCAGTGTTATCTTAATGTTCAATTTGCACATTAATAACTGATTTAGTAGTAAGACACAACTAATTTTTGAGTGAGTATTTTAAAAAAACAGTAAAAAAAAATTAAAAAAGATTAATTTGGACTGGATACTAAAGATAATGTCCTGTTATCATCCAACAGATCTGAAAAATTATCCAAAAGATGATCATTCTTCATATCCTTTGGATTATTTTCAGCTCCTGTCGGTGATAAATGGATATTAAAGACATATCAAGTCAATAGATTATTCCAATGAATAATTTTTAATGTCCTTTTTTCTCTCTGTGCAAGTACAATGAAAATCAAGGAAATGTTAAGCAAAAATTGCATATTGTGGACCTTCGATTTTACATTTGTATGCTGCCTGTATAACAAGTTTTTTCGGCAGACTTTGCACACACACAGCACACTGATGTAAAGTCTTAGGTCTCCCTCTGCAGTCTCCCCTCTGCCATTCACTTGTATGCCAGTAACTCATCTTATTGTTCCATGGTCTTTTTCATTTAGTACACCCAAATATGATATACTGGACACACGAGAGCTTACCCCAAGGTAGAGGTGATCCAAGCCATTGTTTTGTACAAAATCTCTCGAAATGCCATTAAACGCCTCAGGTCTTCCACGACCCTTCCGCTGTTCAAGGTGCCATTCTGCAAGTCTTCACTACTTAAATTATGGTCACAATTTGGCATACACCCACGATGTTTGGCCCCTTGTGTTTGGCTTTCATATTAAACCCCCTTTGAAAAGTTTTTCGGTCGCTTGTTTGGTTCCAGAATACATTATGTGGGGCGTCGTCTAATTGCCATTGTTGTTCCAGTTGCTGTTGTTGTTGCCTTTGCTGTGTAACAGGTGCAGCCACTCTTTGCCTTGGCATATTGTTGTTGAAATGTATTTTAACCATAAATTAAATAACGGGGCCATAAAAACTTTACAGCGAACAGCGGCAAAGTGTTTATAACCGGTTTTCTCCACTTAGTTTTTTTCCGTAAATTCCAGTTGAGCTAAAAACTCATTTTTAATGCGATGTGTGTGTGTGTGTGTGTGCGAGTGAAAGTTTTCCCTTTTTTGCTGGATTTTTGCAAATGGCATGGGCATATTTCATAAGCTACGGTCCCTGTGTCTTTTAATAAAGCATTTAAAAGAGGAAACATCATAAATTTGCTTAACTCTTAACGAGTTTTTGCTCATTTTGTCATTGCATTCTGGAAATGGGGATAATACGCTTAAGCCTTTGCCTTTGCCTTTGGCCTCGTTGGGCATTAACACTGCACCTGCAACTTGGCAGCGGGAGAGCGGCTGGGGACAGACAATGAGACCTCTCCAGCCACTCGAAGCGTGCGCGTGACATTTGGCGACCGTGACAGGCGGCATCCTCCCTTTTTTTGAATAATGCCCGTCAAGTGGCGGCATCGGCATTGTGTAGGGTTGCTGCCGCCCTGCCGTCTTCCTGTTGTGATTGACGATACGATATTTTATTGAATTCTCTGGCACTGCGCGTGGCAGTTATTAAATGCGCTGATTAAGTAGAAAGTGTAAGAGTATATGGAATATTTATGAATTCATCCTTATTGTGTCTTGTATATAATTATGACAAATTGACTTCGTTGTTGTGGGCGAACAATGGGCGCGGCCAAATTGAAAGAAGATCCGCCGAATGAAGATAAATTGGGGGAAACAAAGCAAGGACACCGAAGGAGCGAGCATATTTCAATGGAACAAATATTCAATTTCAATTTCAACTTTAAGCGCGCCCATAACTAGGCTACACAAATCCGCAGTCGACTGCTCACTCAATTGCAAAGCTAAGTTCAACGCACAATTACACAGACATCAACTGCCAGTGTTGTCATTAATTTTTACGATTCCATTCAGCTACTCGGCGTGTCAGGCGCCCGTCAGTTTTTTTTCTCTATTTATTCTTTTTATCTCCCCGTAGCATGCAACACAATTAAGCGGCATTTAAATGCTCGACTCGACCTGAGCCTGGGGGTGGTGGTGGTGAGGGGCTTTGGTATGTAATAATTGATATTTCAATCGCACAAAACTCTCCTGTGGTCTACGCTTAATGGTGATGTATTTCCACTTTGATTGCATTCATTGAGTTGGCAGCGTTAAGCGGATTTTATAAAGTGCAACAAATGCCAATGAGCGGGGCAAGAAGATGAAGGCAGGAACCGTGCACGTGCACGGCATAAATCGATGATTCCTGGGGCAAAAGTGGATCGAATTATATTTATGCACATGGCGGCATGAATACAAATTTCCTATCTGTGTGGCATTGGCAGTGGCACTCTTAATGTAAATCTATGGCACTCCACGTGATGCGCTCCGAGTACATTAGCCTGCCAGCTATGAGTAGTTCTCACTCGAGCAACACACACCCAGACAAATTATGTAAAAATGTGCTCATTTGCATAGGGGCACCCGCATTCGCATTGTTTACCGCCTGGGCCAATCGATGACTAAAAGCCGCCTGCGACTTTATTATGCAGGACACACAGCTCACCCTTCGGGCCTGGGCCAAGAAGTTATGCGCCGGAGCATATCATTTTTTGTCCACCCACAAAAATAAACATGGCCTGACTTATTACTGCCACAAGTTTTAACTCTTTGCGTCTTATCCACTAATCGCCACAGAATCCCTTTAAACTTGAGCCCAACAGCTGGATGGATGCTGCCAAGCCCCCGACTAGGCCTGTTTGCTTAGGTTGTTGGCGTGTCTAATGGTCTCACACGTTGCCATACACACATAATAGATCACTTAATGGCAAATTTATGTGCACATGCTCAGGCATGTGGAAGGTGCTAAGTAGTGTCCCAGTTGAAGGTATCCAGGCTAATCACACCTGGTTTGTAGTTGGCAGCTCGCAGAGACTCAAGAGGTAAATTATGTACGCAATACCATGGGGGAGAACTAAAGTGCCAATGGCCATCGGCATTGAATCTGCCGTGCTGGGAGTTACAAACGTGGCTATTGTCTTTGGAGATTCTCAATTTGGAAAACATTCGGTTCGCTTAACACAAGGGTGGGGGGGGGGGGGCCGTTCGGCAAGTAACTTGAGAGCAAGTTCTATGAAGCTGTGTGAATTTTCGCAAATATTTGACAAGAAGAGGGAAATAAATAGAAAGCTGCTGTTTTTAACCTCCTACCCAAAAATTTATAGGATACGAGCTAAGCTACAAGAAATGCAAGAGATGGGACATTAAAGGGAGTCATATAGAGTCTTTCGGCTAAAATGTAGTTCTATTTAACTGTTCCTGGAAAGGTGCATTTAAATTTGTTATTAGCACATTTTACCCCTTCTCCGCCTTTTGGGCAGGACTGAGCTCAGCCTAGGACGTATGTTCTGCGTATGACTAATGAATAATCGAAAAAAACGGGACTAATTAACATAGACCAACAAAAATTTAAAATGTCAAGTATCTGCCAAGTTGGCCGTGGTCAAGTTTACAAAAAAGAGGCAACCAGAGAAGTTAGCAAGCGTTCCTAATGTGTTCTCAAGTGGTGAACGCGCGGAAATTGTCCGTTTGCATAAACGTCTGTTAATCGAGGTTTTCAAACGAAAATGATTGGAATTACATTCTCACAATGCAAACCAAATTTAATCAAAAATCAATATAAAATAGATAAAATAATGTTGTGCCTTTTATCTATCATTTTTTTTTGTTATGCTGTTTATTTTTTGTATAATTCAGTTGGCATAACTGCCCAGAAGTAGAGCTTTTCTACCATCCAGATGTGACGCATAGTCACATATGTCTTGACGAAAAGAGAGCGTAAAAGGAACCGCATTCTTAACTTTCGACAAAAAAAATGTTTGCTAAGCCTTGAAATGATACTTTCCACATCTAGAATCAATTGTTTTTGTAGTTTTTCAACTGAATTGCCTATTTCCTTAACTATCTCTCATTAAATACGTGATCTTAGGACCGTTTTTTGACACCTCTCGTGTGGCTACTTCAACAGATTTGACTGAATTGAATTGAATATCCAAATTTGTTTTTTTTTTTTTTTAACTGATTTTCCACTATATCGTATGTTTGAAGTTTATAAGCTGCTCGAAGTTTCCAATATTGGGAAATGGCAGCAATCATTTCATGCCTTAAATAGCTTATTGAAGTTGCCATTTGATACGCCAGCTTGGTAAGCTGTGGTACAATTCAACAGACTGAAATGAAAGCTGAGTATGAGCTGTTGATATCTGAGGCCCCAAATGCACCACGTTCACTCATTTAAGCGGTCATGTTTTGCGGTAGAATATAATGAATTATCCTGACCAAATGGGCTGCGTTCAACCTGTAATGCGTGCAATTGCTGTGAATATTAAGGCACTCAATGTGAATGAGAGCACGTATCAGGTCATAAATCAGCGTGCCTCAAAGAGAAGCGGTAGCTAGGGGTAAGCCTAAACCTGCTACTTAAATTCCGAAGTCTGAGGCTTTCCTCATGCTCTCGGATTAAATCTAAAATCTGTTGATTGCACACTACCTTTGTTCCACTAATTTCTCTACTTTTGCCACACAGATTCAAATCCGGCCCTTAAACGTAGGCAATGGAAATTTTGCATTGCTTTGAAAAAGTGTGGAAAATGCATTAATTACGTTACAATCTTGTCAGATAAGGCCAAAAGGCTTTCGTCTCTCTTCATTGCCAAGTGAAGTGTTCCTAATGTCACGTCAAATATAAAAGTAGACCCAAAAACTGTCAAACTTAACACTTTGGCTATTAAAAATGGATGGTAATAAAATCAGGAAAAAAACGAAAAGTACGAACCAAACAGAAAATACGAAAGGGCCGCACCAAGACGAGCCGAAATTAATCAAGCGTGAAAAAGTGTTTGCAAAGAATTTTGTGCTTGGCCATTTATAATTTTTCTTTCTTTCTTTCCTGCCTTTTTATCCATTCCCATTGGCAGTTTGCTGAACTGCAAAAAGTTGTTGTACTTACAATTAGGCGCACACGACTCAGCAGAAAGCTGTAAACGACAGAGAAGAAAGTAAATTGGAAATTTAGCAGACTTACAGTTGTATTAGAGAGGCATTTTTAAGGATTTAAGGGAAACATCAGCAGCTCGAACTTGTTGAGCAAATCCGGGACCCCATTTTGCTCTTTTATGTTCAATTATCAGCCAAATACACAACGAGGAAATGAAATTGTCAAAGACAATGGGCGAGGGCCAAAGGCATGGAAAGGACGACTCGGCAGGCATTCAATTTGGCGAAACAATAAACTGAAATTATGGTCAATGACAGCTGACATTTAAGGCCACACAAAGAGCCAGGCATTCGAATGGAAAATTTCAATCCTTTTCAGCAAGCAGCAAATGACAATCGAGCCCCAATGAAGTTGCCTTAAATTTGCCCATAGTTAAAGCAATTTGTGCGAAACTAATGCAGCAGAACCACAAAGCGGACTATCACGACAACAACAACCAAAACTAATAATAAAAATGTTAAAATAAATCTTGGGGCTGTCAGGACGGCCAGTGCGGAGAGGTCTCCCCCGCTGCCACTCACTCACTCAGAGCATAGATTTATGCAGCCATTGTGCTGAGGATATGAACAACCCTCTTATATTTTATGCGCATAATGGCCAACTACAACAACACTTACACACACACACACACAAACACACGCACACTCGCACACTACCGAGCTTTGTCCTTTCATAAAAAGGGCGTCTTGTTGGCCTGAGGTTGTTTTTGTTATTTTCTTGTTATTTACACAAAATTGCGCCTGAGGTCATTGAGTTAGCAGTCATTGAAGGTGTTAAAGTTCAAATTGTAATGCACAAAAGCATCAAGCGAGAAGGACACCAGCAGACTCTATGCAAATACTGTAGAAGGAAGGGACAGAGAATTTAAGTTGCCAGAACTTTTACCCTGAAAAATCAACTTTTAAATCGCTTATCGCCAGAACAGAGATTGCGGTGCCTTTTTGTAAATAATATTGAATACAAAGTTTACTTTCGTAATTTCAGCTGATGTGCACAGCTGCCTGGATTTAACACCAATTAAAACATTTCATGCCGCCCACATTTATTGAATCCGCTTGCACGTGAATGCACTGACGTTTCACAACAAAAGTTTGAAAATAAAAAAACCAAACCAACAAAAATGTTTACCCTGGCATACAGTTTCTTCTCACCTATGCAGAGTGAATTTATGTGTGTTTTTTTCTTCTGCGAAATGAAATTTAAAAATGCGTATTGCAATTGGACAGTTTGTTTAACTTCATTAAGTTCGCGAAGATATAGGACTGTCAAAATAATATTAATGACAGGTGTCCCAGAAATCTGTAGAGATTTAAGCAAACATGGAGGGTTTTATATGTAAAGTGACAAACATAAATATGGGCTACTAGGTTTGTAGAGAAAGATGTTGAGATGGATAGTTTTTAATATCATTTTCATATCCGGACGTTTGCAACGCCTAGAAGGATGCATCTTATCCGTCCGTCTGTTTCTATGCTAATCTCCTCCGTCAGTTTGAAAGCCATTTTCAACAAACTTTGCACAAAGTCTTTTAGTACAAATACGTTACACATTTTCGTAACCGGACGGATCGGATGACTATAGCATACAGCTGTCATTCGAACGATCGGTCTAAAAACTAGTTTTAGTGAGAAAAACTTTTTGTTTTCAATGGAAACGCCTCCAAACTTTGTAAATCTTAGTTGGCCATGCTTTCCCATGATTATACTAGGTTTGGACGAAATCGGGCATCTATATAGAACAGCTGTCATACAAAAGTAGAGTCTGAAAAGTAGTCTTAGTGAGAAAAACTTTTTTGTTTTCAAAGGAAATGTCCTTAAAAATGGCATTTAATTAATTCATATGCTATCACACAGTTCTACGAAGTTGTGTCAAAATCGGATGACTATAGCATATGGTTGCAGTACGAATGTACGGTCGAAAATGAAGTTCTAGTGTGAAAAACTGGTTTGCTTTAAATGGAAACGACTCCAAATTTCTTACATGTTCGTTTGTTAGGCGTTTGCATGATTCCACCAAGTTTGGTCGAGATTGGACATCTATATAGTATAGATGTCATAGAAAATTAGGGTTTGAAAAGTTGTCTTAGTTAGAAAAACGTGCTGCAAGGGTATAGAAAAGTTGAGGTTGACTTTCCTCTATTCTTTTGATAGTAAAATATGCATTTTTCATATCTTTCGGATGATTTTCAGCTCCCATGGATGAATATTTAAGATCCTTTTAATATTAAATAGATATTTTCATATCCTAAAATGGATATTAAAAAATATCCATTCCAAATGGACACCAAAATTATCCGAAGTATATATTTGAATATTTTTATCTCTTCTGTGTGGGCAAGTAACCTGCTCTGTCAACTTTTATTGAATCGTAAAGTGTTCTTCTCTTAAATAGATATAATCTCTGTGGCGAAGCGATACCGGGTGATGATTAGATCTATAACTGTGCTGTAAGCCAACCCCATGTACTTAAAGTTTCAAAACCGAATCACTTTTAATACCAGATAGCATCCCTTATATGGCTTAAAGCTTGCAAAACCGATTAAACACGGTACAAAAATGATTCAGGCTCATAAAACCTTTAATTTATTTAACCTCTAATTTGGTGTGTAGTTTGGAGTATTAAATACTTCTTCAAGACCCTTTCAACTAACAACATTTCATTAAAGTAAAATTAAGAACCGAAACTCCATCAGTCCACGTGTTTATTTACTTTGGCCCAAACAGTTACAGTTTTTGCCTTGCATAATTTGTACATATTTTACCCATCCAATATACGCATTTACATTGAATTTTTGGCTAAAAAAAGCATTTATTATAAGCAACAGCAACAGAGCGAGGGACAAACATTTGCCGTCTTATCACTTAGGCCAGCATTTGTGTACAATTTTCATTTGCTTTTCGGTTTGCTGGAAAGGAATAGGGCGGTTTTTCGGCTGCAAGCAAATGTAAACAAGCCAAGCCCAAAAACCCGGCGTGGGCAAACAAGAGGGGCACAGAATCGGGCAGGGAAAAGTAAAGCGAAAAATGTTCTTGTTAACAAATTGCAAAACATTTGCTTTTTGAAGACAAATTACTCGTGGCGAAACAAATTGCTTGGCTCTGCTCTCGCTCTGCTCTGCTCTGCTCTGTTTCGTTCTGTTGAAGTTTGTGCGTGTGTGGGTTTAAATTTTTGATATATTGAACACAAAATTAATGCACTCGAAGTTGAACCTTATCTCTCAAAGCACACTCCCCGCCCCCTCCCCCGTCATGCTTCACTGACTTGCGGCCCCGTTTATTAATTAGCTTTAAAAAGTCAATTGGTGTCAGCGGCAGCAAGACAATTAAATACGCTTAAGGACAAATGGGTTGCCAAGGTAATAAAGCAGTCAATAAGCACACTGGTCCTATACCAGCACTTATTTTGCATTTATGGAAATATAATTCTGCGGCTGCTGCTGCTGCCCAGGCGAGAGTTCACTAATTGTTTTGCGGCCTGAATGTCATGCCATATGAGCTAGCCACAACAGAAAATTCCCCACAATTTATTTGTTAATTTGTGCATACACTTTGTCATAATTTGAGTAATTATTTTTGCAGTTGGTTGCCCAAAAATAGTGAGAGAATGGAAAACAGTGGACTGGGCACTAACGAAAAGCGTTGGCGTTGCCAGGGGTAATAACCACTCGACCACATTTTTGCATCACTGATTGCAGTTGCCGTTGTGTCGAGAATCAAGGCAAAAACTGTTTGGCATTAAATATATATATATTATTTGGCTTAAACAATAAACTTGAATTTTATATCCAGTTTAATAGATTTTAATATTTAAATGAATTAAACAAATGAAATCAAGGATTTAGGTTTAAAGTCACAAATAATGCTTAATACGGTTACAAATTTTGATTTAATTGATTTTAATATAATTCACTGGTCGTTTCGACCACAACATATGCAATTGTATAGGGCATGGCTTACAAGCGAAAGCCATTGATATGTGAGGAGCCGTTAGCTATAAAAACAGGGTCCAAATATCTAGGAGCAGAAGAGATGCTGTAAAGCACGAAACAATGGGCACACAATCGTGCTCACTTACACAGCAATGGGAAACATCTGGTTGCTTTACTCTTGTGGTTTAAACTGACGCACAGTGGGCTATTTGAACCCTAAACTGCAGATTAATTTAAACAAAATTTTAGATTTTAGAAAAATCTAAATTTGATGCATCTGGAAAAAAAAAATTGGAACAATTCTCTAAGAAATGTCTGTAATTTTCAAGCCGCCATTCAAGGTTAACGATTACTGTTCCTTAAGTAATGAACAAAAGGGGGAACAATCGTAGCAACAATAAATGTAAAGAGTGATTTGTTAGCAACTTTATTTATGGCAACACTGTTTTTGGCAGCTCAGCCAAAACCAAGCAGCCAGAGGCATGGCAAGAACCAGCAATGTATCCCGAAAAATCCTCGTATTAGACGGTGCCACATGTCAGACACAACTCGCGAATCGATGGCCACATTGAGAGGCGAGTTCGGTAAACATAAAATTATATATTTCTTACATTTTTCTGTATTTTATCTAATTTTTTTTTAATCAAATCCCATTTTCCACAAACCACAAGTACTAGAAAATGTATTTTTTTTCTACTTATCGGCCGCCCCACTTAACCAAACTCATCTGCAGTAAACCAAATTTTTCTAGGTACCATTACCCTGATTATTATTTCGGATGCTTCCGCATCAGTGCCTGGAAATCACTTGCATTTCAATCTTACGATTTACTTCAACTGGCACAATGAGCATCTCATTAAACAAAGGTGATTTGCCAGCAGTAAAAATGACAGAAATTCGACTGGCATATCTTGTGATTGCATGAGGAAAGGGGTAGAACTGAGTTGTTGTGAAGCGTTTGCTTGCTTATTTATGTGAGTAAAGTCAGTTGCATTCAGGTTTGCCACACACACACACACACACACACACGCACACGCACACACTCACTTGTAAGGACCGTGTACTTCTCTTTCAATTTACTAATGCACTTCAGGCGAAAAAGTCAAAGGTTGACTGGCGGACTGGCTGGAGGAAAATTCTTGCAATAACAATAAAGTTGTTATTCCTTTGGTACAGCATAATACCGAGCATTGTTATGACTTGGTTAGCTCTTCAACTAAAAAAGGTTGCAAATATATTTGCAATTGTTGTTGGCCACTGAAAACTAGACACAAAACAACTGCCATGCCAATAACTAATTTCTGCCATAGCAGCCATTGCGTATACTTGATATTACGCCAATTAGCTGCGAAAAGTGCCCGAAAATTGTGCACATTCAAATTGTGGCTTAAATTCATTCAAGTTTAGCATCTGCCGCGCTGTTATGGCAATGAAAATAAATGACTTGCCATCAAAATAAAATGCTGAAAAATTAAGAAAAATGCTACCGCCGACGCTGTCCAGCTCTCTGGACATATCCACAAGCAAACGAAATAAATGTTCCAAAAATAAGCAAAGCAAAGAGAATGAAAAACTGACGCAAATGAATTTAAAGCGTGTGGCAGGTGTAAGGCCATGCAAATTGTTTTGAATTTAAATTCTTTTTTTGGTTATTCAAGCCAGACACTTGAAAATATGTAACGACAGTTCCAAGGTTGCGTTTGCCATGCGTGCCATGTGCCTTGCACCACCTTTTTTTTGTGTTTGTGCAACGTGGCATGAATGGCTATGCCAGCCATACACCCACAGCATCACCCAACCCCCCTCCCCTTCCAGGTGTCTGCTTCTGCCGTTGAAGTGCAAAATGTGCAGTGTAATTAAAAGTGTGTACAAGTGCAAAGCAATTCAAATAGATGGGGTGCATTTCTCCTGAGAAATTTGAGCCCTATGCAGGTCTTACCTACCATTGCCTATCTATATCCAGGATCTAAGCCAAAGCAAAATACTACACCAGAAATCCCTTTTACGGTGTCCGGGGCCGCTTTTAATTAACATTTGGGTCGAACATAAACCGTAAACGACATGAGAACCTAAGTCAAGCACTCCGTCGCAACTGCCAAGTGAAATTAGTTTTCTGGTGAATCAGTGGAGAGGACAAGCACTTGACTTGAATATGCGATAATTGAGTTTTTGGCTTTTTCAATAAAGCACACACAGACACTCACACACACACAAAAAAATGGAACAAAATCATAAAAGCTAAGCCTGCATCATATTCATATTCTCTTACTAATGGCAATTTCTGTAAATTTTCTGCATAAAGTTTATGGATTCTTTTCCGTTTTTGGTTGACCACACGAGCATAATGTACATATTTAGTTTCTGACTCAGCTGGCTTTTGCCTGTAAAACTATAGTTTTAGATTTAAGGCTTTTAGAAGCTCATCTACTTATCATTATCATCGAAACGGAATACTTTTTTTGAAGTATATTTTGGCTCCGCTTGAAGTCTAAATTAAACTGAAACTTGATTCATAGGCAATCGACTGCCATGTGGATTATTATGACATAAGAGGCACAGACTTCTACAGTGCTATATCTTGAGTTGCTTTCCAAATACAAAGATGCTTCCAAATGGGTGAGACAACAACTTTTTAAATGGGGGTTTTTGTGTCAAAGCGACATTTCTTTGTTAGCTTTAAGGGAACAGCTCATCTTTGCATCCTTTTCTTTACATACTGCCCAACCCTTGAAAACTGAGTTCCTTGGGCAAGGTAATGCTGCCTAGTCTTGTGCGGTAGGACTAATATTCCTTCTAAGTTCAATTCACTTGAGTTCAGTTACTGCTGGACTATGTCTGCAGTAGCATATATGCATATGAATCTGGTAGCTTTTAACAGTTAGATTAAGTCTGGCAAAATCTCTTCCTTCTGCCAAATGCACTTACTTGAATCTCTTTTTAAAAATACAGATACATTATTAATACTTGCCTCTGCCGCCTTGAGTGTACAGATTAAATGTATTCTTTTATTTGTGGTTTCTTAGATTAAAATAAAACGAAACAATTGTGCATCATTTGTACAATATTTGAGTTCGATTTTGCCATTTTTATGGCTGCAAAACTGAATTTATGGGAAAACTTTAATTTAGATAAATGAATACATGGCTGCTGCACACAATGTGCGACGTGGCTTGGCATTTTAAAATGGGCGTGAAAAGAAAGTGTGAACGAAATATAAATCTTTGGGGCTACCCCCCACTCACACACACACACAAACACACACATGCACACAATGAAGCCGGAACTAAAAAGCCAGACCAGTATAGCTAGAGCCAAACATCGAAGCACTTAGCAAGTGCCTAATTTATGGGTTTTGTCTGACAATGTGAATGTTTTTCGGCGAAAGCCAGACGACGGCCTCCACAGACAGACGCACACACAAAATAGATAGGGCAAACGGCGGCGGGCGATTAGCCACAGACGATTGCACTGAAACAAAAATGAATGAGGTAGAAGAGGAGATTTGAATAATTGTAATTGAATCGAGCTTAGGTTGATTTCATTGTTATGGATATTACCTATCCGCACTTGACATTATTTGATGATAGTCACGTCGTGGGTAGGCAACTCGGGGAAAACCCCAAAGTTAAAAAGTTCTAACATGACATGCAAATATAAAATCACAAAACACTGAAACGTGCCTTTTGACATTTTTGTTATGTATTTAGGCACGTGCAATACATATAGGCAGGGGTATGTGTGCGTGCGTGTGCGTCTGTGCCTCTGTGTGTGTGTGTGTGTGTGTGTGTTTGGGTAAATTGAATTTTTGTGCCAGAAATTGATTTAAAGAGGACAGCGACAACTTAGGGTCAATTACTGCCAGGCAAAGCAAATCAAAAGCAGCTGCAAACTCAATTCCACACATTGTGTATGTGTGTGAGTGTGTGTGTGTGTGTCTGTGTGTGAGTGCAGTTTCATTAGGTGTGCAAATATTTGCCCAAAACTGCTGGCAGTTGTCAGTTTTGTTCGAGTTGCCCTGCTCGACACTTTGGACCAAGTTTTAAGCCGCTTAGACCTCATCACCGCAGCCCCCAACCCCCCCACCCCCCACCACCACATGTGCCGTCTCAACAAAGTGAAAGTTATTGTATGCCTTGTGGTGCACATTTCATAAATGTGGTAAAAGAAAACTATTTTCCCTGTTGTTTGGTTTGATGAAGTTTTTGGCCTCTTCTGTGCCAACAACTAAGCCAAGTGTGTGCTTAACTTTAAGGCCTTCACCTGAAAGTCGGCATTAAGAATTTCAATTTTCAATATAAGTACATGTGGTTTTGCATAGGGAAAACACATTTCATACTTGAACGAAAGCTAATTAACTTCGTTTTACGAGGCATAAACTTCCAACATTAAGCACATTTATTTTCATGCGAAAATAAACAAAACACCCAATGTTTTGACGGCATCTTTGTATACTTCGTTGGCACACACGCACGCGCCTGCCGAGAAATGGGTGTGAGTTTTGCGAGTTTGCCTGGCGGTACTTGGCAACTTGGCGTATATTTATTTAGCACGTGTTTTCATGTTCCAGTCTTTGGATGCTGGCATATTTGTTGCTTGCTTTTAATTAACAAATGCCTAACAACTGTTTTTGTAATCACCAAAGACGGCTAAATTACAAGCGAACGCATTTGGTATCTACTAACAGCCCCAAAAGGTAGGCAACACTTTCGGCACTCTCCCCTGTTAACTATTAACAGCCCGCTGTTGTTGTTGTTGTTCGGCCCTTTGGCAATTATCACAACCTTAACTAAATTCAATTTGAACCAGCGTTTATTCCGCAACCTGCACAGCTGCATTTAATTAAAATGTCAAAGTCATTTTCCACGTAAATTGTAATTGCGTTCTACCGAAAACAATAATCACGCATTATAATGCCCTTTTCCGCTGTAAACCAAACGGATTAATTGACAAAGTTACTGCGGCCAGCAAATTAAATGCGTAACCATTTGCATATTCAATTTTGAAATGGAAATCCACTCTGACAATTGCATTACGCGTTGCTAAACATTAGCGTTATGCAATGAAAAGTTGAAATAATGTTTTAAATTCATTGCACAGTTCACATCTAATGGGATAACACTTCAACGGCAGCGAGCCAATAGCCAAGTACATTTTATAACAATTCGAACAAAGACTTGAAACGCACTCGATGAGTGCTTCGATGAGAAGTTAAAGAAGTTGAAGCACTTACAGAAAGCTAAGAAATGCTGAATAAGTGAGGACTGAATTGTTGAATGGCTTAGACCATTAAATGAAATGGCCACCTTCAACAGCTAAGGGCGCCAGTTGGGAGGCATGTGGAGGTGAAAAAGGCTTCTCAAACTTGAACCTTTGAATGCGGCGCTAAGTTAAGGTAGGTGACCTTCTCTCGAGAGACTGACAGCGGCTGGGCTTTGGTCCTGTATACGCCGCTCTGTGATTCATCCGTTTTTGGATATAAAATGATCCTTTTAATGTTAAATGTATCTCAAATTGGTATCCAACGGAGCTGAAAATCAACCAAAGAAGATGAAAAAATTTTAATTTTATTATCAAAAAACGAAGATCCAGAGACAGAGGTAGCAATACCTCATACACAGTTTTTATACCCTTGCAAAGGGTATTATAATTTTGCAAGAAGATTGCAACGCATAGAAATATTCATTTCCGACCCCATAAACTATATATATATTCTTAATCAGGGTGACGAGCTGATTCTATTGAGCTTTGTCCGTCCGTCTGTCTCTCTGTTTCTATGCGAACTAGTCTCTCAGTTTTAAAGCTATCGAGCTGAAATTTTGCACAGAGTCTTCTTTTTGCTGCACACTAATAATATGTCGGAACCGACCGGGTCGGATGACTATATCTCATAGCTCCCATAGAAACAATCGGTCGGAAAACCAGTTTTAGTATGAAAAACTTTTTTCTTTTCAATGATAACGTATCCAAACTTTGTAATCGTAGGTTTTCTATGTTTTTTTATAATTCTACCAAGTTTTATTAAAATCGGACAACTATATGGTATAGCTGCCATATGAAATATAGGTCTGAAAATCAGTCTTAGTTAGAAAAACTTTTTTGTTTTTAATGGTAGCATCCTGCAATTTTCTATTTGATTGTTTCGCTGGCTTTCACATAATTTGACAAATTTTTGGCCAAATCGGATGACTACTTCATATAGCTCCCATACGAACGATCGGTCGAAAAAGGGAAAAAAAAAGTATTTTTTGAAATTATTTAAGCGAGCACTTGCAAGGGTATAAAAATTTCGGCACAGACGAAGTTAGCTTAGCTTTCTCGTTTTTGCTCATACTAGGAACACACAGTTACAACATCTGTTTGCTGAATGAAAATAGATACAGATATAGCAAATAAATGAATAGCAATAAATCGGATATTTTAAGATTCCTTCACAAGTGCTAAAAGAAGTTCATATATCTCCAATGAAAAAATGAAATTAATCTATTTTAAGCCTACCCTTAAAACTTGCCACAACAAATCCTCCACACCAACTGATGGAAAAAGCTTTACCAAGTTAATAGAAAGTGATCGAAACGGTCTGCCTTTTTTTTTGTATATTATTTTTTATTCCGTATCAAATTGTAAATTATTTGTATATAGAATATATTTCATCATATATATCATATTTATAGTCTGCAGTTTTACAATTCAATGTTGCTTGTTTGATTTCTTCTCTCATTCAAAAAAAGTGTTACAAAAAGTCGGTAGGGGGGCAAGTTGTACTGCAAGAAGAAAACAAATGATTTTCAGCATTTTGAAAATGGTTCCGTTGGTGTTGATCAGTGTTTCTTTTTGTGTGTGTGTGTGTTTTTTTTTTTATTATTACAAAATTCAACTTATTATTAGTTAGAACGAGAAAGTTTTTTTTATATAATTTTTTATATGAAAAGCGTTGGGGGTAAAGATTTAGTTGCCTTGCTTTGGGTGGCCGCCTGTGGCAAGCACCTGCGGAGTTGCCAAATTTGGAATTTGGCTAGCGCAAAGTGTTCGCCGGAGGCCCGCAAAGTGGGTTGGGTAAAGAGTTAATGCTTAGAGATGATTGCAGTAGTTTCGTTTAGTCTATGCTTTGCCTTTTGTTAAATTTACAACAATTTCACACGGTCGTCGTGTATGTATATACGATTTTGGGCGCCATTTGTAGGTAGTTCATTAGGTTTATGTTTGCTTGTTTTTTTTTTTTTTTTTGTAAATATTTTTGGCAGGATGTTGTGTTATGTTATACAATAAGATATTTGCTTGCTAACTCCTGACTTAGCTCTTTAAGAAAGACCTAAAATTAAAATTATATAAAATAAATAATCGAAATCATAATCATCTTCTTGTGGTTTTGTTTTTTATGCATTAGAGAAATTTAAGCGATAACGACGAGCTTCTACGAGCAGTTCTCTCTCTCTCCCACTCTCTCTCTCTCTCTGTGTGTGTGTGTCTCGGTTGCACTCTAATCTTCCTCCTTGGCCGTTGTCGTTGAGGCGGAGGCATGATCGTTGGCACTTTCACTGGCATGGCTATCCGCCGCCACAGCTGAGGTGGCGGCTGCCTGGCCCACACTGCTGCCATTCTTGTTGCGCGCATCCGTCTCATCGCCGTTCCCTGAATTGGATTTCGCTTCCAGGGCACGTATGCGATTCTCTTGCTTAACTATGATGGCCTTCAGCTTGCGGATTTCATCTAAAATGTTGCGATGCTCCTTTTCCTGTTGGGGGGGAACAAAGGAGAATTAGTTGGGCTTGCATTGCCATGAAAAGTAGAATCTTCTCACCGTAAAGTTGAACACGGGACCGCTTGATCCAGCATCACTTGACTCATTGTTGTTCGCAGTTGAATGATTACCACCGCCCAGACTGCTGCCACCAGATCCACCGCCTCCACCGCCGCCTCGGGGCTTATTCAAAATGTTGGCCTTCTTGTTGACCGACAGCGATTTGCTGGCCGATGAGGACACATAGCCACCCTGTACAATGGAAACCCGATCCTAAATTAGTTTGATTAGCAAATCCGTTCGATTTGGGGGGACACAACAAGGAACAATGAACACAACAACAAGCGCCACGCCACGTGCGTGTTAAGGCCAAAGCAAGTCGTGTTTCGATGTGTGGGTGTAAGGATCAGTCTGTGTTCTGCTGTGCTGTGCTGTGTGTGCGGACTGGGCAGACGAGACACAAACGTAAAGAAGAACTTGGAGTGCTGAAATTGGGACAAGCTCAAGCAGACAGGCAGGCGGGTAACAGAAGCCGTTGGAATACATTTGAATTGAGGTCCACACCGGGGCAGTGGCTGCCTCTCACAACTCTGAGCCACATTGCCACGGGTGTGTCCAAGCCGTACATGCTGGTTCCTAGATCTGTAAAATCTGTACGCTTTGCATGGCTAGCCGGAGGGATTAGGCAGTGACACCCAGCCGGAGCTAGCCTAGAGCGCTGTAATTCCAACGTTGAATGAAAACCTGCTCACACGGTGAATCATTCTCCGTGTGAACCGGTTCAAGGGTAGGATGCCTTACTTACTTTAAGCGAGAATGTCAGCGGATCAGCGTCTTTGCCGTCCATCCATTCCTCGGCCGTAATGGCCGCATCTTCAGCCAACGTATCAGGATAGAGATCCTCCTGGAAGAGATCCGATTTGCGCGGCACAGTCATGGAGATCACCTGGCAGAGACCATTGTTGTTCATGCGGTAGAACTTGGCCACCTCGCAGGTGGTTACATCACAGCCACGTTTGGGCATTAGGCCAATACCACGCTGAGGTTCTGTGGTCTGAAATGTGTTGATGTAGTGCACAAACGGGGGCTCCGGCGTGACCTGGATTGGTTAAGCAGATTAATTGAAGCAGGACCGTTCCCTCCCTCCCTCCATTCACCCACCTCAAAGTACCGTATGACCGAATCTCCTTTACCGCACAGATAAATCAAATTCGTATCCGCATCGTAAAGGGGGAACATCACTCCGTTCGATGTGTCCAACTCCACCATAACAATGGGTTCATTCAGCGCATCCGGAGCACGCAGAGAGTACTGCCGCTCGGAGCTGCGATTGAAGCCGGTGGTGAAAATCAAACCGTGACGCAGGAATATCGCGCGAGTGGCCTTGGATCCCTCGTGGCACATGGCCTCGCTTTCCAGTTCGGCGGTGCGCGGATCATAGATGCGAATCTTCTTATCTTTGCAGGTGGTGACCAGCTTTGAGCCATCCCAGTTGAAGCAGGCACTGTACACTATGTCGGGATGGGAGTCAATGTGAACCAGTATTTCGCCCGTGCCCACATTCCAAATGACCACCTGCAAGCAACCACAAACCAATTAATGGAAAACTCCACCAGAATTTCATTCCACTCACCTGATTGTCAGAGCCGGCGGTAAGCAGCACATTGAGTGCCGAGGGATGCCACACCACCAGACCCACACGCCGCTGATGGAACACCAAATCCACCACAGGTTCGGTCAGTGTCCTTGACAGACCACCGTCTGGTATTTGCCACACCTTGACCACACAATCCTCCGAACCGGAAGCAATCACATTATCATTGTGCGGACACCAAGAAATGTCCAAGACGGGTCCCTTGTGGCCACCCACCAGCGGATGATCGGCGGCTATGCGTCCAACCTGAAAGATTCCATGAAATTGCAATTAAATCGCCAAGAAACGGATGACCCATTAACCCAATTTGCCAGTTGATTCAAGCATTATTTTTAGACAAACATTTAGCTATATTCGCTAATCTCCAACTTCATGGTGGCTGCCAAGCCAAATGGAACGAATGTGTAAGATTTGTATTTTTTTTTTTTGGTTGCAGACAGGTGCGTGAAGTAAACGAATTAATGAGCAAAATATTGAAGAGTGGTGGGGGGTGGGTGGGTGAGGGGTGGGAGTGTGTGGGAATCTAATTTGAATATACTTTTCTGGGAAGACTTTTGAATATCAATGGTACGAAAGTATTCCATTTGCTGTTGTACACAAAAAGGGTCGAAAGCTTTTAAGTTTGATTCAAAATATTCACTGGGGAAAGGTAGCAGAATCTAAAAACACTGGTTATTGGATGCAGATTTTGTTTCTAGTTTCGGTTCTTCTCATAATTCAAAGTATTTTAGTTGAAAACTAAGTATAACTAAGTATATTTAATGAGAATTTAAGGCAGCGGTGGGCAATCCCTTTCTTCCGTTGCCACATATATGCAGTGTGATCTCCCTTGCTGCCTTGAGACTCGCTTTTTATACCCTTGCAGGGGGTATTATAAAATTATCCGCATGTTTGTATCGCATAGAAGGAAGCATCTCCGACCTCAAAAAGTGAATATATTCTTGATCAGCACGAGGAGCTGTGTTTGTTCGTCGGTCCATCTGTTTCTATGCTATTTCCTCGGTCAGTTTGAAAGCGGTCTTCATCAAACTTTGCCCGAAGAGTTTAAATACATATATATTACAGCTTTGACGGATCCTGCCGGATCGGATGACTAGGAACGTTCGGTCGAAAAACTAGTTTTTGTAAGACAATTTTTTTGATTTCAATGGAAACGCCTCGAAACTTTATATTTCTTAGTTTGCTATGCTTTCATATGGTTCCACTAAGTTTCGTTGAAATCGGACATCTATATGGTATACCTGTCATAGAAAAGTAGAGTCTGAAAAATGGTCTTGGTGAGAAAAACATTTTTGTTTTTAATGGAAATGTCCTTAAAATTGGCACTTAGTAAATTGATATGCTTTTACACAATTCTACAAAGTTTTGTCAAAATCGGATGACTATAGCATATAGCTGCAGTACGAATGATCGATGGAAAAATAAGATCTAATGAGAAAAACTTTTTTGTTTTAAATAGAATCGACTCCAAATTTCTTACATGTTCGTTTGTTAGGCTTTTGCATGATTCTACTTAGTTTGGTCGAAATCTGACATCTATATAGTATAGCTCCCAGTGAAAAGTAAGGTCTGAAAAGTAGTCTTAGTGAGAAAAAGGTGATGCAAGAGTATACAGACTTCGGCCGAACCGAAGTTAACTATCTTTTTTTTTTTGTAAAATACTTTCTGCATTTACTAGAACTCCTGAGAACTATTTCCTCAAACTATGAACCGAACCTTGCATCGAACCAAGTATGCAAAATCAGATTAACTTAAACCTGTTCCAAAGCTAAGGTTTTGGCCCTGTTCAACATTCTAAGTTCTAAGTAAAGCCTAAAGATTTTGTAAAATCTGGTAGATATGGCGCTACAGAGTCTCAGAATCTGCAGGAAAGTTTCATTATAACATGCGAGGGCATTGATAAAGGAACATGGAAATCAAACAATTTTAAGTATTAGCTTTTCTTCTAGTTTACGATCTAACAAGTAGCTTAGTCACCAACAAAAAAAAGCAGCCAGCAGATCAAGAATTAAAAAACGAACAAATGATATTAAAACTTGATGGATCTCATCCAATTTGCACCAACTAACTTCTAACCAGTCCGGACTCATAAAATATGTAAAATAGAGCGTGTGAAAGCTGCTCCACATAGAAATCGTCACTTAAAACGGCAGCTGCTAAAAACTTTCATAGACGGTGTGCGCATTTTGCATACAAATTGGTTTCAATTAGAACAAACAGTCAGTTTTCTTTATTTTTTTTTTTTTTTGGTGTTCGCTTTTGGCCATTTTTAACCAAAAATGGGAGGCATTCGGCCCACGCCAACTGAACAAACGGCAGCTGAACGGATGCGCGCATTTGGATTCGATTTGGGGCGAGATGCTGGGAAAACATCATTTAATAGCCATAATGGTGCAGTGCAATTATTTATTTTTCTAAATATGATTTAGGTATCTATTTATTTTGGTTAAATTTAGACAATTTGGTTTGTCATGTTGGCCCGCGGCCAATAAAGCACCAAAGTGCGACCAAGCGAGAGATAAGCAGAGAGCCAAAGTTCTCCCGAGAGATCGACGTCATTGTGGACGCAACGTGGCAACAAGCCTGCAAATGGCCACAAAACTTTTTACGCCAAAATCCTCTAAAAATAGTTTGCCCATTGTCTGCTTTTGTTTAAAATAGCTTGAAACCAAAATGGGAATAGGGATTTCCTATGTACAGCCACTTATGTATGTATGTATGTATTTATATACTCACTTTATTGTGTGGCAAAACGATAAAGGCTCCACCGCCCGCCGATTCCACAATGATGGCCAAGAATTTTGGATTGACGGCACAGAATGTGGAGTCCCAGCTGGATTTGGAGACACGTATGTTGTCATAGCATTGCTCTCGCTTCAGTGCCTGGCCATAGACGTGACGAAATTTTGAACTGCGGACTACACGAAATGACATCTTCCGACTGTTAGGTTAGGTTAGGTCGGTGATCACGCTCCAAGGTGGGTAGGTCAGTTGAATGGTAGCGTTCCTTTGTCTGTTTCTTGCTATGTTCTGAATTTATGGGACTCTGGCTACTGAATATAAAAAGTAGGTTTGTCCAGCGTTTGGGCCAAAAAGTTGATAATTCTGAAAATTCTGAAGAAAATTGTGATAAATCAGTGGAAATTTAATAATATAATTAGAAATATAATTATTCAAATCATTTAAACCGCCGGCGGCACAAAGTTCACCTAGTTTCGCCTTAAAAGCAATAAAGGTCCGGGCTGAGAGGGCAGTACGGGCCAGCATGTGCCCAATTCTGCTTTAAGCTGGTGCGAAATTAGGTCATAAAAGCTAGAAAACCTTTTTGCGATTTCTTGTGACGAAAAAGCACAAAACTATAGAAAGGACGAATAATTAATCGAATGAACATTTGAAGTTAAGAGCTTCCCTTAACTGATAATAAGTCAGTGCACCGGTTTTGTGCACGTTTTTGTAGCTAAGTCTACTTTTCGAACTCTACTTTTCTATGGGAGCTGTCCTATATAGATGTCCAATTTCGACCAAACTTTGTGAAATCATGCAAAAGCCTAACAAACGAACATTTAAGAAATTTGGACTCGATTCCATTTAAAACAAAGCATAGCAAACTAAGAAATTCAAAGTTTGAAGGCGTTTCCATTGAAAACAAAAAAGTTGTTCTTTCTAAAACTAGTTTTTAGACCAATTTTTCCTATGACAGCTATATGATATGGTTATCGGATCCGGCAGGATCCGACAAATCTGTAGTGTAATTGTACTAAAAGACTTCGTGCTAAGTTTGGGGAAGATAGCTTTCAAACTGAGGGACGAGATGGCATAGAGACAGATGGACGGACTCAGCTCGTCGTGCTGATCAAGAATCTATATACTTTATGAGGTCGGAGATGCTTCCTTCTATTCGTTACAAACCTCCGTACAATTTTATAATACCCTCTGCAAGAGTTTAACTAGGTTAAATCGGAAATGTTTGAGTTGATAAAGAGTGGCCCAAATGTACCTTTCCGAAAAGATATTTGTAAGATCTGTAGATAGATTATGATAAGTAAAATAATCTGCAGAAATTTAACCATCGATCCAGCAGTATCCAATATCTTTTGTTTCGGTATATAACATAAAACTTAAGTAAAATTTCAAAAAATTCACTCAGGTAGTGTTTAATAAGACGAAGCTACTTTAAACCAGCAGCTTCCCACCTTGATTTCAAAGCAGAAAATAGGGTTCAGCACTCATTTGCAAATTCTACTGGGGACTATTATTTCATTTTAATTTGATCACCCAATCGTAAGGGCGTAGCCATAAAAGCGGCTTTGCCCAGAGCTTATTGCTCCAAGAGCTTCAAACAAATTTTTGTGATTTGTTTGTATTTCACATTTTCGTATCTTCAACTAAGCATTTGCACTCTGGTCTCATCTTTTTGCATATCGCTGGCTCTCAATACCCAATTCCCAGCTCAAACAGCACACTAAGCCAAATCATTGTAAGCCGCATTTCAATCGCAAATCAATAAAATTATCATCAGACGGTTCAGCGGCGCTGGATTTTCGTTGCCTCCAACGTTAGGCAACCTCCATTTGTTGTTTAATAAATTAGCATATGCTTTTTACAACAATCAATAAGCTTTGTGATTATCTCTGACTTTGGCTTCGAACGATGTTGAGTGTTGCATAAAAGTTGTTATAAAATACGTGTTATAATCCACACGGCAAAATGTGCAAAACTTCCTAGAACGCTTTCACCTCTCAACCAGATAAAAAAACAAAAAAAAAAACAACAGCAAAACACTTTCTTTAATTAACAATCAAATGAAACGTGTCGATTATCAGGTAAGGCAAAGTCTTAAAAGAGCCAAATGACATCATAACTCTGAAACAACTCACAACACGTGAATTATGGCAAAAAATAAATAAAAATAAAACGAAGAGAACACTAAATGAAAAACTTCTCGATAGCAGCACAAATAATACTCGCACAATTCTTTGGGTTGGGCCACGAAAGGCCGGCTGACTAACCCAGCTGGCCAACAGCTTTCGTTGTTAATCAGAAAAAGTGTCATAAAATTATTCATTTCTGTGGCAAAAGCCACAAAATGTTGTCATTGACCCGTTAAAACACATGAAGAGGCATAAAACTTATTTCTGTTTTGGCCACAAGGTGAAGAGAGCTAGAGGTGAGGTTGGTGGGTGGGTGTTGGCCAACACAGAAAGTGCTGATAAAGAAATATCAGCTAGAACTGGCCTAAAACACAATAGATAATGTTTAGTACTTCCACCCCAAAAAAATACTTGAATCAATCGAGGCATATCTTTCGCGCGGCGTATATATAAATATTTGATTATGCCAAACACCTTCGTCGTTGTAGGCAGGCGGGAAAATTCTATAAATTTCTATACATTTCACAGCTGTTGAAGGTCAAAGCTTATTAATAGAAAATTAACTCATCATCTTCAACAAAATTCAATTTTTCGTATACATCGCATTTTGTTGGCATCGCCTGGCATCATTCGCCATGCCTGAGTTATGATGATGATGCTGAGCAAAAATTTGCAATTGAAAATGCAACTATGCCAAATCGACGTTGACTTGAACTTGCCTTTGATTCTAATGAGGATGAGGGATGACGAGGGATGATGATGATGATGATGATGATGACGATGGCCTTGTGGACCTAAGTGATAATTCGCTGGTTTAGAACGGAAGTGGCCTTAAGTGTGTACAATGTAAATATGTACCATCCATGTATACTTACATGCAACTCACTCACTGACATTTGATCAGTATATTATTTTGTACACATATCTTTTACATTCAAGTGAGTATGTAATGCGGGCGGTGGTGTGATTAAATACTCGGTTCACCAGACAAGAAATGAGCCCCACACAGTGAGTGGGAAGAGTTTGCTCTTAAATCGAAGATAAAATTGCACATATAGCTACACATCTTTGGGGTTTATTAAATAAAGTAACAAAACTTAAGGAACCGTCTATCTAAGAACTGTGAGAATCATTTCAGCATACATCTTACATATTTTTGTCAATTATTAAATCTCTTTCCATACCAGACCCAAAAAAAAACCATTGAAATGAGGAATATATTGCTTCAAAGCCAAGAGAGACTTTTGACATAAATTCTCTATTTCGAATATAGAATTCTACGGAGTAGTCAGACTGCATTGCGAACTGTAAGATCTCTTTTTAGACACGCATCTAGCCAAGCGCAAAAGTTTAGGAAAAGAAGCCTTACTAAAGTACTTATGAAAAAGTGAGCTGTCTAACTTCATTTACAGACAGAATTCCAAGTTTATGGCTTAAAATTCTTGAGAGAAAGGAAATGAATGAACCGGTTCACAGACTTTGTCTCTATGCTGTTCAATATGAGAATACAGTGAAATTGATATGAAGCTGGGTTCAGCGTTTTATACCAAGATCAAACGTTCGAAAAAGGGTCGGGATCTAAACAAGGTTCGGCAGGGAGGTTCGCCTCCGGTTTGGCCCCGGTTCGGAGCAGAACCTGAACCGGAGAAATCAAATAGCGAAAATAAGTTCAAACAAAATGTTTTTATTCGATATTCGAGTGGAAAGTTTGGTATAGATAGCTATAAAATTGTGGGAGGAAATAGCAAGAACAAGCAAAAGAGAGACATGCTTTCTTCTGAGCAACATCTGTATAACTTTAATAAACCCTCTGCAAGGGTAGAAATATTAACTCTCGAAACTTAAATTATAGAACTAAATGTTGAAGTAACTTCCAACTTTTCTTAATCAAAATAATGCGAACCCGAACCTAGGTTTAGCGGCCTTCAGAGCCTGCTTCGAGAACCCAAACTCAAAATGTTTCCCGGTTTTAACCCCCCAATAAACTCCTTACAATGATTAAGAGGTTTTCAGCCCCAATTTCAACCCTTCTCAAAATCCTATAACATGGCAAGGCGAGTATCTAATTTGACTGGCTGTCAACGAGTTGGTACCTAAGGCAATGGTCATTACCATAAAAAGGTTCAAGGTTAAAGGGGTTGGGTTCTGAACCGGTTTGCAGGCTTGGCTTGGCATTTCTTAAGTAAGTTGTATCCACATCACTTGGCTCAATCTTTTTGTCACCCACTGTCTCTGCCCGTTGTTGCTGCATTTCTCATTACAATTTCTTGTTGTGTTATTTTGCTACATTCATCACTTGGCATCAATTGGGTTGGGTGATTGCATTGGTCCAGCGACGATTGGCCACAAATTGACTTAATGCTTGATTGCAAATCTTAACGCTGTTTTGTTTGCCGTTTGCCATTTTGTTCGTTTTGTTTTGTTTTGCTCAGCCGGTCAATTCTAATTGCTAACAAATGTTGGCGGCGTGACTAAAACAAAAAAAAAAAAAAAAAAAAAGCTACCGGCGGAGGGGAAGCGGCCCAGCCGGACCAAGTGGCCTGCCAAGTGCAGTCAATTAAGCGTAGTAATTTCCCAGCAACTTCTGCCGCAAAATGCAATCGAGTGAAAACGGAGATGAAAAAAAAAAAAAAACTGGGCCCCGCTTTAATGCCAACTGTCATCTGATTAGCTTACAATGGAGCACATACCACGCCACGCCACACACAAAGGTGTCCGGCATTGATAAGTGCAACATGGCGTGAGTCATCATCGGCTGCCGCCGCCGTTTCTGATGATAATGTTTATCGGCAGCTGCATTGGAAAACTTTCGCTGCAGCAGCGGCGATGATGATGATGTCATTGAGATGCAGCCGAGCTCGTTTCTTTTAGGTTCATCAAACTGTCTGTGATTAACTAAAAATCTTGACAAAAACCGCGCAAGTGTCTTTGCCTGCGGCGGCAACATGGCTTGGTGGGTGTCGCCGAGTGAAAGTGGAACTCTGTGCTGCTAAATTTAAACTACACATATGCATTGCCGCCTGCCCCCAGCCCGCCGACCCCCCCGCTATCGCCAGCTCTAGCTGTCGTTGTTGTTGCCGTCTTAATTGCACGACAACGGAGACGACGAAGACGTTGGCTGATGCTGCCGCTGATGCTCCTCTTCGTTTTATCTACTTGTTGCTATTTTCTGCATGTTGCGCTTAGTCAGACTGGGCGGCAGTTTTCTTATTTGTTTGTGTGTTGTATTTGTTGTAGCTTTTTTGGACACTGTCACTGTTAATTTGCATATCAATGTGTCGGCTGTCAGGTTTATGCGTGAGCCGAAATTGTGATGTCCCAGAGAGAGGAAAGTTCGTGGGAAAAATTGATGAGGGGAAAAAGTGTGAAACCCAAACTAGTTTCTTTACTTTTGAGAAATATGATGCTGGCGGGGATGGTTCTTTTTGATAAGGCATTAAAGTACTACTTAATTTACTACTATTTTGGTTTGCTTCTACACTGATTCGAAAATGTTAGAGCAAGTTAACCAGCTTTGAGCCTTCAGTTGATGAAAGACAGAGAGATTCTCATTAAGAGAATGTTAAAAAATTAACATTTAAATGCAGCGGTGGGCAAGCAATTTGAGTTTTTGACAACAGAATATCTTTTTGACAATATTTTGAATCTTGAACTATATTTTGACTAAACCTTATTCCATGTTTGGCTATAGTAAGCGTTATGCTAGCCAATTTAAGTACCCTTACACCGGTTTGAACCTTTATTCGACATGTGTGAGCTCCAAGTTGGGATATGCTCCATTTATTTGGAATCCCTCTGGTGCAATTCACATAAAGAGGCTCGAAAGGAAGAAATTCGCGCTTCTGCTGCTAAACTTTTCTAATCCTTCATATTATATTAAAGAATATTAGTAGCTGTGCCCTGTTGTATCTCTGAAGTCCTAGAAGATCGTTGAACTATTGCTTCACTTGTTTTAGGTTGTATTTTTCTTGTTAGGCAAGATCAGCTTTAATTTACCACGTAGATCTTTTTAAGCTTTTTTCCCACCTAATTTTCCGAACCAACTCTAGAGCAGAGCCCTGGAGAACTTTAACTACTTGCCTGTTAGCATGCGGCTTTGACTTCGACTCCCACAAATCGATAATGAGGATACTACTAGCAATGTATTTTTGCTTTATTCGGCTCGACCGAAGTTTGTATACCCTTGCAACACATTTTTCCAACTAAGACTACTTCTGGGGCCTTACTTTAATATGGTAACTATACTATATAGATGTCCGACTTCCACCAAACTTAGTAGGAATTTAGTGGAATCGTGGGAAAGCATAGCAAACTAAGAAATACAAAGTTTGGAGGCAAAAAACGTTTTTAAACCCTTTTATACCCTACTTATAAAAGCAAGAAAGCAGCTGCGACCTCATAAGGTATATATATTCTTGATCAGCACAACGAGCTGAGTCGATTTAGCCATAAACCTCAGCAAAGGGAAGAACGAGAGCATGGGTCTGCCCACCGCTGCTTTAAAGACTGAACCACTTTTCGATCATTAAGTTTACATTTTATGAAACAAGAAATTCCATGTTAAGCTCCTCGCATAAACCCTCTATGCTAAGTGTGTGTGTGTGTGTGTGTGTGTGTCTGTTTATGTGTTTCATTTCAATGCGTTTATTCATTTATATTTTGTCACTAATTGGTGTCGGCTGCGTTCCCAATTTGGGGAACAAACAAACAAAAATAACTGTGCGTGGGGGCGTGTGTGTGTGTGAGCGCTCTGAGCACTTTCTAAGACGCAGTCGCAACGTCGCCGCTGGAGGTCGCCCGTTTTTCACACTTGTTTCACACACACACACACACTCGCACACTCACACCGACTCACTTGAAGGGTAATTCTATGCCTTGAGCTTGGGCCAACTTGAAGCCACGTTTATTAAATAAAACAAATTTCAATTTAGATTTTTGAGTTGGCTTACGCACTTGCCTCCCTCCCCCTTGCTCTACAAACTCCCTGGTGTAACTTGTTGCTTCTCAGAGCAACCAGTAGCGTAGCTATCTTTTTGCCATAGGGGGCGGTTTGAAGTCTTTTTTTGGACTTTAAAATGTGATCTCCTAATTATTTAGTTTTTTCTTTTAAAAAAGGAATGCTCGTTTTTCTCTATTTTTTAAACTGTTTATGCCCTACAACTCCGATTTTGCAACTCCAAGGGGGAAGTTTGCACTCCTAGGTCCCCCCTTCTTTACGCCACTGCCAGAGCAACAATTGCCACTCGCTCTCTTTCGCTCCCTCTCTTTCACGCTCTCCCTGCATAAACAAGCCGGAAAAATCCCCAACACAATTTATGGCTGGGCCAAAAAGCAGCGCCACACAATTTATACAAAATAAAGTGTTAAATGAAATTTGGTTGCTTGCTTGTTATTCCAATTTGATTTTCTGTTAGGTGCTTGTTTTTTTTTTTTGTTTTTTTTGCAACATTTTCGGCGGCGGCTGCGCGTCCGTCCAAGAGCTTCTCTTTATTCCCTTTTTTGGGTGTTGGTGTTTGGACTCATATAACACCGCGCAAGAGCGGATAGGCAGATGGTAACATTCTTATAGCTGCACTCTTCACATGCACTGCGACTGCCGCTCACCAACACACACACGCACACACACTCACGCAATTGTCGCACTTTTTTATTTGCCGTGATTTTTAATGATTTGGTAATACGCGGGTTTTATCTATTATTCAAAATGGATTAAGTGCATTCCAAATAATCCGTCACCAAAGCTGGCTCTGCATAAGCAATTGAACCACTCGAGTTGTGATTGTGATTCATTTCTTAGATAGGAAATTGACATTTGCATTTGCCGCAAACTCGCACACAAACTCACTTTAATTTCCCACACGTATATTAATTTATAAATTCACTACTAACAATTTAGATTTAACCACAACTTGGTGTAAAATTTGATTTTATTTTGTGTCAAAAAGACGTGAAACGTAGCAAAAAATGTGCCGACGAGAGCGCAAAGAGCATCGAAGAGCCACAGACCCAGACCAGTAAATATAAACTGAACGATTGCTGTTGCTTGCGTCGTGTCTGACGTTGGAAATGCCAGCTGGTCGAGGCGCGACGATTTGAATTTTCGAACTGAGTTCGAATTGTTTCGAGGTGTTGCTAAACGCATGGGTTGGAAGAGTAAGGCTAGAGTGCTGTTGTATTTGGAATTTTGTGTAAATATTATATGACTTGAGGAGATTTTCTTCAAGGAATTAATTTAGTTATATTGTATGAACAAAATTTAAATGTTGCATATTGTAGTCGTGCGACAAATTGTTTGAAAATAGCCGCCAAGATGTAAAAATATACAATTTATATATCGATATCGATTAGTGATTTGAAGTATTTTGAAGAAAGCGAAAGATGGTCATACCATATAAATAGAAGCCCGAAGTGATTGCGCTAAAGAAAGAATAGTGGTCCATTATATGTCCGCAGTAAAAGAAGGAGATTGGATTACAGATCCCGGGAATGACCTTGCGGCTATAATGCTCGTGTTATCTTTTTTGGGTTTCTGAAATGGACACAGCTGCTAAAGTCCATGGCCGAAGTCCGTCTCCATGTATGTCCCTAGGAATAAGTTTGCTGCAGGAATCAGCCAAGGGCAATTACTTGGCAAGAATTAAGAAGTAACGTTGGCAACGGTTAGGTGTCTAACGGCAATGCATACTTAAGTATGCCTTGTGTAAAGGAACGTTCGTTGGGCGCCCAGATTCGATTAGTGTGCCCGCACTAAGTTCGAATTTGATAACGTTAAACGTAGTTGAGTTACGCTTCCGTAATTTCGTTACGTCTCTACGCATTGTTATCGTTAAAAGTGTCATCACTAAAGACCTTACAGCTGTTAATTGGCGCGTTGTTTTTATACGTTTAAAAAACCAATTGATGTAAAAGAACATGTAAAGTGGCACTTATCATTTATTTTATGCAGCCAAAGTATTGCAATTCGTCTAAATAGTATATATAAAGAATATTAACAATATTCCTAAAATAAACCATAAAAACTTAGGCAGCTGTTGATACAGTTTGTATATGAATTTCACTTAAATTGTTGGCCGGCGGACACTTGGGAGCTGGAAAGCATATTATGTAAAAGTCAACACTTCAATGAAACCCAAAACTCACCTGTCTCTTGATTCAGGAGAAATTTCAATACCTCCGCCAAGGGATATTCCACCAAGAGAGCCATTAAAAAGGCTAACAATTGGGTTAAAACAAATACCAGCAATACATTGCCAAACTATTAAACAGAGAAATTCAATAAAAATCAAATGTCAAACATAACTCACTTCAATTTGAAGTATTTGAAGAACAATTGAGTTTTAAATTATTGTAAAACTTTAAAAACTTACCAAAAAAAAGCTATTCACATAGACGGGATCCCGAAAATAGCCTGCCACACATCTCAAGACAACCACATGCCACAGGAAAGATTGAAAGGAAATGCGAGCCAATGGACGAAAGAAGGACACATTGCAGAACTCATAAGCCATCCCTAGAATAGATCAATGCTTAAAAAACTCTACTCCTACCCCTGGCTCAACTAAATCTTCCACTTACATCCCACCTTAAGGCACATACAGCACACGAATCCGGCACAAATCAAGATCCATACATTCTTATAGACGCCGGCATACAAGGCCAGCCAAATTGAGGGCTTCTCAAAGTCATGCTTGATGAATATGTATCCCGAGAACAAGACAATCAAAGCCACTGGCACCAGCAGCCACATGCCCAGTTCATATTTAAGATTTCCTCTACAACTGACACCAGAGCCTGAGTTGGAGTCACGCAGCTTAAGATAGAGATGTCCACTAAGAAATCCACATAAATATCCACCCAGATTGGTATAAAATGGTGGATAGATTTGATAAAATGTTTCCGAGTCGCGGAAATACAAATATCTATATGTTCTGGCAGTAGAAAGGCAAAAATAGAATCAACTAAATGTTAATAAAGTAAACTTACTCCGGTTTCAGATGATACACCGCATCAAGTTTCAGATAGTAGGTTAACAGGCCGGGCAAAGCAAATGTCAGAACGAGCAGTACTACATAAATAAATCTTCTTAACTGGGGAAATCTGAAAAAATAGGTTGTTAAATAATCCTTGAAATTAAATTTAAACTCTACCCACTTCTCGCTGACGATGATAATTATCAGAAACAGCTCAAAGAGCTGCATATCTGCCGCCATATACCAAGTTTGTTGAGCGCACTAGAAATATGTGTATATTCCCTGTATATAGCATAAAGGTATACATAGGTATATCTGCTCAACTCACACTCTCTTTCAGCATATAGTTATTTACAAAGAACACATTCTGCCACCAATTCTCCCGACAGAATACTCTCTCCGCCTCCGTCAAATGCCTCCAGAAGGGTCCACTCTCCAAACGTGTTAAAAATGTGGAATTAAACAGCATCAGAACTAGCAACGAGGGCAACAGTCGAAAATATCGACTAAAGAACACACGGAAATATGTTTGTACACACTTGAACACCGACGTCTTTTGATTTACCAATTGACGTTGTCTAAAATTCACATAGAGCAGAAATCCGCTCATCAGGAAAAAGATCTGTATGAAAATATTACCATTTTGAAAAACAGAAGTTTCGAATCGATAGAGAAATTGTTCATAGTATTGAGGATTTTGTATTTGAATGGTCATGAAAATCATTAGGGTGTGTCCCAGGATGACTACAAAAACGCCTAAGACACGAAATGCATCGAAGAAACGAAGATCACGAGAGAAATCACTGGCGTGCGGCAAGATGAGGCGATAATAGTTGCGACACAGAGAGAAGGATGTTAGGAGCTGTTGGGCTGGAAAGATTGAGAGGTTAAGATAAGAAAAACTTAAATTATTTCGAGTGTACCAAAGCTTGGAAAGAATTACAATGAATATTAATGGAAGTTAAAAAATTTGAAAGCTTAAGTATGATTTTTAAGCTATTTGGTTTTACAGTGTAGATTTGTCTTAGCTCTTTAGCCATGTCCGTCCGACCGTCCTACTGTTTCTATGCTATCTCCTCCGTCATTTTAAAAGCTATCTTCACCGAACTTTGCACGAAGTCTCTTAGTACAAATGCCCTGCACATTTTTCGGAACCCGGCCGGATCGGATGACTATAGCATATAGCTGTCAAAGCATTTATCGGTCAAAAAACTAGTTTTAGTGAGAAAAACTTTTTTGTTTTAAACGAAAACGCCTCCAAACTTTGTTTTTCTTAGTTTGTTATGCTTTCTCATGATTCCACTAAGTTTGGTAGAAATCTGACATCTATATGGTATAGCTCCGATAGAAAATTAAAGTCTGCAAAGTAGTATACATGAATGAAAAGTAGTTAACGAAGTTAACTTTTCTCCATTTTTATGTGTTACACTCAGAAAGTCCCTTAAACCTTTTTAAAAAGTAACTTTTTATATTTTTGAAGGTGCAAAGGCTTGAAAACCCATAAATCTCGGTGGCCTTTGCTTTACTTATTACTTAGGCAAAGGAGATTTGGGGTGAAAAAGCAAGAGCTTTGTAGAATATCAGAAAACGGGCCTAATTGCTTACGTTTAAGTTCTCTAAAAACTTGAAAACAAACCAAAAATAGCTAAACTTTCGTTTGAATTACTTTATAAAAGTACTTACTGCGAGTCTTCAAACGCTGCTGATAAAACAAGCTCCCAGCCGAATTCTTAAAATGAAAATCGCATGAGGTAGAAACAATGGTTAAAAGAAGCAGCAGAGCCAGCACCATACACATCGTTAGATCCACAGAGTCTACAATTGTAATCATTATTTAAGACAATTAATCCAATAATCTCTCTCTGATAACTCACCATATTCCAGCACCTCGTCAGACTTAACACAGTATTCAATTTGACTGCGTAGCCTTAACTGATATTTTTTCTCAAATTCACGATTCAGGCAACTGTTTATCAAATGATCATAGTGCAGACGTTCGTCAGAGTTCCTCTTGTGCACCTTGGCATAGTAGGAGCTTAGCTCTTGATCCTGCACTTTACCCTCGTAGAGCTGCTGTACTTGGAACTTACTCAGCGTGCCAAGCTTAAGCTTACAGTTGGCCAAACAGACTCCCCTAAAGAGATGATCATGTCGAAAGTAATGCTTATGATCCAGGCTAACTTGTTCAATTTGCTGCCAGAGCAGGGAACCGTTGTGGGGCACAATTTCGGCATAGACCAGGCAATAAGTGCTATGGGCCAATTGTTGTTTATTGGATGAGCTCGCCAGGCAAAGATCATAGTCTTCCAGTTCATGCAGGGCAGGCATTTGCTTGTATAAAGTTACTAATTGGGAGGTTTAGATGAAGGATGTTTTTGCATATTCAGATACTTACAATTGAATTGCTTTGATTGCGCAAAACCTGGCTTCAGATTTGTTGTTAGCGCCAGCCATAAAATTACTAACTGAAGCATCGCTTAGAAGTGGATTGTATGTACGCTTAGGCTCTTCCAGATGAACTGCTTGAAATTTGATTGCAGTTTTATGACAAATTCCAACAGTTGCATGTTGGAGTTTAACGCTTGAATGGCTTTTCTATGAATTACTTACAATAACAAATCAATGCAGTTTCTACCAAAGTAAAGCCTTTAATTTTACAAACGAACGAAGTTCATTAAGAGTTTTCCCCCTTTACAGAAATACTTGTATTTTATTAGTTTATAAGCAAAGATTTGGCTGAGCCAACTTTGTGAACACTTACCTTATGTTAATTAACTAAAAATTCATTACCAAAGCTTATTTCTAAATAACTCGCTACAATTCTTTCAATACTTGCACTTTGCTGTCAAGTTTAATGACAAATTACTAGTTTGCATGTGCAAATTCCACACTTGAATGCATTTAGTGGAGGCAGTTTGAACAAATTCTTAAAAAAAAAAACCCACCAAAAAACAAATCAATGTCTGTTTTATAAAAGCAAAGCCTTTAATTTGGTTTAAATCGTAAATCTAAGCCGCGCCTCATTAGCCATAATGTTTGCCCTCAAAGAATAAAAGATTATTCAGTGTTTTCACATAGTACACAAATGGATGGGTGGCAAAGAAGTGTTTGCGTTTGATACCAAACACGGGCATAATACGAAATGCTGTGAATTGTTGAAAAAAAAAGAAAAACAATGCTTCACCATCAATATACTTTATCAAAAATGAATATATATATTTAATAAAGATTTACATGCTCGATTAGTACACACTATAACAATTAAAGTTTTAGTAGTTTGCCCGCAAAGACAACCGTCTTACTTCTACTGACAATCGAGAAATAAAACGGATGATCAGCAATGAAATATTTGGGTTCCCGAGGAGCAACAGCCGACAGGGTTTTAAAAACCATAGCTAGACAAAACGAGAAGGGGAAAATAAGTAGACCAATGAATGCCATATAAAAGTTTATTAAACATATCAGAATTTTTGGAAAGTTTTACATGCTGTTGTTAGTACACAGATATTGGTAACAGATCATTCATTCAGAGTGCAGTCTTAGGTTTAAGCTTTTAGCAGTTTGCCAGCAAATAGAACGGTCTGCTGTCTATTGATAATGTAATAGCTAAATGGATGCTCGGCATAGAAGCGTATGGGTTCCGGTACAAACATGGGCATAGAGCACTTAACAACTGCCATACCTAGACGAAAAAAAAAATATGAAAGACAAGACCTTGAATGATTAGAATCAGGCATATTTTAAGTGGATGATGCGGATTGGGTTAAGATTAGTTTAGTTAATGAATTTCAAATGCAATTATTGGTGGTAATACTTTCTCATGCTTTTATCAGATGGCCCGCAAAGAGCACAGCATTTCCTCTAGTTGTGATAAAGTAGAGGAAGGGATGATCTGCCCAAAAATATATGGGTACTGGTTCTGGAGGACTACACATATCGAGGCACATAGCCATTGCTGTTAGGGAAATACTTATGGTTTAAGTAATGATAGTATTTAGGGATAAAATATATACAGAAATGAAGGTGAAATACATATAGCTAGGTTTGGAAAGTCACTGATAAAGAAACTTTAAAACAAAATTTCGAACTATTAAATCTACCTATAGTAGACTCAAGATTGGCAGAAGTAAAATCGATTTAAAAAATTTGCAACATTACTACACTAAAAGCTTTAGACTGCCACCAAATTGCCCTTAACGCGGAGTAAAGGTGCCTCAGATACTGAAATTTCTCAAGTTTCTAAACGTTCTCATTGAAAACAGAAAGACTCATACTCAGAACGACAAATTATAACATTTATTACGGAAAGAAACACTTTCTAAAAGCTCATTAGCCTCAAAGCACGGTTTCAGTGTTTCAAATTCTAAAAAATACTGTAGAGAAAGGCTTTTTTTTAATAGAACCTAAATAGTTTTAAAGAAATACACTTTCCTTATGAAGATTACTCGGTATTAACCAAATAATTTTAAGATGAAAACTATGTTTGAGCACCTGGTTCAGCTGCAAAGTTGACTACTTAATGCAAACTTTTATGAGAGATGTAAATGTATTGGATGTACAATGAACCAACAGCAGTCATAAAAAAAATTCCCAAAAATGTATAAATTTAAAAAAAATAAATAGCTGCCTTTATTAATACCCGTTTTGGCTTAAATTTTAAAGAAATTTAAAGATTTATCATTAATTTAAAGTTCATCATGCTCGTTGTTGCCATCTACAGCACAGGATGCGGATTCAATACCACCATCCAATCGCACAATCGAACCCCAGAATAATGGTAAATTCACTTGATGGACCAGAGCATAGATAAATGGATGATCGGCATGGAACTCAATCGGTTCGTTTATATGGACAAGACTGCGTTTCATACGCACCGCCATGCCTGGTAAAAAGACAACACAAGAGACACAACATGAATAATGAGCAAGTCCATGCAGAGTGAATAATGGCAATGCAGAGATGAAGATGAGAATAACAAAAAAAACACTCTACATACCAGTGGCTGCGGCAGCCTCCGTTCCCTCTTCATTCACATCGATAAACGCCTTGTGTATAATGGCCGAGACCTTTAGTTCTTCAGGACTTTGGAGCATGCCACCGAATTCGGCTTCATTAGAGAACATGCGAGACATGCCCAACTAGAGGAAGATAGTGGAAACAAAAGTTATAAGAATTGCATAATATTTTACAAAAACCTTCCCAATGAGTCCGAGAATATGGTTGAAACTTTGATATGACCTTTTTTAACTAAACAGGAAATAATAAGTATATTAAAAAATATCCATTGGATGTTTTCTATCCTCTATCCTTTTCAGCTGCATATGTCTTAATTATTTATTTAATCTTCCAATGAAACTGAAAACCATTTAAAGGGTGTGAAAAATGATCCTTATTTGAAAGATTTTTAGCTCCGTTTTATGATTAAAAGGATATTAAAGACATTTACAGTCGAAATGCATATATTTTTCTGTGTACTTGACTTAAGATTCTACTATTCCTCATATTTTTTTCTGTGTACTTAACTTAAGATTCTACATTAAAGAAGTTGAGAATACTCTGAGAACATTCTTAGAGCCTTGTTATTGTCTTGATCAAGAACATTAACTACATTTTAACACATTTTCGGTGTATTTGTTCCTCATCCGGATGAAACAACTTAGCCAATGTTTAAGTCACAAACACAGCGCTTAGCTTTTTATCGATGAAAGACTAAAAGCTATAACGATATGCTATCGAATTGCCAAGTGTCAGCTATTCGAACTGCTGATGTGTCAATGAAGTTGCCAAATTTTGTATTTTTTGTCTTAGATTGATTGATTATTTCATATTTATGAATACTGAAAAGTGTCTAAAGGTGGGAGAAATTTTAGAAGAGTATATACAATACTAAGGGCCGTCTTCTACATAGAGCTATCTGTCACATAAACCTACAAATAACAGAGCAAAATCTGAGTTTATCTAACACATAGCAGCTATGTAGAAGATGAGATATCGGTCCTAAGACAAAGAAGTTCAATCAATTAATCAGTCCAAATCAACATTCATCCGTTAAAGAAGGAGACTTTCACTTTTCGAGAATGTTTGTGGAATGTTTACTAGTGGAACATGGGCTTAACTTTCTCAAATGAACCTAGTTAACTTTTATAAGTTCAAAAATATGGTTTTTGCAGAGCTTCACAAAACGAATTGATTCTAATTTTCTGACTCATCGGAATGTTTGTTTAGATATTTCTCTCACCTGCTTAAACACATCGGTCAGCTCCACCTGGAATTCGGCCTTGAATTTGGGCAATTTCACCACCACCTGAGTTTTGTATAGCTTCTGGGAAATCTCCGACAACGGCTTGGTTCTTAGCTTCTCCTCCAGTTGTGGCAGTCCGGTCTTACTTCTGGGTAATATCACCAGCATAGACAAATCAGAATCCTTATAGGGCAATTCCAACGCCGTAGCATCCAGTTCCGGTAACTCTGCATAACGAAAGCTGGCCTTTAAGTTCATCATAGGCACATTTAGACTCTGTGCATCATTCAAATGGAAGGGCTCTGGTCGTGTGGCATGTTTGGGGAACTGATGCACCCAATTGCCCTTGAAATGTATGGCATTCACCAGTACCAGCCTGGAATTGGCATCCAGTGCACTGGCTGGTACCAAATCCTTGATCAGATTATTGGTTCTCGACTCTACCCACTGGTTAATGGTGGCCGCTGCCTGAGCATTTTTCGAGAAATCCACATTCTCCGCCGCTGACAAAAATTGTTGAGTCAACAGCTTGTTGAAGTCATCGCGTAGGCTGTAACCTTGCATCACATAGATCTTGTTGGCAATCCGCAAAATATCACTCTTCTCATAGTGGGCCAAGACTTGGTGAAAGCTATCGGCTATCTTTTGCGTATCGGTGGACACCAGGCCCAGACCTTGATCTAATTCGGCGGCAGTTTTTCCCCCCGCCCCAAGGCGAGCCATGGCCGCACAGGTCTGTATGGAGAAGGGTGAGAAGACCACATTCTCTTGGGGTTTCAATAGCGACAGCTGACTGTACACATTGATGGAGAAAATGGCCAGCCGGCGTGAGAATTCCAGCTCAGCGGCGTCTGTGGCGGGCATGTTGTCAGAGAGCTGAGCTTGAGACGACTGGAGAGAGAGTAGCAAGAGCAGCCAGCCAACTAGAAAATAGTTAAGGGATTAGCTTGAATTTCATAAATTTATATAATTGCCACAGCGCGTGAGTCACCTCGACAGATTTTGGTGAATAGAACGCCCTGTTTTGCCGTTTCGATGATGATTTACTCGACAGGCTTATCACACGAAGAATTGTTGTTTTCCGATTGCAGTGAATTGTTTGTGGAAATAAATTTCTCCTTCTATTTGCTTAATAAAATTTCCAAAATAAACGACCAACTGCATTGGTCTCTGAGCAGCAACTAAATGTTTGCCTGCGCTCAGTTTATGTTTTATATTATTGTGTATATCCACACACACACACGACGCACACACAGTCGCTCAGTCAACAGGTTTTCTCTTCATATCTACCCATTTGCTCTTCACTTTCCCTTGCTCTTTCGAACTGGCATTATTTCTCTTGAATTCGTTTATCAATTTGACTTACCAGGCAATTTCCAAGGTTTATGCATTACTTTTGCGGCTGCTAATTACTTTTAACAAAACAAATACCATAAACAGAGAACTGATTGCTTTCAAAGTGCGTTCTAGACTGTCTTGTCTTTCCATGCTAATTTGCCGAGTTTCAGTTTCATTTTACTCTTATCAACAAAGCGAAGCTTGACGGTAATTGAAATAATACGGGGAATTTTGTTAGCTCTACTGATAAGAACTGTTTTGTTTTCTGTATATTCACGCCATTCATTTGGGGTCGCTATTTGTTTCAAGAATGTTGATTAGAATTGGGCATTTTACAGAATTTAGTAGCTGTTCGCAGAATTTGTAGAAAAATGTATATAAATTTGTAAATTTACATAGATCAATTTTGATTTCCTAATTGTGGCTCCTTGTCTTAGTTTTTGGTTTAGCTGCACAAGCACAGGGCGATTCCGCGTCTGAATAGTGATCACCTAAGTTGCCTACGAAAAGACATCCATATTGAAGATCATTTATGGCATAATAGAAGGGTCTGTTGGCATAGAATAGCTTTGGCATCTGTACTGGAGTTGGCATAGTTCTGGCCCCGACAACCGCCGCTGAGTGAAAAAATAAACAAAGTATCAAAAAGCGAGACAAAATTTTAGTTAAATTGTCGGAAATTCGGAAAAATCTACTGAATTGTGTTCCCAGTTTTGTTTTTGGGATTAAAAAAATAATTATAAATTTTCGATTAAGGTCCAGGAATGCAAACTACTGTATAAACATTTTATGAACTAAAGGTTTGATTCATTCTGTGGTTCAAACAGTTCATGAACCGCAAGTTCGGTTCATTCTGTGGTTCGGTTCTGTGTTACATAAAGACACATTATAAAATATTAAGATTTCTGTAGTAAAGTGACTTTTCGCAACCTTTTTAAATTTAATTCCCATAAACCATTCGAATATCTTTGAAACCCTATGAAGAATGTCCAACATTTATGATGTTGGATTTGCAGGATTAGTCTATAAGTTCCTAAAAGAATGCTCTTCGAAAACAAAGTCCCTTTTAATTAAAATTATATGAGAAAAAACTCTCAAAACTAACTACTAAGTACTACAGAAAATGGAAAATATTGTCGACTAGAGAACGACAAATCAATTATTAACTTTCAAAAAACGCATCCATATCGAAGACAGGCATATTAAGAGCTTCCCAGGCAATTTGCAGAAAATTTACAGAACTACATATTTGAACGAAATGTGGCATAAAAATGATCTTAAGGAAACTATTCAAATTCCCAAATTAATACGCATCATTGGGTATAGTTAAGATATTCAGGTCTTAAAACTCCTCAAGAAGTGAACCGGAACTGTTTTCTCTTTGCTGGTTTTCCGTTCGGTTCAGCATTTCTTAAAAGAAACCGGTTCGGTTCACCAGCTGAAATAAGGGGTTCGGTGCGGTTCAAAACCGGTTCGATTCAGTACCGAGCCTTGTACTCAATTCCAATTCAGCAACATTTTTGTGATCTAGTGACTAAAAATCGGCGTTAAAGCACTTAAATTCTATTGAATCCAAGTCTGATAGTAAATTTTAAGCTAAGAAGTGCTTAAGAGTTTTTATTCATGGGAAAATCTGTGCCAAGCCAAACTTTTATCTCATCTGAGTAAACTAATAAAGCATAATCGGGGGGGTGTTCTGGAAATCTCAAGAGATTTTTGTATAAAACAGTTTGAACTTTAACTGTTTGACTTTATATGCTTGGTTAGAAAATCAGATGAAGGAAGGCTACTAAAATAGTTCGAAATGTCATCGTCTGTTCAAAAATCTGTTAAATTTTGCAGTATACGCTTTAATTTGCTGGTTATGCCAGATGTTGGCGTTGCAAATTGTTTGCTACAACCGAAACATTTCCCTAAAGAGGGGTTTGGTTTAGGAAGTTCACAGTTAATATGGCTCAGTGCAATGTCCGATTCTTTCTTTTTGAGGTGTAAAATAGTTTTAAATATGTAATACAAAGTCAATGCCCTAGCAGCTCAATTGTTTTTGCAAACTACAGAGTCACAGGCATGCTTAACTCTTTCGTGTGTGATTGTTGTTATTTGACAAATGATTTTCTTTGTTTAGTTTGTGGTTTTGGACACCCAAAACATTTAGTGGGATATTTTTGTATTTACTGCGGTCAACCATGTTGCCTTAGTAAACTTACCCGTTGCGGCTGCCGCTTCAGTGCCCACCTCGTTGACCACTATGAATGCTTTGTGTATAATTTTTGAGACCTTAATAGCCTCATCTGATGCCAGCATCTGGCCCAGTTCATTATTATCATCAAATATGCGTTGTATGCCCAGCTAAAAATGATATTTAAGTGTACAACCCACAACTTATATTAAACCATTAACTCACCTTTTTGAAAACATTTGTAAGCTCTAGCTCAAATTCTGACTCAAATTTGGGTACTTTAACTTTAACTTTGTCCATCGACAGGGCTGAGGTTATATTAGTCAAAGAGATAGACTGCAATTTTTGTTCCAAACTCGTTAGTCCTGTTTTCCGATTGGGCAATATTATTAACATGGACAGATCCGTATCTCTATATTCCATTTGCAAGGCCGTAGCATCTAAATCCGGCAAATCAGCATAGAGAAACTCATTCTCCACATTCATCATGCGCACTATTTGGCTTTCCTTTTCGTCCAAAAAGAAATCCTCATCCTGTGTATTTTGCTCCTCGAATTGGATCAACCATTCGCCCTTGAAGTGAATGGCATTGATGAGCACTAGGCGAGTATCGGCACTGAGAGCATTGGGCGTGATAATATTTTTGATTAGTCTCTGGGTGGCGGACTCCACCCACTTATTGATGGTGACAGCAGCTGAACTATCGGAAAAGTCAAGTTGTTCCGGTTTGGAATGGAACTTTTCGGTTAGGATCTGCTGAAACTCCTGCCGTAATTGATAGTTTTGCATGATAAACAACTTGTTGGCCATTTTTAAAACAGAAGAGTCTTGAAAGGCCCTAAGCACAGCATCAAAACTGTCAGCAATTTGGTCAACATTGCTAGAACTGAAGCAAAGTCCCGCATCCAATTCTTGGGCAGTCAAACTCTTATCCACAGCGCCCATCCTTATCATGGCCATACAGGTTTGTAGGGAAAGGGGTGAGAATATGATATTCTGATTGGGACTGACGCTGCATAATTGGGCATATACCCCAGAGGCGAACTTGTTCAGATCCTCGGTGAAACCTTGACTTGCCATGGTGCTGGAACACAAGATGAGCATATCAAAAGAGTTCTCTTTTGGCTACTTACCACAAATATAATTAGAACTCTGAGCACGATTAAGTGAGCTTATCTACCAGTGCAAAATGCCTTTAATGTTAATCACACATTTCTCTTTAATAACGCCCACTCAGACGCGCCGACTCTTCTGGCATTTTATCTAATCGCTCAACTTGTTGCCCCCCCAATGGGTACACCACTACACCTCTGACTCACACTGGAAGTGTAAAGCCAAAATATTCGTCAGTTGTATATCAGTCAGCAGTGCATATAGACGTTTTAAGGTAACTTTGAGCCAATCGAGACGTATTGTTCCAAGTAGACAATGTGTCTGTCAGTGAGCCATTCCCTAAAGCTGTTTAGTTTTTACTTAACCCGAAATGTAATAGAAAAAAAAAAACAACAAATTGACACATTTGACAACAAATTTTATGAAATAAAACTCATACAAAAGTGTGACCCACTCCAGAAGTTTCGTGTTATCAACAGACTCTCCATTTATTTATCATTTAATTAAAATTTCCCAGATTTCTTATATCTGATTATCAAAACAACTTTAAAGTGGAAAAAACCAAGAACTGTGAAGCCAAATATATTGTGAAAAATTCAATTAAGTGCATATACCGGAAATCAATCTCTTTTTACACCATATTCATTTGAAATGGGTAAAAAAGGGCATTATAAAAGTTGTTTAAGTGTATGTAAAAGGTGGCTACAGCCGAGCAAACATTATATGTAATTTTTGATAATATTTGAGACTTTTTGGAGTCCCCGGTCTGATTGAAATATATATACAGTCACTCGTTTTCTGTTCACAAATGATACTTTTGTCGGGAGAAAATTGTACCCTAGCAGTGACTCTTCGTTTTTATACCCTTGCATATAAAAAATTCTGAAATCAATCCGAAACGGGATTGAAAACAGTATAATCCCGGAACAGGCTAAAAGTGATCCTGTTTTTTGGGATTTAAAAAATAACGTGGGAGGCAAATCAATCTTTTCCGGGATCGGATCAAGAATATCCGGTATATCTCTGTTTTCAATACCGTTCCGGATAGATTTCTTTTTTTAGTGTATATTGAAATTATCCAGATGTTTGTAACGCATAGAAGGAAGCGATTCCGACCACATAAAGTATATATATTCTTGATCAGCATGACGAGCTAAGTCGATATAGCCACGTCCGTCTGTTTCTTTGCTTTCTCCTCCATAAGTTTGAAAGCTATCGCGACCAAACTTTGCACGAAGTCTTCTGGTACAAATACGCTGCACATTTGTCGGAACCGGCCAAATCGGATGACTATAACATATAGCTGCCATAGGAACGATCGGTCGGAAAACTAGTTCTAGTGAGAAAAACTTTTTTGTTTTTAATGCAAACGTCTCTAAACTCCGTATTTACTAGTTTTCAATGCTTTTTCATAATTCTACCAAATTTGGTCGAAATCGGATATCTATATAGTATAGCTGCCATAGAAAAGTAAGGTTAGAAAAATAGTCTTGGTAAGAAACACTTTTTTGTTTTCACTGTAAACCTCTTAAAAATTGGCATTTATTTATTTTGTAAGCTTTCACACAATTCTTCAAAGTTTTATAAAAATCGGAGGACTATAGGTTGTAGCTGTCATAGGAACGATCGGTCAAGAAACTAGTTTTAGTGAGAACAACTTTTTTGTTTTTAAAGAAAACGCTTCCAAAATTTGTATTTCTTAGTTTGCCATGGTTTCCCATGGTTCCACTTAGTTTGGCCGAAATCGGACAACTGTATAGTATAGCTGTCATACAAAAGAAGAGTCAGAAAAGTAGACCTATTACGAAATCTTGTTTGTTTTTAGTGGAAATGTTCTTCAAATTAGTGAAAAAACGTGCTGCAAGGGTACACAAACTTCGGCCGAGCCGAAGTTAACTTTCCTCTATTTTTTTGATCAGTTTCGACGCATTTTTGAGTCATTTGCGAGTCTTTTTAGATTCATATTTCAATAAAGATCCAAGTGCCTGTGTGTTAAAGCACACAAGTCAACACCTAAGGATCTACTTCTTGCTTCTTCTCTTCTTCTTTTTAGCTATCCAGCTTCATTTAACTAGATACATGTTCAACTTTATCAGTTTATTTTCCAATTTTCTTACTTTAAAATGAAGATTAAGTTCCATTTCCCGAGTATTTCATTCGATTCCAACTTTTATTTGCTTGCCTTTCCTTAACCCATTGCCCACAAAACATTCTTGCTCCTAGAGATGTTCCATCCGCACGAGAGTCGAAATTCCTTTTCCCGGAATCTGGTGGATATTATTACCAAGGATAATGTAGAACAAAGCCAAGCACAAGGTCATAACATGATAGTGTCCCCCGCCTCTATACAAAGCTGTTTCACCTTGGCTTTTATGGGAGCGGCAGGATCTACAGCTCAGGAACTACGTCAGGGACTGCAACTGGGATCTGGTGATAGGCATCAGATAGCCAAAACTTTTGGTGAATTCTGGACCACTGCTTGCAACTACGGTGACAGGGGACCCTTGCTAAAGTCACTGAATCGTTTGTATGTGAATGATACCTTAACCCTGCACCCAGAGTTCAATGGGATCATCCAGGATTACTTTAGAGCCAAAGCGCTGGCCGTCAAATTTGGTGATGCCTCAAAGGTGATACAACAAATCAATGAATGGGTCTCGACAGAAACGGAAAGTAAGATTCAAGAGCTACTACAGTCGGATGCGGTTAATGAGGAGACGAGTGCCATACTGATAAATGCTCTGTACTTCAAGGGCAAGTGGAAGAAGCCGTTTAGCCCCGAATCCACTTTCGGTGAGAGTTTTCATGTGGATGGAAATGAAAAAGTTCTCGTGGACATGATGTATCAGGAAGACAAATTCAAATATGGTGAATTGCCCGAACTGGATGCCAGAGCTGTGCAGTTGCCATACGAGCATTCGGATATATCAATGCTGATCATATTGCCAAACTCAAGAGGTGGCATTTTGGAGATGGAGAAAAAATTGAAAACGTTTGATTTGGCCGATATTGACAGCAAAATGTCTATGGAAGATGTGGAAATACTATTGCCAAAGTTTAGCATACAATACGATGTGGATCTCAAAGAGATAATGCGAAAGGTGAGCTGGAAAATTGCTGCAAATTATGTGTAATAATTTGGATTCATTGAAAGCTGGGCATAACAGAGGTCTTTGATCATGCGGTGGCCAATTTGAGCGGCCTGTTTACCACAAGAACTGGCCAGAAGATATCAGCAGCCAAACATCGTGGCTATATTGATGTGAACGAGGCCGGATCCGAGGCGGCGGCTGTGACTTGTGAGTGGCGATTTCATCTGAGGGAATATTTGTAATAATTTTGAAAAATTTTAGTTATGAAAATTGTGCCCATGATGTTGAATATGCAAATGAAAGTATTCAAAGTGGATCATCCCTTCGTTTTCTATATACGCAACAGTCAAGCTGTATTCTTTGCCGGTCGCTATGTGAGACCAGAGCCAAACGCCTAGGATGGAGAATGTCAATAAACGAAGAGACTCTCTTAAGAGAGTTTTGTGTAAAATTGTTGTTAGATGTTTCAAAAATGTGTCTATTTTGGGTTGGGTGGGCCATTAACAATGTGAAACCAAAAAGCACTTAAGGGCGTTGCTTTTTTCCACATATCTCATTCAATTAACATAAAATGAGACCCCAGCTGTTTGGACGAACTTAGCCCTACAAGAACTGAGTGTTCAGTTTGCTTTCATTAGCAGCTGCCCTCGCATCGTGCGATTTGCAGTTCGAAATACCTAGAAATTTTGTAAGTAAAATGAATTTAGAATATTAAAATGTAGTTTCTCGGGTATTCACCTTTTACTTTTGTTTTCAATTTTCAATCTTCAACTTGTAAATAAAATAACAAATAAATATAAACAAAATGACATCACCGCGTGTCAACATATTTGAGAGACGCCAAAGAACAATGCGAAAATGTACACAAATAAATGAAGAGCGCGCAGAAGTGTCTCACCAGAAAGAGAGTGAGAGAATCAAGTAGGGCGACTCTTGTATACTCTTAAAATTTGGTAAAGAAGGGAAAGAAACATATTTCTCTTATCTACAATTTGCTGGCTACCAGAACTTACTTTCTAATGCTTAAGGTCTGAATGAAACCAAAATGTTTATATACACTACGAATCTTTGAAATTTGTAACCCAAAACGGTTCCACACTGATTGGAATGTGTAATGGGTAAATTTGTAGACTTCTTAAAGAAATTTCCAAGCCATTGAATTATTTAGTAAAGATATTAGCCATATTTCGTCTTTGGAAAGGAAAATAAAGCAAAAATCCAGCTGAAAATGGGCAATTCAAAGTAAAGTACGTAGAAGGAAGGTGCTTCCAGGAACAGACGAAACTAATTTGCTTGATAAAGGTCCCTTTGACTATTGATTGATGACTTCCTTAATAAAAGTAAAGCCAAATAGGCCATTTGCATTTGCAACTTTCTAAGAAGAATACCAAATTGAACCTAAACCTTTGGTTAACTTAGTGTAGGAACCGACCCTCGAACCGAACCTTGAATAGGTTTGAACTTCTGGACCAAACATTCCAAAGGGCTTTATTGATTTTCAGCCTTGATTCAAGAATTCCAATGGATTCCAAAAATATGAGGCATTCTGGACGTACCAGATACAAATTTGGGTTTACTTAGTCCGAGCTGCTCTTAATCCAATGGGAGTGCAGTTCTTATTTCGCCATAAAAGAGGGACCTACAGTCCCTGACGCCAAAAGCTGTTAAAGGTGCCACCTTGTGTAAGTTTTTTTTTTTTTTAAAACCCCGAAGCGGGATCGAACCGGCAACCTCTTGCACAGCAGGCATACACGCTACCTGCTGCACCACAAACTGGCCACATATTCTGTTATAGGGAAGGGAAGTTAAAAGGTCAGTCGTTGCACAAATTCTAAGTTAAATCAAGTAGCCTTAAATTTATCATATTTGTACATCAACAAGGCTGCACCTCAAGGCCTGTGTTATATAACCACGAAGACTTAATTTATATCCAACTCTTTATGTTGGATATTTAAGGGACGAGACCCTTAAATTCTGATAGAAAGGACTTCTGTTAGCATCGCCTCATGCCCAGATTTTCAACTGTGTACCCTAGGTTCGAGTTCTATGGGTACTTTTCTTCTAGCAACACACAGCGACAACAATTAAGAACCTAATTGTTAATAGTTCTTAATAAAAATCTACAAAATTCAACAAACAATGACCCAGTCCATTGGGAACGTAATACCAAAGATTCGCTTTGCTGGGACAATTGGTTAAGGTAACTCCAGAAGAGCTCAAACCTGAACCTCAATTTATCATCCTTTAAGTAGCTGCCATATGACAGATAAACTAAGATTTTGCTGTGTTATTTGTAGGTTTATGTGACAGATAGCTCTATGTGGAAGATAAGAAAAGTTTTTGATGGAAAACCTGGAAGCTCTGTTGACAAGCACGAATTTTAGTTGTGGTAAGGCTTGGTCCCTGCTTTCCAAATAATTAAAGTTATAAGATATTCATTTGAAAATGAACTCAAACTCATTTAAAAGCTAATATACCCTTCCCATCGTAAAAATCATCAAAGAACCCAGGCATTTACATAAATGCCAAGAAACCTGTATTTCCATGGATGACAATCAAAGTTCAAACATACTTGGAAACCATATAAAAGTCGAATCGCATGGAGTAGTCTCATTAAGTCTGCCTAATCATCATGCTGAGTACGTTAAGCTGGCGTTGTGTTACCTCGGCGCTCTCATTACACATCTCTTCTGCACACACAGCCTCCGGTGTCACACTTTTGCTGCTGCTGCTGCTGCTCGGTCTAACCATGGCAACAAAATCCTTCGCCTCCGTCGCCGCCACCACTTCGGGCGATGCCAAGTTCGCATCCAAGCTCTACAACCAGCTGGCCAAATCCCAAAGCAGTGGCAATCTCATCGTTTCACCCGCCTCCATTCGAACTGGTTTGGCTTTAGCCTACCTGGGCGCCAATGGCGTTACCGAGGATGAACTGAAGCAGAGTTTGGAATTGCAGGCGGCCGCCAGCAAAACCGAAGTTGCTCAGCAATTCGCCGAGCATCTCTCCAAGGAGGGTGACATGAAATTGAAGTATGCCAATCGGATTTATGTGGCCGAGAAATTCGAGCTGGCCCAGGCCTATCAAGATTTGGTCAGCAAAAATTTCAACGCTTCGGCAGAGAATGTGAATTTTTCACAGGGCAGCGAAACGGCTCAGCATATCAACGCCTGGGTGGAGCAGCAGACCCATCAGCAAATCAAGAAGCTCGTCAGTCCGGACAGCCTCAACGCGGACACCGCGGCCATTCTGATCAATGCCATTTACTTCAAGGCCGATTGGTTGAATAGCTTTGCGGACTACTCCACGGCGCAGCGCGACTTTACCATGCACGGAGGTCAAAAGGTGAAAGTGGATACTATGCATCAATCGGATTACTTTCAGTATGGCGAGTTGGCCGAATTGAAGGCAAAAGCCTTGGAATTGCCATACGAGGGAACGGATATTGTGTTTTTGATCATACTGCCGCAGGAAGAGCAGGGACTGGCGCTGCTGGAGGAGCAATTGAATGGCCGGGACTTGAATGAGATAAGTGAACGGTTGAGCAGACGAAAAGTTGAGGTGGAGCTGCCGAAATTTAAATATGAATTCGAGGTCTCACTGCAGCCCGTTTTGGAGGAGGCAAGTGTACAGTGAAAGGATGTGGGATGGGGAAAACTAAAAAGAAAATGCGATTAATTTCCAGTTGGGTCTCAAGTCCATGTTCAGCAGCCAGGCCAACTTTGCCGGTCTGCTAAAGGCCGCCGCTCCTCTGCACATCTCCGAGGTCAAACACAAGGCGTTTATAGAGGTCAACGAGAAGGGTACCACGGCCACAGGAGCCACCTGTAAGTCCTTAAGTCTTTACGTGTCCACTTTTGCGGTTAACTTCAGTCTTAAACTTGCAGTTATTAAGGCTCAACTGGAATCCTACCTAGTGGGTGAGGTGACCCACCAGTTTGCGGTGGATCATCCCTTCTTCTTTGCCATCAAGGACAAGCAGAGCATCTATTTCCTGGGCCATGTAAACAGTTTCACATAAATTCAGGCACATTTTCAATAAGCAACTGAAACTGGAAGCCAATAAATGCCAACATTTCAGTGTCAAGTGCAACCCCGCCGCTTTTGTTGATTAGTTTTAGCTGCAATTAAGCCAGCCCAGCCGGCAGCAGGCTGCTGCTTGTCCATGTTATGTGATGCCCCCGGACAACCAGCAGGGTTATAAATCAAAGGTAGTATAGCTATCAATCCACGACAAAGCAACAAACAGGAAAAACGCAGAAAAAGCGAAAAGAGAGAGAGGGAGCGAACAAGCCAACTGCAGCGGCACAATGTGAATGCCAGCGGTAAGTGGTCAAAGATACAAGGACCTACACTGAGATGGAACAGGGGAACATATACAAAAATATACAATGAATGTGATTTCTCGTATGCATGTGGATTGGATATATCTTCAATATCCTTTTAATCATGCAATGAAGCTGAAAATCAACTAAAAGATATGAAAAATGGTCATATTTTGCAGGACTATCAGCTCCGTTGGAGAACTAACAGGATATATAAGACTTATCCAGTGCAAGTTCTTCATTCTACCATTGTGGTTTCTCTCAGTGCACACACACATGGTCAAAAGTCAACAACTACGTTGGCAATTTGCTGCAATCATCTACAACACGGTCGGGAGGTCCAACTTTTTGCCCAGTTAAATTGTTATCTCGGCTTTTGTAGTATACTTTTTGGGGCAGGGCTTTGGATTGATGATACTCTCCATCCCTCTCTCTCTCTCTTGCACACACACACACTATTCAGGCTATTTGCATATGCCCAAACAGGTGTAAATTACATTTTGACAAATTTCTGCGGTCCTTGTTACGTTGCCACACTCTCTGCCCCTCTCTTGGGGCCGCACACATTTTAATGAATTTACATGGAAGCAGCAATTATGAAACTCGATTGTTGACCGAAAATCATATGAGACAATTATGTAAAATATTTTAATTAAATTCCACATTTCAATTGGATTCTACCCCTAATTGGTGGCCAAGGACCTGCAGCTGCTGCTAGTGCCAAAATGGCAAACAGCGCTACAACAAAAACTTGAGCGTTGTTACGGGCAACGCCTCAGCTTCAGGTTTCCGTCAGCAAATTGAAATTGAAATGCCGGCAGGAACGAGCAGCAACCTGCAACCGCATTGCCAAAGCAAAAGGCGGAAGGAAATGCAATGCGCGCCGGCAAATAAGAAAATATCATGAGAAAAGCGGTGGGAAGGGTGGGAGGGGGGCCACATCATTATCACCAGTTGGGCAAAGAATCGAAACCGAACCCGACACGCTTCGATGTGCTGTGCTGCTGCAGCTGCTGCTGCTGCTTCTGACAACTCCGTCTGTTGCCATCATTTGCCCAAATTGACAGGTGATGTTGGATCTGAAACCTGTTACTGACTGCAGTTGGGACCAAACAAACATTTCCATGGAATGGAACTAATTATCAGATTATTTGGTTGGCCTATTTCAGAATGCGTTTGAGAGGCATTCAAGTGGATGGGCACACCAAGATGTGTAATATGGGGAAGGAAATATTATTAAATGTAATTGGAAAATGGTAAAGTTATGAACATTTAGAGAATACATACTTGAGGGTTTGACAAATTAGAGAAGCATTGGACAGCCAATGGACCGGCAAATGGAAGTTTATCAGTAGAAGTCCATTGGAATATGCAGGTAAGAGGACATCAGGATGTTAATTAAGACCACGAAGAGCAAAATTCAGGTATTACTTCTGGGATTTGATGAGCCTTTTATAATAGTGGATTCGGAAGGACAATAATGGTCCAAAAACTAGTTCTAGTGAGAAAAACTCCAAACTCCATATATTCTAGTTTTCTCTGCTTCTCCATGATTCTGGCAAGTTTGTTCGAAATCGGACATCTATATAGTATAGCCGCCATACAAAAATAAGGTTAGAAATATGGTCTTAGTAAGAAAAACTTGTTTGTTTTCAATGTTAACCTCTTTAAAATTGGCATATATTTATTTTATAAGCTTTCACACAATTCTTGAAGGTATTGTCAAAATCAGATGACTATTTGCTATAGCTGCCCTGGGAATGATCGGTCGAGAAACTAGTTTTGTGAGAAAAACTTTTTTGTTTTCATCGCAAACGTCTCCGAACTCCGTATTTACTTGTTTTCAGTGCTTAACCATGACTCTGCCAAGTTTGGTCGAAATCGGACATCTATATAGTATAGCTGCCATAGAAAAGTTCGCTTAGAAAAATAGTCTCAGTATAAAAAACTTTTTTGTTTTCATTGTAGACCTCTTTAAAATTGGCGTAAATTTATTTATTTCAAAATCGGATGTCATGGCAACGATCGATCGAAAAACTGGTTTTAGTGAGAAACACTTTTTTGTTTTCAAAGAAAACGCCTCCAAACTTTGTATTTCTTAGTTTGTTATACTTTCCCATGATTCCACTAAGTTTGGTTGAAATCTGACATCTAAATAGTACAGCTGTCATAGAAAAGTAGAGTCAGAAAAGTAGTGTTATTGGGAAAAACTTTTTTGTTTTCAGTGAAAATGTTCTTCAAATTAGTTAGAAATACGTGCTGCAAGGGTATGCAAACTTTGGCCGAGCCGAAGTTAACATTCCTCTATTTTTCTTACATAAACTAGAAATTCGACCGATTGTTTCTATAGTCATTCGATGCAGGAGCTAGCATTTAAACAGACGCACGAGCAGAAGAGCATGTCTAAATCAATTCAATTCGTTATGCTGATTAAGAATATATAATCTATGTGGCTAAAGTTTTTTTCTGCAGTGCTCTACAAATATCTGGACAGTTTTAATAAGCTCTCCCTATCGGAAATAGAGGTTATTAGTAGTCCGATTGAAGAAAACTGAGAAATACTGTCTTTGAACATGCGCTTGAATACCGTCTTGCTATTTTAAATGAATTCTCCTAAGGCTTCAATTCTACCTACATTAAACATAATTATTTTATGAATCTTACTGTTTTCTCTTAATGTTAATGTTAAAGTTCATCTGTACGCAGATGACTTTAAAATATGTATATTTTAGTCGATCCCAGATTGAAGATTCTGTGTTAGTTCAAAATTTAAATGTTTTGTTATCCACGAAAAACAATACATTGTCAGCTTTTGAGTGTCATCTTAGACCTTAGGTCCTCAGCCATACTAAATAGATGTATCTCTGAACTCTCACCTTCCTTTATTAAACAAAAAACGAGAAAGCTAAGCTTACTTCGTCTGTGCCGAAGTTTTTATACCCTTGAAAGTGCTCGCTTAAATATTTTCAAAAAATACTCGTTTTCCCATTTTCCGACCGATCGTTCGTATGGCAGCTATGCGATATAGTCATCCGATTTGGCCAAAACTTTGTAAAATTATGTGAAAGCATGTGAAACAAACAAATGCAAAATTGCAGAATGCTACCATTAAAAACAAAAAACTTTTCCTAACTAAGACTGTTTTTCAAACCTAACTTTTGTATGCCAGCTATACCATATAGTTGTCCGATTTTAATAAAACTTGGTAGAACTATAAAAAAAAACATAGAAAACTTACGAGGATCGACCTGGCAACCCTACCGCGAAGAGCTTAAGCAGAGTCAGCTGGCCCAACAAAAATTAAAAAATTTGTAATAAACTGCCCAGATCGCGTCTTGCAGCTGTGAATTCTCATTGGAGCTGGTTGCAGAACATCAGCAGGTGAAGGCAAGTCACTGGATGGCAGTTCTATTTAACACGGAACGATTTACAAAATATTAAACAACAGCCGGCCGGCGGAGCCCCAACCAATACATACAACCTGTGAGTAAGCGAGTTCGTTGTTGTAGCTGAAAAGCTCAATCTCAAGAAAGCCAAAGCTCGGACTCAAAAGCTCGTCGCAAGCACAATATATTTTTAAAAAAGCTCAGAATACTTTAAAGCATACTTCTAGGCTGCGGTAGAAATAAACAAATAAGAAAATATGCAAAGGTCGCCAAATGTATACTCTACCCCTACAATTCCCAAACCATCATCTAGTCAGCTAACTCAAGCAGAGAAGAGGAAATGCTCAGATTTGTCGCCAGAAAATGTACTAGGCAATATAATGACTGCCATACAGCAAATGGGGGATAAATTTGATCGACAGATAAGCAGTCTCGCACATACAGTCGCATCAAAAGAGGATATTGGTGAACTAAAATTACAAATTGGAGGCGTTACGCAGAAAATTGAATCTTTGGAAAGGGAAAATCGGGAGCTCAGAGATGAAATCATCCAAATGAAGGCTGATAGGCTCCAGGATAAAAAAGAGTTAAGACGACTTGTAGAGCAATCCAAAGCCAAGCGCCTACTAGTCAAGGGTCTGCAAAAGGAGAAGGTGTCTAAGGGCAATCTTGAGACTCTATTTAGCACAAAAATGCACGTTGGTACTGCTAGGGTTAAGAATACACACGTCATTTACGAAAGGAATAATAAAGTAAATTTATGTGTGGAATTGGAAACTGAGGAAATGGCCATGGAGCTGCTCAAAAACACAAAGAAGCTTTCGGGAACATCGATTTACATAGAGAAGGATCTCTGCATAGAAAAACAGGACGATAAAGCTGTCCTATTGCAGTTAAAGAGACAACTCACAAATATAAACAGCACATATAAAATGTTTGTGAAAAGCGACGCCATTAATATAAATGGAAAATGGATGCATTTTGACAGCAGCAAAAATTTAATAAGTAAAGGCCAACCCGCAGCAGCAGATCTCTTTGAGCTATATGGAATACGTTTGGGAACTGGCAACTTTACATACAACGAACTTTTGTCCCAAGCTAAGATGCCAAAAAACGGAAAAGCCTAAAGGAAACATCCGCAGAGCAACGATCACTAAAAACTCAAACTGGTATTAAGTCTAGCATTAAAATCTTATCGTATAATATAGCAGGTCTAGGTAATAAGCTGATACAATCCCACTTTCTCTCCTACATAAAATCCCATGATTTATTTTTCTTGTTTGAAACTTTTACTGAACATTCACTTGAGACATATGAGCCATATTTTGAGACGCACTTACTGCACTACGAACCAGCGACCAGAACATCAAGTAGAGGAAGGGCCAGCGGTGGAGCGTTGTACGGAATTCGCAAGGATCTTAACGCAGATTCAAAATGCAGATTCACCCAAGCAGCAAGTTTAGCAACAGTTGAAGTTACCTGTAACGGGAAGCTACTGTGCATAATTCCCACCTACCTCAATTGCAATCACTGGCAGTCGGACTATGAAAAATTGTTTGATAGCATACAAGAATCGGATCTGCCAGATATCATGATGATTGGCGACTTTAATGCGCGCATTGCAAAAGAGCAAGTGATAAATGAGGATTCATGTAATAGATATGCCAACGTCGTTAGAGAGGCTAAGGATATGATCATTGACTGGAAAGGCAAGAAATTAATAGAGCTGAGCGAGACTTTTAACATGACAGTCTTAAATGGTAGAACAAGCAGCGACCGTGAAGGAAATTTCACATTCATCAGATCCCAAGCTACCTCAACAATTGACTACTGTCTGATCACAGGCGCATGGCATCAATATGTTACTGATTTGAAAGTAGAAAGCGAGATTTACTCAGATCACATGCCAATAAGCGTAGATGTTGAGATTTGGAACCCCAGGCAAATGCAGGATGAGAAAAACGAGCTTCTGCCAAAGTTAAGATGGTCAGATAACGGTGCCCGTAGATACGCGGCAAATTTGGACCGTATTATAAGCCAAGCTGCAGAGCCCGGCACAATACTCTCAACTGAAATCCTTACAGAGTCCATTGTCAAGGCAGCCAAGTTTATGCAGAAGCCGACCAGGCCAAATATCACAAAGCTACAGCCATGGTACAACAAAGAATGTGGGGAAGCCAGGACGAAATCGATGAGTTTGCTTCGCGCGGTCAACAAAAATGCAACTTATGAAGCGAAAATGCAGTACCAAGAAGCAAATGCCCAATACAAATCAATTTGCAAGCGCACGCAGACGGAATATTACCGGCAGCTGGAGGCTGCTTTGAACAACGTGCGAGATAGCAAGGCTCTCTGGGCTCTTATAAGGGAGGTAAACGGATCTGGCATAAGCAAAGCTATAAAGGTGAGCGCACACAGCCTGGCATCGCATTTTCAAAGCCTACTCTATGAAGAAATGCCCATCTCTCAACACCTTTTTGCATTCCCTTTTGTGACTACGACAGTATTAGATCGACCGATTCAGGATGCTGAAGTATCAGAAGCCCTCGCACGTTGCAAGCCCAAAAAAGCACCTGGAGTAGATAGAGTTCCGGCTGAATTTTTAAAAAATGCAACACCACTGTTTATTACCCAGCTCTCAGCCACATTTAATCATATTTTCGAAACTGGAGTTGCCCCTGACAGCTTTACAAGAAATGTAATCTTCCCGATTTTCAAAAAAGGGAACGAAATGGACCCAGCGAATTATAGAGGTATATCCTTTCTCAATGCGATGATGAAGGTGTTTACATCAGTTCTGCTATCTCGACTAACCAACTGGATTAAAATGCACGATATCTTAGGGGAATACCAAGCTGGATTCAGAGAGGGCTACTCTACAGTAGACAGTATTTTTACATTGACGTCGATTGCCAAACAGTTCCTGGGACAAAAGAGAAAAATGTTTACTTTTTTTGTAGACTTTAAAGCTGCTTTCGATACGATTGATAGGCGTAGTCTTTATCTAAAGCTAAGTAATGTTGGAGTATCGACCAAGTTTCTTGCCATAATAGAAAGCCTTTATAGCTTGAACAAGACGACTGTATGGGATGGAAGTCAACTTTCAGAATGGTTCGAAACGAACGCAGGTGTAAAGCAGGGGTGCTTGTTGAGTCCACTACTATTTGCGCTGTATGTGGATGATATTGCTGCAAATCTTCCCGGAGGTGTAGATTTTGGATCTGAGCGGATCAAGGTTTTGATGTATGCCGACGACATGGTGCTATTGGCGGAAACTCCTCAGCATATGCAACAAATGATTGATGCTCTAAGTAGTTACTGTCAGACGTGGAGTCTCCAGATAAACATCGAGAAATCTAAAATGATGGTAGTGAAGGATGGTAGAGGACGTAGAGCCAGAGCTGACGAATGGACACTAAATGGAGTTTTGCTAGAAACAGTAAAGGAGTATAAATACCTAGGCGTGTTACTGACTTCCAATATGTCTTTTAAGAAACATTTGGCACAGAAATTAACAGACGCTAAAGTCGCTATTAATAGCACTTGGAAGCATCTTCTTGGGAAAAAGAAAGTTAACAATAGCACCAAATATAAGCTGTTTTTAGCCACATCCAGGACAATTCTGTGTTATGCTGCCCCAGTCTGGGGATTTAGCAGATTCGAAGATGTAGAGCGATTGCTTCGCTTCTACATTAAAAAGATCTTTTACCTGCCCCTAAATACTCCAAATTACTCCATATACATGGAAACAGGACTACCTACAATGTACCAATACACCCTGCAGCTGCACTTCAACTATATTAGGAAAGCTATGCTGATGGACTCTTCACGGCTCCCAAGAATTATAGTCGAACAACTTCTGATTGAGAGATCACAGTTCTTCCTTGAATGGGATATTATGGCAAGAGACAACAACATAAGAACATATGAAAACGACAGCAGAACCTGGGAAACATGGCAAATACAACTGTTACAGAGGATTGACGAAGGAGAAAAAAATGATTTTGAACGGCACGCAAGACAGAGTGGCACCCGGTCAACATACAAGCGCCTCAGTTTCAGCCTATATGAAAGAAACTACTTTAGAGACGATTTGGACACATATGCAATATCGCTTATTTTTCGAGCAAGAACTGAAGTCCTCAGACTCAACTATATGCCACATGGAACGACTGAAAGCCGATGCACTCTATGCAACCTGGATGAAAGAGAAGACGTAGCCCATTTCATTGCGCGATGTCCGATATTAGGTGAGCACCGTGCACTGCACCTCGGAAAATGGGCCTTAGAAACAACGGAAATGCTTGACCTACTGAACGGATCCAACTGGCCCGCTCTAATCTCTTATCTAAGGGAGGCGTACAAATATAGACAGGAGTTCATAAGAGATTTTTAAATAGTGTCTTGAGACATAACAACTGCATCCTAGGGGAGAACGGCGTGGTATCTCGTGACGAGCGGGGCAGCTGCGGGTAGTATCTGCTAGGGTGCATTGCTATGAATCAAAGCAACTATCATTGTATTGTATTGTATTGTGATACGTAAGATTGCTAGTCGTCATTATGAAATAGAAATATATAAATGTAAAAATTTTCCAAACAGAAAAAAACCAATTGTAAATTCAAGTCTTTAAAAGAAAACAGCTAACGGCTTAGGCCAAGCTATTCATTATTATTATTAATAAAATAAAATAAAAAAAAAAATACTAGAAAACTTACGATTACAAAGTTTGGAGAAGTTATCATTGAAAAGAAATAAGTTTTTCATACTAAAATTAGTTTTCCGAACGATTGTTACTATGGGGAGCTATGAGATATAGTCATCCGATCCGGTCGGTTCCGACATATTAGTAGTGTGCAGCAAAAAGAAGACTCTGTGCAAAATTTTAGCTCGATTGCTTTAAAACTGAGCGACTAGTTCGCGTAGAAACAGACAGACAGGCGGACGGACAAAGCTCAATCGACTCAGCTCGTCACCCTGATCAATAATATATATAGTTTATGGGGTCGGAAATGAATATTTCTATGCTTTGCAAACTTTTGGGCAAGATTATAATACCCTTTGCAAGGGTATAAAAATAAACACACATATAAGGAACTGCTCTTTCACAAAGATCAAACCACTTTTTAGGTCCCCGAATCTAAATGCTATGCTCGAAAGGCAGTTCTATGTAGATGCCATTCGTCTGTGGAACGATTTACCTCACCACCTAAAAACAATTAGAAATAAGTTAATATCATTTGATCGAAACGGTTGCATGATTAAATGTTTGTTCCACTGTAAATTAAGTGGAATTTTGCCAATTAATTAACTTCGCAATAAAATGTGTATCTCTTAACTTGATTTGATAAAGTATATAAAAACCAACCTCTTCAAAAGCTACAAAATCATTGATATCAAAATGTTTCAACGATTCGCAAGTGTTTTAAGTGTACTGAGCTTGTTGCGCCTTTGTCTGGCCTACGAAATAACGCCCATCATTACGGATGGTAAGTTGATCCTCTTAAAAGGAGTTCAATTCAAAACAACAAAAAAACCTTTGTTTCGCAGGCATTCCCGACTCCGCATCCATACGCACAGCTCCTTTTCAAAAAATTGGCAACAATTACTATTATATAGAGAATGTTTTAATGAAGAACTGGTATGATGCCTATGAGAGTTGTCGCCTGATTGGCGCCGAACTCGTCTCTTTCGAGACAACAGAGGAATGGGATTTGGTTAATAATTATCTGAAAGATATGCAACTATTAGATGCATACTTTACCTCTGGAACTGACTTGGCCAAGCAATTTGAGTTCGTTTGGTTTACAAATGTACAGCCTATAAAATCCAGTTTCTGGCTGCCAGGAGAGCCAAATAATGATAATAATAATGAGAGGTGCGCTTCAATTGGAGCTAGAACTGCTCAACCGGGACTTAATGATGGACAGTGCTCGACCCTGCATAAGTATATTTGTGAGGCTCCTCAACCGAAAACAGCATCATTTGTGGTGTGGTGAAGCCAGGTTAATAAAGTCAACCATCTGTTCTAAATTGATAAACATTTTGGGGAATTTTTTGGAATATAATCAGAGCACCTTGCTTGCAACCCAAGGCCAACCAATTTTGAAATTGTACCCAGGTGGTCATGACTTTGTAAACTTCACTTAACTGCCAACTGACAACGGCAACTACATTCACACACAAATAAATGCGAAACTACTACCAAATTGTTATGGCAACTCACCTACAAACATACAAACATATGTACATTTAAATGCGTATGACAACTTTGGTAATTAAGGAATTATGTCAAGCGCATGTTCTGGCTGGCAATTCAAAGAGTTTTGCACATATTGTGTGTGTGTGGGTTTCTTCTTGTGGCCCTCGTGCGCATTGGCTTTTAAATTAAAAGAAAAGTTTACTAGTTGCACCCTGTGCTGTGCTGGAAAATCTCATCATTAAATATCAGCATTCATGTTGGAGCTACGCAAAAACCACAAAAAGTTTGTACACCCTTTGTCCCAGCAGCCACCCTCCGACTCACACATTTCCCAGACATTGTCAAATAACCACAAAAATGATAATAAAATACCGGCACGCTTCGATGGTCTCCGATGGACATCGTTGAAATCAGGAAAAAGCACAGAAATGGCGGCAGCAGCAGAGTCAACCGTTTCGTGTTCCAGGAAAACAAGTTAACGCTCTTCACATGGACAGCAGCTGCCTGCCATTATTGTGCGTATCTGTATCTGGACGAGTCAGGTTAATGAAAAACTTCGACATGTTAGCCTGTGTCTGAGCAGGTGATGGTCCCGAACCAGCACACACACACACACACACACGCATACGCACACGCAAAGTGCAAAACTTTGTCAACACTTTAAATTTAATGTCGAATCAGACAGATGTGATGTGTGTGAGTGTTGGTTGTTGAGCCTCTTTAAGTGTAATTAACATTTGTGTTTCAATATTTGCTTGCTGAACCAAATGAGGGGCGTTCAAACTGACAGGAAAAGTCCTACATCTGTAGCTGTTGTCCAATTACAGGTACTTCAATTGTGGGCCACTTTGAGTGCTTTGATTTGATTGTGGGACAGGCAGGCCATTAAAGTTTGCTAGCTTGTTGATGGTGAGTCCTTTTTTTTATGTGTTACGAGTGTGGAGTTAATAGAGTTATGAAACTAAAAAACCTTTTGTGCACAACACATCTAGGTAGTTTCAGTTTGTGGCTTAAATTGATCAAAACGGGATTTTAAGTAAATGCTGCTTAAATGTGTAACTTTGGTACAGAGTATAAAAATGTAAATTCTACTGGTTAAACTGGGATCTTAATGCAAAATTGCGATTTTGAAAGTTTCTTCTTTGTTTGGGTTACAAAAATATATGTAGAGATTTTATACTTCCTTCTAGGAGTTTTATTTATTTTATTTTACTTATATAAACAAGAAAGAAAGTCGGTCAAGCCAGACTATAGCATACTCTGTACCAACGAAATTATACGCTCAGCATAAATTTTGAGCGCTGCTTCTGCGCTGCAGCAGCGAACAGTCTTTTGATCATAACTCGACCGTTCATCCAATCTTCACCATTCCTTTGGCTGATCGATAAGTTATCCTTATTACTATATATATCTAGAAGGAACAACCCACCTATCTTTAAAACTGTGGGAGTTATGACGTTATTTCTAAATTGCGGGGGCGGCAGGGGGCGTGGCCAAAATTGAAAATAAACCTGATCTGCCTGCAGACATAAGAAGCATATGTCCCATACATGTCAAACCTCTATCTCTTACCATCTCTGAGATCTGTGCGTTCATACGGACAGACAGACGGACATGGCTATATCGACTCGGCTGTTGATGCTGATCAAGAATATATTATATATACTTTATGGGGTCGGAGATGCTTTCTTCTGGATGTTACATACTTTTGCACAAACTTATTATACTCTATGTATCTTTGGTACAGAGTATAAAACTAAGGGCCGATTTCTCATCTTCTAAATAGCTACTATGTGTCGGATAAACTTAGATTTTGCTCTGTTATTTGTAGGTTTAGAAAACGGCCCTTAGACTTATGTTTAGTTGATATAAGTCAGTTTGTTAATTAATGTTTAACAGTCCTTCCTAATGTTATTTCACAGAGCATTTACATTAATGTAAACATATCATCATTTTTTTTTAGCCAGCAGCGCATACTGCTCTGAGAAGTATGCAACGTATTTTATAACCTTTATAAATCTATCATTAATTATCCCATCTTTATGAAAATTCGTGAGATTGTTGATATTTGCAAACTGACATAGATATTATTAACTACGCTGTGATTTATTCATGACATTAACTTCTTATATCCAATTTGTTCCTCATGCGTCATCTATAATAACTATGAATCCTTGATATTGGGCACATACACTACTCACTGCAGTATGAGCTAGTTATCTTAAGATTTGTAGAATACATATTCAACTTTTAGGCCAAAATTTGAAACAAACTTGATCTGCGTGCAGAAAAACTAGTCTACATTCAAAATTTGATTGCTCTAGCTCTTCTAGTCTTTGAGATCTACGACGGTCTCGACTTGGCTGTTGATGCTAATCAAGAAAATATTTAGTTTATGGGAATGCTTCTTTTTGACTGTTACATACGTTTGCACGACTTTAGAATACCCTTTTTACTCTATAAGAAATTTGTTCTTTTAGTTAGAAATCGGAATCGGCTCTTCTTGACACCCAAATATGAAGTCTTTGGCGTTGCTGGCAGGCAGAAGACAGCTTTTTCAAATAGGTTGTTCTACGACTTATGGCCATTGAGTGACCGAATAAAAAGAAGAAAAATTGTTTGAAATATTCATTCGTTTCGGTTTTCGTGACCAGAAAACGATGTACCAAAACAATGGAGAGAAATAGGTAAACTTTTTTGGATAGCTGCGACTTTTGAGTCACAAAATTACCTTTAAATTTAAATATAATGGAGTTCCCCGAACTACCCCTGTTCTAGGTATTCGATTTTCGTAGTCTTAAGGCTGTTGTAACAGACATTTGATATGTTACTGAATCTAGTGGTATGAGATGAAATATGGTGTTAAGCGCTTCCGAGGCTGGCCACCAAACTGGTGATCCATAGAGTAATATAGGTCCTATAAAGCTGTGTTAAGCCAGTGAACTATGTTTGGAAAGTACCCCCATTTTCGGCCTTTTGTATAGTAAAATATAAATGGTTGCCTTTTTTTAGGGGAGAAATCGGGCGTAAATCTAATTGAATACATTTTAAGTCATTAATTTTTAACTGTATGGCCAATAACTTCTACAGGGAAGTGATTCTCAGAAAACAAACCCCCAAACTATTCTGCTAAATAGCATAGCCGATACGCAAAAAACTTTTAAATATTCTACCCTTTAAAGTGTTCAAAATGGGTTAAGGATGAGGTAGTTAATTGATATTAGCACGAGTTCTTTGCAAGTCCTTTGTACCCCTGTCAATGATTTGCACAACAAAAAAGCAGAATCCACCAGGCGAACCTAATAACGATTTGTCTATTCAAAGGATTTACTATCAAATAATTAGATGCCAAATTTTGGCCCCAAGTGAGAAAACATCCACTACACGCACTTTTTGTTTCGGCCAAACCAAACTTGACTCTAAATTGAACTGTCAAACTGTTACTGAATGTCCAACATGGAGAAAGGACTTGCAACATTTCCAGTATGTTCGAGGGGCATTGGTTGAGTCAAAAGCTTTGGGTTTGCATCCTGACTACCGCCTGGTAAACTCCGAGTGCCATAAAAATGTCCCACTGCCTGGCGCCTGCGCTCTTGTCCATTGGAAGTTTTGTTTTGGTTGCAAGTCTGTTGCCTGCAACATGTTGTGTTTTGAATCCTGTGGCGGCAAAATGTATGTCTTCTGAACTATATAAAAGCCAAACCCGAGGCTGGCCAACGAACAGTTTTCAACTTGAAGGCAACGCGCGCGCAACCCCCAAAAGGAAGCCTAGAAAAAAAGCCCCAGGATTAATGTTTACCCTGTTGTAATTCCTGTGCTACAAAAAGTGTCCCCAGTGTTTGTGTGTGAACATAAATCAGAGTTTTAATCAATCTCACGTACTGTCATCTACTAGAGGGCCCAGGTAAGCCAAGTGCCAGAACTCTAAATCGCACTTCCGTCGACCCACAAAGGAGTTCAGTGAAGACGATAGACAATGTCCCTGGGTCAGGCTGACCATCCTGCTGAGCATTTTATGGCCACATTAAAACATAAACAACGGCCGAAAACAAAGCACGTTCGTTCGTTCGTTCCTTCTACCCCCCCCGGAAAAGTGAAGTCTTAAAAAACCAAATTCAAATTTGAGCATTTTTGGCATAGGTGCACCTTCTCTGGTATCCAATTTAACGGCAACATTCGCACGCATAATAAAAATTTATTGTAAGCGCATTAAATTTGTAGCCCCAGCCGCAAGTTTCATTTTGAAAATTCGAGAGCAGTTAGCATCCTAAGTAAGCTCTAAGTTGCCTTCTTTTGTTGCTGCTTCTGTTGTTGTTTTTGGGGATGTGCCTCTGGTGTGTTCCGCCTGGCAGCATTTATGCCATGTTGTGCATTTTTATTACGATTATGCGATGTGAGCAACTGTCCTATGGCTGGGCGGTGGCTGTCTAGGGGTGCGTAGGGGCTGGCCCCAAATTTGTCAAAGCCAGCCAAGCTGAAACCAACACACACACACACACACACACAGGCACACACACACCCTGTTTGGTAGGTGTATTTATATCTCAGCCATTTTCTATAATCGGATTTTAACATGTTTCTCTCTTTTATCAAACCGGGCTCCTTATAGATTTATGTGTGCTGAAGAGATTTTGTGCTTGGGAAAGTAATTTTGTCACTGCAATGAAGCATAAATACTAAATAAGAGCCACTTGGTTAAGCGCTGAAAGTTCAGCTGCGAGCTGAGCTCAGAGTTTTACAACCATTTCAGCAGCAATTTCTTAAAATAATTTTTTAGTAGAAAGTTATAAAATTTCCGGGGTTTAATGTGCTTTTATTGAAAAAGGTAGCCTTTGCCTCAAGCAAGGTTGATACAAAGAAAAACTATATTTTCAATCAACGGATTGCTATTAATGTTTATTACATCTGAGTCGCATTTTGATAATTTAGACAGAGATTTGTACAAATGAATTGCTTTTGCTATATTTGCTTTATTTTCTATATTTACTAGATCTTTCAAAAATAAACTCTTTTAAATAAATTTATAAGGACATCTTTCACATTTGAAATACTCAATTTATCTGCTTGGATCCATACATTTATTGTCAGCATTTCCTTTCCCTTTGAATGAATACTCAACTCTTCTCTCTGAACTCTTCTCAGAGAATAAATCCGCATAGTTTAACCAATATTTGCCGCTGGGCCAAATGGGACCAGTTTCGACTGGCATCTTTTATTATAAACTTTGATATTTTAGTACACTAAACTACTCTGAGCGTTTTAGGGTGCGTGTACTCTGTCTATGGTTTACATTTTCTTCAAAAAAATCTACTCGACAGAATTATTTTAGTATTTTTAGAGACGGCAAAGTAAATATACTTCTAAAAGTTCTTTGATTCATAACGAATCTTATAAGGATCACCACAAATCCTTTGTAGTGACACAATTTGTGGTTTTTGATGCAGAGGGAAAAACATAATTCAGCATATATTTAGTCGCACAAGACTCGGGATCCAAAGACTAACTTATGTTAGGTTAGGTTGAGTTGGTAGAAGCGTTGAAGCTTCTTCACTTAGTTCCAAAACAGATTCATTCTGATACCACATAACGCCTAGTTATTACTTTTAAACAGTAAAGTGAAGTGAATATCCATTCTAAGCCACTTAAGCTGTATTGTCACTTGTAGAGATCTTCATTTGAGGTGGGTAAAAACAGTCTCAGTGTACTACGAGTCAAATAGAACTCAAATACCCTGCAGCTTTTCATATATTTTAATGCTTCTCAGTTTGAATATTACACTTATCTCATTTGAGATACTTTTACAAGATATCAAGCAAGTGAAAATACAGCACAAATTTGAGAAACAAAGCAATGTCTATTTCATGGACAGCTGAAATGTCATATATTTTAGTGCTTCTCAGTTTGAATTTTACACTTATTTCATTTGAGAAACTTGCACAAGATATCAAGCAAGTGAAAATACAAGACAAATTTGAGAAACAAAGCAATGTCTATTTCACAGACAGCTGAAATGTCAGGTAGATCGAATATAAATATACGCTTGAGCTTTAAAAGTGTTCTTAACCTTACTTTCTGTTGTTTGGCAAGAACCAATGCATCGAATGACAATGGTAACATTATGATCCTTAAAAACATATATATATATTCGGTGTTAATTCCATAATCCGGTGATTTTCTCAAAGCAGGTAATCACGGTTACGTTTATCTTTTCACGGATGTCGTTTCGCGCAACACCTGTCACGGTCGCCATGTGGAGAATACGTTAGCTTGCGCCATCATTTGGTGCAAAGGCAGTTAGGATTATTCAAAATAATGAATAAAAGCTACACCGTATAAAATAGGACCATTAAAATGTCCATTTGGAAGGGATGTGTTTTTAAAATAGATTTAATCATCCAATGGAGCTTCAAATTCATCCAAGGGACGATCATTTTTCATATCCTTTGAAGGAAATTCAAGTCTGAAGAATATTTAGAACATATCTAGTCAAAATAAATACGGAACATCATCAAACAGATATCTTAATAGTATTTCCTTTGACTTTACGTCTTCCTCGGGAAATATTTAATATTCTTTTTATTTCTCTATGAAGGAGTCATAAATTGATTGCCCTCCGATCTCAATTTATGAAGTATTTGAATAGTTTTTTCTACAGTTTTGTTAAAGGGGTGTGCCTACATTAATAACTTAGAGATAAGTTACGGGGAAATTGCAAATTTCGAAGCCATAAAACATAATATATCTGATTAGGGATCTTCACTAAAGTCCTTTATACAAAATACCGAATTTCTTGAGCCATGTTCTGCAAAGAGCTTAACATTTCTAGAAACCTGTGAAGAAAAGTTCTTTATAGCCTAAAAGAGAAACCAAGCATTTCTCAATTTATTGGCCTTTGTGTTTAAGAAACGCTTTCGAATATGAACAGCAAATTCTTATAAGCTTTTCTAGGGCTATTTACTTACTTCACAGCTGGTGGGAATAGCTAAAGCAGGTGACCGTCTGTACATGGAGAAAAAAAAGATGGTTTCAGATGATTTTTTGAATCATTTTGTTATGCACTTTGGCAGGATATCAAATAATATTCTCTTTCGCATCTAATTTTTAAGATTTTTATCAAACAAAGCTTTAAATCGACAAAATGATTTGAATAAAGTATATAAATTAATGTCCATTCCAAACAGATCCTAATGGATTTTGAGGTTTTGTTAAACGCTTTTGCAGATTCTTATTTTGGCTGCCTATTGCAAAAGAGACCTTTCAATAGTTGCAAACACTCAAAATTTAGTTTTTGATAATCTTAAAGATTTTCTTATTAAAAGGTTTTGGAACGAAGAATTCTACTGAGGGTAATGTAATAAGGGTAAATAAATAAGACCAATGATTATCGGTCCATAAAAGTATGTATGTAAGTATGTGTGAGTGTACCCGCAGTTTGTAATTTGTATGCTGTGTGTGCGCTCACTTGCTCTGCCAACTCAGTAAATTTGTGGTTGCGTTTGTTTGTGACAAATTACATTATTGCCCCTGGCAAATGACGTCATCGAATCGAATGATTGCCGAAATTGCTGATATCTTTGGAGTGAGTGCTCCTACATGAACTCACACACACAATTGTGTGTATTTGAACTTGTTTGCCGAGTCACACGAAAATTAGCTACATTCTATGCCTTACGCGTTTTTTTGTTGTTGTTGCTAGATAATAAATGATTGCCGATTCCTGATCAAAGCTCTCTGACACCTTTCACCATCAGCACCTTTAAGTTATGCAGATTTATCTGCCAATTCCATTTATTGCAGTTTTCGGTAAGCTAATTAATCATGGTTTAAGGCATGTCGAGTGACTCAACTGGGTAGCGCGCTTATGCGTTTATGTGGTTAATTATTATGTGATGAATAGTTAGGCTGCGAAATTGAAATCCAAACTTAAATGTTTGACTGTATTTATAGGATTAGGTTTTTGAATGAAGTTCTTTCTGTTTGATATGAGGACTTAAGTGGAATGCAAAAACTAAGAATGTGAACTAATTTCGTGTGATTTCATGCATTTGCCAAACGAAAGTTTATTTGCACAGTAGAGCGGACCTTCTGAGTATGAAATTTGTAAGGTCAAAGGTAAAAAAAAACCTCTAATTTAAGTGGCTCGCGGAGTATACACAGTTTTGTGTATCACGCATACGCAGTGTTGTCTACTTTCTTATATTTGTTTCATTTTCAGAGTATAATAAGTTTGTGGAAAAAGTATGTAAAAGCCACATGGAAGCATCTCCGATCCCATTAAGTATTTATATATATTCTTGATCAGCATCAACAGACCAGTCGATATAGCCATGTCCGTATGAGCGCACAGATCTCAGAGATAGTAAGAGATAGAGGTTTGTCTTGTATGGGACATATGTTTCTTGTGTCTGCAGGCAGATTAAGTTTATTTTAAATTTTGGCCACGCCCCCGCAATTTGGAAAAAACGTTATATCTTCCACAGTTTTCAAGATAGATGGTTCGTACCTTCTAGACATAATTAATAATCAGGATTATTTATTGATTCGCCAAAGGAATGGCGAAGATCGGATGTACGGCTGTCGAGTTATGATCAAAAATCTATTCGCTGAGGCAGCGCTGCTTTCAGCTGCTTATAATTTTGTTTCTACTGAGTATTTTAAAGTCCGGCTTGACCGACTTTCTTTCTAGTTTTTATCTTTTCAAGCTTTTCAGCAGAGAACACAATAGGCCACCTCTGGAGGCAACAGCTCATAAGATTTACCAATAGTCTTACTCAAAACTTGTGAACCAAAGCAATGCTGATTCAAAATCCAAACATAACACCACAAATTTCGAGTCAGAATGTGTAAAACGATTCTTCAAACCAACTTTGTTTTACAAAATGTGGTTTAAACTTAAAATCTCTACTTCTGAGTGTATCTAAATATACCTCCCCATCCGCCGCATCCCTCTCGTTCACAGTACATAAATTAATGAGTTTCAGGTTTCTTTATTTTCTGCTACATTTGTTGCCACGTTTGTTTTTTCCAAGTATTCTCTTCCCTTCACTAATTAAGTCATGGTTCTCCATTAGGTTTTCCAGTGAAATCAAAACAAGAATTAATAATTCTGAGCACAAACAAATTTGATTTACTTCTTTACACAATGTGCATGTATAATTAATTGTTTTTGTCAAGTCGGTTTGGCCCTTAAAGCATTCGTTAAAGTGGCAAAATGGTGCTATATAATCAGTGGGTTCACCTGTTCGCTGACTTCATCCCCTAATACACCATACCATACCATACAGATGCCATATGCTTATGCTAGATTAAGCATTTTTGCTGCCAACTGTAAATGGAGGATAACGCCAACTCACCCACACACACACACACACACACACCCAGACACACCCAGTTATGCATATGCCTATGATGGCTTTATATATATATATCAACAATTTTTTTTTTTTCTTCCCTCCTTTTATTGTATCTTTAAGTACGTTTTATGCTAGCGGGCTAACAGCTGCTTACCATTCTGTTCCCAGCAGGACAAAAAGGCGGCGCACAAAAATGTTCGCACTATGATAATGAAGTCTAGACCGGATGCCTGGCTCTAACTATTCCACATGGTTGCCAGGGCGCAGCTTAAAGTTGATATTAAAGTCAAGGTTATTGTATTTCGGTTGGTTCACCGCATCGTTATCATTTGTCATACCGCAAAAGGACAGCCCAGAGAGTGTGTGTGTGAGTGTGTGCGAGTGTGTGTGTGTGTGTATTTATGCTTTTGTGGGCTATTAATTATGTTGCTGGTCGCATCTAATTGATAAACTGAGTTCCCGGTGGCTTCCATATGGCTTATACCACAGATATTTTGGCATTCAAACTTTTGCAGTTGACACCTTGTGGAGTGTTTGTAATTAATTCAAAACTGTAGCAAACTGCCTGAAATTAGATGCCTGCTCTGCATATTGCGCATACGCAGTGTGTGTGGTTTTAGTTGTGGCACACTGAGAAAGTCGGCAGCTGCAAGAATCACGCACTGGAAAAATAAACAAATCAAAAGGAAATTTTTCAAATGTTTTTCTTTTATTTGTTGTATTAAAATTAAAAGCACATAAAAGGTTCAGAGTCCACAGTTCAGCTGTCAATGACAGCTCTCTCTCTCTCTCATTCATGTGTGTGTGTGTGTGTGTGTGTGTGCGTTTCCGCCCTGATGCCTCCATTTCCACTTACTTTGCCAGCTTTCTATTCCATCATCCTCACATCCACATATCCCCCCTTTTTTTTTTTGGTCTTTTTTTTCTGGCTGCGGTCGTGTGCCTGTGCCGATTTGATGGTCAAACAGATTTTGGTTTCTCTTTTGTCAGCTTTATTGAAATTTGATTGTCAACAAGTTCAAATAAAATACATTCTTGGGTCCACATTTCCAGGCACTTAATGACTATTAAATGTTTCATCTACAAAATGCCAAGCATCCTCAGAATGTGGTCCATGAAATAGCAAACAGAAATTGTATTATATTAAAAGCAATTTCAACTTGGCAACACAAATGCCCATTTGGGTTAAAAGGAAGGAGCCTGAAAAACGAAGAGCGTAAAACAGTTTTGCGGCACGTTCGTCAACTTGATTTCATAATGGGCTCAAACAGGGAATGAAATATTGTTGGCTAAATGGTGACAGCAATTTGTATAATTGTACAAAGCGGCAGGGAGGAGGAACAGGGGGGGGGGGTGGGGGCTAAAAAACAGGAAATTAATCTAGGACACGTTGGCCCGACACGAATGTACATAATTAACATCAAACAATGCATTTCAGTTTGAAATTGTTTATAATTTGATAACACACCTGAGTGCACAGACCGGAGATGCTACGAAATTTGCACTCGATCAAGTGGAAAATCAAAACTAAAGACAAACACACCGATAATTCACATAGAGAGTGAAAGAGAGACGGGAGAGTGCATTGACAGTGCCAGCCACATAGACAGATAGTCACAGTTGAACAGTTGAATTAACTCGACGGCAAACATTTAAAACAAGATCAAAACTTTTGGGAGAGGTGCACGAAAATGCGGCTGCCCGGTCAAACTTCAACCTGTCACATTCAATTGCAAAAGTGCAGAAAATTGTAACGAAAAGGGGAAAAACACAAACAAGTGCGCAATAACGAACGCTAAGGTATTTTTGAAACATTTTTTTTTCTAGTTTTGAGCAAAAAAAAAAAAGGTGCCATTTCTCTCGATTGAGATTGAAATGAATGGCAAGCCATACACAATTTTGGTGAATCTCTTAAATAGTCCCCTTAAGAAAAATCTTAGCTCGTTTCCATTTCTGTAGTTAACATATTTAATGAACTTTGCAAGGAATTTTGTCAATTTTTGAAATATGTTCTTCATTTAATGAAAGAATAACGCTTAATGAAAGCTTCTCTGAAAACAATAAGTAAGCCCAGTCCAAAAATTCGTCCAGAACCAAACTTAAGTGAAACGAGAAAGCTAAGCTAACTTCATCTGTGCCGAATTTTTAATACACTTGCAAGGTGCTCGCTTAAATATTTTCAAAAATTATTTTTTCCCACAACGACCCATTTGCCGATTGATCGTTCGTATGGGAGCCATATGATATAGTCATCCGATTTGAACAAAAATTTGTAGAATCAAGTGAAAGCATATAAAACAAAGAAATACAAATTGGTTGGATGCTACCATTAAAAACAAAAAAGTTTTTCCAAATAAAACCGTTTTCATGCCCATCTTTAGTATGGCAGCTATACCATATAGCCGTCCGATCTTCATTCAACTTGTCAAAATTATAAAAAAAAAAAGCATAGAGAACCTCTGAACACAAAGTTTGAAGAAGTTTCCAATGAAAAGAAAAAGTTTTTCTCACTAAAACTAGTTTTCCCAACGATTGTTCCCATGGGAGCTATGATATATAGCCATCCGATCCGCTCGGTTCCGACGTGTTAGTAGCGTGCAGCAAAAAGAAGACTCTGTGCAAAATTTCAGCTTGATAGCTTCAAAACTGAGAGACTAGTTTGAGTAGAACTGCCATTAACATTTCACCAAAAATAAATTATGAAATTATATTAATATCTTAACCTTGAGTTAAGTTAAACATCAACATCCATTTAATCATTGGTTAAGTTCTGTCAGAACTATCGATACAGCTGAATCCAGATCTTTCTTGGTTTCTTTTTTGCTAATTATTATAATTTTATAATTTTTGCTAATCTTAGAAAAATTTGGTACATTCAATCAATAAAAATGGAATTGAAAGAGACAAAGCCACAAATTAATAAAGCATGAGAGTACATAGAGACATTCCTAACTACTATACTTATCTGAATCATGCCAAATTTGTTCAGAGATAAAGAATGATACACTCAAATGTAAAATAGTTCTCACAACTATCAGAGATTAAGGGTAACATTTCAACATAGTCTAGCTAATCTTTTCATCTAAACCTGTTAAAATTCTGATTCCTTATCGAAATATATACATTTATATTTACTCACTGGAAACCCTCACTGTGTAATGTAATTTTATAATTAATAAATAAGTTTTTAACATGAATTATGCATTGTTGTCAGAGACCAAACTGTTGGTGGCGCTGTGTTTTTAGGCCAGTGGAGACAACTTACTTTTGGTAACCCCTGCAGTTATCTCATGCTTTCCAATTATGTTGAACTGGGGTTAAAATGGAAAACTGATCTCTAAAAGTTGTTCAAATAAGTATGATGTTGGATTCCTCAGTCACTGTTTATACGGTATATTTTTGCTTCAAGAAACGCTCTTCGATTTCGAACACACTTCTTGCCTACAAGCAAACACTAAAGGAAGAACTTCAGTAAGGACACTTTCGGAACACTAGGCAAGAGCTTTATCCTAGAGATTGCTTTACCTGTCTAAAACTACATTCCAAGTCTTCGCAGCGGATGCAGACAACACAGCTAGGACCTCATACAGTTTGTGAATCATTCAGGTTAAGCATAATTTTCCCATGAAATGTAGCTGCTACGAAACGTTACGTTATTGTCGCTAGTCAAGACTTTTTTTTTAATTAACATTTCCAAGAACTTTTTCGTATGGTTTTTTCCTTTGCAACTATTTCTAATAAAAAAAAGAAAAAAATCGATTTTTTTTCAATAATTCATTCTGATGAAAATGACTTTTCTGTAGTTTTGCGCTGAATTTTTGCTTTGCCTGTTTACTGGGAAAATTAATTTACTTTGCATGCGTCTTTTCTGCATATAATTCTTTGTACATTTTCTTGTAATCAAGCACGTCTCAGTCATTTCAAAGCAAAACCTTTCTTCTTTGCCATCACTTTCTCTAGGAAATTTCAATTAAAATGAGAAATCAACACTGTCAAAGGAATGCGCGCACACACAAACACACACACACACACACAGATCGCTTTGCTGGATAAATGAAGCTTATTTATCAAAGTTTTAATTAAAAACTTTTCACTAAATTGTTGTAAGTGTGTAATTACAACTGTGAGACGACCAGCATACCTCAAAATGATGATTTTTTCATTGTCCAAAAGTATGCAACAGTAGCGGCAAAAAAAAAAATGTACACCAAATTGAATTAGACTTAATAAACACGAAATGCCGGGGCCAAATGAAAATTGCCCGGATGTGAGCCGGGGCCGGGGCCGGGGCGAGGTCCCCAGTAATAGAGACGAACCGTAGAAATTCATAAAGCAGGCGAAAGCGCGCTTAACGCGTGAGTGACTCGTGGCAAAGAGAAAAACAAGCCAGCGACACGGCAAAAAATGTGTAAAAAAAATACAAAAAAAAAATGAAAACGGAAAAGCAAGGGCAAGAAAATCAGAAACAGCATACCAGACATTACAAAAAGGGAAACTCGAACTCAAAGAATTTTAACATACACTTTACCCAAAAGTTATTACAAAGGCGGCAGCAGCGGCGAGGTGAAGTTGGTTGGCTCTCATTAAAATAGACAAAAGCTGACATAAATATGTTGCCATCAAGAGATCAAAGTCAGGCTTACATTAAATTAGGTTCCTCCATAGTTTGTTTCCCATTTCTTGTTGATTTCATAATTCCTTTTATCATTTTTCTGAGTGTGCATTTCCCTTTTGAGTGGAACAGAAAAAGGCGCAACTCAACGCGTCTCAACCAGCCGCCAGGCATTGACAAAGCACACACACACACACACACACACACACACACACACAAACGGACTGTCAGTCAGAAAGACAGGGACAGGACCCAAGCGCTGAGAGGGCAAACAGTTTGGCCGCAGACGCTTTTCTAGCGAAAGAAATATCAAATAAATTGCGAAATGCCAACAAAATAAAAATTTATAAGTGTAGGCATAAAACGCTGGGCAACGCCCCCAAACCACCACCTCCACCCCCCATCTCAGCAATCACAGCAGAGCTGTTGTGTCCTGTGGTCCACAGCCAAGACGATTATAAAGAGATTTGTGTGAGCCTTGATGGCCGTCATCATAATCATCATCATATCGATAATCGTTATCATTATGATTAGGCTGGCCAATCTTGGGGCCAATACGCTCGCTCTCTGTGATTCGCAGGCCATAAGTTTAATGTTTAAAGCCCGCCGATCAAGTTTGCAATTATGTATGCAGGCTGTGTTCACCTCGTTTCTAGCTTTAACATTTTAACGCCGCTGGATGCAGAAGAAGAAGAAGAAAAAAAACAATCGCAATGCAGCAACAAAAAATGGTGCGGGGAAAAAATGCGAGAAAAACTTTTAGAAAATTCATTTGGCCACTTTGCATGGCCCGCCACTCGAGTTATCCCCAGCGTCAGGCGGCGGCAGCGGCCGTATTGACGGATATACAAACTTATTGATTGCTCTGGCTCAATTCCAGCACAGAATAGGAATAGGAACATATAAGAGATGCCAGTTTGTGCGGGCCGGCGGAAGTTTAGCACAGATTGCCTGTACCTAAGGCAAAACGCATTGTGGATGATTCACCGAGGCATATGCTTGTCAGTATTTTGCCCTTACACCGCTGATGTTTTTCCCCATTTGTTTTCAAGCAGCGACCTAAGCTTCTTTCGCATGTTAGGGCTTTGTGGTTGGCTCTCTCAGGGAATCAGCTGGAAGAGATCATAACTTTTTATAGCTGGCAGCAATCATCATTTCAATTCTTAGACCATCCTTTACCTGGGGTGAAGTTTTATGTGGGATATTTGCGTCTCTGAACAAAAATTCAGTGCCAAGGTTTTTATTTCAATTGCATTTTATTCTATTTTTTTTTTTTTTGATATTTACACTTACACTTGCAATTCCCAAACAGTTCAAGGCGATTAATGATATAACCGTGGGTATGACAGCAACGGAACGCTGGTTCGAACCAAAATGTATCAATGGTTAGGGCTTTTGGAAGAAGGTTTTGGTTTGATACTAAACATTACACAATATTAGAAGTTAATTTAGTCCTATATGTTCTAATAATCACTTTCGACTTAGAAACTACTCAAATCGTATAGGAATCGGGTTGTTTTTGGGTCGTAGTAAACGGTTTGTGAAACACATTAAAATATTAAAAATATAACTTACGATGGAGAAAAAAATTTCCCATGTGACACATTGAAAAGGCTTTGGAATCAATGATCTTAAGATCAAATCACAGGATTTTGTAAGTAGTTCTGAATGCTATTCTAGGATTCTTTTAATTCACTTTGTGGCCCATTTGTAGACTCAGTCGATCAAAATCATTTGGATAACAGATGGAATCGCTAAACAAAAGGTCAAATATATATCTTTAAATCTTTATATCTATATTTAAGGTTCGGAACAAGTTCGGGTTCAGCTTTAAATTCTGAAGAGGTTCGGTTCAACGTTCGGTGTACAGTAAAATAAATTTCGGAGTGCCGGATTCGAACCGATTCGGCTAAAAACCGGTTTGCAGCCCTAATTGTTAGCCGTCTCAAGGACAAAGATTGTTTCTAATTCAATAATCAACAAAAATAAATCAAGATTTTTGTACGTTCCCGTAAGTTCTGCTGGTGTCAAGACACAACTTTGCTCGAAATTATAAGGCGAATTCGCCTTAAAATAAGAAAATTCACATTTAAAAAGGCATCAAAAGCGATTCACCGTTTATATTTCAGAATAACATTCTCTATTATTAAGAAACCATTTCCAAAAAGGCCAAATATTATTTTTTTAGTTTAAGAAAAAGTATATTCTAAATCATGAAAAAGTAACAAATGTTTTCTAAGTATTAGAGAGGAACTGAAGGAGAACAGTATAGAAAGAAGTGGAAGGGACAACACCAAAACACTTAGTAATTTTCTCTCTTTAATGAAATGGTCCTGATATATTTTTCTGAATTTGAATTTGGGCTGAATGACCAACTTTTTCGACATAAAGTCCAATTTTTAATGACAATAATTTTTGATGTTTGATGTTATTTATTCAAAAAGCAGATACTTCAAATATAATATTACCGAAAATAAAAGCTGTTGGAGGGCAATTGTGAACTTTTAACAGGCTTGCAAAGACATAAAAATGCGGGGAAATTTATGACATCTTTGCTACAAAAGACAATGGCAGCTAGTGAACAAATGAAATGTGTGAAATATGTAAAATACTGTTAAATGTATGTATTATGTAAATAATACTAAGCAATTGTGTTTTGTGATACGTCCTTAGGTTGGAAAAAAACTTACTCAAATCACATTTCCACTGTGGACTTAGTTAACTTTTAACTAAACTTAAAACAAGAAAGAAAGTCGGTCAAGCCCGGCTATAACATACTCTGTACCAAGAAAATTTGTCTTTTGATCATAACTCGAAAACCGTTCATCCGATCTTCTTCATTCCTTTGGCGGATCGATAGGTTATCCTAATAACTAAATATGTGCAAAAGGAACAAGACATCTATCTTCAAAACTGTGGGAGATATGACGTTTTTTCTAAATTGCGGGGGCGGGAGGGGGCGTGGCCAAAATTGAAAATAAACTTGATCTGCCAGCAGACATAAGAAGCATATGTCCCATACATGTCAAACCTCTATCTCTTACCATCTCTGAGATCTGTGCGTTCATACGGACAGACAGACGGACATGGCTATATCGACTCGGCTGTTGATGCTGATCAAGAATATATTATATATACTTTATGGGGTCGGAGATGCTTTCTTCTGGATGTTACATACTTTTGCACAAACTTATAATACTCTATGTAGCTTCGGTATAGAGTATAAAAACAATCAAAGAAAACATGAAAAAATTTATTAAAAATAAAATAAATCAAATTATAATACGCATCCGCCACGTTGGGCCAGGCCATATGGGCGCTGAGTTGGGCTTGGTCTTGGTTTATAATGTTTTTCAAATTATATTCTGGCTGTTGCTATCAAATTCAACAAATTTCAACTCAATGGCTGCATTTGTCGGCCAATGTTTGGCCTTCCAGCCCAGTGAGCATTGGTTCAACACCCAAGTCTTTTGTCTCTGAAATCACACATCTGAGGATTCAACTCGGGACCTTGGGTTTACTTCCACATGTAAGGCATCTTGGCGCTTTCTACTAACTCAAGTAATTGCACTTTATATACTTCGAATGCAGGGAATTTGTACTTGAGAATTATAAGCGGTTTCTTTTTACAATTTTTCTAAATTTTTGTTCGATTTTCTAGAATTATGTTGGTCTATTTTAAGGCGAATTTCAAACAAATACAAACTTTGGCGTGGTGCAGAGTATGTTATAGTCGGAGCTTTACCGACTTTCCTGCTTGTTTTTAAATAATAATACATTAATCACAATTTAAAAATCTCATCGCATCATTGTTAAATGTGGCAACTGACAAGTGTTTTGTATTGAAAATGTTTATTGAATCAGTTGTTTGCTCCTGTCTCTCTCTCTCTCTCTCTCCGCTCTGCTCGCTCCGCTCAATTTATATTGTTGACTTATTTGGCGCTTTTCCACCGCAACAAATGCATTTTTCATCATATGCAAATCCTGCCAATTTATATTTGTCATTTCAGCACTTGCATTTTTCCACTTGTGCGTATCAAATAGATACAAATTTATTGCTTTTCTGGCATTTTCACATTTGTTTCAATTATTCACATTTGATCACAGGCAGACAAGCCGCATGCATATAAATTTGAAGCAATTCGATGTGGGCGGAGGAGTGAGGTGTGGGCAAAGCTTATCAATTTTTATGGGTTGTGACATCTAACACACATACACACATGTACGCGCAAAATAAACACACACCCACACACACACAGAGCAGTCAAAATTGCTAAACACACACAAGAAAGTGCTGGCAAGTGGGTCAGAGGCGTTTGGGGGGGGGGGGGTGGCAAGTCAAATCAATTGGCGACCAAGACGCGTCATTCTCGCTCGTTCGAGTACTCCATTTTAGCTTTTGGTACATGTGAGTGTGTGCCAGGAATGCGATTAACCCACAAAAGTGTTAAAGCAAGGCCAGCAAGACGTGCCCACAGTCAAGCCAATTCAGAGAGTCAACAAGAAATGTTCCCAGAATACTACTCTGTGGCAAGTGCAGTGTCAAAGTGCAGGATAATGCCAAAACAGTGGTTCGATAAGAATCTCAAGTTTTCCAGGAGCTCGATAAATACCCAAATTAGCTTAAAAATGTTCCTTATCCGAGCCCCAAATGTTTCTTAAATCAAATCTGGCTAAGGCTATGATTTTCAATGTTCTGTTAATACAATCTTCAAGAGAATTCTGCTTAAGCTGCAAAAGCCAGCAAATTATATAAACAAATTCTGTATTTTACCACAAAAATTATAATTACTTTCTACTTTCTACTTACTACAACAATTCATCGACTAGTTCAATCTCTCTATTACCTTAGTTAATTTCCTACTTATAGTGTCACTTTCCTGCTGTCAGCTGGTACCACAGTTCATTTGGCAATGCCAATCATGAGAAAGCTTTACATACTTTTGGCCAAATGACAAACAGGGCAACACAACACAACACAACACAAGGGAAGCAACTGAGTCGTTGCCATCATCGACCCTTACTTCAATCCCCCCTCCACCAACTGTCTGACTGTGTTGTCGCTTTGTTTGTGTTTAATTTGTGGCACAGCCAGATGGATGCTGACAGAATCGATGGGGAAAATGCATCGTCACACTATATACACACACACACACACACACACACCTGGCAGAGCTCCATCATGCGCCTGATTAAGTTTTTGCATTAATTTTCTTACACCCTTGACGTTGTGCTGCTCAGCCATTAGCCGGTAGCAGGGGGGGGGAAGGACGACTCCTCGATGACCTGCGGGTTCGTGCAAGCTTCATTTAAGCCAGGCTAGGGGTAGATGCCTGATGTCAGTTTGCTGACCTTTCTGTGTCAGCATCTCGTTCTTTCTTTTGGCTTAGTGGCTTTCACGCTTCGCTGGCAATCAAAATTTATTGGAATTCAGCGTTACAAAATTTGCGTGTTGAACCACTTTCTTGATTGCGATAAGGTCGTAAATGCATTTTAAGATTACAACTGCAAAAGTTGTTGAAGACATTTGAAAATTGATAAGCCACAATTTGGCTTGGGTTCGTTTTGATTCTAAATTTAGGTATGGAATATGAGCTCCAAAAAGCACACTCAAATTCTGACACTCCGCCCACCTCGAGAAGGAGAAGCAGAGGGGGCACCCACTCATGCACTTTAAGTTTGCCTTTGGCTGCCCGTTGGCAATTTTGCTGTGATTAGTATAAATAAGTAACCGTTAGTGACCCATTGAGCCAGAAAAAGGCTTTAATGGACTGGGGTGGGGGGGGCCAGGTGGTTGGCCCTTTATCCGTGGTGTCACTCGGTCATCTCTGCCTTCGGGTGTGTGTGTGAAAGTGTGTGTGTGTTGCCTTAATCAACAGTTTAACAGCATCGCTTGTTGGCCCCGTTCTTGTGCCGCCACTTTGTAATCATTAAGCCTTGTGTCTGCACCGGCTGGCCCGGCCAGGCAACATAAAATAATTTGTTTATTGTGCTGCGGCCATTTTTGCCACCATTAACAGTTCAAATTCATTGCAATAAATTCTCTTTTGCTGGGCGTAGCATACTTTTCAGGGCGCCTGTTGCCAGATGACGCTCTGCTTATTTGTACTTTATGATTTAAGTGCCGCAAAGCCACAACGCACACTCGCACACACTCGCACGTATTTATGCAACAAAAGTTAATCACACATAAATTGATACACTTTATAGTCACCAAAGTCCTCCTGCTTAATCCATAAAGTTGCCTCATTTCGATTACATTTTGTGGCTTTAAACATTAACAAATTGCAGACATATTATGTTGCCTTCAAAACAAGTGCAATTAGTTGAGGTTAAAGCAGAGGTTAGCCCAGGTAGAACAAACTTGTTTAGTTGTTCAAAGTGTTTCAGCTCAAGTTTTGCACTGAACTGACAAAAAAGTTAAGAGAAATAAATCGACCGAGAGAAAACAGAGCTAAAGTGTTAAGCTAAGTACGTTAAAATGTGGTTTACACTTTTTTCATGGGCAAGAGAGCAAAACTTTGCAGATTGAAAGATATTGCGGATGATAAGTTGGCAATTCTTCCTGTGGTTATTGGTTTACTATAGCTTCTGGCTTGGGGAGAAAGTGGGAACCGAAAAATAAACTAAATTGCCTATATACTTAAATTCATAATTAAAGTTAACTTTTTAGGTAATTTTAAGGCAAAAAAAAAAATGAGTAAAAAATAGGAATTTTGTTAGTAAATGTAAGCTGAAACATTGCTCTTAAATTTTTAAATAAAACGACTAAAACTGAGACGGAAAAGCCACCAGAGCATTGAATGAAACACTGACCAAAACAGTGAATTATATTTACCAAAACATTGACCTAAACAGTGGCAAAACAGTTACTTATACAGGGACTAAAACAGTGACCAATAAAATGACTAAAACAGTGACCGAAAAGTGACCAAAACATTGAATGAAACACTGACCAAAACTGTGATTAATATTAACGAAAACAGCGACCAAATCAGTGACTAATACAGGGACCAAAACAGTGACCAACAAAGTGCCAAAAACAGTGACAAAAAGAGTGGCCAATACAGCGACTAAAACCGTGATCAGAAAAGTGAATAAAACATTGATTAATATTGCGACCAAAATATAACCAAAAAAGTGTCAAAACAGTGACTAAATCAGTGACCAAACAAGAAAGGGAGCTGCAGTCAAATGCACCGACAACAAAATACACTGTACATTTGTTTTCATTTATATGATTTTGAAGAGGAATGTAACCGGTTTATGTAACAGCTATTAAATTTGTCATCCTGAATGTAGGCAACATTCTTTTGACCTTTAAGCGGTTCTAGTCCTGACTAACAACTGGGCCCTTATCAGCTCAATTGTTGCACTTATAGCTCCGGTGTTTTTTGTTCAATTTGATTGCACTTTTCAGAATAGATAGATATTGGGCCTATCTCGATGTATTCCAAAACACAAATACAAGAAAGTTAACTTCGCCTTGGCCAAAGTGTGTATATCCTTGCAGCACGTTTTTCTACCTAAGACTACTTTTCGGACCTTATTTTTCAATGGGAGCTATACCATATAGATGTCCGATATCGAACAAACTTAGTGGCATCATGCAAAAGTCTAACAAACGAGCACGCAATTACTTTGGAGTCGTTTCCATTTAAAACAAAACATAGAACTTCTTTTTTGACCGATCATTCGTACTGCAGCTATATGCTATATTCATTCGATTTTAACAAAACTTTGTAGAATTATGCGAAAGCGTATCAAATAAATAAATGCCAATTTTAAGAACATTCCCATAGAAAACAAAAAAGTTTTTCTCACTAAGACTTCTTTTTAGACTATACTTTTGTATGACAGCTATACTAAATAGATGCCCGAGTTCGACCAAACTTGGTGGAATCATGAGAAAACATAGCACACAAAGAAAAACAAAGTTTGTAGGCGCTTTCATTGAAAACAAAAAAGTTTTTCTTACTAAAACTGGTTTTTCCACCGGTTGTTCCTATGGGAGCTATGAGATAAAGTCATCCGATCCGGTCGGTTCCGACATATTAGTAGTGTGCAGCAAAAAGAAGACTCTGTGCAAAATTTCAACTCGATAGATTTAAAACTGAGAGACTAGTTCGCGTAGAAACAGACAGACAGACGGACGGACAAAGCTCAATCGACTCAGCTCGTCACCCTGATCAAGAATATATATATAGTTTATGGGGTCGGAAATGAATATTTCTATGCGTTGCTAACTTCTGGGCAAAACTATAATACCCTTTGTAAGGGTATATATATGTACATACTCCTGCAGTGGAACAACCCTTCACATTCTAAGACTACGTTTTAATGTCTAAGCCACGCGGCTTATTTACAGCTGACATTGACTCAACTGAGTTTACAAACGTTTAGGAAAAGTGACCTTATATTTAGATGACCTTATCTTTTAAAAACAAACTGATAGAAATTGTACTTTCAGCTAAAATGTTGCCTTAAGAGTTGAATTTAAGGACATTTTGTTCTGTTTTTCTTTGTTGAGTGTGCCACTCTACGACACTTCTGGGCTGTAAGAAAGCCTTAGTTTTGGGAGATAGCAAAAAGACTCTTCTGAGCCATAAGAAAGCGTGTCTTCCTGGAGGTAAAAAAGCTTTAAATAGAGAATATATGTTATCTTGGCCTTATGGTCGGAGCCATTTCAAGCGAATTTGAAGTGACTTGGCTTTTCATGGCTTATTCTTGCAACTGTTTTAGATATACTGCACATTGTGGTCCCTTTTTTTTACCAGTTTCACCAGTTGGCCGAAGCTTTTTGATTAAAATGAACAACAAACTGGCTATTTTCATTCACCCTCGCCCCCTCCCACACATCTCTACTTAATTGCTTGGTAGGTTACTCATAATACGTCAATATTTAATGCCAAAAAATGTTTAATTTTCGTCTCTCTTTGCGGTGCAACATTTCAAGGACCTTTGGCTTAGCTTATAAGCAACTATTTCACAACTATTTTACAACCAGTTTATATGCTAGCTATTTTAATGAAAAATCCGTTTGCACTTTGGTTTAAAATATATATTTTTTGTTATGCAAAGAACAAACTCTGCGCAGCCGCATCAAATGCATATTCATTTCGCATTTATGCAGTGCTGTGGGACGGTGAGAGGGGGAAGGGAAGGGGGTTCATGTATGGCTTTTGTTTGCACAGGATAATGCGCTGAAGTGTGTATACCTGGCCAAGTTAAGCATGCGGATAATTGTATGCAAAATGAATGGCAAAGTGTTTTCTGCGAATTGTTTAATTATTTTTAAAAACATTTAGTCAAAATGTAATATATCCATAGATGAGCGTGTAATTCAATCCACCGGCTTGAAATTTAATTAAATCTACTCTAGGCCTTCAGCCAAACAGCCAACAGCTGTGCCGGAGCCACATAAAAGAATTGTTTAAATCCGGCAAAAAAAAGTTTTGGTGGGTTGTTTTACATTTTACGGCAAGTTGAAGGAGCAAAACTTGAATTAATTTTGTTGTTGCTATACAAATAATAATACAAAACGTTGCTGCTGTTGACATTTTTTTTGTTTTGTGTATTATTCCGGTGGCATCTACGTTTTTGTCCGAAACATGTCAACAACAACAGCTCAAAGAGCAGACCTTAACAAAACTTTTTCATTGCCCGATGTGTGTGTTGTGTGTGAGATGTGTTTGGAACAACGAGTGGGAGTTACATCTGTGAAAGTTGAGTGGGAATCGAAGGCATAATAAAGGCATTTTCATGTCGGATCTTAAAGGCATTTAAAATGTCATCAAAAGCACATTTGTATGCCAGTCGAAAAAGCAACAGCACAGCCACCACAGTCTTCAGCTGCACTCAGGGACAACTCCACGATGGCTCGTAATGTTAAGCACTTTGACACGATAAAAAGCAAACACAGAGGCTTAAAAACTCACCCGGGGATTAGGCAGGGACAGGGCATGTGTGACAATGTCACTGCCGTTTGACCAAAGGGAAGTGCTCAGCGAAATACTCAAATACCCCACCGTATTTGTGACCTAACCTCCTGGATAACAGGCCAGAACAGGCTGTGTGTCAAACATTTTGTGTGCTTGTTGTTGGTTGTATGGTGCGAGAGTTGAATTTATAAATATTTATAAGCCGCATATTGTAATGCTTTTGGTACAATAGTTTATTAAAATGCCTCGAATACCGCAGGGAGGTTCCAGCTTGAAGATGATGCCGGCTGGCAAGCTGATGGGCTGACGGTCTGACGCATCAGGCCACACACCAACTGGCCGCAGAGGTTGCGCGCGAAGTTGCCAACAACTGCTGGGTTGTGCGTGAGTGTGTGTGTTGGTGTGGGTGTGCGTGTGCGTGTGTGGATATGAGCACGCACTACTTCCGCTTGATCGCACATACTCTGGCATTTTGAAGCCTTTTGTGTGGTGGAGGGACGGTGTCAAGGTTTCCAAAGATACACTGAAGGAAAATTCTAGGAAACAATATTTCAGTTTTGATAGAATATGGATAGGATAGTAGCAAAGTTTTATAGATGTTATAGATGACGCATGTGGAACAAATCACAATAATCAGGAATAATACTGTTTTCTTTCAGATGCGTCATCTATAATATGTATCTATAAATCTTTGATAGTAGTTACCCTTACCATAAAACCTTATATGTTACATAATGTTTGCAAAATCCTGACTAGAGTTGATATTGTTCCTTTTTAAAGAACATTTGAAACTCAATTGGGTAAAAAATTTGAATAATCTGGGCTTAAGCTTATAAATGGGAACATACACTGCCCGACAACCGATTAGCACACTGTCTAACCTATCATTTTAAAGGCAAATAACTCACTACTCTGAATATGTTTCATGCTCATTCTTTTTTTTCTTTTATTCTTCATCATTTTCACTCATTCTAAGAATAACTTTGAGCTATGGAAGTGTACCGTTATTTTGCTTTGCTTTTTTCTTTGAAGTGCGCCAAAAATGCATGCATTTTTTTTGTGACAGCCGATTAGCACATTTTCGCTTTCGTGTCAATTTTTGCGTGTAAGCTGTCTTGTTTGGGTGTTTAAATTTATTATTTATTTATTGGGACCAATTATCAATAAAATAAAGTAATAATGGGAAAAGGAAAACCGTTGGATGAGTCTGAAAAAGGCAAAATAAAGGCATACTGGGAGTGCGGCCACTCGATTCTTCAAATATCGAAAAATATTAAACGCAGTCGTAAAGTTATTACCTCATACTTAAACAATGAGGATACCTATGGGAAAAACATGAAAGGTCGGCCCTCATCAGTAATAACAGCAGCTGACAAGCGAATCATATTAAGGCACGCATCTAATTCTCACGACTCAGCCGCCAAAATAAAAGAAAAAACTGGTGTTAAAGCATGCGTTCGGACTGTGCAAAGAGTTATATCGAATGCTAAACATATAAAGCGTCTAAAATTAAAAAAAAAAACCACCTCTAAATCAACTTCGAAAGATGCAACGGCTCGATTTCTGTCGATCGAATATGACCTGGACCAAGGAGTGGGAGCGTGTAGTCTTTTCGGATGAAAAAAGACTCATCAAGCCCTCAATTTGGAGGGTCCTGATGGCTATGCCTACTACTTTCATGATCTCAGAAAGGAAGAGCATACTTTAGATCGATTGCACAGCCGTGCCGGTGGTGTCATGGTGTGGGGAGCTATTACTTACTTTGGCGCCATAGAACTGCAATTTCTAACCAGCCGTATGAATGCCATTGCGTACAAAGGTGTACGGAATACGGCTTTCCCTGCAATCAAGGATATTTTTGGACCCTTGAAATGGAAGTTCCAGCAGGATAACGCACCTATCCACGCAGCCAGGATTGTAAAGTCCTGGATTGAAGGTCAAAACGTAGAATTGCTAACTTGGCCGCCATACTCGCCCGACCTAAACATTATTGAAAATGTTTGGGGTTGGCTGGCACGGAAGGTGTACGAGTCCGCCAGGCAATATTCAACTGAAGCAGAACTCATTGAAGGTATAAAAAGGTCCTGGGAGGCTATTTCACTCAATTATATAAAAAAATTAAATGACTCCTTACCCAAGCGGATGTACGAAGTCATACTTAACCGTGGAGGCTCAACACATTATTAATTTTTTTACAAATAAGATCCAAAATATTGAAATTAATCTTAAAAAATTATTTGAATGAAGTTTGAACCCATTTTCTTTTGTTATTTTAAGTTTTCAAGTGACTGTGCTAATCAAATGTCGCAAAAATAAAAGTGAATTATTCATGTTAAGTTTGTATAAATTAATTTGAAATGTTATTAATAAAGTTAATATCCTATCTATTATTTATTTTCGTGTGAAATTTTATATTCTTTTAATGGGAAAAAAATTCATCTTAAAAGCTTTATTCGTTTTCCTGATATTAAGCTCCTAAGAAGCGGAGCATAGGGTGTGCTAATCGGTTGTCGGGCAGTGTATTTCATTAGATCTGCAGTCAAAATTATCTACCAGCGCTGGATGTGGTGCTACACCGACCATATTCCAGCAAATCAGAGATAGACTTTAGTGTTCAGAAAAACAGAACGAGAAAGCTAAGCTAACTTCGTCCGTGCCGAAGTTTGTATACCCTTGCAAGTGCACGCTTAAATATATTAAATATCTTAAAAAAATACTCTTTTTCCCATATTCCTACCGATCGCTCGTATGGGAGCTATATGATATAGTCATCCGATTTGGCCAAAAATTTGTCAAATTATGTGAAAGCAAGTGAAACAAACAAATACAAATTTGCAGGATGCTACCATTAAAAAAAAAACAGTTTTTCCAACTAAGACTGTTTTTCAGACCTATCTTTAATATGGCAGCTATACCATATAGTTGTCCGATTTTAATTAAACTTTGTAGAATTATAAAAAAACATAGAAAACTTATAAATACAAAGTTTGGAGACGTTTTCATTGAAAAAAAAAAGTTTTTCTCACTAAAACTAGTTTTCCGACCGATGGTTCATATGAGAGCTATGAGATATAGTCATCCGATCCGCTCGGTTCCGACATATTAGTAGTGTGCAGCAAAAAGAAGACTCTGTGCAAAATTTCAGCTCGATAGCTTTAAAACTGAGAGAGTAGTTTGAGTAGAAACAGACAGACAGACAGACAGACGGACGGACATAGCTCAATCGACTCAGCTCGTCACCCTGATCAAGAATATATAAAGTTTATGGGGTCGGAAATGAATATTTCTATGCGTTGCAAGGGTTTAATCAAGGAGATATAGGCAATCGAAGTTTCTTGCCTTTTAGAAAGAGACGCGTGTACACTACTAACAACGTAAGAGTATTTGGACCAGCGATGGTCATGCCTGGCCCGCAGGAACCGTTCGAATGCCTGGCCAGCTTTCGACGAAGTCTCATTAGTTGCGCACACGAATGCACTCTCAAGTTTTGACATCGCTCTTCTTGACAAACCCTGATCAAGAGCCGATACGGCTAGATGGAAAAATTGTGCTTGTGTGGGTGATCACCACATATTTGCGGTCAATTAACTTGCTTTTCAAGGCTCACCGTTCCAAAAAAATTCCCCAGTTCGGCTTGCATTTGTGTGAAAGACCTGAATAACTTTGACCACCGGAGGCTATGAACTGACGGGGTAGCTCTAAACTTTGACAGGTGCAGGATTCACTGGTTTTACCTATCTTCTGCATAGCATATTGATTTTTGTGATAGCCAAAGTTAGCCGTGTGCTTCATTATTTCTTTAAACATTGCAGCCAACTTCTAGGGGGTGGTAGTAAGTAAGTTGACATGAAACGCAATCAGCTTAACATTGTGTGAATTGTCGGTATGTTGACCTGCTTAAAGCCTGATGCAACTCTTTTGCTTTGACACATTTTTGAGCTACTTTAATTTGTTATTAAAATATGCAACTACTGCAGGAACGGCACACAAGCTCTTGGCAAGGCAAACAAATTGTGTAGCGTCAAGACAAACAAACGTGTCCGACCAACAATGGAGAGCGTACCTTTTGTGGTGCATCTATTTGCCGAAGCAGAAGCTAAACCAGCTGGATGACAACATTCTTGTGCTGCCATAAGGAAGCTTAGGTGATTGACACCACCTGCTGCTGCTGCTGCTGCTTCACACTTTCACATTGTGATCTAAAACTGTTTAGCGAGTGAACACTCTGCCCCACAATCTTTTGCAGCTGATTGCTATAAATTGCATTCTGCCGGCAAACGTAATTATATCAAATTGCAATTAGGACCGGGGGGGGGGCTGGGGACGGTTTCACCTGGTTGCAGGTGCAAATGATTCAGTGGCACTTGCCCTGACTTTAAGGACTCCACAAATGCTGTGCAAATTGAATTGGCTGCCTGCACTTAGCATGCACATTACATCATCTGAACGGATGGGGAAAGAAAGGAGAATGCTTAACTGGGCACAAAGCCTTTTGCCAGGGTTTATTTGCAATTTGCAATACGTTTTTGTTGCTATATTTGGATTGCATGAAGTGGGGATGCTTCACAGGCACACAAAAACAGGTATGGAGGAGGAGGAGGTGGCACTTTGTAAGGCTGCTATGTATATCTGATTTGTGGGGCAAACACGTGAGGAGATTATGATTATGCACACACACACACACACAGAGAGAGAGTTGCAGTTTGCACTCGTAGCAGGATATAGATACTTTCAAGCAGCAGAATTTGCAATCAAATAAACAAATGTTTGAAAGTTGTAAACATGACCAGAAGGCAAGATTTATGAACAGCAAATTGGGCATAGCTTTTATAACTGGGAATAGAGGCAAGGAGGGGGACTGTGTGTGAAATCTTTAAGTATTCTAAAGAAGATTTGACCCGGGGGGGAATTTAAAAGGAGCCTTGGCCTCACTCACTCTCCCCTCTCTGTGTTTAATTTACTTTCAGAGCCCCCCCACCCCCCACCACCAGCGACGACTCCCTCTGAGCGGAAACGGATGTCTCTGTAACGGAAGTCCAGGCGGCTGTTTTCTTTCGCAACAATGGCTGAGGTGAAAGTGTTGCCAAGGCATCTAAATTGAAAACGGAAATCACACACCAAAATATAATATGCGTATGCCCAAATTTAAGTTGAAAACATAATAACAAAGTAATGCCGGAAACATTTCGCCATTCAAAGTAAACGAAATAGAAACATAACAATAGCCCCCAAGTCGAGCACTTTATTTAACGACAAAAACGATTTACAAACAGACGAAGCGAAGCACTTACACACACCGGCTTGCTAAATGGCTGACCTGGAACGCATAAGACTTGTCCTGCTTGGTGGGGCTGGTGTCGGCAAAAGTTCCATTGTGAAGCGTTTCCTATTCAAAACCTACACAGACAAATATCGCGCCACCGTCGAGGATCTCTACAATCGCGAGTATGACCTGGGCGGTGTCACGCTAAAGGTAAGTGGAAAGGGGTGGGACAGAGGGGGGGTTGAGCAAAATGGAATTTATTGTCTGTGCTTAAGTGCACTCAAGTTGCACAATTTACAATGTGAGCCGCCCGACGCTGTTTGTGCAAATTTGAAGAGAGCTTCATTTATTAAATCAAAGCTGCGCTCCAGATGCATTAATTAGTGGCCACTAATTGGAGTATTCCACCAGGCACAACACAAATGCCACCCACCCACCCCCACAACACACGCATGCTTAGCCTAGCCAAAACGGGTGCAAAATGCCGATTGCCTAGCCAAGTTAAGCTCTGCTCAGACTGAAGTCGTTTGTTTGCCTGCAGTCATCATCATCATCAACATAAGTTGATAGAACACATCAATTTGCCCAATTTAAAGGCTAGTTTCGGCTACGAACTGGGGCAGGGAAGCGCAAACAGAGTCATTAATCAAATTTACACGCTCTCAAAACACCGGAAACAACAATTTGGATAATTTTTGAGACATTTGCTGGCATGCCTCGGTGCTTCTCGTTTCTAATCCCAAACGGTTTTAACAGTGTTGACAGGTTTGGTGTGGAGCAAAGCTATGAAAAAGGAAACCCAAAGAACGTAAAATACACTGAGGAATAAAAAAGCAAAGGAAATGAAATCTTGTGAAAAGGGATACTTGGCCATTAATTCATTCAATGGTACGGATAAATAAGGGGAATTCTATAGATTGTCACAAAAACAACAGTTAATAAGATTTTCTGAATTAACCGAACTATCTTAACAAACTTATCACTGTTTTAGGCAGCTCTGCTTTTAACCTGTCACATGTTACTGTCAAACATGTTCAGTTTGGTCCATAATTCAATCATGAATCGACTTACAAACGAACAACGCTGGCAGAATTCAGAATTTTACTATCAAAATTCATCTTTGTTTATTCACTTTTTTATCGGAAAATTGTGTTCAGCAACGAACTTCACTTCTGGTTGAAATGAATACCTGAATTGTCGTATTTGGTGTGAAAAGTAGGCAAAAGCATTGCAAGAACTGTCAATGCATCCTCTAAATGCACTGTATGGTGTGGATTATGGCCCGGTGGCATCATTGGACCGTACTTTTCTAAAGATAAAGACAACAGGAAACAACCATAACCATATTTATACTCTGTACCGTAGGTACTCGTCACTCGTGAGCAATTCCGTAACCTGATATATACAAAGTAACAGGCTACTATTCCAACTTTTAATTAACTTTAAGTAAAATTCCATTTCGTAGTCTTCATATGAAATATATTACCAACGTAATGTTAAGGGTTATTTTATGAACTTTTTAATAATGTTTGAAGTCTTAAAAAACTGAAATAAATATGGAGATTTATGAGGTAATTCTGAACATTTTTATAGATTTTTTTTTATGGAACTTTCTGCCGAACTAGGCAGTAGATCAATTAAGTTACTCGTCTATGTTTTCTTGAACCGAAAGGATATTTTAGGTTTGCGACAGCTTTAGGTTCAGCTTTTATCGGTTCAAGTTTCGGTGAACAGGAAAGTGAAAGTCGGAATACCGGGCTCGAATCGGTTCGGTTCATAACCGGATGCAGGCCTGATTATAACAAAGAATAGGTAAATTCGACTAATTATTTCTAGTATCAAAAGGCGCATAAATTGAGTACTAATTCAACAAAAAAGGGAGCTGAGGAGGGCTCAATTTTTTAAAAATTTTTTTTATAAGCTCAGCAAACAGAACCCAAAAAGCTTGAACGACATAAGAAACTATGAACCGAGACGCGAACCGGTACAAGTTTAAATCTCCAAATTAAATATACCTTGCAATTCTGTCTTCTAGTCCGACTCACAATTAAACCAAAAACTTACTTAACACAAAAGAACTAGACAAAAATCAAGAGCTTAGCATAAAATCTTAATTGACCTCTTATGACTAATCAAAGATAGCAACTCATAGATATTATCTCTGCTCATTATCACCTGGTATTTTATCTGACAGTGTTACAAACGGGAGTCATGACAGCAAAACTTTCCATCTTTGATGGCACATCATTCACAGCGTTCGTTTAGTAAATGAGCTGATTATTTGCTGTTCAAACTTCAAAACTCGACACCACAAACTGCAAACACCACAAGGATATGGCTCAGCGCAAAAGTTGAGCCAGAAAGTTGATTAATAGGTATGCTGAGTCTGGTGGCTGGCTGCTGTGGAAGGTGGGCGGGGCCCGGACCCGGACCCGGACCCGGGCCCCTTTGCCAACATTGGTGGAGTCATCATCATTGTAGGTTGCCATGGCAAAAATTCATGTTGACTAAACTGTGAGGCACAAGCGTCGTTGACGATGATGATGATGTCATCGTTTTAATTAATTTCATTTTCCTGCCCAAGTTTGGCCTCCAAACTAATACTTACTTTATGCTGATGATTGAATTTGTAGCTGGACCCAGCACCAGCCGCCCGACCAGAACCAGAGGCTTCAATTTCTGCATTCAAAATCAATTTTACGTGTAACCGGACAAAATGGACAACCCGCTGTGAACATAACATTGCACTAAACGATTTTTGCCTCTTTAAAAGCAATTTGGTGTCGTCGCAGCTGGATAAATTTGATGCCTTTCAACGAGACAATAGGAGCAGGACCAGTGTTAAGAACAAATATACATTTTCTCATTTTAAACTCAGCTGCTGCCCCTCTCCCCCATTCTGCTGGCGCTACAATGCGCTACACAATGGCCAGGGACCAGGACCCGGTCCTGGTCCAGGGGAGCTGAACCTGACTCTAATACTGAACCGCGGCCCGAGAGACGACACCGTTAAACGTTTGGCTTTGGCAGTTGCTGTTGACATGGCGGCTCTGGAGGTTGGAAACACACACACACACACACAATGCGTATCGCGCCATACATAACAGACACGCCGGTGACACTTCGGATTAGTGGAGGCGTCGAGTGGGCATTGAGCGCGACAATCGACAAACCCGTCACGGGGTCGTCCCAGCCATTGATAAATCTGCGTGATGAGCACTTCAATTTAAAAACAAAACGAAAACATTGACAAAAAATTAAATGGCAAAATTGCGGGGCTGCTCTCTCTCTCTCTCTCTCTCTCTCTCTCTCTCGCTCCGCTAATGCAGTTTGGAAAAGTTATTTACATTTAAATGGAAATCGGCTATGAATATTGAAGCGACTTAAAATGGAGTGTGACGAAATTTATATTCATTTCTCGTTATGGGCTCTTAACAGCTTACGTGGCATTTTTGTGATTTTTGTGGGCCTGGCTAAAGTCATTTGTTTTGCCGAAACTTGAGTTTCACAATTCACTTTACCATTAACCAAAAAAACAATCTTTTTTTGGTTTATTAATACGTTAACGATTATGGAATGGGCTTAAAGGATAAACAGAGCTGGATTTGAGCAGGCTTATACATATATTTTAGATCAGATATAGCCATCTAAGGCTGTCTGTTCCAATGCACATATTGATGCAATTGATTTTTGAGGCCTACGTTAAACTTAATCTTCAAAAAAGAAGTACAAATTGTATAATTCACTTCTATTTCCTGTTTAAAAATGACTTCAGTACTTATTTTACTTTATTACGAACGCAAAACAAGGATTGTACACTTTAGCTGGGGAGTTGTCTACTTGAGTGGACAGTTCTATTGAGGGAATACCAGAAATAATAGAATTTACATTTCAAATGGCGACTTGAGTATTGTCTTCTTCCTAAATACAAGGAAAAACTATCAGAGCGAAAGAGAAGAGCTTGAATCTCTTAAACCTTGGCGAAGAAAAAACCTACACTATCAATGGGAAAGGATCCATCATAAATTCCCACGGTTTTAAGACCGTTAAGCGAAATTCTAATCTTAAGTTTCGCATTCGCACCATTCCACAGTGGGCTGAAATGACAACTTTTTGAAATTAAGTAGACAATTTGACGGCAACAACCAGAATGTCATTTGGAAACAGTCTGGAATCGATCCGACCACGCTTACCACACTGCCCAAATGGTCCCACAGGGCGGATACGTAATATTTGTATACCCAAAGGGTATTATAATTTTGCCCAGAAGTTTGCAACGCATAGAAATATTCATTTCCGACCCCATAAACCAATATATTCTTGATCAGGGTGACGAGCTGAGTCGATTAAGCTTTGTCCGTCCGTCTATCTGTCTGCTTCTACGCGAACTAGTCTCTCAGTTTTAAAGCTATCGAGCTGAAATTTTGCACAGATTCTTCTTTTTGCTAGACACTACTAATATGTCGGAACCGACCGGATCGGATGACTATATCTCATAGCTCTCATATTAACAATCGGTCGGAAAACTAGTTTTAGTTAAAAAAACTTTTTTCTTTTCAATGGAAACGTCTCCAAACTTTGTATTCCTAAGTTTTCTATGTTTTTTTATAGTTCTACCAAGTTTTATTAAAATCTGACAACTATATGGTACAGCTGCCATACAAAATATAGGTCTGAAAAACAGTCTTAGTTAGAAAAACTTTTTTGTTTTAAATGGTAGCATCCTGCAATTTTGTATTTGTTTGTTTCACATGTTTTCACATAATTTCACAAATTTTTGGTCAAATCGGATGACTATATCATATAGCTCCCATATGAACGATCGGTCGGAAAATGGGAAAAAGAGTATTTTTTGAAAATATTCAAGCGAGCACTTGCAAGGGTATAAAAACTTTGACACAGCCGAAGCTAGCTTAGCTTTCTTGTTTTTAAGTTTAATTGGCTGCTCGCAAAGATCACGCAGAGATCATTTGGCTCATTTTGATGCCTAATAAAAGGAATATTTTGGTCTAGGAAAGGGGTTGGGAGGGAATAAGTGGGTGTTGTCGGTCAGGTTCTACGCAATCTCTCTATTTAAACCATTTTAAGTAGTCGAAAAAAAGAGGCAGGTCCTCTAAGGGCTTCCTTGCCAGACTGTTTAGGTCTCTTAAGTATAATTTACCCAGATGCAGGTTGCTTTCTGATGCCGATATGACCAATTGTGCAGTGACTTGACCCTGTCAAGACTCCTCTCATTGGTTCTAATCCTATTTTCACTAGTTAAGAGCTTAGGTGTGAAACATACCTCAATTTACTGTGAGTTGGCTGTCAAAAAACTAATACAAGAACTCAGATAGCCTACTTCTCATGTACCTTCTCATTTATTATTGTGCTTCTCAGATTAACTATTTCACTTGTCTGACTATTTCATTTGAGAAACTTTTATGAGATGTTAGATAAGTGAAAATACAGCCTTAAGTATAGAATTGTGGATGTTCTTTTGGGTTAGTATTTTGGGCAGAGTGAACGGGAGATGTGAAAACCTGTTGTGGTTTCCACTGTACTTCCGTCATGCAGTCCTGCAGGGTTCTTTGTATTTCCGTTACAGCTTAAGTCGCTAGCAGCGCTGAGCCGCTGCTCGAGGACTTTTGATGGCAGAGCCTTAATGGCAGCAAAAATGAAAATATTCTTTGGAGTTTCATACAAGTTTTAGATAAATTTAACAGCAACAATCTGTGACCTGGAAAACGCTACACCAATTCGGTAGATGGAATGAGAGCTGTATGGCTAGTTCTTCGAAGCTCTCTTACGTCTTCGAACCGTCTGTATAGTTGCAGTATCTAGTTTTCATTGCTCTTTCCCAGGGAACCAGGTTACACAGTATTCGTTCCCTTTCCGTTTAATGGATTGAAGTGAAGACCAAATTGAGTACAAAAACCATTTTCAAATGTTAAAATTCTTTGAAAATGGGAGACGGCAGCTAAAATTTAGCTTAAATTTTCCCTTTTTCACGGACTTTTGAATGAAACATAAAGTAAATTTTACTAAAATTGCTAAATTGTGCCCTCGCTTGCCGAATTTGAGTGTCAACGTAATAATAATCAGTCAGGCCTAAGCAAATAAAATGGCAAGGGCCACATTTCCCATTTCTCGTTTTTGTTGGATAATTTGTTATTACCATTTTAATTATTCTGCTCATCCCACTTCTCATGGCAGGTGGACATTTTGGACACATCCGGTGATATGCAATTCCCTGCCATGCGACGTCTGTCCATTGCCACGGCGCACGCGTTCATGCTGGTTTATGCGGCAACATCGGCGCCCAGTTTCCAGTGTGTGAAACAATGTTTCGAGGAGATTCGCGAGCAGCGCGGCGACTTTCAGGTGAGTGCCAAATTAGTGCCAACCAACCACAAAGCACTCATGCACACCATGTGAACCAAAGCAAAAGCAATTAAAACTTGGTTTCCGTTTGAGAACCGTAGCTCCTGTTTGTTTTCCTCGGGCCCTCACAAATCTCTTGTTAAGTTTGTGCAGCGGCAACCGTTTCGCCGGCCATTGTGTCAATGGCTTTGGTAACGCGCGCCCTGCTGGGCTTTCAAGTTTTTGGTTCTTGCTAATTCTTGTTCAACTTGTAATTCACAGGATATACCCATTGTCATTGCTGGCAACAAGGCTGACCTGGCCACCACCCACAGAGAGGTCAAGCAGGAAGAGGTAACCGATTGGGTATTCTGCGAGTTGCCACGCTTAAGGTAGGTTTGGTGCCATACACATTTGATGACAGCAGCAGCAGCTGCAACGACAACAGCAATTAGGGCGACCAAAAAAGCCACCAACAAAAACATCAACGAACAACACAAATTAATAATCGTGCGACATAAATTGTTTGTTGGGGGGGGCAAAAAAAAAAAAATGCAATTAAATGCAACAAAAAAGGCAGGACCCAGCAACCAGGCCCTGCGGCAGCCAAATCAGAGCCATTGTGAGGGCTGCTTGCTGATTAAATGCCCGTTTGTTTGAAAGGAAGTAAACCGGAAATGGCAATGCAACTACATTTTTTTGTGCTCCAGCAAATAGCCACTTTAATTGACGAGCTTTGCCATAGAAATTGTTTGTCTGCAGGCTGTCAAACTGAGTTGTTAGCTGCAAATTAAGCCATTGATAGGGATAGGGCCAACTACACTCAGAAAGAAAGTAGAACGAATAACTTGAACTTTTAAATAAAAACTTATTCGTTCTTGAATTTTGAAGAATTATGCTCTTGAAATCGAGCTAAGTTCGTTCTCAAATGACGAAATGCGATTGAAAACGGGGTGATCCCGGATATTCTTGAGCTGATCCCAGAAAAAGATTGATTTGACTTCCACTTTTCTTTGTTTCATACCAAAAAACAGCAACACTTCAAGCCTGTCTCCGAGATTACCCTGTTTTTAATCACTAATTCTGATTTTAAGGATAAGAAACGGAGAGGTAGGAGCAAGTACATTTGAGAGAACACAGCGTGTAACTCGTTTTCTCAGTTATGCTTTTAATGGAAAAGGCTAACGAGCGGAGAGCGAAATTGATTTTTGCACTCATGCTGCTTTGAAATTCTCAACCAGTTATGCCATTGCTGGAGCAAGGAGCAACAGCTGTGCGACTGCCAGTTAACAATCAAAGCTGCTGATGCTGCTTTGAGGTATTATGTATTCCTCGAGACGGCTAAAACTTGCAACATGGCTTAACAATTAGTTTTCCATGAAAATAATTTAAATAAAATGGAAAAAAATAAAGGAAAGTTAACTTCGGCACGTTTTCTAACGAATTTGAAGCACATTTACACAAGTTTTTCTCACTAAGACTACTTTTCTGACTCTACTTTTGTATGACAGCTATACTATATAGATGTCCGATATCGACCAAACCTAGTGGAATCATGGTATAGCATGGCAAACTAAGAAATACAAAGTTTGAAGGCGTTTCCTATGAAAACAAAAAAGTTTTTCTCACTAAAACTGGTTTCTCGACCTATCGTTCCTATGGCAGCTATAACCTATAGTCTTCCGATTTTGACAAAACTTTGAAGAATTGTGTAAAAGCTTATAAAATAAATATATGCCAATTTTAAAGAATTTTACATGGAAAACAAAAAAGTTTTTCTAACCAAGACAATTTTTCTAACCTTACTTTTCTATGGCAGCTATACCTATATAGATGTCCGATTTCGACCAAACTTGGCAGAATCATGGAGAAGCATAAAAAACTAGTAAATACAAAGTTAAGAGACGTTTCCATCAAAAACATAAAAGTTTTTTTCACTAAAACTAGTTTTTGGAGCGATCGTTCCTATGGCAGCTGTATGATATAGTCATCCGATCCGGCCGGCTTTGACAAGTGAGCAGCGTATTTGTACCACAAAACTTCGTGCAAAGTTTGGTGGCAATAGCTTTAAAACTGACGAAGGAGATAGCATGGAAATAGACGGATATACAAACATGGCTATATCGACTCAGCTCGTCATGCTGATCAAGAATATATATACACTTTATGTAATCGGAAATGCTTCCTATATATGTTTAGCACTTGATTGAAGAACTATTCTGCTTGACATGAGTATGATTCGCACTAGAATCAAGTACTAAAGCTCTTGAATCATGAAAAACGTCATCAAAAATGCAAACTTGGATTAAGAAATTCACTCTTGGATCAAGAATTTGTATACTTATTAAACTACTGACATCAAAAATTCTTAATACAAGTATTAAAATTCTCTATTTGTTCTCTGAGTGTAGAGGTTTAGATAGATTAGAATAGAAAGAAGTCAGAAATGGAGTCATAAAAATACCAGAAAACAAATGTGACACAAAGACAACCAGATTCCTAGCCTTTTTGAGGCCAGCAAACTGTTCACCATTTCATCTTTCTATTGAATGTATTTTGCTTCTTTGTCAAAACAACAACAATTTATCCAATAATGTTCCTTTCTCAAACCCAAAAAGTAGGCCACCTTCAAAATTGGCCAATTGTGAAACTAACAAATGACCCGGTTTAACAATTTTAATGTATTTTTGGCGTGCCAATTGACTATTTTGCTCTTACTCGCTTCGCTCCGGCATGGAATCGATTTGGGGTACATCCCTTCCATCCACTCGGAGGCGGTGTTTATGTTATAATTGCGGCTTTACAACAAATCACTTTCAATCGTATATGACGGGCTTTTAGCATCAGCAACAGCTCTGACGCCCCGACCACATTTACCATAATTTGAGGAGAAGGCGAGGCGGGCTGCGTCCCCCCTCCCACCCCAATCCACTCACTAACCCCGCCTGTGTGTGTGTGTGTGTGTGTGTGGGGCTGTTTAAGCAAGCGTGCGTAAACTTATTTAAAAATTGTATACATGTTTATTGTATAAAACGCCACACAGGACACCGGGCCTCGCGCGCGCTCAACCGCAAAGCGGAGGAGACAGACATAGGACAGGACGGACGCACAGGACAGTTGATGTTGGCGGCACATATACAAATCTCTGCAGGATTAAACATTTACGCAGATTGATGGTGTGGTTTATTCGGAGCTTGGGTTTTTTGGCCGCACCTTGAACTTTTTCTCACCACGTCCCCGCAACTTTGAACGAGTGTTGCGGCTGTGTTTTGTGTGGCGGCAACAACAACAACAACAACGTTTCAATTTTGCTAGCTTGGACTGCTGCCTGTCTGTCTGTCTGCGGTTCGAGCGTGTGACTGTGTGTGTGTGTGTGTGCATTTATCAGCCTGAATAAACATTTAAGTTAATAAGTGTATAAAACACTCGACCAGCATTCCATTCATTACTTTGCTTTTATATTATTTTTAATAGCACGAAACTAGGCCAATTGAAGTTACTTTGATTTACTGTTATTGCAGTTTACAACCCTTAACCATTTGGGCATTTATTTGCTTAAACTGTTGTTATTAACGCAAATAAATGGACATTTATTTTATTTTATTTTGTAGTAGTAGTATTTTCCGCATAATAAAGCGAACAAAAGCAATCCATGGACCATATCAATTTCATTTAAACAATATTTATATCCAGTATTTAAAATATATATAAACAAGTAAGCGAGCTGCCGTTTTAGTGCGCCGACTACAAAATACACTTCATAATTGATGTTGTGTGTATTATTAGAAAATTTTTGCAGGCAAAAGAACGCCAGCGGGACTACTCGTGTTGAATCCTAGATAGGAAAGCACTTATGGAATCACCAATAAAGATGGATTGTTGTGGAAATTGTGCATTTTTTGACTTGTAACACTGTGGCAACGTCAAAAATGCTTAGTAAGGCTTGCCATTTTATCATGCAAAGACAATCAAAAGAACAGCGATTGCAAATCATTGACTCATCGTCACAATCCACCCAATTACACAGCCTTTTTGAGCTATTCGGCGATGTGATGAAAATCTCTAGAGATTTTGACTCCGATTGAATTTTAAAACGCACGAAAAATTCTTTAATGTAGCAGAACTTCGACAGATTTAATTTTCATAGTGACAAGGAAGTAGGTTTGTGTCCCATCCCATCATTCTACCTGTCTGTGGATTGCCAATGTGTCTGAAGAGTGAAGTTTGGCAACAATGCACATTTTTACAAAATACAAAATTTTTACAAAACTTTTTTGTTCCAAACTCCGTATTTACTAGTTTTTAATGCATCTCCATAATTCGGCAAAGTTTGGTCGAAATCGGACATCTATATAATATAGCTGTCATACAAAAGTAGTGTTATTGGGAAAAAAATAGTTTGTTTTCAATGGATATGTCCTTCAAATTAGTTAGAAAACGTGCTGCGTGGGTATACAAACTTCGGCCGAGCTGAAGCTAACTTTCCTCTTTTTTTTCAATTATGAAAACTGTTTTCTAGCTCAAAGTAAATATTTTTAGTCTCGGTTCCTTTTATAGGAAAATATTTTTCTAAGAAATATGTTAAATCGACTTTGACCTATTTTTTAAGGTAAATTTCTATTGCACTTTATCGAGGTCTTGATTCCAGAATGGGTGATCTTGAAATAGAATCTACGAGGCACAAGAAAGAGACAACTTGGATATATTTATGAAACTCTTGGATCAAGAAATAAGGGATCGAAAATGCATACTTGGATCAAGAATCTCATTCACATCGCACTTCTGACATTAAACATTCTTAACAAGGCTGCAAACCTTTAAAATTATCCATGAGGTTCGGTCCGGGGGTTCGAACCCATTGTAAAATCTATGGTTTGGTTCGCGGACCGGTTCTTGGAACCCATGAACCCAAGGTTCTGGTTTGAACCTTAGTTCGCTTGCACATAGAACAATAGTTTGACTTTTGAATCATTAATACGTTGAAAATGATACATATATACCTTCTTTCCATATGCTTAATCATAATGATCGTTACTTAATTTATTACAATTACCAGCTTTTAGAATCGACTTAGTTTAGGTTAATTGGCACTAGATCTTCCAGGAGCTGTTCATCTATACTAGCTCTTAACTGCTCGTTAAACTGATACCTGAGTTGCTGGTACAGCTAGTATAGTAAAAGGAATATTTTATAAGCCTTTGTTATTATGACCTTACAAAAATGTTGAAACATTTGTCGATGGATGTAATCTTGGACAATTTTTTAAAGGAATCTATAACATCATTCACAGATTTTATATTTTGATATTTGTTTATAGCTTTCATAAACTTCTCGACTTCGCAATCAGACGTTGAGCCATTGTTTTGTCGAATTTTGAAAACTCTCATTAAGCATATTAAATTGGTGAACCGAACCTCATTTTTCGAAAAAGTGGTCCGGTTCGGGTTCAGGTTCGAGGAGTCAAAAATGTAAGACGCATGGTTCATGGTCCGGTTCGCGAACCCAAAAAAAGCCGAACCGAACCGGTACTCAGGGGTTCGGGTTCGGACCGGTTTGCAGCCTTGATTCTTAATACAACTATTCTCGATTCTTGTTTCTTTAAGTGCAAATCAATCTTCTTAGTTTAGTTTTAATCATTAAAATACTCGTTTTGAGCAGCTGTCGTATTTATATTTAAAAACGTGCCAAAGAGTTTTGAGATGATTATAGAACACGTCCACGTTCCCTGCTGAACGCTGCCCCCAACAATTAGGCAATGATAACTAATTACAATATCTTTGACAATTTGCGAATTCATGGCCCCAAGTATCAATCAATTGGCCGTTTATGTTACCTGCAAACGTTCGATATCTCAGGCCAAGGACCTGGCACGAAATTGTGCCACATTGTTGCAGTCAGCCGTGTCCTTGTCCTTGTTTTTGGCGCAGTTTGGTGGGGCCAGCATTCGGTTGCGTAGCCGCAACTCTGGGCAAATGCATGACATGCTTAATTTGGCCATTAGCAGCGTTTTGCCGCTGCCTGAGCCTGTCTGTGTCTCTGTGTCCTCTCCCCCCTGACCCCCCTGACCCGTGTTGCTGGTGTTGCTCTGTCGTTGTGTGTCGTTTGGTCGTTATCGCCCTCGAGCGTCATTGTAGCTGTTATTGTTGTTGGTGCGGCGGCTTTGTCCACCATTTTGTGGCGAGACAACAAAAACACGTTTCATAATGTTAAACAAAATGTTTGCTGGCTTTTGTTTTATACGATTTCTGTATGCTGTCCCCTTTCCCCCCCCCTTTTTACAGGGCCAAAGTCTTGGAATGCTCCGCCAAGGAGGACACGAATGTTACCGAATTGTTCAAGACCCTGCTATCCCTCTCCCGCTTCCTGCCGGCCAGCAGTAGCAGCGCCAGCGGGGGCGTCGTGGAGGCAGCGCCCAGCGGATTTAAGCGTCGCTCATCGGCCTATGTCAGCGCCTCGTCCAGTCGCAGTAAGTATCCAAAAGAATATATATATATAGATCAATTAAGTATTCATAGTTGTCCTTTGACAACGAACAAGTCCTTCTGATTGCACTTAATGCCGTGTGGCCAGGGCCAAAAATGTAATTAAAACGAAATTAAAATACGCCGGGCTTTGCCATAATTAAGCTGGTCAGCCACTTTTTTAAGCCGTATATGAATGCAATTAATTCCCTGGATTTAAGCTCAAATGGGGCAGCTGTTGGCTTATTAATTTATAGATTTTAAATGCCAATTTCAGGTTACAATTAATGAAATTCGCTCTTAACAAATTGTTGCCAATTTGTCTAATTGAATGCAATTAGCATTCCCTATTCCAAAAGAGAGAGAGAGAAAGTGAGAGAGAGACCTAATTAATTGTGCGATTTTGGCAGGTCCCCCAAAAGACAAACTCTTTTTCATTATTCATCAGGCGACCAAAAAGGGGGCCCAAAGGGAAAAACAACAAAATTCGATGGAAAAAGGCGAATGATGCTGTTTGTGTAATACAAAATTTCACTTGAAAAATATAAAAAGCGTTTTCCTTTGATTTTACCAACATTACGAACACGAATTTTTTATTATTAATTATGCACCTTGTCCTGCCAATTAGCCGTAATGGCATTTAGACCAACGGCACGGTGGGCATACACTTTAAGAAACTTGAAAACAAAAAAACAAGCAGAAAGATTAGCTTGAATAGGTGGACATTTTGTAATTGAAGTTAGTCCATAGACATGCATCTTTGAATATCACAGAGACAGTCTCTGATTTCTGACCTCTCAATTTCACCTGGTCAGTTGTACATAGACTTTGTAACTGAGCCAAAACCGAAATCTACAGTTGGAGCTATTCATAGGAAGCAACTACGCTCAGTTCCTTTAACTCCTGAATCAGCAAAGAGAGTGAGACTATACTAGACTAAGACTGGACTTACACGATGAAGCAAACTTTATGAAGTTCTCTAAGTGGGCGGAATATTTAAAGCAAAATGAAAGCGTTTTATAAAGAAAAGTTTTAAAATCTCAAGTAATTCTTTCGCCTACCAAAAGAACTCTATGAAGTTTGCTTCACCGTGTAAATCCAGTCTAAGAAAGTCGGTGAAGCCCTTGTATAATATACTCTATATAAAGGAAAGTTTTAGAATCTCAACTGATTCTCACGCCTACTAAAAGAACTCCATGAAGTTTGCTTCGCCGTGTAAATCCAGTCTAAGAAAGTCGGTGACAGCAGCTCTGACTACCGCTCATCCGATCCTTTCATAAACTATATATATATTCTTGATCAGGGTGACGAGCTGAGTTGGTTGAGCTATGTCCGTCTGTCTGTCTGTCTGTTTCTACGCAAACTAGTCTCTCAGTTTTGAAGCTATCGAGCTGAAATTTTATACAGAGTCTTCTTTTTTGCTGCACGCTACTAATATATCAGAACCGATCGGTTCGGATGACTATATCTCATAGCTCCCGTAAGAACAATCGTTCGGAAAACTAGTTTTAGTATGAAAAACTTTGTTCTTTTCAATCGAAACGTCCCCAAACTTTGTTTTCATAGGTTTTCTATGGTTTTTTATGATTCTACCAAGTTTTATTAAAATCGGACAACTATATGGTATAGCTGCCATACAAAAGATGGGTCTGAAAAACAGTCTTAGTTTGAAAAACTTTTTTATTTTTAATGGTAGCATCCTGCAATTTTGTTTTTGTTTGTTTCACATAATTTTACCCAATTCTACAAATTTTTGTCCAAATCGGATGACTATATCATATAGCTGCCATACGAACGATCGGTCGGAAAATGGGAAAATGAGTATTTTTGGAAAATATTTAAGCGAGCACTTGCAAGCGTATAAAAACTTCGTCACAAACAAAACTAGCTTAGCTTTCTCGTTCTTCTTTAAGCTCATCAGTAAACTGAACCGAACCGAGCCGTTTTGATTTGGTTCGGTTCAGCGAAACGGCTTCAGGTTCGGTTTATCATCGGAATTATGGGGTATATACTTTATAGGATCGGGGAGATGCTTCCTTCTGGCTGTCACATACTTCTACACAAACTAAATATACGCTGTGTACCTCAGTGTATAACAAAATGGATTGTAGAATCGTACAGCAACAATGAAGAGTTCTTAAAGTTGGAAAATCGGTCTTAAAAACCTGTTCTTTTAAGACCACAGCGGTCTTACCCTATCATTGAGAACAAAAATACTCGTTTTCGTTACATTTAGTAGCGATTTTTTCTGTGGCTGTGGTGAAAAGAACGTTGTTGTTGTATGCCACATTAGCCACAAAGAGGCGCCATCTGTTGCACATTTTGAGAAGTGAATAACCTATAATTTTTCGTAACAAATATTAGGTTTTTGTATGAAACCTTTGTTTAGAAGGTAGCTTTACTCCTTTATATAGTATATTTTATTACTAGTTAGTGCCATTTGCCTGTTTCTATACCCCCCTCGGTCGATTGTGCGGTAGGTGGACTGCTAACTTGTAGATCTTTCAAGTCTTCGGCTTGTTATAGCTCTGGGTTATAAGTTGAAATTCCACCCATTTGTACCCATGGTAGTTATATCTATCATCAACATTTCTTGTAAATGAGCAAAGTTTTCAATTAACCAGCAGTGAAATATGTATCTAGTTCATTAATGCCCCAAAATATAATTAATTTAATTTCCGCCTAAAAAAAAACAAAAAAAAAAGAAATGATGTAAAGTTGTTGAATCATTAAGTGCTTCCTGTACCGCCCATCGTCCCTGCCCCTGCCCCTGTCCCTGCCAATAATTAAATTGTTTGCCTGGCAGGCTTTTGATAAAATTTGTTAGTTGCCTGCCGCAAAAGTCATTCAAATTAAGTGCAAAGTTGGCCTACAGCAAAGGCCAAAAAAGTTACCATTAAAGCTTTAATCGTTGGAAACGCAAACGCAGACGCGGGGCGGGGCGGGACAAATGTGTCTGTCGCAGGTTGAATGTCGAAAGTGACAGGCGGCGGCCACTTGGCAAAAAAAAAAGAAAAAAACAAGGTGCCAGCAACTTGAATTTGACACTAAAAATAAGTCTAAAGCACTTAATCACTTGAGTCGGCGGAGACTCAGCCAAGGCCGCAATTCAAGTAATTGACTTAGAAGTAAGTAAGGCGCAGGAGGCAAGCGCGCTTCTATGCAAAATTCAAATCACAGAAATTCGTTGTTCTGCGGAGTGTGTGTGTGTGTGTGTGTGTGTGGGTGGCACATAACAAATGGCCCCACGTGTAAGTCAAAACCCTGAGCCAAAGCTGGGGCACTTGTTCAGCCAACAGGCTGCAGGCCAAACACATGTACAAGGACCCCGCTCCATAGTCAATCTCTGCCAGCCGCAGGGCCTAACTCTATGGCAACTTTGCTTAATAGACTCCACTCTCCAAATGTAAAATAATTTCATATCTTTCATGTTAACACATACATGGCGCTGAATGGAACATCCATATCCATTTGGACACAAAAGCTTGGAAAATGTTGAAGCACTGAAATTGAGTAACTGTCAGAACAAAGGAAATATTTGGAAATTGTGTGGCATTTTTATTCAAATCTAAATCTAGTTAAACTAACTAATGAATTGTGCAAAATTTGCATACTTTTACACTGAGAACAAAAATCAAACTAAAACCACAATCATGTTCGCGAAACTGATACAGAAAGCAGCGAAAATATCAACCCATGATTATAGTTTTAATTGAGATCACATAAACAGTATCTGGAATAAAGATCGATTATACTCGACTTTAAGATAAAAACAATCTTATTTTAAGTATGAAAAAAGAAAAGTTGAAAATATACAAAATTGTTTGATTTATTTTTGTATATTTTTTAAATTTTCTGGTTCCTTAAAAACTTCCTTACAACCTTCCACTTCAAGACTACTTAACTCGCTGGGCCATAAGCCAAATGCAGTGTTGCCTTTTTAGCTATTTAGTGGCTAAATGTAGCAACTTTCAATTTGGAAATGAATAAATCTGTCAATTTTTAAATTATGTTTTGCTATTTCTAGCTAGCAAATTTCGGTATTTTTGAGATGAAGTTCGACATAATTTCGATTAAATTAGTTAACATTCTTTGCTACAGAACGTCCCCTGAGTATAATGTCTCAAAAGTTAAACTCGGAGAGATGAGCTAAGGCATAAACCAGGGCTGCAAATCAAAATCAATTTTGGGGACCTCCCCTTCTACCGGTTGGAACCAAAATACAATAATGAAACTTGAAGATCCAAGGACTTTCTCCGTCATAAGACTTACCCTATTTAATTAGAAATCCAATTAATTGCCTTAATATACAAAATGTTCTTTCGAATTTCTTCACACTTAGAAAAGATTATTCACATCAGATATTAAATCAGTAACTAGAGTATCTTCTAAAAGTGATACAGAAGAAGGCTTGTTTATGTTATACAAATATTTCTAATGAATGGCATAGCTTTTGCTTTTGGAAAACCTTACAAATTCTTTGAGAATCTAAGAATATTGGCCAAACATTGCGCCTATTTTATACCTTTAACTGGAATTTTGAAACGCTTTTGAATTGATACCAAAGAAAAACCCTTGGATGTAGTGCAGATTTTTCTGGTTTTTTGTCTTTTTGCACACTTGGATTGGTTTGAGGTTCAGTTAATGGTGAAAAAAGAAGTCAGAATTCCGGGCCCAATACTAGGATGAGTCTTTTTTTGTACTTATATGCAACATTCTGATTCCATAGCGAGCTGTTGGACCTTTTTGTACTTTTGCAGAGAGTATATTGAAATTGTTCAGATGTTTGGAACGCATAGAAGGAAGCATTTCCGGCAACATAAAGTATATATATTCTTGATCAGCATGACGAGCTGAGTTGATTTAGCCTTGGCCGTCTGTTTTTAGGCTATCTCCTTTGTCAGTTTTAAAGCTATCGATACCAAACTTTGTACGAAGTCTTGTGGTACAAATACGATGCACATTTGTAGGAACCGGCCGGATCGGATGACTATTACCTATAGCTGCCATAGGAACGTTCGGTCGAAAAACTAGTTCTACTGAGAAAAACTTTTTTGTTTTCAAAGCAAACCTCTTTAAAATTGGCATATATTTATTTTATAAGCTTTTACAGAACTCTGCAAAGATTTGTTAAGTTCGCATGACTATAACATATAGCTGTCATAGGAACAATCGGTCGAGAAACTAGTTTTAGTGAGAAGAACTTTTTTGTTTTCAAAGCAAACGTCTCCAAACTCCATATTTACTAGTTATCAATACTTTTCCATGATTCTGCCAAGTTTAATCGAAATCGGACATCTATATAGTATAGCTGCCATAGAAAAGTAAGGTTACAAATATAGTCTTAGTGAAGAAAACTTTTTTGTTTTCAATGTAAACCTCTTAAAAATTGGCATATCTTTATTTTAGAAGCTTTTGCACAATTCTTTAAAGTTTTGTCCAAATGATGACTATGGGTTATAGCTGCCATAGGAATGATCGGTCGAGAAACTAGTTTTAGTGAGAAAAACTTTTTTGTTTTCAATGGAAGCGCCTCTAAACTTGGTATTTCTTAGTTTGCTATGCTTTTTCATGATTTCACTAAGTTTGGACGATATCGGACATCTATGTAGTATGGCTGTCATACAAAAGTAGAGTCAGAGGAGAAGACTTAGTGAGAAAAACGCATTTTTTTCAATTGAAATTTCCTTTAAATAAATGAGAAAAACGTGCTGCAAGGGTAGACAAACTTCAGCCGAGCCGAAGTTAACTTTCCTCTATTTTGTTTACTAAAATTTAAGATTTCGGGCGCTTTTTGTAGATTTTTGTTGTCTTAGTACCTTGAAAAGTAATTAATTTGAAGTTGATGTTTGATTTGAAACTCAAAAACACATATTTTCTTCAGTTTCAACTCTAAGCTTATATATTTTAGCTACTTTTTATGTATTTTTAGCTATTTCTAGCCACTTTTGGATCTCATAACCTGGCCAAATGCCAGACGCAGCGGCGAATTAAGTTGAGATATCAAAAATCTTGATTTGAAGATCTGCAAGCTCACTTCGAAGTCTTGTAAACCTTTTCTTTTGAAGAGATATTCAATCAAGGTCATGGATTAGCTCAAATTCTTTTTCCCCAGTGTAACCTTTGGCTTTGCGCCAGCCCCTGTCGCTCTCTTCCCCTTTCATATCACAAGTTCCGAAAGGAAATTGTTCATACGACCGACTTTGTTTATGTTTCTTTTCATTTCATATGAAGGCAGCTGCCTGGAACTGGGTCCCGATGATGAAAACCTTCCATGAAGAGTTTAATTTGAATTTCTGTTTCACGCAACATGCTTCAGTTCCTGCCACATATGCGCAATTTTTGTGATTCCTCCGCCGGGGCAAACACCCCAGCCAAACACCCCCGGTTTCTTTATTCCTTGTGTATGGCTGGGCGTTGTGCTGGGCTGGCAATTTGGTTGTTATTTTCGGCTGAACTTCATAAATGGGTTATATTCATTTGGTTTTTAAGTCCTACGACGGGAAAAAAAAAACAACCCACACGGGGCGGGCAGGGTAGTCGCTGGATCGGTGTCGGCTCTCCATGCGTATTACCTACTGATTGTAAACGTTTGCAGGCATTTTTCGCGTGGTTTGTGTCAGTGGCAGCAAATGTTTGTTTCTTTTTTTGTTGTTGTTTTTGCTGTTGTTGCTGCTGCTGTTGTTTTGGTATGCCAACAATGGCCATGTCAGCCATTTTGTTTGCACTTGACACTGCCCCAGAGGATGCTGCAGCTAGGAGTGCCTTTTGTTCTGGCCACAAAATGCTGGCGTTTCCAATATTTGTATCATTTAACCAAAATTACGTGGCTTTAAAATTGATGAGCACTTCCTAATATTCTTGATGGGGAGGGGGCTGCGGATGGCTGCTGATTGTCAATCTATTCTTATTGTTTGTATTAAGCCTTATTGATCACACTTTTGTGCTCCGGCGACAGCTTACCAAATAAATAAACGTCATCATGGTATATTGCTGCCATTGTTTGAACTTAAGACGCTTTCGCTGGGCCATTGAATGGAGTAAATGAAGGTGGAGGATAAGACATTATATCAATACACACACAAACACACACACACACAGCGTTGAGAATAGGTAGATAGCAGGAATAATTGTGCCATGATGAGATTTTTGGTATTATATTAATGTTTCAGTCAACATTCTTAAATCTATTTGTAGAAATTGACGATCAAATTATGAGAGATTTCTAAACAAATGTGAAGAAATCTTACTGAAGCAATAATGGATTTTTCCTATGGCAATTATAATCATCGTCTGCTTCTCCTTCTAAGAATGGCCAGATACCTACTTTAATAAAGAATGCAACATTTTGTTACCCTGAATGCTCTGATAGCCTTACAATCCAATACGTATGCTCCGCTTTTAGGTATTGCATTTCTACTATTCCAGTTAGTACTGATGTCTGTATGTTCCTACTCCATATAAATCTGATCAAATATTGAAGTATTTAAGTTATGTAAAATATTTTTTCAACTTTCAAGCCCAAAATTTTCCCTTTAGAACATAATTACCGAACCGAGATCGTTTTATAAATCGAATCTGTGGCTTAAAGTCTTACTAAACCACAGAACCATACCAACGTACAAACTTAAAAGGCTGGCATCACTGATTTAACATAGTTTTTGGACTAGAAATGCTTTCTCAAAGACTTAAATTATCATTTCTCAACTTACCGTTCTCCATAAAGCTCCAGCTTTAAAGTCTTTGTTATATAGTCGTCTTCAATACAGGACTTTGTCATTCAAAAGGCATCACCGGACTTCTGGTATTCTTTTAACTTTCCCTGGATTTATTCACATTTTCCATGAGCGAAAATCTATAAAAAAAAATTAAGGATATTTTTGATTTATGCTACAAATTGACATAAAAATAAACATAAAACAAAACAAATTCACAACTAGAATTAAATATATAATATTACTAGCTGACCCCGTCAGACGTTGTCCTGCGTTAATATAATTTTGTGTATTATTCGGAGCGTCTACTATTCTGATGCCAACTTTCATTCAAATCTGTTTAGTACTGAGCATAGCTCTCATACAAAGTTACCAAAAAAAAAAACATATATGTGTTCGAGAGGTACCCGAAAGAGTTAACCGATTCGGATTTGTTATCAGCCTTCCTCTATTCATGACGAATGTCTTTATAAAGTTTCATCCAAATCGGTTAAGTTTAGGTCAAGTTATGGTGCAAAAAAGCCGTGGATGGCAAATTACGCGATCCCTGTGTGACCTACCAGAATCAGCTATAGATATAAACCACCTACGCTGTTACTACTACACTCTCATGAAATTTCATCGAAATCGGTCCAGCCGTTTGGGAGGAGTGAGGTAACAAAGCCATGTACGGAAGAATTTTATATATTAAGATATCCCAAGCACCACTTAAGTATGCTACACATTTTGCAAACAAAGTCTGGCCCAAACTCTGAAAGCTAAAGCTCTCATGTTTTGCAATTTGGTTTCCCAATATTTATTTTAATTTTTATTAAATATTTAAACAGACATATCCCCTCGTAGTCTGCAAAATCGCTGAAAAAATATTGTTTTTGTACCCTTGCAGCACGTTTTTCTAACTAATAGGCTTTTTATACTAGGAGTGCGTTATGCGATAGTAGCCAACAATCAGCCCTTTTTGTATGTGAAAAAAGCTACTAGTATAAATAAGCTTTTAGACTACTTTTCGTACCCTACTTTTCTATGGGAGCTATACTTTATAGATATCCGATTACGACCAAACTTAGAGGAATCATGCAAAAGCCTAACAAACGAAGATGTAAGAAACTTGAAGTCAATTCCTTTTAAATCCATAAGGTTTTTCTCAATAGAACTTCTTTTTCGACCGTTCATTCGTATTGCAGCTATATGCCATAGTCATCCGATTTTTGACAAAACTGTGTAGAAATGTGTGAAAGCATATCAAATAATTAAATGAAAATTCTAAAAACATTTCCACTGAAAACAAAAAAGTTTTTCTAACTAAGACTACTTTTTGGACGTTTTTTTTCTATGACAGCTATACCGTATAGATGTCCGATTTTGTCCCAACTTAGTAAAATCATGAGAAGGCATAGCGAACTAAGAAATACAAAGTTTGGAGGCGTTTACATTGAAACCAAAAAAGTTTTTCTTACTAAAACTAGTTTTTCGACCTATCGTTCCTATGGCAGCCATATGTTATAGTCATCCGATCCGGCAGGCTCCGATTAATGAGCAGCGTATTTGTACCAGAAGACTTGGTGTAAAGTTTGGTGGCGATAGCTTTAAAACTGACGGAGGATATAGCATAGGAACAGACGGACAAGGCTTAACCAACTCAACTCCTCATGCTGATTAAGAATATATATACTTTATGTGGTCGGAAATGCTTCCTTCAAAGCGTTACAAACATGTGGACAATTTCAATATACCCTCTACAAGGGTTTAAATACTATATTCCAAACTCCACTTAAGTATGCTACACATTTTGAAAATAAAGTCTGGCTTTAACTCTGAAAGCTAGAAAACTTGAAAAAGAAGACTCATAAATGATTCAAGCATATGCTTAAAAGATGATTTATTGAAAAGCGATTTTAAAAAGACTCTCAAATATCTTGAAAATGAGTGGAAACTGATCAGACGAATGGATTAAAAACGAATCAACTGATTTATCAAAAGTGTGAATAGATAGCTTTGGCGTCCAGATACCCACCCAACATTTGGAGGAACATTTGAACAAGAATCACCCTAACTAGTATCTTGTTACTTCCGAACCAACATTTGGAAGATAATTTTTCCAAAAATCACCCTGATTAGTCTTTTTCGACCTCTTTTGATGATTGAATAGAAATAACTATCATGTGTAATTAAAAGAGACTCGAAAATGATGCATTAAAAAGCTCAAAATTTGACTTAGTGAAGTAGGACTAAAATAAGACTCTCAAATGACTCGAAAATGATTCGAAACTGTGCAGAAGAACGGGTTAAAAAGGACTCTTTATGAAAAATTACCATTTTCTCCCGACAAACGTTTCATTTATGTTCAGAAATCCAACCCATTTAAGGCTATTTTAATCAGCCTCCAAAAGAACTCAAATATGATCAAAAATTTCATAAACAGATCTGTTCTCGTTTTCGAATTCGATCGATCGGAATAGGCATATCCAAGAATTGATTAGAGAAATCGGTTAAAGCTATCAGCCCTCAAAACTGTTTTTTGGAGAGGATTCGAAATTATAAGATAAAAGCCGAGTCAAAAAGGGAAGGGAAGAGTTTCCAATTCCGAATTCACATAATTTTATCGAAATCGAAACTAGGAAACCGTTTCATTACTACAAAATTATTTCTTTCACTCTTAGGGCCGATACCTAACATAGAGCTATCTGTCAGATAAATCAACAAATAACAGAGCTAAATATATAAGTTTATCTGACACATAGCAGCTAGTTAGATGATAAGAAATCGGCCCTTAATATGGCGAATGCTCTTACTGAACCGAACATGCGGTTCGGAGGGTTAAAAACTAAAAATGGTAAACATCTCTGCGGGCTTCACTTTAAGCAAAGATTTTCCTTTGAATTTCAATAAAAACTTGATTGTTTTTCCATGGAAATGCCCTTTAAATTGTCATAAATTTGTTAAATTAATGTGCAAATGTGCAAGCTTTAAAACTGTTTTGCCCGAATCTCACTTAAGTAAACATAATTTACTTAGTTTTGCACTTTTGTGGAGCAATTTTTCAGTTGTATCATTAACAAGCTCTTTATGGTGACATAATCTGAGTTGGCCCGCGGACTCAAGGGCGGTGCAAGACCCCGCCAACTGTGTTGCACTCTGCATTTGAGACTTCTTTAGCAACTGCAAACTGTCTGTCAGTCTTGTAAGTTAATTATGCCAGCTTTCAGCATTGGCCTGTATCCTTGCATGTTTTTTTATTTTTTTGATTAAACTGCTCTTTGGCTCTTTGTCGCCTGCTGCAGTTTCAGTTGCCCCGGCAACTGGCAACCAGGAAAGCAGCCGCAATGCCCCAACCTTTTACTGGAAATTGGATTTTCATATTTATTTACGCACTCACGTGGGTGTGGCTTTGGTTACAATCCCACATATGTGTATATACATACCGCAGGAATATACACGCAGGAATATATTTATGCGATATTCGAGTTTTGATTTTCGAAATTTTGTAATTCCTTTTTTTTTTTTTTGTAGACAAAAATCGCATGAACAGTCCTTCAATTGGTGGTGGTGGTGGTGCTGGTGATAAAAAGTCAGCCAGCCTGATGGATGCCGTGGATGTGGCCAGTACCAGTGCGGAGGCGAAGCTAAAACCGCGTTCCAGGTGAGTGCCGCACGTGCCAGCGACCACTAAACCTTTTGTGTGTGTGTGTCTCTCTCTCTATTCTGTCTGTCCACACAGATCGCTCATACGCCGTGCATCACGCAAGACCAAGCAGCAAATCAACAATGCATCCGACGACTGTAATTTGCAGTAAATTTTTAAGGCCATAATTATGTTTTGTAATCATAATCATAATGCGTAAACATAACACATAAGCGAGAGCCAATTAATCTGTGTGTGTGTGTGTGCACTGCTCAAAGGTAAATATTTAGCATAAATCAGTGTGGTGCGGGGACAGGGAGGGAGATAAGTATTTAACTAAACTAAACACACTCCATTTACGTTGAATTACACTTTGCATTATATATTTTGATTAGGGTTTTCGGGGACCAGTTTCATTTCGATGGCAATTTCAGTGGGGATTTCACACAGAGTTCCTTTTGATGGCAAAATAATAGCTCAGCATAGACTAAGATATGGCAGCATGTTGTTTGATTATGATTCAAGCATAGCTTTAGTATAAATTTAAATAGAATTATGTGGTTTTTGTGTCTCGAAACTTCACACCCAAGGCATCACCTTTACAGCGCACACACATCAAATATATCCACTGTACTGTAGTTGAATTCCAAATGTTTATTCCAGGACTATACAGGGTGCTTTGCTAATTGCCAAAAGAAAGTAACAATAATTGTCTCTTATGTTTCGTGTGTGTGTGTGTCGGGCTTTATCCTCTCTTTACTTAGCCACTAAGACGATTTCTGTACAAGACTACAAAAGGTGAAGAAAAGGTAAAAATGAGTAAACGGCAAATGATAAGTGAATTGTGATGAAATAATTTGTAAACAAAAACTTAATTTACCAATTAATCGACTAGCAAATGTTATCTGTATTCATATGTGTAAAGGAAAGGGGGGTGGGCATATAGCATAATTGTTGGGTTTTTTTTGTTGGCTAACGTCCAAAAAAAGTTATTTAATAGAATGTAAGTTGCATACATATTATAATATATATATACACACATACATATTTATTTACCCATACCATGTATACCATGTATAGTTGGTTTTATATAATAATAATAATTATAATAATAATAAGTAAGCAAAGGATATAATGAAACAAAAAGAGAGACAAAACGTTTATACATTGTTATTGAGTGTAGTTAAAGAACAAAACAAATCTGAAAATCTTATCAAACATGTGAAGCTGCATTACGTGGCTGGAGATGAAGGAAATGTGTGGGGGGAGGTGTAAGGGGATGCATTTTCTTTGATAAATTTGCTGTTAACTTTTGTAAAAGGATCGAGAAATGTGTGTGTAGTCCAAGTTCCTTGTGTGGTTGGGCTAAAAACTGCGTCTTCCATTGTTTTTCTGTCTCATTTCCATCCCCAGGATAGCATATATTAAAAAAAGTACATTAAATACTATAAATATCCAATTGGTTATATTTGAAGTGGGTTCAAAATCTATATTCAAAAGATTGTTCCATCTGTTCTGCAGTTCAGCCGCACATTAACGAATCCCCTAACTCCTTTAAGTGACCACTTGTCATCAGCTCAACCACCAACCATGTACCTGCCTCTCGAATTTTGTATGCTTGAGCCTGCAAAAAGAGTCGAACGGTATGACCTGGCACCACCTGTCGTTAGTGTGGTGATGGGTGCACACTAAAGTTCCTATATTATACTGCATTACCAGTCGTTATCTACGGATTAAAGCTCAGTATTTCATCAGGTGGCTATTCCTGGTAGTATCTTAACACCAGCAGAAATACAGGGTGTATACTTCTTGTTTCCAAACAGCTCTCTTAAAGTGTACACCCACCTATTGGCAATTCAGTGTATTGTGGTAATTATCTTGTAACCAGAGACATTTTTTTAGGTTGACAGAAAACCAATTAATAGGAATGACCGCCTACTGCGCCATGTGTTGAACTATAACTGAATTGAGTAAGCTCTAGCAGTTAGCGGAAACGTTCCAACACTATTGGAAAGTGCGACAAAGTCACATTTGCAGCAATTGATGGAACATTGAAAGATTGGCTTAACAATAGTTGACGGACGAACTTCTCGTGATACCGAAATTAACAGAGGCGAAAGAAATAAACGCTTGTCATAGTATTTGAGCATAGAGCTACTCTCAGAGTATCTCTCTTAGCAGACATTCCGCATAGATCCATTAAGAATTACTTGGAAGGGATATTTATTAGTATCCCTGTTTGGATGTTACACCATACTATTTCCATATCTAAACCTGCTGATTTATTCGGCTCGAAGACATGTTACACTTTTGCATAGCCTTACACACAACAACACAAAGGAGGCTGGTAGATCGTATAGCAGTCTCAAGAGGAATCACCCTCTATCCACAGCACTCTGGGCCTGTGGGTCCATCAATCACATCTCCATGCCTGCAATGCCATAACTGTTTGAGAATTTCAAAGCAGCATGCTCGCAAAAATGAAAAGGCAGCGCAGAAACAGACAGCCGCCTTTGTATGGGTGAGTCCACACCCTGCAGTTCTACTTTTCAGTACTGAATTTTTTCAGGGTTAACTAAGACTGGAGCAGTGGAAGAAATAACTGAATTTTATGACTATATTCAGGCATGTTTTAATACTTCCCATGAAACTTATCCATGAGCTCAGTACTGAAATCATGCCTATAATCATGTGGTAGTAGGAAATGTCGGTGTTAAATTCATGGCTGAAACTCATATTAAGAATATATACCATGAATTCAATGCCAGCCCTTTCATTTCAGGGCCAATTCAGCTATAATACAGTTGCATTGGATACAAATCTAAGATCAATTTTACATTAAATGAATATTTTCAAATCCTAAAAATGAAAATTTTTTAGTATTCAGTCCATTTGGATACCAACATCAACCAATGGGTTATTACAACTATCACATTTTTTCCCTGTTTGACGTTGCAGAATAGAATCTTTGAAAGATTTTTTCAAAGAACTGCTGTGTTTTGAATATAGATATATACTTGCAATGGTTCAATATCGTTAATTTACTTCAACAAAAATTGAACTTTGCTCTTATATTTATCCGAGAATTGCTCAGTGACTTGAATTGAACGATTTAAAATCCAATTACTTCAGTATTGCGTTCATACAAATAGAACGTTGGCTTTGCGCAACTTTTACATTATGTTTTTAATTAAACAAAATATAGCCATATTGCTTATGTTTCCAATCAGTGGAGACAATCGAAGCCTTTCTTTCGCTGCTCTGAAAGGCCCTTTCTATTATCCTTTGTGCGGCAAGGACCTAAAAGAAAATGCAGTGTTTAGTATAAAAATAAACAAATTGCTATTGAATGAACATGGACTGCTAAACAAAGCATGGTAAAGTGAGGAAATGAATTAGATTGCATTTGTTTTTGTATATGAGGAGCAAATGAATTGAACTATTAGTATAGCTCAAGTTTGTAACCACTCAGGTAAATTCAGTAACAATTTTCTAAGACTTTCAGTAGGGATGCCGAAAATAATACAAAATAAATAAAGCCAAGGCTGAAAACCTTTAAAAATGTTGATGAAAAGCTGTACCGAGTAGTTCGAACCTTCTAAAAAGTGTAAGATTTGCTTCTCAAACCGACTTCTGCGCTTAGCGAACCTAAGATTTTGATATGAGTCCGGTTTCATGGACTGCTGGATTGTTCACAGACTTTTTCTTCTACTTTTGGTCCATATTTGGAAGTAATGTTGTAGAAGAAGTCGTCCAGCTTACAAAGCTATGTAAATAGTCAACTAGTAAGCTTAGGTTCTTTTAGTTTCTTACTCTTATTGTTGTTATTCAGAAGTCCGCTACACATGCTTTCAAAAGGGACTGGTCTTTGTCTTTTGGAAGGTAACCTAAGTACTAAGTACTTACATAAATGTAAGAGATAGTCTGATAGAGATTGTATTTGGTTTTTGTAACTTAAATCACGACTTATGCAAGGCTTAGGGATTCCTCACGAGTGCTCAAGCACGTTGAATACGCAGCTCCATAAAAATATGTATAACAATATAAATACAAACAACTCTAATAAGCTGCTAGCAGCTTAAAAATCGTTTTCAACTGTTGCTAAAGTTTGTGTAACGTTTATTGTCTGATTACCCTTATTCCTTGCACCAGTGTCGCAACAATCCAACTGTGCCACGCTGAGAGTAACATGACAAGACTGCTTTGAAAGCTAGTCATTAGTTACTAGAACTGGCAATTTGTTCTACACATCAGTACCTTAGTTTTGTGATTTTTCCAATCTAAAACTGGAATTAACTGTCAAAAGCTGTCTTTTTCTGTCGATCTTTTTTTTTGTCACACTTAATGAAAATTTAAAGTAGTAAACGTACAGTTATCGAGGATGTGCCAGTAAGCAGTTAAAGCAGTTTTTTGTTCATTTAAGTGTGCCCCTAACATAAAGCACAGTTTCTAGTGATGATAGTTTTAAAACGTGAATACTGCTTGGCTGATATTCACGAAGTTTGACCTTACATCACTGACGATAGACACACTGCTTACGAAAATCAATGCACGACACTCTGTGATTTGCTCACGTTCACGTCGTGACACACCGTGACTCTTTAAAATGTTTCCTTTTATATTAAGAAAGTTATAAAAGTTCTTCAAAACATGAATTGAATGAATGAATTGAATAGGTTGAACAGGGAGTCCACTACTGACTCAGTTTCAGTAGCTCAAACATTTAAAAGATTCGGTTCAGGGTGCGGTTCAAAGAACTCAAAATACCCGCTCTTTTGTGTAAACTTATTCAAATACATTTAAACCATATTTTGCTATGATCTCTCGAACTCAAAACCAGTCAGCTGTGGTAACCCCACAGTTTCCTTCATCTCCGGCCAACTAAAGAGGCCCTCAAATTATATCAGCCACAAATGGGGAACATAGCATTTGTTATTTATAGTCTATCAGTTATTTAGAGTAATACAAATTTTTCGAAATTCCATATTTGTGTACGTAATTCGATTGTTCTGCAGTTATAAGAAAATGAAAATATTTAAATAGTTACTTTTCAAATGTAATTTTGAACTATCAACCAAATGAAATGAATAAAACTAAATGTCCATTAAATTTGCAGAAAATCGCACATGCATATGTGCGAGTTGTTTATGTGTGTGTGTGTGTGTAGACTAATTGAATTTCAATTCAAATTGAATTATTGACATTAAAAATAAAACACCAGCAACCAGCACCTGTTTAAAATGTTTGATTCTAGTGCATTAATAACTGTATACGTATGTCCACTTCCCTCCCCCTCCACACACATCCATTCCATTTCCCAGCTAAATCAATTAAACAGGCGACTGGGCCTCACTCGGCTGAGTCGTCCACCGCAGCTTCCATTAAAAGTAACTAATGGAATTTTATTCAAATTATAAATTGCATTTGTCCATTTCAGTGAATTTACAGCAATTGCATGGGCCAATTTATACCGAAGGATTTGAAATTTGCCTAAGTTGGGCTATCTGGTGTGATGTGGTGTGGTGTGGTGTGGTGTGGTGGGGTTTGCCTATCAAACAATAAACAGCTTTTGCCATGGGCGTGTCCCAATTAGTGGGATTTGATGCACCGCCCGCAAATACGAAATGCCATTTCGGGAGTTTGGCATTGATTTTGCATTTGAATTCTGCGTTAGAATCAAAAAATGCCTGTGAAAGGGGGCGGCGGCAGGTAAGTTATGTAGAGCTAATTTATGTAAATGGCAGAGATTTGAAAATCAAAACGAAAATACAAACGATTTTGGTTAAGGGAGCAGCATTCTCATATGTCGAATGCAGATTTTAACAACAAGTTGCATTCCAGTTAAATGCACCTGCATTCTTCCCTTATCTAGCTAGGGGTAGCAGGGGAGCACGTCTTTCCTTTTTTGATAAAAATTAAAGAAATTTACTTGGTTTCAACAAGACGGTGAGACCAATTGAGAGGCAGGTTTGACAAGCAATTATCCTTAAGGTTTGTACCAGTCCATTGGCCGCCAAGATCGACTAACAGAACGCCACTATAGCATTTGTGGGTTTTTATTGTTTATTTGTTTGTGTTTTTTCAATGTCTTCTGGCTGACAACTTAATTAAAACCAAATATAAAAGGTGGGAAAATAATATTTTTCAATTTGCAAGACAATTTCCTTATATATAAAGAGTATTTGGTTGCAGCTGCTGCAAAGTTAGCTATTTTTGTAGGCTGACAGCTGAGCGAAAGCAATTCAAAAATTTGCTGGTTTTCATAATTTCAAATTTGAATTTGGATTTAATTTTAAAGCAGTGCAAAAGCGACACCTGCCGAGTAATAAGCCAACTGTGCAGCTACTGCAGTGGCGTTAGGGCATTTTGTTTTGCCTGGCAAGCAGTGAAAGCAGTTTTCAATAAATATTAAAGCTTTATTTACACAACCTGATTGCTATTGCTCAGCAGAGTTTTTGTCAGACTTGATTGTTAACTTAATTAGACAAACTACACTTAGACCCAGCAAAAAGTAACAACTTATTCCAATGGGGGTGGACTGCTTTAAAGCTAATTTACACTAGAAGTGCACTATGCGCTAATAGCCAACAATCAGCTTTTTTTGTGTGGAAAACAAGCTGATTGTTAGCTATTAACGCATAGCCAACAATCAGCTTTTTTTGTATAGGAAACAAGCTGATTGTTAGCTTTTAAGGCATAACGCACTCCTAGTGTAAATAGCTAATTACACATACCATAACTGTGAAGCTCAGTTGAGTCAGTTACAGAACCATTGGTTCATTTAAATTATTTAGTTCATTTGAACTTTGCTTTGTTTCCATAAATTAAGAAGACGGGAAAAAATGCGCAATATGATAAAAAGAATTATAAATTAAAATTGTCTATGCAACTTTAAAATCAATAAACAATGTATAAAATACATAAACAACATTCGACTTACCCAAAAACAACAGCAAACCGATAGTCAGCAATCGATAGTTGACAGCACAGCAGGGCGGCAAAGTCGTGTGAATGGAGCTTAGTCTAACAGCTGTTTGTTGATTTCAATGCGGCGTTCCTTTGCAATGGCCCTAAAATATATAGGTTTGTTTACTGATCTGTTTGAATATATCACTAAAACCACAATATTTGCTAGATATTGGAGCCAACCTTACCGATTCCATGTTTCAAGGCTGCTATGGCGGCACTCAAAAACATCCGCCAGATCTGGACCAGGTGCTGCAACGCGGCTGGAAACAGGGCTTGGATAGAATCATCATAACCGCTGGTTGTCTGAAAGATGTGGACGAAGCTCTTAGCTTGGCGGCAAGGGATGGTAAGAACCAGCTGCACTACAGTTTCCCTTTTGAAGCATTTTTATTGCCCTGCCAGAACGTCTCTTCCTCACCGTGGGAACTCATCCCACACGCTGTGACGAATTCCTGCCCGATCCCGAGGCTTACTATCAACAGTTACGCTCTAAGATACAGAATAATCCACAAAAGGTTATGGCTGTGGGTGAGTGTGGCTTGGACTATGATCGTTTGCAGTTCTGTGGCCAGGAGACGCAACGTGTGTACTTCGAGAAGCAACTCAGTTTGGCTGCCGAGTTCCAGTTGCCACTGTTTCTGCATATGCGTAACGCTTGTGACGATTTCATGGCCATCTTGGAGAGAAATCGGGAGAAGGTTGCCGCCTGCAAGGGTGGTGTGGTGCACAGCTTCACCGGCAGTTGGGCCGAGGCGCAGAGTATTTTGGCTTACGGTGGTCTTTACATTGGACTGAATGGCTGCTCCCTGAAGACTGAGGAAAATGTGGAAGTAGTACGTCAGCTGCCCAATGAATGTATACTGCTGGAAACCGATTGTCCCTGGTGTGGTATACGACCCTCACATGCCAGCTTTAAGCATGTGGAAACCAAATTTCCCACTGTGAAAAAGAAAGAGAAATGGACTGCTGAGACGTTGATAGACGGACGCTGTGAACCCTGCCAAATTAGGTGAGTGTTGAGGCCAATTTATGGGAGATGCTTTTGTAAACTTTCAACTTTAACATTTCAGTCAAGTCCTGGAGGCCATAGCCGGCATTAAACAACAGCCAAAGGAGCAGCTGGCGGAGATCTACTATCAAAATGCCTGCAAATTGTTATTTAGCAAAAAATCGCAGCAATAAAATGTGTTTTCATTTACTTTTTATTATTGTTTCTCATGTCTAAATGCAAATGAATTCAAAAATACGCATTACAACTGTTTGTTTTGTTTTGTTTTTTGTTAACACACAGAAACACATTTAAGATTAACATTTAGATTGGTTGTAAATAATTGTTTGTTGTTTGCATATTTCTTGATTATGTTTTTGTTTATGTACGTACGAGTATGCTTTATAGTATATAGAAGGGACTGCCCAAAAAAATATATGTATATATATATTTATATATATATATATATGCTCTCTACCACTAATGGAGTTCAATTTTCAAGTTATTGCCATTTTACGAGTTGAGTTTTATGCGGTGAAGCCTTAAAAAAGCCTTATGTATATACAAAAAATATTTTGTAAATATTTAAAAAGTCTGTTAACTAGCACAGAAGTAGAACATACATCGTTAAGTATATGTATGTTTGTATTTGTAAATGCTCTCAGCAAGGAGTTGTTCATTAAAATCAGCAATGTATATATAAAATGTTAAGATTTCTTGTATTGGTTTAGATGGTGAAGATTCCAGGTTGTATACGAAGTGATTGGAACTGATATGAACGCAAATGATATTGTGGTGAACAACTATCTATATAGTCTCTAGAGTCTACTCGGTTGTATGCATTTAAAACTGACAATTTGTAATGTAAATAAAACACATTTCAGTCCAATGGATAAGTTATGTCTGTATATAGCTTAAGGGAGCTCATTTGATATGAGATACGGATCATAAATAGCAGTCGGAACTAGAGGATTGTTGATATTGTTAAGCTTGTCGCGGGTCACTTACCGAATTGAGTAAAAAAAAATAAGCACGAATATCACCCATCGATCGATGCGGCTGATTAATTGCAACACCTCCTAGGCGATCAAATAACAAACTTGGCCAGATCAATGCTCGATGTATAGTATATATTATATATAGCATAGATGTATAAAACACTCATAACACAGTACGACACTAAAAAAAAACCCGGGATAGTGCTTAGTTTATTCTGAGGCTGCCCTCGCTATCGACGCTTGTGTTGTTGTTACGCGCAAAGCGATTGCCGAGAATACGGTACTCAAGCTTAATGCGCCTCTCTTCTCTTTCTTGCCTACGCCTCTTGCGAAATTAAAGGCAACAACATCAACGTATGCGCGCTGCAATGATCCAACAACTATGTAAGTAACGGCGCACATGCGTTATTAATTGCATGAGCTTTTGCCAAGAGCGCGAGAGTGACCGGCAGAGCGAACGACGAATTATGTATGCGTGGGTGTGTAAACAAATAAAACGACATCCGCGAAGAACCTCACGCTTCAAAAGTACGCGAAACACTGAACATTTTAAGTCGCGGTTCCTCAAGAAGAGAAAGCCCATCTCTCGCTCTCTGTGTCTCTCTGACACTCACTGATGCATTGCTACGGCCATGATGCAATAACAATGCCAATAATTACAACAACAAGCGAGCACGCACTGAAGAGTACAGCATAACGGACTAAAAAATGAACTGGTCGGCAGCCGACGAGACCACCTTATATTATTGCATCATGGCTACGGCAAGCATTCCGCTTGAATTTGCGAAAGCTTTAAAGTAATTAGTTGTTGTATTATGAGCGCTTTCTTCTGCGTAGACTTTCTTATGCTTCAAGCATATACATACACACAGCAGTGTTGCCAATTTAGCTCTTTTCCCCACCAGATCTAGCTATTGTTAAGGCCAAAAGCCAGAATCGATTAATTTTTGGCCGTAGTTTGAATTTCTAGCTAGTTTGAAAAACACTTTTGCCTTTTTCTAGCTATTTCGTTAGAGAAATCGGGCCTAAGCCAGTTTTTTATGTTTTGAGCGTGTAAAAATATTCTGTTATTGCTAATGATCAATATATCTATGGGAAACATCGATAATTATAAAAAATCGATAGGAATTTGTACCTTACATCATAATTTCCCAGTGATTTTCATTATTCAGACCTGTTGTCTGGGATGTAAGTTACCTTTAATCTGGGTTAAAACTAACATGAGTAAAATTTTAAATCTCTCTTTCAAAAATGGACAATAATCTTTTTCCAGCAATAAATGTTTAACTATAAGTCTTACAGTCCTTCTTTAATAACAAAGTCGTCACAGAGGGACGTCGTTTGTATCTGTAATTAGCACAACAATCTACAGTTTAGCATTATTTTAGCTTTTCTCTACACTATTTTATATTAATCCGACTGTTTTAGCTTTATTATAGAAATGAAATGAATCGAACCGTTTTCTTAAGTGGTTTTTATATAAATTTGTGGATCTATATAGGATGTATACCAATTCGGTAAAATCCACGACCTTTCCTCACTTATTTTAAGAATCTCACACCGTTTGTCGTTTTAAAACAAACATAACATTATCAACAATCCTCCATTTCCCCTACTTTAGGCTCTTTTTTATAGTTCTTTATGTAGCTTAAATGCGGGCAGTATATTGGGCTTTAGATTTGAAAAGCATTATCAAAAATTTGATATCAGTTGTTACAGTGGGATTTAAAAATTCCATATTACTACATGTACAATTGTTATGGCTATATATGTTAAGTATGCATAGTTTTATATGTAATCATTTCTATCCAAATTGACTTGCAGTTGTTGCTGTGGTTGGCTGTTTAAAAGTTGAAACTAAAAACAAACTGAAACTGAAAACGGTTTACGATAAATTCCATTTATTAGGCGTCATATTAGTTTCGTTTCGCATCGTAATTTCTATATTTACATAAACAAATAGTTGGGTGAGGTTGATGGAAATTATAAATACGATAATAATAATATTAATTATAATAATAATAATAATAAAGTTGTTTACTAAGAAAGTAAATTCGAGTTTTAATTCAACTGTCTTCCATTTTCCGTTTTGTTTCACTTCAGAGAAATGTCGATTAGTTTTCAATGCTTGTTAAATATTTGTATATATTGTATATAGTGTATATATATAGATTTATCATAATCATATGTATTTAGTATTGTTTTTCCTTTCTTTTTTTTTGCTTTGTTTTTAATACGAGTTTCTAGTTTCAAACCAAACTCTCTACTGGCCCGCTGCAATCGAGCAGCAGGCGGTCGCCTCATTGAATAATTGTTTTAAGATTAATAATAAATAATGATAAGCTTAAGTTTAAATATTTTTAAAGGGTAGGAGAAGGGGGGAAGGGGTGTGAGTGTGTATAAATTTAATGTATTTTGGGAGCGCTGCGATCGTTGATCTTTTGGTTACGTTTCAAGTTGGCTCCGCGTTTTATTTGATCCATTAGCGACTCATGACAAATCCGTGGATCCGGCTGAAAGGGTTTAGAATAAAATGAGCCGATTAGTCGATTTGTTAATTGTGGAATATATATCAGAGGGCTGCCTTTTCAAAATAAGGAAATTGTATAGTTAAAGTGTGACCGGGTTACATTAGGGGATTCTATATCCGCTTTTAAGTTGGAACAGCGTTGCTCTATGGCTTGTGCAGCGCGCTGTGTGCTTTTAGCGGTCTGTGTAGGCAGGTCAGAGCTAGTTTGAGTTTATATCTCAGTTTAAGTACTCGCTCTTCTTGAAAAATCCGAACTAGAATGACTTTTTGCGATATTGGATTTAAAATATACCAGCAAAAATCTATCTATCTATCTAAATCTAAATCTATCTATACCGGGAATTGGAACAACTAATGAAGAAGTTTCTTTTTACCTTCACTAGCTATTGGCGCTAGCTTTGAAGTAGCTAGCCATGGAAAAGCATCTCAAACATTGGATTAACTGCCTTCTTTTGGTGCGAAAATAAGAAGCAAGTATTTATTTCTGTTTTAAATATGTTTTGAATCTTGTATTTCAAAGCAACAACCTTGGAATGGATAGGAAAAAAGCTGATTTACACTAGGAGTGTGTTATGCGTTGGATTTAGATGTTTGTAACGCATAGAAGGAAGAATTTCCGACCACATAAAGTAAATATATATTCTTAATCAGCATGACAAGCTGAGACGATATCCACCTGTTCGTCCGTCTGTTTCTATGCTAACTCCTCCGTCAGTTTTAAAGCTATCGAGACCAAACTTTGCACGAAGTCTCCTGGTACAAATACGCTGCACATTTGTCGGAACCGGCCGGATCGGATGACTATAACATGCAGCTGCCATAGGAACGATCGGTCGAAAAACTAGTTCTAGTGAGAAAAACTTTTTTGTTTTCAATGCAAACGTCTTCAAACTTCGTATTTACTAGTTTTTAATGCGTCTCCATGATTCTGTCAAATTTGGCTGAAATCGAACATCTATATAGCAAAGCTGCCATAGAAAAGTAAGGTTAGAAAAGTATTCTTAGTTAGAAAAACTTTTTTGTTTTCAATGTAAACCCCTTTAAAATTGGCATATATTTTTTTTATAAGCTTTCATACAATTCTTCAAAGTTTTGTCAAAATCGGATGACTATAGGCTATAGCTGCCATTGAAACGATCGGTCGAAAAACTAGTTCTAGTGAGAACAACTTTTTTGTTTTCAAAGAAAACGCCTCCAAATTTTGTATTTCTTAGTTTGCTATGCTTTTCCATGATTCCACTAAGTTTGGTCGAAATTGGATATCTATATAGAATAGCTGTCATACAAAAGTAGAGTCAGAAAAGAAGTCTTAATGAGAAAAACTGGTTTGTTTTCAGTGGATATGTTCTTTAAATTCGTTAGAAAACGTGCAGCAAGTTTATACCAACTTTTCTCTATTTTTAAAGTTTGAATTCGAATTCTGAGGTAAATTCTAGCGAATTTCGCTTAATGATCATGGCTCCTTTACTAAACATACACTTATGCTGGCAGAAATCACGTCTAAATATTATGTTCCTTGATGTATTTAGCTCGTTGTTGATCCAATTTTACTGTTTTCTGATTTATTTAGCTCGTTGTTGATCTAATTTCATGTTTTTTCCTTCGCGGTTTCGAGTTTTCGAGTATTTTTTTGGGTTTAGTAATATTATATTTACCCTAGGAGTGCGTTATGCGTTAGTAGCTAAAAGTCAGCTTTTTTTTTCCATACAAAACAAGCTGATTGTTGGCTATTAAAGGGCAAACATAAGTTTCAACTGGTCACACTTAAAGTTAACAAATTCCCCAACAACCCAAAGAACAGCCCACATTTAGTTTAAAGATTTTTTAGTTCTGGTCAGCGGTCAGCAGTTATATATAGATATATTCTAGAGATTAGAGAGGCCAGCCTTAGTTAGGGAACGAGCAACAAAACGAAAGACAAACTCATAAAGAGAAATACCTTAACACTGCTCATCACAAGTGTTGTGGTTGCTGTTGCTGTTGGGATGGGTGGTGGTGGTGTTGGTGTTGGGTGTTCTACGATATTGTGCACTGGGACGGGCTAGATTTTGTGGATTCTGATACATCTAACGATGCGTAGAGAGTAGTTTTGTGTTATGTCAACCCAACAGCTCATCCAGTACTTACCAGCGCCTTGCTATTGATCAGATTTCGTACCGCAAACGCACGTCCAGACATGCCCTGTTTGGCCAATTTCGCATTGAGATTCTCGAGGAATTCAGCCTTGGTCTTGGCCCGTATACTGCCAGTCTTTTCGATTTGGGTGCTGGTGGCATAGTCTAGTTTTTTGTTTGTTTTTGTTTTTGTGGTGCATAAAAGAAAGCAAAGAAAGTGTGTTGCATCAGCATTTGATTGTGGTAAATTTCATGAAATTTTCTTTGGCTGGAAAGTGCGCCATGATGGATGATTGGAAAAGTTGACATTCTATTGCCCATCGCAATCAGTTTAATTTAGAACAACAAATTATAAAAGAAAGATAAACAACAACAACATTTAAGCCACATGCGCGCTTAGGTTAAAAAATAAGAAAAGAAAAGAAAAGAAAACGGCTTCTCCTCTGCTGGCAAAAATAACAAAACGAAATCAAAACAGCGCTCAACTCAAATCAAATCAACTCAAATCAAATCAAATCAAACGGGCCGCTCACTTGGATGATGGGCATGGGCATGGGCGTGGGCATGGACATGGTGATTGTAGCCATTGCTATTGCCGCCCCCAGCAACATCGCGATAGTGTTGCTGCTGCTGTTGTAGCTGTAGCTGCTGCTGCTGCTGCTGCTGCTGCTGCTGCTGTTGATGATGATGATGGTGACCGCCACGCGCCGTTGTGGCATAAATACTGGCCAAGGATCCAGTTACCGGCGAGCCGCAAGTGGGCGACGCTGAGGGCGAATGAAACTTGACGGCTGTTGTCTGTATGAATGGATTCGTGGAGACGAATATCTTTTGCTGCACACTGGAATGACGTGCTGGTATGGGGGGCTGGCGCAGTTGCTGCTGCTGTTGCTGCTCAATCAAAAGTTGCTGTTGCTGATGGTGTTGCTGTTGTGCAGCTCGCATTTTCTGCTGCAGTTGCTGTTGCTGTGGCAGCGGCAGCTGTGCACGCTGATTAGAATGTCCATTGCCATGGCCCACTGCTGTTGGCTGTTGATATTGCTGCTGCTGTTGCTGTTGCTGCTGCTGCTGCAAGCGTTGCTGCTGCATAATATTCTTGGGCAATGTGGCCGTGGCTGAGGAGCCCGCTGCTGCATAGGCGCTAAAATGCACCACATTCTGTTGTTGTGGGCGTGACATTTTCTTGGGCATGGTTGCCGACGCTCCGGCTGCATAGATGGGCGGCGGTGGGGGATCTTCCAGGGGTGGCGGGCAGGTATATTGCATCTGCTGTTGCTGCTGCTGCTGCTGCTGCTGCTGCTGGGGGGCCTGTCGCTGGTTTATGACTTGGGCAGCTGCTGTATTTTTATTAAACGAACTTGAATAGTTGCCAAAATCTTTGGCCGCTCCGCAAGGAGCCTGAGGTGGCTGATAGTGCGAATTGTGGGCTGTGGATGCGGCGGCGGATGACGAGTTGGAGAATGAACTGACTTTAGAGAGCAACGATGAGGTGGATGATGAGAGTGGAAAGTGTGGCAGGGCATTGAATGAACTGGTCGGTGTTAGAATGGAGGCTGATGGAGTGTGGTTAACAGCTGACGAAGTGGTTGATGAGGTGCCATAGCTAGCATAGATTCTATGTGGCTGCTGTTCAGATTTACCGTCAAAGTGTTGCTGCTGTGGCAGCTGCGACATGCCGCTCCGCATGTAAATGGACTCGCCGCCGACTCCTGCTGCTGCTGCCTGCTGGTTGCCATAGATACCCTCGGCAACATGTTGCTGCTGCTGCTGTTGCTGCTGCTTACTGTTGAGTCGTGCATTGAGCTGTGCAATTAGATTCGGATTAGCCTTGGGCTGTGTCGGTGGCAGTGGGTGAGCAGCATGTCCATTGGGACTTGGACTGCTGGTGCGAAAGCTGGACATGCTGTTGACCAGTTTGGGTTGAGCATAAATGCCTCCGCCTCCTCCTCCGGCGGCGGGCGATGAAGTGCGGAACGACTGTGTGTGTGTGTGTGTGTGTGTGCATCATGAGAAGAGAAAAACAAAATAAGAAGCATCAATTTCAGTACGTACATTTGGCCAATTCATGTGTTAAGCAAGACAAACAGCTAAATGGTTTTGAGTAGACAACTAAGCTAAATGGCATTACAACTAAGCTGGAGTTGACATGGTGGCGACATGTTAAATTAGTAAGCCTTTTCCTTTCCCCGAGTAGCCCCGGCTGTTTAGTGTTGATTAGTGGCACTGATCACTTACGGCGGCATCTGCCTGCGGTGGAGCTTTATAGGGTGGCGGCGTAGGCGGCTTTTGATGATGGGAATGTGGCGGCTGCTGCTGCTGTTGCTGTTGCAAAAAGCGTTGCTGATGTGGGATAGTTGGTGGCAGGGGATAGGGTTGCTGTTGCTGCTGTTGCTGCTGACCCAGCTGCTGCTGTTGACCATTGGTCAAGGCTTGAGCATAGGCATGCAGCTCCATATAGGAGTGATAGTAGGCCTCATAATCAATATCTTCATTCAGGTGAGAGTTGTTGTGCACGGGCTGTGTGTGTGTGTGTGGGTGTTATGGGTGGGACAAGGGGTGTGTGTGTTTTTTGAAAGGGCAAAGCAAAATGCAAAGTGAAATGAAAAGAAATTAAAAATCATAGACTAAATTGGCAAGGGCTTAGCTTACATGGGGTCAAATGTCGTCGCAGGAAAATTGCTTCATTTATTACACACAAAAAAAAGGTGATTTAGGTAGGCTGAAAGATGATTACTTGGGGGGAAAAGTGCTTTCATTGTTCAAAGTTTACTTATTTTAGCCAGTTTGAAGTTGAGATTCATTTCAGGGGTTTGGTTTCTCTTGCTTTTTCTTACTTTAGAACTCATAACAACAAATGAGGCCGACTTTTATATGCTTAATGCTACCCAAAGTTTCACTTTAAGTCGGATGCCAGCATAAACGATTGTTTTCTTTATAACTCGACTATGATCATTAGCTGTATAAACCGGGAATGCGAATAAGGACTAGTTCGGTTCAGTGGATCACAAGGCTTTCGAATCATGGGTTCGGTGCATTCCATGGTTTTTGGAGCTAACTGAACCGCAGGGTATACAAACTTCGGGCTGGCCGAAGTTAACTTTCCTCTATATTTCTTATTTGAATTACATTTCCACCGAAAACAATCAAGTTTTTCTCAGTAAAAAAAAGTAGAGTCAGAAAAGAAGTGCAAGACAGCTATACTATATAGATGTCCGATTTATACCAAACTTAGTGGAGTCATGGAAGAGCATAGCAAATTAAGAAATGCAAAGTTTGCAGGCGATTGAGGAGGCTATAGTCATCCGATTTTGACAAAAATCTGAAGAATTGTGTGAAAGGTTATAAAATAAATATATGTAAATTTTAAAGAGGTTTACCTTGAAAACAAAAAGTTTTCCATACAAATTTGATTTTTCTAACCTTACTTTTGTATGGCAGCTATATTATATAGATGTCCGATTTCAACCAAACTTGGCAGAATCATGCAGAAGCATTGAAAACTATTAAATACGAAGTTTGGAGACGTTTGCATTGTTTTTGTCAATGGAACAAGTTATTCGACCGATCGTTTCTATGACGACTATATGTTATATGTCATCCGATCCGGACGGTTCCGACAAATGTGCAGCGTAATTGTACCAGAAGACTTGGTGCAAAGTTTGGTGGCGATAGCTTTAAAACTGACGGAGGAGATAGCATAGACGCAGACTGAACCGCGGATCGAATCGGTTCATGCGCAGCAAGGGTATACAAACATCTGGACAATTTCAATATACTCTCTGCAAGGATACAAAAAAGTATTGTTTTCAGAGATCCAGGGGGAGAAGGTGAGCCTATTTAAGTGACAAAATCTAAATTTTGGGATAAAACCCTGGATGAGACACTAAGTTCTACTAGAAGGGACTTCTGTTAGCATCACCTCAAACTCAGTTTATCAACTGTACCCTAGGCACGCGTTCTATGAATACTTTAGTACTAGCAACACAAAGCGAAAACACAGTTTTAACTTAATTGTTAATGGTTCAAGTTAAAAATCTACAAAATTCAGCAAAAATGGACTGTGTCATTGGGAAAGTAATATCAAAAATAAGCTTAGATCAGCTCTGGTCACACTTATCCATCCCCTGAGAACCGAAGTCACTTGGAAATTCATACCGAATGCTTGCCGAAGTCCATTATCGGAGAGAGACACACAGACATATAGATTTTCCTGTCCTGATTTTGATACCGATTTGAAAAAACTGAGAGCTATTTAAAGCGGTTCACGATGTTACCCTATTGGGTGTTTCCTGACCAAATATGATAAGTCAAATGTAAAGTCAGGAGTCTTATGCTATCTTCAATGTTTTCTTAAATTGTCACACAAAGCTTTAAGACATCGGAAATGGTTAAAAAGACATTTGCTGACCGATAGAAATTGTCAAAGTTGATTGAAGATAAAGAGACGATAGGTTCTTACTTTACTGAGGAACCATGTCAGTTCGATATACCTTGGATATTCTATATTTACACTAGGTTTAAGCTCAATTTAGGCGACCTTTATTCTCGGCTAATCTTTAGTCTGAGTTGCTGCCATGCCAGCACTTGTATACAGGCGGCTAAGTAATCATTTGATTTGAGCTGAGTTAATATTTGCATAGTATTGGTCCCAAAACAGTACCGAAATTAGTTATGATTTGGATCAACCCATAACGGGGATACGAATGGGGCATGGTAGGCAATTGAAATGCCTTTGGTTGTTTTGGTTACCTTAAGGATGAGTATGGACTTACTAGAACTGAAACACAACTAATTGATTGCATTGTTTAACTAGAAACTTGAAGTGGTTATAGTGCTTAATGGACTTTTGTATTCCATTCGGGAGTTAAAAAATTGAAGCAATTTTCCTCTACAAAATTCCCATCCCACATAAGCAAAAGCCCCTGGTGAAATGTTTTAAAGAAATCAAAGCCCAAGCCAAGACTCGTGCACACACCTGCATTAGAGGCTGTGATTGCTGTTGCTGCTGTAGCTGTTGTTGCTGTAGATGTTGTTGCTGCTGCTGTTGCTGTTGCATGCGCCTTAAAGCTACTGGCGAGGCCGGCTGATGCCTCATGGCGGCCAAGGAGCTGGGCATGGCCGCTGGCGGTGAATTGGGCATGGAATAAGCCAGATTTGCGTCCAACATGAATGCGGGCGGTGGTGGCAAATGCTCGCTAGAGCTGCTTAGCTGTTGTTGTTGTTGTTGGTGGTGGTGTTGGTGGTGGTGCTGCTGCTGTTGTTGTTGTGTTGGTGGCAACTGCATTTTGGGCATAATCAAATGATAAGTGAAATAAAAAATGGAAATACTAAAGACTCGCTGCGGGCTTATGCTAACTTAGTTTAGCTACTAACTTAGTGGAGAGTGAGATAGAGAGAGAGAGAGGGAGAGCAACTTACCCCAACTGGGGCATTGGCCGTGGGTGTTACCGATGAGCTGCGTCTTATGGGTGGCGGTGGCTTGGCCTGATTGATGGATGAACGACGTGCTATGCGTGTAGAGCCGCCACCTGCTGCTGCTGCTCCTCCGCCTCCTCCTGGGGAAAGGTAAGGAACTGTATTAGTTGGTGGCTTCAAATATGCATGGGATGGGCAGTTAATTACAGTTATGTACAGTTTTATATATGGCACACAAAACACACACATATGGACACACCATTGAATACCAGTTATCAGTTATCATTTACCAGTGGGTGAGAGAGAGAGAGAGAGAGAGAGAAAGGGAGATATGGCTAGGGAATTGAATGATTCCAGTGACCCAAACCAAACCGAAGCTTTAAGCACTTGTTTTCTACTTGGTTTTAGCTGATTCTTAAGCAATTGCAGTTAGTGGCAGTCACGTGCAGTAAGTTTGTTTGTTTTGTGAATGATTTTTGTCAATGATGGGAAACCAAAGCCAAGGATTAAATTTAAATTTCGAAATAAACATTAGGGGGGAAACTCAAAACGAAATCAAAATCAAAATCGAAACGAACCCGACGACAACGAGGCCGGCCTGGGCGTAATGCACGGCTTCAGTTGGGCATTATTGGCGTTGGCTTGGTGGTGGATGGGTCTGGCGGGCACAGCGGGAGCAAGAGCAGTTGATGATGATGATGTTGCTGTGGGCGTCTTATGATTGTATGTTCTATGATTCTGGGTTTGTTGGGGATTCGATGATGAAGATGTTGATGAGGAGGAGGATGATGATGATGATGATGCTATAACAACAGCTGGTTGATTAGTGACATTACAGTTTCTGGTTGGGGGCGACTGTGGTGAGTGTTGCTGTGGTTGTTGTGGCTGTGGTTGCTGTTGTGGTTGCTGCTGCTGTTGCAATTGCTGCTGTACTTTTAGCTTTTGCCTGCGAATTTTGGCATCTAAGTCCGCTTTGAAATCAGACTTTCTGGGCACCAACGGCGGCTTATCACCCGGCGGCAGCGGTGGCACGCTGGCCCCATTGAAAATACTGAGACTTGTGGGTTTGGTTGGCAACGGACGCCTCACTGGCGTTTGCTCTACACTAGTGGCTTTACCTCTTTGCGGACTGTGTCGTCCCAGTAACTGCAACTGCTGCTCACTGGAGGCACGAAACGAGGAGAGTCGCTGCTTGGCGGGCGCCACAGTTGCTGTCGGCGGCGTTGCTTTGTGGCTGCTGTTGTTGGCATCCGGGGATTCCGGTGAGCCAGCCAGGTTCGTGGGCAACTGTTGCAGCTCGCGCATCTCATGGAGTTGCAACTGCTGCGGATCCTTGGTACGCAACAGCACAATCTCTGAGTTCTGTTTGACAAATTCAATGTCTGGGGTATTGGGTATCTGATGGTCATAGATGACCACCACCGCACTGCCACCGTCACTGCCCGTGTCCACATAGGCGTGACGCGGCTGGCCCAGGCAACCGCCAGTGTCCGAGGCCAGCGAAATGCTGTCCGAGGCGGGAGCGTACAGTGAACGACCCTCGCTGCCGGTGCCACCATTATAGGGATCCTCACGTACCAAATGGGCAAATGTGGGATTCTCGTAGCCAGCGGTCAGCGAACTGGTCTCGCTCACATAGCAACGACTCAGCTCCGAATCGCTGGCATCCTGCTGTTCCACCAGTTGCTGTTGTCGCCGCGTTGAGCAGCCCGTTTCCATGAGTTCGTCTGAGGTGGTGTCGGATATGTCAGTGCCACAGCCGCTGGAATTTGTTTGATTGCTAATGGCGCAGAGTTCAATGTTGGTGTTGTTGTTGTCGCCGCTGCTCAGACTGCCGTTGTTGTTGTTGCTGCTGTTGCTGTTGTTGCTGTTGATGTGTGGTTGCTTGCTGCCCTTGCCCTCATCGATCTCACGTTGAAACGAGTCTAGTTCGCCAATTAAATTATTTAGTGCTTGTATTGAATCTTCGAAAGATTTGTCTATAAAAATTATTGTTGTTGTTGTTGTTGGTGGTGGTGTTTTTGGTGGTGTTGTTGTTGTGCATTGTGTGGGTAGTTTACAGATGGCATAGAGAGAATTGTGGGTTTTTTTTTTCATTTTTACAAAAAAAATGTGAAAAAATGTAGGCAAATTTGGTTGTGTGTTGTTTGTTGGTTGTTGTTGTTGTTGTGTTTTTGTGTTGAGGAGGATAACACAACAAAACAAAAAGAGAAGAGGGAGGAGGGGAAAACAAAATAAAGAAAAATGGGTTAAAAATATTCACGATATGGCGAGAATCAAAACAAAAACATAAGGAAACAAAAGAAAATCAACGAAAGGAGGGGGGGGGAAGGACTGGGGAAAGATCGAAACTATTTTCAGAATTTTGTAGAACATTTCAAATTTGAGTTGAGGGGATTACATATTTTTGGTGCTCTGAGGTGCTAAAAGGTGTTGGTTCAAAGAATTCACATGGATATATCGAAAATTTCAATGTTTCAATTTGCATTTATCGATAAATATTAACGATTTCCGAAAAAACCTATTTTAACTACACTAGTTTAGTTTAAACAAGGCAGCGCACTGCGCAGCTTCGATGTTTTCAATCAACCTGGGTTCGATTAATCATCTCTATCGAAAGCTGTCATATATGTTTCTATGTTTTTCAGCCTTTGAGTACGATAAACTCTCTCGCTGGTGAAAAGTTACTTCAGGTTGCGCTACCTTACAGTTATTCTCTCACAGGCTCTTTCCCTTTCTCAACAACAGTTTTACCTGTTATCGATAACATTCGATAGCTGCAACAGGGGACCAGAAACTGACAAATCTGCCTACTATCAACTAAGTTTGTTTTCTTAATATTGAATGCTATTGATTTTTGCTGGTCATCTATTTCTTGCGAAAAAGTGGCATCTAATTGTTTCAAATTGATGAATCAAAACGAAGGCATAACATGAACAAAAGGGAACATTTGCTTGTGGACCTTGTTAAGTCAAATAAATATAGTCGAAATACTATGTATATATATATATAAGGACTAGTCAAAATGTTTGGGTCATAAGAATCGGAATATACGAAGAATTCTAAGAAAATTTCACCCTGAAACTGTGTAAAATTAATTCCTAGCTTCTGCTGAGGAGCATAAAGATTTCAGGAACTAGAATCAAGAAAAGCGGGTTCAAAAGAGAGAAAAAATCGACGCGAACTAGCTCTGACCTGCTCTCAACGACAGCTGGCTTTCGACTGTTAGAAAAGAAAGCGCTCAACAGAGACAGACAGAGACAGAAGGACTTAACAGAGCCGAGTCAAACCTCAGCATGCGCTTCGCTGGAGACTGTATGAATTACGAAGTTTGTTAGGACCCTGCGGGCCAGGCATCGTCGTCTCTGGCTTAGAGCGAGGCCTCTGGCCTCTCTCTCTCTGAATCTAAGTTGCGGCATTGAATTTTAGAATACTTCAGAACTTAAGTTGTATGAGTATGCCAATTCATGCAAAGCTGAAGTTTCAGAATGATTTGCTGAGGTAAATGTTGAGCCTGTGATCTATGGGATCATTTCTGGATAAACGAAAGTCCCCATTTGGTCAAACTATCCTTCCTTTTCCTTTCCTTCCTTTCCTTCCTTCCACAGCCTTGTGGAATTTGATAATTTTTAGAGAATTAACTACTTCCGGATCTGAAATTATCTCTCTATATGGCTATACAAAATTCTCCACACCAACCCATTTCGATATATCCACAATTCCAGGCTATTATTGGTATTAAAACTTTATCTAAGACTTACCCATTTCCTGTTGTTCGGCGGCGCGAACCTCCTCGGAACGTCTTCCCCCACCACCACCACCACCGGAAGCTGGTGCTGGCGCAGGAACTGGGGACAAAGCAGCAGCCGCTGCCGCTTGCTTCTCAAACATGGATGCCTTTTGCAATACAGAGGCACGGGAACGTTCATCCGTATCGGTTGACTCACCGCCAGTTTCCATCGACTCCATCCCTTCTCCACCTCCTCCGCCGGCCGACGACTGCTCGGTGATCTTCAGCACTTCACTCGCCGGTGGGGTGGGGGAATTGACTTGATAGACAAAGCCCAGGCCAATGCTGCTCCCAGCGCTGGGTGTACCTGCAGCAGTGGATGTGGGTGATTGGGTTAACAGTGGCGAATAGTGATTCTGTGGCGTTGAACTGCCACTGGTCGGTGTTGTGGTGGTGGTATTGGTGCTATTGGTGGTATTATGGTGACCCACAAGCGAAGCAGCCACAGCCGAGTCGATTGATGGATGTGAGTTGGAGGACACCGACGAGGATATGGAATGGGAGCGTGTGCTGGCTAGCTGTGTGGCTGAATGGTGGTGATTCAAGTGTGCGGGATGTTGCTGCTGTTGCTGATGCTGCTGTAGCAGTTGAAGCGATCCCGTCGAGGAGTCGTTGGAATGCTGCGAGCAGATGGAGTCAATAGAACTCTGTTGCTGCAGAGGCGGTGGCGCAGGCTTCGATGGAGGATGTGGCGGCTGTTGCTGCTGCTGCTGCTGGTTGGTTAGTTTCAAAGCCGCCATGTTGGCCAATTCGGACATGTTAACATAGGTGGGCGGGATCGATTGCTGTTGTGATGCTGGCTGTTGCTGCTGCTGCTGCTGTGCATGAAGGGCTGCGGACAGCTCTGTGTGTGTAAGTTAGCATAGTGAAGAAAGCATGCGTTGGAGTGATGGGAAGAGAGTGTCACAACATGGTGGTTATTAGTAAAACTCTGGGATTAGGCAAGCGTGCACACAAAAAATAGAGAGACAGAGGGACAAACTGCTGCTTACCTTTCGTGATATGAGCTGGTATGGGTGAGGGGCACTGACGCTGCAACAAATTGCCACTGGCCGCCTGGCGATGATTACTCTGAGCCGACAATGGACGCTCCAGTGAAGAGCAACGCTGCAAAGGGAGATGGCAAACGGGTGTAAGTCAAAAAAGGGATGTTAAACAAAATTCTTAATGAAGCGACGTGATCTGGCTGCAAGGAGTGCCCCGTGCCTAGGGGCAGGGGCAGGAGCAGGAGTGAGAGCGCATGCAAATGAGCGCGCAAAAATTGGTTGAAGGTGGATTTATAAACGGCTCTTCATACTTACCACATGAGCTGGCTTCTAAAGCGTTGGTCAATCACCAAAGAAAAAAGCAGCTTAATAACAATATGAATAGACCCATAGTCGGTCGAAGCAACGACTATTTGATACCCAGGAAATGATTTTCCCACTCCTACCAGGCATATAAAGGGTGATTTTTTAGCTATTATCTTGTTGGCAACACTGGTTTAAACCGCTCACGCACGTTTCGTGTTTTGTTTCACTGTCAAACATCTTCAGTTTGGTCTATAATTTAAACATGAATCGTCTTACAAACGAACAAAGCTTGAAAATTATTGAATTTTATTATCAAAATGCGTAAACCTGTTAAGAAAATTCAGCGCGCTTTTCTTCCATTTTTTTGGTCAGTTTAATCGACCCACTGAAGCGGCTATATTGTTACTAAATTTCGCCCCAAATTTACATTGTTGGAGATGAAACCACCAACACGCTTACGTAGAGTGCATACTGAAGAAAATATCGCAATTGGTCCTCTGTTACTCAAAAACGTGGAAAATTTTGCGGAAGGATTTAGGTGTGAAGCCTTTCAAAATACAGCTGGTGCAAGAATTGAAGCCGAAAGACCTACCGGAATATAGAATTTTTGGTGAATGGGCTCTTTGAAAGTTCACTTTTTTACCGAAAAATTGTGTTCATCGACAAAGCTCATTTTTGGCTCAATGGGTACGTAAATTGTCGCAGAATTGTCTATTTTGGAGTGAATATCACCACGTGGAAAATTTTGCGGAAGGATTTAGGTGTGAAGCCTTTCAAAATACAGCTGGTGCAAGAATTGAAGCCGAAAGACCTACCGCAACGAAGAGTTTTTGTTAAATGGGCTTTTGGAAAGTTCACTTTTTTACCGAAAAATTGTGTTCTTAGTTCATTTTTGGCTCAAAGGGTACCTAAAATTGTCGCAGAATTGTCGATTTTGGAGTGAATATCAGCCAGAAGCATTACAAGAGCTACCAATGCATCCAGAAAAAGTGACAGTTTGGTGCGGTTTATGGGCTGGTGGCATCATTGGACCGTACTTCTACAAAAATGATGCGAATCGTAACGTAACTGTGAATGGTGAGCGCCACCGTGAGATGATATTCAACTTTATATACTCTGTTTGTGTTGTGCAAAAGTATGTAACATCAAGAAGGAAGCATATCCGACCCTTTAAAGTATATATATATTCTTGATCAGCATCAACAGCCGAGTCATGTCCGTTTGTCCGTCTGTCTCAGAGATGGTAAGAGATAGAGGTTTGACATGTATGGGACATATGCTTCTTATGTCTGCAGGCAGATCAAGTTTATTTTCAATTTTGGCCACGCCCCCTCCTGCCCCCGCAATTTAGAAATAACGTCATATCTCCCATAGCTTTAAAGATAGATGGCTTGTTTCTTCTAGACATATTTAGTTATCAGAATAACTTATCGATCCGCCAAAGAAATGGTGAAGATCGGATGAACGGTTTTCGAGTTATGATCAAAAGACTGTTCGCTGCTGCAGCGCAGTAGCAGCGCTGCTTTCAGCTGCTACTGAAGCATCAAAATGTATGCTGAGCGTATAATTTCCTTGGTACAGAGTATGTTATAGTCGGGCTTGATCGACTCTTTTTCTTGTTTTTGCCCAAAATGCAAGAGCTTGACTGGTGGTTTCAACAAAACGGTGCCACAACGGTGCGCAACAATGGACTGATTGAGAGGCGAGAGTACGGTGAACATTTTATTTCACGTTCGGGCGCCTAGATCGACTTTTCGACTATTTTTTGTGGGTCCACGTTAAAGCTCATGTCTATACAGAGAAGCCCGCTTCAATTGACGCATTGGGGGACAACATTGAAGAACATTCAGGCGTGAGATACCGGCCGAAATGTTGGAAAGAGTATGCGAAAATTGGACTAAACGGATGGACCATTTGAGGCGCAGTCACTGTCCACATTTGCATGAAATAATCTTCAAACATTAAATTATATGGACCGTACTCTATCGATTCAAATAAAGATTTCATGCATTTTTCTGAATTAAAAAATCACCCTTTACATCCCCCCTCCGCATTGACTACACTTCCCGCAAAATACTTACAACTGGCAATGGAGGACGACTAAGCGAAGTAGCTGGAGATTTCTGTGTGGCTGGAGTATTCTGACCCGATGATGTTGAACCATTACCACCATTGGCAGCCACCGCCAGGTTGCCACTGCCCGTGGACTCGTGTATGGTCTCGGGATTCTGAAAGGTGTAAACCGTCAATGGTGGACGTTGATGTCCCTTCTCATAGGCCGTGGATATGGTGTGCGGACGATCTGCTGTGGGCGGTAGTGTATCCACAACGTCCTGGGAATGTGGTGGCCAGGTGGAGACAGCATGTGTTTGATTCGTAGCCGTTGAAGCCTGAGGAATACATGGAACATATTAGCAAAGCACTTTCCTCCCATCCTCCGCGACAAAACACAGAATTAAGAAGATTAAGAATAAATAAATTAAAACGGAAACAAATGAAAACCTGTGTTGTTAGAGCTGGCGATGAGCAAAAGCCACTATCACTGGATTCACCAGGTTTCAAGCGAATTGCGGGCGTTACAAACTAAAAACAAAACACAATAAAAAAACAAACAAAAAAAACATCGATATGAAAACCAAGTATCAAACACAAGTCAGGCCAATGAGCTGGGCCCCTCTTTGGGGATGGTAGCCCGGAACTTACCTGCGACAGAGAGCGTTGATAGTGATGATGACCCGGCGAGTTGCTGGAACCACTGCTGTTCATGCTGCTGATGGAGCACACAGAACTCTTGCGTGAGCCCAAGGAATTTGAGCAGCCACCACCCTGAGAGCCCGAACCGCCGCCTGGTGACTCCGGATAGAGATTAATGCTGGCCTTGGCATCGTGTATCAGTTCTTCCGAGGCCTGTGGCAACACATTTGGCTCCTTGGTAACCAAGGCAATGGACTGCATGGCCTCCTGTAATCAAAGTCATTGAGTAAACAAATATATCATGTCTTTCTTGTGTGGAGCCCACCTGCAGATGTCCAAGTTCCGACATCACTTCACACTCCTCATGCACCACCGGCTGCAGCATGTGCACAAAGCTGCAATAACGCAATCTCTCCTCCACCATGGCCGCTCGCAGTGACTTCTTCTCCACCTCCTCCAGTTCGGCTCGTCGCAGTGTCACATCCTGCATATGCGAATCCATCAGCGATTGCAGGCCATCCGTTTGACCCTTACGTGCCTTCTTCTGCAGTCGCAATGTGTCGCTGGAGCGTTTCTTTAGCTCACTGCGACAGCGTTTATACTCTTTAGCATGATCCTTGTCTATGGTGGCCACCGAACGTCTCCAGTCTTCGATTTTATCCTGCAGCGGCTGCACCAGACAGTCCATTATGGCGCTGGTGAAGGTCTTCAGGCGAGTCTCCACCGCCTTGTGACGCAGACAGACGCGCGTCAGGGCAGTGCCAATTTCCTTGGATGCACCTGCAAAGAGCCAGTGCAAAATTGAATTAGTAAATGGGAATGGGAACGGGAACGGACTGATGGGCGGAAATGCTTAGACCATGCAACCAACACACACACACAATTGGCACGCCATGGCATGCCACACGCTTGAGATTTTGGAGCCGGTCTTTCGTCTCGGTGTGCCCATTATGCCAGGCGAACTGGGCAAACTTGCTCTGCATATCAATGGAAATGACACACACACACACACACGTGTCGGATTATCTTTAACCGCTTCTCTGTGCCAGTTGTCATTATACCGGGAATAATTCTTCTAATGAGAACTTATTGATTTTTTGATCCCCATCTCCAAATCGCAGTTAATTGAATGAAAACAGCTGGCAAAACTTTGCCCCCTAAGGATAGTCATGTGCAAATCATTGAGTTTCACCCTCCCCTCCATCCACGGCCCAAAAAAAAAGAAGGACAATTGACACTTGTGCTGCTGCTGCTTGACCGAACCAAAGTCGGGTGGGTCTGTGCCAAGTAACCACTAAAACTAATGAAACCATTTAGTAAGTGCCAAAGTACAAGGGCCGGCACAGACACAAGAGGGTGGGTGGGTTGGTCAGCTAACTAATAGCTTGAGTTACGTGAATTTGTACTTAGTGCATAAGAAGAGGGCCTAAAAGGGGCAACTAGATCAATATATGCTAATGTGGTGGAAGAATATATACAAACAAAAAACCAACAGAGTATATTAAGTTTGTGCAAAAGTATGGAACAGTATAGTATATATATTCTAGATCAGCATCAAAATCCGAGACTTTAAAACCATGTCAACCCGTATGAACATTCATACAGATCTTAGAGATGGTTCAAGATGGAGGTTCGAAGTGATTTAGATTGTTTTTAAGTTTTGCCACGCCTCCCAGCGCCCCCGCAATTTGGAAAAAACCTCATATCTCCCACAATTTGAAAGATAGAAGGTTCGTACCTTCTGGACAAAGTAACTAATCAGCATTATTTATAGATCAGTCAAACGATTGGCCAAGATTGGTTGAAGGATGGTCAAGTTTTGAGCGAGAAACTGTTTGCTGCAGCAGCGCGGTAGCCACGCTGCTACTGTAGTATCGAAATTTATACTGGGAATACACCTCTGTTGATATAGAGTATAATAGAGAGTATAATAGAGTATAATATAGAGTATAATATAGAGTATTGGTCATACAGTAGACCAACTTATTAACTTGTCATATGTTAAGGTCTGGAAAATAAAGGCTGGGTAAGTTCAAGATCGATGGCAATAGAATGTATACTGTTTTGTATATACTTCAAATTTCAAGCATGTTTTGTTCTTGAAAGTACTTAAATTTAATACGTTACATTCTAAAATCGGGAAACGACACACCAATAAGAACCAATGTTCTGAAATTAAGTTCTTTTTATAAAGGGTATCATAATTTTGCCCACAAGTTTGCAACGCATAGAAATATTCATTTCTGACCCCATAAACCATATATATTCTTGATCAGGGTGACGAGCTGAGTCGCTTGAGCTTTGTCCGTCCGTCTGTCCGTCCCTCCGTCTGTCCGTCTACTAAAACTACTCTCTCAGTTTTGAAGCTTTCGAGCTGAAATTTTGCACAGAGTCTTCTTTTTGCTGCACACTACTTATATGTCGGAGCCGACCGAATCGGATGACTATATCACATAGCTCCCATTGAAATAGTCGATCGGAAAACTAGTTTTAGTGAGAAAAACTTTTCTCTTTTCAACGGAAACGTCTCCAAACTTTGCAAACGTAGGTTTTCTATGCTTGTTTATAATTCTACCAAGTTTTATTAAAATCGGACAATTATATGGTATAGCTGTCATACAAAAGATAGGTCTGAAAAAAAGTCTTAGTTAGAAAAACTTTTTTGTTTTTAATGGTAACATCCTGCAAATTTGTATTTGTTCGTTTCACATGCTTTCGCATAATTTTACAAATTTTTGGCCAAATCGGATGACTATATCGTATAGCTCCCATACGAACGATCGGTCGGAAAATGGGAAAAAGGGTATTTTTTTTGAAAATATTTAAGCGAGCATTTGCAAGGGTATAAAAACAAAGTTAGCTTAGCTTTCTCGTAAAATATTAGATAATTTTTTCCTGAGTGTATCAATTTCTGAACTATTTAGTGTTAGGAACAAACCAAAGAAAGTAAACAGCTGGCCGGAACTTTTGATATACTGTGGACTGAACCTTTTCTAGAATATTATAGATTTTGTTATTCGCTCGCGAAATAATGCAATTTTGGCTTATCAAAGGTTCTCAGTTCTCACACCAAGAGTCAATCAATCCGAGATTCTCATTTAATCGTATGTCTTGGCAGGTAACTGTAACTAACAGAATCATTGGTCATGCAAAATGTCAGGCACACACACACACACAACCACACACAACCAGCTCTAAATGCATGTTGTTGTCTACTCAGTAACCCCCCTCTCCCTGTCAGCCCCCTCCTCCGTCGTTACACTTATCATTAAAGCAATGCTGTTTCCTGCCTTAGGTGAGCATTGGTCATTGCATAATCAGCAGCAACTCAGCAGCAGCGACGAGTGCGAAGAAGCAGCCAATAAATAAATAAATATAAATAGCAAAAACAGCAAAATGCGTGAGCAACGTCGGCCAAGAACAGCGTGAAATGTGTAAAAATCAGATCGATGACCGACGTTGACTGACTAAGCAGCAGCAGCAGCGGTGGCCGGGGGTGGGGGGGAGAGAACCCAATTACGTGGGGCAACCAACCCAGACCCATCAACATTTTGAACTTACCTCTTGAATTGGTGGCCGCATCGGCTATCTTTTGGAAGGCATCCAAATAGGCGGCAATTGCCTGAATGGCAGCTCTGCAAATAGGAAAAGATCAAAACCGAAAACAAAATTTAATAAACTATATTTTTGCTTTTCATTAGCCGTGGGCGACACTTCAATTGAGACTGCACCCAGACACACAGCAAAGGAACAGCATGATGAGGATGGACTCTCATGAATCCCGCAAGTGGTTCGGCTTGGCTGGGATGTGTGTCAAGCGCATTGGGCAAACACACTTAATGTGGCATTTCTTTTTTTTTTTTTGGCAAACATGATTTGCAGGCCATGATTAATGCAATCTGTATGCCATATACTACTTATGCCCAGACGGCGGTGCTCAGCACACACAATGTGGGCCAAAGTCTGAGCATAAAAAAAAAAAAAAGGGGCAACGAAAATAAAATAAACAAAAACTGCGAAATGAAGACGACGATGGCGGTGTCGGTGGTCCCCGAGGCCATAAAGAAAACATAATCATAGACATGGTGAGGAAATGGAAGGCATTAAAATAACAAAAAAAAATTTGTTTGTTTATGCCTTTTGCACTCACTCCCGGCTCTGTTCTAAACGTTTTCGCAATTGTTTGGGGGAAAGAAGAGAGATGTGGAAATCGACCAAAAAGGAAACAAAATCATTTAACAACTTACCGCAAACATGTGTGCAGCTTGCTGGCTTTGGCCACAAAATCCTCCCAGAGGGGTGAAGTGTTCTGAAAAGAAAACGAAGATCGTTAATTAGTATATTTGGAAAAATACTACATAGAGCATTAGTCGCTCTAAACAGCTATACAGACAACTTGCTCAATTTGAGAGGGTGGTATGCAAGGGCATAAGCTTTGAGCCCTTAACCATTTGAGGCAAGTGAAATTTTAAAGATAGATATTAGAGATAACTCGATATAACATTGGACTACATTCATTAAGTGGGGAAATCGCATAGGAACATAGGAACATCGCAATCGACTCAGCTAGTCATGCTGATCAAGAATATATATACTTTATGTGGTCGGAAATGCTTTCTTCTGTGCGTTACAAACATCTGGACAATTTCAATATATCCTCTGCAAAGGTATAATAACTAATTCAATATTATTTTAGGGATAAGGGACGGGTCGTTTTTATTATAGTTACAAAAAAACTTGATATTTGCTTTAACTTAAGAAATATATATAATATATAAAGAATAAATATGTAATATGTAGCAGGCTTCAATTTTAATTGTATCCTTCAAAACGGAACTGGGACCAATAAATCTATATTCTTGACCACAAAAAATAGTAGATATACGACATTATTACCGGCATGCCTACTTGAAAGGACAGTATATACTTTATTAGAGTCGGTACCTATATCTCAGATGCTTCCGAGAAACCTAAATTTCTACTTAAGATATAGGCTGGGTTGACCAAAAGCTTCGGGTTACCCTCCATCAAGAATCTGGACAGCGGCATTGAATGTCTCCTTCTTTTACCCACTTTCACACAGCTTCTACAAAAACGTAGATTTAGAGAGGAACATTCTTATCGATGAGACAGTGAGCCGTAAGGGCCCACAGCTTTAGCGAGAGTACGTCTCAGGTCGAACTCTGGCTACAAAGCAAACCAAAAGGATTCTTATCGCACTGTAGCTAAGCTTTAGATTTCGTTCTTAAGGATAAGAACATCCCTATCGGACTCTTCATCTGGAAGAGCTGTTAATGATTTCAAAAACCACTCTATAGAGATATTACTTTACGAGTAAAACCAAAAATTTTGTAATAAAAATACACTTACTACTGTGGGCAAAAAGTAAGGTGAATTTTCAATTTAAACTTAGCGGGCCTAACAATTCGGGCTAGTTTAGTATATCTCATAAAGACTCATAAAGACCTGGAAATACTTCCGCTACAATACTTCAGTATAAATAGACACACTTTCGAACAGCTCATGAGCCTCAAAGCAGAGCTTTTTGAATGTTCCAATAAATTCTAGACTTTTTAATGAAGATCTTTTGTGCTCTACACCAAAGGTAAGCAGGGTATATTAAGCTTCTGCAAAAGTATGTCACAGCCAAAAGGAAGCATCTTACACCCTCTAAAGTATATATATATTCTTAATCGGCACTTAATCGGCAGATACAAAAATATTAAATCGACCTTCATTTGCAAAATGATAAATAAGGGGCCGATTTCACATATTCTACATAGATCTATGTGCAACATTAACCTATAAATTATATGGCAAAATCAAAGTTAATCTGACACATAGCAGCTTTACAGAAGATGACAAATCGGCCCTTATAATATCAAATTTCACACTATAATATAACTATTTTCATATTGCTATATCAAAAGCATACTATTTAGTACTAAATATATGGAATCGATTATATCATCTTGTTATTTTGTTTAGATTTGATACTTCTTGAAATAATACAAATCTCAGGACCTTTTTTCCTGTTCCAGGTTCGTCAGTATTAAAACCGATCCAAGACATGGTAGCAGATAGGAGATTGATTTGCTTGTAGGGAGATTACATTTAATTTCATTTTTATGGAAAAACCTTACATCTCCCTCAGTTTTGTATATAGAAGAACCATTTTAGTAATCAAATTTATATGAATTTCTTGCAATCGTTCCTCCAATAAAGTAAACAATACAAAGTACACTTTAAACTCATCAAATCTATCAATATTTTGTCATAATATACCAAATTTTCGGCAATATTGAACTATATATATATATATATATGAACTTACAAATCCAATAATTCAATTTGGTAGCAATTCACAGTTCAATAAACAGCATTCCACCAGCCAATGATTTATTCGCCGTAATCCTCAAAGGCCAATCAAATGGTTTTCCTCTAACCCAAAACGCACACAGCACAGCGACAAAATTCAATAAGGTCACAACAAGAAATGCAATAAAAATGTGATCAAAGACAAATTACATTTGTCTGAAGGGTTAACACACACACTAGAGAAATTGGTCGTACGTGTCACAAATAAGCCAAAAAGGGTTTCAATAATGTAGAGAGAAAAAGCAGTCAAATGGTGTTAAGTCTCGCTCAGAGATTTTGTAGTTCGGGTTCAAAGTTCTTTACCAAACTTTAATCAAAATGTTACCCAAAATGTTATTAAAACTTACTCGACATGCACAGGCGAATCTACTCGCCGCACATGAGCTTAATTTTGTGTGTGTTTTTGCTTTGTTTAAAGATTAAATCTAATTGAGTTTGACTTTTGTTGTCTGTGCATTTCATTAAATTTGTATGGTAAATAAATTCAATGAATCAGTCTCAATTGACTGTTGCATTTTATGATATCCATCTAGGCTAAATTGGAACTGAATGGAAGAGAGTGGCGACTGTGTATGGATAGAGGAGAATGGTGTGAAGACCTCCCATTGATTGAGTTAATCACCTCAGGGACACGCTGGGCCAGTAGAATTTAATTAAAGAGTCAGTCTGCAGAGAGAGATGATGCCAACCGATTGAAAGTGTTGGCGAAAAAAAACACTGAAAACCAAAGTAGTTCTCACAAAAACGTATTTGGTCAAAACCACAAAACAGAATCCCAACCAACATCTGGACAATTTTTACCGGCTGCTGTTGCTGCTTCTGTTCAAGTTTCAGTGTCAGGCCATAAAAAGTAGCTACAGATTTATACATACTTGGGTACATTTTTGTTGTTGTTGCTGTTGTTGCTGTTCAACAAATTATAGCAAGTAAAGAAGCGCAAATGGTCAATAAAAGTGAAAACGGGTTTTGTCTTCAGCTGGGGAAGAGTTGCTCATGACCATTTTGAATGCTTCTCGGTTACACAACAAATGACATTGAAAACAACTAAACAGAAGACGTGTTAAAAGTGGTAAAAGAGATGTAAATTGTATCAAGACTCATCCCTGAAAATGCCATTTTTCATTTCGCAAGCGCAAAAACAGAGGAAAATAGAGGGGAAAAGCCAATTGCTTCATCGATTTAAAGACCAAACACAGCCCATTGTAGCCAGTTTTGGGCCTGGGCCAGGGCAATTGCATAAAAACAGTTGAAGCGAGTGCATTGAGCTGAATTAACGTAAGAAAAAACCAAAAACAAAAGCAAACAACAAACCAAAAATAAACGAAAAAAAATAATCGATTTTAGTTATTTTTGCAATGTTTTCATTTACATAAAAGGGGGCTAGGAAAAGTGACATTTGGGGGTTCATCGTGAACAACTAAAGAACTCAGTCTTAAAATCTTATTCCTATAACTTTTCAATAAACTTCATTCACAGCCAAACACACATTTAGACCGGCCCACAAGATTAGTTGGTTCCAAGTTAATGACAGCTTTGCGTGTGCGGCAATTGACCGACCGAACGACCGAACAGACCGACACGAGGCAAGTTAAAACTACTAAAACTACTATACCCATATATATATATATATATATATCTGTATCTCTCCCCTCTATGTATGTTTGTACGCATATGCATACCACATTTTCATTCATAAAATGCCGCCAAGTCCAAGTCACGTCAACATAAACGAAGTCGTTTTTAGGCCCCCACGCAACAGCAAAAGACGCTTATCAAGTTGTTGTTGTTGTTGTTGATTTTTGTGGTTGCCACACAAAATTGTTTGGTAAAATTGGCTCGTGGGTAGAGATTTGATATAAAGTTTGTTCAATCAACGGGTAAATCAACTTCAAATCGGCACTTTTTTTTTTTTGTATATTTACAAAATATGTTTACCTGATGATATTTAATTATATGATTTGCAATCGGATACGTTGTTACCGTTGGCGTATCGCTAGATTTTATCTATATACTCGTAATGCACTTGATTATTGTACTTCAATTGTTAGCTATAGTAAATGTGGCTCATCAATCAATCAATCACTCGGTGTGAATTTCCTGCTCTTGGCATACTTTAAATATTAAAAATTTGCTTTGAATAGGTAAAGAATGATTCAAAATGTAGAAATTTGCATAAAGCAGGGATGCCCCCTGACTCCTTACTGCAGTGCAGACGCCCATCAATCATTTCACAAATATAAAGAAACTCTAAGAATAGAGGGTCCAAACTTGCGAGAGCAGAGTGGCAGAGTGTTCTCCAATAACTCTTGTGCCTATCTAGAAGTAAAGTCTGTGGAAGCCGTTGGCATACTTCAAGGACATCACGAACCGATGCCGACTTAGTTGGAAATTTGAAACCCACATTTAGTTTTGACATTTATTCCTATAATTCTTCTGCAGTTGCTCACTGATGTCCTCATATGACTATCAAAAATCTGCATTCTTTGCTTGAAAGTTGATGATTGATTTATGGTTCTCTAGAGGACAATGTAAGTATTCTTTAGTAGCCATCATTCACTGTTCTCAAAGGGCTTTACTCTAGAAACTTCTATGGATTTGATTGATATTTAAATGGTTAAAATGTGCGAAAATAATGTGCCTTTATAAACCTCTGAAACCGCGGTTCATCTATCTCCGAAAACCATGTAATGAACCAAACCGGCTCAGGTTCAGAAACTGTGTGAACCACTGTACCGAAAGAGCACATATTTTCGATTCGTTTACCTCCCTCAGATTGAACTTAATGTTGCTTATAAAATGCATACTTTGACCACTTTTAGGCTGGTTTCTCCTTAAAGTACTTACTATTTCTTCAGGCCTACGAAGAATAAAAAAAAAGGCTTTTAAAGCCACTAATAAAGGTTAAAATAGGCATTTAAAGCCACTAAGATCCAATCACTATAAATGTGGACCAACCAAAAATTAAATATCCTGAAGAATGACGCATTTTGTTGCCTTGTCTAAGCAAATGGTTTGCTGTTATACGAATTAGTCGCTAGAGTTTGGCTGTACTAAGGCTTGCTAAGCAGCCGCTTAGTGTACGGACCAAGGACTCAGCCGGTCAATAAAGCGCATGAAAAACTGCCCTTTTGTAAGCTCTCACTGGCTTAATTTGTTTATATTTTATTTATTTAATGCCCATCAAGCCAAGATTAAGCTTGAATTGAAGAGAACTTCGTAATATCTACGTTTTTCGAAATGAGTTTGCATAATTTCTACGCATTGTTCTGTCTTTAGTCTATTCATAATGAAATGGGCAGTGAAACAAAACACAAAGTATTTACATCAAACCAGTTTATTTAAGTTTTATCCTTTCGAAAAATTGAATTTTTTAGATGAACCCTTGAAGGTTTAATATCCAGCCAAAGGGAAGAGTAATTTTATTTAAGATTTCGAAAAGAATTTAAGTTAGGAGCTTGAAATTTGGATTATGGCTGAATAGTATGGCTTAGCAAAGACTTTAGAAGTTACAAAGAAAGTTACTTACAGATGAATTGTCTGCTTGGTTTTTTTTTAAGTGGACCCACGATTTAGCAAGTGTGGGCTGTGTGTGTTCATTTGTTTGGCCGTCTTGGGTTGGGTATCTGAATATCTGAATTTGTTTTAGCTTGCCTTGCCACAAAATTGGGCTACATTTTGTCATTTTGTGCTTATTAAGAGTTTCGTATTTAAGATTTCCCTGTTTTAGACAGGTTTCCCAAAAGGAATATTAGCTCTACTTATGAGTTAAATATTCTGATGGCTCTGAACCACTTTGAAACAGCTCAAACTAGATCAGAACTGGTTGCAAGTTCATAATAAAGTGAGATATAAAGGTATTGAAATTTTTCACAAGAAAACCTACTGCTAGATCATTTGAACCGCAAACACAGTTAAATAAAATAAAGTTAGCTTTCCATTCGCTTTGGAAGCCGAGCATATTTGAGTCAGTCTAGTCCACTGATTAACCTTTTTTGTATCAATGGTTGATGACTTTTGCCAAACCTTTCAAAATCTTAACCCAATAAAACAGAAATATTGCAAATCATGCTGAGTCTTTAACTGACAACAAATTGTGGTAGGTCAAGTAACAACAAATAGAAAAAGATGGAAAAAGATTAAGCGTAAAAGATTTGAAAAAAAAGGAACACAATACAATATTTTGCGAAAGTTAATCTCAATTCAAGCCATAAATTTTCACATAATACAGCTCTGCCCATTTGGTTGCCTTCTGAGCTAATTTCCGCAAACAGCAACAACAACACTTTCCAGTTCTGTGGGCTGAAGAAGAGAGTGCAACGTACGCTCATCTATGTATCTATTTAACTGCCAACTCAGCGAGACACCTAAAAACCCACAATTTATGCTGAAAAACTGGAAAAGTTCACACAAACATACCCACACAGACGCACACTTAGACGACAACGGCTGGCATTATAAACTCTTGATCTTTCCAATAGCCTACAAACATCCTACACGAGTTTAAAACGTTTGCAAAGACTCTCCAAGCTCTCAGCTGGTTCACAGCCATTCATGCAACAATTTTGCGGTTGTTGTTGCTGTTGTTGTTGTTGGATAATTTTTTTTTTCTATTTTTTCTTATTTTTTGTTGTTGTTTTTGTTGTGCATCGCATCAACTGCAAAACGGCAGTCGCAGCTAGAAAGGGGCGGAGTTGGGAGCTGGCTAGCCAAACGGGTTCAGAGCCCGACACGTCCTACATTGCACTTTTTGGGTTAAAAACTTTTTTTTTCAGTCGCTGTTGTTTTTGTTGTTGTTTTTGGCACAATATGCAAAACAAGCAGCTCTTAACGTATGACTAACGGCCATAAAGGAGTTCGCCTGATTGATTTTCTATATATGAATAGAGCCTGCGGTTATAATTTCTATCTTGGCAAATTCGTGCGCAGCTAATTTGCACCTTTTCAGTTTTGTTTTAGAAAGTTGGCCCGGCTCAGTACCACAACAAATTATCCAATCAGGAGTTTTGAAATGAAAGTGTTTTGATCCCTCACAAATGATTAGATGCTTTTTTTTTTGTGATGAGCAGCAATGAAAGTTGACTCAAAGATTGAAATTGCTTCTGTTTTTTGTTTTTTGTTTTTAAAACAACATTTCCAAAGGGCAAACCCCCCACCTGCTGTGAGTTGGCAAATAGTTGGACAGCATTGAATTTGCGCCATTCATCAAGTAATTTAATAACTGACAGTTTTGCATTTGCATACATTTAGCCAGGTTATTACCAGGTAAAACCGATTACGATGGTGAATTGTGAACCGCATTGCCAAAGCTCATTGCTGGGGCGGAACACGAGTAGTTGTACCCATTGTAATATAAGAAGTTGTCTACTTGCAACATGCAGACAATGCAGCTCGAAGAGAAGCTAGAGAAACTCTAGGAAAACCACAAACAGACAGTATGGTGAGGAGGAGCAGTATGTGGCGCGTGCCGAAACCGCAAAGTGAAACATAGGGGGGTATACATCGGTTATGTACATCAGATTATCGAGTGGCTGCAATTATTTGTTAATTCAATTTAAAGGAATCCATCTACAAAAAACCTATGCTCAAAGGAGCGGCAGTGGCTTTGGGTAGTCTGCTATATCTGTATTATATATACAGGGTTGCCCAAATTCGACGGACCCATGTTTTTTTTTTTAAAAATCAAAGAAAAAAATAAAAATTTGGCGGTTGGCAATCTTAATCATTTAATTTGTTCCAAGTAGATTTGTTTACATCAATTTTTGTATATGATATCTCTCAAATGGCCGCCTCTGGCGTTGATGGCGTATTCTGCCCTTTTTGCAGCATTTTCCATCGTTTTCGCCAACATTTCGGCCGGAATGTTGTCCTTGAGCTCTTCTACGGTCCTTGGCTTGTTAACGTAAACCTTTGACTTCAAATATCCCCACAAGAAGAAGTCAGGCGGCGTCAAATCGGGCGAACGCGGTGGCCAGTCCAAATCACCACTTTTCGACATCAAAGAGCCCGGAAACAATTTCTTCAGAAAATCGATTGTTATGCGACTTGTGTGCTGTGGAGCGCCGTCTTGTTGAAACCAGAACTGCCTCATACGCTTTCGACGAATAATTGGCATTACAAAATTGGTCATCATGTCGCGATAACGCTCCTGGTTGATGGTAACAGCATGGCCATTTTCATTTTGGAAGAAAAATGGCCCAATGACCGTTTTCGCACTAACGCCGCACCAAACTGTGACTTTTTCGTCATGAAGAGGCACTTCTTGAATCTCCTGAGGATTTTCAGTGGCGTAAATACGGCAATTTTGCTTATTTACGGTCCCATTCAATGTGAAATGGGCTTCATCGGACATGATAATTTTGTTTTCACAATTGACTTGTTCTGTTGAATGTAAATTTCAACTATTTCAGAGCGCTCGCGTGGCGTGTATTGTTTCATGGTAAAAATCTGCTTGGACTGACGCTTCAAACGCGGTATGTCATTAAGCGATCTGACATCTCTGTGAAAAGTTATGGCGTTGCCAGATGGGTCCGTCGAATATGGACAACCCTGTACTCCATAGCTTTCCAGTGCAACCCTGTATGATAAACGAGCCAGAGTATTAAGTTCTCTAGCCAACATTTCTCTCGTCGCATTACTCGTTTGATGGGAATCAACATGGAAAAGCTGGGCCTAATTCATTTTTTAAGTGCTATACTTTTTTATCGTTTATCATTTTTGGTATTTTAGAGCAGCGATGTTCAAGAAGAGAGGCTCTCTATAGCTCTCTGTAGCTCTCTGTCTCTCTCTCTGACACTCACTGAAGCATTACTTGCATGAATTGCCTAAAGCAGCGATGTTCACCCATAGCCCCCAGGGGCCGAACACTTTGGGCAATTCATGCCGAATGCTTGCCGAAGTAATGCTTCAGTGAGTGTCAGAAAGAGACAGAGAGCTACAGAGAGCCTCTCTTCTTGAACATCGCTGGCCTAAAGTGTTCGGCCCCTGGGGGCTATGGGTGAACATCGCTGTTTTAGAGATGCAAACTGCTCAGAAACTAATTTCCGATTCTGACTGTAGCGCTTTCTGGTGTTGAATGCTGCACATTCCTGTCATAAAAACGTCAAAGGCGCAAGCCAAAAGGTGCATTCCAGCTGAATGCAACTGCATCCGTGAGTTTTCGATTAGTGAATCGATCAAATATCGATTATTTGGCCTATCGTTAGGTTATCGTTACCTTTAATGCCAATTACAATAACAAACGAGAAAGCTAAGCTAACTTCGTCTTCGTGCCGAAGTTTTTATATCCCCCTGCAAGTGCTCGCTTAAATATTTTCAAAACAAACTCTCTTTCCCATTTTCCAACCGATCGTTCGTATGGTAGCTATATGATATAGTCATCCGATTTGGCCAAAAATTTGTAAAATTATGTGAAAGCATGTGAAACAAACCAATACAAAATTGAAGGATGCTACCATTAAAAACAAAAAAGTTGTTCTAACTAAAACTGTTTTTTCAGACCTATCTTTTGTATGGCAGCTATACCATATGGTTGTCCGATTTTAATTAAACTTGGTAGAATTACAAACAAACATAGTTAACCTACGATTACAAAGTTTGGAGACGTTTCCATTGAAAAGAAAAAAGTTTTTCTCACTAAAACTAGTTTTCCGACCCATTGTTTCTATGGGAGCTATGAGATATAGTCATTCGAGCCAACTTTAGCATATTTCTACGAGCCAGGCTTAAAGTGATCCTGATTTTCGGGACAAAAGTAATGTAAAATTATACATTTAAGTCAGCAAATCATTTCAAAAAGTTTCAGTATCGGTTTGGACTTGATAAAATAACTTATTTCATATTGCCACAATCAATTTCATGGCTTAGACTAGTAGAAAAGCCGTTCAAATGCAGCTATAATACCTGTGTACCTCCCTAAACATGTCTATATTTGAACAATTGTAAGTTAAAAGCCACACAAAGTGTTTAAGTTTGAGAAGTGCTGCCCATTGCCCTTGCGGCGGTGCTGCCCAGCATAATTATTTGTTACGAAAGAGACAGTACTCCAATCACCAGAGGGTAAGGAGCTGGAAAAATAGGTTCTGAGTAAAGTTTCAAATAAGTAGGCACAAAATACTGTCAGTTCAGGCGTTGTGAATGGCATTCAATGGCCCTAAAAGCCCTTGAAAAGAACTGTAAGCACAAAATACTGTCAGTTAAGGCCCTGAGAATGGCATTCAATGGCCCTCGAAGCCCTTGAAAAGAACCGTACAAATAATTTCCTTATTCTTCTCCACTGAATTCTGAAAACCCTGATTTTGGTTTCCAGTTGATAAATTTATTTCAACATTTTAATGATTTTTCATCTTTTCCGCTTCTCCTCGTATTTCAAAACAGATATGTGTATTGCGTCTCATATTCCTCTCATCGAACGCTTCCAGACTGACAACTACTTTATAGCGTCCTTGAAGCGTGGTGCCACGTATATTATTCAGGGACAAGCGAACATCGAAGGGTTCATGCACCAACAAGGTCTAAAAACGGATAACCACATTTATCAACTGAAGACTGAGCAATCAAAAACACCATTAAACTTACGTTTATGGTATTGATGCATTTAGATTCAACATCTTTACGATTTGCGATATGAGAACTCCAGAATTTAAACCAATACTGATCCTTGTCATACATGACCTTACAAAAGTTTGGTGTGGACATGGCAAACACGGTGGGTTCCCAATTGCCACGATCATGGTGGAACAGGGCAAGGCTTCCCTGAAGAAAGAACATTTTAGTTGTATAACTCATTCCTAGTATGGACAACAAGTATTACCGTAATGCGATCGGTGGGTTCCACAGCCCAGATGGTGGTGGTATTGCCAGACACATGTATTACATCCGATTCCTGATCAAACTTCAAATAAGTAAAATCAAGTGCCTCAGGGAGGTTCAAGGAACCAGGTAGACCCTCTGTGCAGGGTGAAAATATGTCTGGATCCTCGAGTATAAACTCATAGTCCGCTGCCCGTATAAGGGTGAAAACCCACAGCAACTGAAGCAGTAGCAATAATAATAATGATGATTTACACATTTTCATCAAATTCACATAGTGCAGCCAACTATTTATAGAGCAAACCAAGCAGAGATTCGTGTAGTTAATTAGGGGATTAACATAATCCATGATAGCATCGCGACATCCTCGCAATAACAACTTTGCCCTCAACTTTCAACTGACATTCAGAAATGGCGATTGATGAATTCAATTAGAAATGCAGTAAAAATATATAAAACTCGCCCAAGATATGGTACGAATTTGCATAATTGGGCGTGTGTCTGTCTGCCACACCCACCAACAACTATCGCCGCCTGTGTATCTCAGCAATTGTTATGGCGAATTGCAATTTCATATTCATTAAAATTAATTGCTGCCTGATTGTTGTACGGGATTGTGTTGATGTTGATGGAGCAGAACGTCTGACTAGAGTCTGGTTGCCCTCCTCACTCCGGGTGGAAGAGACATGATACCATTTCTCAGCCAGCATGTCAAAATGCCAAACTAAACGCTACGCGATGCCGCAGTATTGTTTAAGGAATAATGCTAAGTAATTAATATAACAACACAATGATGACAATAACTGGAGAGGATGGAGGGAAGGGTAATGGGGCCTGCATCTCCACACATTCCATTTGGGCATTGTTTGTGGCGCCTGAAAAGGAAATGCTCTTTCGCATGCCTCAAATTACCAATGTTTTGTGGTTGCCTTTGTTCATTATCTGCCTTGTTTTATGCTAAAAGGTGGCAAAATTGCTAGACTTGTTGACATTTCAGGTCACAAAATCTTCAGCTGGCAGCTACTTCAACGGTTGATACTACCATAAGTGTTGAGGCAGTCATTACTTTATAAGTTTTATTAGAAATATTGATCGTCTCTTGTTTTCTATATAATTGACTCAATTCAATTGTCAAGTTTGCTTTGTGCCCACAACAACCTTGTTCCAGTTAACTTGACTGCATTATCCTGTTCACTTCCTGGCAACTAGGTGGCATGCCTTGCCTTAACGAAACACACATAATAAATGCCTACTGTCTCCTGTACATTTCCAGTTGAGTTACGAGCCCAACCTTGAATGCGACTTTTAGTAATTTTCACAAAAAAAAATAACAAAAGAGAAGAAAAAACAATAATAATAATAGAAAAACGAGATATTGTCATAGGAATGGCAATACACATAAAATTGCGTCAGCATTTTGCTTTGGCTGCTGTGGCTATAAATAAAAATTCATTTGGCATCTACAACACACATATGACACAGTCTCCCCCCCACGCACAACGAGTGTAGAATTCGAAAAAAAAAAAATGCCAAAAATATTTCGCCCAACGTGGGGCTCGAACCCACGACCCTGAGATTAAGAGTCTCATGCTCTACCGACTGAGCTAGCCGGGCACTTGCCAACCGATGACACAAAATGAAACGAAACTACTGATAAGCGGTTTTCCCTGGATCAATTTGAAATGAAAAACCTGTACCTGTGTCACTCAACCTTGCTCTATATATATACATATATATGACCTAATCAAAGACTGGTTTTTCAATATTTTGACTAATTAATTATCCATGAAAATTTGGGTGTCAAACAGTTAGCATTCAAATTAGTTTACATTTATGTTAAATACACACATTTATATTTAATTAATTTTAAGCTTTAGCTAAAGTTTATATACACTTTGGCAGCACTTATCTGATTTGGCTTATATGACAGCTATTGGATATATACATTCGATTTTCATTGGTTCAGTGGATTCCTCAAAATGGTTTAAAAAATTTACCTTCCCAAACCTTTTCCCCCCTTATTTGGCATCACAATGAGCCAAAGGGCCTCAGGGTAATCTCAGGGCCGGACAGCCTGTTTAACCTAACCTAACCTAACCAAGGTCGATATTATTACAGGCTTCCTCAGAGAAGTTTATTGTGGTATAAAACGGGTAGTGTGTGTGTGCCTACTATACAAGAAGTTGTGGGTTCGATCCCGCCTCAGGAAAAAACCAGCTGTTGGCGCCAGCCGTGAAGAAACTGAACTGTAGGTCTCTTTCTCTTGTGCGCAAATTAGAAACAGTTAAGCCGAGATATTCAGCGAAACTCGGCTTGGTTCTTTGAGGCTGTAAAGTCAATTATTATTCCAATAGAAGAGCCCCGACCTAAGATTATTCTCCATGCACTTTGGATTCATACCCTAGCACCAATATCTATAGATTGAAGTTATTTTGAGTTTATTCACAAATTTAACAAAACTTTGAGCTTCCCTATTAACAATCCTTTTCATACCCTTGCAAAGGGTATTATAATTTTGCCCAGAAGTTTGCAACGCATAGAAATATTCATTTCCGACCCCATAAACTACATATATTATTGATCAGGGGGACGAGCTGAGTCGATTGAGCTTTGTTCGTCCGTCTGTCTGTCTGATTCTACGCGAACTATTCTCTCAGTTTTGAAGCTATTAAGCTGAAATTTTGAACAGTGTCTTCATTTTGCTGCACACTACTAATATGTCGGAACCGACCGGATCGGATGACTATATCCCATAGCTCCCATAGCAATAATCGGTCGGAAAACTAGTTTTAGTGAGAAAAACTTGTTTCTTTTCAATGGAAACGTCTCCAAACTTTGTATTTATAAGTTTTCTTTGTTTTTTTATAATTCTACCAAGTTTTATTAAAATCGGACAACTATATGGTATAGCTGCCATACAAAAAAAAGGTCTGAAAAACAGTCTTAGTTAGGTAAACGATTTTGTTTTTAATGGTAGCATCCTGCAATTTTTAATTTGTTTGTTTCACATGTTTTTACATAATTTTATAAATTTTTGGCCAAATCGGATGACTATATCATATAGCTCCCATACGAACAATCGGTCGGAAAATAGGAAAAAGAGTATTTTTTGAAATTATTTAAGCAAGCACTTTCAAGGATAGACGAAGGTAATCGTTAGGTAATAATCTCTATTTTTTACCATCTTTGGGATTTGTTTGTTGATGACGAAGCGACAGACAGACTTGGCTATATCGACTCGGCAGCTGATGCTGATCAAGAATATATATACTTCGTAGAGTGGAAGATGTTTCCTTTTGGTTGTTTTGGTGGCACAAACTTAATAAGGAGCAAGTCTTCTATGTGTTCGGGAAGTGCCGTGTTTATAAGTTTATAAGCAGGTCCCAATAAAATCTGGAACGGGATCGTTTCTAGTTTAAACTGAATCTATAGCTTCAATTTGGCATCACAGTCTGCTTCCAAGGAGCATTAAACCAGTGAATTGAATTGAATTTCTATATATTCTATGTATAAAGCAATGTTTGGCAATCATTTCAAATATTAAAGGGGAAAGAAAGAATCCCTTCTGATAATTTTATCTTTAATTCTTTTACAAAGCTAGTCCTCATCATCATCAACACATGCCAATGTCAACAAATTGATAAGCTTATCCTCCCCCCCCCCGCTTACTCTGTTCAGTCCACATGTTGCACATACAGCAAAATACCATTAAAGTTGATTATCAAACAGAACATGATTTGTTAATTATAATTAGTTTGCTCATCAGGGCATTACAGAAACCATTTAAAATCCTCTAGGTCAACATGCACACAAGCTTTAGTTAGTCATGGAACATCAGGCCAAGCGGAAGCAGCAAAAGAAACGGTCAGAGGAACCAAAGTCGGAGTCGGTTGATTGGTGGCTCGAACTATGCCAGGAATCGTCCATACATAATATGCCATATTTGGCTCGCAAAGATTTGCATTGGGTAGAACGTTTCTTTTGGCTAGGCTTTATAGTGGCATCCGCCTATTATGCCATTAGTAGCTGTTACTTGCAATGGCAACGTTTTCGCGATAATCCCATTGTCTATGAATATGAATATTTATTTGCATTGCGAAATTTCACCTTTTTGGGTGTAACACTCTGTACGCAATATGAGACGGAGGAGGAAGTTAATGAAATTATACAAAAGTAGGTAAAGGTAGTTATCAGTTGGAGGGCATACAATTCGTGACGTTGAATTTTGTTTCTAGAACCTGGTCTTTGGATCCACATGTCAAGTCAGCGGAAGTCGATTATTATCGTAACTTTCTTTATGTGCTCAATCGTTTACATTATAACAATTTAAATAGCTTGAAACCCTTTGAGAATGATAGCACATTGAATAACTTAAAATATGTGGAAATGTTGCTACAACTACAACAGAAAATCTTACCCAAGGCAGCAAGCAAAGAAGTTCTAATGGCACCGATTATAACTGAAATGGGTTTGTGTCAGACAACCGGTCAGCTGACACGATATGGCAATCCCTATGACGAAATGTGAGTAAAGTAAAGTTATAGAAATTCCTTTAATCACTCAAAATTCACTTTGAAATCGTTTTGCTTACAAAACAAACTGAAATATTGCAGAAATTTTGATTTTTTGTGCTGCTTTTGCTTTGCTCGAGACGTGGAAACTCATTTACAAAGCTATAAATCAACACAAAGAAATCGAGTCAGCCATAAAGTACCGATTTTGAAACACCTCAAAAACCATAAAAAAAGCCTGAATATATCTAAGATACCGATTGAAATTGATGCTACATATTATTCTCCCACAATTTCCATACATTTTTCTTCTTTTAGTAAAAACCTTAATGTAACACCTGTGCGACAATGTGGTTTCTTTACTGATTGCAAACTTAAGCATAGTCCCTTCAATGGTATGGATACTCATTTAAGTCTGGTAAGTGTTATACCCCACACATATTTCTATTTCTAAACTCTGTTTACAGTACATACATGATGTCAATGAGGTCATGTTGCCGGATAATCGTCTAACGGTTAGCTTTGATGCAAATGATGGCAGTTCGTATGACTTAAAATTACGTTTAACTTCCATATCGGCGGAGAATGAGGTACGACACTTGCCTGTAGCCTATCGCAAGTGTCGGTATATTGATGAGAATAATCTCAAGTATTTTAGTGTAAGTTGGAATTCTATAACTAGAAGATGGTTTTCTTTAATTCCCCTTTTTTAGCCTTACCATCCCAGTCTGTGCCGTCTGGAGTGTCGTATACGTGTGGCCCTAAAGCTGTGTCACTGTCGTCCCTTTTTCTATGTTTTACCTAGAGAAGCGCCCATTTGTAATATCACCGGCATGTTGTGCTTGGAAGAGCACAACTGGTTAAGCCAGCCCTGTCAATGTTTCCCCCTATGTCGGGAGGTTATATACAATATTGTGGAGGAATTCGAACAAAGTGGGGTGAGAGTTGTGTTAAGAAAAAACTAGAAAGATAAGCTAAGTTTTTATACCCTTGCAAGTGCTCGCTTAAATATTTTCAAAAGAAATACTCTTATTCCCATTTTTCGACCGATCGTTCGTATGGGAGCTATATGATATAATCATCCGATTTGGCCAAAAGTTTGTAAAATTATGTGAAAGCATGTGAAACAATCAAATACAAAATTGCAGGATGCTACCATTAAAAACAAAAAAGTTTTTCGAACTAAGACTGTTTTTCAGACCTATCTTTTGTATGTCAGCCATACCATATAGTTGTCCGATTTTAATAAAAACTTGGTAGAATTATACAAAAACATAGAAAACCTACGATTACAAAGTTTGGAGACGTTTCCGTTGAAAAGAAACAAGTTTTTCTCACTAAAACTAGTTTTCCGACCGATTGTTCGTAAGGGAGCTATTAGATATAGTCATCCGATCCGGTCGGTTCCAATATGTTAGTAGTGTGCAGCAAAAAGAAGACTCTGTGCAAAATTTCAGCTTGATACCTTTAAAACTGAGCGACTAGTTCGCGTAGGCGAACAGACAGACAGCTCAATCGACTCAGCTCGACACCCTGATCAAGAATATATTATATATATAGTTTATGGAGTCGGAATTGAATATTTCTATGCGTTGCAAACTTTTGGGAAAAATTATAATACCCTTGCAAGGGTATAATTAAAGGATAAAGTATAATTTGTATTTCCTTTCGCAGGGTGGTCTTCAATATGGGGGCCAGCAATTCGAACGGACTGTTATATTAAAATTGGAATTGCCCAGAATGGGCATGAAACGTCGTGTGGTATTTAGTACAGATCAGTTGATTATGTCATTCGGTGGGGCCATTGGCCTATTTCTGGGTGCAAGTTTTATGACCATTTATGGTTTGATTTATTTATTTATCTATTTTTTGATAGTCAAATGCAAATGTAGACCAAAGGCGGTTGTTAAAAGAAGGGAATTTATTAAGAGAGTTTAAATTTGGGGTTTTTTCTTGGTAAATTTTTAATTAATAATATTTGGTTTGATTTTGTAGAATTATGTGTGTATTTATATACAAATTTTAGTTCCTTTGCGTTCTCTTGTTGCATCGCTTTATGAGGCGAATCTCAAGACAATAACTGCATTTTATTGCTCTAGGCTCAGAAAATAGACCCTTTTTGTATGGTAAATTAGCAAAGATTTTATGTTTAATGGGTTCGGAATCGGTTAGGATTCGTGATGTTGGAATATCGGTTAAGTATCAGTTAATGCTGCAAGTTTTAAATATCCTTTTTATAAAAGATATTCGATATGCTTTTAGTCTCTAATTTAAAATAAGTAAAAGACCTATATAGTTTGGATTTGTAGAAAACTAAGGATAACTTTTTATGAATTTAAATAAAATAAACATTCAAAAATTTACTGAATTTTTTAAAGGCCATATTTGTAAATGGATTATATGTAGAACACACGTAAACAAATCCTAGAGATTTATCATATAAACGGTTTCATTATGAATTAAAGCTTCTTGGGTTTATATGTATATGAAATGTTTCCAAAATGCTAAGCTACTCAACATAAGATGACAAGAGTTTTGAATGTGAATAATATTCCCATAGTAGCCCACATTATTCTTGTCATTTTGCATATAAAGTTAATTTTAAACCCAATCATTTATACGAAAATTTCTCCAAGACCTTCATATAAAAGGTTTAGTCGGTTGCAAATTCCCATTTATTTTTCTAGCAAGCTTTAAATTCAGTTGATTAATTCCAGGCAATAATTCACTTGCGAAAACTTCTCCGACTTAGCTATTTTGGTTCTAATCTTATTTTAACATTTGTCTTGATAATCACTTATTTTAAGAGCACTTTAATATGCATCAACACCTACTTTCACTCAGCTCTGCAAAGAAACAAGGACCAAAACAAATGAAGCAGAACCTGGCTGGCTTATTCGACTTATTGACTCATGTGACTGAAGTTACTCCATAAAAGGACTTTAATAAAATGTGTGCAATTCTTTTGTTTTATGTAAAGGTCTGACATTAGAAAGAACCAGCTTGAAAATTATGAATTAATTGTATCTGAGTTGCTGGAACAGCTTGTATAGTTAGGGTACTATTTTTTTGTAATTTCTAGTAGCAGAACTTTAAAAGGTTTTATATGCTATTGGACATTTTTGAAGGGAACCTACAGCATCGTTCACAGATTTCATATTTCTTTTTTTTATAATGCTTTCTATTGTTTTGATTAACTGTAAACGGTTAGGTTTGGTTAGGTTCAGCATTTCTGAAAGCTGGAATAAGCGGTTCTGCTTGGTTCAAATCCGGGTCAGTTCAGAACCGGCTTGCATCCCTGTTGACGCTCCATTGGAATGGATTCAAATGGAGCCCTCTGAAAGAACTCTAACTGCGAAAATTTTTAAGGGAAAGACGCTCACACATTTTGTAAGTTGATTTCCTTTTAGAGAATCCTGACATTTGGCTACATGTTTTGTTGGAAAAATTACTTAATTACCGAATTTATTCATAAAGTGGTCCCATTCGGGTTCAGGTTCGATGAGTCAAAAATATAAGTGAATACCGGTTGATGGTCCGGTTAGAGAAACCCAAAAAACTCAAACCGAACAGGTTCTCAGAGGTTCTGTATCGGAATTAACTGTGAAAAATTTATGCAAATTTTAACGACAATTTGGTAAAAAAAAAATATCCTAAACAGAGTTAGAACCGAACCGGTTCGAACCCGGCACTCTGACTATTATTTTACTGTGAAATCAACCAGCACCTCTCTCAAAAATTAAAGATGCACCTGAACGTTTATCAAACCAATAATTTCTGAGTTAATATTATAAGATATTTATGGTTTCCTTATTTATTTTCTTAAATCGATTCTTCGTTCTTATGTTTAAAAAATACGGAGAGCTTTAAGTAATTTAAGCAAGGAAAAAAAGATATTAGCAGTGCTTTAAGCCGGTTTTGAAACGAACCGGTTCGCACGCGGAGTTCCGACTTGTATTTAACTTTGAACCGAACCGTTTTAAAAATAAAAGCTGATGCAAAACCTGTTTCAAAACTTAAATTTCATGTCAGTTGAACAACAATTATGGAATTGAAAAAGTATGAATAGTAGAAACATTTAGAATTAACCAATAAAATCTCCCAGCCATAGTAGACTCTGATTTATAAGATTCTGGACTCCAAAACTCATCAAAGAATTCACAAAACAAGAGCTTGGCATTCACATTCAACATATTTTTCACATGTAGATTACAAAATGGAGTTTTACTTAACTTTTAATTATATTCTACAAAATCGCCTTGAACCTCAATTTTTCAAACCACTAACCATTGGTAAATGTGCTGAATAAATAAAGCGGATTTGCGGCATTAATTCGAAGCAATAAACATTAATAATACAAAAAAACGTTAAATGCCATGATAATTGTAAATGTACATTAAAAATCAAATCAAATTTCTAAACAAATGCTTGTAAAAGCTTATTCTTAAAACTTTCTACTGTTAAATTAAACTGAAATGTAATCAAACTGATAATAAATTGTTGATGGAGCAGCAACCCCAAAAGGTTGTTGAACATCTCTCCTTTAAGCAAAAAAAAATTCAAACCACAAGACGTCATAACAATAAAAGACCTAAAACGAGGAAGCCACAAAAGTTGGCAGAGCTAGGAAAGAAAGCGTTAATTTTTTTTTTTCCAGCATTTTCACTTTTGCGGAAAATTATAAATGCATTGGTTGTTGGAAATGTACGCATTTAGTTCAAGTTTTGTGTTACACATTCAACAAATTGTTGTTGTTTATTGTTATTATGATGTTTGTCAAATGCGACAATCAAAGAGTTTCACACTTTGCCTTCTCTACTATTTGGGGGCAGTCAACGGAGCGAGACGAGTGTGGAAGTTAACAACCTTTTAAGTTTGCCACTTGCTTTTATAATTTCGGAGTTTTTTTTTTTTTGGTTTTTTTTTGTGTACTTTCGTAAGACAAAAAATAAAAACCAAACCAATTGAAATTAGCCGCATTTAATTGCAAATCCACTCGTTAAGTATGTGGTGAATGTGCCGTTAGGAAAACCATTTCAAAATGAAACCTGGAACTTTACGCTTACAGAATTTCGCCTTGGCACAGCGGCAGCAAAAGGGGCATAAATTTGTTTCGGTCTGCTGGCAAACGAGAACCAGACGACGACGAAGACGACGACGACTCAGCCAAGCAATTAAAATAAAACTAATGGAAATGGCTTTTGTTTCTGCAATAACCTTTAAAGAAGTTTTTCCAAGATTTACACCTTTACTTTTGCGACATTTACAAGGAGAGCAACCCAAGCAACCACAATTACACACACACACACATAACACACATAAAAGATGCACATGCTCTCTTAAGGCTTTTATTTTCTGCTCTAATTCCCACTCGGGGCATATAAAAACACTAAAGTAAAGCAAAACTTCTGCACAGTTGCGTGTGTGTGTGTGTGTCTGCACTCGAATACACATTTCCAAATTTCATAAATACAAAACGCAGTCGCCCGCATCTAGCGCAGCAGCTGCCGCCTGTCTAATCCATGATCCCAAGGTGCACCGTTTGGTGCCACCTATAAATAGCAGCTGGCGGCAGGCGGCACTTTTTATCTTTGCTCTCCTTCAAAGTTGTTAGTGTATTTGTGAACAAATTCAACACCTGTCGACATCATAGCCAAGTCGGAAGCTCTCAGCCGCCGACATGGAAATCACCGTGAGATTACAACGTGCTGAAAATTTAATTCCAAATGCCAAATGTGAGCGCGCTCTTGGCCTAGCATGGCAAATGAAGCTGAGAATAGGAAAAATTAATATGGGATGGGGGATGCTGCTTAGCCCACAGAAACTGTGGGGCGTCAGCAACAAGAGAAGGTATTGGAGGGGGGGGGGGGGGGGGGGGGCTCAAACTTTGGCCTAATTAGAAGATGTAGTTGAAGTAACTCCAGTTGCAAATAAGAAGCTTGCGGACTCTATGGGAGAGGAGTGGTTCGAGAGGGTATTTAAAAATGGCCGGGATGTTTGTTACCCTTAGAAGTAAGCAGCTCCGACCACATAAAGCATATACGTTCTTGATCATCATGAAAAGCTAAGTTGATTTAGCCATGACCTTCTTTTTCTATCTCCTTCAATTTGCAAGCAATCTTCCTCAAACTTTGCACAAAGTCTTCAAGTACAAATACGCTAAACATTTGTTGGGACCAGCCGGATCGGATGACTATAGCATATAGCTGCAGTACGAATGATCGGACGAGAAACTAGTTTTAGTAAAAAAAATTTTTTGTTTTCAAGGGAAACGCCTCCAAACTTTGCATTTCTTAGTTGGCTATGCTTTTCCTTGATTCCACTAAGTTTGGTCGGAATCGAACATTTATATAGCATAGCTCCCATACAAAAGTATGGTCTAAAAACTAGTCTTAGGGAGAAAAACTTTTTTGTTTTCAATGGAAATGCTTCCAAACTTTGTATTTCTTAGTTTGCTATGCTTTTCCTTGATTCCACTAAATTTGGTCGGAATCGGACATCTATATAGCATAGCTCCCATACAAAAGTATGGTCTAAAAAGTAGTCTTAGTAAAAAAAACTTTTTTGTTTTCAAGGGAAACGCCTCCAAACTTTGAATTTCTTAGTTTGCTATACTTTTCCTTGATTCCACAAAGTTAAGTCGAAATCCGACATCTATATGGTTTAGCTGTCATAGAAAAGTAGAGTGTGAAAGGTAGTTTTAGTAAGAAAAACTTTTTTGTATTCAATGGTAATCTTCTTAAAATTGTCAATTATTTATTTAATATGCTTTTACACTATCCTACTAAGTTTTGTCCAAATCGGATGACTATAGCATATAGCTGCAGTACGAAAGATCGGTCAAAAAACTTGTTTTAGTGAGAAAAACTTTTTTGTTTTAAATGAAATCGCCTCCAAACTTTGTATTTCTTAGTTTACTATGCTTTCCCATGATTTTACTAAGTTTGGTTGAAATCGGACATCTATATGGTATAGCTGTCATAGGAAACTAGAGTCTGAAAATTAGTCTTAGTGAGAAAAGCTTGCATGTTTTCAATGGAAACGCCTCCAAACTTTGTATATCTTAGTTTGTAATGTTTTCCCATGATTCCACTTAGTTTAATCGAAATCGGACATCTATATAGTATAGCTGTCATAGAAAAGTAGAGTATGAAAAGTAGTTTTAGTAAGAAAAACATTTTTGTTTTCAAGGGAAACGCCTCCAAACTTTGTATATCTATGTTTTAGCATGATTCCACTAAGTTTGGTCGAAATCGTGTATCTATATAGTATAGCTGTCATGGAAAAGAAAGGTCCCAAAAGTAGTCTTAGTGAGAAAAAACGTGCTGCCAGGGTATACAAACTTCGGCCGAGTCAAAGTTAACTTTACTCTATTTCTATCCACTTTAAAATTATACCACAACCTCACTACAATCCCTCTTCACAAATAACTGACAGCGCCTTTGCTTTCCCCAAGCCGAAAGATGAAAATAGAATTGAAGTGGAAAACTTGGGCATGGGCAGCATGTGTAATAATATATTACCTGCCATTCCATTCCAACCATTTATTTCTAACTAATCAATGGCAGCTGTACTTAGTAGATTTTCTCTGGGGGCAGCCAGAAGTTGTTTTTCCTACAGTTCAATAAATTTTTAATTTAAGAACGTTAATTGAAATTGCCTCGTTATATAATATAAACATTTATGTATGTGTCGTCATATGATTGTGCTATAAATTATTGATACAATGAACCAAATCAATTAATGATAATGAAAAGTGGACGAAGAAGAAACAACAACAACAAAAAAAAAGGCGAGTAACCAAGTCAACTTTTTATTGAATTGAAAATGATTGTTGTTGTTGTTGTTGTTGTCGAAGGCTTAAGATAAAATGCGAACAGCAAATTTTTGGCATTCTTTTTTTTTTGCTTTTTGCTCTAAAAGCAATTAACAGACAACGTTTGAAACATTTTTCCATTTTTGTTTACGCTTCAAAACGAAAAATAAAACAAACAAAATGCCATTTCTTGGCATTTTTAAGAGAACTTGAGATGTCTGTTTGACCTTGAACATTAATTATTATTATTTTTGTTTGCCACAGAGAAAGAGAGGGAGAGAGACAGACTGTTCTAGTTTACTTTACTTTCCCCATTTCCGGGAAAGCTCGTGTTATTTTCCTGCTTTTTTTTTCTCACTTACCTTCATATCATTGATTATCTGTTGGAATAGACTGCCCAAGGCAGAACTATCGCGTTCCAGACTTAAATCCATTTTCCTTCAGTTATAACTCTCCCTTCATTCAAATTCGTTTCAATTCGTGTTTTTTTTTCGTTCAATTCTCGTGCTTCCTCTGCGGCTTGACGTTGTTTTCATAGACTTTTCTTTTTTTGGGAAATTATGTTTATGGACATGTTGTTTTACACACACACACACTGAATCGAGAGCAGGCGGCAGATGGAATCTGTAAGTAGAAATAAAGCGGAAAGAACCACATAAATTTTCGAAATTTGTTTTGGGAAACTTGTAAATTAGTAATAAAACGAACTAAGCTGGCGCATATTTCAAAACAACTTTAAAAATTATGCTTAATTATGCTTATTAATATGCTTTTCTTAGGCTTTTTATGGTTTGGGGGCGGCGCGTGGCGTAGGCGCTTATTTGAATAAGCAAGCGAGAGAGAGAGAGAGATTGAAGAGAGCGGGGTGGGGGGCGAAGTGACCCAAATCAAATTTTTTGTGATTTCTTAATTGCTTGACTGCAATTGTTAATTATTAGTTTAATAAACAGGAAGTGGCCAGTTATTGCTTATGGAGTTATGAGGTTCATAAATAAAGTCATAAATCTAGGCAAACTTCAGCGCCCCATACAAACGAGTTTCATTAGGAAAATGCAATAGTTGACCCATTTACTCTTAGGGCTGACTACACACACACACACACACACACACACACACACACATACTCTTCTTACATATACATATGTATGCATTTAAGTACGTGACTCTGACAGCCCGACGAATGAGTTCTAAGTAAAGTTTCTTCTACTTTTGTTGTGGTTTTCGTTTCGAAAGTGCAACAACACCAACCCGGGAGGCGGGGGGTAGAGGGGCCTACTCCAAAGATAACAATTTGTATTTGTTAGAACTGGAAACCAAGCCTTGAAAGCAATTAGTGCTTGAGAGGCGTCAAATTTACAAACAAATAGACATATTAAAATCAAGTTATCAATTGGAAATGGGAGTGGAAAGATGTGGTGAATGACCTAAATTAGAAAATTATTGTAAGTATATCCAACTATTTAGAATGGTAAATGCCACAGTTGAGATCAGGGCTGCAAGCCGGTTCGGAGTCGAACCGCGCCTGGTTTCTTGGGAAGTCGGATCCGAACCCGAACCGGAGCAACAATATTTTTCCCTGCCAAAAAAATTGTAAAAATAGAGTAAAGTTAACTTCGACTCGGCCGAAGTTTGTACACCCTTGCAGCACAATTTCTAACTAGTTTGAAGGACATATCCACTGAAAACAAGCAAGTTTTTCCCAATAAGACTCTACTTTTGTATGACAGCTGTATTATATAAATATCCGATTTCGACCAAATTTTGCAGAATTATGGAGAAGCATCAAAAACTAGTAAATACGAAGTTTGGAGACGATTGCATAAAAAACAAAAAAGTTTTTCTTACTAGAACTAGTTTTTCGACCGATAGTTCCTATGGCAGCTATATGGTATAGTCATCCGATCCGGCCGGTTCCGACAAATGTGCAGCGTATTTGGACCAGAAGACTTCGTGCAAAGTTTGGTGGCGATAGCTTTAAAACTGACGGACAGACGGACATGGCTATATCGACTCAGCTCGACATGCTGACCTAGAATATAAATACTGTAAGTGGTCGGAAATGCCTTCTTCTATGCGTTACAAACATCTGTACAATATCAATATACCCTCTGCAAGGGTATAATAATGTCTGAACCACGGTTCGAACCTGTACCTGGGTTCTGCGACATTCCGAACCCACTCCGTGAACCCGAACCGACAAGCTTTAGCATTCTAAAACTATTGGAAATCTGCATTGGATTTATAGCCAAATAAATGGAGTTTAGGTGGGTTAGAAAGGCCCCCTCTCGTTTGACTAACTATATGTCAAAGAACAGGCAGTTAATAAGTTTGGACTTACGGGTTGCTGAAGCGGCTCTCAATGACATGGTGGAGGTAAGCATAAAATGTTGAAAATGTAAACTTTGGAACACTCCATTTAACAGCGGGTGTTTTGGATATTGTTCTCAAAATGCATTTTCTCTTAACTAAGCCGATTGTTGGGTGGAGACTAATAGGGTTATATGAGTCCAGCTGATCACGAGACTTTCCGGGCTTGTTCGTTGAACCAAAGAGTCGAGTTTGACATAAGCAACAGGAACCTGTTGACCATTTGGTCTTTGCCTGACACCAAGATGGTCTTCAGGGATTTTACTTCGCTCTTTGCTTTCTCGAAACCAATTTGGGCTAAATGGAGCGCCATTTGGAGTGGCTCGTACTCTAGAGTAATGAGTTGTGAAGTCAAAGGGTATTATAATTTTCCCCAGAAGTTTGCAACGCATAGAAATATTCATTTCCTACCCCATAAACTATATATATATTCTTGATCAGGGTGACGAGCTGAGTCGATTGAGCTTTGTCCGTCCGTCTGTCTGTCTGTTTCTACGCGAACTAGTCTCTCAGTTTAAAAACTATTGAGCTGAAATTTTGCACAGAGTCTTTATTTTGCTGCACAATACTAACATGTCGGAAGCGACCGGATCGGATGACTATATCTCATAGGTCCCCATAGGAACAATCGGTCGGAAAACTGGTTTTAAAATGAAAAACTTTTTTCTTTTCAATGAAAACGTCTCCAAACTTTGTAGTCGTAGGTTTTCTATGTTTTTTTATAATTCTACCAAGTTTTATTAAAATCGAACAACTATATGGTATAGCTGCCATTTAAAAGATGGGTCTGAAAAACAGTCTTAGTTAGAAAAACTTTTTTGTTTTTAATGGTAGCATCCTGCAATTTTGTATTTGTTTGTTTCACATGCTTTCACATAATTTTACAAGTTTTTGGTCAAATCGGATGACCATATCATACAGCTCCCATACGAACGATCGATGGGAAAATGTGAAAAAGAGTTTGTTATGAAAATATTTAAGCGAGGGTATTAGAACTTCGGCCCAAACGAAGTTAATTAGCTTTCTCGTTTAAATTTCTTTAAATTATTAATTTTATCAAAAATTGATTTGCTATTTTGCTGGGCTCTCGCATCCGCGACGGATATCCTCTTTGTTGAACTGATTGATTATGGAATACAATAATGCAGAAAATGATGCTATCTGTAGAATTAATATATACAAAAAACTCGGCTAGTGTTCATTTCTCAACTGGAGCAACACTTGAGGCATATTTTGGCTGATTATGACATTGACAGCGGGCTGTCAACAAGTTCTCTGCACATTTGCACAAAAAAAAAACTACAAATACACCAAATCTATGTGTGTGCATACATATATATATAGAGAAGTCCATGAACATATTCAGAAAGCGTTCACAAAAGATACTCAAGCGTAAAAGAAGACAATGATAAACAGCAACAAAAGCTGATTGCCTAGACTGCGTATCTCTCTATATGGAAGTGCATGTGGCTGTGTGTGTTTTTGTGGAAAAGCATAGAGAAAAGCATCCAAAGCCCATCAAAGAACAAGTTGAAGAAGAAAAAAACGCGCAACAACGCAGTCAACACTAGAGAGTGCCGCAACGGCTGATGTGGCGACGGAGGGCGGAGGGCGGAGGGGGTCTGGCATCTGGCTTGCCTCTTCTATATGGAAGTGTAAATGACCTCTCACGATAAAGAAAGAAGTTGTTACCACAATTGCAACGAGATGACAGGCCGGGCCTGGCAGTTTCGCCGCTTGCAGTGGGGTGGGAGGGGGAGGGGACTTAAGTTTTGGCAATTTTAAGCTGGTTTTATAAAAGCATAAATTGACCCAGAAAACGAGTTTCGTTTTAAAAATCTTAAGACGTTAACTGGTTAAACATGATGTGAAATGCATAATGTTAAAGAACTTCCTGCGGATACTACTGTGTAGCCTGGAAACCAGAGCATAGGCCAAACTGCAGTGGATTCAGGGGTCAGGCGAGGCACAAAATCGTGATGCGATCTACAAAACCTTACAAAAAAAAGGGGGAAGAGCAATTCTTTCCAGCAGTAGCCCAGACGACCAAATTACCAAATCGTGCATAAAACTTCAATACAGGAAAACCACAATTTTAGGTTGTTTTTGCCTGCAGAAATAATGTGAACAAAAAAAAGTGGGAACTTGGCAACCCGCATCACAAATGTCAAGTTTTTGTTGTTGCGGATGCTGGGATGCGTTTCAATTTCCAACTACGCATAATTTTCCGCCCTATTTACTTTCCTCTCTATCTCTCTATCCTAACTCTATCACTGTTTCTGTTTCTCTGCGGTTTCTCTGAGATTTCTGTGGTTTCTCTGCTCGGCGGCGGAAGCTGTTTAGCCCCAAAAAGGGGGAAGGGAGGTGGAGGAGCCTGTGGACTTGCTGCATGTCTAGTTTCTATTACAGGAAGTGACTTGACAGAAAAGACAAAACCAAATGGCACTTTTGTCAAGGGCGACAAAGTTCTTTGGTCTGGTTAATTGCTCTCCAAAGATGTGGACACACGCACAATACACTTCGTGTTTGAGTAATTATGCGTAAATGCAGATGCGATATCCACTCTTATCGTCAACGTGCTAAGCTGTCTGAGTGGAGGATTAGAGATGTCAGAGTTGAGTATGAGACCGGAAAATGGTGAGGTTTGGTGAGGTATGCCATAGCATTGTATGGTCTAGATTAAAGAGAACAGACCTGAACACCCCCAATCAAACTACTTTTGTAAACATTTTAAGTGGATAGCTATTACTCACAATCTAACTTACAGTTTTATCAGTTCTTTAGTTGTACAATTACTGACTAAGGCAGAATCTTTTGTAATTCCCCAGAAAAATGTCATATCAAATGGTTGTTCATAAACTGAAATATATAAAGCTTTGCTTTACTAATGCTTGCAAGTAAGATACTGGAATGAGTTCGACCATTAAAATACTTTGAAGCTGCCAAAGTTTGTCTTCAGTGATGCTTGCTTATAACTCGACTATCATCCGACCATCTTTTGACCTACAGCATTCTACATTATCCAAACAAATCGAGAAAGCTAAGCTAACTTCGTCTGTGCCGAAGTTTTTATACCCTTGCAAGTGCTCGCTTAAATATTTTCAAAAAATACTCTTTTTCCCATTTTCCGACCGATTGTTCGTATAGGAGCTATATGAATAAGTCATTCGATTTGGCCAAAAATTTGTAAAATTATGTAAAAACATGTGAAACAAACAAATACAAAATTGTAGTATGCTACCATTAAAAACAAAAAAGTTTTTCTAACTAAGACTGTTTTTCAGACCTATCTTTTGTATGGCAGCTATACCATATAGTTGTCCGATTTAAAAAAAAAACTTGTTAGAATTACAAAAAAACATAGAAAACCTACGATTACAATGTTTGGAGACGTTTGCGTTGAAAAGAAAAAAGTTTTTCTCACTTTAACTAGTTTTCCGACCGATTGTTCCTATGGGAGCTATGAGATATAGTCATCCGATCCGGTCGGTTCCGACATATTAGTAGTGTGCAGCAACAAGAAGACTCTGTGCAAAATTTCAGCTCGAAAGACTTAAAACTGAGAGACTAGTTCGCGTAGAAACAGACAGACAAACGGACAGACGGACGGACAAAGCTCAATCGACACCCTGATCAAGAATATATATAGTTTATGGGGTCGGAAATGAATATTTCTATACGTTGCAAACTTCTGGGCAAAATTATAATACCCTTTGCAAGGGTGTAATAAAAAGATATCCAGGAATGCTCAACCAGACCAAAACCCGCATTTAAAATCGGTTTGGTAAGCATTATTAATGTGTTTAATTTAGATTTATTGAAAGAATAAGGAAGACTGCTATGTATTTTCTTCTGGGTAGTTGCTGATGGAACCTTTAGAAGGCTTTACAGACAACCTGTTGCTCTTGTTATTATGAAAAATAATATAACTTGGCCGTGAGGTGGCTAGAATAAAAAACATTGATGAATATGGGAAAATTTCAAGTTGCCAACAAAAATTATGGCATTTATGAACCATTTTAAATATTAATTTTTCCTACAATCTTCACACTTCACACACTAAAGTTGCTCTTGGCGCAGTGCCTTCATTTTGTTCTATTTGACCGCCTTTTATGTGTATAAACCATATAATTTTATGCACAAATCGATTAAACTGTTAAAACGCCAAAAGTTTATTTCCAGAGGGCGGGCAGCCGAAAACACAAGCAACAAAAACACAAAACCAGCTGAACAATTTCAAGGGGAGGGGGCCGCATACTTTACTCCACATATTTCTGTGGGCGTACCAAATTGCGAAATACGTAAATGTTCTATGCATATATGTTCCACTCTTTTCGGGTCAGTTCTGCTGTATTGTATTGATAACTTCCGATCGATATCGCCACACCACATGGCTAGGGGCCAACAAAACAAATTTATGCTTGGAGGTGTCGGATTAGATAACTTTGTTTTGCTTCGCTATCAATCACTGTATTCAATTTTCCCCATTTTTCTATTGTTCCAGTGATAAACAATAAACATGAGTAGATTATGTGCTAATTGCTGAAATGTTATTTATAGAAATTTGGGTTAATGATGTGCCTGAGGCAAAGCAGATTGCCCTCTCACAAAACGATTTCCACAAAAAAAAAAAAAAAATACAAATGCAACGCAAAACAGATGAAGCAGATGAAGCTAAAGATAGAAATCCGAAAGATACATAATAACGAAATCTTTAGGATTATCATCATCATCATCAGCAGCAGATTTTATGAGTTCTTTTCGCTTTTCAAAATGCATTTTCTCGTAAAAGAAAACACACACAGCTGCAGCGGCGCTTTCCCAAACGCTTGACAACTTCAACCTACGCCCCAGTAGAGACCCCCAGACCGGACCCAAGGGCTGACCACAGTCGTCGTTGTTGTTGTTGCTGATGTTGTGGAGAAAGTGTAAAGTCATGGATGCTGCTGCCCCCCTGTTGATGCTCAATTTGCCCGACCCTGGGTATCGTTTACCTTAGACTCTCATCCATAAATCAGCCAAAGCTAAAAAGACATTGAAAACAGCTGTAAAGTTGTTTGCTTAGCTTTGAATGACTAAGGAACTTTGTTTGTGGTTGACAAATGTGAAGACAACGTATTGACTTCTTAGTGGGAAGATGAAGTGGCTGAGAAAATTGAACAATTTATGAGGATTTACCAATAGAAAATAAATTGTTTAGCTACAAAAATAAGTTCAATTCTTATGAGAGAATTTATTTAGGAGTAGTAGTAGGTTTGATCGAAGTCATACCTAAAGTATAACAAGATGAGGGGAAATTTGAAAAGTGGATCTTCGATTTTATATTTATGTGCTGTTTGTGCTCATTACAACTTCAAATTGCCATTCTCTACTCATTGTTTTTATGCTCTGTACCGAAGATACATAGAGTATTATAAGTTTGTGCAAAAGTATGTAACATCCAGAAGGAAGCATCTCCGACCCCATAAAGTATATATATTCTTGATCAGCATCAACAGCCGAGTCGATATAGCCATGTCCGTCTGTCTGTCCGTATGAACGCACAGATCTCAGAGATGGTAAGAGATAGAGGTTTGACATGTATGGAACATATGCTTCTTATGTCTGCAGGCAGATCAAGTTTATTTTCAATTTTGGCCACGCCCCCTCCCGCCCCCGCAATTTACAAAAAACGTCATATCTCCCACAGTTTTGAAGATAGATGGCTTGTTTCTTCTGGACATATTTAGTTATTAGGATAACGTATCGATCCGCCAAAGGAATGAAGAAGATCGGATGAACGGTTTTCGAGTTATGATCAAAAGACAAATTTTCTTGGTACAGAGTATGTTATAGTCGGGCTTGACCGACTTTCTTTCTTGTTATACCCTGTTCCCATTGAAAATGGGAAAAGGGGGATCATGAAGTTGTGCGAATGTATGTAACAGGGAGAAGGAAAATTTTCCGACCCCATAAAGTATATATATTCTTGATCAGCATGAACAGCCGAGTCTATATAGCCATGTCCGTCTGTCCGTCTGTCCGTCCGTCCGTCTGTCCGTCTGTCTGTCTGTATGAACGCGTCGATCTCAGAGACTATAAGAGATAGAGCCACAAATTTTTGCACGAAGGTAGATTTATGCTGTACGCAGATCAAGTTTGTTTCAGATTTGAAAAATTCCACCCCGTCGTCCTTTTATCCCCAAAAAACCTAGACCTCCTCTAGAAATCCTAGACCTAAATAGCCGTCAGATCCACAATTTTCAAGTTAGAGCCTCGTGGTTTAGTACACATCAAGCTAGGCCCAATATCTATCTATTCTGAAAAGTACAATCAGATCGGACAAAAAACACCGGAGTTATAAGCGAAACAGTTGAGCTGATAAGAGCACCCCCCCACTTGTTGGTCAGGACTAGAAAAAAGTGTTGCATACATTTGGGATAATGTTGTTAAATTCAAAAACAATTAAATGAAAACAAATGAACAGGGTATTTTGTGGTCGGGAAACTCGACTGCAGCGCCCTTACTTGTTTTTCTTTGGTTTGATGAACTTAATAGAAAACCATTTAAATTTTCCGGTAATTCTGAAGAAAATTAAAGGAAAGGCATTGCGAATGAGATGGGTGTCAAATTTGTTGATGCTCGGTATTTATATTCAGGAACGAAACATGGATTTGCCACTAGACATAAAAGAGCAAGCAAGAATCAGTCAAATAATGAACTTCTGCCTTAAAAAGGGGAAAACCATGACTTGCAAACACTATTCCGAACTGCGGAACAGATTTTAAAGTGTTCTTTCTCCAAGTAACTAGCATGAGCTAAATTGATTCAGCTGATTCGCTGCATATAGTATCTTAAGTCCACTTACTGATTCTAAACCAAAAGAATGCACTCGACTGTACGAGATTTAAGTCGATAAAAAAGTATAATAAACTCAGAAAAAAAGGCTACCGGCGTTCTAGACCGAACGGGATAGAATTTAAGCCGTTTTGTTCTTGAAATTTCAAGTATGATTCGTTCTTGGGTGTACTTAAATTAAGTACGAAACATTCTAGACTTGAAATATGACTGGTAATATTATTGAAATGAGAACAAAACTTCTTGACTCGAGCACATTTTGTACTCACAGTAAGATGAAAAGTGCTAGAAAAGCAAGTTCTAAGTTCAAGTACAAAATGTTTTAGATTGAGTACAAAATAGACTCATTATCCTAGCTCCGCAAAGTGCGCATTAGAAAATATAAATTATTTTTAAGCGAGTCTGTTCTTTAAATTCCCAACTGGCTATAGCACTTTTGTAATGGAGAAGATGGTGAATTTCTGAGCTACAGTATGGGTCTGGGTTATGGGTCTTGGATATTTCTGTGGTTTAATACAGAGACCTCTTTTTTTTCGGAGTGTACTATTCATCAAGCTGCCCTCGTATAATCTCTTTTTGTTTGATTCAAATTTAGTTTTAATAAGTCTATTTATTGATTCTAAACCAAAAGAATTGACTCGATCATCACTGATTTAGGTCGACAGAAGAGTATAATACTGACCATCAAGCTGTCCTCGTATAATCTCTTTTTGTTTGATTCAAATTTAGGGTTTGCTGTATAAAAACCAGCTTAAAAAAAAACTTAAGGCAAATTCTATTTTCTAGTTCCCACATTTTTCAGTTAGTTTTAGGTTACTCAGCGATAAATTTGATATGCAAAAAGGAATGTCTGGAATAGAATTTGTAAGTTTGTTCAGGAGATTTGCTCATGAGCAACAAAAAGTTATCTGATTCTCTGGCTCGAGCAAAAGTAACCCAATCCACTGCTGTCGCACCTGTGCAATTGTCCAAAAAGAAAAGGAAAACGAAAAGAAAAAAACTGTATACCCTCCCTCTCCCGCCACCGCCACCGCCACCGCCCCCGCTTCCTCCTACCTACAACAAACAGCTGTCGGCTAGCTAGCTGGAAATAAACTTGCTGCTTCTCCTGGCGGCTTACGTTCCTTTCCGCCGCTGCTGCTGCCGCTGCTGCTGTATCAACAAAAGCCAACTTGCGTCTTAATAAAAAACAAACAAAACTGCAACAAAAAGAATACACAAATATGTGTATAGCATTCACATAGGAATATAAAAATAAATGTATCTTTCTGGAGAAAGGCCCGCCGAACAAACGGTGCAGCATTATTATCTCAACTGCAAAACGAAAAGGCAATAATTTTTAGCGCAAAATTTTTGTTTGGTGTTTGTTTTAGCTGTCGCTTTGGGGTGCCCCCTTTTTTTTTCTTTTCTTTTTTTCATTTCTTTTCTTTCGTTTCGTTGCTAAAAAGCATGTAATTTTTAATTATACCATGTGCAAAAATGGCACAACATTTTGCAGTGAGAAGTGAAAAGTTTTGTGAATGGGGTTACCAAATCAATGGAAAACTGAAGGTAATTAGAATATTAGTTCCTGATTTATATGCTTTGAACAGAAAGTCAGCCTCTAGATGGATTTCTAGTTCTTCTTAATAGTGTGTGTAAAGCCACATGTGTTCGATCCCGCCTCGAGACATCTAATCTAATCAGGGCTGCAAACCGGTTTTGAACCAAACCGGTTCGAACCCGGAATTTCGAATTTTATTTTACTATGAACCGAACCTTGAACCGAACCTCTTTAGAAATTAAAGCTGAACCCGAACCTGTTCCGAACCCAAAATTTCGGTTCGGTTCAACATAACTGACACACATATTTGACCTGTGAAGTCGGTACTTCATCCTCTAATAAGTGCGACTAACTCCTAAAATGGACGAAGAGTGGAAAAAAAATCTGCCAAAATGACTAGATTTCCTTATAAAATCCCTACCCACAACAGTCTCTGTTTTTAAAGCTCCTCTTAAACTCTACAGCTCCTTGAATAATACTCAAAAGCAAGAGTCTAACATTATTTTGGTAAAATTTTTCTATGAAAAACACGAAATAGATTTTCACTAAACTGTAAATTATATATTGAATATTTCCACGTTTTCTATCAACCAATTCCGACCCAAAAACCACTCGGTTCCCATACAATTTGGGCAGTTTTCAGATCGAATGCTGTTTTAAAACACATAGAAGACAAAAACTAGTAATCTTGTATGAAGCATGGACTGAACCAAGGTTCGAACCAGAACCTTCTTCCAAAAACCTCGAACCTTAAGTTTCCGAACCTTAACCATTCGATAATTTGGGTTCGAACCAGTGTACCGGAGATCCGAATAATTTGTTTGGTTTGCAGCTCTGAATCTTATAGTTTTTTCTATTTGAATTTACATCCTCGCTCACCTTTACTAGCTATGGGCGACAGCTTTGAAGTAACTAGCTCTGAAAAAGCTTCTCAAACTTTAAAATTCGGATTAGAATACTATACTTTATACTTTAGAATACTAGGTAAAGCTCCAAGCGATCAAGAAAGCACTCGTACACGTTAAGTTTTTAATAGACCATGAGTATTATCTGCATTTAAGTAGATGTCCTGCAATTTTACATCAGAACGAGATGGCCCCCAGAGATGGGAAAGGCAACTTGACATTGGCCACTGTCTAACTTCGAACTCAAAGTAAAGTAGAAGTAGGAAGCGACCTCAAACTGCAAGGGTGAGCCCAGCAGTGCTTAGGGCACAAAGCAGGGTCAAGACTTTCAGCTCCCCAAATTAAGTTTTACAGAAGTTGTCAGAACAAGGAAGATGAGTAGTCTGTCACCCACATTCCATGACTTATGTTTCCCTTATAAGATACCTTTTGAAGTGGATTTAGAAACACAAATGGGCCAATTCCTTAAAACGACAAATAGTTTAACTTGAATAGTTATGGGGATATATTATAGATATATTACTAAGGTCCTTTTTCTAATCTGCTACATAGAGCTGTCACACAAACCCACAAACAACAGAGCAAAATACACGCTTATCTGGCACATAGCAGAAGAGAAATCGAACCTAAGTCAACCTTTTGTTGTATGCCAACTCTTCTTTTTCCAACTATAAAGCCCTTTCCGTGGGATTAAATCTGGGTGTAGCCCATTCTATATCTTCCTTAAATATCGAAAATTCCCCTAATAAAATAAGGTTTGGTTATGGTTTATGGCTAGTAAGATGAAAATGGATCTTTCTCTTATGAAGAACCAGAGCCAGAGATTAAAACCCAAACGATTTTCGGTATCGGTCAGGCTGTAAATCGCGGACTAAGATGGCAAGCGGTTATACAGTCCTGTTTCCATTTTCGATTTCTATCGGATCAAGCGGCATCGGAATTGGTAGCTGATTATATGAATCCTGCAATTATTTTTATTATAACAGGTACACTCATAAAAAAGTTCGCTTTGGAAATTAGAAATTCTCCTATAAAATCCGTCCTAAGGCGATTCACACTAAAATTAAGAAAACTTTTTCTCACTTATGGAAAAATTTTCTGAAACTTCGAAAATTTTGAATCGAAATTTTTGTGAATCGCCTTAGGACGGATTTCAGAGGAGAATTTCTAGTTTTCGGAGCGAATGTTTTCTGAGTGTAGATTTTGAGGTATGCATAGACATTTCGAGCGAGATATATCGAGATATATATGCATAGATATATATGAATAATAATTCGAGAACGATTCGAATATGCGTTTGAAAAGAATATCGGTTTCGATTTAACTCGGAAACGTTAATCGAAAGGAATTGTAATCGATTTCCTTTTTAATTCCATTCGGAAATGGGAAAAGATCTGTTGGATTACCAATTATTTCGACCAATATAAAAGCCTTGACCGTAACTGAAATTCGTTTCGGTTTCAATCTTTGTGCAAACCTATAATTAATTCTAAATTTCAAAGAACTTCCCATGTTGAACAGCTGCTTACCTTACGAAACCTGGTTCTCACAATGTTTTCAAAAATATCTTGGGCTAAGTAAGTTGGCTTGAATTGAGTGCATTCTGTTTTCTGCATCTTAAAGTTGGTGTCGTTGTCTGGGCGCCCACTCAACAACAGATTTTCGTTTTCGTTTGATTGCTTGAACTGCATGGGTGTATCGTGTATGAATGAACTCATGAAAAGGCGTGAATCCATTTATATATATATATATGGATGTGTGTGTGTGTAGCTATATGTGACCGCCCACACACAACACACATCATGTGCGCGGCCATTTCGGCATCTTTCGTAACAGCTTTCGATTTTTAATTTTGCTGTTTTGTCCTAATGAAAATCGTGTCTAATCTAAGTTAACTGCTGTCGCCTTGTGTGAATTTCCTTTTAGGCTTTGAGATTGCGTGCCGCCATAGGAAAGAACTGTGTGCTCATTAAAAGTTTTACAAATGTCAAAAGTTCAAAATCCACTTGGCTGCTAGGAAATTAGTAAAAACTAAAATCACACCAACAACAACGAAAAGAAAAAGCCATAACAAATCAGAAAACAAAAGCGTGAAAGCTGTTGAAGGCAAAGTAAGTACAAAGAAAATCTTGACTAGAATATGTGTTTAGAGGAAAAACGTGGCCAACAAGAAGACAGAGTGAAAATTACAAACATGAAAAAGTAACATGTGCTGGCTAACGGTGCTTTTGTTTATTATTAATAAGCATTTGACATGGACTGGAGAGGAACAGAGAGAGAGTGTAGTCTCTCTCTTTCCCGCCAGGTCAAATAGAATACAATTTTCAGGCTAAATAAATACTAAAATCAAAACTTATCAGCATTGGGAATTAGTATAATTTAGTTAACTAAAACTCAATTAAAACAAGCTTGAAAAGTGGAAGAGTTAGGTCCAAATTAAACTATGAAGTTAGTTATTTTCCCGGTATCGAAACAGCCGGTGAACCGGTTTAAAAATGATTCTAAAATAATTTAGGGCCGATTTCTAATCTGCTTCATAGAGCTATCTATGGCAGAGTAAAATCTCATTTTATCTTTATTGTTGTGAAATCGGCCCTTAATCTATGAACCTATATCTATATTCTATCTATATTTAAGTTGACGTTGCAAGTATAGAGCAGATTAGATTAAATTATTAAGTATCATGATTCAAGTGATTGCAATTGTGGTTGCAATGGTAATTAAATGTTTAATTACCCCCTCCATTGTTCGGGTAATAACCATTTACTGTTCTGGTACCGGTTCCAAACCGGTTATAAAGTAGTTCAGTAAGTAAGTAGTAAGTATGCCAGATATAATCTCTATTATATATTGAATCATCAATATTTTGGTTTGAAAAGACAAATCATAAACGAATTTTTCCAGGGCGATTATCAAATATCGATAATTTTTGGTGATTTTTTACGGAAATATTTAAATTTCATACATTTGGCACAAAAATTTGAGCTACATTTGATGTTTTGATGATTTTGTGAGCTACAACTAAATGTGGCGGCTATTTGGGTGCTCCGAAACCAAGAGTTCCGGCTTAAATATTAAGTTTAGTCACTTTTTCTGGTACCAAAACTTCTCTAGAAATTCAGAGGGCATTGATTACTAGATTTAATGCTATTTTAATACGAAATTTCTAATTTTTCAATGAAATATCCATATAGAAATGATTCTTTTTCAATATCAATAGATATTTTTAAATTTTCGTCAATTTCTTAAAAATTATTTGTACTATAAACGGGAAAATTGGGTTGAACGTTGGTAATAGGGTTGTCAAGTTTCTATATTTCTTTAAATATTGAACATTTTCTATTTAAAAACATATTGACATTAATCATATTTTATTTAAAAATAAAAACTTATTCAGAATAATCAATATGATTAAGGTAATAATTAAGATATCATTTGCTAATATTAATTACCCAATGACGTTCTTTTTGAGTAACAAAATTTAGAGATTAAGGGTCTCTGAAGCTATAAAGAAGGTTCGTTTTGGGGCTTTGAACCGATTCTTGTGCTAAAAAATAAAAACTAACAAAGATGATTCCTTGAAACGAACCTTTTGCCAAGCAGAGGGGGTTCTGTTCTGGTTAAGGTTTGAAAATTTAAGAAAATAGAAGGTTTGGTTTTGAGATTGCTTCGACTGAGCCAAAATTCCTAAGAGAACCGGTTTCCAAAAGCGGATTGTACCATTATGCTTATCAATAAATTGCCTTAAACCACCGAAAATAGCCCTAAAATCCAGCTGGCTGAATTTATTTATATAAATATTTAAATTTTTGCGATTTTCCGTCTTTAAAAACTCGTAGATAATTCAACAAACATATTTCGAAACCTCACTATTCTGTTTTGGTTTTAAAGCCTGGAGAAAATTAGAACTAAAATATGGAAAATATTAATAATTTATCCTATGTACTAAATGCCAAAATAGAACTACAAGAATTATAAATAAATAAATGTTATCGGAATAAGCTAATCAAAACAGAAGCCTTTAACAGCCTTTCACATTAACAAAATGACTTCAGCCTTTCTGAATCTTTGTCTATAATTTTCGTGTTGCAAATTCAAAAAAAAAAAAAAAAACAGCCAACCAGCTGAATGTTGATGTGTGAGCTGCCCACTAAGACTGACGAGGCTTATCTAAGCTACCGTCTACTCAATATTGTCAAATAATGTGCTTATCAGGCTGCGTCATTAGGGTCGTTTGAAAGGTATGTATGCACACAGCCACTCCGACACATGAACATTACGTGCGGCGGCGATAAGAGCCACAAAACAGCTACAAAACTCTACACAATTCTAATTAAACAGCACACATTTACATTTCAACAGTTATTCCCATTATTCTTATTATTATTATTATTTTTGTGACGTGCTGCTCCGGTTCCTGTTATGATTACCAAAGGTTTCCCCCGTAACACATACAGAAAGCAACCCCCTCCCCCAAGAAACATTATCGTTTCATTTTAAATATAGCATTTGGTCAATGAACTTTTAAATAAGTATAGTATTATTACGGTAAAAATCGGTGAAGTTTTTGCACTTGCGCAATTAAGAGGGCAAATCTCGCGCAAACTTCAAAAAGGGGAGCACAAATCGAGGTTGTTGTTGTCGTTTGGCAATGAAAAAAGGAGTCACTGGAACTTCCCCCCAACTGGAATTGGAAGCTTTGCAAATCTCTGATATGCAGCTGGCTGCTCCCCTACTTAAACAAAATATTAAAAAAAAAAAAAAAGGAATAATTGGCTCACTCGAAACAAGGCCAAGTGCTTTTTAGGTATTTTGTTGTATCTGCTTAAACAATGAAGTGGTTGGAAAAAAAAAGCACACTTGAAGGATACTTACAATGCACTTTTCAAGCGGCAGCAGACAATGTGCCCCACCGAGTCTGCGATGCTTTAAATGCAATCGTTTGTTTGAATTTTTCTGTTTTTGTTGGGATGCGATTCGACGACTGGGCTGCAAACAATTAAGCAGCGTTTCCTCCCCTTCGCCCTTGCCAATGTTGTTGCTGTTGTTGTTGTTGCATTGCTCTCCCAGCCAGTCAGCCCTCGACTCGACGACTCCTTGTTGATGTTGTGCTTTGTTCAAACTACCCTGAGCGGCAAGCGGAGATCCTTGTTCTGGTTGTTGTTGTTGCTGTTGTTGTTGTTACACACTCACACATACATTTGCATAGCAGACAGACGCTGAATTTTTCTTCCCGAATATTTGTCTGCTAATTTTTTTCTCACGCACTTCTAATTTGTATTTTTTTCGCACTGCTCGCTCTCGACCAAACAACAGTTAATTCGTAGACTGCCCGCTTTAACTGTTATTTGCTTTGCTTCGTTTGGCAATTTTCCGTATTTGCAAATTTCGCGGCGACCGCTTTTCTTCAATTTTCTTATAGACAAACACACATAAAACTAAGGAACACTGAACTTTAACTGCAACCGAAATATAAAAGAAAAGTGCATTTGCCGCAAAACAATTTACTAGTTGAGACCCGTCGTCCGCTTGCGTCTGCACTAGTCGAAAATTTAACTGTGACTGCGCGAGAGAGAGAGAGAGTGTTGCTTGTTGGAAAAGTCTGTGGGAGTTTGGGCTGTTACTCAGCACTAAACTGAGTGACACCCTGTGAATATTCTGATGTGACATTCGCTGTTTGTTATTTAAATGTGGTTAATGGTTGACATTGAGATACAATCGAATGTGTTGAATAATGGCTTTAAATATTATAGCGTAATTAAATGGGACAGCATACAGCATTGGCTGGTTACACAGCGCAGTGAGATTGGCGCTCAATTCAAATCTTAAAATCTAACTCCAAAGCACTTTGCAGCGTGACACCCTGTGAAATGCTTTAGAGATGTGCAATCTTAAATTCAAAACAGTGATTTAAGAGGTAAGACTTAAGTAAGACCGTTAATCTTAAAGAAAAGTCAACTGTGATTTATTCCCTTAATACACTGTTAAATCTGGATGAAATGATATCTGAACGATAAAAATAAACTCATTCTTATACAGATACAAGCCCATAGGGCTATTATCCGTGATCAGTTTCCTTCAAACCCTGATATAAGAACGTGATTTTTCAGACAGCGTAGCACTAAAAAAGACACATGTCTTCCCGAAATTGGTAAGAATAGGCGTGAATTTTTATTAAAAACAGTTTGCCAACTTCTTTTTAAAATAAAATGGAAAAAACAGATCTTCTGTCAATGAATTGTGTTTAAATTGCAAAAATACATGGAAACCAAGTTTGCGAATGGACAACTGAGTAAGCCCATAAGCTTTTCAAAAATATGAGTTAGCATTAGTTAAAGCGAGACAGACAGATGACAAATCCAAACGAAATTTCCAATTTGCTCCCCTCAATTTAAAAGAGCCAGAGTGCTGCCACTTTACTTTTTTCAAGAGCTATGTAGAAATATCGTGATTTTCATAAAGTAGCATTACCAGGAACATAATAGAAAGCGTGATTTTAGTAAACCAAGAAAGTAGTAACTGCTACAAAGAAAGTGTGATTTTAATAAACCATGAAAGTAGTAACTGCTACATCATTTAGCCTTTTGCCGCCAAACGGCTAGATTTTCTATCGATATGCTATCGAATTCAAAAGTGGCACCAACAGGAACAGCTGCTGTGTCAATGGCATTGTTTTTATATTTGAATGCGTCTAAAAGGTTTTAAAATAAAGCATTACGCTTCTCTACGGACAAGTGTCTTCGGGTCTGCCTAGTGTCCGACAGAATCCGTACAGCGGACTTCATTCCATAGATTTCTTAATGGTCAATCTTCGCTTAAAAAAATTCCTGAAATGTTTAGAATCATCTATTTGAAAGCTACCAATTAAGTACTCTTCTTTAATGAACGGAAGTAGCCTTGCTAGGGATAAATATCCTATCCAGTGAAATTTCTTACTGCGTATTCGTCTGAATAGCTTAAAATCCCATATTTTGTCAAGCCGGAATCTACTCCACAGCAATAACATTCCAAAGGGCAAAACCAAAGGTCAAATCACTTATATTTACAATTAACAATTAAGGTATTTTATTTGTTCTTATGTTTTTGTTCCTGGTGCAGTCAAAATTATCAGAAATAAACAATAAATCATCTGCATTTATCACACAAGTCCACGGCTTATCAAAAATATTAACGATTTAAGTGCAAATAAACTAAGGAAATATTTTAAAAAACAACGTTTTTGTACACTACAAACTCCTTCATGTAGAAACAAAAGGCCATAGTCTCCTCTCGACTAACTAGCCACTCGCTCCACACTAAGTTGAATGTCGGTTTTTGGCATTAAAAACAATCTGCCAGTGTCATACTTAAGAGGTATTGTAGTCTGGGCACAGGGTGCATAGCGATGTTGCTTTAACAGGGCCACCAGGCCAACCAGCAACTGTTGCTCCGCAAACTGTAGGGCCAAACAACCGCGCAAGCCCGAGCCAAAGGGTAGAAATGACATGGCAGGACGTGAACGTTGAGCCAAGGGCTCAAATCGACTGGGATCGAAGCGTAAGGGTTCCTTGTAAATGGCTGGATCACGATGCAGGGCAGCCGTGGGTATTAAAACATTGTTGCCCTTGGCTATGATGAAAACTGAACGTGGCAGCTCAAAATCTTTGGTGGCACGACGCAGCAGAAAGGGATATGGTGTGTGCAGGCGCAGGGTTTCTGTAAGAAAAGAGCAGAAATTGTAGGAAATTTTATGGAATATTTCAAATTCACTTCAACTCACCATACAAAACCTGTTTGCTGTACTTAAGCTCCTTGAGGCCCTCCGCTGTCAGTTTCCCACTGTGCCGCTCGAGCACTTGTTGTATCTCCTGCCTGGCTAGATCCTGCAGCTCGGGTTTTTGTGCCAACTCGTAGAGGCAAAAGCTAAGGGTAGCATTTAGAGGCGTCAGACCGGCCAGTAGAAAACCAAAAGCCTGGGCTGCTATCTGTTCCTCACTCAAAGGTAAATCCAAGCTGGTAAATAGTTGTAGAAAGGTCTGCAATGGCTGGCGATCTCTGGCCCTCTGAGCCTGCAACTGTTGGCGGGTTAACTTGAGAAAATAGGCCAGGGCCGTCTCATCGAAACTTTTGTATTGCAAAAGTCTGGCCAGGCAGGGGAACTCCAGGGCCAAATACGCACGCCATAGACTAATTTTACGTCCATAGTTAAGCGCCTGCTGTTGAAATTCCTGTTTATCTGCGGCCAGCTCCAGTCCAAAGGCCATAGTAGCTATGACCTCTATGTTATAGCTCTCCACCAGTTGACTGATGTTCAGGTTCTGCTGTGGAACCAACTTCTCGTGGCTCTTCTGTGATATTTCCACCAGTCGGGGCAGCAGCTTTTCCATATTGGCGGGTGTAAAAACTTGCACCACCTGTGCATGTAAGGCCCGCCAAGTGTGTCCATCCAATTGCAGCAAGTTCCCGGACAAAGGTTCACCCCTCAAATTGTGATACAAGCCGCGGGTGGTAAAGCTGCCCGCATCTTTGCCTAGTATATGCTGTACCAGCTCCAAGTCCAGCACCAAAACAAAAGGTTTCAAGCAAGCAAAGAAACCTATAAACGGGGCACGTCCCTTGTATGCCTCATAGATGACTTGCAAAGCCTCCAGCACATGTCGCTTGCCACTGAGCACACCCTTCAGGTTGCCCCACAGAAATTTGGGCTTCTCATGCAATATTCCACGTCTCTTCCAGTAACCCAGGCTGTACTTGACCAATGCATAGCACAGGGAGAGGGCACCCAAGGCGGTCAGCAGGGCGCGTTGTAGCAGTTCCATGTTGTTGTCTTTTGTAAGTGTTGCCTGCGGTACGTTTTTCCAATTTTTTGTACGTTCTACCGGCTTATCAGCGCCATCGCTATGGTATAATAGTTATCAGCCTCGATTTAGCCAGCCAAGCGATAATTTCCATTGAGCACCGAACGAGCGAGCGTGTGGCTAAAAGAGAAGAGAAATTGTGGTAGCATAAAAATTGGTAGTTGCGTTGTCTTTTTTGTTTGTTTTATTGCCATAACAAAGGTCTAAGGTTGGAGTATAAGGCACAGGTTGTAGGTGCTCGCCTGGAACTCATTGATGTGCATCCAACGGACATAGCCTTGATCGGTCAATTGTTGCTTGGAACTGGGCATGCCCGCAAAATGGGGATCCTAGGGAAGCAGAAGAGATAAGAATGGAGAGAAAGAGTTTGTATTACTACAGCCGAGGGCATATAAGTAAAGCCAACAAAAACTCACCACAATTAGCAGATAAATATCACCCGCCTCCGAACGATGCCAGCCCGCTATGCCCTTGGAGGCCATATCGCTCATGCCGCCCATGGCTATGAAACCGCTGTACTCCTTAAAGAAGTCACGAATTTGACTAACCACCTGCTGGGCACTCAAGTTCTGGGCATGCACTATCTTGCAGGGCAACTGAAACAACACATCAATCACATAGAACTCCTCCAGCGTGCCAATCCAATCGCGCGAGCCCACAAACTGGTCGGATTTGTCACCAATGCTGACCAACAGCTTCTGTATCTCTGTGATGGACGGCACATATTGATTGGCGGCGGCCTCCTCCATCAGGGTATCGGCAGCTGTTCGCCGTTTATTTATAATCCATGAGATGGCCGTTTGCAGGGTGCGATAGCCGCAGCCCCAACCCAAATCCTGATGGCCATCGCAGCCGTAATGAAAATAGCTAAAACGACCGCTCGTATAAAATGTCTCGCCACTGCCGAGAGTGGGAGGAGGCAGCGTCAGGTGCACATCTTCGTAGAGAGCGTACTTGTATGTTTTGGTTGAGATGTGCACTCTCACTGGCGATTGGCTGAGATCAGCTGCAGCAGTTTCTCCCTCACTTTCATTTACTTCACAGGTTGCCATTGTTGTTGTTGTTGTTGTTGTTGATTGTGGTGAATTGAAGCGGACGAAATTGTTGAATACGAAGTTTTGCCACCTACGCCTGCTGCTGCTACAATTTGTTTGTTATTTACCTTTTCGGGAACGCAGGCTTTCAAAATAAATCTAATAATAATAACAATTAGTGCGATTTACTGTTAATTTTGTGGGGTAAAGAAAATCATTTGGCTGGCTATCGATTTCAATGTAGATGTATCGAAATTTGGAGTGACAGTCACAGCTGTTGTAGCAGTCACTGCAGAGTCGTGATCAATCCGAATTTACAGTTTGAATTTCTAAATATTTTCCTAAAACAATATGCAGAACTTTAACATTAAATTCAAGATGGTTCACTAAACTCGTTCTTCCGATGGTCAAAGTAATATTTTCCAAAATATGGCATTGTCTGTGAAAATCAACACAAAAATGTCAAAAAATCGTTTATTTGGCAGCTATGAGATATACATATACATACATGTATTTTTAAACTAAACCATTAATGGAAAGTAGTCTAAGGAGCTTAAGTTACGTATACAAGCTACATTTTAGTTAAAATGTTATAATAAAATATGTTGATGACTACTTTCAAGCAATGGCTTCAATTAGAAGATGTTCCTCAGAGAATAAGTTATCACTTTTCCATGTGAAGGAAATTTAAAATTGGTCAATGTTAAAGAAAATGAGAATACTTTTAAGTATTCAATATAATTGTTCTATTTTACTTATTAAAGATGGTCAACACGCAGCCCGCACCGTTGTTTTACCCAACACACAACGCAATTCGTTTACCGTTACGTGTCTCGGCTCAAAGCAAAAGACGGAAAAAATGTCCAGCAGTTCCTCTCGTTACAGCTGAAGTCGCAGTCTGCGATTTCATTCTCCTGAAATCACAATCGCAATAACATCATTAGACCATCTCTAATGCAACTCCCACACTCTGCCGCACAATCGATTGTTGTTCGCTTGCTTTGGCGCCCCATTCAAAGATTCAAATTACTCAGCTGCTTTTTCTCTTATTTCTCATGCATTTTCAAATTTTATTTGAATTATGAAATGTACATTATTGTGTTTATAATTTATAAATATTCTTGATTTTTGTTTAAAGTTTTCTTTCAATGTGTGTGTTTCAACGCATTTTATATACTTTGAATTGTGCTTAATCTATAAAGTTTTGTAAGTAATTTAATTTAATATTATTTTGGTGACCAAAAAACTGTAATTGATAATTGTTAAAATTTGAGTTTTTATATGTAAATGCTAAGGACCTACGCTTGTAAAATTTGCATATATCTGTGTTCTCGTTTTTGTTTTTTGTTTTTGTTAATGCTGATTGTTACTGAGTTGCAGTTTTTGTTAAAATGTGTTTTTATGTTTGTCGGTGAGTTAAAAATTATGTAAAATTTACCTTTTTTTTTGTTGTTGTTGTGCGCTCATCAAAAAACATGGGAATTCTTTTTTGGTGTAAGCCAGCAAAAACGTTTAAACAGAATATTAAAATTACGTACTTTAAAATACATTTTGTTAAATATACAATTAGCGATATCACCACGATTTTGTTGTTGCTGTTGTTGTTATTGTGCTCTTAACAGAAAAAATTGTTTATATGCTACAAAATGATGATTATATTTAATTTGTTGTTCTCGTAAATGCAGTAAAAATACGCTTGCGTCTAAAAAATACTTTTCCGCTTATTATTTTTATGTCTACAATCAAGTCTAGATCGGTATCGTTGCTCTATATATGAAGGCGGCGGAAACTACTACCTTATCTGTGTGTGTGTGTGTGTGTTGTGTGTGTGTGTGTGCTATTTTAGGCTTCTTGTGGTGCTAGGGGTCGCCTTCAACTTACAGGGTGCAGTATTCGGTGAGTATGGGTATGGACTTGAGCAGCTCATTTATATTATGCTCCTCCAAATGAGTCACAAGTTTCTCTGATGTTTTCAGTAGGTTAACACAATTCTGCAAGTTCTCCACAATTTCCTTGGTCATGCTGTCGGAGGATTTGGTTATGAGTTCAGCCAACTTTTTACCCACTTCACATTTCACCAGCTCCTCTTGCAGACCCTCAGCCTGTGCCGTTTGTGCTGCACTGGCGGTGGACAGATAGACCACAGCCAAAATGCATAACGCTATCAAAGCCTCATTTTGCATTACCAAATGCTGTGCCGTCAACATGCTAACCATGGCCTCCACGGTGCCCACATTGGACAGAAACTCACTGAGACTGGTGCGATCATAGTCTCGGGTAAGGGTAATTTTGTCAGCAATTTGTTCGGCCGGAGCATCACCTTTACGTGGCAGAGCGTAGGCAATTTTGTTGAGATACGCATGCTTAATGAGCCAGGCCATGAGGCGCAGCGATTCACCAGTGACGCCTGCATAATCCGAGGATTTGCTCCAGTGTACCAGCTGCTCAATCAATGTTTTATTCTTTAACAGCTCCAGGGCGAGTTTTTCTGCAAGAGAGATTATAATGAGGTGTAGGTTTTCACACATATTTCACCACCATCGCTTACCCTGGCCATCCACCGTCATGCGTAGAGTGCCCAATAGCTTGAAAACCACCGGCGGCTGATGTATCTCCAGCATGGGTAAGATGGTCTCCACCAGACCCGCCTGTATGACAGCATTCTTATTGGGCTTGGGTATCACCAGATTACGCAGTGCACTCAACAAAGCATGCTGCAGACGCACATCATCTTTGACACCATTATTCTTGGCCAACACTTCCAGCAGTTTGTTCATCGTCTGTTGCTCCACAAAGTAAATGCAATGACTGTCGGTGCGTGCAAAATTACCCAGAGCCAGGACACCAGTGGTCAATAGATCTGTGTCCGACGAGTCCAGCCAGTCGACCATGTTCTTGAGCAAAGGTGTGGTGTACAGATAGTGCATGGATTCATCTGAAAGTGATGCAGAGTTAGTTCTAATGTTGATGTTATCAAACTCCAATAGTTACCTCCCGTCAGTATCAGCACAATCAGCTCACAGGCCAGCTTCATCAATGCCCTCGCCTCGCTGGTGCTGGCCAGCATTTTATATTTCTCCAGCAGATTGTATATGGTCTCACATAGCCCATCCTTGGCCAGCAACAACTTCACCTCATCACTTTCCGCCTGATAGTGCAACAATTCCAGACACATCTCAGCCAAATCGGGATTGGTGGAGGCAGCCAGTATCCGGGACAATTGTATATTCAGCGAGGACTCAAAATTCAGATCCGCCACATTCTCGGTGAGTATGCTCAACAGCGGCAACGTTTCCAACAACAGATCCTCATACTGTTCCACATTCGAGGCGCCCGTATCGATTATTTTCTGCAATTTTCCCATCACACCCAGTTCCATGGCCCGTTTGGCCAATCCCTCGCCACCCAGCAAATAATTGGACAGCAAACCGGCACGAACTTTGATAAATTGAGCCGCATTGGCCACATCCTCTATGTTGGCTATGTCCAGCAATTGCAACAGCACTGCATCACCCTCCAGCTCCAATATCAGATCCCTGGCCTCATCATTTAGATAACAAATATTGCCCAATGCACGGCATATCTGTATGGGCAGCTCCATGCTACCATCCGGTGTGGGCACATGACGCAGGCACTCCAGAAAGGCAGCTATAATGGCACGCTTGGTGAACTTTTTACGCTGCACCTCGGATTTGGTGATCTCGGCTATGCACTTGGCCGCCTCCTTGCGCACATTCGTATCCTCGCATTGTGTGAGGCCCAGAAAACATTCGGCCAGTTCATGTTTGTCAAACAGTTTGGGATCCTTGGTGGCAGAGATCTCACAGAGTAATGTGGTGGTGTTGCCCGGACTGACAGTGGTTGTCTTTAGCTGCTCAATCAGCTCATCGATTTCAGCTGGGGTGGGAGAAGGAGAAAGGTAAAGGCCATTAAATGTGGTGTGTCTATTTCGGGTTCCCCCGCATCACGCAAGGTAGCAAAACGCTTTTCATTCGCTTTGTTTGACAAAATTGATGGCTAACCAATTTTTTCGATTATTGACAAATTGTTTTGGGCACCGAAACGAACTCGAACATCGTATGCAAATGTTATTCCATTAGCAAAAGCTTTATCAACCATTAGGAAACAAAACAGGGAAAATTGTGAAAATTCTTTAAGCGTGCCACATTTAAATGCTCATTTTTTCACATTTAAACTTTACACAGAAATGCTGCAGGATGTGGAGGAGGAGTGGGAGAAGTGGGAGTTGGTAAAGGGGCAGTCAAGAGCTGACTGGCTGGGCAGTCAATTTGCATAAATCCCTCACAGTTGGCCAAACAAAGGCAACAACAATGCAAACTGTTTGCACTTAAATGAAGTTTTAATACTCTTTTACTGATGAAATTTCAAATGCTTTCAAGCTAAATATTGTTTTAAATAAGAAAGTTTCTAACTGTGTGTAAAAAATTGATTTGGAATGAGTTTTTATTTATGTTTTTACAAATTTTATGCGATTTTTCTATATACTAGATGACTTACAAGGCGTTAAGCCTTCAACTTCTGCAAACATTTTGTACGTTACTCTAATCAAGGTGAAATGGCAAACCTTACTGAGCATTTTTGGCGTTACATCATTTCAGAAATCACTCGTGAGGTGCCAAATTGCTTAAAAATCACCCTTCACCTTAACCCTTTCTTTGGCAAATCGGCAGTTGTCAAAATAGCTGTTCTCCTGTTCTACGGCGCACAATGCTGAAGAGAGAATAAAGCGCCTGTGACCACTCAGATTTATCGCCCTTTTTAAGCAAGCTTTCTTTATTCAAGTCATTAAATACATCTTCTTAAGCCGAAGTTGTACTTTGAATGATGTCTCGACAGCATTCAGAAACCAATATTTGAAGCTAGGATAGGATCTCATAGGATCTCTACTTACACTGATCCGATCCTTCCATCCAATTCCAGTTCTTCTTCTCAATATTTGTTAACTAAAGTTGGTTTTATCCACTCCAACCACAATAAAATATCTGACGCTGAGCGGTTGGCCAACTCTCCCGAAACTAGCTATTTTGCTACCAGTTAATATATAGTTGCATTACAAATAGCTGTAGGAGAGTATTTGCTTTTAACTAGTTGCCAGTTACTCACTGCAGCGCGCGCTGCCAGTAAAGTTTTCAGCTGAGAGCGGGAGAGTGAGAGCAGAAGCGACCAAGTGTTGTTGTAAAGCAGTTCTGCTCCCGCTCTCAGCTGACAACTTTACTGGCAGCGCCCCATGCAGAAAAATTGTCATTTAGTTTAAAGAAAACACTGTCCCACAGCTAGTTGTAATGCAACTAGTTATTAACTGGTAGCAAAATAACTAAATAAAGATCAAATGAACGATAGTCAAGTTATAAGAAAAACTACTAATTTATTCAGGGCAGCACCAACAGCGATGGGCATCACTTCACACATACTTTGAGAAGTACAGAGTACATATATACCTGCATTTTCTTCTTGTTTAGGGCTAGACTAGTTCAAAAAGGGTCCGATTTGTCACCGAAAGCGACAAATTGGCATCACTGTTTATGCGGATATATGGCGTTTGTAACACGACTGAGATATTTGGCCAAGATATGTCATCTTTAACCGTTCTTCTACTTAGTAACGGGTATATCGACGTCGGGCAGGTCCTACTTTAACATTTAATAAGGCAATCCAAAGAAATAATAAAATAAAAGTTTCTCTGAACAAAGCTTGAAATATTGCCACGATAATTATATATATAAAATTATTCAGATGATTCTGCAGAATTCTATATGGAAAGTGTGCGAAAAGAAATATAATCATTTTAGAAATCACCATATCAGAAAATTCGAAAGCAGTAACAACAGGTTTCCTCCAAATGTATAAGAAATAAAGACTGAACCGAACCGATACCGAACCATATAATGAACCAAACAGGCGGTTGAATAACTGTGTGGGTCACTGAACCGAGCTGGTCTTTCTATCCGTGTGGGGTTCTATTTTCACGCCTTTTACCTTGTCTGAAACTCTTTTTGTAAGCTTGTTTCTTTCTTTATTCATGTTATTTGTACTGAATGTCCTGCCCCTGGGTTGAGTTTTCTTTGCTCTGAATATAGTTGGATATATTCATAAAATCTTTTCTATTTCTCTTACTTGATATGCAATGGAAAAACCCATCTATAAGATATGTTTAAAAAATGTGGAATAAATCTAATGAAATGGTTAACAAATTCTGGCAATAAAGTTCAATAAAAACAATAACCAAATCGCTAGGAAATGTTCTTTTAATGTTCCATTGATTCAATTTGAATAAATATTATTTGGTAAAATATTTGCCAGAGCATTCGGGGCATTATACTAACCCCTTGCTAGCCAGCGAAGGGCAAGGGCCAGACTCCAATCTAGCGACAGTTGGTTGGAGTCTGGCATTTCTGCAAACAGCAACAACAACAACAACAGACATACATTGAGTGGGACTGCAATTCAACAAACTTTGTGGAGCATAAATAATGAACAAGAAAAACAGAAAAAATATATATAAAACAGAAACAACAAAAAAAGAACCCTTCAAACGGGCGGAAAACAAACCAACCCAACCACCCACCCACAACCAACCAACTAAACTTGCACTCAGCAAAACGGTGAGCTAGCTTTATGTATGGGTTTTACATTTTATTTCCATACTCTCTCTCTCATCCTTCATTTGGTTTGAATGCAATTGGACAGATGGCATAGCCAACGTCACCCAATGGAGATGGAAGTGACAGAGTGTAGCATTGGCAGAGGCAGAGGCAGGTGCACTTCCCGTCAGTCAGTCAGTCAACCAATCCTACTTTTATGCGTGTGGTGTGCCAAGCACTGTTTATCCGTCTCCTTGTTGTGCACCCGGTAACTGGTACTCGTTGGTATTCAGAGTATGCCTTCCATTTTCATGGCAAGTTCGTTAGCTTTTCGGAATTTTCGCTTGAATTTGTGGGGCAATTGCTTGGTTTTTATTTGGGTTTTTTTTTGGGCCGGGCCCCTGTGTGTCCATTAAACGACTCACTGACTTTTCCACACAAAAATAGCGCAGAGGCACATAAAAAACTAAGCAAGTGGTGCAAAAAGTTTTCCATGTTGCATGTTTAATACATGTGCAAATTTTGTGCTGTTGTTTAAGTTTGCTATGTGGGTTAAAGTGGGCGAGAAGGGATGTGGGTGGACATGGCTTGACTTATTCTAGGTGAAAGGTCACAAATGTTGCTGCGATTTAACGAGAATTGAACAAAATGACAAAGGGAAAAGGGCATTGAGAAAAGAGTTGGCGGCTGTAACAAAGGTTGCCTTAGTCAACTATGATATTTTTAACCCACACATTCAATCTGTGTTGTGAGTTTCCTGGTTGTTTTCGACATTTGAAAGACAGGGATGTCTTTCAGCTGACGAGGCTTCTCAAACCCCCCCTTTCACGAGAGCGTCCCCTTTACAGCAGCCGGAGGAGCACCACATCACAAGTCTTACCTTATAGGAACTGTCCCTGACCTAAAGGAGAAATCCTATCCCACATCGAGTACCAGTCATACTAGATCAAGCTTGACACAAGTAAGGAATCAAACCCCAAAAGTCAAATATCAAGCTCAAGATTGAAGTAATTGAAGAGCGAAACGAAACGAAGAGCCAGACAATCTCTCTCACCGTTAAGCAAAGGCCTCTTTTAACTTAGCATTTGTTCTTTTGTGTCGAATTTTGCACTTATGCTGCCTTGAAATTCCCAAACGGTCATGGCAATGATGGATTATGAGGAAGCTATGAGCACTCAAGTCAATTCTAAAGTATTTTTATACTCTGTACCGTAGGTACATAGAGTATTATAGGTTTGTGCGAAAGTATGTATATATACACACATAAAGTGTATATATTCTTGATCAGCATTAACAGACGAGTCGATGTAGCCATGTCCGTCTGTCTGAACGCACAGATCTCAGAGATGGTAAGAGATAGAGGATTGACGTGTATGGCACATATGTTTCTTATATCTGCAGGCAGATCAAGTTCAGTTTATTTTCAATTTTGGCCACGCCTCCTCTCGCTCTCGCCATTCTGAATAAACGTCATCTCTCCAAGAGTTTTAAAGATAAATGGTACGTTTTTTCTAGACATATTTAGTTATCAATATAACCTATCGATCCGCCAAAGGACTGAAGAAGATCGAATGAACAACTGTCGTGTTATGATCAAAAGACTGTTCGCTGCTGCAGCGCAGTAGCAGCGCTGCTTTAAACTGCTACTGCAGCATTAAAATTTATGCTGAGCGTATAATTTCGTTGGTACAGAGTATGTTATGGTCAGGCTTGACCGACTTTCTTTCTTGTTTTTTGAGAAAATCCGGGAATTTCCGATTTCTGATATCATTTCGGATGGATTTTTGCAGGTATATCTCGGATTATTATCTGTGTACACGTCGGGAATTCCTCTTACACCAGGGACTAGGGATAGAGATGTTTAGGCTCTGACGCAAACCATATCAGCCGATAGTTTATCGATAAGTAACATTTTTCGCACTTGCTATCGACACAATATCTCGCTTCAGTAAGAAAAAGAAGCAGTAAAAGGATAATGAGCTACGAAAAGAACTTACAAAATACACACCAAAACCGAAAGTGGAGCAAAGTAAAACCGTATTAAGGCAAAGTTTCATATAAAAGTATAAAAATAAGCATTTTGAACTAAAATATTAAAGATCTCAAATGGTTTCCTCTAAGGTCAAGTCATTTATTGCTTAGATTAAGTATAGCGCATTATCTATTTCTATTTAAAGTTCACTTTAAATACCACAAGGACACTTTTTAGTATGCTACCGTTTGCTCCTTTGAATCACCTCCCTCACGATCGATTCTCCAAGAGCAAAGGTTTACGCTTCGACTGACTCATTTGAATCAGAGTCTGACAAGCTGGTGTGGGCATTTGTAGCACATGTTTATGTAGATCCGGATTATTGCCTCGACTGACACGAAGTAGCCAAGTTTCGCCTGCAAAAGTATTTAAGGATTGCGGTAAACCAAAAGAAGTCTTAACATCTCATCACAACTCACGCAATTTGCGTTCCTGTTTGCAAGTTGATTTCAATTCGGTGACATACACCTGCTCAATTTCACGTTCCAGTTTGATCTTTTGCTGTGGTGTAAGATTGGTGGCCAATTCGGGTGTAAGGTAATAGGTCACCTGGCTAAGACGACTCACACGGCGTACACTGTGAATGCTGGCGACGGAATGGAAGTGGTTCAGCAAATGTCTGGAGTCTGAGCAACACACTCACCTGGTGGGCGAGAAACTGTAGTTGGGTGCATTGGCCACATATTGCAGGGTGATGAACATAAAAACGACCGCAGCTACCAATCCAATGACCAATTGTTCCGTCTGATACAGCGTCTGACGTTGGGGTACACGTTGATTGGCCGGCTGATAGGGTTGACGACATTTCGGCAGTTCTCCTTCTTCTCCATCGTCCGCCTCTTCACATGAACTTCGCTCATCCTGAGCACATTCCTTATAGATGGTATCCGTTTTGAATTGTCCCAAACCCACGGCTGAGATTATATTGTACTCAGTTCGCTTCTGACTATCCGTTAGGCAATCGGCCGCCTCGCTTATCCTACGAAATGCCTCCTCAGCACCCGGAGCACGATTCTTATCCGGATGCAGACGTAGGGCTAGTTTCTTATAGGCTCGCTTCACCTCTGAGTAGGTGGCATGGTGTGAGACGCGTAGCACCTCATAATGATTGCGACAACGCAATACCTTCTGCACCACATCCAGCATCTCGATGGTGAAGCTATGGGGCAGGGCATCCGATTTGTGTGTGGGACCCAATACAAGTTGAGCCTCACATTTCAGCTTCAGGCGCACAATGATATTCTTCAGTTCCAGCAGACCCATAACATTTGCATGGTCCATTTGAGTCATCATTCCCTCGTTGATCAGGAACATGGCATTCTCATAGTTACCCAAACTTAATTCACTGACCACATAATCTATGCAGGTGTGAATCAAACGTTTCTTTTGAGTTTGTCCCATTGTTGTGATTGGTTCCTGATTAGTACAACAGAGTCCTTGAGAGAGTCGCGAGGTGAGGCAGCGTGCGTAAGCAAAAATTTAAGGATAGAACTTTCGACTTCTAGACTTGTAATTTGGATGTGGGTGTGTGTGTGTGTGTGTATATATAAGCGGCACTTGGAAAGAATCCTCTAATGTTAAGAAATTGTTTTGAGATTTTTTAAACTATTTTGATGGTTGTGCCAGAGTTTACTAAGTTTTCCCACTGTTTCACGAAAGAAAGCCTGTCGTAGTTTCGCAACATTTTGCTCTATACTTAACATAAAATATTATAAAAATCTCAGATATAATCCATCATATTTAGGCGCTTTTGAATAGAACACTTAAACAATAAAAAAGAGTAAAGTTGACCTTGAAAGTTTTTATACTCTGTACCGAAGGTTCATAGAGTATTATAAGTTTGTGCAAAAGTATGTAACATCCAGAAGGATGCATCTCCGACCCCATAAAGTATATATATTCTTGATCAGCATCAACAGCCGAGGCGATATAGCCATGTCCGTCTGTCCGTCCGTCCGTCTGTCTGTCCGTATGAACGCACAGATCTCAGAGATGGTAGTAGATAGAGGTTTGACATGTATGGGACATATGCTTCTAATGTCTGCAGGCAGATCAAGTTTATTTTCAATTTTGGCCACGCCCCCTCCCGCCCCCGCAATTTAGAAAAAACGTCATATCTTCCACAGTTTTAAAGATAGATGGCTTGTTACTTCTGGACATATTTAGTTATTAGGATAACTTATCGATCCGCCAAAGGAATGAAGAAGATCGGATGAACGGTTTTCGAGTTATGATCAAAAGACAAATTTTCTTGGTACAGAGTATGTTATAGTCGGGCTTGACCGACTTTCTTTCTTGTTTATACCCTTGCAGCACGTTTTTCCAACTAGGATTACTTTTCAGACCTTACTTTACTATAGGAGCTATACTATATAGATGTCTGAGTTCGACCAAACTTAATGGAATCATGCAAAAGCCTAACAAACGAACATGTAAGAAATTTGAAAAGTTTTCCTTAACAGAACTTCTTTTTCGACCCAACATTCGTACTGCAGCTATATGCTATAGTCAACCGATTTTGACAAAACTTTGTAGAATTGTGTAAAAGCATTTTAAGTAAATAAATGCCAATTTTAAGCACATTTCCATTGAAAACAAAAAAGTTTTACTCACTAAGATCACTTTTCATACTCTTTTTTTCTACGACAGCTATTCTATATAGATGTCCGATTCTGACCAAACTTGGTGGAATCATGGAAAAGCATAGCAAACTTAGAAATACAAAGTTTGGAGGCGTTTGCTTTAAGAACAAAAAAGTTTTTCTCACTAAAACAAGTTTTTCGACGGATCATTCCTATGGCAGCTATACGCTATGATCATCCGATTTTGACATAACTTTGTACAATTACAAGAAAGTATAAAAAATACATGTATGCAGAAGTTGAAGACGGTGCCATTGAAAACCAACAAGTTTTCCCTGTTAAGACTATTATAAAAACCTTTATTTTCTATGGCAGCTATACTTCGTACTTGTCCGATTTCGACCAAACTATATAAAATTATGAATAAGCAGAGCAATCTAATAATTACGAAGCTTGGAAACGATTCCATTGAAACCCAAAAAGTTTTTCTCACTAAATCTAGTTTCTTGACCGATTGTTCCAATGGCAGCTATAAGCTATGGTCAAAATCATATGACAAAACTTTGTAGAGTTGTGTGAAAGCTTATACAATAAATATATGCCAATTTTAAAGAGGTTTACATTGTAAACAAAAAAGTTTTTCTTACAAAGACTACTTTAATAACCTTACTTTTCTATGGCAGCTATACTAAATAGACGTCCGATTTCGAACAAACTTAGTGGAATCATGGAAAAGCATAGCAAACTAAGAATTACAAATTTTGGAGGCATTTCTATTAAAAACAAAAAGTTTTTCACACTAAAACTAGTTTTTCGACCGATCGTTTCTATGACAGCTATAGGCTATAGTCATCCCATCCGGCCAATTCCGACAAATGTGCAGCGTATTTGTATTAAAAGACTTCGTGTAAAGTTTTGTGAAGTTAGCTTTCAAACTGACGGAGGAGATGGCTTAGAAACAGACGGACGAACATGGCTAAATCAACTCAGCTCGTCGCGCTGATCAAGAATATATATATTCTTTATGAGGTGGGAGATGCTTCCTTTTATGCGTTACACACATCTAGACAATCTTATAATACACTGTGGAAGGGTAAATTAACTTATATACAGGATAATTCGTTTAATTTCTCATCTTCTACATACATAGCTGCTATGTGTCAGATAAAATAAGATTTTGCTCTGATATTTGTAGGTTTATGTGACAGATAGCTCTATGTAGGAGATGAGAAAACGACCCTAAAGGTTTATTAACTTAAATATAGTAAAATTGGTTTAATTTAAAGGAAAAATAATTTGTTTTAATCATGCTTCGAGCTACCATGATACAAGACTTTAATGAAATCGTATCCCAAGCTAATTCAATTGCTTGAATTAGTTCGGGTACACACGACTATTGCTTTCCCGAGCCATATATTTCATGTATTAGCCATTCTTTAACATATTCGATTATATTTAAATCGGTTGACTGGGGCGGTTCACATTTTGGCTCTGTTTATAGGATTTCACAACCCGAGCTGTATGTATCGGCTCATTATCATATTGATATATTCATGGTAGAGGTTCAAAAAGGTTGTGGATATAAGAAAGGGGATCTTTAAATATTTCCTTGTAACAGAATGCATTCATCTTTGAAGACAGAAATTTGAGTTTGTAGTATTATAAGGCCCATAACAGCTCCAACTCGGCTAAGCTCCAAATGGTTTGCCTTGCGTAGATCGTGGAATTAGTAACTATTACCTGGGTCTGGGTCTTTAAAATACATACATTTTGTCTGAGACGATCACGCTTTGCCACTGAGAGGTCCAGGCCACATGTTCTCCCCAAAAATTGCCGGGTTAAGGGATGGCTTTTGCTTCATTTTTAACCTCTTTGGGGTTATATCCAACGAAATAACTCGATGTTCTGTGGATAGACTATTCTTTCTAACACATTTTCTACAAGTTTTCGCTACAGATCTGTAAGAATTTTACGTTTTTCTTAATATGAGACGTCTTTTTGCACTTATTCGTGAGGTATTTTCAAAATCTATCAATTTTCTTAGATTATTAAGGTAGTTTAAATGTCGTTGGATACGTTTTAAAAACTAACAGAGTTCAAAGTCCTAAAATCAAAGCTCCAAAACACTGCAAATTTGATATGTTTGAAAACAAGAGAAGGAAAACAGCCCGTGGAACTGCCCCAAAAGGTATGCTAACTTTTTGCAAACAAAACCACTTCATAAGCAATTCGAATCCAGCAATTCCTTTCTTCAACAGCCAAAACTTCACTGTTCCTTCACAGAAACTTTGACAATAAACCAACTTAAAAGCGCTCTTCAGGGACACATCCCTCAAATGTCTCAAGTTAATTGAAATTAATTTCTATGCCAATTTGAATAGGGCACGAACTCAATTAAAATGTTGCCCCTCTCCACCCCCCCAACCAACATTCATTCTCAAGGCCATTAGTAGCACCCCCGAAAATCTTATTAGCAGTAAACCCAAAAAAAAGAAAAACATAACGAAGAAAATGCAAGACAAAACAGAAACCAAATCACAAGTCACACTAAAAGCAGATGAGGCAAAAAAAAAAAAAAAAAAAGGGGCAGCCGGAGTCACAAATTCCCGCTTCCCTGGGTAAACTACCATAAGCAGGCCAGCCAGTTAATCTGGGTAAGCTGCGTGAAACGAATGAAAAAAGCCCAAAATAATAATAACAATAAAGAAGGGAGGGTGTTTTTTTTTTTGGTTTGGTTTGGTTTGGTTTGGTTTGGTAACTGATATGCCTTATCAGTTGTGTGGTGTGGCGACTCTGTGGGGTTGGTTGGCAGTCAAAACACAACGCTCTGAGGCAAGACACAGAAGTGTCGAAGACGGGTCGACAATATGCAGACACAAAGGACCAATTAAAATCTAAAGTGGGTGAAGGGGGGGGGGAGCGACAACATGGGGGAACGCAGCTGGCGGCAAAGATGAGGGGGAGAAGTTGGTTGACTGACTCTACCTCTATTTCTGCATTTGCCGGCACGTACAAGTGGTGTTTGTTGTTGTTTATACCCTAGCACACAGACAGGTTGCTTACTATTCGGAGGCAGTTAGGCTTTGGAAACAGTAGGAGGAGATTTTTATGTATGTAATTATATAATAAAAAAGAACGTATCCTTCTCACAACCGTCAGCTTCATCAGCAAACGGGCAGGTAAACCCCAAAAATCCCCAAGAACTGATTCGGTTCGGTGTTTCGCAGAGTTTTTGAGCCTTAATTCTGGTTCATTACTTGGTTTTTAATTGTACCAGTGGTTCGCTTACAACCTATTATATATTAATCGAAGGCCTGTATTCAAATCCCAGCCCTTTAAGCTTTTACTTTGGGATTACATTTTAAATTTTGCTTAATTTGACTTGGAAAGTATTTTTTTCTGATTTTTCAAAGGTACAGCAGTCCGAACCGTGGGAAAAAAAAGCATTTCAGTTCAAGTACCGTCCGTAATTTCAACGAAATTCAAACCTAAAAAACCCTTCTTATGTACAAAGTACCGATTTGCCCTTAAATCTGCGCTTAATGGTATTTTTTTTAAATTTAAAACTCAGTCTTGTTTTCCGGATTGATTCTAATATCACACTATGTCTGGGTTTACATGGTGAAGCCAGACTTCATCAAGTTTATCAAAAAGCTATTGCTTGTTAACAGAGAAAAAATGGGATATAACAAAATATCCATTGGATGATTTCAGAATCCATTTGGAATCGATATTTTTTAACATCCATATTTGGATATTTCTTTATGTCCATTTTTTGAATATTAAAATATCCGTTTAATGTTAAATGTATCTAAAATTGGCATCCAAATGAGTTGAATATCATCCAAAGGATATGAAAAAGTGATATTTTAATATAAAAAGAAGGAACACATAAAACCATCCATTCCAATGGGATATGTTTTCTGTATAGTAAGAAGTATAGTGTTTTCGCTGCCTGTCTAAACCTTTTTCCTACAAACGAAAGCTTTATCAAAAACTACATAAAGTTTGCTTCGCTGTGTAGATCCAGTCTTTCCTAGCTTTTAAAGCTCTTACTTGGGCATATCGTCCCCATTTACCCTTAAATCTGTTTGAAAAATCGTACTTTTGTACTTTTGAAGTTGCGTTAAGTTCCAAACATGCAAAACATTTTTTTGTTCAAGGTTTGCTCTTAACCCCACTAAATCTTAGCCATTTAAGCGCGTTCTTAAGTCTTAAATTCAGAAATATCATTAAGTCTGCTCGAAAAATAATTTTTTTGATCTTATGAAGGCGAGGAAGTTTAAAATTTCACTCCTAACAGCGATATTTATTACTCAAATGCCAAGATTTGTTAAAATTAAGATAATGATTCAGTACACCCAAGGGGAACTGTCACTAACCGTGGCCCAAAGATGTTAAGTCAATAATATTAGTGAAATTATTGATATTAGTTTTCCTTCGGAAATGTACAACTATAAAGTATAGCTCCCAGTACCGTCTAAGACAGGATATTCCCCGTGGAAAGAAAGTCAATGACAAAGCTTCCGTTTGGAATAATCGTTGCAACAAACTTAACAGCTATATCAGTCCCGCTGGAATTATCGATATTATAAATCGATAATCAAACAGCTGAATTCTCTGTTTGTTTTATTAATTGCTGTCGTAAGATGATTGTAAATAAACGATAATATAACCTGTCTGGCAGAGCAACATATAAATACAGGTATAGAAGATTGGAAGATGCCTAATTATGTTACTTATCTGTAGACGCCAAGTAAGTTCAACGGTAAAAAATAAATACATAATTCTTGCTATGCTTAGAGATCGATTGCGCTTCGCTTTGATTAGACTAAGATTGTTAACAGGAATCATGCATTGTTGTCAGAGAGCAAACTTATCACTGCAGGTGACTGGTCACACTGCTACAGGGAGTGGAGAGAAGGGATTTCCAGCCCAGAATTCTTTTCGAAGACTCCCTCGTAGAGCCAGCGTAAGAGCACCTTACTGACTCCCACCTAATAGATATCTCCCGCAGAAAATCTTGAGTGATTCCCATTTCAAAATACCGGAAATGGCTCCCAAAAGTAGACTAAAAAATTGACCATATTTGAAACAACACATTGAACTTTTCTAAATTCAATCTTAATAAGAGTATGCCACATTCGTTTAAACAATTTGAATGTTATTATATCACCAGCCGGCTAGTGGGTGTGGGGTGTGTGAGTGTCTGTGTGCGTGTGCGTGTGTGTGTTGTGCAAGTAAACCTTTGCACCTCACAGGAGGCATATTCATTTGTTAATGCGTCGTCACTGCTGTTCCCCCCCCCGCTGGGTGTTGGGCTTGGGTGTTTGGATTTGGATGTAGGTGGATGATTTTTGCTTAAAAGGTGGTGGCCACCACACACTTACTTGCAGCCAAGCAGACACTTTTTATTCCCGCCAGAATTTTTGGCGATTTAATGGTTAAGGGTGGTAGTGACTGACCAAATGTGAAAGTGCATTATGTGGGAGTGGGAGGGGGTGGGGATCCAAATCTGCATCTAATCTGTGTTGCCCACTGTGCAAAGAAAAAATGCGTAAATATTGATTTTTCACACATGACTCTCAGCCAACGACCGTGCAACTGGGAATAGCAAACACATCTCATCTAGTCCACCCCACCCCCCACTACTCTGGCCACCAACACCAACAGCCAAGGTGGGAGGGAGCCGCAGCTACACGTCGACAGCACCTGGTCTGGTGTTTCTTTGAGTTCGAGTTGGTTCACAGCTCGTAAATGTTGCACTCTCACACACACACACACACACACAGGCATAACAACGACACGGCTGAGTTGCATTTGTTTATGTTAGGGCAGCCAACAAACAAACATGAAGAATGGAATCTAAATCTGTGTGTTTTTTTTGTTGGACTGGATATTATTATTATTACTCACTCGCCATGTTGCCGCTTCTGCTTCTGCCTCTGCTGGTGCCGCTTTGTTGATTTTGCCGCCTCTTCTTCTTTCTTCTCTGCTTTTGCTTATTGCTTTTTGTTTATTTTATACCGCCCGCGCCCGCGTTTTGAGAGGCACGATTTATCACTTTGTGTGTGTTAAACAATGCTTTATTGCTAATTGTTAACTAAATCAAACAACTGAACACATTTCACAGCTTTAGCAGTTGCGTTTTTCGCCGATGAAAATTGAGAAAGCGCGTACAGAAAATACACCCGCACCAAACAACAACTACAATTCGACTGCAGTCAAGTTAGTGATGGTTCAGCAAGAACGGATTGGTCGATATATGAAAAGGCAGCGAGTATCGATATCAGTGGTATGCTCGCAGTGACTCAGCGGCAGCAGCCGTGAATTGGATTGTGACTGGTCGAAATTATGGTTATTTTTATTATACTGCAACAAAATGCAATGCAATATTAATTTAAATGTTAATGACTGAGCGGGACTTTGGCTGGGTGTAATTATGCGGTAAGAAATTAGCTCTAGTACATTACAATGCGCCATCTGTATGGTTTCCTACTCTTTGGTCACTGTTACCTCTCCCTAGTACTCATCTCCAACAAATTGCTCATCTCTAAGACAGCTCAAAGGCAATTTTTTGCTGTTTTGATCAAATTTTGACGAATATCTCACATAATTGCCATTAAAACCACAGACTTAACTTTAACCCTTAGTTTGCGGCAATACACTGACAAATGCTCGCTCAACGAAGCCTCGCAATTTGATAGATTGGACCAGCCCGAGCTGCCACGCCGTCCGTCGCGGAAAAAAAAACAATCTCTAACTTTTCCCCTAATTTGTTGGTGGCAAGTTAATTACATTGGCTTATAAAATTGGCAAACTAACTAAGCATAACAACAAGATGCCGCCAGCGTCTGCGGTAAACAATAACAATGCTGCCGTGCAGGCAGCCAAAGCCGAGCGAGCAGAGAAGCTGCGAGGTGCGCTTAAGGGGTTTATTGTGGCCGATCGCCAGCGCCGCCAGGAGGAGTACGAGGCCCAATGCGAGGAGTTGCGGCTACGACGCGAGCGAGAGGCACGCGAACGTGAGAATGCACAATCACTGGAGGAGACCCGTGGACAGATAACCAAACTGGACGAGCAACTAGCGGATTTGCACAGTCAGAAGCATCAGCTGGTGGTGCAGCTAAAGAAGGTGCTAAACGAGGACGAGACGCGCAAGAAACAGGCCAAGGAGAATGAATTGTTTGCCCTGCAGCAGGCTCAGGCGGCAGCGGCGGCGGCAGCCAATGCGACGCCAGTGTTTCTGCCACCGCTTCGACTGCAGCATCATCAAATGCCCATACTACAAAAGGTTAGTTGAGTGGGTTTGAAACACACCAGAAGATGACTTTAATTATAAATATTTTGATTTTTTTTTAGCCTCCTCCCGGCAGTCAATCAACGAAACGTGGACGCAGTCCCTCACCGCCCAATCAGCATCAGGCGTACTATAAAAGTGCCGCCAACTATGCCCAGCAGAGTAAGCCAGGCTTTGTTTTGATACCCTACGATGGAAGTTGCTACGTCTACGTCTACTCAGATCTAGCAGCTTTCACTGTATTTTGATTAACATCCAATAACCACCACAATCGACACCTACTCCCCCTGTTCCGCTGCCCGCTCGCCCCTAGTTCAATCACATTCACTAAGAGCCAACTCTCATTTAATTTGCGCGCACTCTCTAACAGCTAACCAACACAGGCACACAACTTATTTTCATTTCGTTATTTGTTTACGATTGATTCGCAGAACACGATGACTACCGTCGTGCCGCGGACTATGCTAGATTATCATGGAACAGTAAGAACAACATTAATCGACACACCAGCCAACAAAAAAAAAACAAGCCAATCTCAACAACAACTCGCCCCCGTCCCCCTCTGGACAATCACAATGATTTCCCTTTCCCCATTTTCACTTGTCTCTTGCAGAATCCAATGCGGCCCAGTACCCCAGTACGGGCACGTTATTCTATCAGACCACCGCAGCACCACCTACCACACAGCATCAGGCCGATGCTCGCCTGCAGTCCATCTACAATTATAGTTTACCCCTGAGACAGGCGTATCATGTGGAATTGCAGCCGGGTACACAGAGCAAGCCACAAGATACACAGTCGGGCAAATCCCAGCCCATGCAAGTGTTGCACATCAATTTGGATCAACCGCCCATCTCACAGGCCGATCTGGTTGTGCAGGCCACCGGTGGTGGCAGTTTATCGGTACAAACGTCCAAGCCGCAGGTAACCATGGAGAAGCTAACAGATCGGTATCATATTGAGGTGAAGCATGATGGACCGCCACAAGGACATGTACAACCGCCTCCGCATTTGTTACCCGAGGGTGTCATCTATAAGCCCATGATGAGTGAGCTGTCCATGCATCCCAATGTGCTGCAAATCAGCAGTGCCGGACAGGTGAGTCGCTGGGGAGTGAGGATTGGAGTTGAAAATTGAAAAGGGAAAGACTAAAAGAGAAACGGTTCTTAAAAATTAAATAAGAGCACCGAAATAGACAAAATATTGACAAAATTTAAGTCGGAGTAACCGAAAACCCTCGGTTACTGATTTTGACACGTCTAAAACCAAGGACATTGATGATTTCATGATGCCTTTAACTGCCACTGGCTGCTCTTCCCACTAAATTCGGCAATTGTGTTTGTTGACAAACCCATTGGGCCCCAGGAGGATTTTCCCTTAACTCCTCTAAGGTCCATTTAGCTAACAAACGATTTTGTTGGAAGGTCACCCGGCTTCAGTTCTTGCACCAGCTGTATTTTGTATGGTTTCATACCAAAAGGTCCTTAGCTAAAATTTCCCATATTGCAATTTTCAATAATACAGCCCGATACAGCAGAAAAAAATGCTTCTATACTCCGCTTTCGGAATGGTAGAGCGAAATTTGGTGACAATAGCTTGAATAGCATGGTAGGTGTATCTATTATGACGACCATCAAACGGACGATTTGTAAGATTCTATGATTTCCAAGCGTTGTTTCGTTTGTTAGTCTTTTTTTACGGAGAAAAGGCAAACCTTACCGAGCATTTTCGGCGTTGCCACATGTAAAGTGAGGTGAGGTGTCCAAAAACTAACACTGAAAACTCAAATAGCATACAAATAAGCAACTCGTAAAGCTTAATTGACCGGATCGGATGACTATATCTCATGGCTCCCATAGGAACAATCTTTCGGAAAACTAGTTTTAGTATGAAAAACTTTTTACTTTTCAACGGAAACGTCTCTAAACTTTGTTATCGTATGATTTCTATGTTTTTTTTTATAATTCTACTAAGTTTTATTAAAATCGGACAACTATATGGTATAGCTGCCATACAAAAGATAGGTCTGAAAAACAGTCTTAGTTGGAGAAACTTTTTTAATTTTAATGGTAGCATGCTGCAATTTTGTATTTCTTTGTTTCACATGCTTTCACATAATTTTACAAATTTTTGACCAAATCGGATGACTATATCATATAGCTCCCATACGAAGGATCGGTCGGAAAATGGGAAAAAAGAGTATTTTTGGAAATTATTTAAGCGAGCACTTGCAAGGGTATAAAAACTTCGGCACAGACGAAGTTAGCTTAGCTTTCTCGTTTGCATGTTGATACTCCAGTTTTCGTTCTATACTTATTTACCGTTAAGCCCATGAGTTTTGACGGCTTCTCCATCTAAGAGAACGCTCTGTTTAACGCCTGTTCGATTACTATATATACTATATAGAAGAATCGTAAGTCTTCTGGTGTTACCTTGCCTTAAACCTCTTTTGGTATAAAATGAATCGTAGAAGTTCTTTTCTATTTCAACTGACTTTTGTGTGCTTCTCAACGTTATATGCAAATTCGAACGTCATTTGCTGGTATACCAAAATTCGACAAGGCTTCAAAGAACTTTGACTTTATCGGCGTCTTTATAATCAACCTAATGATGATGGGTGTTGGTTTCTGTCTCAAGGGTTTTCTCAGTATTTGTTGCAACATCTGATTGGTGATGGACTTAACAGATTTAAAGCCAGACTGATGAGGTTCAATCAGGATCCCTCGGTAATTGGTGCAAACTGTAGGGGTTTCCTCTTATTTACCAAAATTCCAATTAACAAACATTTCATCAATTAATTATGATTCGTTTTCTTATTTTTTTAAACTTTTTAATTGTCATACAATACAGTTGCTTATAACTTTTCACCCGCTTTCTCTTCTTTACAATCTATTCCACAGAATCCCAAGTCAACTGGCAGCATTACCCAAGGCTATGCCCCAGGACGCGGTGGTTCGGCACATGAACAGCAAATGGCCAGACAGCAGCTAACAATGCTGCCCGGTCAGCCGGGTGCACCGGGTGGTCAGCCACCGCCTGGACAACAAATGCATTACACACGACGATTGTATTAATTCCTGGCTCTTGCTCTGGCTCTACATCTAGAAACATACGAACATACATACGTACATACATACTTACACAACAAACTCACTGATAATTTTACGATTTTAAAATGCAAATTATTTAGACTATACTGCTTTTTCGTTTTTGGAGGCAGTTTCTCCCCGCCCTCGCCCCCGCCCCCACCCCATTCCCCTCCCACCACCGAGAAATAAAGCACACACCAATGGCGTCCCTGTTTTCCAAAAATCTACAAAATTTCTGGACTGTTTATGCTTTGGCATGCTACAAAAAGAAAAAAAAAACGCACAAAAAAGCCAAATGATTGAAATTGTTGGTTTTATATGTGCACAGCTGGAGAAATAATTCCACGGGGGATGAAGAGTGTGGTAGCAAATTCTTTCGATTCACATTGTAGATAAGCACTTTGATAATTTGCAAAATTATTCAACTGTGACGTCAGCAAAAAGTTGAGGAGAAACATCTTAAGCTAATTTCTGGATAATTGCATTTTACTTGAGGGCCATTTTCATTTGAGGCCCAATTTGACATTTTTCTTGTTCCCCCCCTCCCAGTGAGAACAAGGGAACAAGAGGAACTGATCGGGGGAAAATAAAGTAAACAAAATGATTCATAAACGTTTTCCTAATGCACATTTAGCTTGTCAATAATTTAAGTCTGTCGGGGGTCTACACTGTAGAAAAATGCTTTAGAAGCGGAAGCTGGGAGCTTGGATCAGGTATTGGAAGAGTAGCCAGGTTAATTAAAGGCTACTTTAATAGAAGGAAGCTTAAAAAGGTTCAAAATCAACGTTTTTTTATAAAATTTCTGTAGAAGAAAGTTTTAAAAGATTTTTTTTGTAAGTTGACGTTACTAGTTTTAAAGCAATCGGGCCCGCCATAAGCCAAAATCGACGAAACAGCCGAATATTCACGACCTATTGGGGCGTGGTGTACAATGAGCAGCCACAACCATCAAAGGATAAGTCTGCCGAACTCAATCGATGCCCTTAAGCCTAGTATTCAAGCTTAAATCTACAGAATGCGAGCAAAGGCAACTCTCGGCCGAATAAAAACATTCCCTGAAATGGAAAATCCTATCTCACACTCTACAGAAATTGCACCTTCCAACTTCTGCTTCCTTTTTTGTACCTCTGAGGATCACCAGGTTCACTAAAGAGCTTCAAAATGGAATAAACTCATGGTTCGCTTTAAAAGACCCTTCGTTTTTTAGAAATGGTAACCGAAAATTGACAGAAAGATGGAAATTATTAGTGTGTAAAGTGCAGATGTATGTAAAATGATTTGGTTAACAAAATGACCAAGTTTTCTTTGATAAGAAGTGTGTTTTAAGGAACTCGACCAGGGTTTTTCACAAAGAGCGCAGCCAACAAGTGAGAAACAGTAAAATAAGGCAATGCAAACTAGCTCTGACCTGTCCCCAACGACCGCTGGCTTGCGACTGAGAGCTGCGCTGTCTCGAAAAATCACCAAAATAAGATGCGTTGTCAAAGCCGCTTATGAAACAGTTGCACAAACGGGCTTATATCTCTAAAAAGTTGGTAATGTAATCATTGGGTTTGACATAAACAACTTTGGAAAGAGGTTGAACTAAGATATGAACTAGCAAGCAGATTACTTTCTCGTCTTTCATTCAAGCACCCCCCCTAAAGAAGTTAAGAACTGGATAACGCAGAAGAAATACGTTTTTCAGGAGCCTTAAATCAGAAATGCAAACCGATTCAGAGGCGAACAAAACCCCAAAATTTCGATAATAAACCAAAACATAAACGAAACCACCGGCGTCTTATTGAAAATGCTGAACCGCACCAAAAACCATTAAACAAAACATTTCGAAGCAGTTCACTTTAAAGTCTGAAGACGTAAGAAAAGCTTAGCCTCAAGCAATGAAACCCATAAATTTGTGAATTTTTGATTGATTTCCAAAGAATTTGTTAAGAATTTCCGATAAAAGAGAAACCACCTCTATAGACCGAATTGATGCTCAGCAAATACCGATTTGATGTAGCTTTTAAGAATGACTTCTTTATGTAGCTCCTAATATACTTTTCTTCAGTAAATAGTACATTCCTGAATATACCCTTTTCTTTATAAGAAGGTTTTGGTTCGAACCTTGGTTCAGTCCATGCTTTATACAACATTACTTATTTTTGTCTTCTGTGTTTTAAAAACAGCATTCTACCTAAAAACTACCCAAATTGTATGGAAACCGAGTGGTATTTAGGTCGGAATTCGTTAGTAGAAAACATGGAAATATTCAATATATATATTTCAGTTTAGTGAAATTCCATTCTTGCTTTTGAGAATTATTTAAGAAGATTTAGAGTCTAGGAGCTTTAAAAACAGAGACAGTTATTGGTAGGGATCTTTCGAGGAAATCTAATCGTTTTGCCACATTTTTTTTCACTCTCCTGCCCATTCGGTTCAAAACCGGTTTGCAGCCCTGTATCCCTGTATCGTTGTGTAACTTCTAGTTTTATATACAATCTATAGGTAAAATCTGCTGTCAAAGATAGATATCGACTTGGTAAGTAATTTAAGTGAATATCTATAGTCCTAACATCCCAATTCCTTTGACCTTACATACCAATTTTTTGCCTTGAACCTTAACTTGAAAAAATCAAAGCGAAAATATTTTTCTTAAATTGTTTCTTCAATCTCCCTTGGCATTTTCCGAGTGTAGTCTGGAAATACATTTACATATTCGGAACGACGTGAGGTTAATTGTACAGAGCACACACACTTGTTAATTAGCCATGCTGACGAGCCACCCCACCGAGTCAGCGCAAATAACAACAATAATAACAACAACAACAACTGGAAGTTCTTTCCCCAAACATTTTTTTTTTTAAAGCCATGTTTCTCTCAATTGGATTACGTAAGTTTACAACTTGATGATGATGGTAAACCAGTTTGTAGTTTTCGATGCCAAGGGAAAGGTTCAGTGTACAATTACCAATTTACACATTGTGTGGATGTAATTAAAAGCGGAAGCCATGCCTGAAACCATAGTAATAGGGCCTTGTGGGTGTGGGTGTGGGTGGGAAAGCAGCCCGAAACCAGTTCTGCTGCATAGGCTTAGTTTCAAAATAACAAAATCAAGTTTTACTTTTTCCCAACCCAACCGATACCCGGGCCGGAGGTAAGTATGTAGCCAGTGCAACCGCCAAATGCAAATCACGTTGAGCAACTTGTGGTTAAGGCAGCAGGTAAACAAAAACAAACGAAAGGGTTAGTCACAGAGTATTGCCAACAAAATGGAATAACAAGTTGAAGCAATTAAAACGCATATGTTAAGCGTTGGAGAACTTAAGTGATGGGCTGGGAGATGACGATTGAAAATTCATTGGTTTTAAGGATAAAATTCACAGGAAAAAAAGTTAAAAATTGAAAAATATTAAAAAATAAAGCTTGTTCTGTAACCATTTAATTAATTGATTCATTTTAAACAACATTCTAATAAAATTTGGAAATATACACAAAACCAGGGCAGCAAATCTCAAAAAAATCAGGAGAGGTTCACTTCGGGGTTTGAAACCGCAAAAAATTTTGAGTTCGGGTTCACAAAGCGGGTTCGGAATGTCGCTGAACACAGGTTCAGGTTCGAAACTGGCTTCAGACATTATTTTCTCTCTCTCCGACTCCGAACCGGTTTGCAGCCCTGCCCAAAACAATTGGCTTTCAAATAGCTTAATATGAATACTAGACTGAATCAACATGGATTTCTAAGATATATATTTATGTCATATTACTAGAATAGAAGATTTTCTTTCAGAAAATAACTTTACCAATCACACCGCTAATATATACTTTCAATCTTATCTAGATAAATATACTCACATTTAACAAAATGGTTTATTTTGGCATTTTCTTTATAAAACTATGTTTTTTTAATTATCTTTTTCCCAACCGATTATTCTTAAAATCACCCTGCCAAAAGTACACTTAAAACTAAGCATAGGTATTAAATTTTCAAGCTCTAACGTAGCAATTGTAAAAGTTATAGCTTTTTAAAAACAAGAAAAAATACATGCTTTTTAGTTCTTTTCGATTAAAGCATATACCCATTAAATCAAATAACAGGTAACAGTAAAGGTGTCTCCCCCATCTCCAAAACGACATCGTCATCTACATATAGCAGAAGTAGAATGTGTGTCGGGGTCGAAGCAGGGGAAGTGAGCGAGCGTGTAGCGTAGCGAAACAAAACAACCAAAACAAATACTAAGCGCCAAAATGGGGAACAAACCAAACAGAGAAGAGAGAAGAGCAACAGGCGGTTGCTGGCGAGATCTCATTTTCAGTCTGTAACGACAACTCAAAGGCAACGGTTCATAAAAGTGAACGCGCGCGCAAAAGCACCAACAACTTAAAAGTTTAAACTCGTGTAGGTGTATGTGTGTGTGTGTGTGTGCGTGTGTGTGTGTCAGAGAGAGAGAGAGAAGCCAGTGTGGCAAAACGTTTGGGTTTCAAGTGATTTAAATATTTAATTTGAAATTAAGCGGCCATACAACCGCATTAGACAGCACTGCCAAGGCAGTTTAAATAGATCGATAGTTTGCACAGTGAATTATCGATAGTTGCCAGCTGTCAAGAGTGTACATAAAGAATGAGAATTGATTTAAATTTATTAAATTAATTTAAACTTTTTATATATAACTTTAGATGTGACAAGATCACATCACTGTTAGCACTACATATAGTCATCTCGCTTGCACTCAAAGACGTAGCGTAAATGTCAAAAGTCTCTTTCAGTAGCAAAACAGAAAGGAAGAAGCAGCAGCAAGAAATCAAAAGAAATTAAACGGATCTGCGTTATATATATAAAATATAGGCGCCAGCATCGTTGGAAGGCACAGACAACGCCGTTGGTAAATGATGATGTCATCAATTACATAAAAACTCTCCTCTCAACTACGTCAACAATTCCAGCTAAGGTCAATTTAAACAAAAAAAAAACATGGAGTCTCCCCCGTCCCGGCAGACCCCGACCAGATTTTTGTTGGAAAAATATCAAGGCTTATGTAATTACTTGGAACGGGATACCTTGGGCAGTGAGCTGGCCATCTATGGCACCTCCACCCTCATGCTGCTGGTGGCCTATGCCAAACGCAAGCCCGCCTATCTCGTCCGTCAGTTCAAGCAGCCCTCCCACATACCCGAACGCATCATCAACGAGCGCATCATGCACACCGGCAAGATCAGTGGTGTACAGCAGAGGGATCAGGATACCCTGTTGCTGATCAAGCATCGCCCACTCATCCCCATCTTTACCAGCAGCAAACGTTTGCTGCCCATCAAGCTGCCCGGCGTGCGTGTCAATGCCAATGGCTACTCCTGGCTGCAACAATGTCTGATTGGACGTGAGGCCACGTTTATACCACTCAATAAGAGCCACAAGCAGGACTATGTGGTATGCCAGCTATGCCTGGTGCATCCGCCCAAGGGCAATCGTCTATTGGATGTCTCCGAGACTTTGCTCAAGCTGAGATTTGCCAAATTTGCACAGGATGTGGCTGCAGGAGTGAAACGGAATGGCAAATACTACAAGCATCTGCAACAAGTGGAGACCAAGACGGCCACTAAAGAAGCCTGGCTGGCCTGGGCGGCGCGTTATCCGTATATCTGGCAGCGTTTCAATGACTTGAAGGCTTCGCTGCTGCCCAAGCAAAAGTTGCTGCCCGAGTTGGTGCGCTGACAACATCTAGAAATTGTAAATGTTAACTTAATTCTAAGAGAAAAACGACAGACAATCATTTTGTACGTGATTTTGTGCTAAATTGAAACCCAAACGCAAGCATTTTTTTTTTGTGGTGCATGTTTTGTGCGAGAGTGAAAATAAAAATGACACAATCTAAATGAAATTTATAACGTATACTTGATATTTCCCATAAACAGTTTCGCCCCCAACCCCCACCCTAAACGAATCTCAGGCAAAATGAGTTGCGGAATCTCCATGGTTAAATATATCTTATTTATATTCAATTTGCTGTGCTCGGTAAGTTCACTTTTTGCATATAAATATGTATATATTTTCCTTTTCATTTATGATATCATAAATTGTTGTTGTTGTGCTACGGTAAAAACTGGTTGTCAAGAAAGTTGAGGCCTATACAAACCGGTTACAATTTGGGCTTGAGATCATCAGTATGCCAAACGTGTTATTAAAATTTGGGCTTCTATGTGACGTATGTATGTATGTACATACATTTGTGTATTTTTGTATTCCGATTTGTTTGTTTAGCTGCAAACAAGTTTGGTTTTGTAAGAACTTTAACTCGAGGCGAACCAGTCGGCCCCAACAGCAACAGGTTTCCCACAATTGGCATTTTCATTTGTTTCTTTTGGCCACTTCTAACTTCAGTTCTTACCAAGTTTGCCAACTGTACTTTATTATTATCATTTACTAAAATATTAAATTTGGAATATAAAAACCAAACATTCCAGTCACGCTCTGCCACATGCATGATAAATTGTTCAATGTAAAATTACGCAATTACTTTTAGAAGTGAGGGGGGGCGGAGCGGACTGAGACTATGAGTGTGCCCCCACGCCCAAAAAACTACACAAAATTGCTGACTTAATTAAATGTGAACTTGTCGTTTCCCCCCATGTCACTTTTGGGTGCCCCACCCCCGGCCCCAACAGACAGTCAGACATTGCATTTACACACGCATCTCGGTTGGAAGGAGGAGGGAGAGAGAGAAGGCGTCGTCTTGTTGACAGTACACTTGAACTCATTTTTTATATTTATATAGCCAAGTGGGTGGGTGGTTTGGTGGGTGATTGCGGATATATTTGGGTTCTGTCTGTGTTGTAATTCCATTCGAAATTCCCTCAGCTTGGTACATTTTGCATTAATTATGTGGGTCAGCTGGGGGTTGTAAGATTAATTCGTTGATGAAGTTTTAATAGAATGGATTTCAATTAAAACGAACATTCAAAAATACGTGGTAAATTGATTGAGAATTTTTTTAATTATCAACAACAGAACCAGTTTCGCCATGTCCGGTTAGTTAAACAACACAAATTCAATACTATTTCAACATATAAAGCTGCAGCCTTATGTTCTGTTCAAATTTTTAACTCAAATTAAGCTCTGATAAAACTATCGATTACAATTTCGATAGGCAACCAGCTTATTTAAACACAGGACTTTCATTTAAGTTGAAGGAAAATTATGTTGAAGAATAGAATTTGGCAATGTAATTGAAAATTGAACAGTTGAACCGAAAAATAACAAATTTTATTAGCAAAAAAGGTTTCTTAAACAAAAATAAAACATTTCCTTCGCATTATTAAATGCATTTAATGTTACCAAAGAATATAGAGGAAAGCTAACTTTGGCTTTATATAAATTATAAATTAAATAAAGGTTTTAAATGGTTTTCATTTCAAATGAAGATGAATGAATGCTAGTTGTTGCGGGATTTCTCAAGCTGGCCAGTTTATTGTATGGCAGCTATATGCTATATTCTTGCTGAAGCAGAAAATATTAATAGCTGGCAAGTTAAAAGACTCCAAAAAATAAAGAACATACTAGCTTTTCTCTCTAGAACTAGTTTTGATACCGCTCTTTCCTCTGGCTGCTATATGCTATAATATTAATCCGATATTGATACAACTTTAAAGAGATGTCAACACATTAACGCCAAATTTGGAGACGATACCCTGAAAAAAATGGATTTTTCTTAATATTACTTTTTTCAGATCTATCTTTTCTATGGCAGATATGCGATATAGATGTCTTATATCTATCAAAATTTGTGGAATTATAAAAAAAACCCAGACAACTAATAGATACAATGTTTGAAGAAGTTTCCATTGAAAGCATAAACGTTTTATTCAATAGAACTTAATTTCCGACCATTCATTCGTACTACAGCTTTATGCTATAGTAAACCGATTTTGACAAAACTTTGTAAAATTGTGGGAAAGCATAGCAAATAAATAAATGCAAATTTTAAGAACACTTCCATTGAAAACAAAAAAGTTTTTCTCACTAGAACTACTTTTCAGACCCTAATTTTCCATGACAGCTATACTATATAGATGTCCGATTTCGAACAAACTTAGTAAAATCATAAAAAAGCATAGCAAACTCAGAAATACAAAGTTTGGAGGCGATTCCATTGAAAATGTGCAAGCTTTTCAACTATGACTAATTTTCAGACTCTAGTTTCCTATGACAGCTATACCATATAGATGACCGATTTCGAACAAACTTAGTAAAATCATAAGAAAGCATAGCGAACTAAGAAATACAAAGTTTGGGGAGTTTCTATTGAAAACAAAATAGTTTTTCCCACTAAAACTAGTTTCTAGCATAGAAACAGACGAACGAACGGACAGACAGACGGGCAAATCAACTCAGCTCTTCGTGCTGATCAAGAATATATGCTTTCTTTTATGTGTTACAAACATCCGGACAATATTATAACCCCCTCCGCAAGGGTATAAAGACAGGTTAAATTCTGTCGTCTTCACCAAAAGAATAAGCGAATAAGCGGGAATAATTCAATAAGCTTTGGAATTTCTAATAATATTTGTTGTTTTTTCCTGACGATTTTGAGACTCTATCGTACTATATCTACCAGATAATAACAAATCAATGAGCAATCGGGAGGCATTCGATTTGGCGATATTTTTTAATAATTTCAATATATTTAAGAACAGATTGTGTCTTTATTTCGACCGCTTAATGAAGTTTATTATTTAATATCTAAAAAATATGGTGCAAAACCCTGGCAACTCAGAATGTACTGACATTTCTGAAGTACTTCTTAAGAACTCAGCTGAGACTCTCACTTAAGTACTCACCAGTATAATTTTGCTTAAAATTAAACTGATAAATCAATGTCCACCTTAAATTTCCTTCTTTTTTTTTTTTTTGACTAATTCATGATTTAATCCTCAGGTTGTAATTACAAGTAATATAATTTAGAATGTGACTCAACAGTTTTTGTTCTATTTAATTAATCGACTGACGTATTTGGGTTATAATGAAATCACAGCTCTCAGTTGATCAGGTTGATATTTGTGTACTTTGTTTTGTGGCCAATTTGTGGGCCTTTAATCTAAATTGGTTAACCAAATTACACACCTACCAAAGAGATAAGTCAGTCAGCCAGTCCATTGATAAGCATTGCCATTGATTATTTGCATAAATATTTGGCATTGTAATTTCTGTCAGTGTAAACTTGCAGAGCTTTTTGGGGGCTACCCAATAGACATTTTTTATACTCTGTACCGAAGGTACATAGAGTATTATAAGTTTGTGCAAAAGTATGTAACATCCAGAAAAAAGCATCTCCGACCACATAAAGTATATATATTCTTGATCAGCATCAACAGCCGAGTCGATATAGCCATGTCCGCCTGTCCGTCTGTCTGTCCGTATGAACGCACAGATCTCAGAGATGGTAAGAGATAGAGGTTTGACATGTATGGGACATATGCTTCTTATGTCTGCAGGCAGATCAAGTTTATTTTCAATTTTGGCCACGCCCCCTCCCGCTCCCGCAATTTAGAAAAAACGTCATATCTCCCACAGTTTTGAAGATAGATGGCTTGTTCCTTCTGGACATATTTAGTTATTAGGATAACTTATCGATCCGCCAAAGGAATGAAGAAGATCGGATGAACGGTTTTCGAGTTGTTCTTCTTTCTTTCTTGTTCTAATTAGTTAAATTTCTCTTGTTTTCAGATATGCGGCATCTTGTTGATAGTTTTTGGAGCACTGCTGTTCAGTAATGTGCATAATATTGATGACTTTGCAGAGGCTTTGCGCACCCAGCAGGTGCCAATTACGATGATCGTGCTGGGCACGGTTATATTATTAATCTCCTGGTTTGGTTGCTGTGGAGCCATACGCGAGTCCTATTGCATGTCCATGACGGTGGGTTTTTTTGAATGGATATTTACCAACTGATCACTAATCACTAATCACTTGCTACACCTACTACAGTATTCCATTTTGCTGTTTGTCCTGATGATTGGCCAATTGGCTTTGGTGGTCTATATGTGGCTGCAAAAGGATAAATATCTGATTATAATGGGCGATGTGGTTGAACGAGCCTGGGAGCGTCGTACACGCAGAGGAGACTACATGGATGCCATACAAATTAGCGTAAGTTGTTGTTAATATAATTATAAGAAATTTGGATATATTTCCATTTCTCACTCAAATTTCAGATGGAATGCTGTGGTCGCAACAATTTCTCGGACTATGCCTTCCAGGGCTATTTCCCTCCCTCTTGCTGCAAGGATACGAACAACTGTCGCCAGGAGACTGTCTATCGTCGTGGCTGCAAGGCTGCTTTTGTTGAATTCTGGGACAGAAATAGTGATATCATCAAGTATTCCGGTTTGGTCATAGCAGCCATTGAGGTGGGTTATCCTTGAAGGAAAATTGTCAACTGTTTTCCCTAACTTCTTTCATTGTGTTTATTTTTTCCTTGTAGTTTGTGGGCTTTGTGTTTGCCTGCTGTTTGGCGAATAGCATTCGAAACTATCATCGTCGTGCGGCCTATTAGGAGGCAAAATGGTAGGCGGCCCCCCACCCCCAAGAAGGCCTTAATAATTTTAATTGAAACCGAAAGTACGAATTATGTTGCCCAATTTTTATATATTTATATATATTTTTGTATATTACCTGATTCAGTTGGCCATTTCATCTACACAATTCGCCTTTAAGATGTGTTAAAATGTTTGTATATTCTCCAGTTATATGCAATAATCCCATGACAATGTTTCGAAATACATATATGTACGAGTTAATAATTGTGCTAATTCTTTTTTATATGTATGTACAAAATAATTTATACGACAAATGCAATAAAATGATAAACTAAATTTTAGGTGGTAAATGGGGTAGCTAAAATGTTAACTAAGGGTAGGAAGAGGGTGAAACAGGTAGCAAAAAACGAGAAAGCTAAGCTAACTTTCTTCTTTGCCGAAGTTTTTATACCCTTGCAAGTGCTCCCTTAAATATTTTGGAGAAATACTCGTTTTCCCATTTTTCGACCGATCGTTCGTATGGGAGCTATACGATATAGTCATCCGATTTGGCCAAAAATTTGTAAAATTATGTGAAAGCATGTGAAACAAACAAATATAAAATTTCAGCAAGCTACCATTAAAAACAAAAAAGTTTTTCTAGCTAACCACTGCTTTTCAGACCTATCTTTTGTATGGCAGCTATACCATATAGTTGTCCGATTTTAATAAAACTTGGTAGAATTATAAAAAAACACAGAAAACTTACGATTACAAAGTTGGGAGACATTTCCATTGAAAAGAAAAAAGTTTTTCATACTAAAACTAGTTTTCCTACCGATTGTTCCTATGGGAGCTATGAGATATAGTCATCCGATCCGGTCGGTTCCTTCATATTAGTAGTGTGCAGCAAAAAGAAGACTCTGTGCAAAATTTCAGCTCGAAAGCTTCAAAACTGAGAGATTAGTTCGCGTAGAAACAGACAGACAAACGGACATACGGACGAACAAAGCTCAATCGACTCAGCTCGTCACCCTGATCAAGAATATATATGGTTTATGGGGTCGGAAATGAATATTTCTATGCGTTGCAAACTTCTGGGCAAAATTATAATACCCTTTGCAAGGATATAAAAATACACAAAATTCAGAAAAATGTATGAAATCTTCATTTGAGTCGCTAGAACGATGTATATAATTTAATGTTACAGGATAATGATTTTCAACGCTGCTGCGCCTCAAATTGTTCATACACTGGGTCCATTTTTGGCATATTCTCTCCAACCTATTGACATAGGATGATCATTTGTTATATCCTTTGAATGATTTTCAGCTCCGTTGGATGAACAAAACGAAATTTAAGACATATCCAGTCTAAATGGATACACGTTATCATTCAATAGATATTTGTATACCCTTGCAGAGGGTATATTGAAATTGTCCAAAGTTTGTATAGCCTTGCAGCACGTATTCTAACTAATTTGAAGGACAAATCCACTGAAAACAAACAAGTTTTTCTCAATAAGATTACTTTTCAGACTCTACTTTTGTATGACAGCTATACCATATAGATGTCCGATTTCGAACAAACTTTGTGGAATCATGGAAAAGCAAAGTAAGAAATACAAAGTTTGGAGGCGATTTCTTTGAACACAAAAAAGTTTTTCTCACTGAAACTAGTTTCTGGACCGATCAGTCATATGGCAGCTATATGTTATCGTTATCCGATTTTGACAAAACTTTGAAGAATTGTGTGAAAGCTTATTAAATAAATATGTAATAATTTTAAAGATGTTTACATTGAAAACAAAAAAGTTTTTCTTACAAAGACTGTTGTTGCAACCTTACTTTTCTATGCCAGCTATACTATATAGATGTCCGATTTCGACCAAACTTGGCAGAATCATGGAGAAGCATGCAAAACTAGTAAATACGGAGTTTGGAGACGTTTGCGTTAAAAACAAAAAAGTTTTTCTCACTTAAACTAGTTTTTCGATCGATCGTTCCTATGGCAGCTATATGTTATGGTTATTCGATCCGGCCGGTTTCACAAAATGTGCAGCGCATTTGTACCAGAAATCTTCGTGCAAAGTTTGGTCGAGATAGCTTTAAAACTGACGGAGGAAATAGCATAGAAACAGACGGACAGACGGACATGCCTATATCGACTCATTTCGTCATGCTGATCAAGAATACTTTATGTGGTCGAAAATGCTTCCTTCTATGCGTTATAAACATCTGGACAATTTCAATATACCCTCGGGAGTTGCAGAGTATGTTATAGTTGGGCTTGAGGTGACTTTCCAAGCCTGTAGCCGTTTTTGACTTTTATTAAATTATAAGAGATGGTAATTTGAAAATGTCTTTTCCTTCCTTTACTTTTAATTTGAATATATATCTGTCTGTCTTGAAAGAAGCAGTTTTAAGAGAGTTCTCTAAAGGTTTCTTGAAAGAAAGAACTTTTAACAATTCCTATCGATCCCAAAGAGAAATGAGAACAGGCGCTCCCAAAAAGAAGTTTATGAAAGCCCTCAAGAAACAAGTCCTGCCTAACTTCTGCAATCTTAAATCGCTCTTTGCAATCGTTTTGGATTGCTGTAAAAGTTCCACAACTTCTGGGGAAAAGGTGCTTTTTCTTAAGTTGATTGAGCACATTTTTGTCTATGTTACAATCTATCGAACAGTTATTTATATATACAAATTGTTATGAACTCACTAGGTGGCCTATCTTTGCAGATATAGTCTTATCTATTTCTCTTTCTCTCTCTCTTTCTCTCTATATATATTTAGTAAATACTTGTATGTAAGTTATAATCTAGGGAAAGCTCAAGCTCAAGCTCCATATTTCATATTGTTCACATTTTAAAAACAAAATCAAAAAATAGGGAATTGTTTATTTATGCATTTAAAGTCGGTAATTACAAATGACTTTCAAGTGCTTCCCTGTTTGGCCCATAATTTTTTGTTGTTTTTTATTATTAATCTATCATATCGATAATGAAGGGGACTTACTGGGCCGTTTGGTGTTTATCGGGCTTGTCAAGGTGTCAAGTGCAAAAAATCGGACAATTCGATAGGACGACTGCCTGAGTCATCCAAAGTATATGGGAAGATCAAATCCCACATTGGGGAGGGGGCGTTAAGTGTTTTGTGAAATAGTCAAATCTTAAACAATGTCAGATGAATCATTTCCCATGAGCTCCCAGGCCTCCAAAATGTCATAGATAAAATTCTTGCACCCAATACATGAGTCAGAGGCACACTCTATCTGGTTAAAAGTGTTGAGTACATTTTTCTGGCTGCCATGACCACAAGCACAATTTCAGTCTACTGGGGTAGGTAGTACCTAGCGATAAGGGTCCATTGATTGCCTCTCAGATAAGCAGTACATAGAGGATGGAGAGCCACCGGCGACGAATTCATTATAAAATCCATGTTCCTTAACCATAGCAGACTTAGTTTGCCCAGAGCAGTCACCACGAACGGATTAACCAACGAATCGAAACCAAACGAATCAAAATGAATTGCCTTTCCGCCATGTTTAAGTACATACTGTACTTGCTCAACCTGATCTTTGTGGCCGGTGGCATATTGCTTATAGTTGTCGGATCGATAATGCTTTCAAATATGGGAGATTTCACTGCGTTTGAGGGAGCCGTGAATACGCAAACCATTCCGATTGTGATCATAGTGATTGGCTGTGTCACCTTTGTGGTGGCCTTCTTTGGTTGCTGGGGCACCTTACGGGAGAATGCCTGCTGTACCACAGTCTATGCCGTCTGCATGTTTATACTGTTTGCCCTGCAATTGACCCTGTCCATTTGGATCTTTGTGGAGTATGATAAGTTCTTGAACAATATGGGAAAAGTGGTGGATACAGCCTGGAATGAGAATAATGCGGCCAAGGGTGCACCCATGGATGCGCTGCAATTGGCTGTAAGTAGAGAAGTGTTGTGTTTTTAAGGAAGTTTTAATCAGTCCTCTCAATCCATTTACAGTTCAAATGTTGTGGCCAAAATGGATATTTGGACTACGGCGTCAATGTGCCCGCCTCCTGCTGTGGCTATACGGATAACTCGAAAACCTGTGAGGCCAACATCTATACATCACGTCCCGGCTGTCGCACAGAATTTGTAGACTTTTGGGCCTCCAATATTGATTTGATACGCTGGAGCAGTTTGATTATTGCTCTCTTCGAATTGGCCATCTTTGTCATTGCCTGCTGTTTGGCCAGTGCCATGCGGAAACGTTAGTTTGCCCTTAAATTTCATTTAGCATTAGCTTCATTGTACAAAAATCCTCACAGTATCCAATCCATCGTCAGTCAAAAATAAACATTTAACTAGATTAAGCTTAAAATGGAAATTTTACTATACACTTGATGGCTGACTAGGACAGCCAGAAAGTTCATTTGGGTGTATGAAATAATCCATCAAATAGATAAGCTTACCCAGGTTTTTTTTTTTTTTTTGGAAATCGATATTATATCTATGAAACATGATTCATTTGAACAAAATGGCTGAAACACAATTAGTAAAGTTGGGCCAGCTCGACTGTTATTTACTCTGTAAGTGTAGAAAACTCGAGTAGCGACTTAAAAGAGTCTCTTGAACACCCCAAGTAATTGAACTTGGGGTGGTACGACTGAAACCGAAACTGTTTGAGTCAATGGGTGAAAATCAGAGCATATTTCAAGTAAAATGGGTAAAACCTATAGCTATTCTGTTGAAGAAGTAACAAGATAAGCCTCGAGTTAGTCTTAGAGAAAATCTGTAGTTATTCACGCATAGCAGTAAGCATCTCCGATCACATAAACTATATATATATATTCTTGAACAGCACGAGTTGATCTATGCCAACTACTCCATCACTTGGCAAGCTATCTTCAGCAAACATTGCACGTAGTCTTTTAGTATAAATACGCTGCACATTTGTAGGAACCGGCCGGATCGGTTATATATATATAGCTGTCATAGGAACGAACGGTCAAAAAACTTGATTTAGTAGAAAAAACTTTTTTGTTTTTAATGGAAACGCCTTCAAACTTTGTAATTCTTAGTTTACTATGCTTTCCCGTAATTCCACTAAGTTTGGTCGAAATCAGACATCTATTTATTATAGCTTCAATGGAAAAGTAGAGTCTGAAAAGTAGTCTTAGTGAGAAATACTTTTTTTGTTTTCAATGGAAATGTTCTTAAAATTTGCATTTAATTATTTGATATGCTTTCACATAATACTACAGAGTTTTGTCAAAATCGGTTGACTATAGCATATAGCTGCAGTACGAATGATTGCTCGAAAAACTAGTTCTATCGAGAAAAACTTTTTTGTTTTCAATACAAACGTCTTCAAACTCCGTAGTTACTTGTTTTCTATGCTTCTCCATGCTTGTACCATGTTTGGTCGAAATCAAACATCTATTTAGTATAGCTCCCATAGAAAAGTAAGGTCCGAAATGTGATCTTAGTGAGAAAAACTATTTTGTTTTCCATGGAAATGTTCTTAAAATTGGCATTTTCTTATTTGATTTGTTTCAACACACTTGTACAAAGAGTTGTCCAAATCGGTTGACTAAAGCCTGTAACTGCAGTACGAATGATCGGTAGAAAGAGAAGTTCTATTGAGAAAAACTTTTTTAGTTTTATTGGAAACGCCGCCAAACTTCGAAATAACTAGTTTTCTTAGCTTTTCCATAATTCTGCCAAGTATAGTTGAAATCGGACATCTATTTAGTATAGCTCCCATAAAAAAGTAAGGTTCGATAAGTAGTCTTAGTGAGAAAAGCATTTTATTTCCGAAGTAAACCTCTGATAAATTTGCCTATATGCCTATTTTATTGGCTTTCTCACAGTTTTTTAAAGTTTTATCAAAATCGGATGATTATAGTCAATCCATAGGAATGATCGGCCGAAAAACTAGTTTTGATAAGGAAAACTTTTTAGATTTTAATGGAAACGCCTTTAAACTTTGTATTTGTTAGTTCGCTAAGCTTTCTTATGATTCCACTAAGTTTGCTCGAAGTCGGACATCTATTTATATGGTATAGAAAAGATATGTCAGAAAAGTACAAGCTACGCATAGAAGACACAAGGCATGTATATTTCTAAATCCCAGATTTTATGCAGAACGGGAAGAATGGGAGACCATTCACAGTCGTTGACGCGTAGGGTTTCATAAATGGTTGCCTTAAGCCATTTCGATGACCCTGTGGAAGTTTTTCAATCGACGAGGCGTTCGCGTGTTCCATGGTCAAAATATACTTGATTTTGACGCTTTAAACGCGCTATATAATTAGTCGATCTGGCATCGCAGTCAAAAGTTTTCGTGTTGCCAGATAGGTGCCTCAAATATTTCCTTCCCCTGTAGAGCTGGGATCTCTAGCTCGGTTGTTTATGGTTTTATCAATGCTGATCAAGAATATATACGATATACAAAACAAACACACATTTGCACAAAACCAATATACTCTGACTACATCTGGTACAACATATTTTTGGGTTTTTTTTTTGGAAGGGTTTAAGTCTTGATAAGATACTGATTTTTGTGTGATATCTAAAAGTTGTCAGACGTTCATTTAAAAACAGTAGCCCCAGTCGTGGCCCAGTTTAATCGATCGACAGCAAACGACGCGAAAACGCGAAAAATAATACTATATCTAATTCTTAACAACTGGAATATTAATAAAAATATTGTTTAAACCAAGAGAAAAACAAGAAAAAACAGCCACAAAATGAATTGTCTAGCCGGTTTAGTCAATTTCCTTTTATATTTAATTAATTTGGTGTTTTTGGTGAGTGTGTTTTTTTGTGTGTATGGAATTCAAATATAGAACTATGTTTCGGACTGTTTCAAATTTGACTGTTTCTAATAGATTTGTTAAACATATAACGAAAAACTAGAACAGCTTGCCCAAATCTTATTACCGTTCCATCCAAGAGCTTCAATACTTGAACTAAGTACCAAACATTCTCAAATCAAGCATAGCAGTTCTTGAATCTTACTGAAACATAGTGAAATTCAAGTTTCCTCATTCTCGAATCAACGCACTATGTTGTCCGAAACCGAGAATGTTCTTTTTAGTATGAAGAGCTCATCAGGTTCAACAGTTAGATCGTTAACTCTTAAATGAAAAACTTTACAGATTCCAATTTAAAATCAGTTGTTTTTTTTTTGCATTTTGTGTATATTTATTCAATGAAAATTAATTGTTATACCATGTTGCAAGCTTTAGATGTGTCGAGGAATACACAATACCACAAAAAGGATCAGTCTTTGCCTCTCAACTGTAAAGCCATAACTGCTTGGGAATTTCAAAGCAACAAAAGTGCAAAAATTTGTTGGCGCTCGTCGCTTGGTAGTTTCCCCACACACCCATCTTCCATACGAAACGAAACTGTGAGAGAGGACCCAACGTTATTCGCTCAAATGTGCTTGTTCTCCTCGCCTAGTTACTTTACCCCACTCCCTGAGAACGAATTTAGAACGATTTCAAGATCGAAATTAGTGAAATTTTAAGAACAATTACAGGGAGTGTATTTTTGTAGGGCTAGACCAGCCTTTTTTTTTAGTTTTTTGCTTACTATTTACAACTTTTTACCTAAAACATCGTATCCAAACACAACCAAGAACTCGATATATATTAGATTCATTATTTTATTGGTATGCAATAGACACGTAGGTACACAGAGGGAAAAAACAAGATCGTTGAACTCAATTGGATCACAATTGTTATCAAAAACAGGACATGAACGATTTGTCATACTTGTAGTACAATGTTCTCACTTCAAGTACTTTTTATTGAGAGCGCAAAAACTACATTTGAGTTGAAATGTTCTGATTTTGAGAGCATTTTAAGCACAACTGTTTAAAAAATTCCCTTTTTCCTTAATAATTTAATTTAAATTTAAATAATTTTCTTAATTGCTCTTATTTGGAGTTGTAGGCAAGCTATTTACTAAATAGATTGTTTCCAGCTGTGTAGGTCTAGGATTAAGAAACCCAAACCGAAGCTCCATCTTTCTTCAACGATTCTAAGAATTCTAAGAAATTATATACAGACTTACATCAGATGTATAAAAAAGATATATAAAAATAGAGTCATTAAATATTACGCCTTAAATACAAAACACACTGGCCCTCGTGACTCATGAAAGAAGTCCCCTGGGGCTTTGTTGTTGGCCTGGCTATCATATAGAACGACATATATGTATGTATGCATAAAGAACATTTATCGTGCAATTTTTTATGGTCTATTGATAAAAGAAAAAAAAACCATTATGTTTGATGGGTTAGTTGAATGTTTTTAGCTATTGCAAATAAATTTTTGTCATTTTATTTAACATTTTTATGGATTTTTTCCTTAGGTCGTTGGCATCTTGCTCATTGTTTTGGGCTCGATAATGCTCTCGCACATCAACCAATTCTCTGGCATTGATGCTCTGATCAGCACAAATACCATACCCATATGTATTACGGTCCTGGGAGCCTTAATCTTTGTGGTATCCTTCTTTGGCTGCTGTGGCGCCTTCCGCCAGAGCGCTTGTCTGACCGGCACGGTAAGAATTAACACTTAAGAACCTTAAAACTGAACTTAATTGTTTCTTATCTTGAAATTTTAGTATACCATCTTGATGTTTATATTGTTTGTGCTACAATTGGTACTCACCTGTTGGGTATTTGTGAATCGTACGTCCTTTGTGCAGGATATGGGTAAGGTTGTCCAAACCGTTTGGGATGAGAACACTGCAGCGAACGGTTATCCCATGGGCGTATTGGAGTTGACCTTCGATTGTTGCGGCAAAAACAACTATAATGACTATCAAACTGTGCCCGGCACCTGTTGCGGCAGTTCCAATCGTGCAGCCAGCTGTCCTTCATCTGTTTATGAGTCACGTCCAGGATGTTTGGCCAAATTTGAGGAATTCTGGCAGGATAATACCGATATTATACGCTGGTCGGGCTTGGGTATATGTATATTTGAGTTGATTGTCATGTTTGTAGCTGGAGTTATGACAATGTGCATGCGAAGGGCCAATTCGGGTAGAAATGTATCGGCCTAAAGTAAACAAAATTTAATTATTTAATACCATGTATGTTTAATAAAGCTCTATTCTGGAGGATTTTATGATGTAAGCTTAAAAATAGTAAAAATTAATTAAAAATACCGAAAAGAAGGTACAAATTAACGGCTGTTCTGTGATGATATATTTCAAAGCTCCCAAAAGTACATTACACTTTTCGCTAACTTTACAAGAAGAGCTTTTTGATAACCAAAGAAAAATTTGGAAATGCAGCACAATTTAATTTGCCCATAAAAACGGTTAGCCTTTACCATTTAAACAGTTTAAGAACAATGAAAAAACAAACATTAGCCAAGGATATTTGTAAAATATGTAAAATTTCTGAATCTAGTAAGCACTAATTTTCCTATCACTCAGTTAGTTCGATATTAATGGGTTTACACGAAAATCGATTGGAACAGTGCTGTATAATACAAAAATAGCACTAGGCAACAAGGTACAGTTTATAGTTGTGGTGTACTGCACACGAATCTGTGTTGATAAAAGGTTTATTACGATTCCCATTTTCGGTAATAGGAGCTTTAAAACGCTTTAAATAGCTATTTTGACTCTATTTAGTCACGATTTGATTCTCGTCCTCTTTCCTATAATTTCCTTTTTATGGATTTTGTGGATTTAACTTCTATTTTTAAGCAACTCCCTGTAGCGTTCCTAGAAATCACCAAGAATTCGGGGAGACCTTTGAAACAGTACTGTATCTAAATCTAATATCCAAATGTAATATTCAAAATTTTATGTGAATTTGTGGGGATTATTAAATTATAATCAGCCGCTGATTTTCTTCAACTTCATTAACTAAAATCAAAACAGGTCGTTTAATTTGTAGTAAATACTTATTTGATTATACCAGAGGTATATTTATATTTAGCATAAAATTTTAAATAATCGTTGCTATTTTTGAACAAGCGCACTCCGTGAAATGTATCAGCCACATATCGATAGCAAAATTCGAGCACCACAGCGATGACAGCTAGTGTGCCCAGACTCGATTTCGATTACTGGTAGTCTCAAAACGTGAAAAAACATATCGATGCGCCACACCAAAATTTTTTGCCTCAAATCTGTTTTGACGGTTTACAAGTCGGACGTGTGGAGCGCGTTATAAAAAAAAAACATACGAAGCCAAGTTTATTTGAAACAAAAGGTAATATAATATGGCGTGTTAAATATAATCAGAGTACGAGTAAGCAGCAAAACGGCAGCAAATGCCCATGTATTGAAGGGCAATTACTTTGACCTGGCATTTGTTATTCGGGATGCTGCAGCTGCCGCTGCAAGCGAACGTAAAGAGAATGACGAAAGGAGATAAAACACTTAAATGCGTGTGTGTGTGTGTGTGAGTGCGAGTGTGAAAAACGGAAGAAAATTGTATTAAAATAACAATGCGTAGTTGCTGCTCTTGTTGTTGCTGAAGTGGAGTGCAGTGAACTTTTCCGCTTTTTTTTTTTGCTCAAGTAATTTTCTAGCAGCCTGCGGGCCTGCCTTTTGTAAAGTTGATTTGGTTGTTGTTGTTGCTGTTGTCGCCGTTGTTGCCTTGGTGATGGGGGGAAATGCCAGTGTCAATGCACGCACTCGAGAAGATGAAAAATTCTGGGAATAATGGCACTTTATTTGTGAACAAATGACTAAAAAAACCGCGTGTTTATTTGGCTTGATTTTTAAAATCAAATTTGTATGTGTATGTGTCTGTACCAGGGTTGAGATCAGCATTCCCAAAACAGGTTTTGGGTTTCATAAAACGCTTGGCTTAAATGGAATTGCGTTAATATTACGAACATTTTATAAAAACTATAAAAGAGTTTGCACTCAAACAAAATCATTGTAAAGAAAATCTGAGTCAGTATGGAAATCAATTGCACAAAACAATGCAATTCTCAAGAAATTTCGAAATTGTCGTTAAGTTTCAGTTCGCGGAACGATTTGTTGAACCATTGAACGCAAGATAATTCTACGAAAATTGATTTCAATCCAATCAATTCTAGATTGTGTCAAATTTTTCACACCAATCGGATGACTGGTTTCAAAAATATCATTCATAGGAAAATTCAACATTAGTCTGGCGAAGTTTAAATTAGTAACGGTCTGTGAGTCATGGTAATAAATTGACAACTCGAGTTGTTCAACAATTGAAGCAATCACACTTAAAACCTGTAAAACATTTCCACTTTACGACCAATCACATTGGGCAAATTGTATTTAAGGAGATACAACTAAGGAGTTGCCATAACATTTATACAATTAGTCACAAGAAAAACACGTTTCTGGTCGACATTTTCAAATTTATATTGGTCTGACAACCCTTTATCCATCGAACTGGTTGTAGCTTTCATCAGACGGAACTCAGAACACCAATTTTTACCGTCTTACTTTTCGGATAGAGGAAAGAATAGAAATATAGAAGTATGTATTTCCTCGCAAACTAGTCTCTCAGTTTTAAAGCTGTCGAGCTGAAACTTTGCACAGGGTCTTTTTTTTTTGCTGCACGCTACTAATATGTCGAAACCGACCAGATCGGCTGAGTATATCTCATAGCTCCCATAGAAACAATCGGTCGGAAAACCAGTAATAGTGAGAAAAATAGGTTTCTTTTCAATGAAAACGTCTCCAAACTTTGTTATCGTAGGTTTTCTATGTTCTTCAAATATTTCTTTTAAAATTTAAAAAAAATTGTTTGAAAATATTTAAGGGAGCTCTTGCAAGGGTATAAAAACTTCGATATTTATGTGAGTGGTGCAGCTTATTTTTGGCTAAGGTGCTACCTAGCGACAGTTTACGAAAAAGGGGAACCCCCATGTTGACGCTCGAATCCCAATTTGAAAAGAGGCTTCAACAAATAAAGTTAAGTTCTTAAGCAAATTTTATTCTTTATTATCATTAAACTTTTTAACCAAATAAAAGAAGAAAGTAAATAAAAATTAATAAATATACATAAACTTATTTAAACATATTCCTCGTTTTGTAGTTTTAAGGTGCATATGTCGCACAAGTCTTGAAAAAGTTAAAAATTCGTAAAAGTTAAATAAACTACTTAACTTTTGCGAGTCTCTACTGTATTTGGTTAAACAAAATCAACAAGCCTAGTGTAAACTATAATAAATGGTTAGAATGTTGCTTGATTATCTGCTAATCGCACTAAACTCAGGATGGTTTGACTAATAGGATATCGAGAAAACCAACCTAAGTTAATTATGACTTTACAGCCCCAAAGGGTCAAGACAAGCTTCTCCCAATCTCGTGTCTCAGCATTCACACACACACTACCCGTTGCACCACAACCGACGAAATCGGAAATTAGTAGAATTTTTAATAACTAAAAGTCTCCAAAATCTTTTGAGATGGATGACAAACAAACGAATTGGTCAATCCAATTTTCCAGCCATCATTGTCAACGTTAATAACAATTAAATTTCAACATTAATTTTCCTTTACAGTCAACATGGATTGCGGCACATCGGTGGTCAAATATATACTCTTTCTGTTCAATACCATCGTATCGGTGAGTAAACCAAAACCAAAATGAAAAATGAAAACGAAACCATATAAATAAAGCTTACATTGTGAAAGTTAAACAAGTTATGAAATTGTGTGGTAACAATTGTTTAAATATTCAAACACACAAACCATGCTTTTGCGCATAGATATGCATTAATTAAAAAACACTGCCAACTTCTATCACAGAATCTCAGTGTGGTTTAAATATTTGATGACCTCATCGCATTCAGCTTCCTTGAAGTGGCGCGCAGGCAAACAAAAAAAAAAACACAGAGCCCCAACCACAAGAAGAAGTTGAGAACAAAATCAATTTCTTTGTTTATGTTCAGATTTTTCATTGTGTACAAACAACAACAAGCCAAAAGTTTACTTATCCAGATTCCAGATATCAATTTCAGTAGCTCTAAAATTATCAGTAATCCCAAATTGATGATCTCATTTAACTGAAAAGACCCATGAGACACTCTCTGTGGTGAAAATACCAAGCTTATCAAGGCGCTGTGAGTCAAAGTATGTACGTGGCTTTGAAAATGATGTAGCGATGCTATATAAATACTAATTAAATTATACTCAAAACACACAACACGGCTGAGGTGAATCATAAAACCGAAATTATTAAAATAAGTACAAAAGAAATAAAAACAAAAACTTGTTGCTGCTGCTCTAAAAACAACTTGTGGAAAACATTATTGTTTTTTTTTTTTCTCGAACATATTTACACGTGCAGGTCTCACAAAGCCGAGGTCGCCTCTCTGTGGTTGTGTGTTTGTATTGGAGTATCTGAGAGTACATAACACACCAGTTGACAGTCGACACAAATAAATTAACATGCCGCCTTTGAGAGTTGCTGGCAACACCAATACCAGCACCAGGCCCAAAACGCAACGCTCGAAGAAACAACAAAATACAAACAAAACCATTTTGCAATTCGTCGACTGGTTGGTTGGTTAAAAGGGGGAAAAACAAGTATGACTGTGCCGGCACATGTACACAGACACAATCAGTTTTTGTATGTTCCACACGTCTGACTTTTGTGAAATTGAGTGCGGGTTTAGAACCCCACACACACACACACCTGAATGAAACCATTATATAAAAATACAAAAAAAAAAAAAATCTAAGCTAAGGTACTTGTAATTGCAGCTTGTTGTCAATTTGCAGTGGGAAAATGTACAGTTGTGTGCATGCAATTGCATCAAGTTCGGCAAACATCTGTTTAAATAATTGCCAGTAATTGAAATTAATTTGAGAGAATATTAGACAACATGACTGGAAATATCAGCACGTTCTGAGAAAATTGTTTTTGATACAATCAAATGGTAGGGTGGATGTAGTATGTACAAACTGATATACAGTTTTGATAGGGGAACCACATACACAGTATGTCAAGAAAGTGTTTTTCCATACCAAAAAAAAAAAAAACCTCACAGTTTTGACTAGTTTTGCACAAAATATAGTCAAACAAGCTGAATTGATTTAGCTACATTTGAATAAAAGGGTGTCTAAATGGTTGCTGGTCTCTTAGCTGCGTTAGTTCTTAGACTAAATACATGCCTTCATTCATACCGTAAAAGCCAGCCTTGTTGATATTGCAAGCGCAAAAATCGTGGCGTCGCAACCTTGACCGGCTCAACAGCTGATTGAGTTGTTAAGCTGTTTAGTAGCCGAAAAATAGCTTGCAATACCGCAGCTAAATGGGTTGGGGAGGCAGCAAAACGAAAAAAGAACTGATTATAGGAGTTTGAGGCATCCACCCCATAATTAAGGCATTGGCCGTGTTCAGCAGAGGGTTTGGTTGCTAAGCAGGTAACAGCAAAAGATGATACATCCAATAGTTTCTGCAAAACAATGTGCTAGATTTTTGTAAATTCGGCGCAGCACATAGAAATGGCAAATATTGAGGCCAAACTTGAGTTTTAATATATTTTTTAGTTTACTTAAACCATTTATGGCATGTAAAATAACTCATTATACCCGTGCAAAGGGTATTATAATTTTGTCCAGAAGTTTGCAACGCATTGAAATATTCATCTCCGACCCCATAAACTATATTCTTGGTCAGGGTGACGAGCTGAGTTGATTGAGCTTTGGCCGTCCGTCTATATGTCTGTTTCTACGCGAACTAGTCTCAGTTTAAAAGCTATCGAGCTGAAATTTTGCACAGAGTCTTCTTTTTGCTGCACACTACTTATATGTCGGAACCGACCGGATCGGATGACTATATCTCATAGCTCCCATACGAACAATCGGTCGGAAAACTAGTTTTAGTGAGAAAAACTATGTTCTTTTCCATGGAAACGTCTCCAAACTTTGTATTTAAAGTTTTTCTATGTTTTCTTTATAATTCTGCCAAGTTTGATGAAAATCGGACAACTATATAGTATAGCTGCCATACAAAAGATAGGACTGAAAAACAGTCTTAGTTAGAAAAACTTTCTTGTTTTTAATGGTAGCATCGTGATACTTTGTATTTGTTTGTTTCACATGCTTTTACATAATTTTACAAATTTTTGGCCAAATCGGATGACTATATCATATAGCACCCATACGAGCGATCGGTCGAATAATGTGAAAACGAGTATTTTTTGAGAATATTTAAGCGAGCACTTGCAAGAGTATAAAAACTTTCGGCACAGACGAAGTTAGCTTAGCTTTCTCGTTTTTCTCTAGCTACCTAGTAGACGCAATTGCTTTGGTAAACGTATGGAGAACCATTGAACCCCTCTACACCAACTAAATTGCTATTTTACAAGTGACTTTTAGGCTATATTATAGCATTTAAAGTTTTTGGCCTCAGTTATATTGCAATCATGGAATGGGGCTCCTTCAAAAAACGTATTTTCCTAATGCGAAAATGGTGAAATGTATTGGATCACCCAAAAGAAATTATTAGAAGATATTAGAGGATACTAATGGAATATAAAACCGCCTGAAATCCAGCCGTAAATGTAATGTATGAACCCCACAAGCCATTTATAAAGCCTTAATTCGTCGAAATCCACTGCGCAAGCAAAAGAAACTACGATTTTGTTAGAAAATAAAGGGAACCTTGAAGAAAGATTCATATATAAAAAAGGAAGATATTTTTTTTTTAAGTAGTTGTCATTCCCACCGCACCATGGCCAAATGGAATTCAATTTCAGCCAACTCATCAAAACAAATAAGAAACTTCCTTTGCAAATTCACATAAACATATAAAATTATAAACTATTTGCTGACGAATATGAAATTTTTACAGCTACTCAACTGAGTTTGAAGTGTGTGTGTGTGTTGTCGTTGAAAATATTTGAGAACAAATGAATTCGTTTGATATGAGTACGTCCGTCGAGTTGTTAGTTTTCTGGTTAAATGCCATTTGGCATGATTAATGCTTATCCTGTTGCACAATGCTGAGTGTATCTGAGAGTATCTCCAAAACGTCACGTCTTGAAGTTTTGGCGCCTCACAGTCGTCGTCTAGTCTGGCTGTGTTTGTTCAACGACGCAATAAGAGTTTTTGGGTGTGGTCCACAAGCACACACAAACGGTATACTTATATATATATATATATATATATATATATATCTATAAGTATTTATTACACTTGATGGGGCTTCACATGAGATGAAAACTCCCAAATATGTGTGCTTCACAGGGGTTGGTTTGTTTACTGTCCATTTCCTTATGATCTCAGCACTCTTTGCGAGGGAGGATGGAAGGGGGAGCTGTGGGATGGTTAATTTTGTGAAAGTATTTGCCTAAACAATTTGCATTTCATTTCCAGTGGGCCCTGACGTCATGGCAGAAGCTGCTGCTGCCAGTCATTGTCCCCATTACCAACTAGAAAATTTCCAGTGTTTCATTAGCAAAGAAGCAGCGCATTTGCTTTTGTTTTTAAATGTGGGTCAATTCGTCAAAACAAAATCATTCAAATCACAAAATCCCAACGCCCACAACAACAGGCAATTCTTTCTCTCTCTCTTTGTGTTCTAAATGAGTGGAAATTAAGCCAGCCCACACCGACAGATGCACACATCATAATGAAATCAAGTAAATTCAATTAATTGACGAACAATTGTTATGAGAAGTCAAGCGATGCTGCATTGTGGGCTGGTGGCCATTGCAAAGATCACAAATTTCAATTTCAAGACCTTGTGACGAGATGCTTAAACTTGACTGACAAAGCCCCCCCCCCCCCCCCCTACCCTCACAACAACAATTAGTACTTTGCTTTTATCTAATCTGCGATTTGGCTTAACCAGCAAAACTTGTCCAAATATTCCAAACTAGGCTAGTTTGTGTACTTACGTAAGCTTTCTAATTTTAATTATCATTAAGTCTGCTCACAATGGCGTGCTGCATAACGCGTAACACACATATAGAGCCAACAACCAACTAACCAACCAGTATATCCCATCCCTGAGGTCAGCTCCAGTTCCCCCAGCGGTAATTAAAGACTTCGTTTGTTTGTAATCTATCTTTAACATGCTAATTGTTGCTTGGGACACTACCACTATCTTCAATTAAACAAAATTAGCACAATTGTTGATTGTTTTGAACTATGTTAGAAGTTAAGTTCTTGGAAAAATTGTATGATAAAAATGGAAGTGGCCATATACTGGCTGAAATTTAAAATGCTTAAGCGAAGTCAGTTCCAATTATTATTACCATTCAACAGGGGTTTCTATACCCTAGCAAAGGGTATTATAATTTTGCGCAGAAGTTTGCAACGCATTGAAATATTCATTTCCGACCCCTTAAACTATATATATTCTTGATCAGGGTGACGAGCTGAGTCGATTGAGATTTGTCCGTCCGTCTGTCTGTCTGTTTCTAAGCGAACTAGTCTCTCAGTTTTAAAACTATTAAGCTGAAATTTTGCACAGAGTCTTCTTTTTGCTGCACACTACAAATATGTCGGAACCGACCGGATCGGATGACTATTTCTCATAGCTCCCATAGGAACAATCGGTCGGAAAACTAGTCTTAGTGAGAAAGACTTTTTTCTTTTCAATGGAAACGGCGCCAAACTTTGTACTTAAAGTTTTTCTATGCTTTTTTATAATTCTGCCAAGTTTGATGAAAATCGGACAACTATATAGTATAGCTGCCATACAAAGGATAGGTCTGAAAAACAGTCTTAGTTAAAAAAACTTTTTTGTTTTTATTGGTAGCATCCTGCAATTTTGTATTTGTTTGTTTTACGTGCTTTCGCATATTTTTACAAATGTTTGGCCAAATCGGATGACTATATCATATAGCTCCCATACGAACGATCGGTCGGAAAATGGGAAAAAGCGATCATTTGCAAGGGTATAAAAACTGATCGGCACAGCCGAAATTATCTGAGCTTTCTCGTTTTTTCTGGTTTACTCTTTTTGACTGTAAAAGCTAAAAATGGCTCACTAAGTTTGAAAGCAAAAGACAGACAAAATTTATAAAATTACCAAGTACCAGCTAAGAATTCTCAGAACATTTGGGAGTACATCAGTGCGCGACGATAAGAAAAGCAAAGCATTTAAACAGATTAAAACTAATTAGAAACCACCGCTGCTTATCACATGACATAGTACCAAAATAGATTTTTTTTTTTTTTGATGCAATGCGGTTTATTTTTTAGGTTTTTTTTTTTACTACTATTTACATTGCGGTTTCATAATTTGCATGCCTAGTAGAACGACACCAAAAGCTATGCGATAAACGCTTGAACCATATATGGAAAGCACTGAGTTTCATTTAAAAAACTCCATTCACTTACAGCAACAACCGAATATTATTTGTTGAAAAGATCTAAGTTTGATTTGGAGTCGACTATCTGAACACAGACCGCAGTTGGGTGCTTTATTTGAGAATTGAAACTAAAGACTTTTGGACAGCACAATAAATAGAGTGACACGAATCTACAAACAACTTGCTGAATCAGCAGGGAGTAGACACTGGTCCACTTGGTCAGCAGAAAGGTATCATAGGTGCTGAAAGCTAGATGCGATATGATTTGGACGGATAGAACATTTTTAAGAGATTTTGCAACACCAAAGATTTCGAGTGACATTCGACACTTTTTTAATGGCAGATGCCCAATTCTATACGAGTATATCTTCGGGGAAATCGTACATTTGCATTTGGAACAAGAAAGAAAGTCGGTCAAGCCCGACTATAACATACTCTGTACCAAGAAAATTTGTCTTTTGATCATAACTCGAAAACCATTCATCCGATCTTCTTCATTCCTTTGGCGGATCGATAAGTTATCCTAATAACTAAATATGTCCAGAAGGAACAAGCCATCTATCTTCAAAACTGTGGGAGATATGACGTTTTTTCTAAATTGCGGGGGCGGGAGGGGGCGTGGCCAAAATTGAAAATAAACTTGATCTGCCTGCAGTCATAAGAAGCATATTTCCCATACATGTCAATCCTCTATCTCTTACCATCTCTGAGATCTGTGCGTTCATACGGACAGACAGACGGACATGGCTATATCTCGGCTGTTGATGCTGATCAAGTATATATATACTTTATGGGGTCGGAGATGCTTTCTTCTGGATGTTACATACTTTTGCACAAACTTATAGTACTCTATGCACCTTCGGTACAGAGTTAAAAAACGAACTCGTCTTTACTTTCAAAATCTTGAGTTTTCCACCTCAGAGGTTATAGCAAGGTACTAAAATGATGTTCTAAGAAAATCTCACATAGAATTAATTAACGTGTAGTTCACTTTTGTATAGAAAGAACTTGAGTTTGTTTATTTAAATTGGATGTGATTAAATTAATGAATTTTGATTTTAAAAACATTTCCATCTCTTCTATTCTCATTCTTAGATCCTTGGCATTTTAGGCATTGTCTATGGAGTGCTTATACTTAACAGCATTGGCACCATCGAGGTCAATGGACAGGTCGGCTTCCCACCTCAGGCACTTATGCCCATTGTTTTGATATCGATTGGTTCCATTGTGGTCTTCATCTCGTTCCTGGGCTGTTGTGGCGCCATACGCGAATCCGTTTGCATGACCATGAGCTATGCCGTTTGCCTGTTGATTCTCTTGATTTTGCAATTGACAATTGTGGTGCTGTTGTTCACCAACAAGGAGAAATTCGATAATGCCATGGGTGAGGTGATTGACAAGGCCTGGAACTCGAATGAGGCTCGTGAGGGTGGTGTATTTGATGCCATGCAGACATCGGTAAGTTTGTAGGGATATGCAATTGCAATGGGATTGTATTAAAAACATGTTTCTTTTGTTTATTCAGTTCCACTGCTGCGGTAATAACGGTCCCCAGGATTATCTCTTGAATTTGAAGACCCTACCCGCCAGCTGCTGCGACGGCACGTGCACAATTCCCACAAACATCTATGGTGGTTGCCGCAACAAGTTTGTTAATTTCATGTCCGGCAGCAGCGAGAAGGCCAAATATGTGGGTCTGGGTATGATTGGAGTTGAGGTAAGTTCAAGGTGCATGCAACTAATGAATTGAAATTTAATTGATTTTATATTCTTGCAGCTGATTGGCTTCATCTTTGCCTGCTGTTTGGCCAACAATGTGCGCAATTATAAGCGTCGGAATGCCTACTAAGCGCAGCAGCAACATGCAACAAAATCAGACGCAAGCATACATACGTACACCCATACACCCACACACCCACACACATATACACAAACATTCTCATTAACTCTTAACTATGTATTGTCGTAGAACGCACATTGAATATAAAATTATGTATACAAACTATGCGTTTAACCATTTGGTTGAAAAATGTTTAAATAATTTGTTTACAAATTTGCTTTAACGAAACCAACAAATTGCTTAGAGTCTAAGGCGACCAGAAAACGCTTACACACACACATTAATTGGTATTGTTAAACTCGAAATCAATACTGAAACCATGAATGTAGAATCACAAAAGTTTTTGTTTAACCCCCCTCTATATAAAACTGTTAAAAACCCTGCAAAAAAACACAAGTGTCCAAAAAAAAAAAAAGAAAAAGAAAAGAACTCTTTCAATATACTTGCATATATATAATATATAAATATAATACAGTTCATTTTATTCATATTTGTAAAGTAGAATCTCTATGAAAGTTGAAGTTTTGTAAAATGCATTAAAAAAATATATACAAAAAAAAAACACTCGAATTGCATACGAAACATTATATGAATAAAGCATTTAATATGTATTTATATACACGAACCATGTTTATTTGTTGAGGCTAATCTGCAGGGCAGGGGCTTAGTCAGTTAGTTGATATGGAGAGGGGAGCAGTGAAAGGTGTGACCCACATTTTAAAGGTAGCAGCACACCGTCTCTGATAATAAGGGTGGCTATTCAAATTGCGCTAGCAAAATACCCATATTTACATGTGTTGTGTTCCTTTAGTTGTCATGACAGCCATTGCACTGACCCTGAAAACGCAACCAACTCAGTGACACACATACTGACATCTTGAATGCGTACTCTATTATATTATATCATCCACCTTTAACATTGTTGGCTTGTGAATTGTTAACGGTTAGAGAAGTCATCATCATTTTCGATCAATTGAAGTCTTAATTAATCATGAATTCGCCATAATAATCCATCGTATATAAGGGAGCACCGCGGCACCAGGAGTTACCCAGTTCCATTTCTATACCAATACCCCAATCATGTGTTGCATTTGCTATGCTTTTGTTAAAGTTCTTTCCGCCGTCCTGTCGGTGCTGTTACATATAGTAGTTATTATTATGTCAGCGAATGCCATTTTTATAGGAATTATTGGGAATGGTGAATACAAGATACTTTCATCATCATATATGAAATCTTTGATTTTAGAACAAGTTTTTTTGTCATCTTTAAGAAAGTGACTCGGGACTGCATTGGCTTTTCCATGCATGGAGCGCCCACAGTTTGAATGGCACTCTTATGACACTGTCCAAACTTAGGGTGAGCTGGCATTTGTTTGTCCCCGCAATTGAAAGTAAATTAATTATTCCCTAGGATGTTTCCTATCTCCAATGGTGGCTCCTACTAACCGCAATATATTTTTTTTTGGGTTTTGGTATTCTGATATATGAGCATCGCTATCCCAATCCCTCTTATGAAATGAATACTGAAGTGATGAATATATTTGGTTTGGGTAATTAATTCGCTACTGATGAGAAGTGTGGTTCTATTATTACGTTTGAATTTATATTAGGATATTTATTGCTTGGTTGGCTAACAGTTGCTTCCTATATCAATACGCTTTCGGCTAATGAAGAACGTACAGTCTGCTCGTGTGAGTATGGAAAATGGTAAACAACATGGGTTGTTTTTCTTATAATACTTTGGTATTTGTTCTAGGATCTGTGTGACAACACTGTGATACAAAGTCGTTGATTGACAAAACACCAAAAAATGATTAAAACTTGGCAGCTGGCTACAACGAATCAAACTATCGATAGAATTGATCGATCGGTTAAGTCCGTTAATCAACTGGATTTTTGAATTTACATGGCATTTAAATGAAATCTTGTTTAAAATTTGATTAAATCTTAAGAAAGTTGTTTGAAAAATGAGCATTGAGAGTTTTAAACTAAGATAGATTGATTTTACACAAGCAAACAATTAAAACAATTTCGCTGCGGAATGGGGCGTGGCAATAACTGTGGCAAAATAAAATAATACCAAAAATAGACGAAAATTAATTTTGGCTCGGCCGAAGTTTGTATACCCTTTCAGCACTTGTTTCTAACTAATATAAGTACATTTCCACTGAAAACAATCAAGTTTTTCTCACAGACTACTTTTCTGACCCTAATTTTCCATAACAGTTATACTATATAGATGTCCGATTTCGACCAAACTTGGTGCAATCATGGAAAAGCATAGCAATCTAAGAAATACAAAGTTTGGAGGCGTTTCCATTGAAAACAACCGAGTTTATCTCACAAAGACTACTTTTCTTACTCTACTTTTTTATGACAGCTAATCTATATAGATGTCCGATTTCGACCAAACTTAGTGGTATCTTGAAAAATCATAGCAAACTAGGAAATACAAAGTATGGAGGCGGTTGCTATGAAAACAAAATCTTTTTCTCACTAAAATCATTTTTTCGACCGATCATTCCTATGGCAGCTATATGCTATAGTCATCCGATCCGGCTGGTTTCGATACTTTTACAGCATATTTGTACCAGAATACTTCGTGCAAAGTTTGGTGGCGATAGCTTTAAAGCTGAAGTAGGAGATAGCATAGAAACGGACGGACAAGGCCACATCAACTCAGCTCGTCATGCTGATCAAGAATATATATACTTTATGTGGTCGGAAATACTTTCTTCTATGCAATATACGCTCTGCAATTGTAGTGAATTTTTAAATCGTATAAGTTTTACGAAATAATTTAAGTTCAGCCGGCTTCAACGATACAAAAGCATCGAACTTGCCAACTATCGATATTATTTATCGATCGGTTAGGTCCGTTAATCAACTGGAATTTGGAATTTGAATTTAAACTCAAATGAGATCTTGTTGAGAGCTTGGTCACATTTTAACAAAACTATTTAAAAAGTTACAGTTTTAAAGAGTTTCGAAATAAAATATATGGTTATTAGTAGACATCGGATTTTAGGTTATAACATATTTTTAATGGGTGGTCACACAACACATCTGATTGGACACAAATTTGTTTCATGAAAAGTAGATTATTTTAAATCCTCATTCATTTTGCATATTTGAAATATGTGCATATCGTCGACCTAAACACATGTTTGAGAATATTTCGACCTATTTCGAACTATTTTAGAATATGTCATATGCATAGGCATAACTTATAGTCCCGCTTGTCCAACTTTCTTATTTGTTTTAATATTTCGATTTCGTAACTGAAATTATTTTTCGTTTCGCGTTTGTAATGAAATCTTTTCAGATCGTACCAGAACACATTTTCAAAATCAGTTTTCCTTATGCGGTACGCAAACGGAAGTATGGTCCGAAACGACGGAAAAATTATAATTGTGCTATGAACAGTTCGCTACGAACCATTTACAGTACATTCCTGTGAGCAGTACTTTCTTGTGTTTAGTATGGTTTAAGTTTCCAACATAAGGAACTTTGAGAAAGGCATATATTGACATATTTTGACCTATTTTGAGCCTGTATTGACCTATTTTGACCTACTTTTAACCTATTTTGGCATATGCTTTTACCAAAAAAAAAACATATTTTGTATATAATCATCTCTAAAAATTCCCAATATTAATATTAATCTAATTACAAAATTTCTCGATTTTAAGACCAAAAAAACACCTAAAATCCGATGTCTAATCATCACCTTTAACATTGTTGTCTTGTGAATTGTTAACGGTTAGAGAAGTCATCATCATTTTCAATCAATTGAAGTAGCTTGTTCAATGACTCTTAATTAATCATGAATTCGCCATAATAATCCATCGTATATAAGGGAGCACCGCGGCACCAGGAGTTACCCAGTTCCATTTCTATACCAATATCCCAATCATGTGTTGCATTTGCAATGCTTTTGCCAAAGTTCTTTCCGCCGTCCTGTCGTTGCTGTTACATATAATAGTTATTCTTATATTTATGCGTGTCATTTTGATAGCAATTGTTAGGAATGGTGAATACATGATAATTTCATCATATTTGAAATCATTGTTTTTAGGTCAAGATTTTCTTTCAAATTTAAGAAAGTGACGTGGGACTGCATTGGCTTTTTTATGCATGGAGCGCTCACAGTTTGAATGGGACTCTTATGACGCTGTCTAAAATAAGGGTGAGCTGGCATTTGTTTGTCCCCGCAATTGAAAGTAAATTAATTTTTCCCTAGGATGTTTCCTATCTCCAATGGTGGCTCCTACTAACCGGAATATATATTTTTTTGGGTTTTGGTATTCTGATATATGAGCATCGCTATCCCAATCCTTGTTATGAAATGAATACTGAAGTGATGAATATATTTGGTTTGGGTAAGTAGTTCGCTACTGATGAGAAGTATGGTTCTATTATTACGTTTGAATTTATATTAGGATATTTATTGCTTGGTTGGCTAACAGTTGCTTCCTATACCAATACGCTTTCGGCTAAAGAAGAACGTACAGTCTGTTCGTGTAAGTATGGAAAATGGGAAAAAACATGGGTTGTTTTTCTAATAATACTTTGGTATTTTTTCTAGGATCTGTGTGGCAACACTATGATACAAAGTCGTTGATTGTCAAAACACCAAAAAATGATTAAAACTTGGAAGCTGGAGCAACACGCAACCGTCCACAACGAAACAAACTATCGAACTAGTAGCTCTACTAGCGATAGAACTTATCGATCGGTTAAGTCCTGTAATTAACTGGAATTTTGAATTTGAATGCAATTTAAATGAAATCTTGTTTAAAATTTGATTAAATTATAAGAAAATTGTTTGAAAAATGAGCATCAGAAGAGTTCTAAACTAAGATAGATTGATTTTACAAAAGCAAACAATTGAAACCATTTCCCTGCGAGATGGGGCGTGGCAAAATAAAATATATATTTGAACTGCATATGAATAATAAATGAAAATAATACAAAAAATAGAGCAGAGTATGACCTTGCAGCAAGATTTTCAAATTAAATTAAGGACATTTCCACTTAAAACAATAAAGTTTTTCTCACACAGACTACTTTTCTGACTCTACTTCTGTAGGAGAGCTATACTATATAGATGTCCGATTTCGACCAATCTTAGTGGAATCATGGGAAAGCATAGCAAACTAAGGAATACACAATTTGGAGGCGCTGCCATGGAGTACAAACAAGCTTTTCTTCTCTTTCCGAGATATCCCACTGAAGCCTCATGCCTAAAGCGAAGTCTAATGATGATAAAACTTAGAGGGAAAGGAGGAAGTAGCTGAGATGACGTTAATAGTATTCCAGTAAGTCTAGAAGGCGGATAAAGGTGTTCCACCCGGTTTTGTCCAGCATAAATATTTTTTTACCCTTCAACTCGACTATCGACCATCAAAATAAATAAATTCATTTAGTTTGGGAGCCCAATTCGTTGTAATTTGGGAATTGGTTGAGTTTTACACCATTTTCGATCAATAGAAGTAGATGGTTTTCTAACTTATGGCCTGTCTATTACTTTTTGAATTAGCAATAATTACAATACAATCCTATATTAGCAACTATCCGGCAGCAGGCATAGCTTAGTTCCATTTCTATACTAATATCACTAACATGTGTTACCTCTGCAATAATTGCGTTAAAGCTTTTGCAATTTCAATTTCGGTATTCGTGCACATAGCAATTTGGATGATTTTTGTGTATGTATTTTTAATGTTTTCTACTAAAAATAAAGGTAAGGGTACTTGATACTCTCACCATATATGAAATCATTATTTTTCGAGACAATTTTTTAGTCAAAATGTCGGGACTGCAGTGGTTTTGTTATGCGTGGAGCGTCCACAGTCTGAATGGTACTATTATGACACTGACCAAATTTAGGGTAAGCCAGCTTTTAAAAGTAAATAAATTTTGTACATTTTTCGAGTTTTCACAGGATGCTTACTATCTGCAATTGTGGCTCCTGCTAACGGCAGTATATATAGTGTTGGGTTTTGGAGCTCTGATATATGGGCATAACCATCGTGATCCCTATTATCAAATGGTTAATGAAGTGATGAATATTTATGGATTGGGTAAGTATTTTGCTTCTGATAAGATATTTGATAATAATATTCCGGTTAAATTTATATCAGGATATTTAATGCTTGGTTGGCTAACAGTAGCTTCCTATACCAATACTATATTGGCTAAAGAGGAACGCATATTTTGCTTGTGTGAGTATGGAAATTCGAAAATACTATGGGTTTTTTTTTCTTATAACACTTTGGTATTTTTTCTAGGATCTGTCTGACAACATTGGTTTGCTGGAACATAAATTTAGGATATTCTATCATAACTTTTGAACAGCATTAAGTATAAGAAGTATATTTTGGTCTTACAGTTTAAAGAACTTTTAAGGTTTGAGAGTTAATCAATTTTGTGTAAGGAATAATAATTCATAATTTTTCAAATTCATAATATTATTTAGCTGTCATACAATTCTAAGATTTCTTAATGTTTTCTTTAAATATGATGATTTACTGCAGAATTGTTGATGATTACATTATTAGTTCCAGTTTATAATTCTAATGGCTTGCCTGATTCATTTCGATCCCCTTGCTGTGGTCTGAATGTTAAGATAAGCCATTTCAATAAGTAATAAATTCACATTTTTATAACAATTTTAAAATATGGTTAATGTCTCTGGTGTTTCTTTAAAATTGATATCAAAATGCTTCAGATGGCTGATACTACCCTATTTATACAAGTGTTTTGTGCAAACTGTACTATGTGTTTTAATTTTCTCTGATATTATCTTATAGTATTACTTCTTGGTTCTCAAATAAAGTACCCTAAATAGTTTTGCGATTTTTTCCAGTGAAGATATAATGAATATTTTAAGTATTTTTTTTAGAATATGGAAGGGTTGGTGATCATTGATACCAAATTGCTTAAAATGCCTCTATTTGATTCTTTTTATACACTTGTAATGGGTTCTTTCCGATTTCTGCGAATCCTGAGGCAATATTTAACTGTGACTAATTCTAAAATGAGCATTAATGTCCTTTAATTCAGGGAACGGAAGTGCTATAACTTAAAAAATAAAAATAATGACTTGATAATTTTCAAGTGGAAAAAAATACCAAAATAATAATTTTTTTTTTAAATTTAAAATCAAAATTTTACTTTAAATTAAGATTTACAAATTTTGAATCTAAAAATATACTGAAAATATTCGTTTTAGTTTTTTTTTTTGAATGAAAATTTTTGATAAAAAATTTTAAATTTAAAATCAAAATTTTACTTTAAATTAAGATTTACAAATTTTGAATCTAAAAATATACTGAAAATATTCGTTTTAGTTTTTTTTTTTGAATGAAAATTTTTGATAAAAATTATTAAAAAATGTTATTTTCAAAATGAAAAATACCTAATTATGCTTGAATAAGTTTTTAACCCAACGCACTATAACAAATATAATATTTTTATTCATATGTGAATAAAAATATGTATATGTTTCCATGCATGGGTATATGTTTACATGCGAGAAGTACTTATTTTACTATAATTTCCCACACATAAGAATGAGAAAGGCATGAGAAAATCTGAAAGACGAAAAACTTAGTGCTTGTTGTAGTAACATCTGGTCGATGTCAATCGGCAGTCTTCGGATTCTGTTGGAGCTCTCTACCGCCCATATAGATAGAGAGATGGATTTTGGTTTGAAAAAAATCACGTTTCCATTTAATTGTACAATCATATCGAACCTCCGTCTTTAAATGGATATACCACTTAAAGCATCAGCACACAAACACATAATTTTAATTATAAATTTATACTTTAAGAAATTTTAGTTAGTTTTTTTGTATAATTTTTATTTAAAAAATAAAAAAAATATAAATTAAAAATTTTTTTTAAATTTTTTGTGAATTTATTCCGTTTTTAAAAGTATTCTGGTAACTCCCACTTTCAAATAGGACTTATCGTTCACAAAAATGTTTAATAATCTTTACCCGTTTACCTGTTTCGGATTTTACCTAAAATTTATATATACTTTTTTCATATTTAAGTATGAAGCAGATTCGGAAATGTCATGCATAATTATATTTATGTGATTTCTACTATATTTCAAAGCAAAAGGGAACAATTAATGCAATATCATTATGTAGTTTTTATACTCTGTACCGTAGGTACATAGAGTATTATAAGTTTGTGCAAAAGTATGTAACATCCAGAAGGAAGCATCTCCGACCCTATAAAGTATATATATTCTTGATCAGCATCAACAGACGAGTCGATATAGCCATGTCCGTCTGTCCGTCTGTCTGTCTGTCCGTCTGTCCGTCTGTCCGTCTGTCTGTCCGTATGAACGCACAGATCTCAGAGATGGTAAGAGATAGAGGCTTGACATGTATGGGACATATGCTTCTTATGTCTGCAGGCAGATCAAGTTTATTTTCAATTTTGGCCACGCCCCCTGCCGCCCCCGCAATTTAGAAAAAACGTCATATCTCCTACAGTTTTAAAGATAGGTGGGTTGTTCCTTCTAGATATATTTAGTAATAAGGATAACTTATCGATCAGCCAAAGGAATGGTGAAGAATGGATGAACGGTTTTCGAGTTATGTTCAAAAGACTGTTCGCTGCAGCAGCGCAGAAGCAGCGCTGCTTTCAGCTGCTACTGCAGCATCAAAATTTATGCTGAGCGTATAATTTCGTTGGTACAGAGTATGTTATAGTCGTGCTTGACCGACTTTCTTTCTTGTTTTTTTATACGTTAGAGAGCACAGTTTAATCTATCAATATAAAGGACCTTTTCTCCAAAAGAAATGTCACAATGAGAAAAATGGTACTTCGATGTTTAATGAATTATTGTAAGATTGGCTTACTTGAATTTATTTTGAACATTTCCCTATGAAAATATGGATCTTAGATACTTGTAGTTTTCGGGTCTCGGTAGAGTAATACCAAAGATTTATAGATGTTATAGATGACGCATGTGGAACAAATCGAAAATTGGTAGCCAATGTCAGCTACCAGGAATAATCGTGTTTTCTTTCACATGCGTCATCTATAATATCCATAAATCATTGGTAAAACACTTACATAGTTATATCAAAGATATATAGATACTTATAGATGACGCATGAGGCTCAAATCAGATATTATAAGCCCTTGTTAGCTACCAAGAATAATCGTGTTTTCTTTCAGATGCGTCATCTATAATATCTATAAATCTTTGGTAATACTCAACTAATTCTAGCAACTTTTCTAAAATTTGGTTTTCTCATGAATTTTATATAGCTTAAGTTCAACTCACTTTCTATCAATATAAGTTGCTTTAATTAGTTCATTAATTTAGGCATTAGCCATAATTACAATCGTTATGCTATGTCATCTTAATGATATTAGGCAGGTAACTCGCAGCAGGCGTAGCTCAGTTCCATTCCCACACCAATATCCCAATCATGTGTTTTGTCTGCAATATTTTCCTTAAAATGATAACAGTTTTAATTTCGGTGTGTTTACACTTAATAATCTGGTTGACTTTTTTTGTAATATTTCTAAAGCTTTTCATATTGGATGGTAATTTATATTCTTATAATGTTTATATATTTAATCCATGTTGTTTGATTTTAAGAACCAAATAAGTTGACGGGACTGAGTTGGCTTTGTTACGCATTTTTTTTCCACAGTATGAATGGTACTTTTATGACCCTGGCTAAATTTAAGGTGAGTTTGGTTAAAAAAATTCTGCGCCTAAAGTTAATTTTTACGCTTTTCACAGGATGTTTGCTATCTTCAATGGTGGCTACTGCTAACGGCTATATATTTACTATTGGGTTTTGCTGTGCTTATATATGGGCTTAACAACCATGAGATTATTTATGATATGAACACTAATGTTATGAATATTTTTTGCATCGGTAAGTTAGTTTGTTTCTGACATAAGAATTGGTGCTGATATTATATAATATAACAGGATATTTAATGCTTGGTTGGATAACAGTGGCTTGCTATACCAATACGGTTTTCGACAATGAACAGCCTTTATTTGGCATGTGTGAGTATGGAAGACCGGAATTGTTAAGGGTATTTTATAATTTTTTTTTAATATGTTGTTCTAGGATACCCCACTTTGGATCCCCACACTTTGTCAGCAGCTAAAATATAGTTAACACAAGTAAATGCATATTTCCACATTTATTTCCATAGCCCATTCATAGATCCTCAAACTGCACCTGCCCAACCGGAGCCGCAAAAGCCATCAACACATTGACAATAAATTTATTTTTTAAGATTTTCTTCAGCACCAACACATGCAAAGCAACTAGCAAAAGGCTGAGCACCAGAACCCCTGTTTAAACAAAATGTTACTATCGAAGGATTAAGGAAAATGCCTAATACTTACCCAAACTCAACAGCGCCCATTCCCATACGAATTCGTCAGTCAATGTCTTGACATATATCAAATAGCCCAACATCAAGGCAATTTGTTGAACGGTCATGCCCAGCCAATTGTACAATAAATGAATTTCCTTAGAAAGCAATTTGATATCTTAATAAATTCGATGTTAATCATTTAAAACGCACTTTGTAATTGGCAAAAACCAACAGGAAACCACTGGCGGCATATAAAGCAAAACAACTTAGAGTTTCTTTAAACGAATACTCATTGCACAGCTCGTTCCAGGTGTCTGTTGAAATTAATGTTTGTATTATGTATAAATAAGACACAAAATTGTGAATTTATATTTACAAAACTTATAGCAATTTGCCAAACAAGGCAAAAATGCTCGTGAGAGTTTCCAAGTTAGGGGAAAGTAGATGAAAAATGCCAGGCCGGTAAAGATGTGACGAAACATTTTACGTATATGGAACAAATGGAACTAAAAGAGGTTGCCAGGAAGGCTTTCCCAGGAATGTGGCTTGCTAGAAATGCAATTACTAAATGACCATTTAATGATGGCATTAATTGCTGTATTACTCTTAATATTTACGGACTGTTAGATGACAAGTCATTGTCCACTGCTAGTAAATATTGTTGACATCCCCAATAAAATGTTCCAGAATTGGTACAAAAAATGTCAATAGTGTTTAAAAGAAAATGTGCAAAAATATTTAACTGCCAGAAGAAAGCATCACCGACCCCATAAAGTTTATATATATTCTTCATCAGCACTATTAGCTAAGTTGATTCTGTTTCTATACTATTTCCTCCATCAGTTTGAAAGCTATCTTCACCAAAATTTGCATAAAGTCTTTTAATACAAATATGCTGCACATCTGACGGAACCGGCCGGATCGGTTGACTATAGCATATAGCTGTCATAGGAACTAACGGTCGAAATACTAGTTTTAGTGAGAAAAACCTTTTTTGTTTTCAATGGAAACGCTTCCAAACATTGTATTTCTTAGTTTGCTATGCTTTCCCATAATTTTACTAAGTTTGGTCGAGTTCGGACTTCTATATAGTATTGCTGTCATAGAAAAGTAGGGTCTGAAAGGTAGTCTTTGTTAGAAAAACTTTTTTGATTTCAATGGAAATGTCCTTAAAATTAACAATAATTTATTTTATATGTTTTTACACAATTCTATTAAGTTTTGTCAAAATATGTTGACTACAGCCTATAGCTGCTGTACGAATGAGTGGTCCAAAAAGAAGTTCCATTGAGAAAAACTTTTTTGTTTTAAGTGAAATCGATTCTTAACTTCTCCCATGTTCGTTTGTTAGGCTTTTGCATGTTTTCACTAAGTTTGGTCCAAATCGGACATCTATTTAGTATAGCTCCCATAGAAAAGTAAGGTCCGAAAAGTAGTCTAAGTTAGAAAAACGAGCTGCAAAGGTATACAAACTTCGGCCGGCTAATTTGCTTACAAATTAGCACTTCTACGTAAAATGTTAGTTTTTAAAGGTTTTTTTTTTACCATTTTTGAGGCAGTTATTGCCCAGAAAGTAGGTTTAAGGTCATAAAAACAAGTTTCTAAAATTTTCAGTTATCGAAAAATCATACAAAATGTTAAAAATGGGCCAACAGAGTTTTCAAAAAACTTTAAAAGATATATACTTGGAGTGTAACCTACACTTAGATAATATAATCAAGAACTTTGCACTTGAATCAAGTACAAACGGTGTCAATATTACAGTACGTACTTGTAAATACTCAATTTAAGAACAAACTACTTATTTCAAGTACGATTTTTTTAATCCACTCTTTTTAAGACCAAAGATTCTGCTGGAAAAATCCCATACCTAACCAGGGGGACTAAGGACTAAGGTACAATTACCGTGGGTAAGAAATTTAGCATCCACATCCACAACAAAAGCTTTAGAACCAGGTGGGCATTTTAAGAACAGACTGGCTTATAAATAATTGGCACACTCTGTAGCACACTTTTGGGAGCTAGCTAGCTTTAGAAAACTATTGTTAGATTAAGATGGAAATGTTTTGATTTAGATATTAGCTTTTAATGTTAAAGTTGGCGCCAGTAGCCAGGGAAGGTGACTGGGTGTGTATGTTTTTATAAAGAAAAGCCGTTCTTATTAGTAGTAGTTCCTCTTGCACAGCAGGCACACACACTACCCGCTGCACCACAGCCGGTCACTTCTACAAACTGGAGAAAGTAAAATATCGCTGACTGGTAACTAGCTTTTTAGTTGTTCACATGCATTAATATGATTCATTTGATTAATCTACCCTTAATTGCGACACACACTTCTCTGGTCATGCCTTCATTTTGTAACCTTACACGTTTATTTCATGTTTAGTGCAGGTTTTCACCTAAAGCCAACAAAATGTGTAAACATCTATGTCAAATTTTGGCATTTTTATTATATGTACTCGTTCTACTGTTTCTAGTTATTTATGAGCTTGCTCTGATTTTACTGATGACCTGTTTCTCACTTGAGTTGAATGAAGATGATGGTGGTAGGTTTGATACATATTCATGGTGGTAATATATAAAAATTTGTATTCCACCATTTTTTTTTTTAGTAAATTACATATATTTTTTGGATTACATATTGGTAATCTATGGCCTAACTGGAGTTTATTTCATCTATTTTCAATTAAAGGTAAGTGAAAGGTTAAAGCATATATCAAAATCTGGTGTACTCATATTTTCCATACACAGAATAGATGCTTTTTGTTTTTTTGGATGATTGTTACCATAATAACTGAGCTGGTTAATGTGGGACTTCAAGTGGCGGTTTTTATCATCATAAAGATACCCTCCGCATTGGTGCCTTTATATGCTTTACCTACAGGTAAAGTTGAGAGTTGTATTTATCAACAAATTATAGTAAGCTTCTTTCTAATTTTAACAGTTTTTGTGGCTTACATCTGGATTGTAGTTACACGAAAATATAGCAATTTGAGACAGACACCAGGATATATCAGAGTAATGCTGTATTGAATGGAATAATAACGAGGGGTTGTGTTATCTTATTAATGTGAATGTCAGAGCTCCGGAGACTACCGGATTTTTTGAAAAAGCGCACCACAACGTGTCGAGAATGAGCCAAGTAAGAAATTTTTGAAATCAAACTGAAATAACTCAGAATAACTCGCATAAATTATTCTTTACCATGTTTCACTTCTCATGTAGATGAAATGAAATCTTCATGTAAGCTAGCTAGAAAATAATAAAAAAGTAACAAGTATTATATCGTTTTATCGTTAATATTCTTTAGGGTAGGGAATCATTAAGTAGGGAAACGCCTATGAATCTAAGAATCACCAAGCTCCTTTTTTGTGAAAAAGTAGTCAAAACTTCGGCGAGAGTGTATCAATTCCATGTTTTGAAAAGTGTTGTCAAGCCTCTCAATAATAATAATAATAATGAATAATTAATTAATAAGAGAACGAAAATAATATGAAGAAAAAAGTTATGAAAAACAATATTCACTTGCTTTTATTTTATGAGCAAGCAAATTATGACTGAACCCTGGCTCGAACCTGAACCGATTTTAGGGAGGTTTGCAGCCCTGTTTACTATTTTACACAGAGTTTTATCTTGCAATAAATTTGATTAATCTACCTCTAATTGCACAACATTATGCTATGAAAATTTCATTAATTTGCAATGCTGCAAGTATTTTCACGTTTAGTCTGGATTATCTACGCAAAGCAACAAAATGTGTAAACATCTATGTAATATTTTGGCATTTTCCTTATTTGTACTTATTCTACTGTCTTTAATTTTTGATGAGTTTGGTATCATATTTTTATTTATGTATAATGAGAATGCCGAAAACCCTGGTAATTATAATATACACATTCGTGTTGGTAATATAAAAATAATATTCATTAATTATTATAGATAGTCTAATCTATTTATTGGATGCTTTATTCATTTTCTATGGTCTTACTGGAGTTTATTTAAATTTTTTACAAATAAAGGTAAGTGAATAGTTAGGCTAAGTATCAGAGACTTGATGTACTTTTGTATTTTTTCACACAGAATAAATGCTTTTGGTGTTTTTGGGAAATTGTTACCATAATAATTGTGCTGGTTAATGTGGGAATTCAAGTTGCTGCTATTATCATTATAAAAATACCCTCCGCATGGGTGCCATTATATGCCTTACCCACAGGTAAGGTAGATTTTTGTCTTAATTTTTAATTATATTAAATGTATTTTTTATTTATTTTACAGTTTATGTGGCTTTTATCTGGATTATAGTTCGAAAAAATTATATTAAATTGAAGAAACTGCCAGTTAAAAGTGAGTAATGCTTAACTGAATCGTTCCACAAAAAAAAAATTGATTAAAGTTAACTTCGGCTCTGCCGAAGATTGTATACCCTAACAGCACGATTTTCTACGCATTTGAAGGACATTCCCTCTGAAAACCAACAAGATTTTCAAACTTGGGGCAGGTTTCTTATCTTCCAAATAGCTTGTATGCGTCAGATAATCTCAGATTTTGCTCTGTTACTTGTAGGTTTATGTGACAGATAGCTCTCTGTAGAAGATTAGAAAACAGCCCTAAGACAACTTTTCAGGCTCAACCATTCTATGTCAGCTGCATCATATAGATGTCCGATTTCGACCAAACTTAAAGGAAACATGAGAGAGCATAGCAAACTAAGATATACAAAGTTTGGAGGCGTTTCCATTGAAAACAAAAAAGTTTTTCTCACTAGAAATAGTTTTTCGACCGATTATTCCTATGGCAGCTATCACCTATAGTCATTCAATTTTGACAAAACTTTGAAAAATTATATGAAAGCTTAAAAAATAAATATTTGCCAATTTTAAAAAGGCTTACATTGAAAGCAAAACAGTTTTTTTTACTAAGACTACTATATAGATGTACGATTTCGACCAAACTTGGTGGAATCATGGAGACTAAGAAATTCAAAGTTTGGAGGCGTTTCTGTAGAAAAAAGAAAAGTTTTTCTCACTAGAACTAGTTTTTCGACCAAACGCTATATGTTATAGTTATTCTATCTGGCCGGTTACGACAAATGTGCAGCGTATTGGTACCAGAAGACTTCGTCTGCAAAGTTTGGTAGCGATAACTCTAAAACTGTAGAAGAATAGACGGACAATCAACTTAGCTAGTCATGCTGATCAAGAATATATATACTTTATGTGTTCGGAAATGCTTCCTTCTATGCGTTACAAACATCTGGACAATTTCAAAATACCCTCTGCAAGGGTAAATTTGTCCTTTTTGGTGAATTTTATGCATTAATATGAATAATTTGATTAATTGCACAATATAATATGCCCTGGACATGTCTTTTTAATGCAATGTTTCAAGTATTTCCCGTTTAGTCAGGGCTTTCTGCTCAAAGCAAACACAATGTGTAAACATCTATGTCATATCTTGGCATTTTCATATTTTGTATTTGCTCTATCGCTTCTAATTTTTTATGGATTAGGTCTGATAGAATACATGTTCATGATCATTCATGCCGATAACTTGGAAATTATTGAAAATCCCGGTAAGTAAATTACTTATTCATGTTGAAAATATAAATAATACTCAATCATTTGTAGAGTATATTCTATATTGTATTGATGTTTTGCTGGTTTTATATGGATTATCTGGAATTTATTTCAGTTATTTACAATTGAAGGTAAGTAAATAGTTAAAAATAAATCGAATTCTATTAAAAACTATTTCATTTTATAGAATGAAATCTTTTTGAGCTTTTGGATAGTTGTCACCATCATAATTGAGCTGATTAATGTGGGAATTCAAGTTGTGGGTTTTAACCTCTTGAAGATTCCTTCACCTTTAATACCCCTTTATAGTATACCTACAGGTAAAATTGAGCTCTATTATACCCTATTTATCTGTCAGTGCATTCATTCGGCTAGAAAATTAATAAAAATATACAAAATCAAGGATTCAGGGTAATTTGATGTCGGTTCAGTCGACTACAGCCAACTTACTTGTCTTTACCATGAATGTTTACTTAATTTGCTTTGTTTCAACAGTTTTTGTGGCTTATGTCTGGATCTTACTTGTACGAAATTATATAAATTTGAAGAAGATGTCAGATATAAAGGTGTAATGACACTATGATCCACTTTATATTCCAAGGAACTGTACGAGGCATTATACTTTGAGATCCGTATTTAATGATTCATCAAATGTTTGTCTACAAATTAACCACAAAGCTATCTACTCTGATGATTCGAGTAAAATATTCACCAACTTCCTTCTTGACGCCAGATGGGAGCCGACTTTGCTGACAATTAAGAAGTTTGCAAGTATACATTTTAATTGTATTTGTTAATTAACGGATATTTGTTTAATAAATACATTTTTATTTAATTCTAGTCAAGATAAACGATATTAGACGAAGATATTGAAAAAGCTGGAAATGTGTAGGGTCAAAGCTCAAATAAATTTATATAATATTTCACTTCTTCTTTGAATTCCGTTATTTCGACGTTCCATTCAATGTAGCCTTACTCACTTGCATCCTCAGGCAGCTCCTTTAAAGTTCTATAGTTTCGTATAAGCAAAAGCCAGACACAAGCCACAAAAACTTTGAAAATAAAAAGCAAATTTAGTAAAAATTTCATGGTAGACGTAAAACCCAAATTTACCTGTGGGTAAACAATATAAAGGCACAAATAGGTAAGGCATCTTTATGAAGGCGATACCAGCAATTTGAATTCCCACATTAAACAGCTCAATTAATATGGTCATCATTAACCAAAAAAGCAAAAAGCATTTACTCTGCGGAGAAATGCAAGTAAACATGCAATTGAAATTTGGTCTAACTATTCTCTTACCTTTAGTTGTAAATAATTAAAGTAAATTCCAGTTAGACCATATAAAACCAATATGACATCAAAAATGATAAGCAACTTTTCTAAAAATTTGATTGAAAATAGTTTTACATTATCAAGATGAATATGTATCATATATTTACCAAAAGATTCCAATTCCATATTTTCATCTGTCTCGATTATCGCCGATATGGTACAAAGCTCAAAGAAAACAACAAGCAGTAGAAAAAGTCCAAAGAATGAAAATGCCGAAATATAACACAAATGCTTACACATTATGTTGCTTTGAGAAGAAAACCCAGACTTAATTTGACTGAACTCATACCAGTCAGTAAAATGAAGACACCCCCAGCGTATTATGATGAGCAATTAGAGGTATATGAACAACATGAATCATGTTAATGCATAACAGCGACGGGAATTAATTAGTGTGGTAGAAACATAATTTTATGTGGTTTCCCTGTAGCTGAAAGGTCTCCTTCTCAATGTTTTGGGTGCTTCTGATTTAACGACGAATCTAAATGGAAATGTTTCAGAAGTTATTTCAAGGCTAGATACTTCACCAATAGCTGGCGAAGGTGACCAGTAAGTTTTTAAAGAAGAATCAATTTCATTAACTGATCGAATCCTCCACCTCTTGCACAGCAGCTATTCTGCTGGCTCATTAAATGATTTAAAAAAATATCCATTGGATGATTTCCGGTATCCGTTTGGAAGGGATATGACTTAAATATCCTTTTATTTATCCATTGGAGCTAAAAATCATCCAAAGGATATGAAAAGTGATTATCATTTCGACGATTTTGCAGCTATTCTGGATGATTAAAACGATATTTCAGACATATTCCTATCATTTGGATGATTTTGCAGCTCTTCTGGATGATAAAAAGGATATTTCAGACACATTCCTTCCAAATGGATACCGGAAATCATCCAAGTCAGTGTATTTCTTAGTTTGCTATGCTGTCTCATGATTTTACCAAGTTTGAAGTTGAAATCGGACATCTATATAGTATAGCTGTCATACTAAAGTAGAGTCTGAAAAGTGATCTTAGTGAGAGACACTTTTTTGTTTTCAATGGAAATGCTTTCACACAATTCTACAAAGTTTTGTCAAAATCGGCTGACCATAGCATATAGCTGTAGTACGAATGATTGATCGAAAAAGAAGTTCTATTGAGAAAAACATTTTTTTTTTTAATGGAATCGACTTAAAATTTCTTACATGTTCGATGGTTGGGCTTTTGCATGTTTTCACTAAGTTTGGTTGAAATCGGACATCTATATAATGGTAAAGTAAGTTCTAAAAGGTAGTCTTAGTGAGAAAAAAGTGCTGCAAGGATATACAAACATGGGCCGAGCCCAAGTTAGGATTCCTCTACTTATTTCAAATTTCCAAACATCAAAAATAAACTGCTTGGTGAATGTTTATATCATAAGTTTTGGAGGTGCCTCTATCGGAGTGGAAAAGTGCTTTGAAAATTGGTTTAAGAATGTAAAAGTAAATTATTTTAAAGGGAGAATATTATAAAATACAATCAACCCATTTTCATTTAAAAATTCTGGTTATTATTTGCTATTCCCGAAAAATAAACAGCACCGCAAGTGTAACACTCATTCCAAAATACCTAGCAATAGGCATCCTTTGACTTATTTGTGTAATTACCAACATTTCCACCAAATTATCTAAATTGATAAATAAAATAGCCAAAGCATGAATTAAGTGTGTCAGTTCCATTTGGACTTTTGCTGAAGATGTGTCAGACCGTATTGTTGGGTATATTTATATTTTTGTGCTGTTCCAATTCCTATTATATTTCATACTCCTTGTATGAATTTGTAAATTATTACCTGAAATTCGATCCATTTGATGGAGCCGACGATGGTAAGCTCTGAATTTGTTTAATAACGAGAAAGCTAAGCTAACTATAAGTTTTTATACCCTTGCAAATGGTCGCTTTAATATTTTTCCTATTTTCCGACCGATCCTTCGTATGGGAGCTATACGATATAGTCATCCGATTTGGCCAAAAAATTTTAAAATTATGTGAAATTATGTGAAACAAACCAATACAAATTTGCAGGATGCTACCATTAAAAACAAAAAAGTTTTTCTAACTAAAACTGTTTTTCAGACTTATCTTTTGTATGGCAGCTATACCATATAGTTGTCCGATTTTAATAAAACTTGGTAGAATTATAAAAAAACATAGTAAACCTACGATTACAAAGTTTGGAGACGTTTCCATTGAAAAGAAAAAAGATTTTCTCCCTAAAACTAGTTTTCCGACCGATTATTCCAATGAGAGCTATGGGATATAGTCATCCGATCCAGTCGGCTCCGACATATTAGTAGTGTGCAGCAAAACGAAGACTCTGTGCAAAATTTCAGCTCGAAAGCTTCAAAACTGAGAGACTAGTTCGCGTAGAAACAGACAGACTGACAGACGGACAAAGCTCAATCGACTCAGCTCGGCCCTGATCAAGAATATATATGGTTTATGGGGTCGGAAATGAATATTTCTATGCGTTGCAAACTTCTGGGCAAAATTATAATACCCTTTGCAAGGATATAATAATACACAAGAAATAGGGAGACCTTACAAGGGTATAAAAACAAATCGTTAAATTGTATATATCCTCAGATACCATGGATCTTTGGGCCATGCAATGTGTATTTCTAATGGTAAACTCCCTATATGGTCTGTTGCTGGTGTGCAGCAATTTAAAGGTTGGTTTTTAAAGTATTTTCCCAATGCAGTTAATTTATATGTATATTTTGGTTTTATAGAGGAAACTAGTACTAAAGATCTGGATGGTTTTTTCCGTTTCAATGAATTTGATTTTCATTTCCTTTGATGTGCGTATGGCCCTCGAATATTCAGCTGAGTTTGATGCATATTTGGGCATTACTTGCATTTTTCTAGAAGGTAAACCACACTGTATTCTATATTTTAACATAAAACTGTACAAATTAACCCACATTCTATCTCTCCTTAGTGTTTAGCTTGAGCACTTTATATGTGGTTTATGATTATTATGTGGAATTTGTGCAAAATAACCAAGTGAATCTATCTTAATGGCCGCTGGTGTGTCACACTCTACAACTTATGAAAAGCTCTACTATCAAGCTTTCGCGTACCAGTTAGCCGGCTGTCCGAGCACTCTCAGTTAGTTGTTTGTCGGTCGTCAAGTGAGTGAAATCGCCGGAATAAAGGGCAAATATGCACGCGCATATTTTCGAATGAGTCAGCCCCATTGAAAACGAAAGCGTGAAACGACATTGTATATAAATACGTTGAACCTAAGTCACAAACACAAACATATGCAAATTACCTATTTTTAAATACATACAACAACATCTTCGACAAGATACTGGAATTCTGTAAGAGCTAAAACTTATGATCTCATAGAAGCTTCGTGCGGCACAGAAAGCTGTCGCTCCCAAGCATAAGAAGACCAGAAGAAAACAAAATCAAACAAGTATTTGATTGCGCCAAGAGCTTAATCTGTGCAGTGCCAGCTCTCCCGCCAGAGCCTGAACAAATCAAACTGACACAAGAATTTCTACGAAACTGAAAATAAGTCACTGAAATGGCGGCCACATCGAGTCTTAAGGTGTTTGTTTATGCCCTGGACATACTCTGTACGGTAAGCAGGTCAATTATGGCACACACACAGTTGTGTCAATAGAATTTAATTGGTGTAAAATGCAAAATTCTTCAACGTGAACGAACACGCGACTCGGTCTCAATTTGTTTTAAGTAAAATATCAACAAAATACTTGGGCGTATGCATCTCTAAGAATTTGATAGTTTACTTAACAAAATTTGCAAAACGTAAGCATTTGATTTGAGTGGAAACAGATGTTTGGCTGGGGTCAGTAATTGTATCAATATTTCATTTAATAATTGCTATTGCCTGGTAATCAACAATTCAGTTAACCGCAGTTGTTCAAATTCCCGAATGAGAATAACACCCCTTAAGTATGACTAAAACTGATGACGCGTCGACACGAAACACAATCAAACTGAGATTCAATCATCAGTAAAAAAAAAAAAAATCCTCATGGATTAAAATTACGTCAGTTTTTTTTTTAAAGAATTTTTTGCATAATTTAACATTTTTGGCTTCAATAAGCGGTTCTTGTACTTCTCTATTTACTCATCGCTGTCTGCGGTTTATTGTTTATTGCTATGCACAATTGGTTTTATTTTTCCAAACAAAACAAGTTAGTTTGTACAAAACCAAATCCAAAAATATCGAAAATATATGGTCAACTTCATATTTTCAGCGGAAACTAGAATGTTTTCATAGATTTTGAGATAGGAATCTGATCTACCGATCGTGGGAGTTAAGATCGATATTTTAAATCAAGGCTGCAAACCCTGAGAACCGGTTCGGTTCGGGTTTTTTGAGGTTCGCGAACCGGAACATGAACAAGGCGGCTTACATTTTCGACTCCGCGAGACCTGACCCCAACCGGACCACTTTTTTGAAAAATGAGGTTCGGTTCACCGATTTAAGTAATTTATTTCAACGATACATTCGAAAATCTCCAGCAAAACATTGTTTATTACTTTCTAAGATAAACACCTCCTAGAAGATATAATGCTAATTAACTTAAACTAAGCAATTTATAAAAGCTGTTAATGGATAATGGCTAATGGATTTGATAACTGAAATAACTTAATTAATGACCATTTTGATTAAGCATATGGATAGAAAGCATATATGTTTCATTTTCAAAGAATTAATAAATCAAAAGACCAACTATTCTTTTATGTGCAAGCGAACCGAGGTTCGAACCATAACCTTTGGTTCAGGGATTCCAAGAACCGGTCCGCGAACCGAACCTTTTATTTTACAGATGGGTTCGAACCCCCGGACCGAACCTCCTGGAGAATTTTTGAGGTTTGCAGCCTTGTTTTAAATATATTGATATTTTTAAAATGATTTGTCTATAGTTTACAAAAGTTAGAAAGCTGGATTTTCGGTTCACAACTGTTTCGCAAGCCTATAGGTGTCTGTGGATACAGCCCTGTCCGTGTGTTTCTACGAAATCTCCTCCGTCAATTATAAAGCTGTCTTCACGAAACTCTGCACGAAGTCTTGTAGTACAATTATGATGTACATTTATCGGAAATGGTAAGATCGATTGACTATAAATTAGAGCTGCTGTAGGAACTGTCGCTAGAAAAACATGGTTTACTAAGAAATGGAAATTGAAACCTTTTCCCAACTTCGTTTATATTAGTTTTCTATGATTTTTCAAAGATTTCGCAAAGTTTTGGCCGAAATTAAATAGCCACATGGGATAGAGTATGATTATTATGACATTTATTTGCATCTCTTCATTTCTAATGCTTTAAGCTTTAAGTAACTTGTGCTGATTCGATCAGATTTGAAGCTATTTTCACTTTTGTAAAGAGATTAAAACCCAAACTACTTAAGGTTACGGCCAATATTATGGCCGATTGCTGCATTACGATTAAGGGTATGAGATATTTCTTATGCATAAAAATATTGGCAAATCACTGTGGCAACTTAGGTCGAGATAGATAGACGAGGCAGTATAGAAATAGCTTTATTTTCTAATTAAAAATCAGCATTAAGCCTGCAAATTTAATTGATTTAGCATAACATCATACTATAATATATATACCTATATCGTCATATAGCAATACCAATGTGAGGTCACGCCTCACTAGAGTGATTTTTATACAGATTTTGAGATCGGTTTATTCCAATGACTAATTTGTAGTTGAACACAATTTGATTTATTTATTTTCCAGAAATTTTCCAGTAGACTCATCTCAATTCCTTGTCAGTTAAGTAGTTAAATGAAGCTCGTCTATGCAAATTTATAATCCTGGCACTTAATGGGCTACACATTTTTGTTGACTTGAGTGTAAACAATAACAACAACATCAATGACCTCCATGTGACACCCATTTAGTTAGTTAACTAGTGTTACCCATCTCTTTCCCTTCCCCCCCACCTATGTAGCGGAAGCGCCACTCAGACTAGACTGTTGGACGCCTAGTCATAGCAAAACTTGTCCACAATTTATATTTGATGTTTGATTTTTCCTTTGCAGTTGCTGTCTTTGGTACTGATATCCTTTGGGATTTATGTGCTGGTGTCTTATGATAACAACCAGATTGGTTCCTTGGCAGCGTATGCCTATGTGGGAGTGGGAGTGGCTGCTTTGGTTATTTTATTGTGGGGTTATTTGTCGGCCTGGCGTGAACATGTGTGCTGTACCATAACGGTGAGTTGAAAGACATCTTAAACATCAAACCGAATTCCAACTTTATAATAATTGTTACAGTTCATTGTGTTCCTGTGCCTGGTCATATTGGCTCAAGTGGTTGCTATGTTTCTGCTGATCAGAAGCGAAAAAACTTTAGCCTCCAATCTGGCCAATTCTTTGGAAGCCACCTGGGAAGAGGAATTGAACAGTCCAGGGGCCATGTCGCTCTATGAGAACTGGGTAAACTTAAAGCATACATTTAGGACCGTTTTCTAATCTGCTACATAGAGCTATCTGTCACATAAACCTACAAATAACAGAGCAAAATCTAAGCTTATCTGACACATAACAGCTACTTAGAAGATGAGAAATCGGTCCTTAGACTTGACATAAAACTAAATTATATTTCTTTAATACAGTTCAATTGCTGTGGACGTGGCAGTCCTCAGGATTATATTGTGAATGAACGTTTGCCGCCAGAGACATGTTTCAAAGATCATGACAAAAGCAAACCCGAGAATCTCTTAAACAACGGATGTCGCGTGGAATTTGAAAACTACTGGAGGAATTTGTTACATATTTTCAATATTCTGGGATGTGTGCTGCTGGGTGTGGAGGTGGGTTTTAGTAGAAAAAGAAGAGAAAACCTTTATTTATTTATAATTTATATTCAATTTTCAATTTACAGCTGCTGCTGAGCATCATTTCCTGCCGCCTTTGCAACAGCATTCGCAACGATCACCGTCGCTCCTACTATTAACTGAACAGGAATCCAACCAAATTGCATTGAAATATATAATAACTATTATTATATTATTGTTATAATTGGCGGTAGACACAACCAAACTACCATGTCAATTGATTGACAGCTAAAAGTGGAAGTTATTTGTTAAAAATATGTAAACCAGTAACACATGTTAATTACTCTCATCACAAAATAAGTTAAGAACAAATGTGAATTAATTGTAAAGCTATTTATTCGAAAATATTTGTAATAAATATTTGTAAACCTTTATATGTATAAACGAAGGGGTTGACCACGGGTGGCTGAGCAGAGCAGAGAATAGATGAAATAATAACATTATCAATTTACATATTCAAATGGCGGCAATTCCGCTGTGTCCGCCATTGAAAGCCGGGGGCTGGAAGCTGGCTTTGCCCTTAATTTATGCTCCCGTTGTCTTTTACAAAAAGCATATATCCAGCCCAGTAGCTTCCAAATATCCAGTAGAAGATTGTACAAAGTGACATAACCCATTTGCACCAAACCCATTACACTCACACCCACAAAGAAGGCCAGGGTGCCACCAAAGGATACTGCAAGAAAGATACCACAGATAGTGCTTCTTGGGTAACACCACACCACCTTACCCACAAGATCCTCAAAGCTAAAGACCACATCGCGACGTAACCGTACATTGGGTGGTATCAAATCCCAGCGAAAACTTGAAGTGGCTGTATCACTGTTGACCGTCTCTTCGGTGTTTTTCATGCCCCACGAACTCTTCTTTACCGTCTGCATGGTATACTCAATCTCTGTACAAGTCGAGGGGCATTTGCAGATATGTAACGCCCAAATTGGCCATTTGAAATCCAATAGACATTCAAATCCAGCAGGATTGCAGCTAGGCCCCTCCACAAATGGAGCATAGAAAAACGGTACGCAATTGCACATTTCCAAGGCCATGACAGCACGACAGCGAGATAGACAAAGGGATTTGCTATAGATCTGGGAGAAAGGTTACACACAAAGGGGTGAATTGATGTTGAGGGAGTAATTAACTAACAGCTTCATTCAGTTTAAATCACGATAGATTCATGTATAAACTCATCGATAGGCAAACGCTTGTTTAGTTTATGGTTTTCCCTTTTTTAACTTGAAGTGTAGACTTTCAATGAAAAAGAGTTAAGGAAGAAGCCTTACTATTTTACTGATCTTAAGTTTGTTTAAGGCTTCAGTTTAAAAGTCCAACAACAAAAATAGTACTATATAGATCTGAGTTGCCTAGGGTCAGCTTGTGGCTGCGTAGACACCAATACAAATGAGGAAAATTTGCTGAAATTACATTTTATTCAATTTTTGATGTGCATTTTTAGGTGTGATTAAATGGCTTCTTAAAGTCTTTTTAAAGACTTTCTTCTGTTTAGTTTCGACTAATTTTCGAATCATTTGCGAGTCTTTAACGAGTAATTGTAGAGTTTTCTCTATAAAAAATTGTTGCTGCAATTGTGATATGCGTGATGCTCTTTGAGTAAAGAATAATAGATGGACGCGCATAGCCTTTGGGCACCCCTGGCCGAAATATTCTTATTTCAAGCTCTATTTAAAAAACTATATGTTTCTAAATTAGGAAACATAAAAGTAGCATCATAGACATGTGGCAGTAAGCGTTTGCGATGGGTTCAATTCCCAAACATTTTGTTATATTACTTTGATAAAGTGAATTTTAGATTAGGGAAGAGAGAAAAGGAATAGCTCTTTCTGAGATTAACCCGATATTAAGCATAGAGTTCAAATCAATCTCTAACAAGACTAAAGTGTTCCTGCTTGGGTATAAATCAGGTTAAAATTGTGGGCTTAGTATAATTTTTATAAAATTTCACAAATTTAGGACTAGAAATATTTACTAATCGGCTAAAGAATTTCCGGTAATATCCTTTCTTACCGCTTGGAATTGTTTTAAGCCTTTAGGAATAGGAATTTTCATTTCAGAGTGTTCCTAAGGCCTTATCCAACTCTTTTTGGCGGCTTTGACACTGTTTAACCTTACCTATATAACTTCAGAGTACGACTTCACTCCCTCATTCTATACCTACCTTCAGATTGGAGGTCTCCTCATTGTTAAAAACGCACTTTCGCTGTGCCACGCTCAGTTCTCGTAAATTTTTCGAGGCCCTTTAGAAAAACATAAGTAAAACAGTCTATAACATATTCCCTCTGTCATCTACTCCTACTTACACCGTCTCCATTACCTTAAACGAGGCAGTTATTTCATCTGATTTGTGTAAAGCAACTATGTTGGCCTCAGTGGCGGAAACTTCATACGGCGAGTGTACATCAAGCTGGAAGTCGTACAGGGTAACATCTCAAGTTTACCAATCCGTGGTCTTAAAAAGCTTACCACTCCAGTACTCTCGTACAGATCCATGCGTATATAACACTGTTGTTTGCCATATTCACAGGACAGAGGCTGTTCCATTTCCTCATAGACCACAGGCCTATTAAATATGATTAGAAGTATTCTCTCTTAGCTAGTTTTTTTTCTACTCACTTGCCACTTAGCACCGCCGACATGGGTGAGTTGATGGCATAACAGGAGCCACGCTCTGTCATCACCATTTGTACATGCACCTGGAAATTGGCATCGAAGCTACTGATCACCTGCTCAAAGGGTCGATCAACACGCTGTACCATCTCATACAGATCAATCTGATCGAAGCGTTCATCTTCCGCAAACTTGATCAGCTCCGCATAGTTGCTAGCTGTGGCATTGACCACCGCATAGAGAAAGTCCATAAAATAGAAGTAGTCCTCATCAATAATGGACACATTCCACACATCCTGTATGTATTCATTCGCCTTGAATGAGTCAATGTGATCGTAGTAGCACAACGTAACAGCCGGCAATGAACCATTCCAGCCACGATAGTCCCGATCCACCGAAATTACAGTGGGTGAGTTGTAATAGCGTGAAATTTGGAAACGACTGAGCGTTATGGCGGCATACATGCTGCTAAGCAGCACCACCAGCCAAAGGAGGCGCTCGAGTGCATGGAGACGGCGATTGGCAAGCAAACTAATGGCCAGTAAACCAGTCTCGGCACCGGCCTGTGCAATTACATCTGCCAGACGATTAAAGTAGGCTATACCAGCGCACCGAAGAAACCGACCCAAACCCAATAACCTGGGCCAGATCCAGACAGAGCAGCGTTTAAGCCAAAACCAACGATTTGCACGGGTCATTACTTCTACACAAAATGAAATACTAAATTGGAAAAAGGACACTTTTTATACCAATGCGAAGCCATTGAGCCCAGGCATATGGCAATGGCCATCTAAAGCGCTGATAAGCTATCGAAGAAAAACACAAAAGGAATCAATTAGGGTTGCAAAAGGATACCCACGCGGGTATAGCAGCGTGTCCAAATCAATAATACTTTAGGATGTAATGGATTTGGATTTCTAGGCAGCTGAAGAAATTAATTATTTGAAGCTTTCTAGGTGAATACTTTCTGTATGCAATTGAAATTGGTGTTTTCTTTTAAAAACCTAGAGCTAATATTGATAGAAAGTCGGTTAAGTTCGACTATTGGTTATTAAGTTGGACTCATAGATCAAAAAATAGAGGAAAGTGTATACAACGCAGCACTATTTTCTAACTAAACTACGGGAGGTATACTATATATCTGTCCGATTTCGACTTAACTTAGTGGAATCATGCAAAAGCCCAACAGGTGAAGATGTAAGAAATTTGGAGGCGATTCCATTAAAAACAAAAAAGTTTTTCTTAATAGAACTTCTTTTCCGACCAATCATTCGTACAGCAGCTATATGCTATAGTCATCCGATTTTGACATAACATTGTAGAATTGTGTGAAAGCTTATTAAATAATGAAATGCCAATTTTAGAAACATTCCCATTGAAAACAAAAAAGTTTTTCTCACTAAGATTACTTTTCAGACCCTACTTTTCTATACTATATAGATGTCCGATTTCGACCAAACTTGGTGGAATCGTGGAAAAGCATAGCAAACTAAGAAATTCAAAGTTTGGAGGCGTTTTCTTTTAAAACAAAAATTTTTTTCTCACTAGAACTAGTTTTTCAACCGATCATTCCCATGGCAGCCATATGCTATAGTCATCCGATCCGGCCCATTCCGGCGAATGTGCAGCGTATTTGTACTCAAAGACTTTGTGCAAAGTTTGGTGAAGATAGCTTTCAAACTGACGGAGAAGATGGCATAGAAACAGACGGACGGACAGACCTCCATACGAGCATAATCTACGCTTAGTGGTTCTTCTATCCCTCAATAACTGATAGATTTATTTGTGCTTTTCCTTCATAAGCTTCTTTCCGGAGAGTTTGATTCAATCACACTGCTTAACCTAATAAGTTTTGCGATTCCGGAACGTGTAATTGGATGATTAAAAGTATATTAAAAACATATCCAGTCCAAATGGATCATTTTGTATCTTTTTTTTTCATCTGTACATCAATTATGTTCCGATCGCAAACTATGCTAATCAGGCGTTAACCTTTCAAAACCTTTCTTGCTGATATGATTACATTTATGTTAATGGTCTGTTATTTAACATAAGAGATGGCTATTGTATACTTATTTCCCTGAGGAACGGATATATCGAAGTGGGGCAGTTACACTCTTGTTTTATTGACCGTTCAATAAACTCTTAAATCTTAGCTCTTGTAAACAGTTTTATTTCTGTATTTAAAAAGCAAGGGGAGTGAAGATAAGTCGTTGAACAGAGAGAGCAAGCAAAGTTGGGGAGTATGGCGATCGATCATTAAAATTCAAGAATTTTCACTCTTACCCTTCAAATTTTCTTGATTCATTCTATATAAAAGCAGTTTTATAGCCTATGTCACTTAGCTGCGAGACGCAAATGCTATAGTTGTTCAGCTAACTTTTGGTAGATATCTGGGATAATACAGCTCCTCGATGTGCAAGTGCTAGAACCTGAATGAATGCAACCAAAAATTAATTACTGAGGTTTCATAGGAGGTGTGCCCCACTACTCTATTAATCTGTAGGTGCTAATGAGTACTAATTGCTGTTAAGGGCATCAATAGAATCATTTAGTTGGATTGATTAATGATAAGCTGCTGAACAAGTAAACGGAAATGCTATTCATATATGATGAGTGGTAGCTTACCATCTAAGTCATTACTACTTAGTCATGAGGAAGTTGAGGAAAGCGTCACCAAATATTCGTCAATCTACTCTTAGGCATAAGCATAAGCAAACTAAAAGATATAATTTTAACATTTCGTTGGGGTAAGTTGAGTCAGTTTGAAAAGTGAATCAGATATTTTATATAAGATAAAATAAGAATAAGAAACTCTTTTGAAGGAGGAGGATAAGAAAGTCTGTCAAGCTCGTCTATAACATACTCTGTACTATCTGAAGTTTGTATTTACCACACAATGTGTTAAGGTGTGCTAAGTGCTGCCCTATAAATGTGTGTGTTCCCTTAAACTGGACTATTAATAATCTGATCTTTACCAATTCTTCTTTGGATCGATTAAAAATACTTATTACTAAAAATGTGCCGAAGGTACGAACCTTCTATCTATAAAATTGTGGGAGATATGACATTTTTCCACATTGCAGGGGGCGGAAGTGGGCGTGGGAAAATTTGAATATACACCTGATCTGCCTACAAGTATAAGAAGCACATGTCCCACACATGTCAATCCTCTATCTCTACCATCTCTGAGATCAGACATACTTGGCAATTTCGACTCGGCTATTTATGCTGATAATATACGGGTTCGAAAATGCTTTCCACAAACTGTTAAATACTTTTGCACAAACTTATTTTATCTGAGGTTGACTTATGTCTAATATTGTATATTTTGATGCACAGTTTTTATTTCACTCTGACCCAGTGTGCAATGCAAAAACATGGCAACTAAACAAGTGGACCAGTGTGGACTTTTGTGTACAGCAATGTAGCTTAGAAAATGAAAATCCATCATTTATTACATAGCCCCCCGTAGATAACCACACGTCCACCCATCCGCCTGTTTTAATACGGCAGGAATGACTACAATTTCGCCAAATTGACCACAGGGGTCAAACAAACAGAATGGCATAAGGCGAACATAAAAATACACTTACCCAAAGAAAATAAAGTTAAAGCGGGAGCAGCAGAGAGCAATCACAACACAACATAGACAAATGCACATTTGTTTACCAATTTCAATTTATTTAACTTTCTTTAGCACAAGCACAAGCAAACACACACAAAAAAAAAAACAAAAACATAGAACAGACGCGGCAGCGAGAAACAGAGAGAGAAACGAGTGCGCGAAACATAACGGGAAAACAAATACACTTGGCAAGCAAGGCCAACCAACTTAACTATGGCTTACAATTATTAACTAAATGCCGCAAACTGTTTTAATTCAACAGAGGAGTATGCTAAGATCCAAACGAAATCATTACATTAGTTTAAAATGCGTCAAAACATCAAAAAATTAATAAAACTTGGGAGCTGAAGCAACACGCAACCGGCAACAACGCAACAAAGTATCGAACTAGCTTCTATCGATACAACTCATCGATCGGTTAAGTGCGTTGATCAGCTGGATTTTTGAATTTGAATGCAATTTAAATGAAGTCTTGGTTAGAATTTGGCCAAATTTTAAGAAAATTATTTGAAGAGTTTTAATATAAAAATGGGAATCAAAATGATGCCATGGCTTGTCAAAATTCAATCCCTGTTTTTTTTTTTCATTTTACATCTTTCAGTGATCGACAAGGACCAGTTCTTGAGTACAACTTGCATCAACTTTACCGGGCCTTGCACCAGCTGCTTGTTATCTCTGTTTTGGCCAGTGCAGCTCCTTTATCTATTTTGCCCGCTTACCAAACTGCCAACAGACTCTATTCTCAACTGCATTTCTGCTGGATGCTGATCACTTATGGCTGGCTCGTTTTAGCCGCCTATTGGCAATTCGTCTCCATAACTCTGGGATTGCCTGATCTGGAATGTTTTCTCTATGGCACGGAATCGCTGATGTATGTGATACACTTGAGCTTTATAATGCTGCTGGTTCTACAGTGGCGCCACAAAAACCAGCTTCTTGTTCGCATAGTACAGTTTGATACTGCAAGTGGCCATGTTACTGATACCTTTCATTCTCAGCAATTCGTAAGGCATCAACTGATGTTGGTGGCCATATTTGGCTGCTCCGCACTGTTGATAGATTTTTGGAACCAAAATTTTATGTTCTTCAAATGTTTGCTTAGTGTCAGCACCTATGTGATCCCGAATGTGATTAGCAGCATTTCGTTTATCCAGTATTATGCTCTACTTCAGGGCGTAGCCTGGCGTTTGAAGACAGTAAACCAATGTTTGCGTCAGGAGTTGCTACACGAATCTCATCCCAGACGGGCAAAGCTGCAGGAACTGCGATTGCAGCATGTTGAACTGATTCGCTTTACGAAATGTGTTAATCAAGCCTACGAAGTCTCCATATTGCTGGTCTATGTGGGATCCTTTATCAATTTCAATATACAACTCTTCTTTGCCTACAAAAATATTGATGAGCCAGCAAATGTGGAAGTGTCCTGGTGGCTAAATATTATATTATGGCTGGTCATGCATATGGGCAAAATGTTTAGTGTACTCTACTTCAATAACCAAGTGCAGCAGGAGGTAAGTTGTAAGCAGGAGTTGTAAAATGATGATGATTGTTTCACTTTTCTTTTTTTTTTGACAGCAATCCACCTGTTTGGATCTTGTGAGTCGTGTACGAGGGGGCGAGGATTTGTATTTAAGAGAAACTCTGCAACATTTTATGCTACAAGTGCAGACTCCTTTGCGAGAACACGTAGTTTGTGGCGTCATAGTGCTTGATTTGAAATTTATAACGGCGGTGAGTGGATTTTGTCAGGCATTAAAAATTTATTAAAAATGTTTCAAATTTAATTCCATGACAGCTACTAATGGCCACCACAAATGTTTTCATATTTTTGCTGCAATATGATATAACCTTTGAGGCCCTATCCAGACCTGCAAATGACACAACCAATTGAAGAGTCAGTCATATTCTTAATAAGATTATGGGGTTTCTCAAGGTACTTGAAATAAACGTTTAAGGGAAGGACATCGATAGCGTTGTGGTTTTTCTGCAATCTTTCAATAGTTGAATTAGCCAGATCAAAGCTGCTGTGAGACAATTCAAAAACTGCGGCACTTTATCGGTCAACTCGTGTTATCGATCAACTAAAAGCTCAACCCTTCCTTGAATCTATCGGAAGGAGGCAAAGGGAAACTAACGGAAATCTTCATTTCGAGCCATCCTTCTGTTTGTCTGTCCGTTTGAACGCACACATCTTAGAGATGGTACGTGATAGAGTTTTGAAATATGTCGAAGAGATGGAAAAGGAGCATGCCTGGGGAACACTGCTCTAGAAAATTAGGACACAGAAAACCACTTAATGATTTATTTAGGATTATATTTTGCAAATAAATATGTAGTATTAGTAGTAGTACTTGCTTTGCCTGCAAATGGTGCCAAAAAATGGCACCTTTTTCATGTGATTCGCTCCCAAAAAGCAACTTTTCATGTGATTCGTTGCCAAAAACGTGTTTTTCGTGTGAATGGTGCCTAAAAATGGTGCCTTGCCTGTCAACCGTGCCTAAGAATGGTACCTTGCAGGGCACATAATGGTATGCTTAAAATGTATGCTTTTCTAATAAACCTCTTTGGAATTAATCATATAGTAGAACTTCTTAGCTTTAAAACAAACTATTCCACATAATTCTGTGATTTTTTTAGGCGGAGGTATACGATTTTGAATACATGTCCTTTAAACTATTATGTTGTCTACTGCCCAAAAGTATGCTTGCTATCCAGTGTATGTACTTACTGCAGTGAGTAGCCCATATAAGTAGTGCCAGAAGTTCCTACCTAAAAGGTTCTTAATTACATAGAAAATGGATTACGATGTCGTTTTTTTATCTTGGCAGCAACATTCAATAGCCACCTAAGATATTTAGTATACTTCATTCATACAGCTGCTTTACAAAAGAGATACATCGTTAAAAGAGGACTTGAGGACATACTTATTTCGATATTCAATAGTTCTGACGTCTCTGGCTGTTACGGGTTTGATTGGCCAGACAGCAGGCAAATATAAAGGCCACCAACTGTGTGAAAATGAAAACATATACATAGAATCCAAAAGAAAATTTTCAAAATTTTGCTATAGAAACTTACCTCGACGGCCACCACACCCAGACCGGCATATTTGATAATATTGGCATTTGTATCCCAGGATGAATCCACAGCGCTGAGGCAACCCGGTCGTGTCATAACCGACATTAGACTGCAATTACCGTTGGAAGGTGAATCACAGCAGGAGGCGGGATAGGTAACACCATAGTCCGAGAATCTATGCAAGCCGCAGCATTTGAACTGCAATAGAATATAAATAGAATATAGCAAAATGTTTCCAAGTTTTTATTTGTAATACCATCACTTACCGTCTTCTGCATGGTATTCAGTAGAATGCCATCCGAAGTGTCACGCTGATTCCAAATCGTTTCCACTATTTTCTCCAAACTCTGGCGAATTTGTACATGTTCCACCCAAACATATACAATTAATACCAGTTGGCTTATCAGCAGTACCAGCATCACAATGGAGTACTGAGAAAATGAATTGTTTTTTTATTATTTTCTCTGATGCACTTGCGGAACCCCCTGGGACGTACCGTTGTCAGGCAGCAGGCATTTTCCCGTATGGCTCCACAGCAGCCCATGAACGAGACCAAGAAGATCAGACAACCCAGGGTCAGTATAATGATGGCCACACTGTTCGCCACAAAGGTCTCATCCATGCTGGTGAAATCTTTGATGGTCGAGACCATGATGGAACCGAATGTGATGAGCAAAATGCCGCATATCTGTGCATGGAATAAAGGGAAAACAAGTGATTAATTGAGTTGACGGATAAGCATGAATCATTCACGAAATAGTCATGGTATGTGACTCTGTTCTAGATTTAGATTTTAATAGACTTTTCTTGATATTACATATATGTAGGAGGTATGTATGTATTACTCATACTGCAGTTATCACTCATTCACGTCGAGTGCAGTTGTTTAGCAACCTCCAATTTAGCTCATTAACTCTCTAATTGGGTTCTCTACATTGGCAAGCAATGATATTTCTTCCCTTCAATAGATAAGGTATAGCTTAAACGAATCTCCACACGATATATATGTACTTTTTTTTTTTGAAGATAAGATAAGGCTCTAGATACTTTTTGCGTAATTAAATATTGACACAATGATTACACACACATATATAATATATATATATAGGGAGAGAAACTGGAGAAACTTTTTCCTTACCACAAACAGTATATTAAATATGAATAGCACATATTTCACAAAAACCGCACCGCAATCCATAGTTCTAGTTTTATTTTTTCCACTTCCAACCGTTGTGTTTCGTTTTAACCGAGCAACTGCTGAGGCCGTTGGCGTTCGGCTTATTTTCGTTTGTAAAAAAAGAGCTTTTCCTCGGTTATCAGCAAGCTTTGCAGCTTTGCGGTTGTTCAAAAGTGTAGTGTACTTGTTGGTGCTGTACTTTTAAGGTTTTTATACCCTATAATTTTGTGCATAAGTTTGCAACGCATAGATATATTCATTTCCGACCTCATAAACTATATATATTCTTGATCAGGGAGACGAGTTGAGTCGATTGAGCTTCGTCCTTCCGTCTGTCTGTCTGTTTCCACGCGAACAAGTCTGTCAGTTTTAAAGCTATCGAGCTGAAATTTTGCACAGAGTCTTCTTTTTGCTGCACACTACTAATATGTCGGAGTGGATGACTATATCTCATAGCTCCCATAGAAACAATCGGTGGCAAAACTAGTTTTAGTGAGAAAAACTTCTTTCTTTTCAATGGAAACGTATCCAAACTTTGTAATCGTAGGTTTTCTAAATTTTTTTATAATTCTGCCAGGTTTTCTTAAAATCGAACCACAATATGGTATAGCTGCCATACAAAAGATAGGTCTGAAAAACAGTCTTAGTTAGAAAAACTTTTTTGTTTTTAATGGTAGCATGCTGCAATTTTGTATTAGTTTGTTTCACATGCTTTCACAAAATTTTAAAAATTTTTGGCCAAATCGGATGACTATATCATATAGCACCAATACGAGCGATCGCTCGAATAATGGGAAAACGAGTATTTTTTGAGAATATTTAAGCGAGCACTTGCAAGAGTATAAAAACTTCGGCACAGACGATTCTTTTCGACAATAATATCAAAATATTTGACGATTTGAAGTAAACCAGGTTTACAAGTACCTAAACTGGTAATCCTACCGTCAAGATCAAATAACTATTAATAGCCCTGCATATGCTTTTCACGGCATAATAGTGCACTGCATAAGTACCGTGATATTTTTCAAACCCAAGTGCCCCCAATTACTGAAACAATATGTATGCAGTCTTTACTCTACTCGTGCCATATTTGTGGCTCTTCATTCTTACAATGCCAAGCCAATTTGATGACGTTTCCGTTACTTTTCCAGTGTTCCCATCACTTAGCTGAGAGTGAGGCAGCCATATTTTCCGTCTTCTCTTCTTTCTCTCTTTCATCGAGGAGAATTCTCATTTCAGAATGGGCGCCTAAGCTCGCAAATTAGAGCTACGCAATCCGATATGCGATACTATTGATAATATTGAGCTTTTAGCGAGGTAATTAGCGGTGTAAATGAAGTCCACATTCAAGAACTTGGTTTTCTTTGTGACTTTTAAGTATCATTTATAAATCTCTAACTAATTTAAATATTTCTTTAACCAAACGAAGATTTCTTTCCCTGTAAAAGTAAGTGATCCCTTTCGTTTTAGCTAGGCTAAAGATAATTCGTTGAAATAAAGATAAGCAAACCTGATTTATGCAAATTGTTAATCAAATAAGAGTCGTCAAAAGAATCCTGTTCATCAGAGCTGTAAACAGCAGTATAAGGGAGATAATCGTACCACTTATATATTAAATTATTATTTGTACCCACATAAAAGTGACGTGAGTTCAAGTGTCACGTGCCCTTCTCTATATTTGTAAGCGACAGCTCTGTGCAGTGTTGCCAAGCACGCAAATTGAGTGTTGTTAAACCACGCAGATTTGGCCAGAATTTAGAACTTAGTTGTTGTTTAATTAAAATGTGCGACATAGCTACAGTGGAAAAGATAGCCAACTGCTTGGGTGTAAACCCCGGCCAAGTGAAACTCAACGAGGAGCAGGTAAGCACAATCCCTTTGATATTAACACACACCATGATACAACTAGACCTGTCTAGTTGTACCATGACACACACCTCTCCCTTTAAACCTCAAATTACTCTCACTCAAGGTCGTCACACGCATCAGCCAAAACAAAACGGTGGCTGGTTTTGCTACCATTTTGGAGACCTTAGGCCGGGAATCTAAATCAGAGACTGCCCAAAACAGCAAGGCGTCCAGGGAAGTGGAGGCTCAGGTTTATCAATGGATTGAGTTTGCTGTACTATATGTGGCACCCGGCTCAAAGGACAAACACGTGGCCAAACAATTGTTGGCCGACTTTAATAGGCTATTCATCAGCAAATCCTATCTGGTGGGACATTTCCTCACTTTGGCCGATCTGGCTGTGTATTATGCCATCTATGATTTGATGGTAAGTGTGGATGGAGCATGCCCTTACTACTTTAGATTATCCTATTGATATAATTTCGCCTCAGAAATCCCTCTCGCCGTTGGACAAGGAATCCTATTTGAATCTTTCGCGCTGGTTCGACCATCTGCAGCAGCGACCGGATGTGCATCAGGGCGAGCCGTTGCTAAACTTTACCACCATATATCTGCATGGCTGGGCCACAGGCACTCACATCTAAGCTTACATTTATTTATTACTATCTTCTATTGCATTTCACAATATTTTTTCATTTCTTTTTTAGTTAAATGTGTGTGTGATTATCATTTAATGCCAATGAGAGGGAATATATGAAAATATCTCGTAAATTGAATCACTTTCTGGGCATCGTCGTATAACAGCGACTGGTGCTTCTCCAACATCAGTTTGCCTGCACCTCGCGTGGCGAATTCATAGAGTTGTTCAGCTGTTCACTGGTGGGTTCGGTGCACTTCCACAGGCCATAGGTTTTGCCCACTGTGGTCTGCCAGAGCCGTAGGGTGCCATCTTCGGAGCCACTTGCATAGAGTTCGCCGTCGGGACTGAATTTCACCGAATGCACTGGACCAAAGTGACCCTTGAAGGATTCTGCAAAGGAAAACGGATGTTAAAAGAAAGATCCCTCGCAATGTAACTCCAAACACTTGCCTATCTCATTCCCTGTGATATAATCAAACTTGTACATCTTAAAGTCTTCGCCGCCACAGACGAACACATGTTTATCCGGATGCAAACTGGCCGAGGCCACATTTGTCGGCACTTTCACCTCCTTGAGCTTCTTCAGAGTGTCAATCTCCCAGAAACTGATGCTGGAGCCATGGGCTATGGTCAGCACATGATTGTCGCGTGAGATCTCCAGACTGTTGGGATTGTGTGGGAACTGCAGTCGTTGCACCTCAATTCCCGTCATGCGATCCCACAGCCGCACCGTCTTATCCTCGGCCGCCGAAATGATGCACTTGTCGCCGCGGCAGAAGAGAGCACGCTTAATGGCGCCCGTATGACCACAGTACAGTTCTGGCTCAGCCTCTGGCTGTTCCAGATTGAACACCCTTACTAGCTTCTCATTGCTGCCCGTCACAATGTTCTCCGATTGGGCATCGAAGTCCACACTCTTCACGATATGGTTGTGCTGGAAACTGTGAATCTCGGCACCGCTAACCGCATTCCACACCTTGCCGGTAAAATCGGCCGCTCCAGAGGCGGCCAATGTGGCATTACGATTGAGTGTGGCATTCCACACGGCACCCTTGTGACCCTCAAAGGTGCCCACCCAATCGCCGGTATCACCGTGACGCAACATGGGGCTGCCATCTGCAAAGAAGGGAACAACATCAGGATGAATATATTAGTCCCGTGTTTGTGTGTGTGTGTGGAGTGAGTGTGTGAGCGGCGGAAGCCACCTTGACTGTATGACTACATTCAATGCCAACGACCTGACGCAGCAGCAACTGCGATCGGCATCGGACTCGACATCGTTGTGTGCATGCAAACGTCCAAGTTCACAGCATTCTCATTGCAGCGACAGGCAAGTGCCGGCACCTGAGGATTGGGGGGAAGGGTAAGGAGAATGCAATTTTGAGGCAGCTTGTTTACAACTTGAGAAAGCAGGGACACAACCGCCGCTCACTCACAGCCAGCGAAACTGTTATCATTCAATTAATTTTCTATAGTTTTCAGCTATTTCAACTATGGAAAAGCGTTTGGCACCGGTCCAGGAAGCTATGTGGTTAGCTTAGTTAACGATTTTTCAATATTTCAGATCTTCCAATATATAAAAAAGGGTGGACAAGCATACTGAAAATAGAACGGATCCAAATGAGCACGGTTGGTAAGGCGTGACAAAAGGTAGAGTGTAATATTTTCGAGTATTTTCCAAAACCCTTCTCTTCGAATTGGAAAGATCCAAGATGAGGTAAACGATGGTTCGACATCAATTTTTAAGTCCTTTTTCTTCTAAAACATAAGAAATTTTGTTCTCAGACTCATATTAATTGTGTTAGCTTTTATATACTTGTTTAGTTCATTAAAAGGAATCATCTCGGACCTTTTTAACTATAAACATTATAGATCAGCATGATTGAGCTTTCACAGAGCCTTCTTTCACCGGCACCGGAATGGTCTGTTTCAAACTTCAGTATTAAAACCTCGGCTCAGTTCAAATTAGCTTTGCCTTGTTGTTTTTTTGATGAATATATCCGAAAATATGTTAGAAAGTCGGTCAAATTCGACGAAAGTGTATGCCCAATATGAATTTTATTGGCTCATAACTTGACTATGGTTCATCCGATCTAAACCAATCCTTTGGCGAATCAATAAATAATCTTGATTACTGTCCAGTAGGTTCTATCTATCATACCTTCTATCTTTAAAAATGTGTGGGATATTTAAAATGAAATTAAAAATAAGCTTCAAAAATACGTTACAGAAATGTGAAAAGCTGCTCGGCAGTTGATGCTGATCATGAATATATATACTTTATTACTCTAAGGAGTCTCGACACGTTTCATTAATATGATATCAAGTCTCTCCGAGAAGAACACTTTCGCTGTTTGGGATGGACAACAGTTTTCATATCAGTTATAAGGAGAAGTATGTAGATAGTATTTGGATATTAGAAGTCGTGGGCAACACCTTAGTAATATTTTTTAGTTTTTTTTTTTTTGAGGCTGCTGCAGATGGCATCCACTGTTGAATTCATTTAGCTATTTTTTTAGCTTCTACATAGCTAAGCTCAATCAGCTGTTTAGCTAGTCAAGGTTGTGGCGCCATAATTAAGTTTTAAAGACAACACTGAAAAATATCAAAAACTTTGCAGCCGAGTTTCAAATCAATTTGCAACATAGAATTGACAGACAAATGAGATCTCAACTTGGGGTAAACTATGGGGACAACCCTTCAATTCTCTTGTTTAAGAAAACACAACTTTATCAAGCTCTTGATTTATGTTTTTGGCTAAATAACATAGTAATTTAATGCGGGACTAAGGAAACATGGACAGCAGATCGTAAAGAGTATTTCCGTATCGATTCGTTGTAATTCTCCGCATAATTGTTGACAGCCGAACAGAGTTGCATATTGTATAAATATAGAAGTTTCAAGGTGCTTCCTGACTGGAACTGTCCGGTGAGCAAACAACAAAAACAAATGAGTTTCAGTTTTTTTTAAAAAGTTGCTCAGCACCAGCAGTTGCGTCGGCGACGGAGAGAGAGGGGGGAGACCGAGCGTTTAATGGCGATAAAAAAAAAATTAACTTGAACTTGCAATGGAAATTTGCTTTCCGCATAATGCAAGTTGCTTTTTTTGAAAGCAACATATGTACACTCACACACACACACGCAGACAGCTCAAGGTAAAGAATGAAATATTTATAGCATGCTAGTTTTTTGCCAAAAGGGTTCGCCGAAGATACAAACAGGTTTGGCTTAATCAAAAATTATGTTGAGTTTTTGCATTTGGGTCAAGGTTTCTGTAGACAGGCGCTAGACAGAGATTAGTTGATGATGCTGCATCTATCGTACATATGTACGCTTGTCCGACGACTATTAATAGCCCCGAGGACACTTTTGTTGCATGCTACTTTTTTACAGTTACCTTTGCAAGCCGAGATGAGAAAGTAGCCGCTATCGCAGATATCACTGAAATCCAAATGCACCACGGGACGCGTATGACCGCTGCAGGTCAAAGGGATTTGTCGCAGATTATTGGCAGCCATAATTTTTTGTTAATAATACTATTTACAACTTATTTGTTTACACTTTGAGCGTAAATTTGTGTGGTGGCAAACTTTTCACTTAATGAGTACCGAAATTTGTACTGTAGTGTTTTATTATGGTTGGATTTGATTAATAATGTTGGCAATGTCCCGTCCTTGGCGGCTGCTCGGTTGTTGTTGCTCGCTCTCTCTCTAAACACGCACTAATGATTAATGAGACCACATATGGCTATTTTTGAGATTAGGGAGACCAGATTTGATACATTTTGAGATAAGGGAGACCGCACTCGATTTGTTTTGAGATTTTTTTTATCAACAAAATCTCGCCAGTATAAAAAGCAATCACGAAGATATGTGGAACTGCCCTGGAGTGCGACACTTTGCTCTTTGCTGGGCGACTAAGTAGTTCACTCTTTTGGGGATAATTTGTCAGGCCAGTTCACTTGGCGCTAGGTCAATTTGGCTAATTTGGTATGGTCATACTAGATCTTCTGTGGCCAAATTCATTGTTGCCCACTGAAAAAAAAGAAGCTAAATATGGCCAAATTTGTTATTAAATTTAAAAAAATTAAATGTTTCTATATAAGAACAAAAACAAAAAAAAGAGGAAAACAGCAATTGATTAGCAAGTATTCCCAAAATGTAAAGAAGGCTTATTGAAAAATTTCTGAATGTTTTGATGAAAATACTGGAGTAAAATCATTTCTATAATGAGTGTTTCTCGCACTAGATATATATTCTTCTATTTTCACAGCATTTGTTCTACATTCATTCCATATAACCAATTTTTGTGTCTGTTTTCTGGCAATTGTTCAATTGTTCCGTCAAAACCTGATTTTTATAAAGCTTTTTCCAATTCCAATCGTACAAAGTTGCTAAGCTATCACTTAGAAAATATGGATTTTAATTCGATATTTAATAAATGCAATTGGATTTGTAATCACTTAGCATTCTTATCACCATTAATAGCTTTAAATTTGTATGCTCACTACAAATTAGCCGGAAATGTACTCTGAAAATAGTTAGAACTTGGAGCTGCCGCCAATTAGATACTTCTGCTGGGGAGCCAACGGCTACATTGCCAACACTGGCCAAATTAGTAAACGAAATAAGGGCACACTAGCATTTACAACTAGAATTAAGCGAAATAAGTACATATTATTATTAATCATAGACCCGATTTTAGCATAATGATTTAGCATACAAAAATGAGCCACGGCCAAGCGCAAAATCAAGCTGAAGGTATGGATACCACCGAAGAAGAGGATCAGGAGTCAACAAAGGAAAAGCGTAGCTGGTTTCATTCACTCACCCGTCGCAAGAAGTCCGACTCGGCCAGTACCTCACACAACAACAACAACGAAAGCTGCCTGCCAAACTCAGCTTCGACGTCCATGACCTTGGCCAGCTGCAGTGGAGGCAATGGCACGCTCCTCAGGCGCAAAGGCAAGAAGAATATGTTCTTCTTCATCAAAAAGATGGGCCAGCGTCTCAGCTCGCTACGCAACTGGCACTCCATGGGCGATGACGGCACCACGGACGCCACCTATGAATTCCTCACCCCGGCCATCCGCACGGAGCCCACTTTACCCTTTACACACGACTATTCGCGTTTCATACGGAAAAAGTGGCTGGAGCGACAGGATGCTCACACGCCCAATGAGGTCATGTTTAAGGCCTGCTCCGAAATGCTCAAGTATGTCGCCAAACTGGTTCTTTCGCTGGCCATGACTCACCCCCACCTTTGTCTTTTTTGCAGCCAAGTCTGGTACTGGGGGGAGATTTCCAGGAGATATGCGCAGCGCCAACTGAGCGACAAGCCAACGGGATCATTTCTAGTCCGCGACTCTGAGACCAGTGGCTCCCAGTTTACACTCAGCTTTCGCATTGTGAATGTGACCCTGCACTATCGCTTGGAGTTTCGGGACGAGTACTGGCACTTTGAGGAGCTGAAGTATGAATCGATTGTGGAGATGATTGAGGACATATTGCATCGTTGCACCGATGACAATTTCGTGTGCTTTGTCAAGGTGCCCAATGAGATGCAGCCACCGTTTCCGGTCATACTCAAGTATCCGCTGAGCCGTTACTTGAATATGCCCAAACTGCAGGATTTGTGTAGACGCGTCCTGCAGCGCCAAATGAGCATGGAGCAGTTGGCCCAGCTGCCGGTGCCGTCACAAATGCTCGAGTATTTGGCCGTGGAAAGGGAATTGGTGTTCCAGAGCTAGGCGAGCGGAGAGGAAGGAGGAGGTTCAAAGCTTTAATGCAGAAACCAAAGAAGTTGATGAATGATATTTAAAGGGAATTTGAAGCATTTCTACGCACCTACATAAACACACACACACACACACTCACACCCAAACACACACACATACACTCCTAAAGATGTATGCTTTTACTCCATAGTATTACTAAGTACGTAGGATATATATATATATATATGTATATGTATGTATAACTTATATGTATGTTATTGGCCAACATTTAGAATATTGAAGCCATTTTCCAGTTGGTCTTGGTCAAATCTGTGCTGCAGCTCCTTAAACCACAACACAACCTTTTTGTATTTCCTTCAAGCTATAACCATAGAGTTAAGTCTGTTTTTTTTTTTACATTGTATAATTATGTTACATTCGCATATTGATTCCGATTCCTAAAAACTAACTCAACTCTTTGCCTATCTCTAGGGATTACTTGCAAAAACAACTGAATCTGTTTTAAGAAAAAGATGAAAACGTAAATTTACTATTGTTGCAATTGTGTATGTATTTTATTTAACCGTACATGTATATGTATATTATTAATTACAAAATAAACTATCAATTAACTCAGTTGAACAGTCGGCCATCTATATCATGGCCACATCCATATCGGTGCCCTCCTCGCCTGCGCTCTCACTGTGATCCTGTTTGCACTTGACCTGTTGCTTGCCCTCTCCATCGGCTTCACCCTCCGCTATGTCATGAATGCGATAGGCCTTAAACTCGCCCACCTTCTCCCCATTCACATAGTTAAAACTGAAGAAGCAGCTGCGACACAAATAGGCCGGATCATGCAATTGCCTGGTTGATTGTTCCACTATGAAGTTAAAGCTACGCAGGCCGCACATATAGCAAGTACGTCGATTGTTGGTGTTTAGGGCACGCTTATACGGATACAGACTCCGGTCCACCCATTTGCTGTTTGGCGTCAGCACCTCCACCTGGGAGATGACAAACAGATGCTCACAATTGCCATGATGCAAATACTGCAGCGGCGAGCCTAGGCTAACAGTCAGATCAATAAAGCGTTTATTCTCCATGGGCTCCACCTTAAAGCTCTCCCCCTCGAGACCATGAGCCTGGGCCGCCCACTGGATCACCGTTTCCGAGTAGTCGCAATTCAGCGCGTTGCGTTTGTCGTTGTAGAAGGTGTCGTTGATGAAGAAGTAGCCCGGATTGGTGTCCAAGGTGGGCAGCGGGGCATCCGGATGATCGCTAATGTCCACAAAGCGTTTGCCATTGCAAATGCAGGAGATTTTGTCACGCAACTCCGTCAGATAGTTGCTGCCCAGGCAAACGAATTCTTCGGCCAAGACGGGAGACTCCAGTTGGAAGCCACGATGACGAGCTCTGGGCGGGCGATAGACACGCACGGTCAACTCCAGCTCGTAGTCCTGCAGGTGATGGAATGTTTCGTCTTTTGGGAAAGGCTCCACCAGTCGCCAGCTGTATTGGACGCGGGAAAAGGCATTGCGCTTAACCTTCGACTTGTGCTCAATGAGGGCCGTGTAGGTCTTCGGCACCGGGAGATCCGGTTGCGGTTTTACCGCATTGGAGCGCAGCATGTTAAAGCCCGGCTGGAAGGGGTGTGTTGGGTTGTCATCGGGCAATGCTATCAAATCCAACGAGCAGCTGGCTTCCACTTGCGGCGAAACGGGTGAATTGGAGGCAAAATAGAAGGGTACATCGTCTGAGCCAAGCCTTTTGGGCAGTTTGGTTTGATAATTCCTTAGAAAGTCACGAAGATTAATGGCCGGACCCGGCGCTTGCAGCACATGCTCCATTACTGATCCTCGCCAAATCTATTAATGGCCTCCTTATAGGTTAGGTTCAACTTCAATTGACTGGCTTCGGGATGGTCTGGATCGGTGTTCTCCTCCACTTTAATCGATCTGGCTTCCGTTTCTGTGGCGGCCGCTTCTTGCGGCAGATTCTCTATGTAGACGCGCTCGAAACTAATGACCTTATCGGATTTATCTACGTATTTGTACGCAGTGCGGCAAGTCGTCTCGTACAGTGGGTCACCGGCTGCGGTCTGATCTTTCTGGAAGAACACATTCGTTCCCATAGCTTGCTGGAAGGAACCGCTATAAATTATTCCGTTTATCTCAGCTACCGGGTGGTCGCTCTCGATGCCTATGATCTTGATGGCGGCATCTTCGTGCTTTAGCTGTTGCGGCGGCAGATTGTTCTTGAAGTCAGCGTAGATCAGATACTCGGTTTCCTCATATTCTGAATCAGAATCGTTCATTTTATTTGTAAAAGAATATTGTATATTGTGAAAGCTGTGGCGAAAATGGTCACACTATTTCACGACTGTGACTCGTTACTTCACACCAGCCAACTGCCATCACTAGCAGAAACGTCAGCGGCGGCCATTTTCTTTCAAGCGGGCTGCCATCACTAAGCAGAAACGTCAGCGACTCCCTCTTTTTGCATTTTTACTCAAAAGTAAGTGAATTTACTGCCCAAAAAACAACATAAAACAGTGAAAACGAACTTGCATATATTGTTGGCCATCAATTCACACGTGCTCGTTCTGTAGTCTATGCAACGCGGATTGCTAATCAAATTTGCATGGGGGGTGCGCTCGCGCTCTCTTTGTCTCTTCTTTCTTTCTTTCTTTCTTGCTCTCTGCCATTTCCAGTTGCGGCTCTCTCCAGTTACTGTTAACCGCGATAACTTTGTAAGCTTTCAAGCAGCCACCAAGTTTAGATTAGTAAACATAAACAAACACCAAAGTACACAATGGCCGATGAAGATATCACTCTGAACGAGGATCAGCTCTTGGAGTCGTTGGACGAGACTAACGGCGAGCAGGAGACTGAGTTAGTGACCGAAACTGAGGTAAGATAAAACGAGTTTTGGTAGTTCGCCTTGTGAAAGCTCAAAAAATTCGCTGGAAAAGCTTTTGTGTGGGCAGAAGCTTCGCCGAGACAAATAAAAAAAAGAGAAGCGGCGGTGGCAGCCATTTTCGAAGCGTCACTTCCCTTTGTCTGCCAAAGTTTTTGGGCGTTTGCATTGTTAAAACCGAATTGTCTTAATTGTTCAAATCAACTTAAACAGGAGGAAGGCAGTATGCAAATCGATCCAGAACTAGAGGCCATCAAGGCGCGTGTCAAGGAGATGGAGGAGGAGGCCGAGAAAATCAAGCAAATGCAATCGGAGGTGGACAAACAAATGGCCGGTGGCTCCACAACTGGCCTGGCCACGGTGCCGCTTTCACTCGAAGAGAAACAGGAAATTGACACAAGAAGCGTCTATGTGGGCAATGTGGACTATGGGGCATCTGCCGAGGAGCTGGAGGCCCACTTCCATGGCTGTGGCACCATCAATCGGGTGACCATACTGTGTAATAAGGCTGATGGCCATCCCAAGGGATTTGCCTACATTGAGTTTGGCTCCAAGGAATTTGTAGAGACTGCCCTGGCCATGAACGAAACACTGTTCAGAGGTCGTCAGATTAAGGTGAGTTGCCAGAATCAAGGAATAATGTTCAAGGCTCATAATTTACATCCCTTTTCTGCTGCCAGGTAATGTCTAAGCGCACAAACCGACCAGGCCTTTCCACCACAAATCGCTTTGCACGTGGCAGCTTCCGTGGACGGGGAGCTCGCGTCTCGCGCTCCTGCTGTCACTCCACATATCGCGGCACACGGCGTGCAATGTAAGTGTGTCAAGTTAATGTTCGTTTGAGGGATATAGGCTAATTCCGGTCTGTTTTTCGTTTCAGAAGAGGTGGCTACCGTGGACGCGCCAACTATTATGCGCCCTATTGATTATTGTTTTTTTAAAAACACATTTTTAGTAAGGTAAGTTGAACACATTCTACTCAAGACTGAACTGAAAAACCAACACTCGGGTTGTGTAGTTTATGTATGCAAACTTGTTTTGGATAATAGCCTGTCCGTACGTACTTGATATTTGGGAATTGAGCATTTAAACACTGTGATGAGGGGAAAAAATATCTTTTTGCAATACCTGCAATCCAATTAGAGTCATATAATGGGAGAAGCAACAGTTAGCCAACTTCATGAAGTTGTTAAATTGACTTTCTTTTGTATGAAATGGGTGTAGTGGTGTCGCTTGAATCTCTAATCCGCTTTCTCACAAGCAAGAGCCTTTTGAATACCTTCATGAATGTTCAAGCCGTCTTAGACTCAAGCTGATATAACTACGGGTTTGTCTTAATGTTGCCTTAAAGTTCAAACTCTGCCTTAATATTATCCTTTCTAAACTTGTGCAAGCACATTATATCTAAAGAGCTAACTAATGGAACTACTTCTGGGTGGATTCTATGCGTTATTGAATAGATGTTCCGCCTAAATGGAACATCATAAGATCTTAGACGAGTTGCTAATGCAAATCAATGGCTTTTACTGAAAATTCTATGTTATTGAACGTCAATCAAGGCAATATTCAAACTTTGCAAACTGATAAGAATTCTATAAAACGATTAGACGCCATTGACTTGTACTTGTCGCTGTTGTAAAGCAGTCAAGTTGATAACCTTAAGAGCAGAATCGGAGGATCTTCGCAAGGTACTAAGAATAACAACTATTATAGACCACTTTTTGAGTTCTGCCTAAGGGATTGAATGAAATTCCTATAAACAGATTCAAAGAAAACCCCCCACAAAAGGCAGTAAGAAACAGTATTGAATAGTTAAGATTGCTAAGGTTGAGAGCTACAAGAGAATCTCCCGCTTAGGCCTCTTTGGACCCATTCCGTCTTTCCTTTTAACCCTACTTGTTTCCTACTTACTGAATCATTGTGTGGACAGCATCATTTTGAGTAGAGCTGAAATCTCTAGCTCGGCTGTCTACGAGAGGTTGAATAGTATAGATCCTCCTTAAGCTCTGCCCTCAGTTCTAAAGGTGCAAACCTAATGGCTTGCGCAGCGCTGGAAATGAGATTACAATCAAAAAGCTACACTAAACATGCCTATCTTCTTGCAGATTTCTTCAGTTCGGCTCAGATCTGAATCAAAGCTGAGTCAGCACTGAAATGTACTGAATTCATGTTATCCTTTATATGATTTTTAGCCATGAATTTAACACAGACGAGTCCTTTACTACGTCATGACCTTAGCTGGTTTCTTGCATGATTTCTAGAAGTGATGATGGTTTCATTTCTTGGCATGAAATTCAGTTAATCCAACTACAGAAGCAGAGAGAAAGTGGGGGGATAAGAAGAATCTCACACAGTTCAGTTACAGCGAAGAGACTCTGTAGACTGCTTAAAGGTTAAATTAACTGGTGACCGCCTAGCCAGCCCCTCAAGCGAATCAGCTGGGCATAGCGACTGTGGACAGCCTGCCTGCCTCTCTTAGGATCTTAAGGTCTATGTGAGGTCCCTCAACTAGGGCCAGCCGGAATTGCCTACCTGCCTTACTTTAACTAAATCTACTTAAATAGGCTTAAGTAGGCAGTTTAAAAGGCTCAAGTAGGGCACCCGTGAATCTCTTAGCTTGTGTTCTTCTACATTTTAGAGATTTGAGTTTTGAGAAAGCATCTACGACCACATAAAGTATACATATATATTCTTGATTAGCACGACGTGTTGAGCCGATATGGTCATGTCCGTCTGTTTCTATGCCATCTCCTTCCGTTTATCTCCGTCAATTTGAAAGCTATCTTCACCAAACTTTACACCAAGTCTTTAAATACATATACGCTGCACATTTGTCGGAACCGGCCGGATCGGAAGACTATAGCATATAGCTGTCATAGGAACAATCGGTCGAAAAACTAGTTTTAATAAGAAAAACTTGTTTGTTTTCAATGGAAACGTCTCCAAACTTTGTATTTCTTAGTTTGCTGTGCTTTCCCCATGATTCCACTAAGTTTGGTAGGAATCGTACATCTATATAGTATGGCTGTCATAGAATAGTAGGGTCTGAAAAGTAGTTTTAGTGAGGAAAAATTTTTTGTTTTCACTGGAGACGCCACCAAACATTGTATTTCTTAATTTTCTATGCTTTTTTATGATTTTACTAAGTTTGGTCGAAATCGGACATCTATATAGTATAGCTGTCATGGAATAGTGGGGTCTGAAAAGTAGTTTTAGTGAGAAAAACTTTTTTGTTTTCAATAGAAATGTTCTTAAAATTGACATTTGATTATTTAATATGTTTTCACACAATTCTACACAGTTTTGTCAAAATCAGATGACTAAAAAAGAAAATCTACTGAGAAAAACTTGCTTGTTTTCGATGGAAACGCTTTCAAACCTTATATTTATTAGTTTGCTATGCTTTCTCATGATTTTATTAAGTTTAGTCGAAATCGGACATCTATATAGTATAGCTGTCATAGAAAAGTAGGGTCTGAAAAGTAGTCTTAGTAAGAAAAACTTTTTTGTTTTCAATGGAAATGTTCTTACAACTGGTATTTAGTTATTTGATATGCCTTCACACAATTCTACAAAGTTTTGTCAAAATCAGATGACTATAGAGTAGAATGAACGGTCAAAGAAGAAGTTCTACTGAATAAAACTTGTTTGTTTTCAATGGAAACGCCTTCAAACTTTGTACTTCTTAGTTTGCTATGCTTTCCCATGATTTTACGTAGTTTGGTCGCAATTGGACAGAGCTGTCATGGAAAAGTAGAGTCTGAAAAGTAATTTTAGTGAGAAAAACTAGTTTTTTTCATTGAAAATGTCATCCAAATTAGTTATAAAAACGTGTTGCAAGAGTATACAAACTTTCCTCTGTTTTTCTTGGCTAATTACTTTAAAGCTGGCACCTTAAGCTAGTAAAGGTGACCGTGTGTGTGAGTTTAAAAAAAAAAAAGAAACATGTGACTGGTTTTTGCCACCTTTATGATAAGGAGATCTGCAGTTTTTAGCCGGCTCGAGGTCAGGTTATGCTCTCGCACATCTTTAAAACAGAGACACAATATCACAAAAGGAGGCTGGTAGATGGTACAGCTGTTTCAAGAGGAACCACCCTCTATCATCAGCAATCAATGCCTTTCTCAACAGTCTCTACAGCGTTTGGGAATTCCAAAGCAGCATGCGCTCAAAAACAAAGAGAGGCAGCAGAAATAAGTTTTATTTAAGATGTTTAGAGGTGGGATCGAACCCAGATGGCTGGGAAATTCAACTATAATTTGAAACATGGGACTTATGGAGTGCCTAACACAAAGGGAAATCGGAACTCGTATAATTCATGCATCAGTGCATCCGCATGGAACCCCTCCCCTACCATCAATGCATTAATCTATGGACAGGCTATTACTTCCAAGCTAGCTGGACTACCACTCGACTGACCCCCCTCTATCTTGTATATCTGTATCCACATACCGTTTCCAATATACTTGATATGTGTATTCATCTTTCATTTGCACCTCAATGGGACAAAAGAAAACTGCTTTTTGAGTTTTGTTAACAACACATTTCTTTAATCTAATTAATATTTGATTTCAGATTTTTTTACAAATATTATTTCAAAAAACATTATTTTATTGCCAAAACTTCTTTACAAGCTATAAATAAAACAAAAAATATGTATACCTAAAAAAAGAGAGAGAGCGAGAGAACAGAGAAAAAAAATAACAAGAAGAGCATATTGAAGAAATCGCCAGAAAAAATGAAACAGGCTTAAAAAAAAAAAAAAAAAAAGAGTATGCAGCAAACAACGAAACAGGCGCAAAAAAGAAGAAACCAAAAAAAAAAAATAAAATAAAACAAAATGTTGTGCAACATGGAAAAAAAGAATATATATATATCTCTTGACTTGGCTATAATGTTTTTTGAAGCACCCAAAACACCAAACACCCCTCTTTTCTTCACACATTTTAAGTTTTCTAAAAAAAAACAAGAACAACAACTGCAAAATAAAAAAATAAAAAAGAGAAGCAATGCAAAGAAGTTTAAAAAGATGGCAATTAAAAATATATATATATCTATATCTAAAAGAAGGACGTTTCACACAAAAAAAAGTAAAACCCAAAAACAGAAGATCAATCACTTGGAAAAAAGAAGATGAAAAAAAACAAAAACAAAAAGATTTATGATAAAAATACATCTAAATTTATATATTCACAGAAATATATATAACTAAAGAAATTGAATTTTACTTGAAAAAAAAAAAAAACGATGATGAGAAAAATATACAAAACAAAACCAATTAAACATGTTTTCTATGCCTTTCCTTGGGGCGGGGACCCATCGACGCAGCAGTTGGACGTCGCCGCCGCCGCCGCCGCCGCAGCTGGATCCAGCAATAACACAGAAACCAACTACCATCTACCATCTACCACCTAATCTTAAGTCATCCACATTTTCCTCTATAGCAGCAAAAGAATAAAAGCGAAAAACAAAGCAAATCTCTTTCTTTTTTTTTTCTCTTTCAAGCTCACTATTATATGATTCTTTATTTCAATTCAAAGACGTTTTGCACAACCAGAATGGATCCACAGATGCTCTCACGGATGGCGCGTCTAGCGGGCCACTTAGTTCTTCTTTTGGACGGCTGCCTGCACCAGGGGCAAATTCTTGCTAAGGAAGCACTTGAAGCCGCGATAGGCCCAGGCGCTGGCCGTTGACTTTTGCTCATTCTTGTCGGCGCACTTCTCAATGTCGGCCCTCAGTGCTGCCTTGTTCTCCTTGCCCTGTCCCAGCTGTGCCACCAGATTCTCCACCTTGAATCCCTTGGTATCCTCGAACAGATCGAATTTATGCAAAATGCACTTGATATAGTTGCGGGTGATTTCATCGTCGGGATACTCAAAGGTCTTGTATTTGGCAGTATGCACATCGGTCACCTTGTTGGCATCGCTGCACTCCTTGCGTGTCTTTTGCAGATCCTCGGCAGTGCGGATTTTGTACTCGTTGGCGGAGGCCTGGAGGGTTGGAGGGTTGGAGGAGGCAATTAAAAGGGTATCCCAGCCCTACAACAGTGTATCACTTACCAGGCCAATCAGGGCACACAGCAAAATGGCAACGGTGTTCTTCATATTTTTAGGTTTAGAAATTTTTCTGTTAGATGAGCAGACTTGACGTTGATTCGATTGCTTCCCAGAGAGAACTGTTGACTGTTGGCTGGCCGGCTCCCGCTTTTATATCTTTTCCGTGCGTGAATGTGGGGGCGGCCTTTGAGTGGCTTTCAATTGAGTGTGCCTGCCGCCCCAATGCTTTGCTCAATTTAAATCTTTTTTTTTTTTGAAAATTTATTTACTTTAATTCTTGGAAGAAGCGGCGGTGAGCTCCGGCTGACTCGGGACGGCTCGGGGCCCATTAATGCTGGTTGGTTCATCAATGCACTCGGCTCAGATTTGTCCAACAAAGGTGGAAAATCAGCTGACTCGTAGTTGAGACCGCCGCCTCCCTAATCATCATCATCATCATCATCATAATCAGCTAAATTTTTTTGTCCAACTGGAGGCCAATCAACAAGAAATCCAACAGTGCAAATGGGAATTATTGTGGACCACTGAAAAAATGTTTCCCTAAATGGAAAACTACTGAACATAAATAGGAACATCAGGGACGGAGCGAAGGAGGGGGCTTTACCTTTTTCAAAAAGGGGGCCTTATGTTGTTATTGAAATGAGGATAAAAGTTATCATTTGGCTGTTATTTCTGGACACATAAAGAAGTAAAAGCTTATAACATACCCGAACAGAAGACATCCGAAGAACATTATAGCTGGGGAAACTATATACAAAAATCTGAAGAACATTATAGCTGGGGAAATTCTATTCAAAAGTGGTTGCATCTCTCAGGTAGAGTTGCATTTAGGAATCGCAGCGTCTAGTTTAAAAAATATTCCTCTAAGAATTTGGCAAGAGGAGCTACCTTTGAAGAAATACTTTAAGTTCAAGGCTAGGGGAAAGAATCTGGATATAATCTTTGTTACTTTTATGCTTAGATGCTTAAAAAAAATTCTCAGAGATTGGTTTCTTCGGTGTCCGAAACACCTTTTGCTTCATTTCCATAAGGCAGAAAGCTACAATACCAAGAGATTTATAAAATTAAGGGTCAAAAATAGTTAGTCCAAGGACAAATACGTGCCGAACAACCAACTGTAAAGCGAGGAATTAGGCCTAGAAAACTTTGCCAAAAGCGGCTTAGAGATTGGGACACGCTATTTAAAGAAATAAGTAAATAAGGAGACAATAGATGGTGACTTGCTTGTAATAGTCTTCTTGTTCCGTAAAGGTTCATTTCAGAATTGCCCTTCCTTCCCCAAGTTACAGTCCTGGAATGCGTCCAATGAATTGCGAAAGGCAGTCAGATGTAAGGGCTTAAGTGGTCAAATAGGTCTAAGCCAGACAATCCAATCATTTCCATTGAAAACAAAAAAGTTTTTCTCGCTAAAACTACTTTTCAGACCCTACTTTTCTACGACAGCTATACTATATAGATGTCCGATTTCGAACAAACTTGGTTAAATCATGGGAAAGCATAGCAAACTAAGAAATACAAAGTTTGGTGGCGTTTCGATTGAAAAAAACAAGTTTTTCTCATTAAGACTACTTTTCTAACCTTACTTTTCCATGACAGCTATACTTTAAAGATGTCCGATTTCGACCAAACTTAATGGAATCAAGGAAAAGCAAAGCAAACTTAGAAATACAAAGTTTGGATGCGTTTTCTTTAAAAACAAAAAAGTTTTTCTCATTAAAACTTGTTTTTCGACCTTTCATTCATATGGCAGCTATAACCTAATGTCATACGATTTTGACAAAACTTTAAAGAGATGTGTGAAAGCTTATAAAATAAATATATAACAATTTTGAAGAGGTTTACATTGAAAACTAAAAGTTTTTCTCACAAAGACTATTTTTCTAAACTTTCTTTTGTATGACAGCTACACTATATGGGTGTACGATTTCGACCAAACTTAGTAAAATCATGAGAAAGCATAGCAAACTAAGAAATACAAATTTTAAGGGCGTTTCCATTGAAAACAAATAAGTTTTTCTCATAAGAGCTTCTTTTTCGAACGATCATTCGTACTGCAGCTATATGCTAAAGTCATCCGATTTTGACAAAACTTCGCAGAATTATGTGAAAGCATATTAAATAAATCAATGCCTATTTTAAGTACATCTCCATTGATAACAAAGTTGTTTTTCTCACTAAAACTACTTTTTAGACTCTACTTTAGTATGACAGCTATACTATGTAGATGTCCGATTTGGACCAAACTTAGTAAAATCATAAAAAAGCATAGCATATTAAGAAATACAAAGTTTGGTGGCGTCTCCAGTGAAAACCAAAAAGTTTTCCTCACTAACACTACTTTTCAGACCCTACTATTCTATGACAGCTATACTATATATTTGTACGATTTCGAACAAACTTGGTAAAATCAGGGGAAAGCATAGCAAACTAAGAAATACAAATTTTAAAGGCGTTTCCATTGAAAACAAAAATGTTTTTCTTACTAAAACTAGTTTTACGAACGATCCTTCCTATGGCAGCTATATGCTATGGTCATCCGATTCTGCCGCTTGCGACAAATGTGCAGCGTATATTTATTTTGAAGACTTTGTGCAACGTTTGGTGAAGATAGCTTTCAAAATGATGGAGGAGATGGCTTAGAAACAGAGGGACATAGCTACATCGTCGTGCCGATCGAGAATATATATATACTTTATGATTCCTTTTATGCTTTACAAATATCTGGTCAAAATTATAATACCCTTTGCAAGGGTATAATAATAACTGAGAGCCAGATAGAAGCATTTAAGTGTATTTTTTCTTTTTGCTGAGGGCATAACTTTCGGCCTACCGTTAGATATTGGTGCCCACCGCTGACTTTTACTTTACAGCATTGAGAAAAGCTCAATCAACTTGTTCTAGAACAGCCCAACTCATGACATTCTGTCGCAAAGCTCAATCAACTTGGTCTAGAACAGCCCATCTCATGACTTTCTGTTGGTGGAGGTCAGTTTTCCACCGCCTCCCTCCCATCCCCCCCCCTTTTCACGAATATTCTGGGTCCAAGTTCCGCCTCTGGCTGCCCTGTCTGCTGATGTCTGTCGCCTGTTCTTTTTTTTTGTGTCCACTTAAATTGTCTCCCTTGGTTGTTGTTCGAATGGGGGCTTTGTATGCTAATATGATGATGTTGGATTGGATGCTGTGCTTTAAATGAGCATTAAATAAATTTGCAAAATTACGTTGACAAATAAACAGACACAGTCCCCGTTCCAACCCACCCCCGCCACATCCATCTATGGCACTCAATTTGATTAGATTTCATCATAATTAGGCATGTGAAAATTTTCCACTGCAACTTGAGTGGATCCATGTGGATCCAATGTCAGGCGATTCCACTGAACCTAAAGAACTAAAAACACATTTCTCAAGCATTTCATGTTGTTGTTTATTGAAACTGTATCCAGTTTTCATATAGAATAGTTAGGTTATACATATATATATATATATATATATACCTGTGTGTATGTGTAAGCAGCCTGGTTTTTGTTTTGTGTGTAAAATTAAAGTTGATCACAAAATGAAATTAGGAATTAAATTATATAAAAATCACAGGACAAGTCCCAATACATCGTAGATGGTACATAATCAATTTTAATTTTTATTTAACTTCTATGAACTTAGGAAGGAACAATTTTGATTCAACTCAAACGGGGGAAAATCACGTTAGCTGGCTGCTTTGGCTAAGCTTAAATAGTTGTATAGTAAATCCCTTTTACCTTTCTTTTCTTTTCTTTTTTTTTGGTAAGCACATCATTCAGAGAGCGCCAAGCTAACAAATTTCAAAAATATTCTATATAAGCTAATATATATAAGAGTATGTAAATATATAATAGGGGGGTGCTTTAGTATGCGTGCTATGGTGGTAAGTAAGTAGAGCTCCGGCGCCCTTCTCACTTCTCTGGAATGGGTCGCAGTGTGGCGATATCAATTTTCTGACTGGCCGCCGGCACCAAAGCGGTCTCCAGTTCGGGTATTTCCAAGTCCGGTATGGGATCACGCCAATAATTGAAATTGGAAAACTCAGCAGCGGCTTCATCATGCTTAACGGGTGGAAACAATTGATCCACAATATAGGTCATGCTGCAGTACCTGAAAAAGCAAGATGGAAATGAAATTGTGATTAGATTTTGTTACTTTTGGGTTATAAAGGGAGGTATGTTGGTATGTTTGATTCTATTTTCAACTTGAAACTTGATTTACGTACTAAATGGCATTTTTTTTTAAGATTTTAGAGGTTAAACAAGAAAGAAAGTCGGTCAAGCCCGACTATAACATACTCTGTGCCAAAAAAATTTGTCTTTTGATCATAACTTGAAAACCGTTCATCCGATCTTCTTCATTTCTTTGGCGGATCGATAAGTTATCCTAATAACTAAATATGTCCAGAAGGAACAAGCCATCTATCTTCAAAACTGTGGGAGATATGACATTTTTTCTAAATTGCGGGGGCGGGAGGGGGCGTGGCCAAAATTGAAAATAAACTTGATCTGCCTGCAGACATTAGAAGCATATGTCCCATACATGTCAAACCTCTATCTCTTACCATCTCTGAGATCTGTGCGTTCATACGGACAGACAGACGGACGGACGGACAGACGGACATGGCTATATCGACTCGGCTGTTGATGCTGATCAAGAATATATATACTTTATAGGGTCGGAGATGCTTTCTTCTGGATGTTACATACTTTTGCACAAACTTATAAAAAGTATAAAAAGTCAAGTAGAATCCAAACCGTGCTGGGATGGAACAGTAATTGGTTGGTATAAATGCAGTATTTGTATGTGATCGAACAGTTTAGGTATGCCAGATTCCTTTTTAGTTGGTTTTATTGCACCTACAATGATTTTTGATACCTTGGACCCTTTAAAAATGGGCAAAAGAGGACTATGTAGTTGTTTAAAATTCATGTAACAGGTAGAAGGAAATATTTCCCACCCTGTACAGTGCATATGTTCCAAAACAGAGAGTTCACATAGCTCCCCATATCCACTTGGTTTCAAATGTGCAAAATTTCTTCACTAAGCCACAATCTTAAAGTGAGTTTAGCTTAGCTTAGGATATATCTATCGATTTTGAGCACAAGAATCGACTAAAAATATCGAAGTTGTATAAGTAACCATTTTTCTTGTAAACATTCGGCTAGAAAATGAATCAAATCAAGGGTAAACTGTATTTTGTAGACATTTGAATAGGGAAATGAATGGGAATGGGAATGAATTGGATTCGATTGTGTCTAACTACTAACTAAATCGATGGAACCAACTTCATAAAGTCTTTTAAGCACTGGAAATGCATTTATGTAAAAGAAAAGTCTTAAATCTTCCCCCACAAAAATTCCCAAAACCAAGTACTTCAAGCAGATGCTCTTTAACAACCCAGGCTCACGAGAGGACAAGCACCGACAGATAAGTCCGGCAATAACAGCACGAGCTTGATTACAACAATAAAGGTAGGGTGCTTGCAGTGTGCGCCCTCAGCAAAGTACTTAAAACGTGCGGTGTTTGGCGTACTCTTAAAGCCCAAAAGCTCAGTAAATTAAGGTTCTTACCTTCTGTGTTGTATTATGAGCACGAGTATGATTTACAGATAAGGCCACAAACAGTGAAAACAAAAAGCTTTACTGTGGCTCACAAAATGCCATTGGAATTTAAAACTATTACTGTCTGCTCACCGAAATCTCAGGTATAAAAACAGATTAGCTTACTCTCCCCAATAGAAATGGTTTTTGTTTCTCTCATATTTTCCGTTTCAAAGATCTGTCTCGAAGACAGTGTTTCCTAGCCATTCACCGGGGGACCTATTCACAATTTCAGCAATTCACACCGAAGCATGATGCAACAATAAAGGTGAGGCGAAGTCAGTGGTGATGCGTACTTTTGTCAAATGTTTACGCTTCAAGAGTACGCGCAGCACTGAGCGTGGAGGTACTTTGCAGAGAACTTACACTGATGCAGCCGTACCTTTATTGTTGTGTATCATGAGCCAAAGTCAAACAGACATATCTGCGGAAAAAGGTCTGGCCACACCAATTTTTGGTGTTTTTTTTTTTTTTACATTTTCTTTGAATGTTTTTGGCACTAAATAAGAAAGAAATGCAAAATCATTTGCATTTTTTCACACTTGGCAGCACTTTTTAGGCGTAATTTGTTTGCGTTTTTGGAAATTCATTAAATTAGACTATAAATTTGTGTTTTATACAAGAAAATTAGGCAACTAGGTCAAATAATTAAAGAATTGTGCGTGTCTAAGTGCACATAAAGTAGCATATTTAGCAGTAAAACTTTAGTTCAAGCAAACATTCGAGAACTAAACAGGTTTACTTAAGGGTCAGATAAGGGAATATCAAGGAAATTTTGTAAAGTGGACCCTCTACTTAACGTATGTGTGCTGTTTGAGTGCAAAAGGGTCAGTTAAGGGGAATATCAAGGAAATTTTGTAAAGTGGACCCTCTACTTAACATATGTTTGCTGTTTTTGTGTGCAAAAGGGTCAGATAAGGGGAATATCAAGGAAATTTTGTAAAGTGGACCCTCTACTTAACATATGTGTGCTGTTTGTGTGTGCAAAAGGGTCAGATAAGGGGAATAACAAGGAAATTTTGTAAAGTGAACCCTTTACTTAACATATGTGTGCTGTTTGTGTGTGCAAAAGGGTCAGTTAAAGGGAATATCAAGGAAATTTTGTAAAGTGGACCCTCTATTTAACAAATATGTGAGCTGTCTGTGAGCAAAAGGGTCAGATAAGGGGAATAACAAGTAAATTTTTTAAATGTGGACCCCCTATTTAACATATGTGTGCTGTTGTTTGTGTGCAAAAGGGTCAGTTAAGGGGAATATCAAGGAAATTTTGTAAAGTGGACCCTCTACTTAACATATGTGTGCTGTTTGTGTGTGCAAAAGGGTCAGTTAAAGGGAATATCCAGGAAATTTTGTAAAGTGGACCCTCTATTTAACAAATATGTGTGCTGTCTGTGAGCAAAAGGGTCAGATAAGGGGAATAACAAGTAAATTTTTTAAATGTGGACCCCCTATTTAACATATGTGTGCTGTTGTTTGTGTGCAAAAGGGTCAGTTAAGGGGAATATCAAGGAAATTTTGTAAAGTGGACCCTCTACTTAACAAATGTGCGCTGTTTGTGTGCAAAAGGGTCAGTTAAGGGGAATAACAAGGAAATTTTTTAAATGTGGACCCTCTATTTAACAAATATGTGTGCAAAAGGGTCAGATAAGGGGAATCACAAGGAAATATTGAAATGTGGACCCCCTATTTAACATATGTGTGCTGTTTGTGTGCAAAACATACAAGATGCACATTACTAATAAGACCATTTTTCAGCTTCATTTATGATTCGCGTTTTAAAAAGCGTTCAATTTTCGGTGTAGAAATCATTAAATTGATATAGATAATCTCTCATTTAACCTCAAACTCATGCCACAACAAACCGCAAAATAAAACATTTCCAAACAAACAAAAATATTTATTATAAATCAATAATAATAATAATAATAGTTAAAAAAAAACACAAACAAACAAAACACGCTTCTTAGCATACGATTTTTCCAGGTACCGGTCGTAACGCTGGTTTCATTATCTCTTTCCTTAGTTCTACAATAATCAGAATACTTTTTTGTCATATATCTTAAACTGGGTCTTAGATCTTATCACAATTTTCAGTTTTTGGCTGCTGCAGCCACACAACCCCTCTGCTGTGTTGTTGTTGTTGTTGTTGTTTCACTTAAAGCTAGTTGGTGGTGGGCTTAAGCCAATTGGTGGGCGAATACAATAGCACCTCATTCTTGGCCGAAACACGACTGGGCATAATGATGCCCTCATCATCATCCTCATCGGCATCATCGTCCGCAAACGTATCCGCATCGTGGTCCGGCTGCACATCGTAATCATCACTGAATTGCAGCTCATCTTCCAACTCCTCATCATCGAATATATCCGTGCGATACTCGTACTCATCGTGATGCATCAGCAATGGAAAGTACTCGTCCACCTCAAGCGACTGATTGATGTAGCCACTGTGTGTATAGATTTGACAATCAAAATGATTGAATAGTTGGTGGGTTGGTTGGTTGGTTTTGGGCATTCGATTGGAATTGGTTTGGATTGGAATTGGGTGCATTGATTGAGGTTCTGACACACTGATACACTTAGCCTAGCATAGATTCCTAGCATCGTTACAGTATGAAGTTAATACGAGGTGGCGTTATACCAAAATGTGGCATGAGTGGCAAGGTTAAATGAGAAAACACCGTTACCAACGAGAGATAGAGAGAGAGAGAGAGTGGAGCATGTGACATGGAACACTTTGGTGGTGGGTACTTACGAGGACTGGAATGTTTGTGTCAGTTCGTGCTTCAGCTCGCCCTTGGTATTGATGGTAAAGATGCGCATGATGGGTATGCCCACGGCACGGTATGCCCACACATCCTAGAAAACAAACAACCAAATCCTTAAAATCCTATACAATCCTTTGATTCTTCATCACTTACATTTATGCGATTGCCATAGCCCGCATAGAAGGGCTCCTTGTCGGGGAAGAGATCACGTATATCCGATAGGCAGGCAATCTTGAATTGCTCTGGCTTCCTTTCAATCACCTCACGATGGAATGCCGATATCAAGGATGTGGGATTCAACAGCAATGGTCCATCCGGCAGCATCACATTACCCTGTCGTATGGAACGCAAATACTCGCGTGTCACACGAGACTGCCCAATGGCACGTGCCGACAGATAGAGCAGCTTATAGCCATTCTGTTCAATCTTCGAGAATAACTGAGCGACACCCAATTGGGCCCAATCTTTGCCCACCATGGGCAATATGTGACCCAGTACATCGGATTTGGTAATGGTGCCATCTATATCAGAGATGACCACCTTGTCATTGTGCTTCCAGCGGAACAAATAGCATTTGCAGCGTGTCGTGCCCTGATAGGCGGTGGTCACACTGAACTCAATCTCGTTCATGCCCTCCTTGAGGTTCAGTTTTTTCTGGATGAGAGAGAGTTAGTTGGATGAGTTGATTGGACGACTTGCAAAGGGAGTACCACTTACAATGGCGGCCGAGCTGAGACGTAGTGATTTCTTATAACGCTCCTTCGGCTCATCGCTCTTGTTCGAGCCCATTGTTAGCTCCTCCAGGTTATCCACCAGGGCGGAGGTGTTCTCTGCATTTACCAGGGAATCACTTTTGGTGGGCGAACGATCGCTAATGTCGGGAGAGGTGGGACGCGAGGTTTGGGTGGCCACGGCTGCCTGATCACCGTCTGGAAGTGGGGAAAGAGATTGATAGGAGGGTTATGAGTATTAATTTCTTGTTAATATCGTATCCAAGTGGATCTAAATAGATAGATATATATATATTCTTTGGCTTATAAACACTATCCAAACCTTGGTTTTCTCAATTTCCGAGCATTAGATTTTTTTCTTCTAAATTTAAAAAGATATCCATATGACTATTTCGAAATGCGGTAACGCAATAGATATACTAACTAACTTAGGAATAGTGCATTTCTCTTGGATTTTACCGGGCGATAAAGTGTCATAATAGGTGCCAGGTGTTAGAAAGAGCACTAAAAATGCTTACAATTCGATACTGGTTAGCAAACCACTCCAAAATAAGTACGATTTCGGTTCTGTGGTTCACACTGCTTCAGAACTGGGGGTTCCATTCATTAAAGAGATGTCGGAGCTGACTATGACGCGGTTTCGATACGATTGAAAGGTTCATAAAGGAACATTATGTTCATTATATGATTCTAATATGACTTTTCACACACTAACCATGCATCTTACACACCCTTTCTATACCCTTGCAAAGGGTATTATAATTATGCCCAGAAGTTTACAACGCATAGAAATTTTCATTTCCGACCCCATAAACTATATATATTCTTGATCAGGGAGACAAACTGAGTCGATTGAGCTTTGTCCGTCCGCCTGTTTGTCTGTCTGTTTGTTTCTACGCGAACTAGTCTCTCAGTTTAGAAGCTATTGAGCTGAAATTTTGCACAGAGTATTCTTTTTGCTGCACACTACCAATATGTCGGAACGTACGGGATCGGATGACTATTTCTCATAGCTCCCATACGAACAATAGTTCGGAAAACTAGTTTTAGTATGAAAAACTTTTTTCTTTTCAATGGAAACGGCGCCAAACTTTGTAATCGTAGGTTTTCTATGCTTTTTTATAATTCTGCCAAGTTTTATTAAAATCGGACAACTATATGGTAAAGCTGCCATACAAAAGATGGGTCTGTGAAACAGTCTTAGTTAGAAAAACTTTTTTGTTTTTAATGGTCGCATCCAGCAATTTTGTTTTTGTTTGATTCAGTTGCTTTCACATAATTTTGCAAACTTTTGACCAAATCGGATGACTATTTCTCATAGCTCCCATAGGAACAATCAGTCGGAAAGTTAGTTTTTGTAAGAAAAACTTTTTTCTTTTCAATGGAAACGTCTCCAAACTTTGTAATCGTAGGTTTTCTATGATTTTGTATAGTTCTACCAAGTTTGATGAAAATCGGACAACTATATGGTATAGCTGCCATACAAAAGATGGGTCTGTGAAACAGTCTTAGTTGGAAAAACTTTTTTGTTTTTAATGGTAGCATCCTGCAATTTTGCATTTGTTTGTTTCACATGCTTTCACATAATTTTACAAATTTTTGACCAAATCGGATGACTATATCTCATAGCTCCCATACGAACAATCGTTCGGAAAACTAGTTTTAGTATGAAAAACTTTTTTCTTTTTAATGGAAACGGCGCCAAACTTTGTAATCCTGGGTTTTCTATGATTTTGCATAGTTCTACCAAGTTTTATTAAAATCGGACAACTATATGGTATAGCTGCCATACAAAAGATGGGTCTGTGAAACAGTCTTAGTTAGAAAAACGTTTTTGTTTTTAATGGTAGCATCCTGCAATTTTGCATTTGTTTGTTTCACATGCTTTCACATAATTTTACAAATTTTTGACCAAATCGGATGACTATATCATATAGTCGAGCACTTGCAAGGTTATAAAAACTTCGGCACAGACGAAGTTAGCTTAGCCTTAAATTAAAAGGCAATTTATGAATATTTTTAATTTCTGCCACGCCCCTTACCTCCCTCAATATTTAAAAAAATCGTCATATCTCTGTGAGTTTTATAGATAGAAGGTTCGTAACTTCTGTAAATTGGTAGTAATCAGAATTGGTAAAGATTGAACAAACAGTAGTCAAGTTATAAGCAAAAGAATGTATGCTGCAGCAGCGCAGCACTTGCGAGAGCTCAGAAAAAGCCTTTTTTTCGGGACAATCTTAAATGCTTGACCCAAATCCCTTCTCTCCATCAACTAAAACCCACTAGTGCTTACCCTTCTCATCCTTGCCCAGCGGATTGTTGTGATTAATAATGTTCACATGACTTGGTGCCGCTTCTTGTGAACGTCGCCAGCTCCACCAGGATCGTTTGGTCTGACCCTGTGTGTCCGTTTGGGCAACAATTTCGGGTTTGTCATCGCCTGCAATGCATTTGTCGCTTTCGGTGGTGTGCGACATCAGCTGTTCGATGGCATCCTGCAGAAAATAGGGAGTAGCCAGAGATTAGTTTCGATCCTCACTCAGTCCTCATACTTTGCGAAACAGCACAGAAGCCAATTTGGTGAGTGGTGGCATAGCACTTACATGGGTTAGTGGCTTCTGGAAGGTGATCATGGTCATAACAATTGGACATGCAGCCAGCCAGGTGTAGTATTTGCCATTTAGACGCACCACCAGATTGGGCGATGTGAACAGATTGGGATTCTTGCACACCTGGGCGCGTTCACAGGTTCAGGTTCAGGTTTTGGGCGCACGGGGAGGTGGGCGCATGGGTAGAGATTAGTTTTTTTGTTAATGAGCAAGGCCAAAGATGCAGTGCAGCGGCGACGCAATGATGTGCATGTGGGGGTGTTAAAACACAAACACACAGAACAAAGCGCTTGGGGTATATACTTACATCCGGATAGCTAACCAAATGGCGATCAAACTCCTCATCCGAGGGTGGTCCACCGAGCTGGTCCTGCATGCCGCACATGGACATGGCCACAAAGTCCAGATATCTGTGGAAATACAATCAGCTTTTGTTCCTAGGGTGAAGTTCTTGGCCACTCACTTGGTATCCCCCGGCTGTTTGCTCTCATCAAAATCCGAGTCCAAACTCTTTTGACCCTCCTCCAGCGAGCTGGGCGAATGTGGCAAACTGGTACCATTGCCACTCTCTCGATCCTCCTCCACGGCTCCAGCTGCTGCCGTCACTTCTGTCCGCTGCTGTTTGCTGCTACGTGGACTGGGAAAGTACAGTGCTGCCATTTCGGGATCCATGCTGCCGGCATCCAGATCGGACAAGTAAATGCCACCCGCCTCGTTGCCCACCTCCTTGCGCAAACGATTGGTCTTCTTCATGAAACTAAACATGTTGCTCAACATGGACTGACGCTCGCTGTGCTGTGCCTCGGCGGCGCTCACACCCGGCCCCGCCTTCGTCTGCTCCGGTGTGGGCAGCTCACCCCACTTCCAGGAGGCGGCATTCTCATCATCCACGCTGTGTCGCTTATCCCGCATGGTCGTCTCCAGCTCGCTGTCACTTTGAATGGGTGTCGAGGGGCGTCCGGCACCGC